>CM060924.1:270550774-273089524 GCA_030737875.1 Allium sativum
ACGGGTGTCGGGTGCTTCTAATAAGCACCGTCTGCATCCTAGTATATATATATAACTAGAAAAGAAATTGAAAGGTGAGAAGTTCTCACATATAGCTATCCTAGCTCCACGGCACTTCTTTGATAGAAAACTTCATCGCTATCGCATCTTCGGCATCTTCGTTGCCCGTAGCCACTACATATATAAAAAACACATTTTTACTTCGCTATTCCATATATAAAAATCATATTTTTCTTTCGAAGTTCTATATATAAAAATCATATTTTTCTTTCGAAGTTCTATATATAAAAATCATATTTTTCTTTCGAAGTTCTATATATAAAAACCATATTTTTATTTCGAAGTTCTATATATAAAAATCATATTTTTCTTTCGAAGTTCTATATATAAAAATTCTATTTTTCTTTCGAAGTTCTATATATAAAAATTCTATTTTTCTTTCGAAGTTCTATATATATAAAAATTCTATTTTTATTTCGAAGTTCAATATATAAAAACCATATTTTTATTTCGAAGTTCAATATATAAAAACCATATTTTTATTTCGAAGTTCAATATATAAAAACCATATTTTTATTTCGAAGTTCAATATATAAAAACCATATTTTTATTTCGAAGTTCAATATATAAAAACCATAATTTTATTTCGTTGTTATGTATATAAAAATCACATTTTTAATTCGACTTTCAATATATAAAAATCGAATTTTTACTTCGATGTCATATAGATAAAAATTCCATTTCAAAAATAAAGTTTTCGCCTTTATAAAAATAAAGTTTTCGCCTTTATAAAAATAAAGTTTTCGCCTTTATAAAAATAAAGGTTTCATCATTATAAAAATCATCACTTTACTTCAACGTATATAAAATAAAAATCAGATTTTTATTTCGCTACATATACAAAGATGATATTTTTATATTCTCTATCCTATAAAGATTATATTTTTTATACTTTAAAAATACAAAAATCATATTTTTAATATTTCTATATAGTAGAGATTATATTTTTAATACTTTAAAATATAAAAATCATATTTTCCTACGAATAAAAATTCAATCTTTATCCCAATATGTACTTTATAAATATAATCTTTATTCATCATTGGTAAATACAAATCTATTACCTAATAAATAAATAAACAAATAAAAATAAAACCAAAAAAAAACTTACCGGGGGTTTAACGAGGGAGGGGGGGTCTCGGCAGATGGAGCTCGCGCGGTGGGGCCAGGCGCAGGCAAGGCGGAGGGCGGTGGTGCTGAGGGGGCGGTAGGAGGTTGCGGTGGCGGTGGTTGGATTGCGCGACTGAGGGATTGGGGTCTCGCGGTGGCGCGCTCGAGGTGGAGATGGAGGGGGCTCGATGATCCGCGGCGGCGGGGGGGGGGGGGGGGGGGGTTTGGATGGGCGCAGGCTAGGGGCGGCGGCGGTGAACTCGGGGAGGCGCGCTCGATTCGATTGAGGGTTTTTTTTTTTTTTTCTTTCTGTTGAAATAATTTAGAACGGGGGGGCCAGAGGGTAATAATGGGGAAAGAGATATTATTTTATTTTTATTTTTTTATTAATTAATTAATTAATTTATTTTATCCTAAAGAGTTGACTTTCACATACGACCTCGAACCGAGGCCCACCGCCTGTCGTCCATAGCGTTTTACCCCCATTCCGGACACAATGGGATATGTATCGCAAGCTGATTCGATCGCCTCGATAAGTTTCTGTTGAATTTACATTTAAATCGCTATATTGAATTTTAAACGTACATTTCAAATTACCGGGGTCACATACTAAGTAGAAAAATTCCAGAAAAATATTTTCTAGCTTCGTATTGACGATACGGTCCTAACAAAACTAGTTTCGTCGAATTCTAAGACCGTTAGAAAAATGGCCAATTTCCAGTCGATTAAAATCAACTGAAACTGGTCAAACGCGTTTTCCTTCGCCACGCTCACATATTGATTCGAAAAATTATGAAATTTGGAATCTAGCAATAACTTCACATCCCAGACCCAACAAAACTGGTTTCGTCGAAATCCGAGGTCATTCGCAAAATGTCCATTTTTAAGGGCTTGAATTCCATAGCGACTATTCAGAATTTTCAACTGGACATATCTTTTGATTCTCGCTACGAAATTTTGATTGGTCGGATTCGTTGGAAAGATATTACCAATTAGATCCCATTATTTTTGGTTTCACTAAAATCCGGATTGTTTTGCACCCGGTACATTCAATTGAAGTTTGAAATCGAATTATCGAACTACCACGCCCTTTTCAATTCTATTTATAATTATATATAAATATTTATATTCTAACGACGGCGTATATAATATATACGTTCGATTTCTATTCAAAATAAATTTCTCGTCGATATTATTTAAAATAATTCATTTTAAATAATCAAAATTCGCTAAAATTGCCAAAATAAAATTTTTTAAACTGGCCCAGAATTTCCGGGTTATTACATAGAGTCACTATGACTCGAGGGGCAAAGTGATCGTAGTAAGACTATGAGCTAGTGCAGTAGAGTCGTCATGACCCGAGGGGCAAAGTGGACATAGTAAAGGATTAGTAGGACTATGAGCCAACGTAGATGGGGTGAACAACTCCATGGCGCAAGTGGACATAGTAAAGGGCTAGTAAGGCTATGAGCCAGCGCAAATGGGGTGAATAACTCCATGGGGCAAGTGGACGTTGCGAAGGATTAGTGGCTATGTATCAGTGCAGTGAAGCTATTTATGACTTCATGTGGCAAGGTGATCATAGCAAGGTGTTGAGGTGATTGAAGTGGTGAATATCGTATGCTTTACGCACTGAGTGAGAGATGTGAGGATGGTTGCTATGCTTGATTGTTTGCCATCACTATGACATGCACACCCCCACCCCCATTATCTTTACACCATTTGAAATGTCACCTTAGAGTGTTGTACAGTATGTAGTGCTAACTCTTTGGTTGCAGGTCCAGGTCCAGGTATGGCTTAGTATACCTGTTATTGTTCTGTTTAGATGCTTATCGCTCATACCAGACTTTTTGTCTGACCCAGAGTTTTATGTCTCTTCTTATTACTCTGAGTGCTCACATGAGCAGACTAGAGACAGGTTAGCTAGTGATGCACGAGTAGCTGATTCGGAGGCAAGCAAGAGGCTTCCACGTATGATATATAGATATTCTCCATGTGTCGTTGGTGGTCGCTACTTGGGCATTAGTAGTGGACCTCCCTTATCTTGCTTTTGCTTTTGAGACAGTTTGAAAAGTTGTAATAATTTCGGCTTTGGATCATAAGCTGTACTTGGATTTTCCGCTGCTATGTTAGTTTGTTTTCAGCTTATGCACTGTCTCACCTGTTTATTGTCAAGTACGTTATTATTATATTTTGTTCCACGCACTGTGAGACATTCTACAGGTTCTTTGTTTGATTCTTCTTCTTCTTTCCTTTCTTTGGTGACCGTCCCATGCTAACTGGACATGTGTACAGCGCACTTTTGGAGTAAATGTAGGTTGGTGCGGGGTGGGCCGTCACACTTGGTATCAGAGCTCTAGGTTGCGTAGTTAACCTAGGGAAAGACACTAGGGAGAGATAATACGTATATGAGAGCGCGTATTTGTGATTACTTTGGTTTTCAAAAGCTATATATATATATTATTAGTAGTATAAGGATGAAGTCGTACTGCACTGGCACCACTATGAAGGTGGTTAATCGTTTTCTCTTTACAAATTTGACGATGAGCCGATACGCAAGAGGTGCTAGTAGAGGGACCAATAATGGAGATGCTCCTAACATGAGGATGGTGTTCACAAACTTCATGAGGGACATGCTTAAGGATGTTCCGGAAGCAGTTCCCAATCCCGGAAATGGTGGTGGTGGTCCAGTAGTGCAGGCGCCTAGGGTCGATTTCGCCAAGTTGTGCAAGGATTACACTAACCTTGGTGGGAAGCCGTTCCATGGAACGGAGTCGGCCACAGATGTTCAGGATTGGTTGGATAGCTGTGATCGTATCTTCGACGACTTGGGTATCGAGGATGCGATAAAGAGAAGGCTAGCGTCTCGTCAGCTGCAAGGGCGAGCGATGAATTGGTGGAATGCCATTAGAACAGCCACTCCAGAGGATCAAATTACTTGGGATCAGTTCAAGGCTCGCTTTAGCGAGAAGTTCATTCCAGCTACCCAGAAGTCAGTATTGTTTAAAAGATTTTTGGAACTCAAGCAGAGTGGTAGGGCAGTCTCTGATTATATTGCTGAGTTCGACACTTTGTCGAAGTATGGACTATCTCTTATCGATACCCCTGAGAAGAAGAATGAGAAGTTCATTACTGGGTTGGATGGATACTTGGGGGAAAGGCTTATCAACCACATCGATGAGACTTTTGAATCAATTGTGGGGAAAGCTTTGAGATCAGAGAGTCTTTACCCTAAGCCAAAGACCGAGGCTGCATCTGCAGAAAGGCCAAAACCGCAAGCAGGCGGTGGAGGCAAGAATAACTCTTAGAATAAGAGGAAGTAGAACCAATCTAAGGATGGCCAGAAAAAGAGCAAGAAAGATGTTGAGTGCTTCAGCTGTGGTAAGAAAGGCCATTATGCTAAAGAATGTCGGGCCAAGCCAGCGGATAGGAAGTGCTACAACTGTGGCCAAGTGGGACATCATAAGGATAAATGTCCACAACCTCTTAAGGAGAAGCAGATTGTGAAAGCATATGCTATCGATGTTGTTCCTTCTTCGTCGAATTCCCCGACTGCGGCGGAGAAAGGAAAGAATGTCGTCATTCAAGGTATGCTTTCTATTTATGATGTACCAGTTCGAGTTTTGTTTGATACTGGGGCTTCCCGTTCCTTCATATCTAGTGACCTGGTGGATAGGTTGGGACTGGAACCCGAGATAGTCGATAGACCTTTAGTAGTGACGAACCCGATTGGTGGTTCGACTAACCTTAGTATGATTTGCCGAAATTTGGTCTTATCGAGTCATGGATGTATGTTTGTTGGTGATTGCTTTGTTTTGGGCTTTACTGGGTATGGCATTATATTGGGAGTCGATTGGCTCCAAAGATACGAGGTGGTGGTAGACTGTAAGGGCTTTTTGGTGACAGTTAGGGCGGATGATGGGCGGAGGGTAGTGTTTGGTAGTCTACCTAATGATGGGGTAATGGCTAGTATTATAAATTCCCTCGACATCCCGCATGATGAGTTGTCAGATGTGCCCGTGGTTGGCCAGTATCCGGACGTCTTCGAGGAGGTGACCGGGCTTCCACCACACCGAGAGATTGAGTTCCGTATTTATTTAGTGAAAGATTCCAGACCTATAGTGATGCCACTTCGTCGTATGGCACCAAGGGAGCAGCGAGAGCTCGGGGTGCAAGTAAGCGATCTTTTGAAGAAGGGATTTATTAGAAGAAGTGTCTCTGAATGGTGAGCACCAGTTGTGTTTGCCACTAAGGCAGATGGTTCCCTTCATTTGTGTGTGGACTATCGTGAGTTGAATAAGGTAATGAGGAAGAATAAGTATCCTCTACCATGGATAGATGATTTGTTTGATCAACTGGAAGGAGCAAGAGTGTTCTCCCAGTAGGACCTCGCGACAGGATTTCATCAGCTCCGAGTAGCAGATGAGAGTGTTTCGAAAACGGCATTTAGGACACCGCCTGGATTTTATGAGTGGTTGGTTATGCCATTTGGGTTAACCAATGCACCAGCCTACTTTGTGGATCTTATGAATTGAGTATTCAGAGATCAGTTGAATAAGTTTGTTCTTTTTTTGAAAAAACAATAAGATGTGTGTCTTCCAAAAGGAAGAGAGCACACACACACACACACACACACACACACACACACACATATATATATATATATATATATGGGAAAACATGGTACAAAATCCAAGTACAGACCCAGACTAGATCACCAAAAGGAAGTAGAGAAAAATAGATAGATGAGTTCCGACAAGGCCACCACCCATCATACTACAATATCGAGTTCCGACAAGGCCACCACCCAATATTGAGTATATCTGCAGTCTAAATAATAGACAATGATGATAATCATAACTCTGAAAACAAAACACTCCAACTCAATGTACACATATGACTAAATAAGCAATAATGACCAATCCAGACGGCAATCCCATAAGCTTCCAAGCTAAATCCATGACCTATAATCTGAATACTTAAAAAAGATTATCAGTAACTATCATGTATATATGAATATATGTCTACATATATATATATATATGTATATATACATATTTGTATAAACAATTATACTTATATGTATATAAACATATATATATATATATAAAAGCATATAACCATATATACATGTCAAAAAACATATAGAGCAATTTAATAACGAGTGCCAAATATCAACAGAGACAAAATCTATTATATCTGAAATATCTGGTGATACTAATAAATAGACCCAAATTAGATCTAACCTTAAACAAAAAACAACCAAAACGTACATTACCAAAAAGCTTATAATGTGAATTAGACATCCAATCCAAACTAAATTTTACTATACTGATGATTAAATTATCATCGGAATCAGACTTAGTACTAAAAAATCTCTGATTTCTTTCTAACCAAATAAACCAACACGAGATAGTAACCAAGGAGTCCAGTATATATCTCTGCCTAGTATTAAACCTTAATCTACTACGAGACCAATAATCTGCACAATTATTTAGAGCATTTAAACCATCAAATGTAAAAATCTTCAGAATCATATTAAAAACTGAAAAAGTGAAACCACAAGAGAAAAATAAGTGATCAATATGCTCCTCACCAGTAAAACAAAAGCAAAACTTGCAATCAAATATAATATTCTTTCTTTTCAAAAGCTCAATCGTATTAAGCTTCTTATGAATGATCAACCACATAAGAAACCTAGCTTTGGGGGGAGAATTTGACTTCCATAAGAATTTAAAAGGATATGTAGAAACTCCAGAGAAATTAATAAAATTATACATAGAGTTAACTGTATAAACTAGTTTCTTATCTAAGCTCCAACAAAGAGAAACTCCATGCTCATCCAAGTTGTACAGTGCTAACTTAGCTTTAAGTAAGGCCAATTGTCTTAACAAATCTTCTTCTAAAATGTTATTAAAGGAAAACCCCAACGGTGGGTCTAGATCCACACTATAAACATCTATAATAAATGCATTCTTAAAATTATAATTATCATAAAGCTTATTAAATTCAATTTTGAGTGGCACACTAGAAATCCAAGGATCATGCCAAAAATAAGTAAGGTCACCTGAATGAACAATAACTTTACAACCTAACTTAAAAAAGCCATAACAATTCAAAACAGATTTCCAAAATTGTGACAGTCTATTTACCCATACATCACTGTTCCCAGTAATAAACTCCCCTCTTGAATAATAAGATTTAACTACGATAGCCTTCCACGATGCCTTCACATCAGGACTTCTAAATTTCCATAGCCATTTAGCAAGCATGGATGAATTAAAATTATATAAATTTAAAATTCCCAAACCCCCATCTTTTTTAGGCTTACAACACATGTCCCAATTGACTAAGAATTTATAACCTCTACCCAAAGAAACCCCATTCCAAAGAAAGTTACGCCTAATCCTATCTATCTTTTCTACGACCCATAATGGAAATCGATGAACGGCCATCCAGTATGAAGGAATAGCCGATAGTACCGAATTGACTAGAATTACTCTACCTGCTCTAGACAGGAATCTGTTATTCCAACTAAGTAATCTATTGTTAATCTTATCAATGATCACAACCCAATCTTCTTTTTTAAGCTTCGAAGGTCTAATTTTAAACCCTAAGTAAATTTAAGGTATTAGCGACCAATGTCTCCACTTTATTAACATCATTAAAGACCATCACCGCACTTTTATCAAAATTAATCCTAAGTCTAGATAACATTTCAAAACAGTATAGTATAAACTTAAGCGTAATTATATGCTTAGGCAAGTGTGAAGAAAATAATAATGTATCATCTGCAAATTGAAGGATAGATAATTCATTATTAAATTCCTCATTCCCAACACTACCAAGTACTCCTAGTCTACCCGCTCTCTTAATTATTCTCGAGAAGACATCTACCGCTAAATTAAACAGAAAAGGCGATAAAGGGTCTCCTTGTCTAAGGCCCCTCTTAGATTGAATCTTCTTTCCCACTACCCCGTTAACAACAATATTAGAGCAACCAGACCATAGCAATAATAAGATCCAGTTCGTCCATCTGACACTAAAACCTCTAGCAAGACTTAGTTCACATATGAAATCCCAATCAATTAAGTCAAACGCCTTCTCAAAATCTAACTATAAATGGCACAAGTAATGTTGTTCTTACAACAGACATTAATGTATTCCTGTACCGCTGCTACTCCACTAACTATATTCCTACCTTTAATCAAGGCAGTTTGAGAACAATCAATAAGATCATTCATCCTAGCACTCAGCCTGTTAGCTAAAAGTTTAGAAATGATCTTAACAGAAACATTAATGAGAGAGATAGGCCTAAAATCCTTTAGAGAATTTGCTCCCTCTCTCTTATGAATAAGTATGACGTTAGCAAAGTTAAAACTACCTAAACGCAGTTCCCCACTATAAAATTCATTAAATAAATTTATAATATCAGACTTTAAGACTTCCCAAAATTGCTTATAAAAATTAACAGAAAAACCATCTGGACCAGGAGCTTTGTCACTAGGCATATCACTAATAGCCTTCCAAATCTCATGCTCAGAAAAAGGTTCATCTAAACTATCAAGATTAAACCTATTTTCATATGGAGATAACTCATTCCATCTAACGTTAATTCTCCTCTTAATCTTAGATCCAAGAATCTGCTTATAGTAAATGGTAAAAGCTTCATTTAAATCCTTTTGTACATTCAGTTCAACATTATTAACAATAACAGAATGAATTATATTATCATTTCTCCTCTTATTCGCCACACTATGAAAAAATTTAGTGTTATTATCCCCTTCCTTAATCCATTGTATACGAGACCTTTGTCTCCACATGACCTCTTCTTTTTCTAAAATCTGTTTGAGATCTTGTCTAAGGGTACAATATTTATCCTTCTCAGTGGAATTAAGAATCCTAGACTCACTAATTTTATCTAAATCTAATAAGCCACACATAATCTTATTCTTCTTAAATCTTATGCTACCAAAAACAAATTTATTCCAACGCTTAAGGAAGAATGTCAGTTTACCTAACTTTGCAACAAAAATCTTAGCACTATTTCCCCTTTATAAATTATTAAAATAAGACAAGGACTTCCACTTAACCGAAACCAAATTAGTAAAACTAGAGTCAAGTAACCACATCTTCTCAAATTTGAAACTGTTACTGATAGATATATTCGAATCACATGTGAGGATTATTGGGCAATGATCAGAGTATAAAAAAGGTAAGCCCTTGACTCTACAAATCGAGAATCTATCATCTACCTCAGAGTTAATAAAGAATCTGTCTAGTAAGGCAAAAGAAGGGCTATCACGAACATTCGACCAAGTGAATAATCTGTTATCCATAGAAATCTCTATCAAATTATTGTTTAAAATAAAGTCATTGAATTCCTCCATATCAGAGAAATCACCTTCTCGGGGAGATCTCTCACCTAGAAACCTAGTAACATTAAAGTCCCCTCCTACTATCCAAAGATTTGGGGATTGATTACTGAAATTTGAAACTTCTTCCCATAAAATTCTCCTCTCTATCTTAGTGTGAGGACCGTACACATTAGAAATGCACAAGACAGAATTATCAAGGAGGGAAGCTAAAGTAACGTGTAAGGAATGAATCTTAATAGACTCCTGTACAAGTCTATATTGGCTCTCTTTCCAACCAATCATGAGTCCACCGGCAGTACCAATTGACGGTAGACAAACCCAATTACGAAAGATAGACCCTCCTAATCTTAGATAAAAGCTAAAGTCAGGAAACTCAATATTAGTTTCTTGTAACAGAATAATATCAATGTGATTCTCTCTAAAAAAAGTTCTAACTTTAGCACATATTTTTGGTTCATTTAAACCCCTAACATTCCAACTAACTATCCTCATCTACTTAATGAAGAAACTCGCTCTAATTCCCTACTCCTAATGTACTCGGCATCAACCTCAATATCAGAAAAAATAAAAGCAGTATCATTGGCAAGCTGAAATAACTGACTAGTAGTAAGACCACCCAAAGCGAAAGGAGTATAATCGCTACCAAAAACTGGAGTCATACCTGAGCCCAAATCCAAACTACTACTACTAGCAGTATTTGGAGACGGGAACTTACCTCGAGCTGACGAGGAACCGTATCTGATCCTTGCACTACGCCGAATCAATCCCGAATAGGGCACCCCTCTCCTACGTCTCCTCCTCCTGGATGAAGTATTGGACACGTCACTACTTTGAGAATCACTAGGAACTCGCATTCCAATACTGACTGTAGTACTAGGTTCAACATCAGGGTCAAACCCGGTTCGAGACATATCATACCCCCATGAAGTCAAACCATAACACGACCTCAAAAACACAGAACGAAGACTAACGCCCAACATACTGATCAATCCTGAACAAAGATCCCTATCCCATGAAAAAGAGAGACCGCACAATACAGAACCCAATATTACCACATCAATATCCAACCGACCACCATCTTCAATTACTGTACCATTAGCACCAACAGGTACTAACACCATACCATTCCATCGACCAGTATGCTGGTGATTAATTGGCCCTCCATACTGTTGGTCGAGATCACAATCAGAAGATTGTATATACATTCCATCCATATATTTGTTACCCGAGTCATTCAAGGAAAGGATAATCGAGTCCTTATTCACTACAGAACTAACATAACAGTTGGCTTGCCTGTGAACGTTCCTTCCCAATTTGATCGGCCCATCTCTATATCCTCGTCTAGAAGAATACATCTGAGATGATCCTAAATTATGTACTGTGTCCAACAAAGCTATAGGATCTCCAGTATTTGCTTGATAAGTATCATTCTCCTCCTAAAGGTTTTCTAATATTTCAAAGTTGTTCGAAAGAAAAATATCATCAGCCACCTTCCATTTTACTGCATCTACATCAACTGAACTGAAGTTCGAATCCTCAGCCTCATCAACCACACTAAATCCACTCATATCTATCATGTCATCCCCTGTCATCAAATCTCCTATACTCCCTTCCTTGCTGACCAAACAATCAGTAAAACGAAAGTCCACATCATGACCCATACAACATAACACATTAGTATCATATAGCAAAGGATCCACTCGCCACAACTCCCAGATATACCCTATCAAGCCCTCCAATTCTGCGTCCATGTGCTTCCCATCATTCTCGACCAAATTCAAGAACTCAGCCTGGACATTGTCCTCCTTCGACCTCATCTTAAATGAATTCAACTCATAATTCGAAAGAGTAGTAACCGTACTAACTGGAATGTTCTGACAGGCATCAACTTTTCTCTCGCAATTGATGATGGTGTTAATGACATCAAAATGTTTCAGTATCACATTCATAATCGAACTCGCTTTCCTCTTATTGTTTGACAATGAGTCAGTATATATCCTACGAAGCTTCAAGACAAAAAGACATAGCATGGTCTTTCCTTGCTAACGGTTTAGGCAAAGGGGGAAAGACTACATAACTATCGAACCTTTTACCCAACACAATTCCATCCACCAAACCCTCTAAATGCCATCCTAATAACAATAACATATACCCCCCATCATTCTCTTTATCAGAAAAATCCGAAATATAAAGGTCTGATAGTGAAATGATATTCTGACATAACCAGTTAAAATGCAATATGTCTAAAACTGTTTTACCTCTAAATCTTCCCGGACAATTAACCTTCCTATGACCTAATACTCCGCAATTGAAACAACGTAAACCATTACGACATTCCTTCGCTAAGTGAGCAATATCTCCACATTTGAAGCATTTACGACCACTGTTCTTTTTACTAATAGGAGAGTTAATTGCCGAAGTATAATTCCAGTCCGAAATGTAAGAGTTTTTTCTCACCATGTCAGCATAAGAAGGTTGATTAGAGAGACACGGCAACACAGTACCTAATCTACCATCATTATTCTGAAAAACAACACCTTCAACAATTGAACTCGAATTTTGCATACCCTCTTCATTCGGCCGAAGCACACATTGTTTAAAAGTGAGACTTAATCGCCCTAGTTTCATATTAGTTTTCTCGATGAGCTCCTCCGGGGCCGTATCCTTATAGATTCTCGAGATGCCATGGTAAATGTCTCTAGATTGACCGCCGAATATCAAGACATTGCCTGACTCTAATAATACATTTCTTACCACTGATTCGTCCCTCACATCCTTATAAATGAACTCAGCCGCATCACCAATGGAGAAAGAAACTACCGGTAGTCCGGCTGGTAAACTATCATGACTTTCATCCTTGTCTTGATGAAGCCCCAACTTCCCCTCCAAGTTGTAGAAATTGACAATGAAAGTGTCGGGTTTCATTTGCGGAAGTTCTTCAGCCCTACCCCCATTCTTCTCAATTTCATAATGCGCAATAGTGATGGAATCCCTTACCAAACTCAACAATTCTACTGGAATTTCTTGAGGCAATGCCCCATCGCACAATCTTCTATCATCATAACTCTTTGTTTGCGGATTCCATATTTTACCCAAACACAACATATACAAATTCATTTTGGCTCCATTATCAAATCCAGGTCTAAAGAACCCACCTTCCCCCATTCCTATTTCTTGACATCTCTTAACAATTTGAATCTGATCATGTAGACTAATTTAGTTCTTTAACAGTAACATACCTAAACCCAGAATTCGATGTCTTATCACAGTATTGAGCTTTTCCATTCTCGTCGACCCTTCTTGATTTAGTTGCAAACAAATATTGAAACCTTCTTTCCTCAAAGCAAAATCCGAAGAGATGACAGTAGACACATTGATAGCTTTTTCAGAACAGACATATTTATGATGCCCTAATCCACCACAGTTGTAACACCTTAATTGTCTCCTGCATCCATTCACGATATGTCCTTGACCACCGCATCAATAACAGCGTACAACGAAATTAGAGTTGAACGTCAGAATTGGACGAGAGAATTTTGCCCTAGTCCTCTTTCCTTTTTGATTATTACCGCCCAAGAAAGATTGATTTGGGAGAGGATTGTTCCAAGAAGAAAAAACGACTTCAGGCTGCAAATAAGTTTGTTCTTGTGTTCGTAAACGACATCCTTGTTTACTCGAGAATAGAGGAGGAACACAAGGGACATTTGAGGACAGTGATGGAGGTATTGAGAAAGCACCAATTGAAAGCGAAGTTTTCTAAGTGTCACTTTTGGAGAAGGGAAGTGAGATTCTTGGTCCATGTTTTTTCAGAGAATGGTATTGCTGTAGATCCTAGGAAGGTGGCTATGGTATAGGATTGGCTTACGCCCAAGAATGCAATAGACATAAGAAGTTTCTTGGGGTTAGCTGGATATTATCGTAAGTTTATCCAAGATTTTCCAAGATAGTGGCACTGTTGACTCAGTTGACTAAGAAGAATCAAGCCTTCGTCTGGGACGGAGTGTGTGAGAATGCATTCAAGAGTCTAAAAGAAAAGTTGACGCGTGCGCCAGTGTTAGTCATTCCTAAAGGGAATGAAGAGATGACGGTATACACGGATGCTTGTGGTACCGGACTAGGTGCTGTATTGATGCAAGGAGGTAGAGTTGTAGCTTATGCTAGTCGGCAACTAAAGCCGCATGAGAAAAGGTATCGTACCCATGATTTGGAATTGGCAGCGATCGTGTTTGCGCTGAAGATGTGGAGAAATTACCTCTTGGGAGGGAGATTTGAGTTGTTTACCGATCATAAATCGTTAAAGTATCTCTTCTCTCAGAAAGATCTAAATCTCCGTCAGCAGATATGGTTAGAGTTCTTGGCTTCGTATGATTTTGATATCGCATATACGCCTGGGAAAGGCAATGCGGTAGCCGATGCCTTGGGTAGGAGACATGCTAGTTTAGGGGCTATGTTTCTGGAATGGAAGCAACTGGAGTATATCGCAGGGTTTGATTTCAGACCAAAGTGCGAATTGGATCCAGAAATGCTAGCTAGTTTGGCGATCATACCTACTTTAATTGAGCGGATGGGTTCCAGTCAGAGGGACGATCCTAATCTATTGGAAATCATCTCCAAGTTAGAGATGAGTATCGACGGTGAGGAGATGAATTTGTATGGGCTTGATCGAGAAGGATGACTTAGAAAGAATGGAAGTCTAGTAGTACCCAACGTGAATGGATTGAGAGATGAAGTGCTTAGAGAATGTCATCACTCAAAACTGACTATACACCCCGGTGGTAACAAGATGTATCGAGACATGAAGCAGACTTACTACTGGGAAGGGATGAAAAGAGACGTTGGGAAGTTTATATCCAAGTGCATGAATTGCCAGCTAGTTAAAGCCGAGCAAAAGAAGCCTAGTGGTTTGTTTTAACCATTAGATATTCCCGAATGGAAATGGGAGCAAGTCTCAATGGATTTCATCGATGGTTTATCGAGGACTAGATCGGATATGATAGCATTTGGGTAATTGTGGATCGATTGACCAAGAGTGCAAGATTTATACTAGTCAAATCGACCAGAACGGCAGCTAAGTTAGCGGAACTGTATACGAAGTGGGTAGTGAGATTTCATGGAGTACCTAAAAGCATTGTGAGTGACCGAGACCCGTTGTTTACTAGTGGGTTTTGGAAGAGCTTGCAAGAGGCTCTAGGGTCAGAATTACATCTCAGTACCGCGTATCATCCTCAAACCGACGGTCAGACAGAGAGGGTATTCGTATATTGGAAGATCTCCTGAGAGCTTGCATATAGGATTTTGTTGGATCATGGGATGACCATTTGCATCTAGTAGAGTTTGCATATAATAACAGTTATCAATCCAGTATTGGTATGGCTCCATTTGAAGCTTTGTACGTAAGACCGTGCAACTCACCATCATGTTGGATAGAGACCGGTGCGAAATTTATACTTGGACTTGAAGTGGTAAGAGAAACCTCGGACAAGATTAAGATCATTCAACAACGAATGAAGGCTGCCCAGGATAGGAAGAAGAGTTATGCTGATAAGAGGAGAAGAGATTTAAAATTCTCCATTGGTGACTTGGTGTTTGTGAAGATTTCTCCGTTAAAGAGCGTGATTCGATTTGGAAGGAGAGGCAAGTTAGCACCAAGATTTGTTGGTCCATTCCCAGTTCTCGAGCAAGTTGGGAATTTGGCGTATAGAGTTGACTTACCAGAGAAGATGGTCGGAGTTCACAACGTATTTCATGTTTCCCAGCTAAGGAAGTTTGTGCACGACCCAGATATGACTATTTCACCTGATCAGTTAGAGGACTTCGAAGTAGAACCCGAGGCGGTTGGGAACCGCAAGCCGATTCGTATTGTCGAGTACGATATGAAGCAACTTCGAAGGAAGGCGGTGAAGCTAGTCAAGGTTCAGTGGGGCGAGAACGAGAATGACTGTACTTGGGAGACAGAGGAGAGCATTAGGAAGATGTATCCAAAACTTTTCGCTTGGTAAGATTTCAGTTTCGATTTAGTCTTTCCGCATGCTAGGATAGATTGTCTTATTTGTTTTGCATATTTGATTGTCATATATGGTTGGTAGGCATGCGGGATCCTTTGTATGTTTTGGGTTAAGGAATTTCCGGGGCGAAATTTCTTAAGGGGGGAGAATGTAACAACCCGCATTCTACGCATCGGAGGATCGTAGAATATTTATTTCTTTCCCATATGAAGTTGTATGGTCATGTAACTTTGGGAAACAACCATTAGAGTCATTTCCCATGTTCATGATTTCTGCCGATTTTTAAATGACCATTTTGCCCCTAGCTGATCTTGTTTCGGCCATAACTTTTGATTGGAAAGGAATTTTGACCTTAAACCACTTCCATTAGATTCGTTTGATGGTTTACCTTTCGGTAGAGTGGTCACATGTGAAAAACGGACTTACCGTTTGGGAGATATGGCTGAAATAAGGTTTGGAAGGTGAAAAACTGCTTAACCGGGCCAAATAGGGTGATTATTGAATGGGCCCATAACCTATTTCGGGATTAGGTTTATGGGGAGGCTGAAGTGAGTTAGGGTTTCATCCCATTTCAGTTTTCTAGCCGTCACTTACCTCTTAGAAACCCTAACAATGGCCTCCAACCTCTAAATCACCTTCAAATCACTTTCTACTTGAAGATTGGGCTTAGCAACATCAAATCAAGGCGAATCAACACCAAATCAAGATTAGAGTTGCTGTTTAGCATTGGGATTTGCACCAAATCAGAGATTTATTTCAGATCTAAGTTTTATTTGTGGCTAAGGTGAGTGATTTGCATAGTTCCTCACTAATTATGGTTGATTAAAGGTAATTAGTGAAGATTAGCGAATTTATACATTAATAAATTCTGGAAAAATATTTATAAATTCTTAAATAGTGTTTTAGACCTCTGATATGAATTTGGTTAAGTTTTGCTAATCCTATCATTAGTTATACTTAAGAACGTTTAAGGGAAAATATGGGGTTTTGGCTATGTTTGATCCATTTTAACCTATCATATTTATGTTTTGGTGTTTGAGGTCACTTGTACATGTTGCTATGACTGTATGGTATGCTTGGTGATTGTTTAGAATAGCTAGAATGGTCGAAAACGCCGTCGAGAGGCGTATAAACAGTCGTTGGAAAGTTGCAGGAAATTACAGGCAGGATCGGATTGGACCCCCTTACCCGACCCGAACCGATCGTGGGCACATGCCACGATCCGAACCAAGGACCACGATCTGATGGGAAGAAGAGCTCGAGTCCGAACCGTACCAGTAGGCCCGACCCGATCCGTCCATGAAGGGTGAGCACGATCTGTTAACCTAGAGAAGTGCTTTCCGATCCGAACCGTGGCAAGCTGGAGACACCGAACCGATCCGCCAGGGGTGATGACGACCCGATCCGATCCAGGGCTGTAGAAGGAGGAACCACGATCCGATGCACCACGATATGGTGTGATGATGCCGATCCGAACCAGGGGCCACGAGCTAGAGGAGCACGACCCGATCCGAGATGCTTGGACTTGAAGTGAAGACCACGATCCGACCCTAGCATGGGGAACGATCCGAACCGATCCAGTATTGACCAATAACCCGAGATGCAAAGGTAGTCCAAGTTGGAAGTTAGATCTCAGGATCCAATTGGGAACCAATGAGTTCACTTCATGGTTGGCCTTTGGTGCGGGACGTGTGCTAAGGAGTTGTCGACGTTCATAACTTCGATTCACCATGAATGATAAGGACTACGTTATCAGTGCAGTAGAGTCACTGTGACTCGAGGGGCAAAGTGATCGTAGTAAGACAATGAGCCAGTGCAGTAGAGTCGTCATGACTCGAGGGGCAAAGTGGACATAGTAAAGGATTAGTAGGACTACGAGCCAGCACAGATGGGGTGAACAACTCCATGGGGCAAGTGGACATAGTAAAGGGGCAGTAAGGCTATGAGCCAGCGCAGATGGGGTGAATAACTCCATGGGCAAGTGGACATAGCGAAGGATTAGTGGCTATGTATTAGTGCAGTGAAGCCATTTATGACTTCATGGGGCAAGGTGATCATAGCAAGGTGTTGAGGTGATCGAAGTGGTGAATATCGTATGCTTTACGCACTAAGTGAGAGATGTGAGGATGGTTGCTATGCTTGATTGTTTGCCATCACTATGACATGCACACCCCCACCCCCGTTATCTTTACACCATTTGAAATGTCACCTTAGAGTGTTGTACAGTATGTAGTGCTAACTCTTTGGTTGCAGGTCCAGGTTCAGGTATGGCTTAGTATACCTGTTATTGTTCTGTTTAGATGCTTATCGCTCATACCAGACTTTTTGTCTGACCCAGAGTTTTATGTCTCTTCTTATTACTCTGGATGCTCACACGAGCAGACTAGAGACAGGTTAGCTGGTGATGCACGAGTAGCTGATTCGGAGGCGAGCAGGAGGCTTTCACGTATGATATATAGATATTCTCCCTGTGTCGTTAGTGGTCGCTACTTGGGCATTAGTAGTGTACCTCCCTTATCTTGCTTTTGCTTTTGAGACAGTTTGAAAAGTTGTAATAATGTTGGCTTGGATCATAAGCTGTACTTGGATTTTCCGCTGCTATGTTAGTTTGTTTTCAGCTTATGCACTGTCTCACCTGTTTATTGTCAAGTATGTTATTATTATATTTTGTTCCATGCGCTGTGAGACATTCTATAGGTTCTTTGTTTGATTCTTCTTCTTCTTTCCTTTCTTTGGCGACCGTCCCGTGCTAACTGGACATGTGTACAGCGCACTTTTGGAGTAAATGTCGGTTGGTGCGGGGCGGGCCGTCATAGCAGGCTCGTTTTTTTTGGGCCTGATTACTTGTTTATGGGTGCGTGGCCTTCTTTTCGCATGTAAAGTTCCTAAAATGTGTGGTTTGAGCTGCTTCTAGTTAGCTTAGTTTTTATTTTATTTTAGTTTTGATTCGGCTTAGTTCTTAGTTTTTATTTCTTTTATTTTCTTATTTGTTTTCTTTCTTTATTTTCTTTATAGCTTCCAAACATCCAGAAAAAATCCTTTTAGTCTTTCCTTTCTTAGTTCCTTTGAGTTTTGTTTTACTGAGTAATTTTGTGTCTTTTATTTTATTTTAGTCGGGTCAGTTTCAATTTTCATCTCATTTGTTCCATATTATTCTCTCTAAAAAAATAGTGTTCAAGCAATCAAATAGAGAATTCAATCAACAACTCAAAGAGTTTCAAGATCATGCAATCTCCAATAAATAGAATTTGAATTGTTGGAGCGGTTGCACACCAAGTGGGCTGTGAACACGCTAGCGCTACTCAGTTGCACTGGACGAACAACCGATCTAGGTGAAAATTTTCTAAACTCTGCAAGAGCTGCTACTACTTGAAAAAAATAAAAATTACTTGTAAAGATTTCGTGCAGGTGCCACGGCTTGCTTGTAAAACTTTTATTTCTGCACTTTCTTATTCTGTGATTGTCCTGTGATTGAATATTTTGCTTATTGACGTGTGGTTGAGAATTTTAAAACGAACGTGGGATTAAATTAAAAAGTTTGGCTTTGAAATAAATTATTTTTGAAATCGAATCAAAGATTCCCTAAAAGCTCATAGGAAAAAATATTCGTTGAATTGACAATTAATATTGATACTCTCTGAGGTGTCTAAGGAACGGTAGATTCTCGAACTCAAACAGGTTCTTAAACCTTCAGTTGCGTTTCTACAGTGATTCGTGGCACACTTATAACCCCTGTCCGAACCTGGCCTAGACTTGTATTCATATATTCCGAAGTTGTTAATTTTAACATTTTCTTAAAGTGCTTTTTTGAAAATGTTTCAATTCCCTTATTCCTACGGATTTTACGATAGTTGTGAAAATCAATATAACCCATATAATTTTACGTCAAATTCATATGGATATTTTAATAACAACTATTGTATAAACAATTTGGATTTTACGCCATCAACTTTTCAAAATTTTCAAAATAATCCTGATTTTACACAACCAAAATTTCAAAATGATGATCAACCCTCATGTCTTGAAATAAGTATTCAATTTCTACTTAAAGAAAGTCAAAAATTTAATGAATCAAGACAAAGATTAATTGAAGTAATGTGCAACAATTCAAGTCAAAGTTTTCAAAAAAATCAAAATTCGAATTCACTTCCAAATTCAAACAATTTTGATTATAACCCCAGCCAAATCAATTTCGATATCCAAAATGAATTTCTAATCCAAAATGGAAATGTGAATCATTTTACACATGATTTTGGCAATGGGAATAATCAATGTTTTAAATCTCGGATATCGGTCGCGTTTCATCTCGGGGATTTTATAGACTCGGTCTCGTATCGGGGGAGATCTCGGACGAGATGAGTCTAACTCGGGAGTTCGTCTCAGATTTTCATCTCGGGTCTGAAAGTTCATATCGGAACAATCTCGGGGTACATGATATGTTAAAAATGATATTTTAACAAAATGATTTTTATGAATGCTATCAAAAACATAGTAACTTAAACTTAAAATGCAAAATAACTTTATTATTCTTTATTTTGCGAAAAATCATTCATACTCTAAATCGTAATATGTTTAAAACATGAATATTGTTAGACATGAAACATCAAAAGGATCCAAAACATTAAATTATTCAGCATAAACAGACCATAAAATACATAATTTCACAAGTAACATGTATGTAAAAAGACGAATATGAATATCATAAGCATTGTGAAACATATACGAACATACAATATAGTCATTTAACATGCAAAATGTAAAATAACAAAAGATTGATATGGCTAGATTTAAGTTTTTTAATTATAGTTCTAGTCCAGGCATTAATTTAAATTTTAACCTAAAAAACTAAGATCTCGAACGATATTCCTGTATTTCATCTCGGTGGATATATCGTTCGATATTGCAATATCTCGGTGATATATTTCAAGGAGATTTTGAGTGATATTTATTGTTTTGTTTCGGAAGGAGCCCAAAACGAGATCTTGGAGGAGATCTCGGGCGATATTTGCGAGATTTGAAACAGTGGGAATAATTTCAATTGTGGTGCAACTGAAAATTCTTGTTCTCAACAATTACAAATTGAAAATTCTCATGTAAATAATTATAAATTTGATATTGTTGAGCAAATGAATGAAATTCACGATAATCACACGAGTTTGTTGTTTCAAGCCTACTTGAATTTTCATGAAAAACAAAATAATCAAGTTTCAACGTGTGGCGATTTGAACGATAATCCACCTTTGCCCACAATTGATAATTTTCAACTAACAACTTTTGAAATTGATGAAAATCTTAATGAAGTTGTTGAAAGCTCTGTAATTGATTTGAATTTAAATTCTCTTGAAAACGAAGACGTCAATCTTCAATTTGATCTTCCTCTCTTAGATTCTGAAAATTTTGAAACTTTACTAACTTTAGATTGTCAACCTGAAAGAAATGATGAAGTTAATAACAACTTTTTAAGTGTGGAAGACTTTGATGGGCGAAAATTTCTTCCACTTATTGACGATAATGTTGTTGAGTCTAAAACTGAAAAGGAAACAATGGAAAACTTTGAAATTCTTGATGCAGAAAACAACGAAACTGCTGAATATGATCGTAAACACAGTGACGATTTTTCTAAAATTGTTGAAACTCCTTGCGACTTGATTGTTTCAACCGAACCTCACTATGTTCACTTGTTTTTCGATGAAAAATTTCTGCAGTATATGAACTCTTTTTGGAATAACACGGTTCTTGAGAAAACACAATTTTGAAATTTGCTGAAAATTCATTTGTTTGGTTTTAACTTTAGGTTTACGAATGAACCTTTAGTCAACAAAATTTCAAACATCAAAGCAACACAGAACAATATTTCTCAACATAAGTGTGGGGGTGAGAATGATGCACACGTCTCTCAATTTATACATCATCTGAATAAATCAAACTTTGTTTTTGAAACTTTTACTGAACCCCGACCCACTGGCCTCTCTTTAGCTGCTACAGAAATTCAATTCGATTTTAGGATCAATTGTAAGCTCAAAATGTTAAGATTAGCAACTCAAACTTTTGAAAAAACAAAATTTGTTTTTCCAAATCTGACATGTAATATACAATCCTTCATAATTTGGTTTTTTGTGCTTAAGTTATGTCTCATAATCTTAATGAGGCTGATCCATTGGTCCATCATGGACCAGTTCATTTATTCGATAACTGCGTATTTTCTGCATGCACATTAGGTAAGTCGCACTAACCCTCCTTTGTAAATACGTTAATATTTCTCTTCCCTTCACTCGTTGTGTCATGCATTAACTGTGGGGACACAGTCGAAATCAAGTGTGGGGGAGTCTCATTTTCATTCTGTTTTGCATAGTTTAACTTTGCAATTTTTTTCCCTTTCTCTTTAAAAAAAAATCCTTTTCTCTTTAAAATTTAAAAAATAAAAAAAAGAAGAATTTTGCATTTCTATTTGCTTTTAAATAAGACATGATGGAGTTAGCATGCAATTTTGGTCGTTCAATTAAAATGTTTGGAGATTTACTTCTCTTAGCGGATAACGAAACGAAAGTTTGAATTATGAGCAAATTTGATGTAACTGGTAATCTGGTATATTGGGAAATTGTAGGTGATGAGTATGAAATGTTTTCTGAATTGAAATCTGATTAAATGAATGGTTGATTTAGACTTCTTGCGATAACATTTTAGATCTATTAAGTGAAGTTGTGCTAAGATATCATTGCTTAACTCTCTCTCTCTCTCTCTTATGTAAAAAAAGGAGAAAAAAAAGAAAAAAAAAGAATGTATATATATAATAATAATCCAAGGGTATCCAACATTTCTAGTACATCTCGCCTTGGTGTGCAAACTCGCCAAGCACTTTCCGACACCTTGTTGACAAAGTCAGCGTCGGTATATCTTGGTATCAGTTTATGAGTTGGACACATAAGGATTACCGACATCTTGTTGACAAAGTCAGCGTCGGTCTGCATAATCCGGCAAGCTCTATCCCAAACTCTCACAAATGGTATACCTTGGTCTTTTCGGTTAGGTGTTTGTAAATAGTAATAATGTAAATATTTTTAATAAAGAGAGAGTTAGCACTTAAAATCCAAGCACGCTCTTAACTTATTCGACCTAACTTGTTAACAAAAAGGAAGTTGAGATGTCGTTTAACGATTGTTGATATCGATTATAGAATTCATTATATATTTGCACTATGTTTCGACCGAAACAACTGGCCATGTTGGAGGAGTTTGTGACGATAACATGACTTTTGTTTGAAATTTTGATTAGTAACGGACTCAATTTTCACAGTGACACCCAAGTTTTTGTTAACTCATTCATGTAAATTTAAAAGTAAATTGTCCATTTGTAAATATTCCTTTTAAAAAAACATGCATTAATATTGTAAATATTTTTGAATTTTGCATTTTGTACGTACCTTTTTCTTTTGGATTTTGTGGGTAGTATTCGTTGAAAACCCTCACTAGACAACACTTGTCCTACTGGGGACACCCAGAGGTTTAAAGGCTTGTTGCATAAGCTCAATGCAATCGTGCTCCCTATGAAAATGGATTTATCTTAGGTTTTTTTACTTTATTCGGGGACGAATAAAAAGATAAGTGTGGGGGTATTTGATATACACGTAAATGTGTATATTTTATCCGCTTATTTATCTTATTTTCTGTCAAAAATAATTGATACTATGTATTTATAGTTGTGTTTTCAGGTTATTTATGATGAATGGAATTGATACACTTAATTGTTGAAAAGCTTGAAGAATTGATGTAAGAAAAGTGTTGATTTTGAGAACTATATTAATGACTGAAGAAATGTTGCTGTTCAACCACCTTCTGCCCCATATTTTAATGATTCAATGCCTTTTCATAAAGATAGCTTGTCGCGATGTTATGGAATTCCTATTCATGTACAAAACAGTTGGAGTTGATGCCATTTGATGCCCACAAGCTATAACATTTGCAAAGCCATTCATACGCATTCACACTTAGCTATTTGGTTTATTTGTTATTTTGAAAAGGGCTTTTGTCCAACATTGATTAATTGGCCACTTAGTCTTGGCCTGGCCAACTATAAATATACTCGTATCTAGTTCATTTAGATTAATTCAATCTTAGGTTTTATTCTGTAATTCTCTTCTATCTGAATAAAATTAGTCTTCTCCCTTTTCTCTTTAGTTTTTTAATTACATGTTATTTTCTTTTCTGCAAGTAGATTAGATTGTCCTTTATTTTATTTTTATTTTCTCTTGTTTTTTATTCTATGTTGCAGTTTACGTTCGTTGTTAGAATAATAAACATGATAGGCTAATCTCTTTCAACTTAGGGGTAATGAAACTCTCTTGATGATGTAGTTGCAACATAATTTATCTTTTCATTCTCTCTTTGTGTTTCATGTTTTGTTGATGTCATGGTGATTAAGTGGTGGTCCAAACCAAAAATTTGATGGTCTATAGTTCTAATTAATGGTTCATAGGACATGCTTAAAGTATATTTCAATTTCAACTTGTTCATTTTTCATTAGATCTAGTAAGGTGATTTAGTGGGTATGATATAGTTTGATAGTTTATGTTGTGCTAGTTAATAGCATGAATAAGCTATACTTATAATAATCATATCAACTAAATCCACAAATGACCAAAAGAAAAGAGAGATCGTAATTTCATAACTTGTTGTACTGCATGATCTAGAATGTGAATTTATTCCTAAGTTGCCATTTATCTCATAGTTTTTTATTAATTTTAATTTACTAGTTTAGTTGTAGTTAAATCATCACTCGAATTCGGTTTAATTTGATTGAATAAGATTGAAATTACTTCTTTCCCTATGGATAGACTCATATTCGCCACGTACTAACAATTGTACGACGTGTGCTTGTGGTATTATCATGATATTATGTGTTAACAATTTTCTAATTTAATAGAATATCTGTTTAGCGAACAGCTGGTCACATTATAAAGGAGAGATTGATCCGGCGCTAAATGCCTCGGTTGAGGTGCTATGTGAGAGTATAACTTCGGATTTGTCCTTTTACCACTGTTAATAATAGGTTATCTAGACTCTCCTTTGTCCCTTGCATCCAATATTGTGTTCAGTACTTCACTAGTATTATCATCTAACGTTCAAATGGTAGTAACCCACAGCCCTGGCAAGCAATTGACTAGATGAGGCTCAAACCCTTTGGTAGTGAATATACCAAATTCTTGTTCAATATGAGAGTCCTCTTGCATGGTGGCAAAGTGTATAGTTCCGGTTGAAGGAGGAACAGTTGCAATATTGATCACAGTTGCATTATCAGTATCGCCTTCTATTATAATAGTATTCTGGCTAGCTTACAAAGGATTTTCTCCATTTCTTTCATTTACAAGCGTATCACTGACAGTGCTCTCCACTGCCGGTAGTTGGTTAAATCTATTGGTAGTAAGGAGAGGTTTCGCTAATATAACAGTATGCCCTTTCGTGGAGATGGATTCTTTGTTCTGATTTCCTTTTTTTTGATGCTCTACTGTCCTATTGATTTCACCATCTTCAAGTTTTGAAACTTCTGGCATGTAGTCAGCCAAACTAACTTGTTTTCTTTTATATATCGGCTTTTGCGGAGTATAAGATTTGGCATAACTGTTTTGACGAGATTTGAAGGCTACTTTGCTTTTATTCCTTTCCATCCTTTTCCATGGGGCTTCTTTCCTTTCTAGTAATCTTTTCTCTTCCTGACTTGCTGTGATGTTAACCAGATGATGCGCTACAGAGTTAGCTATCTCTTTTCCTTTGTTATTACCATTGATGTTAACTTGAACCGCAGACTTAATTTGTTGTTCCTTGTGGCTACTTCCTTAAGAATTTACCCTTTGCTTTGCAGCTTCGCAGTCATCAAGCTTGTGTACGAACACGCAGCAGTGAGAGCATATAAGTGGTTTCCAAGAGTAGTTGACTCTTACTCTCTGTGTACCCCCGTCCGGTAGCGAGGTTAAAAGTCTTCAACAAGCTCCTTGTCAGGTTTTATTTCAATCAGACATTTAGTGTAATGCAATCTTTCAAGTCTCTCTGTAGATTCATCCATACATATCAGTTTGCCGAGACCACTCGCTAACCAATTAATTCCATAATGAGACCCTGAGAACAGTGGAGTGTTGGTGAAATATACCCAAACTGGGACTGATTTTATCATGCCACGAACATTGCTAACATTGGGGTCATATGGTTTAATTATGAAGAGCTTACCCTGAATAATGAGAGGCTCACCCATGAGCGCCTTATCTTTTCCTTCCTCACAACCAAAATGAAACAGGAAAAGCACTCCGTCATACTTAATTTTCAGATCCCCTTTAGGCTTCCATACTGATCTACATCTCATATCTACTACGGTATACGACAGCGGGGTACCAACGAAAAAGCCAACTAGTACATCATTCCATATTGTTGTGCCTGCGTCAACAACCGCAGCAGTATGTTGCAAAATTCCATTCACATATGTTGGTTGCATATCAACGGGTTTGTACTTCCTGGCGTTGCAAGGAAAACGTTGAGTAAAGGAAGTCCAAACACGTTGACTGTTGAGAATATGATTGTTCTGCGATGAGCTCGCATCATTGCTTGTTGGGTTAACTTGAGTTTCACTTTGAGATTTACTTTCAGCATGACATAAAATAACAGAAGGCGCTGAGGAATCCAATGTTGGCTGAGGGATGGCTGGGCCTGGTGGAAGGACTGCTGGGAGGGTGAAGGTAGGTAAGGTTGAGTCAGGTGGCGCTGGAGGTGGAACGTGAGGAGGCGGAGCGAGCGCTGGGTCTGGAGGATCTGGAGGTGGCTGTGGCAAAGGATCTTGAGGTGAAGAGATAGATTCGATGGAAGGGGGAGCGGCTGGTGACGTGACAGGCAATGGAGGAGTTGGGATTGGTTCAGAAAGAAGGTTAGAGGAGGAAGGCAATTTTGGGAAAAAAGATTGCTCTGCCATTAAATTGACCGTTGCTTATATGATTTAGGGGAAAACGATGCCATTTGGAGGATTTTCAAAGGACTTTGGTCATTCTTCTTCACGACCTCCACCATTAACAACACAAGGCCAATTCAATTCAGTTTAACACGATGATTTCGACTATAAAATCATTCTCCTTTCTCCTCTTCTTCATAAAAATACCAGGATGTTGTATGTAATAGGATCTCACGGATTGTGAGACAGCATTATAATTGTAATTTCTTAGGATTTAAGAAAATATAAAGTGGACATAGGCTTGGTTTGAGCCGAACCACTATAAAAATATCGTATGTCCCTTTTTTTTATTATTTTATCTGCATTCTGTGATCTGAGATTTGTGATTGTGAGGACTTCACACTGAATTTGTGTGTTAGGCCCAGATTTCGGTCTAACACTTTGTATGTACATACGCAAAGGTGTCGTGTATATGTCCCTATGTTAATGCGAAAATCAGGCGGTCTACTGATTTAATTGACCTTCTTAATGCATTATATGTCTGTGCCATGTATCTAATATGTATGCAAAAGAATCCTAATAGTACATATAAATTCTATATGTGTGCACAATCATTCATCAAATTGCAACATCCATGTGATGATTCAATCATTTTCATCCATTGAAAATAAAAATGCGCACACAACTATATGCAACAGGTGAGTGTTTTAGTTGATCTAGTACCTAATGTGTGCGTATATGTGTCCAATGGAAACCACTAGCTAACACTTGAATCCACTTGTAACCATTAAACATAACATGTCTCAAACACATGTTTTAACCACATCCTATCATCTGTAAGCTCAAATCCTAAGATCTACATTTCCTAAGGATATACTATTGGGATGCCCCTAGTCAAAGGAAGAAGCGACATATAGAATATCAAAGAGGAAATACTTGTCAAAAGAATGCGGGTAAGAAACTTGAATCCTTAGTGAAGTTCTTTCATCTAACTTAGCTTAGTTACTTCGGGGAAAAAATCTCTAGTGAACTAATCCAAAACTTACCCTAGTAAAGTCAAACTTTTCCTCCTTTACTTATTTGTAGTCTTTACTTTACCCATCTTGTGTTCCTTGGCTCATTCCACTAATATTGTCCAACCCCATAAAGACTTACTTACCTCCCCACCTTTTATATATATATATATAATTCCAAAATCCTAATTGAAAAATCTTAATGAGCATTAGTTGCAAAAATTTCTTTTTGAAATATATAAAGTTGCTTTTATGAAATTTCGGAAATAAAAATTTCATAACAATACACATTAGTCTTTAAAAATTCTTGTTCTTTAAAACGTCACACATATGGGGTTTTGACTCAAAGTGGTTCCATAAGTTTCCATAAACACCTCCGTGTTACACTCTTGTCTAGCAACCTAAATATTTCAAAAATTCTTTTACTTTGCTTTTTCTAAAACTTTTTCATCACAACTAAAGCCCAATTACTTCCTTAAAATACATGTACAAGTTAAAAGATAGGGTTTAGGGAGTAAAATATTCCAATCAAACTAATCCTTCACAATTCAACACTCGAGTGTGAGTACCCCTAAGAAAACGCCTTTTCCTTCCAACGTCTGAGACGACTTATTATATAAATAGTTTACCTAAGCTTCCAACCCATCCATTGATGATATATTCCCATAGTTAGGAAAGATTCTACTCTAAACCATGAAACTCAATTCTCGCTTACACCACGTGCTTTATATAGAAATGCTACAAATTTAGCATTGCCATAAATAGAGATCCTAAAACCATTCTCTCTTTCTCTCATAGAGATAATCTTTCAAGCACTTATTATTCGGAATATATATAACACAAAGGGAGCTGAACCGATACTTCCTAGAGATGCAATGAGAATATCAACATGACTAACCCTTCGGGTAGCAAGAAGTCTCAAAAATTAGTCCTAACCCAACTATTTTCTTTTTACAATCAGGACAACCTGATAAATATTTAACAGAGGTTAGGCCCATAACTTTACCCTATAAGTCCATATGTCGTATTAAAGCCTATGCATCTTTTAGGCTCATAATTTACCCCCTCATTATAAATAAATATGTCATATGAGGCTTAATCATGGCAACCTATTGCATGCCCCAAACATCAAGATTTTAGTTTCAACCCCGACTTACCTTAGATAAACAGATAATCAAGCTGATCCTACGAGGTTCAGAAATTACCATTGGGCCTAGGTGCAAAACAATCACTAGTGATATTATCATACGCTTAGGAATTTACTTTATCTATAAAAGACCGCTCCATTAAGCCTACAATACAGACACTTTGCAGATTCAACTTATCGTGACTATAGTCCCGTGTAGCCATTACATAAAAGGAAAAGGGACAAAATATTCCTAAACCAAATAGGAAAACTAGAAAGAACTAAAAATAGATAACAATCTTTCTTTCACCAAACCTTGTCATTTTCCTTGACCATTTTTTATCAACACCATTCCTCATAATCCTTTCGACATTAATATACTCGTGTTGATCTTTTACTTTCCATCCTTAAATTTACCTCTTTTGGAAATTCTCTAATTAATTGGTTACCGAAAACATATAAAAATCTATTTCCATAGTATCTGAAAATTTATTTTATAGAAATCCGTGATTGCAAGATATTTCTTTTTTTTTCTTAAGTTGGCGGTTTGTGCACAATACGATAAAATTCCTATTCCGCACCAACTTGTTCATTCTTGCAATGACATTTTCTGTGTTAAACCAAACTATTTAAATACACCCCCTTTGTTTAACCAATTAATCTAGGTTTTTCTTATCTTCCAAACTATCCTTTTTATCACTTAACTAATAAGGTAGTTCCATCCATGATTAAACCTTTTTTAATATATGTCTAGAAACAAGTTCCTTTTTTAGCATCGACTCTTCCCAACTACTAAGCTAAAACAATTTATCCATTATTCAAAATTTTGACCTATAAAGGAAAGCTTAGATAGAATGCCTTATAACTCAACTAAAAAGATAAAGATTTAGAAAGAGTCGAAGGAAGGTTGTAACCGACTATAGGGATATTTTATTATCAAAAGTAAATTTAATTTCTGAAAAATGCGTTTAATTTTAAAATTATTTCTTTTGAACAAAACTTTAGTGATCTTGGCAACCTTAGGCTCTGATACCTAATGTAACACCCTACATTCCTTAGTGTCACCCGTTTGGGGATCTCATTAAGAAAGCATGGAGCACTGTAGGTATACAGACACAAAACATCAAAAAGACTAACATTTCATAAGACATAATAATGAATTTACAACGTAAGATAACATTCATTTCATAAATTACAAAACCACCTTTGTTTCATTTTATCAAATAGTTAAAAAATGTCATGTCTCAAAATCTCAGTCAAAAACAACAACAGACTAAAATAAGATTATCCTCAAATATAGTCAAAAAGGTATAACCTAACTATGGAAAGAGAATTGGAAATAATCCAACTTGCAGTAATCCATTATGACAATGCAAACAAAGAAATGTGAACTATGTACTTTCTCCTTGTAAGCTTAGTGGAAAGAAAAGAGAAAGAAAGAAAGGAAATGGGTCAAACATAAAGGTTCGTGTGCTGCTATGATTATCGACTCGACTTGCCAAGTTAAGTAAAATAGATAAACAGTAGTTCTAGTACCATAAAAGGGTAGGTGTCTATACATGTCCGAAGGTAAACAATAACTAATATGAATTGATAATAAGGACTTGGCAATTCTTATAAAAAGACAATGATGATAACGTTAATAATAAAAATCAGATAAGGAAGATTGACTGTTTTGCACTTTTATGGATTCTGACAAAAACAAGTAATTAGGATGGATTTTTCCTAATTCTACCCATCGATAGACTCCCTATTACGTAAATATCATGTGCCAGCCCCGATAGTAAGGTGTATTGATTCCTACAGCGGCACTTTATAGTACACATACCTATTTACTAGTGTTACAGCGTCTTAGTTTCCCCAATCGGATGCAACGGATAAATCTATTTTATTTAATTCTCAGTATTTTTATGATTAATATTTACTTCATAGTTTTATCCCTCAATTAATTAATGACATTAATTTATTATTGTTTTATTAAAAATTTGGGTTGTTATAGTTGTAATGGAAGTAGAAGCTCTGGGAAGAAGGAGAGTGAAATGAAATGACTAAAATAAGTTATAGTAACTCATTCCAGGGCTTTATCTTCCTAATCACGAAATCCATAGTGGACCTATATGGAAGTGGGCTTAGATGGCTGGAAATGAGTTGTTGTATCCTAAGAATCCTTCAAATAGCCATATCTCCGAAAATGTTTTTGAGATATAACTACTCTACGGAAAGTTAGACCATCATCCCGGTTCAATGGAAGTGGTTTCGAATAAAAATTTCATTCTAGTCAACATTTATGGACGAAATAAGATTTTGTCAAGGGTAAAATAGTCATAGGAAAATCCGAGAAAAATCCAAAAGTGAGAAATGCCATTAGTAGACATTTGTCAAAATTATAGAATGATACAACCACATATGAAAATAATATTTTATATTTTCATGTTAAAAACGCACAAAACCACTGGTCATTACAGTGAGATAAACTCACCTTTTGTAGAGACAAAGAGACATGAAAAGTGGAGATAACGATCAAGGATCTAATCAACACAATAGTGCACTCTCTAACACCTTCGCACAAATAAATTCAACAATACCCCAAGAAATTTAAAAGAGAAGAGTAGAGGGATTTTCGTTACGGATTATTGATTTAGATATTTACAATAATAATACAATATTTTACAATAATAGTACAATTATTATTATTAGTTTGATTTTTGGACTAGTTAATCTTTGAATTTGAAAATGTCATAAATAGAAAAGTTGTTCCTAATTTTTTTCACTTTAACTTAGAATAAAGAAAAACTAATTTCAATAAAATTTGAAGAAGACAAGACCAAACCAGTGATAGACAAATTCTCAAGTTAGAAATCTTGGCCTAAAAATGTGTTTGAAAGATTTGCGATTTTGACGTACAGAAAATTTCAAAATCTAGTTATTATGAAAGTCGTGATAATTAAATTCCACCCAATTCAAAAAAAAGTGGATTAGGGTTCTCTAAGAGGAAGTTGCAGTTGTGGGAAAACAGGGCAAAAATCAGAAATAGAATAAAAATTAGGAAAAGGGATTAGGGTTAAGGTTTATAGCTTATTTGGATTCGGTTCAGCGGCGGCTGAAGCAAGGCAAGGGAAAGAGATGAAAGTAGAAGAGGGTTTAGGATTTTGTCGATTTGAATTTTAGAAAGGAGATTATAGAGGGAGAAAATTTAAGAGAGAGTAGAAGATTTCCTTTTTTGGATTTTTTTTTCTAATTTGAAGAGGAGGAAGATAGACTAAAAAATTTAGATCTCGAAGGAGGAGAAAGCCATGGATATCTTTGGAAATTTCTATAGAGAAGAGGGTGAATAGGAAGGAAAAAGAATACCTGATTTTTATTCGATAATTTCTCAACCGAGAATTCTCTTTAGAAATTTAGCATAAGTAGGTCAAGGAAATAAAGTTTGTTGGACCCGTAAAAGCCCAAACACACATTTACATAGTATAAATACAAACATAAACACAGACCACGAGAATAAGAGAAAAGATGGGTGGAGATACAAATGCAAACATAGTCCATTTTACGCATTTTACACTGTAAACAACAAATTTGGAGCAAACGAAAGTGGATTTTGATGAAACGAAAAATTTTAGACATCAAAATTCAGAGTAAAATCATAAAAAGGGAATTTATTAAATTTTCATACTTTTCAGATTTCAACTCAAATTCAAATTTTAACAAATTTTGACCAAAATGGACTTTTTCAGAAAAGTTTCATTTTAATAGATTTAAAAACTTCACTAATGAATATTGCAAGTTTATTATTTAATTTTAAATTTTAAGAATGAACATAAATTTAAATAATAATATAAATCAAGTTAACTCAATAGTTAAGGTCTGTTTTGACAACCATTTAATTCTCATTGACCAATTGTCCCTACTCATGCCTGTATTCTAGAATCCAATTGATTTATTTCCTAAATTCAGTAATAAATTAATCTTAAATTTTTTAAGAACGTATATTTTAATTTATTCATCATTTTTTTTCAAAACTTCAGGTTGTTACAATCTCCCCCACTCAAACCTTTACATCCCTAAAAAGGTATTAGGCAGGGAAAAAGTAATCAAGTAATTTGATATATTTTAAAATTAATTTATGCATATTTGACGACTTACTTAGATAATTGTATTGAAATATATCTAAATCAAGGTGTAGATATTTTCCAAACATTTCAATATGCTTTTAAGTATGCACTTGACGTTGCAATTGGTACTATATGTGTGTGTGTGTGTGTATATATATATATATACATCAATATTGATGTAGTCACAACTAGAATCATTTTCAGGCGACTGAAGTGCAATTCTATATCATTCTAGTACTTATAGGATTTAGTACATAATTAGCTATGTGTATACCCAAAATATTTATGTACTTGATAGTCCAATATTAATGTCAAGTACAATATGTTAACACCGAAAAACGACTCTAGCACCCAAGGAGGTGTAGAATCACCTTTTAACGGTAGAAATCAATGTTAAAATCAGGAAATAGTAGAAAAAGTAAAGTAGAGAGCAGATTTATAGTGGTTCAGCCTCTATTTTGGCCTTAGTCCATTTTGAATGAGCATTTCATTGATTTCTCCATTACAAGGTACAATATTGATATCGATTTACAATTTTCTCAATGATGTACAACAACTCTCTAATAATTCTCCGATAGTCTTTTGATTCCACCAAAGAAATGCACTTGAATCCCACTAGTAGCAATGATTATCGGATTTGATCTTCAATAATCGAGCTCGGTGAAGAATTTCAATGATATCTAGATGAGAATGATAATGGAGAAGCTTGAATGATGCTTGAGGGAGCTTTAATGGTGTTGGAGAAGCTTGAGATCAATAATGGTCACCCTTCAGGAGGAGAAAATATAACCCCTTTATTGAATGAGGCGGTCTAGTATTTATAGGCGAAGGTTGGAGTGTGATAGAGCTTGATATGAGATGTGTGCAGTCCCTATGGATCAGCCGGTGATCCATAGCCTATGAATCATGAGCGATCCATCTGTTTTCAGCGATCCATGGAGGCACACGCTCCATGCCTTAGAATGATGACCTGATGTGCCAATGTCCTAATGGATCGTGGACGATCCATCCTCTTAATTTCGGGGACGACCCATATATGCTTCCCATATTTACATCGAGTGTGATCCATGCCTGCTGCATTTTCCCGATCCATGCTTTATACAGGCCAACGATCTAAAGCAAGCCGATCCATCAACAATACTTAGACCCGATTCGCTTTGTTAGGATACATTGCCTTACACCAAGATCCATGGCAAGTGCTCTGTGGTTTTGCCTTTATTTACATCTGACTGATCCATATTGCAACGTACGACCGATCCATGCATATATTGTCACAGTCCGTTATATTATCACCGATTTGATCCAACATGTTGCACATGATCCGATCCCTGACTTATGCTAGTTTGATCCATGCTATTACCACCGATCCATTACAATGTCGATCCATCCATATATGCACTATTTCTTAAAATGGATTAACATTTGCCGCTCAATGTATGTGTTATCGAAGAAAACCTATGCACCAAAATTAACGGTCCTTGGTGTTCTTTGTGGATCGCAAGTGACCCTAACTAGATGAATCATGATTGATTTGGACCAATAGATCGCCTGCGCCACTTCTAATAACAAAGTTTACTTTATGTTTCCTTCCGATTCATTACTTCCTCTTCACTTTTATTTGTTGATAGAAAGAAATTTAATGGTCAAGGCCCTTTGAGAAAATTATTCCAATTTAAACTTGCTACCTCGCCATTGACTTGCTTCACCACCATTTGCTTCCAATCATCGCTGATCATCATCGTACCCCAACTCATACTCGAATTCACCCATCACCGTTACGATTTCACCTAAATGGAATCAACTTGTGGCCTTTATTTTCAAATATGTTCCACTTCAACGTCGCCAAGTCCTTGCAAACCCCTATCATCGGAATCCGATCATCTGTCATCACTGTAGATGCCGATTTTTTCAAGCACCGCGGTGAATTGATTTTTGGTTGATTATTTGCGTTGACCGATCGTGCTTCAGATTGAATTCAGTGGTTTAGGGTTATAAAACAATGTGCGATGTAATTTTTTTATGATAATGGAAAGCTCTAATGAATTTACAGTTCGAATTTTTGATGTACAGACTTGTGTTTTGGATTTTTGTATCATGAGTTGCGACATGGGCATGTTGATTGTTCACGGTTTCTGAGTGACGAGCAAGTTCATGTGTTAATTGCATGTACTTGAATGAAATATGCTTCAGAATTGATGTATAAAAACTTGAATTTTTGATGCATTGAATCAATCTTCATGATATAAAGTTTGGATTGTTTGTGAATTTCTTTGTCGATCGCTTGCCTCGATGGATCGCATTTTGAATTGGACTTGGAGCGCCCAGACTTGATCGCCGATGTTAGTGGATCACATACTTTGATCAACTGATGGACCGCATGCCTTGGCCAATGAATGGATCGTGTTTAGGGATCATTGGTCGTTGAGCTTGCTCTGACCATGGATCACTAGTCTAGAAATTACGTCGATCGGCTTTGGCTTGATAGCGGTCGTTGATGTTGTTAATTTTTTGACCGATCCGAACTTTGGATGATCCAAGCTTGCAACTTGTAAATTGAACGTGCCTTTCATCACTAATTGTCCTGTAATAACAAGAGCACTTGCACCATTTGGGGAGAATATTTTTTCATCGATTGCCTACATCAACGACAGATTAGCTTAGTTATTAAAAATAAACTACATCGAATTTCTCGACTTGAACTGAATGAAGCATCTATCAGAATCGTTACGATCAACCATTTATAACTTGTCGAACATCTCTTTCATGGAAACAACATTCTAAACTGAATTCGCGACGACGCTTTAGATCCACTAATCGATACACGTCGACTGTAGATTACAAGCTTCTTTTTCAATAGCTTATATAATTTTGCGCAACACTTCACACTTTAGGAAATGCGCACCTGTAAATTATTTAAAATAATATTCCTTGCATAGAATGGATATTCGACAGAGGACTCGTCATCATTCTGTAAATGTCACCACTTTTGCTCAAACTGGAGCTTCTTCTCAAGTTTCTGAAGCTAGAACGGCTACAGCTCCAAGGTCGGAAGCCCATCAGCCTGCTCTTATTCCCCGTCCTCTTAGTAATCCACCGTCGGAGAGATGCTCTTTAACACTTACTCAACGTACTTTTAAGAAAATATGTGCTAAATTTGGCATTCCTGAAACTGACGCAAGATTACGGGGGAAAGATGAATTTGCTGATCGTCCACTCTTTTTGGCATCATTGCAGTTAATCGGCATATGTTAATGAGTGGAGCCATTCCTTCCTTCAATATGTTTATACAAATGGTCCTTCAACACTTAACGGTTTCCCCCTTTCAGCTATACCCAAATGATTATGCCATTTTTATAGGGCTATGCGTTCTTTTTATGAGGACAATGCGTTATATGCCTACTTTTCAGGATATCTGCTATTTATGCATCTTTAAAAAAAATAAAAGAACACCCTTCTATTGTATTGGTCGAAGGCGCTCGAAATCGTTGGCTTATCATCGATTTACAAGATAGCGCTCCAGGATTCCTGAACCAATTGTTTTATGTTCGTTGACCGGATAGCTTCTATGGAATTCGGATAGAAGGAGTTGAACACATCTGCGTAGAGCTCTTCACATCAAATTTTTTCTATGTCTCGATCATTAAATTTTCCTTTTCTTTTGTAGAACTGCCGTCTCTTGTTAAAGACTCCATCATTTGCAAATCTACTCTTGAGACGCTGAAGGCTGTCGACGACAAGGAGAGGACTAAAAATTTATTGATCAAGGAAGTATTTCTACGTAAATTTGGGTTGCTCGACCTATCTCATTTTTTTATTTCTTGAGAAATTTATTCTAGTTCTTAATTTACAACTGAAGCATTAGATGCCCCAACCTCTGGAGAAGATGTTGCATTGAAAAATTATATCGAGAAGTTTGCTTTAAAGAAGTGTACGGAGCCCGCTGGCGGAACAGGATCATCTGCCCAGCCTAAACTACCTCCCATTGTCGAGGAAGAAATTGCGCATCATGAGGGAAAAGATCCTATGATGACTAGTGAACAACTCGAAGAAGGAGAGATCGCAGGTAAAAGCGACTCTATTGCTGAAAGTGGTGACACCAATTCTACGCATCCAGTTGCGAGTGAAGATGACTTTTATGACATACACGGGGTTTTGAGCGATCTCATTGTAACTTCAGGTGAGCTTTTCACAAGTGATATTGCAACTTCCCAACTTACTACATCAGTTTCGAAGACATCTTCCAAATTGACTCTAACTCCTTCGTCTCGAAAACCCATCTTTGCGATTGCAGGCACTTCGACTCCAAAAACGACGAGTGGTTCGTTGCTCTATGCGCGTTAAATTACACACAGCACACACTTAGACCTTCAGATATCTTGCATGTATATCTTTCTGTCTTGCCCCAGTAATTCCTGCTTCAAAGACTGAACTATCGTTTTCCTTTGTTTAGGTCAAGCCATGAGCCGTTCTTATGTGGATGACTTCAATCGTTATACGGGTTCTTATAATCCGCGGCGCTATGGGCCACCTCATCCTCATAGGGAGACCGATGAAGAGCGACGGGTAAGAAAGGATCAAGAGGCACAGGACTAATAAGAGAGGGATGAGCCGAGTAGGAGATCCCGTAATGATCATCAAGACTAGGATAGGCTGGAGGAAGAGGACCATAAGAAGAGGAAAGAGTGGGACGATAAGGATAGGGATTATGGTGGAGATGATAAGCATGCTAGAACCGACAAGGATTTTTCTTATGTCACTCAACCTACCATGAGTCTTAAACCAATTGCACATCCAGTGCCAATTCTCCTCCTGTTGACATTCAACAAATAATCTGAAGGTCGCCTTACTCTCTCCCACTAGCACACTCTCTACGCAGTACCCTGATTGGTTTTTGAAAGGAATTCGCTTTGACTTGAACATAACTCCAATGGATAAAAAGGTCATGCTTAGGAATCTTGAGATGATGAAAGACGATGTTGAGAGACTGGCCAATTGGTAGAAGCTGGTTGATGAACTCCAAAGAGTTAATAAACTTAATTATAAAGCCCTGCTGACCATAGGAAATGATAAGGGTGAATGGGACAGAACACTTATAGCTCTTGATACTGATGTTGAATTTCTTTCCAAGAGGAATAAGTAGTTGGAGGCTGAAAATCAAAGGGTTAAGAAAGAGCTTTATGATGTTACTTTTTCCTATAATCAAAAGGAAACCGTGCTGACTGCTCAAGTTAAGGATGCTTACTCAGCCCAATAGAACATCAAAGATGGATTGGCCGTAGAGCAGCAAGCTATAAAAATTTATAGAAATAACAATGCCAGTCTACAGGAAAAGACTACTTCTCAGGAGTTAGAAATTTATTTGCTAAAGGCCAGAGTGGAGGAACTTGAGAGAGAGAGGAATCAAGCGTATTCAGATAAGGCGGCTACTGATCAAGCACATGCTGATACCAAAGCTGGATTCAACTCTACTTTGTTCAAATTTTACACTCTCAGCGTCATAGGGCGAGGAAGTTTATCTTTCTTGGATGACAAGTACATGATCACTTTGGCTGAGGTTTGGGAGTCGATCCTTGCGCAGCTCAGGGGAAGCGGTTACATGGAGGAGAAGCTCTTGGTGCATTACTTAGATGATGAAGCTTGCGCTGCCCTTGCCAAGGGAAAAGAAGAACTTAGGAAGAAGCATGGCCTAGCAGTTTTGGAGATGGATCTTCTAGGGAGCATGCCCTGGACACAACCACTACCACTGTTGATGCTAATATTTCTCATCCTAAGCCTCCTATTGTGCCTTCTGCTAAGCCCACTACTGGTCCTGTCAAAAAGAAAGAGGTTGTTGAGGAGCACTCAGAGGGCGATGATGGCAATGATAACGACCCAAGCGCTTATGAAGAAAAGCTCAGAAGCCCTCTCATCTCAAATAAAACCGACATTGATCCAGTCTTAACATATTTGGACCACTTATTCACTCCATATGGGCATAATGAGTTCCTTGATTATTATTCATTTGAATTAGGCCTGGGCACTTCGAGGCCTTCTCCTGCCGTGCCTAAAAGAATAGAGACTGAAACCATCTTTACTCCTTCTATTCAAGTGACAACAAGGGCTTTGATTTTTACTCCTCCGCTAGGCTATCCTTCCATAGCTATCGAGTCTACCCTCGCTTTTGCTTCTCAACCTGGGCCACAATCGGAGAAAATTGCTGCACTTCGTGATTTAGATGACCGACTGGCTTATTTGGAGGGGGAATGGAAGATGTCGAAGAGCTAGAAGAGATCCCAGAGAAAGACATCAAGGGTCGTTTAGGAAAAGATGTTAAGTCTCCATCGAAAAGGCGCAGGAGAAAAGGTGGTGCTCGTAAGAGAACACTTGCTTTGTCTTCCCTTGACGTTGTAGAAGGTGATGGATAAGAGAAGGATGCGAGTCAGCCTGTCATTACACCTCCTTTAACTAGACCTGACAAGCTTCCATTGAAGTCGGGTGACTCTTCTAAAGGCGGGGAGAAGAAGGATAGAGGCTTTTGACTGTTTCTGCTTTAAGCGACATCCTTGTTTTTAATTCATTTGACTAATTTTGTACGAGTGTCGGCCCTTTCTTCTGAACCTTGTAAAGACTTGCTTTGGTAAAATAAAATTGTTTCTTGTTTATTGTACCTTAGCTTGTGTATTTTAGCTTTATCATACATTCACGTATTCACTTTTTGTCAAGTGCAATTCTTCACCTCTTTTTGTAACACTACACCAGAAATGCCAACTAGGCAGTGCCCATGGTCGTATCTAATTCGATTTGGCAGTGCTATGGGCCATATTAAATTTTGGCGTCTTTATCAATTTGATACGGCCATTAGCCATATCAAATTGAGAATTTGATAGGGCTAATGGCCGTATCAAATTTAATAAAAGACACGGCCATTAACCGTATCAAATTGAGAATTTGATACGGCCTTAAGGCCGTATCTTTTTTAAAATTTGATACGGCCATTAGCCATATCAAATTCTCAATTTGATACGGTAATGGCCGATTAGCTACGGCCATGAGCCGTATCTAATTGAAAATTAAACATGGCTCATGGCCGTATCTAATTGAAAATTAGATACGCCTTAAGGACGTATCTAATTATGCGGCCTTAAGCCGTAGCTAATTTTAAAAAAACATTTTTTTTTCAACTCACATAAAATTATATCATAACTGTAAACCATAAGCTTACATTCTGGAAAACCCCTACAACTCAGATTCACACGCGCATACACACACACTTAACATAAATGAATCAACACAAAGCTACGACATTAGAATATTACAAAGAAAAACAAAATTGAACTTGCTATACTGTGCTCTATATATGATACAAATTACAACACACTGTTGTTAGAAACACTTGGTACATATGATTAGCAGCCGCCCGTTAAAATCAGATGCAATCAACCGCAGCTCAGTCAACTTTCTAAGGATTTCATTTGTGTTTTCCAGTGCGGAAATCCGATCTCGCATGCATTAACACATGTAGCGAATCTAAATGAACAAATTAATTCTTCTAATGATGACATTTCCGGTGAAACGTGTGTGTGTGCGAAGGCCATGGATAAACAATATAGAAAATAAGATAAACAAGTTTAACGTGAGATGTAATAGACCTTTTTGCACTCTTACCTGAAAATAAACTTCTAAAATCTCTCATTATTTTTAGCAACTGCAGCAGATCTTGGACATCGAGAAACCATGAGTGAATCATTTATTAAATAATCATTTAAATGTCTTATTTACTTTATGCATTCTACCCTAAAATTTGGCTTCCACAAAAAAGGTAAATGATAAATGTATAAAATCATAAGAGCATGTATATGCTAATTAAACAAAAGATTTTCAACCTTTTGGTCAATGATTAGTCCTATAAATTTCAGGAAATAACAAACCATGTCTTATTTTTGGTCTTTGTGAACCAATTCAATCTCAACCACACAATTTTCTTTTACACTTGTTTAAATAATTTAAATATTCTGAATGAGTGGTTAAGATTGTGTTAGCACATCTAGACAGCGAAAATGGAACTATAGGACATGTTCTCAAGCCTTTCAGCTTGTGTACATGGGAACTGTTACTGGTGCACTGAAATGCTTATAATGAAACTATTCAGAAACTTCGAAACAAATCTAAAACTATCCCTGTAACATACCGAAATGAAAACGTAGAATTTTTGTGCAAAAACATTACCTTCCATCAGGCAGGTAGCGGCAGATGGTAAATGGTATCTTGCGCTCCCGAAGCTCCTACATTGCAATCTATTATTATGCAAGATAAAACATTTGATTTAGTAGGAAACAATAGCTTGAAAAGTTTAAGCTCCTTCATATGCATTTAAATGGTCAGATTAAATGGTAAAGTCATATGTTGGATTGATAGGCACAGTATTGACATTGTTATTTGAATATGATTAAAGAAAAGGCATAAATTAAGATGGCACTTACAGAGATTTTAAGTGAAAAAACCTCCCAAATTCAGGTGCAAGAGTTCCCTCTAGATGAATAATTTTTAAGTCCCTGCAAAATATGTAACATCAGCAAGCCTTGCCCTCTTGTGATATTAATCAACAAACAAGTACCTTATGAAGATGTACTTACGTGAGTAATACAACATACATGAAGACAATTTTTCATGAGAAATACAATATCCATGAATCATGGATGTAAGAAAATTTAGTTAAAACTCAAAATATTAATCACACTAATTTGATGATTCACATGCCAATCATATTGACAGTTCAACTATAGAGCAAGTTTACAAATACTAGCAAAATGCTAACTAATTATCAGTAACTCATATTATAGCTACCAATCTTAAAGCTATTGTGGAACAGATGAACCTAGGAAGCAAATAACTTATCTAGGAACTAAAATTGGAATAATGTAAATACATAACTGCAAGAACATATACCACTTCTCGAATGAAACAAATATCAACTACAACCATCTACTGGACACTAGTAACCAAAAATGGAAATAGTTATCCTCCCAATAAAATAATTTCACAAATTTCTTTCATATAATACATAAAATAATGAGAAAAAAAGTAAAACTAATGGTAAAATGCATATTTCATTTATAGTTCTAGTGCAAAACAACAGTCCATCGATCGAAGGTGGATTTAGCATTGAACGCATGATGTTGTTTCCTTTGAATTCAAATTCCTGAACCAATTGTGCACAGAAATTATATTTCCAATAATTTGAAATTTGGAAGAAACATGTCTTTTTAATTAAGACTATTGTTATGCGCCTACAGTTAACATGCGGTTATTTAAAATAGAAAACAATGTATAATTTCTAACGAACATAGTTAGTATACAATTTCATGTGCATGATTAGCATTGATATAAATTTGTGTTATACTATAAATTATTACAAATTATGGAATGTTTATTTATTTTATATACAATGCAGAAGTAGAAAACTCATTGGCTTATATTAAAAATTAGCGACAACTTGTCCAGAACGTTAAAGCAAATCAAATGAGTATTGTTTCTAGGCAACATAGGTTAAAGGAAAATACATTAGAAACAAAGGAAAAATAAACAAAAAAATGCTTTTATATTGTTATGAGTTGCAGGTGGTTCAATGGAAACAAATCAATGTAAACAATAAAGAAATACAATCAAACCTCTGCCATTTTTATTCTACGGTTTAGTTTCTACTATTGCAGATGTTAGAAAGTTCTTTACCGTCTTAAGACACTAAAAAGGTTATCATAACATCAAATAGGATCTGGAATCCGGGCTGTAAAAAACATTTTTTAGATCTTTACTTATTCTTTTTTGACTACACTATATGATAATCTTCATCGAAATGTAAGTTGAAATAATTTAAATTTAGATTAACTGTAACAACCCGGATTTTCAAAACCAATTTAAAATTTCTATTTTGGATATTTTAATGGATTTTGATTATTTAAAATGATTTATTTTAAATAATAATGACAAAAAATTTATTTAAATCGAAGTTAGAACGTATGAATTTATTTTAATTATAAATGGAGTTTGAAATGGCGCAGTAGTTTTAAAATTCGATTTAAAATTTCAAATGAATGTATAGAATTCAAAATAAAACGGATTTCAGCAAAGCCAGATACGTTGGTATCTGTTTAAACATATCTTTCTAACTAATATGAAAATTTTAGATTTCATAATATAAATTGAAATTTATGTCCAGTTTAAAATTTAAAATAGTCGTTATGGAATTTAATTATATTTTTAAATAGATATAGCCCTTAAAAATAGCCATTCTGCAAACGATCTCCGTTTTTGACGAAACCACTTTTGTTGGATCTGGAATGCCAACTTATTACTAGGTTTCAAATTTCATAATTTTTGGAATTTTATGTGAGTGTAGAAATTGTAAACGTGTTTTCTCAATTTTAGTTGAATTGGATCGACTAGAAAAAGGCCATTTTTCAAACGGTCTCCAAATTCGACGAAAGTAGTTTTGTTAGGACCGTACCATCAAAACATAGCTAGAAATAATTTTTCTGGAATTTTTGGAGTCAGTATGTGACCTCGGTAAATTAAAATGTATGTTTGAATTCAATATATATTGATTTATATTTTAATTTTGATAAAATCTGATCGAAACGGTCGAATGGCGTACGAAACATATCCCATTGTGTCCGGAATGGGGATACTTAGATAGGAATGACAGTCGTTGGAGTTCATTTGGAGTTCGTGACAATTTTGAGTTTTAGAGTGAATTAAATATTAATTTATATATATATATATATATAATGTTCAAAGAGGAAACCCTAATCAGCTACCCACTATTCTACCGTCGCAAAAATAGAATGAACGACAAATATCGTTCGATAATTCATCCCCTCTAATCTTGAAATCCACTTCGAATTAGTCATCATTCCAAAGAGAAAATCAAAGAGGGAGGTATGATCGTGCTAATCAACGGCTATGATCGTGTTTTGAGGAGTAAAATCGCTGGAAATCTCCCTCATACGCCCACTGTTCGCTCGAGATTTCCTGATCATCGGAGAAGCCGAGTTGGCCAAGGAAAGGGGCGTTGGTGGAGATGAGGCAGCGCTCCGACGTGAGCATGTCAGATCGTTGGCAAGAGGAGTATTGGAGGAGCGGCAGTGGATTTGTGTTTGGAGCATGGGTTTTTGCGGGTTCAGGAAGTAAACGAGAAAGGAAGGAAGAGGATAGAGTAATTAGTTAGTTAATTAATAACTAATTATTTGATTTATATACTGAAATTTGTAAAATCAATATATTTTTCATGCCTTGTCAGAAATTGATGAAATCAGTCGCGTTGGAATCGTCTCAATGAGAACTTCGCGATGGAACTGACTAGAGCTGAAACGGCGCATGTTGGAAATTCAGGCAAATTCAAATCCAAACTGTTCAGAAATTCAGAAACAAGCATTGACGGAGTCGAAACCAACTGTGAGAACACCTTCTCACTCAACTATTTTTGTTATGTAATTATATCATGGGTTGCAGATAGGGCTTAGTAGCTCCTGACACTACTTTTTGTACAAACCATGGTTGATTGTTTGTTTGGATTGTGATTAGGTTTGTCATTGATTGAATTGTTGTATATAAATTTATTTATATAATATGTATATATATATAATTATCATGAAATGAAAATAGAATAAATATTCATTTACAAATCGGACAGTTTGTTTATGAACACCCATTTCACTGATATTGTTTGGGACGATAAATTTTGCACATCGCCCAACTGCACAAATAATATTCAGTATTTATTGGTTGAAACCCCACACAGGTAATGGGATGATATTTGGCGTACACTAATCCCAATTGTATAGTTGTATGTCAATTGATGGGTTGACAGACTGTATAAGCGTTATTTATTTATTTTAATGCTTATACAGTTGTAAAATGCAGTCTGGATATTGTATGAATTTTTGTTGATTGTTTATCATTATCGTTGTATACATGCGATGTATGAATTCCATATAACCGAAATTATATGGTAATTAATTAAGTCTGAATCCAATTTAGAATTAACAAATATTTTTAAATAATATTCAGTGTATATCAAAATTGGATATTTTGAAATTATTATCATTTTAATATTATAATGATAAGAAATATAAAATTTTGATTTGAAATTTTGAAATAAAGTGAAAATCGTTTTAAAATGAATTTAAAACGAACATATAAAGAAATATTCAAATTTTGATTTGAAATTTTGAAATAAAGTGAAAATCGTTTTAAAATAATTTAAAACGAACATATAAAGAAATATTCAAAATTGATTTGAAAATTGAAATAAAGTGAAAATCGTTTTAAAATGAATTTAAAACGAATATATAAAGAAATATTCAATTTTGATTTGAAAATTGACATGAAGTTGAAATCGTTTTGAAATGAATTTATAAACAAATTTATAAAATACTTTTTAAAGGAAAATCGACGAAATATATATAATATATAATATATATATTAAATGGCCTGAATAGAACGTTTCGCGCAGCGACCATTCTCGAATTTCAACCATTAACTTCAAATGGACGTAACGGGAGATCCGACCGTCGGATTCTCCTAAAGCTGGAACCGTTAGGTTCGTATCAAAAAGAGCTTTCTAATAAGTATAAGAGATTTGAAATCTAATGGTTGGATTTGGATTTGTGTCCAAATCAAATTTGGAAAATGTCGCTGTAAATGCAGTTCGATGACCGTTTATGGAAATCGACTGAAAGGGCATTAATAAAATTATTGAAAATATTAATAATTTGTGTAAAATCATAATAAATGATTCGGAAAGAATTAGGGTGAAAAATTCCATGTTTCTAAAGATAAAAATATATTTTTATCAAAATGAACTTGTTATTAACTAAAAAGATAATCCAACGTTTTTAAATAAATAAATTGGATTTTAAATGGTTTTAAAATAACCAGAATTTTCCAATGATTAAATTAGAATGGATTGAAATGGAAATAATCTTCGGAATATTTCGACATTGGATTCTGTGGTTATACGGATATTATTATGGGAATTTGGAAGATACAGATATCATTATTCCCAATACGATATCCGTTAGTTTCAAAATTTGATATTGTATATAAGCTGATATAATTTCTATTCAGAGTCTTGTATTTAATATTAAATTGGATTGGGTTTGTCGTGGATGGTGTCTTCATTAACACTGTTCTTAAAACCCAGTCGAGAAAAGAATAAATCTTTTAATTAAGATTTAGTGAAGTTTACCAATTAATTAATATTTAATTGGAATTGAATAAAAGAATCGGACTTTTGGGTTTATCGTGAAAGGTGTTTTAAATAACATTTGTTCTTTAACCCAATTAACAATGATATGATTTGGAATTTATAAATCTTTTATTAAGATTTAATGGAAATTTTCCAAAGTAAAGTTTTCCAATTTAATATATTAAATTGGAATTGAATGGAATTCGATTTGGTAATAATCAAAGTGAGCTTCTGTGGAGGAAGACCGTTACTATATATGGAATTTAAAAAGCTTTACCGTTATTCCATTTATATTATTAGTCAGATACGGAAATTTATGTCAATTATATATCTTGAACTGTTTTCCATGAATATTCCATAATTAATGGAATGTGATTTTGGGTTTATTGTGAACTGTGTTTTAAATGACATTAGTTCTTTAACCCAGTAAAAGATAGGATTACAAGTCTAACATTGTATTTTGAACTGTATTGTGGATCTCTGTTAAATATATATACATTTGGTGGCGGAGAATATATTCTCTTGCTTAACACCCTTCTCTGAGACGTATTAGCTTAGAGGTTATTTATTGGCAGAAATCAATGGTACAGTGTACATTGCCGACGCGACATGTTTGTTCCCAAAGTTAAATAATCATTAATAACGATTGATGAAAGATTAAAACTAAGTGGAATTTTAATGAATCTTTAATTAGATTGAAATGTGAATGTAATAATTTAAATTATCAAATTTGGGAAATGATCGAAAATGGAGTACCACCAGTTTTACTCCAAGGGATAGTTAAATTTTTAATTAGATTTGAACGTGAAATGATAATTAATTTTACCGATAACACCGTGGTGTTAGATATGGAGTGCTACCAGTTTTGCTCCATGGGATGAATATGTTGGGAATGGGAAATTAAACAAATGATTACTTCGGTAAGGTTCACTAATCCCGACTAGTTGATAAACCTTAATTTGGTTTAGAATTGATATCCAAAGGAAGATTATAGAATAAATTTAAAAGAATTTATCTTTGATAAAATTAATGGGAACCTTTCCCAAAGTATAAGAATATATGAATAAAATAATATTCTGAATTGGAATGAGGCGTATGATGTGTTTTCATAGCGTTTGATTATAAAATATGTGAGTTATTCGGAAAGACGGGGTTTAACCCATTCTGAATAATAAACACAACGATAAGTAGACGATGAAGACGGTGGTTGAAGACCGAAGGTCTTCACCTCGTTTGGATGATTATTGATGTCTTGATTGGGTTGTACACCCAAGATAAGGTAATAAGTGGTGATTGTCCAAATGTACTTGGAGATCGACCGGATATGTGAGGACCTCTCTCTTGTATTAGACATATGGGACGAGGAATAAGGTGCCTCCGGTTTCGTTCAGACCTAGGACGGACTCGTAAATGGATGTGTGCCTGACATTGGATTTTATTCTGTGTTGATTGGTCTCTATTGAATATATATCTGTTTGGTGGCGGAGAATTCATTCTCTAGCTTAACACCCTTCTCTGAGACGTACGAGCTTAGAGCTTATATATCAATAGACATCAATCGTATGACATGTATTATCAGTGTGGCATGTTGAGATGCAAATGATCAAGGCTTTTGTTGAAAAGAAGAGTCTTGTGGTTGATGATCAAAGCACGACTTTAAATAACATAGCTTTGTGTATAGCATTAATTCGTGAACCTCACACCCCGGTGTGAACCAGAAACGGGAGAGGACCTCAGGGAGGACATGCGTTTCTTTCTAGCTAGGAGTGGTATCATGGTATGGAGCCTAGACATTTTACTCATGTGGATGTTGCATATTATTTGATGGATAGCGAGGCGCCTCAGATATATCAGTCACTACGAGGCCGTTGGATGACATGGTCGACATGCTAACCAAATTTACTCCCCAAAGGGAGGGGAAACGTATTGTTCAGGAATTATAATCCACAAACGTAAGTGTGGACCGACCCTGACACTCTAGGTGCAGTTGCGGCTGAGCCTGAGACATGGTGCTAGATTGTCTCTCATCATTAAGGACGATCCCTTGCCTTGGTTCATGATGGAAATCCAACTTCCAATATGACATTGTGCAGTTTTAATTGCAGAACTTGTATGGCGACATGATATATGGTACCCATGCCATCTATGATTGATACATTTATATTTGAAGTTGTTTTAAACGCTATGCACTTATAATAGTATCAAATGATTTGTTTTAAACGTACCTAGCATGTTTGGCTATTATAAGGGAAAACTCTATCCTCCGGCTTGCGTTGCATTGTGTGATGGAACCTGAGTCTTATAATAGCTTCATTTTTCGAAAAGCATTGCGTTGTTTATAAACTGTTTTATGTACTGGTATTCTTGGGAGGAAACCCGATTCTGTGTTATACGGTGTGGTCCCTTGATTTACTTTATTTCTAAAGTATACTTTTAAATAACTGTTTTAGTTCTCACACTAGTCCCATGACTAACTTGGAGTTTACTGTTATAACCTAAACTCTGGGTGCCCCTATTTTCCATATGGGAAGCTAGTAGTTTTAGTTTTGCAGATATTATATTCACAGGGTCCTGGTTTACAACTGGAGCTTTATTCGGAAAGCTTTGTATCTGTGTATCTCTTTCTGTTGTTTTATGTATTATTCTTCCGCTGCTATGTAAATTATTTTAATCTCTGGTATTTTTCTGATGTATAATATTTATTCATACTCTGTTATATTCCTGTACTCTGATGTAAATTGTTGTAATAGCAGTGAAATGTTCTTATGTTTGTGTTCTGATTTGTCGTGTTTTCAACTTAATTCAGGCTTTCCCATAAGGGCGAGTTTGGGTCGTTTCATTTTGGTATCAGAGCTTTGGTTTACTGAGCTCGAGAACAAGGCACATTAAAATCAAATGAAAGAATTCATCAGAGATTGGATTAGTAATATCCAATGAGAATGACTCGTTAGAGATAGGATCGTTAGTATCCTAGAATGAGTTCCAAAGAGTGTTATTTTTAAAATAAAAATGAAAACAAATTTTGTTTTGAAAATTTAAACCTTATCATACATATTTGAGTATTTTATTTTAAATTTATTCTGGACTATCGGGTATATAGAGATTTTAATATACGTATGATCCACGTGTATACGAAGCCTCAAATATACTAGATAGATATAGAATCACACTCTAGTCCCCCAGAGATGATTTTGATGATTGAGATCTCATCATCAGAGTTTATGTTCGAGTTTCAAAATTGGGATATCCATATATTTCCAATTGACTGGTGTGAGAACCAAAACTAGATAGGGATTATTGTTTGTGACTTGGCCTTAAAATTGGATATTTAAGTATATATAGAAAGATATATGTTTGAAAATTTAATCAACAAATTGATTGCTGGTTGTGATGTTTAATTATTAGTATAACTAATAAAAAGATTGGTATGATAATTAATTCAACCAACATGAGAATGAATGGTAAATTTAAGCCAAATCGAATCAAACATTGAACTGAATTGAAAATTGATTGAAATTGCATATATGTACATATATATGTACAAACAGGTCATAGCAAGGAAGCTAAGAAGAGGAATAAAATTGTATGCCCGACAAACAGGTACATATTTACTATTTTCTTGGGTTATGATAATTTTATGAGCCAATTGGCTAGCCGCTTGGCTATTTCTTTTTCTTTTGGATTGATGAGGGGCCTAGGAGGCAAGTTGCGGTTTTAAATATCAGCCCGTACAAAGGTGGTTATGGCAAAAAAAATCGAAAATTAAGGGTGTTAGCCAAAGTTTTGAGAAATTAGAAAATTCTTAGAAACTGAAAAGTTGAAGAATGAACGCTAGAATGAAAGTTGAGTTGGTTGGTTAAACAACTTTCAGCTCTGTTCCTTTTCGAGGACAAAAAGATTTTAAGTGGGGGAGACTGTAACAACCCGGATTTCCAGAACCAATTTAAAATTTTTATTTTGGCTATTTTAATGGATTTTGATTATTTAAAATGATTTATTTTAAATAATAACGACTAAAAATTTATTTAAATCGAAGTTAGAATGTATAAATTTGTTTTAATTATAAACAGAGTTTGAAATGGCGCGGTAATTTGAAAATTCGATTTCAAATTTCAAATGAATGTACAGAATTCAAAATAAATTGGATTTAAGTAAAACCAGAAACGTTGGAATCTTCTTAAACATATCTTTCTAACGAATATGAAAAATTCATATTTCATAATATAAATTGAAAGTTATGTCCAGTTTAAAATTTAAAATAGTCGCTATGGAATTTAATTATATTTTTAAATAAATATAGCCCTTAAAAATAGCTATTTTTGCAAACGACCTTCGTTTTTGACGAAACCTCTTTTGTTGGATCTGGAATGTCAAATTATTGCTAAGTTTCAAATTTCATAATTTTTGAAATTTATATGTGAGCGTAGCAACTGTAAACGTGTTTTATCAATTTCAGTTGAATTGGATCGACTAGAAAAAGGCCATTTTTCAAATGATCTCCAAATCCAATGAAATTAGTTTTGTTAGGACCATACCATCAAAACAAAGCTAGCAATAATTTTTCTGGAATTTTTGGAGTCAGTATGTGACCCCAATAAATTAAAATGTATGTTTGAATTCAATATATATTAATTTATATTTTAATTTTGATAAAAATTGATCATAATAGTCGAATTGGCTTACGAAACATATCCCAATTTGTCCGGAATGGGGGTATTTAGTTAGGAACGATAGTCGTTGGAGTTCGTTTGGAGTTTGTGACGATTTTGAGTTTTAGAGTGAATTAAATATTAATTTATACTTTAATATATATATATATATATATATATATAACGTTCAAAGAGGAAGCCCTAATCGGCAACCCACTTTTCCGCCACCGCAAAAACAGAACGAACGATAAATATCTTTCGACAATTCATCCCCTCCAATCTCAAAATCCACTTCGAATTAGTCCATCATTCCAAAGAGAAAATCAAAGAGGGTGTTGGCTAGCTTTTTGTCCAAGCAAAAAAAAATCACACACGGAGAAAGTATGGAACTTCACGCCTCTAGCCGTCGAAGACCCGATCGGATCGCCCTACCTCACCATGATCGCGATCACCCCCATGCCCAGGGATCCGACCCGTCCAACGTCACCACGATCTGATCCCTGAAGCTGATAAGTTATAACCAAGATCAAGCCCACCACGATCCGGGAATGCAGGATCTCGCGACACCTGTCCGTAACTGTTATATTGACCATTTCTTCCTCAAGCTACGAACGGGTCCTGGATTATTGGGATTCGTTCCACGTATGATCACGATCCGCCTGAGGAAACCAACTATAAATAGCCCCAGACTTGACATTTTTGGGGATCTTTTTGGCAATTGAGAGCTCTGATTCCACCATTATCTTATCTCCATTGTCTCTACTTAGAGTTATCTCAAAATTACTGAGAGAATCACAATTGTAAGAGTGAGATTGAGTGAAATCATTGATTGTACCTGCATTCAGCTTATAATCAACGACATATAAAGTGGACGTAGGCTCGTTAACGCCGAACCACTATAAATCTCGTGTCTTTTATGCTTTTTCTTCATATTTTAGTTATAATTCTTCGTAGATTAGAACAACTTGGGTGTTAGACCTAATTTTGGATCTAACATTTTGGTGCTTTCACTGAGAACGAATCCTTAGTATATTGGATTGTTGTTCCGTTGTTTGGACACTCAAGTCCGAAGAAAACAGTCCAAAAATCTATTGTTTCAGTTTTTTGAAGATTTCAGCGAAGTTCAGATATTATGGATGGAAAGAAGTCTAAGGAAGTATGAGCTTCACAGGCGAACGAAGATGAAAATGAAGCAATCGAAGAAAGTGTGCATGAGCAGGTCGAGGAGGAGCTCCCGGATCGCCGAGAAGAGGGGGCGAACCGATCCGTTGAGGGGATCGCTGTTCAGCCAGCTGAAGGAGTTGCCACTCGCTCCCACGACCTCATCACGAACCGTCCCCCCACCACTTCCACGATCCGGTCCCAGGGGGGCGCTCTGAGCCACCGAGGTAAGGATCCCGTGATCCAAAGAGACAAGCAGACTTCGACCTGACCCGGAAAGGAGGTTATGGCTCGTTCCTCTCATGCTGGTACATCCGCCCAACCTGGTTCAAGCTCTCTACGTATAAGAGAGAATGTTGGTGACCAATTTGATCCTTCTGCCCCGGCTACTGAAGGGGATCTTTCTCGCATCATTGACATGTGGGACAAACTATTTGACGAGTTAGCTGCTAAGCGGCAAGAAAGTTCAGTGTTGCAACAGAATCTGACTACTATGGATAGGCGAATTGTTGACCTCATAAGGTAGAGGGTCTCCTCACCAACCCGGCTTCCATCCCCGGAACACACATCCTCGTCCGAGGAACCCCGAAGAAACCGACGACGGCCCCCACTAGAAAGGGTTGAGAACATAAAGCAGCCTCGATTTGGGTCGCTGCCGTCTCGGGAAGAAGAAGTGCTTAACCAGGGAACTAACAACCGTAACTTGAATGAACCTACTTTACCGCCAAGGAATGGAAATGTTGTTGACCCTGCTCAGAATCGACCCAATCCCCCCGCTCGTCGCTTAGTTGGCCTCGGCAACTGGGGGCAAAGAAGCTCTGCACGGATCCCAGACATTGTAGTAGCACGTCAAAGAAATGCCGAAGAAGCCCATCGGGCAAGAAATGCCGATCCTGAATCCACCTTGACCCGGGCAGATGTTGAAGAAATGATCAGGCAGAACATGATAGCTAGCCGTGGGCACAGGGATGAAGATTGGGGCATAGATCGCAGTCATATGCCTTTTACCAATGATATATTGGAGGTTACATTCCCGAGACGTTTTAATATGCCGACAATGAATCGCTATGCTGGCAAATCTGACCCGATCCAGCATCTGATGCGATATTCTTGGTCCAGGAATGCCGCTGCGGCTACAGACTAGATAAAATGTAAAGCATTCCCTATATTTCTGGAAGATGTGGCATTAGAGTGGTTCACCCGCTTGCCAGCACGGTCGATATCCAGTTTCAGGAAATTGAGTGAGAAGTTCGTGAACCAATCCTGCCTTCACGCTCAGAGATCTAAGAATGTGATTGAGCTGTCTCGTATTAAGCAACCACCGGACGAAAGCCTAAGGTCGTACTTGGATCGTTTTAATCTAGATGTCACAGAAGTCAAAGATCCGCATGAGCAAACTGTGTTGATAGCCCTGATTGACGGCGTTGATAAAGATACCGAGTTTGGAAGATATCTGGCCGGCAAGCCACCTCCGACCAGAGAAATATTTTATGAACAAGCTAATGTTCGCTTACATCAGGAAGAGATATATGCTAACCGAAAAAGGAAAGCTACTGATAAGGAAGATATCCAGAGCAATGTGGCCATCAAGCAGACAGGAGATAGCTCAGGAAAGGTTGAAGTCAATGTTGGGAATAAAAATCAAGGAAATGGTCGCCAACCGGGGAACAATAATAGCAATAATCGGAAGAGAAATCGAGGAAATGATTCTTAGAGAAGATCTCGACCCAGGCCATTTGAGAGTTTCATGCCATTAAACGATACATTGGAGAATATCTTCATGGATACTTATAATGTCCTTCCATACAAAAGACCTCCCCCGAGAGAGTCGACAGAAAAGGAACACGAAACTGGAAAATTCTGTTTATTTCACCAAATCCATATTCATTCCACAAATGAATGTCGTCATCTGAGTGACTTGGTCGAGAGGCTACTCCGAGAAGGAAAACCCGATGAGTATAAGGTCACTCCTAGAGACAGGGGGCAAGCCACATCAGCCCCAAACCAAAATCACAACCAGAATCAGAGCCAACCTACACCCTGGCTGACCGCTCAGCAAAAAGGGAAGAACCTCGTCATTAACACCATTGTAGGAGGGCTCCATTTGGCCGGGCATAGCTTTAGGGCAATGGACCAGTATGTCAATGCAGCTAAACAACCCCTCATGGTAGGAGAATGCAGTAACCCTGAGGACATCGCTCCAGTCAAGCAACAGAAGACGATGACTGATGACATCATATTTCATGACAGAGATAGCATTGGCGTTCACTCCCCAACCGAGGATCCATTAGTAATCACAGCCGCAATTGGTCCAGCCATAGTCCATAAAGTCTTAGTGGATAACGGAAGCTCGGTTAACATTTTGTTCAAGAAATCATTCGACCAAATGAAACTTGAGCCAAAGGATTTAAAACCATGCGAAGGGTGGATACGTGGATTCAATGGAGCCTCAACTGCTCCAATGGGATACGTTGAGCTATTGGTAACTCTTAGGGAAGGGGAGCGCCAGAGAGTAAGAATCCTTCCTTTTGTGGTTCTACATGTTGAATCCCCATACAACGCCTTTTTAGGCCGACCGGCTCTAGCAAAATTTAGAGCTTGCATAGCCCTCTAGTGCTGGTTGATGAAGTTCCCAACGGACGCTGGTGTAGGCATAGTCAGAGGAGATCAAGTCGTTGCCCGAGCATGCTACATTGCAGAGCTGAAGATGCTTCGCAAAGGAAGGGATGTAGAGACCAAAGGCGCTTCCTCCCCGGCAGGGGAGGAAACGTCATAGCAACTAAAGAAATTGACTATGGAAAAATTACCCAAAGAACTGCCCGAGGACATAGATCCCAGAGAGGACGAAGAGCCTGGGGGTAGAATGGCGACTCCCAATGAATCGACTGTGGATGTACCAATCGATCATAGCAACACGGAGAAGGTCTTGTAGATTGGATCCCAGTTGGACCCTATTCGAGCCAGAGAGCTAACGGATTTCTTGAAAGCTAATCTGGATGTATTCGCCTGGACCCACTCAGATATGTGTGGGATATCTCCTTCAATTATGAGTCATTCGCTAAGCATCAATCCGAAGCATCCTCCTATCAAACAGAAAAGGCGAATGTTTGGCCCAAAGAGGTCGGCTGCTTTGAAAGAGGAAGTTGAAAAATTAAGAAGTAATGGGTACATCAGAGACTCAACATACCCGGACTGGATTTCCAACCTGGTCTTGGTAAAAAGGGCTAATGGAAAGTGGCGCACCTGCATTGACTTCTCAAACTTGAATAAAGCCTACCCAAAGGATAGTTTTCCGTTGCCAAGAATTGAATAGCTGGTGGATTCGACAGCTGGCCACGAACTCCTCTCTTTCATGGATGCTTACTCGGGGTACAATCAGATCCCTTTGCACGTCCCGGACCAAGAGCACACAAGCTTCATTACAGATTTGAGATTGTATTGCTATGTGGTGATGCCTTTTGGCCTGAAGAATGCCAGTGCTACATATCAGCGATTGGTGAACAGAATGTTTTACAAACAGATTGGGAAAACGATGGAGGTATACGTTAATGACATGTTGGTGAAATCCAGACAATCATCCGACCATACTGCCGATTTAATAGAAATGTTTGAAATTCTCCGGAAGTATGGAATGAAACTAAACCCTTTGAAATGTTCATTTGGGGTAGCATTAGGAACATTTTTAGGATTTATCGTCAATTTGCGTGGGATCGAGATTAATCCAGACCAGATCGCGGCAATCCGAAATATTCAGAAACCTAGACAAATCAAGGACGTGCAAAGCCTCGCAGGGGAAGTAGCGGCATTGAGTAGATTTATCTCCAAAGCTATAGACAATTGCATTCTGTTCTTTGAGTTAATAAAGCGAGGAAAGCGCAACTTCGAATGGACCCTTGATTGTGTTGAAGCATTCCAGAATCTCTTGAATCACTTGGAAAGGCCTCTGATTTTGTCTAAACCTATGGATCATGAAGAATTATTCGTGTATTTAGTAGTGTCATCCAATGCGATCAGTTTAGCTTTGGTTAGAGAAGAAGACAAGGTGCAAAGACCAGTGTATTATGTAACCAGTGTATTATGTAAGTAAGAAGTTGGCGGCAGCCGAACGAAATTATCCAAGGATAGAAAAGCTTGCGTACAGTTTGTTGATTGCATCAAGGAAGCTTCGCCAATATTTTCAAGCTCACCCGATTATTGTGTACACTGATCATCCACTAAAGCAAGTTCTTCAAAGGCCGGAGGCGTCGGGAAGATTACTTAAGTGGAACATTGAACTAAGTCAGTTCAATTTGAATTTTCAACCCCGGCGATCGATAATGGGGCAAGTGCTGGCAGACTTCATAGCATAGTTTACCATCCTAGAAGACGATGTAATGAGCGAAGAATCCAATCCGCCAAGGCTACTCCTCGATCCCAGTGCCTGGAAGTTGTACACTGACGGAGCCAAGAATGATAGACGATCTGGTGCCGGAGTGGTGCTCGAAACTCCAGAAAAACGACCAATATATTATGCTCTCAGATTGGAGTTCTGCGCCACTAACAATGACTCAGAATACGAAGACCTAATTGCTGGTATAAAACTCGCAAAGTAGTTGGAGATTGCGAAGTTAGACATCTTTTGCGACTCCAAAATAGTTGTGAACCAGGTTACAGGACAGTTTCAGGCCAAAAGTCCTAGGCTGATATCATATTTAGAAAGAGTGAAGAAGTTGCTGGATGGTTTTGATCACCACACCATATCCCACATTCCTCGAGCAGAGAACCAAAAAGCGGATAAATTGGCGAAGATGGCTAGTTCTGATGATCCTGAAAATACAGAACTGGTCCCGATTGAAGTCCTACAGTCACCTAGTATAGATCAGATGGAAGTTGATCCAGTACTAGATGTTGAACCTGAAAGGGAGTCGTGGATGACTCCTATGAAGAATTTTCTAATGGATGGAACTCTCCCTACAAAGAAAAGTGAGAGGCGAGCAGTAATTCGGAAGGCCTCCCGGTATGTGTTGCAAGAGGGAGTCCTGTACAGACAAGGATTCTCAATGCCCCACCTCCGGTGTATTGCCCACGGCGATATCCAGCGCGTATTGCAAGAAGTAAATGAAGGCGAATGCAGAGATCACATAGGAGGACAAACATTGGCGAAGAAAATAATACGATATGGTTATTTCTGGCCAACCGTAAATAAGGATGCGGCTAAATACGCGCGACGTTGTGACGCCTTCCAGAGATTTTCTAAGATCCATAGGGCACCGTCAAGTCAGTTAAAAATAGTGGCGAGTCTGTGTCCCTTTGCTATGTGGGGAATTGATATCATTGGAAGCCTCCCCATAGCAAAGGGCAGAGCGAAATTCGCTATCGTAGCCGTGGATTATTTCACCAAATGGGTAGAAGCAGAGCCATTAACCACAGTAACAACCAAGCGAGTGATCAACTTCGTTGTTAGAAACATTATATGCCGGTTTGGGATTCCAAGAATCGTCATAACAGACAATGGAACTCAGTTGCACTGAGTTCAGAAATTTTTGCCAGAAATACCACATCGAGAAAAGGTACACCTCTATGGCACATCCATAAGCGAACGGCCAAGTGGAGGCGGCGAACAAAGTGATTAAATCCATCTTGAAGAAGAGATTGAAGTGGGCCAAAGCCATATTTGTTGATGAATTGCCCTTGGCATTATGGGCCTATAGAACAACCTATAAGTCGATAACGGGCCATACGCCGTTTTCCCTCGCCTATGGAACTGAAACGATAATCCTGGTTGAGTTATAAGTACCTTCTCACCGAGTCATCTATTACTCCCCGATGACCAACAATGAGTTTCTCCTTGAATCCTTGGACATGATCGAAGAAAAAAGGGACGAAGCCAACTTATGTGCCTTAAGGCATAAGCAGCAGATAACTCGGTACTACAACAAAAAAGTCTGAGCACGAACATTTGAACCCGGAGACTTGGTTCTAAAACATGTCTTCCCATACTCAGTGCATATGGGTCCGAAATGGGAAGGACCGTATTCCATTCTGCGAAGGCTTGATAATGGAACCTTCAAGCTAGCAACCGTGGATGGAGATGAAATCCCCGGAGTGTGGAATGCCCAGCATTTGCGGCCTTACCGGACGTGAAATCGTCAGTTTTATTCTTTTGTTTTTAGGACCATGTAAAAAGGCACGACTGGCCTAGAATAGTCTGGTTACTTGAGCAAAAGATTATAAAGTGGACGTAGGTCATGATTCGACCGAACCACAATAAAAATATCATGTGTCATTTACCTTTACTGCACCATTACCTATTTGCTTTATCTCGATCAATATAAATTATTGTTTTTTTTTTGTTTTGTCACAGATTATGCAGTAATATCGAAACATCTAATGCATTGTGCTGCCTATCAGGATGGAAGAGGAACAATAACTGAGGTCCACAAGATGCAGAAAAGCAAATTACACTACTTTCAAACTCTAACTCCCCAGATTCGGGAGGGAGTATAAAGGACGCGAAGATGACGTCCGCAAGGCATGAAGGTGCACCATGATAAAACCGCCTTGCCAACACTCTAACCCACTGAAGGATCGGGAGAGTATAAAGGCGCTAGAGACTTAGCGCCCTAAGAATTTCTGCCCCGCTGAAGGATCGGAGAGCAGACCTGAAACGAGCTCGAACTCTAACCCGCCGAAGGATCGAGAGAGTATAAAAGTGCTAGAGATTTAGCGCTAAAAGAATTATTTCCCCCTCATTCTTGAGAATAGGGGGCAACATGTGCATGACCCTAATCAATCCTCAATAAGCCCTAGCCAGGCAGCACATTAATGATTGATTGGAGGGCATATACACACACATCTCTACACAGAAATTTTAAATTTTTTGTCGCTAATGCGATTCACGATTCATTTTTTGATTAGTTATGATTTAAATATTTGTGACTAATGCGACAAGTTAAAATTGAAGGTCTGCAAGTTTAGTTCCACTTTTATGTGAATGTCTTGCCTTGAAGGGAAACTCTTGTCCATGTCACAGGAAGGATGAACATCAAGGCCGACAGAGACGAATCATCCCCTTATGTTGTTATACTTGCTACTTAAGAGGTTACACAGATATGCAAGGAACTTGGAATCACTGCATTGCATATTAAATTGAAGGCAACAGAAACCAATTTTCATTTACTAAGATGCAGGGATACAAGATAAGACAGCTAAACAAAAGTGAGGGCCATTCTCACAATTACATTTTTTGGCCAGTGGAAAGCCTAAAAATCTAAGAACAAAATATGAACTAATAACTGCATCCTACTCATGCTTGGGGGACTATTTTGACTTCTTACCCTTCTTCTACTTCCCCGTCTCCTCCTTGTCAACATTGGAACGATCACCCTTTTTCCTCTTCCTCTTATCAACAAGAGGCTCTGGAGAAGAACTAGAAGATTGAGAGGCAAGTTGTGAAACTATTGATCTGGAGGAGAATCTTATAACCAACACAGTTTTGGGATCGACTTCAGAGATAGGGGGCATGTATACTGGGTCCTGTTCCCCCTTCCTAAGAACCAACTGCTTCTCTTCCCTAGCCTGCCTATCAGCTAAGGATTCATTACCATCACCCTTGACTTCATCTGTAATGATAACGTCATCCTCCTCATCTTCGTGACCACCGTTTGTGTCATCCAGAGCAGCAATAACCTCAGCATCCGCAGGAGCGTCAGTGCTGGATCTTACGGGTGCTACGTTCGCCTTCTCACTACCCCCAGTCCGCTTTGAAATCTCAGAAGCTTCAGCAGCAGTGCATGGGGGGACATCAACCTTCTCTGTTCCAGCCTTCCCTTTTACCTCTTTCTCGGTCAGCCTGTCACCTGTATTATGAGAGACACATGTTATTAACTCAATGGGTTGCTCCGCAGAACGACGACAAGTCATAACTGCTTTGGCAAATTGCGGGGAAAATATGGAAATACCTTCAGCCGACCCTTCATCCAAATTAACAGCGAAAGCTATAATGGCTGGAGGAGTTGGAAGTAGAGGAATCAAGGGATCATCGGGATTATACTCCTCTACTTCGGAAGCCTTGGGTTCCGCCACTGAGCTCGAGCCTTCGTCGAGTTTGTTTTTGCCCTTGGCCTTAGTCTTCTCCCTCTCAACCTCTTATTGGATTAAGCGTCTTCCCTTCTCTAAATCCTCGGGCTCTTTAACTTTAAGGAGTGTCTGCATTAGCTGGCCTTCATCAATCTCATTGACCTTCAATCGTTGCTTCTCATCCTGGACAATTGCATCCCATATATTGGCCAGAGTAACGTGATAGTCTGGAATCCAAGAGATGTCTCGAGTTTTGATGACTTGGCCAAAGAAGTCGAATATCAACTCCCCAAAAACTCTTATTTCTTTTTCAGCTTCGGCAAGCTTGTCAGCGTTGGTGGAAGCCGACTCAAGAATGCTGTTAGCATTACTCTCAGCAAGAACTGCTTGCCACTCAGCTTGAACAAGTTGGTCACTCAAGACCTCCTTTTCTTTCTCGGCGGCCGTGAGACTGTTTTTCAAGTCCGCTCTCTCCTTCTCCCAAGCAGCCTTCTCAGCATCAAAATGGCTCTGCGCTGTCTTTAAATCGGTATTGGCCATTCTAAGATCCTCTATTTCCTTTTTTAGAGATAATCGTTCTTCGCTGTTGGAGTCTAGCTCGCTACGAAAATGCTTCCTAGCTTCCTCCAATTCTGTCTTGTAGTTTTCTACGTCTCGTCGAGCTAAAGCCAATTGGGCATGTGCATCTTCTAGCTCATTTTCCATTTTTCCTCGGGCCCTACCTTCATTGTTGATTTTCACTCTGGCTCTGGTCGCGTCCGTCTCTAAGCGACGGATGGCATCTAAAAGATGAACATCGTGTTTTTTCATCGCCTCGTATTGTTTGGCCGCATGACACACGTACCCTATCACTTCAGTATCCCAATCCCTGGGAACCGGCTCGAGATCCGGTACAAACATCATCCTCTCAAAGAAAATATCAGGGAATTCCTTACGTAAGCGCGCCAGCTTAGCCTGATTTTTGGGGCCATGAATAGCGTCTCGTGCAGGGAGACTATCAGAGTCCTGATCGCCAGGGGAGACCAGGGTTTCTATTCCTTTCTTTACGATCTTGCCCTCGTCTTTATTTTTGTCCTCTGGCTCGCACTGTTTCTTGGAAGATTGAACGTGAGAAGGCATACTTTTTGGAGGGGTTAATTCCCTAGGAAGTTGCTTACCCCCAACCGGTGGCAACAGGCGACTGTGAGGCCTTCCGGAAACTTGCTTGGAAGGAGATCGGGATCATGTAGAATAAGTCTTAGGATGGTCGCGAGGCCGATAAATATCTCTTCCCCAACTATCACCGCGAGCATGATCTGGATTTGAATGAAGACTGGATGTACCCTTACGGAGGGAGCGATAAGAATAAGATCGTTTGCGAGTCATCTTACCTGCAAAAGAAATAAGTACATATTAAAACCTTGAATACTGATGGTATAAAGGTGTGATGTCAAACGGTGCATGTGATTTGTGCATCCCATATAATCCCCCCTAACAGACCAGGGCCCGAAGTTAGGTTCGTCTAGGTGGTTTATCGCTCCTCAACTAGAGCATTCATTTCCTCAAAGATAGGAAAAAATGGCTCCCCTCCGAAATCTTCCTGTGTATATACATCATCGGGTATAGGAATCTTATTCAATTCCTTGAATAGTTGCTCCTCTGTTAAATCATCGGGAGCGACATGCTCAACTGGTAGTGAGGCCCTTGAGGGAGAATTCCTCGGAGAGGCTGGGATCTCCTTAAGCTCATCAGCCCGGGCCTCATCTCCTCTATATACATTTAAATCTTCATCGTCCTGGTCAATCATCGGTGAAGGGCTCTTATGAAGTTTGGTTGTCTCTGTTGCCTGTGATGTTCCTTCTCCTTCAGCCGGGGGCACATACTTGGAAGGTTTGCCACCTGCGCCAAGTCCAAATATTATGTCCAGAAGATGATGCCTGTGAAGATTCTCGTCAGTAATACATTTCTTGATCCTTAAGAAGTCAGACTTGCTTTTAAGAAGACGGGATAGTCGATTGCTATACACCGAGCCTTCTGTCTTCGGAAAAGTGTGATCTGCATAGAGAAAAGAAGCATGTTAGCGCTTCGATTTCTTAAACGGGTTACCCATTCAAAGGCTTAAAACTTACTTGATTTAAGCCATATTCTCGCACACCCAGCCTGTCGCTTTATATAAAACCAATCGGCCTTGGGATCCCCTATGTTGCTGTAACCATCAGACAAGACCTTCCTGTTGACTACCGACTCGAAGAAAGAAAAATTTGGGGTTGCTGTAGAACGATGCTTGAAAAGGTAATAGAACTTCAAGTATTTAAACATGAGCTCAGTTTGCAGAATTTCTGCATATGCGATGTATAAAGTGTATAGGGCGGCGTAGGCATTGAGATGAAGCTGCATCGGAGCAATACACAATCGTCTTAATGTTTCAAGGACGATTGGAGGAAACAGAGGAATAGCGCCTACCCAGAACATGAGTCGGCTGACTGTCATATACCCTTATGGAGCAAGATGAGGTCTATCTTCGCTTTCGGGTGTTTTCACACCATCCCAGGGGATCCCGCGTTTCAAGCAAATTTTCTTAAGTTTTATGTCGTCTAGTTTGGAAGCTAAAGAGTCAATGAATTTCTTAATTTCTAGAACACCAGGAATCTCATCGGGAGCTCGGTCATCCACTTCGGACTCCTCATCGAGCGAGGTACTCTCAGATGAATTCGATTCTGTATCTGCCTCATATTCGGATTCAGAATCCTCACCCTCTGGATTAATTGGAGGAACCTCGGGATTATGGTGTTCCGACATCTCAGGGTCCACCTCGGTTTCAGATCTTTTAGGAGAACGATTATCCGACATTTCTGTTTAGTTGAGTAAACATGAGAAATTAGAATATAATTACCCGTCCCCCGTATGTGCAAGTGCAAGTGTGTGTCTATGCATGCATAGGAGAAAAGCATGAAGATTAGCTAAATAAGGAAGATATTGGTCGTAACGTGCTATCAAGCTACACTGATATTCAGTCCAGAAGGATCGTCTTGAAAGCTCTAACCTATATGTTCAAAGTATTGTGATTATGATGCATCGATTAAAGTCTATATGTGTTTGGTATGGGCGACTAGATCGGATCGCTAGAAAAAATTGGAGCTCGGATCGTGATAACAGTGCTTAGGTGAGGGATCAGATCGCTAAACAAGGACCAAGAATAATGGCAAGATATCGTCTCGCGAGGCAAGGTCCCAATCCGTCCTTTCCTGTGTCCCCACAAGCCCACGCGACCAGATCCGACCTGCTCCTGCTACCTTGATCCGACCCAAGACTTCTCTCCCACTCCTCTCCTTGCTTTCACAATTGTCGCGACCCGAGTCGAAGTTCCCATCCATGAACCAACCTGCTCATCCCTTCCTTCTTCTTCCTCAACTCTCCTTTCCACTATTAAACCCATGAAACCGAACCTGGATATTTGCTATCCCCGAAACTAACAAAACTCCGCTACCTCCACTTTCCAAACCAATACAAACCCGAGAGAAACGAAAATGAAATTACCTTTTTAAAGTTTGAAATCGGATGGATGTTTGGAAGTAGAAATTAGGGTTTTTCTCAAGAAGGCCGGCGACGGAAAGAAGAGGAAGAAAGAGAAGGGAAAGGGGGTGGGTCTTGGTTTATATAACCAAGTTTTGGATTGTTCGTCTTCTTATTTTTGTCTTATTTGGATTCGTGGAGGCCCACCATGGTTTGAAGAGCAGTCCGCTCCGCCTGTAGATCGTGACTAAGATCAATGACCCATCGCGGTTATAAAAAGGAACCGTTCGACTAATGGATCGTGGGATGCTTTGGCGATCCAACCCCACAAGACGATTGTCAACTATAAAAATTCAGAAATGCTTACGAAAATTTGAAAGTTTACCTAAAAAAGTGACGACAAAATCCTCAAAAATTTCAAGATAAAGGATTATCCAGTGAATAAAGAAATGATTAAAGACCACTGGATATTTATACTAATCGAAGGACACGACTTCCCGAAGTTATACGATGTTACAAACAGACACAACCTCTAATCCACATCGCTTCATGAAAAGATAGTTCGGTAATTTCGAAGCATGTTCCATACTTGATAAAACATACTTCGAGGGGGCAAAATGTTGGCTAGCTTTTTGACCAAGCCACCAAAAATCACACACGGAGAAAGTATGGAACTTCACGCCTCTAGCCGTCGAAGACCCGATCGGATCGCCCTACCTCACCACGATCGCGATCGCCCCTATGTCCAGCGATCCGACCCGGCCAACGTCACCACGATCCGTTCCCTGAAGTTCATAAGTTATGACCAAGATCAAGCCCACAATGATCTGGGAATGCAGGATCTCGCGACACCTGTCCGTAACTATCATATTGACCATTTCTTCTTCAAGCTACGAACCAGTCCTAGATTATTGGGATTTGTGCCACGTATGATCATGATCCGCCTGAGGAAATCAGCTATATATAGCCCCAGACTTGACATTTTTGGGGATCTTTTTGGCAATTGAGAGCTCTGATTCCACCATTATCATATCTCCATTGTCTCTACATAGAGTTATCTCGAAATTACTGAGAGAAACACAATTGTAAGAGTGAGATTGAGTGAAATCATTGATTGTACCTACATTCAGCATATAATCAACGACATATAAAGTGGACGTAGGCTCGTTAATGCCGAACCACTGTAAATATCATGTCTTTTCTGCTTTTTCTTCATATTTTAGTTATAATTCTTCGTAGATTAGAACAACTTGGGTGTTAGACCCAATTTTGGATCTAACAAAGTGAGGTATGGTCGTGCTAATCAACGGCTATGATCGTGTTTTGAGGAGTAAAATCGCCGGAATGCTCCCTCATACGTCCACCGTTCGCTCGAGATTTCCTAATCATCGGAGGCCGAGTTGGCCAAGGAAAGGGCCGTTGGTGGAGATGAGGTGGCGCTTCGACGTGAGCATGTCAGATCATTGGCAAGTGGCGTATTGGAGGAGCAGCAGTCGATTTGTGTTTGGAGCACGGGTTTTTGCAGGTTCAGGAAGTACACGAGAAAGGAAGGAAGTGGATAGATATTAGTTAGTTAATTATTAATTAATTATTTGATTTATATAATGAAACTTGTAAAATCAATACCTTTTTCAGGCCTTGTCAGAAATTGATGAAATTGGTCGCGTTAGAATTGTCTCAACGAGAACTTCGCGATGGAACTGACTAGAGCTGAAATGGAGCACGTTGGAAATTCAGGCAAATTCAAATCCAAACTGTTTAGAAATTCGGAAACAAACACTGATAGAGTGGAAACCAACTGTGAGAACACTTTCTCACTCAACTATTTTTGTTATGTAATTATATCATAGGTTGCAGATGGGGCCTAGAAGCTCCTGACACTAATTTTTGTAAAAACCATGGTTGATTGTTTGTTTGGATTGTGATTGGGTTTGTCATTGATTGAATTGTTGTATAAAAAATTATTTATATTATATATATATATATATATATATGTATAATTATCATGAAATAAAAATAGAATAAATATTCATTTATAAATCAGTTGGTTTGTTTATGTACACCCATTTCAGTGATATTGATTGGGACGAATTTTGTACATCGCCCAACTGCACAAATAGTATTCAGTATTTGTTGGTTGAAACCCCACACGGGTATTGGGATGATATTTGACGTACACTAATCCCAATTGTTTAGTTGTATGTCAATCGATGGGTTGACAGACTGTATAAGCGTTATTTATTTATTTTAATGCTTATACAGTTGTAAAATGCACTGTGGATGTTGTATGAATTTTTGATGATTGTTTATCATTATCGTTGTATACATGCGATGTATGAAATCCATATAACTGAAATTATATGGTAATTGATTGAGTCTGATTCCATTTTAGAATTAACGAATATTTTTAAATAATATTCAGTGTATATCAAAATCAGGTATTCTTAAATTATTATCATTTTACTATTATAATGATAAGAAATATTCAATTTTGATTTGAAATTTTGAAATAAAGTGAAAATCGTTTTAAAATGAACATATAAAGAAATATTCAAATTCTGATTTGAAACTTTGAAATAAAGTGAAAATCGTTTTAAAATGAATTTAAAACGAACACATAAAGAAATATTCAAATTTGATTTGAAAATTGAAATAAAGTGAAAATCGATTTAAAATGAATATATAAAGAAATATTCAATTTTGATTTGAAAATTGAAATGAAGTAGAAATCATTTTGAAATGAATTTATAAACGAATTTTTAAAATACGTTTTAAAGGTAAATCGATGAAATATATATTATATATATTAAATGGCCTGAATAGAACGTTTCACACAACAACCATTCGCGAATTTCGACCATTAACTTCAAATGGATGTAATGGCAGATCCGAACGTTGGATTCTCCTAAACCCAGAATCATTGGGTTCATATAGAAGAGAGCTTTCCTATGAATATAAGAGATTTGAAATCTAATAGTTGGATTTGGAATTATGTCCAAATCAAATTTGGAAAAGGTCGCTGTAAATGCAGCTCGATGACCGTTTATGGAAATTGACTGAAAGGGCCTTAATAAAATTATTAAAAATATTAATAATTTGTGCAAAATCATAATAAATGAGTTGGAAAGAATTGGGACGAAAAAATCCACGTTTGTAAAGAGAAAACTATATTGTTATCAAAATGAACTAGTTATTAACTAGAAAGATTATCCAACGTTTTTAAATAAATAAATTGGATTTTAAATGGTTTTAAAATAACCATAATTTTCCAATGAATAAATTGGAATGGAAATAATCTTCGGAATATTTCGATATTGGATTTCGTGGTTATACGGATATTGTTATGGGAATTTGGAAGGTACAGGTATCGTTATTCCTATTACGATATCCATTAGTTTCAGAATTTAATATTGAATATAAGCCGATATAATTTCTATTCAGAGTCTTGTATTTAGTATTAAATTGGATTTTGGGTTTGTCGTGGATGGTGTCTTCATTAACACTGTCCTTAAAACCCAGCTGAGAAAAGATAAATCTTTTAATTAAGATTTAGTGAAGTTTACCAATTAATTAATATTTAACTGTAATTGAATGAAAGAATTGGATTTTTCGGTTTATCGTAAATGGTGCTTTAAATAACACTTGTTCTTTAACCCTATTAACAGTGAGGATATGATTTGGAATTTATAAATCTTTTATAGAGATTTAATGGAAAATTTCCAAAGTAAAGTTTTCCAATTTAATATATTAAATTGGAATTGAATGGAATTCGATTTGGTAATAATCGAAGTGAGCATCTGTGGAGGAAGACTATTACTATATATGGAATTTAAAAGGCTTTGCCATTATTCCATTTATATTATTAGCAAGATATGGAAATTTATATCGATTATATATCTTGATATATTTTCCATGAAAATTCCATAATTAATGGAATGTGATTTTGGGTTTATCGTGAACCGTGTTTTAAATGACATTAGTTCTTTAACCCAGTAAAAGATAGGATTACATGTCTAACATTGTATTTCGAACTGCATTGTTGATCTTTGTTAAATATATATCTGTTTGGTGGAGAAGAATTTATTCTCTTGCTTAACACCTTTCTTTGAGACGTATTAGCTTAGAGGTTATATATTGGCAGAAATCAATGGTACGGTGTAGATTGCCGATGCGGCATGTTTGATTTCCCAAAGTTAAATAATCATTAATAATGATTGTTGGAAGATTAAAACTAAGGAGAGTTTTAATGAATCTTTAATTAGATTGAAATGTGAATGTGATAATTTAAATTGTTAAATTTGGGAAATGATCGAGTATGGAGTACCACCAGTTTTACTCCAGGCGATAGTTAAATTTTTAATTAAATTTGAACGTGAAATAGTAATTAATTTTACCGATAACACTGTGGTGTTAGATATGGAGTGCTACAAGTTTTGCTCCATGGGATGAATAGGTCGGGATTGGGAAATTAAACAAATGATTACTAGGGTAAGGTTCGCTAATCCCGACTAGTTGATAAACCTTAATTTGGTTTAGAATTGATATCCAAAGGAAGATTAACGAATAAATTTAAAAGAATTTTTCTTTGATGAAATTACTGGGAACCTTTCCCAAAGTATAAGAATATTTGAATAAAATAATATTCTGAATTGGAATAAGGCATATGATGTGTTTTATAGAACTTGATTATAAAATACACGAGTTATTCAGAAAGACCGGGTTTAACCCATTATGAATAATAAATACGACGATAAGTCGACGATGGAGGCGGTGGTTGAATAACGGAGGTCTTCACCTCATTTGGATGATTACTGATGTCTTGATTGGGTTGTACACCCAAGACAAGGTAATAAGTGGTGATCATCCAAACGTACTTGGAGATCGACCGGATATGCGAGGACTTCTCTCCTGTATTGGACATATGGGATGAGGAATAAGGTGCCTCCGGTTTCATTCAGACCCAGAACGGACTTGTAAATGGATGTGTGTCTGACATTGGATTTTATTCTCTGTTGATTGATCTCTATTAAATATATATCTATTTGGTGGCGGAGAATTTATTCTCTTGCTTAACACCCTTCTTTGAGACGTACGAACTTAGAGGTTATATGTCGATAGACATCTGTCGCACGACGTAAATTGTCAGTGTGGCATGCTGAGATGCAAATGATCAAGGCTTTTGTTGAAAAGCAGAGTCTTGTGGTTGATGATCAAAGCATGGCTTTAAATAGCATAGCTTTGTGTATAGCATTAATTCGCGAGCCTCACACCCCGGTGTGAACCAGAAACGGGAGAGGACCTCAATGAGGACATGCGTTTCTTTCTAGCTAGGAGTGGTTTCATGGTATGGAGCCCAAACATTATATTCATGTGGATGTTGCATATTATTTAATGGATAGCGAGGTGCCTCGAATATATCGGTCACTACAGGGCCGATGGATGACATGGTCGACATACTGACCAGATTTACGCCTAGGGCGGGGAAACGTATTGTTCAAGATTTATAATCCACTAACGTAAGTGTGGACCGACCCTGACGCTCCAGGTGCAGTTGCGGTTGGGCCTGAGACATGGTGCTAGATTGTCTCGAATTGGTAAGGATGATCCTTTGCCTTGGTTCATGATGGAAATCCAACTTCCAATATGAAATTGTGCGGTTTTAATTGTAGAACTAGTATGGAAACATGATATATGGTACCCATGCCGTCTATGATTTATACATTTATATTTGATGTTGTTTTAAACGATAGCACTTATAATAGTATCAAATGATTGTTTAAATGTACCAAGCATGTTTGGCTATTATAAGGGAAAACTCTATCCTCCGGCTTGCGTTGCATTGTGTGATGGAACCTGAGTCTTATAATAGCTTCATTTTTAGAAAAGCTTTGCGCTGTTTATAAACTATTTTATGCACTGGTATTCTTGGGAGGAAACCTATTCCGTGTTATACGGCGTGGTCCCTTGATTTACTTTATTTTTAAAGTAAAGTTTTAAATAACTATTTTAGTTCTCACACCAGTCCCATGACTGACCTGGAGTTTATTGTTTTAACCTAAACTCTTGGTACCCCTATTTTCCACACGGGCAGCTAGTATTTTTGATTTTGCAGATATTATATTCACAAGATCCTGGTTTACAGCAGGAGCTATATTCGGAAAGCTTTGTATCTGTGTATCTCTTTCAGTTGTGTTATGTATTATTTTTCTGCTGCTATGTAAAATATTTTAATCTCTGATTTTTTTTTTGATGCATAATATTTATTCATACTCTGTTATATTCTTGTACTCTGATGTAAATTGTTGTAATAGCAATGAAATGTTCTTGTGTTTGTGTTCTGATTTGTCGTGTTCTCAACTCAATCCGTACTTTCCTATAAGGGCGTGTTTGGGTCATTTTATTAACTTACAATGATTCTACTCTTCCATGATTATTGCACTTCACTCCAATCTAAGAACAATGAGAAACAGATTCTTCATTCCGATTTGATATAGCTTTATATGGATCAAAAACTATTCTTTTTCCAAATTTCAACAAAGATCTACCTGAATTAACATATAATTTATAAATTGCAATCGCAAGGTAAGAAGGAAAAAAATTATGAAACAAAAAAACCCATGTCAGTGATATTCAAAAGCTCATACCTTCATCATGAACATAAGCATAAAGAATCAAACTTTGACCAATAAGAACGAGCAGCAAAAGTAAATAAGCAATCTAAAACTTTAACCTCTTCATTTCTTCTCATAACCAGTAAAAAGTGAGTGGGTCTTTCTACTTTGATGACTGGATTAACAAATTGTGAGAAATTAAATGCGGATTTCAGACTGAACTAAAAACTAGGGTTAAGAATATGAAAGCTCACTAGTCCCACCAAGTTTAGGGCAATCAAACGCGGGTTCAACGAGCACTAGAAAAGGAAGATGCTCAGTCGAAATCGAAATTTAAGAATGAAGGAATATTCAATTTCTAGAGAGGACGAATTGGAAAGGGAATATGAGAACCGACAAAGAGGGAAATGAATTTGATACGGGTCGTGGGAAATGGAAAAACAGCGAGGGAACTGGAAGAGAATATTTGATGCGAATTTGCTATGCTTGAAAGTCGTATCAAATGAAGGGATCCGAGGCATTGAAGATGTAGGGTTGGTTTTTATTTCTTGGGGGTGACACGGATCACAAAAGGAAATTTGATATGGCTATGAGCCCTACCAAATTTGATACGGCTTAAAGCCAAATCAAATCTCTATATCCTGGTGTATCAAATTTGATGTTTTGGTGTAGTGTAAGTCTTTTATTTATTGCGATGTCGTGATGATCTTGTGGTATGTTTTCTAAGAATTGTACCATTCCAATGTGGTTGTGTTGCCCTCATACCATAGGTCATCACGAATTGCATAAGCTAGATGTAATCAACTTTGTCGAGTTTCTTTGATTTTGGTCGACGCACCAGAACCTTCCACTCTGTTGGCGAAGTCTTTTTGATTTTGCCAGCGCATTGAGAGTTTATGAGCTTATCAATGTATCTATGAAACCAGGATTTATTGGTTGATCTTGTGCTTCTTCTTGGAGAAGTCCTTAATCCTTGTGCCCAGCTTGGGGAGGTCTTGGGTTTAAGTGCCTCACTTGAGAGGACTTTTCTGCTTCACTTAGGAAGCGTTAGCCTCGCTCAAGGGAGGACTTTTTACTTCACTTGGGAAGCATTTGCCTCGCTCATGGGAGGACTTTTTGCTTCAACTGGGAATATTTTGCCTTGCTCAAGGAAGGTCTTTTTTTTTGTTCTTCACTTGGAAATCTTTTACCTCGCTGAAGGGAGGTCTTTTTGCTTCACTTGGGAAGCTTTTGCCTCGCTCAAGGGAGGAATTTTTGCTTCACTTGGGAAGCTTTTGCCTTGATCAAAGAAGGAATTTTTGCTTTACTTGGGAATCTTTCATCGCTCCACGAGGAGGACGCCAGTCCTTTTACCGCATGCTTGACTAGGCAAGCTATCATGGTTAGAGAACTAGGGCCCTATACATCCAGCTTGGGGAGGTGCCCCTTTGGTGGGACTTGCAACATTTTGTCTTTATGTTTGCTTACCGCGATTTTCGTCGTTTGACTCTTAGTGACTTCCCCTTCTTGATCTACAAGGTCATGATTACATCCTCGCATTTATGAAGAATGATATTTATGGCACTCGCACTTGAGCTGTCTCTGTCGAGATGCCTTGTAAGGGTCACCAGGCCTTATCGGACTGTGGCGTAGCACGTGCTCTTTAGGTATCCTATAATGTCAAATCGATTTTAAGCAATTTTTAAATTATTTGAGTAGGCATGCTTTCATTCATAGAGATGATGTTTAGTTACAATATGCCCTTCAAACATGGGAGGTTAATACTTGTAAAAGAAATTACAACAATTTTTTGCAAGAATTGAACAATGATTAAGTAAAATATCGACGCGAATGGTCGCTGTTCCAGGATCTTGGTATTGGAACTCCATAAACCGTTGCCAATTTGAACGTGCCATCTAAGAGCTTTTGGCTGATGATGAACAGTCCTTCCCAATTTGGCCCAAATACACCAGTGCCAGTCATCACCCACTTTAGCATAAGGTCTCCAACTTCAAAAGTTCTCTGTCGAACATTGGTGTTGAAGTGTTTGGCTATCCTTTTCTGGTGCACTGCAATTCGGAGCTCTACTACATCTCTTTTCTCTTCAAGCTGATTGAGTGCTTCCAGTTGTAGCTGCTCGTTCTCTGCTGGATTGAAGTGAATCCTGTGATGAGTGGGAACTTCCAGCTCTATAGGAATCATTGCTTCGGAGCCCAATGCTAAAGAGCATGGTGTGTTCCCAGTTGCAGATTTGTGGGTCGTTCGATATGCCCATAGTGCAAGCGATAGCTCATCTAACCATTCTTAGCCTTATCTATTCGTTTTTTGATGGTTGACTTGATAATTTTGTCCATTGCTTCCACTTTCCCGTTTGCCTGCAGATATACCATAGCTGCGAAGCTCTTCTAAATTTTGTACTTGGCACAGAAACCCTTGAATTCCTCACACTCGAATTGAGTCCCATTGTCCATTACTATCTTTTGCGGCACACCGAACCTGCAAATAATATTTTTCAGCACAATATTAATATCTTTCTTTGAGGTAATGGTGGCTAGTGGCTCTACCTCGGCCTACATAGTGAAATAATCAATGGCGACATTGGCATATTTCATGCTGGACTTGGCAGTTGGCAATGCTCTAATTAAATCAATCCCCCAAATAGCAAATGGACAAGGGTTGACCATTTGATTTATCTCTGTGGATGGTGCTCTTGGAATCTTTGCGAACCTTTGGCATCTTTTACACTTCTTGGTGTATTCTGTAGAGTCTCGGTTTAATTCAGGCCAAAAATAACCATATCTTAGAATTTTCTTAGCTAACGTTTGACCACCCGTATGTCCTCCGTACTCTCCTTTATGCAATTCTGCCAAAGTGGCTCTGGATTCCTCTTTGGCAACACATCGAAGCAAAGCCATAGGGAAGCCTCGTCTATACAACCGACCATCCTGCATGAGAAATAAAGGGGCTTCCAGCGGTAGCTTCTTTTGCTTCTTCGAATCTGTTGGAAGCATTCCATTGAGGAGATATTCTTTGATCGGAGTCATCCGCAATTCTGGCTCTTCAATAGCCTCCATTACCCAATCAACATCAATATCTTCAATATTGGGTTCGGAGAGAACTTCCACGAGCATTAATCCCAATAATTGAGCATCACATGTGCTGGCATACTTGGCAAGTGAGTGTGCCTTCATATTCTCTTATCTGGGAATGTGAGTTATGGTGCAATAGTCGAGATTGTCGAGGAGTTCTCAAGCTTTGGATAGATAAGAAGGAAAATTTCCTCCTTTGGCCTGAAACTCTCTTCAGACCTAACACACCACCAACTGCGAATCACTAAAAATCTGCAAAGCCTCCAAATTCAGTTTTGTTGCTATCTTGAATGTTGTTAACGATGTTTTTCGTCAACACGAGAGATAGGTCTATGGAAGTGAACCTAAGCGAAAAATAGGTTGTTTAGCCCTCACAAGTTTGAGTTGTTTCACTATTTCCTAGGTACCAAGGTCTAGAATCCTAAATAATAGTTACTCTTCCCTCAATGGGGTGAATATCATTCTTAAGCTATTCAAGAACCACAGTTATCCCAGGAGGATGAATTTCTAAACACAAACCTTGTTAAAGGACTTAACGGATGGTAGGAAGGGGTTCTGCGCTAAGCTTGCTGAAGGATCCAAGCTTGTAGGAAGGGTCTGAGCTTGTAGGAACGGTCTGAGCTTGAAGGAAGGATTTAAGCTTGTGGGAAGGGGTGTTTCACCTAACATGTGAAAAGACTTGGTCAAGGGTTTATGTATATGTCTTACTTTCTGTTGATGTTTCCGACATTCCAGGGTTTGCTTTTACGGATTGGCCTGATTTTTGTCTTAATCTCGTTAAGCGGTAGCTCTCGGTTCATATTTTCGTTATCCTACCTTCATTATTTGTTCCCCTTCTTATTCTTTATAAGGGTTAACATTACATTGTTCTTTTTTACATATCCAAAGGTCGGTACATTGTCGGTGCAATGGCGGCTTCATTATCTCGTAAGGCGAAAAAACTCAAAGAAGAGAAAGCCGCGTTAGAGTCTAAGATCCATGACTTAACTTTAGCGAAGATCAACAATAAGGAAACATGCAGTCAGCTGAGAGTGTCTCGTGAGAGGGAAAGAGCCGGCAACAGTTCCTTATTTGCTAAAGTTTCGGCCCTTAAGCATGCACGATCGGATATGTAGGCGAAGCATGCAAGGAAGTTGAGAACAAAGGAGGCAACACTTTCCAATGCTAAGAGGATAATTTATGAAAACCAGGACAGGATTTCCTTGCTTTTAAGGGTACACCTTCCAGACATGGTGGCGCAACATAATGAAAAGGCTCTCTTTTTGTTTTATTGCAATAACTGTAGTAAGTATTCGGATATGAATATTTCTTCTATCCATCCATCCCATCAGAGCAGAATCTTGTGGCGAATTAGGATGGCCAGATAGGATATTGAAGTTCCAAAGCTGAGCAAGGCGATGGTTAAGGACCTTTTATTTTTTGAAGAGCCGCCTGATTATTCAGTGCTGGGTAACGAAGAATATCCGACTTTGTATATTGGTGGTAACAACATAGTTATCCACAACAATGATTCTGACCCTAAGTGTGGGCATGATAAGAGTAGTAGGGAGGAAGGTATGTTTTTTTGTGATTGTAGATGACTCCTTAAGCCTTGTGGATGCTAATTCATCACATGCTTCAGTTACTTTATGTGGAAATGGTGGGTTTGCTGAAGAAGTCATTTTCCCAGAACCTGGTGAGAAGGAACAGATAACGCAAACGGTTTCTCCTATCTCTCAGGTATGAATTTTTATTTTGAGCCTCCTCTTTGTTTGTAGGGACGATTCCTAATGACCTATTCATATGGTGATAAAATCTTGCTTTCACTAATTATTTTGTTTCCAAGGGCGACTTGCACTCTCTCTCCAGGCCGAGGACAGAATTTCTCACAAAGCACTCCTATAAATCTGGCAGATAACGCTTTTTAAGAGAACTTAAACTTATTTATATGAATTATCCTCAGCTATCTTTTAACTTTCCGGGAGACGATAGGGAGATGATATTAAAGAAACTTAAGGGCCCACCATGCGAAATTAATATGTAACATGAACGAAGGGAGTATTGGAGAGAAAAATTAATTTGTTATACCCCTTGTAGTTGATGTTAATTTGCATGGATATGAATTGTACTTGTATTCATTTTCTTTAGCAGATAGTATTGTGTTTTAATATTGACGTTTATTTTCTGAAAATTGATCCTTTTAGCGATAGGTTATTTGTTTATATGAACAGGAAAGTTCATTCGATGACATTTTATTTTATGCTGATAAGGATGTTCGATTTACTTTACATCCGGGAGACCTTCTAGGGGGTTCTCCTAGCGATACTGTTGACAAATCTGCCTTGTCTGGAGAATTACTTGTGCAGTGTCTAAAAGAAAAAATAGGTAAAGAAAAAGCATAAAAACATCCTCTAAGTGAAGAGGGATATAAATATAAATCCTTCTATCGATTTTGATGGAGAAAAGGATGAACTCCATTGTCAAGTCGTTGACTTAGAGACAAAACATGACGATGTATTAACAAAACGCAAAGAATGGAAATCTATCTTTGGATGTGCTCTTGAAACTTCCATGCCCGAATTCTTGAGAGCTTCAACAGAGTTTGAGTCCTCGGAGCTTGAGATAAGGGATCTTACTTTCAGAGTGGATCACTCCCTTGTCGTTAGGTGGCATAAAAAGATTAAGGCCAACATGAAAGGATTTTATGATAGGAAAAGTGGTGAAGATACTTTTCATCGTATTGATCTTTACACTTCCAAAATTAAGAAATTACAAAAGGAGAAACATGATTTACATAAAGATGCTTTCGAGTTGAAGAAGGAAAACAAAAATTTTCGTGAAATGGGCCAGGCTTTCAACAAAGCTTTGAAGTTGCAGCCTAAACCCTCATATGATTCATACGTGGTCACAGAATAGATTCGAAAGGTCGATGTACTTTTACGTACTACGATTCATCATTCTGTAATTTCTTCCTTATCCAATGAATAAGAAGCTTTTCATTGAGAGCTAGGGTATCGGTGTTCTTTTTCCTGGGGATGTGTTTATTCTGTAATCTTTTGGTAAATAACTGTGTAGGATGTGAGGTACTTGGCATATCACCTGTTGTATGTAACATTTTGTAATGATGGTGTTTATGAACAAAGGCAGGACCTACAACAGTGTTACTTAACGCTCGATTACACCTTTCAACGTAAACGTTTTTCTTTCGTTATGACTTTGTCATGACATGGTGCACATCTTCGGCACTCTTCATTAAAAATTATTCTTACAGACCTTCATAGAGCGTCATTTGCTCTTAGTATGGTTAATAGTACTGAGGCGTGTTAGATATGAAATGTCTATGATTCTTACTTGTGTTTTGTGTGTTAGTGCAAACATTTGATGTACTTGGATAATAATTTGATGAATGTTTAAGTTAAAGACACTTCCCTGAGCAAGTGAGAAGGCCATAAGTTTGCACCTAGTAATAGCAGAAATGTGATTCCATGCCAGATTCAAGTTGGTGAGAAGGTTGAAATAATCCTTCTTGTTCAGTTTTGAGATTCTGAATCCATCCAGACTTGGGTATTAAGATAGGAGACAGAAAATATGCTTCCGGCATTTGTGAAGAACCGGACCTACCCAGATTCGGTTGTATTTTACTCTTGGATCTTCCCAGATTTGTGCATTAAGATATGAGTCTGAGAGCCCATTTCTGGTCTTTGTTGAGAGTCGAATCAACCTGGATTCATTATTGAGATAAGACCGGGATTCCCCTTCCAGTACCTATGAAGATCTGATCCAATCCAGATCCGGGTTATAAAAATAAGAGACCGGAAGTCTGCTTCTGTTCTTTTTGAGAACTGAATTAACCTAGATTCGGGTATAGAGATAAGACCGAGATTCCCCTTTCGGTACTTGTTGTAGACCTGATTCAACCCAGATTTAGGTATTAATATAGAAGACCTGAACCAAACCTTGTTCAGGCAATTAAAGATTGAAAACCAGAAATTCCCTTTCGGTATTTGTGAAGAATCGAATCAAACCTAGATTCGGGTATTAATGTTATAGTGTCCCCCTTGGATTTGATTTGTGAAGCAGAGCTTGTACGTGCTTCCTGAGACACTCTCTGAGCTTTTGATGTCAAAGCAGGGAATGTCCGTGCTTTGTTGGCCACTCTCTTGGTCTGGGCATTCGGTGTGCTTGGCTAGCTTATCCACAAGCAGAGCCCAAGAACTTACGCAACCTCCCTCTAGGAGGTGCCTTATCCTGACCATTGTAGGTGATGATAAGGTCTTAGTAACTTAAACTAGGCCATTGTAGACATAGAAATAAAGTTTACTTTTTTGATGCTCTATACTGACCATCGTAAGTATTGATAGAGGTTTACACACCACCCCCTCCGAGGAGTGCCCTATCCTGACCATCGTAAGCAATGATAGGGGTTGGCACTCCCTTCTACGGGTAACATGGAACATAAGCAGAGGTAGGATGTTCTCTTCTGCGAGCAGAGGTAGGATGTTCTCTTCTGCGAGTAGAGATAGGACGTGCTTAATTCATAGCAGAGGCATGGCATACTCTTGTGCGAGCAGAGGCATGGTGTGCTATCACTAGATGCACCGCCACGACCATTTCTGATGTGAAATGGGGACTTACACTTTTGATGCTTTAACCTAGACTCCTCTGATTTGGGGATGGAAAAAGACTAACACACCACCCCCTCCGGGGGATGCCTTGCCCTGACCAATTTGGTGATGACAAGGGAATTGATCCATTCGTGGTTTGACCCCTTTTGGGTTTCTTTAAGCTTCGAAAGGAGGGTTTTTCGTACACTCAATCATGTTTGATAATCCTTTTCCTAAGGATTTTCATTGAACTTAATCTGATCTTTTTATAAACTCTCGTAATTGACCTCGGTTGATGAACTTGATGATCGTTTCCTTAAGGATCCTGCAGTGGTTAGTTTCATGTTCATTCATCATGTGGTAGTGACAATAGGGTCCTCATGTCTTCCATTCGTACTTGGGTATTTTCTTTGTGAACGACCAATAGTTGAGTTCGTGTTTGGTTAGGAAGTAGACATTCTCCATCGAAGTGGTAAAGTCGTATCCCTTGGGTGATCCCGGCGTAAGCCTCTCTCCTTACCTATGGGGCCTAACCCTTTTGCAACCTAGTTTTGTTGCTTTACCTATATTTTTGTTCCTACTTTCCAGAATATACTGAGGTTAAGGTGTTATCTCTTCAGACCATTTGTTGGTGAAGTGGTCAAATTCATTCATTATTTCTTGTTCAAGCACCATTCCTATAATTTGCTTATGGAGAGTTTTCCTTAGGTGAGAGAAAATGTTAATATCCTTTGATGTAGAGCCATTTGGAGGAGGTGCTAGGGTATGTCCTATGTGGGAAAGATTATTATCCTCAGCGTCGGATGCATATTGTTCTATTTCTCTTTTCCTCTTTATTATCCACAAGGCTTCCACTCTCAACCTTCGTTCTTCTGTCACTCTCCTTCGTTCTTCTGTCACTCTTGGGTCAGTAAATTCCGACTTATCCATTCGAGATCCAAAAGGCTTTTGTTGGGATCTCGTACCCATAACTTTGCTTCTTCAAAGCTTTAGTCCAATCTAGGATGGAACAACACATGTAGATATGTGGTAAGGTTAACCAAAGGATCGGAGGTTTAGGGTTCTCCTTCAAGCACCAAAATGTTAACGATATTTTTTGTCAACACCGGAGATAGTTCTATGGAAGTGGATCTAAGAGAAAAATAGGTTGTTTAGCCCTCACAAGTTTGAGTTAGTTCACCGTTTCCTAGGTATCAAGGTCTAGAATCCGAAAGAATAGTTACTCTTCACTCGATGGGGTGAGTATCACGCTTAAGCGATTCAAGAACCAACAGTTATCCTGGGAGGATGAATTTCTAAACACAACCCTTGATAAAGGACATAACGGATGGTAGGAAGGGGTTCTGCACTAAGCTTGCTGAAGGGTCTTAGCTTGTAGGAAGGGTCTGAGTTTGCAGGAAGGGTTTAAGCTTGTAGGAAGGGGTGTTTCACATGACCTGCGGAAAGACATGGTCGAGGGTTTATGTATATGTAGGAAACAAACAGTAAGCTGTGACAACAATAACTAGGAAATAAATTAGCAAACTCATAAAGAAATATCATAAGTATCAATTCACTCTTTATTGAACATTGATCTAGAATACTAGAACAGAATAGAAGAAATTCCCAAATTCATTTAGGATTTAGGGCTTACTATAGAGAAAAAGAGTACAAGAATAGGAATGAGAAAAATCATCCCTAAAATGTGACTCTTGGGGTCTTATTTATAGAGAAATCGGGGCCCCTTCTGCTGTTGGGCCATTGGGCTTGTAGAAGCCTCTGTCGGCCGCTTTCTTCTTGGCCTCAGATTTTTGGCTTCCGACCACTTTTGTGGTGCGGATTATAGCCTCCCGAGTGAGGGTTCCGGTCAGTTGGGGCTTCTTTGAGATTGATATGAGCTTATCGGTATAATAGCTTTCAGAAGGTATTTGGGTTCCCGGGTGTAGGCTCTTGGTCATAAGCTTGTGGATGTTGGCTTCCAGTTTTCTCATGAATACTTAGAGGAGCTTGCCCTCATGATGTATGTGGATAGCTGCTGGTTTGGAACAACTATCGGTGTGTATATTACGTAGATTAGTATGGGTAGCCTGTATCCCTTCTAAGGTTCCGGTTTGCCTTTTGGTGGGATCTACGGGTATAGCCTGATCTTTCGGAAGGTAGCTCTATCTATTGTCTATCAATATGTCCTTTCAGTATTTATGCAGTATGGTTCTAGATAATCTTCTGGCTTGATACTCTTGATGCCTTCGCCCCCGGATGTATCGGTATTGAGTAGGCTAATACCGATAGCCCTTCCGTCTTTGTGGGTTTCGATTAGCGGAGCTCTTGCCTCCCTCTTTCTTGATTTCTGATTTGGGTGACCTTTCGCTATAGAACTCCCTACGAACATATCCTACCGGATATATTATAGGTTTTGAGCTCCTTTCTCCTAAGAAGGTGTCGGTTTATGCAGCTCTTGGATCATTCCTTCCTGCTATTGGTTCTTTCTAGTGTTTGTGTTCATCCGATACCTCTTCACTCTCAGCTTGTTTCGGAGTTAATTTTGGTAGTAACAGATGGAATCTCTATTCTCAATGCATAGCATACTGAACGTCCTTCGGGAGTCCCTAGAACTACTCCTGCCCCTCAACAGTATTCATTCATGGCTCCATCGACAAACAACTTCCACTGGACCACCACTTCAATAGGCTCTTCATTTTCACTACCTCTATCTATGAACTCGACAATGAAATCGGCTAGGTCTTGTCAGTCGATCGCTCTTTGGGGGCAATACATGATACCGTACTGGCTGAGATTAATATTCCACTTCAATAACCTTCTCGAAGTCTCAGGGCGAAATAAGACTTATTTTAGCGGCTGATTGGTAAGCACTTTGATGGAATGGGCTTGAAAATATGACCTGAGCTTCTTTGAGGGGACAAGTAGACAATACGCGAGCTACTCCAAATTCGGATAATTCAATTATGCTCTGGTAAGCCTTTTGCTGATATAATACATAGGCCATTGAATCTACGAATCCTCTCGCACCAAGGTTGCACTTCAAGCATGAGACGACACTTCCAGGTATAGAAACAAGTCTTCTCCATCATTGGGATTGGAAAGCATCGAGGATGTCTCTATGCTTTTGATTAGCTCCTCGAAGGTCGTCTAGCACTCTGGAGTCCGTTGGAAATCCTTATTTCCCTTTCTCAATGCATCAAAGAATGGAATAGACCTATCAGTTGCTTTCGAGATGAAGCGACTCAGCGCAGCAATCTTCCCATTCATACTTTGGAGCTCTTTCTTCGATCTAGGAGCTCGAACTTCTCTCAATGCTAAAATCTGAGTAGGGATAGCTTCAAGGCCCCTGGCATTCACCACGAACCCTAAGAACTTCCCAGATTCGACTCCGAATAAACACTTGAGTGGATTCAGCTTCAAGCCATAACTTCTCAAAATATCTAACATTTTAGCTAGATTTACCATGTGATTTGTCGCCCTCTTCGACTTAACCCGCATGTCGTCAACGTAAACTTCCATAGTCTTGCTAATTTCTGATTTAAACATTACACTAACAAGTATCCGTTAAGTTGCTCTTGCATTCTTCAACCCGAACGACATGACTTCATAGCAGTACAAACCCACATCTATGACAAAGCTTGTATTCTCCTAATCTGGATCGTGCATCATTAATCAATTGTATATGGGGTTATAAGCATCCATAAATGATAGCAATTCGTGCCCTGCTGTCGAATCTACAACTGATCAATTCTGGGCAATGGAAAGCTATCTTTAGGGCATGCAATATTGAGATCCAAATAGTTTATGCATACACGCCACTTGCTATCGAGCTTATTCACTAGAATGGGATTGGATACCCAGTTTGGATATGTTGACTCTCTAACGAAGCAATTTTCCATCAATCTATCCACCTCTTCTTTGAAATCCATCGATCTTTCGGGGCCTTATATTCTTCTCTTTTTCTTTACAGGCGAGATGTGAGGGTCAACATTTAATGCATGAACCGCCACTTCATGGGATATGCCACATATATCAGCATGACTCTAAGCGAATACATCCAAATTAGCTCTAAGAAAAACAACTAACTCCTTATGCAACTTCTGGCCTAGATGAGATCCAATATTCAAGACTCGGTCAGGATCTTTCGGATAAACGGCAACAGGTATCGTGATCTCGGCTGGCGCAACTCGATTATCCCCTGCACTGTTTTTTCGAGGATCCATTTCTTTTTTAGCACCACTATACTCTTCAGTGCAGGGGTCGTGCTTTAACTGCTATAAGACGGGTTCACAAATGCGGAGAGTACTCTCCACAATCTTCCCGTTATCCTTCTTCTTAGCTTCTCTCAACTCAGTGATGTAATGTTCTCTAGCAGTATTCTGGTCTCCTCTCACCACACCAACACCCTTTCCAGTGGGAAACTTCATCGTTAAACACCATGGTGCTAGTGCAATTCTAAAATTAGCCAATGCAGGTCTACCTAGGAATGTATTACAAGCAGAAATTTCATCTACAGGTATAAAGGTCTGTTTCAAGATAGGCCTCCTTTCTCCTTCTCCTAGCTCCACAAGCAAGTCAATTGTTCCAATCGGTTACTTCGGCTCACCTGTGAACCCCTGGATCTTTGTTTGACAAGCTCGAACATCAGTCATCAAGAGATTCATGAGATTGAATGTCTTTCGGAAGAGGACATTTACAGAAGCACCACAATCAATAAGCACCCTCTTGACAATTGTTGGACCTATTCCGACTGTGACCACCATTGGATCAAGAGTTGGAGCTATCATACCTTCTTTATTTTCTCCTTGAACATAATACCTTCATACAAGATTTTTTGTCGCTTCATGGGAATGGTATTACTAGGATCAAGCATCTCTCTTCTTTGGGGACATACTTCAGAGCACCGACATATCTCTTGATCCCCCCCCCCCAACTTCTACCTACTGGATGAGGACCACCTGAGATGCTATTGATCACCGACCTTCCATTAGTCTATGTCGGAGCTCTAGCACTTTGACCTAGTTGATCAACAAGTGTATTTTGCCCCTGAGGAGCTAGAGGAGGATTTGCGTCTTGTGGTTTCCTGTCATACTATTGTAGCTTGTTCTTCCTAATAAACTCTTCAAATGTTTTCATTCATTAGTGCTATGACCAGGTTGGTTGTGGAATCAACAGAATCTTCCAGAACTCACTTCACTATCTCCCACTCTTTGCGATCATGGATTTGGATAATATCCTGCATCCTTACTGGAAAAATAGATATTCTCTGGTGTATCGGTCAAAGGTGTCAACTCTGTGGTTTTGAAAAAGCAAATTTTCTTGTTATTATTTTTATCCTTCCCTCCATTCTCCCTTTTCTGCCACTGGCATTCATCTAATTGCCCTGAGCATCATTATCTTTCTTATCCTCCACGGTATTTCTTACAATGACATTCTGAGTGGTAGAAGGATCTTCTTCCGTCCTAGTGAATTCTTCTGCCTTTTTATAGAACTTCTCTAGTGTGTTGGGCTCCTTCATCTTCACCAATTTTCCAAACTTGGTCTTCTTGTCGACAGCTCGACCATTAATATCATCCGGGGCTCCAAATTTCCAACTTCTGTCGCAGAAGCATTTAAACAACAAAGAAAAGTCTTCACTGATTCTCCTGGATTCTACTTCAATCCTGAGAATGACATAATATCTTTGGCTTTTGATGTATACAACCTAAATTATTCCCTAGACTTCCTTGCCAAAACAGAGAATTGGTTTACAGATTTCGGTGGCAGCTTGGTAAACCATAGCGATGCTACTCCTTCCAGATAGATGGGAAAGTACATACACCTAATCTCGTTTGTCGCCCTCGCACCATTCATATGCCATTTATACTTTTACACTAGTAACTCCATTATATGCGGGCATGGTTGGAGGGACGAACTTTTTCGGAAATTCAACCTTTTGGATCCTTTCCACGAATAGGGTTTTACTTGGAGCAAAGTCCCACTCTCTATCATCCTCGTTTCTAGCCAAACTCTCCTCACAATTTTCTTAATCACCTCTAAAATGTACTCCTCGTCACCATGTCATTCCATGGGGCGGATGCTAGTTCCTTTACCGGATGCTTGTCTTGGAAAGCGATCGCGGTTAGAGAACCGAGGCCCTGTACCTCCAGCTTGGGGAGAAGCTTCTTTGGTGGGACTTGCAACTCTTTGAGATGTATACTTCCAGAATAATTCCCTCTTGAACGCGACCGCTCAAACACATATGCATTTGCCTTGGAGTCCTTGATGTCAGTGTTATTCCTACCACTTGACAACTCATCCACTTCCTCTACACAATAATCACGATTGCGATCTGAAGTCAAGGAATGTGCATTCTCTTCCAAGTCAATTTCAACTTTATGATTAGTGGGATTGGCTTGGGCAGCAAGAAGAGCATCTAGCTTATCTATAAAGACTTTATTCGAGGCTTCCATTTGCTGGTTCAAACTGGCCACAAATGCATCCAATTAACTTCGAGTTACAACAGCTTCCGAGGTTTCAGCAACAGTCAAATTATTAGTTAAAGGAGTGGCGATAGCATCATTAGAAGCACTTCCCGACACTCTTGCAGATTTACTACCCTTCTTTGGTGGTTCCATAATATCGGACAACTTTCTAATCTTCGTAGAAATCTTTTCAACGGGCCAGACTTTTTGGCCTTGCATGTAACACCCCGTATTTCTACAACATTTAAAGAGGATAAATTAAATAATAATCAATTTAATATTCAGAATTAAGGGAAACGGATTGCACCATTGCGTCGGTCTCGAAATTCTGGTCAAGATAGACACCTGGTTTGCGTAAAACGGATAACGTATGAAGAAGTTATGAACGGTAGAAATTTGATGATTAAAACAGGGATAACTGGCGCACTTGACAAGTGCGCCAAGGAATTTTACCAATTGCGCTCATAGTTTTTTTGGGCTTTCGGACCCAAGCGGGTGTCGAACCATAGCCCGATTCCCCCTAGGGCTGAGGTGGCATTCGAATTCTGGAGGCTGGTAGATATAAATAACCCCTCATATCTCTTGTTTTCTCATACTAAAAAACAATGGAGGCCAAATGTTGTCAGTGCCTGAACTGAATCTAATCCTTTCTTCTTCTATAAATCAAGTTTAAAGATTCAAGTGTTTTAAGAATAGATCTGAGATTCAACACCAACAGTTTCTTTTCTATCTTCTAAAATCCAAACACTGTGAGTTAGTTACCTTAGATTTAAATGATTAAAAGTAAACGTGATATGACTATGATTTGGATATATGCCTATGATTGAATCATATTGAATCTATCATAATTTGTGAATCTATAATATTCTATGACTTGGATCTAAATCTTTATCATATCAGATCTATTGGGACTTTTGACTCTATGACATAACTATGATGTGGATCTTAAACTTTATCATGCTAGATCTACCTTATAGATCTAATTCGCTTGTGGTTAATTTATCATGTCACAATTGTGGATCTTAAATACTATCATGCTAGATCTACCTTTATAGGTCTAATTCGCTTGTGGTTAATTTGCCATGTCACAATTATGGATCTTAAATATTATCATGCTAGATCTACCTTTATAGATCTAATTCACTTGTGGTTAATTTATCATGTCACGGTTGTGGATCTTAAATTATCATGCTAGGTCTACCTTTATAGATCTAATTCGCTTGTGGTTAATTTAACATGTCACAATTGTGGATCTTAAATATTATCATGCTAGATCTACCTTTATAGATCTAATTCGCTTGTGGTTAATTTATCATGTCACGATTGTGGATATTAAATATTATCAAATCTATTATAGATCTAATTCGCTTATGGTTAATTTATCATGTCACAATTGTGGATCTTAAATATTATCAGGCTAGATCTACCTTTATAGATATAATTTCGCTTGTGGTTAATTTGTCATGTCACAATAGTGGATCTTAAATATTATCATGCTAGATCTACCTTTATAGATCTAATTCACTTGTGGTTAATTTATCATGTCACAATTGTGGATATTAAATATTATCATGCAAGATCTACCTTTATAGATCTAATTTGCTTGTGGTAAATTTGTCATGTCACAATTGTGGATCTTAAATATTATCATGCTAGATCTACCTTTATAGATCCAATTCGCTTGTGGTTAATTTATCATGTCACGTCTACTTATGGATCTAATTCTTGTTAGATCATTTGGTACTTATCATATTGTGGCTAATTTAGATCTGTCATTAATTGGACATATGAATCCTTATTTATTCATGCCTATTATGACTTCCTTAGTATGTTAGATCTAGTTTTATTGTCACATGCTCACTAGATCTATTTTTATATGTACACCTTATCACTATGCCAATTACATGTTTATGTCACTTTTGTTAAAATAATCACTATTGTCATCTTTCCCTTTTATTGTTTATGGCTAGGCTACTTTCTAGCCTAGACATGACACCAAATATTTGCGAATGCGTTAGTTAGAGAATGGGGGAAAACATTAGAATTGGCATAACTTGAACGATGAATATGAATAATGACATATAATCCATTATGAATATAATTAGGTAAATGGGCATGAAAACCTATAAAGACATAGGTATAATTAATTGGTTAATAATTAAAATGCCTAGAATTACAGTAATTAGAAAATTGTAATGGCACTTATGACACAAGGTTAGATTGCATTTGTGGTTGAAGTCTGCCCGGACCCGACAGGCATATCCAGCAACCGAAATGTTGAATATAATGTGAGGGGTCTAAGGGCACAAATACGAGATGGGCTAAGACATGAGGTTAGGCCCAACTTGTGGAAGAAGTCTTCCCGGACCCGACCGGTATATCCAGCATCCACAAGTTATAGGCCTAATGTGGGAGGTCTAGCTCATTATAACCATAAATGGACATGGTAACAAATTGGAATACTTAACCTAGTTGAATCCATAGGCATTATATGAACATATAAACTTGAATATGGGTTAAGTAAACTTGGTTGAAATAGTGGTTGGGTTAAGTAAATCTTGTGGCGGCGGGTATTATTTATTTTTATAGGCCCATAAACTTAACCTATTTTATACTTTGGGGTTATGCAACTTTTTCAAGTAAACTTGCTTGGATCAGTGAGGGTTAAGTAAATCTTGTGGCAGTGGGGTAATATTTACATATATAGTCCTGACAACTTAACCTATTTTACATGTCGGACTGTTAGGCATAACCAATTGAAATCCTTATAGTGGGGATGCAAGCCTTGGGGAGCTTGTATCATCTTGTGTGTGGGACCCGCTTCAGTCAGTAACCCATCTAGATATCAAACGAGTACCTCGAACTAGGTCGGGGTAGGGGCATGTTTACTTGGCTAATTGTAAGAGATCCAAAATGAAAGGGTGGTGTCAACAATGCAGCAAACCAACGGAGTCATGTGCGTGCATGGGTCTGGCTTGCTATGGGAATTAAGACGCTGTGACATCAATAGATATAGTTGTGCACGTCTTGAAAATGAAGGGTTGCCACTTTAGGAAGTGATACATCCTAATGTGGGGCCAGCACAGGGTATCTACGGAGTAGGGAGTCGATCGATTAGGGTAGTTGTTGGGTACATCTAGACTCTGGTAAGTTTAGGAGTCCGTTATTGGGACTGTCTGTGGATTGTATAGGGTTAAAACCTCTCACTAGATGTACGCCTAAGTCTACCACTTCATACATGTTGGGGATCATCTCATTCTAGATATACTAGTAGTACTACATAGAAATCATTAGAGAGGCATAATACACTCTATCATGTTTACCTTGTCACACTTACCTTTTAGGATTATATCTCTCTTATCCACTTTATATGCCTGTCATGCTACTTTTATTTATTTACTTGCTAAAAGTAACTGGACTCGCCAGACTTTATGTCTGACCCTTTTTGTCTCCTCTTCTTTCTTCCATTTCCCCTTCTCAGGTTCTCAGGGAGGGAATTCTCAGGCTTAGACATGACTCGGTTATCATCTTATTTGGAGCAGCTTCTGAAGTATTGCTCAAGTTCTTGTCTCTACCATGGCTTTGTCTCTTTTTGGGGAATTATGCTTTTTATGTACTCTGATGGAACATGACAAAAAGTTACATATTTTTGTAATGGGTTTTATGTAGTTTCAGACTTGTGATATTTTGGACCATGATGTTATGGTTTATGTTTGAAGTAAAAAATTAAATTCCGTTGTTGCTTCTATATCTACCTTGTAATACTTTTATTTCTGTTTACCTATAACGCTTCACGAAACTTAATGCATTCCCTTAGTTGGTGACATTAATGGACGTGGGGTGTCACACTTGGTATCAGAGCTGAAGGTTACCAGATTGGATAAAAGTTTTTGAAAATTATTTTCAAAACGGTTTTAAAAGAAAGCATTTTTCAAAAAGAAAAGTATGTTTTGAAAAACATATTCCGCGAAGCCATAGGAAATATATTTCGATCCTTTGTTTGAATCTCTTTCCTTTTCTTTTTAGAATGTCCAGGGAACCTAATATCCCAGAGGGCGTTACGATACCAGGCTGGTTCCGTAGGTATCTACAGGACACGACACCTGCCGGAGGTCAAGCTAACGTTCCTCCCCCAGCTGCACTTGTTGTTCTTTCTCCTCCTCCTCCGAGATCAGATAATTTTGCTAAGATCTGCAAAGACTTCTATTCCATGAGCAGAAAGCCATTCCGCGGTACTGAGACGTTCATAGAGGCAAGAAACTGGCTGAAAGAGATGGAGGATCTATTTGGAATTTTTGAGGTGGAAGATCGGAGGAAGATTCAGTTAGCTACCTGGCTGCTGAAAGATGAAGCTTTGTTTTTGTGGGAGGTGATGCAAGCTGGGCGTCCGGTGGAAACTTGGGATGATTTTAGAAGGAGGTTTGAAATGTAGTTCCTTTCCCAAGCTGAGAGAAGCATGCAAATGGAAAATTTATTAACACTCAAGCAGGGGAGCATGACGATCAAAGAATATGTTAACAAATTCAACCAACAGGCAAGAGTTGGATTAGAACTGGTAGACACTCCGCATAAGAAAGCTTTGCGGTTTGTTAAAGGACTAAATGAACCCCTTCATGGGTTAGCTATGTCCCATTTTCCAATGGGAGCTACTTTTGAAAGACTCGTTGACATGGCATTAATGCATGAGGAAGATAAAGCTGAAAAGGAAGAAGCTAAGGTTGAGGAAACACAAAAGAAGGGAGGAAAGAACGACAAAGCTCGAGACAAGAGGAAATGTTTTAATTGTAGACACGTGGGTCATGTAAGCAAAGATTTAGAAGAAGGAAGAACGCCTTTTTCCGTTGTGGAGAGGTCGGGCATCTTATTAAGGATGGCTCGAAGAAACAAGGACAAGGTCAAAGGGCAGGAGCTTCTAGAGGGCAAGTGCATGCTCTTGCGATCGGTACTCCCAATCGAGGTAGAAAAGTTTCTGTGGAAGGTTTGATTTCTCTTTCCAATCATCCTATAAGAACACTTTTTGAGTCTAGCGCTTCGCATTCATTTATACCTAGTTATGTGGTTGAATCTCTGCACTTAAATACTAGTATGGTAGTGGATCCCGTTGTTGTCTCAAACCCCATTGGTGGTTCGGCTCATTTATCTATGATTTATCAGGGTTTGAGAATACTAGGGTTAGGCGTCGAATTCGAATGCGACGCGTATGTGCTTGGGTTCATGGGCTATGGGTTGATTTTAGGGATGGGTTGGTTACCATGTACGGTGCCATTCTCGATTGTGAGGGGAGGGTCGTTAGACTTTTGACTTGCCATAGGAGGACCCTCGAGATTTCTTGTGACCCAAAAGGGTCTGTCATGCTTAGTTTCCGAGAATCTCTTGATGCATCTATCGATGATTGACAGTCTGTAGTGGTAGCCCATGAGTATCCATATGTTTTTGAGAAGGTTCGGGGTTTATCTTCAAAGCGCGAGATCGATTTTCGCATATATTTGGTAGACAATGCAAAGCCAGTTGCATGACCCGTGCGCCACATGGATCCACGAGTAAGGAGGGAGCTTACAAGAAAGTAGGGGAGCTGCTTGAGAAAGGGTTTATTAGGTGAAGCATATCTGAATGGGGTGCTCCAGTGGTATTCACAACTAAGGCGTACAACTCACTTTGCATGTGTGTGGATATTCATGATGTTTTTCCACATTTCTTAATTATCGAAGTGTCTACACGATACAACAGAGGTTGTTGAGCCAAGTATATTAGAGGAAGTAAAGGTAGAATAGGAGGCGACAATTAGACAAGTTCCTACCCGTATACTTGGATCAGAGGTTAAGAAACCGTGCAATAGAGAGGTTAGGTTAATAAAAGTGCAATGGGGAGAAGACAGTGAGGATGCGACTTGGGAGACTGAAGACAAAGATCACGCTTCATACCCTTCCCTTTTTGGGACTATGTTCTTGACTTCTTTTTCCAAAGCTTTTATTCGCACTTGCTTCTATCATCTAAGTATATCCTATCGAACGATTCTTCGACCTTTACGTAGGAAATCCCATGATTGTAAACATGTGTTTGAGACATATTATGTTTGATGAATGCAAGTGGATGCAAGTGGTTGCTCGTGGATGCATATACACACACATTAAGCACTAGATCGGCTCAATCACTCTCATACTGCATATGGATGTGTGTGCATTTTTCTTTCTTTTAATGGATAAAAATGGATGTATCATCATATGGACGTTGCATTTGGATGGATGATTGTGCACACATATAGAACTTACATGTTATAATAGGATTATTTGCATTCATGTTGGATTCATGACATTAACATACATTGCATTAAGGAGGTCGACTGAATCAGTAGACCGCCTAATCTTTCGCATTAGTGTTGGGACATATACACACACCTTTGCATATACTCATATAGAAAATTTTAAGGACAACGGATGCCTGTGATTGGTTGATGAGTAGACGGATGATGGATGGTTGGATACATTCTTCGTAACTTGGAGACTTCGGGGACGAAATCCTTTAAGTAGGGGAGAATGTAACACCTCGTATTTCTATAACATTAAAAGAGGATAAATTAAATAATAATTAATTTAATATTTAGAATTAAGGGAAACAGGATGTACCATTGCGTCCGTCTCGAAATTCTAGTCAAGATAAACACCTGGTTTGCGTAAAACGAATAACGTATGAAGAAGTTATGAACGGTAGAAGTTTGATGATTAAAACAGGGATAATTGGCGCACCTGACAAGTGTGCCAAGACAATTTTACAATGGCGCACTTGCCAAGTGCGCCCATAGTAGTTTTTGGGCTTCCGAACCCAAGTGGGTGTCGACCCATAGCCCGATTCCCCCTAGGGCTGAGGTGGCATTCGAATTCTGGAGGCTGGCAGCTATAAATATACCCTTATATGTCATGTTTTCTCATACTAAAAAACAATGGAGGCCAAATGCTGTCAGTGCCGGAACTGATTCTAATCCTTTCTTCTTCTACAAATCAAGTTTAAAGATTCAAGTGTTTCAAGAATAGATCTGAGATTCAACACCAACAATTCATTTTCTATCTTCTAAAATCCAAACACTGTGAGTTAGTTACTTTTAGATTTAAATGATTAAAGTAAACGTGATATGACTGTGATTTGGATATATGCCTGTGATTGAATCATATTGGATCTATCTTGTGAATCTATAATATTCAATGACTTGGATCTAAATATTTATCATATCAAATCTATTAGGACTTTTGAATCTATGACATAACTATGATGTGGATCTTAAACTTTATCATGCTAGATCTACCTTATAGATTTAATTCGCTTGTGGTTAATTTATCATGTTAATTGTGGATCTTAAATACTATCATGCTAGATCTACCTTTATAGATCTAATTCGCTACTGGTTAATTTGTCATGTCACAATTTTGAATCTTAAATATTATCATGCTAGATCTACCTTTATAGATCTAATTTGCTTGTGGTTAATTTATCATGTCACAATTGTGGATCTTAAATATTATCATGCTAGATCTACCTTTATAGATCTAATTCGCTTGTGGTTAATTTATCGTGTCACAATTGTGGATCTTAAATATTATCATGCTAGATCTACCTTTATAGATCCAATTCGCTTGTGGTTAATTTATCATGTCAATCTACTTATGGATCTAATTCTTGTTAGATCATTTGGTACTTATCATGTTGTGGCTAATTTAGATCTGTCATTAATTGGACATATGAATCCTTATTTATTCATGCCTATTATGACATCCTTAGTATGTTAGATCTAGTTTTATTATCACAGCTCACTAGATCGATTTTTATATGTCCACCTTATCACTATGCCAATTACATGTTTATGTCACTTTTGTTAAAATAATCACTATTGTCATCTTTCCCTTTTATTATTTATGGATAGGCTACTTTCTAGCCTAGACATGCCACTAAATATATGCGAATGCGTTAGTTAGGGAACAGAGGAAAACATTAGAATTAGCATAACTTGAATGACGAATATGAATTTGGACATATAATCCATTATGAATATAATTAGGTAAATGAGCATGAACACCTATAACGACATAGGTATAATTATTTGGTTAATAATTAAAATGCCTAGAATTACAGTAATTAGAAAACTGTAATGGCAGTTATAACACGAGGTTAGATTGCATTTGTGATGGAAGTCTGCCCGGACCCAACCGGCATATCCAACAACTGAAATGTTGAATCTAATGTGAGGGATCTAGGTGCACAAATACGAGACAAGCTAAGACACGAGGTTAGGCCCATCTTGTGGAAGAAGTCTGCCCAGACCCAACCGGCATATCTAGAATCCACAAGTTGTAGGCCTAATGTAGGAGATCTAGCCCATTTTAACCATAAATGGACATGGTAACGAATTGGAATACTTAACCTAGTTGAATCCATAGAGATTATATGAACATGTTAACTTGAATAGGGGTTAAGTAAACTTGGTTGAAACAATGGGTGGTTAAGTAAATCTTGTGGCGGTGTGTAATATTTATATATATAGGCCCACAAACTTAACCTATTTTATACTTTGGGGTTATGCAACTTTGTTAAGTAAACTTGCTTGAATCAGTGAGGGTTAAGTAAATCTTGTGGCGGTGGGTTAATATTTACATGTATAGGCCCGACAACTTAACCTGTTTTACATGTTGGACTGTTAGGCATAAGTAGTTGAAATCCTAGTAGTAGGGATGCAAGCCTAGGGGAGCTTGTATCATCTTGTGTGTGGGACCCGTTTCAGTCAGTAACCCATCTATCAAACGAGTACTCCGAACTAGGTCGGAGTAGGGGCACTCCTATTTGGCTGATTGCAAGAGATCCAAAATTAATGGGTGGTGTCAACAGCGCAGGAAACCAATGGAGTCATGTGCGTGCATGGGTCCAGCTTGCTATGGGAATTAAGACGATGTGACATCAGTAGATATGGTTGTGCACATCTTGAAAATGAAGGGTTGACACTTTAGGAAGTGATACATCCTGCTGTGGGGGCCAGCACAGGGTATCTACGGAGTAGGGAGCCGATCGATTAAGGTAGTAATTAGGGTACATCTAGACTCTGGTAAGTTTAGGAGTCTGTTATTGGGGCTGCCTATGGATTGTATGGGGTTAAAACCTCTCACCAGAAGTATGCCTAAGTCTACCACTTTATACATGTTGGGGATCATCTCATTCTGGATATACTAGTAGTAGTGCAAAGAAATCATTAGAGAGACGTAATACACTCTATCATGTTTACCTTGTCACACTTACCTATTAGGATTATATCTCTCTTATCCACTTTATATGCCTATCATGCTACTTTTATTTATTTACTTACTAAAAGTAACTTGACTCGCCAGACTTTATGTCCGACCCTTTTTGTCTCCTCTTCTTTCTTATATCACCCTCAGGCTGTCAGTGAGGGAATTCTCAAACTTACTCAAGACTCGGTTATCATCTTACTTGGAGCAGCTTTTGAAGTATTGCTCAAGTTCTTGTCTCTGCTATGGCTTTGTCTCTTTTTGGGGAATTATGCTTTTTATGTACTCTGATGGAACAAGACAGAAAGTTTTATATTTTTGTAATGGATTTTATGTAGTTTCAGACTTGTGATATTTTCGACCACGATGCTATGATTTATGTTTGAAATAAAAATTTAAATTTCGCTGTTGCTTTTGTATCTGTCTTGTAATATTTCTGTTTCTGTTCACCTATAACGCTTCACGAAACTTAATACATTCTGTAACACTCCACTTCCATTAATGTCACTCACAAAGGGAATGCACTAATTTCCATGGAGCATTTTAAGTGAATATAGAACAGAAAAGCACAACAAGACAGATATAAAGCAGTACTTAAAAATTTAAAACTTTATTTCATTGCAGCGGAAAACACATATGTTTAATTACATCATAAAAACCATAGACCAAAGTCAAGTATATCATATCCATCTTGATAAAACAAAGTACATAAACTGAAAGACATAATCTCCAACATTAAAATAGCCATAAATAAAGAGAAGCTGAACTTTACTTCAGCGATCCAAGCAATCTTCTAAAAGCAGTCCAAAATCAAGCTCCACTGGTGCTAGTTCCAACCTAAGCACCTGGGGGGGAGGAAAGGGATGGAAAAAGGGGGGTCATACATAAAGTCTGGCGAGTGCGATAATTCTAACAATATAATTAACAAAGTAACTAGGCTAAGGCATAAGTTGGAAAATAAGGAAATGATCATGAACCATTGAGTATGACAGAATAAACAAGGAACAAGATGAACAACGATATTGTTAAAGCGCACCTAACCCACTAAGATAAATTTACTAAACTACACCAACACTATGGATAATTGCTATACTGCACCGCCACTAGTATACTGCACCACCACTAGTCACCCTAAGGTTGATCCCGCCTACAGACTTAATAATGATATTGGTAGTTTCGTGCACCCCTAACTGCCTTCCAGGTGCCGTCTGCCCCTATCTCCACTAGGTGTACCCACTACCCTTAAGCGATCGGCTGCCTAACTCGTAGATAACCGTGCTGGCCCCATGGTGGGGTGTATCACTCCCCAGAGTGGAAACCCGATACCACCAAGATTGCACGGCTTATACCTACACGATGCAACAACGTCTTACCTACCAGCCCGGGTCCACACACGCATATGAACCCATTGGACTTGCGTTGCCACCGCTAACCCGGTTTGGCCTCTTATAGTTAAGCCCGGTATGCGTGTCCCGTCCTCGACTTGGGTCGAGCCCACAAAGATACGTATGGGTTACTGGTTGTAACGGGCCCCCATTACTTGACACAAGCTATCCACCTAAGCTTGGTCCCCTCTAGTACATCCCACTTAACTCACTTCTTGTTCATGTTTCAATTACATGTTTCATATTTTGGTTAAGTGTTTCTAATCGTATTTCCAAATGCCACCCAAGGCGCCCACTCAACCCCCTCATGTCCCACTACATGCTTATCTGGTTAAGTGTTTCTTAATTTATTAAGACCATAACCTCATAAAGACCTCTCACATTAGACTGGCATTTGTGGCAGTTGGATTTGCCGGGCGGGTCAGGGCAGTCTTACACCACAAAAGAGCCTAACCTCGTGCCTTTACAATTGTTACGTGTTTAGCTTGTGCCTAAGACCTCTCACATTAAACTGACATTTGTGGCAGCTGGATTTGCCGGGCGGGTCCGGGCAGTCTTACACCACAAAAGAGTCAAACCTCGTGTATTAGACGATCAATTACTCCTAATTAATCATCCCCCAATTTGAATTACTTTCTCTATTCAAATTATCAATCAATTCCAAATTTAGCGATGTCCCTAATTGACTCAATTATGTCCATCCATTTATGGTATGTAAAATCATACCAATTTCGCCACAATTTTATCTTATGCCTTTCAAGGCAATTATGCCAATTAAATATTTTTAATATTATTCCCTTTTTCCCCCACGTAGTACGTTGGTTCGTTTAATGTGAAATATACGTTAGACTCGAATAGTCTAACTCATGAAATAAAAGAAAACATCACAACATATACATATAGTCAAGACATAGATCTTACATAGGGGTGAACTTGCATATGTGAATGATGTTCTACATCTAAAACTTGCATAGGCCAAAATTACAACTTGCATAAATAACATATGTCATGGATCCAAATCTAAAGGTGTGAACTTGATGAGATAATGGTCACAAACTTGCATAAACATCATGTATAACATAGATCCAAATCTAAAGGTGTGAACTTGATGAAATAATGGCCACAAACTTGCATAAACAACATATGTCATATGCCTATATCTAAAGGGGTTAAACTTGCATAGGTAATAACATAACATGATTCATGTCCAACTCATAAATCCACATATGTGATTTATACATAGCAACAATGGTGTGAATTAACGTGTAAAGTATCATGTCATAGCCTAATCTTTCAATTTAATTCTCACATAAACTAGGTGCCATAATCATATAAGGTCACATGTAATTCTACCCAACATGTATATGATTCGTGTTTGAATCCAAAATCTAAACTTGCCTACAAATGATTTATCATTTGAATCGATATAACGAACTAGCATAAGAAACATAATGATTTGATTGTATATAAAATTCACAACATGGATGATAGCACATAACTTTACATCATAAATGATAGCATCATAATATCATAGAAATTTCAACACAATTCTACAACATAATTAAAACATACAATCAACAATTCATATCATATCCAAATTATCCGCATTATAACTCAATCCAATTCATTTAATAATTATTTTGCTAAAACTATCGAACTCGCAACTCAAATGCGGTCTTGAGTTCTGAATTCTGATTTCTAGAGTTGAATTAGCGATCCTTTGATGAAGATTCGCTATTAGAGTCGAGTAGTTCTGATTTGATTTGCTGTTCTTCCTCTTGATTTTGATGGCGGCTACTCTAGGGTTCAAGACGACAGCATGACGGCCATAGTTTCAATTTTAATTCTGATTAACGGTTTGAGTCTATGGGTCTTTTTATAGAGTTTTGATTTAATTCTAGCCGTCAGATGATCTTAGGGTTAATTGAAACCATTCAGTCATGATAGGGTGACAAGTCAGCCCTAATGACTCAGCAAAGAGTCAGAAAGGACTCAACAATGGGTCAGAACATGGGTCAGACTGACCCAGAAGGGTGTGCAGGTTTTTCCTCGGCCTGGGCGCACTTGGGAAGTGCACCAAGCAAAAAATGTACTGGCGCACTTCCCAAGTGTGCCAGTATACTTTTTTTTCTTTCTTGTTTTGCCACCAAAATTCGTTTGTCCATAACTCCTTCATCCGGTACTCGTTTCCTGCAAATTCGGACTCTATTTCAACCTGAATTCCGAGACGAACACAATGGCGCAACCCCATTCCTTTAATTCTCACGTCTGAGATTAATTATTCTTTATTTTAGTTAATTCGATTATTCAAAAATCCGGGGTGTTACACATTCCCTTTGTGAGTGACATTAACTTTTGTGGGGTGTCACATTGCGGATCTATCTAAAAGAACAGGCTTCACAACGTTCAGATCGAGGCTCTTAACTTTGTGGTCGTGGGTTCGAGCCCTGCGGTAGGCCGCAAAATGTTAACACTGAAAAATATTGCTAAAACCCAAGGAGGTGTAGAATAACATTTTAACTATAGAAAACAAAGTTAAGAGCAGGAAATAGTAGAAAAAGTAAAGTAGAGAGCAGATTTATAGTGGTTCAGCCTTTATTTTGGCTTACGTCCACTTTAAATGAGCATTTCATTGATTTCTCTATTGCAAGGTACAATATTGATCTCGATTTATGCTATTCTCAATGATGTACAACGATTCTTTAACAATCTTCTAGTAATTCTCCGATAGTCTTTCGATTCCACCGTAGAAATGCACTCGAATCCCACTAGTAGCGATGATTATCAGATTTGATCTTCGATACTCGAGCTCGATGATTTCTGGATGAGAATGATGGTGGAGAAGCTTGAATGATGCATGATGAACCTTTAATAGTTTTGGAGAAGCTTAAGATCAATAATAGTCGCCCTTCAGGAGGAGAAAATCCAACCCCTTTTATGAATGAGGTGGTCTAGTATTTATAGGAAAAGGTTGGAGTGTGATAGAGATTGATATGAGATGTTTGCAGTCCCTGTGGATCGTGAGCAATCCATCCATTTTCAATGATCCATGGAGGCGCACGCTGCATGCCTTAGAATAATGACTTGGTGTGTCAACGTCCCAATGGATTGTGAACGATCCATCCTCTTAATTTTGGGGACGACCCATACATGCTTCATATATTTACATCGTGTATGATCCATGCCTGCTGCATTTGCGTGATCCATGGTTTCAGAAGGCCAACGATCCCAAAGCAATCCAATCCATCAACAATACTAGGACACGATTCGCTCTGTTACGATCCATTTCCTTACACCATGATCTATGGCAAGCGCTCCATGATTTTGCCTTTATTTACATATGACCGATCCATATTGCAGCGTACGACCGATCCATGCATATATTGTCACGATCCACTATATTATCACTGATTTGATCCAACATGTCGCACACGATATGATCCCTAACTTATACTAGTGTGATCCATGTTATTATCACTGATCCATTACAAAGCCAATCCGTCCATATACGCACTATTTCTTAGAACGAATTAACGCAATACTTTGACATTTATTTCTAATTATGGTATACATTATTAGTGTGGGAACTGCAATGAATGAATAGTCGTTATGCATTAGATCGACAATGGATAATATATATGTAGAATTTGAAGTGTAGTAATCACAAAAGAAGCAATATAGATATAATAAAAATAAAAAATATAAAAGCAATATAGTAAAATGAAACCATAGATTTTTATACTATAACAACCCGTATTTTAAATAACAAGTTATAATGTAAATCAAGTCAGAATTAAATTGTAAATTCTGAATCAAGGGAAACGGGCCATGCCATTGCGTTCATCTCAGAAAAATACGCGAAATAGAGTCCGAGTTTTCGAAAAACGGAGTCTGTATGACCAAGTTATGGCCCAATGAAGTTTTCAGAAAATTCCAAGCCCGAAAACAGTTCAAATTCAAATTCAGATTCGAATTACAACCAAGGCAGAAAGGGAGGGAATTTTCCCGCCCCAGGCAGGGTCGACATAGGGGTCGACACCAGTGTCAACCCCCCCCAATGGGTCGACATCCATGTCGACCCAGGGGTCAATACCCATGTCGACCCAGGGATCGACCCCCCCTGTCGGACCAGTTTTTCTAGTGCACCATTTTGGCATGTTGGGTCCTCTTTTGTTAGTTTCTGACGGGAGTTGATGGCTCAGATTCGATTTAGGGTTAATCCTATGGTCTAAACTAACCTAATCACCTATAAAAAGACCCCTAGACCTAGCCTAAACCCTCATTAATCATTCCTACAACTAAACTATGCCAAAATGTTTCTTAATCATGGCCTCCACCTTCTTCATGAGAGCATGAGTGTCTCAAATCAATCTATGTCATAAAGGAGCCATCTTTCTTAAGTAAAAGAGCCATTTTTCTTTGTCATTGGAGTTATTACTTCTTGTTTCAAGGCGTTTAAGTGGAGCTTATTATTTTCTTCGCGGATTTTTCCTGTGGCTTCATCTCAATCTTTATATATATTGATCTAGATCGCATAACCGCTCATTGTAAGCCCTATACTACCCTTAGATTCTAACTATGAAGTTAAATATGACATGTTGCAAGTTGAGTTTGGGCCTAAGTTTGATATGTGCTTTGATCCTATCATGTTATGCATAAATTTAGTCTATGCATGTTAGTAAAGCTATCACCTTTACCTTATGCATAGAAAGCTTTAAGCTTTGTGTTGAAATGTTGCATTATGCAACATGAGAACTCTCATAACCTTTATGATAACTTGCATATAATGTTATATGCGAACTTCTAGTCATCACCCTATGTCATTCATGATCATGTTCCACCTATTTGCTTAAGTTGATATTATGCATGTTTTGAGGCCTATGATGTAATATGCAAGCTTATGAACATATTTATGCCTCATATGCCACCATGTTTAACTTGTGGCCAACCTTATTACCTTATGCCCTTTTTGTCATGTTTGCCAAGTTCCCTCTTTTGATCTATGTTATGTTATGCGAAACGTACATGCGATGGGAATGCGTTGGGTTGGGTAATATTAATGACATGAAAACATGGTTTTAAAATATGACATGAACATTGACTTGTGATTATGTTGTAAACATAATAATGGACATGACACTTAGAAAATACGAGTGTGGACAACTCGAGGTTGGGTTGAGTTTGTAGCATAAATCTACCCGGAACCGACCGGCTTAACTAGTGGATACAAGCAATAGGACCCAATGTGAGTAGTTGGAAATGCCACACTTGAAACTCGAGGTTAGACCAAGTTGTGGTGTAAAACTACCCGGACCCGCCTGGCTTAACTAGTAACCACAACAAGGTCTAATGTGAGAGGTTGGGTGCATTAAATTAATTAATGCCACATGGTAGGGTTAAGTCATGGACCACTTGAATACTTAACCAATTAAACATGATGGGTTGACGCGGTTAAGTCATGAACCTTGGGTACACTTAACCAACTTGATACTTGATTGGGTAGGGTTAACCACATTTAACCCGCTAGAAACCCTAGTTACGTGGTCCTTTTCACCAGTAACCCTCTTGATTGTATCATGATACCCTAGGGACTAGGCTAGGGTGGGGCACGATTACTGGGCTGACATGTAAGCGACCAAAATGACGGCTGAGTAGGTGCGCCGGTGTAGGTTCAGGCGGACCATGGTCGTGCACATGGTCCGGAGTTGAAAAAGCAGACACGGGCACCCATAGGTTTAGACTGTGTGTGCTTGATTTGTGTCCGTGGTTGGCACCCTAGGGCTTGATACACCCTAGGGTGGACCTATCACAGTTTGACTACACTTCGTGATTGGGCCGTATGACACCGACACTAGACGAGTTAGGCTTTTAGGGGGGCAATCGACTAGACCGAGTAGATGGACCTCGATTTAGGTCATCTCATGATGTAAGCCAGCTTTGGGCAAAGGGATCATTTCTTTTTTATAATTGACATGGATTGGAATACTAGTACACACCTGGTGCAACTTAACCTTGTATATGCGATGCCACACTTGATCTATCTTGTTAACTTTTCACCATGCCAGTTATCACCCAATGTCTCATCTCTGCTTTACATGTCCAGTTAACTTTATTAGTTTTTATACTGATAGTAGATAGGACATACCAGTCTTTTGACTAACCCGTTTTCTTTTACCTCTTTTCTTCCGTTTCCCCCCAGGTTTACAGGGTGGGAACACTAGCACCTAGCTTGGACCTTTAGCTGCTTTTCTGGATAGCTCACGTATGGTTTGAGCATGCTATGGCCTTATGCTACTTTGGGGATAGCTACTTTATGTTTCTTTTTTTCTGTTTTCAGTTTATGTACTAGACTTTGTTTTATGGGAAAATAATGACCAAGTACTTTGATGTAACTTGACTATGGTTTTGAAATGCTAGTTTTATCCGCTGCTTTACTACTCTGTTTTATTTATATGTTCTGTCTTGTGATATCTGCATGCATGTTTACCTTGTATAACGCCCCTCCAAAGCTAGTGTACTTGCAAGAGTTACCCTGGCGGAGGTGGGGTGTTACATTTGGTATCAGAGCATAAGGTTTACAAGATTTGAGCAAAAGTGTTTTTTTTTAAAACTTACCTTTTTGGAAAACTATTTCCAAAGCCAATTAAGTATTTTCCAAGAAAAGTCTAGTTATTTTAAAAGGCTATTCCCCAAAAATCCATTAGCACTATCCTTCGTTTCCTCGTTCTAAATCTATCTTTTTCTTTTTCAGTATGGCCGATCTTAACCTTCCCGAGGGAGTAACCATTCCCGGATGGTTCCGGAGGTACTTGGAAGCTAGGGCCAACGATGCGGGCCCAGCAAATACCCCCACCGTAACTGAGGTTCCTCCTCCTCCTCCCCCTCCTCAACATCCACTAGCAGATTTCACAAAGGTTTGCAAGGACTTTAAGGCGATGGGTGACAAGAATTTCATTGGGACGGAGACTTTTGTGGAGGCACGAAATTGGTTGAAAGAAACTGAAGATCTTTTCGCTATCTTTGATGTGGCAGACCATAGAAAGGTTTTATTAGCAGCATGGCTATTAAAAGAAGAAGCTGCTTATTGGTGGGAGGTCACCAATGCTACCAGACCTATAGAGACTTGGGCCGACTTTAGGACGAGATTTGGGCTTAAGTTTCTATCATCAGCTAAGGCAAATCTGCAATTGGAGAAGTTTATATCAATGAAGCAAGGGGACATGACAGTGAGGGAGTATGTGAAAGAGTTTAACCAGCTCGCTCGATTCGGTCTGGACATGGTTAATTCTCCCCAGAAGAAGGCTTTATGCTTTGTACGAGGGTTGAACGAGCCATTACAAGGTTTAGCCCTGTCTCATATACCCATGGGAGCCACTTTTGAAGGCCTAGTAGATATGGCATTGCTTCAAGGAGACGATAGGAATGGCAAGAAAGAAGTCAAGCCTAATGAGACTCAAGCCAAGAAGACAGACTCTAGGTGGGGAGGAAATCAGAGCAATCAGAACAACAAGAACAACAAGAACAACAAGGGCAACAAGGGTAACAAGGCCAAGGCAAAGGACCCAAGAAAATGCAACTACTGTAGGATTGTTGGGCACATAGCTAAAGACTGTAGGAAGAAGAAGAGGAAGCTGGGCGAATGCTTTCATTGTGGAGAGACTGGACACTTTAGCAAGGACTGCCCCAAGAAGCAAGGGCAGAATCAGCATGCAGGACCTTCTGGAGGGCAAGTGCATGCTCTCAATACAGCCCCAGCTCAGGATCGAGGTAGTATTTCTGTAGAAAGTCTTGTTTATATTTCTGATTATCCTGTTCGCACCTTATTTGATTCTGGCGCATCGCATAGTTTTATTTCTTCTGATCCTGTTGAAAGTTTGCACCTAAGTACTAGTCTAGTTGAGGATCCCGTTAGTGTTTCAAATCCAATTGGGGGTTCCGCCCATCTATCTATGATTTGTGTGGATTTGAAGATTTCTATCTTGACCGTAGAATTCGCGTGTAATGCTTATGTTCTCGGATTCACGGGATACGGGTTGATCTTGGGCATGGATTGGTTGTCCAGTTATGAGCCATTCTCGATTGTGAGCATAGGGTGGTGAGGCTCATGACTCGCCTCGGTAATACCCTAGAAATTTCTTGTAACCCTAGAGGTCCCGTCATGTTATGTTATCTGGAATCTCTTGACTCGTCCATCGATGATCTGCAATCTATAAGGGTGGTCCGAGACTATCCTGATGTCTTTGAAGATGTTAAGGGGTTACCCCCTAAACGAGAGATAGATTTCCGCATTTATCCAGTCGATAATGCCAAGCCAGTATCATTGCCCGTTAGGCACATGGCCCCACGAGAAAGAAGGGAGCTCAGTAAGCAAATCAAGGAGCTGCTTGAGAAGAATTTTATTAGGCGAAGCATTTCTAAATGGGGTGCTCCGGTAGTATTCGCTACTAAGGCGGATGGTTCGCTTCGTCTATGTGTTGATTATCGAGAGTTGAACAAGCTGACAAAGAAGAAAAGGCACCCGTTACCGAGGATTGATGATCTCTTTGACCAGCTTGTTGGTTCTTCTGTTTTCTCTCAACTCGATCTAGCCACTGGATTCCATCAGCTTAGAGTGACTGAGGATAGTATTGATAAGACTGCGTTTAGGACTCCAGATGGATTCTTTGAATGGCTTGTCATGCCGTTCGGTTTGACTAATGCACCCGCCTACTTCGTGGACTTGATGAGTAGGGTGTTCAGGGAGTTCCTTAACAAGTTTGTTGTTGTCTTCGTGGATGATATTCTGATCTTCTCAAAGGATGAGGAAGAGCATGCTAGGCATCTCAAGGAAGTGATGGATACGCTTAGAGCGCGTCAATTGAAAGCCAAGTTCTCCAAATGTCATTTCTGGAGAAGGGAAGTTCGGTTTCTTGGACATATAGTTTCTAAGCAAGGCATAGCGGTGGATACCGCGAAAGTGGTTGTGGTTCAAGACTGGAAGACTCCTAGGAATGCGACCGAAGTAAGAAGCTTTCTCGGTCTGGCAGGCTATTATAGGAAGTTCATCAGGGACTTCGCTAAGATTTCGGCCCCTCTTACTAAGTTGACGAAGAAGAACTTAGTCTTTGCATGGGACTTGGAGTGTGAGCTTGCTTTTTTTCAAAGGCTCAAAAGAGCCCTTACCACAGCTCCAGTTTTGGCATTACCCGACAGTGGTAAGATATTTACCGTGTACACAGATGCATGTGGCACGGGGTTAGGTGATGTTCTGATGCAAGAGGGAAGAGTGATATGTTATAGGGGTAGGCAACTTAAAGTTCATGAGAAGAACTATCCCACTCATGATTTGGAGTTGGCGGAGATCGTCTTTGCACTCAAATCCTGGCGCCACTATCTTCTAGGCGAAAGGTTTGAGTTGTATACTGATCACAAGTCACTCAAGTACCTCTTCTCGCAGAAAGATCTGAATCTGAGGCAGCAAAGGTGGATGGAATTCTTGGCATCATATGACTTCGAGATAGCTTATACCCCTGGCAAGGGTAATGTTGTGGCAGATGCACTAAGCAGAAGGAGTGTAACAACCCGTATTTTCAATAACCTGTAATAACATAAATCGAGGCAGAATTTAATTCTAAAATGGGAATCAAGGGAAACGGGCTATGCCATTGCATTCGTCTCGGAAAAATACGCGAAATAGAGTCCGAGTTTTCGAAAATCGGAGTCCGTATGACCAAGATATGGCCTCGCGAAGTTTCACGAAAATTCCCAAATTAAAGTATACTTAATTAAGTGAAATGGGTTGTGTAGATATATATATATATATATATATATATTGATATATATATATATATATATATAATTGAAAATTTAATAAATAAATATGCAAAAATGCTCAAAACAGCGAATTGGGAGAGGGGAATAACCGAACCGGCCGATTTTTGAAGTCGACCCGAGCCCGCTGGGTCGACTAGGGGTTAATCCAGGGTGTTTGGCTGTCAACCCGTGGGCCGATTCGCTCAAGTGCAGATTTTGCATTTGAATGGTTCTCATGGTCCATCTTTAATCTAAAGGCCCTAGATGGTTCCTACACTTGACTTCTTCCCCAAGACATGCTTTGATGGCTTGGATTGAATCTAGGGTTAATCCTATGGCCTAAAACACTTGCCTAATCTATAAATAAGACCCTAACCTACCCTAATTCATTCATAATTAAACCTAGTGACTAAACTATGGCAAAATGCTAGCTCTCATGGCCTCCACTAATTTTATGAAGAGGGTTGCATACTAATCACTCTCTAATCAACTTCTAATCCCTTCTTAGCATCTTAATCTTCTTCATTTGGTGTTCAAAGTTGCTAGTTGTGAGTTTCTATCACTTTGATGATCTTTTGGTAAACTAATTAGATGAGATGTGATGAGATTTATGGTTTTGTATGTGGGTTAATGAGCTTTGAATCATATGATATGATGTTAGCATTAATCTTATGTTTATGCATGTTGAGTATGTAAGCTTATGCAAGTTTAATATGATGTATGTTATGTTTGCATGATGCTAAATATGCAAGTTGTGGGCTATGTAATCATATGCATGTTATGCAAGTTCATGGTAATATGCTATGCAAGTTACATGTATGTAAATATGCAAGTTACATGTTTGTTAATATGCAAGTTACATGTATGTAAATATGCAAGTTACATGTTTGTTAATATGCAAGTTACATGTTTGTTAATATGCAAGTTACATGTATGTAAATATGCAAGTTACATGTTTCTTTATATGCAAGTTACATGTTTGTTAATATGCGAGTTACATGTATGTAAATATGCAAGTTACATGTTTATTAATATGCAAGTTCATGATGACACATTATGCAAGTCTATAAGCTAATATGCAAGTTTGTTATGCAAAATGAATATGTAAGTTATGTGACATATTATATGCAAGTTATGTGACATGTTATGCAAGTTCATATGCAAGTTATGTGTTTGTTAATATGCAAGATGGCACCTTTGAAACATGTTCATTCATATGCAAGTTGACACCTTTTATATGTGTTATATCATGAACGAAATTACGTGGGAACGATGGGGTAATTAAATGCATAAGTTAATAAGATTGTGTGAAATTAATATAATTATGCATAACACAAAATAAATAAACATAGTATGGGAATTTGCCTATTTGGTTAGGTGTACCCATACTATGTGTTGGGAATTTACCTATTGAGTTAGGTCTACCCCATGGGAATTTACCTATTAAGTTAGGTCTACCCATGTTAAGAAAACTTGATTAATTAGGGATAATTAATATAAAATTATGAGGGTGATTAATTAGGTGTAATTAATTGACTAAGACACGAGGTTGGACTCAGTTGTAGCGTAAAACTGCCCGGACCCAACCGGCTTAACCAGTTGCTACAAATGTTAGCCCAATGTGAGAGGTCTTAGGCACAAACTAAATACGTAATTAATGTAAAGACACGAGGTTAGACTCTGTTATGACATAAGGCTGCCCGGACCCAACCGGCTTAACCAGCGGTCATAAGAGACAGTCTAATGTGAGAGGTCTTTACAAAGGTTACGTTCTTAATTAATTAATTAAGAAACACTTAACCACATTAGCATGTAGAGGGACATGAGGGGTTAAGTGGGTGCCTCGGGTGGCATGAGAAAATCTAGTGGTTGCCTTGGGTGGCAATAGAAAATACGATTAGAATACTTAACCAAAATGGAACATGTAATTAAAACATGATTAAAGGGTTAAGTGGGATATACTAGAAAAAGGGACAAGCTTAGGTGGGTAGCTTGTGGAGGCCCATTTCAACCAGTAACCCATACGTATCTTTGTGGGCTCGACCCATGTCGAGGACGGGACACGCATACTGGGCTTGACTGTAAGAGGCAAACGGGTTAGCGGTGGCAACGCAAGTCCAACGGGCTTCATATGCGTGAGTGGGCCCGGGCTGGTAGGTAAGCCGTTGTTGCATCGAGTAGATATAAGCCGTGCGCCTTTAGTTTCATCAGGTTGCCACATTGGGGAATGATACATCCCACGGTGGGGCCAGCACGGGTATCTACGTTAGGGAGCCGATCGAATGGGAAGTAGTGTGTACACCTAGTGGATTGTAGGGCCCCGTGGCGCCTACTTGGTCACCTAGGGGTACGCAGGTACTAATTAGTAAATTTTATAAGTCCTTGGGTGGGATCAACCTTTAAGTTAGGAACGACTGGTGTGGTGCAGTTTAGTAATTTACCTTAGGGAGGGTAGATGCGTCTTTATCCTTTATCTTCGTTTAGTTGACTGCTTAGGGTAGCCATTCATCCCTATATGTTACCGTATATCAGTTTATGTCTTCTCTGGTTACTTTAACGATTGTATTGTTAAAGTTATAGGACTCGCTCAGACTTATGTCTGACCCCGTTGTTTTTATCTTTTTCCCCACCCTCAGGTCCTACGGTGGATCCTAGCAGTAGTGGAGCTTGATCGGATTGCTGTTCCAGTCTTTAGGAGCTTGGATAGATGTAAAGCTCCAGTTATCCAGTTATCTTTTCTTTTGTTTGGCTATTGTATGAGAGTGGGATTATGTACTTCTTTATTTTGATGGATATTGTACTTGACCTTTATTGTGGTTTTATGATGTAACCAGACATGTTTTACTTCCGCTGTTATGAGATGATGTTTTAAAATTTCAAGTACTATTTATATCTGTCTTGTTGTAATTTTTCTGTTCTATATTCACTAAAATACTCCACCGATGCTATGGCATTCCCTTAGTGAGTGATCATAGCGGGAGTGGGGTGTTACACGTGGTATCAGAGCTTAAGGTTACCAGAACAGATAAAATTTTTGAGAAAAACTACTTTCTAAGAGTATTTTCGAAGAAAGTATTTTTAAAAGCATGTCTTCTAAGAGAAAAAGTTTTTGAAAAAGAAAAGCATAATCCCCAATAGCCATATCTTTATCTTTCGGAATCTCCTTTTTGAATCTTTCCTCTTTCGTTTCAGCATGGCTGAAGATCTTAACATCCCGGAGGGTTTAGTTATACCACTATGGTATAGGAGGTTGCAAGAGGCTAGGGCCGCGGCTGCGGGTCCGGCCAATGCTACTACACCAGAGACGACCGCTCCTCCTCCTCAGCCTAGAGTGGATAATTTTGCTAAGGTTTGCAAGGAGTTCAAGGCTATAGGAGGAAAACCTTTTCTTGGTTCAGAGACTTTCGTAGAGGCTAGAGATTGGCTTAAGGAAGTGGAAGAGTTGCTAGATATCTTTGAAGTGGAAGAGGGAAAGAAAGTCAAGTTGGCGGCTTGGTTAATGAAGGGAGAGGCCTCATTCTGGTGGGAGGTCACTAATGGAGAACGCCCTGTTGACTCTTGGGCAGATTTTAAGCAAAGGTTTGGGGCTAAGTTTCTCTCAAGGGCGGAAGAGAATCTGTTTATGGAGAAGTTCTTGAATTTGAAGCAAGGGAATCTCACGGTAAAAGAATATGTCAACAAATTCAATCAATTAGCAAGGTTTGGCATAGAGTTGGTGAATACACCGGAGAAGAAGGCTTTGAGGTTCGTTAGAGGCTTGAACGAACCATTGCAAGGAATAGCTATGACTCACATTCCTATGGGGGCCACTTTTGAGAAGCTTGTCTACATGGCACTTATGCATGAGGATGATAAGAATTCTAAGGCACCAGAGAAAAAGGGGGATCAGAAGAAACCGCAACAACAACAACAAGGCAAGGGCGGAAAAGGCAATGGTGACAAAAAGAAGACGAAGAAGAAGTGCTTCAATTGTGGAACACCAGGACACCTTAGTAAGGATTGTCGCAAAAAGAAGAAGACCGGTTGCTTTCATTGTGGTGAAGCAGGGCATCTTGTGAAAAACTGCCCAAAGAAGGGGCAGAAGACGGGGTCTACCTCAGGAGGCCAGGTGCAAGCTCTTATAGCACCACCTCAGTCAGGGGGGCAAGTTCAGGTTCTCTCAGTTCCACCGATTCAGCAGAGAGGTAGAACTATTTCCGTTGAAAGTCTGGTTTTTCTGTTTGATCATCCAGTTCGTACTTTGTTTGACTCTGGCGCATCGCATTCTTTTATCTCATCATCGTTAGTTGAGTCACTGCACTTAGACACCAGTCTAGTTGATGATCCCTTGGTTGTCTCAAACCCAATTGGGGGCTCCATATATCTGTCTATGATATGTTTGGGTTTGAAGATTTCTATACTTAGCGTTGAGTTTAGATGTGATGCTTTTGTATTGGGCTTCACGGGCTATGGGTTGATCTTGGGCATGGACTGGTTATCCAGTAATGGTGCCGTTCTTGATTGCGAAAGGAGAGTTGTCAGGCTCATGACCCGCTTGGGTAACACTCTCGAGATCTCTTGCAATCCCATGGAATCTGTTTTGCTAAGTTATCTTGAATCGCTCGATGCTTCGGTCGAGAGTTTGTGTTCTGTCAGAGTAGTCCGGGAATATCCGGATGTGTTTGAAGAAGTAAAGGGTTTGCCTCCGAAGCGGGAGATAGATTTCCGAATTTATTTGGTGGATAATGCCAAACCAGTGTCTTTGCCAGTACGCCACATGGCTCCTCGTGAGAGAAGAGAACTTCATAAGCAAGTAGGGGAGTTGCTTGAGAAGGGGTTCATAAGGCGAAGTATATCGGAGTGGGGAGCTCCAGTAGTGTTTGCCACGAAGGCGGATGGGTCCCTCAGACTTTGTGTGGATTATAGAGAACTTAATAAGCTCACGAAGAAGAATAGACACCCATTACCGAGGATAGATGATCTCTTTGATCAGTTGGTTGGCGCGTCAGTATTTTCGCAGATGGACTTAGCTACAGGGTTTCATCAGTTAAGAGTGGCGGAGGACAGTATAGAGAAGACTGCTTTCCGGACTCCGGATGGTTTTTATGAGTGGCTAGTGATGCCATTTGGGTTGACAAACGCCCCCGCATACTTTGTTGATCTCATGAGTAGAGTGTTCAGAGAGTATCTGAATAAGTTTGTAGTAGTTTTTGTGGATGACATCTTGGTCTTTTCCAAGAATGAAGAAGAGCATGCCTTACATCTCAAGGAAGTGTTGGAGACTCTTCGAGCGCATAGTCTTAAAGCTAAATTCTCTAAATGCCATTTTTGGAGAAGAGAAGTGCGATTCTTAGGGCATGTGGTCTCTAAGGAAGGGATAGCTATGGATCCCGCAAAGATAGTATCTATCCAGGATTGGAAAGTTCCTAGAAATGCTACCGAGGTAAGAAGTTTCTTGGGGTTGGCAGGATATTATAGGAAGTTCATCAAAGACTTCGCGAAGATATCAGCCCCATTAACCCGCTTGACGAAAAAGAATCTGGTTTTCTCGTGGGATGTAGATTGTGATGATGCTTTCCGACGGTTAAAGAGAGCTTTGACCACCGCTCCAGTTTTAGTGCTCCCGGATGGGAGTAAGCCGTTTGTTGTTTATACCGATGCTTGTGGAACAGGATTAGGCGCAGTCTTGATGCAGGAGGGAAGGGTAATAGCCTATGGAGGGAGACAATTGAGAGTGCATGAGAAGAATTACCCTACCCATGATCTAGAGTTGGCCGCGATTGTTTTCGCACTTAAGTCTTGGCGCCATTATCTTCTTGGTGAGAGATTCGAGTTGTTCACCGACCATAAATCATTGAAGTACTTATTCTCTCAGAAGGATTTAAACTTAAGACAGCAAAGGTGGATGGAGTTCTTAGCATCCTATGATTTCGAGATAGCGTATACCCCTGGTAAGGGTAACGTGGTGGCAGACGCCTTAAGTAGAAAAAGGCTATCTTTGAGTCCATTGTTCGTGGAACGACGAAGCTTGGAGTTTCTTTCTTTGTTTGACTTCAGACCTTCTGTTGATTTTGTACCTGGTTTGTTGGCATCCTTGGAGGTTAGACCTACTCTTTTGAGACGGATTGGCGAGGCTCAGCGAGACGACCCACAGTTGGTTGTGTTGGTAGAGAAGCTTATAAGAGGGGAGTCGTCCAGCCATTTGGGTAGATACACCATAGATGATAAGGGATGGTTGCATAGAGACGGTAGACTTTGTGTACCGCAAGATGAGGGTTTGAAGAAGGCTATTTTGGATGATGCACATCGTTCAAGAATGACTATTCATCCCGGTGGAGACAAAATGTACCAAGACATGAAGAGAGTTTTCTTCTGGGCCGGTATGAAGAAAGATGTGGCCGAGTATGTGGCTAGATGCTTAGTGTGCCAACAAGTTAAAGTGGAGCAAAGGAAACCCGGTGGGTTGCTACACCCATTGGAAGTTCCACAGTGGAAGTGGGATAGTGTCTCGATGGATTTCATCGACGGGTTACCGAGATCGAGGAAGGGCAATACGGGAATTTGGGTTGTGGTAGACAGACTTACCACGAGTGCCCATTTTATACCCGTAAAGAGTAAGAGGACCGCTCCATGGCTTGCTTCAGTCTATGTTAGAGAGATTGTTAGATTGCATGGCGTACCATCCAGCATTGTGAGTGATCGAGATCCTATTTTCACTAGTGAGTTTTGGAGAAGTTTGCAAGAGGCGGTAGGGACTCAGTTGTGTTTGAGCACCGCATATCATCCTCAGACGGACGGTCAGACTGAGAGGGTGAACCGTATCTTAGAAGATCTTTTGAGGCTTTGTATCTTGGATTTTGGAGGTACATGGGAAGAACATCTTCCTTTGGTGGAGTTCGCATATAATAACAGCTTTCAGTCCAGTATTGGTATGGCTCCTTTCGAAGCTCTTTATGGAAGGCCTTGTCGATCTCCTACATGTTGGTGGGAATCTACGGATAAGATCTTGCTTGGGCCGGATATGGTTAGAGAGACTTCAGAGAAGATTGATTTAATTCGAAAAAGGATGAAAGCAGCGCAAGATAGACAGAAATCTTATGCGGATCGGAGAAGGACGGATCTTGAGTTTGAGGTTGGGGACATGGTTTTTGTCAAAGTATCTCCATTGAGAAATGTTGTTCGCTTTGGGTCCGTAGGGAAGTTAGCACCGAGATTTGTTGGGCCGTTTCCTATTAAGGAAAGGATTGGACGGATGGCATATAGGGTGGAGTTGCCCGACAGACTTAGTGGTGTTCATGATGTATTCCATGTATCACATTTGAGGAAGTGCTTACATGAGACCGCGGAGGTGGTAGAGCCGAGCTTGCTTAGAGATGTAGAGGTAGAGTGTGATGCGACGATTCGACGAGCTCCTACTCGCATCCTTGGGTCAGAAACTAGGAAGTTGAGGAACAGAGAAGTTCAGCTAGTTAAAGTGCAATGGGGAGATGACGAAAGCAATGCTACTTGGGAGACGGAAGCAAAGATGCGTTCTTTGTATCCATTTCTTTTTGAGAGTATGTCTTTTAACTTCTCCTTTATTGCTTGTCTAGTACTTATCTTATCTTTAGTATATCCTCTCGCTAATACCTATGACCTTTAGATAGGGTAAAACCTATGGTTGAAACATGTGTTTGAAACATGTTATGGTTGATGGATGCATATGGATGCAATTGTTTGCTAGTGGTTGCTCGTGGATGCATGTACACACACATTAGGCACTAGATCGGCTCAGTCACTTCATGTTGCATATTGCATAAATGGATGTGGTAGTTAGATTGATGGATGTATCATGGCTGTGTTATCATATGGATGATGCATTTTTGTGTATGGTTGTGCACGCATGTAGAAATTTGTATGTGTCAATAGGGTTTCGCATACATATTGGATGCATGGCACTATCATGGTTTGCATTAAGGAGGTTTACTGTATCAGTAACCGCCTGATTTTCGCATTAGGTAAGTACATATACACACACTTTTGCATATATCCATCCAGCATTTAGAATCTTGTAAGGACAATGATTGCTCGTGGATGATGCTTTGAGTAGATGGATGATTGGATGGTAGGATACGTTCTTCCTAACTTGAAGATTTCGGGGACGAAATCCTTTAAGGAGGGGAGAATGTAACAACCCGTATTTTCAATAACCTGTAATAACATAAATCGAGGCAGAATTTAATTCTAAAATGGGAATCAAGGGAAACGGGCTATGCCATTGCATTCGTCTCGGAAAAATACGCGAAATAGAGTCCGAGTTTTCGAAAATCGGAGTCCGTATGACCAAGATATGGCCTCGCGAAGTTTCACGAAAATTCCCAAATTAAAGTATACTTAATTAAGTGAAATGGGTTGTGTAGATATATATATATATATATATATATATTGATATATATATATATATATAATTGAAAATTTAATAAATAAATATGCAAAAATGCTCAAAACAGCGAATTGGGAGAGGGGAATAACCGAACCGGCCGATTTTTGAAGTCGACCCGAGCCCGCTGGGTCGACTAGGGGTTAATCCAGGGTGTTTGGCTGTCAACCCGTGGGCCGATTCGCTCAAGTGCAGATTTTGCATTTGAATGGTTCTCATGGTCCATCTTTAATCTAAAGGCCCTAGATGGTTCCTACACTTGACTTCTTCCCCAAGACATGCTTTGATGGCTTGGATTGAATCTAGGGTTAATCCTATGGCCTAAAACACTTGCCTAATCTATAAATAAGACCCTAACCTACCCTAATTCATTCATAATTAAACCTAGTGACTAAACTATGGCAAAATGCTAGCTCTCATGGCCTCCACTAATTTTATGAAGAGGGTTGCATACTAATCACTCTCTAATCAACTTCTAATCCCTTCTTAGCATCTTAATCTTCTTCATTTGGTGTTCAAAGTTGCTAGTTGTGAGTTTCTATCACTTTGATGATCTTTTGGTAAACTAATTAGATGAGATGTGATGAGATTTATGGTTTTGTATGTGGGTTAATGAGCTTTGAATCATATGATATGATGTTAGCATTAATCTTATGTTTATGCATGTTGAGTATGTAAGCTTATGCAAGTTTAATATGATGTATGTTATGTTTGCATGATGCTAAATATGCAAGTTGTGGGCTATGTAATCATATGCATGTTATGCAAGTTCATGGTAATATGCTATGCAAGTTACATGTATGTAAATATGCAAGTTACATGTTTGTTAATATGCAAGTTACATGTATGTAAATATGCAAGTTACATGTTTGTTAATATGCAAGTTACATGTTTGTTAATATGCAAGTTACATGTATGTAAATATGCAAGTTACATGTTTCTTTATATGCAAGTTACATGTTTGTTAATATGCGAGTTACATGTATGTAAATATGCAAGTTACATGTTTATTAATATGCAAGTTCATGATGACACATTATGCAAGTCTATAAGCTAATATGCAAGTTTGTTATGCAAAATGAATATGTAAGTTATGTGACATATTATATGCAAGTTATGTGACATGTTATGCAAGTTCATATGCAAGTTATGTGTTTGTTAATATGCAAGATGGCACCTTTGAAACATGTTCATTCATATGCAAGTTGACACCTTTTATATGTGTTATATCATGAACGAAATTACGTGGGAACGATGGGGTAATTAAATGCATAAGTTAATAAGATTGTGTGAAATTAATATAATTATGCATAACACAAAATAAATAAACATAGTATGGGAATTTGCCTATTTGGTTAGGTGTACCCATACTATGTGTTGGGAATTTACCTATTGAGTTAGGTCTACCCCATGGGAATTTACCTATTAAGTTAGGTCTACCCATGTTAAGAAAACTTGATTAATTAGGGATAATTAATATAAAATTATGAGGGTGATTAATTAGGTGTAATTAATTGACTAAGACACGAGGTTGGACTCAGTTGTAGCGTAAAACTGCCCGGACCCAACCGGCTTAACCAGTTGCTACAAATGTTAGCCCAATGTGAGAGGTCTTAGGCACAAACTAAATACGTAATTAATGTAAAGACACGAGGTTAGACTCTGTTATGACATAAGGCTGCCCGGACCCAACCGGCTTAACCAGCGGTCATAAGAGACAGTCTAATGTGAGAGGTCTTTACAAAGGTTACGTTCTTAATTAATTAATTAAGAAACACTTAACCACATTAGCATGTAGAGGGACATGAGGGGTTAAGTGGGTGCCTCGGGTGGCATGAGAAAATCTAGTGGTTGCCTTGGGTGGCAATAGAAAATACGATTAGAATACTTAACCAAAATGGAACATGTAATTAAAACATGATTAAAGGGTTAAGTGGGATATACTAGAAAAAGGGACAAGCTTAGGTGGGTAGCTTGTGGAGGCCCATTTCAACCAGTAACCCATACGTATCTTTGTGGGCTCGACCCATGTCGAGGACGGGACACGCATACTGGGCTTGACTGTAAGAGGCAAACGGGTTAGCGGTGGCAACGCAAGTCCAACGGGCTTCATATGCGTGAGTGGGCCCGGGCTGGTAGGTAAGCCGTTGTTGCATCGAGTAGATATAAGCCGTGCGCCTTTAGTTTCATCAGGTTGCCACATTGGGGAATGATACATCCCACGGTGGGGCCAGCACGGGTATCTACGTTAGGGAGCCGATCGAATGGGAAGTAGTGTGTACACCTAGTGGATTGTAGGGCCCCGTGGCGCCTACTTGGTCACCTAGGGGTACGCAGGTACTAATTAGTAAATTTTATAAGTCCTTGGGTGGGATCAACCTTTAAGTTAGGAACGACTGGTGTGGTGCAGTTTAGTAATTTACCTTAGGGAGGGTAGATGCGTCTTTATCCTTTATCTTCGTTTAGTTGACTGCTTAGGGTAGCCATTCATCCTTATATGTTACCGTATATCAGTTTATGTCTTCTCTGGTTACTTTAACGATTGTATTGTTAAAGTTATAGGACTCGCTCAGACTTATGTCTGACCCCGTTGTTTTTATCTTTTTCCCCACCCTCAGGTCCTACGGTGGATCCTAGCAGTAGTGGAGCTTGATCGGATTGCTGTTCCAGTCTTTAGGAGCTTGGATAGATGTAAAGCTCCAGTTATCCAGTTATCTTTTCTTTTGTTTGGCTATTGTATGAGAGTGGGATTATGTACTTCTTTATTTTGATGGATATTGTACTTGACCTTTATTGTGGTTTTATGATGTAACCAGACATGTTTTACTTCCGCTGTTATGAGATGATGTTTTAAAATTTCAAGTACTATTTATATCTGTCTTGTTGTAATTTTTCTGTTCTATATTCACTAAAATACTCCACCGATGCTATGGCATTCCCTTAGTGAGTGATCATAGCGGGAGTGGGGTGTTACAAGGAGGTTGACTTTGAGTCCCTTGTTTATTGAGATGAAGAACTTAGAGTTCTTGGCAACCTTTGATTTCACGATGGCTGTTGAGTCGATGACGGGTTCATTAGCATCCCTTGAGCTTAGACCCACACTTCTTGATCAAGTAGGGACTTCACAGAAGGAAGACCCGCAGGTAGTTGAGATCATGGGCAAGTTGATCCATGGTGAGACGTCCAGTCACCTTGCTAGATATACTATTGATGACAAGGGTTGGCTAAGGCGTGATGGATGGCTATGCGTTCCACAAGTAGGAGACTTGGTGCATAAAGTTCTCGAAGAAGCACATCACTCGAAGATGACTATACATCCAGGAGGAGATAAGATGTATAGGGATATGAAGCGCATTTTCCTATGGGCCGGAACGAAGAAAGATGTAGCGGAGTATGTTTCAAAGTGCATGGTGTGCCAACAAGCGAAAGCCGAATCAAAGAAACCAGGTGGGCTATTACATCCATTGGAGGTCCCACAATGGAAGTGGGAGAGTATTTCTATGGATTTTGTGGATGGATTGCCTAGGTCAAGGAAAGGGAACACGAGCATATGGGTCGTAGTAGACAGACTTACGAAGAGTGCTCACTTCATTCCAGTAAAGAGCAAGAGGACCGCATCATGGCTAGCATCTATTTATCTTCGGGAGATAGTGCGGTTGCATGGAGTTCCTTCTAGCATAGTTAGCGATCGTGACCCAATTTTCACTAGTCAGTTTTGGAACAGTTTGCAGGAAGCGATGGGTACGTGATTGAATCTGAGTACAGCCTATCACCCCCAGACGGATGGCCAAACCAAAAGGGTGAATAGAGTGCTAGAAGATCTCTTGAGGCTTTGTGTTCTTGACTTTGGTGGGAAGACCACCTTCCTCTTGTAGAGTTTGCTTATAATAATAGCTATCAAGCCAGCATAGGGATGGCACCATTTGAAGCTTTGTATGGGAGGCCGTGTAGGTCACCATCTTGTTGGTGGGAGACAACAGATAGGCTTATACTTGGGCCCGATATGATACGGGACACATCCGAGAAAGTTGAATTGGTGAGAAGACGGATGAAAGCGGCCCAAGACAGACAGAAATCCTATGCTGACAAACAAAGGGTAGATTTGGAATTTGAAGTGGGAGACATGGTTTTCGTGAAGGTTTCCCCTTTGCGTAAAGTGGTACGTTTTGGAGCAGTTGGGAAGCTGGCACCAAGGTTCGTAGGACCCTTCCCTATCATAGAGAGGATTGGAAAGATGGCCTATAAAGTGGAATTGCCCGAGAAGCTAGCCGGAGTGCATAATGTCTTTCATGTCTCGCATCTCCGAAAGTGCCTACATGAGTCTGCTGAGGTGGTTGAACCAAGCATTCTTGAAGGCGTGGAGGTAGAGAAAGAGGCAACCTTGAGGAGAGCTCTGATTCGTATCTTGGGAACATAGATCAAGAAGTTAAGGAACCGAGAAGTCAAATTGGTGAAAGTTCAGTGGAGTGAAGCCGATGAAGATGCCACTTGGGAAACCGAGGAGAAGATGCGTGGGCTTTATCCATTCCTTTTTTAGGGTACATTCTCAATCTCCTTTCTTAATTAGCATATCTTTCTTTTGTTATCCATGTTTATCTTGTTTATCTTGTTATCTCGTAATCGTGTCATGAGAACCTTAGGTAGAAACCCTTTGGATGAAACATGTATTTGAAACATGTTATGCTTGATGGTTGCAAGTGATTGCAAGTGTTTGCAAGTGGATACTCGTGGATGCATGATACACATTAGGCACTAAGATCGGCTCACACACTTTCATGTTGCATATGCACGAGTGTTTATGCTTATTCATGGATGAAACTTGTTGTGCTATCACGTGGATGTAGCATATGAATGAATGTTATGTGCACTCATGTAGAGATTATAAATTATGTTAGGATTTTGCATACATATGGACTCATTTCACTAACATACTTTGCATTAAGGAGGTTTACTGAATCAGTAACCGCCTCATTTTTGCATTAGATAAGTACATATACACACACCTTTGCATATGTTCATACAGCATTTAGAATCTTTTTAAGGACAATGGTTACTTGTGGATGATGTTTGAGTAGATGGATGTTGGATGGTAGGATACGTTCTTCCTAACTTGAAGATTTCGGGGACGAAATCCTTTAAGGTGGGGAGAATGTAACAACCCGTATTTTAAATAACAAGTTATAATGTAAATCAAGGCATAATTAAATTGTAAAATCTGAATCAAGGGAAACGAGCTATTCCATTGCGTTCGTCTCGGAAAAATACGCGAAATAGAGTCCGAGTTTTCGAAAAACGGAGTCCGTATGACCAAGTTATGGCCCAATGAAGTTTTCAAAAAATTCCAAGTCAGAAAACAGTTCAAATTCGAATTCAGATTCGAATTACAACCAAGCCAGAAAGGGCGGGAATTTTCCCGCCCCAGGCAGGGTCGACACAGGGGTCGACACCAGTATCGACCCCCCCCAATGGGTCGACACCCATGTCGACTCAGGGGTCGACACCCATGTCGACCCATGGGTCGACCCCCCTGTCGGACCAGTTTTTCTGGTGCACCATTTTGGCATGTTGGGTCCTCTTTTGTTGGTTTCTGACGGGAGTTGATGGCTCAGATTCGATTTAGGATTAATCCTATGGTCTAAACTAACCTAATCACCTATAAAAAGACCCCTAGACCTAGCCTAAACCCTCATTAATCATTCCTACAACTAAACTATGCCAAAATGTTTCTTAATCATGGCCTCCACCTTCTTCATGAGAGCATGAGTGTCTCAAATCAATCTATGTCATAAAGGAGCCATCTTTCTTAAGTAAAAGAGCCATTTTTCTTTGTCATTGGAGTTATTACTTCTTGTTTCAAGGCGTTTAAGTGGAGCTTATTGTTTTCTTTGCGGATTTTGCTTGTGGCTTCGTCTCAATCTTTATATATATTGATCTAGATCGCATAACCGCTCATTGTAAGCCCTATACTACTCTTAGATTCTAACTATGAAGTTAAATATGACATGTTGCAAGTTGAGTTTGGGCCTAAGTTTGATATGTGCTTTGATCCTATCATGTTATGCATAAATTTAGTCTATGCATGTTAGTAAAGCTATCACCTTTACCTTATGCATAGAAAGCTATAAGCTTTGTGTTGAAATGTTGCATTATGCAACATGAGAACTCTCATAACCTTTATGATAACTTGCATATAATGTTATATGTGAACTTCTAGTCATCACCCTATGTCATTCATGATCATGTTCCACCTATTTGCTTAAGTTGATATTATGCATGTTTTGAGGCCTATGATGTAATATGCAAGCTTATGAACATATTTATGCCTCATATGCCACCATGTTTAACTTGTGGCCAACCTTATTACCTTATGCCCTTTTTGTCATGTTTGCCAAGTTCCCTCTTTTGATCTATGTTATGTTATGCGAAACGTATATGCGATGGGAATGCGTTGGGTTGGGTAATATTAATGACATGAAAACATGGTTTTAAAATATGACATGAACATTGACTTGTGATTATGTTGTAAACATAATAATGGACATGACACTTAGAAAATATGAGTGTGGCCAACTCGAGGTTGGGTTGAGTTTGTAGCATAAATCTACCCGGAATCGACCGGCTTAACTAGTGGCTACAAGCAATAGGACCCAATGTGAGTAGTTGGTCATGTCGCACTTGAAACCCGAGGTTAGACCAAGTTGTGGTGTAAAGCTACCCGGACCCGCCCGGCTTAACTAGTAACCACAACAAGGTCTAATGTGAGAGGTTGGGTGCATTAAATTAATTAATGCCACATGGTAGGGTTAAGTCATGGACCACTTGAATACTTAACCAATTAAACATGATGGGTTGACGCGGTTAAGTCATGAACCTTGGGTACAGTTAACCAACTTGATACTTGATTGGGTAGGGTTAACCACATTTAACCCGCTAGAAACCCTAGTTACGTGGTCCTTTTCACCAGTAACCCTCTTGATTGTATCATGATACCCTAGGGACTAGGCTAGAGTGGGGCACGATTACTGGGCTGACATGTAAGAGACCAAAACGACGGCTGAGTAGGTGCGCCGGTGTAGGTTCAGGCGGACCATGGTCGTGCACATGGTCCGGAGTTGAAAAAGCAGACACGGGCACCCGTAGGTTTAGACTGTGCGTGCTTGATTTGTGTCCGTGGTTGGCACCCTAGGGCTTGATACACCCTAGGGTGGACCTAGCACAGTTTGACTACACTTCGTGATTGGGCCGTATGACACCGACACTGGACGAGTTAGGCTTTTATGGAGCCGATCGACTAGACCGAGTAGTTGGACCTCGATTTAGGTCATCTCATGATGTGGGCCAGCTTTGGGCCAAGGGATCATTTCTTGTTTATACTTGACATGGATTGGAATACTAGTACACACCTGGTGCAACTTAACCTTGTATATGCGATGCCACACTTGATCTATCTTGTTAACTTTTCACCATGCCAGTTATCACCCTATGTCTCATCTCTGCTTTACATGTCCAGTTAACTTTATTAGTTTTTATACTGATAGTAGATAGGACTTACCAGTCTTTTGACTGACCCGTTTTCTTTTGCCTCTTTTCTTCCGTTTCCCCCCAGGTTTACAGGGTGGGAACACTAACACCTAGCTTGGACCTTTAGCTGCTTTTCTGGATAGCTCACGTATGGTTTGAGCATGCTATGGCCTTATGCTACTTTGGGGATAGTTACTTTATGTTTCCTTTTTTCAGTTTTCAGTTTATGTACTAGACTTTGTTTTATGGGAAAATAATGACCAAGTACTTTGATGTAACTTGACTATGGTTTTGAAATGCTAGTTTTATCCACTGCTTTACTACTCTGTTTTATTTATATGTTCTGCCTTGTGATATCTGCATGCATGTTTACCTTGTATAACGCCCCTCCAAACCTAGTGTACTTGCAAGAGTTACCCTGGCGGAGGTGGGGTGTTACATATACTGTTTCTGAGCTCCGTCCTACGTCTAGTCCCATAATTCTTCTAGAATTTCGACTAAACAACAATCCTCACTTAAACCAAAGGATAGATATTACAACACCTAAGTAATATAACCGGACCTGAGTAGCAGAACAGGATTTCGCCTCAGCTGTCGATGATGACGTGCTTGAGCAGCGAAACAAGATTTTTACCAACACAAAAGATAATTTACTCTTTGTGTTCTTAGTAACACGGATATGTCACAATGTAGTAAAATTTCTACAGACTTGGATAATAATGATGCAGATCAAGTGCACAGAGGCTAGGAAGTGAAATTTAACTAGATCTACATACTTGTGGATTGAAGTGGCACCGATCTATATTTGCTTTGAAATAATATGAAATTTAGAGTGTTTGGAAGCAATGTTCGAATGATTTAGAAAAGAGAGTTGTGTTTTTTTTGTGGAGTTGTGAGGCTTATGTATAAGTGACAAGCCATTAAATAGGAATAACTCTTCAGTAATTTCTTTTGAAAGAGACGCAGTCGATGGAAGATGGCATTTGGTTGAATAGATATATTGGATCTTGACCTTTCATTTGTTAATGGTATTATAATACTGTGACAACCCACGTCCGTTAATGTCACTCACTAAGAGAATGCATTAAGTTTTGTGAAGTGGTATAAATAAACAAAAATAGAAATATTACAAGACAGATATAAAAGCAACAGCAGAAGTTAAATTTTTATTTCAAACATGAATCATAACATCATGGTCCAAAATACCATAAGTCTGAAAATACATAAAACCCATTACAATAATATCAAACTTTTGTCTTGTACCATCAGAGTACAGAAAATACATAAAAAGCATAATTCCCCCAAAAGGGACAAAGCCATATTAGTTAAAGATAGAAACTTGAGCAATACTTCAAAAGCTGCTCCAAGAAAGATGATAACTGAGTCCTGACTAAGCCTGAGAATTCCCACCCTGCGAACTAGGTGAGGGGGGGAGGGGGAGGGAGGGGAAGAAAGAAGTGGAAACAAAAAGGGTCAAACATAAAGTCTAGCGAGTCCAGTTATTTTTAGCAAGTAAATAAGTAAAAGTATCATGACAGGTATATAAGATGGACAAGAAAGATAACATCATAAAAGATAAGTATGACGAGGAAAATATGATAGAGTTTATATGCTCCCATAATGATTACTTTGTTTATTCTCTGCACCAATACTAGTAAAACAGATATGTAACATGATTACATACTCCCTAATTTCTTAACAGAAACAGGATGATCCCAACAGAAATATAATGGTAGTTTTAGGTTTACTCTAGTAATGCGTTTTAACCCAAATAGAATTAGACGGTACCTAAATAGAAATAACGGGAGTTAGCCCAAACCGAAACATAGGTACCCCATAGAAACAGACAGGACTAGATGTACCCTATTTACTACCCTGCAATCGTTCGGCTCCCTATTCCGTCAATACCCTGTGTCGGCCCTAAGTAGGGTGTATTACTTCCTAAAGTGGCAACCTATAGAAGGACACAGACCTATTTACTGGTGCTACAGCGACTTATTTTCCCAGATGCAGTCCGTACTCATGCATGTATATGAGTCCATTGGAACGCGCCATTACACACCTCGTCTCAGATGAACCTCTTACAATCAATTCAGTAAGCGTGCCCTGACCCATACCTAGTGCGGGGTCCCCCTTTAATACCAAAATGGGTTACTAACTGATATGGGTCCAACACAACAGATGACACAAGCCAACCCTTACAGATCTTGTGTCCCTAACTAACTAGGATTTTGACAAGTTATGCCTAAGAGATTTAACAGATTCACATAACCCCCTACAGATTTATGGGTTAAACTTTACAAGTTAACGGGTCCATATAACCCCAACATATTTATTAGGTTAAGTTTTCTAAATTAACAGGTCTGTATAACCCTTACAGATTTAACATATTTACTTAACCCCACAGATTTAACAGGTCTTCTTAATCCCACCGATTTAACAGGTTTACTTAACCCCACAGACTTAACAGTCTTACTTAACCCCCACATACTTAATAGGTTTACTTAACCCCACAGATTCAGCAGGCTCATACAATCCTTATGGATTTAAACAGGTTAAGTATTACAGACTAACAGGATATCCCCATTCACATTGACTTCTTTTCACTTACCAAAATTCCTCTTGCTTATTAATTTCATATAGTTATAACTTAATCCATTTAAGTTTATTAATAATCCCTACCACATGTCATTCTTTAGATTATAATTAATGGAAGTAATCTTACAATCTTTCTCCCCTGGATTGTAATTAACGGAAGTATCTTACAATCTTTCACCCCTGAATTGTAATTAAAGAAAGTAATCTTACAATCCCTTTGTATTATTCATTATCTGATTCCATAGTTACAATAACATGTTCTACTTAGCAGGTTATTATGCACATCTCAATTCATATGTTTATTACTTAACATGTCACTTACCGTTTATGATTAAATATAACTTATTTAATTTTATAAGTTTTCCTTATTCCTTCTTATTTAATCACAATTCCATCTTATATTGTCACCAAAACTTATCGTTGTTTACTTATTAACTTAGTTCACTAACTAAGGTTTATTAATAAGTCCCTTTCCCTATTTGTAACACTTATGTTATAACTTCCACTTGTCCCTAGGACAAGTCTACCTAACATATTTTTCCTATTCATACATGTTAATGCCCCAGACCTCCCATATTAAGTCAAACGGGCAGACTTAAACCACAAGTTTAGACTTAACCTCGTGTCATAGTGCCCTTACGCATTAGACCCCTCACGTTAGATTAACCACTTGTGGTTGCTAGATATGCGGGCGGCTCCAGGCAGACTTATACCACAAGTGCCATCTAACCTCGTATATAAGCATTTTAACAGTTCCATTATTTCAGGCATATTCGTATTAATAATTCCCCTATATAAATTTTGGATTTCCATGCCCCTTTTCAATTCATATTTTGAACCATATGCTCTTTTTCCCAAGTCATAAATCAAGGCATATATATATATATATATGTATGTATGTATGTGTATATATATATTATGCACAAACCCATATCCACATATTTTCCAATTTATGCCCCAAGTCCACATTCACCCATTTCAATACAAGTTATACCCAAATCCATATTCATATATTTTCCAATGTATGCCTAAAATTCATATTCACATATGTTCCAGTTTATGTCCCAAATCAATATTTGCACATGTTCCAATTTATGCCCAGTTTCATATTTACATACATTCCAATTTATGCCCCAAATCAATATTTTTTCCCAACAATTCCCAATTTCACGCATTCGCATATTTCAATGTTAGACCTAGGCTCGAAAGTAGCCTGGCTATATAAAAGTAAAAAGGGAAAAGAGGGAGAGAAGAGAATTAAAAACATGCATAATAGCGAATCAATAATTAACTGGCAGGAATAGGCATAAAAACTGAATAGACATATTATGACAAGATTTGACATGGTGACGATATAAACATATAAGAGTAGATCTGGTGAATATGTCATAATAGAACTGATTTAGCATGATTCAAGATCCGATTTTACATACATATCAAGATTGCCTCTAAATATTTAGATCTAAAAATAACATAGACTCACAGTGAATAAATTTAAGAAAATGGATCCAAATTACTGCGAAGAACATGTTGAATTTGTTGTTGTAGCAATCGTTGAATTGATTTTTATAGAAGAAATCAAAGTTGCAGCAGAGACTCGCTGTGTAATGACCCGTATTTTTGGTCGATTAATTTTAAATATTTAATATCGATTTAAATATTGAGTTGATATTATAAATGAATTTTTATATTAAGTTATCGATTTAAAAATCAATTTCGACTTAATATCGAATATATCGAATTATCGTAATACAAAATAATAATAATAATAATTCAATTCGAGATTTAAGCTGAGTCAAAACAATTCAAATAATAAATATAAATTCTATGTGAATATAATCGATAATAATAATAATTTATTATAGAGAAATTGATTAGTTTCTGAATTTAAATTATTTATATCGATCTAATATGGTCATTTATATTTACTTTCAAATTACATATCAAAATATATTTAGTTCAGTTCAGAATAGTGTTACAATGTTGAAACGATAGTGGTTACATTAAAATAGCAGTTCGTGTGTGAACCCTGAGATATTTTAGTGGATCAGATCAAAATCGAATCGAAAATCAAATCGGTATCTATTTAAAAAGAATAATTTTTTTTATATCAAATCAAATTAAATGTAATTATATTTAAAATCGAAATCAAAATCTTTTTAAATTCTTTAAAAGATATTGCTCTGTACTTAGCCGACCAGGAAATTTGATCATGTCCCCTTCTTCTTCTATAAATCCGCGACTTCTCCCCCTTTCCTTTTTATTTTTCCTTTTCCTCTCATTTCCTTTTTCATCATTCACAACTCAAATCGAACCACGGTTTAAAAAAAAAGAGATTGCGACTTCACTCTTGTTCGATATCCACAGGCGCACGCAAGTTTTGGAAGCTCGACAGTACAAACGATGTTCTAGAGTTCCAATCAGTTTAGATTTGTGGCAGAACTAGGCGAAGCTAGGGTAGCAATTTGGTTCGTGGTTTTGGGGAGCAACCGTTGCCAGAATTTGGTTGCCTTCGGTTTGGTGTAGTGGGAGCGTCAGCGAGCTACAAAGCTCGATGTTTGCTTCAGGTGGCGATGTCGATTAGGGAGTTGGAGTTCGAAGTGACGAACTGGGGTTTGATGTTCAAAGGCTATTTGGGTTCGGTAGTGATAAACTAGGGTGCAGTGTCAAGATAGTGAATGTCTGAGGTGCGATAGTGAATTGGGTGGCACAGTAATTCGAACTGTTGCTATTTGGAAGGATGATGCACTCGCGGAAGGGAGAGGTGAATGCGTGTGATGTGGGATTCGATCTATGATTGGGATTGTGAAGTTTGAGTTTTGATTTTGGGAAAGTGCAATTTGTTTTAGGGTGGTGTTTGGGACAGGAGTTGGATAGTGAAAAGTTGGATCCTGTAGCATTGCAGGATTTGTTGTTCGTTGGGAGTTTATGAAACGACCCGAAATCCCCCTTACGGGAAATCACAGATTGAGTTGAGGACAAGACAAATCAGAACACAAACAGAAGAACATTTCATTGCTTATTACAATAATTTCATCAGATTACAAGGATATACAGAGTATAAACAAATAATATACATCATAAAATATCAGAGATTACAATACATTACATAGCAGCGGAAAATAATTCAAAACACAACTGAAGTAGATATACGGATACAAAGCTTTCCGAATATCATTCCAGCTGTAAACCAGGATCCTATGAATATAAATTTGCAAAACCAAAACTACTAGCTGCCCGTGTGGAAAATGGGGGCACCCAGAGTTTAGGTTAAAACAATAAACTCCAGGTCAGTCATGTGACTGGTGTGAGAACTAAAATAGTTATTAATCTTTATTTTAAAGTTAGGTAAATCAAGGGACCACGCCGTATAACACGGAACGGGTTTCCTCCCAAGAATACCAGTGCATAAAACAACAGCGCAATGCTAAATAAAGAACAATGAAGCTATTATAAGACCCAGGTCCCATCACACAATGCAACACAAGCCAGAGGATAGGGTTTTACCTTATAATAGCCAAAGAATGCTTGATACGCTAAATTTCATCTTTTATTATTACTATAAGTGTATAGTGTCAAAACAATTTCAATCATAAGTATCAATCATAGACGGCATGGGTACCATATATCATGTCGCCATACTAGTTCTACAATTAAAACCGCAAAATGTCGTATTTGGAAGTTGGATTTCCATTTGTGAACTGAGGCAAGGGATCGTCCTCACCGCTGCGAGACGCTCTAGCCCGTGTCTCAGGAACAGAACGCATCGTCCCTTGGATCGTCAGGGCCAGTCCACCGATGTGGATTAAACTTAAATCCTGAACACTGCGTTTCCCCGCCCTTTGGGGCGTAAATGAGTCCTATGGCTCCATCGGCTCCACATAGTCACTGATATATCTGAGGCGCCTCGCAATAGCAATAACCACACAGGTGAAAATAATATAAATGTCAGGGCTGGTAGGTCACTGACACCACCCTAGCTAGAAAGAAACGCATGCCCTCCCTGAGGTCTTCTCCCGTTTCTGGTTCACAACCGGGGTGTGAGGCTCACGAATTAACGCTACACAAAGCTATACCACACAGGCGGTGCTTTGATCATCAACCACAAGACTTTGCTTTTCAACAAAAGCCTTGATCATTTGCCACTTAGGCATGCCACACGGGCAATTCACACCATGCGACTGATGTGTATCGATATACAACCTATGATCCCGTACGTCTCAGAGAAGGGTGAAGTAAGGGAATGAATTCCCCTTCACCAGGCAGATGTATATTTAATAGAGATCAATCAACACAGAGCAAAATCCAATGTCAGACACACAGTCCATACAAGTTCGTTCCGGGTCTGAACGAAACCGGAGGCACCTTGTACCTCGCATATCCATCGATCTCTAAGTACGTCTGGACGATTACCAACTGATTCCCTCCTCTTGGGTGTACAGCCCAATCAGGATCATCAGTAATTATCCAAACGATGTGAAGACCTTCGGTCTTCGACCACCGTCTTCATCCTCGACACCTCGTCGAATCAGTTATTCAGAATGGGATAAACCCGGTCTTTCTGAATAACTCGCGTATATAATAAACAAGTGTTACACAAACACAATATATGCCTCATTCCAATTCAGAATATTCTTTTATTCAAATATTCCCATTCTTAGGGAAAGGTTCCTATTACTTTTATCAAAGATAAATTCTTTAAATTTATTCTACAATCCTGTTTTGAATATCAATTCAAACTAGTCGGGATTAGCGAACCACACCGAAGTAATTATTTATTTTATTTCCCAATTCCATCCTATTCATCCCATGAAGTAAAATTGGTCATACTTCATATCTAACACCACGGTGTTATAGGTAAATTCAATTACCATTTCATGTTCAAATCTAATTAAAGTTTTAACTATCGCCTAGAGCAAAACTGGTGATACTCCATTCTCGATCATTTCAATCTAATTAAAGATTCATTAAATCTCCAATTGGTTTTAATCTTCCAAAAAATCAATATTAATGATTGTTTAACTTGGAAAATCATATCCTGTCTTTAACTGGGTTAAAGAACCAATGTCATTTAAAACACGATTCCCGATAAACCCAAAATCACATTCCATTAATTATCGGGTTAAAGAACAAGTGTTATTTAAAACACCGTTCACAATAAACCCAAAAATCAATTCCAATTCAATTCCAATTAAATACCATTTAATTGGTTTACTTCATTAAATCTAAATAAAAAGATTTAATCTTTTTCTCAACTGGGTTTAAGAACAGTGTTAATGAAGACACCATTCATGACAAACCCAAATCCCATTTGACATTAAATACAAGGCTCTGAATAGAAAATATATCGGCTTATAATCAATATCAAATTTTACGACCAACAAATATCCTATTGGAAATCCAACATCAAAATATTCCAAAGACAATTTCGATTCAAATCCATTCCAATTCAATTATTGGAAATTCTGGTTACTTTTAAAACCCTTTCAAATCCAATTTATTTATTTCAAAAATAAATGGATTATAATTCTAGTTCAAAACTAGTTTATTTTAATAAAAATCTATTTTTATCTTTTCAAGTATGGAATTTTTCATCCCAATTCTTTCCAACTCATTTCTTATGATTTTACACAAATTATTACTATTTTTAATAATTTTATCAAGGCACGTACAGTCGATTTCCAACAACGGCCATCGAACTTCACTTACAACGACCTTTTCCAAATTTTATTTGGACATAATTCCAAATCCAACCATTAGATTTTAAACCTCTAACATTCGTTAGAAAGATCTCTTTTATACGAACCCAACGGTTCCGGTTTTAGGAGAATCCGACGGTCGGATCTCCCGTAATATCCATTCGAAATCAATGGTCGAAATTCGCCGCGGCACGGCGCGTTCTATTCAGGCCATTATATTATATATATATAATATATATTTCGTCGATTTCCACTCAAAACGTATTTTATAAATCGTTTTAAATTCAATTTCAAAAACAATTTCAACTTCCATTTCAAATCGAAATCAAAATTGAATTTTTCTTATAAATTCGTTTTAAATTCATTTCAATTCAATTCGAATTTCAATTTCATTTCAATTCAATTCGAATTTCAATTCTATTCAATTCAATTCAAATTTCTATTCTATTCAATTTAATTCAAATTTCTATTTTATTCAATTCAATTCAAATTTCTATTTTATTCAATTAGATTCGAATTTCTATTTTTTTCAATTCAATTCGAATTTCTATTTTCAAAATATTCGATTTTGAAATCACTTTTCGATATTCATTATAAAACGAATAAAATCGACAAAATTCTCGTTCGTGTTAAAATGGCGCATATCTAATCAACACGGCTTTATATATTTCAATAACTTCGTTATTCTATTCAACAAATGAATATTTTCTTCAACACATGAATTTTCTTTTATTCAACACATAAATATATATTTTATTCAACACATGAATTTTCTTTTATTCAACGCATGAATATATATTTTATTCAACACATGAATTTTCTTTTATTCAACACATGAATATATATTTTATTCAACACATGAATTTATATTTTATTCAACACATGAATTTTCTTTTATTCAACACATGAATATTCTTTAATTCAGCACATGAATATTTATTTTATTTTCCAAATTGGAATGAGGCCCAATCAATTACCATACAATGTGATTGATATGGATTTCATACACACACGTACACTACAACAATCAAACACAGTCAACTATCATCCAAAGTGCTATCTACACAGCATAAGCATCAAATATAAATATTTAACGCGTATAACAGCCTGTCAATCAATCGATCGACATATAGCTAATTATTGGGACTAATGTATGGCCAATTTCATCCCAACACCCGTGTGGGGTTTTCAAACAATCAAACACAGGTTTTATTGGTGCAGTTGGGCGATGTTTATAATTTATCGTCCCAATCAATATCAGTCAAATGTGTGTATATAAACAAATCGTCTGATTTGTTTGTAAATATTTATTTTATATACACGTTAAAAATTATATTTTTAACTATAAAATATTTATTCATTCCACATCACACAATCAATTTTCACCACACAATCAATCAAACAAACAAGCCGTCCATGGTCTGTGGACGATGGGTGTCGGGTGCTGCTAAGCACCGTCTGCATCCTAGTATATATTTTTAACTAGAAAACAAGAATTAAAGTGAGAAGTTCTCACCAATAAGCTAAACCAACCACCATGAATCTTCATATGTAGAAAATCTTCGCCGTGTTTCCAATGAGATCTGTTTCACGTGGTATATGTTAAAAATCACATTTTCAACAACGCTACTACATATATAAAAATCGAATTTTTATCTAATTAAAAATCTTATCTTTCCATTACCAGAATTCTAATCCTTTTATTATAAAAATCCTAACTTTGCATTTAAAAATCAAATCTTTATATGATTTTCATATAAATAAAAATCTCATTTTTATTTGCTATTGTTTATAGATATCACCTTTTATTTATAACCTAAAATCATTTCTTGTCACGATTGAAAATTTAGTCTTTTCTTGTATGAAAATCTCGTCTTCCCTTATAAAAAATCTCACCTTCATCATGTTGATTTTACAATACTATATAAAAAAAATACTGATTTTACAATGCTACATATTTATATTTTTAAAACAAAGCATTCTTATATTTTTAAAACATTACATTGCTATTTTTATTTATTTTTAAAACAACGGTATTCATTTTCTTTATAAAAATGTATATAAAAAAACTGAAAATAATATTAAATAAAAAAAACTCACATCGTTTAAGGAAGGGGGCTGTTTCGGTGAATCAGCGGCGCAAGAAAGAACGTGGGTGGTCAGAGAAGTGGTGGGGGTCACGGCAGGTGAGGTCGGAGCGTTGGCGGTGGTGGCGGGTGGCCTCCTTGGCTGGCGGCGGCGCTGAAAGGAGAATGGGGGGTTAGGGCCTCGTTGATTTGGGCGCTGGAGGGAAGAAGAGGAGGAGGAGGAGAGAGGCGCGAGGGGGATATGGGGGCGCGACGCGGACAGAGATGGCCGGAGGCGACTGAGTGGCGGTCTAGAGGAACATCGGCGGGGTTCGATTTGAGAGGGGGCGCGACTTTCTACATTGACCGGGGGTAATGGTTATGAGGGTTTAGAAAGGAATATATATATATATATATATATTATTTTATTAAATTAAATTTCAAAAACTAATGTTTTATTTTGAACTCGAAATCAAACCCACCGACTGTCGTCCCTAGCTAACTACCCCCATTCCGAACACAATGGGATATGTATCGTAAGCTGATTCGATCATTTCGATCAGTTTTCGTCAAAATCAAAATATGAATCTATGTATTGAATTTGAATGCACATTTCAATTTACTATGGCCACATACGGACTCTAAAAATTCCCGAAAAATATTTTTTGACTTCGTATTGACGATATGGTCTTAACAAAACTAATTTCGTCAAATTCTGAGACCGTTAGAAAAATGGTCATTTTCTGGTCGATCGAAATTGACTTAAACTATTCAAATGCGTTTTCGTTCGCCATGCTCACATATTGATTCAGAAAATTACGAATTTTGGAATCTAGCAATAACTTGACATCACGGATCCAACAAAAGTGGTTTCGTCGAAAACCGAGGTCGTTTGCAAAATTTCCATTTTTAAGGGCCAGAATTCCATAGCGACTATTCTGAATTTTCAACTGGGCATAACTTTTGATTCCCACTATGAAATTTCAATTTTTCGGATTCGTTGGAAAGATATTCTCAAATAGATCCTAATATTTTTGGTTTCGCTAAAATCCGGCTCATTTTGAATCTTGTATTCGTTTGAACTTTGAAATCGAATTTTCAAACTACCGCACCATTTTCAATTCCTTTTATAATTAAAATAATATATTTATATTCTAACGACGATCTATATAAATATATATGTTCGAATTCTATTCAAAATAAATTTCTTGTCATTATTATTTAAAATAATTCATTTTAAATATTCAAAATTCATCGAAATTGCCAAAATAAAATTTTTAAATTGGCTCAGATTTCCAGGTTGTTACAATCTCCCCCACTTAAAACTTTTCGTCCCCGAAAAGGAACGAAGCCGAAAGTTGTTTTACAAACCAACTCAACTTTCATTATTTTCATTATGGCTTAAGTTCTTCAACTTTTCAGTTTCTAAGAACTTTTCAAATTTTGGCTAACACCCTAAATTTTCGAAAAATTTCGCCATAACCTCCCCTGCACCGGGAGCTTCGGGATATTTCAAATAGCCTCCCATGGCCCTCACCAATCCAAAAAGAAACAGCCAAGTGGCTAGCCAATCGGCTCATAAAATCATCCAAACCCAATAAATTTGTAAACATGTACCAATTTGTCGGGCAAACAATTTTATTCTTCTGCTCTAGCCTCTTTGCAATGACCTGTTCAATGTAAGTACATGTATATGCATGCAAATGCGACAAATTTTCAATACAATCCACTATTTGGTTCAATTTGGCTAAAGGTTCAACATTTAATTAATCAAACAATAATCAAACAACATAATCAGCAATCAATTCGTTGATTATCATTTCAAATTCATAACTTTGATATATAGTCAAAAATCACATTTTTGTGCCAAATCACAACAATAAGCCCTATCTAGTTTTGGTTCTCACACCAGTCAATTGGAATCATATAAACATCACACATTCGAAACTCGAGCATAAATACTGGTAATGTGATCACAATTACCAGTATCATCCCCGGGCGACTAGAGTGTGATTCTATATCTATCCAGTATATTAAAACTTCAAATACACGCGGATTAGACATATATGCAAAATCTTTATATATTGGACTGTCCAAATTCAATATAAAAATAATATTCAAATACGAATAATTGATTTAAATTTTCAAAACAAAACTTGTTTCCAATTTAAAAATATACTCTTCACACTCGTTCTAGGATACTACTGATCCCATCTCTAACGAGTCATTCTCATTGGATATTACTAATCCAATCTCTGATGAATTCTTTCGTATGGTTCTAATGTGTCTTGTTCTCGAGCTTTGTAAACCAAAACTCTGATACCACGATAAAACGACCCGAAATCCCCCTTACGGGAAATCACGGATTGAGTTGAGGACAAGACAAATCAGAACACAAACAGAAGAACATTTCGTTGCTTATTACAACAATTTCATCAGATTAAAAGGATATACAGAGTATAAACAAATAATATACATCATAAAATATCAGAGATTACAATACATTACATAGCAGCGGAAAATAATTCAAAACACAATTGAAGGAGATATACGGATACAAAGCTTTCCGAATATCATTCCAGCTGTAAACCAGGATCCTGTGAATATAAATCTGCAAAACCAAAACTACTAGCTGCATGTGTTGAAAATGGGGGCACCCAGAGTTTAGGTTAAAACAATAAACTCTAGGTCAGTCATGTGACTAGTATGAGAACTAAAACAGTTATTAATCTTTATTTTAAAGTTAGGTAAATCAAGGGACCACGCCGTATGACACGGAACGGGTTTCCTCCCAAGAATACCAGTGCATAAAACAACAGCGCAATGCTAAATAAAGAACAATGAAGCTATTATAAGACCCAGGTCCCATCACACAATGCAACACAAGCCGGAGGATAGGGTTTAACCTTATAATAGCCAAAGAATGCTTGATACGCTAAATTTCATCTTTTATTATTACTATAAGTGTATAGTGTCAAAACAATTTCAATCATAAGTAACAATCATAGACTGCATGGGTACCATATATCATGTCGCCATACTAGTTCTACAATTAAAACCGCAAAATGTCGTATTTGGAAGTTGGATTTCCATCTGTGAACCGAGGCAAGGGATCGTCCTCACCGCTTCGAGATGCTCTAGCCCGTGTCTCAAGAATAGAACGCATCGTCCCTCGGATCGTCAGGCCAAGTCCACCGATGTGGATTAAACTTAAATCCTGAACACTGCGTTTCCCCGCCCTTTGGGGCGTAAATGAGTCCTATGACTCCATTAGCTCCACATAGTCACCGATATATCCGAGGCGCCTCGTAATAGAAACAACCACACAGGTGAAAATAATATAAATGTCAGGGCTGGTAGGTCACTGACACCACCCTAGCTAGAAAGAAACGCATGCCCTCCCTGAGGTCCTCTCCCGTTTCTGGTTCACAACCGGGGTGTGAGGCTCGCGAATTAACGCTACACAAAGCTATGCCACGCAGGCGGTGCTTTGATCATCAACCACAAGAATTTGCTTTTCAGCAAAAGCCTTGATCATTTGCCACTTAGGCATGCCACACAGGCAATTCACACCATACGACTGATGTGTATCGATATACAACCTCTGATCCCGTACGTCTCAGAGAAGGGTGAAGGGAATGAATTCCCCTTCACCAGGCAGATGTATATTTAATAGAGATCAATCAGCGCAGAGCAAAATCCAATGTCAGACACACAGTCCATACAAGTTCGTTCTGGGTCTGAACGAAACTGGGGGCACCTTGTACCTCACATATCCATTGATCTCCAAGTATGTTTGGACGATCACCAACTGATTCCCTCCTCTTGGGTGTACTGCCCAATCAAGATCATCAGTAATTATCCAAATGATGTGAAGACCTTCGGTCTTCAACCACCGTCTTCATCCTCGACACCTCGTCGAATCAGTTATTCAGAATGGGATAAACCCGGTCTTTCTGAATAACTCGCGTATATAATAAACAAGTGTTACACAAACACAACATACGCCACATTCAAATTCAGAATATTCTTTTATTCAAATATTCCCATTCTTAGGGAAAGGTTCCCATTAATTTTATCAAAGATAAATTCTTTAAATTTATTCTTCAATCTTCTTTTGAATATCAATTCAAACTAGTCGGGATTAGCGAACCACACCGAAGTAATTATTTATTTTATTTCCCAATCCCAACCTATTCATCCCATGAAGTAAAACTGGTCATACTTCATATCTAACACCACGGTGTTATCAGTAAATTCAATTACCTTTTCACGTTCAAATCTAATTAAAGATTTAACTATCGCCTGGAGCAAAACTGGTGATACTCCATTCTCGATCATTTCTATCTCATTAAAGATTCATTAAAACTCCACTTGGTTTTAATCTTCCCAAAAATCAATATTAATGATTGTTTAACTTGGGAAATCATATCCTGCCTTTAACTGGGTTAAAGAACCAATGTCATTTAAAACACGATTCACGATAAACCCAAAATCACATTCCATTAATTACTGGGTTAAAGAACAAGTGTTATTTAAAACACCATTCACGATAAACCCAAAAATCAATTCCAATTCAATTCCAGTTAAATATCATTTAATTGGTATACTTCATTAAATCTAAATAAAAAGATTTAATCTTTTTCTCAATTGGGTTTAAGAATAGTGTTAATGAAGACACCATTCACGAAAAACCGAAATCCCATTTGATATTAAATACAAGGCTCTGAATAGAAAATATATCGGCTTATATTCAATATCAAATTCTACGACCAACAAATATCGTATTGGAAATAACGATATAATTATATCTTTCAAATTTCCATGACAATAACTGTATAATCACGAAATCCAATATCGAAATATTCCAAAGACAATTTCGATTCAAATCCATTCCAATTCAATTATTGGAAATTCTGGTTGCTTTTAAAACCCTTTCAAATCCAATTTATTTATTTCAAAAATAAATGGATTATAATTCTAGTTCAAAACTAGTTCATTTCGATAAAAAATCTATTTTTTTCTTTTCAAATATGGAATTTTTCATCCTAATTCTTTCCAACTCATTTCTTATGGTTTAACACAAATTATTGCTATTTTTAATAATTTTATCAAGGCCCGTACAGTCGATTTCCAACAATGGCCATCGAACTGCACTTACAACGACCTTTTCCAAATTTTATTTGGACATAATTCCAAATCCAACCGTTAGATTTTAAATCTCTAATATTCGTTAGAAAGCTCACTTCGATACGAACCCAACGATTCAGGTTTTAGGAGAATCCGACGGCCAGATCACCCATAATATCCATTCGAAATCAATGGTTGAAATTCGCGAACTACCGCGGCGCGGCGCGTTCTATTCAGGCCATTATATTATATATATAATATATATTTCGTCGATTTCCATTCAAAACGTATTTTATAAATCGTTTTAAATTCAATTTCAAAAACAATTTCAACTTCCATTACAAATCCAAATCAAAATTGAATTTTTCTTATAAATTCGTTTTAAATTCAATTCAATTCGAATTTCAATTTCATTTCAATTCAATTCGAATTCCAATTCTATTCAATTCAATTCGAATTTCTATTCTATTCAATTCAATTCGAATTTCTATTTTATTCAATTCAATTTGAATTTCTATTTTATTCAATTCAATTCGAATTTCTATTTTATTCAATTCAATTCGAATTTCTATTTTCAAAATATTCGATTTTGAAATCACTTTTCGATATTCATTATAAAACGAATAGAATCGACAAAATTCTTGTTCGTGTTAAAATGGCGCATATCTAATCAACACGGCTTTATATATTTCAATAACTTCGTTATTCTATTCAACAAATGAATATTTTCTTCAACACATGAATTTTCTTTTATTCAACATATAAATATATATTTTATTCAACACTTGAATTTTCTTTTATTCAACACATGAATTTTCTTTTATTCAACACACAAATATATATTTTATTTAACACATGAATTTATATTTTATTCAACACATGAATTTTCTTTTATTCAACACTTGAATATTCTTTTATTCAACACATGAATATTTATTTTATTTTCCAAATTGGAATGAGGCCCAATCAATTACCATACAATGTGATTGATATGGATTTCATACACACTCATACACTGCAACAATCAAACACAGTCAACCATCACCAAAAGTGCATTCTACACTGCATAAGCATGAAATGTAAATATTTAACGCGTACAACAGCCTGTCAATCGATCGACATAGAACTAATTATTGGGACTAGTGTATGGCCAATTTCATCCCAACACCCATGTGGGGTTTTCAAACAATCAAACACAGGTTTTATTGCTGTAGTTGGGCGATGTGTAAAATTTGTCGTCCAATCAATATCAGTCAAATGTGTGTGTATAAACTAATCGTCCAATTTATTTATAAATATTTATTTTATATACACGTTAAAAATTATAATTTTTAACTATAAAATATTTATTCATTCCACATCACACAATCAATCAAACAAACAAGCCGTCCATGGTCTGTGGACGACGGGTGTCGGGTGCTGCTAAGCACCGTCTGCATCCTAGTATATATTTTTAACTAGAAAACAAGAATTAAAGTAAGAAGTTCTCACCAATAAGCTAAACCAACCACCACGACTCTTCATATGTAGAAAATCTTCGCCGTGTTTCCAATGAGATCTGTTTCACGCGGTATATGTTAAAAATCACATTTTCAACAATGCTACTACATTTATAAAAATCGAATTTTTATCTAACTAAAAATCTTATCTTTCCATTACTAGAATTCTAATCCTTTTATTATAAAAATCCTAATTTTGCATTTAAAAATCAAATCTTTATATGATTTTCATATAAATACAAATCTCATTTTTATTTGCTATTGTTTATAGATATCACCTTTTTTTTATAACCAAAAATCATTTCTTGTCACGATTAAAAATCTAGTCTTTTCTTGTATGAAAATCTCGTCTTCCCTTATAAAAATTCTCACCTTTATCATGTTGATTTTACAATACTACATAAAAAAAATTGATTTTACAATGCTACATATTTATATTTGTAAAACAAAGCATTCTTATATTTTTTTAAAAATTACATTGCTATTTTATTTATTTTTAAAACAACGGTATTCATTTTCTTTATAAGAATATATATAAAAAAACTGAAAAGAATACTAAATAATAAATATAAAAAAACTCACATCGTTTAAGGAAGGGGGGTTGTTTCGGTGAATCAGCGGCGCAAGGGAGAACGTGGGTGGTCAGAGAAGTGGTGGGGGTCGCGGCAGGTGGGGTCGGAGCATTGGCGGTGGTGGCGGGTGGCCTCCTTGGCTGGCGGTGGCGCTGAAAGGAGAATGGGGGGTTAGGGCCTCGTTGATTTGGGCGCTGGAGGAAAGAAGAGGAGGAGGAGAGAGGTGCGAGGCACGAGGGGGATATGGGGGCGCGACGCGGACGGAGATGGCCGGAGGCGACTGAGCAGCAGTCTGAAGGAACATCGGCGAGGTTCGATTTGAGAGGGGGCGCGACTTTCTACATTGACAGGGGATAATGGTTATGAGGGTCTAGAAAGGAATATATTTATATATATATATATTATTTTATTAAATTAACTTTCAAAAAGTAACTTTTTATTTTGAACTCGAAATCAAACCCACCGACTGTCGTCCCTAGCTAACTACCCCCATTCTGAACACAATGGGATATGTATTGTAAGCTGATTCGATCATTTCGATCAGTTTTCGTCAAAATCAAAATATAAATCTATATATTGAATTTGAACGCACATTTCAATTTACCGGGGCCACATACGGACTCTAAAAATTCCCGAAAAATATCTTCTAACTTCGTATTGACGATACGGTATTGACAAAACTAATTTCGTCAAATTCGGAGACCGTAAGAAAAATGGCCATTTTCTGGTCGATCGAAATTGACTGAAACTGGTCAAACGCGTTTTCCTTCGCCACGCTCACATATTGATTCAGAAAATTACGAATTTTGGAATCTAGTAATAACTAGACCTAACGGATCCAGCAAAAGTGGTTTCGTCGAAAACCGAGGTCGTTTGCAAAATTTCCATTTTTAAGGGCCAGAATTACATAGCGACTATTCTGAATTTTCAACTGGGCATAACTTTTGATTCCCGCTATGAAATTTCAATTTTTCGGATTCGTTGGAAAGATATTCTCAAATAGATCCTAATATTTATGGTTTCGCTAAAATCCAGTGTAACAACCCGGAAAATCTGGGCCAGTTTGAAAATTTTATTTTGGCAATTTTAGCGAATTTTGATTATTTAAAATAGATTATTTTAAATAATATCGACGTGAAATCTATTTTGAATATAATTCGAACGTTTATATTATACACGTCGTCGTTAGAATATAAATAATTATATATAATTATAAATAGAATTGAAAATGGCGCGGTAGTTCGATAATTCGATTTCAAACTTCAATTGAATGTACCGGGTGCAAAATAATCCGGATTTTAGTGAAACCAAAAATAATGGAATCTAATAGTGAATATCTTTCCAACGAATCCGAAAAATTAAGATTTCATATCGGGAATCAAAAGATATGTCCAGTTGAAAATTCTGAATAGTCGCTATGGAATTCAGGCCCTTAAAAATGGACATTTTGCAAACGACCTCGGATTTCGACGAAACCAGTTTTGTTGGGTCCGGGATGTGAAGTTATTGCTAGGTTTCAAATTTCATAATTTTTCGAATCAATATGTGAGCGTGGCAAAAGAAAACGCGTTTGACCAGTTTCAGTTGATTTTAATCGACTTGAAATTGGCCATTTTTCTAACGGTCTCTGAATTCGACGAAACTAGTTTTGTTAGGACCGTATCGTCAATACGAAGCTAGAAAATATTTTTTTTGGAATTTTTTAGTTAGTATGTGACCCCGGTAATTAGAAATGTGCGTTTAAAATAATATAGTGATTTAAATGTAAATTCAAAGGAAACATATCGAGACGATCGAATTGGCCTGCGATACATATCCCATTGTGTTCGGAATGGGGGTAAAACGCTATGGGCGGCAGGCGGTGGACCTCGTTTAGTGGTCATATGTGAAAGTCAACTCTTTAATAAATAAATAATAAATAAAAAAAAAAAAAAAAAAAAAAAATATAATATCCCTTCCCTTAAAACCTAGGCCCCCCCCCGTTCGTTTATCTCAGAAGGAAAAAAAAAACAAAAAAGAAAAAGAAAACAAAAATCGCGATAACCCCCCCCGTCGCTCCAGCCACCACCGCGCCCAGCGCCCACCGCCGCCACCACTTGCGAGGCTCCGCCCTTCCCCCCTCTGCCTCCCTCTCTCTCCTCCGCCTCGCAGGAACCACGAATCCCCTCGACGAAGCCGATGGCCCCCCTCCGATCAGATGCCCTCTCGCCTCCGACCAGCATGGGTCCGCCGCCACCACCTGAGGACGCAGCCCACCCCCTCCTCTAATTACAGTAAGATCTTGATTTTGTTTATATATATAAAAAAAAAAAAAAAAAAAAAAGAACTGATTTCTGTTTTTATTAAGATTTAAAAACTGTTTTTATTAAGATTTAAAAACTGTTTTTATTAAGTTTTGAAAACTGATTTTATTAAAATTTAAAAACTGATTTTATAAAAAGGAATAAAAACTGATTTTATAAAAAAAACTGAATTTGAAAAATGATTTTTAAAGTATTTAAAAACTGAATGTTATTTTGATTTAAAACTTATTTTTAAAAAAGTATAAACTGATTTATTTTTTTAAAGTATAAACTGATTTATTTTTTTTAAGTATAAACTGATTTATTTTTTTTAAAGTATAAACTGATTTATTTTTTTAAAGTATAAACTGATTTATTTTTGAAAGAGAAAAACTGATTTTATTTTGAACTTTAAAATAGGAAAAAGATTAATCTTTTAGTAGAAAAAGATTTGAAAGCAAAAGTAGAAATCATATTTTTTTATATGTTGAAAGCGAACGTGAAAACATGATTTTTGTCATATTAAAGAAGTGATTTTTATTATATAAACATCATGACAAAAATGAGATTTTTATTCATTTGAATAGCGATATAAAAATTCGATTTTTATATATTGAACTTTGAAATAAAAATATGATTTTTATATATTGAACTTTGAAATAAAAATTCGATTTTTATATATTGAACTTCGATATAAAAATTCGATTTTTATATATTGAACTTTGAACTAAAAATTCGATTTTTATATATTGAATAGCGAACTAAAAATTTGATTTTTATATATTGAATAACGAAGTAAAAATTCGATTTTTATATATGTAGTAGCTACGGACGACGAAGCTGGCGAAGATGCGAAAACAATGAAGACTTCTGCAAAAGAAGAGTCGAGATGGTTGGATAGCTAAATGTGAGAATTTCTCACCTTTCAATTTATATTTCTAGTTATATATATATACTAGGATGCAGACGGTGCTTAGTAGCACCCGACACAATCGTCCACAGACCATGGACTTGTTTGTTTGACTGTTTGGTGATTGATTGCGATATTGGTTTGAATGTGGTTTGTGGTGTGAAAAATCGAATCGATAAATTGGTTAGGATTAGACGTGCGCCGTTATAAGGCGAAGGGGTAAGGCTAGGTTAGATCCTTACTCCAAAGTTTGTGGTTTGCATAACGAATGGATTTGATTGATGTGTGAATGGCGTGGGCCTTCACTAGACCGGGGATAAGGCTAGGCCTTGTCCCGTTTCTAGTATCGTGCCGTTATGCCGCCGAAATTTTCTAAAATAAGTTAGAAAAATAAAAATAGCATTTTATTTAACGAATGAACTGAATAGAAATTCATATGTTAAAATAAAATGTGTTATCGTTAAAAATATAATTTTTAACGTGAATGTGAATAAATAAATATTCATTTACAAACCAGACGGTTTGTTTATGTACACCTATTTGAATGACGTTGATTGGGTCGATAAATTTTACACATCGCCTAACTGCACAAATAAAATATGTGTTTGATTGTTTGAAACCCCACACGGGTGTTAGGATGAAATTTGAAGTTCACTCATCCTGATTGATTAAATCTGTCGATCGATTGATTGACAAGCTGCTATAAGCGTTAAATGTCTATATTTGATGCTTATACAGTGTAGTGCACTTTGGTTGATGGTTGATTATTCATCGTTGTTGATATATCCATGTGTTGTAGAAAATCCATATAATTAACATTATATGGTAATTGATTGGGCCTCATTCCAGTTTCGAAGAAAAAAAAGAAATATTTGAAATAGAAATATTTGAAATAGAAATATTTGAAATAGAAATATTTGAAATAGAATATTTGAAAATAGAAATATGTGAAGCCGTGAGGATTAGATTGACGCCATTTTGACGTGAACGATATTTATATCGATTTTATTCATTTTAAAATGAATATTGAAAAGTGATTTCGAAATCAAATATTTTGAAATAAATTGAATTGAAAACGAATTCAAATTGAATTGAAAACGACTTCGAAATGAATTGAATTGAAAACGAATTCGAAATGAATTGAATTGAAAACGAATTCGAAATGAATTGAATTGAAAACGAATTCGAAATGAATTGAATTGAAAACAAATTCGAAATGAATTGAATTGAAAACGAATTCGAAAGGAATTGAATTGAAAGCGATTTCGAAATGAATTGAATTGAGAACGATTTCGAAATGAATTGAACTGAAAACGAATTCGAATTGAATTGAAAGCGAAGTGAAATAAATTCAAATTGAATTGAAATTTGAATTGAATAGAAATGGATTTTAAAACGAATTTATAAAGAAGAATTCAATTTTGATTTGAATTGAAATGGAAGTTGAAAATGTTTTTGAAACGAATTCAAAACTATTTATATAATTCGTTTTAAATAGAAATCGACGATATATATATTATATATATATTATATATAATATAATGGCCTGAATAGAACGCGCCACGCCGCGGCAGTTCGCGAATTTCGACCATTTATTTCAAACGGGCATTACGGGAGATCCGACCGTCGGATTCTCCTAAAACCGGAACCGTTGGGTTCGTATCGAAAAGAGCTTTCTAATGAATGTTAGAAATTTGAAATCTAACGGTTGGATTTGGAGATATGTCCAAATCAAATTCAAAAAAGGTCGCTGTAAGTGCAGTTCGATGGCCATTGATGGAAATCGACTGTACGGGCCTTGATAAAATTATTAAAAATAGCAATAATTTGTGTAAAATCATAAGAAATGATTTAGAAAGAATTGGGATGAAAAACTCCATACTTGAAAAGATAAAAATAAATTTTTATCGAAATGAACTAGTTTTGAACTAGAATTATAATCCTATTTATTTTTAAATAAATAAATTGAATTCGAAAAGGGTTTTAAAAATAACCAAAATTTCCAATGATTGCATTGGAGTGGATTTGAATCGAAATTGTCTTCGGAATATTTCGATGTTGGAATTCGTGATTATACAGGTGTTGTTATGGAAATTTGAAAGATATATATTGATATCGTTATTTCCAATACGACATTTGTTAGTCGTAGAATTCGATATTGAATATAAGCCGATATATTTTCTATTCAGAGCCTTGTATTGAATATCGAATGTGATTTGGGTTTGTCGTGAATGGTGTCTTCACTAACACTATTCTTGAACCCAGTTGAGAAAAGATTAAATCTTTTTATTTAGATTTAATGAAGTGTACCAATTAAATAATATTTAATTGGAATTGAATAGATATTGATTTTTGGGCTTATCGTGAACAGTGTTTTAAATAACACTTGTTCTTTAACCCGATAATTAATGAATGTGATTTTGGGTTTATCGTGAACCGTGTTTTAAATGACACTGATTCTTTAACCCAGTTAACGATTAAAACTGAGTGGAGTTTTAATGAATCTTTAATTAGATTGAAAAGATCGAAAATGGAGTATCACCAGTTTTGCTCCAGGCGATAGTTAAATCTTTAATTAGATTTGAACGTGAAATTTAGAAACTAACTGTCGGTTAGCCAAGCAGAATGGTTTTCTGGATATTGATCTGATGTTGGTTTCGGCCTTCGGGGTTAATATTTGGGGAATTATTCTCTTGATTAATTTATGGTTAGTGACTAATGAATTGGAATGAGGCGTATGTTGTGTTTGTGTAACACTTATTTAAAATATACGCGAGTTATTCGGAAAGACCGGGTTTATCCCATTCTGAATAACTGATACGACGATAAGTCGAAGATGAAGACGATGGTAGAAGACCGGAGGTCTTCACGTCGTTTGGGTGATAACTGATGATCTTGATTGGGCTGTACACCCAAGAAGATGGAAACAGTTAGTGATCGTCCAGACGTACTTGGAGATCGATGGATATGCGGGGTACTAGGTGCCTCCGGTTTCGTTCAGACCCAGAACGGACTTGTAAATGGACTGTGTGTCTGACATCGGATTTCATTCTGTGTGACTGATATCGGTTGCATAGGATGGTTTGCCTGTGTGGCATGCTAAGATGCAAATGATCAAGGCTTCTGTTGAAAAGCAAAGTCTTGTGGTGATGATCAAAGCACGGCCTTTGTGGCGTAGCTTTGTGTAACGTTTACCTCGCGTGTTTCACACCAGGTATGAACCAAAAACGGGAGACGGACCTCAGGGAGGACTTGCGTTTCTTTCTAGCTAGAAGTGGCGTCAGTGGTTTTACACGCCCTGACGAGTTTGACTTATGTGGTTGTTGCTGTTGCGAGGCGCCTCGGTTATATCGGTTTCGGCCGAATGCATTCTGGTCGGCTGACGGACCAGACTTACACCCCATAGGGTGGGGAGACGTATTGTTCAGGCATAATAATCCACTCCGTGTGGACCGGCCCTGACGATCCAAGGGGCAGTTGCGGCTGTTCCTGAGGGGCGGGCTAGAGCGTCTCGAATCGGTTGAGGACTATCTTTTGCCTCGGTTCATAGATGGAAATCCAATTTCCAAATACGTGACATTTGCGGTTTTATTTGTAAACCTATATATGGCGACATAGTGGCATGGGACGCTCATGCCGCCTATGATTGATACTTATGATTTGAAGTTGTTTTATGCACTATGCACTTATAATAGTATCAAACGACTTGTTTTAACCGTATCAAGCATTCTTTGGCTGTTATAAGGGAAAACCCTATCCCCCGGCTTGCGTTTGCATTGTGTGATAGGACCTGGGTCTTATAACAGCTTCATTTTTCTTTATTTAGCATTGCGCTGTTTGTTTCATGCACTGGTATTCTTGGGAGGAAACCCGTTCCGTGTTATACGGCGTGGTCCCTTGATTTACCTAACTTTAAGAATAAAGAATAATAACTGTTTTAGTTCTCACACCAGTCACATGACTGACCTGGAGTTTATTGTTTTAACCTAAACTCTGGGTGCCCTTATTTTCGACACGGGCAGCTAGTAGTTTTGGTTTTGCAGATTTATATTCACAGGATCCTGGTTTACAGCTGGAATGATATCCGGAAAGCTTTGTATCCGTATATCTCTTCTAGTTGTGTATTGTATTATTTTCCGCTGCTATGTATTTAAATGTAATTTAAATCTCTGATATTTCTGTGTAATATTTATTCGTACTCTGTATATTCTTGTAATCTGATGCATTGTTGTAATATACAATGAAATGTTCTTTTATATGCGTTCTGTTGTGGTTTGTTCTCGAACTATCCGACGCTTTCCTTTACGGGGAAGTTACGGGTCTTCACAGTTGGTATCAGAGCTTTGGTTTACCAAGCTCAGAGAACAAGACACATTAGAACCATACGAAAGAATTCATCAGATATTGGATTAGTAATATCCAATTAGAATGACTCGTTAGAGATAGGATCAGTAGTATCCTAGAACGAGTGTGAAGAGTATATTTTTGAAAATGAAAACAAATTTTTGTTTTGAAAATTTAAATCAATTATTCGTATTTGATTATCTATTTATATTGATGTGGACAATCCAGTATATATAGATTTTGCATATACGTCTGATCCGCGTGTATTCGAAATTTTAATATACTGGATAGATATGGAATCACATTCTAGTCGCCCGAAGATGATTCTGATGATAGTTCGAACATCATCAGAATTGGTATTCGTGTTTCGAAGGTGTGATTTTCTATATATTTCCATTAGGCTGGTGTGAGAACCAAAACTTATATATAGCTAGAATTCATTGTTGTGATTTGGCATCAAAACATGATTTTTTGTATATGTATCAAAATTATGAATTTAAAACGTTAATCCACTAATTGATTGATGTTTGTGTTGTTTGTTTATTTGTTTGCCAATTTTGAACCATTATGCTTAATCGAATCAAATATTGAATTGTATTGAAAATTGGTCGCATCTGCTTGCATATACATATATATCATTGAACAGGTCATAGCAAGGAGGCTAGAGCAGAGAATAAAATTTGTTTGCCCGACAAATAGGTACATGTTTACTACATAATTTCCTGTTTTGTTTGGGTGATGATGATTTTGTGAGCCTATTGGCTAGCCGCTTGGCTTTTTCTTTTTCTTTTTGAGATCTGAAGGACCGGGAACGCTATTTGCAATTTCCCGATGCTCCCGGTGCAGGGGAGGTTATGGCGAAATTTTTCAAAAATTTAGGGTGTTAGCCAAATTTTTGAAATTTTGAAAATTCTCAGAAACCAAAGGGTTGGAGAATGAAAGCCAGATCGAACATAGAGCTGAATAATCAAATCACTTTCGACTTTGTTCCTTTTCGGGGACGAAAAGTTTTAAGTGGGGGAGATTGTAACAACCCGGAAAATCTGGGCCAGTTTGAAAATTTTATTTTGGCAATTTTAGCGAATTTTGATTATTTAAAATAGATTATTTTAAATAATATCGACGTGAAATCTATTTTGAATATAATTCGAACGTTTATATTATACACGTCGTCGTTAGAATATAAATAATTATATATAATTATAAATAGAATTGAAAATGGCGCGGTAGTTCGATAATTCGATTTCAAACTTCAATTGAATGTACCGGGTGCAAAATAATCCGGATTTTAGTGAAACCAAAAATAATGGAATCTAATAGTGAATATCTTTCCAACGAATCCGAAAAATTAAGATTTCATATCGGGAATCAAAAGATATGTCCAGTTGAAAATTCTGAATAGTCGCTATGGAATTCAGGCCCTTAAAAATGGACATTTTGCAAACGACCTCGGATTTCGACGAAACCAGTTTTGTTGGGTCCGGGATGTGAAGTTATTGCTAGGTTTCAAATTTCATAATTTTTCGAATCAATATGTGAGCGTGGCAAAAGAAAACGCGTTTGACCAGTTTCAGTTGATTTTAATCGACTTGAAATTGGCCATTTTTCTAACGGTCTCTGAATTCGACGAAACTAGTTTTGTTAGGACCGTATCGTCAATACGAAGCTAGAAAATATTTTTTTTGGAATTTTTTAGTTAGTATGTGACCCCGGTAATTAGAAATGTGCGTTTAAAATAATATAGTGATTTAAATGTAAATTCAAAGGAAACATATCGAGACGATCGAATTGGCCTGCGATACATATCCCATTGTGTTCGGAATGGGGGTAAAACGCTATGGGCGGCAGGCGGTGGACCTCGTTTAGTGGTCATATGTGAAAGTCAACTCTTTAATAAATAAATAATAAATAAATAAAAAAAAAAAAAAAAAAAATATAATATCCCTTCCCTTAAAACCTAGGCCCCCCCCCGTTCGTTTATCTCAGAAGGAAAAAAAAAACAAAAAAGAAAAAGAAAACAAAAATCGCGATAACCCCCCCCGTCGCTCCAGCCACCACCGCGCCCAGCGCCCACCGCCGCCACCACTTGCGAGGCTCCGCCCTTCCCCCCTCTGCCTCCCTCTCTCTCCTCCGCCTCGCAGGAACCACGAATCCCCTCGACGAAGCCGATGGCCCCCCTCCGATCAGATGCCCTCTCGCCTCCGACCAGCATGGGTCCGCCGCCACCACCTGAGGACGCAGCCCACCCCCTCCTCTAATTACAGTAAGATCTTGATTTTGTTTATATATATAAAAAAAAAAAAAAAAAAAAAAGAACTGATTTCTGTTTTTATTAAGATTTAAAAACTGTTTTTATTAAGATTTAAAAACTGTTTTTATTAAGTTTTGAAAACTGATTTTATTAAAATTTAAAAACTGATTTTATAAAAAGGAATAAAAACTGATTTTATAAAAAAAACTGAATTTGAAAAATGATTTTTAAAGTATTTAAAAACTGAATGTTATTTTGATTTAAAACTTATTTTTAAAAAAGTATAAACTGATTTATTTTTTTAAAGTATAAACTGATTTATTTTTTTAAAGTATAAACTGATTTATTTTTTTTAAAGTATAAACTGATTTATTTTTTTAAAGTATAAACTGATTTATTTTTGAAAGAGAAAAACTGATTTTATTTTGAACTTTAAAATAGGAAAAAGATTAATCTTTTAGTAGAAAAAGATTTGAAAGCAAAAGTAGAAATCATATTTTTTTATATGTTGAAAGCGAACGTGAAAACATGATTTTTGTCATATTAAAGAAGTGATTTTTATTATATAAACATCATGACAAAAATGAGATTTTTATTCATTTGAATAGCGATATAAAAATTCGATTTTTATATATTGAACTTTGAAATAAAAATATGATTTTTATATATTGAACTTTGAAATAAAAATTCGATTTTTATATATTGAACTTCGATATAAAAATTCGATTTTTATATATTGAACTTTGAACTAAAAATTCGATTTTTATATATTGAATAGCGAACTAAAAATTTGATTTTTATATATTGAATAACGAAGTAAAAATTCGATTTTTATATATGTAGTAGCTACGGACGACGAAGCTGGCGAAGATGCGAAAACAATGAAGACTTCTGCAAAAGAAGAGTCGAGATGGTTGGATAGCTAAATGTGAGAATTTCTCACCTTTCAATTTATATTTCTAGTTATATATATATACTAGGATGCAGACGGTGCTTAGTAGCACCCGACACAATCGTCCACAGACCATGGACTTGTTTGTTTGACTGTTTGGTGATTGATTGCGATATTGGTTTGAATGTGGTTTGTGGTGTGAAAAATCGAATCGATAAATTGGTTAGGATTAGACGTGCGCCGTTATAAGGCGAAGGGGTAAGGCTAGGTTAGATCCTTACTCCAAAGTTTGTGGTTTGCATAACGAATGGATTTGATTGATGTGTGAATGGCGTGGGCCTTCACTAGACCGGGGATAAGGCTAGGCCTTGTCCCGTTTCTAGTATCGTGCCGTTATGCCGCCGAAATTTTCTAAAATAAGTTAGAAAAATAAAAATAGCATTTTATTTAACGAATGAACTGAATAGAAATTCATATGTTAAAATAAAATGTGTTATCGTTAAAAATATAATTTTTAACGTGAATGTGAATAAATAAATATTCATTTACAAACCAGACGGTTTGTTTATGTACACCTATTTGAATGACGTTGATTGGGTCGATAAATTTTACACATCGCCTAACTGCACAAATAAAATATGTGTTTGATTGTTTGAAACCCCACACGGGTGTTAGGATGAAATTTGAAGTTCACTCATCCTGATTGATTAAATCTGTCGATCGATTGATTGACAAGCTGCTATAAGCGTTAAATGTCTATATTTGATGCTTATACAGTGTAGTGCACTTTGGTTGATGGTTGATTATTCATCGTTGTTGATATATCCATGTGTTGTAGAAAATCCATATAATTAACATTATATGGTAATTGATTGGGCCTCATTCCAGTTTCGAAGAAAAAAAAGAAATATTTGAAATAGAAATATTTGAAATAGAAATATTTGAAATAGAAATATTTGAAATAGAATATTTGAAAATAGAAATATGTGAAGCCGTGAGGATTAGATTGACGCCATTTTGACGTGAACGATATTTATATCGATTTTATTCATTTTAAAATGAATATTGAAAAGTGATTTCGAAATCAAATATTTTGAAATAAATTGAATTGAAAACGAATTCAAATTGAATTGAAAACGACTTCGAAATGAATTGAATTGAAAACGAATTCGAAATGAATTGAATTGAAAACGAATTCGAAATGAATTGAATTGAAAACGAATTCGAAATGAATTGAATTGAAAACAAATTCGAAATGAATTGAATTGAAAACGAATTCGAAAGGAATTGAATTGAAAGCGATTTCGAAATGAATTGAATTGAGAACGATTTCGAAATGAATTGAACTGAAAACGAATTCGAATTGAATTGAAAGCGAAGTGAAATAAATTCAAATTGAATTGAAATTTGAATTGAATAGAAATGGATTTTAAAACGAATTTATAAAGAAGAATTCAATTTTGATTTGAATTGAAATGGAAGTTGAAAATGTTTTTGAAACGAATTCAAAACTATTTATATAATTCGTTTTAAATAGAAATCGACGATATATATATTATATATATATTATATATAATATAATGGCCTGAATAGAACGCGCCACGCCGCGGCAGTTCGCGAATTTCGACCATTTATTTCAAACGGGCATTACGGGAGATCCGACCGTCGGATTCTCCTAAAACCGGAACCGTTGGGTTCGTATCGAAAAGAGCTTTCTAATGAATGTTAGAAATTTGAAATCTAACGGTTGGATTTGGAGATATGTCCAAATCAAATTCAAAAAAGGTCGCTGTAAGTGCAGTTCGATGGCCATTGATGGAAATCGACTGTACGGGCCTTGATAAAATTATTAAAAATAGCAATAATTTGTGTAAAATCATAAGAAATGATTTAGAAAGAATTGGGATGAAAAACTCCATACTTGAAAAGATAAAAATAAATTTTTATCGAAATGAACTAGTTTTGAACTAGAATTATAATCCTATTTATTTTTAAATAAATAAATTGAATTCGAAAAGGGTTTTAAAAATAACCAAAATTTCCAATGATTGCATTGGAGTGGATTTGAATCGAAATTGTCTTCGGAATATTTCGATGTTGGAATTCGTGATTATACAGGTGTTGTTATGGAAATTTGAAAGATATATATTGATATCGTTATTTCCAATACGACATTTGTTAGTCGTAGAATTCGATATTGAATATAAGCCGATATATTTTCTATTCAGAGCCTTGTATTGAATATCGAATGTGATTTGGGTTTGTCGTGAATGGTGTCTTCACTAACACTATTCTTGAACCCAGTTGAGAAAAGATTAAATCTTTTTATTTAGATTTAATGAAGTGTACCAATTAAATAATATTTAATTGGAATTGAATAGATATTGATTTTTGGGCTTATCGTGAACAGTGTTTTAAATAACACTTGTTCTTTAACCCGATAATTAATGAATGTGATTTTGGGTTTATCGTGAACCGTGTTTTAAATGACACTGATTCTTTAACCCAGTTAACGATTAAAACTGAGTGGAGTTTTAATGAATCTTTAATTAGATTGAAAAGATCGAAAATGGAGTATCACCAGTTTTGCTCCAGGCGATAGTTAAATCTTTAATTAGATTTGAACGTGAAATTTAGAAACTAACTGTCGGTTAGCCAAGCAGAATGGTTTTCTGGATATTGATCTGATGTTGGTTTCGGCCTTCGGGGTTAATATTTGGGGAATTATTCTCTTGATTAATTTATGGTTAGTGACTAATGAATTGGAATGAGGCGTATGTTGTGTTTGTGTAACACTTATTTAAAATATACGCGAGTTATTCGGAAAGACCGGGTTTATCCCATTCTGAATAACTGATACGACGATAAGTCGAAGATGAAGACGATGGTAGAAGACCGGAGGTCTTCACGTCGTTTGGGTGATAACTGATGATCTTGATTGGGCTGTACACCCAAGAAGATGGAAACAGTTAGTGATCGTCCAGACGTACTTGGAGATCGATGGATATGCGGGGTACTAGGTGCCTCCGGTTTCGTTCAGACCCAGAACGGACTTGTAAATGGACTGTGTGTCTGACATCGGATTTCATTCTGTGTGACTGATATCGGTTGCATAGGATGGTTTGCCTGTGTGGCATGCTAAGATGCAAATGATCAAGGCTTCTGTTGAAAAGCAAAGTCTTGTGGTGATGATCAAAGCACGGCCTTTGTGGCGTAGCTTTGTGTAACGTTTACCTCGCGTGTTTCACACCAGGTATGAACCAAAAACGGGAGACGGACCTCAGGGAGGACTTGCGTTTCTTTCTAGCTAGAAGTGGCGTCAGTGGTTTTACACGCCCTGACGAGTTTGACTTATGTGGTTGTTGCTGTTGCGAGGCGCCTCGGTTATATCGGTTTCGGCCGAATGCATTCTGGTCGGCTGACGGACCAGACTTACACCCCATAGGGTGGGGAGACGTATTGTTCAGGCATAATAATCCACTCCGTGTGGACCGGCCCTGACGATCCAAGGGGCAGTTGCGGCTGTTCCTGAGGGGCGGGCTAGAGCGTCTCGAATCGGTTGAGGACTATCTTTTGCCTCGGTTCATAGATGGAAATCCAATTTCCAAATACGTGACATTTGCGGTTTTATTTGTAAACCTATATATGGCGACATAGTGGCATGGGACGCTCATGCCGCCTATGATTGATACTTATGATTTGAAGTTGTTTTATGCACTATGCACTTATAATAGTATCAAACGACTTGTTTTAACCGTATCAAGCATTCTTTGGCTGTTATAAGGGAAAACCCTATCCCCCGGCTTGCGTTTGCATTGTGTGATAGGACCTGGGTCTTATAACAGCTTCATTTTTCTTTATTTAGCATTGCGCTGTTTGTTTCATGCACTGGTATTCTTGGGAGGAAACCCGTTCCGTGTTATACGGCGTGGTCCCTTGATTTACCTAACTTTAAGAATAAAGAATAATAACTGTTTTAGTTCTCACACCAGTCACATGACTGACCTGGAGTTTATTGTTTTAACCTAAACTCTGGGTGCCCTTATTTTCGACACGGGCAGCTAGTAGTTTTGGTTTTGCAGATTTATATTCACAGGATCCTGGTTTACAGCTGGAATGATATCCGGAAAGCTTTGTATCCGTATATCTCTTCTAGTTGTGTATTGTATTATTTTCCGCTGCTATGTATTTAAATGTAATTTAAATCTCTGATATTTCTGTGTAATATTTATTCGTACTCTGTATATTCTTGTAATCTGATGCATTGTTGTAATATACAATGAAATGTTCTTTTATATGCGTTCTGTTGTGGTTTGTTCTCGAACTATCCGACGCTTTCCTTTACGGGGAAGTTACGGGTCTTCACATCCAGCTCATTTTGAATCCTGTATTCATTTGAACTTTGAAATCGAATTTTCAAACTACCGCGCCATTTTCAATTCCTTTTATAATTAAAATAAAATATTTATATTCTAACGATGATCTATATAAATATATACGTTCGAATTCTATTCAGAATAAATTTCTCATCGTTATTATTTAAAGTAATTCATTTTAAATATTAAAAATTCATCAAAATTGCCAAATTAAAATTTTTAAATTGGCTCAGATTTCCGGGTTGTTACAGTTTTGTTGGTCAAAGTAAGTTTGGGAATATCGTGTTTTATTGTTAGAATAGGAGGATAAAAGAGTACATTGTTTTGCATTATTTACTAGGAAATTTAGAACAGAGTTTAATAAGGGATTGTAGGTTGACTATGGGATGTTCGATGAAATGCCAAAGTGAGATGGTGCAGTAATGTAGGCTGATGTAGTTTTGGGGATGTTCGAGAATTGGCTTCGGGATTTGTCTAGTAGTTTACAAACCAAGAAGGTAAACATTTTTAAGTAATTCAAAATACTTAGCAATTTTTTTTATTTTAATGTTAAGTTAATTAAATTAAATAGAAATGTCTAATTTAATGTATATAATTTGTTAATTCATTTAAGATAATTTGATTAAGTAGTTTAAATAATTAGTGCAAATTAATGGATAAGGATTTAATTAATTATAGGTGCAAATAAAATTCATTCAAGTCGATTCATAGCCTAGACGATTTGGAATTTAATTGGATATTTGGCAAACCGGAAATCAGGTGAGTAAATCTCACTTAAAAATTTATTTTTTTATCATTAAAATAAATTGTTGGCTGCTTGGTTGCAATGTTAAATTATTTATCAGTATTGGTTATTATATATGTTAGTTATACCTAGGCTTGGTGATTGTGGTTATTATATATATATTGGATTTCCCGCAGTACCATTAGCGGATGCCCGCAGTATCATTAGCGGATGGCCCTATCGCCCCACGATATATGAGCGGATGACCTTCTATACCGGGATATCCTGCCTTGAAGTAGGATTGGTATTATTATTACTATTGATTAACATCTGTGGATGCAGGGAAAACAGGTAGGAGGAATCCGACTGGATTCCTCAAATTTATTTATTTTTGTTTGCATATTCATATATGTGATGTGTTGAATTGGATTGATGGTTTGAATGTTTGGATTATTGAGTATCACTGGCCCAAAACTATTGATATTTAGAAATATCATAAAACATGATTTTTAGACTCAAAAAGGAAATTTTAATTTCCAAAATAGAAATTTTATTTTGGATTGGCTAGGGAAATAATAACTTGTTTTAATAAGTTAAAACAAGTAGTTGAGCTTATGTTCGATGTTTATAAATTATCATCTGATAATTTAGAAATGTAAATTCGGGGATGATTCTAAAAGAGGAAAGTTTATTTTCCAAAGCAGAAATTGGATTTCAAATAGAGTTTGAAAACATATCTTGTTTTGATATTTGAAACAAGAAGTGTTATTTGTGAACGAGGTTTATAAATAGAAAGAAATATTATCAATTGATAATATTAAATTTCAAATTCAATTATGAATTTGAAATGGAAAACTTTATTTTTCGAAATGGAAATTAGATTTCAAATGGAATTAGAAATCGGAAACTTGTTTTAAGATTTAAAACAAGAAGCGAAATTTATAAAAAAATATTTTTAAATAAGAGGAAAATACTGTTATTGGATAACTTGATATTTTAATTCAAGTATGAGTTTTAAAAAGGTGATTTTGAAATCGTTTGAAGAAGAAACGATGAAATTTATTCCGATATTCGGAATGTAAACTGAATTTAAATATATGCACATGGATTTATGATTTGAATTCGACTATGTCGAATTTATAGAAGTAAAATTATTTTCATAAGATTTTGAAGTGGAATTAAATAGAAATTTAAGATTTAATTTGAAAATAGATTGTATATATATATAGGTTATAATTAAAATATATTTTTAAAAAAAATGGAAATCGAGTTTTAATAGATTTTTAAGATGGAAGTTGATTTTAATAAGGATATTTATGTCTAAACAATATTTATATATATGTGGTGAAGTAATTTCATCGAGTGAATTGGAAATTGATTTCCAAATATAAGAGATGGAATGGAATGTGAGGTTTAAATCGAGTTGTTGTTTACAAACTTTTATCTGTCTCTAGATAAGAAAGTTGTCGATCAAGGTCTGAGAGGTAATTAAAATACCCCAACTTGAACGACTTCACTATTATCAAGGGATAATATTAGTTTGTAAAGGTAGTTGGATAAAATAATTATATTTACATAAAGGAAATTTATAGTTGGAATTTGATGAGATCGATATTTTATAAATAATCAAATTCCATATGGATTGGACTTAAATATAGAAATTTGAGTTTTGAATACACTCACGAATAAGATATGAATATGGAATAAAAATCGACAGGTTTGAATAACTTGAACTGTTAAGTCAGATTTGGATAAAGGGCTTGAATTACTTTAAAATATCGAAAATGGAGTTGGAATTATTTTATAAACGAAGTTTTTAAACGTTTATATTTAATTTAATTAAAACGAACTCGCCACGGCATGGTAGTTCATAATTTGGTGATTCGAACTTCATTTGAGTATATAGAACTCAATATAAGTCGGAACTCGATGAAACAAGAAACATTGGGACCGATTAAATAATAGTTTTCAAATGGAAAAGAAAAATCTGGATTTCGCCTTATAGATTTTGAGTTAAGTCAAAATCAAATTTTCAGAAAAACAGCGCCAAAATCGTTTATAAACCATAACGGTTTATTTAATGAATAAAAAGGATTTTCAGTAAATAAAATCCGAATTCTTACTTGAAAAATCCTGATTTGGGTTATCAAATATATACGAACTCAAGTGGAGTGAGCGAAGTGATTTTTAAATATAAAAATCAGATCTTGCATTATGAAAGGAAAATAACTAATTACGATGTAATTAGTGAAGAAGTGGAATCGAACTTAGTCTCTGATAAGTGAATTGGATTTGTGAATTCAAGATTGAATTCAAATATGAAATTCGAGTTAGAAATGGATATCAACAGGTTTATAAGAAAATTAAAATATATTTGCTTATGATATGTTCAACTCAAAAGTGTATTAGGCAAAATAGCAAATTAGTGAAGTAATTAGCAAATTGAGTTAAAAAGGGATGAATTGATTAAAATAAATTGGAAATGGCCGTATATATTTTGAACAGGTATGGAATGAAGAAAATGGAGATTTATATTTTTAGTGCCCGACAAAAAGGTACATGTTTAAATTTCCATATGAGGTTTTATGCGCCGAATTGGCAAGCCACTTGGCTTTTTGATTTTCTTTTTGAATGGAAAAGGCCTAGAGAGGCGAGTTGGGGTTTGAACGATTGACCGATATAGGGGAGGTGCTGGCGAAATTTTCCGAAAATTTAAAGAGTTAGAATATTTTTAAGAAATTTTGATAATACAAATCGATATAACGATATATATAGTACTCAATAAGAAATGAATTTAATATAAATATTAGAAAGGGCCAGTGGTTGTGAAATTGTTTGATGGATGTTTATGTTTTCCCTTTGATAGTTAAATCACCGACTATCAAAGATTTTTGACCATCGTTGTCAATACGGAGAGACCGGTTTGATTTAATATCCGAAAACCACTCTGTATAAGCATATGCGTTGCGAATTAGATTATGCTGAAGATAATCGAAGAAAGAGTGAAATTCAAGAGTTGTTATGTTTGTCCAGTCCCAGGACAACTTGTATGGACGAATGTCTGATAGAGTATTCCTAACGGTCACATAAGACGATCTTTTCAAGGTATTACATTTGGTGGAGGAGAAATTCGTTTCTCTTAGCTTTTATACCCGTAATATTTTTGGGAAGATCAACTAGTGATTTGACGGGTTTGACGATGTGACATTCAAAGTGTATGGTGGCCAGATGTTCTAAAAGATAGACGTAGCCTCAAGCTTCACAACCGAGAAATGACAAAAATCGGGCAGGTAGCATGGCTATGTGGGTCGCTCCCATTAGGGAGTATAATCACCTATCTAGAGAAATTTCCATTTGCTTCTTTAATCAATTTCGATGCTGTCCCTTTTCGGGAAACGGTGGTTTGAGCCTAACCGTTGGTGATATACATTCGTTACACTCAAGCAAAATGAGTGGTCGGTCATGTGTGGGTCGGGTTGCAAGACGTTCTTGTTGAACCTAGTGTGTTCCCCTCTAGAGATGCACTATCGACAGGTGGTCCCATACCTTGTCATAGTTGAAATCCAATCTCCAATAAGCGCCCTACGGTTTTTGATTTTATACTATATATATAGAGCGTGAGATGCAAGCGTTCTACTATTTGGTTATTCATTTGATTAGACATTATTATAATATCGATAGATTTTGATATCAAAAATGCTTTGGGTTATAGTAAGGTAAAAACCGTTTGTGTTTATGTGTGGGTTGGTCTTACTATTATCCTTTTCTTTCAAAAGTTTTTTATCCAAAGTTAAACCATATGGTTGGATTTTACTCACACCAGTCCCATGACTGACCTAGAGTTTATTTTGATTTTCCTAAACTCTTGGGTGCCCAAATTTGTATGGGCATTCAAGTGTTTCAGGCTTTTACAGATACACTTGGAGGAGCTTGAAGCAGGAGGTTTCACCATTAATTATTTAGAGTTATTTCCTCTATACCAAATGTTGTATTGTACTCTGATGATGGTATGTATATATGATATAAAATTTGGTATTTCAAAGCTTATGTTATATAATATATTTTATTCGTTCCGCTGTGAGGTTCTGTATTGTTATTTTTGCTCTTCTTCTATCTTTTCTATTTTCTTTAACCCTAATGACTCGTATTTCTGTATTATTTGAGTTGGACATGTGTTGTATTAGTCAGCTCAGATAGTATGGATTTTCGGGCCGTTATAGTTGGTATCAGAGCTTAGGTTTAGCGAACACCTAGGCTTTGGTAGGGGTTTACTCATTAGAGATAGGGTCAGTAGCACCCTAGAATGAGTTGAGTGTATATAAATGAGAGAGCGTACTGCTAAGTTGATATAAAAATTGTTTTATATTGTGTTGGCTTGTCTGTTGAGTGGTTTATGAATTGTGGTCGAATCGTGGGACGCCATGACATCGATAGGAGTTTCTAAACACTTAAACAGAAGAATTAACATAATATTGTTTTAAAGTGGGTAAATGAAATAATCTTACCCAAAATTATATTTTGATGGGAAAGGAATAATTTTTCTAAATTATTATAATATATATGGATGCGTTGGTTGTTCTTATTATAATCAAATGAAATTATAAAATTGGAATGCTTATATATAACCAAATAGAACTTGTTTATGAATAATATATGCAAATGTGATCAACTAAAATTGAATTCAAACCAGATTTGGAATTTAAATCCTGGGAAGTTGAAAAATATTTTTCCGAAGTATATTAAAATAATATAACTTTGTTTTGGAAGAAATTTGAACGAAAACCATTTTTGGATGGATTTTGAAAGTGATAAAGCACTGAACTCACTTCAGTGGCTATAAAATAATTCTGATGATGACTGCAGCACCATCATTGTTCATTTTCGAGTTTCTAAGTGATGGATTGCTACCTTATAAAAGTTTTGATGGAAATTTGTTTGAAAGAAAACAATTTGTGGGAAAAATTCAAATGTTTTGGATTTAAAATAGAAATAAATATATGTATATATATTTTTGTGACTTCAGAAGGATTTGAAATAAAACCAGGGAATTTGAATTCTGAAATTTAAATTTAACTTAAGCAAGTTAAATGGGTCGAAGTGAATAAATTGAATAGAATCAATTTGGATAAATTGGTGTTGAACCAATATGAAGGGAATATGAATTGGATGTGAATGCATTGGTCATAAATCATTCAGAATAAATGAATGTGGGTGTATATGATGCGCAATATAAACGGAAACCAAAAGTTTTGGTAGAACTAAAATTGTAGAAATTGAAATGTTGAGTTTTAACATAGATGAATTTTGAAAAGTAAAAGGGTTAGTAGCATTTTTCTACCTTAGTAATTTCGGGGACGAAATTCTTTTAAGTGGGGAAGAATGTAATGACCCATATTTTTGGTCGATTAATTTTAAATATTTAATATCGAATTAAATATTGAGTTAATAATATAAATGAATTTTTATATTAAGTTATCGATTTAAAAATCAATTTCGATTTAATATCGAATATATTGAATTATCGTAATACAAAATAATAATAATTCAATTCGAGATTTAAGCTGAGTCAAAACAATTCAAATAATAAATATAAATTCTATGTGAATATAATCGATAATAATAATAATTTATTATTGAGAAATTGATTAGTTTCTGAATTTAAATTATTTTATATCGATCTAATATGGTCATTTATATTTACTTTCAAATTAAATATCAAAATATATTCAGCTCAGTTCAGAATAGTGTTACAATGTTGAAACGATAGTGGTAACAATAAAATAGCAGTTCGTGTGTGAACTCTGAGATATTTTAGTGGATTCGATCAAAATCGAATCGAAAATCAAATCGGTATCTATTTAAAAAGAATAAAAAATTCTTTATATCAAATCAAATCAAATTAAATTATATTTAAAGTCGAAATCGAAATCTTTTTAAATTCTTTAAAAGATATTGCTTTGTACTTAGCCGACCAGGAAATTTAATCATGTCCCCATCTTCTTCTACAAATCCGCGACTTCTCCCCCTTTCCTATTTATTTTTCCTTTTCCTCTCGTTTCCTTTTTCATCATTCACAACTCAAAACGAACCATGGTTTAAAAAAAAAAGATTGCGACTTCACTCTTGTTCGATATCCACAGGCGCACGCAAGTTTTGGAAGCTCGACAGTACAAGCGATGTTCTAGGGTTCCAATCACTTTCAATTTGGGGCAAAACTAGGCGAAGCTAGGGTAGCGATTTGGTTCGTGGTTTCGGGGAGCAACCGTTGCCAGAATTTGGTTGCCTTCAGTTTGGTCTCGTGGGAGCATGAGCGAGCTACAAAGCTCGATGGTTTCTTCAGGTGGCGATGTCGATTAGGGAGCTGGAGTTCGAAGTGACGAACTGGAGTTCGATGTTCAAAGGCTATTTGGGTTCGGTTGTGATAAACTAGGGTGCAGTGTCAAGATATTGAATGTCTGAAGTGCGATAGTGAATTGGGTGGCATAGTAATTCGAACTGCTGCTATTTGGAAGGCTGATGCACTCGCAGAAGGGAGAGGTGAACGCGTGTGATGTGGGATTCGATCTGTGATTGGGATTGTGAAGTTTGAGTTTTGATTTTGGGAAAGTGCAATTTGTTTTAGGGTGGTGTTTGGGACTGGAGTTGGACAATGAAAAGTTGGATCCTGTAGTATTGCAGGATTTGTTGTTCGTTGGGAGTTTAGTTGGTAAAAGTAAGTTTGGGAATATCGTGTTTTATTGTTCGAACAGGAGGAGAAAAGGGTACAATGTTCTGCATTATTTATTGGGAAATTTCGAACTGAGTTTTGTAAGGGATTGTAGGTTGACTATGGGACGTTCGATGAAATGCCAAAGTGAAATGGTGCAGTAATGTAGGCTGATGCAGTTTTGGGGATGTTCGAGAATTGGCTTCGGGATTTGTCGAGTAGTTTTCAAACCAAGAAGGTAAACATTTTTAAGTAATTCAAAATACTTAGAATTTTTTTATTTAAATGTTAAGTTAATTAAATTAATTAGAAATGTCTAATTTAATGTATATAATTTGGTAATTCATTTAAGATAATTTGTTTAAGTAGTTTAAATAATTAGTGCAGATTAATGGATAAGGATTTAATTAATTATAGGTGCAAATAAAATTCATTCAATTCGATTCATAGCCGAGACGATTTGGAATTTAATTGGATATTTGGCAAACCGGAAATCAGGTGAGTAAATCTCACTTAAAAATTTATTTTTTATCATTAAAATAAATTGTTGGTTGCTTGGTGGCAATTTTAAATTAGTTATCAGTATTAGTTACTATATATGTTAGTTATACCTAGGCTTGGTGATTGTGGTTATAATATATATATTGGATTTCCCATAGTACCATTAGCGGATGCCCGTAGTATCATTAGCGGATGACCTTATCGCCCCACGATATATGAGTGGATGACCTTCTATACCGTGATATCCTGCCTTGAAGCAGGATTGGTATTATTATTACTGTTGACTAACATCTGTGGATGCAAGGAAAACAGGTTGGAGGAATCCGACTGGATTCCTCAAATTTATTTATTTTTGTTTGCATATTCATATATGTGATGTGTTGAATTGGATTGATGGTTTGAATGTTTGGATTATTGAATATCACTGGCCCAAAACTATTGATATTTAGAAATATCATAAAACATGATTTTTAGATTCAAAAAGGAAAATTTAATTTCCAAAAAAGAAATTTTATTTTGGATTGGCTAGGGAAATAATAACTTGTTTTAATAAGTTAAAACATGTAGTTAAGCTAATGTTCGTTGTTTATAAATTATCATCTGATAATTTAGAAATGTAAATTCGGGGATGATTCTAAAAAGAGGAAAGTTTATTTTCCAAAGCAGAAATTGGATTTCAAATAGAGTTTGAAAATATATCTTGTTTTGATATTTGAAACAAGAAGTGTTATTTGTGAACGAGGTTTATAAATAGAAAGTAATATTATCAATTGATAATATTAAATTTCAAATTCAATTATGAATTTGAAATGGAAAACTTTATTTTTCGAAATGGAAATTAGATTTCAAATGGAATTAGAAATCGGAAACTTGTTTTAATATTTAAAACAAGAAGCGAAATTTATATAAAATATTTTTAAATAAGAGGAAAATACTGTTATTGGATAATTTGATATTTTAATTCAAGTATGAATTTTAAAAAGGTGATTTTGAAATCCTTTCAAGAAGAAACGATGAAATTTATTCCGATATTCGGAATGCAAACTGAATTTAAATATATGCACATGGATTTATGATTTGAATTCGACTATGTCGAATTTATAGAAGTAAAATTATTTTCATAAGATTTTGATGTGGAATTAAATAGAAATTTAAGATTTAATTTGAAAATAGATTGTGTATATATATAGGTTATAATTAAAATATATTTTAAAAAAATGGAAATCGAGTTTCAATAGATTTTTAAGATGGAAGTTGATTTTAATAAGGAAATTTATGTATAAACAATATTTATATATATGTGGTGAAGTAATTTCATCGAGTGAATTGGAAATAGATTTCCAAATATAAGAGATCGAATGGAATGTGAGGTTTAAATCGAGTTGTTGTTTACAAACTTTTATCTGTCTCTAGATAAGAAAGTTGTCGATCAAGGTCTAAGAGGTAATTAAAATACCCCAACTTGAACGACTTCACTATTATCAAGGGATAATATTAGTTTGTAAAGGTAGTTGGATAAAATAATTATATTTACATAAAGGAAATTTATAGTTGGAATTTGATGAGATCGATATTTTATAAATAATCAAATTCCATATGGATTGGACTTAAATATAGAAATTTGAGTTTTGAATACACTCACGAATAAGATATGAATATGAAATAAAAATCGACAGGTTTGAATAACTTGAACTGTTAAGTCAGATTTGGATAACAGGCTTGAATTACTTTAAAATATCGAAAATGAAGTTGGAATTATTTTATAAACGAAGTTTTTAAACGTTTATATTTAATTTAATTAAAACGAACTCGCCGCGGCATGGTAGTTCATAATTTGGTGATTCGAACTTCATTTGAGTATATAGAACTCAATATAAGTCGGAATTCGATGAAACAAGAAACGCTGGGACCAATTAAATAGTAGTTTTCAAATGGAAAAGAAAAATCTGGATTTCGCCTTATAGATTTTGAGTTATGTCAAAATCAAATTTTCAAAAAACAGCGCCAAAATCGTTTATAAACCATAACGGTTTATTTAATGAATAAAAAGGATTTTCAATAATTTGAAAAATCCAGATTTGGGTTATCAAATATATACGAACACAAGGGGAGTGAGAGAAGTGATTTTTAAATATAAAAATCAGGTCTTGCGTCATGAAAGGAAAATAACTAATTACAATGTAATTAGTGAAGAAGTGGAATCAAACTTAGTCTCTGTTAAGTAAATTGGATTTGTGAATTTAAGTTTGAATTCAAATATGAAACTCGAGTTAGAAATGGAAATCAATAGGTTTATAAGCAAGTTAAAATATATTTGCTTATGATATGTTCAACTCAAAAGTGTATTAGGCAAAATAGTAAATTAGCGAAGTAATTAGCAAATTGAGTTAAAAAGGGATGAATTGATTGAAATAAATTGGAAATGGCCGTATATATTTTGAACAGGTATGGAATGAAGAAAATGGAGATTTATATTTTTAGTGCCCGACAAAAAGGTACATGTTTAAATTTCCATATGAGGTTTTATGCGCCGAATCGGCAAGCCGCTTGGCTTTTTGATTTTCTTTTTGAATGGAAAAGGCCTAGAGAGGCGAGTTGGGGTTTGAACGATTGACTGGTATAGGGGAGGTGCTGGCGAAATTTTTCAGAAATTTAAGGAGTTAGAATATTTTTAAGAAATTTTGATAGTAGAAATCGATATAACGATATATAGTACTCGATAAGAAATGAATTTAATATAAAATATTAGAAAGGGCCAATGATTGTGAAATTGTTTGATGGATGTTTATGTTTTCCCTTTGATAGTTAAATCACCGGCTATCAAAGATTTTAACCATCGTTGTCAATATGGAGAGACCGGTTGGATTTAATATCCGAAAACCACTCTGTATAGGCATAGGCGTTACGAATTAGATTATGCTGAAGATAACCGAAGACGGAGTGAAATTCGAGAGCTGTTATGCTTGTCCAGTCCCAGGACAACTTGTATGGATGAATGTCTGACAGAGTATTCCTAACGGTCACATAAGACGATCTTTTCAAGATATTACGTCTAGTGGCGGAGAAATTCGTTCCTCTTAGCTTTTATACCAATATTTCTGGGAAGATCAACTAGTGATTTGATGGGTTTGACGATGTGACATTCAAAGTATACGGTGGCCAGATGTTCTAAAAGATAGACGTAGCCTCAAGCTTTACAACCGAGAATGACAAAAATCGGGCAGGCAGCATGGCTATGTGGGCCATTAGGGTGTATAATCACCTATCTAGAGAAATTCCATTTGCTTCTTTAATCAATTTCCATGTTGTCCCTTTTCGGGAAACGGTGGTTTGAGCCCAACCGTTGGTGATATACAATCGATACACTCAAGCAAAATGAGTGGCCGGTCATGTGTGGGCCTGGTTGTAAGGCATTCTTGTTGAACCCATTGCGTTCCATTCTAGAGATACACTATCGACATGTGGTCCCATACCTTGTCATAGCTGGAATCCAATCTCCAATAAGCGCCCTGCGGTTTTTGATTTTATACTATATATAGAGAGCGTGAGATGCAAGCGTTCTACTATTTGGTTATTCATTTGATTAGACATTATTATAATATCACTGGATTTTGATATCAAAAATGTTTTCGGTTATAGTTTGGTAAAAACCATCCGTGTTTATGTGTGGGTTGGTATTACTATTATCCTTTTCTTTCAAAAGTTTTTTTCCCAAAGTTAAACCATATGGTTGGAGCTTACTCACACCAGTCTCATGACTGACCCAGAGTTTATTTTATTTTTCCTAAACTCTTGGGTGCCCAAATTTGTACGGGCAGCCAAGTGTTTCAGGCTTTACAGATACACTTGGAGGAGCTTGAAGCAGGAGGCTTCACCATTAGTTATTTAGAGTTATTTCCGATGCACCAAATGTTGTATTGTACTCTGATGATGGTATGTATATATTATATAAAAATTTGTATTTTAGAGCTTATGTTATATAATATATTTTATATGTTCCGTTGTGAGGTTCTGTATTGTTATTTCTATTCTTCTTCTATCTTTTCTATTTTCTTTAACCCTAATGACTCGTATTTCTGTATTATTTGAGTTGGACATGTGTTGTATTAGTTAGCTCAGATAGTACTGATTTTCGGGCCGTTACACGCTGTCAGCATGATTTTTCAGACGAATAAAAACTAGGTTTAAGGTCCTTTAAATAGCCATTGCCCCCTGAATCTGGACGCTGCTCACGTCTAGGCACGTTCGGTCAATCCGACCCAGGGGTCGACCCCATACTGCCTGAGTCGACCCCATACTGCCAGAGTCGACCCAAATCCATATTTACATACGTTCCAATTGTGACCTCTAGGTCGACCCCAAACGGTCGGCCTTCCCCCAAAACGCGCACCTGATTTTGAATTTTTTGATTTTGAATTTCTTTGAATTTATATATATACATACATATATATGTATATATATTCTCCCTATATGCAGACAAACTTCAAGGCATAATAACTTCTTCATACGAAGTCATTTTTACGCAGACTTAGTGTCTATCTTGACCAAAATTTTGAGACGGTCGCAATGGCGTAGTCCATTTCCCTTAATTATGTATATTAAATTAATTATTATTTAATTTTTCCCCTTTAGTGTTGCTAAAATTATGGGGTGTTACATTCTTCCCTACTCAAAGGATTTCGTTCCCAAAATCTCCAAACTAAGAAGAATGTATATCTTGCCATCCACATCCATATACTCATCCACCAATCACTGGCATCCATTGTCCTTAAAAGATTTCTAATGGTTATATGAACACATGCAGAGGTGTGTTTTATATGCCCCAATACTAATGCGAAAGATCAGGCGGTCTACTGATTCAGTTGACCTCCTTAATGTAATGTATGTCTGTGTCGTGAGTCCAACATGTATGCAACAATCCTAGTATAACATGTAAGTTCTATATGGGTGCACAATCATTCGTCCAAGTGCAATATCCATATGATGATACATCCAATTTCATCCACTAAAAGAAGAAAAATGCACACACATCCATATGTAGTATGAGAGTGATTGAGCCGATCTAGTGCCTAATGTGTGTGTGTGTATGCATCCACGAGCAACCACTAGCAAACTCTTGCATCCATCAAACATAACATGTTTCAAACACATGTTTAAAATCATGGGACTCCTACCTAAAGGTCGAAGATTTGATTGATAGGATATACTTAAATGATAGAAGCAAGCAAGAATAAAAGTTTTTGGAAGAGAGGTTAAGAACATTCCCTTGAAAAGAAAAGGGTACGAAGTGCAAAATCTTGTCTTCAATCTCCCAAGTTGCATCCTCTTAGTTACGTAGCTTCTTAACTTCTGATCCAAGAATACAAAAAGGAACTCGTCTAATTGTCGCCTCCCTTTCTACCTCAACTTCCTTAATCATGCTCAGCTCAACTTTGTATCGTGTAGACACTTCCATAAATAAGAAATGTGGAAAAACATCCTGAATATCCACACATAAGCAAAGAGAGTTTTACACCTTAGTCGCAAAGATGACCGAAGCACCCTATTCTGATATGCTTCACCTAACCAACACCTTTTCAAGTAGCTCCCCTACTCATTTGCTGAGCTCCCTCCTTTCCCTTGGAGCCATATGGCGCATAGGTAATGCAACTGGCTTTGCATTGTCCACCAGGTATATACAAAAGTCGATCACGCGCCTCGGAGGTAAGCCCCGGACCCCCTTAAAACATATGAATACTCACGAACTATTGGTATAGATTGCAGATCATCAATAGTTGCGTCAAGAGATTCTAGGAAACTAAGCATGACAGACCCCTTAGGGTCACAAGAAATCTCGAGGGTCTTCCCATGGAAAGTCAGAAATTTAACAACCCTCCTCTAACAATCAAGAATGGCACCATACATGGCTAGCCAATCCATCCCTAGAATCAGACAGTATCCTATAAAACCAAGTACATATGTGTCGTATTCAAATTCGACGCCTAATACTGATATTCTCAAACCCGATAAATCATAGACAGATGAGCCATACCCTCAATGGGGTTTGAGACGACAACGAGATACAAAACCATACTAATACTAAGGTGCAGAGACTTAATCACAAAATTAGATATAAAAGAATGCGAAGTGCCTGAATTAAAAAGTTTTAGTAGGATGATTGGAAAAAGAAAATCAAACCTTCAACAGAAACTTTCCTACCTCTATCCGGTACACCATCATCGAGAGCATGCATCTGCCCTCTAGAAGATCCTTCCCTTTTGCCCTGCCATTGCTTCTTCGGGCACTCCCTAGTATAATGTCTGACTTCCCTATAGTTGAAGCAAGCATTCTTCCTTTTTTTGCAGTCTTTGACCAAATGACCCACGTTCCCGCAACCATGGCATTTCTTTTTGCCGTAAGCTTTGTCGTGCTTTCCGCTCCCTTGTTATTGTTCTTTCTTGGTCCACACTTTCTTGTTTTATGTTTCCTCAACCTTAACTTCCATCTTTTCAGCTTTATCTTCCTCATGCATTAAGGTCATATCAACGAGCCTCTCAAAAGTTTCTCCCATTGAAATATGGGACATAGCTAACCCATGAAGGGGTTCATTCAGTCCTTTAACAAACCGCAAGGCCTTCTTATGTGGAGTGTCTACTAGTTCCAAACCGAATCTAGCTAGCTGGTTCAATTTGTTCACATATTCTTTAACAGCCATGTCTCCTTATTTGAGCGCCAAGAAACTCTCCATTTGCATGCTTTTCTCAGCTTGACAAAGAAAATTCATTTCAAACCTCTATCAAAAGTCATTCCAAGTTTCCACCGGACACCCCACTTGGGTTACTTCCCACCAGAACGAAGCTTCATCCATCAGTAGCCAGGCGGCTAGCTGAATCTTCCTATGATCGTCCACATCGAAGATTGCAAACAAGTCCTCTGTCTCCTTGATCCAATTACTTGCCTCTAGGAACATCTCGGTTCCATGGAATGGCCTTCCTCCTGTAGCACGAAAATCTTTGCAGATCTTAGGGAAGTTATCTGCTCGCAGAGGGGGAGGAGGAACGATGGGTGCAACTGGGGGAGGAACGTCAGCTTGACCACCGGCAGGCGCCGTAGCCTCTAGATACCTACGGAACCAGCCTGGTATCGTAACGCCCTCAGGAATATTGGGTTCCCTAGATGTGTTGAAAAGAAAAGGAAAAGGGGTTCAAACAGAGAATCGGATGATATTGCATATGGGTTTGGGAAATATGTTTTTCAAAACAGACTTTTCTTTTGAAAATGCTTTCATTTAGAACCTTTTTTTTAAATAAATTTCAAAATCTTTTATCCGATCTGGTAACCTTCTACTTTGATACCAAGGGTGACACCCCACGTCCTTTAATGTCACTCACTAAGGGAATGCATTAAATTTCGTGAGGCATTATAGGTAAAAAGTAACAGAAATATTACAAGACGGATATAAAAGCATCAGCGGAAGTTAAATATTTGTTTCAAACATAAATCATAACATCGTGGTCCAAAATACCATAAATCTGAAACTACATAAACCCCATTACAATAATATAAAACTTCTGTCTTGTACCATCAGAGTACAGAAAATACATAAAAAGCATAATTCCCCCAAAAGATACAAAGCCATAATAGTTAAAGATAGAAACTTGAGCAATACTTCAAAAGCTGCTCCAAGCAAGATGATAACTGAGTCCTGACTAAGCCTGAGAATTCCCACCCTACGAACCCAGTGAGGGGGGGGGAGGAAGAAGTGGAAACAAAAAGGGTCATACATAAAGTCTGGCGAGTCCAGTTATTTTTAGCAAGTAAATAAGTAAAAGTATCATGACAGGCATATAAGATGGACAAGAAAGATAACATCATAAAAGCATGTATGACGAGGTAAACATGATAGAGTTTATATGCTCCCCTAATAATTACTCTGTTTATTCTCCACACCAATACTAGTATAACAGATATGTAACAGGATTACATACTCCCTAATTGCTTAACAGAAACAGGAAGATCCCAACAGAAATATAATGGTAGTTTTAGGTGTACTCTAGTAACGGGTTTTAACCCAAACAGAATTAGCCGGTACCTAAACAGAAATAACGGGTGTTAGCCCAAAAAGAAACACAGGTACCCCACAGAAACAGACAGGACTAGATGTACCCTATTTACTACCCCTCAATCGATCGACTCCCTATTACGTAAATACCCTGTGTCGGCCCCACAGTAGGGTGTATTACTTCCTAAAGTGGCAACCTATAGAAGGACACAGACCTATTTACTGGTGCTACAGCAGCTTATTTTCCCAGATGCAGGCCGTACTCATGCACCCACATGAGTCTGTTGGAAAGCGCCAGTACACACCTCCTCTCGGATGAACCTCTTACAATTAGTTTAGTAAGCATGCCCTGACCCCTACCTAGTGCGAGGTCCCCCTTTAATACCAGAATGGGTTACTGACTAGTATGGGTCCCACACAACAGATGACACAAGCCAACCCTTACAGATCTTGTGTCCCGAACTAACTAGGATTTTGACAGGTTGTGCCTAACAGATTTAACAGATTCACATAACCCCCTACAGATTTACCGGTTAACCTTTACAAGATAACGATCCATATAACCCCAACATATTTAACAGGTTAAGTTTACTAAATTAACAGGTTTGTATAACCCTTACATATTTAACAGGCTTACTTAACCCCACAGATTTAACAGGTCTACTTAACCCTACCAATTTAACAGGTTTACTTAACCCCACAGACTTAATAGCCTTACTTAACCCCACATACTTAATAGGTTTACTTAACCCCACAGATTCAACAGGCTCATACAATCCTTATGGATTTAAACAGGTTAAGTATTACAGATTATCAGGCTATCACCATTCACATTGACTTCTTTTCACTTCCAAAATTACACTTGCTTATTAATTTAATATAATTATAACTTAATCCATTTAAGATTATTAATAAGCCCCATCACATGTTATTCTTTAGATTGTAATTAACGGAAGTAAACATACAATCTTTCACCCCTGGATTGTAATTAACAGAAGTAATTTTACAATCTTTCATCCATGGATTGTAATTAACGGAAGTAATCTTACAATCCATTGTATTATTCATTATCTGACTCCGTATTTACAATAACATATTCTACTTAGCAGGTTATTATGCACATCTCAATTCACATGTTTATTACTTAACATGTCACTTACCGTTTATGATTAAATAAAACTTATTTCATTTCATAACTTTTACTCATTCCTTCTTATTTAATCATAATTCTATCTTATATTATCACCACAACTTATCGTTGTTTACTTATTAACTTAGTTAACTAACTAAGGTTTACTAATAAGTCCCTTTCCCCATTTGTAACACTTATGTTATAACTTCCACTTGTCTCTAGGAAAAGTCTACCTATATATTTTTCTTGTTCATACATGTTATGCCCCAGACCTCTCACATTAAGTCAACCACTTGTGGATGCTGGATATGTCGGGCGGCTCCAGGCACACTTAAACCACAAGGTTAGACTTAACCTCGTGTCGTAGTGCCCTTACGCATTAGACCCCTCACATTAGAATAACCACTTGTGGTTGCTGGATATGTTGGGCGGCTCCGAGCAGACTTATACCACAAGTGCCTTCTAACCTCATGTCTAAGCGTTATTACAGTTCCATTATTTTAGGCATATTCATATTAATAATTTCCCTATTTTAATTATGGATTTTCATGCCCCTTTTCAATTCACATTTTATTATGCACCATATGCTCTTTTTGCCAAGTCATAAATCATGGCATATATATATATATATACACATTATGCACAAACCCATATCCACATATTTACCAATTTATGCCCCATGTCCATATTCACCCATCTCAATACAAGTAATACCCAAATCCATATTCACATATTTCCCAATGTATGCCTAAAATTTATATCCACGTATGTTCCAATTTATGTCCCAAAACAATATTTGCACATGTTCCAATTTATGCCCAATTTCATATTTACATACGTTCCAATTTATGCCCCAAATCAATATTTTTTCCCAACGATTCCAAATTTCGCGCATTCGCATATTTCAACGTTAGGCCTAGGCTCGAAGGTAGCCTGGCTATATAAAAATAAAAAGAGAAAAGAGGGAGAGAAGAGAATCAAAAACAGGCATAATAGCGAATCAATAATTAACTAGCAGGAATAGGCATATTATGACAAGATTTGACATGGGACGATATTAACATATAAGAACAGATCTGGTGAATATGTCATAATAGAACTGATTTAGGCATGATTCAAGATCCGTTTTTACATACATATCAAGATTGCCTCTAAATATTTAGATCTAAAAATAACATAGACTCACAGTGAATAGATCTAAGAAAATGGATCCAAATTACTGCGAAGAACACTTGAATTCGTTGTTGTAGCAATTGTCGAATTGATTTTGGAGAAGAATAGGCTATTCAATCGAAGTTGCAACAGAGCCTCGCCATCACCATGATTTTTTAAACGAATAAAAAATAGGTTTAGGGTCCTTTAAATAGCTGCTGCCCCCTGAATCTGGACACTGCTCACGTCCAGGTACGTTCGGCCAATTCGACCCAGGGGTCGACCCCTAGGTCGACCCCATACTGCCTGAGTCGACCCCGGGGTCGATCCAGCAGGGGCTCGGATCGACCCCAAACGGTCGGCCTTCCTCCAAAAACGCACGCCTGATTTCGAATTTCCTGATTTTTAATTTCTTTGAATTTATATATATATATATATATATTCTCCTTATATGTATACAAACTTCAAGGCTTAATAACTTCTTCATACGAAGTCCGTTTTACGCAAACTTGGTGTCTATCTTGACCAAAATTTCGAGAATGTCGCAATGGCGCAGCCTATTTCCCTTAATCCTGAATATTAAATTAATTATTCTTTAATTTGTCCCCTTTAGTGTTGATAAAATTATGGGGTGTTACAAATACAACCGTTTTAGTCATTTTCAAAACATCACATAGATTGGGCAGTTAAAGCATTGGCTTGTCATATGCAAAGTGCGGGGTTTGAAACCCGGCAGTGCCACTTTGCAAATTTCCAATTTTTTTCGTTCAAATACATCCAGTTTAACTTGTTCATTACTCAAAAATCGACTTGGTATATTGGTTGTTGCATCTGCGTTTCTCTGGAGAGACCAGTGTTCAAATCTCATGTGCTAAATTTTTCTTCTTCTGCGATTTTTTATTTACAATAATCAAACATGGCCATTGCCTTTTCAAGAGCCACATGAGCTAGTTGGTAAAGGCGCATTGTCGCTTTCTAAAGAGGCACTCCAGCTACATTTTTGCATTGTTATGTAGTTCCGCTTTAAACCGAAATAATGAACTTTGCCGATCGCCTTATCTTCAAAGTATGTGATGGTTAAGTGGTACAGGCACTTATATAATGTTGTGCTAGGCTGAGTTCAAGATCCACTATCCCACATTTTTCTTTTTCGCTATTTTTCTCTTTGTCCATCATTTTTTTAGTTCTTTTTTCTTTTTGGATATGACATTGGTGGCATGCTCTAATCCAAACCTTCTTTTTCCCATTTTCCAATCAATTTATTTTTACAATATTTTAACTATTTGATCTGAAAAAATAAAAACTCAATAAACATGTTAGTAGCAGCGTCGTGTAGTTGTTATCACCAAAACACTGAAATCGTATTTTCAATATTATCCCCATTTTTTATGATAAACTATATGACTTTATAAATAAAATGATATTTCACCCTTAATATTTGCTTCCTGTAAATTTATATACCCCCCTCCTCGCCCCCCCTCCCCCCCCGGGGTCATAATGCTCAATTTTCTCCTCTTTTGTTATCAACAAAAAAAATGAAAATAAGAATTTAATTTGGGTTGTATATTAGATTGTTTCACAACAACACTGCATTTTTTTAATAGTGTTGTGATATTCTAAAAATCTAAAATACCGATCCTTAAAATAAATAAATAAAATGAATAAGATATAATGAATTTTATGCAGTTTCATTGTCCACAAATGCTTGTTTCCCATCATATGTATGAATATTTGTCATTTTTTTGTATTTTTCAGGTACCTTCTTGCAATAATTATATATTTTGGTACCCGCTTCTTCCGTTAGGATCCAAGAGATTAGTTCAAAGATAACCATACCTAATAGGGTTTAATGATACCTTCAGAAATAATCATTAACGTATTTTTCCAATTGATAGGAACCCAATGCTTAGATAATTTTTATTCGTAATTCCTATCATTAATTTTGTACTTCTACAAATATTATGAACATTACTAGTAAAAAAAAGTACTTGAATTTCTGTAAATTTTTGATCTAGAATTTATACGAACATTCGTACTAGCATTAGCTTTTTTTCTATACATAAAGGTGTATCTAGTACTATTTCTATGATAAACTTTGTTATATCCTAAACTACTTTTATCATGTAAATGTCTAAAAGTAGATAAAATCGTGTTTAAAACATTTTGACCTTTGTTAAATTTTGCAAAATCATTGTTACATTTTTCAAATTTGATCTGAAGTCACCATTGACATTTTCAAAAGCAATTTTTCTATTTTTCTAATCATTGATTTCCTTATTTAACTCAGAATTCTCCTTCTTCAACATATTATTCTCATTCTCATTCTCGAGATGATCAATTCAAGAATTTGAATTCTAAAGATGATTAGTAAATTATTATTTTCTTCTCAAACCACACATTTCTTTTAAAAAATGTTTTAGAAGCTCACATTCTTTAATTAAATTTAAATTTCTATCGTTTAAAGCACTATTATCTTTGTTAAGAGACAAAAGATTAGATTAGGCTTATTTAAAGAATTCTCTAAGGATGTAATTTTATTTCGCAAAAAATCTTATTCTCTTGAAAGGTTGCTATTATTATCAATTAATTTATTATTTACTTTTATAAGGAAATTATTTTGTAAAACAAGTTCTTCAAGAGAAGTTTCAAAACCCTTTGTTTGTTTTACTGAAAAAATGATTTTTCCTTTTAATTAGTCATGTATTAGCTCATAAATTTTTAATTTAGTCAAGCAGCACAATTGATCTTTTGTGATAATTTGAAATCTTTAAGTAAGTTCCCATGTGATGCTAAAAGGTCTTTATAAATAGAACCATAGCGTATCGATTTAGATTTGAATGTAGCCATGATGCATTTGTGCTGAGATTCTATATCTTATTGCTTGCTTTTTGAAATTTTATCATTCTCTGTCATTGAATTTTTAGTGGATATTCTCTTTCTAGCCATTATTCTAAGATGTTGTTATGATTAGTTAATACCAAACTCTGATACCAATTGTTGGTTCGGGTCTGCGGCGATGAATGAATAGTATCTATGCATTGGATTGACAATGGGCAATATATATATATATATAGAGAGAGAGAGTTTGAAGTGCAGTAATTATAGTAGAAGAAATATAGATATAATATTAGCAGAAAATATAAAAGCAATAAAGTAAAATGACAACTGAGATATTTATACTAGTTCACAACTCTGTTCTATGTCCAGTCCCATACTCATTCTAGAATTTTAGCTAAACAACAATCCTCACTTAATCCAGAGGAATAAGTATTACAACAACTAAGAGCAGAACAAGACTTGAACCACATAGCAAGATTTTGCCTCAGCAGCCGTAAAGGCGTTTGACGTGCTGGAGCAGTGGAACATGATTTTTACCAATATAAAATATAATCAACTCTTTACGTTCTTAATAACACGAATACATCACAATATAGTATAATTCCTATAGCCTTCAATAATAATGATGCAGGTTCAATGCGCAGAGGCTAGAAACTGAAATATGACTAGATCTGAATATTAGTGGAGTGAAACAGCACTGGTCTAATACTTTCTTTGAAATAAATATGAAATTTGGAGCGTTTGGAAGCAATGTTAGAATGATTTAGAGAAGAGGATTGTGTTTTATTTTTGTGAGTTGTGAGGATTATATAGTAGTGATAAGTTGTCGTTAAATAAAAATAACCCTTTAGCAATTTCTTTTGAAAGAGACACAGCCGGTGGAAGGTTGCATTTGGTTGAATAGATGTATATATTGGATATTGACCTTTCATTTGTTAACAGTATTATAACACAACCGTTGAAGTTATTTCCAGAACGTTACATAGGCTGGGTGGTTGAATCATTGGTTTTTTATGTGGGTAGTGCAAGGTTCGAAGCTTGGTAGTGTCATTTTGCAAATTTCATTCATTTTTTTCAGTTCAAATAAAGCTGCACCTGTTCATTACTCAAAAGCCACCTTGTTTCATTGTCTGGTGCATCTATGTTTCTTTGGGGATACCAGAGTTCTAATCCCACGTGCTACATTTTTCTTCTTCATTTTTTTTATTTACGTTTATCAAACATGGTTGTTGCTTTTCAAAAGCCACGTAGACCAGTTGGTAAAGGCGCATGGCTGCTTTCTAAGAGGTGTTCGTTTGAATCCTACCAGCTACATTTTTGCTTTTTTATGTAGTTCTGCTTTAAATTGAAATAATAAACTTTTCCAACCACATTGTCTTCAAAGTATGTGATGGGTAAGTGGTTGAGGCACTTGTATTGTGTTGTGCTAGGCTGAATTCAAGTTCCACTATACAACGTTTTTTGCTTTTCACCATTTTTTCCTTTGTCCATCGTTTTTTTATTCTACTTTTCTTTTTGGTTATCACATTGTGGCATGCTCTAATGAAAACCTTCATTTTCCCATTTTCCAAAAAAATTATTTTTATAATATTTTAAATATTTGATCTGATAAAATAAAATTTCAATAAACATGTTAGTAGCAACGTTGTACAGTTGTTATCATCAAAACACCAAAATTGTGTTTTCAACATATGTTTCAATCATTCATTTATTATAAATTTCAAATAGGAAAAAATATATCCCTGCCCCACTCATTTATTTATTGAATTTTTATTTATATCACTTATCAAATGTAACCAACCTAAAATTTGCAAATGTAAATCATATAACATTTCAAAGCATATAACCAAACATATGTTATATTAACATATTTAGCTTTTACTTAAGTTACATTTGTTTAATGCACAATTCATACTTAAATACATAATAAAGTTTATGGTATAATTCCATCTTAATTAAGTTCTTAAGTCTTAATTACCATTAAGAATACTAATTAATTTCTTATTAATATTAGTGTACAAATCAAGTTCATGTTCAATTCCATCTCATTAAATCAAATTTGCGTCAATATTGTTTTTGTTATCCTTCCGAAACTTAAATTTATTACCACCTTTTCTAAGTTCAACGTTATTTTTAAATAACTAAGCTCGGATTTTAAATGAATAATAGCATGTGTTATTTGCTTTGAAACATGTCATAAAATTACATTTTCCTAAATTGTACTTGCAAAAATCTATTTTTCGTTATAAGTCCAATTGATATTATATATTTCATAATCATTATTCTCTTTTTGAAAATTTTATTTCCTCATAAGGAGGATCTTATCATTTCATAAACATCTTTCAAATTTTAGATTAATACTTCAATTTCATTTACTTTAATCAAATTAATGTTTCTACATAGTAATGTTAAAAACTTCTAAATATCACATTTATGAAACATAATTTATGCTATACTTATTAAGAAATCACTATTATTTTAAAATCATTTCATACAAAAAAATTAATACAATAAACCCTATTTATTTACAATTTATCATCTAATAAATCATCTTTGTACAAATTTTCTAAATATAGCATCTTTTAAGTTCAGATATTGCCTTTCAAAATACTTTATTTCACCAATTAATAGACCAAGGGATTATTACCCTAGTTATTAATATTACTAATACATTCATATTTTCTCATTAATTCATAATATGAGCTGTACTTAAAATTTCTTTACTTATTTATTCTGCCAGGTTAAAGATACATCTGAACATGAGCCATAAGCTGAACCCACGAATGAACCTAATTAATAAGAATCAACCAAGGATGAAGAACCTAATTAAAAATAAATTAGAGAACAATTAAAATTTGGAAAGGTATCAGTCATAAATTCCCTAAGATAGATTCAGAATATGGATCAAGTTCGGCTAACGGAATCCTAATCGAAGAGGTACCTATCAAAAATGATGGATTCCAAAAGAAGGAAACTCCAAGAAAAAGGCTTTTTTTTTGAAAAAAAATATATATCTACAAATACTTTTAAAACCAATTTATACTTTTCAAAATATGCTCTTTCAAGAATAATTCTGAGACCGATTCTACTCATTTTAAGGTATTGCTACTCTATCTTTAAAGAGTTTTCAATTCAATAAGCTAAAGTTTTCTAAAACCAAAGCTCTGATACCAACTGTAACGACCTGCTATTTTTAGCCATTTAGTTTGATAATAAAACCAACTCAAATTGTTTAAACTAGACGATTGTTATTGCTATGGGATTAAATATAAAATCGTCACAGAATCATAGATAAATCATATATGTGGAATAATAGAATATCTCATAGTGGAATATATAAAATACAATAGTAGTTCATGAAGTAACTAAATATAAAATCTCAAAATTCACACATAATATTAGAGTTACATAATCAAATACAACTGAAGTCTAAATACATGGAATTTACAATGTATAAGGAATACTAAAATAAAAAAGGTAGAGACGAGGTTTTCAATAAGTCTTCAACCCCAAAAGGTGGAATCTCAATATTGTAATACTCGGTCTAACCCGAGCATAAAATGAAACAAAACACTCGAGCAAGAACTAATGCTCTCATAAAAGTAAATCAACTCAAGTGAAATATTCAAATTAAATGCACAAGTAACTTAAAAGATGTTTGGGAGTCTCATACTTTAAGGATTTGTTAAACTGGATATTATATAATACAATACACTACTATAATAGTGTTTATGGTAATATACTACTGAAAATAACACAAGTGGGATTATATTTTTACCCTTACTTTGTTTTTATTCCATAGTCTATATGATACCATAAACCCACCATAAACTTGTGGCATTAGAGAGCACTACATAAGTACGACACAAATCAAAATCGTGTGGGGCTCGATCAGGATAAAATGACAAGGCACTGAGGTTATACCCAAAAGTAGGATTCTACTGAATTGAGGTTCTTGACTGATAATAACGCATAACCGCAGCTACCACACACCTCAAACAATACTCCTAGAATAAAAGGCGTGCCCAATCAATCACAAGGTAAGAAATATGGTATCAAAGAAGCATGTCCAAAAAGAGGCGTCAACTCAATTGGCATGGGTATGGCTCCTATTTTAGTCATTTTAATTATGACCCGAAGGTCAAGGTCATCCATCATCGTTCTCTTACTTCATTTCAGTACTGTTCACCAAACCAACTTACTTCATTCTAGATTCTCCACCATTTATACAGTTGTTAAAGTGGTTCCCAGTATTGATAAAGTGTATGACAATATCTAGCATTAGTCTTTTTAACAACCAAACACTTTCATCTTTCATACTGTGGTCATTTATATTTGAAATCATATTTCAATCATAAATCAATTTAACTTCAAGTACTGATTTTTTTTATAATAATTTATTCAAAACCATTAAGTATTTGATTCTGTTTCGAATTTCATATTATCAATGGTTCATTAACAAGTTCAAGTTTTGACTTCTATTTTCTATATCACAAATGTAATTATTAATTGAAATCATTATCTTAGATTATTTCGGACTTAATAGCTCGAATTGGAAATAAACTTCACTTAAAATAATAAAATATATTTAAAAATGGTTTAATTTTAAAATAATAGAATTAATTAAATTTTATATAAAAATGGTTTTATAAAAAATAGTTTTATTAAAATAATTATAATTTTTTAAAATTAAAATATATAAATAGTTATTAAATTTTAATAGATAAAATATTTTAAATATAATAATCCATTCCATGTCAAATATCTGCAATTCAAAATTTGACTTATCATAAATTCAAATTTCACATGTCCATTCAAATTGACTTAAATTAAGCTGATCCACATTAAAAATTATTGGTTTGCAGTTTAAATCACAATTCCAAACCATTACTTCAGTTTAGTTTAAGATTTAAATTCTAAATTGATTTCATTATATATTCAAAATGACTTTCATAGTTTGATTATTCAGTTAGTTTCTTGAATCAAACTCAAAATTTATTAAGTTGACAAATTATCAATTTAAATCTTTAAATCAAATTCTATCATTCATTTCATTTAAACCAATCTTAAGTTGAATTCTTACTTTAAGTTCGATTTATTAAAGTTATTATATTAAATTAAACTTTTATATTATATGAGAAAGAGATGAGTAAACAATCATAATTGGTTAGAGTGAACTCTAGAAATGGCGACTGATTCAAATCCCCTTCTCCACTTTTTCATTCTTCTTCCTCTCTTCACTTCAAATATCGCCCCTCTTCTCCATTGATTTCACTTATCGCCGATTTAGCTTTCGCTGCGCCTGGTTTCTCCTAGAGACCCCTCACCCAAATCATAATTTTCCCAGATCTGAACTATTTTCTGTCTTCTCCAACCCCATCTCTGCTTCTGATGATCCATAAGCTCATGCACATGCACAGTAACATGTCTCACTTTGGAATCCTCCAGAGCCAATTACACACAATGTTGTTCCTCATTCGAGACTGGTCGCAGTTGTCGAGGGAATGGTTTATATTGGTTTTTGGGTTTCGACGCATTTTGTGTGTTGGCTGTGAGTCGTGTAGTCGTGTGGTTTGCGTCAAATTTAGTTTGGGGTTTGGAGAACTGTACGATGGTTTTTAGTTCTGTTTTTGCCTATTTTGAGTGGTGAGAGTGGAGTTGTTTGGTCTTTGTTTTCTTGTATGTCGAACGACATCGATCTCACCAATATTAGTAAAGCATGGCTCGTGTCTTTGCTGCCATTATCGTGGCGTTTACACTGTCCGTGCCAAACACTTCCTTACCATGTCAATGTATTAAGCAACTATTCTGTAAGTGATGAATATGGCTACTTTTGTATGGATGATGGCTCTGCTTTTGGGTGTCATTCATTTCTACGGTAGGATGGTCGTGTTGTATCAAGTCAATCCCAAGTGCTATTCTGTTGTGATCCATGGTGGGTATGCTGTGCGAATCTTGGACGAGGTTTATCGTACCATGTCACATACCATGTGTTATTTAGTTGAAGCGACTGATGTTAAGTCTCTCTGCAATGCAATGTCCTATGTCCTTTCACGTCCCGTACATTGTTGTATAATGTGGAATGTAACCGTGTGCTTTTGTGTTGTATCAATGTACTGTCTGAGGAATATCACTTTTGTTTGAAGTATGAAATTAGGTCTTAGTATGCTCTAAGTCATTTTCTCTCCTTGTGTAGGGATTGAGATTTTTTGTAGTCTATATTTTTTGTCTAACTCCAGCTAGTTAAGTTTAGTGGTGTACGGTCTACCCTAAAAACCGATTCTAGTTGATTGGCAATCTGCTAATCTTCGGTACCTATTTGAACTTATTATTTGTTATAATAATAAGTGTTATGGGTCACTACAAAAATTGGTCATCCTTGCCAAAAAAATATTTACACTATATCAAATTAAATTTTAAATTAAATCTTTTAAAACTAAATAAACATTTTATATTAAATTGGAAATACTTTATAAAAAGTATTATATTAAATTAAGTTATATTATGTTAAATTAGTTTACATTATAAAATTTAGTTTTAATTAAATTTTAATGTTGGATATTAAATCTTAATTAAATTTATAAATTATTTTCGAACAACTATTTCATTAAATCAACTTTAACTTAAATTCATAAATTCAAGTTAAATGTTTCAAACATTAATTTAAACTAAAATATTTAAATTGAATCTCAAATCAATACATACTTAAAATTTCATAAAATAGTTTTATTTGACCAACAGTGTCGTATATAATTTTCTATCATATGGTCAAGTGAATCGGGTATGTGTCATCTCAACCCATTTAATTAAATATTCGGGTATATACCATTTCAACCCTTATCCAAATTCAATATCAGAAGGTATAGTGATTTAGGTATATATCATTTCAACCCATAGTAATTTTCCTAAATCTATAGGGAACTTGAAGTTTGAGAACATAAATTAAAACATAACAATATGTCACATAGAAAATACGTATCATGTCATTTATGTTCATAACAGTCAAGATATATCATATGTTTCAGAAACAAACATATATCACAAATAACACAATTACATATCATGAACGCAAATTTAAATTTAATAAAACAATCATGTAAACTAAAACAGTCCTAACATTTAAAATTAACCACTCACATGTTTTGAGTCACTCATTCACAAAATTTTAGTCAAGTGTAAGATAAACTCACTTTTCGTAGAGATAAAGAGGCTTGAAAAGTGGAGGCAAACGATTAAGGAACTAATCAGCATAATAGCGCTCTCTAACACCATGACACAAATCAATACACAGACAATTTAAAAGAGTAAAGTAAAAGGCTTTTAGTTATGGAATATGGATTTAGATTTTACAAAAATTACAAAAAAACAAAAAATTTGATCATTTTGAATTTTATTTTTAAATCAGTAAATCATAGAACATGAAAAAGTCATAAATTAAAAAGTTGTCCCAAATTCTTTTCTCTTCAATTAAGCAAAATAAGAAACATATTTCGATAAAATTAAAGAAGATATAACCGAAATAGTGATAGAAAAATTTTCAGGTTAGAAATTTAGACCCAAAAATGTGTTTGAAAGATTTGCGATTTCAACACAGAAAATTTTGAAATCATAAAAGGTAGTCAACATAAAAGTTGTAGATAATTAAATTCCACCCAAAATAAAATAAATAAAAATGGATTCGGATTATCTAACAGGAAGTTACGACTATGGGAAGATAGGGAAAAAATATGTAATTGATTTGAAAATAGAAAGGAGTAAAAGGGTATTAGAGTTAGGGTTGTGGCTTGTTTGGGTTCGGATCAGGTCAGTAGAGGTTGAAGCAAGGTAAGGGAAAGAGAAGAAAGAAGGAGAGGGTTTATGATTTAGGGATTAGAATTTTTAAGAGGAGATTATGGGAAAGGAAAATTTGAGAGAAAGAGGAGATGAGTAACACCCCATAATTTAATACACAATAATTATATATTGAAGACAATAAAATGAATATTAATTAATTAAATATTCAGAATTAGGCAAAACGAACTTTACCGTTGCATTCGTCACAAAATTTTGGTTCAGATAGACGCTTGATTTTCGTAAATCAGATTAAGTATGAAGAAGTTATGAACTAAAGAAGATTGAACTAAAACCGTGTAATATATATATATATAATGAATGCATAAGCAATAGTAAGTGGGTGACCGAGCGTCATATCTAGGTCGACATAGGGGTCGGTCCAGGTCTAAGGTGGATCGACCCATGTATCGACCCAGATAGTAGGTGGGTCGACCCCCCTGCATGCACGACAAGTTCCCGCAGTCGAATCTGGACTGTTTTGTTTGTTATATTCATAGACTGACTCAGCTTGAGGTGTATGGTTTGATTTGATAACCTAATATCCTATGGTTTAGATTAAACCTAACTAATCTATAAATAGGATAGCAGCCACACCATTTTGTTACACATAAACCTATCTTCGCCTTCTTCATCCTCCAAGATATTTCAAAATAAAAATAAGAAGATGTCGTGTTGCTGCCAAAACGTATATTGAGGGGATAAATCTAGTTTTTCTACAACAAAAATTTTAAAGAGACATTTTCTATATTTAAATCAAATCACTGTGAGTTCTACTTATTTTTAGATCTATTATTTAAACAGTAAATGAATTGGACTGAAAATTAACAATGTTTATATGTTATTATTTTGCCGTCAATTATCTATTTAGTTTACGGTTATTATATGTTCATATGTACGTCTTTCTTCCTTGTCCCCACTCTATCTTTTATTTATTTACAGTCTTTTATATACCTATTTATTTATTTTTGAGTTTGGATATGTTTTCTCCTATTCCTTTTTATTTTACGCTGAGCCTAGGCCATTTCCGTTAGAATTGTGTATAATTGGGATAAATTGAAATAAGTGAATATTAGGCACACATCCCTAAAACGAAACTTAATTAGGCTCACATCCGGTCATAAACTTATTGTAAATTAGGTCCCTATTTTTCAAAAACATATAAAAAAATATAAAAAAATATTAAAAAACCATGTAAATTCGTATTTAATTAAAACAATTAATCGTGAAAAAAATCAGATCAAAAAAACATTAAAAACAACGTCGAAATCATGAAATACAGAAAATCAACGAAATGCAGTAAATTGCATCAAAACATGCATATAAGTCGATTAGTTGCATACATGTATGCATTTATTTCAAATCTGCGTCAAAACTGCAGTATAAATGCATACATGTATGCACATATTGTTAAAACATGCATCTGCTGATGCATTTGTTTAAAAACTGCATACCTACGTGCAACTTATTCACGTTTGCATGTATTTTGACATATATGCACACATGTATGCAGTTATATAGAAAAACTGCATACATGTATGCAATTTTTCAAACAGGCGTGCATAAATATATGCATGTGTATTCGAATAGTTGCATAAATGTATGCAACTATTCGTAAAAGTTGCATACATTGATGCAACATTTTTTTTTAATTTCTGTGGACTTCCGAGAATATTTACAGATTTTAGAATTTTTTTTTTTTTAAGTGATAGCGCCTGAAAATTTGGACAGAAAACGAAAGAGGCGGAGGTATGGAAAGTGGCAGGCGGAAGATTCCAGGCGGCAGCTAAAATAGGGGGCGGGTTTACAGAGAAAACATTAATTACAGGGATGTATTGTGAATTTAAAACTTGCAAAATAGTTGCATACATGTATGCAACTTTTGCCAATAGTTGCATACATGTATGCAAGTATTTCTGAAGCTGTTTTAGTTGAAAATGTATGCAGAAACTTGCATACATGTGTGCAACTATTTGAAATACTTGCACACATGTATGCAAGTATTTACATGTGAAAATAAAATGTGTGCAGAAACTTGCATACATGTATGCAACTATTTTAAATACTTGCACACATGTATGCAAGTATTGCATGTAAAAATATAACAGAGAAATACTTGCACAGATGAATGCAAGTATTCCAAATATGTGCATGATTTGATGCAAATTACTGCATTTTTCGTTGTTTTCTGTATTTTTTCGATTTTGATGCATGTTTTGATTTTATTATGATCTGAATTTTTGGGCGAGTACATGTTTTATTTAAATACGAATTTACATGATTTTTTTATATTTTTTTAATATTTTTTTTATGAATTTTCGAAAAACAGGGACTAAATTTACAATAAGTTTATGACCGGGTTTTTTTTATATTTTGAAACCTAATAGGGACCTCTAAAAAACGCACCCTTGAAATAACTTGTAATGGTAAAAAGGAGAATTAGGCATATTTTGACATGAGAACCTTTGGCTGTAAAATTTAGGTAATTACAAAAAGGGAAGAATATGCAAACATGTTATTCTGAATAGGTTATACTTAATTTAAGATTAAGCAGAACAGGTTATATATGTGGATGAGATGTAATTAAGTAAAATAAGTTATTGTAATCTATATGCATTTGAGCAGGTGCTTGTCTTTTTGGGGGGAGAGGTTGAACACAGAATAACATTTATAGGAAATGTCATTTTACAACCATGCTTATTAATGAAATTAAACCTGCTAAGTTAAACCTGTTAATTAATAAGCTAAGAGGTCCCACATCTTGTTGTTTATATCCGGTTTGGGACTCTTAGAATCCTAGTTACTTGGGGCCACAAGCCTAGGGGGTGGCTTGTCCCAATCTTGCTGTGTGGAACCTGTATCAGTCAGTATCCCTGTTGGTATCATAGAGGGTCCTCGCACTAGGCGGGGGTCGGTCACGATTTACTGATCTGGAATGTAAGAGGTTCAAAGGTTGGAAGGTGGGTACAAGTGAGTTGCGGTGTATTCATGAGCATGCATAAGTCCTATTTGGGAAACTAAGACATTGTAACACTAGCGAATAGGTCTGTGTCTTATAAGTTTACGGGTTAGGGACTGATATCCCCTACTGCCATGGCTGGCACAGGATATTTGCGTAGTTAGGAGCTGATCGCATGGGTAGTAATTAGGGTAACACCTAATCCTGATATGCTAGTAGTTGGTGCAGAAACTTGTTCTTGGGATATAAATGAGAATCTTACTTCATCTTTACCTTGCCTTGTTATCTCGTTTGCTTCGTACTTGTATATTCTAATATATTTTCATATCCAGTACCATTTATCTATCTTGATACTTCTTATCTTATGCTTATACTGAAAATCACTGGAACTCACCAGACTTTATGTCTGACTTATTTTTCCTTTCCTTCTCCCTCGTCCTTCCCCTATCAGGTTCTCAGAGTGGTGGAGGACAGTAGCAGTGACCGTGATTCTATTCATCTTGGACTTGGATTACTCCTTTTCATATGCACTTCTTCAGTTTTCTTTTTCTATTGCAACGGCATATAGGGGATATTATTTATGGTTTTGTACTCTAATGGTTTATGAGATAAATGTTTATGACTATGGTTCGTGGTATATGAAAAATGTAATGTTGAATTTGGATTGAATTAAAGTTTGAAAGTTGTTTTCTGCTGCATTTTATATCATGTCTTGTTAAAATTAGTCTCTGTATTATTATTATGATTCACAGAACTTAATGCATCCTCTTATGGGTGACATTAAGAGACGTGGGGTGTCACATTTGGTATCAGAGCCAAAAGTTACAAGATCAGAGGAAAAGTTTTTAAAGAAGTATTTTCAAAGTAAAGATTTTCAAATAAAACCAATTTTTGGAAAAATATATCCCCTCAAGTCATTTTACAATATTCCTTCGATCTCTTTTGAATCCTTGTTTCTTCTCTTTTTTGGCATGTCTGGGGATCCTAACTTCCCTAAGGGCGTACCCATTTCGACATGGTTTTATAGATACGTAGTGGACACACCTACCGGAGTGCAAGGAGATGCCCCACTCCCAACTGCAGCCGAAGTAGCTCCACCCAATCCCGCAGTCAACCTTTATAAGCTTTGTAAGGATTTCTGCATTATGGGAGGCAAGCCATTTCGTGGTACTGAGAGTTTCGTGGAGGCGCACAATTGTCTTAAAGAAACAAAGAATGTGTTTAATTTATTAGAGCTCGATGATAGGAGAAAGATTCAGTTGGCCGCATGGCAACTGAAAGAGGAAGCTTCATATTGGTGGGAGATGACTCGGGCGGGACATGCGATAGCCACTTGAGATGAGTTTAGACGCATATTTGAGATGAAGTTCTTGTCACAAGCGGAGGATGGAATGCAAATGGAGAAGTTTTTGAATTTGAAACAAGGAGATATGTTAGTGAAGAAATATGTTAATAGTTTCAATCAGCTAGCAAGATTTGGTTTGGATTTGGTGAACACTCCTCATAAGAAGGCTTTGGGGTTCGCGAAAGGGTTGAATCAACCACTATAAGGATTAGCATTGATACACATCCATATGGGAGCGACTTTCGACAAACTAGTTGGCATGGATTTGATGCATGAGGACGGTAAAGAGGAAGAGAAAGAAGTTAAGATTGAGAAGGAAAAACCCAAGGCTGAGAAAAAGAAATGGTGGCTCAAGAAAGGGGCAACAAAGAAAGGTGAAAGCCCGATAAGGCTCAGATCAAGTCAGAGGTTAAATGCCATGGTTATGGGAATTTGGGGAACTTTTTGGGAGATTGTAAGAAACGAAGAACACTTGTTTCAGTTGTGGTCAAGTTGGACATTTCACTAGGCAATGCCCCAACAAGCAAGGTCAGAAGGCATAATCGTTTAGAGGACAAGTTCATGCTCTAAAGGCCAGTGGACCGGATCGAGGTATGAAAGTCATAGTCGAAGGTTTGATTTCTTTTTTTCACTATCCTATTAGGACTCCCTTTGATTCTGGTGCTTCTCATTCATTCATATCCAATTCTGTGGTAGATAATCTGCACCTAGAGTATTATTTCTGACCCTTTTGTAGTCTCAAACACCATAGGAGGAACGACTCACTTGTCTATGATATGTAGGGGTTTGAGAATTTCTATTTTGGGTGTCGAATTTGAATGTGATGAATATGTTCTTATCTTTAAGAATTAAGGGTTAATTCTAGGAATGGATCAGCTAGCCATGTATGGTGCCATTCTAGATTGTGAGAGGAGAGTTGTTAGGCTTTTAATGTGCAACGGGAGAACTCTCGAGATATCTTATGACCCATGGGGGTTAGTTATGCTCAGTTTCCTAGATTCACTTGATGCTTCAGTTGAAGATCTTCGATCAATACCCATAATAATTCGGACGTGCTTGATGAGGTTAGGGGATTACCTCCGAGGCGAGAGATAGATTTTCGGATTTACTTGGTAGAGAATGCAAAGCCAGTCGCTTTACTGGTGTGCCACATGGCTCCTAAGGATAGGAGGGAGCTCAGCAAGTAAGTAGGTAAACTATTTGAGAAAGGATTCATTAGACATAGCATATCTGAGTGGGAGCTCCAATCATCTTTGCGACCAAGGAAGATGACTCTCTCCGTCTATGTGTGGACTATATGGAGTTGAATAAACTTGCCAAGAAGAATATGTACCCACTATCGAGGATTGATGAAATGTTTAACCAGCTAGTTGCCGCTTCGGTTTTCTCAAAGTTGGATCTAGACATGGGATTTCATGAGCTGAGGGTAGTAGATATTGATAAGACTACTTTCAGAACTCCGGACGGTTTCTTTGAGTGGTTGGTCATGCCTTTTGGGCTGACCAATGCACCCACATACTTCGTGAACTTATTGAGTAGGGTACTTAGGGAGTATCTGAACAAGTTCATGGTGGTTTCCGTGGATGACATTCTGGTTTTCTCGAGGAGAAAGGAAGAACACGTCGAACACTTAAGAGAGGTTCTACACACTCTCAGATCGCATCTTCTTAAGGCTACATTTTCTATGTGTCAGTTCTGGAGAAAGAAGTAAGGTTCCTAGGGCATGTTTTATCCAAGGACGGAATAGTGTTGGACCTAGCTAAAGTTGTCGTGGTACAAGATTGGAAAGCCCCTTAGAATACGAAAGAGGTTAGAATTTTCTTGGGGTATGAGGGTTATTAGAGAAAGTTCGTAAAAGGCTTTGCACGAATATCAACTCCACTCACCCGTCTGACAAATAACTTGGCTTTTACTTGGAGCGTAGATCATGAGAATGCTTTTCAGAGGTTAAAGAGGGCTCTGACATCAGCCCCATTCTGACTCTTCCTGATGGTAGTAAGGAGTTTACGGTCTACACGGATGCTTGTGGCCTGGGATTAGGTGTCGTATTGATGCAAGAATGTAGGGTGGTCTGCTATGGAAGTAAACAATGGAGAGTTCATGAGAAGAACTACCTTACCCACGACTTGGAGTTGGCTGCAATAGTGTTCGCAGTTAAGCCATGATGACATTATCTTCTTGGAGAGAGATTTGAGCTATACACGAACAACAAGTCGCTCAAATGTTTGTTCTCGCAGAAGGATCTCAATTTAAGGCAGCAACAATGGATGGAGTTCCTTGTGTCCTACAATTTTGAGATAGCTTATACCCGAGGCAAGGGTAATGTGGTTTCAGACATGTTGAGTAGGCAAAAAATGACCTTGAGTCCTTTGTTCGCAGAAAGAAAGAGCTTGGAGTTTATCTCGACCTTTATTTTATGCCATTTACGGATTTTACGCATGGTTTGTTGGCATTATTAGAGGTGCAGCCTACTCTTATGGAGCGCATTGGATCCACACAGCGAGAGGCCCAGCAATTAGTGGACATCTTGGATATATTTGGTGGAGGAGAGACCTCTAGTCACCTAGCTAGATATTCTGTGCATGAGCAAGGGTGGCTATGTCAAGATGGAAGGCTTTGTGTTCCCAAAGTTGGAGACTTGTTGAGGATAGTTCTTGAAGAAGCTCATCATTCTCGGATGACTATTCATCTAGGTGGTGACAAGATGTACAGATATATGAAGAGAGTTTTCCATGTGACCATATAAAGAAGGATGTTGCAGAGTTTATGGCCCGATTTTTGACTTGCCAACGGGTCAAGGCTGAACAAAGGAAACCTGGAGGATTGCTTCAACCCTTGGATATCCCACAATAGACATGGGAGAGCGTTTCTATGGATTTTATCGATGGATAACCCACATCAAGGAAGGACAACAAAAGAATATGGGTGCTAGTAGATAGACTTACTAAGAGCTCTCACTTTGTCCCAGTTAAAAGCAAGAGGACGACAACTTGGCTAGCATCGATATAGCTTAGAGGGATGGTCCGACTTCATGGGGTATCTTCCAGTTTAGTAAGTGACCATGACCCATCTTCACGAGTGAGTTTTGGAAGAGCTTGAAAGAGGCACTAGGTACAGTACTACGACTGAGCACAGCTTACCACCCTCAGACCAACGGACAGACTGAGAAGGTCAATAGAGTTCTTAAGGATTTACGTACACTGTGTATCCTAGATGTAACACCCTGAATTTTTAACGACATTAAAGAAGACAAATTAAATAATAAATAATTAAATATTAAGAATTAAGGAAAACTGATTACGTCCGTCTTGAAATTCTGGTCAGGATAGACACCTAGTTTACGTAAAACGGGTAACATATGAAGAAGTTACGGACGATTAAAAGTTGAAAATCAGAACCAGGTATAACTGGCGCACTTGCCAAGTGCGCCAAGGCAATTTTGCACTGGCGCACCTGTAAAGTGCGCCCAGAATAGTTTCTAGGTATTCGGGCCTTTTTCGAGTGAGTGACGACCCGTGACCTGACCCAATTTCATTAGGGTAGAGGTGGCATCCGAAATCTGTAACCCAGCAGCTATAAATATATCTCATATTCTTTGTTTTCTTTAAAGAAAAGCAATGGTGGCTGGACTCTGCTGGATTCTGGACTGAATAAGGATCTCTCATCTTCTTCTAAAGCATATCAAATTCTGAGATTCAAACATAGACTCAGCACCTTTTCTATCATCTTAGCAATCCAATCACAGTGAGTTCTAGTTGCTTTTAGGTTTAGATAAATAATAGTACAACTATGAAAGACTGTGATGTGGATACGTTGTAGACTTTAAATCTATGTTATTGGTAGATCTCATGCTATATTATGATAGATCTATTTCTTTGGATCCAATTCAATTGTTCGACTATGTTATCATTATGGATCTTGGGTTGTAACTTTTATGACATGCTATGATGCAGATGTATGTAGATCTATTCTATGTGATCTAAAATTATCATGTTAGATCTGTTCTATGATTTGTCACCTTATGATTCATGTTAGATCTATCATGTTTGATCTAAAATTTGTCACCTTATGATTCATGTTAGATCTATCCTATGTGATCTAATATTTGTCACCTTATGATTCATGTCAGATCTATCCTATGTGATCTAAAATTTGTCACCTTATGATTCATGTTAGATCTATCCTATGTGATCTAAAATTTGTCACCTTATGATTCATGTTAGAACTATCCTATTTGATCTAAATTTGTCACCTTATGATTCATGTCAGATCTATCCTATGAGATCTAAAATTGTCACCTCATGATTCATGTTAGATCTATCCTATGTGATTTAAATTTGTCACCTTATGATTCATGTTAGATCTATTTTATGTGATCTAAATTGTCACCCTATGTTATCATGTTAGATTTAAATCGATTGGACATCTAAAATCGCTAATTTAGATATTGTGACATCATAGTTCATCAGTTTTATGTCCACCTTGTTATGATGAAAATTTCATGTCCATGCTAGTACGTATGTTCACCTTATTATCATACAAGTTTATGTTTATGCCAAGATGATCATTTTAGTATATTCCCATTATTTTCCCTATTATCGTTTATGACTAGGCTATTGTCTAGCCTAGGCATGTTGCCAATTTTGTGAGGGCGCTAATTAAGGAACGGGGGAAAAAGGGATAAAAATGGCATAATTTGAATATCAACATTTATGGACATGTAATTCAAATTATTGGGCAAAATAGGTATTGACACCTATAAAAGGAAAGGATTAATTAATTGGTAAATTAATTAAAAATGGCATAATTTGAATATGAACATTTATGGACACGTAATTCAAAATATTTGGAAAAATATGTATTGACACCTATAAAAGGAAAGGGCTAATTAATTGATTAATTAATTAAAAATGAAATGTCTAGTAATTACAATTAGGAATTGTAATTGTACTTATGACACGAGGTTAGGTTGCATTAGTGGTGGAAGTCTGCCCGGACCCGACCGGCATATCCAGCAGCCACTAATGGTAAACCTAATGTGGGAGGTCTAAGTACGTAAATACGAATCAGGCTATGATACGATATTAGGCCCAACTGTGGAATAAGTCTTCCCGGACCCGATTGGCATATCCAGCATCCACATGTTGTAGGCCTAATGTGGGAGGTCTGGCCCATTATGAAACCATAAATGGACATGGTAAAGAATTGGACTACTTAACCTAAAGTTAATCCATAAGGATTGTATGAACTTAAATTTAAGTTGGGGGTTAAGTAAACATGGTTGAGGGGTGAGTTAAGTAAATCTAAATAGGGGATTAGTTATAAGCCCACAAACTTAACCCGTTAAGATTACGTAATTAAAGACACCTAGTGGTATACATAATTGGTGGAAATAATAAAGTTATGTAATTAAAGACACCTCTTAGGGTAAACATAACATGTAGAAGTAATAGGGTTATGTAATTAAAGACATCTATAGGTAAGCATAACCGGTTGAAAGATTAGGGGTTATCTATTAAAGACACCTATAGGTAAGCACAACCGGTAGAAGTAAATAAGGCTATGTAATTAAAGACACCTTGTGGTATACATAGTCAATGAAAACCTAGTGGGGGATACAAGACAAAGGGGAGAGCTTGTATCATATTGTGTGGGACCCATTTTAGTCGGTAACCAGGAGTGGGTATCAAACAAAGTATTCCATACTAGGCAGAGAAGGGGCACGCATACTGACTGATTGTAAGAGATCCAAACATGGAGGACGGTGTGGACGGCGCAAACCGACCGGGCCATGTGCGTGCATGAGCCGGGCAAAGGGGGATAAGATGATGGTGACCCCTGTAGATATGGTTGTGCACATTGTTACGACGAGGGGTTGCCACTTTAGGAAGTGATACCTCCTACTGTGGGGCCAGCACAAGGTATCTACGAGGATTAGAGGGTCGGTCGATCAGGGTAGTAGTTAGGATACATTTTGGACATATACCTAAGTCTACCACCTTATAGTTGGGGGGATCATCTCTTTTTGGATATACTAGTAACAGTGCAAAGAAATCCTTAGTGAGGCATGTACACCTTATCTTGCTTACCTTGTCACACCTGCCTTTTATGTAGTGATCTCCCTTATCCACTTTATATGCCTATCATGTTACTTTTATTTATCTACTGGCTTAAAGTAACTAGACTCGCCAGACTTTATGTCTGACCCTTTTTGTTTCTCCTTCTTCCCTCCCCCCCCCGGTTCATAGGGAGGAAACACCCAGGCTTAGTTAGGATTCAGATATCACCTTGCTAGGAGCTATTTCTGAAGCATGGCTCAAGTTCTTGTCTCTACTATGGATTAACTTTTTCATTTGGGGAATTATGCTTTTTATTTACTTATGTACTCTGATGATGCAAGGCAAAAGTTATTTTGTTGTAATGGTTTTTGTGACTTATGAAATTGTGGAAAATGGTATTTTTATTGAAATAAAAAAAAATTAAATTTGCGCTGCTATCTTTTTTATATTTGTCTTGTAATTATTTTGTGTTTGATTACCTATAACGCTTCACGAACTTAATGCATTCCCTTAGTGAGTGACATTAACGGACGTGGAGTGTCACACTTGGTATCATAGCTGAAGGTTACCAAATTAGATAAAAGTTTTTGGAAATTATTTTCAAAAAGGTTTTAAAAGAAATCATTTTCTAATAGAAGAGTCTGTTTTGAAAAACATTCCCCAAAAAGCCATATGTAGTATCCTTCGGTCCCTTATCTAAATTTCTTCCTTTTCCCTTTTTCAGCATGTCTGGGGAACAAAACATCCATAATATCCCAGAGGGTGTCACTTACCCGGATGGTTCCGTAGCTATTTGGAGGCCACGGCGCTAGCGAAAGGCCAATGAGACGTTCCTCCCCCAGCTGCACCAGTCATTCCTCCTCCTTCCCCTCCAAAAGCAGATAACTTCGCCAAGATCTGCAAGGACTTCTGTGCTATGGGAGGGAAGCCATTCCATGGGAACGAGACATTCATGGAAGCTCGGAATTGGCTTAAGGAGACTAAGGACTTATTCGTAATCTTTGAAGTGGAGGACTGAAGAAAGATTCAGCTAGCTGCTTGGCTATTGAAGGATGAAGCCTCCTTTTGGTGGGAAGTCACCCAAGCTGAACGTCCGGTGGAAACTGTGGAAGATTTTAGACAGAGGTTCGAAATGAAATTTCTTTCCCAAGCTGAAAGCAGCATGCAGATGGAGAGATTCTTAGCACTCAAATAAGGAAACTTGACGGTGAACGAATATGTGAACAAATTCAATCAGCAGCAAGGTTCGGGTTAGAGTTGGTGGATATGCCGCACAAAAAGGCTTTGCGGTTCGCTAAAGGGCTGAATGAGCCTCTACATGGTTTAGTTATGTCCCGTATTCCAATGGGGGACACCTTTGAAAAGCTTTTCGATATGGCCCTAATGCATGAGGAGGACAAGGGAGAAAAGAAGGAAACAAAAACTGAGGGGACATTGCAGAATAAGAGGATGTGGCCCAAGAAGGGGCTGCAGCAGTAGCAGCAACAATAACAACAGCAGAAGAAAGGAGGGAAAATGATAAAGGCAAGGATAAGAGAAAATGTCACCATTGTGGGAAGGAAGGTCATCTGGTTAAAGATTGTAAGTGAAGGAAGAATTCTTGCTTCCACTGTGGAGAGGCCAGACACTTTGCTAAAGAGTGCCCGAAGAAACGGGATCACAGGGACAAGGTCAAAGGGCAGGAAATTCTGGAGGGCAAGTGCATGCTCTTGCGACCAGTGCTCCTAATAGAGGTAGAAAAATTTCTGTGGAAGGTTTAATTTCTCTTTCAAACCATCTTGTTAGAACACTTTTTGATCTGGTGCCTCACACTCATTTATATCAAGTTCTGTAGTTGAATCTCTGCACTTAATTACTAGTATGGTAGTAGATCCTGTAGTTGTTTCAAACCCCATTGGTGGTTCGGCTCATTTACCGATGATTTGTCGAGGTTTGAAAATATATGTGTTAGGCGTCGAGTTTGAATGCGACGCATATGTGCTCGGGTTTACGGGTTATGGGTTGATTCTAGGAATGGATTGGCTTACCACTTGTGGTGTCATTCTGGATTGTGAGAAGAGGGTTGTTAGGATTCTAACTTGTCATGGGAGAACCCTCGAGATTTCATGTGACCCACAAGGGTCGGTTATGCTTAGTTTCCTAGAGTCTCTTGATGCATCTATCGACGATCTATAATCAGTTCCAGTAGCCCGAGATTTTTCCGATGTTTTTGATGAGGTTTGGGGTTTACCTCCAAGGCGCGAGATCGACTTTCACATACATCTGGTGGACAATGCAGAGCCAGTTGCATTACCACTGCGTCACATAGCTCCCAGGGAAAGGAGGGAGCTGAGTAAGCAAGTAGGGGAGCTACTTGAGAAAGGGTTTATCAGACGAAGCATACCTGAATGGGCGTGCTCCAGTGGTATTCGCAACTAAAGCGGATGGTTCGCTTCGTTTGTGTGTTGATTATAGGGAGCTGAATAGGCTCACTAAGAAGAATAGGCACCCGCTTCCGGGGATTGATGATTTATTTGATCAGCTTGTTGGTGCCTCGGTATTTTCCCCGGTTAAACTTGGCCATGGGGTTCCATCAGTTGAGGATGGCTGAGGACAACATAGATAAGACTGACTTTAGGACGTCCTGACGGTTTCTTTGAATGGCTAGTTATGCCTTTTGGGCTGACGAATGTACCCGCCTATTTTGTCAATCTGATGAGTAGGGTGTTTTGGGAGTTCCTAAATAAGTTTGTGGTAGTCTTTGTTGATGATATTTTGGTCTTCTCCAAAAGCAAAGAAAAACATGCCCAACATTTGAGAGAAGTTTTGAAAACTCTCCGTGACCATCAGCTTAAAGCAAAGTTCTCCAAATGCCATTTTTGGAGAAAAGAGGTGAGATTCTTAAGGCATGTGGTCTCCAAAGAAAGGATAGCTGTAGATCCTGCAAAGGTGCTTGCACTGCAAGATTGGCAGGTTCCTAAAAATGCAACCAAGGTGAGAAGCTTTCTTGGGTTGGCAGGTTACTATAGGAAGTTCATTAAGGACTTCGCAAAGATATCAGCCCCACTCACTAGGCTGACGAAGAAGAATTTGGCATTCTCATGGGATATAGATTGTGACGTTGCTTTCCAACGACTGAAGAGGGCTCTAACAATAGCCCCAGTCTCAACCTTACATGACGGGAATAAAGTGTTTACCATTTACACTAATGCATGCGGTGTAGGGCTTGGTGCAGTCCTAATGCAAGAAGGGAAAGTAGTGTGTTATAGGGGTAGACAGCTGAGAGTTCATGAAAAGAACTACCCCACCTATGATCTTGAGCTAGCTGCCATAGTGTTTGCATTAAAGACATAGCGCCATTATTTACAAGGAGAGAAGTTCGAGTTATACACTGATCATAAATCTCTCAAGTATCTGTTCTCGTAGAAGGTTCTCAATTTAAGGCAACAGTGGTGGACGGAGTTTCTAGCTTCTTATGATTTTGAGATTTCTTATACCCCTGGCAAGGGTAATGTGGTGGCAGACACACTAAGTAGGCATAGGGTGGCGTTGAGTCCTCTGTTTGTGGAAAGAAAGAACTTGGATTTCATATCAGCTTTTGATTTTAGACCCTCCATCGAGATTTTTCCTGATTTGTTTGCATCCCTAGAGATACGACCGACTCTTATAGACCGGATAGGAGCTTCGCAACAAGGTGACCCACAGATTCTAGACATCATGGATAAGCTCAGAGGAGGGGAGACTTCTAGTCACCTCAGCAGATATGCCATAGATGAAAAGGGGTGGTTACGAGGAGATGGAAGGCTTTGTGTTCCTCAAACTGGAAGCTTGATAAAGGCAGTCCTAGAAGAAGCCCACCAATCTAAGATGACCATTCATCCAGGCGGTGATAATACGTACATGGACATGCAGAGGGTTTTCTTTTGGGTTGGGATGAAGAAAGATATGGTGAATTTGTTTCTCAATGTTTAGTTTGCCAGGAGGTCAAACTGAGCAAAAGAAGCCTGGTGTTTACTTCATCCGTTGAAGGTTCCACAGTGGAAATGGGAGAGCGTCTCTATGGATTTCGTAGATAGTTTGCCTAGATCGAAGAAAGACAACACTAGTATCTGGGTTATGGTAGATAGACTCACTAAGAGCGCTCACTTTATTCCAGTTAAGAGTAAGAGGACGACATCATGGTTAGTAGCAATTTATGTCCGAGAGATAGTTCATCTTCATGGAGTTCCATCCAGCATCGTGAGCGATCGTGACCCCATCTTTACCAGTGAATTTTGGAGGAGCTTGCAAGAAGCATTAGGTACACAGTTGTGTTTGAGCACCGCTTATCATCCTCAGACCGATGGGAAAATGGAGAGGGTGAACAGAATCTTAGAAGACCTTTTAGGGCTGTGTATCCTAGACTTCGGAGGGACTTGGGAAGAGCATCTTCCTTTGGTAGAGTTTGCCTATAACAACATCTATCAGGCCAGCATCAGCATGACACCCTTCGAAGCGTTGTACGAACGACCCTGTAGATCACCAACTTGTTGGTGGGAATCTACAAAAAGATTATTACTTGGACCAGATATGGTTAGAGAAACGTCCGAAAAGATTGACCTTATTCGACGGCGGATGAAGACAGCTCAAGATAGGCAGAAATCCTATGCAAACAAGAGAAGGACTGGCCTCGAATTTAAAGTAGGAGACTTGGCTTTTATCAAAGTGTCACCTCTAAGGAATGTGGTTCGCTTCGGATCAGTAGAGAAATTGGCACCTAGGTTTGTGGGACCATTTCTCATAACCGAGAGGATTGGCCAAATGGCCTATAGATTAAAGCTTCCTGAAAATCTATCTGGTGTTCATGATGTTTTCCATGTTTCTCATCTGCGGAAGTGCTTGCATGACACCGTGGAAGTTGTTGAGCCGAGTATATTGGAAGAGATAGAAGTGCAACGAGAGGCGACAGTCAGGCGAGTTCTTTCCCGTATTATGGGATCAGAAGTTAAGAAGCTATGCAATAAAGAGATCAAGTTGCTAAAGGTTCAATAAGGAGATAACCTAGAGGATGCGACTTGAGAGACCGAAGACAAGATTCATGCTTCGTACCCTTTTCTCTTCGAGGGTATGTTCTTAACTCTTTTTTCCAAAAGCTTTATCAGTACTTGTTTCTATCATTTGGGTACATCCTATCCATAGTATTTTCGACCTTTAGATAGGAATCCTATGGATGTAAACATGTGTTTGAAACATGTTATGTTTGATGGATGCAAGTGTTTGCTAGTGGTTGCCTGTGGACGCATATACACACACATTAGGCACTAAAATCGGCTCAATCACTCTCATACTGCATATGGATGTGTGTGCATTTTCTTTTCTTTTATGGATGTAAATGGATGAACTAAGATATGGACGTTGCATTTGGATGAATGAATATGCACACATGTAGAGCTTATATGTTATAATAGGCTTATTTGCATACATATTGGATTCATGGCACTAACATACATTGCATTAAGGAAGTCAACTAAATCGGTAGACCGCCTGATCTTCGCAATAGTGTAGGGACATATACACACACCTTTTCATATTTTCATGAAAGCATTAGAAATCCTTAAGGGCAATGGATGCCAGTGATTGATGTTTGAGTAGATAGATGATGGATGGCAGGATACGCATTCTTCTCAACTTAGAGATTTCGAGGATGAAATCCTTTGAGTAGGGGAGAATGTAACACCTTGAATTTTTAATGACATTAAAGAAGACAAATTAAAGAATAAATAATCAAATATTAAACATTAAGGGAAATGGATTATGTCATTACATCCGTCTCGAAATTCTGGTCGGGATCGACACCTAGTTTACGTAAAACGGGTAACATATGAAGAAATTACTGACGGTAAAAAGTTGAAAATCAGAACCGGGTATAACAGGCGCACTTGCCAAGTGCGCCAAGGCAATTTTTGCACTAGCGCTCCTGTAAAGTGCGCCCAGAACAGTTTCTGGGTACTCGGGCCTTTTTCGAGTGAGTGACGACCCGTGACCTAATCCAATTTCATTAGGGTTGAGGTGGCATCCGAATTCTGTAACCCAGCAGCTATAAATATATCTCATATCATTTGTTTTCTTCAAAGAAAAGCAATTGTGGTCGGACTCTGCTAGATTCTGGACTGAATTAGGATCTCTCATCTTCTTCTAAAGCATATCAAATTCTTAGATTCAACCATAGACTCAGCACCTTTTCTATCATCTTAGCAATCCAATCACAGTGAGTACTAGTTGCTTTTAGGTTTAGATAAATAATAGTACAACTATGAAAGACTGTGATGTGGATACGTTGTAGACTTTAAATCTATGTTATTGGTAGATCTCATGCTATATTATGATAGATCTATTTCTTTGGATCCAATTCAATTGTTCGACTATGTTATCATTATGGATCTTGGGTTGTAACTTTTATGATTTGCTATGATCCGGATGTATGTAGATCTATTCTATGTGATCTAAAATTATCATGTTAGATCTGTTCTATGATTTGTCACCTTATGATTCATGTTATTTCTATCCTATGTGATCTAAAATTTGTCACCTTATGATTCATAATAGATCTATCCTATGTGATCAAAAATTTGTCACCTTATGATTCATGTTAGATCTATCCTATGTGATCTAAAATTTGTCACCTTATGATTCATGTTAGATCTATCCTATGTGATCTAAAATTTGTCACCTTATGATTCATGTTAGATCTATCCTATGTGGTCTAAATTTGTCACCTTATGATTCATGTAAGATCTATCCTATGAGATCCAAAATTGTCACCTTATGATTCATGTTAGATCTATCTTATGTGATATAAAATTGTCACCTTATGATTCATGTCAGATCTATCCTATGTGATCTAAATTTGTCACCTTATGATTCATGTCAGATCTATTTTATGTCACTACAACAATACTGCGGTTTTATAGCGGCCCAAAACCGCTATGAATAACAAACATAGCGGTTTCATAAACCCTGTATATGAACATGTTATTAAAAACTGCTACACATTTATAGCACTTTCTCTGCCGTTATTAAAGATCAATTTTGATAGCGATGTCTTGCCGCTATGTTATATTATTACAATAGCTTATGATGACCGCTATAATACATCAAAATCTCATTCATAGAGAAAATATTGATAACAAAGTATTACCGTTATAAAATACTTAATCAATAACGGATATTTAATGCTATTAATGACTGTATTATAGTTTTTACTAACCCCTTTGATAGCTCATTTCTGCTGCTATAATCAGAAAATACAATAGCTCCTTTTTGCCACTATTCTACAGATGTACAATAGCTCAGATTTACCGCTATTATACGTCAAAATCTCAATAAATTTGAGATTATTCATAACGCAGGTTTACTGTTATAACATATATTAATAGCTCATGCATTTTAATAATAATATATCTAAAAGAATATTCATAAAAAAATTAAAGATGAACACAGAAAATATACTAATTGCAAATAAAGTATCAACTAACAAAAGAAATTCAATACATGAGTTAACACCTAATTCAATACATATGTTGTCAATTCCCAATAATGTCAACTTGAGTACAAAAAATATAAAACATAGTTTATAATTGTTCAGTTAACGCAGAAAAGACACAAGACAAAACAACCCTTCCATTGGTAATCGCAGCACCATCACCAAAGTCGATCATGTCCTATTTCCTTTTGAGGCATATCAACATCTTCATTAATAACATCTTCCTGGTATCAACAGTGAAAAAGTAATTAGATCATTGATTAAAAGTGGACAATATTTTTTGTTTAAACTTGACAGAAACTTAGATTCTCGTAGGCTTTAACTCATAATGGAATAATCAGGCTATATTGTTTGGAAGCAACAAAAACATCAGAGATGTTTATGAAAGATTTTCAAAAACTCCCTTGCAATTACCGGATGGCATTTGGAATAACAAATTATATGACCACGTATCATGCACATTTCCAGCAACATGATAAATGTTGGAAATATTATTACTTAAGCTAGCTACTAATAAAGGCAAGATATCGTTTAAAGTAGGGTTGTTCACAAGTATTTGAAATATGCACATAAGTAATTTTAAACTTAAATAATCTCCAAATCTTTTGCTGTTGTAGACTGAAATATTCACAAGTATAAGACGGCATGTTGGGCTAACACAGAAAGAAATCGAAGCACAAAAAAAGAAAGAAAAGATCAGGTAAAGAGTACAATGAGTAGAGAAAACAATTTTCTCTGTAGCAACGAGGGAACGTGTACTAATAGTACGAGGGCTACACAGCTGAGACCGAGCACTCCTCTTAGCAAATCGGGCACGATGAGAAGAAACGCGATCTGACACAGGACCAACCGCAGATGGGACTGAAAAAAAGAACAACTACTCCAGACGAGCAAATCTCTTGTCCTGGAGCTTGGTGCTGATCTCAGTGATGTGAGTAGGAATTTCTCTCCAGTGGTCTAATCGGTCGTTAATGACCCGAATTTTATCCAAACTGAGAAAGGGAAGAGAATACGAAACACATGCTCCAACATAAGGCCACAAGAAAGGAAAACACACTGCTCCAAAAATCTAAAGACAAAAAGCATAACCGCTAACACAAACATTCCATGGTATGGAATGGATGGAGGAAAATATGTTTGGAAGCTCTTTTGGGATTCGCTACGCAACTTCACTACAGAAAACAGTGCCAAAATCTAGAACAAGCAAGAGAAAATGGTCACAAAACCCCACAATCTGAAATGTCCCAATAGCAGCAGTACACTTTCAGAAAATGGACGCCAAAACCGAACAGAACACAGAACCGAAAATAGTTGTTAACAAAAGGATTTCTCCTAGAAAGAGAAAATGGAAATAGATATCACACACAAGTAATCTTAGATCAAACACAACTTAAATCTGTATAAAGATGGTGGACATGGTTAAAATTGAGTAAATGCCAGTATAACGTCTCACGATTATACTCCCAACTATGCTTCAATGATTCCCAAAAAAATCAATTTTCTTTTTTTAAAACAGAAATCAAATATATAACAAAAAAAGAAAAAACACCTTTCTGTAATGACTCACAAAACAAAGAATAACAGAGCGCGAAATATACTCTCAACTGAAACAAAACTGAGCATACTGACCAAAATACAAACAACAAAGAAAGAGAAAAACAAAAGAGAAACAAGGAATACAAGGCCAATACGGATCAAGCCAAGAAGACGAACAACTCCCACAAAACATAGAACAACAAGACTTGCCCGAGGCACATAAAGAATGTAGGAGAACACGCCTCAGACAAGTCAACCAACGAACAACTTGGTACTCCTCTCTGATCGGGTAAAAAAACCAACCGGAAGATAGCGTGCTCCATCTTTAGAATCCAAGTTACACCAAGCAAACCAAACAACCAAGACCGATCACCAAAAAGCTTTACGGATATCGAAGGCACCTCCGGGCAGGCCAAGTAAGGGGGATCTGCATAAGACAGATACCTAATCTAGAAAGAAAAGCTCTACCAACCAATCAACAGTAAAGCTCCAAGAGAACAGCAAAATCGAAGAGATGAAAAATTAAAAAAGAGATCACCCTACCTCCGTAAAAGGCTAGGAATATAAAAAAATGTCCAACTTCCAAGGAACATGCAACTAGAATAGACGAAGGATTTAGGTTATCTCACAAGTACGAAAAGCAAAGTGAATGTCCGATGAAACACGCCTAATAACAGTCCCGAAAATCATAATAAAATCATCGAACATCAATTTTACTCCTGGCAAACCAAAAGTGCCAGCAAATAAAACTAGGGACAAGGCTAAAGAGGGTGGACACGCAGCCTTTTCCCTTTGCCAACCAAGTTCGGAAGACGTCGACTAGGGAAGGAAACGAGACATTTAGGCCACTACACAAGCAATCGGGAACTTCCAAAAAAACATGGCCCAATCCAAAGAAAAAGGTTAACCTGGCACACCCCGATTAGTAATGGACTAAACATCCATATACTAGACTTAAAAGAGAAAACATGAAAAACAAGGCAATTGCACTAAACAAAGTGGCATAATAGGTATGCAGGACCCTTAGCAAACGACACAGAAAAATCAAGAGAAAAGGAGAAGGCAAGAGGCAAAGAGACCTCTCATCGTGACTCCAAACCCGTTAAGGGAAAAAAAGACAAAGCAGAAAAGACAACATGGTCAACTACATAGTTATTAGACAAAGCTAAACAAAAACAAAAGTAAAAAGCTAGCTAACTTCGATGAGAACCATACCTACCAAGCGAGAAGATACTCAGACCAAATCAAACTGCCCCCATCACCAATCAAAGCAACACCCACCTACGGTCATAATTTATGGATTTTATTTATGGATTCAGTTTTGTCTACACCCCAAACTAAAAATGCAGCTGTAATAATACATAGCCCCATAACCCAAACCCACACCTCCTTTGGACTCATTCTAAAAAAGCGGTTTGTAACATCAGTCATGATTAATAAAAGTCTGATAATCAACTAGGCATCCATACAGATCTTTCCTGACTTAATGGCATGGATGCAAAGTGTTCGTAGTTCACATCCTATGCTAATGTGACTAATGGGGACATTGCATGTTACAAGTTTATTGATTAATGTAGGTGCAGGAAGTTCTGCAGCTACATGCTGACTTAAAAAATTAAAATTAAAATTAAAATTAATGTAGGTATAGAGACTTACTCTAAATTCATTCCATAATGACGTGCTCAGCAGGCCAAGCTATAAAAGAAGAGAGGGCATCTTCCATGTAATGAAATTCGGATGTCTACCTCCATAGCTCTACTTCTAGCTCTTTTACGGTTTCTATGCAAACTTCAACTGCATTGTTTCCTAATGGTCTGAAATATACCCTTGCATTTGGATCGGTTGACTCCACCCGTCCTAAAGCTACTACTTTCCCATTTCCCGATAAACTCATTATCTTGCATTTATTGTTTGTTTTTGAATTTGCAGTCTGCAACTTGAAAAAAATAAAAAAATAAAAATGAAGTTGTTAATCCTTGAAAAAATTAAAAAGACAACATAAAAATCAAGTACTGTAAATGTTTTCATCGTATCCTTCGTCGTAGTATTAACTGGAGTATCATTTGTCTCAACAGCTACTTGCGATTCAGGCCATGCAACCTTCTTACCAGCAGCATCTCCAATTCGGAACAAACCAGGGGATGGCCTCCACAAAAAAGCTTCCGGGTTTAGGGGTTCATCTATCCAAACTGTCATAGCTGCTGGTCCAAGAGGAACATCGTTAACAATTTCCTCCGAGATGCTCGAATGTGATAGTCCTAAAGCCACTAATTGGTTGCCCCCTGCCTAATCAAAAATCTTGCATTTGCATTCCACACTGCTGCTTCTACTCTATTAGATGTAAAAATATTTATTTAGTAAAAAATTTATATAATAAAATTGCATGTTGATTATGAATAAAAATGTTTACCTTATCTTCTTCTCCTCCATTGTGATTGGTTGAATGTAGAACCACACTATTCTTCGACCATGCCACAATGTTATCTTTTGCTTCCCCAATAAGTGAGAAAGAAGTTGTAGGCCTCCATAGAAAAGCATCCAGCTTGATTAGACTTTCAACAAAAATAATGTTTGCTTCCGGCCCTAAAGGAACATCATTGACAAGCTAGTTCGGATCGTCTGACACGAATCTTCCTTCAGCTACGATCTCTTTATTCCCTCACCAATCCAATAAATCACACTTCTTCATATTTTCATCGACGTTACACTACATTCAAACATAGGAAAATTATGATACTAATTGAATAAAAAGTTAAAAATTGAGCGATGCGAAACCAATTAAAAAAAATTACTTGAGGTTTGTTTACTTCTGTCCCATTGTGTCTACTCTGCAAAATCTTAGAAATTATAAAGTTAGTTAGAATTATATACAAATGTAATATTTAAGCTAAAGTGACAATGTTAGTTAGAATACATAATGTCATACAGTAAGGCAAGCACTATACAAATGTAATTTATGCTAAAGTGATCACTTCAGAGTATAATTTATCGTAAACACATGCAGCCAGTCATTTCGCCCCCTTTAATGCATACCTGAAACTCTGAAAGTAAGACGGCATCCCACAACACCTAAAAACCTCATTGATGTATAACCATAGAATAGTTCTTATAGTAGTCGGTCCATTAATAAAAACGTGTTTGTAGTAGATAAATAATTAGCTTATCTTGTATTTCTTCTTGTATTTATTATTTATTGTAATAAAACGTATTACGAATCACTATAAAAATCAGTCGATTCTGTCAAAAAAATCAATTAGCACACGAGTTTTTAAACTTAACCAATCTTTGAAGCCTCCAAATGGGATTCTAAACATATATTTTTCACTTCTACAATCCATAACATGAATCCAAACATTTCCATCAGCATAGACTACCCTATCCCTTGCTCACAGTTTAAATGAAACAATACATTTGATCCGGGTATGGCCCGGGATAGTTTCGCCCACTAACTGGGTTTGTTTCTCCATAGCAGTTTGCTGACAGATGGTGATCACCCTATTCTGTTGGACTGAAATAGGCAACACTGTCATATTTGATGGAAACAAGAAAGAAGCTTTTTATAACTATAACTACACACACACACACATTACTAGGATCCCACAATACATTTTTCTTAGAAATTGGACACTTATGTATACAACATAGGGTAGTACCATACTACCATGGTAAGGAGATCCGAACAAATCGGACTCATGATCTTTTGCACCCTGCTTCAATGTCTTAATCATTTCGGATAAGGATGCTTGTTATAATTGTTGAAATGTTTTTAGTATATGGGACAGAAAATGGGACACATGAATTTAACCGTTGTCAGAATCTGAAGTTACTTCAAAAAGAATATTTCATGAATTAAGCGTGCTCATCATGTCTTTATTGCATGTTGTATATTTGGATAAATGTTGCTATCATCTACCAACTATTCTAAACCAAGCGACAATTAAGTTTTTTTGTCCTAAATATTCAATTGCATATGCAAGTTGCTCTTCGATATCATTGATCATACTCCTGTTTGCAATTTTTCTTTAATAATTTGATTAAATCTGTGAGATTCATTTACAAATATATGCGCAGCATTTAGTTATTATTATCAATTCATGATTTCTTCTTCTTCTTTTCCCTTTTTTTGGGGAAAAAATGGTTTTGAATGAGATCTTGTGGCAGAGTAGTTTTCAAATATGGATATCACATGCAGTAAAGTCATGATATATGAACCAAAAGAAAATCAAAGATAAGGAGAGATATAAATTAAACCCTGAAGTGACCTGTATAGTGCTTGCCTTACTGTGTAGTGCTAAAGTATGGATAACTTAACATTCAAACCAAAAAGGGAAGAACATGGAGGAACATGGATAACTTAAGTAGTGATAATTTGCACCTGATTTTTCTCTAGTTGTAAAAATCTCTTCTCTAAGTCTGAAAATTTACTTTCAAGTAGCAGTGTATGCTTATCCTTAACTTGCGATAAAGCCACTCTACTAAGACTCACTCCTCTTCCCATCGCTCTAAGTCAACCCAGTCTTTCTTGCCCTAACACTTGTGCAAGTGCATCTTCTCTATAATTAATTGGCGAGCTCGATTGTGAATCACTTTCAATTTGTTTAATCTTTTCCTACAAAACATGATTAATTTCATATTATTGCAGTTTAAACTAAAACGTGGCTTGCAAATTTAAATACCACATATGACATCTTTTATTTTTTCAAAACTCATTAAAACATAGTATTTGTATATCTATCATATGTATTTGAAAAGTATGAACTTACTATAGCATCTGCAGCAATCATATTAACCGGGTCACCATTTTTCTTAGTGCGAGATTTGATCCAAACCACACTTCTAGGGATGGCAGAACTGATTTCGCTTTTCTACATTAAAACAACAACAAATAACAAAAGCAACCAACTTAAAAGTTTCGTAAATATTGCAGTAAATTATAACTACAATTTTGTTACCAAATCCTCAGTTAGTCGTGCCATTCCTTTACGACTAGACGTGTGTGGCAGCTGCATCTGTCTAATAGCTTTGTTCTTCTCGCTCAAAACCTAAAATAAGAATCGTATGGTAGTATGATATTCAACTTAGTCATCACAGTCTAAAATGTGTTTGTAAGGGTTCAAGTGTTAAGCTTTTTTATTTTAAATTGGAGTTTCAGTTTTTAGTCATTTACAGATATAACTCAAAATTTAAATATGCATACACACATATATGTATGAATGTATGTATGTATAGAAGCACTTTTAAGAACTCTACTCTAAGTGCCAATGAAGCCGGTTATACCTCAACGCTTTATACAATAAATTAATGCGAAATTCCAATGCAGTTATATTTAATTTAGTTTTTTGCACACTACTAGTATATAATACAATTTCTTGTACCTTGAGTTCTGAACTTGTTTTCAACTTGATAAATTTCTTCCACTCATTCATACATCTAATGTTGGATGGTTCACTACAACAAAACTTTACTTTCTTAGCATAAACGCACGACGTTTTAGATTCGGTCGCTGTGAACAAGTATAATTTTGCGCTAAATTGCTTTGGTCTATATTCCGTGCAGGTTGTGTGAAATTAAAGGCGGTAAATTTATTTCATTCCCACTGTTTCTACACACTCCCATTAAAATAAAACTTCCCCAAATTTCAATTTCCCCTTTCAGAAAATAATTATTCCTTCCGCCGAAACATAATTTCGCCATTCCCGCTGTAGTCGATTGGCCCAATTGAACTCGTTTTGTTCTCGTGTCTCTGTCCTCGTCGCTGTCTTCCCTATGGTAGGCTTGTCCACGTCTCCCTTCCAGGTTCGTTCGTGGAAGTGACCGATAGCCGAAGTTGTCGCTGCAGTCAGTGGACGGGAATTGGTTGCGGTCATCTCCAGCAGCCCTTTATAAAGATTCAGTGTGTGCCATAGCCAAGTGGATTTTACATTTGTTTTCTATTTTCAAAGTAATTTTCAGATATTATATATTGTGAGATCTTGTTCACAATTGTCTGAATTAATATTGGCAGGAAATATTCAACCATGATGTGTAGTGATGTTGATGAGCTTGTTTCATATGTTGATGTGCTTTGGCCAAAGCAGCTCTAGAAGGTGAGCTTTAGATCTGATTCTTTTCTTTTTTGTAAATGATGATAATATTAATTTGATGGTTGGCATTACATGCATTTGAGAATAGGTCGCTTAAGTGATGTTGTAGTAAATCCTATTGTAGTTTGATAGTTGTCTCTACATTAGGTGACCAATTGCTCCTGTCAGACCGTGGACTGTAGCAGTCAAAACACAGTTTGGTGTAAGGGATGGAAAAGCAGTAGCATGGGTGGAAGAGACTGCCATGGAAAAGGGAGGGTTTGCAAAACTACTGCTTGTTGCTTTGAGTTGCAAAATAGTGGAGCTTGCACTAGTTTTGAGTGCATTAACATTAGTGGACCAGCTTTAACTATTTTATTGATTTTTTAGCAATTTGAATGAGTTGGAAATTGAGAGCTAATTCAACACTTCCTTGTATCCCTTATGCATGCTCTAAAGTTGCAATAACTAAAAGGGACAATTTTAATGTACTAATCATGTTTAACACTGAACTTACAACATTGTTTTTCATTATTTACTGTCATGTGAGGTTTACTCTTTGTCACCTTATGCCCAGCCTTATCTAAAACTGGCCTTATTCATGCATCATCCAATTATGATCAATATACAATCAAAACATGTGATTAAAGCTGCAGTATGTTATATAAATTTTTAGTTATCGTTCTTGGTGTAAAATATTTCTTTAAAATATGGGACACCGATCATGTTAGGCATGTCCATCAATTTATAGTTGACTGTCATAGGAAAAAAGGATAATTATTTTTTCTGTTCTTACTATTTTATATCTAGTTTGAGTGTTTAGGACGCTAAAAACGAGAGTTTGGATAGAGGGCACATCAACTATTTAATAATGTAATAATGCCAGTGTATGGAGCAAACATGAAATAAGAGAGAAAAATTAATTTCTAAATTTATTTTTAAATCAAAACATCGAAATCAGTTCCAGAATATGTAGAAACCTTAAAATTTAATCAACGATGGGTGTTTTTAGTTATTTTAAACCTTTCAGTAATTTTACTTTGTGATCAAGCTTATTATGTTATACGTGAATGTTCATGCAGGTGAGTCTTTTGACCTACAACATAAATGCTAAAGATGACCAGTGGCTTCCTACTTATAATGGTTCGCCTTAGCCAGGTTAATCGCTTTTCCCTTATTTATGATTCCACTTAAAAATTTTGTTACTTGCTAATTATAATTTTGCTCAATTCGCTCCTAGAATAACAAAATCATTTGTCGTTATAGAAATTATTGATATTAGACTTATCTAAAGTTGACGTTTTCATAAACATGGTTTTTTTAAGAGGGCTAGCTGGGCTTTTTTCTTGGCTCCCTACTAGTTTTTCATGAACATGTTTTTGAACTAGTCTTTGTCTTATTAGCAGTAGGTTTGTGTAGTATAATTTACTTCTAAGTAAATATAGTATTTATTATTTGTTTTGTGCCTTGTTTACATGCATGTAGATAAACAGAGCAATGATCTTGATTTATATTGTTAGTCGCCTAGTTCTTTCTTGTGTTATCTGTGCTGTAAGTAGCTTAGGTACAAATTTTGCTATCATATATCTCTAGGTTATTAACATGTTCAGCATCATAAATATCTTTTTATCTTCACATCATAAATATCTTTTTATCTTCAGTACATGCATCCAACGTGTTGAACATATAATATACTTATAACTCCTCTTTTTGTTCTCTTGGTATGTTGCTTTCATGGCCAAGAAAAATAACATTACTTATCAACCTTAAAGAAAACATGTAAGAGTGCAATAGCCTAACAGTACTAGTACGAACATTTCATTGTAAGTGCTTTTGTTCGGCGCTTCCCCAAAACAATTTATCTCATATTTTACGTTGAAATTAGGGCATTTCACATGTTCGATTCTTGAATAAGAGGTAATATTTTGGTTTCTGCAAATCAATTTCACGTTTCCCTTTCGACTAACTCCCGAAACGAAATTTTTATGTCATTCTGTTCCGGACCATGCTGGACCGAAACGAAAACAGCGGGAATCCGGTGTGCCGGACGGATTTTAAAGCCTTGATCTTATACTGTTTAGATGTAAAAAGTTGTGTTTTTACCTCTATTTTATCAAGCAAACCTTTAAATTTATAATCTATCGATGTATGTTGACGTGCCAAGTTTTCACTCTCAGTTGTTTCATCCTATTCAGTTACAAAATTAAAGGTTTTCACTATTAAACAAACCTTTAAGTCTATATTTATTTTTTAAGTTCCATTTCATCAAAATAATTTACATTAAAAAAAAATCTGAAATCATAGACCGTGATTATTTTGAGACAGCAATTAAACTCACCATGTAAGGCATGGCTTGTTTGCAAAGGAAATTTTAAGCGATCAAGGTGAAGATCGAGTTTTTTTTAGTTACTAACAATATTTTAACTATTTGATAAAAGAGCGCTACTTTGTTAATTTTATTTCATTTTTCAGATTGCTTCATTGTTCTTCCATAAGCTTTAATAATTATTTGCCATGCAGTTTTCATTTTCAACAGGCCTAGATATGCAATTTCTATATGCCATTTATTTATGACTTAATATTGGGGTAAGCTACCAAATAGCAAGCTGACTTGTTTTACTCAATTTGTTTTACAGGCACCTTCCCTGTTTCTATGTTAAGGCTTGCCTATCACTATGCAAGTAACATTCTTAGGTGCGTTATTTAGCTAATTAGGCTCCTGTTTAAACATTGTATTGTTAATGAGCCATATAAAAATTAAATAAATTAAATTAACTATAGTTATATGAGAAACTAACCGATAAACATTGTACATCGAATTAGGGTCCTGCATAAACATTGTATATCTTATCCCTTTTGACTCGTATCATAAAGCTGGTTAGAAAAATGAGCTGGTCAATTCATTTTTTGTGTCTTCACTTGACTTTGTTGAAATATTTTGGAAAATGAAAAGAAGCCAGTGGCTTACAACAGAAAGGATACTTCGATATGTTCTTGCATACAAGAGCTGACTTAGGCTCTTATTATAGCTCCTGTCTCCATGACAATACAACTGTGATTGGGAAGTAAAATAGGAAAAAATACACTTGGTATAGTTCTACTAACCTTGTGACATGTATTTTGCAGGTATTTAAAGAAATCTTACCCATTTTCTATCATTCCAAGCTGAAGAGATAGTTAATTATTTTCTATCATCAATTTTCAGTTATCATACTTTTCTTTACTATGGAAAAATAACGCAACCATAATTGCTCTATTATACTTGAGCATTAGGATTGCGACAATAATTAAGCTCTCATCCCTTCACCTACTAATCCATTATAAACTTTCTGTAGGAAAAGTTTTCAAGTTTGTCATCTGATGACTTGAAGTCAAATTTGATGGGAATGGGTTTCTCGTTGGCTCTTGTGGAAAGAGTCATCAAGGAACATGGTAATTGGTTTAAAATAATAAATTTTAATATATGCACTTTGAGTTGCACTTGTACGCTGTACTATATACTTGAAATATCATGGTAGACGATATTTGCGTACTTTATAGGCAGAGGTTATGAGAACGTGTTAGTTGAAGCTTTGTTCAATTATTCAGTAAGTTTCATACCTGCTTACTTCCGATATTTAATCCTAAATAAGAATGATATTAAAATAACTGAACTGTTTTCCACATAATTTTTGTTTGTTTATAGTTTTGTTCTGTTGTATTAGTTCAAACTGCAAAGACTACATCTTGCTGAATGCTTGAATTATTACTGCTGACAGAAAGATAATCCTGAAAACTCATACTTGTGGGAAAACAGTGAGAATGAAGAAGAGAATCAGGCCAATGAACAGATTTCAAGCCAACGAATAGAGGTTATCTTTTGATTCATTTACGTTATTCTGGAAACTGAATACACTTTATCACCCAATCTCCGCTTAGTTATCTATTGTGCTTTAAGTATTTTTATCAAATATTCATTGAAGTTTCTCAGTAATCTTGTTGGTCTAGTATTTTTCTTTCCTAAATAACTTGCACTTTCCTTATGACAATAGGCATAGTTGTGAAAATATCATTTTTCGGCTATGTTTCTTGAGACCAAATCCTCTGAGATCATTGTGACATAGAGGCAGTCGTGAGGGCGACAGAGGATTTGATATGACATTTATTAATATATAGATGAAATTCATTTGTGAGTTCTTTGTCATGCATAAGATTTTAGTGTTTATAGTCTTACATCAGAGCAGATTGTTTTTTTTTTGTAGCTATGTGCCTACTAAGTCGTGTCCTTCAATCTTTAACTAATAAAATTATCAAGAACAAACATTGTAAGATGAGCAGATAAAGTATGTGTCACATGGGAAACACTGAATTGAGTGCTGGAGATCTCTGTTCTTAATAAATCATATGTGTGTGTGTGTTCCGCATGCACATTCTTCTGGAATGTTCAAGTAATGTATTTAAATTTTCGAGTCATTATGTTAATGTACACAGGTTATTAGAAGCAATCTGAGATGCTTTTGTTACTTATCTTAAGCTGGCGTATCCTCACTATGTTTGGTTTCTTTTCACCATGCAATTTTCTATTTATATGCTGTCCCCTTCAGTCAGATCTACTGTATATGTCATTGTTATTATTAATGCTAATTCATAGTTATTGATTTTACCTATGTTGTCTAATAATCCATCAAATGTCAATCTGGACAAGAAATCTCAGCTTTTTATAATGGATTTTTCAGAGAAAGAAATTGATACGGCAATAAGCAGACTTGGTATGCATTACTTTTATTAAAACTTAGGATATGCTTTAACTCCAAGACTTCAAACAAAACCATAAATATCAAGCTCATCGAATTTGTTGAATTTCTATTACTTTCATGCAAACTTTAGCACCAGAAAATTTGGCTGTTAGTGTACACTCTTAAAATATGAAATGATGTAGAACATAATAAACTACATACATTAAATATTGTAGAATGTAACGTTGCTTGTTGTTAAAAGTAAAAATAAATATTGTATGGTTGTCTTGTACCGAGTGATGTATAGTTAAAGACTATGGCCTGAGATACAGATAAAGACTATGTCTTGAAAATAGTAGACCTTGTGTAATATTAATAAGTCTTCTTAAATAAAATACAATTCATCAGTCATAGTTTTATTTACAGTGGCTTGACGTATGTATAACTGAAGAACTTTTATTTTATAGGTGGATGGATATTTGATGCAAAAAATCAGTAACACACTACAACAAATTGTGTATTTGAAGTTACATTTGATGTTAGAACGACCTTTGGTATGCATGCTATATGTTTTACTTTTATTATCACTAGCCACTACATGCTCTATTTGTTTGTGAAATATAACAGTCATATCATATATTTTTTATGTAAGAATACTGTATATATTTTTTTTTATGTAAGAATACTGTATATGTTTATTACGCATAGTTATTATGAGATGGATAATTAATATAATACTTTATGTAATGTGATTGGTATAATATGTTGATTATGAAATGTATGTGTTGATGTTACATTGTATATGAATTGTGTTGTGAATGGAAAACTGTATATGGAGAAAAAAATAGAGATCCTAGAAGATCGCATGTGAAAATTGCTATAAAAAAACTTAACAGCGTTTTATTGAGGCTATGGAAAGTTTTAACAGCGTTTGATAACGCTTAAGGAATGAAACTTTCTCGTAGCAACATTAAAAACACTTATAGCATCACCTGAAACGCTATAACAAAACACTTACAGCTGTGCATGAAATGCTATAAAGATATTTGACAGCATAAGGCAAAAGCTAAGAAAACTGGTTATGTTTTGAAACGCAAACGCTATAAAGAATATTAATAGTGTTTAGTAAAAGCTATAAAAAAATCATTTTTACACCGTTTACTATATTGCGGTGGTATATTCCAGACTTATAACTGCATGTCGTTAGACAGCGTAGTCAAAAACGCCATTAAAAGCTTTTATAGTGGTTTTGAAACGCTGTAAAAGGTATTGTTTGTTGTAGTGGTTTTAACTGAAGTCTTTCCTCTATGTTCTTTGCTTGTAACACCTGCCGAACTAATCTACATTTTGATGCCCGCCAAATACCACCCATTTGTAGAAAAATTTGTGTTTTTTGCCAACCTGAATCCAATTTAAACCTTGCATGCGACAATAACACAAGCAAACTCATACGATAATCACATGATTGAAAATGATTCTACATGCATTGAAATTGTGATCTATTTAGATTTATGCACCTAGCAAGGTGCAATGGCTATTTGGAACTAGTCGTTAGCGGATTCATTCAAATTTCAGAAGCTTAATTAAATAAATAAGGTGGCCAAGCAAATATCTGCTAGAAATTCTTGCTTGGGTCGAGATGCCTGAAAGGTAATCTAAATTCTTTCATGTTAATATTTAACAGTAAATATTTGCTTAGAAGACAAAAAGTTGTTGGATAATATTTGATTATATAAAAAAATATCATCGAAACATGACATATGGATATTAATAAATAAAAAAATTAATGTAATACCGAAAACAAAATTAGAATCTGATAAGTGTATTGAAATGCCTCATATCTTTAATATTACAATTTAACATTTCCTTACAATATGCATCTAAACTAGACAGACGGTATAAGTTATTGGAGTCACATTTATTATATTAAATTTGGAGGAGGAAACTTACATTAAATTTAAAATAAGGATGTATCCATAATTTTCACTTCAATATACGCCGAATTGTAATAGGTACAATGACTGTAATTTTCAAATTGCAGCGACTATTTCAACATCACTTCATATGTAACTTAAGCCATTCAAATAGATGTTTATATACTGCTATAATTTGTGTTTTAATTACTACTATCATTTATTTCATCTGATCAAACCTTAGCAAATGTAAAAATTATTCAGAGTGTCACCTGGATGCTTTCCCATAAAACATCTTTCAACTCGGAACTAACTTGCTTCCATCCACTTAGTGTAACCGGAACAATTTCTCGTACAAGTGGTCCTAAATAAGAGGATAATTTGACTGACCCCGGTCCTATTGGTTCGCCTGTACTATTAAGTTCAACTTCTATTAGCTCCGAAGAATTGAATGGAAGTCTTCTAACTTTGGTTGGCCCTCTAGGCTTTCTTCTTGGTTTTTCTTTCGCCTGAATAACATTTTCAACTGTTTGTGGATTGTTTTGTGTTTCGGCATTGTTTTCTAATAAGGTTTGAACCTGATTAATTTCTGATGTATGTGGAATGTCATATATTTCATCATTCTGTTCAGGTTCAATATCAGCCTCCTTTTCAGCAAGAATGTCTTCAAACAGCTCTTCTACTCTATGTTTCTTCCTCTGTTCGTCTAGTTCGTTTTGCACGTGCTTTTTCCTTTTCATGGCCTTATTCTTCTTTGATATTTTCTGTTTATAAAAAATAAAAGGACAACTGTCATGAACGAGGCTATTAATTTGTGCACAAAATAACATATCAGTAATACACGTAGCATGATGACACAGAGAGGACAGAAGCATTCACACAAATCATGAAATCAAGCACAAGCGATTGTGGGGTAAATTTTCACTTTTCTACTATAAGACATCATGCTAAACATTGTATTAAGGACAATCACATGCTAAATAGTGTGTTCGTTACAAGTACACGTTAAAGCAAAATGTATTAACGTGTGAATTGAATGCTACAAGTACTTAATTGAAATAATGATTAACTCAATGGATCAGTAGTACAAATAATTTTTTGAGTTAGAAGGGTTCAACATTAATCATCGGCTATCAATTAAATCCACTGCCCGTGCTCTCGTTACAAAAATATTCAGTGCAACATAAAATTTTGTTTGAATACATTTCATAAATTAGAAGTATTATTAATGTCTTACAGACCATTTATGACATATACTAACTTTGAATTGAAAACTTGGGTGAGATACTTGCATATCATTATTATAGAATGTCTCATAGTTGAAGGTATGATGACTATATACTTATTTCATTTGAGACGAGTAAGTTTATAGCTCAATTTTCACATAGTTATAAATAATTTAAATTTGGATCCTAATAACTGAAAAATTAAAGGATGCATCTTTGGATCTATGGATATAAACGAGGAGTAAATACAAAAAAATGACAAAGTCACAGCCAAAAGGAAAATTCGAATAAAACAAATGAACATATGGGTACAATTTCAAAAGAACTCTTTAATTCAAAAAAAAATGAACTAGGTAAAACAAAAAATGCACACCAAAAGGAATAAGAAGCAAGCTGAAATCCAAGAACAAATCCAATTTATAGAGGGAAAATCAATGTTTGATTGATAGTCTAGTTAATACAGACAAACTTGACAAACTTGACAAACCAGTGATGACAAACTTAGTACTGGTGTTTAAATATTTGTCAAAGCAGTGATGACAAACTTAGTACTGCTGTTTATATGGAATAGAGTATGGCTTTGTCAAACTTGACTAAGTGGTATCATCATGATGACAAACTTGACAAACTTGACAATTTATAATATGGCTTTTCAAATGGTTTAATTATTTTTTCTTCTGATCAATGAAGATAATAAAATGCTATATGGAATAGGAAAATAAGAAGGAAACAACAAAGCAGTGGTTAAAACATATAAACCAAATGATTGAAGCGCTAATTTGAATGTTCGACTGAACCTTTAGTTCACGTAAAGCTGAAATCTGATTGAATTTCGAACCATTACAGATAATATTTTTATTTTTACTACTATGAGACATCATGTTTGTATATGGAAGTTACTTGCCCTACCATCCAACTTATATGCTTACTTATAACTGAGCAGTGATAGATAACTATCTTACAAGAAACTACAGACATACGTACGGTTCCCTATCAATGACTGATTATCGAACATTGAATTTTTTTTTAGCAAATCATCTAATAGCATTGAAAAAACTGAATGAGCCTACCAATTTAGAAAGCGTAATCTCATCGTCTGCTCGATTGTCTCCAACCTGCTAACTTGTTACTCTTTTCATTTTAAGCTCATCGAATTCTTTTTGCATGTGTCTAGTTCTCACATTCCCACAGTTGCTCATTTTTTGTACCACAAGCAACGAACTAATTAAATAATTACAAAGCTAATTATGAAACTATATTCAACATAACATTAACATTAGCATTAGAGACTAAAAACTGTATCAAATTGTTAATTATCTATGTGTGATTTAGTTCACATTAAAAAGACATGTGCATTGGTATGCTCTTAAAAGTAAAGGACGTAAAACAAATTAGTATGGAAAACATGGATATGTCATTAATTTCCACTAAAATAAAAGGACTTTTACAGAAAATAGAACTCTTGTCCACGACAGCACAAGTCTACAGTTTGAAATGTGTATGTAATATGTGTCTTTGAAGATACATACGACTATTGTAAAATCTAATAAAGAAAATATCATGATAGACATAAGAAAGAAAGATAACCTGATTGCGGCAGTAGTAGTAGCTTCTGCAGTAGAAAATCAAGGCAATGATCATATATAGATCTTACATCTAAGTACAGAAATATATTCAATGCAGTAATGACTGTTTTATTTATTTTTTATTTATACATACACACGCACACTCTAGGGGAAAGGAGATTCAGCCGTGCCTATTCACTTCAACTCACGACACCTATAATCTCCACGTACTAATAATTGATTTATGTTTATGCACTATTCAAAATAATAATCCATATTCGGAATAAATAATACAGGAATAAATAATACATTGAAATTGAAATTTTTACTTGTTACTGTATTAACATATACTAATCAGAAAATGAAGAAATTTTTACATGGTGTTATTTTAGCATAACGTTAAATAGTCTTGCTTTATCTTTTTTTGTTTTTATATGCAAAACATAACCTGTTGGCGATAGAAATCTTTTTCATGAAGTTGCATCTTATTTTGTTTTATATTTAATTCATGCTTGATTCATTTTTACGTTCGCAAAATTATTTGTTTATTTCTTTTTTCCAACAGATTACGTTAGAATCAAAACATTTTTCCAAATATTAATCAAATTGATTTATCTTTCAGCGGATACATAGGCCAAGGATAGAATTAGGAAGACACAAAAGTCAAAAAGAACTAACGATAATGTCTACCTCGCCCCCAATCATTTGGAATTTCGCTCTAATGTTTCCTGACTGCGAGGACTATTGCTCCTCCCCTAATTTGGGTCAATATCCATCTAAATAAATAAGCCAAGATAGGATTTAGGGAGGCAGCTGATGTCAAAGTATTTCTAAGCCTTGAAATCAGCAACATGGAAGGGAGGAGGAGCAAGTTGTCGAGCCAAAAAAGCGAGATCTGAGAGTCTTTGAGAAACAAACTTTTCCAATATAAATCATATTCACCCCCGGCAGCTTAAGTGGCTGCAGAATGAAACCACATTAGGGAAACCATTGTAAACTGGTTCCACCAAGTAATATCGATGGTGAAATAACCGATTTAGATCTGACTTACATTTATAACTAATAACCACCCAGTACGAATCGGCGCTACCAAGGAAGACCAATAGGGTTAACGCCACCAACACAAAGTAGAAATAAGAGGCGATTAGTTAACGAACCGACTAGATTCATTGAAATTGATATGGAGATTATCACAGGAAAATATTAAAGGGACTTGTGAGATTTTAGGCAGCATCATAAGCTGATAATGGTGGAGAGATTTCCATAAATCTCTTTAATGAAAATATATTTTCATATTTTACCAATTACCCATTTGCCAGATTATCAATTTACCAGAGATTATTTAACAGAAGTTCAAAACCTATAAAATCAGATTATCAATTTACCAATTACCAATTTACCATAGATTTCCAGAAACGCGATTCATTTAGTAAAATCACAAACATACACAAACATACACAAAATCAGATCGCAACCCTAAAATCCAAATCACAATTGATTTCGTAAATTCAGATCGCAACCCTAGATTCAGATCTACAGCATACTCAAACAAAGAACAGGGATCGCTTACCAAACTCCAAATCGAATGACAGAAACGTGCCCTATATTCCACAAAAAAGTTTTGGAGGAAGACCGTGAATACTTGTTGACGAGATGGAGACCGTGAATATTCGTTGAGGAGTGGAGACCGTGAATAATTGGTGAGATGTTGCAATAGAGGAAGGGCTTACGTGAATAATTGGTGAGATGTTGCGATGGAGGAAGGGCTTACGGGAGAGGAATAATATTTGTGAAGTGGCGGCCTATAATTGAAGAAGGCGTTACACCTTAATTACCAAAAAAAATTAAAGGCTAAAGAAAGAATTAAGTATCATTAATAACAGTTTAAGAAAACGTGTTATTAAAAAGCGTTATAATTATCATATTTTGTTGTAGTGTGTGTTCTAAATTGTCACCATATGTTATCATGTTAGATTTAAATCGATTGGACATCTAAAATGACTAATTTAGATATTGTGACATCATAGTTCATCAGTTTTATGTCCACCTTGTTATGATGAAAATTTCATGTCCATGCTAGTATGTCTGTTCACCTTATTATCATACAAGTTTATGTTTATGCCAAGATGATCATTTTAGTATATTCCCATTATTTTCCCTATTATCGTTTATGACTAGGCTATTGTCTAGCCTAGGCATGTTGCCAATTTTGTGAGGGTGCTAGTTAAGGAACGAGGGAAAAAGGGCTAAAAATGGCATAATTTGAATATGAACATTTATGGACATGTAATTCAAATTATTGGGCAAAATAGGCATTGACACCTATAAAAGGAAAGGATTAATTAATTGGTAAATTAATTAAAAATGGCATAATTTGAATATGAACATTTATGGACACGTAATTCAAATTATTGGGCAAAATAGGTATTGACACCTATAAAAGGAAAGGGTTATTAATTGATTAATTAATTAAAAATGGAATGTCTAGTAATTACAATTAGGAAATGTAATTGTACTTATGACATGAGGTTAGGTTGCATTAGTGGTGGAAGTCTGTCCGGACCCGACCGGCATATCCAACAGCCACTAATGGTAAACCTAATGTGGGAGGTCTAAGTACATAAATACGAATCGGGCTATGACACGAGGTTAGGCCCAACTATGGAATAAGTCTGCTCGGACCCGACCGGCATATCCAACATCCACATGTTGTAGGCCTAATGTGGGAGGTCTGGCCCATTATGAAACCATAAATGGACATGGTAAAGAATTAGACTACTTAACCTAAAGTTAATCCATAAGGATTGTATGAACTTAAATTTAAGTTGGGCTTAAGTAAACATGGTTGAGGGGTGGGTTAAGTAAATCTGAAGAGGGGATGAGTTATAGGCCCACAAACTTAATCCGTTAAGATTATGTAATTAAAGACACCTAGTGGTATACATAATCGGTGAAAAAAATCAAGTTATGTAATTAAAGACACCTCTTAGGGTAAATATAACTTGTAGAAGTAATAGGGTTATGTAACTAAAGACACCTATAGGTAAGCATAACCGGTTGGAAGATTAGGGGTTATGTATTAAAGACACCTATAAGTAAGCATAACCGGTAGAAGTAAATAAAGCTATGTAATTAAAGAAACCTAGTGGTATACATAGTCAGTGAAAACCTAGTGGGGGATACAAGACAAAGGGTAAATCTTGTATCATATTACGTGGGACCCATTTCAGTCAGTAACCCGGAGTAGGTATCAAACAAATTATTCCGTACTAGGCGGAGAAGGGGCACGCTTTCTGACAGGTTATAAGAGATCCAAACGTGGAGGACGGTGTGGGCGGCGCAAACCGACCGGGCCATGTGCGTGCATGAGCCAGGCAGAGGGGTATAAGATGACCATGACACATGTAGATATGGTTGTGCACATTGTTATGACGAGAGGTTGCAACTTTAGGAAGTGATACCTCCTGCTGTGGGTCCAACGCAAGGTATTTACGAGGGTTAGGGAGTCGATCGATCATGGTGGTAGTTTGGAAACATTTAGACGTATACCTAAGTCTGCCACCTTATAGTTGAAGGGATCATCTCTTTCTGTATATACTAGTAACAATGCAGAGAAATCATTAGTGAGGCATGTACACCTTATCTTGCTTACCTTGTCACACCTTCCATTTATGTAGTGATCTCCCTTATCCACTTTATATGCCTATCATGTTACTTTTATTTATCTACTAGCTAAAAGTAACTAGACTCGCCAGACTTTATGTCTGACCCTTTTTGTTTCTCCTTCTTTCTTCCGTTCCCCCGCCCCCTGGTTCATAGGGAGGAAACACCCAGGCTTAGTCAGGATTCCGATATCACCTTGCTAGGAGCTATTTCTGAAGTATGGCTCAAGTTCTTGTCTCTACTATGGCTTAACTTTTTCATTTGGAGAATTATGCTTTTTATTTATTTATGTACTCTGATCATGCAAGACCGAAGTTATTTTGTTGTAATGGTTTTTGTGACTTAAGAAATTGTGGACCACGGTATTTTTATTGAAATAAAAATTTAAATTTCCGCTGATATCTTATTTATATCTGTCTTGTAATTATTATATGTATGATTACCTATAACGCTTCACAGAACATAATGCATTCCCATAGTAAGTGACATTAACGGACGTAGGGTGTCACACTAGACTTCGGAGGGACTTGGGAGGAGCATCTCCCATTGGTTGAGTTTGCCTAAAATAATAGTTATCAGTCGAGAATAAGGATGTCACCCTTCGAAGCACTATATGGACAACCTTGCAGATCGTCGAAATGTGGTGGCAGTCTACGGACAGGCTTATACTTGGGTCTGAGATGGTGAGACAGACTTCTAAGAAGATAGACCTTATTTGCAGACGGATGAAGGCGGCTCACGACAGGCAGAAGTCATATGCCGATAAGAGGAGGACTGACTTGGAATTTGAGGTGGGAGATATGGTGTTTATCAAGGTATCGAATTTAAGAAATGTTGTTTGCTTTTGCCCAGTAGGGAAATTAGAGCGAAGGTTTGTAGGGCCATTCTCCGTAGTTGAGAGAATAGGTCAGATGGCCTACAGAGTTAGGCTACCGGAGAGGCTGGCGGGAGTTTACGACGTGTTCCATGTTTCCCATTTGAGGAAATGTCTACATGATTCAGTAGAGGTAGTAGAGCCAAGTACGCTTGAGGACGTTGAAGTTGAAGAGGAGGCATCAGTTAGGAAAGTTCCTACACATATTCTTGGATCAGAATTTAAGGGACTAAGCAACAAGGAGATCAAGTTAGTGAAGGTGCAATGGGGAGAAGATCGAGACGATGCGATGAGGGAACCCGAAGAAAAGATTCGCACTTCTTACTTTTTTCTCTTTGAGGGTACGTTCTTAATTTCCTTTCTAATCTTTTGAATTTAAATCTGTTATTTCTATCATTCAAACTTGTTTAGCCTATCGTTCGAATCTCGATCCATATGTAGAAGCCTATGGTTGGAAACATGTGTTTGAGATATGTCAAGTTTTATTGTTGCAAGTGGATGCAAGTGTTTGCTACTGGTTGCTAGTGGACGCATATACACGCGCACTAGACACTAGATCCAGAAAAACACTTACATATTGCATATGGATGTGTGCGCATTTTAATTTTTCAATGGATGAAATTGGTTGAATCATCACATGGATGTTGCGTTTTGGTGAATGGTTGTGCACACATATAGAACTTATTGTACCATTAGGAATCTTTTGCATACATATTGGATACATGGCACAAATATTTATTGCATTAAAGAGGTCAACTAAACCACTCGACCGCCTGATTTTCGCGTTAGTGTGGGGACATATACACATAATACCTTTGCATATGTTCATACAAAGCATTAGAAATTTCAAGGACAATGGATGCCAGTGGTTGATGGATGAGTAGATAGGTGTAGGTGGTTGTTAAAAAATAACGTTCTTCTCAACTTGAAGATTTCAAGGATGAAAACCTTTAAGGAGGGGAGAATGTAACACCCCATAATTTAATACACCACAATTATATAATAAAGATAATAAAACGAATATTAAATAATTATTCAGAATTAAGAAAAATGGACTTTAACGTTGTGTTCGTTATGAAATTTTGGTTTAGATAAACTCTTGGTTTTCGTAAATCATATTAGGTATGAAGAAGTTATGAACTAAAGAAGATTGAACTAAAATAGTGTAATATATATAATATATAAAAAAATGAATGTAGAAGCAACGGTAAGTGGGCGACCCAGCGCCATATCTAGGTCGACACAGGGGTCGACCTAGGTCTAAGGCGGTTCGACCCATCTATCGACAAGTAATAGGTGGGTCGACCCACTTGCGTGCAAGGCAGGTTCGTGTAGTCGAATCTGGACTGTTTTGTTTGCTATATTCATAATTCGACTCAGCTTGAAGTGTACGGTTTGATTTGATAACCTAATATCCTATGGTTTAGATTTGTAATGACCCGGATATTCTGTCAGTTATATTTGAATATTTAATACAGTTTTAAATATTGGGTGGATAAATATAAATGGAATTTTTATATTAAGTTATCAATTTAATAACCAATTTCGATTTAATATCGAATATATTAAATTATCATAATACGTCAGTTCGAGAAGTTGAAACTGAATTAAAAACAGTTCAGAAAATCAATTCAAACTCCTGTTTGAATTAGAAGAATAATGTTAATTTATTATCGAGAAATTTAATTGTCTGAAATTAATTTATATTGATATCTTCTACAGGATGATCGAATTAGACTTCGTGACCTATCCCAGTGTGTCCGGAATAGGGGTATTACCCTAGAATCGACAGTCGTTGTGTTTAGAAAGGGGTTCGGAGTCATGGGGTATTTTAATTTAAGGATACGATTAAAAAACTAATTAAAATTGAATAAAATTAAATGTAAAACAAACGGCCACATCCCCATCCCTTTGAAATCACGCTGGTTCACTTAAATCCACAAATAAAAACCAAACTTTGTCCCCTTCCACTCCACAAGTAAATGGCCTCGCGATTCCCTTTCAAACCACATCCCTTTCTTATAAATCGTGTTCCCTTATTTCCTTCATTCTTCACAGCTTAACAAAAAAAATCGAACAACAGAAAATGAGAGAGAGAGAGAACGGAGTCGCGAAAGGGGGGATTGGCCGAGGTCAGGGAGATGAACGGAACTGGCGCGACGACTTATCTCGAATTCGAAGTCAACACCAAATACTGGAGTTCGATTTTTAGAGGGTACGGTTGATTTAGGGTCACCGCGACAGCCAATGGTAATGGAAGGAGGGTGTTCGATGGAGCAGTGTGGAATCGAGGGTGCGATGTATCTGTGGGCGGAAGAGGTTAGCGCAGTGGAGTTTGAAAGTGGGTTTCTGACCTTGTTGGCTGGTGCGAAGTCTGGGTGGTTCGATCATTGATTTGAGGAGCGAGTTACACTATTGCAGCAACCAGATCTGGTCGCGAAGACCCATGACGGATCCAAGGCTGGGTCGAGATGACTACGAGGTTGTGCTCGCGAACAACAGATGGTTGGCATGACAGTTCTGTCGGCAAGGAAGTCGCAGTGCCATAACACAAGGGCTGATGATGACCGAACTAAATTGGACGGTTTCGAACTCAAAAATGGAGCTGCTTGCGAAGTGTTCAAGAAAATGCCGTAAAGGAAATTAGGCAAGGAGAAATCGAATGAAATCATCCTTGTGGAGTTCGAAGACTCGGGAATCAATGAAGAGAAATTGAAATTGATACAAGTGCAAATAAAAATCATCGGTGAGTAAATCTCACCTGTTTGTTTAGAATTATTTTTATATCGTTAAAAATAATTGTTATGCTTGTTTGAATGTGTTCTAGTTGATTTAAATATATATATTAGTTATCTAGGATTGGTTGACTATTATATATATATATATATATATATATTGGGTTGATTGATTGGTTGGATTCCCGCAGTCTCATTAGCGGATGCCTGCGGTTTCATAGCGGATGATTACCCTATACGCCCCACACTATGATTAGTGGATGACCTTCTATACCGCGATATTCTGCCTCGAAGCAGGATGGGTATTACTATGTTGACTAACGTCTGTGGATGCAGGAAAACAGGTTGGAGGAATCCAACTGGATTCCTCAAAAATATATTATCTGTTTGTTGTTTGTTTAATTTCATATATATTCATATATGATGTGTTAAAAATCAAATGATTGAAAATTGGTTGATTTGATTGTTGAAAATATCCCTGGGCTTGAATATTGATTCATAAAAACATCAAAAAGGGTATTTGATATTTAAAAAGGAAATTCTATTTTTATAAATAGAATTTGAATTTTAAATAAAACAATAGAAAATATTAACTTGTTTTGAAGGTATATAAAACAAGAAATCGAATTTATAAACGTTGTTTATAAATGAAAATATGAGATTTTGAATTGAATTTATAAACGTTGTTTATAAATGAAAATATGAGATTTGAATCGAATTTATAAACGTTGTTTATAAATGAAAATATGAGATTTGAATTGAATTTATAAATGTTGTTTATAAATGGAAAGGTGGGATTTGAATTGAAGTTATAAACGTTGTTTATAAATAATACCGAGAATTCAAATGGACTTTGAATATAAGGAATTGTAATAGAAATTTGAATATAGAAATTCAAATGGACTTTAAACTATAAATTTGAATATAGAAATTCAAATGGACTTTAAACTATAGATTTGAATATAAAAATTCAAATGGACTTTAAACTATAGATTTGAATATAGAAATTCAAACGGACTTTAAACTATGGAATTTGAATAATAGAAGCGAATTGGAGTTTGAATATAGAATTCAAATATTAAAAGAGAAATGGACTAAAGAGATAATTAACAAATTGAGTTAAAACAATTTGGTATAGTTAAATAGATTGGACAGGCATAAATATACAGGAGACAGATATGGAATAAAGTATAGAAGTGAAATAAATAGAATGCCCGACAAAAAGGTACGTATTTAATTTCCATATGAGATTTTATGCGCCGTATCGGCAAGCCGCTTGGCTTTTTCTTTTTCTTTTTGAGATGAGAAGGACCGGGAAAGCTATTTGAAATTTCCCGATGCTCCCGGTACAAAGGAGGTTATGGCGAATTTTTCCGGGAATTTAAGGAGATAGAATATTTTTAAGATAATTTGATAGTTAGAAAGCAACGTATCAAAATATATAGAAGTCAATAAGAAAACGAACTTAGAAATAGAATAGTATAATCAAAAAGGAAGTATGAGAATAAAATCTAGTAAGAATAGAAAAGGGAAGTGTATACGTGGTTAAAAGTAAATCAGTAGTTGCATGGAATTGATTTGTTCGAGTAAGTAGTCTTGTCTGTTTTGACGTTAAATGTTATTCAGTCAAGGTCTGAGAGGTAATTATACCCCAACTTGGTTGATTTCATGATATACCGATAAGCAGCAAGATTCAGGCTCGAAGATCAATGTGGAATGAGAATTAGTTAAATACTGTATTTGGGTTGTCGTAACGATGTTTTACACAACATCTGTTTTAACCCAAATATGTGCAAAGCTTGGAAATAGAATAATGAATATTTCTAAAGTTAGAAATTTAAGGAAGGCGATATATGGAAATGTTTTCCAAATAACGTAAAATGCCAATATGGTTATTGAAAATATTTGGTTAACAAATATTGATAAGAAATAGAGAAGAGATCTAATTAATGGAATATTAATTAAAGGTTCAGTGATTGTTGGATGTTTGGTTGAACACTTGTTTTATTCGATAGTTAAATCATCGACTATCGAAACACTTGTTTTTATTCGATAGTTAAATCACAGACTATCGAAGTTTTGACCATCGTTGTCAATATGGAGAGACCGGTTGGATTATTATCCGAAGAACCACTCCATATCGGCAGTAGCGTGCGAATCATATTATATAAAGATAATCGAAGACGGAGTAGAGTACAAGGACTTTTTCTATTAATAGAAATAGTACCTTCAGTTCATCCTGTTCCTGGGTGACTTGTATGGATGAATGTCTGACAGAGTATTTCCAGACGATCACGTATATTGATTTCTCCAATCGTACCAAGAGTGGAAGCGGAGAAGGAAACTTCTTTTAGCTAACACGTAATGTACTGTTGTAGACGTCAATCGGTGATTTGATGGATTTGACGATGTGACATTCAAAGTGAATATGGCGTGATGATAAAGCGTAGCTTCTAGCCTCATCATCCGGTAAATGACAGAAATCGGGCAAGCAGCATGGCTATGTAGGTCGCACCTATTAGGGTGTATAATCACCTGATCTAGAGTTTCATTTACTTCTAAAAATCTATTGTCGATGCTGACCCATTCGGGAAACGGTTGCTGATCCCAATCGTTGGTGATATACATTCGATACACTCAAGAGAAATGAGTGGTCGGTCATGTGTGGCTGAGTTGCAAGATGTTCTTGTTGAACTCGGTGTATTCTCCTCTAGAGATATACCAGCGGAAGGTGATTCCATACCTTGTCATAGTTGGAAAACCAAATACCCAATACGTGCTTGCGGTTTTGATTGTATATATATGTGGAACGTGAGATGCAAACGTTCCACTAGATTGTTATTTACTTGATTTAGACATTATTATAATATCAAAAGAGTTTTGATATAAAGATAAGTCAAGTGTTTGGATTTTCATAAGGGAAAAACCCGTTCCGTGTTATGCGGCGTGGTCTTATGAGATATCATTTAGTTTTCTGAACTGTTTTAAACTGTTTACTCATACCAGTCCCATGACTGACCCGGAGTTTATTTTGTTTTGTTCTACCTAAACTCTTGGGTGCTTAATTTGTACGGGCAGTCAAGTAGTTTCAGGATTTTACAGGTCTATCTAAAGGAGCTTGGAGCAGGAGGCTTCAGCGTTATCCAGTTATAGTTGTTCCGTTATGTTGTAAGTGTTGTACTCTGATAAGTGTATGATATACAGTTAAGATTTTGTATTTCAAAGATGTGATATATTATATTTTGTTTCGTTGCGATGTGAGATTCTGCGTTGTTAGTTCTGTTCTTCTTCTACCTCTTTCTTCTAAAAAAAAATGTTTCGTATTTTCGTGATATTTGGGCTGGACGTATGATGTATATAGTCAACTCTGATGTTACGGATTTGCGGGTCATTACAGTTGGTATCAGAGCTTAGGTTGAGCGAATACCTAGGCTGTGTGGAAATGTGCTCATTAGAGAAAGGATCAGTAGTATCCTAGAATGAGTTGAGTGTATATATATACGAGAGAGCGTATTTGTTATTTGATATAAAAACTGTTTTATATTGTGTTGACTAGTCTGTTGAGTGGATTATAAATTTTGGTCGAATCGTGGGACGCCACGAAGTCGATAGGAGTTTATAAACACTTGAACAGAAGATTGGACACGATATTGGTTTCAAATAGTTAAGTTGATAGTTAGGATTATAATCAAATTAGATTATAAAAACAGAAAAAGTTATATATATAACCAATGGAATTTGTATATGAAATCAAATATACAAATGAGATAAATTGAAATTGAATTCCAACCAGAATTCAAAATTTAAAATCCTGGGAGTTTGGAAAATGTTTTCTAAATGGATTTTGAAAGAAATATAGTACTGAACTCATTCAGTAGCTGGGAAATAATTCTGAGGATGGTCGCAACATCATCAGTGTTCATTTTCGAGTTTCTAAGTGATGAATTGCTGCCTTAGAAAAGTTTTTGATGGAAATTTGTTTGAAAAGAAACAAGTTGTTTTAGAATTCAAATGTTTTGAATTTGAGATAGATATAAATATATGTATATATTTATATGACTTCAAAGGAATTTTGAAATGGGAATTGAAATATAGATTTCAAATAGGAGTAAAATAAAGGAATTTGAATATATATATAATTCAAATAGAAGTGAAATAGAATTTGAATTCAAAGGAATTCAAATGAGTTTGAATAAAGATAATTCAAATAGAAATTGTATAAGAAAAATTGAAATGGAATTTGAATTCAAAAGGAATTCAAAGGAATTCAAATAGAAATATATGGCTTTGTTGTTGTTGTTGTTGAATTTGAATTCAAAAGGAATTCAAAGGAATTCAAATAGAAATATATGGCTTTGTTGTTGTTGTTGAATTTGAATTCAAAAGGAATTCAAAGGAATTCAAATAGAAATATATGGCTTTGTTGTTGTTGTTGTTGAATTTGAATTCAAAAGGAATTCAAATAGAAATATATGGCTTTGTTGTTGTTGAATTTGAATTCAAAGGAATTCAAATGGATTTGAATAAAGAAAAGTCAAATAGAGATTTGAATATTAGAATTCAAATGGAATTTGGTTAAATAGAATTTCAAAGAGAATATAAAGTAGAGGATGAATATTAGAATTCAAAGAAAATATAAAGTTTGAAATAGAATTTTAAATAAAAGGAGTTTAAATAGAATTTGAATTCAAAGTGAAATTTAAATAGAATTTAAATTCAAAGGATTTCAAATTGAAATTGAACAAAGGAATTTAAATAGAAATCGAATAAAGGATTTCAAATGAAATTTGAATAAAGGATTTCAGATGGGTTTTGAATAAAGGAATTCAAATAGAAATTGAAGATAAGAAATTCAAATAGAATTTGAAGATAAGAAGTTGAATTAGAAATTAAATAGAAGAAATTCAAATAGAAATTGAATAAAAAGGAAATTCAAATATAGAGTTTGAATAAAGAGATTCAAATGGAATTTGAATATTGTAAATATATAGGATTTGAATATTAGAAGAGAAATAGATCGGGAATATTATGTTGAAATGGAAAAATGGATTTGATACATATTAAAAATATATCAGAATGGAGTTGAATTTATTATAAACGAAGTTAAACGTTTATATTTATAAATATAATTAAAACGAGCTCGCCATAGCGCGGCAGTTCGTAAATTGGCGATTCGAACTTCAATTTAGTATACAGGACTCAAATTAAGTCGAAATTCTTTGAAACAAGAACCGTCTGGACCAGTTAGATAATAGTTTTCTAATAGAAGAGAAAAATCTGGATTTCGTCGTATAGATTTTGAGTTACGTCAAAATCAAATTTTTTGAAAAGCAGCGCCAGAAACCATTAAAACCCACAATGGTTTATATATATAAGTAAAAGGATTTTTAGGAAATAAAATCCGAATGGGCACTAGAAAAATCCAGGCTGGAGATATAAAATAAATATGAACTCCAGTGAAGTAAGTGAAATGATTTTTAAGACAAAAACCATATTTTAAATGGTTAAATAGAATTAACTAAATTGGAAAATACTTAGTTAAGGGAAATTTGAATCGAAATTGGGTTTTTGATAAGTGGAAGAGATTGAGAGTTTATATTCGAAATCGAATATATAACACGAGTTGAAAATATAATTAGATTAGTCTATCATTAAGTTGACCTATATTTGAACAAGTTATATTCAAATGAAAAGGGTGAAATAGGCAAAACGGTTAATTAGCAACTAGTTAATGGGAATTTGGATGATTGAAATTAAATTAACTTAAGTAAGTTAAATGGATCGAAATGAATAAATTGAGTAAAATCAATGTGAATGAACTATGAATTGGGTGTGAATAAAGGGAAAAAACCAAAAGAGTCAAAAAGGAAATATATTTGTAACACAAATACAAAGGAAGTTATGTGCAAACAAATAGAAGGAGAAATATTTGTAAAAACATTTACAAATAGAATTTAAAAGGAAATATTTGTAAAACATTTACAAATAGATTAAATGGAAATATTTATTTATAGAAAATAAATAGAATGTTATAGATAAGATATTTATTTGTTAAATAAATAGAAGAGATAAATTTATAAATAACAGTTTATAAATTAAATTAGGTATTTATCATTCGATAAATGGAATATATAAGTCTGAGCTTATATGGAGAAGAGATATTGGTTTTTAACACCGATAGTTTTAAATAGAAGGGGTACACAACACTTGTATAAGTGAAGTAACGTTATTAAAGAGAACAGTTATAAAGCAAAGAACCGTTACTAAAAGTAAATCTTTATAAATTATTAAACGCTATCGAATAGGAGTTATTCGAATAGGAGAAGTCGACTGGAGTTAGAAATAATCGATTAGAGTTAGAATAAATCGATTAGAAAAAGAGTTAACCAGATAGAGTTAATTGAACATAGTTAATCGAATTAGGATTTAATTGAATTTTAGTTATTCAATTAAAGTTGATCGAATATAGTTATTGAGATTGAGTTAGTCAAACAAAGTTATTCAGGATAAGTTGCCATTTCGTACGACTGCTAGCGTAATTCGCAGGGCTGCAGATAGCCTAGGGCGGTCGGATGTTTCCTGAGGGAATCAGGCGTAACCATTGTGATCGCTGCGATCTAGAGTCAAGCGAGTGGAGTTAAATCGAATATTAGTTTATTCGAATGAAGTTAAAGGAGTTATCGAATATAGTTTATTCGAAAGGAATTATCGATTTTTGGTTATTCAAAAGGAGTTATCGATTATTTGTTAATCGAAATGAGTTATCGATTTTAGTTTAATCGAAAAGAGTTATCGATTAGTTTAATCAAAATGAGTTATAGAATATTGGTTATTCGAGGAGTTATCGAATTTAGTTATTCGATGGAGTTAATCAAAAAGAGTAAAATCCAATAGAGTAAATTGAATAGAGTAAATCGAATATAGTTTATTCGAAGAAAGGTTTTCGAATCTAGTTATTCGAAAGAAAGATTATCGAATATAGTTTATTCGAAGAGAGGTTTTCGAATCTAGTTATTCGAAATAGAGATTATCGAATATAGTTATTCGGAGGGAGGAGTTATCGAATAGGGATTTATTCAAAAGAGAGTTACGTAATGAGGTTTGAAATGTTGAGTATCAACATAAATAAGTTTTGAAAAGTTAATGGGTTTGTAACACTTTTCCTACCTTAGCAATTTCGAGGACGAAATTATTTTAAGTGGGGAAGAATGTAATGACCCGGATATTCTGTCAGTTATATTTGAATATTTAATACAGTTTTAAATATTGGGCGGATAAATATAAATGGAATTTTTATATTAAGTTATCAATTTAATAACCAATTTCGATTTAATATCGAATATATTAAATTATCATAATACGTTAGTTCGAGAAGTTGAAACTGAATTAAAAACAGTTCAGAAAATCAATTCAAACTCCTGTTTGAATTAGAAGAATAATGTTAATTTATTATCGAGAAATTTAATTGTCTGAAATTAATTTATATTGATATCTTCTACAGGATGATCGAATTAGATTTCGTGACCTATCCCAGTGTGTCCGGAATAGGGGTATTACCCTAGAATCGACAGTCGTTGTGTTTAGAAAGGGGTTCGGAGTCATGGGGTATTTTAATTTAAGGATACGATTAAAAAACTAATTAAAATTGAATAAAATTAAATGTAAAACAAACGGCCACATCCCCATCCCTTTGAAATCACGCTGGTTCATTTAAATCCACAAATAAAAACCAAACTGTGTCCCCTTCCACTCCACAAGTAAATGGCCTCGCGGTTCCCTTTCAAACCACATCCCTTTCTTATAAATCGTGTTCCCTTATTCCCTTCATTCTTCACAGCTTAACAAAAAAAAATCGAACAACAGAAAATGAGAGAGAGAGAGAACGGAGTCGCGAAAGGGGGGATTGGCCGAGGTCAGGAAGATGAACGGAACTGGCACGACGACTTATCTCGAATTCGAAGTCAACACCAAATACTGGAGTTCGATTTTTAGAGGGTACGGTTGATTTAGGGTCACCGCGACAGCCAATGGTAATGGAAGGAGGGCGTTCGATGGAGCAGTGTGGAATCGAGGGTGCGATGTATCTGTGGGCGGAAGAGGTTAGCGCAGTGGAGTTTGAAAGTGGGTTTCTGACCTTGTTGGCTGGTGCGAAGTCTGGGTGGTTCGATCATTGATTTGAGGAGCGAGTTACACTATTGCAGCAACCAGATCTGGTCGCGAAGACCCATGACGGATCCAAGGCTGGGTCGAGATGACTACGAGGTTGTGCTCGCGAACAACAGATGGTTGGCATGACAGTTCTATCGGCAAGGAAGTCGCAGTGCCATAACACAAGGGCTGATGATGACCGAACTAAATTGGACGGTTTCGAACTCAAAAATGGAGCTGCTTGCGAAGTGTTCGAGAAAATGCCGTAAAGGAAATTAGGCAAGGAGAAATCGAATGAAATCATCCTTGTGGAGTTCGAAGACTCGGGAATCAATGAAGAGAAATTGAAATTGATACAAGTGCAAATAAAAATCATCGGTGAGTAAATCTCACCTGTTTGTTTAGAATTATTTTTATATCGTTAAAAATAATTGTTATGCTTGTTTGAATGTGTTCTAGTTGATTTAAATATATATATTAGTTATCTAGGATTGGTTGACTATTATATATATATATATATTGGGTTGATTGATTGGTTGGATTCCCGCAGTCTCATTAGCGGATGCCCGCAGTTTCATAGCGGATGATTACCCTATACGCCCCACGCTATGATTAGTGGATGACCTTCTATACCGCGATATTCTTCCTCGAAGCAGGATGGGTATTACTATGTTGACTAACGTCTGTGGATGCAGGAAAACAGGTTGGAGGAATCCAACTGGATTCCTCAAAAATATATTATCTGTTTGTTGTTTGTTTAATTTCATATATATTCATATATGATGTGTTAAAAATCAAATGATTGAAAATTGGTTGATTTGATTGTTGAAAATATCCCTGGGCTTGAATATTGATTCATAAAAACATCAAAAAGGGTATTTGATATTTAAAAAGGAAATTCTATTTTTATAAATAGAATTTGAATTTTAAATAAAACTATAGAAAATATTAACTTGTTTTGAAGGTATATAAAACAAGAAATCGAATTTATAAACGTTGTTTATAAATGAAAATATGAGATTTTGAATTGAATTTATAAACGTTGTTTATAAATGAAAATATGAGATTTGAATCGAATTTATAAACGTTGTTTATAAATGAAAATATGAGATTTGAATTGAATTTATAAACGTTGTTTATAAATGGAAAGGTGGGATTTGAATTGAAGTTATAAACGTTGTTTATAAATAATACCGAGAATTCAAATGGACTTTGAATATAAGGAATTGTAATAGAAATTTGAATATAGAAATTCAAATGGACTTTAAACTATAAATTTGAATATAGAAATTCAAATGGACTTTAAACTATAGATTTGAATATAGAAATTCAAATGGACTTTAAACTATAGATTTGAATATAGAAATTCAAACGGACTTTAAACTATGGAATTTGAATAATAGAAGCGAATTGGAGTTTGAATATAGAATTCAAATATTAAAAGAGAAATGGACTAAAGAGATAATTAACAAATTGAGTTAAAACAATTTGGTATAGTTAAATAGATTGGACAGGCATAAATATACAGGAGACAGATATGGAATAAAGTATAGAAGTGAAATAAATAGAATGCCCGACAAAAAGGTACGTATTTAATTTCCATATGAGATTTTATGCGCCGTATCGGCAAGCCGCTTGGCTTTTTCTTTTTCTTTTTGAGATGAGAAGGACCGGGAAAGCTATTTGAAATTTCCCGATGCTCCCGGTACAAAGGAGGTTATGGCGAATTTTTCCGGGAATTTAAGGAGATAGAATATTTTTAAGATAATTTGATAGTTAGAAAGCAACGTATCAAAATATATAGAAGTCAATAAGAAAACGAACTTAGAAACAGAATAGTATAATCAAAAAGGAAGTATGAGAATAAAATCTAGTAAGAATAGAAAAGGGAAGTGTATACGTGGTTAAAAGTAAATCAGTAGTTGTATGGAATTGATTTGTTCGAGTAAGTAGTCTTGTCTGTTTTGACGTTAAATGTTATTCAGTCAAGGTCTGAGAGGTAATTATACCCCAACTTGGTTGATTTCATGATATACCGATAAGCAGCAAGATTCAGGCTCGAAGATCAATGTGGAATGAGAATTAGTTAAATACTGTATTTGGGTTGTCGTAACGATGTTTTACACAACATCTGTTTTAACCCAAATATGTGCAAAGCTTGGAAATAGAATAATGAATATTTCTAAAGTTAGAAATTTAAGGAAGGCGATATATGGAAATGTTTTCCAAATAACGTAAAATGCCAATATGGTTATTGAAAATATTTGGTTAACAAATATTGATAAGAAATAGAGAAGAGATCTAATTAATGGAATATTAATTAAAGGTTCAGTGATTGTTGGATGTTTGGTTGAACACTTGTTTTATTCGATAGTTAAATCATCGACTATCGAAACACTTGTTTTTATTCGATAGTTAAATCACAGACTATCGAAGTTTTGACCATCGTTGTCAATATGGAGAGACCGGTTGGATTATTATCCGAAGAACCACTCCATATCGGCAGTAGCGTGCGAATCAGATTATATAAAGATAATCGAAGACGGAGTAGAGTACAAGGACTTTTTCTATTAATAGAAATAGTACCTTCAGTTCATCCTGTTCCTGGGTGACTTGTATGGATGAATGTCTGACAGAGTATTTCCAGACGATCACGTATATTGATTTCTCCAATCGTACCAAGAGTGGAAGCGGAGAAGGAAACTTCTTTTAGCTAACACGTAATGTACTGTTGTAGACGTCAATCGGTGATTTGATGGATTTGACGATGTGACATTCGAAGTGAATATGGCGTGATGATAAAGCGTAGCTTCTAGCCTCATCATCCGGTAAATGACAGAAATCGGGAAAGCAGCATGGCTATGTAGGTCGCACCTATTAGGGTGTATAATCACCTAATCTAGAGTTTCATTTACTTCTAAAAATCTATTGTCGATGCTGACCCATTCGGGAAACGGTTGCTGATCCTAATCGTTGGTGATATACATTCGATACACTCAAGCGAAATGAGTGGTCGGTCATGTGTGGCTGAGTTGCAAGTTGTTCTTGTTGAACTCGGTGTATTCTCCTCTAGAGATATACCAGCGGAAGGTGATTCCATACCTTGTCATAGTTGGAAAACCAAATACCCAATACGTGCTTGCGGTTTTGATTGTATATATATGTGGAACGTGAGATGCAAACGTTCCACTAGATTGTTATTTACTTGATTTAGACATTATTATAATATCAAAAGAGTTTTGATATAAAGATAAGTCAAGTGTTTGGATTTTCATAAGGGAAAAACCCGTTCCGTGTTATGCGGCGTGGTCTTATGAGATATCATTTAGTTTTCTGAACTGTTTTAAACTGTTTACTCATACCAGTCCCATGACTGACCCGGAGTTTATTTTGTTTTGTTCTACCTAAACTCTTGGGTGCTTAATTTGTACGGGCAGTCAAGTAGTTTCAGGATTTTACAGATCTATCTAAAGGAGCTTGGAGCAGGAGGCTTCAGCGTTATCCAGTTATAGTTGTTCCGTTATGTTGTAAGTGTTGTACTCTGATAAGTGTATGATATACAGTTAAGATTTTGTATTTCAAAGATGTGATATATTATATTTTGTTCCGTTGCGATGTGAGATTCTGCGTTGTTAGCTCTGTTCTTCTCCTACCTCTTTCTTCTAAAAAAAAAATGTTTCGTATTTTCGTGATATTTGGGCTGGACGTATGATGTATATAGTCAACTCTGATGTTACGGATTTGCGGGTCATTACAAGATTTCTCCTAACTAATGTATAAGTAGGCTATAAGCCTCACCATTTTCTTACACACAAACATATTGTGAAAACCCGTAACTTCCCCGTAAAGGAAAGCGTCGGATAGTTCGAGAACAAACCACAACAAAACGCATACAGAAGAACATTTCACTATATATTACAACAGTGCATCAGATTACAAGAATATACAGAGTATAAACAAATAAATATTACACAGAGAGATATCAGAAATTTAAATTACATTTAAATACATCGCAGCGGAAAATAATACAATACACAACTAGAAGGAGATATACGGATACAAAGCTTTCCGGATATCGTTCCAGCTGTAAACCAGGATCCTGTGAATATAAATCTGCAAAACCAAAACTACTAGCTGCCCGTGTCAAAATAAGGGCACCCAGAGTTTAGGTTAAAACAATAAACTCCAGGTCAGTCATGGGACTGGTGTGAGAACTAAAACAGTTATTAATCTTTATTTTCAAAGTTAGGTAAATCAAGGGACCACGCCGTATAACACGGAACGGGTGTCCTCCCAAGAATACCAGTGCATAAAGCAAACAGCGCAATGCTAAATAAAGAAAAATGAAGCTGTTATAAGACCCAGGTCCTATCACACAATGCAACGCAAGCCGGGGGATAGGGTTTTCCCTTATAACAGCCAAAGAATGCTTGATACGTTTAAAACAGATCATTTGATACTATAATAGGTGTACAGTGTATAAAACAACTTCAAATCATAAGTATCAATCATAGGCGGCATGGGTACCATATATCATGTCGCCATATATAGGTTTACAAATAAAACCGCAAATGTCACGTATTTGGAAATTGGATTTCCGTCTATGAACTGAGGCAAAAGATAGTCCTCAACCGATTCGTGACTCTCTAGCCCGAGCCACAGGCAAGTACTCAGTCAAGCCTTGGAGCGACAGGGCCGGTCCACCGATGTGGATTAAAATGCCTGAACACTACGTTTCCCCGCCCTTTGGGGCGTAAATGAGCCAACTAAATGACTCCATCGGTTCGAGAACGACCGATCAATCCGAGGCGCCTCGCAACAGCAACAACCACATAAGTCAAACTCGTCAGGGCGTGTAAAACCACTGACGCCACTTCTAACTAGAAAGAAACGCATGCCCTCCCTGAGGTCCGTCTCCCGTTTTTGGTTCATACCGGGTGTGAAACACACGAAGTAAACGTTACACAAAGCTACGCCACAAAGGCCGTGCTTTGATCATCACCACAAGACTTTGCCTTTCAACAGAAGCCTCGATCAATTGCCACTTAGGCATGCCACTCAGGCAATTCACTCCATGCGTTTGATATCCATCAATATATAACCCCTGAGCTCGTACGTCTCAGAGAAGGGCGTTAAGCAAGAGAATAAGTTCTCTGCCGCCAAACAGATATATATTTAATAGAGATCAATCACACGGACTAAAATCCAATGTCAGACACACAGTCCATTTACAAGTCCGTTCTGGGTCTGAACGAAACCGGAGGCAACTAGTACCCCGCATATCCATCGATCTCCAAGTACGTCTGGACGATCACTAACTGTTTCCATCTTCTTGGGTGTACAGCCCAATCAAGATCATCAGTAATTACCCAAACGACGTGAAGACCTCCGGTCTTCGACCATCGTCTTCATCTTCGACTTATCGTCGTATCAGTTATTCAGAATGGGATAAACCCGGTCTTTCCGAATAACTCGCGTATATTTTAAATAAGTGTTACACAAACACAACATACGCCTCATTCCAATTCATTAGTCACTAACAGTAAATTAATCAAGAGAATAATTCCCCAAATATTAACCCCGAAGGCCGAAACCAACATCAGATCAATATCCAGAAAACCATTCTGCTTAGCTAACCGACAGTTAGTTTCTAATTTTCTTAACTCCTTTAGGTCTAAGAACTGTATTATTGAAGATACCGTTCACGACAACCCAAAATCATATTTCATTAATGATCGGGTTAAAGAACGAGTGTTATTTAAAACACTGTCCACGATAAACCCAAAAATCAATATCAATTCAATTCCAATTAAACATTATTTAATTGGTACACTTCATTAAATCTAAATAAAAAGATTTAATCTTTTCTCAACTGGGTTCAAGAACAGTGTTAGTGAAGACACCATTCACGACAAACCCAAATCACATTTGATATTCAATATAAGGCTCTGAATAGAAAATATATCGGCTCATATTCAATATCAAATTCTACGATTAACAAATGTCGTATTGGAAATAACGATATAAATATCTATCTTTCAAATTTCCATAACAACATCCGTATAATCACGAATTCCAACATCGAAATATTCCGAAGACAATTTCGATTCAAATCCATTCCAATGCAATCATTGGAAATTTTGGTTATTTTCAAAACCATTTCAAATTCAATTTATTTATTTAAAAAAATAAATAGAATTATAATTCTAGTTCAAAACTAGTTCATTTCGATAAAAATCTATTTTTATCTTTTCAAATATGGAGTTTTTCATCCCAAATCTTCACAAATCCTTTCTTATGATTTCACACAAATTATTACTATTTTTAATAATTTTATCAAGGCCCGTACAGTCGATTTCCATCAATGGCCATCGAACTGCACTTACAGCGACCTTTTTCGAATTTGATTTGGACATAATTCCAAATCCAACCGTTAGATTTCAAATTTCTAACATTTGCTAGAAAGCTCTTTTCGATACGAACCCAACGGTTCCGGTTTTAGGAGAATCCGACGGTCGGATCTCCCGTAATGTCCGTTTGAAATAAATGGTCGAAATTCACGAACTGCCGCGGCGCGGCGCGTTCTATTCAGGCCATTATATTATATATATAATATATATAATATATATTTCGTCGATTTCTATTTAAAACGAATTATATAAATAGTTTTAAAATTCGTTTCAAAAGCAATTTCAACTTCCATTTCAATTCAAATCAAAATTGAATTCTTCTTTATAAATTCGTTTTAAAATTCATTTCTATTCAATTCAAATTTCAATTCAATTTGAATTCATTTCAATTCGCTTTCAATTCAATTTGAATTCGTTTTCAATTCAATTCATTTCGAAATCGTTTTCAATTCAATTCATTTCGAAATCGTTTTCAATTCAATTCATTTCGAAATCGTTTTCAATTCAATTCATTTCGAAATCGTTTTCAATTCAATTCATTTCGAAATCGTTTTCAATTCAATTCATTTCGAAATCGTTTTCAATTCATTTCATTTCGAAATCGTTTTCAATTCATTTCATTTCGAAATCGTTTTCAATTCATTTCATTTCGAAATCGTTTAAAATCGATATAAATATCGTTTACGTCAAAATGGCGTCAATCTAATCAACACGGCTTCATAAATTTCTATTTTCAAATATCCTATTTCAAATATAGTTGTTATTATCAAAATATTTCGTTCAACACATGACCAATCTCAATGAATGAGTACTGTCAACACATGAACCTTTATTTTATATTGATAAAGATGTAAATTTTATTACTAAAATATTTCGTTCAACACATGACCAATCTCAATGAATGAGTACTGTCAACACATGAACCTTTATTTTATATTGATAAAGATGTAAATTTTATTACTAAAATATTTCGTTCAACACATGACCAATCTCAATGGATGAGACTGTCAACACATGAACCTTTATTTTATATTATTCTTTATTTCTCAAATTGGAATGAGGCCCAATCAATTACCATATAAAGTTAATTATATGGATTTTCATACAACACATGTATATAATAGCATGGAAAAATAATCAACCATCAACCAAAGTGCACTACACTGTATATGCATCAAATATAGATATCTAACGCTTAAAACAGCCTGTCAATCAACCGATCGACATATTTAATCAATCAGGATGAGTGAACTTCAAATTTCATCCTAACACCCGTGTGGGGTTTCAAACAATCAAACACATATTTTATTCGTGCAGTTGGGCGATGTGTAAAATTTATCGTCCCAATCAATGTCCTTCAAATAGGTGTACATAAACAAACCGTCTGGTTTATAAATGAATATTTTATTTTACTCACTTCACTATATTCATATTCACGTTAAAAATTATATTTTTAACGATAAAACATTTTATTCAACCTACGAATATTCTATTCGGTTCATTTATTCAATAAAATGATATTTTTATTTTTCTAACTTATTTTAGAAAATTTCGGCGGCATAACGGCACGATACTAGAAACGGGACGAGGCCTAGCCTTATCCCCGGTCTAGTGAAGGCCCACACCATTCACACATCAATCAAAATCACCAAACAACCAAATTCAAATCAAATCATATAACTAATCTATGCAACCAAACAAGCAAGTCCATGGTCTGTGGACGATTGTGTCGGGTGCTACTAAGCACCGTCTGCATCCTAGTATATATATATAACTAGAAAAAGAATTTGAAAGGTGAGAAGTTCTCACATATAGCTATCCAACTACTACGACTCTTCCTTTATAGAAATCTTCGCCTTTCTCGCCTTCTTGTCGCTTTCGTTGCCCGTATTCTCTACATAGGTAAAAATCGTATTTTTACTATGTTATTCAATATATAAAGATTGCATTTTGACTTCGCTATTAAATATAAAGATTGTATTTTTATTATTCTTATGATGTAAAAATTATATTTTTATTGCTTTAAAAATATAAGAATCATATCTTACTTCTTCTACTTAACAAAAATTCCGCCTTTTCTCTTTTTAAAAAACATGATCTTTATTTTTTGCAAGTTCAAATCTTTTTCTATTAAAAGATTAAACCTTTTTCTATTTCAAAGTTTAAACCTTTTTTCTATTTTAAACCTTAAAATAAAATCAGTTTTCTTTTCCTTTAAAAATCAGTTTTTAAAATTCTTTAACAAATCAGTTTTTAAAACTTAAACAAATCAGTTTTTAAAACTTTAACAAATCAGTTTTTAAAACTTAAACAAATCATTTTTTTTAAACTTTATCAAATCAGTTTTTTTTTAAAACTTTATCAAATCAGTTTTTTTTTAAACTTTATCAAATCAGTTTTAAGACTTTATAAAAAAACAGTTTTTAAATTCTTTAACAAATCAGTTTTTAAAACTTAAACAAATCAGTTTTAAGTCTTTTTTAAAAAAACAGTCTTCTATATTCTTTAAAAAAACAGTTTTCTATATTCTAAAAAAAATCAGTTTATAAATCTAATTAAAATCAGTTTATAATATTCCTAAAAATCAGTTTTTAAATCTGAAAATAAAAATAAAAATAAAATAACTTAAAATTGCTCACCGCTGGATGCGAAGGGGAGGAGGGAAGAAGAGGGCGGCGTCGGCGGCTTCGAGGTGGTGCTCGGTGGTGTCGCGTCGAGGTAAGGGGGGGCTGCTTCGATTTGCTTTGACTGGGGGTTCGAGGGTTGCGTCGGCTTCGACACTGGAAGGAGGAGGTCGGGCGGTGGGGGGCTTCGGCGAAGTCTTCGTCGGCGGGTTCGAGGGTAAGGCGGCGGCGATAGGTTAGGGTTTTTTTTTTTTTTTATTTCGCTTTTTGGTAAATGAATCGGGGGGGGGGGGGGGCAATGAAGAAGAAAAGGAGGGAAGATATGTTTTATTTTTATTTTTATTTTATTATATAATTATTTAATTTTGCAAAAGGGTTGACTTTTACATATGACCTCGAAACGAGGCCCACCGCCTGTCGTCCATAGCGTTTTACCCCCATTCCGAACACAATGGGATATGTATCGTAAGCTGATTTGATCGTTACAATCAGTTTCCGTTGAATTTACCTTTAAATCCTTATATTGAATTTTAAACGTACATTTCAAATTACCGGGATCACATACTAACTAGAAAAATTCCAGAAAAATATTTTCTAGCTTCGTATTGACGATACGGTCCTAACAAAACTAGTTTCGTCGAATTCCGACATCGTTTGAAAAATGGCCAATTTCCAGTCGATTAAAATCAACTGAAACTGGTCAAACGCGTTTTCTTTTGCCACGCTCACATATTGAATCGAAAAATTATGAAATTTGAAACCTAGCAATAACTTGACACTGCGGACCCAACAAAACTGGTTTCGTCGAAATCCGAGGTCGTTTGCAAAATGTCCATTTTTAAGGGCCTGAATTCCATAGCGACTATTCAGAATTTTCAACTGGACATATCTTTTGATTCCCGCTATGAAATTTTGATTATTCGGATTCGTTGGAAAGATATTGTCAATTAGATCCTAATGTTTTTGGTTTCACTAAAATCCGGATTGTTTTGCACCCGGTACATTCAATTGAAGTTTGAAATCGAATTATCGAACTACCGCGCCATTTTCAATTCTATTTATAATTATATATAAATATTTATATTCTAACGACGACGTATATAATATATACGTTCGAATTATATTCAAAATAAATTTTTCGACGATATTATTTAAAATAATTCATTTTAAATAATCAAAATTCGCTAAAATTGCCAAAATAAAAATTTCAAACTGGCTCGCATTTTACGGGTTGTTACACATATCTTCATCTTCCTCCTCCTCCAAGCTATTTCTAAATAAAAATAAGAAGATGCCGAGGTGCTGCCTTAACGTAGATTGAGGGGATAAATCTAGTTTTTCTATAACAACAATTTTAAAGAGAAATATTTGGATCGAAATCAAATCATTGTGAGTTCTAGTTATTTTTTAGATCTTCTATTTAAATATTATTTTGACAGTAAATGAATTGAATCTGGAAAGTAACAATGTTTATACGTTATTATTTTACTGTCAATTATCTATTCGGTTTACAGTTATTATATGTTCATATGTACATCTGTAACGGCCCGGGAAATTTGCGATATTTGGTAATCGACATAAACTCAATGTCGGCTATCCAAGCATTGGGAAATACTGGATAGTTAATGGAAGAAGATAGAGGGTGAGGACATATAAGATAGAAAATTAGAATAGAAGAAGAACATACAATATCAGAGTAAACACGAATCTCACAGCGGAACGAATAAAATATAGTATACAACATAACTTGGAAATACAAATCTGTCATTTGAGTATAACACTTACATCACAGCGGAAATAAATGATAGCTATAAAATACTGAAGCCTCCTGCTCCAACTTTCCAAGTATATCTGTAAAAACCTAACTACTTGACTGCCTGTACAAAATTGGGCACCCAAGAGTTTAGGGAAAACAAAACAAAATAAACTCCGGGTCAGTCATGGGACTGGTATGAGTAAAACCATTTAAAACAGTTTGAGCAATTAAACGATATCTCATAAGACCAAGCCGTATAACGGAACTGGCTTTTCCCTTATGAGAATCCAAAACACTTGGTCCAACATTCAAAAACCTTTTGAAAAGAACGATAATCTTTATATCAAACTCATTTGATATTATAATAATGTCTATCAACCACAATATAATAATCATCTAGCAGAACGCTTTCATCTCACGTTCCACATACACAATATATAATCAAAAACCACAGGCGCCTATTGGGTAATGAATTCCAACTGCCAAGGTATGGGACCACCTCCCGACAGTGTATCTCTAGATAGGAATACACCGGGTTCAACAAGAACATCTTGTAACCAAGGCTAAACATGATCGGTCACTCATTTCGCTTGAGTGTACCGAATGTATTATCACCAACGGTTGACATCAGCAACCATTTCCCAAAAGGGACAGCATCGAAAAAGAACAAAGAAGCAAATGGAATTTCTTTAGATCAGGTGACAATACACCCTAATTGGCAGCTAACCACTTAGCCATACGACCTACCCGATTTTGTACCATTTCTCGGTAGGGAATTATCAAAGTTGTTTTCTCCGATGGAATTATCAAAGTTGTTTTCTCCGATGTTTTTAACAGATCAAATTATAATGTCTAAAATTTCTCTAAAATATCTATTATATTTCAAATCTACTTCAGATCTACATTTAACATCTTATTTTACTACAATATCATTTGGTAAATTTAATCAGAATAATTTAAAAGTGCAACAAATTTTCAATCCAACTTACCGTGGCTTGATTACTACTTTGTCCAAAATTAAATTTTCCGAAGCCCATATACTACAGTTACTTTCCAATTTTTACTACAAATCATTCGATAAATTTAAATAGATTAATTTAAAAATACAACAATTTTGTTAATCAATCATGTTATTGTCGGCTAATTTAAAAATGCAACATATTTTTTCTTTTAAATTATATAATTAAATGGTCAGTTTCACGTCGTTGTGCGGTTATACTAATATCAGATGAATACTAAAATTAATAAAGAATCAAGTCGATTATATGAAATTAAATTCAGAATATTTTAAATAAGCTCAATAGATTCCATTTAACAAATGTTATGAGTGGATCGGTTTGATTATTTTTATATTATTCATAAAAATCTCATCAACATATCTATGCTTTTTCAAATAGATTATCTAAATACATATAAAAAAATAAAATAAAGCAATTATAATTGATTTTCACAAAAAAAATAAAAAAAATTAGAGTATATAGCATATGAAAAAAAGTTTACCTGTTCTCACGCAGAGGGTATATATATAAAGATATTACAGAACGAATTTTTTGAGGATTGGAATACCGGTTATTCTATTTGTAGCGACAATATATTTATTACAAAATTTAAATAAAAAAAATAGTAAAAAGATCTATAAAGATAGGTCAAAGGCCGAAATTCCTCCTGCAAAAATAGTAACAACGTACGTACATAGGTCAAAGGCCCATATTTCACCTTTCATCCTTCTCTCCTCTGCACCATCCAATTTTGAAAAAAAACCCCAATTTTACAAATCACCCAAACAAATTACCTCCCCACGTTTGTACCAAATTCACCACAAGGTTACCGCATCGTCCTCCCCTTTATAAAGTTCCTCCCTTTCCCCTGCATCTCTGTCCCCATTCCTTATTCTCGCGGTCAGGTCCTCCATCCTTATACTAACCCAAAAAGATCAATGGAGGTCCGCCGGAGATTCCCCCCTCCCCCTGCACCGTCATCCAAATCCTCTCGCCGCCACCCATCTCCGGCGGTTCCCAAGGCTCAGGCCTCGGACGCCCTCCCTCTTCCCATCCGCCACACCAACCTCATCTTCTCCGTCCTCTTCATGGCTTCGCTCTTCTTCCTCATGCGCAGGTGGCGCGAGAAGATTCGCAACTCCACTCCTTTACACGTCGTTGGATTCGTGGAGATCTGCTCCATTTTTTCCTTGATCGCGTCCTTGATTTATCTGCTTAGCTTTTTTGGAATCGCTTTTGTGCAGAACGTGGTTTCAAACTCGGACGACGAGGAAGAAGTCGTGGAGAAGATTCCAAAGCAATGCCCACTACTCTCAGACGAAAAAACAATCACCACTTTAAAAAGTGAGATCGTTGACGCTGAGGACGAAGAAATTATCAATAACGTGGTGGCTGGAAAGATTCCTTCTTACAGTTTGGAATCAAAGTTGGGTGACTGTAAGCGCGCTGCAACTGTTCGACGTGAGGCCGTAAAGAGAATCACTAATAGAAGTTTGAATGGTTTGCCTTTAGAAGGGTTCGATTACGAATCCATTTTAGGTCAGTGCTGTGAAATGCCAATTGGCTATGTCTCATTGCCTGTTGGTGTTGCGGGACCTTTGGTTTTGGATGGTACAGCTTATTATGTGCCTATGGCCACCACAGAAGGGTGTTTGGTAGCTAGCACTAATAGAGGATGTAAGGTGATTGCAGAATCAGGCGGAGCTACTAGTGTTGTATTGAAAGACGGGATGACTAGGGCCCCTGTTGTAAGGTTTGCTACTGCTCAGAGAGCTACAGAGCTTATGTTTTATTTGGAGGAGCCGGCAAACTTTGATACTCTTGCTGTTTGTTTCAACAGGTAAAATGTTGGATTTTTCCCCCTTTTGGAACATGCTGAACTAGTATTATGATAAAACTAATTGTTTTGTTGTTAGTGCTGGTCTTTTAATTGCATGTCATGTGATTGGTATAGTTACTTGGTAATTCTTTATGACAAGGTTATCAAAAGGGGATTCTTTTTGTAAATGTAAAGTTCAAATTTTAAATCAAAACAAAATTTAAATGGATGTTCATATTGCAAGGTTTGTAGACGGATAAAGTTGATTATGAAGTTTGAATTTTACATATAACACGTAAAAAACTGTTTTTTTCCCTCATGTCTCATTTCTTTTTTATTATAGAAAACACTAGCATCAAAATTGTGGATGATAAACATATTGGATATATAAGTACCTACTGAATGATATTTCTCAGCTGTGGTTTAAATGGGTTTGGATTAAAATATGTAAATCGAATCAAAACGGGAGGAATTCGATCTGAAATGGGATTTAAAACGTAAGACTTAAGATTTTTTATAACAATGATCTACTATGTTTTATGCGATACTCGTTAAATCTTGAAATGAAAATAGAGCTATAATCACTTAGTTTTGTTCAGCTTTAAGAATTCTAGTGCTAGGTATGATTTAATTTTCACATGTTTGACACATCCTTCTAACGATCTTTTAGCAAATATTTTTATTATATGATCTGTACTACAGTTTTACTGATATTTGTATGCCATGTAATTATAGCTTATATATGCGAATTATATAATAAATTTATTATCTTGTTCTGCATTTAGGTCAAGTAGATTTGCTCGACTTCAAAAAATAAAATGTGCACTTGCCGGGAGGAATTTGTACATTAGATTCACATGCAGAACTGGTGATGCTATGGGTATGAACATGGTCTCCAAAGGTGTGCAGAATGTTTTGGATTTTCTTCAGACCGACTTCCCCGACATGGAAGTGATTGGAATCTCTGGTTAGATTTTTTTTTTTTAATTGTCATACTCATTTCTTTTCTTCCGTTAAAATTGTCTATTTTTTTTTACCACTATTCACTGATGTGAAGCTGTTTTTATTGACATCTTGAAATAAATATCAGTATTCTTTGCATGAAAGGAACATGACTTAGACAATTGTTAATGATCATGAAAAAAATGAGCAGTACATGCTTTGTTTCAACTATACCCGGAACCTGACATCTCACATGAAATGCATTTAGCGTATCATGTGGATATCAACATGCAAACGGTACATACATAGAATTGCGTTGACTTAATATGGGTAATTTACATAGAATGTCCTACATAATTTTTTTTTAAATATAATGTTGAACGACTATTCCCTACTTTTATTCAAATGGATAAACATGCTGCGGTATACTTTAAATTGTACCTATTAGACTTTTTAGTTATTATCTTGCTCAATAAGACAAGTCCACATTATAAGTTAGTTCATAATTCGGAGGGTTAATTGTTTAATCCATATTTTATTCTACAACCACTTTCAGTGTTATCATTTACCAACTGCTATACCATGCAAAGGCAGCCAATGCGTGAATTACTACTATACCTTAACTACTGATGGAAACTACTATCATTAAATTATGCCTAACTTCATTTTGCCAATGTAAACAGTCACTTTAACTAATCCATTTAATGAAATGCTTATAGGAGTATTTAATAGTATAACTGTGCGGTCATGCATCAGCAAATCGTTATCCAAAAACCATACAAACTTATCAGTTCAGCTCACTCGTGTTTGTATGTGTCACAAATCCGGACCCTTTCATTTTTGTTTCTGCAGGAAAATGTGGTTGACAACATACATCGTAAAATATCAACTAATCATGCATTCTAACATATAAAAATATCCTTGACTTTAATATAGGTAATTTCTGCTCTGATAAGAAACCTGCAGCTGTAAACTGGATTGAAGGCAGGGGTAAATCGGTTGTATGTGAAGCGACTATAAAGGGAGAATTGGTAGAAAAGGTACTGAAAACAAACGTTTCTGCACTGGTGGAGCTAAATATGGTGAAGAATCTAGCTGGATCAGCAGTTGCTGGAGCTCTAGGAGGATTCAATGCTCATGCAAGCAACATCGTGTCTGCTGTGTTTATTGCAACTGGGCAAGATCCTGCTCAAAACATCGAGAGCTCCCACTGCATCACTATGATGGAAGCCGTTAATGATGGCAGAGATCTACATGTCTCTGTCACTATGCCTTCCATTGAGGTATCTTTCTTGTTCCTTTCTTTTCATAGCCCCTTTTTTGTCCATGTTCAGTCTTTTATACGGTTACGTTAGACATTGATTTTGTTTCAATATTATGGCATGACTTAAAAATGAAACATCCTTTTGTTTTTTTTATTGTTTAGGAAACACATTAGTTTTTTAGCTAAAGATTGAGCTTTTCCTTCTCATTTTAGGTGTTTGTCTAGTTCCTTAATGGGATTAATTTAGGAATCAAGAAAATAATTTTTTTTCTTTCCCTTGAGTGTTTTTGTCTGTGGGTGAGCGTTTGTTTGTCCTGGTTTGTACGATGATGAAATTTTCCTAAACCGAACTAAAGTCAATAAAATGAAAACCGAAACCAAAGCAACTAATTTAAGTTTGGTTTGTTCGGTTGGTTATTTGAGGTAACCAAACTATAAATATTTTACATTTTATGTTTGGAATATCATTTGTGATTTGAAATAAAACTTAAATATATGGTTAAAGTATTCTTATTTTATCATTCTTATGTTATGTTTTGTAAAAGTAATTTTGTAACATGTGTGATAAATAAGGTTTGTTTGAATCACAAGATTAATCTAACTTTTTTTTATTATAACATCAGTAATTTTGAGAACGTACTAAAAGTTAGGTTAATCTGGCTAAACCAATAATCAAACTAAATATTTTAATAGATCGATTATAAACCGTTATAGTTTCAAAATCACATGAAACCGATCAAAACCATTTGGTTTGGTTGGTTTAAAACTAAACGATGCTCACCCATGCTTTTGTCAATCGCATGGTGTCTTAAGACCTTTTTTTTTTTTTTTTTTTTAAAAAAAAAAAAACAAGTTAGAGGAGAAATGCATTTCTTGCAAGACAAGCTCTTCCTTAAATATTAATGATACAAAAGTTAAGGTGGAAGTCAAAATCTACATTGTATACATTTGTGGTCATCAATGACAACCATTCAACCATACCAAGAAATTGTCTGCTATTTTTATGTTTTCAATATGATAAATTTGTGTCCTAAGGCGACAGGTCTAGTTCGTGCATGACACATCCCTTAACGTGTTTGCATTTGTAATGTGCTAAGTTGTATTTTTATGGATGCCGACATATAAAGCTTCACTTGTTTAAAAAATTCATTACTACTTTAGAGATATTTCATGGCAGGTTCAAGGATTATGACAGATAAAACATATAAAATAATCATTTTTTAATTTTAAGTTAAAATTTGTTTTTATTTTTTTGCGTGAGTAGGTAGGTACAGTTGGAGGTGGGACCCAGTTAGCATCCCAGTCAGCATGCCTTGATCTACTTGGCGTAAAGGGTGCAAACATGGAGTCACCTGGGTCGAATGCAAGGCTTCTAGCAACTGTAGTAGCAGGTTCAGTTCTAGCCGGGGAACTCTCCCTTATGGGTGCACTTGCTTCAGGTCAACTAGTCAAGAGCCACATGAAATACAACAGATCGTCCAGAGATATATCCAAGATTGTTCCAGCTGCCTGATTTTCAAATTCGAATTTAAATCTATTGTGTGTGTGTGTGGATATTTTACTATATTAATCATCAGCTTCGCCGTGAGCGACTTTGTTTAGTCTTTTTTTGTTTTCCTTCTTCTTGGCTTCCCAATTTTTTGGTTGAAGTTTGGTGGTTGTCATGTTGTTCCAGACTTTTGTAGAAAGGAGGATCAGTTTCTATCTGGCAGCACCTTGCTTGCCTTACTGTCAATGACAAAAGTTTTTTTTTTTTTCTTTTAATGGAACAGTCTGTTTAGCAATGTAAAGGTTCTTGTCTGTCTGTCTTCTTCATGCTCTTTTTGCTGTTTGTTTTCTTATGGGACAGGACATATGAGCTTATTCTTGTGTATTGGCATCTGACTGTAATATATTTTATTGTTCTTATCTTGATTCATGTAGGCTGTTCCAGAAGTTGTTGGAGAGTTGCGATTTCTTTAGTTTTCTTTTGACTCTGATTTAGAGCTGTTGAACAAAAGGATAAGGTTTTATTTTGCTTAAGTAATTAACTAATAATAGTAATAATAATAATACAAGTACAACATATAACGTTGGGGAACTGACCGTTAAATTGTATAGTTAAAAAAAATAGTTTTTTTTTTTAAAGTATTGTTAATGCCACTTCAAAAACGTTTAAGGGAAATCACCTTTTGTTCTTTTTAAAATTGATTAAGTAGAAGATCATTTAACAATTTATAAAATATAGACCAAAATATCATTTTATTATTTTACCATAGTTACATTTTATTGTTCGTTAAACCTTAATCATCTTCTTCTTTTCAGAGTAAACAATTAATCATTTTTTTTTATGAGAAACCAATTTCTAATGAAATTTCTAACTTTGAAAAAAAAGACAACACGATTTTTACTCAAAAAACAAACGACGTGTTGAATTTGTTGAAGAAATCACCAGGAAGGTAACAATTTACTGGAAAAAACAAAGGTTCGTTTCGGTCATTTGTTTTCGGCACGTTATTTCCAAACTTTATACTGAATTTCAGTATTTCTTGTTGATTTTTACTGTGTTTTGTGTATTTGAATGGAGGGTAAAATCGGGTTCTTTTATTTATTTTTCCATTGTGTTTGGCCCTTCTTAACAATTTAATTTTTAATGGAGTGAAAATAAAATATGACTCCCCTTATCCGTTTTTGGAGTGGCATTAACAATACTCTTGTTTGAATCAAAAATGACTCAAACACCAATGGTGCAAATGTGCATTACACCAATTATGGTTAGAAATTAAAAGGGCCACAATAGCAAAATAAATGAAAAAAAACAAGTAAATGACACGGGATTTTTATAGTGGTTCGATTTAATGTGAATTTACGTCCACTTTTCAATCATTTTTCATCATTACGGAGAGGAATACAAAGTTTATCATCTCATACATCGCATTAACTACACTTGACCACTTTTGTGATAATTCTCCACTTTTGGCTCTCTTTACGCTTTAGATCACACTTAGATTCGAGAAGGAACGGTTTGGATTGTGTAATTATATACTTTTCCTTGATTCCATCATAAAAATGATTTTAGATTCGTGCATTGAAGAGGAGCAATGGTGATTGGAGATCGCTTAGAGTGAATTAATGGTGCTCGGAGAAGATGGGATCCATTCCATGTTGGAGGAAGAAGGAGAGAAGTTTGGCGGCCATTAATGAAGTTTTTAAAAGCTTTAGAAGGGTTGAGGAATGATTTTGGCAGCCCTTCGGGGTCGAGGAATCTGTCTCTTGAATTGTGGAGCAAAGGGCTATTTATAGAAGAAGTTTAGAGGTAGTGGCAGTCTCGTAATTATGGTGTGCAGAGTTTGGATCGGACGTAAACTTGGATCGGGCTAAAACTATTTACAGAAATGCCACTGGTTCACTTTACAGCTAGCACATCCCATATTTATAGTTCTACCACTGCTTTTTGTACATGCCCGATCCAAATATCAATGAATGCACCGACCCGGTCTGCTTGCCGTGTACCGATCCATTTTAGTTTATAATATACCGATCAATTTTTGTTGTAATGTACTGATCCAATGAATACATATAGGACCGAGCAGGAAAATAAATAATGGATCGATCCATTATTTGTAATGTACTGATCCGGTTGCATGGTAATGTACCGATCCACGTGTCCAAAATGATGCCGCCTCCTCTTATTGTGTTGCACGGCCCAGCTTATATTACTCCACTTTAAATATGGACCATGTGTTCATTTAATACCATCCAAATTTACTTTATGCTGCCACTAGTTTGTGATGGATCCTTCAACGTGAATGCAAACTATTGATCCACTGTTTCACAATGTACCCGTCCAGTATTTGGAAATGGGACCGACCACGTTGCATTTGAATGTCCCGATCCAATTCATTGTGTTGCCACGTGTACTTATAGCTTGGGACGATCCAGCTTTGTTGCACTATTGGTCCATGCATGAATTATGGTCCCATCCTTTAATGAATGGGATTGCCTCACGTTTATGTCCACACATGCACTATAAGAAAGAACGTGTTAAATCAATTAACAGGAGTCCATTGAACGCTCAAACATCCTGCGTCCATTTTGTGTTTATGTGTCCTACGTTGGAGCTGAGCCGTATGGCAACCGTCCCATATATAATTTCATACCAACCCATATATGTACGTGATTGCTATCATTCCTTTCTTTGAATGGAGGCCGACCATGTTACATTTGCAGTAGCCAATTTTCTTCACTAAGTGCCTATCCAAATATTGAAACTGACCGACCAAATGTAGTGACCGGTCCATTATTATGGACCGATCCAATGTTGCGACCGATCCATTATGACCAACTGACTGATCCGGTTCTTCGTTACTTTTGACCGACCTGGTTCTTTGTTATTGACCGACCCGATCCATATTGTTAAGGCCGATCCAGTGCTTCTGTACTAACCGGCCGACCCGGTCCATTGAAACTGACCGACCCGACCCGTTCTGAAGGAAATGGACCAACTCGATGCTTTACAGAATAGGCCGACTCGCTGTTGTTGAGGCCTATCCATATTTGTGACCGACCCGGTGCTTCGATACTGATCGACCCAGTCCTTTGAATTATGTTTTAACAGGGTTAACATTTGCCCCTTGAAGCCTGTATTTTTTGCTTGCGAGAAATACGGCCTTCGAAATAAACATTGTTGTTGATATATTCTGCATTGAGATCCAGCGATAGCTTTTTTTCTTGCTATGGTGAACTATGCTTTGAATTCATATGCTTTGTATCATCAGTTCTGTAATTGAAACAAGCACTTGCATGATTTTGGACTTATACTTCACTATCGACCGTTCACATCGATAGTGGATTAGTTAATCATTAAAAATGAATTATATCGAATTTTATTTTGAATTGAATGAAGTGTTTGCACAGAACTGTTCTACTCAGTGGTTTATAACTCACTGAATATTGTATGTACAAATACGATATTCAATTTTGCATTAAATGCTTAAAATCAGCTAATCGACTAAAGTCGACTGTGGATTCAAGCATTATCGTTTTGTGACTTATATGATGGTGTATGATATTTCACATCTGGGAAATACGTATCGTAATTTATTCTCAGCTTCTCTTTGGAGAAGTTTTTGATATTCGTGCCCTTGTCTAAGGGGTTATAATTAGTCTTCGTTGTGAGAAGAATTTTTTAACTGCTCAATGTTTGTATGCTTTGTCGACCAGTTTTGACATTGAAGACTTCAGCGGATGCCCCGTGTTTTTGAGAGGTCGTTATAATCCAATGTTTTGTCTTTTCTTGTCAACTGAATCAACATGATGGAATTCATTGAGCGTTGTTGATTTTTCCTGTGGAGAAATTGCTTTCTCTATGGAAATGATTTTTTGGTTGTCGTATCATTTCGCAATGCGAACTCCAACGACCTTTGTGGTGAGGGCTGCATCGCTTCGCACCTTGAACTCCCACACTTTGTTTCACGTATAGTGAACTCCCGCGCTTCGTTTCGCGCTTACGGATTCCAGCGAACTTGTGGTGGGTTGCATCGCCGTGCTTACGAACTCCCACGCTTCGTTTCACGTATAGTGAACTCCCGCGCTTCGTTTTGCGCTTACGGATTCCAACGAACCTTTGGTGGGTTTGCCTCTGCTATAGGAGGACTTTATTTTGCCTCTGCTATGGAAGGACTTTATTTTGCCTATGCTATGGGAGGACTTTATTTTGCCTCTCTATGGGAGGACTTTATTTTGCCTCTGCTAGGGGAGGATTTATTTTGCCTCTGCTGTGGGAGGACTTTATTTTGCCTCTTTATAGGAGGACTTTATTTTGCCTCTGCTATGGGAGGACTTTATTTTTCCTCTCTATGGGAGGAACTTTATTTTGCCGCTGCTATGGGAGGACTTTATTTTGCCTCTGCTATGGGAGGACTTTATTTTGCCTCTCTATGGGAGGACTTTGTTTTGCCTCTCTATGGGAGGACTTTTGTTTAGGCGTTGTTCCAGAAGGTGAACATCAGTCCTCGTGTCGGATACACTTAACTATGGTAAGCAATCGCAGCCAGATTGAGAGGTTGTGACCCCTTGGAACTCGCGACTTATGGCATTGATGCTTGCTGGACTCCCTACCATTTAGCTCTTGGCAACTCCTCCCACTCACTCTTTAAGGTGGTGCTTTCCATCTTTGCTTTAGGTATATCAATGGTTAGAGCACTCAACATTTGAACTGGTACTTGTCGGAATTACCTCACTCCGTTGGGCCTTGAGAGAGGAGACGCTCATTGGATAGCCTGTAATGAAAAACCGTCTGTTAGAAAATTTTCATCTAAATTTGGCAAGTCAGAGATTTATACAGGAAGGTTATACTTCACTCGTAGAGCTATTGCTCGATACAATGCATGTAAATCATTACAGACTATTTACAAGAAAATAGAACATAGCGAAGAATAAAGTAATGCAGGAAGTAAAGTAAATGCGATAGTGATCGCTTATTCTCAGCCGTAGATATTGGATCATCAACGGTCGTCAGTTGATTATCAGCCTTGGAATAGCTTGAGCAGAAGTTACGTTGCTTGGACCGGATTGGTCATTTGATGCCCCTTTCCCCTGGGTAGTCATAGAAGGATTTGCATCTTGGGAATTTTTCACATACTGTTGCAGACGGTTCTTCCTAATCAGCTCTTCGATCAATGATCTAAGGTGCTTGCACTCGTTGGTGTTGTGGCCTGGCTGATTATGGAACCAGCAGAACTTTCCGGATTTGGTCAGGTGGTCATTCATCCTTATTGGCCGAGGCTTCGGGTAATCTTCTGCATCCTTTGTGGAAAGGTGAATGTTCTCAGGAGTATCATTCAGAGTGTTAGATCAGACGAGTCGAGAAAACGAAACTTTTTATTAGCTTTGTTGTCGTTTCCGTTGTTGGCTCACTTCTTCCCTTGAGTATTCTTCTGATTGGATTGAACAACTGCACTTTTAGGAGCTTCAAGGAGTTGTTTACCACTAATGATCTGAAGAGGTATGGAATTATCATCCACTCTCATGTACTCCTCTGCTTTTTTATAGAACTTGTCAAGCGTAGTCGGTTCCTTCAACTTTATCCATCTTCCGAATTCACTTGTTTTGCCTATAGCATCAGTAGAGCCATGAGGACTATGCGCGGTTTCGGATTCCTTACTTCAGACAAGGCAATATTGAATCGACTGAGGAAGGATTTGACAGTTTCCACTGGCTTCTGCTTCAGGGCTGAGAGCGATATAGCGTCCTTGGCTTTGGTAGCGTACATGCGGAACTGCTCCTTGAACTATTTGGTTAGGTCAGAGAACCGATCGATAGACTCGGGTGGCAGCTTCGTGAACCATAATGATGCAGCACCTTCTAAGTAGAGAGGAAAATATGTGCATCTCATTTCATCAGTCGCCTTAGCCGCACTCATATGCCACTCATATTTGATTAGGAAGTAGTTTGGATCAACAAGGTCGTTGTACGGGGGCAAAGTCGGAGGATTGAACTTCTTTGGATATTCTGCTTCGAGGATTCCCTCGGTGAATGGAGTCCTGTCAGGAGACAAGTCCCATTCTCTTTCGTCGTCTTTGCTAACTTAGTTCTTATTCATGATTTTCTCTATCATGTACGAGATGTATTCTTCGGTGTTATGGCGCTCTGCGAATCCAAGCCCTTTACCAAATGTCCGTTTAGGCATACGATCTCGATTAGGGAGCTTTGGCCTTTTGCCTTCTCGACGAGGAGGAGCCCTCGCGATAGGATTAACAGCTTTTCGAGCATTAACTTTTGAATGGTTCTTAGCTTTTGATTTCAATTCTTCGATGTTAGCTTCGTCCTTGTCACTCGCCCAATCATAATCGTCTTCCATGTTGTCGTTGCGGTTATGATCGGGAGCGGGTGATTTGTCATTCTCTTCGAGATTAACATGGACAATCGCAAAATAAATGGAGAAAAACAAGTAAAGGACATGAGATTTTTATAGTGGTTCTATTCAATGTGAATCTATGTCCACTTTTCAATCATTTTTCATCATTATGGAGAGGATTACAAATTTTATCATCTCATACATCGCATTAACTACACTTGACCACTTTTGTGATAATTCTCTACTTTTGGCTCTCTTTACGCTTTAGATCACACTTAGATTCGAGAAGGATCAGATTGGATTGTGTAATTATATACTTTTCCTTGGTTCCATCATGAAAATGATTTTAGATCCGTGCATTGAAGAGGAGCAATGGTGATTGGAGATCGCTTGGAGTAGATCGGAGTGTGAATTAATGGTGCTCGAAGAAGATGGGATCCATTCCATGTTGGAGGAAGAAGGAGAGAAGTTCGGCGGCCAATAATGAAGTTTTTAAAAGCTTTAGAAGGGTTGAGGGATGATTTTGGCAGCCCTTCGGGGTCGAAGAATCCGTCCCTTGAATTGTGGAGCAAGGGGCTATTTATAGAAGAAGTTTAGAGGTAGTGGCAGTCTCGTAATTATGGTGTGCAGAGTTTGGATCGGGCGTAAACTTGGATCGGGCTAAAACTATTTACAGAAATGCCACTGGTTCACTTTACAGCTGTGTACAGCTGGCACATCCCATATTTATAGTTCTGCCACCGCTTTTTGTACATACCCGATCCAAATATCAATGAATGCACCGACCCGGTCTGCTTGCCATGTACCAATCTATTTTAGTTTATAACATACCGATCCATTTTTGTTGTAATGTACCGATCCAATGAATACATATAGGATCGACCACGAAAATAAATAACGGACCGATCCATTATTTTTAATGTACTGATCTGGTTGCATGGTAATGTACCGATCCACGTGTCCGAAATGATGCCGCCTCCTCTTATGGTGTTGCACCGACCCGGCTTATATTATTCCACTTTAAATATGGACCACGTGTTCACTTTAATACCATCCAAATTTACTTTATGCTGCCACTAGTTTGTGATGGATCCTTCAATGTGAATGCAAACTATTGATCCACTGTTTCACAATGTACCGGTCCAGTATTTGGAAATGGGACCGACCACGTTGCATTTGAATGCCCCGATCCAATTCATTGTGTTGCCACGTGTACTTATAGTTTGGGACGATCTAGCTTTATTGCACTATTGGTCCACGCATGAATTATGGTACCATCCTTTAATGAATGGGATTGCTTCACATTTATGTCCACACATGCACTATAAGAAAGAACGTGTTTAATCAATCAACAGGGGTCCATTGCAGGCTCAAACATGCTGCGTCTATTTTGTGTTTATGTGTCCTACGTTGGAGCTGAGCCGTATGGCAACCGTCCCATATATAATTTCATACCAACCCATATATGTACGTGATTGCTATCATTCTTTTCTTTGAATGGAGGCCGACCGTGTTACATTTGTAGTAGCTAATTTTCTTCACTAAGTGCCAATCCAAATATTGAAACTGACCAACCCAATGTAGTGACCGGTCCATTATTATAGACCGATCCAATGTTGCGACTGATCTATTGTGACCAACTGACCGATCCGGTTCTTCGTTACTTTTGATCAACCCAGTTCTTTGTTATTGACCGACCCGATCCACATTGTTAAGGCCGATCCAGTGCTTCTGTACTAACCGACCGACCCGGTCCATTGAAACTGACCGACCCGACCCGTTCTGAAGGAAATGGACCAACTCGATGCTTTACAGAATAGGTCGACCCGCTGTTGTTGAGGCCTATCCATATTTGTGACCGACCCGGTGTTTCGATACTGACCGACCCGGTCCTTTGAACTGTGTTTTAACAGGGTTAACAACTCTTTTTTCCTATCAATCATAGCTGAAAATCAAAAATTAATGGGATATAGAATATTTAAATTTAGAGATCTAAAGAGGAAAAAGTGGAGAGAATATAAATCGAAATATCCCTTATAAGTAGGATTTAATACTTAAACTTCTTTATAATTTCAAATTTTCTCTTTATCCTTAAAAAATATGACCTAACCCTTAAATTAATTTACAAATTCAAAAAATCATTCAATTATAAGTATTACAAATAAACATCACTTAAACATTCGTTATTTACCAACTAACAATATAAATAAAATTTAGACTATTAAAAAATGAGATGCTGCAGCTTAGAAATAAACATTTAAATTAACCACACATGATTGCAATATGAAAACATAATTATATATGTATATAAATCAACTTCTTTTTAATATGATAACTGTATTAATGTGTAGTAAAATAAATCAACAGCAAAGCATATTTCATTATCACGCGTGAAGTGCATACCGTAACACTTGTAGGAATAATGGAACTTAATGCTGCTTTATAATCATGTTCAGAAAAATAAAACGATGCGAGTTCGAAACTCGGAATGACAAGCTCAAAGGGTTTACCATATGCATACACTACGATTAGCCACTTATGTGCTATCCGCGGACCGGGCTAGGTGCACTAGAGGGGTTTTACAGCTCCGGTCGGTTTCCCCCCTGGACAAATTCAAAAAAAAAGAAAGAAAAATAAAATGAAATAACAATGCAACTTGTAATGTAACATCAAAGAAGCAAGAAAAGTTCGGTTCATATACTTGAAAATTGAAACTTTGAGTTCAGCGGTTAACTTAAATTTAACATCTAAAATTCATCTTTTTTTTTTTTGCCTTTTTCAATAGCTGTTGACACCAAGAATGGTTAAATACCCCAAAACTATGGACAGAGAATAAAAATGAAGAAAATTGATGAAAAACGAGAATAAAGTGATTTATAGTGGTTCGACTTGAATATGCCAGCGTCCACTTGACAATTATAACTAGTTTTACACTAATTTGATGATTACGAGGGGTAGGTTTGCTTGAATCCGGAGTACAAATAATTACAGTAAGTGAACAGTGAAAAAAATGGAAGAAGTCCCGTAGATGTCTAGCTGGGAGGTATTTATAGGAAGGTTCATATCCGTTTCGGCATGACACTTGGCAGGAGTAATTGGAGTAGTGGAAAGAGTGTAATACGTGGTGTGGAGTGGTGGAGGTCGTGGCCACGTCAGCCATGTTTCCTTCTTCGATTCGCCATGGCCCGTTTCAGTACACGTCATTCCAAATTGGGAAGAAGGAAAGATGACATCACTTTGTCTATCCGAGCTGGAATGGCAGAAGCGATGGTGCCAACCTTGGATGCAAGCTTCACCATGCATTTGCTATAGCCGATCGGAAAAGTTATGCCAACATCGAGCCAGGGTAAGGTCGAACTGTTTTTACTTGCTTGCGAGTATCCAAGACTTGGGTTAAGTTGAGCATGAGTCTTGAGTGGTCCGACTCTAAGAAATGAAGCACGCGATAGCCTTATATAAAGGTAGGTCAACAATAACTTTTAAGATTTCCACCTTATACTTGATTAACACGGTTTTCATCATAGTAGTTCAAATTTTGAAAAAAACTACAACTATCATTTCGAGCACCATTTTATCACAAAGTTTCCTCTCAAAAAACTAAATCGATTCTCCAACGTCAATTACACTGAAAATTGTGCAAAACCATCTACAAATTCAAAACCAAAACTAGAACAACTAAATCAAAAATAAACAAAATCAGAATTATAACAATGGAAAGAACTTGCAAATTCATTCATGAAGACAACTTACAATGAAATTATTGTAACTAAAGAATTTTACAATAACACACTAATATAAAGCCAAAACCCAAATGAGGGTAAAAAACAAGAAAAGAGAAAGTAAAATATACACAAATATTATTTTCTACAATTTTTGGTAAATATTATGTTAACTTTTAGTAGGTTCAAGTCTAGATAAAGGCATCCAACCATAATAGAGATCACCAAAAAAAAAAAAATCTCATTAGATTGTATAAAATAGAATTCCTTATTAGATTTAGAGTAAGCTATATTAATAGATCAGTCAATCAAAATTTCATCAGGAAAAAATGTGCATGATAAGTATTCGCCTAACATATATTTGCTACTTAGGTATTAGTCAGAAAATACATTTATCTAGTAAAAATTTGCTTGGTAAAACATTACTTGGTTATTTGTTAGACACTTGTTTTGAAACACAAGTGTTTAACATAAAATAGTATTAGTTGTTTGGCAAAAAAATGTTTCTTGAAACAATTGTTTAAAATGAAATAATATTTGATCTTATTCTCTATAGTTTTTGTTTAATTCTATGTTAATTTTTGGTTGATTGTAAGTATGAATGATGATATTATGTTAGACCATACCGTATTTTGCAAAGTAGTACTAATTTTGAGAATCTACCGTATGTATATGCCTAACAACAACAAAAATTTATCTAGCAAATTTTATTATTTTTGTCTAGAAGAACATTTGCTTGACGAAATTTATTTGGGAAACTGTTGAGATATTAAGGAAAGATATTATGTTGAGATATTAAGGAAAGATATTAAGAATGAGTTAATGTTGAGATAAGGACAAATAAATACATTATCTTATATTTGGTGTTAGAGAATATGTCAAGAGATATGCCATGGAATATGCTGCAGAATAAAGAATGTGCTAGGAATATTCTAGAGAATAATTGACCCCATAAATATAGGGATTAGCATTGTAATAGGGAATCAATTCATATTAATAAAAATGTAGCCTTTTGATTGTTTACTGTTTCATCTCTCTCTTCTCTCTAATCTAAATTCTTTCATGGTGTCAGAGCAGGTTAAAGGGAGGAAAGAGATATGTATATAATTATTAAAAAAAAAGAGGGTTCACTGTTGTGGCTATCTATGATGAGTTTTACTGTGCTACATTTTTTTTCGTATTTGCTCATCCCTGAAGGCTATGAACTTGGTTAATTTGATTCTGTTTGCTGCTCCTTGGCACATTGATCTTGTGATTTTCGTTTGGCATTTGTTATGGCTATTCATCCCCCTCAACTGATATATTCTTTTGCCCTGCTGATGGATCTACTGTAATAACTGCCAGTCATCTTCCATAAAACCATTACCTCTAGTGGTTGGTCCACTTTAAAAACCAATATATTCTAGTGGTTGGTCCACTTTAAAAACCATTATTTCTAGTGGTTGGTCCACTTTAAAAACCAATATATTCTAGTGGTTGGTCCACTTTAAAAACCATTATTTCTAGTGGTTGGTCCACTTTAAAAACCATTATTTCTAGTGGTTGGTCCACTTTAAAAACCATTATTGAGTGTGGTCCACTTTAAAAACCATTATTGACTGTATATTGAGTGTGGTCCACTTTAAAAACCATTGAGTGGTTGGTCCACTTTAAAAACCATTATTGAGTGTGGTCCACTTTAAAAACCATTATTGAGTGGTTGGCCCACTTTAAAAACCATTATTGAGTGGTTGGTCCACTTTAAAAACCATTATTGAGTGGTTGGTCCACTTTAAAAACCATTTGTTAAAAGTGAAGAGTTGCTGATGGCGTATGGAAGTTTGAAGCTGACTGTCATTTTGTTCGTGATGCAATCCAAGATGGGCATTTGTGATCCGCATGCTCCATCTTGAGGGGGGGGGGGGGGTGTTGAGATATTAAGGAAAGATATCATGTTGAGATATTAAGGAAAGATATTAAGAATGAGTTAATGTTGAGATAAGGACAAATAAATACATTATCTTATATTTGGTGTTAGAGAATATGTCAAGAGATATGCCATGGAATATGCTCCAGAATAAAGAATGTGCTAGGAATATTCTAGAGAATAATTGACCCTATAAATATAGGGATTAGCATTGTAATAGGGAATCAATTCATATTAATAAAAATGTAGCCTTTTGATTGTTTACTGTTTCATCTCTCTCTTCTCTCTGATCTAAATTCTTTCAGAAACATTTACTGACAAAACAATTATCACACAAACAATTTGAAATACACATGTTTAAGATGCAATAATATTTGATTTTGTTCTTTGTAGTTGTTAGCTAAATATTGGTTTAGGACCCCAAATGATTGATTTTACATATCACAGTTTCATATTGTAGAATTATGTCCATTAGCAACAGGTCAATCATAAAAATGTAGAAATTGAGGAAGACTATAAAGAAAAGCAGTGACGCATGTATTTGTAGCGGTTCATCTATGCTTACATCCACTTTAGTGATTCTTTTATTGATATTATACTCTGGATTGGAAGTAACAATTACAATTTGAATTTCTATCTCAGATTTGTTAATACCACATGTCCAAGCAACCATGAGTGAATTTTTTTTTTTTATTGCAATTTTCCTTTTTATATTTAAAGTAATTTGTAATTGAGCTTTTAGGTCGACAATTCACCATAGGACTCAAATAGTCATACCATGAAAAATAAGAGGGAGACTAGATCATTTCCTAAAAAAATTATAGATCGCTATTGATCCTAATACTAACCTGCGTCCATCAGTAAAATTTATATTCCTTATGTTTTCTTTTATTTTCCATAAGTCTAGCTGCTTAATTTCGCGACATTATCTTTCTTTGGTTCTTATAATTTTTACCTTTGTACATTTCTCAAGAATATCAACTTTGTGGAAGATATCTATGGATTGATACTGACACGTTGATTTACCATATATATGTATTGTCCTCCTCGCCTTGATTCTTATTATATTCAATGGGAATCGTGGGTGAAATGGTAAAGTATATGGATTGGTATCAATCCAAGGACTAAGCCAATCTTTTTGGCTTTTTTCCTTGGTTGCTTTTCGTATTCAATCATTTCAAAGTTTTGCAACAATTTATTTATTATTTCTTTGTCCAATACCTTTGAAATATTGACTATAAAAATGCCAAATAACAGTTTCCCTTTCGTCACCCTTCCCAAAGCACAATTCTATGAATACAAAGCATGTTTTGGATGAAAACGAGTGACCTAGTCATGATCTACGTAGACGCTTGTATTACTCACAACCTTTTCCATAAAATGCTATGTTTCTTTGCTATATAATCACCAAGTCAATTATTTTTGGTAGACATAAATTTTGTAGTCCATAAATTTTTCTTGCTTTGTTTGTCATTCAAAATGGGTCATGATAAAGTTGATAACTCATTCATTCCTCTGTTTTCACATTTACTTTTTAAAAAAATGTACTTTATGGACTAGTACTGATCTATTCCATCTATTTATAAATTCAACACTAAGTGATTATATATAATTTTTACTTTCCTCAACATTCATGACTTCATTCTACTATTCTAGAGCTTTAGCCAATCAGTGAATTAAAGCATTAACCTTCTTCAACTTTTCTAGTATTGGATCCAATGTAAATCTCTTCGCATCTTCAACTTCGTGCTATGCTTCTTCCCAACTATGTCTTCACCACTACTTTTTGTTTGTCGTCATTCATTTTCAATTGTTTGAAGATGATGCTATAGTGACACAAGAGAAGGCTAGGTTAGTTTTGCGCAAGGATTGATATAGATTGGCGTAAGATGAGTTTTTTTAGATGGGAAGTGATTCCAAATCAAACAAATAGATTGGGTATTTTTCGATGGATTTATTATTTTTAGTATTGTGATTCCTATGAATTTGAATATTAAAATGTCCTAGAACAATTAACATTCGCGTTTGTGTGAAAAACTATCGTTACTCTTCAAAAATGGCACATTTTTTTAAGAAATATAGATTTAGAATCAGAGGTCCAATACACGTTGGATCCATCCGAGACTGTTAACATAATTACTCTATTAACTGTTTTCATTTGACACATAATCCATTAAAGCTTATTTTCTAAAACGAGCAGATGCTCACTCAACATAATGTGTTTTTGTACACAGTACTCAAGAGATTATATATATATATATATATATATATATATATATATATATATATATACACACACACACACACATGTAATATGCAAAAGTAAGACACACATTTCCTTTAATTGATGTATATAATTGGATTAGTCTTTAGATGTTGCAAATCGATCGCACTAGAGCTAAAAACATATACGTACAATTACAATTAATATGTGGTATTCAACCTGCCATTCCCATCGTCCAGTTATCTCCGATCAACATATAACAACAAATCATTGTATAGAACTTTCCACCATAACAACTACTTCTTCCTAGTCTACAACGACATATATCTAGCTCTATGTTAGCTTCTACTTCCATGATAACTGATGGATTTTCTGGCATCCATCTTGAATAAGCTTTCATTTTCCTCCCTTAATGATTATTGAAGAACCATGTTACAAAATTCCTCTTGATATTGCGTTGTATGAGGTCATTGAATTATCTAATCCATATAGTTTTTCCTCTATCATGTCTAATTGACTTATACCTTCAACGTAACTGCGACCGCCACATGATCCCAAAAGATGAAGTTAGGTTCCTATTACTACTTAAGGCGCTAACCATCCCCTAATTGGTTACACCATTTGTAACTAATACATGTTCTTATCTGAAGCTATCCCACCTTTCACTCACTTCTTCCATCATATTCTTCAGTTAACATGAATCTCTCCTCCCTAATTGCACCCAAATTCCTATGTTGTGCTTCTCATCTTATGCACAAACTTTTTCCAATATCCAAGGAAGGAACCATTGCTTGCCAACACCCATTACTTGTACCATTTCAAGCGACACTCTCTAAACATTTTTAATACTTCTTTTATGTATCCACTTCAACTAGCTAATGACTATAACAACCTGAAGTTCAAACAGATTTTTAATTAATGATTTGATTGAAATTTAAAATTATAATTTTTAATTTCCAACTTATTCTTAATTATAATGAAATAAGCAAATTAATTTTGTGCATAAACAGAAATAAGCACTATTTGAATAATCAAGCTAACCGCTGTCAAATCAGAACTTAATTGTTGAAATTAACTTAATTTGTGTTGTTTGAATTTAAGCAAATTCTTAAAACTTAAATTTAAATAATGTATTTGAATTACTAAGTATTTTAATTTACCAAATTTATTAAAACAGAAAATTTTCCAAAAAAGTCAATTATGGTTAAATTTGATAAAAATTTGAAATCAAGCTAAAAATTTAAAAGCTTCAAAATTCAAACTTATATTATTTTTATGAATCTAAATTGAATTTTGATTGTCCAACATTTTTTGTTTCGTTAAAATTTAATTTCGTTTGTTTAGAATTCGTGTTTATAACTGTAAAAACATGCAAAAAGGACGACGTTTGTGTCTTGCCTGTATTAACTGCATCCATCTATATCTTCTTTGACATTCTCACTAGCATTAATACTGATCTTAATTTGAATAGGTGAAATGAATCTGCAGGGGTCCATTTATTAAATTAGCAATTAATATTCTGTAACCCCTCTTCGCATGAATAGATAAAAATCATGTACATCTCTTCCTCCTTTCTGAATTATTTACGAGCCTTCCTTTTTCTTTTTGGGAAAGCTTTTCCACCTCACACCTCATTATTATTCTATGTTTGAATTTGCAAAGATTCTGTTAAGTTATAATACATGTTTTCTTTCTCATCACTTCTCATCTCATTCACAGAAAGAAAGTTTTTTCCTTCTTTTCTTTTCTTCTTCCCTAATTCATTTCTCTACAAGAAAAAGGGAATCAATTTCTCAATCAAATCCATCCCTCTTCTCTTCACAAATTTCAAATCCTAAACTACAAAAAAGAAAACCAAATCTCCACTTTATTTCTTATTTCCTAAATCTTATCACTATCTCTCTTCTTCTTGTTTATCTTCCTCTATAAATCCTTCTCTCTAAAGATTTCTATGACCTCTCTCTCGATATAGATTTACAAATCAAAAAAATTTCTTAAATTTTCAATCCACTCTTTTATTTCCTAGAAATTTCAAACTAATAAATCTAAAAACTGAGATCCCTTTTCTCTTGAAAATCCCTTGTTTCCCTCCTTTCTAGCAAGCAGACTCTACCACCAACCACCAAGCCAGCGACCACCTAGTCTTTGCACCATCTAACCAACATTTAGAATCCATTATGATCTGCTGCACCAATGGTCGCACACACAACCAAAAACCGATCCCCAAAATCTACAAACCCTAGATCATATTATACAAGTTCTATTTTCCGTTCTATTTTAGATTTTTCCCTATCTTCACGCTGCTTTAACTACCTATTAGGGATCTTAATCCATTGTTTCTGTAACAACCCCGAACTTTGACCACAAGAATTAATTATTAGAATCTCAAAAATAGGAATTTCTACACGTGATGGAATTCGACCATGAAACTTTAACCGATGTGTTCGTCTCGGAATTCTGATCAACTTTCATGTTTGGAGTTTTACGAGCAGAGCCCATATGAAAAAGTTACGGACGAAATACGATAACAGACGGAAAACAAATAAATCAGAATATTTATATGTATTGTAAATACGAAACCGTTAGTTTATAATAAATTCCATTTTTGGAAAAGTTTGAAATTTTCCTTCGAAAAGACTAAGAAAAATCCTTCGTCTTGATTTTTAGGGTATTTGATTTCGTGAATCGTTTATTTGCTTAATAGCTAAGTAAGGGAAAAATCCATTTTAGTTTTATTTCAGATTTCTAGCCGATTTTCTAAGCTCGTTCGTTTGTTTTGTGGTCGCAGCAATGTTGTTGAGACTACTTGGAATCTTTGGAGGCGGTTCAGAGTTTGACAGTAGTCTTTGATACCGCCATGATGATGATAATTGTTTTTCAGATTGCATCAAGTCTTAAAAGATAAGACGCGATGATTATATATTTTAATCCGGCCTAATAAGGCCAAGGTTCAACCTTTGTCCAATGCCCATCTTATAGTTGACCGTTTAGTGCTATACTAGGACGGTCAATTAGTTGATGAGTTTTGGTACAATTTGGACCTAGGACTCAACCGTAAAAGCTACGTCCAAACCACCCCCCTCAACTTCTTTCTTCCGTCCTTCCTTCCTCATCTAGCTGAACCATATCCTTATCTTCTCTTTCTTTGTCATCGCCTCATCTCCTCGTTTTCCGTGCTTGTTTGTGCATTAGATCTTTCCTCACTAATACTCCAAGATCTAAATTCTTGTCTCCGACCATTTCTTAGTCCATAGTGTCTATTTGTGCTATCCGATCTAACTCGTACCATTTAGGTCTCATCCTTAGGGAGAAAGATCATGTGGTTGGATCGGAATGAGCAAAAAGGCCTCAACGCTTTAGGGCTAAGGAAAAATTTGTCGTGGCAATTGGCCTTGCACCGATCCATTACTTCGAGATCTTAAAATAGGATTTGTTTGTTCTGCATCCACCTTTGTTATACCTCGTTGGAACAGGTTCTTTCAAAGGCGATCATCTTTTGGGAGATGAAGATTAAACTATCTTTGGATGGTTTTTATGAGGATTGTAACACCCCGAGAATTCTATAACTGTGAAATTCATGAATTAAAGTATAATCAAATTCAAATCAAAGAACTAAGGGAAACGGGATACGCCATTGCGTTCGTCTCGGAAAAATACGTGAAATAGAGTCCGAGTTTTCGAAAAACGGAGTCCGTATGAAGAAGATATGGCCTTCGGAAGTTTTGAATTAAATTTAAAATTCAAACAGAAAAAAAAAAAAATATCGGGCCCAGTGGGCCAGGGCGGATAAACACCCGCCTAGGCCACCCAGGTCGACTGGGCTGTCGACCTGGGCTACCCATGTCGTCAGGGCTGTCGACAGCCCTGTCGACAGGGGTGTCGACCTGGTCGAGCCCAGTCAACCTGGCTGGCCAGGTCGGTGTGTGGTCGAATTTCTGTGGTCTGCTTTGTCATTAGGGCTAGGTGGCGGGTTCTAATTGGTCCCTCTATCTAATGAATGGCTACGATCTAACCTAGCAACATCAATGGTCCTAATCAATTCCTAACCTCTATATAAACAACCCTAGACTAAACCCTAATATATTCATTCAAATTAATAACATAGACGCCATGTTGCTGAGGAACGACTAAGAGTAGCCGCCAACTAGAGAGAGAATTAGGAAGAAAGTTCTAAAGCCTAAAGCAATTCAAGCAACCTAAAGCCAATCAATTCAACAAAGGAATCATATCTCTTAATTAGAGAATTCGCCGCAACCATTGTAAGTAGAGTATTACTTTGGTATGAATAAATAACTGTGCTGATTTGTATGCTTGAATTGGGATAATAAAGTAATTCATATTTGTGCAAAATTTATGTTATTCATTATAAAGAACTACATGCGGTGGTTCTATGCAAGTATGCGTTTGGAATATTTCGCAAATTATGTAATCTATGTTGAAGCTACATGTATGTAGTTGATTGAAATTCATGCAAGTTTAGGGCTTTGTTATTATGCCATCATGATGTATATTTTTGTGCATAAATCATTTTGCAAGTAATTGAAACAAGTTTGGTTGTTATAGTTCATATGAAACTATGTTGGAATTTTGACACCATAATCCATGTATTAAGTCATGATTTTGCAAACTTATGAATATGGCTAGGCTATGAATGATATTTGGCATAATTGAAATCCATGATTAAGTCTATCTTGTTTACAAGAATTATATGGTGACATATGTGAGACATGGCTAGGTTAGACTCAAAAATCCATTTTTGCAAGTTTAAAGCAAACGCCATGTTTAGGAATATTTATGCATAAGTATGTTTATACCATCGTTATGTGATTAGACTTAAATCATGATTAAGTTGAACTATGCTTTTGTGTTAGTAACAAAGTATCCCCTTTGTAAACATGTAGAAACCTTATGAACATAACTTGTTTATGTTTATGCCTAAATAAGAACATAGGTCTATGTTGTAGTTAAGACTATGTGACACCTAATTTAGATTCTTATCTTAAGTTTACATGGTTTGGCTCATGTCACCTATGCTTTATGACCAAGGTATATATATGCAAGTACACCAGTTTCTATTATGTATTTCCAACGTCATATGCAAGTTCATGCGCTCACCTTCCCCTCTTTGTGTATGTAATCACGCTTTAAGCCTCCCCTTTTCGCATGGCTAAATTGGGCTTTAAAAGGCTAAGCCCAATATATATAAACGGACGTGTAAAACGGGGGAAAATAACGTTGGGTTAGAATTAATTAATGAATGAAAATATAAAATAGAAGGGCCCAAATTCAAGTATGGGTTGGGCCCATGATTGGTGTAACCTTTACACCATTAACTTAATAATGGGCCGCAAATATTTACATATAAGAAATAAAGAAGAATGACAAGATATGTAAATGTAGAACATACGATGTGTTTAACCCGAGGTTGGATTGAGTTGTGATGTAAACCTGCCCGGAACCGGCCGGCTGTCCAGTAGTCACAACAATACCTATCCAATGTGGGAGGTTAAACATGGAGCCCAGCAAGGACCCGAGGTTAGACTGAGTTGTGGCGTAAGACTGCCCGGAACCAACCGGCAACAGGCAGCCACAACAATACCTGTCTAATGTGAGAGGTCAGGGCCTTAATAAGACAATTAAGGCTGAGTCAGGATTGTTAGGATTAAGTGAACTAAAAACTTAATCAAAATAGAACATGCTAAACTAAACGGACTGGTGGGGGTTAGGTTAGAAAACACTTGACCAACTTAGCATGTTGGCTAGAGATAGAAAACCTAGTAACGGGGGACCCTTTTCAGCAGTAACCCTAAAAGGTGTATCAGGATACCCTGAAACTAGGCAGGGTGGGGCACGATTACTGGGCTGATTGTAAGAGGTCAAATCGACGGCCGTGGTGTAGCAGTGTAGGTTCTAACGGAGTGCGGGCGTGCACACACTCCGGTGCAGAAAAATAAGGCACTGGACACCAGTAGCATACCTGTGCACTCTAAGGTTGTGTCGGGTTGCCACTATGGGACTTGATACACCCCATGGTGGGACCAGCATAGGTAACTACGACATCGGGGGCCGTAAGACACATGTAACTATGCGAGTAGGAGCCGATCATCATAGAATGGATCACATCACCCTGATTATGGGGTGCCAGTTGGAAACTAGTTTATATGGGTTCAGAGATCAACATGGGGTACGATAGTATATTCGACCCTAGACAACTTAACCAAGTTTATAATGCATGCCCACTTCCTGTTTATACTTATCATACTCAGTTCTTTATTCATAGACAAAATAGTACTAGACTTACTCAGGCTTTATGTCTGACTCTACTTTTCTTTCGTCTTCTTTCTTCCGTTTCCCCCCCAGGTCCTCAGGGAGGGAACACAGCAGCTTGACCTACCTCAACATCCAGCTTGAAGAAGAGAAATGTATTGCTTGGACTTTCCTGTTTTGAACTATGGCTTTGGACAATCCACTATGGGGCTCTTGCAGTTTATCTATGTTTTATTTATGCTTCTTTAAATAATGTACTCAAGACAGATTATGAAAGTGTTATGTTATGTTTTTGGAAAGGATGTTGTTGTAACACGTATTTGACTTTATGAAATAAAAGTTTGTTGTTCTTCCGCTGTTTACAAATATGTGTTCTTATATCTGTCTTGTATATCTGTGACTTGTACTTATAAACCTCCACCAAAATTAGGGCATTCCCTTTGAGAGTGACCCTAACGGAGGTGGGGTGTTACACTTGGTATCAGAGAATAGGTTTACCAGATAAGATAAAAAGTTTTGAAAAAAAAATTATTTTCAAAAAGGAAATTTAAAGAAGCATTTTTAAAAGAAAAATATTATTTTATTTTAAAAAGGCAAAGTCCACTCCCCAAAGCCATAGGTACTATCTCTTATCCTTCGTTTTGAATCTATCCTTTTTGTTTCAGCATGTCCCAAGAACTTAACTTGCCGGAAGGGGTGCCAATACCTGGTTGGTTTAGACGGTTCTTAGAAGCAAGGGCCACTCAGCCAGGTCCTACCATTCCTCCTCCCCCAGCGGAAGGAAATCATCCAGCTGCAGCAGCACCTTTTCCTCCACCTCCTCCTCGGGGAAACACTTTTGCTAAGATATGTAAAGATTTTAAAGCTATGGGAGGAAGGGATTTCCATGGAACTGAGTCCTTCGTGGCAGCTAGAAATTGGCTGAAGGAAACAGAGGACCTATTCATCATCTTTGAAGTAGAGGATAAACAAAAAGTACAACTGGCGGTGTGGCTATTGAAGGGCGAGGCTTCCTACTGGTGGGAAGTCACTAATGCTGAAAGACCAGTGGAGACATGGGAGGACTTTAGGGCAAGGTTTGAGACTAAATTTCTCTCAGATGCAGAAAGAAGTTTGCAGTTGGAAAAATTCTTATTTCTTAAGCAAGGAGACAAGACTGTCAGAGAGTATGTGAATCAGTTCGATGAGCTGGCTAGGTTTGGACTTGACCTAGTCAACACCCCGCACAAGAAGGCTCTCCGTTTCGTCAAAGGGTTAAATGAGCCATTACACAGTTTGGCCATGACCCATATACCCATGGGGGCCACGTATGAAAGATTGGTGCAAATGGCATTGCTGAATGAGGAGGATAAGGGCAAGAAGGAGACAAAGGCAGAAAGCTCTCAAGGGAAGAAAGAGGGTTTGCAGCCTAAGAAGACAGACTTTAAGAAAGGCGGAAAAGGCAACAAAGAGAAGAGGAAGTGCAATTTCTGTGGCAAAGTGGGGCACTTAGTAAAGGACTGCCGGAAAAAGAAGGCCAAGGAGAATGGTGGGTGCTTTTCTTGCGGTGAGACAGGCCATAGAGCTAAGGACTGCCCAAAGAAACGAGGACAGGGGCAGAGGGCTGGATCCACCCCAGGGGCACAGGTTCATGTGCTAGAAGCGCCACCTCTGCAACAGCGAGGTATAAATACTTCTGTAGAAAGTGTAGTTTATCTTTATGATCACCCCGTTCGCACTTTATTTGATTCCGGTGCATCACACTCCTTTATCTCGTCTGCTTTAGTAGAATCTCTGCACCTAAAAACTAGTATGGTAGAGGACCCCTTAATTGTTTCAAACCCAATTGGTGGCCCAGCTCATTTGACTATGATCTGTTTGGATTTGAAAATTTCTATTCTAAGTGTTGAATTTCAATGTAGTGCCTTTGTTTTGGGCTTTTCGGGGTATGGTTTGATTTTGGGTATGGATTGGCTATCCCGTAATGGGGCCACCCTTGATTGTGAGAAAAGGGTTGTTAGGCTCCTAACCCAGCTCGGTAATACTTTGGAAATTTCTTGTAATCCCTCGTATGCGGTTATGCTTAGTTATCTTGAATCGCTAGATGCTTCTGTTGAAAATTTGCAATCAGTTAGAGTGGTCCGGGAATATCCGGATGTCTTCGAAGAGGTGAAGGGCTTGCCTCCAAAGCGGGAAATAGACTTCCGCATATATCTTGTAGATAATGCAAAGCCCGTTGCGTTGCCCGTTAGACATATGGCTCCACGAGAAAGGAAAGAGCTCAGTAAACAAATTAAAGAGCTTCTAGAAAAGGGGTTCATTAGGAGGAGCATTTCAGAATGGGGCGCTCTGGTGGTGTTCGCTACAAAGGCGGATGGTTCACTCCGTCTATGTGTTGACTATAGGGAGCTCAACAAGCTAACGAAAAAGAATAGGCATCCTCTCCCTAGAATTGACGATTTATTTGACCAGCTTGTAGGAGCGTCTGTTTTCTCCCAACTCGATTTAGCAACCGGTTTTCATCAGCTAAGGGTGGCTGAAGATAGCATCGATAAAACGGCGTTCAGAACCCCAGACGGTTTCTTTGAATGGCTTGTCATGCCTTTCGGCTTGACAAATGCACCTGCTTACTTCGTGGACCTGATGAGTAGGGTATTTAGAGATTTCCTCAACAAATTCGTAGTGGTCTTCGTAGATGATATCCTTATCTTCTCAAAGAGTGAAGAAGAACATGCTCAACACTTAAGGGCAATCATGGAAACTTTGCGAGTCCATCAACTAAAAGCCAAATTCTCCAAATGCCACTTTTGGAGAGAAGAGGTGAGGTTCCTTGGGCACATAGTATCCAAACAAGGGTTAGCGGTGGACCCTGCGAAGGTAGTGGCGGTACAGGATTGGAAGACACCAAGGAATGCAACTGAGGTTCGAAGCTTTCTAGGACTAGCAGGTTTCTATCGAAAATTTATAAGGGATTTTGCGAAAATCTCAGCTCCGCTCACGAAATTGACCAAGAAGAATCTAGTGTTCAATTGGGATTGGGATTGCGAATTTGCTTTCCAACGACTGAAAAGGGCTCTTACAACAGCCCCAGTTTTGACGCTGCCAGATGGGAGCAAGATGTTCACTGTTTATACGGATGCATGTGGGACAGGGCTAGGCGCCGTCTTAATGCAAGAAGGAAGGGTAGTAGCTTATGGCGGGAGGCAGTTGAAGGTGCACGAAAAGAACTACCCAACCCACGATCTCGAGTTAGCCGCCATCGTCTTTGCACTCAAGTCTTGGCGACACTATCTCCTAGGTGAGAAGTTCGAACTTTACACTGACCATAAATCGTTGAAATATCTTTTCTCGCAGAAAGATCTTAACTTGAGGCAACAAAGATGGATGGAGTTTCTTGCCTCGTACGATTTCGAAATCTCCTACACTCCGGGCAAAGGCAACGTAGTGGCAGACGCGTTGAGCCGAAAGAAATTGACCCTAAGCCCGTTGTTTGTTGAAAGACAAAGCCTAGAGTTTATAGCCAGTTTCGACTTTAGGCCTTCCTCCGATTTCGTACCAGGCTTGCTAGCATCTCTCGAAGTACGGCCGACTTTAGTGGATTCAGTAGGGACAGCACAACGCGAAGACCCTCAACTTGTGGAAATAATTGATAGGCTAATTAGGGGTGAGACTTCAAGTCACCTCAACAGATACTCCATCGACGATAGGGGTTTGCTAAGGCGAGACGGAAGACTATGCGTCCCACAGACAAAAGATTTAGTAAAGAAGGTTCTCGAGGAAGCGCATCATTCCAAGATGACGATACACCCAGGCGGAGATAAAATGTACAAAGATATAAAAAGGACTTTCTTCTGGAACGGCATGAAAAAGGACGTGGCAGAATTCGTTTCTAAATGTATGGTGTGCCAACAGGTTAAGGCGGAACAGAAAAAGCCTGGCGGACTACTACATCCTCTGGAGGTCCCGCAGTGGAAGTGGGATAGCATCTCAATGGACTTCATCGATGGGCTGCCTAGATCTAGGAGAGGCAACACTAGCATTTGGGTAATAGTGGATAGACTTACTAAAAGCGCCCACTTTTTACCTGTCAAAAGTAAAAGAACTGCCTCATCCCTAGCATCACTTTACCTCAAGGAAATCGTTCGACTCCATGGAATACCATCTAGCATTGTTAGTGACCGAGACCCCATCTTCACCAGCGAATTTTGGCGGAGTCTGCAAGAAGCAGTAGGAACGCAGTTATGCTTGAGCACAGCCTATCATCCCCAAACCGACGGCCAAACAGAGAGAGTGAACAGAGTTTTGGAAGACCTTTTAAGGCTATGCGTCCTCGACTTCGGAGGGACATGGGAAGACCACCTTCCTTTGGTGGAATTTGCCTACAACAACAGCTATCAAGCAACCATCGGAATGGCGCCCTTCGAAGCTTTATATGGAAGACCGTGCCGATCGCCCACTTGTTGGTGGGAGTCCACGGATAAGCTCATACTTGGACCAGATATGATCCGAGAGACCTCAGAGAAAGTAGACTTAATACGAAGAAGGATGAAGACGGCCCAAGACAGACAAAAGTCCTATGCTGACAAGAGGAGGACCGACCTTGAATTTGAAGTTGGAGACAGAGTTTTTCTCAAGGTATCACCGCTAAGGAACGTTGTTCGTTTTGGAACCACAGGAAAGCTAGCACCAAGGTTCGTAGGGCCATTCCCTATTATCGAGAAAATTGGGAAAATGGCTTATAGATTAGAGCTACCCGAGAAGTTGGCTGGAGTCCACAACGTTTTTCACGTTTCACATCTCCGAAAATGTCTGCATGAGTCAGCTGAAGTGGTAGAGCCAAATATCCTCGAAGAGGCCGAAGTGGAACGCGAAGCAACCATAAGGAAGGTTCCAACCCGCATATTAGGAACGGAAGTAAGGAAGCTACGCAACCGTGAAGTCAAGCTCGTCAAAGTTCAGTGGAGCGACGCCGAGGGAGACGCGACTTGGGAAACTGAAGCTAGAATACGTACTGCCTACCCTTTTCTGTTCGAGGGTACATCCTTGATCTTTCATTTTCCTTAAGTTGCGCTTTTATCTATCTTTTTTTTTAGGTATATTTCCTCGACCTTATCCTTTAGGTAGAATCTTTTTGGATGAAAACATGTAGTTGAAACATGTTATGGATGATGGTTGCAAGTGGTTGCAAGTGATTGCTAGTGGTTGCTCGTGGTTGCATATACACACACAATCTAGGTTTTAGATCGGCTCAGACACTTCATATTGCATATGCATATATGTTTGCATTCGTATATGGTTGAACTTTAATGTGTTGTCATATGGATGTTGCATTTGTAATGAATGATTGTGCACTCATGTAAAATCAAAAATAGGAAAATTTGCATACATAATGGATTCATGGCACTTACATAATTCGCATTAAGGAGGTCAACTGAATCAGTAGACCGCCTGATTTTGCATTAGATAAGTACATGTACACACACACTTTGCATATGATCATGAAGCATTAGAAGTCTTTTAAGGACAATGGATGCTCGTGTTTGATGGATGAGTAGATGGATGATTGGATGTTAGGATATACATTCCTCCTAACTTGAAGATTTCGGGGACGAAATCCTTTTTAAGTGGGGGAGAATGTAACACCCCGAGAATTCTATAACTGTGAAATTCATGAATTAAAGTATAATCAAATTCAAATCAAAGAACTAAGGGAAACGGGATACGCCATTGCGTTCGTCTCGGAAAAATACGTGAAATAGAGTCCGAGTTTTCGAAAAACGGAGTCCGTATGAAGAAGATATGGCCTTCGGAAGTTTTGAATTAAATTTAAAATTCAAACAGCAAAAAAAAAATATCGGGCCCAGTGGGCCAGGGCGGATAAACACCCGTCTAGGCCACCCAGGTCGACTGGGCTGTCGACCTGGGCTACCCATGTCGACAGGGCTGTCGACAGCCCTGTCGACAGGGGTGTCGACCTGGTCGAGCCCAGTCAACCTGGCTGGCCAGGTCGGTGTGTGGTCGAATTTCTGTGGTCTGCTTTGTCATTAGGGCTAGGTGGCGGGTTCTAATTGGTCTCTCTATCTAATGAATGGCTACGATCTAACCTAGCAACATCAATGGTCCTAATCAATTCCAAACCTCTATATAAACAACCCTAGACTAAACCCTAATCTATTCATTCAAATTAAGAACATAGCCGCCATGTTGCTGAGGAACGACTAAGAGTAGCCGCCAACTAGAGAGAGAATTAGGAAGAAAGTTCTAAAGCCTAAAGCAATTCAAGCAACCTAAAGCCAATCAATTCAACAAAGGAATCATATCTCTTAATTAGAGAATTCGCCGCAACCATTGTAAGTAGAGTATTACTTTGGTATGAATAAATAACTGTGCTGATTTGTATGCTTGAATTGGGATAATAAAGTAATTCATATTTGTGCAAAATTTATGTTATTCATTATAAAGAACTACATGCGGTGGTTCTATGCAAGTATGCGTTTGGAATATTTCGCAAATTATGTAATCTATGTTGAAGCTACATGTATGTAGTTGATTGAAATTCATGCAAGTTTGGGGCTTTGTTATTATGCCATCAAGATGTATATTTTTGTGCATAAATCATTTTGCAAGTAATTGAAACAAGTTTGGTTGTTATAGTTCATATGAAACTATGTTGGAATTTTGACACCATAATCCATGTATTAAGTCATGATTTTGCAAACTTATGAATATGGCTAGGCTATGAATGATATTTGGCATAATTGAAATCCATGATTAAGTCTATCTTGTTTACAAGAATTATATGGTGACATATGTGAGACATGGCTAGGTTAGACTCAAAAATCCCTTTTTGCAAGTTTAAAGCAAACACCATGTTTAGGAATATTTATGCATAAGTATGTTTATACCATCGTTATGTGATTAGACTTAAATCATGATTAAGTTGAACTATGCTTTTGTGTTAGTAACAAAGTATCCCCTTTGTAAACATGTAGAAACCTTATGAACATAACTTGTTTATGTTTATGCCTAAATAAGAACATAGGTCTATGTTGTAGTTAAGACTATGTGACACCTAATTTAGATTCTTATCTTAAGTTTACATGGTTTGGCTCATGTCACCTATGCTTTATGACCAAGGTATATATATGCAAGTACACCAGTTTCTATTATGTATTTCCAACGTCATATGCAAGTTCATGCGCTCACCTTCCCCTCTTTGTGTATGTAATCACGCTTTAAGCCTCCCCTTTTCGCATGGCTAAATTGGGCTTTAAAAGGCTAAGCCCAATATATATAAACGGACGTGTAAAACGGGGGAAAATAACGTTGGGTTAGAATTAATTAATGAATGAAAATATAAAATAGAAGGGCCCAAATTCAAGTATGGGTTGGGCCCATGATTGGTGTAACCTTTACACCATTAACTTAATAATGGGCCGCAAATATTTACATATAAGAAATAAAGAAGAATGACAAGATATGTAAATGTAGAACATACGATGTGTTTAACCCGAGGTTGGATTGAGTTGTGATGTAAACCTGCCCGGAACCGGCCGGCTGTCCAGTAGTCACAACAATACCTATCCAATGTGGGAGGTTAAACATGGAGCCCAGCAAGGACCCGAGGTTAGACTGAGTTGTGGCGTAAGACTGCCCGGAACCAACCGGCAACAGGCAGCCACAACAATACCTGTCTAATGTGAGAGGTCAGGGCCTTAATAAGACAATTAAGGCTGAGTCAGGATTGTTAGGATTAAGTGAACTAAAAACTTAATCAAAATAGAACATGCTAAACTAAACGGACTGGTGGGGTTAGGTTAGAAAACACTTGACCAACTTAGCATGTTGGCTAGAGATAGAAAACCTAGTAACGGGGGACCCTTTTCAGCAGTAACCCTAAAAGGTGTATCAGGATACCCTGAAACTAGGCAGGGTGGGGCACGATTACTGGGCTGATTGTAAGAGGTCAAATCGACGGCGGTGGTGTAGCAGTGTAGGTTCTAACGGAGTGCGGGCGTGCACACACTCCGGTGCAGAAAAATAAGGCACTGGACACCAGTAGCATACCTGTGCACTCTAAGGTTGTGTCGGGTTGCCACTATGGGACTTGATACACCCCATGGTGGGACCAGCATAGGTAACTACGACATCGGGGGCCGTAAGACACATGTAACTATGCGAGTAGGAGCCGATCATCATAGAATGGATCACATCACCCTGATTATGGGGTGCCAGTTGGAAACTAGTTTATATGGGTTCAGAGATCAACATGGGGTACGATAGTATATTCGACCCTAGACAACTTAACCAAGTTTATAATGCATGCCCACTTCCTGTTTATACTTATCATACTCAGTTCTTTATTCATAGACAAAATAGTACTAGACTTACTCAGGCTTTATGTCTGACTCTACTTTTCTTTCGTCTTCTTTCTTCCGTTTCCCCCCCAGGTCCTCAGGGAGGGAACACAGCAGCTTGACCTACCTCAACATCCAGCTTGAAGAAGAGAAATGTATTGCTTGGACTTTCCTGTTTTGAACTATGGCTTTGGACAATCCACTATGGGGCTCTTGCAGTTTATCTATGTTTTATTTATGCTTCTTTAAATAATGTACTCAAGACAGATTATGAAAGTGTTATGTTATGTTTTTGGAAAGGATGTTGTTGTAACACGTATTTGACTTTATGAAATAAAAGTTTGTTGTTCTTCCGCTGTTTACAAATATGTGTTCTTATATCTGTCTTGTATATCTGTGACTTGTACTTATAAACCTCCACCAAAATTAGGGCATTCCCTTTGAGAGTGACCCTAACGGAGGTGGGGTGTTACAAGGATAATCTCGAAGAGATTTCAGAGGAATCTGTATTTTACGTGGATTTGAATGGTCTTTTGTTGACCAACTTTGGAGGTTTTGCAGCAAATCTCTTTTTCTTGATGTCGGTTTATGTGTTCGGGAATCTATGTTCGAACTGCACATGTAGACATATGACCCATTAAGCACATTATTCTATAAATGGGAAGTTATGGCTAAATTTATTTCATGGTGCAGAAATTAATCTTTTGCCTGATCGATAGAGTAACCATCATTTAGTGCCACATCATATTCGATTCAGCTTGTTGTTCTTATGTGTTTTCTCATGGAGTTACTTCCTATAATTTTTCCTGTCCATTTTTGTCCTTAGACAATATTAGGTGGATTTCCATGAGGAGCAATTTTGTGGTAGGTTTCTTTTCTCATCATATATTCTCTCTTGGAAGAGGTGGTGATGTAGGAACCTCCAACAACACCACCGGTGTTTGTAACCCAAGATTGAGCATTATGCTATCATGATATGGTTAATTAAAGATCATTAAAATTGGTTTGAGCTCCAGCCGTGGAAAAATACATCTCGTTATTTATTGCCATTGTTTTGGGAGTTTTAGTGTTGTTGTTTTGTCATCGTCTTTGTTATTTCCCCTTTTAAGCATCGGGTTCTTGGCTTTGTGATGATTCGTTCTTGTAACTGTTAGTGTTGTTTAAATTGCACGACTTTAGTTAATGGGATTTCTATGTTTGGAAATATTTGTGTCATTCATGCATATTTATTCGAATGATGTCTCACTATTTTGATCTAAACTAACAATTATTCTAGAGCTGGAAATAATAAAATTCTGTGCTAGATAAATTTTAACAAAGGACCGGTTTCGCGTTGTTTTCGTCACGGGTATATAAATAAATAAATCTTCATTCCTTGAAAGCTAAAATTTATTTTGGTCTTTTTGTGTGATTTCAGTTTTTACATTTTCTGCGTGATTGACTTCCTTTTTCGCCAACATGTGACTTAAATCATTTGAGTTTCTGCAAAACACATTTTTGAAACCTTTGAAAATTATTATTTGAAAAAAAATTTACATTTTTTTATTTTTACTGAATTACTTTCTTTTATATCGGTTCGCACGAAAACACAAAATTTTGATATAGAGATTTGTGCATATTTTGATTTTTCCTACGAATCTCATATGGAAAGTGAAACAATATTGAAAAGAAATTTCAAAATAAACATAAGAAGTTTTTAAGTGGAAGTTTACTTTTGTGAAAAAAAATCAATTTTTGGTCACATGGATAGCGCAAGGAAACTATTTGGATGACTTGCGTGCATGTTTTAGTGGCGCAGTAGGACCGACGATATGATAAAAAAGATAACGACAATAAGGAAAAGGCTGTTTTAGCCTCAGAAACGTTGTTTACCTACCTTGTCAACGATGCGCGCAAGCTATTAATTAACTCGTTTTACGTTTTAGAGCTTGTTTTAATCCTCCTTTACAGTCTATATATCGAAACTTTTCGAGTATTTCAGGTAACTGTGGTGAAAATTCCACTATACGACGGGAAATAGAATATTGGTAAGCAGGGGAAAGCATTAAAATTCTTCGCTTTGATTTTCTTTTTTCTGGTTTAGGAGAAATTAAATAGGAAACAATTTGATTGTGTGACGTTTTGGATGGTAGGGTTTTGAAGCAAAATTGGTTGCGTCACACTTCTCTTCATAGTTGTGTGAGGGTTATGGATGAAAAAGAATTTTCAAAATTTGCATTCATATAGAACTGCTAGTATATTTAGGATGTTTTGCAACATGTTTTCAAAAGTATTTAAAAATTTCAATGCGTACGTATAGAGGTCCTGATTTAGAATCATCCTTCATGCATATTTTATGGTTGAAATGCATTATGCACATACACATATGGTTGCAAAGAGGATGTACACAAATTGGTTGTGTAGGATAGGATGAGTAGGTGTAAGAATTTCGGAATGAAATTCCTTTTAAGGGGAGAAAAATGTAACAACCCGGAATTTTGACAATAAGAATTATAGAATTTCAAAAATAGGAATTTCTACAAACGATGGAATTTGACAACGAAACTTTAACCGATACGTTCGTCTCGGAATTCCGGTCAACTTTTAGGTTTGGAGTTTCGCGAAGGAAGCCCATATGAAAAGTTACGGATGAAATACGATAGTGGACGGAAAATAAATAAATCAGAATATTTATATATATTATACCCTGTGCAGTTTATGCCCCGCTATTACCCCACCATATCCCTGCTATATCGTGTAGCGAACTTCTACCGCTACGCTATTTCCAAATAGCCTCTCCGCTTTAAGCCCTGCTATATTACGATGTTCCCAATATATCCTATTATTTCAACCATATTCCGCTATTTCCGCCATATCTTCTATAAAATAAATTAATTTGAAAGTGACATTTGTACAGTATAAATTTGTAAAATTAGTTTTTTTAATATAATATTTTAACATATATTTCTCAAAATAGAAAATACTACAATATTCTATTAAATTTAATCATGAAAAGTAAATGTTTACATTTATTTACATATATTTGCATATACTTTTATTTAAAATAAACAATGTACTGATTATAATTAAGCTGAATGTTAATTTTCAATTTATTTATCATTTACATATTTGTAAAAGCATAAAATATGAGTTTTATATGCAATTTTAGGCTCGTCCTCTATATCCCGATGTTTCCTCGCTTTATCCCCGTTGCAACTTTTTGCACCTCTGCCGCATTGGATCCGCTGAGCGCTTTAACTGCACATATTATGCCATATTTTATCACCCTCACTAGGTGGCTGGCGACCCAGGCAGTCGACCCTAGCGGTCGACCCACTGGGCGCCAGATTGCCCAGTGACGGCTAGAGTTAAACTTATATTGTATTATCAAACGGATTGACAGATATAAATTAAAATAAATCTAATGGTTCATGTCCAATTCAACTCCCATAAATAAAGGGGCAAGGCCTTGTTCTTTTCCATACAAATCTATAGGCAGCAGCGAAGCTCTGCCATGTCCTTTTCTCTTCCAATCAAATTTCTTAACTAAAAATATATTCATATACAATCAATCAAAACAAATCATATAGAATTGAAAGGGATTATCAGATCCATTGGAAAAGAGTGTGAATTGACGTCTAAAGCGGTTCTATATTAGATTCTCCCTTCTTTTCCTATTTTCTTGCTGATCTACAAATCTGAAAGTGTCCCCTTTTCAGAGTAATTGTATATCTGTAAGAATTTGGGATTTGTAGGCCTAAAAGATTATTCCGATTTTAGATTTCGATGCATTCCGGTGAGTGGGAAATTTACATAAAAAACTATTTATCTCGTTTGAATTAGATCTCAAAATATATGCCCATTATCATCATCAGATCTGTTTATAATATTATTAAATTTGAATTGACATCTATCAGATCTGCTAATAAATATTGTCAATGCTTGGAAATTGTGAAATGTGGTTAGGAATGATATTAATTGTAGGTTTACTTAAATTGTTTATACATATTGCCTACAATTATGTTGGATAATATATCGTAGTTTGTCGTAAAACGCTGAAGATTTGGAAATCAGTCCCAATAATATTGTTTAGATGTAGTTTCATTCCAAATCTCTAGTTCTAGTGTAAATTGATGAATTTTGTGATTTTAATTTAAAAGACATATGCCTATTTGTGTTCAACGTTGTTGAGGTTTTGGTTTAATTGTTCTATATATGTCATTTTCCTCTTTTTGAACAAAAAGATATTATTTTGAATTCACAAGGAATATGATAAAAAGGTTTAAAAAGGGGAAAAGTTATGCAAGTATAAATATAAATATGCATATTTGTGCGTAGTTTGCATCAACTATTCTGAAATGTACACAAATATATATATATATATATATATATATATATATCTTGTGGTTTTGAAATATGTCTATTCCATTTATCAGGCATAATTTACAATAATTATAACTAACGGTCTTCTTGTAAGATTTGGAACCTTTTGGCAAGATTGAATGCAAAAAGGAATGTTTGGTTATTAATTAAACCAAATTATTAAATTTAACAATAAATAATAATAAAGGAAGATAACTACGTTAACCATGTATATATATATACGCACACGCATTATCCATTTGAATCGTAAAACGATAAAATATACATTATATTGAATGTTTGAATTCATTAATGGAATTATACATGTAAATGTATACTAAATTAGTATATTTGTGGTGATAATTGTAGCAATTAATATGATTGGTTGCTATAAATTGGATCACAAATATATAAATAACAATTGTATCCGACGTTGATTTGGGGAAAAAGGCGAATTAGGTAATTAAGTATAACGGTTACAATTCCTATTATTTATTAGGATAAAGGTTGTAAACTCCAGTTGGGGATTTTAATCCATAACCGCATTAAGACCCGAGGTTAGGCTTAACTTGTGGTAAAAGTCTGCCCACAACCGACCGGCAAATCCCGCATCTACAAGTGGTCGGCTTAATGTGAGAAGTCTGGTGCACAAATATGTGTACATGATAGACAATAATTAAATAAATTAAATTAGTAATGTCTGTTGGGGTACAACAATTAGATATATTTGGGACTGATAAGATAAGGATATCCATTGTGAACTAATGTCCTAGGAAAATTATGGCCGTTAGGCTCATAAATGACATTAATTATAATCAATGGAAATAAAAAGAGAAATTAAAATTTTAGTGGTTCTTTAGGAAAATATAACCGTTATGGTCAGAAAAGGGCAATAGACGTATGAACAGAAATAAACGAAATAAAAAGGGGTTTTATGGGTATTGATTGTTGTTTAAGTACTAAGTCCAATTAGGGAAATAATCAAATAAATATCATACGGTAAAAAGTATATAACTTTCCTTATTTGTTTTTAGTTAATATAGAACTTATAATTAAAAGTTAGAGTTGGACTTAGTAGGTTAATGAAGTGAAACATTATTAACCATAGGAACCCGTAACGATAAATCGTATGCGTACAGTATTTCCATGAAGAGAAACTAAACGGGAAGGACTTGATAACGTAACCCACTTTATCCCAATAGGGAAAGTTATTAAAGGCTAATGGGGTTAATAATCTTCGCGTATTGTTTGCTTCCTTAGGTCTTAAGTGGCTGGGGGTCGAAGAGTCCACCTAGGAGTAGGTCTTTCAGTTTAGAGGACTTAAATGGAGAGTGTGTATGGGACCTACCCAAACCTGGAAACTTAAAAATGTTAGATATGGTTACCTATCCTATAGTAAGCAACTAAGGAGATTATCCAATAAGGTCAGCTAGATGGTATAGCGAGCGATAAGATTCCATATCTCACCTTATGCGGGGCATGGGTATATGCGTGAACGACGGAAACATTAACTAGTATGGCCTGTAGCTAGTGCCTTCTAGTTCATGTTAACGTTGAATAAATTATCAAGGAATAATAAGTAACCAATAGGTCTGCCTAGGATCTTAAGTGATCAGGGAGAATCCACCCTATCTATCATTAATAGTGAGGCAGGATGAGCAAACAAAAAAATATGTATAGAAACTCCGTAATTAGGTGTGACGACCGCTCATAACCCCCGCACTAAACAAGAGGAATAATGCGCTGAAGGGTGTGTTAGACAGCTATGGACGATCATCAGAGTAGGTAAACAACATCGAAACCTGTCGTAGTACTCACAGCGTAAGGATAAAATATAATAGAACATGTACAACAGGTAATAGTAATGAGGCATCATATAGCAAACTTTAGAAAACTTTCTCAACATCATGAAAGGTTATCCAACTGATACCAAAGTTTGTACATAAATACTCACTACAACACTCATAGAGCACTCAAACAGTGGAAACAGAAATACTAGATAGTAATAAAACTGGTACGCCAGCCTCCTGCTCATCTCCGCACAACAACATCGTCCTCACTAATCACCTGTAACCTGCTACTTAGTTTGCCCATCCACAACCAGATGAACAACCCAAGGTAATAAGAGGAGACATAAAACTTTGAGTCAGACAACAGTCTTAATGAGCGATAAAATAGCTAACAAACTTCAACAATAAAGTATATGAGAAGATAGATAAACAAACTAATTTACCCACAACACCAGAGAAGAACTCAACCTTATCTTCCCCACATCGGACAGTGGTAGCCTTTACAATAAAGTATAAACAATTCAACCATTTATCCATGGAAAAAGAACGCCCATTCAATCATGGTAAAGCACTCATAACATCCAGATTATATATATATATCTCATGTAAACCATCCTAATCGAATTCAACATCCCTCAAGCACAAGCCCCAGAGGCCTAAACCAATGTCAGACAAGCACCCAAGAAACATCTCCTTCGACGTTGGATAATCTACATGAGACGGTACAAATAGAACAACTTATCATCCATGACCGACTCTGGCTATCACCGCCAATCCTGCTTCGAAACCATCGTTAATCGTATGATGACCAATCTTACCTCATGTCAAGGGCTAATGGTAATCCCAATTCTAGCATAAACTCCATACGCCTTTCAACGATACGTATGCATGTCCAACCTTGACAACTAGGCCTTTCAACGATACCCAGGGTACTCGACCTACAACCGGTCTTTTGGGTGCCCCCATCATACCCCTGCTTTGAGCCTGCTAGAACTTACAACAACGATAATCTCTCGGCCTTCGCATCTCTAGTCATCCAACCCAACTATTTCTCATAGCTAAAGCAACCTCCTTAAGAAACCATTATCCACCAACTCACGACCTTTGAGTAGTCATCACATTCGTTGTTCTACACCGATCAACGAACACATTCAACACTTCAAACCTTCCTACATGAATTTACTTCGAAGTCACACCATCATCGAGCCAATTACACCACTGCGCTGCGGCTAGGGTTCGGAGGGGGGTTACCCCCGAAAAACATTTTTTTCAAGCCCTTTTCTTCCAACCCGGGTCGTACCCGAAAAACGTACTTTTTTAGAAAATGACTCTATGCGATCGACCCTGTCTTGCTCAACCGACTGACCCAACATGGTGCGACCGACCCTCCCTTTTATCAATCCAACATGGTGCGACCGACCTGTACTTCTAGGCACGACCGGCCACTGTTAGTTAGACCATACATCCATGTTTCAAAACATGTACGACTGACCAACTCATCCTTGCACGACTAGTAGATGACCGACCGACCGGATTAATTCACCCATAGGCTCGCTCGGACCCGTCACCCAAGCTCGCTCGAACCAAACAACCATCAAGGAATGCACGACCAACCCAACACCAGGAGCGACCGATCACCTGTTTCTTAAATCCAAAACCCCAGGTTTTTTTTCCACTTGCACGACTAACCCTGATCGCTTCTGCTTCGTTCGACCGGTCCCTATTTCTGTCTTGTCCTCCAAGAAACTACTCCAGGTGTGAACGACCCCCTGCATGCTACCCAAAACCTGCACTTCACTAATTCCACCCCGATTTCCACCAAAACTTCGCCAAACATTAGATTCGACGAAATCAACTTGTATAATCCATCAAATATGATCAAAAACACGGTATGAATCTGCTAACATCATGGAAACAATAGTTTTTCCCAAATCATACACAATCACACCAAAAACCATCATGAATGAACAAATGAACAAAACTAAAGATCTAACTTGCATAATCATATGGAATAACATAGAATCATTGATTTAAACTTACCAGATCAGATCATAGGGTGATTCATGTGAACATGGACTAAACATGGTGTAGATCCAAGGTAAAACACTTAAATATGATGAAAAAAAAGATCAATCACTCATGCACTTCATTGAATCCATGTGAGAGATGTAAACCACTCACCGATTCTCCCAAACAAAAAAAATCAATGAAATAGGAATCCGGACAGCAAGCACCTCACACTAAACACCTTAATACGATGAATCCTTACTTCAATTGATGTATATCTAGCCTCCAATGGTGTAGATCTTCAATTTCCCTCCTTGGATTTGGATTTTTAATTGTGGAAAGGTGTTATAGGAAAGAGAAGCACAAGGAACCAAATGGGAGAATGAGAAACTAAACTATTTCTCATATCCATAACCCCCTATTTATACCCTTCCATCAGCCCACTAATGGGCCTTCCCAAATCAGCCCATTGTGTTTCTCTATACCTGGACAACCAACTGAAAAACCTTAAAATAGCGATTTCTCCAAAACCGATGAGCCAAAATTTTATTGTAACCACTCTACGGAAAGGCAACCATCAATTCCTTTCCAATGGAACAGGTCTCACCCTTTGATTCGACCTGAGTCAAAAGTTATGCCCTGTACAAGACTGAATGGGGAAAAATGGTCACAAACAAAATTGGTAAAAATTATGGACATGTCTCACATCCCCATAAACAACATGTCAAAAGATGAGAATGATCCAACCCTCAGGGAATAAAATAAAAATATTTTACAATCTTCTGATACGTAAAATGCATGCTGTTACATTCTCCCCACTTAAGAATTTCGCCCCCAAAATTCCAAGTAAACATAAGCAACCACAAAAATTCTACATTCCTATCATCCATGAGAAGCAAATTCTATCTTCCAAACTAGCAATCATCAATCCAAGCATCCATAGCCTTAGCCTAGCACGCGGAATTCTATCAAACAGCAACAAGATACAATGATATAATGATGATACGATCAAAGTGTCCTACCGACGAAGAGTTCTGGATGAGTCACCTTCATATTCTCTTCCGTCTCCCATGTACAATCATCGCCATCTTCACTCCATTGTACCTTGACTAGCTTAACCGTCTTCCTCCTAAGCTGTTTCGTGTCATTCCCCACAAGACGAAGCGGCTTACGAGGTTTCGCAACTGCGGTCTCTATAGCAAGGCCTTCGTACTGCTCTGGAGGTACCACCACATTCGAATCATGTACAAACTTCTGTAGAAATGACACATGGAACAAATTATGCACACTCGACATCTTCTCGGGTATCTCCAATTTATGTGTGAACTTTCCAATTCGCTCGACTATCGGAAATGGTCCAACGAACCTAGGAACCAACTTTCCTTACTTCTAAATCGAATCACATGCTTTAATGGCGAAAACTTCACGAAAACCATGTCGCCAACGTCGAATTTCAAGTCCTTATGACGCTTATCGGCGTAACTCTTCTGACGAACTTAGTTTCTTTCATTCGTTGTCGAACGATCTCGATACAATCCGAGGTCTCTCTAATCATCTCTGGCCCAAGTACCAACTTATCTCCAGTTTCTAACCAACAATCCGGAGAATTGCACGGCCTTCCATGCAACGCCTCATATGGTGTGATCCCAATGCTCGATTTGTAGCTGTTGTTATATACAAACTCAACTTGATGTAGATGGTCCTCCCATGATCCCCCAAAATCCAACACACGAGCTCTTAGGAGATCTTCCAAAACTCGATTGACTCTCTCGGTCTGACCATCAGTTTGTGGATGATAAGCCATACTCAAACATAACTCAGCTCCTAAAGCTTCTTGCAAACTTTTCCAAAATCCACTCGTAAACAATGGATCTCGGTCACTCACTATATTTTTTGGGATACCATGGAATCGAACTATCCACTTCACATAAAGCTCAGCTAACTTTGACGCCGTCCTAGTCGAATTAACAGGAATGAATCTCGCACTTTTGGTCAAACGATCTATGATGATCCAAATATCTTCATTTCCTTCCCTGGTTTTAGATAGTCCATCGATAAAATCCGTCGATATCTGCTCCTACTTCCACGTAGGAACTTCTAATGGCTGAAGCAATCCACTCGGCTTCTTCTGTTCATCTTTCACGAACTGACAGTTCATGAACTTGGAAATGAACTTTCCATTATCTCGCTTCATCTCTTCCCAGTAGTAGACTCGCATCATGTCCTGATACATCTTATTGCCACCAGGATGAATCGTCAATTTCGAGTGATGACATTCTCTCAGAATCTCATCTCTTAATCCATCAATATCAGGAACAACTAATCATCCTTGTTTTCGAAGCCAACCTTCTCGATCAACCTCGAACTCTTTATCTTCTGGTTCCAGCTTCTGGATAAACTCGACAAGCTTCACATCTTGCTTTTGGCTCTCACCAATCCTTTCGATAAGAGTTGGTATTATCTATAAGCTTGCCAACATTTCAGGTTCCAACTCGCACCTTGGCCTGAAACCAAACCTTGCCAAATACTCGAGGCTTTTCTATTCCGAAAACATTGCACCTAAACCTTCGTGTCTTCGACTCAACGCATCTGCAACTGCGTTACCCTTACCAGGAGTACAGGCTATACCAAAATCATATAATGCCAGAAACTCTAACCACCGTTATTGTCGAAGATTCAAATCCTTTTGGGAGAAAAGATACTTCAACGACTTGTGATCCGTGAACAACTCGAATCGAACTCCCAACAGGTATTGTCTCCACGTCTTCAGAGCAAACACAATCGCTGCCAACTCTAAATCATGAGTAGGATAATTCTTCTCATGCGGCTTTAGCTGTCGATTCGCATAGGCCACAACCTTATCCTTCTGCATTCGCACTGCTCCAATTCTAATACCACATACATCGGTGTATACCAACATCTCTTCATTCCCACTCGGAATGGTCAACACAGGTGCACTCGTCAATCTCTCCTTCAGGATTCCGAACGCTTGTTCACACTTCGCATCCCATGTGAACACTTAGTTCTTCTTCGTCAGTCCTATTAACGATGCAGCTACCTTGGAGAAATCCTTGATAAACCGTCGGTAATAACCGGCCAACCCAAGGAAACTTCGAACATCCGTCTCACTCTTAGGTCTATCCCAGTCCTAGATTGCTGCTACTTTAGCAGGGTCAACTGCTATTCCATTTCCAGAAACAACATGACCTAAGAACCTCACTTTATTATTCCATAAGTGACATTTGAAAAACTTAGCTCTCAGTTGATGCTTTTGCAAGATCTGTAACACAACTCTCAAGTGTGTCTTATGCTTTTCCTTATTTCTGGAGTAAACCAGAGTATCATCCACGAACACAAGCACAAACTTGTTCAACTGGTCTCTGAATACCCTATTCATAAGATCCACGAAATACGCTGGCGCGTTAGTCAACCCGAGTGGCATCACCAACCACTCAAAGAAACCGGATGGTATCCTAAAAGCAGCCTTTAGCATACCATCTTTAGTCACCCTCAATTGGTGAAACCCCATTGCAAAATCCATCTGAGAAAACACTTTGGCCTCGCGAAGCTGATAGAACAAGTCATCAATCCTTGGCAACAGATACTTGTTCTTCTTAGTCACTTTGTTCAGCTCACGATAGTCCACACACAATCTTAACGAGCCATCTGCCTTGGTTGCAAACACGACCGGTGCACCCCACTCGGAAATACTCCTACGAATGAATACCTTCCCTAGAAGGTCTCTAACTTGCACCTCCAACTCTCGCTGTTTCTTAGGCGCCATCCGCCTAAGAGGCATAACAATTGGTCTAGCACCCATAAAATATGCTCTAGAGAACCATGGGCACGTTTTGGTTAATTTATGATTTTAGGTCGTTAGGCTCTTTGGGCCATTGTTCCCTTTCTATCTCGATGAACTCATTAACTCACATATGGGCTATAGGTCGTTATGGCATCCTAGGTCGCTTGAACAATATGTGATGTTCACAAAAAACTCTGGCACGTGCGAACATCTTAATTCATCAAGGCGTCTTGGTCCGCTCAGAGGCTAGTCCGCAGGGTTCTTGGACCGCTAGCTCATTAAAGGCTTTAGCCCGTTTCACTAAGGCCCAAACCATATCATCTTAGTTTAGCCCGATCCAAGCATGTTTGGGTCGTTCCGCTTTATCCAAGCCCGATCCGCATCCTTTAGCTCGCATTACCTTCAAATGGAATGAGTTGCACCGATCCGCCTTATTTAGCATGTCCCGCCTTACTTTGGATCGTGCAACATTTACTCTAGCCCGCTTATGACCTAAAACAAAAGCACTGTATTTACATAACTTCCACTTGGTCCGAACTTCACCTATAAATACCCCCAACATTCCTTCATTTGGGGGAGGGGGGGGGGAGAGGAAATCACGAAGTGCTACTGATTTTTTTCTCTATAATCATTCTAAACACTTATTCTCTAAAATCAAGTGAAGGTCCTCGAGAAATCCGACTAAGATCTATGGGAGAAAGAGTGATTAGTTTGTTGTAAGAGAGAAGTAATATCTTGTAAACAACATATTGATAATGGTATCTCTTATGAAAGTGGATGTAGATCCTCAACGGATCGAACCATTATAAAAATTGCATGTTATTATTTTTATACTTTTGAGATATTTGTGACTGTGGCCTCACTTTGTTCTTCCTTACCAACTTAGTGAAGTGCTTTGTCACATCTTTGGTGTTGATTCCAATTCCGAGATCAACATTTGGCGCCCACCATGGGGCCCCGTTCACGTTTCCTACCTCTTTTTGCGCCTTGCCATTAAAATTCTAAGCCGCATCCTCCTTCAAAGTTTTGGCAAAATCTAAGAAGACCTCTAGCAAAACCGTTGTAGAAGCCGACGATGTTGTCAATGAAGAGACGCCACTTGCAAACCGCTTTGAAGTGGGCGAAAATTCAGATAGCGGGGCCTGTGTCACCAGAAACGAGTTAAAAATTGCCATTGCCAACGTCAACAACCGGATGGATGCCTTTACTAAAATGATGATGGAAAAACTTGATGCCGTACTTAACACTCGGTCAAATCCGATTCCTCCGAAAGTGCATGTAGATCTTGAAGGGAATGACAAATCGCCCGCTTCCGATCATAACCATAACAACAACGTGGAAGATGGTTATGATGGGGCAAGTGACAGAGATGGAGCTAATATCGAAGAATCGAGATCAAAAGCTAAGAGCCATTCTGAAATGAATACCCGAAAGGTCATTGACCTTGTCGCAAGGGCATTGTCTCGACGAGAAGGCAAAGCACCCCAGCTCTTTAATCACAACTGTATCCCTAGACGAACGTTAGGTAAAGAGCTTAGCTTCGCAGATCATCATAGCACCGAAGAATACATCTCAGACATGACAGAACGGGCTATGAAAAAGAATCAAGATAGTAAAGATGATGAAAGGGAATGGGACTTCTCTCCCGATAGGACTCCATTCACCGAGAGAATCCTCAGAGCAGAGTGTCCGAGAAAGTTCAACCCACCAACCCTGCCCCCGTATAACAGAATTGTTGGCCCGCACTACTTTTTGTTCAAATATGAGTGGCATATGAGGGTGGTTAAAGCAACGGATGAAATGAGATGCACGTATTTCCCTCTCTACCTGGAAGGAGCTGCATCGCTCTGGTTCACAAAGCTCCCTCCAAAATCTATCGATCGGTTCTCCGATCTAACCAAAAAGTTCAAAGAGCAATTCCGCTTATATGCTACCAAAGCCAAGGACGCTATAACGCTCTCCGCCATGGAACAGAAGTCAGGGCAAACTGTCAAAGCCTTCCTTAGTCGATTCAACATCGCCTTATCTGAAGTAAGAAACCCAAAGCCGCACATAGTCCTCATGGCTCTACTCGATGCTATAGACAAAACAAGTGAATTCGTAAGGTGAATAAAGATGAAAGAACCGACCACGCTCGATAAGTTCTATAGAAAAGCAGAAGAATACATGAGGGTAGATGACAATCCTGTGCCCCTTCAGATCATTGACAGTAACCCACTTTTTGAGGGCCCCGTAAGTGCAACCATGCAATCTAACCTAAAGAGTATTCAGGGGCAGAAGCGAATAAATTGTGGAAACACCAACAAGGCTGCTAAGAAATCTCACCTTTTCAATCCATTAGAGCTAACCCCTTTGAACGACACTCCAGAAAACATCTATACGGCGACCAAAAATTCTGTGGAGTATGCGGAGCCAAACCCAATGAGGATAAGCAACAAAGCAGCAAACTCGGGAAAATTCTGCAGGTTTCACAACCAACCTGGTCACAACACTAACGAGTGCCGACACTTGAAGAACCTCATTGAGGAATTGATCAGGAAAAACAGGTTACAACAATATGTAAAGAATCTGGAGGCTTTGAATCCTTCAGCAATTCCTCATGGGCCTAGAGATTCAAATTATCAGTCCGGTGCAAATAATGTGGCATCTGTCCAAGCCAATCCAAGACTGATCATCAACTAATAGTTGTCAAGGGTGCTCTAACTTGGGTGACTTGGAATGAGCCATCAACATTGCTATATCCTTACTATATGATCTACTTCTTCTCTTAGTTTATGCTTTACCTTGCATTTTTACTTTCTGTTGCATTTAAGACTTATTGTAAAACGATCTGTAATAACCTGTAGGCGATACACTGAACTTAAGCCCTACAACTAATAGCATGTATGTTCGAATGGGTTTCTCGCTTGCGAAGTTACTTGCTAAGTCGAAACTTTTGTAAAAAATTTGATGTCACATTGCAAGTTAGCTATCGAGTGTTTACTCCTGAATCATAGCGACTATGACAATGCTGGTTCAAAGGCTAAATGATGTAAATTCCCGACATGCACGAATGCAGAATATATATATATATATATATATATATATATATATATATAAACCTACCCTGAAAAGTAAACGGAAAAGTCGCTATAATTCAAACAGTGAGCAAAAATCACGACAAATAAATGAAAAACTGAAACATTCATCAAAGAGGGCACCTCCTTGAGTGAGGAATTCAAAACTTAAGCTCCTAAACCAAAATAACTTGCTGAGTCAAGCATATGGTAAAAGGACTTATTGCCACCCCGCGAAATGGTAAAACATTCAATTCATCACATTTGCGTAGCATCTGGAATCTCATATGCGAAAAGTGTCGAACTATTCGCATAACATCTGAAATGTCAGATGTGAAGAATAAAGAAAATTTCACTTGCGTAGCATCTGGAATCTCAGATGCGAAAAGTGTCGAACTATTCGCGTAACATCTGAAATGTCAGATGTGAAGAATAAAGAAAAATTCACTTTCGTAGCATCTGAAATCTCAAATGCGAAAAGTGTCGAACTATTCGCGTAGCATCTGAAATGTCAGATGTGAAGAATAAAGAAAAATTCACTTGCGTAGCATCTGAAATTTCATATGCAAAAAGTGTCGAATTATTCGCGTAACATCTGAAATGTCAGATGTGAAGAATAAAGAAAAATTCACTTGCGTAGCATCTGAAATCTCATATGCAAAAAGTGTAGAACTATTCGCGTAGCATCTGAAATGTCAGATGTGAAGAATAAAGAAAAATTCACTTGCGTAGCATCTGAAATTTCATATGCGAAAAGTGTCGAATTATTCGCGTAACATCTGAAATGTCAGATGTGAAGAATAAAGAAAAATTCACTTGCGTAGCATCTGAAATCTCATTTTCAAAAAGTGTCGAACTATTCGCGTAGCATCTGAAATGTCAGATGTGAAGAATAAAGAAAAATTCACTTGCGTACCATCTGGAATCTCAGATGCGAAAAGTGTCGAACTATTCGCGTAGCATCTGAAATGTTAGTTGTGAAGAATAAAGAAAAAATTCACTTGCATAGCATCTGGAATGTCAGATGTGAAAATTGTCGAACTATTCGCATAACATCTGAAATGTCAGATGTGAAGAATAAAGAAAAATTCACTTGCGTAGCATCTGAAATTTCATATGCGAAAAGTGTTGAACTATTCGCATAATATCAGAAATGTCAAATGTGAAGAATAAAGAAAAATTCACTTGCGTAGCATCTGAAATCTCAGATGTGAAAAGTGTCGAACTATTCGCATAGCATCTGAAATGTCAGATGTGAAGAATAAAGAAAAATTCACTCACGTAGCATCTGAAACCTCAGATGCAAAAAGTGTCGAATCCACTCATATAAGTCATTAGTGTGATAATGTCCAGGACCAACGGTCAACCTAAGCTGATAGGTTAACTTTAAGCGATCAACACAATTTTGAATTATAATACGATGACTGTGCAAGCAATATTTAGTGAGTTTTGGTCCGTCAACTAAGATGGACCCAAACTATCATTTAATTCAACGCAGGTCAAAGTTCGTTATAGTTCTTCACTGACTAATCCGTTATCAACATGGACGATTGATAACGAGTATAAGTCCAAAATTATGTAAAATTTGCCTTGAGTGCAGAATAGGAAGCACAAGACAGACAAATTCAAAGTCAAAAGGCTGCCATAGCAAATAATTTTTGATAAAGGTCTGAAGTGCGTCAGGCAAAATACAGTTACGTCACTACATCACAAGTCCAATACTGGGACATTGGACGCAAAATATCATAAGTGTATTAAGCGAGGACCGGCACTCACATATACAACCGGTCTATAACGTGAAAGCATGAAAGGTAAAAAACAAAAGACGAACAAGAAAACCACTTACATCCATCAGCGAATCATTCCCCACCTTGAGCGGGAGAATAAGTACCAGTCACCTCTGCCTTACCATCGGGGCTTGAAAGTTCAGCAATGATCTCATCCTGAGACTTAAGGGCTTTAATGAGCGTGGCCTTGTCCTTCTCCAAGTGGTGATGAGCTCAATATTCTCCCTATTCAATCTCTAGACCTCGCAAGCAAAGGTGTTCCAGGCTCCTAGTTAGCGCGCATAATAATGACCAATTTCATCAAGGCGTTTTTCCGTCCAAGTCCTGATAGAGTCGAGTTTCACCAGCAAATGATTCCTCACGATATCCAAATCTTCAGAGTCTGTGCGACTATCAGACGGACATATATCCAAGCTAGATTGGTCAAAGGTCACTCCTTGAAGACACCAGCCTTCAAAACGTTCAGCAAGCTCGGAGGTATGTGGTTTGGAAGCATAGCTAGGTTTGTCTATGATGGCTTTTAGCTCGGCAAGACTGGGGGCAACAGGGATGGCTTCAGTCTCCGCCACCGGGAGTTTCTCCAACCTGCGATGCTTGCGAGCTACCCCTCACTTGAAGTTCCTTTGGTTCTTTTAGACATCCTGTGCAAATAGCAATGTTAAGAGGAAAACAATGGATCAGAAGGTAGTTTACTCAAAAGATTTCAGATCGTTCTTACCAGCCCTAGAATCTTAGTTCATTATGTATAATAACAGACTTAAGGTCGCTTTACACAACCAAGAAGCTTTAGGTCGTTATAACAGTCCGCTTCCTCATGAAGCCCCTTTTTTCTTCAAGCCTTAGGTCATGGACAACCCAAAACTGCAAGGGCTCAGTGACTCAAAGCTTGGGATTGAAATGACGACCTAAAGCCTTGAATTGTCACAACGCCCTAAAGTGTGATTACTGGCTAAAGCGTGAAAGTGGTTACAACGACCTTATTCAACGCCGGTCATTGCAAAATAGCGACCTAAGATATACAATAAGTAGAGATGCTTTAACCATTAACAAGAACAACAAGGCATGATGTTGTAAATTAAGGACGTCAAAAAACTGTGTAATTGGGCAAGATTATTATCTTAGGGTTCATGATTCTTAGCGGTTAGAGCCATGACTTAATTGTGAGAGCTTGTACACGAATGTTAAGCTAAAGATCATCACAAACAGGAAAGCTCAAAGTCACTAGACTCATCAACATCGTCATCAAACGCGCAATTGAAATTTAAACAGAAATCTCACAAAGTTTACGAGTATCAAGTTCAACTTAAGACGTACATACACACACAGTAAGTAAAAGCCCTAAGTCGTACCTGGATCCTGATGGTGAAGAGCTTTGTGCTTGATTATAAGACTAAGAGATTATTCGAATTTCAATTGCTTTGATGATGATGTGAATTGATGGATTTAATCGATGTTGGCCGCCATTGTTGAGGGTTTTTAGTTTGAGAGGAGGTTTTAAGAGAATGAGAACTTAATGAAGGAATGAGGGCAGAGTTTAACAACTAAACCGAGCCCATAGGGCCCTACAGTGGTCTACTCAGCTATCCAATCCCAAAAAGAATACCAATGGACACTTATTAATGTGCAACTCAGAATTCATGACGACTTAAAACCATACCACGTCCTAAGTGCCTGAGCGACCTAAAAATGAGGTACTTTAAGGGCTCACGCGGTCTGAAGGCCCAAATAACCTAAAATCTTAAGTTGCATGCTAATTTAGCCTAGTTCGAAGCCCGTACTATTTTTAATAAATACGAACTTTGAGGGGCAAATGTTAACCCATAAAATATGCTCTAGAGATCCATCAGCATGTTTTAGTTAATTTATGATTTTAGGTCGTTAGGCTCTTTGGGCCGTTAGGCTCTTTGGGCCGTTATGCCCTTTCTAGCTCGATGAACTCATTAACTCACATATGGGCTATAGTTCGTTATGGCATCCTAGGTCGCTTGAACAATATGTCATGTTCACAAAAAGCTCTGGCATGTTCGAACATCTTAAGTCATCAAGGCATCTTTGTCCACTCAGAGGCTAGTCCGCAGGGTTCTTGGACTGCTAGCACATTAAAGGCTTTAGCCCGTTTCACTAAGGCCCAAACCACATCATCTTAGTTTAGCCCGATCCAAGCATGTTTGGGTCGTTCCGCATTATCCAAGCCCGCTCCGCATCCTTTAGCTCGCATTACCTTCAAATAGAACGAGTTGGACCGCTCCGCCCTGTTTAGCACGTCCCGCTTTACTTTAGATCGTGCAACATTTACTCCAACCCGCTTATGACCTAAAACAAAAGCACTGTATTTACATAACTACCACTTGGTCCGAACTTCACCTATAAATACCCCCACATTCCTTCATTTGGGGGGGGGGGGGGAGAGGAAATCACGAAGTGCTGCTGATTTTTTTTCTACAGCCATTCTAAACACTTATTCTCTAAAATCAGGTGAAGGTCCTTGAGAAATCCGATTAAGATCTATGAGAGAAAGAGTGATTAATTTGTTATAAGAGAGAAGCAATATCTTGTAATCAACATATTGATAATGGAATCTCTTATGAAAATGGATGTAGATCCTCAACAAATTGAACCACTATAAAAACTGCATGTTAATATTTTTATGCTTTTGTGATATTTGTGAGTGTGGCCTCACTTTGTTCTTCCTTACCAATTTAGTGAAGTGCTTTGTTACATCTTTGGTGTTGATTCCAATTCCGAGATCAACATGGTGGCAACCCTTTGACCTTGTCAAAGACATCCTCATACTCATTAGCGATCAGCATTGATGAAAGGTCTTCTTGTGGAATCCCAACCGAAATAGATAACTCACGAAGACACCCTCTTCGCGCTTACATCTAATCAACACCTTTCGCCCTTCCACATCCCCGACCCTCACCTCTAGGTTCTCGCAATTCACCCTTGTCGCATACCTTTTGAGCCAATCCATGCCCAAGATGATCCCAAACCCAGCGAAGTTAAGAACAAAGCAATCACACACAAAAGAACAACCATGACTCGACAACACAAGACCTTGGAAAATCATGCACAAACTGGATGAACCTCCAACTGGATTAGTCACGATCAATAGTCTATCACAAATCACGGGTTCCAAACCCAAGTGACACACAAGCTCATTGCAAATGAATGAATGTGACGCTCCAGTATCAAAAAGCACACGAACTGAAACACCATTAACAAAAAGAGTACCTTGCACCACGACACCCTTTCCCTTTTCCTCTGCAGTAGGAGCTCTCAAAGAAGTTGGCACGACTTCCAAAGCATATGCCTTCACAACCTTCTTGCTCTTAGCTGATTCTGGACAGTCTTTCTTCTCATGCCCAGGCTTCCCACACTTGATGCACTTCTTCTCTGCCTTGGGATTCTTGCACTCATTCGAATAATGACCCTTCTGTTGGAAGTTAAAGCAAACCACCTCACTCTTTGGCTTCTTTTGTCCATTCTTCCCTTTTGGTTCTTGATGCTTCCTCTTCTTATTATAACCACCATGATGTGGCTTCTGTTCTTCCTTAGGTGCAACAACAGACATCTTCTTAGGAAACAGACTTTCATTCCTTAAAGCCTTCTCGACGATCTTATCAAAGCTATCATCGAGGTGATCCACAAGCTGATTCCCAAGATATACATCCAACCCCAAGACTAACTTCTTGTTCTTTTGATAAGGAGTATCCACATATGAACGAGCATACTTGGACAAAGCCTCGAAGTCAAAAATATAGTCAAGAAATGGCCGACCATTCTGCTTAAGCTCCAAAAATCTCTTAAACACAATAGATTTTTGCACGGTGGAGATAAACTTCGCTTCAAACTTAGCTTGGAACAACTCCCATGAAATATCCTCTTCAGGGGTCTCAAGTGTGACAGAGTTCTACCAGTCCATTGCTCTGCCCTCTTACTGCCTTGATGCAAGCTTTCTCTTTGTTGCATCATCAATGCCCAAGTCTATAAAGATCCTAACACAAGTATCCATCCACCTCTTGACTTATTCAACTGGTTCAGTGCCCTAAAATTTTTTTCCTCCCAATGAAGAAAAGTCTTTGCATAGCTTTGCAAATTATACAGCTCCAGGCACTGGAACTCCAACATCAACCGTAGCTGCCACTGAAGAAGGAACCCTATTCATGATCGATGTCGCCATGGCCTCGAACATGGCTGGGTAGTCTGGTTCACCACCATTTCCCCCTCTAGTATTAGCTCTCCTAGTAGTGTGTCTTGATTCTCGTCTACTCATTCTAAATCTGCAATTTAGAATAATTAGCCACTTCCAAGAAAAACTGCTAAAGTGATATAACCGTTACTACTATATATGCTAATATATATAGTAAGCGTCCAACTGAAATCTACAAGTACGTCTCTAATACGTAATTACGTCTTCGAACTTTGGCCAAAATCGTTAACCAGCGCTCTGATACCAAATGTTACGACTGCCCATAACCCCTGCACTAAAGAAGAGGAATAATGCGCTAAAGGGTGTGCTAGGAAGCTATGGACAATCATAAGAATAGGTAAACAACATTGAAACCTGTCGTAGTACTCACAGCGTAAGGATAAAATATAATAGAACATATACAACAGGTAATAGTAATGGGGTATCATATAGCAAACTTTACAAAACTTTCTCAACATCATGAAAGGTTATCCAACTGACACCAAAGTTTGTACATAAATCCTCACTACAACACTTATAGAGCACTCAAACAGCGGAAACAGAAATACTATATAGTAATAAAATTGGTACGCCAACCCCCTGCTCGTCTCCGCACAGCAGCATCGTCCTCACTAATCACCCGTAACCTTCTACGTAGTCTGCCCATCCACAACCAGATGAACAACCTAAGGTAATAAGAGGAGACAAAAAACCGTGAGTCAGACAACAGTCTTAGTGAGCGATAAAACAGCTAACAAACATCAACAACAAAATATATGAGAAGGGATAGATAAACATACTAATCTACCCACAACACCAGAGAAGAACTCAGCCTTATCTTCCCCACATCGGACGGTGATAGCCTTTACAATAAACAATCCAACCATTTATCCATGGAAACAGAACACTCATTCAATCATGGTAAAGCACTCATAACATCCAGATTATATATATATCTCATGTAAACCATCCTAATCGAATTCAAGATCCCTCAATCCCAAGCCCCATAGGCCTAAACCAATATCAGACAAGCACGCAAGGAAAATCTCCTTTGACGTTAGATAATTTACATAAGATGGTACGAACAGAAAAACTAATCATCCATGACCGACTCTGGTTATCACCGACAATCCTGCTTCGAAACCATCGTTAATTGTATGACGGCCAACCTTGCCTCATGTCAAGGGCTAATGGTAACCCCAGTTCTAGCATAAACTCCATACGCCTTTCAACGATACGTATGCATGTCCAACCTTGACAACTAAGCCTTTCAACGATACCCAGGGTACTCGACTTACAACCGGGCTTTTGGGTGCCCCCATCATACGCCTACTTTGAGCCTGCTAGAACTTACGACAACGATAATCTCTCGGCCTTCACATCTCCAGTCATCCAACCCAACTATTTCTCATAGCTCAAGCAACCTCCTTAAGCAACCATTATCCACCAACTCACAACCTTTGAGTTGTCATCACATTCGTTGTTCTACACCGATCAACGAACACATTCAACACTTCGAACCTTCCTACTTGAATTTACTTCAAAGTCACACCATCACCGACCTAATTACACCACTGTGCTACGGCTAGGGTTCGGGGGGGGGGGGGTAGCCCCCGAAAAATAAAATTTTCAAGCCCTTTTCTTCCTACCCAGGTTGTACCCGAAAAACGTACTTTTTCAGAAAATAACTCTATGCGACTGACCCTGTCTTGCTCAACCGACCGACCCAACATGGTGCGACCGACCCTCCATTTTATCAATCCAACATGGTGCGACCGACCCATACTTCTTGGCTCGACCTGCCACTGTTAGTTGGACCATACATCCATGTTTCAAAACATGTACAACCGACCAGCTCACCCTTGTACGACCAGTAGATGACCGACCGACCGGATTAATTTACCCATAGGCTCGCTTGGACCCGTCACCCAAGCTCGCTCGAACCAAACAACCATCTAGGAATGCACGACCGACCCAACACTAGGAGCGACCGATCACCTGCTTCTTAAAGCCAAAACCCCGGGTTTCTTTTCCACTTGCACGACCGACACTGATCGCTTCTGCTTCATGCGACCGGTCCCTGTTTCTGTCTTGTCCTCCAAGAAACTACTCCAGGTGTGAACGACCCCTTGCATGCGACCCAAAACCAGCACTTCACTAATTCCACTCCGATTTCCACCAGAACTTCGCCAAACATTAGATTCGACGAAATCAACTTGTCTAATCCATAAAATATTATCAAAAACACAGTATGAATCTGCTAACAACATGGAAACAATATTTTTCCCCAAATCATACACAATCACACCAAAAACCATCATGAATGAGCAAATGAACAAAACTAAAGATCTAACTTGCATAATCATATGGAATAACATAGAATCAATTATTTAAACTTACAAGATCAGATCATAGGATGATTCATGTGAACATGGACTAAACATGGTGTAGATCCAAGGTAAAACACTTAAATATGATGAAAAAACATGATCAATCACTGATACACTTCGTTGAATCCATGTGAGAGATGTAAACCACCCACTGATTCTCCCAAACAAGCAAAAATCAATGAAATAAGAATCTGGACAACAAGCACCTCACACCAAACACCTTGATCCGATGAATCCTTGCTTCAATTGACGTAGATGTAGTCTCTAATGGTGTAGAGCTTCAATTTCTCTCCTTGGATTTGGATTTTTAATAGTGGAAAGGTGATATAGGAAGGAGGAGCACAAGGCACCAAATGGGAGAATGAGAAACTAAACTATTTCCCATATCCCTCACCCCCTATTAATACCCTTCCATCAGCCCACTAACGGGCCTTCCCAAATCAGCCCATTATGGCTCTCCAAACGTGGACAACCAACTGAAAAACCTTAAAACAGTGATTTCTTCCAAACCGATGAGCCAAATTTTTAATGTAACCACTTTATGAAAAGCCAACCATCAATTCCTTTCCAACGGCACAGGTCTCACCCTCTGATTCGACCTGACTCAAAAGTTATGCCCTCTACAAGGCTGACAAGGGAAAAATGGTCACAAACAAAATTGGTAAAAATTATGGACATGTCTCACATCCCTATAAGCAACATATCAAAAGATGAGAATGATCCAACCATCAGGGAATAAAATAAAAATATTTTACGATCTTCCAATACGTAAAATGCGGGCTGTTACATTAGGGGTCTACCCTTGATTAAATAACCAACCATGTTCTGGTATAAAGGCTTCTTAAATATATGCGTAAACATTCTATCTCGGTATCATATTTTGGGAATACTATTTTGGGAGGAGTAGTAGAGTCAAGTGTAATTTTTTACAAGGTTAGACTAGAATCACTAAACTTGGTAGGAAGACATCTTGTGTTGAACCAAACGGGATACATCTGTGTTTTATAATATGTGTAGTGCATTTCTTGTTCAGCAGAATCTTGTTGTTCTGACCCCAATCCTCATTGTAACCATCTAGTTTTTCTAGTGAAGGTCGAGTTCCAACAGGTATTTAAGTTTGGCTTTCGATTCTCGTTCTCTCTCATGCTCGGTATTGGCAAAGTAACTTACTTCAAAAAGGTAGTTACTTGAGTTACTTTAGTTAATAATAGTGTATCATATTTTGTTTCCGTTATGGGTTATCTTTTCGTACTTTGATTATGCTCATGCTCATTTATTTGTAGGTACCAAATTTACACGCTCCATGCTTGGATGTGTTCGAGTTTCGATTTTTATCGAAATTTGAGCTCAGAAAAATGTAGGGTGTTACATTCTTTTTCCCAGATTGAGTGAAATCGAAATAGCTACAACTTTAATGTTGAACCCTTTTTCATATTTTGTAATTTCTTTGTTGAAATCATGCTTCTTTCAGACATATTAGGCCAATATTTCTGTCTGTTAAATTTGCATGTCGCTGTTTTGGTTGTATCTTCCTCAAATTCTAAAGAAAAAAGTTTTACTTTCTTTTTTTTATTTGAAGAGAAAAGAATTTGCAACAACTTTTCCAAATTTTGAGGTTAACTGGTCCAAAAATAATTCAAAATGATCGAAATTTTTTTTAGTTTTTGCAAATTTTGGTAAAAATATAAATCAATCTTCCCTTGACAAGCCCTCTCTAATCTCTTCATTTGAATTTCCTAGGACATTAATTTGTGAATTTATTCATACCATGTGTTAGAGAGCATGTAGTTGTGAATCTTGCTTTCCATATTTGTGTTTGTATCAGCCTAAGTCATCTTCCTTTTATTTGCCACACAAGGTGAGTATCCTAACCGATGATTAACATTTTCATTTATTAAATTGAATTATCCTGAAATTACATATGAAATGTTAGGATGTCTCTAGAAAAATGATTTGTTTGTAATAAATTTATGCCCATATGACGTGCACATGTGACATGCACACTTTTGACATATATGACACGAATTATTTGCACTTGATATTTGATTGCCGTGATATACTGTGATGTATGTGCAATATCTATAGGGTTATATTTATGTTGATCTCACCGTGGATTGAAATGATATATACCCAAACCACCGTATACATTTACGAATTTAAATTGAATTTAATGGGATGAGGGATGAAATGATAGATACTCGTAAATTGAATATTAAACAAATTGAAATGATAAATATTCATATCACTTGGCCAAAGTAGAAAATTATATATGGACACTATTGGTGTATTTTTGAATATATTTTCTAAATCAATAAAAATATTCTGATTTAATAAAATTATTTTAGAAATCTTAATATAGAGTTTTATTTAAACTTATATTTTGATAATTTAATAAAAATTTAAATTTTGACTTTTAAAATAAAATAATATGTTATAAAATTTAATATATAAGTTAATATGTGTATTAAAAGAAGAACTTAAGATTTTCTATTATAATATTATTTAGTTTCAAATTTTAAGTAATGTAAATTATTTTATATGTAAATTAATGAACTTTTTCATATAGTATAAGCATTATTTAAAATTATATATAAATTTAGATTTCTATAGAATATAAGTATATAAAAGTTTAAAGAGAAGATAGAAATTTAATGATAACTTGAATTTTTTTTAAATGACTTAATTAAAATGAAATTTATCAAATTTAGATGAACTATTTCTAGGATGTTAATTTAAAATAATGAATGGGTTTTATAAATTGTTAGGATTATGAAATTTAATAAACTGATTTGAAAATAATTTATTAAGTAACTTTTTTTATCTAAATATAAATAAAGCTAAAATATTATAATTGATTAAATCAAAACTTATATTTATTTGATATAAACTTTATTAAAATGTGATTTGAGGGTAATTTGAATTTTAAGAATAAATTCTGATTACCCAACTTGAATTGAAATGAAATGAGCTTAAGATTTCTTTTAAAGTTGAATTGATTAAATTTGAAAATCTAAATTGATAGTATGTTGAACTTTGGAATTATAGATATATGGTCCAAATTGGGCTATGTTGGGTTTTCTTAAAATTGTATTATATTATATTATATAAATTAATTTAAATTATACTATTAAAGTTAACTATTATTTTATAATTATTTTAACATTACTAATTTACATTTTACTTAATTATTATATTTCCTATAACTATATTAATTATACCATTTTTCTTAAGTATAACTATTATATATTTTATGTTTATTTTAAATCAAATTATTTTATACAAATACAATTATGTTTAATATAACTGTTTCATATTACATTAACTATTTTTAATAGAGGGAGGTTATTTCCTATTTGAGATGTTAAGTCTGAAATGTTGAATATAAAGATTTTAGATCATGACGTTTAAGATATGAAATGTGTAATCAACATGTAATATTGTAAATAAACGTTTTGTAAATATGAAATCTAAATTTTGAACTTAATTAAATAATGAATTGATTTGAGTATAATTTATGACATTGACATATTTGAACTTAATTATTTTAATATAAATTTATATTGCTAATATTTGATTTATGATATTTTAAATATGATTTCAAATATAAATGGCCACAATGTGAAATAAGCATGTGGTCGTTAAAGAGATCAGAATCGGTATTGTCATACTCTTTGCCAATACCGATACCACTTTAACAACTGTGTACATAGTGGAGAATCCAAAATGAAGTATGCTGGTTTGGCGAACGCAATTGGAATGAAGTAAGAGAACGATGATGGATAGCCTTGACTTTCGGGTCATAATTAAAATAAATAAACATGAGCTACACCATGATTAATAGAGGTTGTACCTCTTATCGGACACAATTCTCCGATACTATATCTTTTACTTTTGTGATTTGATTGGGGCCCTTTTATTTGGGAGTGTTATTCGAGGTGGACGATAGTTGCGGCTATGCGTTACCACTGGCTTGGGCATGCAAAATGGTAGAATTCTGCCCTGGATATTGCCTTATGTGCTTTGTTATATTATCCTGATCGAGCCACCAAGGATTTTGATTTAACGTTGTCGTATAGCGGTGCATTCCTATCTACCGACCATTTAACTTGTGTTTTATATGTAATGTTTACAATAATGTTTATAAATGATGTAATAGTAATAACGATAATCCTACTAACGCTATTTTCAATATTATATTTAACCGCAATCACTATTATAATAGCGTATTGTATTACATAATATTTGGTTTAATGGATCCTTAATGAATAGAATCCAGGCATTCTTTTAGTCACTTGTGCATTTCATTTAAACATTTCACTTGAGTTGATTTACTATTAAGAATATTAATCCTGACTCGAGTGCTTTGTTTTTTGACTTAATGCTCGAGTCTAACCGAGGAATTTCAGCTTGGCAATTCATCTTATTTGAAGCTGAGGATTTCTGGAGATTCAGCTTATCATATATCTTCAATTGCTATCATAGTGACTCTGTTATTCTATTTCAATCATTCGCTTATGTACTAGGAAGTTATGCATCTGAGATTTTTTCTAATGTATCAAATTGTTGCTCTGATATTTTGATTTTGAATTTTTGTTAGTAGTAGCTTTATGAACTACTAAGTTATTTATTCCGCTGCGAGTTATTCTATCATTTTGTATCCATTATCTGTCGTTTATGTGAAAAGTCGGTATGTACGACTTAAAGGATCTATATGGATAATGCAGAAATATATGTGACAGACTAGCTAAATAATGTGCAATAGTTTATGCAAATAAAGTCTAATTTACCGAGATATATAACAAGTAAATAAAAGCGGCAAGTAAAGTAAAATGACACCAGGAATTTTCATATTGGTTCGGACTTCCCACCCTACTTCCAGTCCCGAAGCTCCTCTTCGGAATTTCCACTAACAACGCCCTCTCTTAACCCGGAGGAATAGGTCAGTACACCCGAGCCCCAACAAGGATGCCTCTCGCCTGATCACACACAGGACTTCAACAAATACAATGGTTTTGACTTCTGCTTTATGTTCTTGAATCAACACGGATAATCAACAGTTAAGTACAATCTTCCTATAATATGATCCTCGAGTATATGATTTGAATGCGTAGATTTGAGGAAGTAAAATTGCTTGTTTAATCAAGTATTATTAAATAGATTCAAGGATTCAACAAGTATTTGAATTTGGAGAGCTTTTGTATGCAAAGAATGCATACGGAGAGAATAGAATAATGATTAGTAAAATTGGTAGAATTGATTCTTGTAAAACATGATTGAAGTTGTTTATATAGTAGTAGCAAAGTAGCAATCCTTCATGAAGAGTTTCTACAAAATGTTGTGTCCATTTTCCTTGATTAATGAAGATAAATCTCTTCATGAATGGAAGCAACCCTTCAGGAAAATACTTGCCGTTTCAGATCATTCGACTGGTTTGAAACTATCGGTCAACTGGTTAAAGAATTATAAAGTCGTATATATTTAAAAACATACAGAAAATAGCCGTTACTGGAATGCTCGACCAGTTGACTACTATATTTCAAGTCAGTCGACTGGTTGAGGCATTTTTTGCCCAGTCAGCCTATTTCATGCCTTTATAATATATATATATATATATATATATATATATGTGTGTGTGTGTGTGTGTGTGTATACTTTGTTTTCTACTTGTGTTTATACTTGAGGATAGATTTTAACATATTTCTAAACACGACACAATGTGTAAAACCATATCTCTATGACATGATCTTCATTGCAACTTCATTTGTTTGGCATCGATCAAAATCTCGTTATCAACATTCTCCCCCTTTTTGATTGATGACAACACTTTGGGTTTCCCCCCCTGAATGTTTAGCTCCCCCTGAATCTCTGCAATATTTTATTAGTGCATATATATAAACTTACCATTTAATTCCTGCACAACAAATGTTAGCACATATATTCAAAAGTAAAGTATCATGAGAGATTCAAGACATTTCTCCCCCTTTGTCATCGATTAAAAAGAATAAATACTATGATAAAACAGTAATCAATCATAATAAATAAATAATTAAAGCATCTTTGGGAGATATGGGATCATTGGCATTTCAATAAAACTAAAATTTATTTTCACAAATATTTAGAGATATCGAAAATAGCCTTCTCTTTGTTGTGGTGTACCTGCAAAAAATATGATATATATACACTTTGGTACCCACTTGTTTTGTTTGGGTCCAGGGATTAGATGGAAGGTAACCATACCCAAGAGGGTTTAATGGAACCTTTAAAGATAAAAAATTTATTATTAACTACTGAGTTAAAACAATCATCGATATATTTTTCTCTATTTCTCCAATATACTGGAACCCAAATATTTAAGTAATCTCTATTGATATTTCTTTTCATACTTCTAGATTTATTATAAACATTTCCAGTCATAGAAGTATTCGAATAATAACTGGATCTAGGATGTGCATTAGTACTAGTAGTGATATTCTTATTGTACATAAAAGCATATCTAGTACTATTTCTATGATAATATCCTAAACCACTTTTGTCATGTAAAGGTCTAGATTTAGAGAAAATCATATTTAAATCATTTTGACCTTTATTAAATTTCGCGAACTTATTTGTATATTTATCAAATTTAATTCCAGAGTCGCGACTGACACAAGAAGTTTTGTTATTTTGAAAATCAACAATTTCCCTATTTAATTCAGAGTTCTTCCTTTTTAAAGCATTCTCAGTTTGGAGACCACAAATTTGAGATCCTGAATTAACTAAAGAAGATTGTAATTTTTCAAAATTGTTTTGAGTCAGAAATTCCATTTTTCAAAATATTATTACTCACCTTTAACAACTCACATTCTTTAGACAATTCTAAATTCTTTTTAGTTAAAGCTCCATTCTCTTTTTCAAGAGACGAAATTAAAGAACTAGAATTATTTAAAGAATCTTCTAATGATTTATTTCTATTTTGCAAAAGATCTATTTCCTTTAAAAGAACATTGTTTTTATCTTCTAGTCGCTCATTTTCTTTTTGAAGGAAATATTTTTGAGAAACAAGCCCTTCTAAGGTATCTTCAAAACATTTGGCTTGTTTTACTAAAAAATTGTCTTCTTCTTTTAATTTGGAATTTTCTTGCTCACAATTTTTTAACTTAGCTAAAATGACTGTATTAAGTTTACCCAAAGTTCTAAAATCTTTCAATAATTTTTCATGGTCTAATAAAAGATCTTTATGTAATGAATCTACACATACCGATTGTGATCTGACTTTAGCTATGAAACATTTGTTTCCTTGCTCTCTTGATTCTTCTTTGTTGCTCTTCCATTTTCTAATCCCTTGACAAGATTTCTTTATTGCCATTTATTCTAGGATGTTGTTACGATCTCCAGAACACAGGCTCTGATACCAAATAAAAAGTCGGTATGTACGACTCAAAGGATCTATATGGATAATGCGGAAATATATGTGATAGACTAGCTAAATAATGTGTTATAGTTTATGCAAATAAAGTCTAATTTACCGAGATATATAGCAAGTAAATAAAAGCGATAAGTAAAGTAAAATGACACCATGAATTTTTATACTGGTTCGGACTTCCCGCCCTACTTCCAGTCCCGAAGCTTCTCTTCGGAATTTCCACTAACAACGCCCTCTCTTAACCCAGAGGAATAGGTCAGTACAGCCGAGCCCCAACAAGGATGCCTCTTTCCTGATCACACACAGGACTTCAACAAATACAATGGTTTTAACTTCTACTTTGTGTTCTTGAATCAACATGGATAGTCAACGGTTTAAGTACAATCTTCCTATAATCTGATCCTCGAGTATATGATTTGATTGCGTAGATTTGAGGAAGTAAAATTGCTTGTTGAATCAAGTAATATTAAATAGATTCAAGGATTCAACAAGTATTTGAATTTGGAGAGCTTTTGTATGCAAAGAATGCATATGGAGAGAATAGAATAATGATCAGTAAAATTGGTAGAATTGATTCTTTTAAAACCTGATTGAAGCTTTTATATAGTAGTAGAAAAGTAGCAATCCTTCATGAAGAGTTTCTACAAAAAATTGTGTCCATTTCCCTTGATTAATGAAGAGTAATATCTTCATGAATGGAAGCAACTCTTCAGGAAAATACTTGTTGTTTAGGATCAGTCGAATGGTCTGAAATTATCAGTCAACTGGTTAAAGAATTATAAATCGTATATATTTAAATACATAGAGAAAACAGCCATTACTGGAGAAAATGCTCGACCAGTCGACTGGTATATTTCAAGTCAGTCGACTGGTTGAGGCATTTTTTGCCCAGTCAGCCTATTTCATGCCTTTACAAAATATATATATACTTTGTTTTCTACTTGTGTTTATACTTAAGGATAGATTTTAACATATTTCTAAACACGACACAATGTATAAAACCTTAACCCTATGACATGATCTTCATTGCAACTTCATTTGTTTGGCATCGATCAAAATCTCGTTGTCAACGCTGTGCTATGTGATTTGATTTTATTAAACCCCATAATTAAAACAATTAGCTGTTTCGAATAATTTGAGTTGGTTTTATTGCCGACTTGAATAGTATGGGAAGGTAGGTCATTACATGAGGTACCAAAGGTTTGGTTTAATTAAAAACCTTAGCTTACTAGGTTTAAAACTCATTAGAGATAGGGTAGCGATATCCCAGAATGAGTAGAATCAATTGTAGAATATTTCTTTTTTTGAAATCTTGTACTTATATACACATGTTTGGTAGTATGTACCATACTACCATGGCGGGGTTCGATGAATCGGACCTATGACCTAATTCTTGCACCCTGTTCCGATGCCTTAACCAACTAGACAAGGATGCTTGTCTATCACATAATCTTTCTTGTGAGAGCATAGTTTCGAAAAAGTATAAATAGTTTTAAATGATTTTAAATATATTTTTTCCATAAAATTGTTATAAATTTTACCATTTTTAGGTGCTTCCTTTTTTTGAATTCCTCTCCTTGGTTAGATTTCTCTTCGATTAGGATTTCTAAAATCTAAATTGCGATTTTTGTCGTAAATTTATATCCTAGGAATTCTGTAAATGATAGCTTTCAAAATTCTTAATATTCTGTAATTTATGTTGATTAGGGTTGTCATCATCGTAGATTTCCATTAGTTAGGTTCTTTCCTTAGTTTAGTTTATATCTTGTGCTTTAGATCTATTTTTGAACTAACTGAATTAATAATGGAAGGAATTCTAAGTATAGCCTGTATTAAGAATTAATGCGAAGATGTGATTGTGCTAATAACTAAGGTAATAATCACTTAGGTTATTTATTGGTAAAATAACCATTTGAAAGGTATTATATGTATTGAAATAATATACTAAGTGAACCAATACTAATAAGATTATAAGATAGAACTTGAACATGAGGTTTTGAAATTTGTTAATTCTATTTTTTGTCTAACAAGTTTGTAATATTAAATTAGTTATTAGCAAAAATAATACTAATTTGTATATAAAGAAGGATATTTTTAATTTATTATTTATGGTTATTTTAAAGTGTTGTAATGAAATATATGTTTTGAAACTTAATGATACTATATTAAGATATATGTACAAATGAGAATTTAAGGTAATGAATAATTTTAGCGAAGTCACTACTTTTACGAAATGGTTTTGAAAATAATAATTTTCCTTTTATACATGATAGTAAGAAAGATAATTTTCTGAAATAATAATAAATTCCCTTTTATACATAATAATAAGCAAGATAATTTGAAATTAATGAGGTTAGATCAAATAAGCATGAAGTATGGGTTTGAAAGTTATAAAAGAATGATATTTTGAAAAAAATATACTGTGCTCATGAGATTTAAGTATAATGACCCGTATTTTTAGTCACTTTGAAATATGGATTGAAAAGGATTTTTAATTGGATAATTCTGGTTGAATTTCAAATATTGATATATATTGATTTTAGATTTGATTTTTTTGGAAAATGAATTCTAACTTTGTTTTATATAATACTAAAGTTAAAATAAGGTTAATAACCCTTTAAAATTGTTATTACAATTCGATATTTTAATATCATTTTGAAAGCCTAAAATTAAACATTTTGCAAATGATCTTAGATCTTGACGAAACTAGTTCTATCAGATCTGAAACGTTAAAATATTGTAAGATTCCAAATTTCATATTAATCAGAGTTAGTATAGAGCATGCATAATATAAACACATGTTGAAAAACCAGTTGAAATTTAATAATAACATAGAACAAGACCCTTTTACAAATGGTCTCTTCATTCGACGAGACTGGTTTCATTGGAATCATATCTATGAAGTACAACAGGGTTTCAAATTTCGTATCAATCAGACATATGGTTTGGTCATACGAGTAGAAAACGTATAACGGTTGTTTAATTAAACATTAAATTAAAATAATCAACACGTTATTATTTGCCCTTTCCTATATTTTCTCTCTACGTGACACCTCCCTAAAGACATTATAATTGTGTTCCTCTTTGCACTTAAAATAAGATTTAGCACTTAAAATAAGAAAAGACGTAACGATTACTTCACTATATATATATATGTACACACACACACACACCCCCCACCATCCATTTAACTTTCACTTCTTTATTTCCTCCTTCCTTCTCCCTCTCAAACTCATTCCCCCTCTCTCTACTGTCGGCCTACAGCCCTACCCACCACCACCAGCCTCAGCATAGCCACCCCCACACTACGTGGCCCCCATTTGCTCCAAAGCCCCTCCTTTCCACCTTAACCACTTAAAAATCCTACCTTTAACCACTTAACCACCACTACACCCTCTCTAGAAGCACCACAACCCTCCCATACCCCCACACCCTCATGCAACAGGTTCCTCCACCACCCTCTCCACTGGCCCGTCTAAGACCGTCTTGAACCCACTAAAAATCTCACCTTTCTCTTCTCAAACACAAGTTCATATATACATTAGTATAGCTAGTATATGTGGTGTGTTTGAAATAAAAAAGATGCGATCTTGGTTGTGTAGTGAAGTTGGAAGTTGCGGAGAAGTTAGGGAATTCTATGTTAAAGTTTAGGCAGAGTGGATAAGCTTTGGTGAGGTAATTTTGCTCACGTTTGGTTAATTAGTTTAGCTGGTGAGCACAAATAATTCATGTTTGAAATTAATTACGTATGAATAGTAATTACTATGTTGTGAATAGTAATTTTGGGTTAATATTGTTAATGCAAGTTAGTAAGTCAATTACTTGACAATTTGGTAAATAATGTGAACTCCATAACAATTATGAAGTTAATTCGAGGATAAATAATCAGTTAATTTTGTTGATAACGCGATTGTTATGGAGGAATACTAACATCAATAAATTTTGATGTGACATTGATTGACAACTTGATATGATGTATGTTGACATTAATCGAACATGTTTGGATTTGCTAGCTATAGCAAATAAATTATTAACGATGGTTAATAATTCAGTTAAAGTGATTTGAAATAGCAATCGAGTGTTAATGACCTTAACGCTTATGTTAATGGTACAGTTAAGTGATAATTGGAAGTTAATGTCAGTTAACGATTGTTAATGATAGTTAACAATGTGTTAAACCCATATAAGTTGAATTATATGGTAATTAATTGAGTTTTATTCCAAATTGGAATTTAACTGAATATTTTAGTAATAAAATATTAAGTGAAAAATAAAATTTTGAATTCTAAATTAGTAATGATTTGGAAAGATTGTCTAAATAGTTACGAATAGTATTCTTAAAGATTGAAAGTTTATTTGAAGAAGTTTTCAAACAATAAAAGCAATTTTTTGAATTTGAATTTAAAAGCGAATAGTAACTTTTAAAAGTGAAGTTTGGTTTGGATATCTCGAAATGGTTTTAACTTGATTTTATTGTCCAAATCATATTTTTTATTTTTATAATGGACTTCAGGAAAGTTTGGTTTTCAAAAGATAAAGTTTGAAAAATAATATTACTATAATAATTTAGATAATATTATAATATTCAAATAGTATAATATTTGAATATGAAGTTAAATATTAAAAATACAGTTTTTTAATGTTATTATATAGCAAATAAACCATTTTAAAGTAGTTCGATTCGATTTTAATTGTAATTGAAGTTTGGTTTGAATAGAACTAGTCGCGCAATGACAGTTCGCGAATTTGGACCATTGACTTCAAATTACCGCACCGGGAGTTTGGACCGTCGGATATTCCTGAAACGTAAAACATTTGTTCGAAATGAAAAGAGATTTCAAATGACAAGTAAAGTTTTATAATCCAATGGTTAGAGTTTAAGATAAGTTTAAACTAAACTTGAACAAAAACAACGCTAGTGCCGTTAGTGACCCGAAACTGGATTTCTTACAAATGGACTATTTTAAATTATTAAAATAGAGATAAATTATGATAAATCATATTAAACGATTTGAAAGAGATATGGATATGATATACCAAGTTTTGAAAAGTTAAAAAGCTATTTTCTGAATTTGAACAGTTTCAACAACGCTATTTGTGATGATTTTTGGAACGATTTAAAACAAAAAAGGTTTTAATATAACCAATTATTACAACCAAAATTAACTCCGAGTCAGGATGACGGTGAAGATGTATCAGACCATCACAGATGAATAAATGTAATCTGCAAGCAAAAGCTAAGAACAGGGTAAAACCAAGAACCTAATAGAAGTATCCGAAAGGGCAAGCAACCGACACCCTCAACAAAGAAGGAACCTTAAAGTACAGTACGGAGAGAAATCACCGACAGGGTAATTCTGGCAGGAAGGAAAACCGATAATAAGTCATCCAAAACTGGAAGCTAATAAAGAGAAAAGCAAAGAACATCGCAACTCGAGACCTAGAAGGATGAAAGGGCTATCGTTATTAACTCGCTTAGTACTGATACATCGAAGAACATGAGCATAAGGGGATCATCCAGGAGCCTTCTACCGAAACCTCAATCTAATGGTCACCGAGAGGCCATTCTAGTTAGCAACTGATAAAGTACCAGAAGCATCCCTCCGGAAAGCCAAGATATAATTAAGTAATCTACTAAAAGGCAAGCCAAAACCTTAAAAGGAGACAAGTTATCCCATTAATTTACTTAAGATCGATACCGATAGGGGTATCGGATCCGTAACCATACATTTGAAACATGAAGACAAATTTCATGAAGAACTAATAACAAGACCGGAAACCCATATCCGGAAGCCGATATCCGGAGGCCCGAAGACTTCCTAAAGCTATCTGTGCCGACAGGTTTGGTATCGATACAAAGAAGTTAAACATGACATCAAAAAGAGGATCCGCAAACCGGGATCATTCTTTTAAGAGAGAAGTCTGGCACCCTAAAGGCAATAACTAAAGGCCGAAAAGGTGGTTGAAAGCCGGGCTTTCGGGACCAAATGAAAAAAGCGGTCGTGAGCTAAAGCCTCTGGAACTAGAGAGAAAAAGCGGCCGATAGGGGCCTTTGCTGTCCCAATAAGAGAAGAGCCCCCGATTTGTCTATAAATAAGACCCTAGGGGTCTCATTTTAAGGACGATTTTCTCATTCTCATTCTCATTCTTGTACTCTTTTCTCTAGAGTAAACCCTAATTCCTAAATCAAATCGGGGATTTTGGTTGTAATCATTTGCATATTCTAAATCAAAGATCAATAAAGAGTGGGTCAATACTTAGAATATTTTCTTATGAGTCCCACATATGATTTGTTATTTATTGTCGATGTTGAATGTTGTGTGATTTCTGCATGCTTACAAGTTCTTTTCCAATCCTAAACCCTTTCGCAAAATTAGTGCAAAAACCCTTCCAACGAGGCATTTCGCCCTTACCTAGGGTTGTGCTTAGGAGCCCTCATCCTAATATAACTATTGGTTCTTGAGTCGCTTAAGTGTGATGCTCGCCCCATCGAGGGAAGAGTAACTAGTCTCTCGGCCTCAAAACCTTGATATCTAGGAAACGGTGAACTAACACAAACTCGTGAAAGCTAAATAAACCTATTTTCCCCTTATGTCCACTTCCGTAGACCTATCTCCGGTGTTGACAAAAAATATCGTTAACATTTTGGCGCTAGAAGGAGGGCCTGAAGCTCCGACCTTGTGGTTAACAACCACATATCTAATCGCGATGTTCCATCCTATGTTGGACTAAATCTTTGAAGAAGAAGGCTCTTGGTTGAAGATGGTTAGGGCAGGAAGGAAGAAAGAGAAAGGTTCAATCTCAGCTAAGGAGTGAGCTGGAGATACTACGGTTGGCCATGCGAATTGACTTCACCAGAAGGGCTATTGAAATGGACTTAATTGAAAGATCCTCCAAGGCGGAACGATACAAGATAGAGGCCACATCTGTAGTACAACAAGGATTTGACAACCAAGTTAGATACCCACTAAACCTTCAAGGCAATGTAAATTGGCAGAAAGGCAGTCAAGCCACTAAAGGAGTAATCAACTTAGGAGGAAACAGGAATTTATCGTTGCTAAGTGATCGAAAACTTCCAGGAATGACTATGTCCAAAGAGATAATGAAAGTTGAAGTTTCAACTAATGTAGAAATCCCTTCTTACACATATGATGGGACCACTGATCCAGAAGGCCACCTTTGTAGGTTTGAAAGTTATATGGATATATATAATGCTTCAGAAGCACTTCGATGTAGGGTATTCCTAACGGCTCTCCGAAAAGAGGATGAAAGGTGGTACAGACAATATCGCGGTCAACCATCACATCCTAGAGACAGTTGTCCACTGCATTCAGCGTACAGTTCCATGGTTTAAAGGACTCAGCGCTAAGCATTTTTGATCTGATTGATGTCAAACAGAAGCCGGGAGAATCTCTTGCCAGCTATCTAAGAAGGTTCAGAACCAAGTCACTCAGAGTAGAAGGTGCAATGGATATGGAAAAATTAATAGTCGCTCGATCGAGGCTGCTTATACCATCTCCCCTCTGGAAAGAACTCACCCTAAAAGACTGCCAAAGCTTAACAGATTTTTATTCTAAAGCCACCAGATTTGTTCAGATGGAAAAGACAGTCGATGCAAAGAGAAGTTCGACACAGGAACAAAAGATCGAACAACTTGGTCACGATTCCGTTATGAAACACTCTTCGAAGTTAGACTGAGAAAAGAAATACTATTCCTACCATAAGACATACAGACATAAAAATAGCCAATGTCATGATCTAATGACAAAGAAATTAAGCCAAAAAGAAAAGAAAGCATGCTTGGAAATAGTGAAGAGTAGCCAGTAAAAGGGGATCAGAAACGTTTCCGTACCATGATGAACCTGAACGATAAGTTTCTTATCTCAAATAACTTCTTTTATTAATGACATAGCTTGTTCTTTTTTTTACTTATGACTACATCATTATTAATGTAAATGGAAGTGTCATTATAGGTCTAAAACATGCAATGGAAAAGTGGTTGTTCGAATAAAGCCTATGATAGGGACCCCCCCCCCCGGTTTGGTATTTCCAAGCAAAGCTAATGTTACTAATAATATTTAAACCTCTGATAAATGGAGTAACCCCTAAGCGGGGTTAACAATAATGCATGCATTCTCCTGCAAAAGGGAGTTGGTACAACTCCCTTAGAGGATAAACCTTCATTTACAAGTCACTCATTCATTTGCATATTCTCATTCATTTTGCATACTGTGTGGGTTGAAGGATGAAATTAGGTGTCAACCTCCCAACAAATAGGTAATCAAGTACAACCAGTTAGAGGAATAAATGGATGATCATGTTAACTCAATGAAATTATTTTTAGAAAACAAGTTACTCAGAAGCTCTCGTAGCAGATCACTCTGTAAAGGTTATGCAGTTCGATAATAAATACAGGATGATGTGACGCCTAGTCTCCTACGTTTATGGTTATAAATAAAGTACTCTACAAGAAAAGGCATTCATTCCCCTACTTAAGATGCGTGAGCATTAAGGATGGGTTCAGGTTGTTGAATGAAACACATAAAGGTTTATGCGGAGGCCATGCCAGCAAAATTAAACCAACTAATAAAGTCATGCGACAAGGCTTCTACTAGCCATAGATAATTAATCAGGCCTTCAAGTATGACTAGGAGTACGTAAAACGCTAAAGGAATTCTCAGATACCTCGGTTACCTCCAAACAACCTAACCCCTTTCTCAAGCCCATAAGCTATGCGGTGCGTATAAGATAGGCTTGATTGGACCTTTGCCAATCTCCAGAGGCAAAACTAAGTATGATATTGTGGTTACTAATTACTTTACAAAATGGGAGGAAGCGGAACCTCTTCCAACAATTACATCTACGAAGTGTAGAGATTTATGATAAAGGATATCGTCACACACTTTAGAGCTTCCTACAAGATCTTGTCAGACAATGGAACATAAGTCGAAAATGAGAAATCCATACGATTTTGTGATAAGAATGGAATTATCAAAAGTTTTTCCTCGGTGGCACATCCAGGGGCAAAGGTGGTCGTCGAAGTCGCAAACAAAACCATGAAAATGATTTTAAAGAAACGGCTAAATCAAACCAAAGGAGAATCACAAAGTACTACAACTCAAAGGTCAAAACTAGAACCCTCACAAAAGGAGATTTGGTCTTACGCAAGGTAATGGCCAGCACAAAGGACCCATCAGATGGTCCGCTTAGCCCAAATTAGGAAGGACCCTTAGTAATCCATCAAGAAGCCATACCTAGGACGTATCGACTATGCAAACAAAATGGTGATCTCGTTCCGAGAACATGGAACTTAGAACATGTAAGACCATACTTCCCAATGATAAATGAACAAAGGAAGGTCTTCTCCAAGAGTATTCACACAACTAAGGGTACGAAAACCCGCTCAAAGCCCAAAGTAACCCAAGATGGGTCAAACCACAAATGGATACAAACCCTTATCATCGCCAGGTTGGTCAGGGCAAGGCACTCCTCGGAGGGGGGGGGGGGGTGGTGTGTTAGTCTTTCTCCATACCCAAACCAGAGGAGGCTAGGTTAAAGCATCAAAAGCGTAAGCCTCCGACCTACACTAGAAATTGTCGTAACGGAGCATCTAAATGAACACACACTGCCTCTACTCATAGAAGAGTATGCCCTGCCTCTGCTCGGATTAAGCACATCATACCTCCGCTCGTTGAAGAGCATGTCCTACCTCTGCTTAAGTCCTTCGTTTCCGCAGAAGAGAATGAATAACCACGCTCTGCCTCTACTCAAAGACGAGCACGCTCTGCCTTTGCTTCGGCCAAGCACGTCCTGCCTCTACTCATAGACGAGTACACTCTACCTCTGTTTGTGCCAATTCCCGTAGAAGGGAATAAATGCTCTAAAGGAGCATGGTAAGCACGTACATCCTCTGCTTATACCTTATCTCAACAAACGGAGCAAAACATTGGAGGAGACATCTAAACATAACTCTCGTCTCAGCTTACACATCAACCCGTGGAAGGGAACCAAAATTCGAAGGTACATACCACCAATGTTTGAGGAATAAGGGTGAAACGACCAATCGAATCCCATAGAAGTGGCTCTTTGAATCTAATCAAAAACCAGAATCGAAAATGGACCAGGACTTTTATTATTCCTGGATGTGGATATCTGGTCTTCTACCAAATACTCAAATTTGGGTTGATTCGGAATTTCTTTCATCTCCAAAATATGGTTTGTGCTCTTCAATTCTTTTGACTTAAACCTAGAAGCAAATTTCTGGCCTTCTGTCGAACAGCCGAATCTGGGATAGTTTCGAACTTCTACTTAATAACAGAAAAGAAATTTGGGTCTTCCATTCGTAACACCTGGACCAAAGGTGGTTCGGAACTCTTACCGTAATCAAGGATGGATCCTTGAGTTTATCTCAAACACCCTAATCCAGAGTATTGATCAAAGCTCTGTTATCGCCAAAAGCGAATTTCTGGAATTTTAATTTTATTACCAAAACCGGGGTCACAGGGATCAAGTCCTTAACCATAGAGGAAGGAGTCAGCTACCAATGCTCAAGATAACAATCTTTCATCCTATTGAGGAAGGAACCCGAATAAGTACTTAAAGTTATCCTAATGGAATCTTGTAATGAAGGTCACACTATTCTTAGGTGCCTTTCGAACAAAAGTTTTCAGAAGAATTCCTATCATACAAAGATGCTTATATAAAGGATATGAACAATCCCACCATCCTATCACGCATCTATATTCGTACTGCTAATAACTTCTATAAAAAGCATGCAGATTACTGTGTATGCCTTATGAAGCAAACACGGGCAATGTGTAAAGTTCATGTAAGACCCTGGAAAAAGGGCCGATCCTAACAAGGGACGCATCACATATCATGACTACAACCCCATATTCCGGGCACAAAGATATGACTCACACTCTCTGAAAGATAGGAATCTTGGACTTACAACTCTTTTGGAAATGAAGATTCTAAACAGTGAAAATTCCTTAATTGATACGCGAATAGGCGCTTCCAATCTCTTAATAAAAAGCCTTTCAGTAAAAGACATGTTCCCCAATACCTCATAAGGGAGTTCTTCTAGACACTTGCATTGTGGATTATTGTTATTTCAGAATAACCGGCTAGTTGTCCCCATCAAAAGCTCATTCATCTGCGAAGCTAGGGGTATTTTATTTGTGTTATGTAAGTCCCCATACACATCTTATGCAGAAAGGTTGTGTGTCCAACCATATGTGGCATAATGAAATAAAATCCTATACAAAAATATTCGAAAATATAGATAAAGGGCGAGATAGTATTCTTATAATTTGCAAAGGCTACAGTTATTTCCAGAAATAGAAACCTAAGCCCCCATGGCAAACTCCTAAGTCATAACTCAAAAGATTCATTCATTTTAGAAAGGAATCTCTAATTTTTTGTCCAAAACCTTTATACATGGAGTTACGTTCCTATGGTTATGTCATAGTAAGTAGATTTCAAAATTCTTTTTGTATATGTTCAAACTTTGAGCTTGATTGTACCATCCCGTACCACCAACGATGGGACCTTGGTGGTAAACATTATGATTAAAAATCCTAGATTGCTCATTCCTAATAAGGGAAGACAACCCTAAGTTCCCAAGTGTTCTCCTTAAAAATATAAATCGTCTCATGAGGAGAACATAATCCCAGGTTTAAGATTCTAATGCCGGAGGAACTTTATATCCTGATTCATTTTATTGTTATTTTAATACACACGGCTGATATCTCCTGAAATGCAGAAAGGAAATGCAGGAACTAGATAAACATCAGAAGTTTGCATTGATCACTTATAACAAGAACAACACCCAGGAAGCCCTGAAAAACAGAAGGATTGGAGCAACAAAACGAAACCAAGCAAAAGAAAGTGTAAAGGGCAGACTTATTGATGCCAACAGCAAGAGAGTTAGCCCTAAGATTCAACTAAGATATGTGCCCTACCTTGCCAAAAGAGTGGCCCCGTCTCTAGACGCTAGAAGTAAAGAGTGAAGTATACAAATTCGATATTAAAATGCAGAAAGCCCTTGGGAACAACAACAAAAATAAAAGCAAAAGGAGAAAGTTATAAAGACAACGGTAATGACAGAAAATTGAGAAGGTGCAGTAGCAATTGCACCGGGTAAGTAAGCGAAAGAAAGATTCAAAAATATAACATCAGCAATAATTCATGGCGTACAACCAACCTTGTGTCAGTATTGGAACAAAGTGCAAGTATGAAAAGATTTGACTTGAAAAGTCAAAATACCCCATCATAAGGGGGGCTAATGTTACTACCAAAATTAACTTCGAGACAGGATGACGGTGAAGGGGTATCGGACCATCACAGACAAAGAAAAGTAATCTGCAAGCAGAAGCTAAGCAGAGAGTAAAACCAAGAACCTAATAGAAGTATCTGGAAGGGCAAGCAACCGACACCTTCAACAAAGAAGGAACCTTAAAGTCCAGTACGAAGAGAAATCAATGACAGGGTAATTCCGGCAGGAAGGAAAACCGATGAGAAGTCATCCAAAACCGGAAGCTAATAAAGAGAAAAGCAAAGAACATCGCAACTTGAGACCTAGAAGGACGAAAGGGCTATTGGTATTAACTCGCTTAATACCGATACATCGAAAACATGAGCATAAGGGGATCATCTGGGAGCCTTCTACCGAAACCTCAATTTGACGGTCCTCGGCCACTCTAGTTAGCAACTGATAAAGTATCGAAAGCAGCCCTCTCGAAAGTCGAGATACATTTTAGGAATCTACCGAAAGGCAAGCCAAAAACTTAGAAGGAGACAAGTTATCCCACTAATTTACTTAAGATTGATACCAATAGGTGTGGTGGATCCGTAACCATACACTTGAAACATGAAGAAAATTTTCACAAAGAACTAATAACAAGACCGGAAGCCCATATTCGGAAGCCTATATCCGGAGGCCTGAAGCCTTCCTAATGATATCTGTACCGACAGGCTTGGTATCGATACAAAGAAGTTAAACATGACGTCAAAAATAGATCCACAAACCTGGACCATCCTTCCAAGAGCTAAGTCTGACACCCTAAGGTAGTAAGCAAAGGCCGAAAAGGCGGCCGAAAGCCGGTCTTCCAAGACCAAAGGAAAAAACGACCAAAAGTTAAAGCCTCCGGAAACAGAGGGAAAAATCGGCCGATAAGGGCCTTTTCTAACCCAATAATAGAAGGGACCCCGATTTGTCTGTAAATAAGACCCTAGAGTCTCATTTTGAGATAGATTTTCTCATTCTCATTCTTGTACTCTTTTCTCTAGAGTAAACCCTAATTCCTAAATCAAATTGGGGATTTTGGTTGTAATCATTTGTATATTCTAAATCAAAGATCAATAAAGAGTGGGTCAATACTTAGAATATTTTCTTATGAGTCCCTCATGTGATTTGTTAATTATTGTCGATGTTGAATGTTGTGTGATTTCTGCTGCTTACAAGTTCTTTCCCAAGCCTGAACCCTTCTGCAAAATCAGTGCAGAACACCTTTCAACAAGCCACTTAGCCCTTACCAAGGGTTGTGCTTAGGAAACCCTCATCCCAAGATACAGTTGGTTCTTGAGTCGCGTAAGGTGAGGCTCACCCAATGGAGGGAAGAGTAACTAATCTCTCGAGCTCAAAACCTTGATATCTAGCAAATGGTGAAGTAACACAAACTCGTGAAAGCTAAATATACCTATTTTCCCCTTAGGTACACCTATGCAGTTAAAGCCCCACTAAAGCCTCGTAATATCCCCTCTATAGCCCATAGCGCTCTTCAACCGCTACGCTATTTCAATTTTGCACTGACGAACTGTAGATCCACTTCTATCCCCGCTATTTTCTGCTACATCTGCTAAATCAACGTTTTTTAGCATCCTCTTTAGTAGTATTAACGTATAGAGCTTGATTTGACTAGTTCTCTTTTTAAAAAATTCAGTAAACTAAGTGTAAAGGGCTAAATTTAAGGCATATGTACCTAACATATGGTAACAATCAATTATACTCATAGAATTTAGCATGCATAACTATGATATTCCTTGATTTTGTTATATAAGAATAATTAATAATAATTTCTTGTATACATATAACGTGAGAAAGATGATAAATTAATTTTTAAATATTTGGTTTTACATCTAATGAACCGTTTTGTGCCTCCGCTATTTCCCCGCTTTATCCCCGCTACACCTTTTTGCACCTCTGCCACTATAGAACCGCCAAGCGCTTTAACTGCACAGAGGTCCACTTCCATAGACCTATCTTTGGTGTTGACAAAAATATCATTAACACCAATGATATCCAAATGAATTGCAAACATATCCAAAGGATTAAAATGAAGATTTTAAGATATATTCGGGATTTGAAAAGTTTAAAACAAAGCTATGTTTTCTGAATTAAATTGAAATTGAATGGGAATCAATTTGGTTCCAGTTAAGATAAGTCTTTATAGACGAAGACCTTTACTATTCAAGGAATTTATAACTCTATTCCGATATTCCATTTTTAGTATTTGTCCGATACGACAATTTATAGCGATTATGAGCTGATATGATTTTCGTGAAGATTTCATAGATAATGAAAGTATGATTTTGGGTTTATCGTGAACGATGTCTTAAATAACATTGGTTCTATAACCCATCTAAAGGAAAGATAATTTTCCGAGATAAGTTGAAGATTAATCTTTATTCAATTTGAATATAAAGATTAAATGAAAGAGTTTCACCTGGAAAATGATAACGAGAATAAAGTTAAAGATCGCTTAAAAGAAGATGAACGTATATTTGTATAAACATTAGGTCTAACCTTAAATAAAATTTTGTGAAAAGGAAAGAAGTTAAAAGTTGATTGTTTTATCGTTGAGATTAGGTGATCTACTAGATGTTTGGTCTGATGTTGGTTTAGGCGTCATGCACTTAATAGATTATTTTCTCAGCATTGTGCAATCGAGAACTAATTCTTAATGAATGGTTTTTCTCTAACACTATGTTTAAGAAATCGTAAATATGATTTTGAGATAAAGATATGAACAACGAAATATAAAGTGATTCGTCGATCAATGAATGGGTTGGGATTGGGTAAATACGTTTTCCTGAAAAGATAAGACTGAATAATAATTAAGGATTGTTTGGAAGATTCAACCCTTGATTCAAGTTAAACAATCACTGAAGAAAGATTTTGGAGATTTTAAACTAAGTTAGAGTTTTAATAAATCTTTAAGTAAAGATTTGAATTTAAAGAATGGTATAAATAAAGGTAATCAAACTTACCAAAATACGAGGGCTATTAGATATGGAGTACTACCAATTTTTCTCCATGGGATGAATAGGATAGGAATGGGATAACGATTCGAGATATTTCTTTTTTGTAAGATTTGATCATCCCAGTAAGCGTAAAAACCTTGGTTTGAATTAAATCCATGAAATGATATTTTATAATCAATTGAAATGATTTCCAAGAAAGATTTAAACAAAACTTTAAATTATGATTTTTTTTGACAAGATTTAAAGAGAGTAATTCCCCAAATGTAAAAAATGATTTGAGTAAAAGAATATTCCAAAATGGAATGAGACTCATGATATTTTTGTATATCTGTTATTAATTTTAAAGATGCTCTAGTTATTCTGAGTGATCGGGTTTCGACCCATTGTGAATAAATATACGACGTGATAAGAAAAAATGAAAATGGAGATGACTGTGATAGAAGATCGAAAACCTTCACATCAGAAGGATTGCTCGTTAATGCCTTGGGAATCCACCCATTATGAGGTTATATTATGACAAAGATCTGACTACACTTAAAGTGATTCGGATTGCAAGGACTTTCGAACTCAAGGCGGGATCGTGGAATAAAGTGTCTTTGGTTTCGTTAAAAACCCAAAACGAACACGTAAATGGATGTGTGTCTGACATTGTATTTTGCAGAATAACCGGTTGGTTTCTATTGATGATAAATCAGTTGGTGGTGAAGGATTTATTCTTTTAGCTTAACACCCTTCTTTGATACTTATGTATTTATAGGGTTATATATTAATAGACACCGATTATATGTACTGTGTGACGACCCGCCCCGCATCAGCCGACATTTCCAATGAAATTGCGCTGTGCCGATGTCCAACCAGCACGGGACGGTCGCCAAAGAAAGGGAAGGAAATGAAACTTAACAGTGGACTTGCAAAGAATCTATAGAATGTCTCTCAGCGCATGGAATAAAATATAATAATAACATAAAACATGCGAGACAGTGCATAAGCTGAAAACTAAACCAAAATCATCATAGCAGCGGAAATCCAAAATATAGCTTATGATCCATAACCATTATTACAACTTTTGAAAACTGTCTCTAAAGCAAATAAGTAAGGTACACTACTAATGCCTAAAGTAGTGAAAAGCAGCGACAGAGGGAGAATATCTCTCTCTCTCTCTCTCTATATATATATATATATCATACGTGGGAGCCTCCTGCTCGTCTCCGGTACAACTACTCATGCATACCACCTAACCTATCTCTAGTCTGCCCGTTTAAGAGCACCCAGAGTAATAAGAAGAGACATAAAACTCTGGGTCAGACAAAAGTCTGGTATGAGCGATAAGCAAAAAAACAGAACGATAATATGTATACTAAACCATACCTGAACCTGTACCTGCAACCAAAGAGTTAGCACAACTTACCGCTCAATACTCTAAGGTGCCACTAAACATAAGGTATGAAGAATACGGGGGTGGGGGTGTGCCTGTCATAGTGATAGCAAACAATCAAGCATAGCAACCATCCTCACATCTCTCACTCAGTGCGTAAAGCATACGATATCCACCGCTTTGATCACCCAAATCCTTGCTATGATCACTCTGCCCCATGGAGTCATGATGACACCACTGCACTGATCCATAGCCACTAGTCCTTGCTATGTCCACTCTGCCCCATGAAGTCATAACGACCCCACTGCACTGGCTCATAGCCATGCTACGATCACTCTTCCCCATGGAGTAATAACTACCCCACTGCACTGATACGTAGCCTAACATCCGTTCTGGTGGTGAATCAAAGCTATAGACGTCGATAACCCCTTTGCACACGTCCCGCAGCAAAGTCCAATCATGAAGTCAACTCGTTGGTTCCCAGCTGGATCCTGAGTACAAACTTCCCATTTGGACTACCTTTGCATCTCGGGTTTTGGTCTTCATCTCCTTCAGATCGGTTCGGTTCTTCACTTCCTTTTGCTTCAGATTGTACTCCTCGAAGTAGTCCAGTCTATGATCCTCCACATCGGGTCGGGTCAGATTTCTCCACCCAAGTCGGTTCGGTTCGGTCCCCTTCAACTCATGCTTAACACATCGGCTCATGGTACCCCTCTGGGTTCGGTTCGAATTGCACCAGTTCGTGAGTGGCATCGGTTTGGGTCGGGGTTCCCTCTCTCAAGCGGGTCGGGTCGCGGTGCCAACTCCATTAGGTTTGGATCAGATGAATCAATGATTCGCGACTTGCCTTCCCATGCGGTTCGTGGCGCTTAAGTTGAAGCGGTTCGGGTCGAGCGACGCGGTTCGGGTCGGGCTTCATTATCATGAGCGGGTCGGGTCGGAGAGGCAGGGACGTTCCGATCCGGTTCCTGCATATTTTCTGCAACTTTTCCAGCGACCTGTTTATGCTGTTTGACGGCGTTTTCGACCAATCTAACTTTTCTAAACAATCACAAATCTTTCCATACAGTCATAGCAACATGTATAATTGACCACAAAACACTAAAACAACAATTTGATATGTTAAAACGGATCAAACATAGCCAAAAACCCATATTTTCCCTTAATCTTGTTTAAGCAAAACTAATGATAGGATTAGTAAAACTTAACCAAACTAACCCAAATTTCTAACAGAGATCTAAAATAATATTTCGAAATTTATAAATATTTTTCCAGAATTTAATCATGTTTAAATTCGCTAACTAACACTAATTTTCCTTAATTAACTGTAATTAGTGAGGAACTATGCAAATCACTCACCTTAGCCACAAATAAAATACCGAATCTGAAATTATCTCTGATTTGGGTTGAATCTCTATGCAACACAGCTTCTCTATTCCCAGTTTGATGCTAATATGCCTTGATTAGATGTAGATTAGGCTACAATTTGATTAGAGAGCGATTTGGGATGAAATTAGAAGGTGGAGGTCATGGCTAGGGTTAGAGAAATGTTTTTTGCGGCTGAAAAATGAAATAAAAATCGTTTTCCTACTGTTCTCAGCCTCCCCATAACCCTAATCCCGAAATGGGTTATGGGCCCTCTTGCTAATCACCCTAATTAGGCCCGGTTAAGCTGTTTTTCACCTTCTAAACCTTGTTTCAGCCATATCTCCCAAACGGTGAGTCCGTTTGGCAAATGTGACCACTCTACGGAAATGTAAACCATTATCTAGATCTAATGGAAGTGGTTTCAGGTCAAAACTCCTTACCAATCAAAAGTTATGGCCGAAACAAGATCAGCTAGGGGCAAAATAGTCATTTAAAAATCAGCAAAAATCATGAACATGGGAAATGACCCCAGTAGTCGTTCCCCAAAGTTACATGACCATACAACTTCGTATGAGAAAGAAATAAATATTCTACGATCCTTCGATGCATAGAATGCGGGTCGTTACTCCCCCTCCCCTTAAGAAATTTCGTCCCCGAATTTCCTTAACCCAAAGCATACAAAGGATCCTGCATGCCTACCAATCATTTACAAACAATCAAACATACAAAACAACAAACAAGTCTATCCTAGCATGCGGAAAACTAAGTCGCAATTAAAATCTTACCAGCCAAAGAGTTCTGGATATGTCTTCCTAATGCTCTCCTCTGTCTCCCAAGTACAGTCGTCTCGCCTCACTGAACCTTGACTAGATTCACCGCTTTCCTTCAAAGTTTCTTCGTATCGTGCTCGACAATACGAATCGGCTTGCGGTTCCCAACCGCCTCGGGTTCTACTTCGACATCATCCAACTGATCTGGTGAAATAGTCACATCGGGGTCGTGCACGAATTCCCTTAACTGGGAAACATGAAATACGTTGTGAACTCCCGCCATCTTGTCTGGTAATTCAACTTTATACGCCAAATTCCCAACTTGCTCAAGAACTGGGAATGGACCAACAAATCTTGGTGCCAACTTTCCTCTTCTTCCAAATCGAATCACATTCTTTAATGGAGAGATCTTGACAAATACTAAGTCGCCAACAGAAAATTTCAAGTCTCTTCGCCTCTTATCAGCATAACTCTTCTGCCTATCCTGGGCAGCTTTCATTCGCTGTTGAATGACTTTAATCTTGCTTGAAGTTTCTCTTATCACATCTGGCCCAAGCACAAATTTCTTACCGGTTTCTAGCCAACATGACGGTGAGTTGCACGGTCTTCCGTACAAAGCTTCAAATGGGGCCATACCAATACTGGATTGATAACTATTATTATATGCAAACTCTACATGATGCAAATGGTCATCCCATGATCCACCAAAATCCAATACACAGGCTCTCAAGAGGTCTTTTAATAATCGATTCACCATCTCTGTCTGGCCGTCGGTTTGAGGATAATACGCGGTACTGAGATGTAATTCTGATCCTAACGCCTCTTGTAAGCTCTTCCAAAATCCACTAGTGAACAGCAGATCTCGGTCACTCACAATGCCTTTGGGTATTCCATGAAATCTCACTACCCACTTCATATACAGTTCAGCTAATTTAGCTGCTGTTCTACTCGACTTGATAGGTATAAACCTAGCACTTTTGGTCAATCGGTCCACAATCACTCAAATGCTATCATGGCCCGATCTAGTCCTTGGTATCCCATCAATGAAATCCATTGAGACTTGTTCCCATTTCCATTCTGGAACTTCTAATGGTTGCAACAAACCACTAGGCTTCTTTTGCTCGACTTTAATTAGCTGGCAATTCATGCATTTTGATATAAACTTCCCAACGTCTCTTTTCATCCCTTCCCAGTAGTAGGTTTGCTTCATGTCTCGATACATTTTGTTAACACCAGGATGTATAGTCAGTTTTGAGTGATGACATTCTCTAAGCACTTTATCTCTCAATCCATTGACATTGGGCACAACTAGTCTTCCATTCTTTCTAAGCCATCCATCTCGATCGAGCCCGCACTTGTTCATCTCCTCGTCGATACCCATCTCTAACTTGGAGATGATTTCTAATAAGTTGGGATCGTCCTTCTGATTGGAACCAATCCGCTCAATCAAAGTGGGTTTGATCGTCAAACTTGCTAACATTTCTTGATCCAATTCGCACTTTGGTCTGAAATCATACCCAGCGATGTACTCCATTTGCTTCCATTCTAGAAACATAGCCCCTAGACTGGCATGTCTTCTACTCAATGCATCAGCTACCGCATTTGTAACACCCCACCTCCGCCAATGCCACTCTTGCAAGGACATTAGCTTTGGAGGGGCGTTAAACAAGGTAAACATGCATGCAGATATCACAAGACAGAACATATAAGTAAAACAGAGTAGTAAAGCAGCGGATAAAACTTAGCATTTCAAAACCATAGTCATGTTACAACAAAGTACTTGGTCATTATTTTCCAACAACAAAGTCTAGATAAAAGCATAAACTGAAAAACTGAAATACATAAAGTACTATCCCCAATATGCAGTGATAAACCATAGCTAGCTCAATGTCCAAAACCATACATGAGCAAATCCAGTAAGAAAGCTGTAAAGATCCAAGCTAAGCTCCAATGTTCCCACCCTGAGAACCTGAAGGGGGGGGGGGACGAAAGAAAAGAGGCGAAAGAAAACAGGCCAGTCAAAAAGACTAGTAAGCCCTACTACTATCTGTGTATGAACTAGTAAAGTTAACTGGCATGAGAAGCTGAGATGAACATAAGGATAACAACATACTGGCATGATGATTAACTAACAAGATAGATTAAGGTGTCATCGCATAATCAAGCTTAAGTTTTGCACCACAGGTGTACTAGCATTCCAACATGTCAAGTGAAAACAAGAATTGATCCCTTGGCCCAAGCTTGGCCCAACATCATGAGATGACCTAAATCAGGGTCCAACTACTCGGTCTAGTCGATCGGCTCCCTATAAGCCTAACTCGTCAAGTGTCGGTGTCATGCGGCTTTAATCATGTAATGTAGTTGACTGTGCAGGGTCCACCCTAGGATGTATCAGGCCCTATGGTGTAACCCTCTGACACCATTCCATGATGCACAGTCCAAACCTACCGTAGCCCGTGTTCAACTCCGGACTTGATGTGCACGACCATGGTCCGCCTGAACAACCGGGGCATCATTCAGCCGTCTCTTTTGGTCTCTTACAATCAGCCCAGTAATCGTGCCCCACCCTAGCCTAGTCCTAGGGTCTTATGATACTACCAAGAAGGTTACTGCTGAAAAGGACCACGCAACTAGGGTTTCTTAACGGGTTAAATGTGGTTAACCCGATCCATACGTGGATTAAATCGGTTAAGGGTACCCAAGGCTCCCGACTTAACCTCGATTAATCCATCAAGCCCAAATTGGTTAAGTATTAAGTGGACCATGACTTAACCCTAATCAGGAGGCATTAATTAACTTAATGCGCTTTAACCTCTCACATTAGACTTTGTTGTGGTTACTAGTTAAGCCGGGCGGGTCCGGGTAGCTTTACACCACAACTAGGTCTAACCACGGGTTCGAGCACAACATGACCAACTTCTCACATTGGGTCCTATTGTTTGTAGCCACTAGTTAAGCCGGGCGGGTCCGGGTAGATTTATGCTACAAACTCAACCCAACCTCGAGTTGGCCACACTCATATTTTCTAAGTGTCATGTCCATTATGTTTCCAAAACATAATTACAAGTTAACATATCACGTTATGTTATAAAAACCATGTTTATGTCATCATGTTACCCAACCCCAATGTAATCCCATCGTTTACATAATCGCAACAATGTATAAAGGATAAAATAGGGAACTTGGCATAATCATGACAAAAAGGTGTTGAAGTCACAAGTTTAACATGGTGGCATATGAGGTGTACATATGTTCATATACTTGCATATTGCATCATTAGGCTTCAAAAGCATGCATAAAACCAAACTTAGCATATGAGTGATACATGGTGATAAATGACATGTAGAAGTTGCTAGAAGTTCGCATTTGGCCTCACATGCAAGTTATCATAAGGGATATGATAACTTTCATGTTGCCAAAATGCAACCTTTAACATAAAGCTTGAAGCTTTATGCTCACAAAATCAAGTTTAACTTGCATAACATGATAACATGATCAACCCAAACTTGCATAACATAGCAACATGCGTCATACATAATGATTAAACCAACTTGCATAATGATCATCCAAACTTGCATATAATGATCAACCAAACTTGCATATAATGATCAACCAAACTTGCATATAATGATCAACCAAACTTGCATATAATGATCAACCAAACTTGCATCATTCATTTAACTTTAGAGTTCAATAAAAAGAAAGTAGAAAAGGGCTTACAGTGCTATGAAGACAATAATAAATATTTATTATGAAGATTGAGACGAAGCCCTTATGCAAGCATCAAAAACCCAAATATGCAATCTCCAAATGAAAACCCTTGAGCCAAATCAATAAAAATCCTTGCTTTGAAATAGAAATGTTGCAACTTGACTTGAATGCAAACTAAGAACATTCATACAAGCTTGAAAATACTTGTATGCATTCAAAACCTCTCATAGAAATAAACTTAGAAATTTTAGCATGAGAGTGGAGGCCATGAGAGGAACAATTTTGACATAGTTTAGTTGTGGGAATGAATAATGATGATTTAGGCTAGGCTTAGGGGTCTTTTTATAGAGGATTAGGATAGTATTAGCCATAGGATTAACCCTAGATTCAATCCAAGCCATCAAAGCATGTCTTGGGGAAGAAGTCAAGTGTAGGAACCATCTAGGGCCTTTAGATTAAAGCTGAACCATGAGAACCATTCAAATGCAAAATCTGCATTTGAGCGAATCGGCCCACGGGTTGACAGCCAAACACCCTAGATTAACCCCTAGTCGACCCAGCGAGCTCGGGTCGACCTCAAAAATCGGCCGGTTCGGTTATTCCCCTCTCCCAATTCGCTGTTTTGAACATTTTTGCATATTTATTTATTTAATTTTCAATTATATATAAATATATATATATATATATATATATATATATATATATATCAATATATATATATATATTTCTCTGCGCAACCCATTTCACTTAATTAAGTATACTTTAATTTGTGAATTTTTCGTGAAACTTCGCGAGGCCATATCTTGGTCATACGGACTCCGATTTTCGAAAACTCGGACTCTATTTCGCGTATTTTTCCTAGACGAACGCAATGGCACAGCCCGTTTCCCTTGATTCAGATTTTACAGTTTAATTCTGCCTCCATTTATGTTATAACATGTTATTCAAAAATACGGGTTGTTACATTCTCCCCTCCTTAAAGGATTTCGTCCCCGAAATCTCCAAGTTAGGAAGAACGTATCCTACCATCCATCATCCATCTACTCTAAACATCATCCACAAGCAATCATTGTCCTTAAAAGGTTCTAAATGCTGTATGATCATATGCGAAGGTGTGTGTATATGTACTTATCTAATGCGAAAATCAGGAGGTTACTGATTCAGTTAACCCCCTTAATGCAAAATATGTTAGTGAAATGAGTCCATATGTATGCAAATTACTAACATAATTTATAATCTCTACATGAGTGCACATAACATTCATCCATATGCAACATCCACGTGATAGCATAACAAGTTTTCATCCATGAATAAGCATAAACACTCATGCATATGCGGTATGAAAGTGTGTGAGCCGATCTTAGTGCCTAACGTGTATTATGCATCCACGAGTATCCACTTGCAAACACTTGCAACCACTTGCAAACATCAAACATAACATGTTTCAAATACATGTTTCAACCAAGGGTTTCTACCTAAGGTTCTCATGACAAGATTTACGAAACAAGATAAACTAGATAAGCATGGATAGCAAAGGGAAGATATACCAATCTAGGAAAAGAGATTGAAAATGTATCCTCCAAGAGAAATGGATAAAGCACGCGCCTCTTCTCCTTGGTTTCCCAAGTTGCGTCTCCCTCTGTTTCACTCCATTGCGCCTTAACAAGCTTAACTTCTTTGCTTCTTAGCTTCTTTGTCTTCATTTCCATGATACGAATCGGAGCTCGTCTCAGGGTTGCTTCATCCTCTACCTCCATGTCTTCAAGAATACTTGGTTCAACCACTTTGGCGGGTCTGTGCAAACACTTCCGGAGATGCGAGACATGAAAGACATTATGCACTCCGGCTAGCTTCTCGGTAATTCCACCTTATAAGTCATCTTCCCGACTCTTTCTATAGTAGTGAAGGGTCCTACGATCCTTGGTGTCAGCGAACCATATTTCGCAAAGGAGAAATCTTCACAAAGACCATATCTACAATTTTAAATTCCAAGTCTGTCCTTCGCTTGTCTGCATAGGATTTCTGTCTGTCTTGGGCCGTTCTTATCCGTCTTCGAATCAATTCAACCCTCTCGGATGTGTCCCTTATCATGTCGGGCTCAATTATAAGCTTATCCGTCGTCTCCCCACCAACATGTTGGTGGCTTGCACGGCCTCCCATACGAAGCTTCAAATGGTGCCATCCCTATGCTGGCTTGATAGTTATTATTATAAGAAAACTCTACAAGAGGAAGGTGGTCTTCCCAAGTACCACCGAAGTCGAGAACACAAAACCTCAAAAGATCTTCTAGCACTCTATTCACCCTTTCGGTTTGGCCATCCGTCCGGGGGTGATAGGCTGTACTCAGATTCAATCGCGTACCCATTGCTTCTTGCAAACTGTTCCAGAACTGGCTAGTGAAAATTGGGTCACGCTCGCTAACTATGCTAGAAGGAACTCCATGCAGCCGCACTATCTTTTGAAGATAAACAGATGCTAGCCGCGATACGGTTCTCTTGCTTTTCACCGGAATAAAATGGGCTCTCTTTGTAAATCTATCAATTATTACCCATATCCCATAAAGCCCAAATAGTTTGGTGGCGAACTTCTTCACCCCAACCATATATCACAAATAGGCTAGCCATACTCCTTAGGGGGTTTGTAACAGAACTAAGATTGAGGATAGGACTGAGAGGATATACTTAAAAGGTAGCATGCGAGTAAGCTCTACGGAACAATAGGGATCAAGGATATACTCTTAGAAAGAGATTAAATGCGCGTATCTAGTCTTCGATCTTCTAAGCAGCATTTTCTTGTGCTTAATCCCATCGTGCCCTGACCGTCTTTTAACTTCGCAATTCCATAGTTCTTAATTCTTGTTCCCAAAATATGAGTTAGAACTCATTTCACCGTTGCCTCTCGTTCCACTTCCACTTATCCTTTGCCTAAAATACTTGGCTTAAACATAACTGTGTGCTCATGGTTTCGTGCAAGCTTTCTAAGATTCGTTAGTGAATCTCGGATCTCGCTTACATACTATACGGTATCCCACGCAGAAAACTATCTCTTGAAAACAAGTGCCAATCCACGTTGCCAAAACTGGAGTTGAGGTAAGGGCTCTTTTGAGCTTTTGAAAAGCAAGCTCACACTCCAAGTCCCATACAAAGACTAAGTTCTTCTTCGTCAACTTAGTAAGAGGGGCTGAAATCTTAGCGAAGTCCCTGATGAACTTCCTATAGTGGCCCGCCAGACCGAGAAAGCTTCTTACTTCGGTTGCATTCCTAGGAGTCTTCCAATCTTGAATCACAACCACTTTCGCAGGATCCACCGCTATGCCTTGCTTAGAAACTATATGTCCAAGAAACCGAACTTCCCTTCTCCAAAAATGACATTTGGAGAACTTGGCTTTCAACTGATGCGCTCTAAGCGTATCCATCACTTCCTTGAGATGTCTGGCATGTTCTTCCTCATCCTTTGAGAAGATCAGAATATCATCCACGAAGACAACAAACTTGTTAAGGAATTCCCTGAACATCCTACTCATCAAGTCCACGAAGTATGCGGGTGCATTAGTCAAACCGAATGGCATGACAGCCATTCAAAGAATCCATCCGGAGTCCTAAACGCAGTCTTATCGATACTATCCTCGGCCACTCTAAGCTGATGGAATCCGGTGGCTAGATCGAGCTGAGAGAAAACGGAAGTACCATCCAGCTGATCAAAGAGATCATCAATCCTCGGTAACGGGTGCCTATTCTTCTTTGTCAGCTTGTTCAACTCTCGATAATCAACACATAGGCGAAGTGAGCCATCCGCCTTAGTAGGAATACCACCGGAGCACCCCATTCAGAAATGCTTCGCCTAATAAAATTCTTCTCAAGCAATTCCTTGATCTGCTTACTGAGCTCCCTTCTTTCACGAGGGGCCATGTGCCTAACAGGCAATGATACTGGCTTGGCATTATCGACTAGATAAATGCGGAAATCTATCTCTCGTTTAGGGGGTAACCCCTTAACTTCTTCAAAGACATCAGGATAGTCTCGGACCACCCTTACAGATTGCAGATCATCGATGGACGAGTCGAGAGATTCAAGATAACATAACATGACGGGACCTCTAGGGTTACAAGAAATTTCTAGGGTATTACCGAGGCGAGTCATGAGCCTCACCACCCTATGCTCACAATCGAGGATGGCTCCATAACTGGACAACCAATCCATGTCCAAGATCAACCCATATCCCGTGAATCCGAGAACATAAGCATTACACATGAACTCTATGGCTAAGATAGAAATCTTCAAATCCACACAAATCATAGATAGATGGGCGGAACCCCCAATTGGATTTGAAACACAAACGGGATCCTCAACTAAGCTAGTACTTAGGTGCAAACTTTCAACAATATCAGTAGAGATAAAACTATGCGATGCGCCAGAATCAAATAAGGTGCGAACAGGAAAATCAAAAATGTAAACATGAATTTTTATAAAAACTCTACCTCGATCAAAAGCTGGAAGAGCGAGGAGAGCCTGCAATTGCCCTCCAGAGGGTCTTACTTGCTGAGTTTGTCCTTGCCCTTGTCCTTGCTTCTTGGGGCAATCCTTGCTAAGTGTCCAGGCTCTCCACAGTGAAAGCATTCGCCCAACTTCCTCTTCTTCTTCCTACAGTCTTTGGCTATGTGCCCAGTAATCCCACAGAAGTTGCACTTCCTCCTTTCTCTTGACTTGTTGTCCTTGCTATTGTTGTTCTTGCCTCCTTTTCCGGAATCTACCTTCTCGCCTTGAGACTCATTTGCCTTGACCTCCTTCTTGCCACTCTTATCTTCCTCTTGAAGTAGGGCCATATTCACCAAACTCTCGAAAGTTGCCCCCAGGGGTGTATGAGACATGGCCAAACCGCGCAATGGCTCATTCAATCCTAGAGCAAAGTGTAGGGCCTTCTTTTAAGCTGTGTTTACCAATTCTAGGCCGAACTGAGCAAGTTGATTAAACATATCCACGTATTCCCTAACTGTCATGTCCCCTTGCTTTAGAGATAGGAACCTCTCCATCTGAAGATTCTCTTCTATCGGTGATAGGAACTTTAGTCCAAACCTTCTCCTAAAGTCATCCCAAGTCTCAATTGGTCTAGTAGTGGTGGTGACTACCCACCAATAAGAAGCTTCCCCTTTCAATAGCCATACCGCCAACAGAACTTTCCTACGATCTTCCACATCAAAGATAGCAAAGAGGTCTTCAGTTTCCTTTAACCAGTTTCTTGCCTCCACAGAAGTCTCCGTTCCGACAAAATTCTTGCAACCCATCGCCTTAAAGTCCTTGCAAAGCTCCGCGAAATTCACTTGTGTATGCTGAGGGGGAGGAGGAACCTCAGCTACAGGAGGAGGAGAGATGTTAGCGACGAGGAAAGGAGGAGGAATGGTTGCGGGGCCGGCTTCGTTCGCCCTTGCCTCCATGTACCTTCTAAACCAAATAGGTACTGGTACGCCCTCTAGAATGGAAAAATTATCGGCCATACTGAAATGAAGAAAAAGACAGATTCTTAACGAAGAAACGAAGGATAGTGCTATGGCTTTTGGGGAATAGCCTTTTTTTAAAATAACTAGACTTTTCTTGGAAAATACTTAATTGGTTTTGAAAATAGTTTTTCAAAAGGTAAGTTTCAAAAACACTTTTGCTCAAATCTTGTAAACCTTATGCTCTGATACCAAATGTAACACCCCACCTCCGCCAATGCCACTCTTGCAAGGACATTAGCTTTGGAGGGGCGTTAAACAAGGTAAACATGCATGCAGATATCACAAGACAGAACATATAAGTAAAACAGAGTAGTAAAGCAGCGGATAAAACTTAGCATTTCAAAACCATAGTCATGTTACAACAAAGTACTTGGTCATTATTTTCCAACAACAAAGTCTAGATAAAAGCATAAACTGAAAAACTGAAATACATAAAGTACTATCCCCAATATGAAGTGATAAACCATAGCTAGCTCAATGTCCAAAACCGTACATGAGCAAATCCAGTAAGCAAGCTGTAAAGATCCAAGCTAAGCTCCAATGTTCCCACCCTGAGAACCTGAAGGGGGGGAACGGAAGAAAAGAGGCGAAAGAAAACAGGTCAGTCAAAAAGACTAGTAAGCCCTACTACTATCTGTGTATGAACTAGTAAAGTTAACTGGCATGAGAAGCTGAGATGAACATAAGGATAACAACATACTGGCATGATGATTAACTAACAAGATAGATAAAGGTGTCATCGCATAATCAAGGTTAAGTTTTGCACCACATGTGTACTAGCATTCCAACCTGTCAAGTGAAAACAAGAATTGATCCCTTGGCCCAAGCTTGGCCCAACATCATGAGATGACCTAAATCAGGTTCCAACTACTCGGTCTAGTCGATCGGCTCCCTATAAGCCTAACTCGTCAAGTGTTGGTGTCATGCGGCTTTAATCATGTAATGTAGTTGACTGTGCAGGGTCCACCCTAGGGTGTATCAGGCCCTATGGTGTAACCCTCTGACACCATTCCATGATGCACAGTCCAAACCTACCGTAGCCCGTGTTCAACTCCGGACTTGATGTGCACGACCATGGTCCGCCTGAACAACCGGGGCATCATTCAGCCGTCTCTTTTGGTCTCTTACAATCAGCCCAGTAATCGTGCCCCACCCTAGCCTAGTCCTAGGGTCTTATGATACTACCAAGAAGGTTACTGCTGAAAAGGACCACGCAACTAGGGTTTCTTAACGGGTTAAATGTGGTTAACCCGATCCACACATGGATTAAATCGGTTAAGGGTACCCAAGGCTCCCGACTTAACCTCGATTAATCCATCAAGCCCAAATTGGTTAAGTATTAAGTGGACCATGACTTAACCCTAATCAGGAGGCATTAATTAACTTAATGCGCTTTAACCTCTCACATTAGACTTTGTTGTGGTTACTAGTTAAGCCGGGCGGGTCCGGGTAGCTTTACACCACAACTAGGTCTAACCTCGGGTTCGAGCACAACATGACCAACTTCTCACATTGGGTCCTATTGTTTGTAGCCACTAGTTAAGCCGGGCGGGTCCGGGTAGATTTATGCTACAAACTCAACCCAACCTCGAGTTGGCCACACTCCTATTTTCTAAGTGTCATGTCCATTATGTTTCCAAAACATAATTACAAGTTAACATATCACGTTATGTTATAAAAACCATGTTTATGTCATCATGTTACCCAACCCCAATGTAATCCCATCGTTTACATAATCGCAACAACGCATAAAGGATAAAATAGGGAACTTGGCATAATCATGACAAAAAGGTGTTGAAGTCACAAGTTTAACATGGTGGCATATGAGGTGTACATATGTTCATATACTTGCATATTGCATCATTAGGCTTCAAAAGCATGCATAAAACCAAACTTAGCATATGAGTGATACATGGTGATAAATGACATGTAGAAGTTGCTAGAAGTTCGCATTTGGCCTCACATGCAAGTTATCATAAGGGATATGATAACTTTCATGTTGCCAAAATGCAACCTTTAACATAAAGGTTGAAGCTTTATGCTCACAAACTCAAGTTTAACTTGCATAACATGATAACATGATCAACCCAAACTTGCATAACATAGCAACATGTGTCATATATAATGATTAAACCAACTTGCATAATGATCATCCAAACTTGCATATAATGATCAAACAAACTTGCATATAATGATCAACCAAACTTGCATATAATGACCAACCAAACTTGCATATAATGATCAACCAAACTTGCATATAATGATCAACCAAACTTGGATATAATGATCAACCAAACTTGCATATAATGATCAACCAAACTTGCATCATTCATTTAACTTTAGAGTTCAATAAAAAGAAAGTAGAAAAGGGCTTACAATGCTATGAAGACACAAATAAATATTTATTATAAAGATTGAGACGAAGCCCTTATGCAAGCACCAAAAACCCAAATATGCAATCTCCAAATGAAAACCCTTGAGCCAAATCAATAAAAATCCTTGCTTTGAAATAGAAATGTTGCAACTTGACTTGAATGCAAACTAAGAACATTCATACAAGCTTGAAAATACTTGTATGCATTCAAAACCTCTCAAAGAAATAAACTTAGAAATTTTAGCATGAGAGTGGAGGCTATGAGAGGAACAATTTTGACATAGTTTAGTTATAGGAATGAATAATGATGATTTAGGCTAGGCTTAGGGGTCTTTTTATAGAGGATTAGGATAGTATTAGCCATAGGATTAACCCTAGATTCAATCCAAGCCATCAAAGCATGTCTTAGGGAAGAAGTAAAGTGTAGGGACCATCTAGGGCCTTTAGATTAAAGCTGAACCATGAGAACCATTCAAATGCAAAATCTGCATTTGAGCGAATCGGCCCACGGGTTGACAGCCAAACACCCTGGATTAACCCCTAGTCGACCCAGCGAGCTTGGGTCGACCTCAAAAATCGGCCGGTTCGATTATTCCCCTCTCCCAATTCGCTGTTTTGAACATTTTTGCATATTTATTTATTTAATTTTCAATTATATATAAATATATATATATCAATATATATATTTCTCTGCGCAACCCATTTCACTTAATTAAGTATACTTTAATTTGTGAATTTTTCGTGAAACTTCGCAAGGCCATATCTTGGTCATACGGACTCCGATTTTCGAAAACTCGGACTCTATTTCGCGTATTTTTCCGAGACGAACGCAATGGCACAGCCCGTTTCCCTTGTTTCAGATTTTACAGTTTAATTCTGCCTTCATTTATGTTATAACATGTTATTCAAAAATACGGGTTGTTACAGCATTGCCCTTTCCTGGTGTATATGCGATATCGAAATCGTAGGAAGCCAAGAATTCTAACCACCTTTGTTGACGGAGATTTAGATCCTTCTGAGAGAAAAGATACTTTAACGACTTATGATCAGTAAACAACTCAAATCCTTCTCCCAAGAGATAATGTCTCCACATCTTCAGTGCGAACACGATCGCTGCCAATTCCAAATCATGGGTAGGGTATCTTTTCTCATGCGGTTTCAGTTACCGACTTGCATAAGCCACAACCCTACCTCCTTGCATCAATATAGCACCTAGTCCGGTACCACATGCGTCCGTGTATACTGTCATTTCTTCATTCTCTTTAGGAATGACTAACACTGGAGCACGCGCCAACTTTTCCTTTAGACTCTTGAATGCATTCTCGCACCTTTCGTCCCAAACAAAAGCTTGATTCTTCTTGGTCAGCTGAGTCAATGGTGCCGCTATCTTGGAGAAGTCCTGGATAAACTTACGATAACATCCAGCCAATCCCAAGAAACTTCTTACGTCTATTGCATTCTTGGGCGTAGACCAATCTTGTACCGTAGCCATCTTCGTAGGGTCCACGGAATTACCATTCTCTGAAACAACATGGCCCAAGAATTTTACTTCCCTCCTCCAGAAGTGACACTTAGAAAACTTTGCTTTCTGTTGGTGTTTCCTCAACACCTCCATCACTATCCTTAATCGTTCCTTGTGTTCTTCCTCTGTCCTCGAATAAACTAAGATATCGTCCACGAACACAAGACCAAACTTATTCATCTGATCTCTGAATACTCTATTCATAAGATCTACAAAATATGCTGGGGCATTGGTCAACCCGAATGGCATGACCAACCACTCATAGAATCTAGACGGCGTCCGAAAGGCCGTTTTAGCAATACTCTCAGCTTCTACCCTAAGCTGATGAAAACCTGTCGCGAGATCCAACTGGGAGAACACTCTTGTGCCACTCAACTGATCAAACAAATCATCTATCCGCGGTAGAGGATACTTATTCTTCCTCGTCACCTTATTCAACTCGAAGCAGTCTACACATAATCGAAGGGAACCATCTGCCTTGGTAGCAAACACAACTGGTGCTCCCCACTCTGAGACACTTCTTCTGATGAATCCCTTCTTCAAAAGATCGCTCACTTGCACCCCGAGCTCTCGCTGCTCCCTTGGTGCCATACGACGAAGTGGCATCACTATAGGTCTGGAATCTTTCACTAAATCAATCCGAAACTCAATCTCTCGGTGTGGTGGAAGTCCGTTCACTTCCTCGAAGATATCCGGATACTGGCCAACAACGGGAATTCCTACTAACTCGTCCTATGGGATGTCGAGGGAATTTAGAAAACTAGCCATCACCTCGTCACTAGGTAGGCCACCAAACACTACCCTCCGTCCATCTTCCGCCCTAATAGTCACCGAAAATCCCTCACAGTCTACCACCACCCCATATCTTTAGAGCCAATCGACTCCCAAAATAAGGCCAAACCCAGTAAAGCCCAAAACAAAGCAATCACAAACAAACATACATCCATGACTCGATAAGACCAAATTTCGACAGATCATACTAAGGCTAGTCGAACCACCAATCAGGTTCGTCACCACTAAAGGTCTATCGACTATCTCGAGTTCCAATCCCAACCTATCCACCAGGTCACTAGATATGAAGGAACGGGAAGCCCCAGTATCAAACAATACTCGAACAGGAACGTCATAAACAGGAAGCATACCTTGGATAATGACATTCTTTCCTTTCTCCGCCGCAGTCTTGGCATTCGACGAAGAAGGAACAGCATCAATAGCATATGCTTTCACAATCTGCTTCTCTTTAGGGCGTTGCAGACACTTATCCTTGTGATGTCCCACTTGGCCACAGTTGAAGCACTTCCTATCTGCTGGCTTTGCTCGACATTCTTTAGCATAGTGGCCCTTCTTGTCACAGCTAAAGCACTCAACATCTTTCTTATTCTTCTGGCCATCCTTGGTCTGATTCTGCTTTCTCTTATTCTGAGAACCATTCTTGCCTCCACCGCTTGCTTGCGGCTTTGGCTCTTCTGCAGATGCAACCTCAGTCTTCGACTTAGGGTATAGACTCTCTGATCTCAAAGTTTTCCCCACAATCGATTCAAACGTCTCATCGATGTGGTTAATTATCCTTTCCCCCAAGTACTGATCCAAGCCTGTTATGAACTTCTCATTCTTCTTCTCGGGAGTGTCAATGAGGGATAATCCATACTTCGATAAAGTATCGAACTCAACAATATACTCCGAGACTGCCCTACCATTTTACTTAAGCTGCAAGAACTTTCTAAACAATTCTGACTTCTGAGAAGTTGGGATAAACTTTTCACTGAATCGGGCCTTAAACTGATCCCATGTAACTTGATCCTTTGGAGTAGCTGCCTTAATAACATTCCACCAGTTCATTGCCCGTCCTTGCAGCTGACGGGATGCTAGCTTTCTCTTCATCGCATCCTCGATACCCAAGTCTTAGAAGATACGTTCACAGCTATCCAACCAATCCTGAACATCCATAGCCGACTCCGTTTCGTGGAACGGCTTTCCACCAAGGCTAGTGTAATCCTTACAGAGCTTGGCGAAATCGTCCCTAGGCGCCTGCACCGCTGCACCACCACTATTAGCAGCATTGGGAACCACCCTCTGAACATCTCTAAGCATCTCTCTCGTGAAGTTAGTGAACATAGTCCTCATATAAGGAGCATTCCCATTATTAGCTTCTCTACCAGTACCCCTCGTATATCGGCTCATCGTTAAATATGTAAAGAGAAAACGATTAACCATCTCCATAGTGGTGCCCGTGCAGTGCGACTCCATTCTTAGATATACTAATAGTATATATATAGCTTTTGAAAACCAAAATATCACAAATACGCGCTCTCATATACGTATACTATCTCTCCCTGGTGTCTTTCCTTAGGTTAACTACGCAACCTAGAGCACTGATACCAAATGTGACGACCCGCCCCGCACCAGCCGACATTTCCAATGAAATTGCGCTGTGCCGATGTCCAACCAGCACGGGATGGTCGCCAAAGAAAGGGAAGGAAAGGAAACATAACAGTGGACTAGAAAAGAACCTATAGAATGTCTCACAGCGCATGGAATAAAATATAATAATAACATACTTTGACATAAAACAGGCGAGACAGTGCATAAGCTGAAAATTAAACCATAATCATCATAGCAGCGGAAATCCAAAATACAGCTTATGATCCATAACCATTATTACAACTTTTGAAAAACTGTCTCTAAAGCAAATAAGTAAGGTACACTACTAATGCCCAAAGTAGTGACCAGCAGTGACACAGGGAGAATATCTATATATATCATACGTGGGAGCCTCCTGCTCGTCTCCGGTACAACTACTCGTGCATACCACCTAACCTGTCTCTAGTCTGCCCGTTTAAGAGCACCCAGAGTAATAAGAAGAGACATAAAACTCTAGGTCAGACAAAAGTCTGGTATGAGCGATAAGCAACAAAACAGAACGATAACAGGTATATTAAACCATACCTGAACCTGCAACCAAAGAGTTAGCACAACATACCGCTCAATACTCTAAGGTGCCACTAAACATAAGGTATAAAGAATACGGGGGTGGGGGTGTGCATGTCATAGTGATAGCAAACAATCAAGCATAGCAACCATCCTCACATCTCTCACTCAGTGTGTAAACCATACGATATCCACCGCTTTGATCACCCAAATCCTTGCTATGATCACTCTGCCCCATGGAGTCATGATGACACCACTGCACTGATCCATAGCCACTAGTCCTTGCTATGTCCACTCTGCCCCATGACTTCATAATGACCTCACTGCACTGGCTCATAGCCATGCTACGATCACTCTTCCCCATGGAGTAATAACTACCCCACTGCACTGATACGTAGCCTAACATCCGTCCTGGTGGTGAATCAAAGCTATAAACGTCGATAACCCCTTGTCACACGTCCCGCAGCAAAGTCCAATCATGAAGTCAACTCGTTGGTTCCCAACTGGATCCTAAGTAAAAACTTCACATTTGGACTACCTTTGCATCTCGGGTTTTGGTCTTCATCTCCTCCGGATCGGTTCGGTTCTTCACTTCCTTTTGCTTCAGATCGTACTCCTCGAAGTAGTCCAGTCTGTGATCCTCCACATCGGGTCGAGTCAGATTTCTCCACCCAAGTCGGTTCGTTTGGGTCCCCTTCAGCTCGTGCTCAACACATCGGCTCATGGCACCCCTCTGGGTTTGGTTCGAATTGCTCCAGTTCGTAACTGGCATCGGTTCGGGTCGGGGTTCCCTCTCTCAAGCGGGTCGGGTCGCAATGCCAACTCCATTGGGTTCGGATCAGATGAAGCAACGGTTCACGACTTTCCTTCCCAGGCGGTTCGTGGCGCTCAAGATGAAGCGGTTCGGGTCGGGCTTCATTATCATGAGCGGGTCGGGTCGGAGAGGCAGGGACGATCCGATCCGGTTCCTGCATATTTTCTGCAACTTTTCCAGCGACATATTTACGCAGTTCGACGACGTTTTCGACCAATCTAACTTTTCTAAACAATCACAAATCATTCCAAACAGTAATAGCAACGTGTATAACTGACCACAAAACACTAAAACAACTTTAATATGTTAAAACGGATCAAACATAGCCAAAAACCCATATTTTCCCTTAATCATGTTTAAGCAAAACTAATGATAGGATTAGTAAAACTTAACCAAATTAACCCAAATTTCTAACCGAGGCCTAAAATAATATTTCGAAATTTATAAATATTTTTCCAGAATTTAATCATGTTTAAATTCGCTAATTAACACTAATTACCCTTGATTAACTGTAATTTGTGAGGAACTATGCAAATCACTCACCTTAGCCACAAATAAAATGCCAAATCTGAAATTATCTCTGATTTGGGTTGAATCTCTATGCAACACAGCAGCTCTATTCCCAGTTTGATGCTAATTTGCCTTGATTAGATGTAGATTAGGCTAAAACTTGATTAGAGAGCGATTTGGGATGAAATTAGAAGGTGGAGGCCTTGGCTAGGGTTAGAGAAATGTTTTCGGCGGCTGAAAAATGACATAAAAATCGTTTTCCTACTGTTCTCAGCCTCCCCATAATCCTAATCCCGAAATGGGTTATGGGCCCTCTTGCTAATCACCCTAATTAGGCCCGGTTAGGCTGTTTTTCACCTTCTAAACCTTGTTTTAGCCATATCTCCCAAACGCTGAGTCCGTTTGGCTGATGTGACCACCCTACGGAAAGGTAAACCATCATCCGGATCTAATAGAAGTGGTTTTAGGTCTAAACTCCAAAGCAATCAAAATTTATGGCCGAAACAAGATCAGCTAGAGGCAAAACGGTCATCTATCGGCAAAAATCATGAACATGGGAAATGACCCCAATAGTCGTTCCTTAAAGTTACATGACCATACAACTTCGTATGAGAAAGAAATAAGTATTCTATGATCCTTCGATGCGTAGAATGTGGGTTGTTACATACAGGATATAATACACAATCACACTCTAATCACTTGAAAATAATACTGAGGATTGCTGCAGCATCACCAATATTTATTTTCAGGTTTTGAAAGTGATATACGTGCACATACACACACACACACACAAACACACACACACACACACATATATGTATATAGTTCATGTTACAATAATGAGTGAATACTAAAAACCATTTCGAAATGTCTAAAAATTTCTTAAATTTTGCTTTCAATATATTGATTTAAGTAGGTTTTAACAAATATGTACTTGATTTTGTAAATATTATTATTCATTTCTATTTCCCTGTTTTGATCCTTTTCGAGGATGAAAAATTTTAAGTGGAGGAGATTGTAACAACTATAATTTTAAATAAATTTTTAATAAATGATATTATTGGAATTTAAAATTGTAATTTTAAATTTCAATTTGTTCTTAATTATAATGAAATAAGTGAATTTGCTTTTGTGTATAACACAAAGTAGTACCATTTGAATAATGAAGTTAAACAACTGTCAAATCAGAATTTTATTATTGAACTTAACTTAATTTGTGTTATTTTGATTTAAGTAAAACCTTAAAACATAATTGAAATAACGTATTTTAATTATTGAGTATTTTAATTAGCCAAATTGTTAAAATAGTAAGTCAATTCTGGTCAAATTTGGTAGAATTTGAATTCAAGTTGAAAATTTAAAATGAATCCACATTTAATTCCAAGTACAACATTTTTTGTTTCATTAAAATTCAATTTCGTTTATCCAGGATTCAAGTTTGTAACTATAAAAATGCATGAAATGGATGGCGTATGACATATGTATATTTTGCCTGTATTAAATGTGCTTTATCTATATCTTCCTTGACATTCTCACATGGTATTAATGTTGGTTTGAATTTGATTGGGTGAAATGAATTTGTAGGGGCCCATTTATTAAATTGGCATCTAGTATTCTGTAACTCCACTTTTCACGAACAGATAAAAATTACATACTTCTCTTCCTCCTTTCTGATTTATTTACAGTCTTTCTTCGGCTGCTTGGAAAAGCTTTGCTACCTCACACCTCGTTATTATTTCATGTATGAATTTGTTGAGGTTCTTGAAATTTATAATATGTGTTTTCTTTCTCATGATTTCTTATTTCATTCATAGAAAAATTTCACCTCCTTTTTCATGCTCTCTTTTTTCTCTCTTCTTCCCTAATTCATTTCTCTGTAAAAAAGAGAATAAATTTCCCAATCACATCCATCTCTCTTCTCTTCATAAATTTCGAATCCTAAACTACAAAAAAGAAAATCAAATCTCCTCTTTATTTCTTATTTCCTAAATCTTATCATTATCTCTCTTCTTCTTCTTCGTCTACAAATACTACTTTCTGAAATTTTTTATGTCCTTCTCTCTATCTTGATTCACAATAAAAACATTTCCAAAATCTCTAGTCCTCTCTCTCTCTCTCTCTCTCTCAATTCCGAGAAACCACAAAACCAAGGAATCCTAAAACCTAGATCCCTTTTCTCTTTAAAATCCCTTCACTACAACAAAAACACCATATTACAACTTCAATTTTACAACGGTGCGTAAAGCACAGTTGTAATAAATGTATTTTTACAATTGTGCAAAAAGCACCGTTGTAATAAATGTTTTTTACAACTGTGAAATAATCACTAATGTAATAAACATATATATCACAACTTTTCATTTTATTGGTTGTAATAGAGATGCCTAGTGCAAACTTCATGTTTATAATATCTACATTTAATAACTAATTATATTGATATTTAATAATAATATTTATAATAATATTTAATAATAATAATTAATAATAAACTTGGGAATCAATAATATTTGTCAATTATTGCTAAATAATTAATAGTTAATAAGTAGTAAAAAAAATTTAATAGTTAATGTATGTTAACTAGCTACTTTATTAGTTAATAGTAACATAAGCTTTTAATAAGTATTACTCTCGATTATAATTAACTAAGTAGAAAATAAGTAAAAGTTAATTATTTAATAACTATTATTAATAAGTAATATTTGATTTGGTAGTAACTATTTCAGCAGTTTTAATAAATATAATTTTGGCAAATTTGTTTGTTCAGCGGTTAACAACCGCGTTATAGTTTGTGCGCTTTTGAAAGATTTTTTTATTTGCTTGTAAACTTAATGTTATAAGTAGTCCCTGGCATTTCCTTTTGATCTACCGGCTTTTGAAAATTTTAATTACAAAGTAATATTTAATATTTGGTAATTAAAATATATAATAATTCATAAAAATATTAACAATAAATATAACATTTATAATAATTAATAAATAAGATTTTAATAAACAATAAAAATTAAATACAAATATATATTAATTAATAACTAAGACTAAATAATAATTATTAATTTGAAATGTGGCACAATTCAAAGCATTATGTTGAAAACATTTTTTGAGAATACTAGAAGATAACTCGGCTCCAAACTGATTTCTCACCCCTGAGACTTAACAAAATTTCCATCGGTTCAATTAATCTTCCCAGTGGATGAAACGTTGTGCCTTTTAACATCGGTTCACAACATTTCAATCGTGTTCCTTTTCCATCCATTCACAACATTTCATTTTCCATCGGTTCATAGTACATTTCCTTTTCCATCGTATTCCACCGCAAACCCTAATTCCACTTTCGATAATCAGGCCGGCATAGCGATCTCCTCCAGTTCACATCGCCACTGCTTAATTGTCGCTGCTCAATCGCCGCTACTCTCTATTTTTGTCGTCCACTGCTTGATCGCCTAAGTATCTTGCCTGCGTTCTCTCGCTGGTAAATTTTCATTCGTTGTTTCAATTGCATGTGGTTGTAATTTTACCGTTTCCCTCCGCTATTGCATTGATGTAATTTTACTGTTTTCCTCTCGCTGATAACCATGAGAATGCTCCCCGTCAATATTTCCCATATATACAATCCCTTACACATGCAAAGCTTGACCAACTTTTTGGCTTATGCTACCGTGTCATATTGATTGTAACAATGCTCCTTTTAGGTTGAACTTGTATATAATTTGATGACAAACCTCAATAATGACCAAGAAACTGATGCAAGTTTATAGGGTATGTTGTATTATCACTTATTTTATTTGTATTTATGCTAAGGAAAGATGAGGAAGTCATAGAGATCTATCCTTGGAATAGCGATTATAAAGCTCATATTTTAATGTAAGATGTAAAAATTAATTGTGCTGAAACTTAATCACTAACATGCACAACAGGACTCGAGGTGCATAGCTGCATAAATGAATATAGCTAACTACATAAATAGATTGCCTTTCTCCAGGATGTTATTTATTTGAAATGCTTTGTCACATTCAAAAACTAATCACTAAAGTAAACCTGCATGCCTTGTACGACTCTGTGTTGCTAGAATATTTGCCATAAACCAGTATGTTAGAATGACCAAAGTTTGTTCGCTTGCATTTTCATACTTTGTACTGCGGTACTGACTTTATAGGCCGGAATATATATACATTATATAAGCATTATTTTTGTATACAGTCAGGATTAAGTTCAACCATAAAAAGCATGGGTTAATACTAGTTAATCATTTATTAAATATACACCTATACATATATGTATATATATGTAATTGGCGAGACCTTAAACTAGGTTCGTATATGTATATTGAGACGACCCGAACTTCCCCGTGAAGGAAAACCCGGATTGAGTTGAGAACAAGACACATCGGAACACAAACAAAAGAACATTTCATTGCTTATTTACAACAATTCCATCAGAATACAAGAATATACAGAGTATGAATAAATATTACATAGAAAAATATCAGAGATTTAAATTACATTAGATAGCAGCGGAAAATAATACAAAACACAACTGAAAGTAATACACGGATACAGAGCTTTCCGAATATCGTTCCAGCTATAAACTAGGTTCCTGTGAATCTAAATCTGCAAAACCAAAACTACTAGCTGCCTATGTGGAAAATAGGGGCACCCAGAGTTTAGGTTAAAACAATAAACTCCAGGTCAGTCATGTGACTGGTGTGAGAACTAAAACAGTTATTTATTAAATTTTAAAGTTATGTAAATCAAGGGACCATGCCATATAACATGGAATGGGTTTCCTCCCAAGAATACTAGTGCATAAAACAAACAGCGCAATGCTAATTAAAGAACAATGAAGCTATTATAAGACTCAGGTCCCATCACACAATGCAACGCAAGCCGGAGGATAGAGTTTTACCTTATAATAGCAAAATGTGCTTGGTACGTGAAATTTCAACTTTTATTATTACTATAAGTGTATAGTGTCAAAACAATTTCAATCATAAGTATCAATCATAGACGACATAAGTGCCCCATACCACTATGTCGCCATATATAGGATTACAACTAAAACCGAAATGTCGTATTGGAAATTGGATTTCCGTCATGATTTGAGGCAAGGGGCAAGATCCTCACCGCTTCGAGACACTCTAGAAAATGCCCAGGACTACACACTCTGGGTAGCCCTTGGAATCAGCTGGGCCGGTCCTCCGTCACGTTTGAGGATTAGTTATTCCTGAACACACGTTTCCCAGTCCTATCGGACCTATATCCATTGGCTCCAAAGGGAAAGATATATCCGAGGCGCCTCGCATTCCAACATCCACAAAGGTATAATAATCAACGATGTCAGGGCTTGTAAAACACTGACACCACCCATAACTAGAAAGAAACGTCATGTTCTCCTAGCGGTCCATATCCTGTTTTTAACTCATACTGAGGGGTGAGGCTCGCGAATTAACGCAATACACAAAGCTACGCTGTATTAAAGCCGTGCTTTGATCATCAACCACAAGACTCTGCTTTTCAATAGAAGCCTTGATCACTGCATCTCAGCATGCCACATTGGCAATTCATGCCATGCGACTGACATCTATCGATATATAACCTCTGAGCTCGTACGTCTTAGAGAAGGGCGTTAAGCAAGAGAATAAACTCTCCACCGCCAAACAAATATATACTTAATAGAAATCAATCAACACAGAATAAAATCCAATGTCAGACACACAATCCATTTACAAGTCCATTCTGGGTCTGAACGAAACTGGAGGCACCTTATACCTCGCATATCCGTCGATCTCCAAATATGTCTGGACGATCACCACTTATTACCTCAGCTTGGGTGTACAGCCCAATCAAGACATCAGTAATCATCCAAACAATGTGAAGACCTCCGGTCTTCAACCACCGTCTTCATCGTCGACTTATCGTCGAAACAGTTATTCAGAATGGGTATAAACCCGGCCTTTCCGAATAACTCGCGTATATAACTAATAAGTGTTATAAAAACACAACATACGCCTCATTCCAATTCTGAATATTCTTTTATTTAAATATTCATATCTTTAGGGATTTGTTCCCATTAATTTTATCAAAGATAAATTCTTTTAAATTTATTCTTTAATCTTCCTTTGGATGTCATTTCAAACCATAGTACAGTTTTCCAAACTAGTCGGGATTAGCGAACCACACCGAAGTAATCATTTATTTTATTTCCCAATCCCCAACCTATTCATCTCATGGAGCAAAACTGTTATTTCCCAATAACTAACACCACAGTGTTATCGGTAAATTTAATTACTATTTCCCGATCAAATCTAATTAAAGATTTAACTATCGCTAGGAGCAAAACTGGCAATATTCCACTCTTGATCATTTTCCAAATTTGATAATTTAAATTATCAATTCACCTTTCAATCTAATTAAAGATTCATTAAAACTCCACTTAGTTTTAATCTTCCCAAAAATCAATATTAATGATTATTTAACTTTAAAAAATCAAACATGTCGCATCAACAATCTACACTGTACTATTGATTTCTGCCGATATATAACCTCTGAGCTCATACGTCTTAGAGAAGGGCGTTAAGCAAGAGAATAAATTCTCCTCCACCAAACAGATATATATTAAGCAGAGGTCAACCATACAGTTTGAAATACAATGACAGACATGTAATCTTGTCTTTTACAGGGTTAAAGAACTAATGTCATTTAAAACATAGTTCACGACAAACTCAAATCACATTCCATTAATTATGGAATCTTCACGGAAAAACAAATCAATATATAATCGATATCAATTTTCGTATCCGACTAATAATATAAATGGAATAACGACAAAGCCTTTTTAAATTCCATATGTATTAACAGTCTTCCTCCACAGAATTTCATTTCGATTATTATCAAATCGAATTCCATTCAATTCCAATTCAATATATTAAACAGGAAAACGTTACTTTGGAAAATCCCGTTAAATCTTTATAAAAAGATTTATAAATTCCAAATCATATTTCATTGTAAATTGGGTTAAAGAACGAATGTCATTAAAAACACAGTTCAAAATAAACCCAATTCACATTCCATTTATTATCGGGTCAAAGAACAAGTGTTATTTAAAACACTGTTCACGATAAACACAAAAATCTATTTTAATTCAATTCCAATTAAATATATTAATTAATTGGTATACTTCATTAAATCTATATAAAAAGATTTAACCTTTCCTCAGTTGGGTTTAAGAATGGTGTTGATGAAGACACCATTCACGACAAACCTAAATCTCATTTGATATTAAATACAAGGCTCTGAATAGAAAATATATCGGCTTATATTCAATATCAAATTATGAAACCAACAAATATTGCTTTGGAAATAACGATATAAAATATATCTTCCAAATTTCCATAACAACATCCGTATAATCCCGAATCCAACATCGAAATATTCCGATGATAATTTCGATTCAAATCCCTTCCAATTCATATATTGAAAATTCTGGTTATTTTTAAAACCATTTCAAATCCAATTTATTTATTTCTAAAAATAAATATATTATTTTTCCAGTTAATAACTAGTTCATTTCGATAAAAATATATTTTTATCTTTTCAAATATGGGATTTTTCAGCCCAATCTTTTCCAAATCATTTATTATGATTTTACACAAATTATTGATACTTTTAATAATTTAATCAAGGCCCGTACAGTCGATTTCCATAAACGGCCATCGAACTACACTTACAGCGACCTTTTCCAAATTTGATTTGGACATAATTTTAAATCCAACCATTAGATTTCAACTCTCTAGTATTTATTGAAAAGCTCTTTTCGATACGAACCCAATGGTTCTGGTTTTAGGAGAATCCGACGGTCAGATCTCCCGTAATGTCCGTTCGAAGTCAATGGTCGAAATTCGCGAACTGCCGCGGCGCGGTGCGTTCTATTCAGGCCATTATATATATTATATATATATTATATATGTTTCTTTGATTTCCTTTTAAATCGTATTTTATAAATCGTTTTAAATTCATTTTCAAAACGATTTCAACTTCATATTCAATTTCTAATCAAAATTGAATATTTCATATCATCGATATATAAATGATAGTATTTTCAAAACATTGTAATTTGAAATCAATTCCTTTTCGATATTAATTATAAAAATGAATAAAATCGATATAAATATTATTCACGTCAAAATGACGTTAATCTAATCAACACGGCATCATATATTTAAATATATTCGTGTCCATCCTAAATCGGACATCAAAATCAGATTTTGATCTTTTACTGAATATTATTTAAAGTATTCGTTATTTTAAAATATTTATTCTTTCTGAATTGGAATCAGACACTGTCAATTACCATATAATGTTATTTATATGGATTTCATACAACACGCATACACAACAACAACCAAACACAGTCAACCATCATCCAAAGTGCATTCTACACTGCATAAGCATTAAATATAAATATTTAGCGCTTATAACAGCCTGTCGATCAATCGATCGACATACAACTAATTATTGGGATTAGTGTATGTCCATATATAATCCCAATACCCATGTGGGGTTTTCAAACAACAAACACAGATTTATTTGTGCAGTTGGGCGATGTGTAAAATTTATCGTCCCAATCAATATCAGTCAAATGTGTGTACATAAACAAATCGTCCGATTTGTTTATAAATACTTATTTTATTTCATATACACGTTAAAAATTATATTTTTAACTATAAAATATTTATTTCCATTCCACATCACACAATCAATTTTCACAACAAAATCAAACAAACAAGTCGTCCATGGTCTGTGGACGACGGGTGTCGGGTGCTGCTAAGCACCGTCTGCATCCTAGTACATATTTTAACAAGAAAATTAATTAAAGTGAGAAGTTCTCACCTTTGGGTTCCACTCTGCCGTTCTCTATTTCTGAACGTCCTGGACTCCATTTTACTTTAAGTCCGTTTCATCGCACTCTTTTTCACGTTGTTCATAGTAAAAATCACAATTTTACAATGGCATTTCATATATAAAAATTATATATTTTTATCGCTTCTTTCTATATAAAAATTATATTTTTATATTTCTACTTCCTATATAAAGATCGAATTTTTATTTCGCTTCATATATAACAAAAAATCGAATTTTTACATAGCAAAAAATTATATTTTTACTTCGCTATGATATTATAAAATTCACATTTTTACCACGCCTTTACATATATGAAAATCATATTTTTACTTTGCTACATATATGTTAAAAATCCCGCCTTACTATATATAAAAATATCGACTTTCTATAGCTAATAATATCGCCTTCCTATATATAAGAATATCGCCTTTCTATAGTTAAAAATATCGAACTTTCTATAATTAAAAATATAGAACTTTCCTATATATAAAAATATCATCTTTTTATAGTTAAAAATATCGAAATTTCCTATATATAAAAAATATCATCTTTCTATATTTAAAAATATAATCTTAACTACGATAAAAATATAATCTTCACTACGATAAAAATATAATCTTTACTACGATAAAAATATAATCTTTACTACGAGCTAAAAATCATATTTTTATTATCTATGTAATATAAAAATCATATTTTTATTATCTATGGCTTATTAATTAAAAAATCTTATCTTTTCTCATAGAAAAATCATATATTTTCGTTTAGAAAAAACAAATCTTTATTCGCTTTTTATATACATATAAATCAAATTCTTATATGCCCTCTATTTTTATACATATAAATCAGAGAATAAAATAGATGTAAGTAAATAAATAAATAAATAAAAACTTACTGTTCATCGGTTTTAGGGGTTGGAAGCTGGAGTTGGCGGTTGCTGGTGGCGGGGAGGGTGTGCTGCGTTGGAAGGGGGGCCAAAGGTGGAGGCGGCGGCTCTAAAAGGGGAGGGCAGCGGGTTTTCTTCGAAAGAGGGGGCTTTGGGTTCAAGGAGATGGAAGAGGAGGAGCGAGAGGTCAGAGGGGGGGCTGCGATCGTCAGCGGCGCCGCCGCTGGAGGCGTGCGATGGCGTCTTCCTTCTCCCGTCGCTCCCTTTTTTTCTTTTGATTTTAAAATGAACGGGGGGAGGGGGGTTGACTATAAATAGAGGGAGAGAGGGGGAATGGAAATATATAATTAAATATATATTTTAGTTTATCTCCAATAAGTAACTTTTTATTTTGACCTCCAAACGAAACCCACCAACTATCGTCCCTAGCTAATAACACCCATTCCGAACTCAGTGGGATATGTATCGTAAGCTGATTCGATCGTTTTGATAAGTTTTCGAAAAAATCAAAATATAAATCTATATATTGAATTCGAACGCACATTTCAATTTACTAGGTTCACATATGGACTCTAAAAATTCCCGAAAAATATTTTCTAGCTTCGTATTGACGATACGGTCCTAACAAAACTAATTTTGTCAAATTTGAAGACCGTTTGAAAAATGGCCATTTTCTGGTCGATCCAAATTGACTGAAATTGTCAAAACACGTTTTCTTGTGCCACGCTCACATATTGATTCAGAAAACTATGAATTTTGAAATCTAGCAATAACCTGACATGGCGGATCCAACAAAAGTGGTTTCGTCAAAAACAGAGGTTGTTCGCAAAATTTCCATTTTTAAGGGCCCAAAATTCCATAGCGACTATTCTGAATTTTCAACTGGACATAACTTTTTATTCCTGCTATGAAATTTCAATTTTTCGGATTTGCTGGAAAGATATTTTCAAATAGATTCTAATATTTTTGGTTTCGCCAAAATCCGGTTTATTTTGAATCCTGTACATTCATTTGAAATTTGAAATCGAAATTTCGAACTACCGCGCCGTTTTTATTTCCTTTTATAATATAAAATAAATATTTATTTTCTAACGACGATTCAAATATATATATATACGTTCTAATTCTATTCAAATTAAATTTCTCGTCGTTATTATTTAAAATAATTCATTTTTAATATTCAAAATTCATCAAAATTGCCAAAATAAATTTTTTAAATTAGCTCAGATTTTCTGGGTTGTTACATATATGCTGATAAGACGGGGTAATATATGAAATGTGTATATATATATATATATGTTTGCATTTGTATTGGGCATGCTTATATATTTTTGCATTTGGTCTACATTGAGATTCATACAACTACATTGTTGTTAAATTAACATGCATTGTCCCTTGTGGTCATCTTGATAAGTTTTGTTAGCCTTGCTAAAGCCATTATCTAAACTGTTTCACCACGTAAATTCTGCCTTGATTTGTAAAGATGAAACACCGATATTGTTTGGTTAAAACTGAAAACACACACTTGATTTTAGCAATACATAATTATTGCTGCACTAGTTTGTCTCTGTGGGTCTAGTTGAAAACTTAATATATGTCACACTTTATATTAGGTAGAAACTTGTAGGCATGTTAGTTTAGCATGTACCCGGCTGCCCTGTCATATATTGTCCAAATAAAGTATAGCGTATTTAAAGGAATTTTACAAAACTATTTCCAATGTAGTTTTACGAAATGAGTAAACATGTTTGGTCCTGGAACTGCTGATTAAATTCCTTCCCATAACCTTCCTGCTAACTTTTAAAGTATGGTACATCGGTGGTTTGCTGTCTTGCCCATATTGACATCCTACCTATATTAATGAGTACACTTTGACATTTGCTGGGTTATATATATATGGGTTGATATATTGGCATTCTGAAATATTAATATAACCTGAAAAGAAATTTTTTTGAGCATTTGTTACCTTGTGTATTTAGAAACCAGAAGTCATGTATGTACTTAGTTTTGTCCCCTACATATCAGGGCTGGACCACAACAATGTTGTTGATGTGCATCCTTGATGAATTAAACTGGAAGTATATTTGTTACTAGTATTTCACATCTTATTTGATAGATATTCTTGCTAAGTGTACTTGTATGTTATATATATACCCTATGTTTGTTATAAATACGCCTGTAGCATAAGTATGCTTGTTAATTGTATATCTTTGTTGCCCATGAATAATTGATATATAAGTACCTACCTCGTTATGAGGCTAAACATATGTTTTGGGATCTTCTCTGAATTAAAAAGATCAGCAATGCTTTGGGATCTTCTCTGAATTATCATATTTTGATTGCCTAATTTAACAACTTAATCATCACACTTTTTATTTATTTGATAGTGGCTCTAGTTCCTGCTCATAAATAAAAAGTTAAAATTGATAAACAAAATAAATAATAAATATATTAGATAGGCAGTGTGTTGGTTTGTATGCTGATCTGGAGGAGCATTTTTGGTTTAGTTCCCTTGGAGCTGGTCATCTAGGTGGAGATAGGATGATATATGGGTTGGTTGCAATGGAGTTATCTCTAGTATGTGATGTACGTTGTGTACACTTTCCAGTTATGTTAGTTATGGTCTACTGATAGGAGCTAGAATGATAATGAGAGAAATATAAATAAACATAAACCATAGGGAAAAACAATAGAGCAGTAAATAAGAGACTATTCATTACTAAGTTTGGAAACAACCGTTATTAAATTTGGAAATGAGATATGAAAGAGAGAGAGAGAGAGAATAAGGATATGGATGTGTAAAACTATCAACTTCATTACTAAGTTTAACCAATTCATTAATGAACTGTTGAACCATATATGATCATTTGAGATATAAAATTCTAACAAATATATAAGTTAATATTTGTTACATAAGAGGGGTAATCTACCAAGATGGCAGTATATAACCAAGTTGTACAATAATGTTGAGCATAATTCTTTCCAGTAGGTCTGAAAATTAGAGGCGTTGTTTTACCAAGATGGACAAAGCATGGGTCAATCTACCAAGGTTTCATCATTTTGGTTGTTACTTCCATAGGTATAAGTAGTGTGATGCTAAGGGAACATCATTTTCCTCTTACTAATACCACGAATAAAATAATAAGTACAATAAATTTTATGTACTTTCTAATACCATTATAAATAAATATAAGTATTTATGTATGAGTTTGGTGTTAGGAAGCATGTAGTATAAAATTTTGGTATTAGCAAGAAGAAAACGAGGTGCCCTAGCATCAAACTATAAGTATTTAAGAATGAGTATTAATACATTTTTTGTTTTGTAGAATGACAAGCGAATATAGGCAAGCTGTGTGGAAAATTTTGTATTTGGGCATGCTGCGAGTGAAGGGAATCCCGAAAAAATTAGATGCCCATGTCGTAATTATAGGAATCTTATTTGGAAAACATTAAGGGAAGTTGTGTCACACTTGATTTGTTTTGGAATGGACCCAACCTATGATATATGGATTTTTCATGGAGAAAAACGGCCATCACAAAATAAAAGTGAGACTGATACTTATAGAATGTATGTTGATGCGCAAATCTATGATGAGGAGGTAGAAGCCAATGTTGAAGAAAGACATGGGGAAGTTATTAAGGAAATGCTGGAGAATGCTGAAATTCCTTTGTATCCCGGTTGTGCAAGCCACACAAAGTTGTCTGCTACAGTACTTCTTTTCAAGCATAAAGCGCGAAATGGAATATCAGACACGACTTTTACAGAACTTCTTAAACCTCTAAAGGATATGTTGCCTAAAGAAAACATGCTTCCCGATTCTACATATGCAACAAAGAAGTTGCTTAAGTCATTTGGTTTAGGCTATAAGCAGATACATGCATGTGTAAATGATTGTTGTTTATTTAGAAAAGAGCTTGCAAATAGTGATTTTGTTCTGAGTGTGGTAAGTCTCGCTGGAAAAAAAAAACAAGACCACTAAAGATGGGAAGCAAACCAAAATACCTATGATGGTTTTGAGATACTTCCCATTGATACCAAGACTGAAAAGAATGTTTGCATCCCCAGAAACATTAGAACAACTAAGATGGCATAGAAGTCATAAGAGTGAAGATGATAAATTGCATCATCCAGCGGATTCTACTCAGTGGGCTACGATTGATAGAATGTATCATTCTTTTGCTTCCGATCCATGAAAATTAAGGCTTGGCTTTGCATATGATGGCTTTAATCCTTTTGGTGATTGGAATTATGGATATAGTTGTTGGCCAGCGTTTCTTGTTGCTTACAACTTTCCTCCGTGGCTTTGTACGCACAAAGATAATATGATGCTATCTTTGTTAATTCCTGGGCCACGACAACCGGGAAATGACATTGATGTATACTTGCAACCACTTATTGAAGATTTGAAAAAAATATGGGATAAAGGGATGAAAGTGTACGACGCTTACAATCGTAGTGAATTTAGATTACATGCTATTCTTATGTGGACAATCAATGATTTTACATCTTACGGAAATTTAGCTGGTTGCACTGTAAAAGGTAAGAGAGCATGTCCCGTTTGTGTTGTCAATACCTGCTCAATATGGCTACCATTTAGTAAAAAGTGTGCATACATGGGTCATAGATGATTCCTTCAACCTAACCATGAGTATCGTCAGCGGAAAACTTATTTGATGGAACTATAGAGAATAGACAAAGGCCTCAGATTCAAACTGGTGTTCAAATCTTTGATGATGTTCAAGATATTATTAATGATTGGGGAAAAAAATTAAAAAAGGAAGAGAAAGGTGAAAGGAAAAGGAAAATTATGATGAAAAAAGGATGTAAAATGTGGAAGAAGAGGTCCATTTTCTTTGACTTGCCTTATTGGAAGGTGAAATTTAAATAGAAACACATTGCTTTTCGTTTTCTATTCATGTTTGCTACTTGGTACTTAATTAGTTGTGTTTTTCAATTTTTAGGCACTTCCTTTGTTGCATAATCTAGATGTAATGCATATTGAGAAAAATATTGGTGAAAGTATTATTGGTACATTGCTTGATATCAAAGGAAAATCGAAAGATGGTCCCAAATCACGCCAAGATCTAGAAGTAATGGGCATTAGAAAAAAAAATCATCCTATAGACATTGGAAATAAAGTATTTCTCCCAGCCGCACCGTGCACCTTATCCGATCAAGAAAAAGAGATCTTTTATAGCAGAATGAAGAACTTAAAAGTGCCTGATGGATATAACTCAAATATTGGAAAATGTTTTGCAAAAGAAGACAAGATATCGAACCTTAAGTCTCATGATTATCATGTATTAATACAACAACTATTGTCCGTTGCATTAAGAGGACTTCTACCTATAGGGATAAGGAATGCACTACTTTGACTATGTTCATTTTATAATGACATATGCCAAAGAGTGCTTGATAGGGATGAACTAGAATTAATGGAGTATCAAGTTGCATTAACACTATGTGATCTAGAGAGGTTCTTTCCCCCTTCCTTTTTCGATATCATGATTCACTTGACAATACATTTAGGGAGAGAAGCAAGAATTTGCGGGCCGATCCAATATCGATGGATGTATCCATTTGAGAGGTAATATTTATTATAAATAATTGACGGTTAAAAGTATGTATAATTATGAAAGTAACTTGTTTATTCATTTTGGTTATAGATATATGAAAATATTAAAAGGATATGTTAAAAATCAAGCACGGCCTGAAGGGTGCATTGCTGAGCGCTTTGTTACCGAAGAATGTATGAAATATTTCTCTGGATATATTAAAGATGCATTACAAATTGGAGAGAGGAAAAACTGAAATGAAGTGGAACAAAGTGATTTTATACTTGAGGGGCATCCTATTTCCAAAGGAAAACCTACTACAGTCGATGAGGAGGTGATTAATGTTGCTCATCGATACGTTTTGTTTAATACGGAAGTAGTAGAGTCGTATTTAGAGTAAGTATAAGTCCAACTTAACTATGACATACAAAATAAATTAGATCCTTAATTACATTTATGTATGCAGAATGCACAAAGAGGAGCTAAAATGTTTGCATCCTCATCTTGCACAAGACAATTTGGAACTGTCAAAATTGCAATCGGAGACTTTTACTTTTTGGTTTGGAAAAAAGGTTGATAGTTATATCTTAAAAAACTATTAGTGATGAAAGTAATAGATCAACATAAATCTTTATTTAGTATATTGTATTTGTCCAGGTTAGAGAGGATAGACGTATATCCAATGTCAGTAAAATAATAAAATGGCTTTCATATGGACCTCGTTCGCAAATAATTTCTTATTCTAGCTATATTGTTAATGGTCGACGTTTTCATACGAAAGACTATGAGAAGGCTGCACATAATAGTGGTGTTTCCATTGAGGAAAGTATTTTTTGTGTAGATGGGTCTATTGAAAAAGTAATATATTATGGGGTCTTGCGTGAGATTTTCTTGTTGGATTATCGTCAATTTCGAGTTGCCTTTTTTTAAATGTTATTGGGCAAATATGTATCGTGGAGTCAAAGTTGAAGATGGATTTACATTGGTCAATTTGAATCAATTTCAAAATAAGTTTGAAAGCGACCCATTTATCTTAGGAACACAAGCGGTTCAAGTTTTCTTCTCTAGAGTAGTTCTTCAAATTGGTATGTTGTGCTGAGAGCGCCCTCTAGAGGGTTTCATGAATTGGAAAAATACGATGAGGATGAAGAATCAACTAGTAAACCATTGGATGAGTCACAACTTGATGATAGAGACATAGATAATGGGGATGAATGTTACATAAGGGAGGGTTGTAATGGTATTTTGGTATGTTATAAGTGTATTTTATTGATTTTTTTTTATTTTATGCATGTTCATGTATACCACAAAATGTGTTGTTAGATAGCAAAATAAAAATAAAAAATTCTGATATAGATTGACATCTTAGCGTGTATCAAAATAATTTTATTTTCTATTATACGTGTTCTTTGCATGTGTATTTTATTTTGTACATGGTTGTTACAAAGTAGTGCTATATTTAGTGTGATGTTCTAATCCTTTGTAAATCGTTATTTTTTTATAGGTCGACGAGAAAGATTGATCTTGTATTATCGACGAGGAAGATGGTGCTACATGATGCAGAGGTATTCATGTTACATATGCATTTTTTACCACATGCTTTTTTTACTTCAGCCTTATTTTGTTTCTATTACAGGAATATGATAATTTGATTGGAATATTTGATTGGAATATAATATTTGATTAGAATATTCCCTAGAATATCTTTTGGGAATATTTGATTGGAATATAATCTTTTGGTAAATATCTTGTAATTAGGCATAATTGATGTAATTGGTAGTTGTTTCCTTATTTTCTAGAATATCCTTGATTCTAGGGAATATTCCTGTATGTAAACATATAAATGCTTGGTATCGTGAATGAGAAGATCAAGCCTTCATTGTTAATTTCTAACATGGTAACAGAGCGTGCAAATGCAGCAGCCGGCAGCAGCTCTTCTTAATCTTTTCCGGCATCAAACTCCACCACTCCTTCGCCTTCACATGATCAAGTTTTTACAGAAGAACAATGGAAAGCTATCATGGGATTTTTTGGTAATTCTAATATACCGGAAAATCGCTTAAGTGGTAAGTTTGATAATACTTCTTGGATCATTGATACAGGAGCAACTCATCATGTAACTGGAGAAAAATCTTGGTTGTTTGACATTAAACAATTGAATTGTCCTATTGGTTTACCTAATGGGGACACTGTTATTGCATCTATGGAGGGATCAGTTTATTTGTCAGGTATGATCACTCTGAATCATGTTCTTTATGTTCCTAACTTAAGTTGTAATTTACTTTCGGTTTCGCAACTAAATGATAATTTACAATCAATTGTCACATTTAATTCTGATGTGTGTTTGATACAGAACCAAATGAAGGCTCTGATTGGAATGGGAGTTAGGTGGGATGGACTATACTACTTCAGCAAACCAGAGGTGGTGTCTGCAATTGATGCTCCATCTGATGTGGAATTGTGGCATAGGCGAATGGGACATCCTTCTGAGAAAGTAGTTAAGTTACTACCCCCTGTTAGTAGGTCTAAGAATAGTTTGAATAAAGGATGCGAAGTGTGTTTTCGGGCTAAGAATCATAGAGACAAATTTCCTTTGAGTAATAATAATAGTTTTAGAATTTTTGAAAAAGTTCATTGTGATTTGTGGGGTCCATATAGACATGAGTCCTCATGTCGTGCTCGTTATTTTTTTACTATCGTGGATGATTTTTCAAGAGCTGTATGGCTCTATTTGATGGTGGATAAAACAGAAGTTTTTCATATGTTTATGACTTTTGTGGCTATGGTTGATAGACAATTTGGTCAAAAGATTAAGATTGTGCAAAGTGATAACGGTACTGAATTTAAATGTTTGTTTGATTTTTTTTGTGCCACTGGTATAATTTTTCAATCTTCTTGTGTTGGTACACCTCAACAAAACGGGAGGGTTGAAAGGAAACATAAACACATTTTGAGTGTGGCGAGAGCATTGCGTTTTCAAGCCAATTTGCCTATTTATTTTTGGGGAGAATGTGTCCTTGTAGCAGCCCATCTCATCAACCGTACACCAACTCCTATCCTACATAATAAAACACCTTTTGAAATTCTTTTCAATAAATTACCCAATTTTGATGCTATACGCACATTTGGATGTCTTTGCTTTGCACATAATCATAAAACACAAGGGGACAAGTTTGCTAGTAAGAGTAGGAAATGCGTGTTTGTGGGGTATCCATTCGGGCAAAAAGGTTGGAGAGTGTATGATTTAGATGCAACAGAGTTTTTTGTTTCTAGAGATGTCAAATTTATTGAAGATGTGTTCCCTTTTGGCTCTCCCGATGATGTGAATATTGAGTCTAATGTGGATTATGTGGGTGAAATACATGAAGACTTTGCAGAATTGAGTGTATATGATGAGGATTGTGGTGTAGAGATACATAGTCATGATCAAGGGGGAATCAATGAGGCATGAGCAGCCTAGCCACGGGAATTTGCAGCCCTCAATTGCCAGCGGTCCACCCCAGACCACAGCACCAGCCACGCACATTGATGCTGGCAGCGAAGAACAGCAGCAAGTCGAGGCTCCCGACAACACTAATCAGACCACCGAAAATATGGGCCGTGGATTTCGTACCAAATATCCATCAGTTAAGCTTCGTGATCATGTTACCCACACTGTTTTTGCTAATAGTCCATCTCTCCCGACTTCCGTTTCTGATCATCCTTCAGGTACTCCGTAACCTCTTGCACATTATATACATTGTGATAATTTTTCTGTAAATTACCGAAAGTTTGTTGCAGCTACAGTTGGTAACAATGATCCTAAATCATTTAAGGAGGCGATGAAATATGAGGGTTGGAGACAGTCAATGCAGGAAGAAATACGAGCTCTTGAAAACAATGGCACATGGACCTTGGAGCCACTTCCACCTGGAAAAAGGGCTCTTGGCAGCCAATGGGTTTACAGGACAAAATGTTTGTCCAATGGTGATATTGAAAGACTGAAATCCAGACTGGTTGTACTTGGGAATCATCAGCAAGCAGGTATTGATTACACTAAAACTTTTGCTCCAGTCGCTAAAATGACTACTGTTCGCACTTTTTTAGTAATTGCTGCATCTAAGAACTGGGAACTTCATCAAATGGATGTTCACAATGCCTTCTTGCACAGTGATCTTGATGAAGAAGTCTACATGAAATTGCCTCCCGGATTTGAGTGTTCTGATCCTAATATGGTTTGCAGACTGCGAAAGTCCTTGTATGGATTAAAACAAGCTCCCAGATGTTGGTTTGCAAAGTTAGTCACAGCCTTGAAAGAGTATGGCTTTCTTCAATCTTACTCTGATTACTCTTTATTTACATATACTAAGACAGGTATACAGATTAATGTCTTAGTCTATGTTGATGATATTGTTATTTCTGGGAATGATTCCGCTGCTTTGTGTACTTTCAAGTCTTATCTTAGTGACTGTTTTAAAATGAAGGACTTGGGTCCTTTGAAATATTTTCTGGGGATAGAGGTTGCTAGAAGTTCTGCAGGGTTGTTTTTATGTCAAAGGAAATATACTCTGGATATTGTTTCTGAAGCAGGATTGTTAGGAGCAAAGCCAAGTGGATTTCCCATTGAACAAAATCATAAGCTTGGCTTAGCCAGTGGAGATTTACTTAAAGATCCGGAATCATATCGCAGGCTTGTTGGTCGATTGATATATCTTGCGGTTACTCGTCCGGATTTGGCATATTCTGTTCATATCTTGTCTCAGTTCATGCAGGAACCCAGAACTGAGCATTGGGAGGCGGCCTTAAGGGTCGTTCGATATTTGAAAGGGACACCAGGTCAAGGCATCCTTTTGAGTGCAAATTGTGATTTAACTCTACAGGGTTGGTGTGATTCGGATTGGGCATCCTTTTGATTGGAATATTTGATTGGAATATAATATTTGATTAGAATATTCCCTAGAATATCTTTTGGGAATATTTGATTGGAATATAATCTTTTGGTAAATATCTTGTAATTAGGCATAATTGATGTAATTGGTAGTTGTTTCCTTATTTTCTAGAATATCCTTGATTCTAGGGAATATTCCTGTATGTAAACATATAAATGCTTGGTATCGTGAATGAGAAGATCAAGCCTTCATTGTTAATTTCTAACAGTTTCTTTTGGTACGTTGTTTTGAGGTATTCGACCATCGATGCACATATGATATTTTTTAAAAAAACATTCACAGTATTAATTAAAAAATGGAAGGAATTCCACTTTTTATTTCTCACGTTCCAATTGAATTGATTTTGGGTGTGAGAAAAGCGAGAGTTTATACTAAATTATTTTTGAATTAGTTTTAAAAGCGAGAGTTTTCCTTGAATGTGTATGAATTTAAGTTTATAATAGATTATTTTTGAATTACTTGCAAAACTGTGTATTTTTAAAATAATTATAAAACATTATTACTCATTCAGAAATTATGTTTACATACATTTATTTTGCAAATAACATTGAAATAGATAAATTGCCTTTTAATTTTTCTAGGAGTGTTATTTTGATACTCATGTATCTCTTCTTCATTACAAATTGATGCACCTTTGTATTTGTCTTTGATTCCCGTGCGAGACAATATACCCTAATTAATAATATTAATAAAAATACAATTTTTTGATTCAATTATTAAATTTAAAAAACACGCTTACGTATATAAATTCGAGATCGCTAGTTTAGATCCTGCTCGAAAAAAAATAAGTATTTTCAAATGAATTTTTTCGTACATAAATTATATCACAAGTTCAAATTATAATCTCAACATGATTTTCATAATATTTCTCTTTATAATTTTAAGCTCTCACTTATCAAAGAAATATTTTTTTAAAAAAAGAGAGAGATGTATTTATGTTAGAAAAGTACAAAAAAGCACAAAAATGAACAGAAAAATCAAGTTTCAGCAAAACTTTTAGAATAGATGCAGTTTGTTGAAAAATTGCAGACATTAACCTGATTATAACAAAATTTAAGACGAAGAAAATAGCTACATATCTATGTTTTTTATGTTATAAGAAAAAAGCTTATACAAATGATTTTTTAAACCAAATCATTATTTTTAAAATATAATAAAATGCAAAATGATTTGTATTTTTCTAGTAGAAAATCCATGGAAAAAACATAAAAGTTCAAAAAAATTGATAATGCTAAAACATAACAGTTATTTGCTAAATTCATACTTGACTACTATTATTATTTATAGACATAAAACATTTAATTCCCAAATCCTACGTAACTTTTTGAGAAATGCAATTTAACTTGCCTTTTTTTATATCAAAAACTACAAGCTAATTAGCATTTTCTAATTTAGAAAAAGGAGAACATAATTTACATATTTATTAATACTAGAACTTTTCTTATAATATCATTAGAAATAGGAACCTCATGTGCACGAAATTTACATCAGATGGTACTAGATAGAATCTTTGCCTCTGGATCAATTTTGTCTAACCTAAGCAATCTAAACATTATAAAAAAGGATATTTCAAATCAATAATTACAAAAAAAAAATACATACCTGATTTAACATTTCAGCTTACATGCATTGATAATTCTTGGGCAATCAATAATTTATGATGACATCAACATATACAACATAATCGAACTAAGAGTATCAAGGCAATATAATTTTTATTGCAGCTTCTTTATTTTACATGGAACCACACAAGGAAAGCATTCGTAAGTATCTATAAATTTTTCTTGTAACTTATACATGAAAACAAAACGCAAAACACAGGATATAAAAACACCTACTCAATACGCTTCTTACAAAATAGAACATGCTCAACACATACAAAGCTCAAGAGGAATTGCACTGGACACTAGCAAGTATCAACAGCGCGTTGCTTAAGTAGTCAAAGTAAAAGACATGTTAACATATTCATAGTGCAGCGCAATCAGATATACCATACAAAGCCTGTTTAATGACCAAAGAGTCTGTAGCTACAGAAAATATAAACAATGTTCACTTCTGTTCAGTTGCAATCAAATCTACCGTTAGACAACTACAAGTACTGGGAGAAACTTCTTAAACAAAAGAAAATTATTTAGGCCCCATTTAAGTCACATATGTTACCTTCTAGCTTTTTGAAATGCAAAATCTATTCATTGAGCTTTCAAAAAATTAAAAAATAACTTATTTCAGTCATCCAAACTACGGAGAGCTTAATAAATAATTTTCCTAAAAATGTACAGGATGTCCTTATTTTTTTAAAGATGGATCAACTCTTTTATCGCTACTTGTCTGTTTTTAAACACCATGGTTACAAAGACTTAACTACTGAAAACTGACTTAAGATTTTTAATTTTTAGAGCTTAAAAGTAGCAAACAAAAGAGCAAAAAAGCAAAGGTTAGCTGCACTTGCAGCTGCTAATGCTGATGATGAGAGGATGGTTGGGATCAGAATCAGCGAACACCTAAGTGGACCAATTCCGTTGATTCATGATTTAAATATTGCTATAAGAAGATCTCCTCGAAAGCATGTTGAATACCCAATACACACTACTCCTCGTAAAACTGGAAGCAACCTTGGCCACACTACAAAACGGATGCAGCCCCTCCTGCCTCCAGTAGCATCCCCGTCGACACTACAAACCCGATTCAGCCCCCTCCTTCCAGTAACAGCCCCGTCGACACTACAAACCAGATTCAGCCCGCTCCTTCCAGTAACAGCCCCATCGACAATACAAACCCAGCACCGCCCCCCTGTCCGTCAACTAAACTTCCAGCAAACTACAACCACCTTAGATTATAGTCCAAACGAACTTCAACCGGATTCTAGTGAAGGTCATAGATTGACGCAAACTAGAAAAAAAAAGAGGCAGAACAATGTTGAAATCATTAGCTATGATACCGAATGAGAAGCCGGAAGTTGAATTTAATGAACGCGGACAAGCAATAGGTACTAATTCCAAACATTTGTCGTCATATATTGGTACTCTAGCATGGGAGATGGTGCCTTTTACCATTAGCTCATGGAGGAAAGTCGATAACGATTTGAGGGATGGTCTGTGGACTTGTATACAGGTATTGATATTTGACTTGTATATACCAGCTGTTGGCGATAACATGAGCAAGTGAACAATAAAATCTGGCTTTTAATTGTATTTAATTTTACCGATTCTATGTTATTTATGTTATAGTACCTATATGTCTTAATATTCAAAGCAACATATTATATACCTGCTGTAGTTCTCTCTATGTGCAATATGTGTTGACGGGTAAAATTGTCACACAACAACACCCAATGTGTATGAGTGAACAATTATCAGAATAAGCAGTAAATAATGTAAATGCGGGGAGACACAGCTTTTATAGTGGTTCGGCAACGCCTACGTCCACTTTATAATTCTCATTCATCGTTCCTTTTGTCGGTTACAAAGTTGTGCAAGTTCGAACAATAGCTAAGTACAAAGAGTTACAATAGAATAACAAAATACATGTTATTTCTACACTTTGACTAAATTTCCCTTCTTCTTCTTCCTTGGGATGAGTTGACTTGGTCAACTATGAGCAGGGTAAGCTTTAATGTCCAAGAGATCTAGAGGTGAGGTAGCAAGGCTTGCTAGTCTTCAAGTGTTGAAGGAAAACATGCGTGTCATGTTTTAATTATTTATCTCATCTCCCATGGCCATGATGAAGGTGGTGGAGGCCATTAATGAGTGTTTTGAGCTCTCTAGGTCTCAAAATTCCAAGGGAGAAGGATCCATTTGATGGCCAAGGCTTGGGGTATTTATAGGAAGGAGGTTAGGTGGGAGTAGGTGAGAAACGGGGCCCACAACAATAATTTTCGTGCCCAGTAGCAGAAATTTGCACCTCCTGGCCGGGGGTTCGAAATTTCGTACCTCCACGCGAAGGTACGAAATTTCGAACCTCCCCTGGAGGTACGAAATTTTGAACCCCCCCTGGAGGTAAGAGATTTCGTACCTCACCTGGAAGTACGAGATTTCGTACCTCACCTGGAGGTACGAAATTTCTTACCTCACCTTGAGGTACGAAATTTCGTACCTCACCTGGAGGTATGAAATTTATGAGGAGGCAGCTGAACTTCTTGGTGCTGAAATCTCGTCGTTTTGGTGCATCGAAGCCCCTGGATACGAAGTGAAGGAATCCGTGGTTTTGCTGGCCCGGAGTGAAGGAATCTGAGCTTCCGACATGGAGAAAATCGGATGAATCGGGCGGTGCCCATTAGGTCGATCGACGCCGGGACTGTTGGGCCCCGGACCCCCACCGGCGTTGCGCCCTGAACCGCTGGACGGCTCGCCTTCGGCTCAGGTGACGGCTTGACTGAGAGTTCATTGGGCCCGACAAGGGCCATCTGATAGAGGCTTTGGGTTTTAGTGTGTTTGTGACGCGACTTCGACCCAACTGCTTTGTGCTTTTTGACGCTTGAGCGCGGCGCTTGCCAAATACTCGACATGTGACTGCTTTGACCAAAAGGCATGTCAACAATATGCATTATGCACATGCCTATGGTATAACATTGCATTTTGCAATACTGTTAGAGACTAATTTGCTTTTTTTTAGGGGTGCAGTCAAGATTCAAGGTAGATGAAGTGTATAAGGATTACCTGTTAATGATAATAGGACAGCGATGGAAGGAGTCGAAATCAAGGTTTATTGCAGCTATCAAAAAAGCGTCTCAAAATCCCGACTCTACCAATACTTTAGCAGACCTAAAACCATTAAACATAAAGAGCGCTGATGAGTGGAATGCTTTTGTAAATGAAAAATTGTCAGAAAAGTTTGAGGTGGTTATTTTTGTCTGATTGATTTTAACCGTTAAATATATTACATTTTCCTATATCATATTTATTTAATTGATCTTATAGGCAACAAGCCAAAGATTCAAAAGTATTAGAGAAAAGAATAAACTTCCGCATATCATGAGCAGAAAAGGTTATGCAAGATTGGAAGAAGAAATGGTAAAAAAATATTGTTAAAGCAATTTTTATTTAATATCACTTGTACATTGTTAAGCTGCTAATTAAGCTATTTTTGCAGAAAAAGGAAAAGGCAACATCTAGTATCACTAGAGACGAATTGTGGTGCAAAGGCCACACTAGAAAAGATGGAAAACCTCCGAATTCAGTTATTGCCGAATGCGTAGTAAGAAAAAGTTCAAATATACAATATAAGAAACTGTTGCTATTGTTAATGTAGTTTTAATTTTAATTTCTAAATATTGGTTGTTTTTGAATTTGTAGTCTAAGATAACAGAGCATCATAATGCCGCAAGTCAGGATTCTCAAGGAGGAACATCAGTTACTCAAGATGGCGTGTCGAAGCTTTTTGGTCAGGAGCATGGAGGACGTGTAAGAAGGCTTGGTTTTAGGGTTGTACCATCTCAGCTACATATTCGGGGTAACTCATCAGGTGAAGTACATGCATTGCGAAACCAAGTTAGTGGCTTGGAGACCAAAGTACAAGAGCTTACTTCGATGTTGATGGTGAGTGTTAATTAGAAATTTATTTTAACGACGATTTTTCCTGTTTTCCTGTTAATTAGAAACCAAGTTATTGTCGGCAGCAGGTGTGGCTATTGCCCTCAGTTTGCTGCCAAATTCATTAGTTTTAAATTTTTTTCTGTTTTCCTGTAGTAAACCATCATCTGAAAGGGAAATGAACTGTTCTTACATTTACGGCTTCCCACTTGTGCTAGTTTTATATGACCATAATCAAAATTATTTTTGTGCTAATTTTATATGACCTATGTATATATAATGAACCATACCCTGTATATAGCCTATATATTTTGGATCCTCCTTGCTCATTCAATCATTTTAAAATCCGTCATGAACTGTTCTTAAAATCCCTGTATATAGCCTATATACAATATGAGGTGACATAGCGGATGTGTATTCATTATGGGTTCTTTTGAATTTATCTAACATGATAAATTTGATATTTAAGTTTACAATGATTAGTATTTGATTTGAAGGTAGAATCCAATGCTATGATGCTTGTTGTGAACCAGCGGCAAACCATCCATTTCATATGCGTCATTGTCAGTAGATGACGCGTATGTGATGGGAACAGAATGTACAGAAGGAAGTAATTTTTAGTTTAGGTGGACTTTTTTTTTATAATTGAACTGATATATGTATTTATAGTTGAGTATAGTTTTCAGTCCATGCAATCTACAGGAGCTAAAAGAAAAGCAAGTAATTAATGCGGGAAATCTAGCAACTCCTAATCCTAATACGCCTCAGGTACCCTTTTTTATTGGTATAATTGATAGAAAGCTGTAACACTTCATGATCTACGGATTGGAATATTGCTGTTAAAATGCGTCAACTTTTTTTTGACAATGCAAGTTTAATTCTTAGGTGACATGTTTGGTGAAATGCTTTTAACCGGGGCTGTGAAATTTTAGGGTGATTTTAAGGACAGTAAATGGAGGGGGGTTGGGTACTGTTAAAAAGGTATTTCGACGGGGGTTGGGTAAATTGAGAAATGGGCAAAATGAGCCCCTAATGTTGCACTGTCTTGAGTGGATACCAGATCTCCCTTAAATCTGCAATGTTTGGAAAGAATTTCGATACACTTTATTTTTACAGATTCATAAACGCCAAGAAAGCACAACAAATTCAAGTTTTTTCATCCTCTTCTCCTTGCTTATGTCTTTCAACACTATTTTCTTTTGAGATTACAAATTCACTGCTCTCATCTTTGCGGTCAATTCAACAGATTGTTTGAATCGGTCTCCACAATATTACCACAATTACTTAAGAAGAGTATTCCTCTTGACTTCATAGTAATTTGATAATCGATTTTCTTTAACTTGCAGCACCAATTTGTTTGTTTAAATGATTGGTTAAAGCAAATAACGTGTTAAGAAAAATATTGTCGCTTTGCCACTTCATCATATATCTAGAGTCCACACCAACATATATGTGTTATATAACGATCCAGAATTGGACGGGCTTAGATAAAAAATAAAATAAAAAAATGGAAATAGAGTAAAATTACACTGCAGTCAGGTTTTTATTTTTATTTTTATGGAAAAAAGGGGAGAGAGGGATACAGCACGCTACATGTATAAAATGAAAAAAAATGTCATTGAGGTTTCTCCGAGACTTGATTATACAATGATAATAACCATGATCATACACCGATAATGGCGCCCAAGTATTCCAAACATGCAGGAATTAGCTGACTAGAACTGTACATGCACACAGTGCGTTCCCGGTTTTCTCAACCCTGTATATCTTGACCTTCTGTTGATCATTTAAATGACCTCTTATGGTTTTTAGGAGAATATATAAGACCTGAATCGCTCCTGTCTTCTTCTCTTCCTCCTGAATTCACTTGTCTTCAGCGATTTTGATAGTGAGTTACATCGCTGAGTGGCAGCACTGGGTAAATAATGGAATGCAAATACATTTCATTTACCTGTGAAGTAAATACATTTTAACCAAATCTGTTAATTATTTTTAACTGTTTCATTTCGGGCTTTGTAGTACAAGTTTTGTTCTCTTCAGTTCCCGAAAATAAGTCAAGAGTTGGATCCAAATCTGTTAATTTAACCAGTAACCATTAATATACTGCTTGTGTTCAAATTTTTATATGCTAAAACAGAAGAGAAAAGAATAAAGGGGGAGTTTTGCACTGAGTTTAATATACTGCTTGTGTTCAAATTTGTTAATTAATATACTGCTTAATATACTACTTGAGTTTAATTAACAGAAGAGAAAATCTGTTAATTAATATACTGCTTGTGTTCAAATTTTTATATGCTAAACCAGTAACCAGTAACCATTAATGCTTACCACTTTATTCAATTAGTTTTGCACTGTTTTTTGCACTGGGTAAAGAGAGGAGTCATTTTTCAGTTCATTCACAATCTTGTTATGCTGAACTTATTATTATTATTATTATTATTATTATTATTATTTTTGCAGTCACACCGTGGAGGCAATAACTTGACAGTTCAACAACAAATTGCACAGTAAGCAGCTGAAAATGAAAAGCAAGCAGTTGAAAATGAGGCCAGAAAAATAGCTCAACAGTCTAAACAAAATGGAAAGAAAGCTAAAAATGATCAGGGTAGAAGACCAGTTCAACAGTATAAACAAATTGGAAAGAGCGCTGAAAACGATCACGCTGAAGAAAATGCAAAATATTGAATTGGGACAAACAAGTAGTTGCAGAAGGAACATTGGTATCCACTAATCCAGAAGCTTTGTTGCACTTTAAAAAAATTGGAACGCAAGGTTGGAAAGTTTGGATTGATACGACGGTGGATGTAGAAGCTTTCTTGTGGAGGCCGAATCCCGAAATGACTACTATTGGAGAAGCTATTGGATCGACTGTGGCGTGGAATAAAAATTATGTTGCCTTCAGCTAGAGTGCTTTGGTAGGGTATGCAACCTTTTGTAGACAAAACTTCATCTTTCTTATGTATATTTTGGGTTAGATCATATGTATTTTGAAACGTTTATGTTTTTGGTGACGGGTTAAGTTGGTGATGTACTACGTACGTTTGTTTTATGTTGATCGAATATTATGTCAAGTAATATGAATGATTCCGTGTAGTAATATTTGTTGCATTGAAATGTGAATCATATTATTATTAATATATATGAATTTGTTTTACTAGTCTGGTCTGTATAAATTACAACAGAAAAAAAATTGTAATAAGCCATGTTACAATGGTGAAAAATGTTGTAATATCAGGGAAGTCACAACAGTGTAAAAATGTTGTAGTATTAAGGAACTTACAACGGTGTAAAAATGTTGTTATATGTATGATCTCACGATATTACAATATGAACAACAACGGGGATAAAAGTTGTAATACAGTTTATTACAAGGGTGTAAAAATGTTGTTATGTCCATGGTCTCACGATATTACAATATCTACAACAACGGGGATAAAAGTTGTAATACAGTTTATTACAACGGTGACAAAAGTTGTTATACGTATGCTCTTACTTTACTATAGCATATACAACAACGGAGAACTAGAGTTGTAATAAAATTTATTACAATGGTATAAAACTGTTGTTAAATAACCCAATTACAACGGTGTTGCAACGATGCAGAAAAGTTGTAAAATATTTGAATATATTACAACTTCGGCATACACGACGGTGGAGGCACCATTGTAAAATAATATTACAACGGTTTTGCACCGTTGTTATAGGGTGAATTTTTTGTAATGCTTGTTTCCCTCCTTCTTGACAACCAAACCTTTTTATCAGCCTCCAAGACAGCCACTACCTAGCCTTTGCACTACTTAACCAACATTTAGAACCCATTAAGGGTCTGCTGCACCTACTGGTTACACCACACAACCATGATCAGAACTTAAAATACACAAACCCTAAATCCTATGACACATGTTTTATTTTCTGTTCTATTTTAGATTTCGCCTTGCCTTCCCACGGTTGTTACTAGCTATTAAAGAACTCGAATCCACTTTTTCTATTTTTTAATTGGTTGAAATTGAAATAGCTACAACTTTTCATGTTGAACACTTTTTCAAATTTTAAAATTTTCTATATTGACATCACGATTCTTTTAGACACACTTTTGGATCCAGGTTTCTGAAAATTTACTTGTCGCCGTTTTGGTCGTATCTTCTTCTACTTATATCGAAAACAATTTTTCTATTATTTTAATTGAAAAGAAAAGAATTTTCAATGACTTTTCCAAATTCTGAGATTAACTAGTCCAAAAATAAATTTCAAAATGATTGAAATATTTGTTATGTTTTTTCAAACTTAGGTGTAAATCTAAATCCTTCTTCCTCAGCCAGAACCCGTCTACTTCCTTCATATAAATTTCTTAGGACATTAACTTATGAATTTATTCGTGCCAAGGTATTAGAGAGCATGTAGTTGTGATTATAGCTAGTGTTGTGCATCTTGCTTTCCGTATTCATGTTCGTATCAGCCTACTTCATCTTCCTTTTATTTGCCATGCAATATGAGAATTCTCACTCACTATTATCATTTTCACTTAGTAAATTGGCACATATTGAAATGACATATGAAATGTTACGATTGCTCTAGAAAACTTAATTTTTTGGTTATAAATTTGTGCATATGTGACATGCACTGTAACGATCCGGATTTTTGATCCATTTATTTTAAATATTTATTTGATAATATACTTGAATTTTTATATTTATGTTATCAATTTCGATTTAATATCGAATATATTAAATTATTGAAATACGAAATATAATTGAAATCAAAGTTAAAAACCGAATCAAAACAAATCGAATAACTGGTATTGTTGGATCTAGATTAACCCTAGAGGGGGGTGAATAGGGTTTATCATAGTTTTTAACTGAATTAAATATCTAACGAGATATATAATAATAAACAGATCACAGAATATAGCTGAAACAGAAATGCAGAAAATAAATCACACACAGATATACCCAGCTTCGGCAAAACCCTGCCTATTGCTGCATTACTAAGGTTTCTACTAGGTGATAGAATAGATCCCGCATACAAGACCATGTACACTCGCAAACCCTGCTCCTATTCTAACCCAACACTCAAAACCGTAGACTGATCTATAGACCCTAGACCAGATTTCTCCCGAATTACAAACCCATAATCCGTAACCCTAGTTTTTTACAGATTCTAGTAAACTGTCAGTCAACACCCTGACTGATTCTCCTAGATTTTACAGAATTCTAGAAACTATTTGAGACAATTTAAAACCAAAATCGAAAATACAAAGCAAATTAAGAAAGAAAAACCCTAGGAGTTTAAATTAAAGGGTTATCCCCTTTTAAACTTGGCTGGCCACTTTGAAATGGTTCCACCCTTGTTCTCTTTTATCTCCCGATCTCTTTCCCTTTTGTAAAAATGGCGGCGGCTACGAGGTATTGCTAGGGTTTCTTCAATTTTCCTTTGATCGAATCAACGACGTGATAAGAGTGCTCTGGATATTGATCTCTGAAGGGTCTTGTCGTTGTAGCTTGATTTCTGATGTCGATTTGCTTGAGCTCTCACTTGAACGAAACCCTAAAAATTGTGAGTAATTCAGATTTAACTCTTTGCTTGAATTTGTGATGCTTGGTTTCGATCTCAAAATTGCCTGTGATGATTGGTGATATTATATAAGATTATATAATCCTATAATTACTCACTGATTTCACCAATATTGACTTGATCTGAGATTGCGGTTTTCCCTTTTTGAAATTCTTGATAAAATCGGCTTTAACTGATGAAATATGTTGTCTTGTTTGCCTTGATGAATTTTGGACTTGATTGTGGCCTTTTGTGTTGTTTTCCTCTTTTGATTTGGTCCTACTGTTTCTCGGCTTTACTGATGAAATTTGTTACCATAAAAAAATTGAGCATTTCTGGAAAGATATTCTTTGATTTTCTGGCCCCTTGCGTGTATTCGGAAATCAATAGAAATTGATTTTTGCCTTTCCATATACGAATTTAGACGGTTTTGAAAATGTTCTTGCGTATAAATTTGTTTGCACATTTCTTGCCATATATGTTGCTGTGCTCTCTGCATTTTGTATGTCACTTACCAATTTCTGAATTCAATTAAACAATCTTCCAGTTATATAAAAATCTGCTTTGAAGAAAAAACTACATGTAAGCTAAAACTCTTTAGCCATTGAGTCCTGTTTCCATTGCATTCAAATGCACTCTTGAAACCTAAGCAAATATGTGTCTGCTGCATGTAAAAATTGCATACTTGCTTCACTGATCTAAGTATGCACAGTTGACTCAACTTTGTGTTTGCACAACAAATTTCCTGCACTGATTTGCATCATCTGTTTCTTCATGTATACTGAAGTGTTGCACTGCTTTGTACTTGAAGAAGTACTGTTGTACACCCATCCATGCTTGCTGTGTTCTTGAACTTTTGTTGTTGCTCCACCTTGCTTTTACATGCACCATTAGTTTGTTGTTGTGTTCACGCTGCATATGTACACTTGCACTTGATTACACATGAAGACTTATATTGCTTCATACTGTCTCATGTTAGCATGCTTATGTCCATGCTACTATTACTGCTCAACCATGGCTGCCATATATTGTTTAGAATACACGTGAACCATGTCTTGTATCCTACCTGTTCATGCTGAAATCTGTGCCATGTAGGTCTAGAAAATTGTGAACTTGCTTCACTTTTGAACTTGAGATACTGCACCATATTTGTGCAATGACACTTGTGCACCTTCATATGTGTATTTCTGAACCTCATCACTGCTGTTTCTTTCATGTTGCTTTATGTATTTACAACAATGTAAACTTGACTCTGTTCATGTCCATCTGAAACCATGGTTACTCTACTGTATTGTGTTGAACTATGATGTTATACTATGTTTGAAATTTATACTTTGCTGCTTCATGCTCCATACTTGAATAGTACAGTGCTTTCTCCATCTATGATGCTTGCCATGTCGAGCTCCATACATATATTACATATATACATATAAGTTTGTTCCTTTATGAACCATCCATAAGCTCGACCATTTTTCTTTGAGTTTGAAACTTGAATCTACTATGTAAGCTTGCTTGTATGCTGCTTGTTCACCCTTGTTAGTTACTGCTGCACTACTTTGCTGTTTTGATGTCCATGCACTTGTGTTCTTCCATATTCATTTCAGTCTTGAATTACTTTTTGGCTTGTTCTTGAATTCTGGCCTGACTTTGAAAACTGTTTTCACTTGTGCATTTATATATGTGTATATATACACAACAGTGTGTGTATACATATGCTGTGCACGTGTAAATTATTTATCAGCAGACAGTTGCACTGTGTTGTGGCTGTTCAGAATCAACTGGTTCTGATCAACAAACCAGTGTAGCATGTTGAGGCTGATCAGTGCGTATATACATATCAGATCAAGTCATGAAAAATGATGAGAAACACACCAGAAATCTGAGGCAAATAAAATTTTTAAAAATAAAATTTATATTCGCATATATTCAATTTGAATTCTATTGCAGTGTACTGTGTGTGTGTTTCATTGTGACAGGTAAGAAGATGATGACTGGACTGACAGAGAACTGTGAAGACAGAAGATTGAATACAGAAGACAGTGTGGTGTATCAGTGTATCAATGTGTTTGTAAATTTAAAAAGAAAACTGAGTGATTGTATATGTATGAGATGTATAGTCGAGTGTGAGTGTGAGAAGCTGTATATATATATATATGAATTGTACTGAAGTTTGTAATAAACAAATTTTATTATATTATTGTTGTCATACAAACTTGTCTATTTTATTCAGTTTATTTACAAGTAAAATATTATGTGAAGTGTTTAATTAGTGGAGTTGTAAATAATTGTACTGTTTGAATGTTTGAAATATAATATCCAATTTAAATAAAATACTGTATAATTATATGAATGTCTGTACAGTCGTATTCTATTTAAATATAAATATTATATTCCTGTCTGTGATCTATATATAGAACAGTATAGTAACAAACACATTTAAAATAATATTTATTTGGTTGTTATCATCAAACAAAAATCATATAATTGTGTATACAACTACGTTATATACAGCAATCTTCCCCTTTTGATGATGACAAACAAATAAAAGATTTTGAGCACAATAAATGTGTTTGACATTAAATTTTTAACTCCCCCTATTTATTAGCTCCCCCTACAATAGAAACTCCCCCTATAACTGTGCGTGAGTGAACTGAATGAATAATAATGATTTATAATGAATTTTCAAAATTAAAAATATTTATAAAATATTCACTCATAAATCAAAATCTCAATCCATTCCCCCTTTTTTGTTATCATCAAAAGAATACAGAATTGAAAAATGACTAAAATATAATATCAGCTTAAGAGGAAGAACGATCATCATAAATCTCAATCAGTCAAACAAAAATCATAATAAACTGAGAACTGGTGGCATATTTCACATTGTAGAAAATGACGGATTTACGATGAATTTTATATATTATGGAGAGAGTTTCAAAAACATATATTTTCAATTATTTTCCAAAAGATTTTATAAAAAATAAAGCATAAAATACAGTGATGGATTTGGACTATAATTATAAATTCAACTTAAGTGAAAAAATCAGATAGTCTCAAATCCCTGTAGCTATCAATCAACAAATCATAATACTTCATAAGACATTAACACATTTTACAGATTAGAACATGGATTGATAGGTTGGTTTTTATAAACACCAAGGAGGATTTCAGTTTAATTTCAATTTAGCTTATTTATTTAAGAGCACACTGACCACACATAACTAGAGCTTGGATTTTTAAATGAGGTCGGTCGCAGCTTAAATTATAAGTTGTCTCATAACCATGCATGACCAGAGCTTGGATTTTTAAATGAGGTTAGAGACACACTTATGTATTAATTATATTTATTATTTTCAACTTTAAAAGGAAAAACTCCTCGGTATATAAAACCAATTTGAATGATAGAAAAGTGGTAGGTACAGAAATGGACTGTGAAATAAATTTCTAAATTAATTATGTTATGAAATATGATCAACTGTACCGAGATCATTGAAAATTTCAATTGTCACTAATTCTGAATAATAGCATAGTCCAATTTCCATCACAAATATTTTCACTGTTTATTCAAAAAGATTTTTAACAAACATTAAACTCTCCACATTAATATAAAAAACATGATGGATGGCAGAATAATGGTAGATAAAGAAAGATGGTCGTGAAATAATTGCCAGTTCAAAGATATTATAATAAATATTCAACCATCAAGAAAATCCAGATAAAATCTCCTCTTGTTGTGAAATATACTGCAGTTACAATTCATCACAATTTCAAAATCTGATAATAATTTGATGAGTTATAAATACCGTTCAATTTGGAAATTGATTTCAATTTCTGAATGAATAATCAATAAATAATTTTAAAATTGAAAGTCAATCATAAGAGGGATATGGAAAAACTATACAAGCCAAGAAGAAAAAAAGATGTATACATGAATTCAACACTTCTGATACCAATTGGTGTCTCTATATATGAGGATTTTAAAAATTATACTGGAGACGAACAAGAATATCATAGATAACATAATTTTAATCACAGAGCCTAAGCAGACAAGCATGTTAATTTCATCTATCAGAGCATGGTATATATTTGATACCAAAACAGGCTGTCACCAAAAATATTTACAAATCAATTTCTTTTAATCAGAGCAGCATGATAACCAACTGTAAAGCAGACTTGTCAAGATATTTCTGATGGTCTCCAAAAAAATTTCATGATTCAAGATAAAAACAATATAGTTTATTTGAAATCATTTGAAGGAATATGTAAATCTCAAGATTCAATGAATTGATCATACCATATTATAAATTTCAGTTTTAAGATTTGTGTGAGATTCAATAAATCAACAATTTCAAATGATTTTAAACAAGCAAATATTCAAATCAAATAATCATGAAATAACAGTGAATTTTAAGACCATATTTTCAAAGAAATTTTCATAAGTGTTTCTGACAAGTACCGAAGTAATTTCAGATCATTTACATCAAGATTTAGGGTTATTCATAATCTATAAAATTTAGAAAATAATTTATTTGAAATCACATGAATCAATGTCAAGTTTTGAGATATAATGAATCAGTCACACAAAATTGATAATTTCAAATTTTAGAGGTGTGTGATATTTAGAATATCAAGAATTTTTGATGATTTCAAACAAATAAATTTCAACAATAATGATCTTGAATAAAGATGAGATTTAAGATGTATCACTGAGATTTAAGACAGATTAAAATTTCCAAGCCAATCTGAAAATAAATGAAATTATCACAACTGATAAGTAGCAGTGTGCTGTAATGAGTATAACATTTTAAGTTTTTCTAAAATGAATTAGAAGAAAACTCAAAACAGCAGTGTTGTGTGAAATTCCATCAAACTTTCAGATCTTCAAAAAAAATTTAGAATTCAAAATTAACAATGTTCAAGATATGACACAAATACCTCAACACTATGTTATGAATAAATAAACTTCAAAACAATTGTAGATATTTAAAAGATTAAATTCAAGATCTGGAAATAATTAAAACATCAGAGTTCTATTCAACTAAAGTGAATTTCCAGAAAATATGAGTTCAACAATTGGAAGTTAATGAAGACCAGAAGAAGTTACAATGATATGACGGTGATAAACCAAACAAAAGAAAACAAAGAAAAAAAATAAACAGAAGAGATAGAAGGAGAAATAAACAAAAATAAAAAAATAAAAACATATTTACAAAGGTGAGTTTAGAGATCATACCAGAATCCAATGTAAATCACAATCTCTATCTCAACGGTCTTGGTTAAGGAACTGTGAATGATTACAGAAGTATTGGGCAGCTTGAATCCAAATCTCTTTTTCCTAGCAGTTCCTCAGCCATCTTCGGTACCTAACTGTTTAGAGAATTAAGAGGTTTAACAAAAACAGTAAAACCACTCTCAGTTGTGTTCATATCTTTCGGTACCCAAACCTGTTTGTATAACAATCCATCAGAATTTACCTTTGTACCCTTAGGAACCCAAATCTGTTTGCATTTTACGAAGCCTGTTTTATTTCCTTTTGGGATCCAAGATCGTTTAAGAGGTTTATTATAAAACAATTTATCATCACAATTTTGATTCAAAAAACCTTTGAAACTTTTAGAGTTCAAATTTTCAAAGCAGTTCTTTCCAAAACAGTTTGAGGGATTTTTCAAATCATTTGAATTTTGTTTTCCAAAAACATCATTTTTCCCGAAGCCAAAACCAGATTTATTTCCAATAGAAACTTGGTTTTGTAACAGCATATTCAACTATTTTTCCCCATTAGAAAATTTATCCAAAGTTGATTCTAATCGTTGAATTTTGGATTTTAGATCACTATTTTCTTTTAGTAAATTTGAGTAATTATTTATAGCGATCTTCTGTTTAGCATTGGACTGTTTCAAAACCAAATTCTCATTTTCAAGCAATTTAATTTTGGCTTAGGATTCGGAAATTTCAAGTTCAAATCGTTTTTTTTTCAGACTCAAAATTCTTCGATTTTTCAATCTCGTTTTCAAGTTCTTTCAAAATCAAACCACTTTTCACCAAATTTTCATTGTCAACAATTTCAAATTTGGAATATATATTAGTCTTAAAAATTTCAAATTCCTTTTGTAAAAAGTTATTCAAACTTGATAACTCAATCTTGTTTTCTTTTAAAATCAGAATTTGCTTTTCAAACTTTTGAATATTTTTATTGAGATGAATAAGATTGGTTTTCAATTTCAAACAATTTTTGCAATCTGAATTTGAAGAATTTTTAAAATATTCAAGTTGTGATTCCAAATCATTGATTTTGCTGGTCAACTCAAGATTTTTATATTTCAGAAATTTGTTTTCGGATTGGAGTTTATCAACAGACTTAGTTAGATCAGCACACATATAAAATAATCTTCATATGAGAAATTTCCTGTCTCATCGTCTGTTGAATCTCCATCGACTGATCCATCTGGATTTTCATTTGTAAATCTTGTTAAGCAGAACTCTAAATCTGAGTTGAATTTATCGGGTTTTGAGCCGTGGTTGTCAGATCTTCCATACTTCGTATTGAGAGTATTCCAGATTTCCTTTGCAGATAAACAATGATAGATAAGATTAAACTGTTCAGTATTAAGATAATCAAATATGATTTTCATAGCACGAGCATTGAAAGTAATATCTGCACCATTAAACCCATTGATAACAACATCCCAACATTTAATATTAATAGACTTTAAATAAAATTCCATTTTGGATTTCCAGTTTGAAAAATCTGTTCCATCGAAAATAGTTGAAAATGAACTGGACTGACTCTTTATCGACTGACAACAAGGATCCATGATTCTAGGGTTAATGAGATTACCAGGCTCTGATACCACTTGTTGGATCTAGATTAACCCTAGAGGAGGGTGAATTGTGTTTATCACAGTTTTTAACTGAATTAAATATCTAATGAGATATATAATAATAAACAGATCACAGAATATAGCAGAAACAGAAATGCAGAAAATAAATCACACACAGATATACCCAGATTCGGCAAAACCCTGCCTACTGCTGCATTTCTAAGGTTTCTATTAGGTGATAGAACAGATCCCGCATACAAGACCATGTACATTCGCAAAACCTGCTCCTATTCTAACCCTACACTCTAAACCGTAGACTGATCTATATACCCTAGACCAGATTTCTCCCGAATTACAAACCCGTAATCCCTAACTCTAGATTTTTACAGATTCTAGTAAATTGTCAGTCAACATCCTGACTGATTCTCCTAGATTTTACAGAATTCTATAAACTGTTTGAGACAATTTAAAACCAAAATCGAAAATACAAAGAAAATTAAAAAAGAAAAACCCTAGGAGTTTAAATTAAAGGGTTATCCCCTTTTAAACTTGGTCGGCCACATTGAAATGGTTCCACCCATGTTCTCTTTTATCTCCCGATCTCTTTCCCTTTTGTAAAAATGGCAGCGGCTACGAGGTATTGCTAGGGTTTCTTCAATCTTCCTTTGATCGAATCAACAACGTGATAAGTGTGCTCTAGATATGGATCTCTGAAGGGTCTTCTCATTGTAGCTTGCTTCCTGATGTCGATTTGCTTGAGCTCTCACTTGAATGAAACCCTAAAAATTGTGAGTAATTCAGATTTAACTCTTTGCTTGAATTTGTGATGCTTGGTTTCGATCTCAAAATTTCCTGTGATGATTGGTGATATTATATAGGATTATATAATCCTATAATTACTCTCTGATTTCACCAATATTGACTTGATATGAGATTGCGGTTTTCCCTTTTTGAAATTCTTGATAAAATCGACTTTAATTGATGAAATATGTTGTCTTGTTTGCCTCGATGAATTCTGGACTTGATTTTGGCCTTTTGTGCTGTTTTCCTCTTTTGATTTGGTCCTACTGTTTCTCGGCTTTACTGATGAAATTTGTTGCCATAAAAAAATTGAGCATTTCTGGAAAGATATTCTTTGATTTTCTGGCACCTTGCGCGTATTTGAAATCAATAGAAATTGATTTTTGCCTTCCCATATATGAATTTAGACGGTTTTGAAAATGTTCTTGCGTATAAATTTGTTTGCACATTTCTTGCCATATATGTTGCCGTACTCTCTGCGTTTTGTATGTCACTTACTAATTTCTAGATTCAATTAAACAATCTTCCAGTTATATAAAAATCTGCTTTGAAGAAAAAACTGCATGTAAGCTAAACTCTTTAGCCATTGAGTCCTGTTTCCATTGCATTCAAATGCACTCTTGAAACCTTAGCAAATATGTGTTTGCTGCATGTAAAAATTGCATACTTGCTTCACTGATATGAGTATGCACAGTTGACTCAACTTTGTGTTTGCACAACAAATTTCCTGCACTGATTTGCATCTTTTGTTTCTTCATGTATACTGAAGTGTTGCACAACTTTGTACTTGAACAAGTACTGTTTTACACCCATCCATGCTTGCTGTGTTCTTGAACTTTTGTTGTTGCTCCACCTTGCTTTTACTTGCACCACTAGTTTGCTGTTGTGTTCACGCTGCATATGTACACTTGCACTTGATTGCACATGAAGACTTATATTGCTTCATACTGTCTCATGTTAGCATGCTTGTGTCCATGCTACTATTACTGCTCAACCATGGCTGCCATATATTGTTTAGAACACACATGAACCATGTCTTGTATCCTACCTGTTCATGCTGAAATCTGTGCCATGTAGGTCTGGAAAATTGTGAACTTGCTTCACTTTTGAACTTGAGATACTGCACCATATTTGTGCAATGACACTTGTGCACCTTCATATGTGTATTTCTGAACCTCATCACTGCAGTTTCTTTCATGTTGCTTTATGTATTTACAACAATGTAAACTTGACTCTGTTCATGTCCATCTGAAACCATGGTTACTCTGCTGTATTGTGTTGAACTTTGCTGTTATACTATGCTTGAAATTTATACTTTGCTGCTTCATGCTCCATACTTGAATAGTACAGTTCTTTCTCCATCTATGATGCTTGCCATGTCGAGCTCCATACATACATATATTACATATATACATATAATTTTGTTCCTTTATGAACCATCCATGAGCTCGACCATTTTTCTTTGAGTTTGAAACTTGAATCTGCTGTGTAAGCTTGCATGTATGCTGCTTGTTCACCCTTGTTAGTTACTGCTGCACTACTTTGCTGTTTTGATGTCCATGCACTTGTGTTCACCCATATTCATTTCAGTCTTGAATTTCTTTTTGGCTTGTTCTTGAATTCTGGCCTGACTTTGAAAACTGTTTTCACTTGTGCATTTATATATGTGTATATATACACAACAGTGTGAGTATACATATACTGTGCACGTGTAAATTATTTATCAGCAGACAGTTGCACTGTGTTGTGGCTGTTCAGAATCAACTGGTTTTGATCAGCAAACAAGAAAAATGATGAGAAACACACCAGAAATCTGAGGCAAATATAACTTTTAAAAATAAAATTTATATTCGCATATATTCAATTTAAATTCTATTGTAGTGTACTGTGTGTGTGTTTCATTGTGGCAGGTAAGAAGATGATGACTGGACTGACAAAGAACTGTGAAGACAGAAGATTGAATACAGAAGACAGTGTCGGTGTATCAGTGTATTAATGTGTCTGTAAATTTAAAAAGAAAACTAAGTGATTGTATATGTATGAGATGTATAGTCGAGTGTGAGTATGAGAAGCTGTATATATATATATATATGAATTGTACTAAAGTTTGTAATAAACAAATTTGTTTGAAATAAAATATTATATTATTGTTGTCAAACAAACTTGTCTATTTTATTCAGTTTATTTACAGGTACAATATTCTGTGATGTGTTTAAATAATGGAGTTGTAAATAATTGTACTGTTTGAATGTTTAAAATATAATATCCAATTTAAATAAAATACTGTATAATTATATGAATGTCTGTACAGTCGTATTCTATTTAAATACAAATATTATATTCCTGTCTGAGATCTATATATAGAACAGTATAATAACAAACACATTTAAAATAATATTTATTTGGTTGTTATCATCAAACAAAAATCATATAATTGTGTATACAACTACGTTATATACAACAAGTATAAATTCTATTTAAATATATACGATAATAATAATAATTTATTATCGAGAAATTTATTTGTTTGAATTTAAATTATATTATATCAATTTAATATGGGTATTTTATATACGTTCAAATTAATTTATATAATCTATTTTGTTGAATTCAGAATAGTGTTATAACATTATAACGTCGGTCAGTATGTAGAATTAAAGGTTCGTAATTTCAAGTAATGGACTCCGATATTATTTTAGTGGATAAGCATTAGATCAAATCGATATTTGTTTAAAATAAAGTGAAAATCTCTATATATCAAATCACAATTTAATTCCATGTTCCTATCCTACCCTAAGTTCCCTAATGACTAAGTTTGCATCCTCTATAAAATACGCGACTTCCTCCCCTTAAATTCTTTTCCTTGTATTTGTTCTCTGTAAAGCAAAATTCTAAGCTTGAAAACAAAAATTGTTGTTCCTTTGTATATCGCAACATACCCTATTCCCATCCTCTTTTCATTTTGTTCCTCTGAAAGAAACTAAAACCCGAACTCTTCAAATTTGAAATCCTCTCCTCTCCTCGATTTAAAATTAAAAGACCTCGCCTTCGTATGTTATTCATTCTTTAAATCCGAAATCCATTTCAAAGAAGTTCTTTTTCATAGTTAAAATCAAATCCTTCCTCTCGAAATAAAAAACCAAATTCAACTCCCCATGAAATCGTTATATTTCTGATGCATTGAAATAATGATCGAGAGAGCTTCTTCTTCTTACAAGTTTAAAATTACTCGATTACCATTTCCGTGTTGGATTGTTATTGCAAGAACTAGGGTTGCGGTAGTGGGATACAGTGGAGTTCGATGTATTGATTTTCGAAATGGGTTGAACTGGGGGGTCGAGCTATGAAGATCGAACAAGGTATCGTGATTTTTGGTGGCGACTTTGGGAGGAGGTGAGCGCATTGATCTTCTGGAATGGTGCTTATCAAGCGCTGAAGTTTGGGAAAAGCATGTGTGGCTAAAAGGGAGGATTGCGTGATGATTTCGATTGGAGTGGATGCCGCATTGGGTTTTCAGGAGTCGTGAGTTACTGTAACAAAGGGCGGCATGAAGGACGTCGAGCTCCTTGTCTCGATGATGAGATGCTAAAATAAAAGAGACGATTTTATTGAGGCATTGCAATGAAGTATGGGTAAATAAGGGATGTTAGTGTATGCAAGAGGGAGGTTGACATGCCAGGTGAAATGGTCTTGGAATTTTCAAGGAAAAAGTGTCAAGATCATTTTGTAGTCTAAAAATGATGAATAAGCTATAACTAATTACCAATGAACTAGTGACCATTGTTTATTTCATTTAAAACTTATAATATGTATATTTGTCGAAGTTGACTGGGGAAGGAGTTTTAAACATGGATTGAAAGTGGGATTTGGTCACAGAGAGGGTGAAATGCCTAGAGGGGTTTGTTGTTTATATGGTTAAGGGTAATTTTTATTTATTTATTTATAGTTAACTAATGGTATTTCATTTATTTTGATTCAAATATAAACTATAACGCTATATAAAAATTCATCAGATTTTGACGAAGGCTACGTGTTCGAGTCAAATTGGGATGAACGAGAGCCAGTGGTGATTTTCAATTTAATTAAACATCTGTTTAAATTAAATTGAAAACAAATCGCTTTTTTGCCGATTAAATTCACGGTGAGGAAATCTCACTAAATTTATTTATTTTGAATTATTTTTAGTCGTTAAAAATAATTGATGGTTGTTTGGTTGCACTGAAATATTATTATGGCTATTAAATATTATTTAGGATTGATGTTTATGGTTATTATATATATATATTGGTGATTGGATAGTTCCCGCAGTACCATTAGCGGATGCCCGCAGTATCATTAGCGGATGACCCTATACGCCCCCACGCTATGATAGTGGATGACCTTCTATACCGCGATATCCTACCTCGAAGCAGGATGTGTATTATTTATGTTGGCTAACGTCTGTGGATGCAGAAAAACAGGTTGGAGGGATCCAACCGGATTCCTCAAAAATATTATTATTTGTTTTTTTCATATATATGATCATATATGATGTGTAGAAAGTCCGGGATTGATAATTGATTGTTTTGGATGTTTAAATATCACTGGGCTAAAATGTGGATTTATAAAAATATCGTGAAAGGAAATTTTAAGATTTAAAAAGGGAAAATCTATTTTTCTAAAACAAAATTTGAATTTCGAATGGGCTATTGAAATATTAGCTTGTTTTGAATATATAAAACAAGTATTGAAATTTATAAATGATGTTTATAAATTAAATAATACAGGAAATTGAAGTAAATTTATAAATGATGTTTATAAATAAAATGGAATAATTTTCCTTGGTTAATGCATAGGGATTGGGAAGAAATTATAAACAATGTTTATAAATGAAATGGATAATTATCATTGGATAATTGAGAATTTATATTCAAATGTGAATTTAAAATAAGAATTGGGAATCGTTTTAAATAGAAAACGATGAAATATATTCTGATGTCCGGAATGTAAATCTAATTGTATAATCAAATTAGATTACACTGAATTCATAAAATAAATTTTATCTAGAAAGGATATTGAAATTTTATTAATTAGAAATTAAGATTTGAAATTTAATATTAAAATAGATTCTATATTATATATAGACAAGTTATAAAATAAAATAGTCCAAAATAGGAATTTGGTTTCAAATGAATATTTAAAGGGAAGCTTGCTTTGATTTAAAAAACAAGGGAATTAATTATTAAACGATGTTTTATGAATCCAATGAAAGAAATTATCATTTGATAGTTTAGAAGTTGAATTCGAATATGAATTTAAAAATAGAATTTGGAATCGTTTCGGAAAGAGAACGACTGATTTTATTACGGAATTCAGAATATAAACTAAATTGAGAAAATCCAATGGATTATAATTAAAATTAGAATTCATCAAATTGTATAAACTAATTTATTTCTGATGGAATTAGAAAATATTTTAGAAATGGAGTTGTAATTGAATTAATAACTGAGCAATGAAAAATCAACGATTAGAGATAATCGAAAATATTAAGTTGGATTTGAAAACATAATTTAATATATATTAAAAATATATTAGAATGGAGTTGAAATTTGTTTATAAACGAAGTTTAAATGTTATATTTAAATATAATTAAAACAAACTCGCCACGGCGCGGCAGTTCGTAAGTTGGAGTTTCGAACTTCAATTGAGTATATAGAACTCAATTTAAGTCGGAATTATTTGAAACAAGAATCGTCAGGACCGATTTGATAATAGTTTTCTAATGGAAGAGAAAAATCTGGATTTCAGAAAACCCGTAACTTCCCCGTAAAGGAAAGCGGCGGATAGTTCGAGAACAAGCCACAACAGAACGCATATAAAAGGACATTTCATTGTATATTACAACAATGCATCAGATTACAAGAATATACAGAGTATAAATGAATATTACACAGAAATATCAGAGATTTAAATTACATTTAAATACATAGCAGCGGAAAATAATATAATACACAACTAGAAGAGATATACGGATACAGAGCTTTCCGGATATCATTCCAGCTGTAAACCAGGATCCTATGAACATAAATCTGCAAAACCAAAACTACTAGCTGCCCGTGTCGAAAATAGGGGCACCCAGAGTTTAGGTCAAAACAATAAACTCCAGGTCAGTCATGTGACTGGTGTGAGAACTAAAACAGTTAATCTTTATTTTTAAAGTTAGGTAAATCAAGGGACCACGCCGTATAACACGGAACGGGATTCCTCCCAAGAATACCAGTGCATATAAGTAAACAGCGCAATGCTTTTCTAAAAATGAAGCTATTATAAGACCCAGGTCCCATCACACAATGCAACACAGCCGAGGATAGGGTTTTCCCTTATAATAGCCAAACATGCTTAGTACGTTTAAAACAAATCATTTGATACTACTATAAGTGCATAGTGTATAAAACAACTTCAAATCATAAGTATCAATCATAGGCGGCATGAATGCCCCATAACACTATGTCGCCATATATAAGTTTACAATCAAAACCGCAAGACGTCGTATTGGAAGTTGGGTTATCATTTATGGTATGAACCGAGGCTAGGGGCAAGATCCTCACCGATTCGAGACTGTCTAGTTCGAGCCTCAGGAACAGCCGCAACTGCCCCATGGATCGTCAGGGCCGGTCCACCGATGTGGATTATCATGCCTGAACACTACGTTTCCCCGCCCTTTGGGGCGTAAATCTGGCCCGTCAGCCGACCAGAAGCATCGGCCGAAACCGATATCACGAGGCGCCTCGCTTTTCAGCAAGTAATAATAAGCAATATCCACATGAGTCAAACTCGTCAGCCAGTTCAAGCACTGACGCCACTCCTAACTAGAAAGAAACGCATGTCCTTCCTGAGGTCCGTCTCCCGTTTTTAGTTCATACCGGGTGTGATACTCGCGAATCAACGTTACACAAAGCTACGCCACACAAGGCCGTGCTTTGATCATCAACCACAAGACTTTGCTTTTCAACAGAAGCCTTGATCATTTGCCACTTAGGCATGCCACACAGGCAATTCACTCCATGCAACTGATATCCATCAATATATAACCCCTGAGCTCGTACGTCTCAGAGAAGGGCGTTAAGCAAGAGAATAAATTCTCCGTCGCCAAACAGGTATATATATTTAATAGAGATCAATCACACGGACTAAAATCCAATGTCAGACACACCGTCCATTTACAAGTCCGTTCTGGGTCTGAACGAAACCGGAGGCACTTTCCACGCATATCCATCCATCTCCAAGTACGTCTGGACGACCACCAACTATTTCCATCCTCTCGGGTGTACAGCCCAATCAGGATCGTCGGTAATTATCCAAACGATGTGAAGACTTCCGGTCTTCTACCACCGTCTTCATCTTCGACATATCGTCGTATCAGTTATTCAGAATGGGATAAACCCGGTCCTTCCGAATAACTCGCGTATATTTTAAATAAGTGTTACACAAACACAACATACGCCTCATTCCAATTCATTAGTCACTAACCGTAAATTAATCAAGAGAATAATTCCCCAAATATTAACCCCGAAGGCCGAAACCAACATCAGATCAATATTCAGAAAACCATTCTGCTTGGCTAACCGACAGTTAGTTTCTAAATTTCACATTCATAGGGAAAGGTTCCCATTAATTTTATCCAGGATAAATTCCTTGAATTTATTCTTTATTCTATTTTTGAATCTCAATTCAAACTAGTCGGGATTAGCGAACCTTACCGAAGTAATTATTTATTTTAATTTCCCCATCCCAACCTATTCATCCCATGAAGTAAAACTGGTAATACTTCATATCTAACACCACAGTGTTATCGGTAAATTCAATTACCATTTCACGTTCAAATCTAATTAAAGATTTAACTATCGCCTGGAGCAAAACTGGTGATACTCCATTTTCGATCATTTCAATCTAATTAAAGATTCATTAAAACTCCAATTAGTTTTAATCTTTAACTGGGTTAAAGAATCAGTGTCATTTAAAACACGGTTCACGATAAACCCAAAATCACATTCCATTAATTATCGGGTTAAAGAACAAGTGTTATTTAAAACACTGTTCACGATAAACCCAAAAATCAATACCAACTCAATTCCAATTAAATATCATTTAATTGGTACACTTCATTAAATCTAAAATAAAAAGATTTAATCTTTTCTCAACTGGGTTCAAGAACAGTGTTAGTGAAGACACCATTCACGACAAACCCAAATCACATTTGATATTAAACACAAGGCTCTGAATAGAAAATATACCGGCTTATATTCAATATCAAATTCTACGACTAACAAATATCGTATTGGAAATAACGATATATATATCTATATCTTTCAAATTTCCATAACAACATTTGTATGATCACGAAATCCAACATCGAAATATTCCGAAGACAATTTCGGTTCAAATCCATTCCAATGCAATCATTGGAAATTTTGGTTATTTTCAAAACCATTTCAAATTCAATTTATTTATTTAAAAATAAATAGAATTATAATTCTAGTTCAAAACTAGTTCATTTCGATAAAAATCTATTTTTATCTTTTCAAATATGGAGTTTTTCATCCCAATTCTGTCTAAATCATTTCTTATGATTTTTCACAAATTATTACTATTTTTAATAATTTTATCAAGGCCTGTACAGTCGATTTCCATCAACGGCCATCGAACTGCACTTATAGCGACCTTTTTCAAATTTGATTTGGACATAATTCCAAATCCAACCGTTAGATTTCTAATTTCTAATATTCGTTAGAAAGCTCTTTTCGATACGAACCCAACGGTTCCGGTTTTAGGAGAATCCGACGGTCGGATCTCCCGTAATGTCCGTTTGAAATAAATGGTCGAAATTCACGAACTGCCGCGGCGCGGTGCGTTCTATTCATGCCATTATATTATATATATATAATATATATAATATATACTTCGTCGATTTCTATTTAAAACGAATTATATAAATAGTTTTAAAATCGTTTCAAAAGCAATTTCAACTTTCTTTTCAATTCAAATCAAAATTGAATTCTTCTTTATAAATTCGTTTTAAAATTCATTTCTATTCAATTCAAATTTCAATTCAATTTGAATTCATTTCAGTTCGCTTTCAATTCAATTTGAATTCGTTTTCAATTTAATTCAATTCCAAAGTCGTTTTCTATTCGATTCAATTCAAATTGGTTTTCTATTCGATTCAATTCAAATTGGTTTTCTATTCGATTCAATTCAAATTGGTTTTCTATTCGAATCAAATTCGTTATATATTCAATTGAAATCACATTCGTTTTCTATTCAATTTATTTCGAAATCGTTTTCAATTCAATTCATTTAGAAATCGTTTTCAATTCAACTCATTTCGAAATCTTTATATATTCAATTCATTTCGAAATCATTTTCAATTCAACTCATTTCGAAATCGTTTTATATTCAATTCATTTCAAAATCGTTATATATTCAATTCATTTCGAAATGAATAAAATCGATATAAATATCGTTCACGTCAAAATGGCGTCAATCTAATCAACACGGCTTCATAAATTTCTATTTTCAAATATCCTATTTCAAATATTTCTTTTTTTCAAAATAGTTGTTATTATCAAAATATTTAGTTCAACACATGACCAATCTCAATGGATGAGTACTGTCAACACATGAACTTTTATTTTATATTGATAAAGATGTAAATTTTATTACTAAAATATTTCGTTCAACACATGACCAATCTCAATGGATGAGTACTGTCAACACATGAACCTTTATTTTATATTGATAAAGATGTAAATTTTATTACTAAAATATTTCGTTCAACACATGACCAATCTCAATGGATGAGTACTGTCAACACATGAACCTTTATTTTATATTATTCTTTATTTTCTAAATTCGAATGAGGCTCAATCAATCACCATATAAAATTAATTATATGGATTTTCATACATCACACGTATATGATAGCATTGAAAATAATAAACCATCAACCAAAGTGCACTACACTGTATAAGCATCAAATATAGATATCTAACGCTTATAACAGCCTATCAATCAATCGATCGACATATTTAATCAATCAGGATGAGTGAACTTCAAATTTCATCCCAACACCCGTGTGGGGTTTCAAACAATCAAACACAGATTTTATTTGTGCAGTTGGGCGATGTGTGAAATTTATCGTCCCAATCAATGTCCTTCAAATAGGTGTACATAAACAAACCGTCCGGTTTGTAAATGAATATTTTATTTTATTCACTTCACTATATTCATATTCACGTTAAAAATTCTATTTTTAACGATAAAACATTTTATTTTAACATACGAATTTCTATTCAGTTCATTCTTTAAATAAAATGGTATTTTTATTTTCTAACTTACTTTAGAAAATTTCGGCGGCATAACGGCACGATACTAGAAACGGGACGAGGCCTAGCCTTATCCCCGGTCTAGTGAAGGCCCACGCCATTCACACATCAATCAAATTCACCAAACAACCAATTCAAATCAAGTCATCTAACTAATTTATGCAACCAAACAAACAAGTCCATGGTCTGTGGACGATTGTGTCGGGTGCTACTAAGCACCGTCTGCATCCTAGTATATATATATATAAATAGAAAGGAAATTGAAAGGTGAGAAATTCTCACAGAGGGTTCCACTCCGCCATGCTTTGATTTTTGAACTGCTGAACTGTCTGGATCTACTTGAAATTCCATTGCAGTCTTTTCACGCTGTTCACAATAAAAATTATATTTTTATTGCTTCATTCAATAAATAAAAATCATATTTTTATTTTCCTTCATATATTTTTTTACAACGCTTCTTTCTATATGAAAATTATATTTCTATATTTTTACTTCTTCTACATAATAAAAATTATATTTTTATTCTTTCTATCATATAAAAATTATATTTTTATTACCTCTACTATATAAAGATCAAATTTTTACTAGTTATATAATATAAAAATCGTATTTTTATTCTTCCTATACTATAAAAATCCTATTTTTACTATCTACCTTATATAAAGATCATATCTTTATATCTTTTATAAATTAAAAATCGAATTTTTATTTCGCTTTCCTGTATATAAAAATTTCATCTTTCATTTTTCAAAGATTGTATCTTTATATTTATAAAAATCTTACCTTTTAAATAAAAATCGAACCTTTAACATCATAAAAATCATTTCTTTTCTAAAGTAAAAATCATATTCTTTGTATAGAAAAATCCTTTTTTTCTTTGCTCAAAAATCATATTTTTGTTATCTAAAAATCTCTTCTTTATCATATAAAAATCAATGCCATTATATATATATATATAAACCAATTTTTATCAAATTTAAAATTTATATATATTTTTTTAACTAAAAACTATATTTTTTTCCTTAAAAATCAGTTTCTCTCTAATTAAAATCGAAAGAAAGAAAGAAAAAAAAACAATACTTTTCTCTACAAAACAAAGATAAAAAAAAAGGATCTCACTGTGTTTTCAGCGAGGGGGGATGTTCGTCAGCGGTGGGTCCATCAGGTGGCGTGCGCGACTTCGGGTTGGGTGGGCGAGCTCGCGGTGGCGCAGGGTATAAGGGAGGCGGCGGAAATAGGAGATCGGGGTTTTCGGGAGGGGCGGTTTTTAGTTAGAGGAGGTGGAGCGAGAGGATAGAGAAAGAAGAAGGAGGCGGTGGGGGTGATGAACGACGGTCAGATCGTGGAGGAGGGCGTCGAGGTGGGTGGAGCGACGATCATCGAAGGGGGGGGGGGGGCTGATTTTGGTATCGGGTTTTAATTTTTAGAAAGGGGGGGGGGCGGGTTTTGACTGAGGGAGAGAAATAAGGGGGGGTTATTATATAAATAAATATATATTTTATTATTAATCTTTCTAAATAGCAACTTTTATTTTCGACCTCTAAACGAGACCCACCGCCTGTCGTCCATAGCTAATTACCCCCATTCCGAACACAATGGGATATGTATCGTAAGTTGATTCGATCGTTTCGATCAGTTTTCGTCAAAATCAACATATAACTCTATATATTAAATTTGAACGTGCATTTCACTTTACTGGGGTCACATACTGACTTGGAAAATTCCAGAAAAATATTTTCTAGCCTCGTGTTGACGATACGGTCCTAACAAAACTAGTTTCGTCGAATTCCGAGACCGTTGGAAAAATGGTCATTTTCCAGTCGATTAAAATACTCTGAAACTGGTCAAACACGTTTTCCTTTGCCACGCTCACATATTGATTCGAAAAATTATGAAATTTGGAATCTAGCAATAATTTGACATTGCGGACCCAACAAAAGTGGTTTCGTCGAAATCCGAGGTCGTTTGCAAAATTTCCATTTTTAAGGGCCTGAATTCCATAGCGACTATTCAGAATTTTCAACTGGACATATCTTTTGATTCCCGCTATGAAATTTTGATTTTTCGGATTCGTTGGAAAGATATTATCAATTAGATCCTAATGTTTTTGGTTTCACTAAAATCCGGATTATTTTGCACCCGGTACATTCAATTGAAGTTTGAAATCGAATTATCGAACTACCGCGCCATTTTCAATTCTATTTATAATTATATATAAATATTTATATTCTAACGACGACGTATATAATATATACGTTCCAATTATATTCAAATTAAATTTCTCGTCGATTTTATTTAAAATAATTCATTTTAAATATTCAAAATTCGCTAAAATTGCCAAAATAAAAATTTTAAACTGGCCCAGATTTTCGGGTTGTTACAATCTCCCTCACTTAAAACTTTTCGTCCCCGAAAAGGAACAAAGTCGAAGTGGTTTGATTAATCAACTCTATGCTCGATCTGGCTTTCATTCTCCAACCTTTCAGTTTCTGAGAATTTTTAAATTCTTCAAAAATTTGGCTAACACCCTAAATTTTTGAAAAATTTCGCCATAACCTCCCCTGCACCGGGAGCATCGGGGAATTTCAAATAGCTTCCCCGGTCCTTCAGATCTCAAAAAGAAAAAGAAAAAAGACAAGCGGCTAGCCAATAGGCTCATAAAATCATCATCACCCAAACAAAACAGTAAATTATGTAGTAAACATGTACCTATTTGTCGGGCAAACAAATTTTATTCTCTGCTCTAGCCTCCTTGCTTTGACCTGTTCAATGTAAGTATATGTATATGCAAGCAAATGCGACCAATTATCAATACAATTCAATATCTGATTCAATTAGGCATAATGGTTTAAAATTATCAAACAAATAAACAAACAACACAAACATCAATCAATTAGTGGATTAGAGTTTCAAATCCATAATTTTGATATATATAGAAAAATCATGTTTTTGATGCCAATTCACAACAATGTGTTCTAACTATATTAGTTTTGGTTCTCACACCAGTCTAATGGAAATATATAGATATCACACCTTCGTCACTCGAATATAAATGCTGACGATGTTTCGAACCACCATCAGAACATCTCCGGGCTCCTAGAGTGCGGTCCTATATCCATCCAGTATATTAAAACTTCGAATATACGTTCATGACGCGTATATGCAAAATCTTTATATATTGGAATGTCCATAATAAAAATAAATAAATAATCAAATACGTTTAAAACGATTTAAATTTTCAAAACAAAATTGTTTTCATTTGAAAATATACTCTTCACACTCGTTCTAGGATACTACTGATCCTATCTCTAACGAGTCATTCTGATTGGATATTACTAATCCAATATCTGATGAATTCTTTCGTATGGTTCTAATGTGTCTTGTTCTCGAGCTCTGTAAACCAAAGCTCTGATACCAACTGTGAAAACCCGTAACTTCCCCGTAAAGGAAAGCGGCGGATAGTTCGAGAACAAGCCACAACAGAACGCATATAAAAGGACATTTCATTGTATATTACAACAATGCATCAGATTACAAGAATATACAGAGTATAAATGAATATTACACAGAAATATCAGAGATTTAAATTACATTTAAATACATAGCAGCGGAAAATAATATAATACACAACTAGAAGAGATATACGGATACAGAGCTTTCCGGATATCATTCCAGCTGTAAACCAGGATCCTGTGAACATAAATCTGCAAAACCAAAACTACTAGCTGCCCGTGTCGAAAATAGGGGCACCCAGAGTTTAGGTCAAAACAATAAACTCCAGGTCAGTCATGTGACTGGTGTGAGAACTAAAACAGTTAATCTTTATTTTTAAAGTTAGGTAAATCAAGGGACCACGCCGTATAACACGGAACGGGTTTCCTCCCAAGAATACCAGTGCATATAAGTAAACATCGCAATGCTTTTCTAAAAATGAAGCTATTATAAGACCCAGGTCCCATCACACAATGCAACACAGCCGAGGATAGGGTTTTCCCTTATAATAGCCAAACATGCTTAGTACGTTTAAAACAAATCATTTGATACAACTATAAGTGCATAGTGTATAAAACAACTTCAAATCATAAGTATCAATCATAGGCGGCATGAATGCCCCATAACACTATGTCGCCATATATAAGTTTACAATCAAAACCGCAAGACGTCGTATTGGAAGTTGGGTTATCATTTATGGTATGAACCGAGGCTAGGGGCAAGATCCTCACCGATTCGAGACTGTCTAGTCCGAGCCTCAGGAACAACCGCAACTGCCCCATGGATCGTCAGGGCCGGTCCACCGATGTGGATTATTATGCCAGAACACTACGTTTCCCCGCCCTTTGGGGCGTAAATCTGGCCCGTCAGCCGACCAGAAGCATCGGCCGAAACCGATATCACGAGGCGCCTCGCTTTTCAGCAAGTGATAATAAGCAATATCCACATGAGTCAAACTCGTCAGCCAGTTCAAGCACTGACGCCACTCCTAACTAGAAAGAAACGCATGTCCTCCCTGAGGTCGGTCTCCCGTTTTTAGTTCATACCGGGTGTGATACTCGCGAATCAACGTTACACAAAGCTACGCCACACAAGGCCGTGCTTTGATCATCAACCACAAGACTTTGCTTTTCAACAGAAGCCTTGATCATTTGCCACTTAGGCATGCCACACAGGCAATTCACTCCATGCAATTGATATCCATCAATATATAACCCCTGAGCTCGTACGTCTCAGAGAAGGGCGTTAAGCAAGAGAATAAATTCTCCGCCGCCAAACAGATATATATATATTTAATAGAGATCAATCACATGGACTAAAATCCAATGTCAGACACACCGTCCATTTACAAGTCCGTTCTGGGTCTGAACGAAACCGGAGGCACTTTCCTCGCATATCCATCCATCTCCAAGTACGTCTGGACGACCACCAACTATTTCCATCCTCTCGGGTGTACAGCCCAATCAGGATCGTCGGTAATTATCCAAACGATGTGAAGACTTCCGGTCTTCTACCACCGTCTTCATCTTCGACATATCGTCGTATCAGTTATTCAGAATGGGATAAACCCGGTCCTTCCGAATAACTCGCGTATATTTTAAATAAGTGTTACACAAACACAACATACGCCTCATTCCAATTCATTAGTCACTAACCGTAAATTAATCAAGAGAATAATTCCCCAAATATTAACCCCGAAGGCCGAAACCAACATCAGATCAATATTCAGAAAACCATTCTGCTTGGCTAACCGACAGTTAGTTTCTAAATTTCACATTCATAGGGAAAGGTTCCCATTAATTTTATCCAGGATAAATTCCTTGAATTTATTCTTTATTCTATTTTTGAATCTCAATTCAAACTAGTCAGGATTAGCGAACCTTACCGAAGTAATTATTTATTTTAATTTCCCCATCCCAACCTATTCATCCCATGAAGTAAAACTGGTAATACTTCATATCTAACACCACAGTGTTATCGGTAAATTCAATTACCATTTCACGTTCAAATCTAATTAAAGATTTAACTATCGCCTGGAGCAAAACTGGTGATACTCCATTTTCGATCATTTCAATCTAATTAAAGATTCATTAAAACTCCACTTAGTTTTAATCTTTAACTAGGTTAAAGAATCAGTGTCATTTAAAACACGGTTCACGATAAACCCAAAATCACATTCCATTAATTATCGGGTTAAAGAACAAGTGTTATTTAAAACACTGTTCACGATAAACCCAAAAATCAATACCAATTCAATTCCAATTAAATATCATTTAATTGGTACACTTCATTAAATCTAAAATAAAAAGATTTAATCTTTTCTCAACTGGGTTCAAGAACAGTGTTAGTGAAGACACCATTCACGACAAACCCAAATCATATTTGATATTAAACACAAGGCTCCGAATAGAAAATATACCGGCTTATATTCAATATCAAATTCTACGACTAACAAATATCGTATTGGAAATAACGATATATATATCTATATCTTTCAAATTTCCATAACAACATTTGTATAATCACGAAATCCAACATCGAAATATTCCGAAGACAATTTCGGTTCAAATCCATTCCAATGCAATCATTGGAAATTTTGGTTATTTTCAAAACCATTTCAAATTCAATTTATTTATTTAAAAATAAATAGAATTATAATTCTAGTTCAAAACTAGTTCATTTCGATAAAAATCTATTTTTATCTTTTCAAATATGGAGTTTTTCATCCCAATTCTTTCTAAATCATTTCTTATGATTTTTCACAAATTATTACTATTTTTAATAATTTTATCAAGGCCTGTACAGTCGATTTCCATCAACGGCCATCGAACTGCACTTATAGCGACCTTTTTCAAATTTGATTTGGACATAATTCCAAATCCAACCGTTAGATTTCTAATTTCTAATATTCGTTAGAAAGCTCTTTTCGATACGAACCCAACGGTTCCGGTTTTAGGAGAATCCGACGGTCGGATCTCCCGTAATGTCCGTTTGAAATAAATGGTCGAAATTCATGAACTGCCGCGGCGCGGCGCATTCTATTCAGGCCATTATATTATATATATAATATATATAATATATACTTCGTCGATTTCTATTTAAAACGAATTATATAAATAGTTTTAAAATCGTTTCAAAAGCAATTTCAACTTTCTTTTCAATTCAAATCAAAATTGAATTCTTCTTTATAAATTCGTTTTAAAATTCATTTCTATTCAATTCAAATTTCAATTCAATTTGAATTCATTTAGGTTCGCTTTCAATTCAATTTGAATTCGTTTTCAATTTAATTCAATTCCAAAGTCGTTTTCTATTCGATTCAATTCAAATTGGTTTTCTATTCGATTCAATTCAAATTGGTTTTCTATTCGATTCAATTCAAATTGGTTTTCTATTCGATTCAATTCAAATTGGTTTTCTATTCGAATCAAATTCGTTATATATTCAATTGAAATCACATTCGTTTTCTATTCAATTTATTTCGAAATCGTTTTCAATTCAATTCATTTCGAAATCGTTTTCAATTCAACTCATTTCGAAATCGTTATATATTCAATTCATTTCGAAATCGTTTTCAATTCAACTCATTTCGAAATCGTTTTATATTCAATTCATTTCAAAATCGTTATATATTCAATTCATTTCGAAATGAATAAAATCGATATAAATATCGTTCACGTCAAAATGGCGTCAATCTAATCAACACGGCTTCATAAATTTCTATTTTCAAATATCCTATTTCAAATATTTCTTTTTTTCAAAATAGTTGTTATTATCAAAATATTTCGTTCAACACATGACCAATCTCAATGGATGAGTACTGTCAACACATGAACTTTTATTTTATATTGATAAAGATGTAAATTTTATTACTAAAATATTTCGTTCAACACATGACCAATCTCAATGGATGAGTACTGTCAACACATGAACCTTTATTTTATATTGATAAAGATGTAAATTTTATTACTAAAATATTTCGTTCAACACATGACCAATCTCAATGGATGAGTACTGTCAACACATGAACCTTTATTTTATATTGATAAAGATGTAAATTTTATTACTAAAATATTTCGTTCAACACATGACCAATCTCAATGGATGAGTACTGTCAACACATGAACCTTTATTTTATATTATTCTTTATTTTCTAAATTGGAATGAGGCTCAATCAATCACCATATAAAATTAATTATATGGATTTTCATACATCACACGTATATGATAGCATTGAAAATAATCAACCATCAACCAAAGTGCACTACACTGTATAAGCATCAAATATAGATATCTAACGCTTATAACAGCCTGTCAATCAATCGATCGACATATTTAATCAATCAGGATGAGTGAACTTCAAATTTCATCCCAACACCCGTGTGGGGTTTCAAACAATCAAACACATATTTTATTTGTGCAGTTGGGCGATGTGTGAAATTTACCGTCCCAATCAATGTCCTTCAAATAGGTGTACATAAACAAACCGTCCGGTTTGTAAATGAATATTTTATTTTATTCACTTCACTATATTCATATTCACGTTAAAAATTCTATTTTTAACGATAAAACATTTTATTTTAACATACGAATTTCTATTCAGTTCATTCTTTAAATAAAATGGTATTTTTATTTTCTAACTTACTTTAGAAAATTTCGGCGGCATAACGACACGATACTAGAAACGTTACGAGGCCTAGCCTTATCCCCGGTCTAGTGAAGGCCCACGCCATTCACACATCAATCAAATTCACCAAACAACCAATTCAAATCAAGTCATCTAACTAATTTATGCAACCAAACAAATAAGTCCATGGTCTGTGGACGATTGTGTCGGGTGCTACTAAGCACCTCTGCATCCTAGTATATATATATATAAATAGAAAGGAAATTGAAAGGTGAGAAATTCTCACAGAGGGTTCCACTCCGCCATGCTTTGATTTTTGAACTGCTGAACTGTCTGGATCTACTTGAAATTCCATTGTAGTCTTTTCACGCTGTTCACAATAAAAATTATATTTTTATTGCTTCATTCAATAAATAAAAATCATATTTTTATTTTCCTTCATATATTTTTTTACAACGCTTCTTTCTATATGAAAATTATATTTCTATATTTTTACTTCTTCTACATAATAAAAATTATATTTTTATTCTTTCTATCATATAAAAATTATATTTTTATTACCTCTACTATATAAAGATCAAATTTTTACTAGTTATATAATATAAAAATTGTATTTTTATTCTTCCTATACTATAAAAATCCTATTCTTACTATCTACCTTATATAAAGATCATATCTTTATATCTTTTATAAATTAAAAATCGAATTTTTATTTCGCTTTCCTATATATAAAAATTTCATCTTTCATTTTTCAAAGATTGTATCTTTATATTTATAAAAATCTTACCTTTTAAATAAAAATCGAACCTTTAACATCATAAAAATCATTTCTTTTCTAAAGTAAAAATCATATTCTTTGTATAGAAAAATCCTATTTTTCTTTGCTCAAAAATCATATTTTTGTTATCTAAAAATCTCTTCTTTATCATATAAAAATCAATGCCATTATATATATATATATAAACCAATTTTTATCAAATTTAAAATTTATATTTTTTTTAACTAAAAACTATATTTTTTTCCTTAAAAATCAGTTTCTCTCTAATTAAAATTGAAAGAAAGAAAGAAAAAAAACAATACTTTTCTCTATAAAACAAAGATAAAAAAAAAGGATCTCACTGTGTTTTCAGCGAGGGGGGGGGGATGTTCGTCAGCGGTGGGTCCATCAGGTGGCGTGCGCGACTTCAGGTTGGGTGGGCGAGCTCGCGGTGGCGCAGGGTATAAGGGAGGCGGCGGAAATAGGAGATCGGGGTTTTCGGGAGGGGCGGTTTTTAGTTAGAGGAGGTGGAGCGAGAGGATAGAGAAAGAAGAAGGAGGCGGTGGGGGTGATGAACGACGGTCAGATCGTGGAGGAGGGCGTCGAGGTGGGTGGAGCGACGATCATCGAAGGGGGGGGCTGATTTAGGTATCGGGTTTTAATTTTTAGAAAGGGGGGGGGGGCGGGTTTTGACTGAGGGAGAGAAATAAGGGGGGGTTATTATATAAATAAATATATATTTTATTATTAATCTTTCTAAATAGCAACTTTTATTTTCGACCTCTAAACGAGACCCACCGCCTGTCGTCCATAGCTAATTACCCCCATTCAGAACACAATGGGATATGTATCGTAAGTTGATTCGATCGTTTCGATCAGTTTTCGTCAAAATCAACATATAACTCTATATATTGAATTTGAACGTGCATTTCACTTTACTGGGGTCACATACTGACTTGGAAAATTCCAGAAAAATATTTTCTAGCCTCGTGTTGACGATACGGTCCTAACAAAACTAGTTTCGTCGAATTCCGAGACCGTTGGAAAAATGGTCATTTTCCAGTCGATTAAAATCAACTGAAACTGGTCAAACGCGTTTTCCTTTGCCACACTCACATATTGATTCAAAAAATTATGAAATTTGGAATCTAGCAATAATTTGACATTGCGGACCCAACAAAAGTGGTTTCGTCGAAATCCGAGGTCGTTTGCAAAATTTCCATTTTTAAGGGCCTGAATTCCATAGCGACTATTCAGAATTTTCAACTGGACATATCTTTTGATTCCCGCTATGAAATTTTGATTTTTCGGATTCGTTGGAAAGATATTATCAATTAGATCCTAATGTTTTTGGTTTCACTAAAATCTGGATTGTTTTGCACCCGGTACATTCAATTGAAGTTTGAAATCGAATTATCGAACTACCGCGCCATTTTCAATTCTATTTATAATTATATATAAATATTTATATTCTAAAGACGACGTATATAATATATACATTCCAATTATATTCAAATTAAATTTCTCGTCGATTTTATTTAAAATAACTCTTTTTAAATATTCAAAATTCTCTAAAATTGCCAAAATAAAAATTTTAAACTGGCCCAGATTTTCGGGTTGTTACAATTTCACATTATAGATTTTGAGTTATGTCAAAATCAAATTTTCAAAAAAACAACGCCATAACCATTATAAAACCATAACGGTTTATTTAAATTTATATAAGGATTTTAAGCAAATAAAAATCCGAATCTTCATTGGAAAAATCTAGATTTGAGTTATAAAACATATCTGAACTCAAGTGGAGTAACGAAATGATTTTTGAAACAAAAATCTGATTTTGTTAATTATTGAATAGAATTAACTAGTTTGAAGAATAATTAAAGGAGTTTGAATTGAAATTGGGCTTTGGATAAGTAAATTGGGTTTGTAAATTTATATTTGAAATCAAATATGAAACTTGAATTCAAAATGGAATTTGACTGGTTTATAACTAAATTAAAAATAGTATATGAACGTGATATGTTCAACTGAAAAGTGGAATAGGCGAAAGTGATAATTAGAGAATTTATTAGCGAATTGAATTAAAAAGACCAGATTGAGTTAGAATAAATTGGGAATGTACGTATATGGGTTAGAAAGGTATGGAATAAAGTGTATGAAGATTATAAATCGAGTGCCCAACAAAAAGGTACATGTTTAATTTCCATACGAGTTTTATGCACCGAATCGGCAAGCCACTTGGCTTTTTGATTTTCTTTTTGAATGGAAAGGGCCCAAAGAGGCGTTTTGTAGTTGTACTGAGTGACCCGTACAAAGGAGGTTATGGTGAAATTTTCCGAAAATTTAAGGAGTTAGAATATTTTAAGAAGATTTGATAATTAGAAATCGATATATATAGAATTCGATAATGAAATGAAATTAAATAAAATATTATAAACAAAAAGGAAATCAATAAATTTAATATTATAAAAATAGAAATAGAAACGTATACACATTTAAAATATATGGATAATTGGTTTAATATGATGTTGATTATTCGAGATAAGTAGTCTTGTCCGTTTTGAAGTTAAGGATGTTTTCAGTCAAGGTCTGAGAGGTAGTTATACCCCAACTTGATTGATTTCATTTTAAATCGATAAATAACAAGATTAAGTATCGAAGATAAATGTTTGATAAGATTAAGCTGAATGCAGTATTTCGGGTTATTGTGACGATGTTTTATACAACGTTCGTTTTAACCCAAATAAGTGGAATTTTGGAAATATAATAATAAATATTTCCTTAGTATAGAATTAAATGAGTCGGGAAAGAGATAAGTAATTTGAAATGTTTTCCAATTATAAATAGAAGATATTTTCTACGTATAGAAAATAAAAGTAGTCGATATATGGAAATGTTTTCCAAATAATGTAAGAAGCCATGATGATTGAAGAAAATATTTGGTTAACAAATATTGATTAGAAAATGGAGAAGTGATTAATTAATAAAAATACTAATTAAGGGGCTCAGTGACTGTTTGATGTTTGAATGAATGTTTGTTTTTCTTCGATAGTTAAATAACCGAATATCAAATTATTTGCCAATATCATTGTCAATACGGAGAGACCGTTGGATTATTATCCGGGAACCACTCCGTATTGGCAGTAGCGTTGCGAATCAGATCATAGGAAGATAATCGAAGACAGAGTAAAGTGCAAGGGCTTTTTCTATTAATGGAAATTGTGCCTTCGATTTGTTTAATCCCAGAACGAAAGTGTATGGACGAGTGTCTGACAGAGTATTCCCAATGATCGTATAGGTTGGTCTGTATATATATATATATATATATATATATATATATATATATGGTGGCGGAGAATTTATTCTCTTAGCATAATATCCAGAATATATATGTGTAAATCAATTAACGATTAATGGGTCTGACAATGTGGCATTCAAAGTGATTGTATTATCAATGAATGATAAGTAATCGTAGCCACAGGCCTCAACTACCGGGAAATGACAAAAATCGGGCAGGCAGCATGGCTAAGTGGGTAGCTCCCAATTAGGGTGTATCATCACCTATCTAGAGAAATTCATTTTATTCTTTATTCTATTCGATGTTGTCCCATTCGGGAAACGGTTACTGATCCCAATCGTTGGTGATATACATTCGATACACTCAAACGAAATGAGTGGTCGGTCATGTGTGGCCGGGTTACAAGATGTTCTTGTTGAACTCAGTGTATTCTCCTCTAGAGATACACTATCGGAAGGTGGTTCCATACCTTGTCATAGTTGGAAATTCGTTACCCAATAAGTTCTCGCGGTTTTGATTGTATATTATGTATATGTGGAGCGTGAGATGAAAGCGTTCCACTAGATTTCTATTTATTTGATTTAGACACTATTATAATATCAAAAGAGTTTGATATAAAGATTATCGTTTCTTTCAAAAGGATTTTGAAATTTAAATCAAGTATTTTGGATTCTCATAAGGGAAAAACCCGTTCCGTGTAATACGGCATGGTCTTATGAGATATCGTTTATTTTCTCAAACTGTTTTAAATTGTTTACTCATACCAGTCCCATGACTGACCTAGAGTTTATTTTGTTTGGTTTTACCTAAACTCTTGTGTGCCCAACTTTGTGCGGGTAGTCAAGTAGTTCGGAATTTTACAGATCTATCTAAAGGTGCTTGGAGCAGGAGGCTTCAGTGTTAGATATATAGTATTTTTATTTACGCTGGTTTGTACGTGTTGTACTATGATAAGTGTATGTTATACAGTTAGGATTTTGTATTTCAAAAGTTATGATATATTATATTTTGTTCCGTTGCGATGTGAGATTCTGTGTTGTTATTTCTGTTTTTCTTCTACCCTTTTCTTCAAAAAAACAAAAAGATTCGTATTTCTGTGATATTTGGGTTGGACTTGTGATGTATGTAGTCAACTCAGATAGTACAAATTTGCGGTTCGTTACAGTGGTATCAGAGCTTAGGTTGAGCGAATACCTAGGCTTTGGTGGGTTGTACTCATTAGAGATAGGGTCATTAGTACCCTAGAATGAGTTGAGTGTATATATACGAAAGCACGTATTTGTTAATTGATATAAAAGTTGTTTTATATTGTGTTGGCCAGTCTATTGAGCGGTTTATGAACTCTATCGAATCGTGGGACGCCATAAAGTCGATAGGAATTTCAAAACACTTGAATAGAGAAATTTGACACAATATTGTTTTAAAATGGGTAAATGAAATAATTTTACCCAAAATTCTATTTTTTGATATAGAAGGAATAATTTTATGAAGTTATTATAATATATGGATGAGTTGGTTGTTCTTTTTATAATCAAATGAGATAATAAAAATTGGAATGGTTGTATATAACTAAATACAATTTGTATATGAATAAGATATACAAATGAGATTAACTGAAACTAGATTCAAACCAGAATTTGGAATCTAAATCCTGGGAAGTAGGGAAATATTTTCTGAAGTATATTTGAAAAATATAGCTTTTTTTTAAAAGGATATTTGAATAAAAACCATTTTTAGATGGATTTTGAAAGTGTTAAAGCACTGAACTCACTTCAGTGGCTGGAAAATAATTCTGACGATGATCGCGACATCATCAATGTTTATTTTCGAGTTTCTAAGTGATGAATTGCTACCTTAGAAAAGTTTTGATGGAAATTTGTTGAATGGAAACAAGTGTTTGGAAAATTCAAATGTTTTGAATTTGAAATGATTATAAATATATATTATTATATTTATGAGATTTCAAAAAGATTTGAAATAAAAGCCCGAGAATTTGAATTTAACTAATGAAAGTTAAAGGATCAAAGTGATTTAATTGAACAGAATCAATTTGAATGGAATATGAATGGATTGTAAATCATTCATGTAAAATGAATGTAAGCATATATATTGTGCAATATGAATGGAAACCCAAAATTTTTGGTGGAATTAAATTTGTTGAAATTTGAAAAGTTGAGTTTGAACATAATTGAGTTTTGTAAAGTAATGGGTTTGTAACATTTTCCTACCTTTGTAATTTCGAGGACGAAATTCTTTTAAGGGGGAAGAATGTAACAACCCAGATTTTTGATTCATTTATTTTAAATATTTAATATCATTTTAAATATTTATTTGATAATATACTTAAAATTTTTATACTTATGTTATCGATTTCGATTTAATATCGAATATATTAAATTATCGAAATACGAAATATAACTGAAATCAAAGTTAAAAACCAAATCAAAACCATTCGATTGACTGGTATAAATTCTATTTAAATATATACGATAATAATAATAACTTATTATCGAGAAATTTATTTGTTTGAATTTAAATTATATTATATCAATTTAATATGGGTATTTTATATACGTTCAAATTAATTTATATAATCTATTTTGTTGAATTCAGAATAGTGTTATAACATTATAACGTCGGTCGTACATAGAATTAAAGGTTCGTAATTTCAAGTAATGGACCCCGATATTATTTTAGTGGATAAGCGTCAGATCAAATCGATATCTATTTAAAATAAAGTGAAAATCTCTATATATCAAATCGCAATTTAATGCCATGTACTTGTCCTACCCTAAGTTCCTTAATGACTAAGTTTGCATTCTCTATAAAATACGCGACTCCCTCCCCTTAAATTCTTTTTCTTGTTTTTGTTCTCTGTAAAGCAAAATTCTAAGCTTGAAAACAAAAATGGTTGTTCCTTTGTATATCGCAACATACCCTATTCCCATCCTCTTTTCATTTTGTTCCTCTGAAGAAAATAAAACACGAACTATTCAAATTTGAAATCCACCCCTCTCCTCGATTTAAAGTTCAAAGACCTCGCCTTCATATGTTATTCACTCTTTATATCCAAAACCCATTTCAAAGCAGTTCTTTTTCATAGTTAAAATAAAATCCTTCCTCTCGAAATAAAAAACCAAATTCAACTCCCCATGAAATCGTTATATTTCTGATGCGTTGAAATAATGATCGAGAGAGCTTCTTCTTCTTACAAGTTTAAAATTACTCGATTACCATTTCTGTGTTGGATTGTTATTACGAAAACTAGGGTTGCGGTAGTGGGATACAGTGGAGTTCAATGTATTGATTTTCGAAATGGGTTGAACTGGGGGGGCGAGCTCTGAAGATTGAACAAGGTATCGTGAATTTTGGTGGCGACTTTGGGTGGAGTTGAGCGCATTGATCTTCTGGAATGGTGCGTATCAAGCACTAAAGTTTGGGAAAAGCGTGTGTGGCTAGAAGGGAGGATTGCGTGATGATTTCGATTGGTATGGATGCCGCGTTGGGTTTTCAGGAATCGTGAGTTACTGTAACAGAGGGCGGCATAAAAGGTGTCGAGCTCCTTGCCTCGATGATGAGATGCTAAAATAAAAGATACGATTTTATTGAGGCGTTGCAGTGAAGTATGGGTAAACAAGGGATGTTAGTGTATGTAAGAGGGAGGTTGACATGCCAGGTGAAATGGTGCTGGAATTTTCAAGGAAAAAGTGTCAAGATCATTCTTTAGCCTAAAAATGATGAATAAGCTATAACTAATTACCAATGAAATAGTGACCATTGTTTATTTCATTTAAAACTTATAATATGTATATTTGTCGAAGTGGACTGGGGAAGGAGTTTTAAACATGGATTGAAAGTGGGATTTGGTCACAGAGAGGGTGAAATGCCTAGAGGGGTTTGTTGTTTATATGGTTAAGGGTAATTTTTATTTATTTATTTATAGTTAAATAATGGTATTTCATTTATTTTGATTCAAATATAAACTATAATGCTATATAAAAATTCATCAGATTTTGACGAAGGCTACGTGTTCGAGTTAAAATAGTCCAAAACAGGAATTTGGTTTCAAATGAATATTTAAAGGGAAGCTTGCTTTGATTTATAAAACAAGGGAATTAATTGTTAAACGATGTTTTATGAATCCAACGAAAGAAATTATCATTTGATAATTTAGAAGTTGAATTCGAATATGAATTTAAAAATAGAATTTGGAATCGTTTCGGAACGAGAACAACAGATTTTATTACGGAATTCAGAATATAAACTGAATTGAAAAAATCCAACGGATTATAATTAAAATTCGATTTCATTTAATTTTATAAACTATTTTATTTTTGATGGAATTAGAAAATATGTTATAAATGGAGTTATAATTGAATTGATAACCAAGCAATGAAAAATCAACGATTAGAGATAATCGGAAATATTAAGTTGGATTTGAAAACCGGATTTAATATATATTAAAAATACATTAGAATGGAGTTGAAATTTGTTTATAAACGAAGTTTAAACGTTATATTTAAATATAATTAAAACGAACTCGCCGCGGCGCTGTAGTTCGTAAATTGGCGTTTCGAACTTCAATTGAGTATATAGAACTCAATTTAAGTTGGAATTCTTTGGAACAAGGATCTTCAGGACCGATTTGATAATAGTTTTCTAATGGAAGAGAAAAATCTGGATATCTCCTTATAGATTTTGAGTTATGTCAAAATCAAATTTTCTGGAAAATAGGGCCATAACCATTGTAAAACCATAATGATTTATTTAAATTTATAAAAGGATTTTAAGCAAATAAAAATCCGAATCTTCATTGGAAAAATCCAGATTTGAGTTACAAAACATATCTGAACTCAAGTGGAGTAATGAAATGATTTTTGAAACAAAAATCAGATTTTGTTAATTATTGAATAGAATTAACTAGTTTGGAGAATAATTAGTTAAAGGAGTTTGAACTAAAATTGGGCTTTGGATAAGTAAATTGGGTTTGTAAATTTATATTCGAAATCGAATATGAAACTTGAATTCAAAATGGAATTTGATTGGTTTTTAACTAAATTAAATATAGTATATGAACGTGATATGTTCAGTTGAAAAGTAGAATAGGCAAAAGTGCTAATTAGAGAATTTATTAGCGAATTGAATTAAAAAGACCAGATTGAATTAGAATAAATTGAGAATGTATGTATATGGGTTAGACAGGCATGGAATAAAGTGTATGAAGATTATAAATCGAGTGCCCGACAAAAAGGTACATGTTTAATTTCCATATGAGTTTTATGCGCCGAATCGGCAAGCCGCTTGGTTTGTTTAATTTCTTTTTGAATGGAAAGGGCCCAGAGAGGCGTTTTGTAGTTGTACCAAGTGATCCATACAAAGGAGGTTATGGAAAAATTTTCCAAAAATTTAAGGAGTTAGAATATTTTAAGAAGATTTGATAATTAGAAATCGATATATATATATATATATATATATATATATATAATTCGATAATGAAACGAAACTAAATAAAAAGTTATAAACAAAAAGGAAATCAATAAATTTAATCTGATAAAAATAGAAATAGAAACGTATACACATTTAAAATATATGGATAATTGGTTTAATATGATGTTGATTATTCGAGATAAGTAGTCTTGTCCGTTTTGAAGTTAAGGATGTTTTCAGTCAAGGTCTGAGAGGTAGTTATACCCCAACTTGATTGATTTCATTTTAAATCGATAAATAACAAGATTCAGTATCGAAGATAAATGTTTGATAAGATTAAGTTGAATGCAGTATTTCGGGTTGTTGTGACGATGTTTTATACAACGTTCGTTTTAACCCAAATAAGTGGAATTTTGGAAACATAATAATAAATATTTCCTTAGTTTAGAATTAAATGAGTCGGGAAAGAGATAAGTAATTTGAAATGTTTTCCAATTATAAATAGAAGATATTTTCTACGTATAGAAAATAAAAGTAGTCGATATATGGAAATGTTTTCCAAATAATGTAAGAGGCCATGATGATTGAAGAAAATATTTGGTTAACAAATATTGATTAGAAAATGGAGAAGTGATTAATTAATAAAAATACTAATTAAGGGGATCAGTGACTATTTGATGTTTGAATGAATGTTTGTTTTTCTTCGATAGTTAAATAACCGACTATCGAATTATTTGCCAATATCATTGTCAATATGGAGAGACCATTGGATTATTATCCAAGAACCACTCCGTATTAGCAGTAGCGTTACGAATCAGATTATAGGAAGATAATCGAAGATGGAGTAAAGTGCAAGGGCTTTTTCTATTAATGGAAATTGTGCCTTTGGTTTCGTTCAATCCCAGAGCGAAAGTTTATGGACGAGTGTCTGACATAGTATTCCTAATGATCGCATAGGTTATCTGTGTATATATATATATATATATATATATATATATATATATATATGGTGGCGGAGAATTTATTCTCTTAGCATAATATCCAGAATATATATGTGCAAATCAATTAATGATTAACAGATCTGACAATATGGCACTCAAAGTGATTGTGTTATCAATGAATGATAAGTAATCGTAGCCTCAGGCCTCAACTACCGGGAAATGACAAAATTTGGGCAGGCAGCATGACTAAGTGGGTAGCTCCCAATTAGGGTGTATCATCACCTATCTAGAGAAATTCATTTTATTCTTTATTTCATTCGATGCTGTCCCATTCGGGAAATGGTTGCTGATCCCAACCGTTGGTGATATACATTCGATACGCAAAATGAGTGGTCGGTCATGTGTGGCCGGGTTACAGGATATTCTTGTTGAACCCAGTGTATTCTCCTCTAGGGATACACTATCGGATGGTGGTTCTTTACCTTGTCATAGTTGGAAATTCATTTAAGCGACCAGAACTTCCCCGGTCTCCGAAGAGAAAAGAAAGAACGGATTGTCTTGAGAACAAGACGATTCAGAACACAGACAGAAGAACATTTCATTGTTAATTACAACAATTCCATCAGAATACAAGAATATACAGAGTATGAATAAATATTACACATCAGAAAAATATCAAAGGTTTAAATTACATTACATAGCAGCGAAAAATAATACAAAACAAAACTGAAAAAAAAAATATGGATGCAGAGCTTTCTGAATATCATTCCAGCTATAAACCAAGGTCTTGTGAATATAAATCTGCAAAACCAAAACTACTAGCTGCCCGTGGAAAATAGGGGCACCCATAGTTTAGGTTAAAACAATAAACTCCAGGTCAGTCATGTGACTGGTGTGAGAGCTAAAACAGTAATAAATTTGATTTTTAAAGTTAGGTAAATCAAGGGACCACGCCGTATAACACGGAACGGGTTTACCCCCAAGAGTACCAGTGTATAAAACAAACAACGCAATGCTAAATAACGAACAATGAAGCTATTATAAGACTCAGGTCCCATCACACAATGCAATGCAAGCCGAAGGATAGAGTTTTTACCTTATAATAGTCAAAAATGCTTGGTACGTGAAATTTCATATTTTATTATTACTATAAGTGTATAGTGTCAAAACAATTTCAATCATAAGTATCAATCATAGACGGCATGAGTGCCCCATCCCACTATGTCGCCATACTAGGCTCTACAATCAAAACCGCAAATGTCGTATTGGAAGTTGGATTTCCATCTGTGAACCATGGCAAGGGATCGTCCTTTCCACTTCGAGACAATCTAGCCCATGTCTCAGGAACAGCCGCAACTGCACCTTGGATCGTCAGGGCCGATGCACTCGATGTGGATTAAAATGCCTGAACACTACGTTTCACCGCCCTATGGGACATAAACTGGTCTGTATAAAGACCATCCATCGGCTCCGAAGAGACCGAAACAACCGAGGCGCCTCACTATCTGTAACAACCCGGAAATTGCGAGCTAGTTTAAAACTTTTATTTTGGCAATTTTAGCGAATTTAGAATATTTAAAATAGATTATTTTAAATAATATCGACGAGAAATTTAATTTGAATAGAATTCAAACAAATATATTTATATACATCGTCGTTGGAATATAAAATTTTATTTTAATTATAAAAGGAATTGAAAATGGCGCGGTAGTTCAATAATTCGATTTCAAACTTCAATTGAATGTACCGGAGTCAAAATAAACCGGATTTCAGTGAAACTGAAAATAATAGAATCTAATTGAGAATATCTTTCCAATGAATCCGAAAAATCAAAATTTCATAGCGGAGATAAAAAGATATGTCCAGTTAAAATTTTAGAACAGTCGCTATGGAATTTCGGCCATTGAAAATAGCCATTTTGCAAACGACCTCGGATTTCGACAAAACCACTTTTGTTGGAACCGTGATGTCAAGTTATTGCTAGATTCCAATTTTCATAATTTTTCGAATCAATATGTGAGCGTGGCGAAGGAAAACGCGTTTGGCCAGTTTCAGTTGATTTTAATCGACTAGAAAATGGCCATTTTTCAAACGGTCTTAGAATTCGATGAAACTAGTTTTGTTAGGACCGTATCGTCGATACGAAGCTAGAAAATATTTTTCGGGAATTTTTAAAGTCCTTATGTGACCCCAGTGAATTGAAATGCGCATTCAAATTCAATATATAGAGTTATATGTTAATTTTGGCGAAAACTGATCGAAGTGATCGAATCAGCTTACGATACATATCCCATTGTGTTCGGAATGGGGGTAATTAGCTATGGGCGACAATCGGTGGGTTCGAATTGGGGTACAAATGAAAAGTCAACCTAGTTGGAATTAAAATAGAATAAAATAATAAATTATAATATCTCCTTTTAACTCCCCCTCCCTTCCACGTTGGATTTCAGTTGAGAAATTAAATAAAAAAAAACCCGCTGAAAAGGGTGAAACCCTTGTCGCGCCCGCCACCATCGTCGCCTCCGCCCACGCCCCCTCCGCCACACCTCCAGCCAACGCCGATCCCTTCCCCCCTCTCTTCCTCCTCTCTCGATTCTCGTTCTCCCTCTTTCTAAAACCCAAGACCGACGCAAAACCCCCACCGTGGCCCCCCTAACCTGCCAGCGCCGTCACCTGGACGGAGACCCCATTCCCCTCGCCGCGACAGGCACAACCCCCCCTACGATCTTCCCCGCCTCCTCCTTTCTTCTGAAGCGCCTCGGTGAAGCCCCAAGACCCGAAGTCACCCTTTTTCTCCACTGCTCCGGCTGAAGTGGCGCTGCTACTGGCTATTGCGATCCCCCACCACCCTCCGACGCGAACAGCCCCTCCCCAACTCCCGATTCAAACTGTAAGATTTTCCCTTTGTGATAATCTTCATTTATTTAATGTTTTAAATTATAAAACGCTTGATTTTTAGTAAGTAAAAGTCATGATTTTTATATTTAAGAAGTTGTGATTTTTATATAATGAAGTTTATATTTTTAGTTATAGAAAAGTTTGATTTCCATTTAAGGAAAGGATAGATTTTTTTTATATAGAAAAGGTAAGATTTTTATTATAAAAGATATGATTTTTAAAATGTAAAAGGCGTGATTTTTATGTTATAAAAGGCGAGATTTTTAAGGTTGTCCTTTGATTTTGGTTGTTCTTTTCTTTGTAAAAATATATAGATAATAAAAATTCGATCTTTATATAAGAAGTAGAAATATAAAAATATAATTTTTATATAGAAAGAAGCATTGTAAATATTTGAAGTGAAATAAAAATCTGAACTTTATTTTATCGTGAAGTGGAGAGAATATAAAAATGTGATTTTTATATATGTAGTGAATATGGGCAACGAAAGTGACAAGAGATGTAAAAGGTGAAGATTTCCTACCTATGAAGAATCGTGGCATTAGGATTAGCTTTGGTGAGAACTTCTCACCCTTTAATTTTCTTTTTCTAGTTATATTATTATATATACTAGGATGCAGACGGTGCTTAGCAGCACCTGACACCCGTCATCCACAGACCATGGATGGCTTGTATGTTTGATTGTTGATGTGTTTTGAAATTGATTGCGTGACGTGAAATAAAATATTTATATAGTTAAAAAAAAAATTTATCGTTAAAAATATTATTTTTAACGTGTGTGTGTGAATAAAAATATGTGTTTGTTGATTTGAAACCCCACACGGGTGTTGGGATGATATTTGAAGTCCACTCATCCCGATTGATTAGTTTTACGTCGATCGATTGATTGACAGACTGTTATAAGCGTTAAATATCTATATTTGATGCTTATACAATGTGGTGCACTTTGGATGATGATTGATTATTTATTGTTGTGATTATATACATGTGTTGTATGGAATCCATATAATTAACATTATATGGTAATTGATTGGGCCTCATTCCAATTGGGAAAATAAAGAATAGAATGAAGTATATATTCATGTGTTGAATAGAATAAATAATCATGTGTTGAAAATTATCATGCGTTGAACGAAATATTTTAATAATAAAATTTACATCTTTATCATATTTAAAATCATTCTCTTACTACTTCACAGTTGGAGTCTGGTTTGAAAATCAAACGAAAGATACCATAATTTTATAAAATATATTAAATAACAAAAATAGTCATGTGTTGACAGTGCTCATGTGTTGAGAATATTCATGTGTTGAAAGAAATATAGATTCATGTGTTGAATGGAATAAATATTCATTTGTTGAATAGAATAACGAGTTTATTGAAATATATAAAGCCGTGTTGATTAGTGATGCGCCATTTTGACGCGAACGATATTTATATCGATTTTATTCGAATATCGAAAAGGAAGTGATTTCAAAATATAACATTTTGAAAAGATATATATCGATGATGTGGAATATTCAATTTTGATTTGAAATTGAATATGAAGTTGAAATCGTTTTGAAAACGAATTTAAAACGAATTATAAATACGTTTTGAAAGGAAATCGATGATATATATAAAATATATATATATTATATATATAATGGCCTGAATAGAACGCGCATCACCGCGGTAGTTCGTGAATTTCGACCATTGACTTCGAATTGATGTGGCGGGAGATCCGACCGTCGGATTCTCCTGAAACCGGAACCATTGGTGTAACAACCCGTATTTTCAATAACCTATTATAACGTAAATCGAGGCAGAATTTAATTCTAAAATCTGAATCAAGGGAAACGGGCTATGCCATTGCGTTCGTCTCGGAAAAATACGCGAAATAGAGTCCGAGTTTTCGAAAATCGGAGTCCGTATGACCCAGTTAAGGCCCATTGAAGTTTTCAGAAATTTCCATATTAAAAACAGATTTAAATTTTAAGTTAAAAACAAGGGTTAGGGCACAACTGGCGTCAGGTGGGAAAACTCCCGCCAAGACCCCCAAGTCGACAGGCATGTCGACAGGGGTCTAAGGGTGTCGACTGCTCTGTCGACAGCCCTGTCGACACGGGGTGGCCGGGCAGTTTTGCCTGGCGCACCATTTCTGATCTGGGCTTGGTTGTGTGGCTTGGTTCTGGAGAATTCCGAAATCTGATGGACCTAATTCAACTAGGGTTTAATCCTATGGTCTAAATCACTAGCCTAATCTATAAATAAGACCCTAACCTACCCTAAATCACTCATTATTCATTCTAGCAACTAAACTATGTCAAAATCAAACCTCTCATGGCCTCCACTCTCTTCATACAATTCCTAAACAAATTCCTAAGAGATTTCCATGCATACAAGTGTATTTAGGCTTGTATGATCCTCTTTAGCTTGCATTAAAGTCTTGTTTCTCTATTGTCATCATAAAGGAGGAGTCTTGATCAAGTTTGCTTGCATTTTGGGGTTTTAATTTGTTGCATAAGGGGTTTCTTACATTTGCTATACTCATTTGTGTCCACAAAAGCATTGTAAGCCCTATTCCTCTCATACTTGAACTTTGAAGTTAAATGTATGATATGCAAGTTGCCATAAGTTATGCAAGTTTGTTTATGCAAGTATGATATGCAAGTTTCCATAAGTTATGCAAGTTTGTTTATGCAAATATGATATGCAAGTTGCCATACGTTATGCATGTTTGTTTATGCAAGTATGATATGCAAGTTGCCATAAGTTATGCAAGTTTGTTTATGCAAGTATGATATGCAAGTTGCCATAAGATATGCAAGTTTGTTTATGCAAGTATGATATGCAAGTTGACATATGTTATGCAAGTTTTATTATGCAAGTTTGATATGCAAAGTTGTCATATGATATGCAAGTATGCTTATGCAAGTTTGGGATGGTCATGTGGTTCATGTTAACATGTTATGCATGCTTTTGGGCCTAAAAATGTAATATGCAAGTATATGAACACATGAACCTTTCATATGCCACCATGTTGAACTTGTGGCTCTAACACTTTTATGTCATGATTATGCCAAGTTCCCTCTTTCTATCCTTTATGCGCTATTGCGATATGTAAGCGATGGGATTGCGTTTGGGGTTGGGTAAACTTAAAAGACATAAAAACATGAGCTTGGGAATTTACCTATTAAGTTAGGTCTACCCATTGGGAATTTACCTATTAAGTTAAGTCTACCCAATTGCTTGAAAACTTGTAATGTGATGGACATGACACTTAGAAAAGATAAGTGTGGCCAACTCGAGGTTGGGTTGAGTTTGTAGCGTAAACCTACCCGGAACCGACCGGCTTAACTAGTTGCTACAAACAATAGGACCCAATGTGAGAAGTTGGTCATGTTGTACCTTGGACCCGAGGTTAGACCAAGTTGTGGTGTAAAGCTACCCGGACCCGCCCGGCTTAACTAGTAACCACAACAAAGTCTAATGTGAGAGGTTAAGGCGCATTAATTAATTAATGCCTCATGATTAGGGTTAAGTCATGGACCATTTAATACTTAACCAATTTGGGCTCGGTAGATTAATCGGGGTTAAGTCGTGAACTCATCGTTACACTTAACCAAGTTAATCCATGATTAGTAGAGGGGTTAAACTGTACTTAACCCACTAGAGAAATCCTAGCAATGGGGGTCCACTCCTTCAGTATTCCCTAGTTTGTATCATCATGGCCCTAGGGACTAGGCTAGGGTGGGGGCACGATTACTGAAATGGAGATAAGGGGCCAAAAAGCGACGGCCGTGGTACGCCGGTGTAGTTCTGGGCGGACTCTGGTCGTGCACATAGTCCGTAGCCGGAGAAAACAAGCACGGGTACCGGTAGGGCGAGACTGTGCACTCATGTTTATGGTGTCCAGGGGTTGACACCCTAGGGCTTGATACACCCGACGGGTGGACCCGGCACAGTTCGACTACATTCATGGTTGGGCCGTATTGACACCAACACGTGACGAGTTAGGCTTAGGGAGCCGATCGATTAGACCGTTGGGTTGGACCTCGTGGTAGGGTCACTTCATGGACCTCGTGGTAGGGTCACTTCATGGGCCTCGTAGGAGGATCACTTCATGTTATTGGGCCAAAGCTTGGGCCGTGGGATCAATACTTGTTTAATCAAGTCATGTTAGTTTGCTAGTACACCCGTGGTGCAAAACCTTAATCCTGATTATGCGATGACACCTTTATCTACCTTGATAGTTAATCATCATGTCGTTATCCTTATGTTCATACTTGCTGCTCATGACAGTTAACTTTATCAGTTTACATTGATTGTAGTAGGGCTTACTCAGTCTTTTTGACTGACCTGTTTTCTTTCGCCTCTTTTCTTCCGTTCCCCCCAGGTTCTCAGGGAGGGAATACATGAGCTTAGCTTGGATACTACCTGCTTTCTTGGATAGCTCATGTATGCTTTGGTCTTGAGCTCACTATGGTTTTTCTGCTTTGGGGATAGCTACTTATGTTTTTCTTTTCAGTTTTCAGATGATGTTGTTTATGTACTAGACTTATTTTATTTGGAAAATTGACATGATGTTGTACTAAGACTTGATTTGAAATGGTTTGAAATCTTCCGCTGTTTTATCTATGTTATTTACTCTGATTACATACATATGTTCTTGTTCTGCCTTGATATATCATTATGCATGTTTACCTTGTTTAAACGCCCCTCCAAAGTCAGTGCCCTTGCAAGAGTGGCACTGGCGGAGGTGGGGTGTTACAATTTGGTATCAGAGCATATGGTTTACGAGAAGGAACAAAAAGGTTTTTAGAAAACTTTTTGGAAAACTATTTTCAAAACCAAGTATAAAGTATTTTCCAAAGAAAAGTCTATTTTATTTTCAAAGGCTATTCCCCAAAAAGCCATTAGCAAAATCCCTTTGTTTTCTCCATTCTGAATCCGTCTTTTTCTTTTTCAGTATGGCTGATAACTTTGTTATTCCGGAGGGAGTGCACGTGCCTGTTTGGTATAGGAGACTCTTGGAGGCTAGGGCGACCGAAGCCGGCCCCGCAGATGTCTCTCCTCCTCCTCCTCCAGTAGTTAATATTCCTCCTCCCGTTGCTAATGTTCCTCCTCCACCTGTTGCTGAGGTTCCTCTTCCTCCTCCCCCTCAGCATCCTCAGGCTGACTTTGCCAACAATTGCAAGGATTTCAAAGCAATGGGTGGCAAAAACTTTCAAGGCACAGAGACTTTTGTGGAGGCCAGAAATTGGTTGAAAGAGACCGAGGATTTATTTGCTATCTTTGGGATAGATGATCAGAGGAAGATCTTGTTGGCGGTTTGGCTTATGAAGGATGAAGCCGCTTATTGGTGGGAGGTCACCAATGGTACTAGGCCTGTTGAGACTTGGGCCGATCTCAGGGCAAGTTCATGCTTAAGTTTCTATCTTCCGCTGAGGAGAATTTGCAGATGGAGAGATTCATAACTTTGAAGCAAGGAGATATGTCTGTCAAAGAATATGTGAACAAGTTTAATCAGTTGGCTCGTTTTGGCTTGGATATGGTGAATACTCCCCAGAAGAAGGCCCTTCGTTTTGCTAGGGGATTAAATGAGCCGTTGCAGGGATTGGCCATGTCGCATATTCCTCATGGGGCCACGTTTGTGAGTTTGGTTGATATGGCGTTACTTCACGGAGATGTCAAGAAGAATGATACACAAGTCAAGAAGACCGATTCCCAGGGAAAGGGAAATCAGGGTAATACTGGTGGTCAAAACAATCAAGGCAATCAAAGCAAGAACAAGGGTCAAGGCAACAAGGGGAACAACAACAAGGGCAAGAACAGCAAGGGGAAGTGCCATTATTGCGGTTCAGTTGGGCATCTTGTCAAGGATTGTAAGAAGAGGAAAAGGAATAACGATGAATGCTTTTTATGTGGGAAGACTGGACATTTCAGCAAGGATTGCCCGAAGAAACAGGGGCAAGGCCAGGGTCAGACTCAGCGTGCTGGACCCGCAAGAGGGCAAGTTCATGCTCTCGCTACCGCTCCAGTTCCCGGTCGAGGTAGTATTTCTGTTGAGAGCCTTGTATATATTTCTGATTTTCCAGTTCGTACCTTGTTTGATTCTGGTGCATCGCATAGTTTTATCTCATCTGATCTTGTTGATAGTTTGCACCTTAGTACTAGCTTGGTAGAGGATCCCGTCTGTGTCTCAAATCCTATTGGGGGTTCCGCCCATTTGTCTATGATATGTGGGGATTTGAGGATCTCTATACTGAGTGTAGAGTTCTTGTGCAGTGCTTATGTTCTTGGTTTCAGGGGATACGGATTGATATTGGGCATGGATTGGCTGTCCAGATATGGAGCCATTCTTGATTGTGAGCATAGGGTTGTGAGGCTCGTGACTCGCCTCGGGAACACCCTAGAGATTTCATGTGATCCGAGAGGTCCCGTCATGTTGTGCTATCTTGAATCACTCGACTCGTCAGTGGAGACTCTTCAGTCTGTGAGAGTGGTTCGAGAGTATCCCGATGTTTTTGATGAAGTTAGGGAGTTGCCACCTAAGCGAGAGATTGATTTCCGCATTTATCTGGTGGATAATGCAAAGCCTGTTTCTTTGCCCGTTCGGCACATGGCTCCGCGTGAAAGGCGGGAGCTGAGCAAGCAAGTGAAAGAGTTGCTTGAGAAGAACTTCATTAGACGAAGTATATCTGAGTGGGGAGCGCCTGTGGTGTTTGCTATCAAGGCGGATGGTTCTCTCCGACTATGTGTTGACTATCGAGAGTTGAATAAGCTGACTAAGAAGAACAGACACCCGTTACCGAGGATTGATGATCTCTTTGACCAGCTTGTCGGTGCTTCTGTTTTCTCTCAGCTTGATCTTGCTACTGGATTCCATCAGCTCAGGGTAGCTGAGGATAGTATAGACAAGACTGCGTTCAGAACTCCGGATGGATTCTTTGAGTGGCTTGTCATGCCATTCGGCTTGACGAATGCACCCGCATATTTCGTGGACTTGATGAGTAGGGTGTTCAGGGAGTTCTTGAACAAGTTTGTCGTTGTCTTCGTAGATGATATTTTGGTCTTCTCTAAGGATGAGGAAGAACATGCAAGGCACCTCGGGGAGGTGATGGATACGCTTAGAGCGCATCAGTTGAAGGCCAAGTTCTCCAAGTGTCACTTTTGGAGAAGGGAAGTAAGATTCCTTGGGCATATAGTGTCTAAGCAGGGCTTAGCGGTGGATCCCGCTAAGGTGGTTGCGGTTCAGGATTGGAAGACTCCAAGGAATGCAACCAAAGTCAGAAGTTTTCTAGGTCTTGCGGGTTTTTACCGGAAGTTCATCAAGGACTTCGCGAAGATTTCTGCTCCTCTCACTAAATTGACAAAGAAGAATTTAGTTTTTGCTTGGAGCCTAGAGTGCGAGCTTGCTTTTCAGAAGCTCAAGAGAGCTCTCACATCAGCACCCGTTCTAGCTTTGCCCGATGGAGGGAAATTATTTACAGTATACACCGATGCGTGTGGCACGGGGTTGGGAGCTGTTCTGATGCAAGAAGGAAGGGTGATATGCTTTGGCGGTAGAGAACTCAAAGTGCATGAGAAGAATTATCCCACTCATGACTTAGAGTTGGCAGCAATAGTATATGCACTCAAGGCTTGGCGCCATTATCTTCTGGGAGAAAGATTTGAGCTTTATACCGATCACAAGTCATTGAAGTATCTCTTTTCTCAGAAGGATCTGAATCTGAGGCAGCAAAGATGGATGGAATTCTTGGCATCCTATGATTTTGAAATAGCTTATACCCCCGGCAAGGGGAATGTGGTGGCTGATGCATTGAGTAGAAGAAGGTTGACCCTAAGTCCTCTATTCGTTGAGATGTAGAATTTAGAGTATGTGGCAACCTTTGATTTCTCTTTGGCGATGGAGTCGATGACCGGTTCTTTAGCATCTCTGGAACTCAGGCCTACCCTTCTTGATCAAGTTGGGGCTTCACAGAGAGAAGACCCTCACATAGTTGAGATTATGGATAAGCTGACTCGAGGAGAGACATCTAGTCACCTTGTTCGATATTCTATAGATGATAAGGGTTGGCTGAGGAGAGACGGAAGGCTTTGTGTTCCGATGGTGGAAGACTTGGTGAGGAAAGTTCTGGAGGAAGCGCATCGTTCTAAGTTGACTATACATCCAGGCGGAGATAAGATGTACAAAGATATGAAGCGTATTTTCTTTTGGCCTGGGATGAAGAAGGATGTGGCGGAGTTTGTCTCTAGATGTATCATTTGCCAGCAAGTTAAAGCTGAGTCAAAGAAGCCCGGTGGGCTATTGCATCCTCTAGACGTTCCACTTTGGAAGTGGGAGAGTATCTCCATGGATTTTATTGATGGGCTACCAAGGTCAAGGAAAGGGAATACGAGCATTTGGGTTATTGTAGATAGACTTACGAAGAGTGCTCATTTTATTCCGGTGAAGAGCAAGAGGACCACATCTTGGCTAGCGTCCGTATATCTTCGTGAGATTGTGAGACTTCATGGAGTCCCTTCTAGTATTGTCAGTGACCGTGACCCAATCTTTACAAGTCAGTTCTGGAATAGCTTGCAAGAGGCTATGGGCACGAGGTTGAATCTGAGTACTGCTTATCACCCACAGACGGACGGTCAAACCGAGAGGGTGAATAGGGTACTCGAGGATCTATTGAGGCTTTGTATTTTGGACTTTGGTGGTACTTGGGAAGACCATCTTCCTCTTGTTGAGTTTGCATATAATAACAGTTATCAGGCAAGCATAGGGATGGCACCATTTGAAGCTTTATATGGGAGGCCGTGCAAGTCGCCTACATGTTGGTGGGAGACTACAGATAAGCTCATACTTGGGCCTGATATGATCAGATATACATCCGAGAAGATCGAGTTGATTCGGAGACGAATGAAAGCGGCCCAAGACCGACAGAAATCCTATGCTGATAAGCGAAGATCCGATTTGGAGTTTGATGTTGGGGATATGGTTTTCGTAAAGGTTTCTCCTTTGCGGAATGTGGTCCGATTTGGAGCCGTTGGGAAGTTAGCACCGAGATTTGTTGGACCCTTCCCTATTATAGACAGGATCGGGCAGATGGCTTATAGAGTGAAGTTGCCCGAGAAGCTTGCCGGAGTGCACGATGTTTTTCATGTCTCGCATCTCCGGAAGTGTTTACATGAATCGGCAGAGGTTGTGGAGCCAAGTGTTTTGGAGGATGTGGAAGTAGAGAGAGAGGCTACCTTGAGGAGAGCTCCGATTCGTATCTTGGGGACGGAGACCAAGAAGCTAAGGAATCGAGAGGTCAGGCTGGTGAAGGTTCAGTGGGGTGAAGCCGAAGAAGACGCAACTTGGGAAACCGAGGAGAAGATGCGTGGGCTTTATCCATTCCTTTTTGAGGGTACACTCTCAATCTCTTTTCTTTGTGAGCGTATCTTTCTCTTTGCTATCCATATTTATCTAGTTTATCGTGTTAATCTTGTCATGAGAACCTTAGGTAGAATCCTTTGGATGAAACATGTGTTTGAGACATGTTATGTTTGATGGTTGCAAGTGGTTGCAAGTGTTTGCAAGTGGTTACTCGTGGATGCATTATACATGATTAGGCACTAGATCGGCTCGCACACTCCTCATATTGCATATGCATGAGTGTTTATGCTTATTCATGGATGAAAATTGTGTGTTATCACATGGATGTTGCATATGGGTGTATGTTATGTGCACACATATAGATGTTATACATTATGTTAGGAATTGCATACATATGGATTCATTTCACTAACATAATCCGCATTGATGATATTTGCATTAGATAAGTACATATACACACACCTTCGCATATGTTCATCCAGCATTCAAAATCTTGTAAGGACAATGATTGCTCGTGGATGATGTTTTGAGTAGATGGATGTTGGATGGTAGGATACGTTCTTCCTAACTTGAAGATTTCGGGGACGAAATCTTTTAAGGAGGGGAGAATATAACAACCCGTATTTTCAATAACCTGTTATAACGTAAATCGAGGCAGAATTTAATTCTAAAATCCGAATCAAGGGAAAAGGGCTATGCCATTGCGTTCGTCTCGGAAAAATACGCGAAATAGAGTCCGAGTTTTCGAAAATCGGAGTCCGTATGACCCAGTTAAGGCCCATTGAAGTTTTCGGAAATTTCCATATTAAAAACAGATTTAAATTTTAAGTTAAAAACAAGGGTTAGGACACAACTGGCGTCAGGCGGGAAAACTCCCGCCAAGACCCCCAAGTCGACAGGCATGTCGACAGGGGTCTAAGGGTGTCGACTGCCCTGTCGACAGCCCTGTCGACACGGGGTGGCCGGGCAGTTTTGCCTGGCGCACCATTTCTGATCTGGGCTTGGTTGTGTGGCTTGGTTCTGGAGAATTCCGAAATCTGATGGACCTAATTCAACTAGGGTTTAATCCTATGGTCTAAATCACTAGCCTAATCTATAAATAAGACCCTAACCTACCCTAAATCACTCATTATTCATTCTAGCAACTAAACTATGTCAAAATCAAACCTCTCATGGCCTCCACTCTCTTCATACAATTCCTAAACAAATTCCTAAGAGATTTCCATGCATACAAGTGTATTTAGGCTTGTATGATCCTCTTTAGCTTGCATTAAAGTCTTGTTTCTCTATTGTCATCATAAAGGAGGAGTCTTGATCAAGTTTGCTTGCATTTTGGGGTTTTAATTTGTTGCATAAGGGGTTTCTTACATTTGCTATACTCATTTGAGTCCACAAAAGCATTGTAAGCCCTATTCCTCTCATACTTGAACTTTGAAGTTAAATGTATGATATGCAAGTTGCCATAAGTTATGCAAGTTTGTTTATGCAAGTATGATATGCAAGTTGCCATAAGTTATGCAAGTTTGTTTATGCAAGTATGATATGCAAGTTGCCATAAGTTATGCATGTTTGTTTATGCAAGTATGATATGCAAGTTGCCATAAGTTATGCAAGTTTTTTTTATGCAAGTATGATATGCAAGTTGCCATAAGATATGCAAGTTTGTTTATGCAAGTATGATATGCAAGTTGACATATGTTATGCAAGTTTGATATGCAAAGTTGTCATATGATATGCAAGTATGCTTATGCAAGTTTGGGATGGTCATGTGGTTCATGTTAACATGTTATGCATGCTTTTGGGCCTAAAAATGTAATATGCAAGTATATGAACACATGAACCTTTCATATGCCACCATGTTGAACTTGTGGCTCTAACACTTTTATGTCATGATTATGCCAAGTTCCCTCTTTCTATCCTTTATGCGCTATTGCGATATGTAAGCGATGGGATTGCGTTTGGGGTTGGGTAAACTTAAAAGACATAAAAACATGAGCTTGGGAATTTACCTATTAAGTTAGGTCTACCCATTGGGAATTTACCTATTAAGTTAGGTCTACCCAATTGCTTGAAAACTTGTAATGTGATGGACATGACACATAGAAAAGATAAGTGTGGCCAACTCGAGGTTGGGTTGAGTTTGTAGCGTAAACCTACCCGGAACCGACCGGCTTAACTAGTTGCTACAAACAATAGGACCCAATGTGAGAAGTTGGTCATGTTGTACCTTGGACCCGAGGTTAGACCAAGTTGTGGTGTAAAGCTACCCGGACCCGCCCGGCTTAACTAGTAACCACAACAAAGTCTAATGTGAGAGGTTAAGGCGCATTAATTAATTAATGCCTCATGATTAGGGTTAAGTCATGGACCATTTAATACTTAACCAATTTGGGCTCGGTAGATTAATCGGGGTTAAGTCGTGAACTCATCGTTACACTTAACCAAGTTAATCCATGATTAGTAGAGGGGTTAAACTGTACTTAACCCACTAGAGAAATCCTAGCAATGGGGGTCCACTCCTTCAGTAATCCCTAGTTTGTATCATCATGGCCCTAGGGACTAGGCTAGGGTGGGGGCACGATTACTGAAATGGAGATAAGGGGCCAAAAAGCGACGGCCGTGGTACGCCGGTGTAGTTCTGGGCGGACTCTGGTCGTGCACATAGTCCGTAGCCGGAGAAAACAAGCACGGGTACCGGTAGGGCGAGACTGTGCACTCATGTTTATGGTGTCCAGGGGTTGACACCCTAGGGCTTGATACACCCGACGGGTGGACCCGGCACAGTTCGACTACATTCATGGTTGGGCCGTATTGACACCAACACGTGACGAGTTAGGCTTAGGGAGCAGATCGGTTAGACCATTAGGTTGGACCTCGTGGTAGGGTCACTTCATGGACCTCGTGGTAGGGTCACTTCATGGGCCTCGTAGGAGGATCACTTCATGTTATTGGGCCAAAGCTTGGGCCGTGGGATCAATACTTGTTTAATCAAGTCATGTTAGTTTGCTAGTACACCCGTGGTGCAAAACCTTAATCCTGATTATGCGATGACACCTTTATCTACCTTGATAGTTAATCATCATGTCGTTATCCTTATGTTCATACTTGCTGCTCATGACAGTTAACTTTATCAATTTACATTGATTGTAGTAGGGCTTACTCAGTCTTTTTGACTGACCTGTTTTCTTTCGCCTCTTTTCTTCCGTTCCCCCCCCCCAGGTTCTCAGGGAGGGAATACAGGAGCTTAGCTTGGATACTACCTGCTTTCTTGGATAGCTCATGTATGCTTTGGTCTTGAGCTCGCTATGGTTTTTCTGCTTTGGGGATAGCTACTTATGTTTTTCTTTTCAGTTTTCAGATGATGTTGTTTATGTACTAGACTTATTTTATTTGGAAAATTGACATGATGTTGTACTAAGACTTGATTTGAAATGGTTTGAAATCTTCCGCTGTTTTATCTATGTTATTTACTCTGATTACATACATATGTTCTTGTTCTGCCTTGATATATCATTATGCATGTTTACCTTGTTTAAACGCCCCTCCTAAGTCAGTGCCCTTGCAAGAGTGGCACTGGCGGAGGTGGGGTGTTACAATTGGGTTCATATCGAAAAGTGCTTTCCAATGAATATTAGAAATTTGAAATCCAACGGTTGGATTTGGAATTATGTCCAAATCAAATTTGGAAAAGGTTGCTGTAAGTACAGTTCGATGGCCGTTGATGGAAATCGACTGTACGGGCCTTGATAAAATTATTAAAAATAGTAATAATTTGTGAAAATCATAAGAAATGGTTTGTGAAGAATTGGGCTGAAAAAGTGAATATTTGAAAAGATAAAAATAGATTTTTATCGAAATGAACTAGTTTTGAACTAGAATCAAAATCAATTTATTTTTGAAATAAATACATTGAATTTGAAAGTGGTTTTAAAAATAATCAAAATTCCCAATACGTGAATTGAACTGGATTTGAATCGAAATTATCTTCGGAATTTTTCGATGTTGGATTTCGTGATTATACAGATATTGTTATGGGAGTTTGAAAGATATATTTATATCGTTATTTCCAATACGATATTTGTTGGTTTCAGAATTTGATATTGAATATAGGCCGGTATATTTTCTATTCAGAGCCTTGTATTTAATATCGAATGGGATTTGGGTTTGTCGTGAATGGTGTCTTCATTAACACTGTTCTTAAGCCCAATAGAGAGAAAGATTAAATCTTTCTATTTAGATTTAATGAAGTGTACCAATTAAATAATATTTAATTGGGATTGAATTTGAATGCAATTTTGGGTTTATTGTGAATCGTGTTTTAGATGACATTGGTTCTTTAACCCAGTTAAAGGCAGGATATTGATTTTTAAAAAGATTAAAACTAAGTGGAGTTTTAATGAATCTTTAATTAGATTGAAATGTGAATTGATAATTTAAATTATCAAATCTGAAAGGTGATCGAGAATGGGGTACCACCAGTTTTGCTCCGAAGCGATAGTTAAATCATTAATTAGATTTGAACGTGAAATGGTAATTAATTTTACCGATGACACCGTGGTGTTAGATATGGAGTATTACCAGTTTTGCTCCATGGGATATATAGGTTGGGATTTGGAAATAAAATAATTAATTAATTCGGTGTGGTTCGCTAATCCCGACTAGTTTGGAAGACCATAATATGGTTTAAAATGATATCCAAAGGAAGATTAAAGAATAAATTTAGAAGAATTTATCTTTGATAAAATTAATGGGAACCTTTCCCTAAGAATGTGATTTTGTGAATAAAAGAATATCCTGAATTGGAATGAGGCATTTGTTGTGTTTGTGTAACATTTGTTTATTATATACGTGGGTTATTCAGAAAGGCCGGGTTTCTACCCATTCTGAATAACCGATTCGACGATATGTCGTAGATGAAGACGGTGGTTGAAGATCGGAAGTCTTCACATCGTTTGGGTGATTACTGATGATCTCGATTGGGCTATACACCCAAGATGAGGGAAATGGTTGGTGATCGTCCAAATGTACTTGGAGATCGATGGATATGCGAGGAAAGTTCCTCCAGTTTCGTTCAGACCCAGAACGAACTTGTAAATGGATTGTGTGTCTAACATTGGATTTTATTCTGTGTTGATTGATCTCTATTAAATATACATCTGTTTGGCGGCGGAGAATTTATTCTCTTGCTTAACGCCCTTCTCTGAGACGTACGAGCTCAGAGGTTGTATATCGATGGACATCAGTCGCATGGAGTGAATTGCCAGTGTGGCACGCGTAAGTGGCAATTGATCAAGGCTTCTGTTGAAAAGCAAAGTCTTGTGGTTGATGATCAAAGCACGGCCTGTGTGGTGCAGCTTTGTGTATAACGTGAACTCGCGAGCCTCACACCACGGTATGAGTCAAAAACGGGATAAGGACCCAAGGAGTGCACGACGTTTCTTTCTAGCTATGGGTGGTGTCAGTGCTTAAACTGGCTGACATTTATATACTTTTCACCTGTGTGGTTCTTGGATGAGGCGCCTCGATATTAGGTCTGTTAGGATCGGGAAACGTGTGTTCAGGAATAACTAATCCTCAAAAGTAAGAGAGGACCGGCCTCGGAGGTTCCAAAGGATCATAGTGGGGTCCTGAGGCATTTGCTAGAGTGTCTCGAATCGGAGAGGAGCTTGCCCCTTGCCTCGACTCATGACGGAAATCCAATTTCCAATACGTGATATTGCGGTTTTATTTGTAGAGCCTAGTATGGCGACATAGTTGATGGTAGTTATGCCGCCTATGATTGATACTTATGATTGAAATTGTTTTGACACTATACACTTATAGTAATATCAAAATAATGTATTTATGACGTATCAAGCATGCTTTGGCTATTATAAGGTAAAAACCTATCCTCCGGCTTGCGTTGCATTGTGTGATGGGACCTGGGTCTTATAATAGCTTCATTTTTCTTTATTTAGCATTGCGTTGTTTGTTTTATGCACCGGTATTCTTGGGAGGAAACCCATTCCGTGTAATACTGTGACGGCCGGGAATTTCGCTCGATCTGAATCAGTCGTTAAACCTACCTTGCACCAGAATTGAAAATGGCGCGGTAGTTCGATAATTCAATTTCAAACTTCAATTGAATATATACATGCCGCCTGCGTGCGAACTAGATGCATGATTCCCATTGTCAAAAACCGCGAGGTTTTAAGGTAGAGCGAGGAGCCGTACTAGGGACGGTGCCGGTGTAACTACCCTGCCGTTATGCTGCCGAAATTTTGAATAATATTTGTGTGTTGAATGGTATTCATATTTTGAAATAAATTGTTCGATAACAAAAATCACATTTTTATCTATATATAGAAACTATAGAAAACATTCATGTGTTGGATTGATATTCATTCGTTGTTTAGCAATTCATGTGTTGAATGGTATTCATATTTTGAAATAAATTGTTTTATGATAAAAATCCCATTTTTATCACCAACTTGAACTATATAGAAAAATAGTGTTTTGAAATGAATTGTTTTACAATAAAAATCACATTTTTATTGTATGCATAAATCGTTGAAATGTGAAGTGTTAAAAATAGCCACTTGTTCAAAATAAACATATATGAGTTGAAATATTCATTAATTAGCTAATGAAATGATTTGCACCTATTTATGTAACATTAGAATGAATGGAGTTTTTAAACCAAATAGAAATCAAATATGAAGTTGAATAGAAAATGAAAAATGATATGAACTGTATATATATGTACATGCATATTCATTGAACAGGTTATAGCAAAGGGGCTAGAGAAGAGGAATAAAATTTTGTGCCCGACAAATAGGTACACATTTACTGATTTGTTTGGGTGATGATTTTGAGCCTATTGGCTAGCCGCTTGGCTTCTTCTTTTTCTTTTTGAGATTAGAAGGACCGGGACGCTATTTGCGATTTCCCGACGCTCCCGGTGCAGGGGAGGTTATGGCGAAATTTTTCCAAAATTTAAGGTGTTAGAAAATTTTTTGAAGTGAAAACGATATAGAAATCCTTGAATGAACTATATTTATATAATTATATAAATATAAATAAAATTAAAATGAAACGAGGCCGTGCAGTTCGTATTTCGAAACCGTGATTTCAAACGACTAGTACGGGAAATCCGACCATTGGATTTTCCCGAAACCTCAACCGTCAGGATCGCCTTGGAATAATCTTTCCAACGGCACCAACCTTGTAAAAATCCAACGGTTGGATTGTCTGGAATGTTTAATTCAAATCTGAAGAAAAACAGCGCCAGAAACGATTATATTTATTTATATATATAAATAAAATTATATTTAATCGAATAACGACGCTGCAGTTCGTATTTTGAAATCGAAAATTCAAACGATTGTACCGGGAGATCCGACCGTCGGATTTTCCCGAAACTGGAACCGTTGGGTTCGTTTTGAAAAGACCTTTCTAATGATGTAAATTTTGTGAAGATCCAACGGTTAGATTTTCAGATATGTGTAAATCTAATCTGAAGAAAAACAGCGCCACGGCCACGTTATGGCCCGAAACGTCGTTTTGAATATATTAGCTATTTTAAAATAAATAAAAATAGCGATAAATAGTTATAAAATATCATAGGCGATATGGAATGGAAATAAACTGAATTTGCTTGATTTATGTGATGTTTGATGGTTGAATGTGTTTGGTGTGAAAACTATATTAAAGAACACAATTGGTGTTGTCGAATAATTTAACCATTGAAATAAATCGATTTGAAATTCTAAATATACGTGAATTATTTGAAAAGGCCGAGTTAATTCTCATTTCGAATAATCGACCGACGATTGAAATTCGAAGATGAAGACGATGGTCGAAGACCGGAGATCTTCACCTCGTTTGGATGGTAACCGAGGTCCTGATTGGGAGGCATCCCGAAATATGGATAATGAGTGGTGATCGTTCAGACGTACGTGTTGATCGAAGGGTTTGCGAGGTATTTAGTGCCTCCGGTTTCGTTCAGACCCAGAACGGACTTGTAAATGGACTGTGTGTCTGACATAGGATTTATTCTGTGTGGCATGCTAAGATGCAGTGATCAGGGCTTCTGTTGAAAAGCAAAGTCTTGTGGTGATGATCAAAGCACCGCCTGTGTGGCGTAGCTTTGTGTATAACGTGAATTCGCGAGCCTCACACCCCGGTAGGAACCTAAAACGGGAGGAAGGACCTCAGGGAGGGCATGCGTTTCTTTCTAGCTAGGGTGGTGTCAGTGACCTACCAGCCCTGACATTTATATACTTTTCACCTATGTGGTTGTTGCTGTTGCGAGGCGCCTCGGTTTGATCGGACGATCCGGGTCCGATGGAGTCATTCGTTGGCTCGTTTACGCCCCAAAGGGCGGGGAAACGTATTGTTCAGGCATAATAATCCACATCGGTGGACCGGCCCTGACGATCTAAAGGCTTGCCTGCGCACTTGCCTGTGGCTCGGGCTAGAGAGTCACGAATTCGGTAAGGACTATCTTTTGCCTTGGTTCATGACGGAAATCCAATTTTCAAATACGTCATTGTGCGGTTTTGATTGTATACCTATATATGGCGACATAGTGGTATGGGGCATTAATGCCGTCTATGATTGATAGTTATGATTTGAAATTATTTTCAAAACATATAAACACTAGCAATAATATCAAATGCCTTTGTTTTATTCGTATCAAGCATATCTTGGCCGTTATAAGGTAAAAACTCTATCCTCCGGTTTGCGTTGCATTGTGTGATGGGAACTGAGTCTTATAACGGCTTCATTTTTATAAAAAGCATAGCGATGTTTAGAAGAAAGATTTGTTTTAAAGCACTGGCAATCCAATGGAGTAAACCCGTTCCACGAAAGTGGCGTGGTCCTGTGATTAGCCAAATTATATATGTGTTGAGTAGATTTCTCATACCAGTCCCATGACTGACTCGTAGTTTGTTTCACTCTCAAACTCGGGTGCCCCTTTTTCTACACGGGCAGCCTTGTATTCAGGTTTAGCTGGTTCTTTTTCTGGATAGCTGGACCTGAAGATGGATTCTATCATTTATTTCTTTTTATGCTGTTCAGCTCCTATTGTACATATTTTGTTTATTTCCGCTGTAGACATTTATGTATAGCTGAACTGTATTTGTACTAAGTAAGATCCTGTATACTGTGTAACTCTGATGATTACTTTTATCCAGTATATTCTGCTGTTCATTCTGGTGTATTTATTTAATTCTGTTCTGCTATTATATGTTTCTGTGTTATATTCCAAAGATAACCTTGTTTCCGTGAGAACGGGAAATCGGGTCGTCTGGGCTGGTAGGTCACTGACACCACCCTAGCTAGAAAGAAACGCATGCCCTCCCTGAGGTCCTTCTCCCGTTTTAGGTTCATACCGGGGTGTGAGGCTCGCGAATTTACGTTATACACAAAGCTACGCCACACAGGCGGTGCTTTGATCATCACCACAAGACTTTGCTTTTCAACAGAAGCCCTGATCATTGCATCTTAGCATGCCACACAGAATAAATCCTATGTCAGACACACAGTCCATTTACAAGTCCGTTCTGGGTCTGAACGAAACCGGAGGCACTAAATACCTCGCAAACCCTTTGATCAACACGTACGTCTGAACGATCACCACTCATTATCCATATTTCGGGATGCCTCCCAATCAGGACCTCGGTTACCATCCAAACGAGGTGAAGATCTCCGGTCTTCGACCATCGTCTTCATCTTCGACTTTCAATCGTCGGTCAATTATTCGAAATGAGAATTAACTCGGCCTTTTCAAATAATTCACGTATATTTAGAATTTTAAATCGATTTATTTCAATGGTTAAATTATTTGACAACGTCACGTTTGTTCTTTAATGTAATTTTCACACCAAACACATTCAACCATCAAACATCACATAAATCAAGCAAATTCAGTTTATTTCCATCCCATATCGCTTACGATATTTTATAACTATTTATCGCTATTTTTATTTATTTTAAAATAGCCATTTTATTCAAAACGACGCTTCGGGCCATAAGGCGGCCGTGGCGCTGTTTTTCTTCAGATTTGATTTACACATATCTGAAAATCTAACCGTTGGATCTTCACAAAATTTACATCATTAGAAAGGTCTTTTCAAAACGAACCCAACGGTTCCAGTTTCGGGAAAATCCGACGGTCGGATCTCCCGGTACAATCGTTTGAAGTTTCGATTTCAAAATACGAACTGCAGCGTCGTTATTCGATTAAATATAATTTTATTTATATATATAAATAAATATAATCGTTTCTGGCGCTGTTTTTCTTCAGATTTGAATTAAACATTCCAGACAATCCAACCGTTGGATTTCTACAAGGTTGGTGCCGTTGGGAAGATTATTCCAAGGCGAACCCGACGGTTGAGGTTTCGGGAAAATCCAATGGTCGGATTTCCCGTACTAGTCGTTTGAAATCACGGTTTCAAAATACGAACTGCACGGCTTTGTTTCGTTTTAATTTTATTTATATTTATATAGTTATATAAATATAGTTCATTCAACTATTTCAATATCGTTTTCACTTCAAAAATTTTTCTAACACCTTAAATTTTGGAAAAATTTCGCCATAACCTCCCCTGCACCGGGAGCGTCGGGAAATCGCAAATAGCGTCCCGGTCCTTCTAATCTCAAAAAGAAAAAGAAAAAGCCAAGCGGCTAGCCAACAGGCTCAAAATCATCACCCAAACAAATCAGTAAATGTGTACCTATTTGTCGGGCATAAATTTTTTTTTTTTTTAATCTAAAAAAATTCGATTTTTCAACAGAGGAAAAAAAAAACTGAAATAGTTAAAAGAAAAAAAACTGAAATAGTTAAAAGAAAAAAAACTGAAATGTTTTAAAGATAAAAAAAAAAAAACTGAAATGCTTTTAAGTATTAAAACTGAAAGTTTTAAAGGTATAAAACAGATTTTTATATAAAAGTAAAAACAGATTTTTTATAAAAGTAAAAACTGAAATGTTTTAAAGATTAAAACTGTTTTGTTTTAAGAAGTATAAAAACTGAATATTTTTAAAAGTATAAAACTGTTTTGTTTTAGAAAGTTAAAAAACTGATCTATAAAAAAAAAAAAAAAACTGCATTTTTTATTAAAATAAAAACTGCATTTTTTTATACAGTTAAAAACTGAATTTTTAAAAAAGCAAAAGTAAAAATTATGTTTTTATATGTGAAAGCAAAATTAAAAATCATATTTTTTATATGTGAAAGCAAAAGTAAAAATCATATTTTTATATGTTAAAAGCGAAAGTAAAAATCATATTTTTATATATTGAATAGCATAGTAAAAAAATTCTATTTTTACATATGCAGAGAATACGGGTGAAAGCGACAAATAGGCGAAGATTTCTATTAAGAAGAGTCGTGAAGTTGGATAGCTATTGGTGAGATTTCTGATTTAAAATTTATATATATATGTGTGAAGTAAAAGTGAATTGCTATATATAAATATATATATATATATATATATATATATACGCCCCCTCGTCCACAAACCATGGACGATATTTATTGGTTGAAATTGTTGTGGAAATTTGATTGATGGCGAATGATTGTTTGGGATTGTTTGTGATTGTTATTGGTTGATTGTGGTTGAAAAATACCCATTTGTGGTTGTGAAATATTTGGTTGAAACCACATAGGATTAGTTTGTGGAAATGAAATAAATATATATACATGCCGCCTGCGTGCGAACTAGATGCATGTTTCCCATTGTCAAAAACCGCGAGGTTTTAAGGTAGAGCGAGGAGCCGTACTAGGGACGGTGCCGGTGTAACTACCCTGCCGTTATGCTGCCGAAATTTTGAATAATATTTGTGTGTTTGAATTATTTTCATATGCTTAAACTATATTTATTCCTTATATAGAAAACATTCATGTGTTGAATTGATATTCATTCGTTGTTTAGAAATTCATGTGTTGAATGGTATTCATATTTTGAAATAAACTGTTAGATAATAAAAATCACATTTTTTATCTATATATAAAAACAATAGAAAACATTCATGTGTTGAATTGATATTCATTCGTTGTTTAGAAATTCATGTGTTGAATGGTATTCATATTTTGAAATAAACTGTTAGATAATAAAAATTACATTTTTTATCTATATATAAAAACAATAGAAACATTCATGTGTTGAATTGATATTCATTCGTTGTTTAGAAATTCATGTGTTGAATGGTATTCATATTTTGAAATAAACTGTTAGATAATAAAAATCACATTTTTTATCTATATATAAAAACAATAGAAAACATTCATGTGTTGAATTGATATTCATTCGTTGTTTAGAAATTCATGTGTTGAATGGTATTCGTATTTTGAAATAAACTGTTTGATGATAAAAATCACCTTTTATCGACTATATGAACTATGTAAAATAACCTCAATTTAAAAGAAATTGTTTTATGATAAAAATTTCATTTCTATCACCAACTTGAACTATATAGAAGAATAGTGTTTTGAAATAAATCGTTTTACAATAAAAATCACATTTTTATTGTATGCATAAATCGTTGAAATGTGAAATGTTGAAAATAGCCACTTGTTCAAAATAAACACATATGAGTTGAAATATTCATTAATTAGCTAATGAAGTGATTTGCACCTATTTATGTAACATTAGAATGAATGGTGTTTTTAAACCAAATAGAAATCAAATATGAAGTTGAATAGAAAATGGAAAATGATATGGACTGTATATATATGTACATGCATATTCATTGAACAGGTTATAGCAAAGGGGCTAGAAAAGAGGAATAAAATTTTGTGCCCGACAAATAGGTACACATTTACTGATTTGTTTGGGTGATGATTTTGAGCCTGATGGCTAGCCGCTTGGCTTTTTCTTTTTCTTTTTGAGATTAGAAGGACCGGGACGCTATTTGCGATTTCCCGACGCTCCCGGTGCAGGGGAGGTTATGGCGAAATTTTTCCAAAATTTAAGGTGTTAGAAAAATATTTGAATTGAAAACGATATGAAAATCGTTGAATGAACTATATTTATATAAATATATAAATATAAATAAAATTAAAACGAAACGAAGCCGTGCAGTTCGTATTTTGAAACCGTGATTTCAAACGACTAGTACGGGAAATCCGACCATTGGATTTTCCCGAAACCTCAACCGTCGGGTTCGCCTTGGAATAATCTTTCCAACGGCACCAACCTTGTAGAAATCCAACGGTTGGATTGTCTGGAATGTTTAATTCAAATCTGAAGAAAAACAGCGCCAGAAACGATTATATTTATTTATATATATAAATATAATTATATTAAATCGAATAACGACGCTGCAGTTCGTATTTTGAAATCGAAAATTCAAACGATTGTACCGGGAGATTCGACCGTCGGATTTTCCCGAAACTGGAACCGTTGGATTCGTTTTGAAAAGACCTTTCTAATGATGTAAATTTTGTGAAGATCCAACGGTTAGATTTTCAGATATGTGTAAATCAAATCTGAAGAAAAACAGCGCCACGGCCGCCTTATGGCCCGAAGCGTCGTTTTGAATAAAATGGCTATTTTAAAATAAATAAAAATAGCGATAAATAGTTATAAAATATCGTAAGCGATATGGAATGGAAATAAACTGAATTTGCTTGATTTATGTGATGTTTGATGGTTGAATGTGTTTGGTGTGAAAACTATATTAAAGAACACAATTAGTGTTGTCGAATAATTTAACCATTGAAATAAATCGATTTGAAATTCGAAATATACGTGAATTATTTGAAAAGGCCGAGTTAATTCTCATTTCGAATAATCGATCGACGATTGAAAGTCGAAGATGAAGACGATGGTCGAAGACCGGAGATCTTCACCTCGTTTGGATGGTAACCGAGGTCCTGATTGGGAGGCATCCCGAAATATGGATAATGAGTGGTGATCGTCCGGACGTACGTGTTGGTCGAAGGGTTTGCGAGGTATTTAGTGCCTCCGGTTTCGTTCAGACCCAGAACGGACTTGTAAATGGACTGTGTGTCTGACATAGGATTTATTCTGTGTGGCATGCTAAGATGCAGTGATCAGGGCTTCTGTTGAAAAGCAAAGTCTTGTGGTGATGATCAAAGCACCGCCTGTGTGGCGTAGCTTTGTGTATAACGTTGAATTCGCGAGCCTCACACCCCGGTAGGAACCTAAAACTGGAGAAGGACCTCAGGGAGGGCATGCGTTTCTTTCTAGCTAGGGTGGTGTCAGTGACCTACCAGCCCTGACATTTATATACTTTTCACCTATGTGGTTGTTGCTGTTGCGAGACGCCTCGGTTTGATCGGACGATCCGGGTCCGATGGAGTCATTCGTTGGCTCGTTTACGCCCCAAAGGGCGGGGAAACGTATTGTTCAGGCATAATAATCCACATCGGTGGACCGGCCCTGACGATCTAAAGGCTTGCCTGCGCGCTTGCCTGTGGCTCGGGCTAGAGAGTCACGAATTCGGTAAGGACTATCTTTTGCCTTGGTTCATGACGGAAATCCAATTTCCAAATACGACATCGTGCGGTTTTGATTGTATATATATATGGCGACATGATATATGGTACCCATGCCGTCTGTGATTGATAGTTATGATTTGAAAGTGTTTTCAAAACATATAGACACTAGCAATAATATCAAATGCCTTTGTTTTATTCGTATCAATCATATTTTGGCCATTATAAGGTAAAACTCTATCCTTCGGTTTGCGTTGCATTGTGTGATGGGAACTGAGTCTTATAATGGCTTCCTTTTTATAAAAAGCATAGCGATGTTTAAAAGAAAGATTTGTTTTAAAGCACTGGCAATCCAATGGAGTAAACCCGTTCCATGAAAGTGGCGTGGTTCTGTGATTAGCCAATTATATATGTGTTGAGTGGATTTCTCATACCAGTCCCATGACTGACTCGTAGTTTGTTTCACTCTCAAACTCGGGTGCCCCTTTTTCTACACGGGCAGCCTTGTATTCAGGTTTAGCTGGTTCTTTCTGGATAGCTGGAGCTGAAGATGGATTCTATCATTTATTTCTTTTTATGCTGTTCAGCTCCTATTGTACATATTTTGTTTATTTCCGCTGTAGACATTTATGTATAGCTGAACTGTAATTGTACTAAGTAAGATCCTGTATACTGTGTAACTCTGATGATTACTTTTATCCAGTATATTTTGTTGTTCATTCTGGTGTATTTATTTAATTTTGTTCTGCTATTATATGTTTCTGTGTTATATTCCAAAAGATAACCTTGTTTCCGTGAGAACGCGAAATCGGGTCGTCTCAACGTGGTCCCTGATCGTTGAGAACAGGACAAATCAGAACGCAGATGGAAGAACCTTTCATTGCTATTACAACAATTCCATCAGATACAAGAATATACAGAGTATAAATGAATAAATTACATTCGATAAATATCAGAGATTACAATAAATTACATAGCAGCGGAAAATAATACAAAGCACAACTGAAGGTGATATACGGATACAGAGCTTTCCGGATACCATTCCAGCTGTAAACCAGGATCTTGTGAATATAAATCTGCAAAACCAAAACTACTAGCTGCCCGTGCGGAAAATAGGGGCACCCAGAGTTTAGGTTAAAACAATAAACTCCAGGTCAGTCATGTGACTAGTGTGAGAACTAAACAGTTATTTAAAGCTTTACTTTAAAAGAGAGTAATTCAAGGGACCACGCCGTATAGCACGGAACGGGTTTCCTCCCAAGAATACAAGTGCATAGAAAAGATAACGCAATGCTTTTTCGAAAAATGAAGCTATTATAAGACCCAGGTCCCATCACACAATGCAACGCAAGCCGAAGGATAGGGTTTTCCCTTATAATAGCCAAACATGCTTGGTACGTTTAAAACAAATCATTTGATACTATAATAAGTGTATAGTGTCAAAACAATTTCAATCATAAATATATATCATAGACGGCATAGCATCCCATGCTACTATGTCGCCATACTAGTTCTACAAATAAAACCGAAATACACGTATTGGAAATTGGATTTCCGTCATGAGTCGAGGCAAGGGGCAAGCTCCTCTCCGCGTTCGAGACACTTTAGCAAATGCCTCCGGGTTACGCACTCTGGGCAACCCTGGATCGGTTGGGCCGGTCCTCACTTACGTTAGAGGATTATTTATTCCTGAACACACGTTTCCCGGTCCTTACAGACCTATAATCGAGGCGCCTCATTCCAACAACCACAAAGGTGAAAAGTATATAAATGTCAGGGCTGGTAAGTCACTGACACCACCAAAGCTAGAAAGAAACGTCGTGTTCTCCCAACGGCCCGTATCCCGTTTTTAACTCATACCGAGGTGTGAGGCTCGCGAATTCACGTTATACACAAAGCTACGCCACAAAGGCCGTGCTTTGATCGTCAACTCCAAGACTCTGCTTTTCAACAGAAGCCTTGATCATTGCATCTTAGCGTGCCACACAGGCAATTCATACCATGCGACTGATGTCCATCGATATACAACCTCTGAGCTCGTACGTCTCAGAGAAGGGCGTTAAGAAAAAGAATAAATTCTCCGCCGCCAAACAGATGTATATTTAATAGAAATCAATCAACACAGAATAAAATCCAATGTCAGACACACAATCCATTTACAAGTCTATTCTGGGTCTGAACGAAACCGGAGGCACTTTCCTCGCATATCCATCCATCTCCAAGTACGTCTGGACGATCACCAACTATTTCCATCCTCTTGGGTGTACAGCCCAATCAGGATCGTCAGTAATTACCCAAACGATGTGAAGACTTCCGGTCTTCTACCACCGTCTTCATCTTCGACTTATCGTCGAATCGGTCATCCAGAATGGGTATAAACCCAGACCGTCCGAACAACCCGCGTATATTAAAACAAATGTTACACAAACACAACATACGCCTCATTCCAGTTCAGAATATTCTTTTATTCCCAAAATCACATTTTTAGGGAAAGGTTCCCATTAATTTTATCCAAGATAAATTCTTTAAAATTTATCCTTTAATCTTCCTTTGGATGTCATTTCAAACCAAATTATGGTTTTCTGAACTAGTCGAGATTAGCGAACCACACCGAAGTAATTATTTATTTTATTTCCCAATCCCAACCTATTCATCCCATGAAGCAAAACTGGTAATACTCCATATCTAATACTATGGTGTTATCGGTAAAAATAAATTACCATTTCACGTTCAAATCTAATTAAAGATTTAACTATCGCTTTGGAGCAAAACTGGTGATACTCCATTCTCGCTCGTTTTCTAAATTTGATAATTTAGATTGTAAATTCACATTTCAATCTAATTGCAGATTCGTTAAAACTCCTTTTATTGGGTTAAAGAACTAGGTGTTATTTAAAACACAGTTCACGGTAAACCCACAAATCAATTCTAGTTCAATTCAAATCAAATATATTTGGAATTTCGATTATTTAACACCCCTTTTTAAATCTAATTTATTTATTTAAAAATAAATCGGGTTTTAAATTTAGTTCAAACTAGTTCATTTTGATAAAAATCTATTTTTATCTTTTCAAATACGGAGTTTTTCATCCCAATTTTTCCCAAATCATTTCTTATGATTTTACACAAATTATTAATATTTTTAATAATTTTATCAAGGCCCGTACAGTCGATTTCCATCAACGGCCATCGAACTGCACTTACAGCGACCTTTTTCGAATTTGATTTGGACGTATCTCCAAATCCAACTGTTAGATCTTGAATTTCTAATATTCGTTAGAAAGCACTTTTCGATACGAACCCAACGGTTCCGGTTTTAGGAGAATCCGACAGTCGGATCTCCCGTAATGTTCGTTTGAAATAAATGGTCGAAATTCACGAACTGCCGCGGCGCGGCGCGTTCTATTCAGGCCATTATATTATATATATAATATATATAATATATATTTCGTCGATTCCTATTCAAAACGAATTTTATAAATAGTTTTGAATTCGTTTCAAAAACAATTTCAACTTCCATTTCAATTCAAATCAAAATTGAATTCTTCTTTATAAATTCGTTTTAAAATTCATTTCTATTCAATTCAAATTTCAATTCAATTTGAATTCATTTCAATTCGCTTTCAATTCAATTTGAATTCGTTTTCAATTCAATTCAATTCCAAAGTCGTTTTCTATTCGATTCAATTCAAATTGGTTTTCTATTCGATTCAATTCAAATTGGTTTTCTATTCGATTCATTTCAAATTGGTTTTCTATTCGATTCATTTCAAATTGGTTTTCTATTCGAATCAAATTCGTTATATATTCAATTGAAATCAAATTCGTTTTCTATTCAAATCAAATTCGTTATATATTCAATTGAAATCAAATTCGTTGTATATTCAATTCATTTCGAAGTCGTTTTCTATTCATTTCATTTCGAAATCGTTTCATATTCAATTGAAATCAAATTCGTTTTATATTCAATTCATTTCGAAATCGTTTCATATTCAATTGAAATCAAATTCGTTTTATATTCAATTGAAATCAAATTCGTTATATATTCAATTCATTTCGAAATCGTTTTATATTCAATTCATTTCGAATTTGTTTTATATTCAATTCATTTCGAAATCGTTTTATATTCAATTGAAATCAAATTCGTTTTATATTCAATTGAAATCAAATTCGTTATATATTCAGTTCATTTCGAAGTCGTTTTCTATTCATTTCATTTCGAAATCGTTTCATATTCAATTGAAATCAAATTCGTTTTATATTCAATTCATTTCGAAATCGTTTCATATTCAATTGAAATCAAATTCGTTTTATATTCAATTGAAATCAAATTCGTTATATATTCAATTCATTTCGAAATCGTTTCATATTCAATTCATTTCAAATTTGTTTTATATTTAATTCATTTCGAAATAGTTTTATATTCAATTGAAATCAAATTAGTTATATTTTCAATTCATTTCGAAATCGTTTTATATTCAATTGAAATCAAATTCGTTTTATATTCAATTGAAATCAAATTCGTTATATATTCAATTCCTTTCGAAATCATTTTATATTCAATTCATTTCGAAATCGTTTTATATTCAATTCATTTCAAATTCGTTTTATATTCAATTCATTTCGAAATTGTTTTATATTCAATTCATTTCGAAATCGTTTTATATTCAATTCATTTCGAAATCATTTTATATTCAATTGAAATCAAATTCGTTATATATTCAATTCATTTCGAAGTCGTTTTCTATTCAATTCATTTCGAAATCGTTTTATATTCAATTCATTTCGAAATCGTTTTATATTCAATTCATTTCAAATTTAATTTCAAAATATTCTATTTCGAAATCACTTTTCAACATCATTTTAAAATGATTAAAATCGATATAAATATCGTTCACGTCAAAATGGCGTCAATCTAATCAACACGGCTTCATATATTTCTATTTCAAATATTCTATTTCAAATATTTCCTATTATCAAAATATTTGTTATTATCAAAATATTTCGTTCAACACATGACTAATCTCAAAGGATGAGTACAGTCAACACATGAACCTTTATATTATATTGATAAAGATGTAAATTTTATTATAAAAATATTTCGTTCAACACATGACTAATCTCAACGGATGAGTACAGTCAACACATGAACCTTTATTTTATATTGATAAAGATGTAAATTTTATTATAAAAATATTTCGTTCAACACATGACTAATCTCAACGGATGAGTACAGTCAACACATGAACCTTTATTTTATATTGATAAAGATGTAAATTTTATTATAAAAATATTTCGTTCAACACATGACTAATCTCAACGGATGAGTACAGTCAACACATGAACCTTTATTTTATATTATTCCTTATCTTCTAAATTGGAATGAGGCCCAATCAATCACCATATAATGTTAATTATATGGATTTTCATACATCACACGTATATAATAGCATTGAAAAATAATCAACCATCAACCAAAGTGCACTACACTGTATAAGCATCAAATATAGATATCTAACGCTTATAACAGCCTGTCAATCAATCGATCGACATATTTAATCAATCAGGATGAGTGAACTTCAAATTTCATCCCAACACCCGTGTGGGGTTTCAAACAATCAAACACAGATTTTATTTGTGCAGTTGGGCGATGTGTAAAATTTATCGTCCCAATCAATGTCATTCAAATAGGTGTACATAAACAAACCGTCCGGTTTGTAAATGAAAATTTATTTATTTACATTCACGTTAAAATTATATTTTTAACGATCCAATATTTTATTTTAACACATGAAATTTTATTCAGTTCATTTTCAAAAATAAAAATGATATTTTTATTTTTCTAACTTATTTTAGAAAATTTCGGCGGCATAACGGCACGATACTAGAAACGGGACGAGGCCTAGCCTTATCCCCGGTCTAGTGAAGGCCCACGCCATTCACACATCAATCAAATTCACCAAACAACCAAATTCAAATCAAATCATCTAACTAATTTATGCAACCAAACAAACAAGTCCATGGTCTGTGGACGATTGTGTCGGGTGCTACTAAGCACCGTCTGCATCCTAGTATATATATAAATAACTAGAAAAGAAATTGAAGAGTGAGAAATTCTCACCGAAAGCTATCCAACCATCTTGACACTTCATTTATAGAAATCTTCATTGTTATCGCATCTTTGTCATCTTCGTTGCTGTAACCACTACATATGTAAAAATCGAATTTTTACTTCGCTATTCCATATATAAAAATCGAATTTTTACTTTGCTATTCAATCTATAAAAATCGAATTTTTACTTTGCTATTCAATCTATAAAAATCGAATTTTTACTACGATGTCATATAGATAAAAATTCTGTTTCAAAAATATAGATTTCGCCTTTATAAAAATAAAGATTTCTCCTTTTCAAAAATAAAGTTTTCGCCTTTCAAATATAAAGTTTATATTTTTCTCGAAGTAAAAATCATATTTTTACTTCACTACTCATATCAAAATATCGTCTTTTCACTTTTAAAAATATCATCTTTTCACTTTTAAAAATCACATTTTTATTTTGCTTCCTATATAAAGATGATATTTTTAATATTCCTATCATGTTAAAATTATATTTTTAATTCTCTACCTAAACAAAAATCATATTTCTACCACTTCTATATAGTAAAGATTATATTTTTAATACTTTAAAAATATAAAAATCATATTTTTAATTCTTTAAAAATATAAAAATTATATTTTTAACTCCCACAATTCAAAATCAAATCTTTACTTTTCAAAATCAAATCATTTTGAATTAAAAATCTAATCTTACCTAGTTAATAAAAATCGCATCTTTCTAGTTTAAAAATAACTATTTTTCCTAAATAAACATTTATTCTTTTCTAAATTAAAAATCAATGCTTTTAAATTAATAAAAATCGGTTCTTCCTATCCATAAAAATTCAGTTTTTGCTTATCATAAATAAAAAGAAATAAAGGTAAAAACTTACAAAGGGGTTTCAGCTAGGGCGCAGCAGGGTAGGGGGCTCGAGGTCGCAGGCGAAGGGTGGGGAGATGGTGTCTTCGGTCGAAGGAGAAGGGGGGGGGGACGTCGGCGGTCGTCTCGCTGCTGGGGGGGGGGGGGGGGTCTTCGCGCCGCTGGGGGGAGGAGGAAGGCTGGACGGAGGGGGCGCCTGCTCCGGCGTTGGCAGGAGAGGTGGAGGGCGATTGGCGCGACGGTGGGTTTCCCCCTCCGCGTCGCCCCTCCGATTCGTTTTTTTTATATTTTTTCTTTTTTTTGAAATCATTTTGAACGGGGGGAGGGGGGCAAAGAGAAATAAGGGAAGGAAGGTATTTTTTTTAATTATTTTATTTTGCAAATAGTTGACTTTTACTTACGACCTCGAAACGAGGTCCACCGCCTGTCGTCCATAGCGTATTACCCCCATTCCGAACACAATGGGATATGTATCGCAAGCTGATTTGATCGTTTCGATTAGTTTCCGTTGAATTTACATTTAAATCACTATATTGAATTTTAAACGTACATTTCAAATTACCGGGGTCACATAACAACTCTATAAATTTCATAAAAATATTTTCTAGCTTCGTATTGACGATACGGTCCTAACAAAACTAGTTTCATCGAATTCTGAGACCGTTGGAAAAATGGTCATTTTCCAGTCGATTAAAATCAACTGAAACCGGTCAAACGCGTTTTCCTTTGCCACGCTCACATATTGATTCGAAAAATTATGAAATTTGGAATCTAGCAATAATTCGACATCACGGACCCAATAAAAGTGGTTTCGTCGAAATCCGAGGTCGTTTGCAAAATTTCCATTTTTAAGGGCCTGAATTCCATAGCGACTATTCAGAATTTTCAACTGGACATATCTTTTGATTCCCGCTATGAAATCTTGATTTTTCGGATTCTTTGGAAATATATCATCATTTAGATCCTAATGTTTTTGGTTTCACTAAAATCCGGATTGTTTTGCACCCGGTACATTTAATTGAAGTTTGAAATCGAATTATCGAACTACCGCGCCATTTTCAATTCTATTTATAATTATATATAATTATTTATATTCTAACGACGACGCGTATAATATATACGTTCGATTTCTATTCAAAATAAATTTCTCGTCGATTTTATTTAAAATAATCTATTTTAAATGTTAAAAATACATTAAAATTATCGAAATAAAAATTTTAAACTGGCTCAGATTTTGCGGGTTATTACAATCTCCCCCACTTAAAACTTTTCGTCCCCGAAAAGGAACAAAGTCAGAAGTGGTTTGATTAATTAACTCTACGTTCGATCTGGCTTCCATTCTCCAACTTTTCAGTTTCTGAGAATTTTCAAATTTTCAAAAATTTGGCTAACACCCTAAATTTTCGAAAAATTTCGCCATAACCTCCCCTGCACCGGGAGCATCGGGGAATTTCAAATAGCTTCCCCGGTCCTTCTAATCTCAAAAAGAAAAAGAAAAAGCCAAGCAGCTAGCCAATAGGCTCATAAAATCATCATCACCCAAACAAAACAGTAAATTATGTAGTAAACATGTACCTATTTGTCGGGCAAACAAATTTTATTCTCTGCTCTAGCCTCCTTGCTATGACCTGTTCAATGATATATATGTATATGCATGCAAATGCGACCAATTTTCAATATAACTCAATATTTGGTACAATTAGGCAAAATGGTTAAAAATTAGCAAACAAATAAACAAACAACATAAACATCAATCAATTAATGGATTAACGTTTCAAATTGATAATTTGATATATATACTGAAAATCTTGTTTTTGATGCCAATTCACAACAATGTGTTCTAGCTATATAAGTTTTGGTTCTCACACCAGTCTAATGGAAATATATAGGTATCACACCTTCGAAACACGAAACTAATTACTAATGATGACACGTCAATCATCAGAATCAGGTCCGGGCGACTAGAGTGTGATTCTATATCTATCCAGTATATTAAAACTTCGAATATACGTTCATGACGCGTATATACAAAACCTTTATATATTGGATTGTCCATATTCAAAATAAATAAATAATCAAATACGTTTAAAATGGTTTAAATTTCAAAAAAAAAATTGTTTTCATTTGGAAAATATACTCTTCACACTCGTTCTAGGACACTACTGATCCTATCTCTAACGAGTCATTCTAATTGGTTATTGCTAATCCAATATCTGATGGATTCTTTCGTATGGTTCTAATGTGTCTTGTTCTCGAGCTCTGTAAACCAAAGCTCTGATACCAAATGTGACGGCCGGGAATTTCGCTCGATCTGAATCAGTCGTTAAACCGATCTAGACCGTTCGAAACCCCTGATCGTTGAGAACAGGACAAATCAGAACGCAGACGGAAGAACCTTTCATTGCCATTACAACAATTCCATCAGATACAAGAATAAACAGATTATAAATGAATAAATTTCATTCGATAAATATCAGAGATTACAATAAATTACATAGCAGCGGAAAATAATACAAAGCACAACTGAAGGTGATATACGGATACAGAGCTTTCCGGATACCATTCCAGCTGTAAACCAGGATCCTGTGAATATAAATCTGCAAAACCAAAACTACTAGCTGCCCGTGCGGAAAATAGGGGCACCCAGAGTTTAGGTTAAAACAATAAACTCCAGGTCAGTCATGTGACTGGTGTGAGAACTAAAACAGTTATTTAAAGCTTTACTTTAAAAGAGAGTAATTCAAGGGACCACGCCGTATAGCACGGAACGGGTTTCCTCCCAAGAATACAAGTGCATAGAAAAGATAACGCAATGCTTTTTCGAAAAATGAAGCTATTATAAGACCCAGGTCCAATCACATAATGCAACGCAAGTCGGAGGATAGGGTTTTCCCTTATAATAGCCAAACATGCTTGGTACGTTTAAAACAAATCATTTGATACTATAATAAGTGTATAGTGTCAAAACAATTTCAATCATAAATATATATCATAGACGACATAGCATCCCATGCTACTATGTCGCCATACTAGTTCTACAAATAAAACCGAAATACACGTATTGGAAATTGGATTTCCGTCATGAGTCGAGGCAAGGGGCAAGCTCCTCTCCGCGTTCGAGACACTCTAGCAAATGCCTCCGGGTTACGCACTCTGGGCAACCCTGGATCGGTTGGGCCGGTCCTCACTTACGTTAGAGGATTATTTATTCCTGAACACACGTTTCCGGGTCCTTACAGACCTATAATCGAGGCGCCTCATTCCAACAACCACAAAGGTGAAAAGTATATAAATGTCAGGGCTGGTAAGTCACTGACACCACCAAAGCTAGAAAGAAACGTCGTGTTCTCCCAACGGCCCGTATCCCGTTTTTAACTCATACCGAGGTGTGAGGCTCGCGAATTCACGTTATACACAAAGCTATGCCACAAAGGTCGTGCTTTGATCATCAACCACAAGACTCTGCTTTTCAACAGAAGCCTTGATCATTGCATCTTAGCGTGCCACACAGGCAATTCATGCCATGCGACTGATGTCCATCGATATACAACCTCTGAGCTCGTACGTCTCAGAGAAGGGCGTTAAGAAAAAGAATAAATTCTCCGCTGCCAAACAGATGTATATTTAATAGAAATCAATCAACACAGAATAAAATCCAATGTCAGACACACAATCCATTTACAAGTCCGTTCTGGGTCTGAACGAAACCGGAGGCACTTTCCTCGCATATCCATCCATCTCCAAGTACGTCTGGACGATCACCAACTATTTCCTTTATAATTATATATAATTATTTATATTCTAACGACGACGCGTATAATATATACGTTCGATTTATATTCAAAATAAATTTCTCGTCGATTTTATTTAAAATAATCTATTTTAAATGTTCAAAATACATTAAAATTATCGAAATAAAAATTTTAAACTGGCTCAGATTTTGCGGGTTATTACAAATACGGCGTGGTCCCTTGATTTACCAAACTTTAAAATAAAGATTAATAACTGTTTTAGTTCTCACACCAGTCACATGACTGACCTGGAGTTTATTGTTTTGACCTAAACTCTGGGTGCTTTTATTTTCCACACGAGCAGCTAGTAGTTTTGGTTTTGTAGATTTATATTCACAGGATCATGATTTACAGCTGGAACGATGCTCGGAAAGCTCTGTATCCGTGTATTACTTTCAGTTGTGTTTTATATTGTTTTTCCGCTGCTATGTAATTTATTGTAATCTCTGATATTTTTCTGTTGTATGATATTTATTCATACTCTGTATATTCTTGTATTCTGATGGAGTTGTTGTAATATACAATGAAACGTTCTTCTGTTTGCGTTCTATTTTGTCTTGTCCTCAAAATAATTCGTTCTTTCTCTTCTCTTCGGAGACGGGGAAGTTCGGGTTACTACACTATCCATCACCCACATAAGTAAAATGTCCAGACGCGTAAAACCCAAAACACCACTTCTAACTAGAAGGAAACACATGCCCTCACTGAGGCCCTCTCCCTTTTTTGGTTCACACCAGGGTGTGAGGCTCGCGAACTAACGCTACACAAAGCTATGCTATATTAATGCCGTGCTTTGATCATCAACCACAAGACTCTGCTTTTCAATAGAAGCCTTGATCATTTGCATCTCAGCATGACACACAGGCAATTCACACTATGCAACCGATGTCCATCAATCACACAGAATGAAATCCGATGTTAGACACACATCCATTTACAAGTTCATTTTGTGTCTGAACGAAACCGTAGGCACCTTATTCCTCGTCTCGTATGTCCAATACAGGAGAGAGGCCCTCGCATATCCGGTCGATCTCCAAGTACGTCTGGACGATCACCACTTATTACCTTTTCTTGGGTGTACAGCCCAATCAAGATATCAGTAATCATCCAAACGATGTGAAGACCTCCGGTCTTCGACCACCGTCTTCATCCTCGACATATCGTCGAATCAGTTATTCAGAATGGGATAAACCCGGTCTTTTTGAATAACTCACGTATATAATAAACAAGTCCTATAAAAACACAACATACGCCTCATTCCAATCCAGAATATCCCTTTATTCAAATATTCTTATACTTTGGGAAAGGTTCCCATTAATTTTATCAAAGATAAATTCTTTAAATTTATTCTTCAATCTTCTTTTGGATTCAATCCATACCAAAATATGGTTTATCTAAACTAGTCGGGATTAGCGAACCTTACCGGAGTAATCATTTATTTTAATTTCCCAATCCTAACCTATTCATCCCATGAAGTAAAACTGGTAATACTTCATATCTAACACCACGGTGTTATCGGTAAACTTAATTACCATTTTACGTTCAAATCTAATTAAAGATTTAACTATCACTTGGAGCAAAACTGGTGATTCTCCATTCTTGACCATTTCTTGAATTTGATAATTTTAGTTATCAAATTCACCTTTTAATCTATTTAAAGATTCATTAAAACTCTAATTCAGTTTTAGTTTCCAAAAATCATTACTTAATGATTATTCAAATCCAGGAAATAAATCCTGTCTTTAACTGGGTTAAAGAACTAATGTCATTTAAAACACAACTCACAATAAACCCAAAATCACATTCCATTAATTATGGAATCTTCATGGAAAACAGATCAATATATATAATCGATATAAACTTCCATATCGGACTAATAATATAAATGGAATAATGGCAAAGCCTTTTAAATTCCTTATATATTAACAGTCTTCCTCCATAGAAATTCACTTCGATTATTACCAAATCGAATTCCATTCCATTCCAATTTATTTTATTAAATTGGAAAACTTTACTTTGGAAAATCTGCTTTAAATCTTAACAAAAGATTTATAAATTCCAAATCACATTTCACTGTAAATCGGGTTAAAGAACGAATGTCGTTAAAAACACATTTCACGATAAACCCAATTCACAGTCCATTTTATTCCAATTATTAAATATAATTGGAAACTCTAACAATCTTAATTAAAAGATTTATTCTCTTTACATGGGGTTCAAGAACAGTGTTACTGAAGACACCGTTCACGACAAACCCCAAATCCCATTCGATATTAAATACAAGGCTCTGAATAGAAAATATATCGGCTTATATCCAATATCAAATACCACAACCAACAAATATCGTATTGGAAATAACGATATAAATATATCTTTCAAATTTCCATAACAATATCTGTATATTCACGAAATCCAACATCGAAATATTCCGAAAACAATTTCGATTCAAATCCATTCCAATTTATATATTGGAAATTCTGGTTATTTTTAAAACCATTTCAAATCCAATTTATTTATTTTAAAAAAAATTGGATTATAATTCTAGTTCAAAACTAGTTCATTTCGATAAAAATAAATTTTTATCTTTTCAAATATGGGATTTTTCATCCCAATTCATTCCAAATCATTTCTTATGATTTTACACTAATTATTGATATTTTTAATAATTTTACCAAGGCCCGTACAGTCGATTTCCATAAACGGCCATTGAACTGCACTTACACCGACCTTTTTCAAATTTGATTTGGACATAATTTCAAATCCAACCGTTAGATTTCTAATTTCTTGTATTCGTTAGAAAGCTCTTTTCGATACGAACCCAACGGTTCCGGTTTTAGGAGAATCTGACGGTCGGATCTCCCGTAATGTCCATTCGAAGTCAATGGTCGAAATTCACGAACTGCCGCGGCACGGCGCGTTCTATTTAGGCCATTATATAAATAATAGATATATATATTATATATATTTCATCGATTTCCATTTAAAACGTATTTTATAAATCGTTTTAAATTCGTTTTCAAAACGATTTCAACTTCATATTCAATTTTTAATCAAAATCGAATATTCCATATCATCGATATATAAATGATAGTATTTTCAAAGCATTAGATTTTGAAATCAATTCCTTTTCGATATTCAATATAGAAATGAATAAAATCGATATAAATATCGTTTACGTCAAAATGGTGTTATCTAATCAACACGGCTATACATATTTAAATATATTCGTGTCCATCCCAAATCGGACATCAAAATCATATTTTGATCTTTTGCTGAATATTATTTTAAAATATTCGTTATTTTATAATATTCATTCTCTCTGAACTGGAATCAGACACAGTCAATTACCATATAATGTCATTATATGGATTTCATACAATACATGTATACAACAACAGTGATAAATAATCATCTATCATCCAGAGTGCATTCTACATTGCATAAGCACTAAATATAAATATTTAACGCTTACAACAGTCTGTCATCCTATCGATTGACATACAACTAAACAGTTGGGATTAGTGTACGTCAAATATCATCCCAACACCCGTGCGGGGTTTCAATCAACAAATAATGAATTTTATTTATGCAGTTGGGCGATGTGTAAAATTTATCGTCTCAATCCATATCAGTCAAATGGTTGTACATAAACAAATCGTTTGATTTGCAAATGAATATTTATTTTATTCATAAACACGTTAAAAATTATATTTTTAATGATAAAATATTTATTCAATTCATCTACATAATAAAAATAACATTTTTATTGTTCTAATATATTTTAGAAAATTTTGGCAGCATAACGGTGCGATATCAAAATCGGGTAATGTCTAGCATTACCCCTCTCCTAATATTGGCTCGCGCCATACTCACACAACAATTCTAATCAATTCATTTCTCCCAAACAACCAAATCCAACCAAACAATCTAATCAACTAGACCAAACAATCAAACAAGTCGTCCATGGTCTGTGGACGACGGGGAGTAGTTCATATATGCAGTTATAAAATAAATAACTGTATAAAAAAAATTCAGTGAGGAGTTCTCACCTTTGGGTTCCACTCCGTCATTCTTTAGCGGACGATGATTTGGATTTACTCGACATTCCAACTCCATCTTTCCATGCTGTTCATAAATAAAAATCACATTTTTATTTCACCGCTACATGCACATTTTTTTATCACTTCGCTATATTTATAAAAATCAAATTTTTATAGCGCTAAAAATCGAATTTTTTATATAACTAAAAAAAATCAAATCTTTTCGCTACAACATATTTTAACATCGCTATTCAAGTAATAAAAATCTCATTTTTATCACAACGCTAAACTATAAAAATCATACTTTTATCTAAACAAAGGTCATATCTTTATTTCAAAATTATATATGATGATTATATTTTTCTTTCACTATCTTCATAATAAAAATCAAATCTTTTCTATCATAAAAATATAATCTTTTCAAATTAAAAATCCTATCTTTTTATTTTTAAAATAATATAACCTTTTCATGAATTAAAAGTCATATTTCTCTCTAATCAAAAAATCGAATCTATCTATGTTAAAAATATATTCTTTTCAATGTTATAAATATAATCTTTCATGAATTAAAAATCAAATCGTTACTTTGTTAAAAAATCCCTTCTTTATATTTATAAAAACCCCTTCTTTCCCTTTTTTAAAATATAATCCATCAACATATAAAAATCCTATCTTTTTTACTTATAAAAATTCAAACTTTTAACTTGAAAAAAAAAATCAATCTTTTTCAACATAAAAATCAACTTTTTTTATTTAAAGAAAATCAAATTTTTCCATCGAAGAAGGTAAATAAAATCACGAAAAAGGAAAACTCACATTTACTGTTGTAGGAAAGGGGGGTTTCACTGTCGGAGGGGTGGTCGAGGGAATGGCTTCATCGTCGAAGTTGAGGGCTGAGGGGTGGCGGTGGCTCGGAGACGGGTGGCGCGCTCGACGGTGGGCTGAAACGTGGTGGCGGTCTTCTTCGATGGGTGGAATTGGAGGTTAAATAAGGAGAGAGGAGGAGAAGTGGAGGGGGGGGGGCAGCGCCGGTTAATCGACGGTGGCGGGTGGCTCAGGGCAGAGGCGGCGCGACGATGACATCGCTGGAGGGGGCTGAGCGATGGTCAACACGAGGTTTTTTCTTTATTATTGTTATTATTTTATTTTCTTTCTGAAATGAAATCGATGACGGGGGAAAGGGGGTAAGAGGGAAAAAGGGTTGTCCAGGGTAATATAAATATATATTTTATTAAATTAAATTTCAAAAAGTAACTTTTTATTTTGAACTCCAAATCGAACTCACCGCCTGTCTCCCGTAGCTAATTACCCCCATTCCGAACGCAATGGGATATGTCCCGTAAGCCAATTCGATCGTTTCGATCAGTTTTCATTTAAATCAAAATATAAATCATTATATATTCAGTTTAAACGTACATTTTAATTTACCGGGGCCACATATTGACTTCCAAAATTCCAGAAAAATAAATTTGTCTATGTTTTGACGATACTGTCCTAACAAAACTAATTTCATCAAATTTGAAGACCGTTTGAAAAATGGTCATTTTCTAGTCGATCCAATTCAACTGAAACTGTCAAAACACGTTTAACTTTGCCACGCTCACATATTAATTTCAAAAATTATGAATTTTGAAACCTAGCAATAATTTGACATCCCAGCTCCAGCAAAAGCAGTTTCGTCAAAAATAGAGGTCGTTTGCAAAATTTCCATTTTTAAGGGCTATATTTTCCATAGCGACTATTCTGAATTTTCAACTGGACATAACTTTTTATTCCCGCTATGAAATTTATATTTTTGGGATTCGTTGGAAAGATATTTTCAAATAGATTCTAATATTTTTGGTTTCACTAAATTCCAGTTTATTTTGAATTTCGTACATTCTTTTGAAATTTGAAATCAAAATTTCAAACTACCGCGCCATTTCCAATTCCTTTTATAATTAAAATAAATATTTTATATTCTAACGTCGATTCAAATAAATATATACGTTCTAATTCTATTCAAAACAAATTTCTCGTTGTTATTATTTAAAATAAATCATTTTAAATATTCAAAATTCATTAAAGTTGCCAAAATAAAAATTTTAAATTGGTTCTGAATCCCCGGGTTGTTACATTCATTACCCTATAAGTGCTCGCGGTTTTGATTGTATATTATGTATATATGGAGCGTGAGAAGAAAGCGTTCCACTAGATTTCTATTTATTTGATTTAGACACTATTATAATATCAAATGAGTTTGATATAAAGATTATCGATTCTTTCAAAAGGATTTTGAAATTTAAATCAAGTGTTTTGGATTCTCATAAGGGAAAAACCCGTTCCCTGTTATACGATGTGGTCATATGAGATATCATTTATTTTCTCAAACTGTTTTAAATTGTTTACTCACACCAGTCCCATGACTGACCTAGAGTTTATTTTGTTTTGTTTTACCTAAATTCTTGGGTGCCCAAATTTGTACGGGCAGTCAAATAGTTCAGGATTTTACAGATCTATCTAAAGGAGCTTGGAGCAGGAGGCTTCAGTGTTATATATATAGTATTTTTATTTCCGCTGTGTTGTACTCTGATAAATGTATGTTATACAGTTAAGATTTTGTATTTCAAAAGTTATGATATATTATATTTTGTTCCGCTGCGATAAGAGATTCTGTGTTGTTATTTCTGTTCTTCTTCTACCCTTTTCTTCAAAAAAAAAAAAAAAATTGATTTATATTTTTGTGATATTTTGGTTGGACTTGTGATGTATGTAGTCAACTCAGATAGCACAGATTTGCGGTTCGTTACATGCACGCTTTTGACATATATGACATGAATTATTTGCAAGTTGACTGCTATGATATATTATGATGCACATATAATATCTGTTGTGTTATGTGCAGTTAATTCCCCTATATTTGTAACAACCCGGAAAATCTGAACCAATTTAAAATTTTTATTTTGCAATTTTAATGAATTTTGAATATTTAAAATGATTTATTTTAAATAATAACGATGAGAAATTTATTTTGAATAGAATTAGAATGTATATATTTATTTGAATCGATGTTCGAATATAAATATATATATTTTAATTATAAAATAAATTGGAAATGGCGCGGTAGTTTGAAATTTAGATTTCAAATTTCAAATGAATGTACAGGATTCGAAATAAACCGGATTTTAGTGAAACCAAAGATATTAGAATCTATTTGAGGATATCTTTCCAACGAATCCATAAAATTGAAATTTCATAGCGTGAATAAAAAGTTATGCCCAGTTGAAATTTCAGAATAGTCACTATGGAATTTTAGCCCTTAAAAATGGAAATTTTGCAAACGACCTCCGTTTTTGACGAAACCACTTTTGTTGGATCTGGGATGTCATGTTATTGCTAAATTCCAAAATTCATAATTTTTGGGGTTGATATGTGAGCGTGGCGAAGTAAAACGTGTTTTGACATTTCAGTCAATTTGGATCGACTAGAAATTGGCCATTTTTCAAACGGTCTCCAAATTTGACGAAATCAGTGTTGTTAGGACTGTATCGTCAAAACATAGCCATATTTATTTTTCTGGAAATTTTTGGAGTCCATATGTGACCCCGGTAAACTGAAATGTACGTTTGAAATTGAATATATAGATTTATATTTTGATTTTGACGGAAACTGATCGAAATAGTCGAATCGGCTTACCGAACATGTCTCATTGTGTTTGGAATGGGGGTAATTAGCTAGGGCGGCAGTCGTTAGGTTTGAATTGGAGATCAAATGAAAAAGCAACGTTTTTGAATTTTAAAATTAAAATTAAATATAAAATATATATTCACCCCCCATACTCTCCCTCTCCCCTCAGTCAAAACCCGTAGAGTTTAAAATAAAAAAACAAAACAAAAAGGGGAAACGCGCCTCCATCGCGTAGCGGGCCCACGCGTCGCCCCTCGCCACGTCGGTTGCCGCACCACCCAGATCCGATCGCCGCCACCTCTACTCCCTCCTCCCCTCTCTCTTCTTCCCTCCACCGTTCGTACGGGGACCACATCACCCAAAACCCGACCCCAAGACTACAAACCCAACAACGGCCGGCCGGACCCTCTAGCAGCCCTCTCCGATGCTCCACGACCACCTCCCCCCCAGTCCAATGCCGCCGTCCTCAGCTACCCACCGCCGCCGGTGGGCCTTCCTTCATCAAAAGGCTTCGATTTTTAGAAAAAAACAAAGGTGAGCTTTTACTTTCATAGATTTGATTTTAAATACATGGTTTAAAATCAAAGAAATATATATATATATATATAACATAGAATTTTATTTTCATATTTTAATTATAAAGGTATTATTAAAAATATGATTTTTAAAATAGCAAAAAGATCAGAATTTTTATGTTTAGAAAGGTTTGATTTTTATAAAAAGAAAAGATATGATTTAATCATAAATGATGAGATTTTTAGTTTAGAAAAATCCGATTTTTAGTTAAGAAAATAAACGATTTTTAGTTCTGTAAAAAAATAATTTTTAGAGGTAAAAATTTGATCTTTATATATGTAGCGATATAATAAAAAGGCAATTTTTATTGTATGTATAGCGACGATTTTTATATATGAAGTGGCGATATAAAAATGTGATTTTTATCATATATGAAGCAAAATAAAAATATGATTTTTATATTATGTATGATAATAAAAATATGATTTTTATATTATAGAGATAATAAAAATATGATTTTTATAATTTGAATAGCGATATGAAAATATTATTTTTAGTTAGATAAAAATATAAATTTTATCGTATGTATGTAATAATATAAAGATTCGATTTTTATATGTAGAATGGCGATAAAAATATAATTTCTGTTTTGAAGGAAGAATTATAAAAATCTGATTTTTATAGATAAAAATACGATTTTTATAATGTTTTCATTATGATAAAGATACGATCTTTATATGGATATCATTGAGATAAAAATTCGATTTTTATTATATATGAAGCGAAAATAAATATTCGATATTTATATAAGAAGTAGAAATATAAAAATATAATTTTTATATAGAAAGAAGCGTTGTAAAAATATATGAAGTAGAAATAAAAATATGATTTTTATTTATTGGAATGAAGCGATAAAAATATGATTTTTACTGTGAACAGCGTGAAAACGGATTGAGATGAAACGGGCGAGAAACAGAATCCAAACCGTTCAAAAAGTGAATGGAGGAGTGGATCCCAAAGGTGAGAACTTCTCATTTTAAATTTTATTTCTAGTTAAAATATATACTAGGATGCAGATGGTTCTTAGCAGCACCCAACACCCGTCGTCCACAGACCATAGGCGACTTGTTTGTTTGTTTGATTATGTTATGAAAATTGATTGTGTGATGTGGAATGGAATAAAATATTTTATAGTTAAAAATATAATTTTTAACGTGTATATGAATAAAATAAATATTCATAAACAAATCAAACGATTTGTTTATGTACACACATTTGATTGATATTGATTGGGACAATAAATTTTACACATCGCCCAACTGCACAAATAAATCTGTGTTTGTTGTTTGAAAACCCCACACGAGTATTGAGATGATATTAGACATACACTAATCCTAATATTTAGTTGTATGTCAATCGATTGGTTGACAAGCTGTGTTAGCGTTGAATATTTACATTTAATGTTTATGCAGTGTAGAATGCACTATGGATGATGGTTGATTGTGTATCATTGTTGTTGTATACGTGTACTGTATGAAATCCATATAAATCAAATTATATGGTAATTGACTGTGTCTGATTCCTGTTCAGAAAGAATGAATATTTTAAAATAACAATTATTTTAAAAATAATGAATATTTTAGAATAATATTCAGTAAAAGATCAAAATCTGAATTTGATGTCCAATTTGGGATGGACACGAATATATTTAAATATATAAAGCCGTGTTGATTAGATTAACGCCATTTTTGCGTGAACGATATTTATATCGATTTTATTCATTTTTATAATGAATATCGTAAAGGAATTGATTTCAAAATCGAATGTTTTGAAAATATTATCATTTATATATTAATGATATGGAATATTCAATTTTGATTTGAAATTGAATATGAAGTTGAAATCGTTTTGAAAACGAATTTAAAACGATTTATAAAATACGTTTTAAATGGAAATCGATGAAATATATATTATATATATTATATATATATATAATATGATGGCCTGAATAGAACACGCCGCGCAGCGGTACTTTGCGAATTTCGACCATTGACTTCGAATGGATATTACGGGAGATCCGACCGTCGGATTCTCCTAAAACCGGAACCATTGGGTTCGTATCTAAAAGAGCTTTCTAACGAATATTAGAGATTTGAAATCTAACGGTTGGATTTGGAATTATGTCCAAATCAATTTTGGAAAAGGTCGATGTTAGTGTAGTTCGATGGCCATTTATGGAAGTCGACTGTACGTGCCTTGATAAATTTATTAAAAAAATCAATAATTAGTGTAAAATCATAAGAAATGATTTGGAAAGAACTGGGATGAAAAATTCCTTATTTGAAAAGATTAAAAATATATTTTTATCCAAAGGAACTAGTTATGAACTAGAATAATAAATCCAGTATTTTTAAAATAAATAAATTGGATTTGAAATGGTTTTAAAAATAACTAGAATTTCCAATATATGGATTGGAATGGATTTGAATCGAAATTATCTTCGGAATATTTCGATATTAGATTCCGTGATTATACGGATATTGTGAAGGAATTTGGAAGGTATATATCGTTATTCCAATACGATATTTGTTGATTTCAGAATTTGATATTGAATATAAGCCGATATATTTTCTATTCAGAGCCTTGTATTCAATATCAAATGGGATTTGGGTTTGTCGTGAATGGTGTATTCATTAACACTGTTCTTAAACCCAGTTGAGAAAAGATTAAATCTTTTATTTAGATTTAATGAAGTATACCAATTAATTAATATTTAATTGGAATTGAATTGATTTTAGGGTTTATCGTGAACGGTATTTTAAATAACACTTGTTCTTTAACCCGATTAAAAATGGAATGTGAATTGGGTTTATCGTGAACTGTGTTTTTAACGACATTCGTTCTTTAACCCGATTTACATTGAAATGTGATTTGGAATTTATAAATTTTTTGTTAAGATTTAAAGGAGATTTTCCAAAGTGAAGTTTTCTAATTTAATAAAATAAATTGGAATGGAATGGAATTCGATTTGGTAATAATCGAAGTGGACTTCTATAGAGGAAGACTGTTACTATATACGGAATTTAAGAGGCTTTGCCATTATTCCATTTATAGTATCGGTTGATTATGGAAGTTCATATCGATTTTATATATTGATCTGTATTCTGTGAAGTTCCATTGTTAATGGAATGTGATTTTTGGTTTATCGTGAGCTATGTTTTAAATGACATTAGTTCTTTAACCCAGTTAAAGATAAGATTTATTTCTTAACTTTTAATAATCATTAAGTAATGATTTTTGGAAATTAAAACTAAATCAGAATTTTAATGAATCTTTAAATAGATTGAAAGGTGAATTTGATAACTAAAATTATCAAATTCAAGAAATGATCGAGAATGGAGTACTACCAGTTTTATTCTAGGCGATAGTTACATCTTTAATTAGATTTGAATGTGAAATAGTAATTGAATTTACCGATAACACCATGGTGTTAGATATGAAGTATTACCAGTTTTGCTTCATGGGATGAATAGGTTCGGATTGGGAAATTAAACAAGTGATTACTTCGGTAAGGAGCGCTAATCCCGACTAGTTTGGATAAACTATAATTTGTTTTGGATTGATATCCAAAGGAAGATTAAAGAATAAATTTAAAGAATTTATCTTTGATAAAATTAATGGGAACCTTTCCCAAAGGATATGAATATTTAAATAAAAGAATATTCATAATTGGAATGAGGTGTATGTTGTGTTTTTAAAGCACTTGTTTATTATATACGCGAGTTATTCAGAAAGATCGGGTTTATCCCATTCTGAATAACTGATTCGACGATGTGACGAGGATGAAGACGGTGGCTGAAGACTGGAGGTCTTCACATTGTTTGGATGATTACTGATGTCTTGATTGGGCTATACACCCAAGACAAGGTAATAAGTGGTGATCGTCCAGACGTACTTGGAGATCGACGGATATGTGAGGGCCTCTCCCATGTATTGGAATATAGGGGAGGAATAAGGTGCCTCCGGTTTCGTTCAGACCCATAACGAACTTGTAAATGGATGTGTGTCTGACATCGGATTTCATTCTGTGTGATTGATAGACATCGGTTGCATGACGTGAATTGCCTGTGTGGCATGCTGAGATGCAAATGATCAAGGCTTCTTTTGAAAAGAAGAGACTTGTGGCTGATGATCAAAGCACGGCTTTAATATAACATAGCTTTGTGTAGCGTTAATTCGTGAGCCTCGTACCCCGGTGTGAACTAGAAACGGGAGAGGACCTCAGGGAGGGCATGCGTTTCCTTCTAGCTAGGAGTGGTGTCAGCGTTTTACTAGCCCTAACATTTTACTTATGTGGATGATGGATTGCGAGGCGCTTCAGTTATTTCGGTCTCTACGGAGCCAAAGGATGGTCTTTATACAGATCAGATTGACGCCCCATAGGGCGGGGAAATGCAGTGTTCAGGCATTTTAATCCAAATCGAGTGGGCCGACCCTGACGATCCAAGGGTCGATGCATTCTGATCCTGAGACATGGGCTAAAGCGTCTCGAAGCGGTAAGGACGATCCCTTGCCTTGGTTCACAGATGGAAATCCAATTTTCAATACGTGACTTTGCGGTTTTGATTGTAGAGACTAGTATTAGCGACATGATATATGGTACCCATGCCGTCTAGGATTGATACATTTACATTTGAAGTTGTTTTATACACTATGCACTTATAATAGTATCAAATGATTTGTTTTAAAGTACCAAACATGTTTGGCTATTATAAGGGAAAACCCTATCCTCCGGCTTGCGTTGCATTGTGTGATGTGACCTGGGTCTTATAATAGCTTCATTTTTCCAAAAAGCATTGCGCTGTTTTGTTTTAAGCATAGGTACTCTTGGGAGGAAACTCGTTCCGTGTTACACGACGTGGTCCCTTGATTTACTTTATTTTTAAAGTAACGATGTAATAACTGTTTTAGTTCTCACACCAGTCACATGACTGACCTAGAGTTTATTGTTTTAACCTAAACTCTGGGTGCCCCTATTTTCCACACGGGCAGCGAGTAGTTGAGTTTTGCAGATATTATATTCACAGGATCCTGGTTTAAAGCTGGAATGATATTCGGAAAGCTCTGTATCCGTTTATCTCTTTCTGTTGTGTTTTGTATTATTTTCTGCTTCATTGTAAATTGTATATCTCTGATATATTTTTTCTGTATATTATTCCTGTACACTCTGGAATATTCTTGTATTCTGATGAAATTGTTGCAGTAAGCAATGAAATGTTCTTCTGTTTGTGTTCTGATTTGTCGTGTTCTCAACTCAATCCGGGCTTTCCTTCACGGGGAAGTTCGGGTCGTGTCAGTTTGGTATCAGAGCTTTGGTTTACAGAGCTCGAGAACAAGACACGTTAGAGCCAAATGAAAGAATTCGTCAGAGATTGGATTGGCAATATCTAGTGAGAATCACTCGTTAGAGATTGAATCAGTAGTATCCTAGAACGAGTGTGAAGAGTATATTTTTGGAATGAAAACACCTTTTTTTTTTGAAAATTTAAACTATTTCATACGTATTTTAATATTTATTTGTATTGAATTTGGACAATCCAATATATAAAATTTTTGCATATACGCCTTGCAGATGTGTATTCGAAGTTTCAAAATACTGGATAGATATAGAATCACACTCTAGTCACCCGGAGATGATACTGATGATAGCACATGCATCATCGGTATTTATGTTCGAGTTTCGAAAGTGGGATATGTGTATATTTCCAATTGACTGGTGTAAGAACCAAAACTAGATAGGGTTACTGTTATGAATTGTCATCAAAAACATGATTTTCTGTATATGTATCAAAATTATGAATTTGAAACGTTAATCCACTAATTGATTGATGGTTATGTTGTATGATTATTCCCTTAAATCAACATGTGAAAGAAGGGTAAATTTGTGCCAAATTGAACCAAATATTGAACTGTATTGAAAATTGTTTGGAAACGCATGCATGTACATATATATGTGTGAACATGTCATTGCAAGGAGGCTAAAGAAGAGGTATAAAATTGTATGCCCGACAAATAGGTACATGTTTACTATATTTCTTGGGTTTGGATGATTTTATGAGCCGATTGGCTTTTAATTTTCTTTTTAAGATGAGAGGGCCTGTGTGGCGGTTAGGGGATTTTCCCGGTGCTCCCGTATAAAGGAGGTTATGACGAAGTTTTTCGAAAATTTAGGGTGTTAGCCAAATTTTTGAAGAATTGGAAAATTCTTAGAAACTGAAAAGTTAAAAATTAAAGCCAAACTGAAAGTTGAGTTGATTAGTAAAACAACTTTCAGCTCCATTCCTTTTCGAGGACAAAAATATTTTAAGTAGGGGAGATTGTAACAAACCGGAAAATCTAAACCAATTTAAAAATTTTATTTTGGCAATTTTAATGAATTTTGAATATTTAAAATGATTTATTTTAAATAATAATGACGAGAAATTTATTTTGAGTAGAATTAGAATGTATATATTTATTTGAATCGACGTTCGAATATAAATATATATTTTAATTATAAAATAAATTGGAAATGGCGCGGTAGTTTGAAATTTCGATTTCAAATTTCAAATGAATGTACAGGATTCAAAATAAACCGGATTTTAGAGAAACCATAGATATTAGAATCTGTTTGAAGATATATTTCCAACGAATCCGAAAATTTGAAATTTCATTGCAGGAATAAAAAGTTATGCCCAGTTGAAATTTCAGAATAGTCACTATGGAATTTTAGCCCTTAAAAATGGAAATTTTGCAAATGACCTCCATTTTTGACGAAACCGCTTTTGTTGGATCCGGGATGTCAAGTTATTGCTAGATTCCAAAATTTATAATTTTTGGGGTTGATATGTGAGCGTGGCGAAGTAAAACGTGTTTTGACAGTTTTAGTCAATTTGGATCGACCAGAAAATGACCATTTTTCAAACGTTCTCCGAATTCAACAAAATCAGTTTTTTTAGGACCGTATCGTCAAAACGTAGTCAGATTTATTTTTCTGGAAATTTTTGGAGTACATATGTGACCCCGGTAAATTGAAATGTACGTTTGAAATTGAATATATAGATTTATATTTTGATTTTTACAGAAACTGATCGTAACAGTTGAATCGGCTTACCGGACATGTCCTATTGTGTTCGGAACGGGGAAAATTAGCTAGGGGTGATAGTCGTTAGGTTCGAATTGGAGATTAAATAAAAAAGCAACCTTTTTGAATTTTAAAATTAAAATTAAATATAAAATATATATTCACCCCACTTATACTCTCCCTCTCCCCTCAGTTAAAACCCGTAGGGTTTAAAATAAAAAAACAAAAAAGGGAAACGCGCCTCCATCACGCAGCGGGCCCACGCGTCGCCCCTCCCCACGTCGGTCGCCGCACCACCCAGATCCGATAGCCGCCACCTCTACTCCCTCCTCCCCTCTCTCTTATTCCCTCCACCATTTATACGGGAACCACATCACCCGAAGCCCGACGCCAAGACCACAAACCCACCACCAACGGCCGGCCGCACCCTCCAACACCCCACTCCGACGCTCCACGACCACCTTCCCCCCCCCAGTCCAATGCCGCCGTCCTCAGCCACCCACCTGTTGTATATAACGGTGTTTTATACACAATTATATGATATTTGTTTGATGATAACAACAAAATATATATTATTTCAAATGTGTTTGTTACTGTACTATTGTTCTATATATACATCACAAACAGGAATATAATATTTGTATTTAAATAAAATACGACTGTACAAAAATTCAAATATCCTCAGTATTTTATTTAAATATAATATTTTATTTCAAACATTCAGCACAACTATTTAATACTCCACTATTTAAATACATTCACAGAATATTTGTACTTGTATATTGACTGAATAAAATAGACAAGTTTGTTTGACAACAATAAAATAATATTTTATTTCAAACAAATTTGTTTATTACAAATAACAGTACAAATTCATATATACTTACATGTTCACTATCGGACTCACAGTTCACTCTACACTATTTGTACATTCATTTATAATTCATTTACATTCACTCTGTACAATTTCATATATACAGACACACACTGACACTCTCATTCACTGTCTTCAGTCTTCTGTCTTCACAGCTCTTAGTCAGTCCAGTCACCATCTGCTTACCTGTCACAATAGAAACACACACACAGTATCTAGAACAGAAATAATATTCTAATTTCTAGCAAATTTTTATTTTTAAAATTTTATTTGCCTCAATTTTCTGGTGTGTTTCTCATCATTTTTCATGACTTGATATGGTTCATCTGTATCTAGGCAGACCGTTTGTATATGTACAGGGACAAGAAATTTTCTGAATGGCTGCATATACACACGTGTATATATATACACGTGTGCACTGCCATGCCAATTCAGTGTGAAACTGAGAAGTAGCCACGTGGAGCTTCTCAACTCAGTGCATATGAAAACAAAGTCATCACATCTCAAAGTTCAAAGCAAACATGAAACCAATGAAACCATCAACAAACATATGGAAGTGTAACATGATCAAGCAAGCATGGTCGAGGATAGATGCTTATATACAAACTAGACATGGTGGCAATGGCAAGAAGCAGTCAACATGGCAAACTGTGTATGCTCATAACAAAGTGGTCGAGCTCAGGGTCTAATAATGTATGCAGCATGTAAAAATGGTGACAACAAGCAAACAGATTCATTAATGCATGGTTAACACAGTATACTACAATACAAGCAGCTAAGAATCAGTGAAAATGGCAAATGTATTCAAGTTCAACACAACAGCAAGACCAAATCAGACTGGTACAATGGTGGTGCCTACAAGACTACAAACTAGTGAAGACCACAATCAAATATACATGAAGAAATGGTGGCAAATCAGTTCAAAAGTGCATGTGCAGCCAAACCCATGTAAGCAAGGTCAAGCACAAGTCGACACAGCGTAAACATGGTTTGATACATCATCAGTGAAGTTCAACATGAAATTATAGCAAGCATGCATTGGTGCGAGGTGATGGAACTAAACTGGTGCTACTCAATTCAAGTGGTTGAGCCATTCTCAAAGAAAAACTCAACAAGACAAGTAAACTACTGACATCATGAATCAGTTTATATATATATATAACCAAGGTGATGAAGCTCAGCATATATGATTTCGATCAGAGATGTTAAGGCAACAATATTACTCAGCATCATGGAGCAGTTGCATGTATGGAGTTAAAACAACAGAGCATGGTGGTACAGTTCAATTACAACATGGCATGACAAGTGTGTTACAAGCTAGCAACATGGCATGGAAAATCAATAAAGCATATGTAAGCACAAGTACATACAGGGTGATCAAGTGAATGAGCAGACATGGTTGAGCAAAATTTATTTCCAGTTTTAGTCGAGCAAAAGGGGAAAGCCAGCAGAGATGAAAATTTTAGCAAACAGTTTTTAAGGGTTGAAGAATATTTCAGCATGCAAGTAGAAACAGGAAGCTGAATCATTTCTGGCAAGTAAAAGAATATCGGCAAAAATGTTTCCATTCACTGATAACAATATGACAAAGTGATTTCAGAAATCAGGAAGCAATCTTTGGCAAGTTTTTTTTTCAGTGAAGGAAACCAGCATTCAGAATTAAAACCAGCAATTCATGTTGGAGAAAATCAAAGTTATTATACTTGTTAAGGAATCATTTTCAAATTTCACAAACATTCCATAAATCATGTTCAAGGCCACAAGATTAATTTCATTCCAGAAATGAATATATGATTGGCGAATCTTTTAACGGTTCCAGAAAATCAGTGAGAAATTTTCAGGAGTTAATTAATCAATTTTGGGAAAGTATAGATTATTTCAGAAATTTTGATTCCAGTTTTGGCAAGGAGTTAATTCAATCTTTCCATAATTTATTCAATAACAGACAATCAAATTGCAGAGGGGACAATTGATTTTTACAAATTACTTTCATCGATGGCCATTTTCAAAACCAGGTTCACAATTTAAATCGAAGAACCAAAAATGGAAAGCGTGCAAATCAGGGAACAATCATCCAAGTCATTCATATCGAAATCAGAGTATTAAGGATTTTAAATCCTATATTAGCATCACCATTTCATCACAGGCAGAGGGAGATTAAAAAAACCAAGCGTAACAATTTCAAGCAGAAAATCAGGATCAAAAGTTTACTCACAGATTTTCGATCTCAATAATCTCCAAATCATGAAGGGAGGAGCACCAGAAGTTGATCAACAACATCAACGAGTTTTCAAGCATCAGAGAGTCAATTTTTTTTGAGCATAAAATCGCGATTTTGGGATTTAATAAAACCCTAGCAGCCGCCATTTTTATAAAAGAGGATACTGATCGAATAAAAGGAAACAAGGGTGAAACACTTAACAAAAGGGGCCGGCCGACTTAAGTGGTTAAAGGGAGTTTAAATTTCCTTTATTTTTAAACTAGGGTTTTGTATTTTATTTTTGTATTGTTTTTATTTGTTTTTTTAAACTGTCCAAACCAGTTTCTAGAGTTTGTAAAATTCTAGAGAAACCAGTTAGTGTGTTAACTGGCAGTTTACTAGTCTGTAAAAACTAGGGTTACTGGTTACGGGGCTGTAATCAGGGGAATTCTGATTTAGGGGATTAGATCAGTCTAGGGTTTTGAGCATAGGGTTAGAATAGGAGCAGGGTTTGCGAGTGTACATGGTCTTGTATGCGGGATCTGTTCTATCACCTAGTAGAAACCTTAGAAATGCTGCAGTAGGCAGGGTTTTGCCGAAGCTGGGTATATCTGTGTGTGATTTATTTTCTGCATTTCTGTTTCTGCTATATTCTGTGATCTGATTATTAATATATATCTTGTTAGATTTTTAATTCAGTTAAAGAGTGTGAAAAACCCTATTCACCCCCCTCTAGGGTTATTCTAGATCCAACAAGTGGTATCAGAGCTTGGTTTTCTTTAACCCTAGAATCATGGATCCTAGTTGTCAGTCTTCAGAGAATCAGTCCAGTCGTATTCCATTTATTTTCAATGGTACAGATTTTTTAAATTAGAAATGGAATTATATCTAAAATCTGTTGATGTTAAATGTTGGGATACTGTTATTAATGGTTATGATATGGTCAATAGGAACGATATTGGATTTAATTCTTGTGCTATTCACACTTTGTATTCTTATATTGATGATGTCCAATATAACCTCATTTCTCATTGCTTGACTGCACAAAAAATATGGAATTTTCTCGATATGAAGTATGGAAAGATTGACAACAGCAGCTAAAAACCCAAAATGGTCAACTCAGATTCAGATCTATTCTCAGGAGAAGAAATAATTGAAAATTCAAGTGGATCAGACGACGGAGACTCAACAGACAATGAGACTGAAAGCTTTTCATATGAAGAGTTGGTTTATATGTGTACCGATTTAACAAAAAATGTTGATAAACTCCATCGTAAAAACAAATCTTTAAAATCTAAAAATCACGAGTTAAATAGCAAAATCAACTGTTTGGAATCAGAATTTACAAATGTCATGAAATTAGAAAATTCTGACTGTGAAAATTGTTTGAAATTGAAAACTGACCTCGTTCATCTCAATAAGAATATTCAAAGGCTTAAAGAGGAGATTCTGATTTTAAAAGATAACGAGGTTGAGCTAAAAGATTCAAACAATTCTTTGCAAAAAGAATTTAACAATTATAAGGCCATCAAAAATTCCAAACATGAAACTGCTGAAGAAGAAAGCTTGTTGAAAAGTGATTTAATTTTAAATGAGCTTGAAAAAGAGATTGAAAATTTCAAGAAACTTGAATTTGAAAAACAAATTAAATTTGAATCTGAAATCTTTGAGTCCAAGACCAAAATCAAACTTCTTGAAAACGAAAATTTGTTTTTGAAACAAAATGATACTAAAAGGATAAAGATCAGCATTAATCGTTGTTCAAATCTGATAAAAGAAAATTCTTATCTTAAATCCAAAATTCAACGATTAGAATCAACTTTGGATAAATTTTCTAATGGGGAAAAATCGTTGAATATGCTGTTACAAAACCAATTTTTGGTTGGTCATAAACGAGGTCTTGGTTTTGGAAAAACAAGTGGTTTTGAAAAAGTGTATTCTTGTGATTTTAAAAATCCTTCAAACTACTTTGAAAAGAATCAATTTGAAATTTTGAATTCTGATAATTTCAAAGGATTTTTTAATCATAATCGAGATGAGCATTTGTTTTATAATAATCCATCTAAACAATCTTGGATCCCAAAAAGAAATAAAACAAACTTCGTTAAATTCAAACAGATTTGGGTCCCAAAGGGTACAAAGGTAAATTCAGATGGTTTGTTATATAAACAAGTCTGGGTACCAAAATGTGTGAATAAAATTGTGAGTGGTTTTGCAAATTTTGTTAGACCACTTGATCCTATAAATTCATAGGTACCGAAGGATGGCTGAGGAACAACTGTGTTGAAAAGAATTTTGAAATCAAGCGGGTTTATACTTCTGTATCATTTTCAGTCCCTTCAGCCAAGATCTGCTGATTTAGAGATTCTGTTTTACATTGGATTCTGGTATGATCTCTAAACTCACCTTTGTATATTCTTTCTTTTTTATTTTCTGTGTTTATTCCTTCCTCTACCCCTTCTATTTTTCTTTAGTTTTTTTTATTTATCACCACCATATTTTTTTCTTCTTTATGGGCTTTATTAACTTCCAATTGCAGAAGTCATGTTTTTTATGGAAATTTGCTTCTCTTGAATAAAACTCTAATGTTTTTAATCCTTTCCAGATCTTGAACTTAAACCTGTAAATCCCTGCAATTGTTTTGAAGTTTGCTTTCTGATTCTCTGAATTCATAACAATGTAGATGCATTAATATCATATCTTGAACACTGTCATTTCGAATTATAAATTTTTGAAGATCTGAATAATTAATGAAATTTCACACACTTATGCTGTTTTGAGTTTCTTCCAATTCATTTTGGAAACGCTTAAAATATTATACTCATTACAGTACACTGCTTCTTATCATTCATGATAATTTCATTGATTTTCGGATTGGCTTGAATCACAATGATACATCTTGTAATTCTTATTATATTCATGAACAGTATGGTTAAAATTTGTTTGTTTGAAATCATCTGAAATTCTTGATATTTTGAATTTCACACACCTCCTAAATTTGAAATTATCAACCTTGTGTGAATAATTCATTATATCTCAAAATTGACATTGATTCAAGTGATTTCAAATAATTTTTTTTAATCATGAATAGCTCTCAAACTTGATGTATATGATTTGAAATTACTCTTGTACTTATCAAAAAAAATTTGAAAATTCTTTGAAAAAATGGTCTTAAAACTCACTGTTATTTCATGATTGTTTGATTTGAATATATGTTTGTTTAAAATCATTTGAAATTATTGATTTATTGAATCACACACACATCTTGGATCTTAAATTTATAATCTGGTGTGATTGATTCATTAAATCCTGATATTTTCACATTTCTTCAAACGATTTAAAATAAACTGTGTATTTTATCTTGAGTCATGAATCATGTTTTGTGAATTTTAGAAATATCCATTGACAAGTCTGCTGTGATATTGTTTTCTGTGCTGCTCTGATACTGTTTCAGATAACTACTTGCTTTGATTGATCTACTGCTCTGATATATGTTTTAATCTGTTGAGTTGTCTGTTTGGGCCATGTAACTAAATTTCTTTTATATGAAATACCTTTGTTTGTCTCCTGTGTCTTGTTACAATTCTCATTAATAGAGACACCAATTGGTATTAGATGTGCAGATTTTTTATTTTTTTTGTATATATTTTAATCCCTCTAATCCTGTATAGCTTTTCATATTCCTCTTGTAATTGTTTTTCAATTTTAAAATTATTTATTCAGAAATTGAAATCAATATCCAAATTAAACAGTATTTGTAATTCATCAAAAATATTATTAGAATTTGAAATTGTGATGAATTGTGATTGCAGTATAATTCACAACATGAGGAGATTTTATTTATACTTTCATGATGGTTGAATAATTATTATAATATCTTTGAATTGGCGATTATTTCATGACCATCTTCATTATCTACCATTATTCTGCCATCCATGATAATTTTATATTAATGTGGAGAGTTAATTTTTTTAAAATCTTTATGAATAAACAGTAGAAATATTTGTTATAGAAATTGGACTATGTTATTACTCAGAATTAGTGATAATTGAAAATTTTCAATGATCTCGGTACAGTTGAGCATATTTCATAATATAATTAATTTAGAAATTTATTTCACTGTCCATTTCTGTACCTACCCCATTTTCTATCATCCATATATTGGATTTATATACCTAGGAGTTTTTCTTTTGAAGCTGAAAACGATAAATATATAATTAATTCATAAGTGTATCTCTAACCTCATTTAAAAATCCAAGCTCTGGTCATTCATGGTTATGAGATAACTTATAATTTAAGCTGCGACTGACCTCATTTAAAAATCCAAGCTCTGGTTATGCGTGGTCAGTGTGCTCTTAAATAAAATAAAAAGAAAATGAAAAATGTGCTATAAATCGAAATTAATTTGAAATTCTCCTTGGTGCATAAAAACCAGCCTATCAATTCATCTTTCTAGTCTGTGAAATATGTTGATATCTTATGACGTATTATGATTTGTTGATTGATAGGTATTGGGATTTAAGATTATTCAATTTTGTCACTTAAATTGAATTTAATTATGATCCAAATCCATCACTGTTTTTGTGTTTTTTTTATATAAAAAATCTTTTTAAAAAAAATTGGAAATGATTTGTATTTTAAAACTCTCTCCATTATGTATGAAATTCATCGTAAAACCGTCATTCTCTACAATGTGAAATATGCCACTAGTTCTTAGTTTATTATGATTTTTGTTCGACTGATTGAAATTTATGATGACTGTTCTTCCTCTTAAACGGAAATTGTATTTTCTAGTCATTCTTCATCTATATTTTAAGGTCTGAATCCTTTTGATGATAACAAAAGGGGGAGAATGGATTAAGATTTTGATTTATGAGTGAATATTCTATAAATATTTTAATTTTGAAATTTCAATTCACTCTATATTCTCTTCGCTCATACACAGTTATAGGGGGAGTCTCTGTTGTAGGGGGAGCTTTCAAATAGGGGGAGTCATGTTCTTTTCACTGTCAAACACATTTACTGTATCCAAAATCTTAATATTTGTTTGTCATCATCAAAAGGGGGAGATTGTTGTATATAACGGTGTTGTATACACAATTATATGATTTTTATTTGATGATAACAACCAAATATATATTATTTCAAATGTGATTGTTAATGTACTGTTGTTCTATATATACATCACAGACATGAATATAATATTTATATTTAAATAAAATACGATTGTACAAAAATTCAAATATTCTCAGTATTTTATTTAAATATAATATTTTATTTCAAACATTCAGCACAACTATTTAATACTCCACTATTTAAATACATTCACAGAATATTTGTACTTGTATATTGACTGAATAAAATAGACAAGTTTGTTTGACAAAAATAAAATAATATTTTATTTCAAACAAATTTGTTTATTACAAATAACTGTACAAATTCATATATACTTACATGTTCACTATCTGACTCATATACAGTTAAGTCTGCACTATTTGTACATTCATTTACAATTCATTTACATTCACTTTGTACAATTTCATATATACAGACACACACTGACACTCTCATTCACTGTCTTCGGTCTTTTATCTTCACAACTCTTAGTCAGTCCAGTCACCATCTGCTTACCTGTCACAATAGAAACACACACACATTATCTAGTATAGAAATAATATTCTAATTTCTAGCAAATTTTTATTTTTAAAATTTTATTTGCCTCAGTTTTCTGGTGTGTTTCTCATCATTTTTCATGACTTGATATGATTCATCTGTATCTAGGCAGACAGTTTGTATATGTACAGGGACAGGAAATTTTCTGAATGGCTGCATATACACACGTGTATATATATACACGTGTGCACTGCCACGCCAATTCAGTGTGAAACTGAGGAGTAGCCACGTGGACCTTCTCGACTCAGTGCACATGAAAACAAAGTCATCACATCTCAAAGTTCAAAGCAAACATGAAACCATCAACAAACATATGGAAGTGTAACATGATCAAGCAAGTATGGTCGAGGAAAGATGCTCATATACAAACTAGACATGGTGGCAATGGCAAGAAGCAGTCAACATGGCAAACTGTGTATGCTCATAACAAAGTGGTCGAGCTCAGGGTCCAAGGATGTATGCAGCATGTAACACCCCGAATTTTCTATTAACACTAAAGTTGCTAAAATAATGATAAGTGTGTAGAAGAGGGGATGTATCTAATATGAATATAAAAATATTAATAAGTATGTAAGAGAGGGGATGTATCTAATATGAATATAAAAATATTAATAAGTATGTAAGAGAGGGGATGTATCTATTATGAATATAAAAATATTAATAAGTATGTAAGAGAGGGGATGTATCTAATATGAATATAAAAATATTAATAAGTGTGTAAGAGAGGGGATGTATCTAATATGTATATAAAAACAATAATAAGTGTGTAAAAGGGGGGGTGTATCTAATGTGTACATTGTAGAATATATATATATATATATATATATATATATATATATATATATATATATATATGTGGGCAGTTAATGCAAACATGAATAGAAGTTTATTAATTTGCTGAGTGTTTGCTGAGTCACTTCTGACTCATTGCTGAGTCAACAAGATAAACCCCATCTTGTCTGAACGGCTGCGGTTATTTCTAGGTTAAATCTAATGGCCTAAATGAATTCTAAAATCTATAAATAAGTGGGTAGACCCTAGACCTAAATCACTTGTAAAATTAGAGAAGCTACCGTCATGCTGCTGCCATGGAGTTCAGCATAGCCGTCACAAACTAAGAAGAGGAAGCCTAATCATCTACAACTAAATCTACACAAATCAAATCAAAAGATCTCTCTTTCTCTAATTCTTTTCTTTTGTTGGTGAGTATGATGATTCTCACAAGACTATTACAAACTAATTTGACTCAGTTATGAATGGATCACAAGAAAGTGATGTGATTTGTAATTGTAAATTCTATATATTGTGGATCTCTTATTATGTTATTATATTGTCGTATGATGTAAATTATATATGCTATGTCATGCTATGTTGTAAATTCTCTTATGCTATGTCGTGCTATGTTGAGAATCATGTCAAGCTATGTTATACTATCATACTATGCCATGTTATAAATCATGCTATATTATGTTGAAAAATCATGTTGTTGGATCATGCTTAAAGTTATGTTTTTTTTTCTTAATTTAAATGGATCTTGTTTATGGGAATTTTCCTATTAGGTTAGGTGTACCCATAAACTTGAAACTATAATTAAATAAAACTTGATTATGGGAATTTGCCTATTGAGTTAGGTGTACCCATATAAAACCATGTTGTTAAAAAATTAGATGATGTTGATTCACACATGTTCATATGTAAGTTTATGAAAATTGATTGAGATTATATTAGGTGAATTTTGAACAAGTTGACACCTTTAGGTCCATGACATGTATAATCTATGCAAGTTGGACATATGCAAGTTTCACCCCTTATTATGATTCATTTGGTCACATATACATGTTGTTATTATGATAATCTCTTTTATGCTATGAGTTAGGCTATTCGAGTCTAACATATATTTTGCGAATAAACGTTCAAACGTGGGGTAGGGGTAATATTAAGAATTAATAAATTGGGTGCAATTTTGTAAGATTTTGCATACCATGAATGGATGTCCATAATTGAGTCAATTATGGACATTGTTAAAAATTGGAAGTAATTAATAATTCAAGTAGGGAATTATTAAAATTGGGGGAAAGTGGATTATTATTAATAATCAATGCTTAGGACACGAGGTTGGACCCGTTTGTGATGTAAACCTGCCCGGACCCGCCCGGCAAATCCAGTAGTCACAAATGTCGGCCCAATGTGAGAGGTCCTAGGCCCAAACTAAAGCATAACAGTTGTAAAGACACGAGGTTAGACTCTTTTATGGTGTAAGACTGCCCGGACCCGCCCGGCAAATCCAGCTGCCATAAATGCCAGTCTAATGTGAGAGGTCTTTATGAGGTTATGGCCTTAATGAACTAAGAAATACTTAACCAGATAATCATGTAAGGTGGGATATGGGGGTTAAGTAGGTGCCTTGGGTGGCATGAAGAATCTGGTGGTTGCCTTTAGAGGCATTTGAAATACGATTAGACTTAACCAAACACACATGTAAATGAACATGACTAAGTGGGTTAAGTGGGATGGACTAATGGGGACAAGCTTAGGTGGAGTGCTTGTGGTAAATAGTGGGGGCCCATTTCAACCAGTATCCCAAAACGTATCTTTGTGGGCTCGACCCAAGTCAAGGACGGGACACGCATACTGGGTTTGACTATAAGAGGCCAAAACAGGGAGCGGTGGCAACGCAAGTCCAACGGGTTTCATATGCGTGTGTGGACCCAGGATGGTAGGTAAGACGTTGTTGCATCGTGTAGGTATAAGCCGTGCATGTCCGTTGTATCAGGTTGCCACTTTAGGGGAGTGATACACCCCACTGTGGGGCCAGCACGGGTATCTACGAGTTAGGGAGCCGATCGAATAATGGGAAGTAGGGTACACCTAGTGGAGATAGGGGCAGGCGGCACCTATGTAGTCAGCTAGGGGTACGTAAAGCCATTGGGAAAGTTTCTAAGTGAAGCTAAGTGGGATGAATCTTTAGGGTGACTGGTGTGGTGCAGTATAGTGTTTATCCTTTAGTATTTAGGAGCGCCTATAACGTTGCCTTTAGCGATTGTCTATGTCCTTAATCTGCTCTTCATAGACATTTTCTTGTTTTCCAGCTTATGCCTTAGTCCAGTTATTTTGGTAATAGTATTGTAGAATTATCATATTCACCAGACTTTATGTCTGACCCCCTCTTTTCCATCCTTTTTCTCCCTTCAGGTCCGCGGGTTGGGCCAAGTTCTAGTGGAGTCTAGTTGGATCGCTTATCTTCTGGAAAGCTTGGACTGCTGAAGTAAAGTCCAGCTTGTTATCTTTCTTTTTAATGGTTATTCATGTAATGGGATTATGTACTTGTTTTATCAAGATAGATATTGTACTTGACATTGAATATGGTGTTATGATGTAATCAAACATGTTTTGACTTCTGCTACAATGAAATAAAGTTTTTTGAATTTCCAAGTACTATTTTATATCTGTCTTGTTGTAATTTTACTGTTCTATATTCACTTAAAACCTCCATGGAAGTTAATGCATTCCCTTTTTGAGTGACATTAATGGACGTGGGGTGTTACACGTGGTATCAGAGCATAAGGTTACCAGAACAGATAAAAAAAAAATTAGAAAAATATTTTTTTTTCTAAACTATTTTTGGAAGAAGTGCTTTCAAAAAAAAAAACATGTTATTTAAAGAGAGTTTTTATGAAAAACATAATCCCAAATAGCCACATCCTTATCTTTATCTTTCGAATTCTCCATTTTGAATCTTTCCTTTTTCGTTTCAGCATGGCTGAAGATCTTAATCTCCCAGAAGGTGTGACGATTCCAGGGTGGTTTAGGAGATACTTGGAGGCTAGGGCCACCACTGCAGGCCCAGCGGATACTCCTCCACCCCTAGTTGCACCCATTCCTCCTCCTCCTCCTCCTCGTGTTGACACTTTTGCAAAGACGTGCAAGGAATTCAAGGCTATGGGAGGAAAAACTTTTCAAGGGACTGAGAAGTTTGTGGAGGCCAGAGATTGGCTTAAGGAGACTGAGGAATTGTTGGATATCTTTGAAGTGGAAGATGGGAGGAAAGTCCGTTTAGCTGCTTGGTTAATGAAGGGAGAGGCCTCGTTTTGGTGGGAGGTCACTAACGGGGAACGTCCAGTTGGTTCATGGGCGGATTTCAGACGAAGGTTTGAGGCAAACTTTCTTTCAAGGGCAGAGGAGAATTTAAATATGGAAAAATTCCTGGCACTAAAGCAAGGGAGCTCATCAGTAAAGGAATATGTCAATAAATTTAATCAGTTAGCAAGGTTTGGCCTGGAGTTGGTGAACACGCCAGAGAAGAAAGCTTTGAGGTTCGTTAGAGGCTTGAATGAACCGTTGCAAGGGATGGCTATGACCCACATCCCTATGGGAGCCACCTTTGAAAAGCTAGTAGAAATGGCACTTATGCATGAGGATAAGGTAGTTGAAAAGAAAGGGGATCAGAAGAAACCCCAACAGCAAAATAAGAAGGGTGGTAAAAACAATAATGGCAAAGGGAAGAAGAAATGCTTCAATTGTGGGACGCCTGGCCATCTCAGCAAAGATTGTAGAAAGAAAAAGAAGAATGGTTGTTTTCATTGTGGAGATGCGGGACATTTAGTAAAGGACTGTCCAAAGAAGGGGCAGAGGGCAGGGTATACCTCGGGAGGACAGGTGCAGGCTCTTATGGCACCAGGGCAGGCAAGGGGGCAAGTTCAGGCTATTGCGGCCCCACCGCTGCAAGAAAGAGGTAGAACAATTTCTGTTGAAAGCTTAGTTTTTCTGTTTGATCATCCTGTCCGTACCTTATTCGATTCTGGCGCATCTCATTCGTTTATCTCTGCATCATTAGTTGAATCACTGCACTTGAACACCAGTTTAGTAGAAGATCCCTTGGTCATTTCAAATCCAATTGGGGGTTCGGCTCATTTGACCATGATATGTTTGGATTTGAAAATCTCTATACTTAGCGTTGAATTTAGATGTGATGCTTATGTATTGGGCTTCACGGGCTATGGGCTAATTTTAGGAATGGATTGGTTGTCTAGAAATAGGGCCATTCTTGATTGTGAAAGGAGAGTAGTTAGGCTTGTGACTCGCCTTGGTAATGCTCTCGACATCTTTTGTAATCCCATAAATTCCGTTATGCTAAGTTATCTTGAATCGCTTGACGCGTCTGTAGAGAACCTGCGATCGGTAGAAGTGGTCCGGGAATATCCGGATGTGTTTGAGGAGGTGAAGGGCTTACCTCCAAAGCAGGGGATAGACTTTCGAATTTATCTTGTGGATAATGCTAAACCCGTGTCTTTGCCAGTGCGCCACATGGCTCCTCGTGAAAGGAGGGAACTCAATAAGCAAGTAAAGGAGTTGCTTGAGAAGGGGTTCATAAGACGTAGTATATCGGAGTGGGGTGCTCCAGTAGTTTTTGCCACAAAGGCGGATGGGTCTCTTAGACTTTGTATGGACTATAGAGAACTAAACAAGCTTACTAAAAAGAACCGACACCCACTGCCGAGGATTGACGATCTCTTTGATCAGTTAGTTGGCGCCTCAGTGTTTTCGCAGTTGGACTTAGCCACTGGCTTTCATCAACTGAGAGTGGCTGAGGATAGTATAGATAAGACTTCTTTTAGGACTCCTGACGGATTCTATGAATGGCTAGTGATGCCCTTTGGTTTGACAAACGCCACTGCATATTTTGTTGATTTGATGAGTAGGGTGTTTAGGGAATACCTTAACAAATTCGTGGTAGTCTTTGTGGATGACATCTTAGTCTTTTCTAAGAATAAAGAAGAGCACTCCCTACATCTTAGGGAAGTGTTGGAAACCCTTCGAGCGCATAACCTTAAGGCAAAATTTTCTAAGTGTCACTTCTGGAGGAAGGAAGTACGGTTCTTAGGGCACGTGGTTTCCAAAGAAGGGATAGCAGTGGATCCCGCAAAGGTGGTGGCCATCCAAGATTGGAAGGTCCCTAAAAATGCAACCGAAGTAAGAAGTTTCTTGGGGTTGGCTGGCTATTATAGGAAGTTTATCAAAGACTTCGCAAAAATATCAGCTCCATTAACACGGTTAACGAATAAGAACCTGGTTTTTACGTGGGACAAAGATTGCGATGAGGCGTTCCAACGTTTAAAGAGAGCCTTAACTTCAGCCCCAGTCTTAGTGCTGCCAGACGGGAATAAACCGTTTACCATCTATACTGATGCTTGTGGGACGGGACTTGGCGCGGTCCTCATGCAAGAGGGAAGAGTAATAGCCTATGGTGGAAGGCAGTTGAGGGTTCATGAAAAGAATTACCCCACGCATGACTTAGAGCTAGTCGCAATTGTTTTCGCGCTTAAGTCTTGGCGTCACTATCTTCTTGGTGAGAAATTCGAACAGTTCACTGACCACAAATCATTAAAATACTTATTCTCTCAGAAGGATTTGAATTTAAGGCAGCAACGGTGGATGGAATTCTTAGCCTCCTACGATTTTGAAATAGCATATACCCCGGGCAAGGGTAACGTGGTGGCAGACGCCTTAAGTAGGAAAAGGTTGTCCTTGAGTCCGTTGTTTGTTGAACGACAAAGCTTAGAATTCATCTCTATGTTTGACTTTAGACCCTCCGTTGACTTAGTACCCGGTCTGTTAGCATCCTTGGAGGTTAGACCTACACTTCTAGGATGGGTTGGTGAGGCACAGCGAGACGACCCACAGTTGGTTGAGATAGTAGAAAAGCTCAAAGGGGGGGAGTCATCAAGCCATCTTCGTAGGTATACCCTAGACGATAAGGGTTGGTTACGAAGGGATAATAGACTTTGTGTACCACAAGACGAAGACTTAAGGAAGGCCATTCTTGATGATGCTCATCGCTCAAAAATGACCATTCATCCCGGCGGGGATAAGATGTACAAAGATATGAAGCGGGTTTTCTTTTGGGCCGGTATGAAAAAGGATGTGGCCGAGTACGTCGCTAGATGCTTGGTGTGCCAACGAGTTAAAGCAGAACAAAAGAAACCCGGTGGGTTGCTTCACCCATTAGAAGTTCCACTATGGAAATGGGAAAGCATCTCAATGGATTTTGTGGATGGATTACCAAGATCAAGGAAGGGTAACACGGGGATTTGGGTTATAGTAGATAGACTTACTAAAAGCGCCCATTTTATTCCCGTGAAAAGTAAGAGGACTGCTCCGTGGTTGGCTTCTGTATACATTAAGGAGATAGTTCGTTTGCACGGTATTCCTTCTAGTATAGTAAGCGACCGTGACCCCATCTTTACTAGCGAATTTTGGAAGAGTTTACAAGAGGCGGTAGGGACTCAGCTATGTTTGAGCACCGCATATCATCCTCAGACAGACGGCCAGACCGAGAGGGTGAATCGCATTCTAGAGGATCTTTTAAGGCTTTGTATCCTAGACTTTGGGAGTACATGGGAAGAGCACCTTCCGTTAGTAGAATTCGCATATAATAATAGCTTTCAGTCTAGTATTGGCATGGCACCTTGCGAAGCTCTTTATGGAAGGCCTTGCCATTCGCCTACATGTTGGTGGGAATCTACCGATAAAATCCTACTTGGGCCCGATATGGTTAGGGAAACCTCGGAGAAGATTGAGTTGATTCGAAGGAGGATGAAAGCAGCACAAGATAGGCAGAAATCGTATGCTGATAAGAGGAGGACAGATCTTGAGTTTGACATTGGGGACATGGTTTTTATCAAAGTATCTCCGTTACAGAATGTTGTTCGCTTTGGGTCCGTGGGGAAATTAGCACCAAGGTTTGTAGGGCCGTTTCCTGTAAAAAACAGGATTGGGAAGATGGCATATAGGGTGGAGTTGCCTGAGAAACTTAGTGGAGTACACGACGTATTCCATGTATCACGTTTGAGGAAGTGTTTGCACAAGACCGCGGAGGTGGTAGAGCCGAGTTTGCTTAAAGAGGTGGAAATAGAGCGTGATGCAACAATTAGACGAGCTCCTACATGCATTCTTGGGTCGGAGATCAAAAAGTTGAGGAATCGAGAGGTCAGACTGGTTAAAGTGCAATGGGGAGATGATGAGAACAACGCAATTTGGGAGACAGAAGAGAAGATGCATTCGTTGTACCCTTTTCTTTTTTAGGGTATGTCTTTTAATTTCTCCTTTATCGCTTAGCTTATCTTATCTTATCTTTAGTATGTCCTCTCATTAGTATCTTTGACCTTTAGTTAGGATAATCCTATGGTTGAAACATGTGTTTGAGACATGTTATGTATGATGGATGCAAAATGGATGCAAGTGTTTGCTAGTGGTTGCTCGTGGATGCATATATACACACACTTTAGGCACTAGATCGGCTCAGTCACTACATATTGCATATTGCATATATATGGATGTATTTAGTAAAATGGATGAACGATGGTTGTATTATCATGTGGATGCTGCATTCAGATGATGGTTGTGCACGCATATAGAAGTATTATGTAGCATTAAGAATCTTTTGCATACATAATGGATGCATGGCACGATCATAGTTGCATTAAGGAGGTCAACTGAATCAGTGGACCGCCTGATTTTGCATTAGATACGGACATATACACACACTGTGCATTTAAACATGAAAGCATTAGAAGTCTGTAAGGACAATGGATGCCTGTGTATGATGGATGAGTAGATGGACGTTTGGATGGTAGGATATACATTCTTCCAGACTTGAAGATTTCGGGGACGAAATCCTAAAAGGAGGGGAGAATGTAACACCCCGAATTTTCTATTAACACTAAAGTTGCTAAAATAATAATAAGTGTGTAGAAGAGGGGATGTATCTAATATGAATATAAAAATATTAATAAGTATGTAAGAGAGGGGATGTATCTAATATGAATATAAAAATATTAATAAGTATGTAAGAGAGGGGATGTATCTATTATGAATATAAAAATATTAATAAGTATGTAAGAGAGGGGATGTATCTAATATGAATATAAAAATATTAATAAGTGTGTAAGAGAGGGGATGTATCTAATATGTATATAAAAACAATAATAAGTGTGTAAAAGGGGGGGGGGTGTATCTAATGTGTACATTGTAGAATATATATATATATATATATATATGGGCAGTTAATGCAAACATGAATAGAAGTTTATTAATTTGCCGAGTGTTTGCTGAGTCACTTCTGACTCATTGCTGAGTCAACAAGATAAACCCCATCTTGTCTGAACGGCTGCGGTTATTTCTAGGTTAAATCTAATGGCCTAAATGAATTCTAAAATCTATAAATAAGTGGGTAGACCCTAGACCTAAATCACTTGTAAAATTAGAGAAGCTACCGTCATGCTGCTGCCATGGAGTTCAGCATAGCCGTCACAAACTAAGAAGAGGAAGCCTAATCATCTACAACTAAATCTACACAAATCAAATCAGAAGATCTCTCTTTCTCTAATTCTTTTCTTTTGTTGGTGAGTATGATGATTCTCACAAGACTATTACAAACTAATTTGACTCAGTTATGAATGGATCACAAGAAAGTGATGTGATTTGTAATTGTAAATTCTATATATTGTGGATCTCTTATTATGTTATTATGTTGTCGTATGATGTAAATTATATATGCTATGTCATGCTATGTTGTAAATTCTCTTATGCTATGTCGTGCTATGTTGAGAATCATGTCAAGCTATGTTATACTATCATACTATGCCATGTTATAAATCATGCTATATTATGTTGAAAAATCATGTTGTTGGATCATGCTTAAAGTTATGTTTTTTTTTCTTAATTTAAATGGATCTTGTTTATGGGAATTTGCCTATTAGGTTAGGTGTACCCATAAACTTGAAACTATAATTAAATAAAACTTGATTATGGGAATTTGCCTATTGAGTTAGGTGTACCCATATAAAACCATGTTGTTAAAAAATTAGATGATGTTGATTCACACATGTTCATATGTAAGTTTATGAAAATTGATTGAGATTATATTAGGTGAATTTTGAACAAGTTGACACCTTTAGGTCCATGACATGTATAATCTATGCAAGTTGGACATATGCAAGTTTCACCCCTTATTATGATTCATTTGGTCACATATACATGTTGTTATTATGATAATCTCTTTTATGCTATGAGTTAGGCTATTCGAGTCTAACATATATTTTGCGAATAAACGTTCAAACGTGGGGTAGGGGTAATATTAGGAATTAATAAGTTGGGTGCAATTTTGTAAGATTTTGCATACCATGAATGGATGTCCATAATTGAGTCAATTATGGACATTGTTAAAAATTGGAAGTAATTAATAATTCAAGTAGGGAATTATTAAAATTGGGGGAAAGTGGATTATTATTAATAATCAATGCTTAGGACACGAGGTTGGACCCGTTTGTGATGTAAACCTGCCCGGACCCGCCCGGCAAATCCAGTAGTCACAAATGTCGGCCCAATGTGAGAGGTCCTAGGCCCAAACTAAAGCATAACAGTTGTAAAGACACGAGGTTAGACTCTTTTATGGTGTAAGACTGCCCGGACCCGCCCGGCAAATCCAGCTGCCATAAATGCCAGTCTAATGTGAGAGGTCTTTATGAGGTTATGGCCTTAATGAACTAAGAAATACTTAACCAGATAATCATGTACGGTGGGTCATGGGGGTTAAGTAGGTGCCTTGGGTGGCATGAAGAATCTGGTGGTTGCCTTTAGAGGCATTTGAAATACGATTAGACTTAACCAAACACACATGTAAATGAACATGACTAAGTGGGTTAAGTGGGATGAACTAATGGGGACAAGCTTAGGTGGAGTGCTTGTGGTAAATAGTGGGGGCCCATTTCAACCAGTATCCCAAAACGTATCTTTGTGGGCTCGACCCAAGTCGAGGACGGGACACGCATACTGGGTTTGACTATAAGAGGCCAAAACAGGGAGCGGTGGCAACGCAAGTCCAACGGGTTTCATATGCGTGTGTGGACCCGGGCTGGTAGGTAAGACGTTGTTGCATCGTGTAGGTATAAGCCGTGCATGTCCGTTGTATCAGGTTGCCACTTTAGGGGAGTGATACACCCCACTGTGGGGCCAGCACGGGTATCTACGAGTTAGGGAGCCGATCGAATAATGGGAAGTAGGGTACACCTAGTGGAGATAGGGGCAGGCGGCACCTATGTAGTCAGCTAGGGGTACGTAAAGCCATTGGGAAAGTTTCTAAGTGAAGCTAAGTGGGATGAATCTTTAGGGTGACTGGTGTGGTGCAGTATAGTGTTTATCCTTTAGTATTTAGGAGCGCCTATAACGTTGCCTTTAGCGATTGTCTATGTCCTTAATCTGCTCTTCATAGACATTTTCTTGTTTTCCAGCTTATGCCTTAGTCGAGTTATTTTGGTAATAGTATTGTAGAATTATCATATTCACCAGACTTTATGTCTGACCCCCTCTTTTCCATCCTTTTTCTCCCTTCAGGTCCGCGGGTTGGGCCAAGTTCTAGTGGAGTCTAGTTGGATCGCTTATCTTCTGGAAAGCTTGGACTGCTGAAGTAAAGTCCAGCTTGTTATCTTTCTTTTTAATGGCTATTCATGTAATGGGATTATGTACTTGTTTTATCAAGATAGATATTGTACTTGACATTGAATATGGTGTTATGATGTAATCAAACATGTTTTGACTTCTGCTACAATGAAATAAAGTTTTTTGAATTTCCAAGTACTATTTTATATCTGTCTTGTTGTAATTTTACTGTTCTATATTCACTTAAAACCTCCATGGAAGTTAATGCATTCCCTTTTTGAGTGACATTAATGGACGTGGGGTGTTACACGTGGTATCAGAGCATAAGGTTACCAGAACAGATAAAAAAAAAATTAGAAAAATATTTTTTTTTCTAAACTATTTTTGGAAGAAGTGCTTTCAAAAAAAAAAACATGTTATTTAAAGAGAGTTTTTATGAAAAACATAATCCCAAATAGCCACATCCTTATCTTTATCTTTCGAATTTTCCATTTTGAATCTTTCCTTTTTCGTTTCAGCATGGCTGAAGATCTTAATCTCCCAGAAGGTGTGACGATTCCAGGGTGGTTTAGGAGATACTTGGAGGCTAGGGCCACCACTGCAGGCCCAGCGGATACTCCTCCACCCCTAGTTGCACCCATTCCTCCTCCTCCTCCTCCTCCTCGTGTTGACACTTTTGCAAAGACGTGCAAGGAATTCAAGGCTATGGGAGGAAAAACTTTTCAAGGGACTGAGAAGTTTGTGGAGGCCAGAGATTGGCTTAAGGAGACTGAGGAATTGTTGGATATCTTTGAAGTGGAAGATGGGAGGAAAGTCCGTTTAGCTGCTTGGTTAATGAAGGGAGAGGCCTCGTTTTGGTGGGAGGTCACTAACGGGGAACGTCCAGTTGGTTCATGGGCGGATTTCAGACGAAGGTTTGAGGCAAACTTTCTTTCAAGGGCAGAGGAGAACTTAAATATGGAAAAATTCCTGGCACTAAAGCAAGGGAGCTCATCAGTAAAGGAATATGTCAATAAATTTAATCAGTTAGCAAGGTTTGGCTTGGAGTTGGTGAACACGCCAGAGAAGAAAGCTTTGAGGTTCGTTAGAGGCTTGAATGAACCATTGCAAGGGATGGCTATGACCCACATCCCTATGGGAGCCACCTTTGAAAAGCTAGTAGAAATGGCACTTATGCATGAGGATAAGGTAGTTGAAAAGAAAGGGGATCAGAAGAAACCCCAACAGCAAAATAAGAAGGGTGGTAAAAACAATAATGGCAAAGGGAAGAAGAAATGCTTCAATTGTGGGACGCCTGGCCATCTCAGCAAAGATTGTAGAAAGAAAAAGAAGACTGGTTGTTTTCATTGTGGAGATGCGGGACATTTAGTAAAGGACTGTCCAAAGAAGTAGCAGAGGGCAGGGTCTACCTCGGGAGGACAGGTGCAGGCTCTTATGGCACCAGGGCAGGCAAGGGGGCAAGTTCAGGCTATTGCGGCCCCACCGCTGCAAGAAAGAGGTAGAACAATTTCTGTTGAAAGCTTAGTTTTTCTGTTTGATCATCCTGTCCGTACCTTATTCGATTCTGGCGCATCTCGTTCGTTTATCTCTGCATCATTAGTTGAATCACTGCACTTGAACACCAGTTTAGTAGAAGATCCCTTGGTCATTTCAAATCCAATTGGGGGTTCGGCTCATTTGACCATGATATGTTTGGATTTGAAAATCTCTATACTTAGCGTTGAATTTAGATGTGATGCTTATGTATTGGGCTTCACGGGCTATAGGCTAATTTTAGGAATGGATTGGTTGTCTAGAAATAGGGCCATTCTTGATTGTGAAAGGAGAGTAGTTAGGCTTGTGACTCGCCTTGGTAATGCTCTCGACATCTTTTGTAATCCCATAAATTCCGTTATGCTAAGTTATCTTGAATCGCTTGACGCGTCTGTAGAGAACCTACGATCGGTAGAAGTGGTCCGGGAATATCCGGATGTGTTTGAGGAGGTGAAGGGCTTACCTCCAAAGCAGGGGATAGACTTTCGAATTTATCTTGTGGATAATGCTAAACCCGTGTCTTTGCCAGTGCGCCACATGGCTCCTCGTGAAAGGAGGGAACTCAATAAGCAAGTAAAGGAGTTGCTTGAGAAGGGGTTCATAAGACGTAGTATATCGGAGTGGGGTGCTCCAGTAGTTTTTGCCACAAAGGCGGATGGGTCTCTTAGACTTTGTATGGACTATAGAGAACTAAACAAGCTTACTAAAAAGAACCGACACCCACTGCCGAGGATTGACGATCTCTTTGATCAGTTAGTTGGCGCCTCAGTGTTTTCGCAGTTGGACTTAGCCACTGGCTTTCATCAACTGAGAGTGGCTGAGGATAGTATAGATAAGACTTCTTTTAGGACTCCTGACGGATTCTATGAATGGCTAGTGATGCCCTTTGGTTTGACAAACGCCCCTGCATATTTTGTTGATTTGATGAGTAGGGTGTTTAGGGAATACCTTAACAAATTCGTGGTAGTCTTTGTGGATGACATCTTAGTCTTTTCTAAGAATAAAGAAGAGCACTCCCTACATCTTAGGGAAGTGTTGGAAACCCTTCGAGCGCATAACCTTAAGGCAAAATTTTCTAAGTGTCACTTCTGGAGGAAGGAAGTACGGTTCTTAGGGCACGTGGTTTCCAAAGAAGGGATAGCAGTGGATCCCGCAAAGGTGGTGGCCATCCAAGATTGGAAGGTCCCTAAAAATGCAACCGAAGTAAGAAGTTTCTTGGGGTTGGCTGGCTATTATAGGAAGTTTATCAAAGACTTCGCAAAAATATCAGCTCCATTAACACGGTTAACGAATAAGAACCTGGTTTTTACGTGGGACAAAGATTGCGATGAGGCGTTCCAACGTTTAAAGAGAGCCTTAACTTCAGCCCCAGTCTTAGTGCTGTCAGACGGGAATAAACCGTTTACCATCTATACTGATGCTTGTGGGACGGGACTTGGCGCGGTCCTCATGCAAGAGGGAAGAGTAATAGCCTATGGTGGAAGGCAGTTGAGGGTTCATGAAAAGAATTACCCCACGCATGACTTAGAGCTAGCCGCAATTGTTTTCGCGCTTAAGTCTTGGCGTCACTATCTTCTTGGTGAGAAATTCGAACAGTTCACTGACCACAAATCATTAAAATACTTATTCTCTCAGAAGGATTTGAATTTAAGGCAGCAACGGTGGATGGAATTCTTAGCCTCCTACGATTTTGAAATAGCATATACCCCGGGCAAGGGTAACGTGGTGGCAGACGCCTTAAGTAGGAAAAGGTTGTCCTTGAGTCCGTTGTTTGTTGAATGACAAAGCTTAGAATTCATCTCTATGTTTGACTTTAGACCCTCCGTTGACTTAGTACCCGGTCTGTTAGCATCCTTGGAGGTTAGACCTACACTTCTAGGATGGGTTGGTGAGGCACAGCGAGACGACCCACAGTTGGTTGAGATAGTAGAAAAGCTCAAAGGGGGGGAGTCATCAAGCCATCTTCGTAGGTATACCCTAGACGATAAGGGTTGGTTACGAAGGGATAATAGACTTTGTGTACCACAAGACGAAGACTTAAGGAAGGCCATTCTTGATGATGCTCATCGCTCAAAAATGACCATTCATCCCGGCGGGGATAAGATGTACAAAGATATGAAGCGGGTTTTCTTTTGGGCCGGTATGAAAAAGGATGTGGCCGAGTACGTCGCTAGATGCTTGGTGTGCCAACGAGTTAAAGCAGAACAAAAGAAACCCGGTGGGTTGCTTCACCCATTAGAAGTTCCACTATGGAAATGGGAAAGCATCTCAATGGATTTTGTGGATGGATTACCAAGATCAAGGAAGGGTAACACGGGGATTTGGGTTATAGTAGATAGACTTACTAAAAGCGCCCATTTTATTCCCGTGAAAAGTAAGAGGACTGCTCCGTGGTTGGCTTCTGTATACATTAAGGAGATAGTTCGTTTGCACGGTATTCCTTCTAGTATAGTAAGCGACCGTGACCCCATCTTTACTAGCGAATTTTGGAAGAGTTTACAAGAGGCGGTAGGGACTCAGCTATGTTTGAGCACCGCATATCATCCTCAGACAGACGGCCAGACCGAGAGGGTGAATCGCATTCTAGAGGATCTTTTAAGGCTTTGTATCCTAGACTTTGGGAGTACATGGGAAGAGCACCTTCCGTTAGTAGAATTCGCATATAATAATAGCTTTCAGTCTAGTATTGGCATGGCACCTTGCGAAGCTCTTTATGGAAGGCCTTGCCATTCGCCTACATGTTGGTGGGAATCTACCGATAAAATCCTACTTGGGCCCGATATGGTTAGGGAAACCTCGGAGAAGATTGAGTTGATTCGAAGGAGGATGAAAGCAGCACAAGATAGGCAGAAATCGTATGCTGATAAGAGGAGGACAGATCTTGAGTTTGACATTGGGGACATGGTTTTTATCAAAGTATCTCCGTTACAGAATGTTGTTCGCTTTGGGTCCGTGGGGAAATTAGCACCAAGGTTTGTAGGGCCGTTTCCTGTAAAAAACAGGATTGGGAAGATGGCATATAGGGTGGAGTTGCCTGAGAAACTTAGTGGAGTACACGACGTATTCCATGTATCACGTTTGAGGAAGTGTTTGCACAAGACCGCGGAGGTGGTAGAGCCGAGTTTGCCTAAAGAGGTGGAAATAGAGCGTGATGCAACAATTAGACGAGCTCCTACATGCATTCTTGGGTCGGAGATCAAAAAGTTGAGGAATCGAGAGGTCAGACTGGTTAAAGTGCAATGGGGAGATGATGAGAACAACGCAATTTGGGAGACAGAAGAGAAGATGCATTCGTTGTACCCTTTTCTTTTTTAGGGTATGTCTTTTAATTTCTCCTTTATCGCTTAGCTTAGCTTATCTTATCTTATCTTTAGTATGTCCTCTCATTAGTATCTTTGACCTTTAGTTAGGATAATCCTATGGTTGAAACATGTGTTTGAGACATGTTATGTATGATGGATGCAAAATGGATGCAAGTGTTTGCTAGTGGTTGCTCGTGGATGCATATATACACACACTTTAGGCACTAGATCGGCTCAGTCACTACATATTGCATATTGCATATATATGGATGTATTTAGTAAAATGGATGAACGATGGTTGTATTATCATGTGGATGCTGCATTCAGATGATGGTTGTGCACGCATATAGAAGTATTATGTAGCATTAAGAATCTTTTGCATACATAATGGATGCATGGCACGATCATAGTTGCATTAAGGAGGTCAACTGAATCAGTGGACCGCCTGATTTTGCATTAGATACGGACATATACACACACTGTGCATTTAAACATGAAAGCATTAGAAGTCTGTAAGGACAATGGATGCCTGTGTATGATGGATGAGTAGATGGACGTTTGGATGGTAGGATATACATTCTTCCAGACTTGAAGATTTCGGGGACGAAATCCTAAAAGGAGGGGAGAATGTAACACCCCGAATTTTCTATTAACACTAAAGTTGCTAAAATAATAATAAGTGTGTAGAAGAGGGGATGTATCTAATATGAATATAAAAATATTAATAAGTATGTAAGAGAGGGGATGTATCTAATATGAATATAAAAATATTAATAAGTATGTAAGAGAGGGGATGTATCTATTATGAATATAAAAATATTAATAAGTATGTAAGAGAGGGGATGTATCTAATATGAATATAAAAATATTAATAAGTGTGTAAGAGAGGGGATGTATCTAATATGTATATAAAAACAATAATAAGTGTGTAAAAGGGGGGGGTGTATCTAATGTGTACATTGTAGAATATATATATATATATATATATATATATATATATATGGGCAGTTAATGCAAACATGAATAGAAGTTTATTAATTTGCTGAGTGTTTGCTGAGTCACTTCTGACTCATTGCTGAGTCAACAAGATAAACCCCATCTTGTCTGAACGGCTGCGGTTATTTCTAGGTTAAATCTAATGGCCTAAATGAATTCTAAAATCTATAAATAAGTGGGTAGACCCTAGACCTAAATCACTTGTAAAATTAGAGAAGCTACCGTCATGCTGCTGCCATGGAGTTCAACATAGCCGTCACAAACTAAGAAGAGGAAGCCTAATCATCTACAACTAAATCTACACAAATCAAATCAGAAGATCTCTCTTTCTCTAATTCTTTTCTTTTGTTGGTGAGTATGATGATTCTCACAAGACTATTACAAACTAATTTGACTCAGTTATGAATGGATCACAAGAAAGTGATGTGATTTGTAATTGTAAATTCTATATATTGTGGATCTCTTATTATGTTATTATGTTGTCGTATGATGTAAATTATATATGCTATGTCATGCTATGTTGTAAATTCTCTTATGCTATGTCGTGCTATGTTGAGAATCATGTCAAGCTATGTTATACTATCATACTATGCCATGTTATAAATCATGCTATATTATGTTGAAAAATCATGTTGTTGGATCATGCTTAAAGTTATGTTTTTTTTTCTTAATTTAAATGGATCTTGTTTATGGGAATTTGCCTATTAGGTTAGGTGTACCCATAAACTTGAAACTATAATTAAATAAAACTTGATTATGGGAATTTGCCTATTGAGTTAGGTGTACCCATATAAAACCATGTTGTTAAAAAATTAGATGATGTTGATTCACACATGTTCATATGTAAGTTTATGAAAATTGATTGAGATTATATTAGGTGAATTTTGAACAAGTTGACACCTTTAGGTCCATGACATGTATAATCTATGCAAGTTGGACATATGCAAGTTTCACCCCTTATTATGATTCATTTGATCACATATACATGTTGTTATTATGATAATCTCTTTTATGCTATGAGTTAGGCTATTCGAGTCTAACATATATTTTGCGAATAAACGTTCAAACGTGGGGTAGGGGTAATATTAGGAATTAATAAATTGGGTGCAATTTTGTAAGATTTTGCATACCATGAATGGATGTCCATAATTGAGTCAATTATGGACATTGTTAAAAATTGGAAGTAATTAATAATTCAAGTAGGGAATTATTAAAATTGGGGGAAAGTGGATTATTATTAATAATCAATGCTTAGGACACGAGGTTGGACCCGTTTGTGATGTAAACCTGCCCGGACCCGCCCGGCAAATCCAGTAGTCACAAATGTCGGCCCAATGTGAGAGGTCCTAGGCCCAAACTAAAGCATAACAGTTGTAAAGACACGAGGTTAGACTCTTTTATGGTGTAAGACTGCCCGGACCCGCCCGGCAAATCCAGCTGCCATAAATGCCAGTCTAATGTGAGAGGTCTTTATGAGGTTATGGCCTTAACGAACTAAGAAATACTTAACCAGATAATCATGTACGGTGGGACATGGGGGTTAAGTAGGTGCCTTGGGTGGCATGAAGAATCTGGTGGTTGCCTTTAGAGGCATTTGAAATACGATTAGACTTAACCAAACACACATGTAAATGAACATGACTAAGTGGGTTAAGTGGGATGGACTAATGGGGACAAGCTTAGGTGGAGTGCTTGTGGTAAATAGTGGGGGCCCATTTCAACCAGTATCCCAAAACGTATCTTTGTGGGCTCGACCCAAGTCGAGGACGGGACACGCATACTGGGTTTGACTATAAGAGGCCAAAACAGGGAGCGGTGGCAACGCAAGTCCAACGGGTTTCATATGCGTGTGTGGACCCGGGCTGGTAGGTAAGACGTTGTTGCATCGTGTAGGTATAAGCCGTGCATGTCCGTTGTATCAGGTTGCCACTTTAGGGGAGTGATACACCCCACTGTGGGGCCAGCACGGGTATCTACGAGTTAGGGAGCCGATCGAATAATGGGAAGTAGGGTACACCTAGTGGAGATAGGGGCAGGCGGCACCTATGTAGTCAGCTAGGGGTACGTAAAGCCATTGGGAAAGTTTCTAAGTGAAGCTAAGTGGGATGAATCTTTAGGGTGACTGGTGTGGTGCAGTATAGTGTTTATCCTTTAGTATTTAGGAGCGCCTATAACGTTGCCTTTAGCGATTGTCTATGTCCTTAATCTGCTCTTCATAGACATTGTCTTGTTTTCCAGCTTATGCCTTAGTCCAGTTATTTTGGTAATAGTATTGTAGAATTATCATATTCACCAGACTTTATGTCTGACCCCCTCTTTTCCATCCTTTTTCTCCCTTCAGGTCCGCAGGTTGGGCCAAGTTCTAGTGGAGTCTAGTTGGATCGCTTATCTTCTAGAAAGCTTGGACTGCTGAAGTAAAGTCCAGCTTGTTATCTTTCTTTTTAATGGCTATTCATGTAATGGGATTATGTACTTGTTTTATCAAGATAGATATTGTACTTGACATTGAATATGGTGTTATGATGTAATCAAACATGTTTTGACTTCTGCTACAATGAAATAAAGTTTTTTGAATTTCCAAGTACTATTTTATATCTGTCTTGTTGTAATTTTACTGTTCTATATTCACTTAAAACCTCCATGGAAGTTAATGCATTCCCTTTTTGAGTGACATTAATGGACGTGGGGTGTTAAACAGCATGTAAAAATGGTGACAACAAGCAAACAGATTCATTAATGCATGGTTAACACAGTATACTACAATACAATCAGCTAAGAATCAGTGTAAATGCCAAATGTATTCAAGTTCAACACAGCAGCAAGACCAAATCAGACTGGTACAAAGGTGATGCCTACAAGACTACAAACTAGTGAAGACCACAATCAAATATACATACAGAAATGGTGGCAAATCAGTTCAAAAGTGCATGTGCAGCCAAACCCAAGTAAGCAAGGTCAAGCACAAGTCGACACAGTGTAAACATGGTTCGATACAGCATCAGTGGAGCTCAACATGAAATTATAGCAAGCATGCATTGGTGCTATGTGATGGAACTAAATTGGTGCTACTCAATTCAAGTGATTGAGCCATTCTCAAAGCAAAACTCAACAAGACAAGTGAACTACTGACATCATGATTCAGTTTATATATATATATATATATATAACACCAAGGTGATGAAGCTCAGCATATATGATTTCAATCAGAGAAGTTAAGGTGACAATATTACTCAGCATCATGGAGCAGTTGCATGTATGGAGTTAAAACAACAGAGCATGGCGGTACAGTTCAATTACAACATGGCATGACAAGTGTGTTACAAGCTAGCAACATGGCATGGCAAATCAATAAAGCATATGTAAGCACAAGTACATACAGGGTGATCAAGTGAATGAGCAGACATGGTTGAGCAAGATTTATTTCCAGTTTTAGTCGAGCAAAAGGGGAAAGCCAGCAGAGATGAAAATTTCAGCAAACAGTTTTTAAGGGTTGAAGAATATTTCAGTATACAAGTAGAAACAGGAAGCTGAATCATTTCTGGAAAGTAAAAGAATATCGGCAAAAATGTTTCCATTCACTGATAACAATATGACAAAGTGATTTCAGAAATCAAGAAGCAATCTTTGGCAATTTTTTTTTCAATGAAGGAAACCAACATTCAGAATTAAAACCAGCAATTCATGTTGGAGAAAATCAAAATTATTATACATGTTAAGGAATCATTTTCAAATTTCACAAACATTCCATAAATCATGTTCAAGGCCACAAGATTAATTTCATTCCAGAAATGAATATATGATTGGCAAATCTTTTAACGGTTCCAAAAAATCAGTGAGAAATTTTCTGGAGTTAATTAATCAATTTTGGGAAAGTATAGATTATTCCAGAAATTTTGATTCTAGTTTTGGCAAGGAGTTAATTCAATCTTTCCATAATTTATTCAATAACAGACAATCAAATTGCAAAGGGGGCAATTGATTTTTACAAATTACTTTCATCGATGGCCATTTTCAAAACCAGGTTCACAATTTAAATCGAAGAACCAAAAAGGGAAAGCGTGCAAATCAGGGAACAATCAGCCAAGTCATTCATATCGAAATAAGAGAATTAAGGATTTTAAATCCTATATTAGCATCACCATTTCATCAAAGGCAGAGGGAGATTTTAAAAAAACCAAGCGTAACAATTTCGAGCAGAAAATCAAGATCAAAAGTTTACTCACAGATTTTCGATCTCAATAATCTCCAAATCGTGAAGAGAGGAGCACCAGAAGTTAATCAACAACATCAACGAGTTTTCAAGCATCAGAGAGTCAAATTTTTTTGAGCATACAATCGCAATTTTGGGATTTAATAAAACCCTAGCAGCCGCCATTTTTATAAAAGAGGAAACTGATCGAATAAAAGGAAACAAGGGTGAAACACTTAACAAAAGGGGCCGACCGACTTAAGTGGTTAAAGGGAGTTTAAATTTCCTTTATTTTTAAACTAGGATTTTGTATTTTATTTTTGTATTGTTTTTATTTGTTTTTTTAAACTGTCCAAACCTGTTTCTAGAATCTTTAAAATTCTAGAGAAACCAGTTAGTGTGTTAACTGGCAGTTTACTAGTCTGTAAAAACTAGGGTTGCTGGTTACGGGGCTGTAATCAGGGGAAATATGATCTAGGGAATTAGATCAATCTAGGGTTTTGAGCATAGGTTTAGAATAGGAGCAGGGTTTGTGAGTGTACATGGTCTTGTATGCGGGATCTGTTCTATCACCCAGTAGAAACCTTAGAAATGCAGCAGTAGGCAGGGTTTTGCCGAAGCTGAGTATATCTGTGTGTGATTTATTTTCTGCATTTCTGTTTTTGCTATATTCTGTGATCTGTTTATTAATATATCTCTCGTTAGATTTTTAATTCAGTTAAAGAGTGTGAAAAACCCTATTCACCCCCCTTCTAGGGTTATTCTAGATCCAACGCCACCGCCGCCGGTGGGCCTTCCTTCATCAAAAGGCTTCGATTTTTAGAAAAAAAACAAAGGTGATCTTTTAGTTTCATAGATTTGATTTTAAATACATGGTTTAAAATCAAAGAAATATATATATATATATATATATATAGATATATAAAACATTGAATTTTATTTTCATATTATAATTATAAAGGTATTGTTAAAAATATAATTTTTAAAATAGCAAAAAGATCTGAATTTTTATATTTAGAAAGGTTTGATTTTTATAAAAAGAAAAGATATGATTTTTAATCATAAAAAGATGAGATTTTAGTTTAGAAAAATCTGATTTTTAGCTAAGAAAATAAATGATTTTTAGTTCTGTAAAAATATAATTTTTAGGAGGTAAGAATTTGATCTTTATATATGTAGCGATTTAATAAAAAGCAATTTTTATTGTATGTATAGCGACGATTTATATATATGAAGTGGCGATATAAAAATGTGATTTTTATCATATATGAAGCAAAATAAAAATATGATTTTTATATTATGTATGACAATAAAAATATGATTTTTTTATAATAGAGTTAATAAAAATATGATTTTTATATTATAGAGATAATAAAAATATGATTTTTATAATTTGAATAGCGATATAAAAAAATTATTTTTAGTTAGAGAAAAATATAAATTTCATCGAATGTATGTAATAATATAATGATTCGATTTTTATATGTAGAACGGCGATAAAAATATAATTATTATTTTGTAGGAAGAATTATAAAAATGTGATTTTTATAGATAAAAATACGAGTTTTATAATGTTTTCATTATGATAAAGATACGATCTTTATATGGATATCATTGAGATAAAAATTCGATTTTTATTATATATGAAGCGAAATAAAAATTCGATCTTTATATAAGAAGTAGAAATGTAAAAATATCTTTTTTATATAAAAAGAAGTGTTGTAAAAATATATGAAGTAGAAATAAAAATATGATTTTTATTTATTGGAATGAAGCGATAAAAATATGATTTTTACTGTGAACAGCGTGAAAATGGATTGAGATGAAACAGACGAGAAACAGAATCCAAGCCGTTCAAATAGAGAATGGAGGAGTGGATCCCAAAGGTGAGAACTTCTCACTTTAATTTTTTTTTTTTTTAAGGAAAAGGTAGTGAATCAGCATGATTCACGCCTTAATATATTAAGAACCATAAAGTTTGAAGTCGTGTATTTACATCATATATACAACCAAAAACAGGCTATCGCATCATAACAGCGAATACATGTATACAGCCTGACAAAAAGAGAGCAATACTTCATAACATTACATTACATTACATTGTACTTAAAGCAAAAAGACATAAACTATCAGGAGCCATCCACGTCAAGCATCGGGTCCAGTGATGTGCCTCACCCGCTTGCGCACTCTATCTGCAATGCTCTCAACATGTCTCCTTCTCTCCATGCCTGCCCAGTCATAAACAAAATTAAGGATCGAGTAAATGATACTGTCAGGAGCTTTCATCTTGCATTTAAATTTTCTGGAGTTGCGCTCATGCCATAGTAACCAAATGTATGCAAAGTTCAACAACGCAAAAAGATAACTGTTATGTGAAGCATGCAAAGCCGGGTATATGTTGTGCCAAAAGTTGTATTGATCTACTATGAAATCACCCCAATGAAGGTCTAAATAAAGGAAAACCAAACACTTCGTCCAAGTGTAAATGCAAAGTCGCAAACCAAAAAAAGATGATGGTAATCTTCCACATCATGACCACAAAACACACAGCCATCCACAGCGTTCACACCTCTTTGTCTAAGTCTACTAACCGTATTCAGTCGACCATGCATCACGATCCACATATGAATCTTAACTTTATCAGGAACTTTGAATTGCCACATATGTTCAAACCCCAACCTTCTAGTCCCAGCGAAGTTGAACAACTTATAGATGCTGCAAACACTGAACAACTTTCTCTCCCCCTCCAACATCCATACAAACTCATCATGCTCATTGGACAAGTTCACTGTTTCAAGTAGATCAAAAATACAACACAACTGAACCAGCGTGTTAGCCGCCACCAATCTAGAGAATGTTAGCTTCCACTTGAAACCTGGAGCATCGATATCATACATCTCACCAACTGTGTAGTTCTTGTTACATGCAATTACAAAAAGATCCGAAAACTCTACACACAAAGGGACAGTGGAAAGCCAACAATCAAACCAAAATGAAGTATTATGGCCATTTTTCACCACAATCTTAGTGCCTGTTTTCATCCAATGAGCGTGAAGCATAACATTACGCCAAAACACCGAACATAAAGAAGAATCAGAATTCCAATCGAAATTGCCATTGTAGCATGTACTAATTATCCATTCTTTCCATAAAGCATGCTTATCAGAAATCATAAACCATAACCACTTACAGTGTAACGCCGAATTCATTGTCTTCAAGTTAATGACACCCAGTCCCCCTTGCTCTTTTGACTTACAAACTTGTTCCCATGAAACCAAACAGCTAAGCTTCTTCGTCTCCTTACTACCAGTCCCGAAAAAATTACAGCGAATTGCATCAATCTTTTCCAGCACCCATCCAGGAAATTTGTAGAAGGACATCCAATACATTGGAATTGAAGACATAACAGAATTTACGAGTACAAGTCTACCAGCTCTTGATAGAGAGTTTCCTTTCCACCTCGCCAGCCTTGTGTCAACCTTTTCAATCAAGTGTTGCCAATCTTTTTTCATTAATTTCTTGGGACGAATACACATACCCAGATAATTCAAATTCAATGGGAAAACTTCAGCCTTGCAATTGAACATCTCAGCATATAATCTACGTAATCATCACTACAACCCAGTGTGTAAACACTGCTTTTATGGAAGTTAATTTTTAAACCAGACAGGCTTTTAAAAGCAAAAAGAATGAATTTAAGTGTATCAAGATATTTACAGTCCGGTTTACTGAAAATGATAGTATCGTCAGCATATTGTAAAGAGTTAATGCCCCCAACCACATGATCACTACCAAAACTGCTAATAATGCCCTCTGCACATCCCAATTTCATAATTTTTGAAAAAACATCCGCCGCCAAATCAAAGAGAAGAGGGGAAAGAGGGTCACCCTGTCTCAAGCCCCGCTTAGAAAAGATAGTGGAGCTAGCAACACCATTCACAAAAATGTTTGATCTACTAGACGAAAGAATCAAAGAAATCCATTCAATCCACTTATTTGGGAAGCCTCTTACCTTCAACACATCAATCATAAATCTCCAGTCAACTGTATCAAATGCTTTGGCAAAGTCCAACTTAATAATGGCACATGGAATATCGAATTTATCACAATGAGAAATAACTTCTCCAACGAGCACCACACCATCAAGAATATTTCTACCTTTAATAAAAGCAGTTTGGGATTTATCAATTAACATATCCAACTTAGTTTTCAGTCTATTAGCAAGACCTTCGTAATTAATTTGAAACTAGTGTTAAAGAGGCTAATCGGTCTGAAATCAGCCGCAGTAACATTGCCTTCCTTCTTGGGGATTAAAACCACATTAGCATAACTAATCAAATCTAGCCTTAAAGAACCAGTATGAAATTCTTCAAACAAGCGAAACACATCATTTTTAACCAAATCCTAGTATTGCTTGAAGAAAAAATTAGGAAAACCATCAGGTCCAGGGGCTTTATCACCAGGCATCTCCTTTAAAGCATTCACAATTTCCTCTTCAGAAAATTCGTTTGCAATGTCTGAAAGATCCAGAACATCAGGGTAAAGTTTACGCCAATCAATAGAAATGCGACTCTCAATACGATCACAAAAAATGCCTTTATAATAATCAGTGAAAGTATCACTTAATTTCTGTTGATCACAAATCTCCATCCATCTTTCGAAATACTATGTATCAAATTGGTTCTTCGTCTTCCATTAGCAACTCTATGAAAGTAAGCAGTGTTTCTATCCCCTTCCTTCAGCCACTAAGAGCTGGATCTCTGTCTCCAAAAAATCTCTTCTTGGTCCATAACTTTGTTGAGTTCTCTCTCTTTTTGATGCAACAAATCCCTTTCATCAGCGCATAAACATCTTTCTTCCTCCAGAACATTAAGTTCAAATATCTCTTTTTCAATCCTCTCCTTTTTAAGTCTGATATGGCCAAACACCTCCACATTCCATCTTGTGAGAAATTTCCTCAACAACTTGAATTTAGTACTGAGAGATATCGCCGCATCACCGCACATTCCAAACTCAGACCATTTGTTATATAACATATCTTCAAAATTATCTTCCAGGCACCACATCTTTTCAAATCTAAAAAAAGGTTTCTTTCTTATGGCATCTCCAGAATCCAACATTACAGGACAATGATCAGAGATAAGCGAAGATAAACCTTTTTGAGAGGTTAAAGGGTGGAGATCCTCAAAAGGAGCGTTAATGAAAAAACAATCAAGTTTTACTAACGTTGGTGGAGTTCTACCATCAGACCAAGTATACTTTCTACTTGCCAGTGGCAAATCAATTAACTCATAATCACCCATAAACTCGCTAAAATCTACCATGTCACCACAGTGATTTGCACTTTGATTGCTTCTTTCAAATTACAAATCTTGTAACATTGAAATCTCCTCAATTGAACCATGGACCGTACATCAAACTGTGAAATTCCACCCCTTCTTTCCACAAAATTTTCCTTTCACTTCTCGTATTTGGACCGTACATATTTGAAAAAAAGTATAGCCTCTTAGTCACGACACATTCCAACGCAACATGCAAACAATAGCTCTGACATATCTCCTGTTTGAAACTCCACAAATTACTATTCCAACCCGTAAACAAACCACCAACAATACCCATAGCCGGTATGTATCTCCATTCATCAACCACTCCCTATCCCAGGCTTTTAAAGATGTGTAAGTCAGGATTGTCAAGTTTAGTTTCTTGAAGCAAAACGATGTCAGGTTTAACAGATTTAAGGTAATTTTTGACACGAAGCCGTTTATCAAAATTACCCAAACCTCTAACATTCCAAGTTATAACAATCATTGGGGCAGGTCAGCCCTATCTAACTCTTTACTTCTAATGTCATTCATAACAATATCATTTAACATAAAACTGGAACTACTAGCAAGAGCATGCATCTGATCAGAGGACATAGAATTTATAATAGCAGGGATAAAAACACTACCTTCCATTGGATGTGGAAGGCCACGAGCACTCCTCCTTAATATGACCAGGCCAGAATCCATTGGCTTCTTGCCTTTCCTTCTGCTTGTTGCACAAGAACGTTCATCTGAGTCTGAAATAGCCACAGCATTGTCTCCACAACCAAGATCCACATTATTATCATCACCATCAAGATCAAAGTCCTCTTCATTCCCCTCCTCAAACATAAGTCCCAAGCCAGCATTATCACTTTCCTCCAGTCCAACATCAACGTCATCATTTCCACCATCATCACTATGCCCCCCTGCATCACCCTCCGCGTCAACCGAAATAGGAGCAAAAGAATTGCTACCCAACCCCGCCTTCGCCATGGGGGCACTACCACTTCTGGCCTTCAGAATCTTCAATTTGCCATCATCCCCTCTGGCAAAAACCGTTTTGCGAAGCTCCCTCCTGTCAACCTCATCAGAAGATTCTCCATCCACCCTCGAAATCAAAATATTGTGAAAAAAACCTTCAACAGGGACAACAGAAGATGGTGGGAGGTGATCTCCTCATCAATTAACATCAACGCCCTCAAAGAAGAAACATCAGTTGCATTCCATACGCCATGTTGGAGCCTAGTCACTTCACCCAAATCCGCCAACGTCGTCCTGAGGGAAGCTACGCTTCTACACACTAACGACACATTCTTGAGAGCAACCCAAACATAGATCCTCTTCTTATCCATACTTCCAACTTGCGGACTCCACCTCTTCAGATTAACTACTCCCTTCTGATCAAAAAGAGAATAGTAGAAGGATTCTGTCAACAAAGAGGAGGGGAATTTCATAATAAAATCATCACCGAATCTCCGTACTGTCCAAATCCATCCAGGCGCACGTCTGCCGAAGTGAGATCCCAAGAGAATCTCCAGTTCATTGATAGAAAAAGCACCACGGGCTAAGAAGACGGTACTTAGCAGCACCCGACACCCGTCGTCCACATACCATGGGCGACTTGTTTGTTTGTTTGATTGTGTTGTGAAAATTGATTGTGTGATGTGGAATGGAATAAAATATTTTATAGTTAAAAATATAATTTTTAACGTGTATATGAATAAAGTAAATATTCATAAACAAATCGGACGATTTGTTTATGTACACACATTTGACTGATATTGATTGGGACGATAAATTTTACACATCGCCCAACTGCACAAATAAATCTATGTTTGTTGTTTGAAAACTCCACACGGGTATTGGGATGATATAGGACATACACTAATCCCAATATTTAGTTGTATGTCAATCGATTGGTTGACTAGCTATGTAAGCGTTGAATATTTATATTTAATGCTTATGCAGTGTAGAATGCACCATGGATGATGGTTGATTGTGTATCATTGTTGTTGTATACGTGTACTGTATGAAATCCATTTAAAAAATTATATGATAATTGACTGTGTCTATTCCAGTTCAGAAGAAAGAATATTTTAAAATAACAATTATTTTAAAAATAATGAATATTTTAAAATAATATTCAATAAAAGATCAAAATTTGATTTTGATGTCCGATTTGGGATGGGCACGAACATATTTAAATATATAAAGCCGTGTTGATTAGATTAACGCCATTTTGACGTGAACGATATTTATATCGATTTTATTCATTTTTATAATGAATATCGAAAAGGAATTGATTTCAAAATCAAATGTTTTGAAAATATTATCATTTATATATTAATGATATAGTACTCAATTTTGATTTGAAATTGAATATGAAGTTGAAATCGTTTTGAAAATGAATTTAAAACGATTTATAAAATACGTTTTAAATGGAAATCAACGAAATATATATTATATATACAATATAATGGCCCGTATAGAACGCGCCACACAGCGGCAGTTCGCGAATTTTGACCATTGACTTCGAATGGATATTACGGGAGATTCGACCGTCGGATTCTCCTAAAACTGGAACCGTTGGATTCGTATCGAAAAGAGATTTCTAACGAATATTAGAGATTTGAAATCTAATGGTTGGATTTAGAATTATGTCCAAATCAAATTTGGAAAAGGTCGTTGTAAGTGCAGTTCAATGGCCATTTATGGAAGTCGACTGTACGGGCCTTGATAAAATTATTAAAAATTTCAATAATTAGTGTAAAATCATAAGAAATGATTTGGAAAGAATTGGGATGAAAAATTCCATATTTGAAAAGATTAAAAATATATTTTTATCGAAAGGAACTAGTTATGAACTAGAATTATAAATCCAATATTTTTAAAATAAATAAATTGGATTTAAATCGTTTTAAAAATAACCAGAATTCCCAATATATGGATTGGAATGGATTTGAATCGAAATTATCTTCGGAATATTTCGATGTTAGATTCCGTGATTATACGGATATTGTGAAGGAATATATATATCGTTATTTCAATACGGTATTTGTTGATTTCAGAATTTGATATTGAATATAAGCCGATATATTTTCAATTTAGAGCCTTGTATTTAATATCAAATGGGATTTGGGTTTGTCGTGAATGGTGTCTTCATTAACACTGTTCTTAAACCCAGTTGAGAAAAGATTAAATCTTTTATTTAGATTTAATGAATTATACCAATTAATTAATATTTAATTAGAATTGAATTGAAATTGATTTTAGGGTTTATCGTGAACGGTGTTTTAAATAACACATGTTCTTTAACCCGTTTAAAAATGGAATGTGAATTGGGTTTATCGTGAATTGTGTTTTTAACGACATTCGTTCTTTAACCCGATTTACAGTGAAATGTGATTTGGAATTTATAAATCTTTTGTTAAGATTTAAAGGAGATTTTCCAAAGTGAAGTTTTCCAATTTAATAAAATAAATTTGAATGGAATATAATTCGATTTGGTAATAATCAAAGTGGACTTCTATGGAGGAAGACTGTTACTATATATGGAATTTAAGAGGCTTTGCCATTGTTCCATTTATAGTATCGGTTGAATATGGAAGTTCATATCGATTTTATATATTGATCTGTATACCGTGAAGTTCCATTGTTAATGGAATGTGATTTTGGGTTTATCGTGAGCAGTGTTTTAAATGACATTAGTTCATTAACGCAGTTAAAGATGAGAATTATTTCTTAACTTTGAATAATCATTAAGTAATGATTTTTGGAAATTAAAACTAAATCAAAGTTTTAATGAATCTTTAAATAGATTGAAAGGTGAATTTGATAACTAAAATTATAAAATTCAAGAAATGATCGAGAATGGAGTACTACCAGTTTTACTCCAGGCGATAGATAAATCTTTAATTAGATTTGAACGTGAAATGGTAATTGAATTTTCCGATAACACCGTGGTGTTAGATATGAAGTATTACCAGTTTTGCTTCATGGAATGAATAGGTTGGGATTGGGAAATTAAACAAATGATTACTTCGATAAGGAGCGCTAATCCCGACTAGTTTGGACAAACTATAATTTGATTTGGATTGATATCCAAAGGAAGATTAAAGAATAAATTTAAAGAATTTATCTTTGATAAAATTAATGGGAACCTTTCCCAAAGGATATGAATATTTAAATAAAAGAATATTCAGAATTGGAATGAGGCGTATGTTGTATTTTTATAGCACTTGTTTATTATATACGCGAGTTATTCAGAAAGACCGGGTTTATCCCATTCTGAATAACTGATTCGACAATGTGTTGAGGATGAAGACGGTGGTTGAAGACCGGAGGTCATCACATCGTTTGGATGATTACTGATGTCTTGATTGGGTTGTACACCCAAGACAAGGTAATAAGTGGTGACAATATAGATGTACTTGGAGATCGACGGATATGTGAGGGCCTCTCCCCTGTATTGGACATATGGGGGAGGAATAAGGTGCCTCCGGTTTCGTTCAGACCCAGAACGAACTTGTAAATGGATGTATGTCTGACATCGGATTTCATTCTGTGTGATTGATAGACATCGGTTGCATGGCGTGAATTGCCTGTGTGGTATGCTGAGAGGCAAATGATCAAGGGCTTCTGTTGAAAAGCAGAGTCTTGTGGTTAATGATCAAAGCACTGCTTTAATATAGCATAGCTTTGTGTAGCTTTAATTCGCGAGCCTCGCACCCCGGTGTGAACCGAGAATGGGAGAGGAACTCAGGGAGGGCATGCATTTCCTTCTAGCTAGGAGTGGTGTCAGCGTTTTACTAGCCCTGACATTTTACTTATGAGGATGATGGATTGAGAGGCGCCTCGGTTATTTCGGTCTCTGCGGAGCCGAAGGATGGTCTTTATACAGCCCAGATTGACGCCCCATAGGGCGAGGAAATGCAGTGTTCAGGCATTTTAATCCACATCAAGTGGACCGGCCCTGACGATCCAAGGGTCGATGCATTCTGATCCAGAGACACGGGCTAGAGCGTATCGAAGCGGTAAGGACGATCCCTTGCCTTGGTTCACAGATGGAAATCCAACTTCCAATATGTGACTTTGCAGTTTTGATTGTAGAGACTAGTATTGGCGACATGATATATGGTACCCCATGACGTCTAGGATTGATACAATTATATTTGAAGTTGTTTTATACACTATGCACTTATAATAGTATCAAGTGATTTGTTTTAACGTACCAAACATGTTTGGCTATTATAAGGGAAAACCCTATCCTCCGGCTTGCGTTGCATTGTGTGATGGGACCTGGGTCTTATAATAGCTTCATTTTTCCAAAAAGCATTGCGATTTTTTGTTTTATGCACTGGTACTCTTGGGAGGAAACCCGTTCCGTGTTATACGGCGTGGTCCCTTGATTTACTTTATTTTAAAAAGGATGTAATAACTGTTTTAGTTCTCACACCAGTCACATGACTGACCTAGAGTTTACTGTTTTAACCTAAACTCTCGGTGCCCCTATTTTCCACACGGGCAGCTAGTAGTTGGGTTTTGCAGATATTATATTCACAGGATCCTGGTTTACAGTTGGAATGATATTCAGAAAGCTCTATATCCATTTATCTCTTTCAGTTGTGTTTTGTATTATTTTCCGTTGCATTGTAAATTGTAAATCTCTGATATTCTTGTTCTGTATATTATTCATGTACACTCTGGAATGTTCTTGTATTCTGATGAAATTGTTGTAGTAAGCAACGAAATGTTCTTCTATTTATGTTATGATTTGTCGTGTTCTCAACTCAATCCGGGCTTTCCTTCACGGGGAAGTTCGGCTCGTGTCAATATTGACCTGCTATATCCTCTCTATATTGTGTAGTGGATTTCTATTGCTCGCTATATTTATCTTGTTCTCACCGTGAGTTGAAAGGATATATACCGGAGCCACTGCATAGGTTTAGAAATTCAAACCGAATTTATCGGGATGTAGGTTGAAATGGTAAATACTCGTAATGTGAGTATTAAACAGATTGAAATGAGATATATATATATATATATATATATATACATATCACTTAGCTTAGGTAAAATGTTATATACGGACAACGTTAGTATTTTTTTGAAAAAACAAATTCAATCTATAAAATATTCTAATTTAATAAAATTATTTTTGAGATCAAAATTCAGAATTTTATTTAAACTTATAGTTTTATAATTTAATAAAACTTTAAATTTAGACTTTTTAAAATAAAATTGTAAGTTATAAAATTTTAATGCATAAGTTCCAACTAGCGTAAGGCACCATCTCAATTGAATTATGCTAAGTTCAAAGCTGGAGCACTACAATTTTTAGCCTGAGCTTGCTCATGTACCCGTGAATAGCTCGAACTGTACCTTGTGCCGCTGTTTTTAACAGAAAAATGTATGTTAATGCAAATCAAAAGCTTTATTATTGTCTGGGAAACATAAATGGTGACAAGGCCAAATCCTCTTCTTCTTCTCATGTTGACTTTCTCCACATTACTGCATCTTTCACTCTGCGCTTCGCTTCTCTCCTCAATCCACTCTCTCCTCTAACCCTTGTTTTTGTTGTGCGTGTTTCCCACAAATAACCTATTTTGCCACTTTTTAATCCAAGCATTATCACGTAATTTGTTTAGAGCGTCGATGCCCTATTTCCATCTACCTCATCAGATCTGAGCCACCACTCTCTAGATTTCGAATCTGAAGCCTCTTTTTTGTCCCTGAATATGACTTCAGGTAATTACTTGATTCAAGTCCTTCAACTGGTCGGCCTGTGTGCATTGGAAGACGGTCACTAACGTGGTGTTCATCATGGTGAGCAGTAATTCCTCTTGTGTACTTTGATTTCACATTTCATTTGTTGACTATGATGGGTCTTTATGCATTTGGGGTTTTCAATGTTCAGTGTGTTTTTGTCCTGTTGGTTGAACCTTTGTTTCATTTTTATGTTTCTGGGTTGTTGTTTGTAATTATCTGGTGTTTGGTTGTTCTTCTGCTTGTTGGTGATCTGAACTTGCTCATGTACCCGAGAATATCTCCAAATGTACCTTGTGCCACTATTTTTAAGCTTTCCATATATTAGGAGCAAGTATGGATGGGTATTCACCTGCGAGTGATCGCAATACATGAGATGCTTGCACTGAACATTGCACTTGTTCGTATGGTGGCTTTCTTCCCGTTTGTATTTCTTGGGTTATTGTGATGCCTTTTTCCCAGCGTTTTTAGTCGAGTAATTTTCCGTTCATGTCCTGCTCTTTGTGATTGAGCCTAGTGCACTGGCCTTTGTTTCGCCACTGCATATATATATGGTGATGCAGGTGAAGCATGATGCTCTCAATATTGCCATTTTCTTCGTTGTTCTCCTTTTAGGGCATCTCCAGTGGATTCAGGGCTGAATATTCAGCCCACTGAATATTCAGCCCTGAATGGGGGAGTAGGCGCCAGTGGTCTGGCGCCTACATTACAGGCGCCAGTTCCTAGCGCCTGTATTACAGGCGCCAGAATTCTGGCGCCTGTAATGTAGGCGCCAGAATCCTGGCGCCTGTAATACAGGCGCCAGGATTCTGGCGCCTATAAACCCCCCCCTCCGCCATTTTTTCCCTCATTTTTTCACTCAAACTTCTTTTTTTAATTTTGTTTTTAATAGAAAATTGAAGTGAGATGCCGCCGCGATCTAATAAAGTTGGAAGAAGAGTTCGACGTAAGCCCTCTGATGAGCAAGCAGGTCCAGTACACATACCTCCGGCTCTTGGAGTATCAGCAGATGAGCTTCGTGTCCTTCACGATCTTCCAGAGGGTTATCAGCATAGAGCTGATACTGCATTTGACTCGATACCGGTATAACTTTAACGTTAATTATTTATAGTATTGCACATTTAATATGTTCGTACGAGCCTAATAACTGTTACTCAATTGGAAAACATTCCTTATTTCATTATATATAGGATCATCACATTCATTGTCGAGTTAGTTGGGCGAAGTGCATTCTTAAATTTTATGACAAACTCCCCCCTTCTATTAAAGATAGGTTGCATCGAAGTCCTTTTGGACAGTTTTTATCGATTAGGCCGATTCAGGCGTTGGACAGAACTCTATTAGAGGCACTATGCGAGAGGTGGTGGCAGACCACACATACATTTCATTTTTCTGACTTTGAGCTTGGTATCACACCTCTCGATTTCTATATGTTAACTGGTATTGAGATTGGTCATATTGATCGGAGACCGGTTTCTTTTGATGACTTGTACGAGTCGGTTCGGTTGTATTCCGTCTTCTTACCCCCATTTGGATGAGTCTCACGTTAGCAGTGGTGCGGTTACTTTGACTTACCTCCAGCAGTACATCACTGCTAATTCCTGTCGACCAGAGCTTGTGGATGGGGTGACTAGGGCATTTCTATTGTACTTGTTTGGTTCGACATTTTTTTCGAACCAAAGAAGTACCATTCGCTTGGGGTATTTAGCTTCACTTACTATGTTGGATCAGCTTGATAAGATAGATTGTGGCACGGCTATACTAGGTAGTTTGTACTCTGCATTAGATTCGTATGTGTTTGGAGACATTAGAGAGATGCAGGCTTTGTGGTATATTTTGCCCTTTTGGTACTATGAGTATACGGCCAACATGCATCGACGCATGGTAGAGATGGCGATTCAAGTTGGTGAGCAGTTCTTTCCGCGGATGAGACGGTGGGAGGCTATTCATTATGTACCTCGTGCTCCAGTGGGTGTACGTCATGAGTTGATGGAGGCTAGGATACAGCTGGACATGCGTAGCCGGGGAAATTTGATACGCACTCCTTGGGCCTCACATTTGGCTCATCTGACAGATGCAGGCATTATTACCGACGCCCACCCGATGACGGTTGCATATACACTATCTATTCGTCGGGTGGCTTTGCTTACCCCTACTTTTTTGCCCATGTGGTATTTGGGCGAGAGATGTGCGTATCAGACTAGCAGTGATACGCGTATACCTGGAGATCCTTTACCTTGCGAGGACATGTTTGGTAGATATCGGTTGATTGGATCAGAGTACATACAGGCATTACGGCAGGCTGGTTGGGTTGATATTGGCCCTTTCTTCATTTTTGGGGATTACGATTCCTATTGGCATCGAGTTGCTCCACGTAGACTTCTATGTCCGGATTATGCTCGGGGGATCAACTCCAATCATTTAGGACCTCATATGGGTGCCGGTAGGGTTCAGATACCGCAGGTTTCATTTTTCCCTACTCCGTCATAGTTTTCACAGCCTCCGATGCAGATAGAGCCAGATTGTATGTTTAGAGCATATGACATTTCGGGTACCGTTATTGAGCAGCCGATAGTGATTCCAGATGACCCCGATTATCCAGGTGTACCCTCAGCCGGACTATACCCTCCATACCAGGTATGGTTATTACATGGCGCATACATGGAGCATACAAACAATTCATCATGGCTACAGTTCACAAATATGACCATTCACCAGACAGCCATTATTTCTGACCATTCATAACATGGCTACAGTCTCACCATGTACACTATACACTGACACACTAACATGGAGCATACAAACAATTCATCATGGCTACAGTCACATGGGATTGGAAAAGTGATTGATTAGTCCAAGCGCTTCCATGGTATACATATACTGGTTGGACAGTAAGGTTCACAACCACATTTCAAACTCTACATTTTACATTCACAACTTATAACTTTCAAAATAATGTCTGGTCATTTACTGAAAGCAATCATGTTATGCGATAGAGACTCTGAAAACGAAGCGTACGCTTCAGCTCAACAGCAAGAAGAAGAGGAACTAATACAAATCTACCATGAAGCATACGGATCCACTAGCGGACAACACGGTGGCTCAACAGTGGGTCGAAGATACTTTCACCGGGATCATGCGGCATTTCATAAAACACTAGTAAAAGATTATTTTGCTTCAGATCCAACTTACGGCCCATCCATTTTCCGCATACGATTTAGAATGAGTCGACCTTTATTTGTAAGAATTCTTAAAAGTATTCAGTTGAATAATAAATACTTCGTTTTTAAGCAGGACGCTGCAAAAAAACAAGGATTGAGTGGGCATCAAAAGATGACCGCAGCTTTGAGGATGTTAGCGTACGGCACGCCCGCCGACGCTCTAGATGACGCTTATCGTATTGCTGAGAGTACCGCATTGGAAAATCTAGATCATTTCTGTCAATCAGTGGTGGACATTTACGGGGATGAATACCTCCGTACTCCCAACGAAGCAGACATTGCTAGATTGCGTGAAATGCACGAAAATCGCAGCTGGCCTGGGATGTTAGGGAGTCTAGATTGTATGCATTGGGAGTGGAAGAACTGTCCTAAAGCTTTCCATGGAGCGTACAATGGTAAAGAAAAAAAACCAACAATCATCTTAGAAGCTATTGCATCTCATGATCTGTGGATATGGCATGCGTTTTTTGGAATGCCTGGTTCACTTAACGACCTCAATGTTATTGAGCGATCACATTTGTTTAGCGATTTGGCGCAGGGTAAATCAACTCCTGTATCGTTTACAATTGGGTACAACACATACGAGCATGGTTACTATTTAGGAGATGGAATTTATCCTAAATGGAGCACGATTGTGAAGACATTTTCAAATCCACTAACTCCGAAACGGAAAAAATTTGCTAGTATGCAGGAGGGGCAAAGGAAAGATGTTGAGCGAGCTTTTGGGGTTCTTCAATCGAGATTCGCAATGGTTAGTAATCCTTGTAGGTTATGGAAGCGGTCGAAAATGTCTAAAATTATGTTCTGTTGTATCATTCTGCATAACATGATAATTAAAGATGAACGCGAGATGGTTTACCCAGATTACGAGTACGAAGGATCTAGACAACCCCCTCAGATATTCCGAATTTCCGATGAACCAATTCACGGACAGTACGATATGTTTAACGCTGATAAACATGAAATATATCGTAATGCGGCACTTCACAATCGGCTTCAAAAAGATCTAATGGATCACATTTGGAACTCTTATGGCAATCAGTAGATTAAATTTCATAAGCTTTGTTTTATTAAGTTTATTTGCTTTGTAATCTGTACAATTTATGTTATGTAGTATGTTGAATTGTTTTGATGTGGTACTTATTAGTTGATACATATATACAAACATAAACAAAATAGAATATCACTACTTAATTCATACTATAAAACGCTACTTAATTCGATACAATAAAGGTTGTGCATGACTTCATAAGTCAAATACAGTATAAATGGGAATACACCACTACCTAAACTAAATTACATACGTCTTGATCCGGCCCGACTATCAACAATACGCTGTTTGTAATCCATCCAGTACTGCTTAGATGGTGGATCCATTCCCGTATCATCCTTTTCCATTACCATACTCTCTTGTTGTTCGCGCTCCAACTCGAACCTACCCCGTTCAATCTCGGTCAACTGTTTTAATATCTCCAGTTTTTCTAAACTATTTCGTAGACGATCTTCATTTTCTTTCGCATGTTTCTCGTACATATGGGCCAAACGAGAATCAAGCTGGGTTTGAACAACATTTTTCCTTTTCGCAGCATGTTGACCCATTGGTCTAGCATCTTCATCAATTTGGGGGTTTTCTTCTGCACCCTCGTTAGAATCGTGTTGTGAAGAATCTCCTGGACTTGAAGTATACGAATTTCGATTTGTCTTTTTCTTCTCTTTACCCTTTGATTGAACATCTCTTAAGCTCTTCGCATTACAAGAACTCCATTTGGGATTACTAACGAGTACATCATAACAATTAGCAAACTGGTAGTAATGAGGTTTTTTTATACCATTTTCTCTTGGAAATAATTTCAAGAATTGATCGTTCGCCATTCGCTTCTGAAAATGATAACGTAATAACTGTTTGTATACATTCATGCTATAGAAATGGAAAAATTATTTAACCAAATTATGGTTTTGAAGATTATTACCAGTTCGGCTTCGCCTCCCATTCCACTAGGGTTCGCAGTTCGGATTTTGTGAACTTGAGACTCGAAGAATTGGGTTTGTCGATTAATCTTTCCAAATCGACCAGTAAGTGCAGAGATTGATCTCGTCTTGGATACGTGTTTCTTGTTGTACGCAGCCATAACTTTACCCCAGAATATCTCACTGCTTTGGTCATTTCCCTTCGCCGAGTCGTTAGAAAAGTGGCAGTATATATAGCAGAGATCTTTATCTTCGTCTGCAGTCCAAGGAGCAGATGAATGAAACGATATCGGAGGAGCAGAATGAGGGATAAAATCCTCGACTGGTTGAGAATCGATATCCCAAGTATTCGAATTCATCGCTTCGTTGTACGAGTTGAATGGAAATGACATAGCTTGCTGCTTACGATTATGGATGGAAGTAAATAAATTTGTGTGTCTTTCAAAGTGATATTCATACATGAATATATAGAAGAAATATGACCGTTTATAGCCGTTGTGGTTTAAAATATGACCGTTTATAGCTGTTCCAATCCGAAAAAACGACCGTTGGAGGGGTAATACGGTCAGCACAGTTGGGGGAAGGGGGTTGGATCCTGGCGCCTGTTGTACAGGCGCCAGGATCCTGGCGCCTACAACGTAGGCGCCAGGATCCGATTCAGGATCCTGAACTGGATCCTGAATCGGGGCCTTCATATTAAGGTGTAATTGCACCACTGGGTGCAATTACCTTAATATTACGGGCTGAATACTCACCATTGGAGTTGCTCTTACTTCCTCACTCATGCCACAAGTCATTAGGCTTTCTTGTCATATCTTACCTTGCAATTAATGCTCGCTACTACTCCTTTTTCGAGCGGAGATTAAGGAACCGGCCTGGATACTGTATGCTACAGTTGATAGCTGCTGCATTATCTATATTGTGTGTACTTTGGACTGCGTGTCATATGATGGATACCTTTGCTTTACCACTACTAGTTTGCTTTACTCTTATCAGTCCTGTACTGTATATTTGTGTATTCATATGTAATCACTACGGTTTGTAGCATGCAATTTGTAGTCTAGTAATGTAGCTAGCTCCAGTGCTATAAGCCTGATAGGTATAGTGGACAAAACAATATAAATTCCATATGTGATGGACGTCTCACCTTAAAAACCGAATTTAGTTAATTGTCAGCCATAATCACCTATGCATTTTTTTTATTGGTAATAATAAAAAGGTGTTTGCAGTCACCTTAAAAGCCGGTCGGCTTTGCCAAAAAAATGGTTTAAAAAAATTTAAGATTTAAAATTTTAATGTTATTTAGTTTTAAAATGTAATAATGTAAATTATTTTGTTAGTAAATTAATGGAACTTTTCATACAGTATAATTATTATTTAAATTTTAAAATTATATATAAATTTAGTTTTTTAATAAAAGATAATATATAAAAATTTAAAGAGAAGTTGGACATTTAATTATAACTTGATTTGTTTAAATGACTTAATCAAAATGAATTTTATCAAGTTAAGATAAACTTATTTCAAGATGTGAATTTAAATTAGTGGATGGGCTTTATAAATTGTTAGGATTACTAATTTAATAATTTCATTTGATAATACTTTGTTAAGTAAATTTTTGGAATCTAAATATAATTGATGTTAAAATATTATAATGGATTAAACTGAAACTCAGATTTAATTGATATAAACTTTATTAAAATGTGATTTGAAGGTAACTTGAATCTTAAATCGAATAACCCAACTTGAATGCTGTTTTGAAATGAACTGATGAGACGACCCAAAATCCCGTTCAGACGGAAACAAGGGTTATCTTTGGAATATAACACAGAAACAGATAATAGCAGAATAGAATTTAAATAAATACACCAGATAATGAACAATAAAATATACTGGATAAAAGTAATCATCAGAGTTACACAGTATACAGGATCTTACTTAGTACAAATACAGTTCAGCTATACATAAATGTCTACAGCGGAAAACAAAAAAAATATGTACAATAGGAGTTGAACAGCATAAAAAGAAATAAATGATAGAATCCATCTTCAGCTCCAGCTATCCAGAAAGAACCAGCTAAACCTGAATACAAGGCTGCCCATGTAGAAAAAGGGGCACCCGAGTTTGAAAGTGGAACAAACTACGAGTCAGTCATGGGACTGGTATGAGAAATCTATTCAACACATATATAATATGGCAAATCACAGGACCACGCCACTTTCATGGAACGGGTTTACTCCATTGGATTGCCAGTGCTTTAAAACAAATCTTTCTTTTAAACATCGCTATGCTTTTTATAAAAAAATGAAGCCGTTATAAGACTCAGTTCCCATCACACAATGCAACGCAAACCGGAGGATAGAGTTTTACCTTATAACGGCCAAAATATGCTTGATACGAATAAAACAAAGGCATTTGATATTATTGCTAGTGTTTATATGTTCTGAAAACAATTTCAAATCATAACTATCAATCATAGACGGCATGGGTACCATATATCATGTCGCCATATATATATATATATATATATATATATATATATATATATATATATACAATCAAAACCGCACGATGTCGTATTTGGAAATTGGATTTCCGTCATGTATCAAGGCAAAAGATAGTCCTTACCGAATTCGAGACTGTCTAGCCCGAGTCTCAGGTACAGCCGCAACCATACCCTGGATCGTCAGGGCCGGTCCACACGAAGTGGATTATAATGCCCGAACAATGCGTTTCTCCACCCTTTGGGGTGTAAATGAGCCAACGAATGACTCCATCGGACCCGGATCGTCCGATCAAACCGAGGCGCCTCGCAACAGCAACAACCACATAGGTGAAAAGTATATAAATGTCAGGGCTGGTAGGTCACTGACACCACCCTAGCTAGAAAGAAAACGCACGTCCCCCCTGAGGTCCTGCTCCCGTTTCTGGTTCATACCGGGGTGTGAGGCTCGCGAATTCACGTTATACACAAAGCTACGCCACACAGGCGGTGCTTTGATCATCACCACAAGACTTTGCTTTTCAACAGAAGCCCTGATCACTGCATCTTAGCATGCCACACCGGCAATTCATGCCATGCGACTGATGTCCATCGATATACTACCTCTGAGCTCGTGCATCTCAGAGAAGGGCGTTAAGCAAAAGAATAAATTCTCCGCCGCCAAACAGATGTATATTTAACAGAAATCAATCAACACAGAATAAACTCCACTGTCAGACACACAGTCCATTTACAAGTCCGTTCTGGGTCTGAACGAAACCGGAGGCACTAAATACCTCGCAAACCCATCGATCACCACGTACGTCTGGACGATCACCACTCATTATCCATATTTCGGGATGCCTCCCAATCAGGACCTCGGTTACCATCCAAACGAGGTGAAGATCTCCGGTTTTCGACCGTCGTCTTCATCTTCGAATTTCAATCGTCGGTCAATCATTTGAAATGAGAATTAACTCGGCCTTTTCAAATAATTCACGTATATTTAGAATTTCAAATCAATTTATTTCAATGGTTAAATTATTCGACAACACCAATTGTGTTCTTTAATGTAATTTTCACACCAAACACATTCAACCATCAAAAGCCACATAAATCAAACAAATTCAGTTTATTTCCATTCCATAATGTTTATGGTACTCTATAATAATTTATCGCTATTTTTATTTATTTTAAAATAGCCAATTTATTCAAAACGACGCTTCGGGCCATAACGTGGCCGTGGCGCTGTTTTTCTTCATATTTGATTTACACATATCTGAAAATCTAACCGTTGGATCTTCACAAAATTTACATCATTAGAAAGGTCTTTTCAAAACGAACCCAACGGTTCCAGTTTCGGGAAAATCCGACGGTCGGATCTCCCGGTACAATCGTTTGAAATTTCGATTTCAAAACATGAACTGCAGCGTCGTTATTCGATTTAATATAATTATATTTATATATATATATATAAATATAATCGTTTCTGGCGCTGTTTTTCTTCATATTTGAATTAAACATTCCAGACAATCCAACCGTTGGATTTTTACAAAGTTGGTGCCGTTGGGAAGATATTTCCAAGGCGAACCCGACGGTTGAGATTTCGGGAAAATCCAATGGTCGGATTCCCCGCACTAGTTGTTTGAAATCACATTTTCAAAATACGAACTGCACGGCCTCGTTTCGTTTTAATTTTATTTATATTTATATAAATATAGTTCATTCAATGATTTCAATATCGTTTTCAATTCAAATATTTCGCTAACGCCTTAAAATTTTGGAAAATTTCGCCATAACCTCCCCTGTACCGGGAGCATCGGGAAATCGCAAATAGCTTTCCCGGTCCTTCTAATCTCAAAAAGAAAAAGAAAAACCAAGCGACTAGCCAACAGGCTCATAAAATCATCACCCAAACAAAACAGTAAATGTGTACCTATTTGTCGGGCACAAAATTTTATTCCTCTTCTCTAGCCCCTTTGCTATAACCTGTTCAATGAATATGCATGTACATATATATACAGTTCTTATCATTTATCATTTTCTATTCAACTTCATATTTGATTTCTATTTGGTTTAAAAACACCATTCATTCTAATGTTACATACATAGGTGCAAATCATTTCATTAGCTAATTAATGAATATTTTAACTCATATATGTTTATTTTGAACAAGTGGCTATTTTTAACACTTCACATTTTAACGATTCATGCATATAATAAAAATGTGATTTTTATTGTAAAACAACTCATTTCAAAACACTATTATTTTATATATTTCATATTGGTGATAAAAAATAGGATTTTTCTTATAAAACAATTTCTTTCAAAACGAGATTATTTTACACAGTTCATATAGTCGATAAAAGGTGATTTTTATTATCAAACAATTTATTTCAAAATATGAATACCATTCAACACATGAATTTCTAATCAACGAATGAATATCAATTCAACACATGAAGGTTTTCTATAGTTTCTATATATAGATAAAAATGTGATTTTTATATTTAAAACGCGAATACCATTCAACACATGAATTTCTAATCAACGAATGAATATCAATTCAACACATGAAGGTTTTCCATATTTTCTTTATATAGATAAAAATGTGATTTTTATATTTAAAACGCGAATACCATTCAACACATGAATTTCTAATCCACAAATGAATATCAATTCAACACATGAAGGTTTTCTATAGTTTCTATATATAGATAAAAATGTGATTTTTATATTTAAAACGCGAATACCATTCAACACATGAATTTCTAATCAACGAATGAATATCAATTCAACACATGAAGGTTTTCTATAGTTTCTATATATAGATTAAAAAATGTGATTTTTATATTTAAAACGCGAATACCATTCAACACATGAATTTCTAATCAACGAATGAATATCAATTCAACACATGAAGGTTTTCTATACAATGAATAAATATAGTTTAAGAAAATGAAAATAATTCAAACACACGAATATTATTCAAAATTTCGGCAGCATAACGGCAGGGTAGTTAAAACCGGGACCGTCCCTAGTACGGCTCCTCGCTCTACCTTAAAACCTCGCGGTTTTTGACAATGGGGATCATGCATCTAGTTCGCACGTAGGCGGCATGTATATATTTATTTCATTTCCACAAAACTAATCCTATGTGGTTTCAACCAAATATTTCTCAACCACAAATGGGTATTTTTCAACCACCATCAATCAATATCAACCACAACCAATCCCAAACAATCATTCGCTATCAATCAATTTTCACAACAATTTCAACCAATAAATATCGTCCATGGTTTGTGGACGAGGGGCGTATATATATATATATTTATATATAGCAATTCACTTTTATTTCAACACATATATATATAGCTAGGAAAAAGAAATTGAAGAGTGAGAAATTCTCACCAATAGCTATCCAATACCACGACTCTTCCTTTATAGAAATCTTCGCCAATCTCGCCTTTTGTCGCTTTCGTTCCCCGTATTCTCTACATATGTAAAAATCGAATTTTTACTATGTTATTCAATATATAAAATTCCCATTTCAAAAATATAGATTCCGCCTTTTCAAATATGAAGTTTTTGCCTTTATAAAAATAAATATTTCGCCTCACTATATTATGAAAATTATATTTTCCTTCCTTCTAAAAAACCATATTTTTAATCCACTACCTAAGTAAAAATCACGCTTTTCCCCATTTAAAAATATCGACTTTCTTTCTTTAAAAATCTAATCTTTTCTATTTTTAAAATCAAATCTTTACTGATTTAAAAATCAAATCTTTACTGATTTAAAAATCAAATCTTTTCTGATTTAAAAATCAAATCTTTTCTAATTTTAAAGTTCAAATCTTTTTCTATTTAAAGTTCAAATCTTTTTCTATTTAAAATTTAAATCTTTTTCTTTTTAAAGTTCAAATCTTTTTCTTTTTATATCTTAAAATAAAATCAGTTTTTAAACCTTTTAAAAAATCAGTTTTAAACCTTTAAAAAAAATCAGTTTTAAACCTTTTAAAAAAATCAGTTTTAAACCTTTTTAAAAAAAAATCAGTTTTTCCTAATTAAAATAAAAATAAAATAACAACACTTACTGTATCTGCGAAGAAGGTGGGGGGGCGATGTCAGGGTCGGCGGCAGGAGTTCCCCGCGGTGGTGGGGCGAACGGTGGCGTCGGGTCTGGGGTGCTTGGGGTTCGGATTCGTGGTCGTCGAGCGGAGAGGGCAAGGAGGGAGGAGAAGGATCGGAAAGGAGGAGATGGAGGCGCGAGGAGGGTTGGACGGCGACGGCGTGGTGGTGGCTCCCAAGAGGCACGACGCGATTTAGATTTAGGGTTTTTTTTTCCTCTTTTAATTTTTCTGAAATTAACGGTGACGAGGGGTAAAGGTAAAGAGGAAGAAAGAGAAAAGGAGTGGAGAGAGTTTTTTATATATTTTATTATTTTAAATTTCAAAAGGTTGCTTTTTCGTTCAATCTCCAATTTCCATCCAACGACTGTCGCCCCTAGCTAATTACCCCCATCCCGAACACAATGGGATATGTATCGTAAGCTGATTTGACTGATTCGATCAGTTTCCGTTGAAATCAACATATAACTCTATATATTGAATTTGAACGCGTTTTTCAATTTGCCGGGGTCACATACTAACTAGAAAAATTCGCGAAAAATATTTTCTAGCTTCGTATTGATGATACGGTCCTAACAAAACTAGTTTCGTCGAATTCTGAGACCATTGGAAAAATGGCCAATTTCCAGTCGATTAAAATCAACTGAAGCTGGTCAAACGCGTTTTCTTTTGCCACGCTCACATATTGATTCGAAAAATTATGAAATTTGAAACCTAGCAATAACTTGACACTGCGGATCCAACAAAAGTGGTTTCGTTGAAATCCGAGGTCGTATGCAAAATGTCCATTTTAAGGGCCTGAATTCCATAGCGACTATTCAGAATTTTCAACTGGACATATCTTTTGATTTCCGCTATGAAATTTCGATTTGTCAGATTCGTTGGAAAGGTATTCACTAACAGATTAAAATATTTTTGGTTTCACTAAAATTCGTTTTGTTTTGCACCCGGTATAGTCCGACAAAGTTTGAATTCGATTTTTGAAACTACAGCGCCCTTTCACGCCTTATTTATAATTATAATTAATTATATTCGTTTTCAATTGTCGATTCAAACTCAGTTTTCATCGCCATTATTTAAAATATTTATTTTAAATATTTAAAATCCATTGTTTTAGCCAATTTAAAAATTTTAAATTGGTTCAGATTTTCTGGGTCGTTACAACTGAACTTAAAAATATATTGTTTGAAGTTAAAATGATTGAATTGAAATTGAAAATCTAAAATGATAATATGTTGAACTTTGGAATTACACATATATGGTTCGGATTAGGCTATGTTAGAGTATTTGAAAATGTATTATCTTATATTAAATTAACTTAAATTATACTATTCAAATTAACTATTATTACTAATTATTTTGATGTACTATTTTTTATTTCACTTAATTATCACATATTATGTAACTATATTAATTATACCATTTTTCTTAATAACAATTATATATTTTATATTTATTTTAAATCAAGTTATTTTCAAATACAATTATTTTTAATATAACTATTTTATATTGTATTAACTATTTGAAATAAATGTTGTTTCAAATCCGAGCTGTTAAGTCCGAAATGTTGAGTATAAAGATTTTAGATAATGACATTTGAGATATAGAATGTGAAATCAGAATATAATTTTGTAAATAACCATTTTGTAATTATGAACTCTAAAATTTGAAATTAATCAAATAATGAATTGATTTAAAGTGTGATTTATGATATTGAAATATTTGAACTTAACTATTTAAATATAATTTTATATTGCTATTATTTCATTTATGATCTTTTAAATATGATTTCAAATATAAATAACCACGGTGTGAAATAAGCATTTGGTCGTTAAAGAGACCGAAGTCGGTATTGTCATATTCTCTGCCATTACAAATACCACTTTAACAACTATGCATGTGGTGGAGAATCCAGAATGAAATAGGTTGGTTTGGCAAACACTACTATAAAGAAGTAAGGGAACGATGATGGATATCTTTGGGTCATATTTAAAATGACTAAAATAGGAGCTATACCGTGATTAATTGAGGTAGCACCCCTTATCGAACACACTTCTTCAATACCATATCTATTACTTTATGATTTTATTGGGGCCCTTTGATTTTGGGAGTGTTGTTCGAGGTGGGCTGTAGTTGCGGCTATGCGTTACCACAGATTCAGACATGCAATCTGGTAAATTCCTGCCTTGGGTATTGCCCGCGTGTGCCTTGTCATATTATCTTGATCGAGCCCCATAGCTTTAGATTTAAAGTTGTCGTATAGCAGCGCATCCCTATCCATCGAGCGTTTAACATGTGTTTTATATTTAATGTTTATAAATGGTTTAATGGTTACAATGGTAAGATCATTTATGCTATTCTCAATACTACATTCAACCATAAACACTATTATAAAAGCTATTGTATTATATAACATCTAGTTTAATGGAACCTTAAAGAATGAAATCCCAAACATTATATAAGTTACTTGTGCATTTCATTTGATTATTTCACTTGAGTTGATGTACTATTAAGAATGTTAATCCTGACTCGAGTGTTCTGCTTTTTGACATGATGCTCGAGTCAAACCGAGGAGTTCAGCTTTGGCTATTCATCTTTTTCATAGCTAAAGATCTATTGGAAATTCAGTTTATCATCTATCTAATACTGCTATCCTAGTGATTCTATCATTCTATTTCTATCATTTTCTTGTATACCAAATAGTTATGTATCTAAGATTTTCTTCTAATGTATTAAATTATAACTCTTATATTTTGTATTTTGATTTTGAGATTTTGTTATTAGTAGCTTCATTAACTACTAAGTTATTTATTCCATTGTGAGGTATTTTGTCATTTTATGTCATTTTGTATCTGTGATATATTTGTTTCCTGTGATTTTATTATATTAAGCCCCATAGTTAAAACTATTTTCTATTTCAAATGATTTGAATTAGTTTTATTACCGACTAGAATGGTACGAAAAGGAAGGTCGTTACAATGACCGATCTCCAAAATAACCAAATCTATTTCAACAATGAATGCTTCTTTATTAAGCTTTATATGATTTGCCCAATGGTGACTGATATGCACGTATACATACATATTTATACTCACATATTTATACTCTCATGTTTTGTCTATTTAATTAAGTAAACGAACATATTAGAATATTTTCACACGGTTAAACTGTGATTCAATTATTTTCAATTCATTATTCATTTAGAGGGTAAAACAATCATTTGTGCATGTATTATTTTTTGATAAAATTTACTTGCATCTTTCAAATGATTTTTTTGTAGTAACTAAGGAGAAAACTTGTAAAGGCTTTTATGAAGATATGCATGCATAATAAGACATACAAAGAGAAGACTAAAATAATTCATGTCATGGATGATGGAGGACTCACGTATCCACCTAACCCACTTTCCTTAAGGCTACAGTTAAGAGCAAATGCACTATTTAAAAGTGAAAAAAAAAATTCATACACTTTGAATGAAAAATTATATGTTAATGACAAGAAGCATCCGCACATGAAGAGGTCATTTTGGGTAGTTCCCAAAAAAGAGGGTTATGGTTTAGTCATATTTAAATGCTCTTTCCTTTCATGTAGAATAGGTTCTTTTACTTATCTCATTATCTATATGCAAGTGTAACACAAAAGATGAAGTGAAATAAAAATGGCTTTCTAGCATTTTTCTTTATTTATATGCTCTCTTTTATGTAATTCCTTTGCATGCATATTTTAGTGTTTTTCTTTATTTAAATGCTTTATTTTTATTGTTAGTAGATTAGATTTACTCTCATAATATCTTTATTTGTATGCAATTAGTTAGTATTTAATCTCTTTTCTTCATTATTTAGTCCCTACCTTTGTTGTTCTCAATGTTGAACTCACTTTGTGTTGAAATGATAACACAAATGAGAAGCTAAACCATGACAATTTAGGGGTAATGAAGCTTCTATTTATTAATGTAGATTCAACATAATCTTATATTTTTGATCTCTTTATGCTTTATGGTAATGAATATTGATGTTTATTTGTGTTTCATGTTGCATTGTCCATAACATAGAGGCTATGTTTATTTCATGAATGATAAATTGCTTTTCATCTAACTATGGTTATGGCAATGGAAATGAAGTTTTAATTAAAATTTGATTATCTATGTTACTAATTAATAGTAAATAAGTCATGTTTAAACTAGATTTTGATTTTATTTTCTATGTCATAACTCGTGGAAAAGAGGTGTTTAGATGTGTATATAGTTTGGTGGCTCATTTGTGTTAATTAATAACAGAAATAAACCATTCTTATGATAATTACATCAATAATACTACTTAGATTAAAAAGAGATCTTCATTTGATTTTGTGTTGATTTGTGTTAAGAAAGAAGAAAGTGAATTTACCTCTAAATTATCTTTTTATCTCATAGTACTTAAACTTTATTTACTATTAGTTTTAGCTTTTAGCTAATCACAATCTCAATTTGGTTTAATTTGATTAAATAAAAGTTTTAAAATTAATTCTTCCCCTTGAATCAAGCCGTGCATGACAGATTTCTAAACAATAAAAAACTGGAGCGACAAAAAAGTTTATGGTGCCATTGTCATGGATAGAAATTAGTTTTAATTTTACTCTTTGAATTAATTTTTATTTGTGTTATTTTATTTTGTATTTTTGTCTTAAAAAATAAAAATTAAAGAACATGTTGTTTCATTTTGTAGCTTATTAACTTGTTATGTTCATTTGCATTTTTTATTTGTGTTTGTTTACTTGTGCACATCCTTGCATTTTGATTACTTCTTTTCTTTGTTTCATTTAAAATATATATATAGTTTTAGTGTTGCCTGGTTCATTTAAAATTGTAATTTCTTTGTTTTGAACACTTTGCAATTTATTTTGTTTGTTGTCTGTGCATTGCCTATTTTATTTTCTGTTTATATAGCTCAGGTTTGCACACTGAGCTTATAAAAAACATTTCATTACAACATTTCTTGAATTTCTTTACATTCATTTCAAAATTACAGTTCTTACAACTTCCATACATAACCCATTTACACATTCGGTTCTTTAGCATACCCTTCATCATACCATACTTCAACTCCTCAACTTACGCTTATACAACCTATAACAAGTTGCCATACAAAATATACAACCCATACAACCTGCACAATTCAAGGCCTTAATCATACAACTAAATTGCCTTCACCATTTACAAACTTCCAAACCACCTGCTTCACCATTTACAAACTTAAAATCAACCTTCATACAAACCACATTTCAATCATTCTACCCTTACAACAGGCGCTCGCCCATTTTCTCATCTCAACCAAAAATCCACAAACTACCCAAAAATCCTCATCAATCTACCTCACCCCTTTCACCACTAATGGACTACCCTTCTCAATCTCGACCACATTCAACACCTTCCCAATCACTACCATACAGCTTTATTTCAACATAAAATACTCCATCTTCGACCAACAAACTCTTTTGACTTCACCAAAACCAAATCTGCCTCACCGCATTCTTGCAAACTGCTACCATCAGCCTGCATTCCCATCACTAAAACAGTTCATACACCAAACAACACTCCATAATAGCGTCCACTCCTTGTATGAAACACAACAAACCCGACTAACCACTTCCTTCCATTCACGATGAATCACCCCATAACTCCACAAACCCACTATAATCGTTCTTCCTAATTACAGCAGTAAACAACACTCCTGTCCAACCAAATTATTTGATTGAGTAACCATTGAAGTTGGATCTTAAACCCCTTCCTGATCACCTAAAGTATGTATGCTTAGGTGACAATGAAAGGTTCTGGTGATAATTTCTTCAACTCTAACTCCTGATCAAGAAGCTTCTCTTCTTTCAACTCTCTCTAAAAACAAGGAAATGATTGGTTGGTCCATTTATGACATTAAGGGAATTTTACTTGCAATTGTTCAACATCGTATTCATTTAACTGAAGATTAAAACCTACTCATGAGGCGCATCATATCTTGGTCCTAAGATGAAAGCGGTAGTTCGTAAGAAAAATTTAAACTCCTTGATAATGGTATCATTTACCTCATTTCTGATAGCTTATGGGTCGGTCTCATCCGTGCCACTCGTAAAAAGTCCAGACTCACCGTAGTCACGAACGAACAAAACGAACTAATCCAACTCGTACTCAAATGGTTTGGCGTACGTTCATTAATCATCGAAAATTGAATGCTGCAACATGTAAATATTACTTACCTCTTTCATTCATTGATCAAATGCTTGAACGCTTAGCCGACCACGAATTCTATTGGTTTCTTGATTGTTATTCTGGCTATAGCCAAATTCCAATCGCTCCTAAAGACCAAGAGAAAACGATTTTCATTTTCCCATTTACTACCTTTTCTTATCGACATATGGCTTGATGGCTTTATAATGCCCCTACGACTTTTCAACGATGTATGGTGGGCATCATTTGTGATATTGTTGAACAATTTCTAGAAATTTTTATGGACGATTTCTCTATCTTTAGTAATCCTTTTTCCTTCTTTTTTCCTCTTGTCTACATCATATTGAGCTTGTTTTGAACTGATATAAAGAAAAACACCTAACGTTGAATCGGGAAAAATGTCGCTTTATGGTCAAACAAGGTATGGTCCTTAGGCATGTTATTTTGAATACTGGTGTAGAGGTAGATAAAGTGAAAGTTGTCATTATTTCAAACCTACCAATTCCAAAATGCGTGAAGGACATCTGTTCCTTTCTTGGGCATGTTGGCTTTTATTGACGATTTGTGAAAGATTTTAGCAAAATCGCCTGTTCTTTAACTACTATTTTTGGAAAGGACGTTCCCTTTTATTTTAACTTTGATTGTGTCGCCTCTTTCGAACATCTCAAAATCAAACTTGTTTCTTCTCCAATCATCACCACACCAAATTAGGAACTTCCTTTCGAAATGATGTCTGATGCCTCTAATTTTTCGATTGGTACTATCTTAAGATAACGCATCAAAAAAATCCTTTATGTTATTTACTACGCGAATACGACCTTGTGTAACGCTTAACTCAACTACATGACCACCAAAAAGGAACTTTAGCCATTTTCTTTGCGCTCGAGAAGTTTTGATCTTACTTGATTGGTTACCATATCATGATCTACAATGATCATTCTACTCATCGACACCTTTTTACCAAAAAAGGATGCTAATCTCGTTTGATTTGTTGAATCCTTTTACTTCAAGAATTTGACCATAAAATCAAGGACAAAAAAGGATCCGATAATGTGATAGCTGGCCACTTGTCTTGTCTTCCATATGCACCATCTTCTTTAAACCTCAATGAGATGAACAAATCCTTTCAAATTCTATCGTTCCATGGTTTGCTGATATAGTGAACTATTTAGTCACTAAGGAAACTCCTACTTTCTGGTCCAGATAAGATAAATACGAATTTATTTCCCAAGTTGAACACTTCTATTGGGATGACATATAATTATTTAAGTATTTTTCCAACCAAATCCTTCGACGATGCATTCTGGATAGCGAAATTAGGAGTGTTCCTTCATTTTGTCATGACCAAGCTGGCGGTAATTATTTCAAACCTAAGAAAACTACGGGAAAAGTTCTTCTGTGTGATTTCTAATGACCTACTCTCTTCAAACCTCATTCGTATTTTGTAAAATATGCAATTGTTGCCAAAATGATTAACAAAATCTATCATTAAAACATGATGCCTCTTAGCCCTGTTTTTACGATTGGAATCTTCGACATATTAGGAATCAAATTTTTGGGCCCATTTCCAAACTCTTTCGAAAATTTTTATATTCTTCTTAACGCTGATTAAATTTCAAAATTGGTTAAAGCCGCTCCATGTAAAACCAATGATAATAAAATTATTGTGAAATTTCTTAAAGAAAACATGTTTTTGAGATTTGGCAACCTCGCACAATGATAAGAAATAATGGAACACATTTATGTAATCGATCTTTTCAAACTTTGATGAAAAAATACACGATTAACCACAAGTTATCCAGTTTATATCAGCTACAAACTTGTAGACAAGTTGAAGTTTCAAATTGACAAATAAAAGAAATCTTGGAGAAATCTGTCAATAAAAATCGAAAAGACTAGCCATAGAAATTAAGTTATGCACTTTGGACTTACCGCATTGCTTTTAAAGTAAATCATGGAATGTCCCCTTTCTAAGTAGTCTAGCCCATACTTACCCCTTGCACCTAAATCTCTTTGGGCAATAAAAACATAAAATTTGATCTTGACCAATCTAGCGAAAACCAAATATTCCAACTCAACAAGTTAGAAGAACTTAGGAATGATGCATATGAAAACGAGAAAATTTACAAGGAAAAACCAAAGTTTTTCATGATAGCTTAATCCTAATTAAATCATTTTTGCTAACTCAAAAATTCTATTATATGACTCACGACTTCATCTATTCCTAGGAAAGTTAAATCCAAGATTGAACAAACCGTATGTTGTTCGAACTGTTTTTCAACATAGTGTCATCGAAATAGAAAACCCTAGGGATGTGTCGATTTTCAAAGTCAACGACCATCGTCTAAATACATTCTTGGAACTGCCTAATGATCCAAGGGAGGATCTCATGACTATTCATGAGCCATGCTATGTCGAGTAAGAAAATTTAACACTTCTTTGTAAATATGTAAATATTTTTCTCCCATTCACTCATTATGTGGTGCATTGATTTGTTGACATAATTTAGTTTTCATTTTATTTTATGTCGTGCGATGGGATGTCACATTTTCATTTTATTTTGCATAATTTAGTTTGCATTTTTCTCCTCTCTCCTTAATTTTTTTCAAAATCTTAAAAAAAAAAATGAAAATTTGCATTTTAATTTAGTTTTAAATAGGCATGAAAGAGTAAGAATACAATTTTGGTTGTTATTTATTTTTATAGGAAAATAAGTTCTCTTGATGGATTAAAAAAGAAAAGTTTAAATTATGAGCAACTTTAGTGTAATTGGTATATAGGAAGATTCATAGGTGATGATTACAAGGTGTTTTCTAAATTGTAGTCTTTAATTAAAAGAGTGGTTGATTTCAAGTACTTGCAGCAATATTTTCTATCTTTTAAGTTAAGTTGCGATAAAAAAAAATTCGTTTAACTCTCTCTTTTCAGAAAAAATATCTGTATATAAATTTTTAATTGTTTAATAAAGCCTAGAGTGCTCATGATTATGTATTCACTCTCATTTAATAATCCTCGTGGTATGCATGGGAGAATAACATTAACCTTTCTCATACATGCTTTCATTCTCATTTAAAATCCCTTATGGTTATGCATGGATGGGACTCGTATAAGCGAAGAATAAAAATCTAAGTATTCTTCTAATCTCATTTAAAAGTCCTCACGGTTATGCATGGTTAGAAAATACGGACAATTTCCTCAGTTTACCTAAGCTAGGAGCATATATAATGATAATATCAATAATTTTTGTGAATAATAATAAGAGAGAGTAAACAGCTAAGATCCAATCACTATCTTCCCTTATTTGACCTAACTGGTTATTAAAAGGAAATAAAAATGCCACTTTGCAAAAGTCGATAATCGATTATAGAATTCACTTCATAATTACATTGTTTTCAACCGAAACAACAAGCCAAGGCAGAAAAGATTGTAACGATAACTTATCTTTTGTTTGAAGTTTTAATTAGTAGATGACTGAAATTTTATGATGACGACCCAAACTTATATCTAACTTACTCGTGTAAAATTTAAAGTAAATTCTCCATTTGTAAATATATATTTTTTCAAAAATTTGCATTCTTTTGTAAATAAACTTGCATATAGGAAGTTTTTGCATTGCATTTGGATTTTGTGTGTAGTATCCACTGAAAACCCTCATGAGATAATCCTCGTCCAACTGGGGATACCCAAAGGTTTTATGACTTGTTGCATATGCTCAATGCAATCATGCTTCCTACTAAAGTGGATTTATCATATTTTTTCCCTTTATTTGAGGACGAATGAAAAGATAATGTAGGGTTATTTGAAATGCACGTAAATGTGCATATTTATACTCTCATGTTTAATCTATTTGTTAACCGACCTTTTTGTTTGGTTCCCAAAAGAACGCCAGACAAACTAGACTCGTTCCATCACGTGGCACCAAAGCCCGAAGTGTCGCCAAAACACTCAGAATTTAGGGTTAGAAGGAGTCGTGCGAGCATAAGCCGCACAATGCCTCACAATCATAATTTCGCATCCCCAAAAGTATAGCCTTGTGATTTCGTATCACAAATTCGAATCCAGAAGGCTACATTCGTACCATGAAGCCTCGCCTCCCATATTTTGATTCCTAACCTCACAACACACAGTAGCTTCATCCCCCAAAACTTGTCCTCCCTCTTTGTAACTCCCCTCTCCTTTGCATCCCGATACTTCGTGTAACAACCCAGAATTTTGACAATAAATGGTTAATTAATTAGAAGCCCAAAAATAGGAATTTCTGCAAACGACGGATTTTGGCCCCGAAACTTTTACCATTGCGTTCATCTCGGAATTCTAGTACATAATTTTTACTTATTTTTTTGTGACCATTTTTCCCCCGTCAGTCTTGTACAGGGCATAACTTTTGACTCGGGTCGAATCAGAGGGTGAGACCTATGCCATTGGAAAGGAAATGATGATTGCCTTTCAATAGAGTGGTAACATTAAAGATTTTGCTCAGCGGTTTGGGAGAAATAGTTGTTTTAAGGTTTCTCAGTTGGCTGTCCGGGTTGGGTGGGCCGTAATGGGCTGAATTGGAGAGGCCCACTAGTGGGTTGATGGAAGGGTATAAATATGGGGTAAGGAATATGGGAAATGGTTTTAGTTTTTCATTCTCCCATTTGGTGCTTTGTGCACCTCCTTCTTCCAACACCTTTCCACCATTAAAAATCAAAATCTAAGGAGGGAAATTGAAGATCTACACCATTGGAGGCTAGATCTACATCAATTGAAGCAAGAATTCATCAGATCAAGGTGTCTGGTGCGAGGTGCTTGCTGTTCGGATTCATATTTCATTGTTCATTGCTTGTTTGGGAGAATCGGTGAGTGATATGTATCTCTCACATAGATTCAATGAAGTATATGAGTGTTTGTTCATGTTTTTCATCAGTTTCAAGTGTTTTCCTATAGATTTATGCATTGGTAAGGCCATTTTCCATATAAATTACCCTATGATCTGATTTAGCAAGTTTAGATAGGTAATTTCTATGATATTTCATGTGAATATGCAAATTAAATCAATAGATTTGTTCATATGCACATTTATGGTGATTTTGGTGAATTTCACATAATTATTGACTGAATTGTCATATTGGTGATATTGTTGATTTCATATCCTGTTTGTGGTCATATTGGATGAGTTGGTTTCGTTGAACGTATCGTTTTGGCAAAATTTTGGTCGAAATTGGAGTTGCATTAGAGGATGCAGGTTTTTGGTCGCATAAGGTGGGTCGATTGCACCATGGAGGTTGATTTTTTGGAAAACAAGATAGGAGTAGGGAACGATCGAGCGAGTTGGGTTGGTCTAAGTTGTGTCGGTCAGACCTGGATCGATCGTGAAGCCTGGAGTGGTGGAATAACGGGTCAGTCGGTTTCCACGTTGAAGGTTGGTCGGTTGAGTAGGTTGGTTTATCCGGTCTGGATGAGGGTCGGTCGAGCAGGTTGGGGAGTTCAGTCTGGGTCGGTCGGTCTTGCGAGGGTTCAGGGTCGGTTGGTCATGCTTCCTCATTCAGGTTGGGTATGTTGCACCTGACTGGGTCCGGTCGAGCAGTATCTTGGGTCGAGCAAGCCAAGTGCAAGGCTGGGTCGGCCGGGCTGTTTTAATTGGATCGGTGGGCCCCTAAATTGAACGGTTGTTAGTAACGCTTTTTAGTCCCAAGGTGAGTAGCGTAAGCGCTGTAGTTTGGTTTCTTTAGCAAGTTGATTTAATGCTATTGATTATTTTGGATCTTGTGTTTGATGTTTTTCTTTGGTTCGAAAGTAGTGATAACCTCGAAGTGAATTCCATGGAGGAATGACGAAATGTAGTGAATTGTTCGTCAGATGTGACGAAGGTGGAAACGACGCAAGGGATGTATTAAGATCGTGTGAAGTGATGGCTCTAAAGTGTTTTGAGCTTATTAATAGTCGTAATTGATAACGACTAGAGATGGGGAGGCCTAGGAATTATCGTTGTCATAGGTTCTAGCTTCTCAAGCAGGGGTACAATTGAAGACCAATTGTAGGTTGAGCGCCTTGGGCGTCGTGTATGGCCTAGACACGTGTTGTGTATAGCATGTGAGGTTTTGCTAGGACCAGGGCATCGTGTATGGTCTTTGACAATTGATGGCAAGTTGTTAGCCAGCCATATGATAACGAGGGTTTCAAAGCAAACTTGGCGGTGATAGCCAGAGTTAGTCATGGATGTTTGAATGCTTGCCATGATGATGGTTGGGTTGCTATTGCATTGTATAAATGGTTGTTCTAGTTACCATGGCTGGATTGTTATTCCTTTGGATGTATGCATCGCAAAGGCTATCACTGTTAGGTGTGGGGAAGGCAGTTGAGAGTTCTTCTCTGGAGCTGGGTGATTAGTTCGTTTATTTACCCATTCTCATATACTTTATTGATGAAGTTTGTTAGTTGTTTTATCGCTCATTAAGACTATTGTATGACTCAAGGTTTTATGTTTTCCTCTTATTACCTTAGGTTGTTCATCCAATTGTTGGATAGGAAGACTAAGTAGCAGGTGGCAGGTGATGCCTTAGTGGGAATGGTGATGCTGATCGATGGCGAGCTGGAGGCTTACATATCTGTTTTACTACTATCTAATAATTGGATTTTCCGCTGTTTGCTGTTTCTCTGGGTGCTATAGTGAGGCAAATTGTACAAACTATTGTTGTTATCCACGTGTATGGGAAATACTATCTAGTTGTCATGAAAGTTTAGTGTTTTCTTCTTCACTATCATTACCTGTTGTATATGTTTTATTATATTTTCTCCTTGCGCTGTGAGTTTACGACAGGTTCCGCTTGTGTTATCATACTTTGATGATCGTCCATAATTGCCTAGCACACCTTTTCCCGCATTATTCCTCTTTTTTAGTGCGAGGGTTGTGGGTGGTCGTCACATAGAAGGACGATTGGGGTATTAGTATTAACTTGCTTGATACCGATACATCGAAAGATGGGAGCATCAAAGGAACAGAGTTTAAAGCACGAGGGAATCATTCGGGAACCAACTACTGAGACCCCCATTGGATGATCTCCGAGAGGCCACTTCAGTAAGAAACTAATAAAGCACCGGAAGCAACCTTCTAGAAAGTCGAGATACAGTTCAGGAATCTACCGAAAGGCAAGTCAAAACCTCGAAGGGAGACAAGCTATCCACACTAATCTACTTAGTGTCGATACCGACAGGCGTGGCGGATTCGGTAACTATCCACTTGAATCATGAAGGCAAGTTCCACGAAGGATTAATAAAAAGACCGAAAACTTATGATCGAAAGCTCATGACCGGAAGCCTAAAGCCTTCCTAAAGCTATCCATACCGATAGGTTTGGTATCGATACAAAGAAGAAAGACATGACATCAAAAAAAATTCAAAGACCGGGACCATCCTTTCGAGAGCTAGAATCGGCACCCCAAAAAGCCATAAGCAATGTCTAAAGAGCGGCCCTGAGCCAAAACAACCGGGACCAAAGGGGAAAGTGGCTGATAAGGGCTTCTGCTGGCCCAATAACAAAAGGGTCCCCGATTTTTTTATAAATAAGACCCTAGGGATCTCATTTTCAGGACCGATTCTTCATTTCTCATCCTTGTACTCATTTTCTCTAGAGTAAACCCTAATTTCTAAAACAATTTGTGGATTTCTATTGTAATCACTTATGTACTCCAAATCAAAGATCAATAAAGAGTGGATCGACACTTAATATATTTACTAACGAGTTCCGTATGAGTTTTCTTAGTGATTTCCTATGCTACATACATTATTCTTCTCACATGGTTTCAGATCCCTACTCAAGCTTAAACCTTTCTGCAAAGTCATTGCAAAACACCTTCCTATAAACCATTTAGCCTTCTACGGAGTATTGCGTTTAGGGAACCCTTATCCTAATATAACTGTTGGTTCTCAACTCGCTTAAGCATGATGCTCACCTCCTAAGGGAAGAGTAACTATCCTTTCGGGCTTAGACCCTCATATATAGGAAACAGTGAACTAACTCAAGCTTGCAGAAGCTAGATAACTCCATTTTCCCTTATGTCCACCTCCATAGACCTATCTCTGGGTTTTTTTGAAAAATCTCGCTAACACTACAGATCCGTTTAGAATGACTCTAAGTTCTAATAGGCCTTTTCTACGTTAGAATTTAGGCCTATTCCGGACGGATTGTTGCATGTGGTATCAGAGCGTAGGTTCTCTATTATGGGGAAATATACATATGAGAGACGTATTTGTTATTTGAAAGGTTTTCAAATTATATAGATTTATATGTATATTATACCCAATAAACATACATAGCTATACTAGGCAATTTTTATCTTTCTTCCTTTTGCTTTTGACTTAGATACTATCTTTGGAATTTCCACTGAGTATCTTTCCCTTTTCCAGATAATAGAAATGGCCGAAAATCAGCATGAGTAAGAGAATCAAGCAAGGATTCATTACCTGTCTGGGTGGTTCCAACAGTACCTTAGGACTGCTGACCAAGTTCTTGCTACCACTCTAGCCTTAGCGGAACCAGCACCTCAACCACCTAAAGCGGCTCTCTAGTTTCCTCGTCTTTGTAAATATTTCATAAATTTGGGAGGTAAGCCCTTTCTTGAAATGGAAATCTTTCTGGGAGCTAAGGCATGGATATTTTAGTGCAATTGGATTTTTGAGGCTGTAGGATGGGAGGACCCTCTGAAACGTAGTCTAGTCGCTTGGCATCTAAAAGGAGAAGCCCTAAAATGGTGGAATATGGCTTCCGAACGTAATGGGGCCAGGGTGTTTATGTGGGAAGAGTTTAAGAGCCAATTCGAAATGAAGTTCTTACGCAGTGTGGAAGTGATCAAACAGGTAGAGAGATTATCCAGCTTAAGCAAGGTGATTCTAGTTTAAGGTAGTACGTTGTTAGATTCACTTAGCTGTCCAAATTTGGAAGGGGATTGGTAGATACGCCGCTAAATAAGGCATTAGGATTCGTAAAAGGACTTAATTCCCCATTGAGGGAGATGTTGCTAGATCAAGTGACCCCTGGAGCTACTTTTGAGGCATTAGTAGAGACTGCTATTCTATGCAATGCTAAGCGATAGAAGGAGAATAAGAACGAGAAAGGTGAAGATGCTTCTGGATATGGTAAGATCAAGAAGAATTTTTGGCTTGAGAAAAAACAAAATGGGAAGTTTAAGAAAGAGGCCAAAGTATGTGGGACATGCCAATTAGGGTTATCAAGGCTATGGGTGAGGGACATGCCAATTAGGGTTTATTGTTTGTTGTTTTCTCTACGGCTAGGTCACTAGCTCTCAATTCGGTTTGTCTTTCACTAGTTGAGGGAGGAGTTGGGTGGGACCACAACCACTTAAAATGTAGACCTTAGCACATGTGTATACATATATCTGAAAAGCTCCCAACCGAGTTCCGTGTTTCTGATACAGCCCGGTTACGAGACTCGGTGCATGTTACGAGACTCGGTGCACAGTAGATAGGTGCAGATACATGCATACCACTTCCGGATGGTGTATCATAAAGGTTATAGTATCGAGTACGATTGTCGATACGTACGTGAGAAAGTCTAGGTAACGTGCATGTCCAATCTGGGTGGTGTATCGTAAACCCTAGAGCACTACTCTGTGATGGAAACTGATTCGATCGAAGGAGACAGTTCGTACGCTTACGTAGCATGGCAATAGCAGATCTATGCGGAATGTAGCGCTGTAATATAGAGATCCGTATGTCACTCCGGCATACGATGAGGGACTACATATATTTTTGTGGCATTATGGTGGAGACTCTGCGAGTAGGGTACTATGGGGTGTACCTTAATATTGGGGGTAGCTACATATATACTGTATTTGGTTAATCCACTGGGAAGTAAATAGGTACAAAGTGTGTGTCAGCCTTGAGTGTTGTTAACCCAAGTAATCTAATAAATAAGAAAATGTAACTGAAAGTATATGTTGGATTGTCCTAAATGTGTAGTTTAAATCCAGTCACCAGAACTTGTGTTTAGACCCCCTCCTCATAACATACTACAGGTTAGATTTGTGGCAGAGATATGATAGCTTTGGATATTGGTTAGGTAGTATTATTATCTGGGTAAGGCTATATTTTGATTATATAATATTTTATCCATTTCGCTGTGAGATGTTTTCTGAGCTCTGATATATTTTATATCTCTGTCTTTTCTGCAGGATATCAGACAAATGAATACGAGTTTCGATGAATTAGAATTTTGAAAAAAAATCGGTCTGTTGGAATTCGGGTTTTTACACTCTATATACATAGTACATAATCAAAACCGCGGGCTCTTATTGAAGAATGGATTTCCTGGCAAGGTATGGGACCACCTTCCCGAAATGTACCTCTCGAAATGAATACATTAGGGTTCAACAAGAACATCCCGCAACCGAGGCTAAACATGACCGACCCTCGCTTCGCTTGAGAGTACCGAATATATCATTACCACTATTGGGGCCATCCAACCGAACCGATAACATACATACAAAAATATAAATGGACGATCGAAGGAATTTGATTTCTCCAGATCAGGTAATGTATACCCTTTTTATGGTTGCGACCCACATAGCTATGCGACCTACTCGATTTTGTGCCATTTCTCAGTTGATGAGGCTTGAGGTCATACTTACTTTTTAGAACATCTGGCCACCATTCACTTTAAATGTCACATCGTCAAATCCACCGGATATAACTAATTGACGTCAATAAAATACTCTAGGTGTTAGCTATCCGCCAACATAAATACGTTTGAGGAAATCAACATATGTGACCCCTTTGGAAATACTCTGTCGGACATTCATCCATACAAGTCATCGTGGAACAGGATGAACCGAAGGTACCCTCCTACTACATCCGATATAGGAATCACCCCATGGATCGGTAGCGAGTAGTCCTTGTAATCCGAAGATTTCAATCATGACCGAATCACCGAATCACTGTCGAAATATCCCTCGAGCTAACCAGAGAAATTCATCGAGTAGTTCTTTCACTCGCGAAGATCCATGGTCTTCAATTTCTCCATCTTCATTCAGCATCTTCATGTATTTGCTGGTCGGAACGGTTTTCGAATTCCGTGCCAATAATCGTATTAGCCAGATTTGATAGTCGGCTAATTAACTATCAAATAAAAAATCATGAAAATAAAAATGAGTTCACTTATTCGGTACTCGACATTACTAGGCCTCTTTTAAAAATAACTAATGAATGGTTAATTTAAATCTTAAAATCTTTTCAATATATCAACATAACATCTCATTTCTTATTTAACATAAGATTATTTTCAAAACTAATTTATTTACATAGAATTAAATCATATATATATATATATATATATGTTTCCACTTTGGTTTTATCAGATTTCACATAAAAATCGTTACTTGAAAACAATACCCAACTGTTATTCTTTCAGAATAAACTCATTTCAAAACTTAACTTTTTATTTCCTTTTACTTTTGGAAATATCATCATATATATATAAATATATATTGTCAGATCTTTCCATTTCCGTTACTTTGGAAATCTCATTATTTATTCTTAAATCTTTTATTTACATTGCATTATTATTTTTCATATGGAAATAATAAATTATTCTTAACCTCTTTCCCATTACAAACTAATATCATCCTCAGATAATACTGAAGTCATTCAAGTTGGGGTATTTATTTATCTCTCAGACCTTGATCAACAACGTTCTAATCTAAAGACAAGTATGAGTTGTAACCCAAAACCGATATTCGTTCTAATATCAAACAAATCTCATTAAACTATTTTATTTAAAATATGGTTTATAAAACCTTCTTACCTTTTTGAAATATCTCTTTTTAAATATAACTTATTATTACTTAATATGTTGGTTAAGTAATTTCTTAATAAAATCACTTTTTAACCTTAACTTCTTTCAAAGAATTCATTTTAGAACTCGAATTATTATTACCAAATCCCATTACTAAATCTTTTACCAAATTCAATTACGAATCCCTTTTTAATCTTTTCTTTTTGAAAATCTCATTTCGATTCCATTCACTTCTCTCAATTTCATTATTAAATAATGTTAATTTAAAATTAACGCTTCAACTTCACATCTCTTTTTATAAACCTTGTTTGCAAAACTCAGGTTTAATATAAAACCCCTTTTATCTTTATTTCATTTACTTAATTTAAATATTAAGTAAACTTTTATTTTAAGCTATTGTATTCGCTTAACTTCCCTTTTATGACTTCATTAAATAAAACTCAGGTTTTAATATAAAACCCGTTCATAAGCTCCTTTCACAATTCATTTAATTTCAACTTTGATTACTTTTTAAATGAATTTCAATTAAAAAGTAATCTCCTAAATTAATATTAATTAAAATAATAATTTACTTCAATCATTAACTACTGTTGCAGCAGTTTACTTCTTTTATTAACTAAATAAATAGTAAATTCCAAATTTAAATCTTATTAAAATTTAAAACAAATATTTTTTAAGCTATTTCATTAGATTAATTCAAATCAAATTAATTTAAATCTTCCACTTTGTTTCATCCACCTACAACCGCAATGAAATCATCCCGCAGCCGTTTGAATTCTTCTCTCACGTCTCATGCTTCCTCCCATCAAAACGTCACCTTCCAGTTTCATGTATTCCCTTTTTCCCATGAAGTTTTCTCACCACAGCCCATTCTTATTCTTATTATATATATATATATAATACATACCGCTGCTACTTCCTTGAAAGTCTGCCGACTTTATTTTCCCGTTTTGTTCAAACGCCCAGTGCCTGCACAGCTTTCCAAAAAACACGTTAAAACTTCCCCTCCACCTCACTGTGGCCTTGCGCCTCCTAACAAACGTCTTTAGTCCATTTCGAACTGTTCAGTCCCATGTCACTCATCCGACCTAGCTACAGTGTTCTCCCTCAAATACCCGAATCATTTCCACAATGAACACAAAAAAAAAACCTTCACCTGCTTACTGTAACCACCTTCCATGTACATCCTGCTTCACCGTCGCCCGAACCTTTCTGATCACCCACCTCCACTACTTCGAAGCTTCAGCTCCTCCTCCCCGTTCATTAGAGTTAGTGCTGCTAGTGTGCGCACTCCCTCCATTGCTATGCTTGATTCAATTTCTATTTTTTTTATATGGGAGGTTTTCAGTTTTCTTCCCTTGTTGGAAAAATGGGGTCGAGTTGTAGTTGTATGTGGAGAGGAGCTTCTCAGATGTTAGTTTACTGAAAAGAACCAAAAGAAGAAGAAGCAATTCACCCATATATATAGAAAAAGAAAACGAATGGTGTGACGGCCTGCCCCGAACCAGCCGACATTTCCCCGAAATGCGCTGTGCCGATGCCCAATTAGCATGGGATGGTCGTCAAAAGAAAGGGTTGAAACGATGAATTAACAAAGAACCTGTAGTATATCTCACAGTGCATGGAATAAAATATAATAATAGCATAACTTGACATAAAACAGGTGAGACTGTACATAAGCTGAAAACTGAATCATCATAGCAGCGGAAATCCATTGTCCAGCTTATGATCCACATCATTATTACAACATTAAAATACTGTCTCTAAAGCAAAAAGGAAAGGTGCACTACTAATGCCCAAAGCAGTGACCATCAACAACACAGGGAGAATATATGGAAATGATACGTGTAAGCCTCCTGCTCGTCTCCGGACATCTACTCGTGCATAACCAGCTAACATGCCTCTAGTCTGCTCGTTTAGGAGCACCCAGAGTAATAAGAAGAGACAAAAAACTCTGGGTCAGACAAAAGTCTGGTTTGAGCGATAAGCAGCAAAAATAGAACAATAACAGGTATACATAACCTTCCCTGAACCTGGACCTGCAACCAAAGAGTTATCACAACAGGATGTACAATACTCTAAGGTGACACTAACACATGATGTGAAAACAATGGGGGGGGTGTGCATGTCATGGTGATAGTAAAAATAAAACATAGCAATCATCCTCACATCTCTCGCTCAGTGCATAAAGTATACGATATCCACCACTTTGATCACCCAAGACTTTGTTGTGATCACTTTGCCCTTGGGCGTCATAATAACCCCATTGCACTGATCCACAACCACTAATCTTTTGCTATGTCAACTTTTCCCCTTGGGGTCATAACGACTCCACTGCACTGGCTCATAGCCATACTACGATCACTTTGCTTGTTTGGAGTAATGATTGCTCCACTGCACTGATCCATAGCCTAACTTCCGTCTCTCAGCGGTGAATCAACGTTATGGACATCGATAACCCCTTTGCACATGTCCCGCAGCAAAATCCAACTCATGAAGTTAACTTGTGGTTCCCGTCTGGATCCTGAGTTCTAACCTCCTATTTGGACTACCTTTGCATCTCGTGTTTTGGTCTCCCCCAGTTTATGGTTCAGTTTCCATTCGGTTCAAGATACGCAGCAGCTCACGGTTCGGGGTACACTCAGCTCATGACACCATGGTCTGCTCGTGGTGATCGGTTCGTGAAACTTGGTATGGTCCGTCTCGTGGGGGTGGTTTGTGATCAGGTGGCTCGTGGTGCTCCATTCCAGCTCGTGACCTTATTTGGTTCATGAGGGAAACACCAGCTCGTGATCCTCCTCCCCAACTCGGCTCGTGGATGGTCCCTGCTCTGGTTTGTGACTCAAGATCGTGGCCCAAGCTCCAGGTCGCCTCGTGGTTGCATGCTCGCCTCGTGAAGGGTGCCTCACGGACAGAGTAGGTCGGTTCAAGATAGTTCTTCACAACCGGGGGGGGGTGACCAATTTCTGCAACTATTCCAGCAAGCAATTTACGCCATACGACGGCATTTTCGACCATTCTGACTTTACTAAGAAACCGCAAAGCATACCATACAGTAATAATAACTTGAATAATCAACCATAAACACCAAAACAACAATATGACAAGTTTATATGGATCAAACATACCCAAAAACCCATGTTTTCCCCTTAATCATGTTTAATCAAATCTAACATTAGGATTAGCAAAACATGACCAAATTAACCCAAATTTCTAACAGAGGCATAAAATAATATTTCGGAATTTCTAAATATTTTTCCAGATTTTTAACATGCATAACTTCGCTAATTATCACTAATCACCCGTAATTAGCCATAATTAGTGAAAAACGATGCAAATCACTCACCTTAGGCACAAAATAATCTCGGATCTGAAACTTTATTTGATTTGGGTCGAATCTCTATGCAACACAGCAGCTCTACCTCGATCTCTATGCTAATCCGCTTTAATTTGATGTTGATTAGGCTAATACGTGATTAGAAAGTGATTAAGGATGATTTTGGAAGGTGGAAGCCATTGCTACGGTTCAAGATGTGATAAGTGGCGATTGAAAAATGAAAAAAAAACTGATTTTTCAAACCCTATCAGCCTCCCCATAACCCTAATCCCGAAATGGGTTATTGGCCCATAAGCTAATTACCCTAATTAGGCCCGGTTAAGTTGTTTTTCACCTTCTAAACCTTATTTCAGCCATATCTCCCAAACATTAAGTCCGTTTGACAAATTTAACCACTATACGGAAAGGTAAACCATCATCCGAATCCAATGGAAGTGGTTTTAGGTCAAAACTCCTTACCAATCAAAAGTTATAGGCGAAACAAGATTCGCTAGGAGAAAACGGTCATTTAAAATTCGGCAAAAATCGTGAACATGGAAAATGACCCCAATAGTCGTTCCCCAAAGTTACATGACCATAAGACTTCGTATGTGGAAAAAATAAATATTCTACGATCATCTGATGCGTAGAATACGGATCGTTACACTCTCCCCCCTTAAGAAATTTCACCCCCGCAATTCCTTAACTATGAAAATAACAAATGGTCTCGCATGCCTATTAACCATTTACAGACAATCAAACATACACAATAATACTACAAGCTTATCCTAGCATGCGGTTTACTAACAAGGGGATAACTATAGATTGTTATTAGAATCTTACCAGGCAAAGAGTTATGGATGCGGCTTCCTTATGTTCTCATCTGTTTCCCAAGTACAGTCATTCTCATTATCGCCCCACTGGACTTGACCAGTTTCACCGTCTTCCTTTGAAGTTGTTTCGTATCGTGTCCGACAATACAAATCGTCCTGCTGTTCCCAACCGCCTCGGGTTCTACCTTGATATCATCCAACTGATCTGGTGAAATAACCACATTAGGGTCGCGCACAAACTTCCTCAGTTAGGAAACATGAAATATGTTGTGAACTCCTTCCATCTTGTCCGACTATCCAACTCTATACGCTAAATTCCCAACTTGTTCGAGAACTGGAGACGGACCAACAAATCTTGGAGCCAATTTGCCTCTCCTCCCAAACCGAATCACATTCCTTAGCGGATAGATCTTGACATATACTAAGTCTCCAACAGATAATTTCAACTCTCTTCGTCTTTTATCAATATAACTCTTCTGCCTATCTTGGGCAGCCTTCATTCTCTGTTGAATAACCTTGATCTTATCTGAAGTTTCCTTTATTACATCTGGCCCAAGCACAAATTTTTCACCTGTTTCCAACCAACATGATGGTGAGTTGCACGGTCTTCCGTACAAAGCTTCAAATGGAGCCATACCAATACTAGACTGATAACTATTATTATATGTGAATTTGACTAGATGCAAATGGTCATCCCATGACCCACCAAAATCCAATACACAGGCTCTTAAGAGATCTTCTAATACACGATACACCCTCTCTGTTTGAGGATGGTATGCAGTACTGAGATGTAATTCTGATCCTAAAGCCTCTTGTAATCTCTTCCAAAACCCACTAGTGAATAATGGATCTCGGTCACTCACAATACCTTTAGGTACTCCATGAATTCTCATTACCCATTTCATTTACAGTTCTGCTAACTTAGCGGTCGTTCTATTCGACTTGACCGGTATGAACCTTGCACTTTTGGTCAATCGATCCACAATCACCCAAATACCGTCATGACCTGATCTAGGCCTTGGTAAACCATCGATAAAATACATTGAGACTTGTTCTCGTTTGCATTCTGGAATTTCCAACGGTTGTAACAAACCACTAAGCTTCTTTTTCTTAGGTTTAACTAACCGGCAATTCATACACTTGGATATAAACTTCCCAATGTCTCTTTTCATCCCTTCCCAGTAGTAGGTCTGCTTCATGTCCCGATACATCTTGTTACCACCGGGGTGTATAGTTAGTTTCGAGTGATGACATTCTCTAAGCACTTCATCTCTCAATCCATTGACATTGGGCACAACTAGTCTCCTATTCTTTCGAATCCATCATTCTCTATCAAGACCATACTTGTACATCTCCTCGTCGATACCCATCTCTAACTTGGAGATGATTTCCAATAGATTAGGATCGTCCCTCTGGCTGGAACCAATCCGCTCAATCAAAGTCGGTCTAATTGTCAAACTTGCTAACATCTCTGGAGCTAATTCGCATCTAGTTCTGAAATCATATCCTGTGATATACTCCAGTTGCTTCCATTCAAGAAACATAGCCCCTAAATTGGCATGTCTCCTACTCAATGCATCGGGTACACCATTGCCCTTCCCGGGTGTATATGTGATATCAAAATCATATGAAGCCAAGAACTCTAACCATCTCTGCTGACAGAGATTTAAATCTTTCTGGGAGAAAAGGTACTTAACGACTTATGATCAGTAAACAACTCAAATCTTTCTCCCAAGAGATAATGTCTCCACGTTTTCAATGCAAGCACGACCGCTATCAATTCCAGATCATGGGTATGGTATCTTCTCTCATGCGGTTTCAATTGCCGACTAGCATAAGCTACAACCCTACCTCCTTGCATCAGTACAACACCTAGTCCGGTACCACAGGCATCCGTGTATATCGTCATCTCTTTGTTCCCTTTGGGTATAACTAACACTGGTGCACACGTCAACTTTTCCTTTAGACTCTTAAATGCATTTTCATACTTTCTGTCCCAGACAAAAGCTTGATTCTTCTTGGTCAACTGAGTTAACGGTGCTGCTATCTTGGAGAAGTCTTAGATAAACTTACGATAATATCCAGCCAATCCCAAGAAACTTCTCACGTCTGTTGCATTCTTGGGCGTAGACCAATCTTGCACCGTAGCCACCTTCGCAGGATCCACGACAATACCATTCTATGAAACAACATGGCCCAAGAATCTCACATCCCTCCTCCAAAAGTGACACTTAGAAAATTTTGCTTTTAGTTGGTGTTTTCTCAACACCTCCATCACTGTCCTCAAATGTTCCTTTGTTATTCCTCTGTCCTCGAGTAAACCAAAATATCATCGACGAACACAAGAACAAACATATTCAATTGATCGCTGAATACTCTATTCATAAGATCTACAAAATATGCTGGTGCATTGGTCAACCCGAATGGCATGAACAGCTACTCATAGAATCTAGACGTCGTCTGAAATGCCGTTTTAGGTATACTCTCAGCTGCTACTCAGAGCTGATGAAAACCTGTCGGAGATCTAATTGGGAGAACACTCTTTCTCCACTCAACTGATCAAACAAATCATCTATCCACGGAAGGGGATACTTATTCTTCTTCGTCATCTTATTCAAGTCGCGATAGTCTACACAATCGAAGGGAAACATTTGCTTTAGTAGCAAACACCACTGGTGCACCCCACTCGGAAACACTTCTTCAGATAAATCCCTTCTTCAAAAGATCACTCACTTACACCCCGAGCTCTCGCTGCTCCTTTGGCGCCATATGACGAAGTGGCATCACTATAGGTCTGACATCTTTCACCAAATCAATACGAAACTCGATCTCTCGGTATGGTGGAAGTCTGGTCAATTCCTCGAAGATGTCCGGATACTCGCCAGCAATAGGCACATCTGACAACTCATCATGCGGGATGTCGAGCGAATTTAGAAAACTAGCCATCACCCCATCACTAGGTTGGCTACCAAATAGTACCCTCCGCCCATCATCCACTCTAACGGTTACCGAAGACCCCTCATATCACTACCCCATACCTTTGGAGCCAATCGACTCCCAAAATGATGCCATACCCAGTAAAGCCCAAAACAAAGCAATCACAAGTAAACATGCATCCATGACTCGATAAGACCAAATTACGGAAAATCATACAAAGGCTAGTCGAACCACCGATCAGGTTCATCACAACGGAAGATCTATCGACAATCCCGGGTTCCAATCCCAACCTATCTACGAGGTCACTAGATATGAAGAAATGAGAGGCCCCGGTATCAAACAACACTCAAACATGAACATCATAAATTGAAAGCATACCTTGAATAATGACATTCTTTCCTTTCTCCGCCGCTGTTGGGGCATTAGATGAAGAAGGAAAAACTTGATAGCACATGCTCTCATAATCTGCTTCTCTTTAGGTGGTTGCAGACATTTTTCCTTTAGATGTCCCACTTGGCCACAATTGAAGCCCTTCCTGTCTGTTGGCTTGGCCCTACAATCTTTTGCATAGTGGCCTTTCTTGCGACAACTATAGCACTCGACATCCTTCTTATCTTTCTTTTTCTGACCATCCTTGGTCTGACTCTGCTTCCTCTTATTCTAAGAGTTATTCTTGCCTCCACCACTTGCTTGCGGCTTTGGCTCTTCAGTAGATGCAATAGTAACCTCGGTCTTTGACTTAGGGTAAAGACTCTCCGATCTCAATGCCTTTCCCACAATGGATTCAAAAATATCATCGATGTGATTTATAAGTCTCTCTCCCAAGTACCCATCTAAGCCAGTTATGAACTTCTCATTCTTCTTCTTGGCAGTGTCAATAAGGAATAATCCATATTTCGATAGAGTATCGAACTCAGCAATATACTCTGAGACTTCCCTACCATTTTGCTTACGTTCCAAGAACTTCCAAAACAATTCTGACTTTTGAGCAGCTGGGATAAACTTATCACTGAATCTAGTCTTGAACTGATTCCAAGTAACTTGATCTTCAGGAGTAGCTGTCTTAATAGCATTCCACCAATTCATTGCTCGTCCTTGCAGCTGATGGGATGCTAGCTTTCTCTTCATCGCATCCTCGATTCCCAAGTCCTCGAAGATGCGCTCACAACTATCTAGCCAATTTTGAACTTCCATAGCCGATTTCGTTCCGTGGAACGGCTTCCCACCAAGACTAGTTTAATCCTTGCAAAGCTTGGCGAAATCGGCCCTAGGTGCCTGCGCTACTACACCACCATCGTTAGCAGCATTAGGAACTTCTCCCTGAACATCCCTAAGCATCTCTCTCATGAAGGTAGCAAACATCGTCCTCATATCAGGGGCATTCCTATTATTGTCCCCTGAACCTGTACTCCTCTTATATCGGCTCATCGTTCAATCTGTAAAGAGAAAACGATTAACCATCTCCATAGTGCTGCCAGTGCAGTGCAACTTCATCCTTAAATATACTAATAGTATATATATAGCTTTTGAAAACCAAAATATCACAAATACGCGCTCTCATATACGTATACTATCTCTCGCTGATGTCTTCACCTAGGTTAACTACACAACCTCGAGCTATGATACCAAATGTGACGGCCCGCCCCGAACCAGTTGACATTTCCCCGAGATGCGCTGTGTCGATGCCGAACTAGCAAGGGACGGTCGTCAAAAGAAAGGGTTGAAATGATGAACTAACAAAGAACCGGTAGTATATCTCACAGCGCATGGAATAAAATATAACAATAACATAACTTGGCATAAAACAGGCGAGACAGTGCATAAGTTGTAAACTAACTCATCATAGCAGCGAAAATCCATTGTCCAACTTATGATCCACATCATTATTACAACTTTAAAATACGGTCTCTAAAGCAAAAAGGAAAGGTGCACTACTAATGCCCAAAGAAGTGACCAACAACATCACAGGGAGAATATATGGAAATGATATGTGTAAGCCTCCTGCTCGTCTCCGGACAGCTACTCGTGCATAACCAACTAACTTGTTTCTAGTATGCTCATTTAGGAGCACCCAGAGTAATAAGAAGAGACATAAAACTCTGGGTCAGACAAAAGTCTGGTATGAGCGATAAGCAGCAAAAACAGAACAATAACAGGTATACATAACCTTACCTGAACCTGGACCTGTAACCAAAGAGTTAGCACAACAGGATGTACAATACTCTAAGGTGATACTAACACATGGTGTGAAAACAATGGGGAGGAGGTGTGCATGTCATGGTGATAGAAAACATCAAACATAGCAATCATCCTCACATCTCTCACTCAGTGCGTAATGTATACGATATCCACCACTTTGATCACCCAATACATTGTTGTGATCACTTTGCCCTTGTGCGTCATAATAAACCCATTGCACTGATCCACAACCACTAATCCTTTGTTATGTCCACTTTGCCCCCTTGGAGTCATAACGACACCACTGCACTGGCTCATAGCATGCTACGATCACTTTGACCCTTTGGAGTAATGGTTGCTCCACTGCATTGATCCATAGCTTAACATCCGGCTCTCGATGTTGAATCAACGTTATGGACATCGATAACCCCTTTGCACACGTCCCGCAGCAAAATCCAACTCACGAAGTTAACTCGTGGTTCCCGTCTGGATCCTGAGTTTTAACCTCCTATTTGGACTACCTTTGCATCTTGGGTTTTGGTCTCCCCTAGTTTATGGTTCAGTTTCCATTCGGTTCAAGATACGCAGCAGCTCACGGTTCGGGGTACACTTAGCCCATGACACCATGGTCTGCTCGTGGTGATCGGTTCGTGAAACCTAGTCTGGTCCTGCTCATGGAGGTGGTTTGTGATCAGGTGGCTCGTGGTGCTCCATTCCGGTGCCTGACCTTGTTTGGTTCGTAAGGGAAACACCAGCTCGTGATCCTCTTCCCCAACTCGGCTCCTGGATGGTCCCTGCTCTGGTTCGTGACTCTAGATCGTGGCCCAAGCTCCAGGTCGGCTCGTGGTTGCATGCTCGCCTCGTGAAGGGTGCCTCACTGATGGAGGGGGTCGGTTCATGATAGGTCTTCACGATGGGGGGGTCTAATCAATTTCTGTAACTATTCCAACAAGCAATTTACGTCATACGACGGCGTTTTCGACCATTCTGACTTTACTAAACAATCACAGAGCATACCATACAGTAATAACAACATGCACAATAAACCATAAACACCAAAACAACAATATGACAAGTTTATATGGATCAAACATACCTAAGAACCCATGTTTTTCCTTAATTATGTTTAATCAAATCTAACATTAGGATTAGCAAAACATGTCCAAACTATCCCGAATTTCTAACATAGACATAAACTAATATTTCGGAATTTCTAAATATTTTTCCAGATTTTTAACATGCATTACTTCACTTATTATCACTAATCACCCGTAATTAGTGAAAAACGATGCAAATCACTCACCTTAGGCACAAATTAATCTCAGATCTAAAACTTTATTTGATTTGGGTCGAATCCCTATGCAACTCACCTTAGGCTAATACATGATTAGAAAGTGATTAAGGATGCTTTTGTAAGGTGAAGGCCATTGCTAGGGTCCAAGAGGTGATAAGTGGCAGTTGAAAAAGGACCAAAACTAATTTCCCAAACCCTATCAGCCTCCCCATAACCCTAATCTGACAATGGGTTATGGGCCCATACGCTAGTTACCCTAATTAGGCCCGGTTAAGCTGTTTTTCACCTTCTAAACCTTATTTCAGCCATATCTCCCAAACGGTAAGTCCGTTTGACAAATGTGACCACTCTACGGAAAGGTAAACCATCGTCTGAATCCAATGGATGTTATTTCAGGACAAAACTCCTTACCAATCAAAAGTGATAGGCGAAACAAGATTCTCCAAGGGCAAAATGGTCATTTAAAATTCGGCAAAAATCGTGAACATGTGAAATGACCCCAATAATCGTTCCCCAAAGTTGCACAACCATACAATTTCGTATGTGGAAGAAATAAATATTCAATGATCCTCCGATGCGTAGAATACGGGTCATTATAAATGGATAAGAAAACTGTCGCTTTCGTATGGTACAAGGTAGGTGTCAAAATTTTCAAACATAGGTCAGCTGAAAAGAACACCCGTCTGCGTGTTGTTTACTTGAAAGGAAATAATGTTGCGTGCGGTTTGATTAGAATATAAGTTTGCAGTGATGTTTCATTTCAAGGCTATAGGTACATTGGTCGGCTGATGAAAAGAAAAAAACAAGCCGCGGTAAAAACTAGGGATGATGGAATATAGGGTAGGTAAAACGTGGGTTAGGTTTAATTTATACGGTACCGCCATCTAACACTAGTCGTAAAATTCGCACCATCACACACAAACTCCAAACACAATAAAAACGGACACACTGCTATGTTTCAGTGTTCCGATTCCGACGAAATTAATTTCATTGAAAATGGAATCTATTTGCAAATGGCATAAATTTAAATTTATCGGTTCACCTCTAAATTTCGTCTATGGACAACACAACTCCGTTTAGCTCCAAACTGAGAAACTTGCAATAATTAGATATAAGTTTCCCAACAAAATATGTTCCATAAGAAACGGAGGTCGTTTGAAAAATAAATCATTTCTGAGGCCTATAAAATATCGATATAATATATTTAATTCCAAAATAGCTCAATTTAACGATAATAATTTAATATTATCGTATATATCTATTCAAATAGAAAGTTATACAGCGTCAAATTGGACAAATATAGATTTATAACTTGTTACTACCAAAATTAACTCCGAAACCAGTTGACGGCAAAGGGGTATCGGATGACCGCAAGCACATAGGAATTCTTAAAAAAAAACCAGAGTCAAACACTAGAAGGAACCAAGAGCAGGAAGGAATGATCCGAGAGTTGCATAAACCGACACCTTCCTAGGAAAAAGTAACCCAAATGCTGTAGAATATCAAAAGGATCTATCCGGCAGGGTCTATCCGACAAGGTCTATCCGGCAGGGGATCCGACAGGGTCAATCTGGCACGGTAATTCTATAGTGAAATGTCATCCAAGTTGGAAGCTAAGAAAAAGGGAGGCAAGAGCTCCGCTAATTGAAACCCGAAAGGACGGAAGGGGTGTCGGTATAAACCTGCTTAATATCGATACATCAAGAGGTGAAGACATTAAGACCATTGAGCCAAAATCACATAGAGATTATCCAGAATAGGCTTCCAAAACATCTACTGCATAAACACCGAAAGGTTATATCGATAGACAACAGACAAATCACATGGAGCAACTTTCCGAAAGATCACGCTATACCCGGAAACTCCCCCGGAAGATAAATTGGAACCCAGAAGGGATACAAGTTATCCATACTTGTCTACTTAGTACATACACCGATAGTGGTTCCGAACCGGCAGCTATCTACATACATCATGAGGGCAAGCTCCTCTAAGTATTCACGGGAAAACCGAAAGCCTACACCCAGAAACTTATAATCGAGAGCACACCACCGAGAGCTCATATCAATCTCAAAGAAGCCCCAACTGACCGGAACCTTCACTATGGAAGCTATAATCGGCATCACAAAGCGGCAGGAAGCCAAAACATCCGAAACCAAGGAGGAAAACGGCCGATAGAGGCTCCTACAGACCCAATGGCCTAACAGCAGAAGGGGACCCGAATTCTCTATAAATAAGACCCCAAGGCTTACATTTTGAGGAGGATTTTTCTCATTCTTATTCTTGTACTCTTTATCTCTAGAGTAAACCCTAACTCTTAGATCGATTTGGGGATTTCTTCTATTATGTTCATGTATTCTAAATAAAAGATCAATAACGAGTAAATCAATACTTACGACATTTTCTTATGAGTTTGACATGCTATTTCTTAGTTATAGTTGCCACAGCTTATTGTTTGTTCCCTACATGTGCATGATCCCTTACCCCTGCCTTTCCACGAATTGAGTGAAATATCCCTTCCTATGAGCTTAGACCCTTCAGCAAGCTTGCTGCAGAGCCCCTTCCTACCACCCATTAAGTTCTTTATTAAGGGTTGTAATTAGGGATCCTTCTCCCTAACGTAACTGTCGGTTCTTGAACTGCTTAAGCGTGATACTCATCCTATTGAAGGAAGGGTAACCATCCTTTTGGAGTCTAGGCCTTGATGCCTCGGAAACGATGAACTAACTCAAATTTTCAAAGGATAAACAACCTATTTTTCCTTATGTCCACTTCCATAAACCTACTTCCAGTGTTGACGAAAAATATCGTTAATATTTTGGCGCTAGAATGAGGGACTGAACCTCCGATCCTTTGGTAACCTTACCACATACCTACCTGTGTTGTTTTGTCCTGGATTGGACTAAGGCTTTGAAGAAGCAAATTTATGGGTAAGAGGTCCCAACAAAAGCCTTCTGGAACTTGAATGGATAAGTCGGAAATCACGGACCCAGGAGTGATAGAAGAACAAAGGTTGAGAGTGGAAGCCTTGCGGATAATAAAGCGGAAAAGAGAAATAGAACAATGCACTTCTGACGCTGGGGATAATAGTCTTTCCCACATAGGATAAACACTAACACATCCACCAAGTGACTCTACATTAAAGGATATCAACATTTTCTCTCACCTAAGGAAAACCCTCCGCAAGAAAATCAGAGGAACGGTGCTTGAACAATGAATAATGAATGATTTTGACCACTTCACCAAAAAATAGTCTGAAGGGATAACACCTCAGCCTCAATATATTTTGGAAAATAGGAACAAAAACATAGGTAAAACAATGAAACGGGGTTACAAAATGGTTAGGTCCCAACGGCAAGAAGAGTGGTTTACGACAGGATTACCCAAGGGGTACCACTTTTCCACCTCGATGGAGAATATATATTTCCTATCCAAACATGAACTCAACTATTGTCCGTTCGCAAAGAAAAAGCCCAAAAATGAAAGGAAAACAGGAGGACCCTATTGTCATTACCACATGATGAATGAGCACGAAACTAATCACTAATGAATCCTTGAGGAGACGTTCATCAAATTCATCAAACAAAGCTAATTACGAGAGTTTATAAAAGGATCGTATTAAGTTCAATAAAAGTCCTTAGGAAAAGGATTATTAAACATGACCGAGGATATGGAAAACCCTCCTTTCAAAACTTAAAGAAACCCGAAAGGGGTCAAACCATGAGTGGATCAAATCCCTTGTCACAACCAAATTGGTTAGGACAAGGCATCCCCCGGAGGGGGATGGTGTGTTAGTCTTTCTCCATGCCCAAATCAGAGGGGACTAGGTTGAAGCATCAAAAGGGTAAGCCTCCATTTCACACCCGAAATGGTCGTGGCAGTGCATCTAAAATTAACACACCCTGCCTCTGCTGGCAAAAGAGTACGCCCTGCCTCTACTAAAACTAATCACGTCCCACCTCTGCTTATGTTCCGCGTTACCCGCAGAAGGGAACACCAACACCTATCATCGCATACGATGGTTAGGATTAGGCACCCCTCAGAGGGTTTGGTGTGTAAGCCTCTATCGGTACCTACAATGGTCAGTACAGAGCATCAGAAGAGTAAACCTTAATTCTATGTCTACAATGGCCTAGTTTAAGTTTCTAAGACCATATCATCACCTACGATGGTCAGGATAAGGCGCCTCCTGGAGGGAGGTCGGGTAAGTCTTTGGGCTCTGCTTGTGTATATGTTAGCCAAGCGCACCAGACACACATGCCCAGAGAGTGGCCAACAAAGCACATACATCCTCTGCTTTGACATCAAAAGCCCAGAGAGTGGCTCAGGAAGCATGTACAGCCTCTGCTTCACAAATCAAATCCAAGGGGAATACCAAAACATTAATATCGGAAGGGAATTTCTGTTTAATTTTTAATTACTTGAACAAGCATTTGTTCAGGTCTTCTATTTAATACCAAAATCTGGGTCAGCTCCTCACAAATACCAAAAGTGGATTTTCGGTCTCCTATTTTAAATAACCCGAATCTCGGTGGGTTTAGCTCCTCACAAATACCGGAAGTGGATTTTCGATCTCCTATTTTAAATAACCTGAATATGGTTTGGTTCAGGTCTTCATAAATACCAGAAGGGGAAACCCAGTCTTATCTCAACACCGAGTCTAGGTTGATTCAACTTTCAACAAGGTCCAGAAGCGGATTCTTGGTCTTCTATCTTAAAAACCAAGTCTAGGTCGATTCAGGTGTGAATCACAGCCGGAGGTAGGGTTTTGGTCTCATCACAAATATCCAAATCTGGATTGATTCATATGTCTAACACCCCGTATTTCTGTTAACACTAAAGTTGCTAATTAAATAATAAATGTGTAAAGGTGATATGTATCTAATGTGCATACAAATAAATGTGTAAAGGGGAGATGTATCTAATGTGCATAACAATAAATGTGTAAAGGGAAGATGTATCTAATATGTACGTATTTATATGGATTGACAAATAATGGTCAATGTTGATTAAGAAAGTAATTGTGAAGATAATTGGCTTCTCTTTAGAACGAACGGCTCTGGTTTATCCTAGCTTCATCGACGGTTCAAATTAACTTGCAACTCTATTAAAAGACCCTAGGTCTCCAGCTAAATATTCACATAAAAATAAGAACTGTAGCCGCCATGCTGTCGGGAGAAAACTAAGGAGAGCCTCCACTTGAAGAGACGAACAACAAATCAATTCAAAGCTAATCTATTCAACTCATATCAAAGAACAAAGCTTCAACAATGGTTCAAACAATAAATCAGCAACGCCGCAACATTTCTACAACAAAACCAATTCTTGATTCATTAGCCGTGCTATGTAAGTTTTAGTTATTTTCAGATCTAAATACTTAATTATAATATGGCGATGAAATAAAGTGAAACTGATGTAAGTTTAGCTACATTTGTGGAATGTGAAATAAGATGAACATCATGTTTTGCGATGAAATGATAATAGTACGATGCTCGTTATGTTATTAATATACGTATGTGATTTAATTCTATTATCATGTTGAATTGGGAATTATTATGTACGATGTTTGTTATGTTGTATAATATTAATCTATGCCAGTTATTTGATTCTATTATTAGGTTGAATTGGAAATTATTTGATAAGTTTATTTGTATAAGTATGGACTTGGATTTGTGACATCTTATGAGGATTGTATAATCTATTATGCAAGTTTATGTTGTAAAGTCATGCGACCAATTGTCAAAATCTATATGTTTATGTTTATGCAAAACATATGCTATATCTCAAGTTCACACTTATCATATGTTGTGATTAATTTGCAAGTATGCTGAATCCATGTTACCAAGTAACACATGTGTATGTTGATTAGCCTATGTCGCTAACTCACATATACGTATGTTGATTTGTCTACGTTGCAAATTAACATATGTATATGGATTAGTTCATATTGCTAATTCTCATGTATGTCGTTAATATAGCCTATGTTAAAAATACACATATATGTTGAATTGGCTTATAATTGCAAGTTCACACCTATGACATTTTACTGTTCATATTAGTCATTTTGCAAGTTCACCCTTGCAATGTTCATGATGGCTATTTTGCAAGTTCACCACATTATGATCATATTTATTAGGTCGTCAATGCCAAAATTATACCATGTCATGTTTATGCTAATTTATGCCAATTTGTTATGTTCATATTTATTATGTTATCAATGCCAAAATTATACCATGTCTTGTTTATATTAATTTATGACAATTTGTTATGTTCATATTTATTATGTCATCAATGCCAAAATTATACCATGTCATGTTTATGCTAATTTATGCCAATTTGTGTACATAAATTAGGCTAAGCTTTTATCCAAAAATGTATACCAAAAACCATGCGAACGTAAATTAGGCTAAGTTGGTTAGCCTAATGTTAGACGGGGTAACGTTGGGTTAAAAATGGTAATTTTAGGAAGACTGCCATAAATTAGTCATTAATCACATAAGTGATTGATGGCATAAATGGCGTTAATTATATACCTAAATTAATGAGATTTATTGAGAATAAATGTGGCAGTAATTTGAATTTGAATAATTTACATAAATAAAATGTAAATTAGAAAAACACGATTATGCTTAACCCGAGGTTGGATTGAGTTGTGACGTAAACCTGCCCGGACCCGCCCGGCTGTCCAGTTGTCACAACAATACCTATCCAATGTGAGAGGTTAAGGCAATTGAGCACAATAAAGACCCGAGGTTAGACTGAGTTATGGCGTAAGACTGCCCGGAACCAACCGGCATACAGGAAGCCACAACAATACCTGTCTAATGTGAGTGGTTGGTGCTTTAATTAATAAATTAAGGCTAAGTCGGGATTGAGAGGGTTAAGTCAATTAAATTAATACTAAACCAAATTCAACATGTTAACTAAAATGATGGGTGGGCTTAGGTTAATTTGGACACTTAACCAATTTAAAATGTTGACTAGGGGAGTGGGTAAGGTTAAGCAAATGTTTAACCAATATAACATGATTAACTGGACTAGTGATTGAGGTTAAGTTAATTAGAACACTTAACCATAGAAACATGTTAGTTAGACAAGTGATTTTGGTTAAGTAAGTTAGAAAAACTTAACCAATATAACATGAATAACTAGGGTTAAGGCCGCTTAACCAGTATAACAAGATGGGTGACTGGGGTTAGGTTAACAGGAAACACTTAACCGCTGTAACAGGTTAGTTAAACAGATGGTGAGGTTAAGTTAACACCAGGAGGCAACACTTAACCAGAGTAACATGATAAGTAGGAGGGTTAAGTTAACTGGAATTTATTAATGACACTTAACCACAACAACCTGAGGAACATGTGGGGTTAAGTTAACAATTAAAAACACTTAACTAATATGATATGAGGAATGGGTGGGATAAATTAACATGAATAAACAAACACTTAACCATAAAATAAATATGATTGAATCAGTGGAAGGGTTAAGTACATATCTGGGTTGGTGGGTAATATAAGTAAATATAGGCCCACAAACTTAACCGTTAATGAACATGCTTGAATCGGTGGGAGGGTTAAGTACATCACGGGTAGGTGGGTAATATCTGTATATATAGGCCCACAGACTTAACCAATAGGAAACCCTAGTAACGGGGACCATTTCAGCAGTAACCCAATTAGGTATCAATGATACCCTGAACTAGGCAGGGTGGGGCACGATTACTGGGTCGATTGTAAGCGGTCAAAGCGACGGTGGTTGGTGCACAGTGTGGGTTCTAACGGAGTGCGGGCGTGCACACACTCCGGAGCAGACAAGTCAGGGCATTGGGGCATCAGTAGTATACCCTATGCGTTATAGGAATTGTGTGTCGGGCCGCCACTATGGGACTTGATACACCCCATGGTGGGACCAACATAGGTATCTACAATCGAATTGGGTCGTATGACACACGCGACACAGGCGTACAGATAGGGAGCCGATCGATATGGTAGTAAGGGTACATCTAACATCTTCATAGCAATTGGTCTGATTGAGGTGGAATCCTCATACTAGATGTATACCTAAAGGCTACCACAACTACGGGGATTGGGATCGCGCTGCAATAATAGCATTTGATATAAATGACTAGTTAGGACACTAGTTAGGTGGTGCAGAGCAATTAGATATCATTTTAATGGTGAAGCCTAAGAAACCTTGCGATGTTATTCTTGATAGAAACCATGCGATGTAATACTTGATTGGAATTATGGGATGTTATACTTGATTTATCATGCCTGTAGCTTACCTTGCCATCATGCTTATGTTTACTTTCAATTTATTCATGCCATGTAATCATTACCTATTTTTATGCTGAAAGTCACTAGGACTTACTCAGTCTTTATGACTGACTCGTTTTATTTCGCCTTTTTTCTTCCGTTCCCCCCTTCCCCAGGTTCACAGGGTGGGAATACAGCTTAGTTCGGATCTTACTAAGCCCCAAGGCTCTTTCATGTAAGGCTTGGATTCCTCTTGGCTATGGCTTGCTTTGCTTTTTTGGGGAATACTACAGTTTATTTTTATGCTTCTTTGTTTTTGAGCAAGACAGATATTTTAGCTATGTATTTGGGTATTGGAAGTTGATGGGCTTTTATTGTAAACAATTCTACTGAATAAATGATTTGAAGTACTTCTACTTTACTTTCCGCTGTTTTATATATGTCTGTCTTGTAATATTTCTGTTCCAGTACCCATAATGCTCCATTGAAGTTAAGGCATTCCCTTTGTGAGTGACCTTAACGGATGCGGGGTGTTACATTTGGTATCAGAGCAGAAGGTTACCATACTGGGCAAAAGCTTTTAAAAACCTTCTGAAATTATTTTCAAAACGTTTACAAAGAAGCATTTTTCTAAAGAAAAGTTTTGTTTTATGAAAGGCATATTCCCCAAAGTCACATGCACTATCTTTTGATTCTCTCTTTAAATCTTTTCTTTCCCCTCTTTTCACCATAGTTCTGTAGGCGTACGACTCATGTCGGAGGGCAAAGAAGTGCCCAACCTCCATCTGTAGCCGCAGTAGTTCCATCTGCGTCTAATCTTATTTCAAGCTTTGTAGAATTGTCGTGTGATGGAGGTAACTTCCGAGAAAACTTGTCAACAAGCTATACAAGGATTGTAAGAACATCCAAGAAGGAGGAAAAAGGTGAAAGGAGAGAGGCCAAAGTGAAAGGAATAAGTAAAACCCATGACAAGAGAGAGTATCTTTAGTATGGTAAGAAGGGATGTGTAGTTAAGTATTATAGGACAAGGGCAAAAGACAAGATCGTCGAGAGGGCAATTGTATGCTCTCACTACTAGCATACCTAAGAGAGGTGGTAACGTTTCTGTTAAAGATTTAGCTTTTCTTTTCTATCATCCCACTAGAACTTTGTTTTTGTACATCACATCCTTTTAATTATGCTTCGATAGTTGAGTCTCTACACCTTAGTACTAGCGTAGTAGAGGATCCCGTTTTTGTCTCAAATCCTGTTGGGGAATCGGCTCATTTATTGATGACTTGTTTGGAATTGAGGATGTCTATGCTAAGTGTTGGGTTTAGAGGTAATGCTTATGTTTTTGGGCTATGGGTTGATTGTAGGAATGGAGTGGTTATCCAGAAATGGTACCATTCTTGAGTACGAAAAAAAGAGGGTAGTTAGACTCTTGACTTTCCTTAGTAATGCCCTCGGAGTCTCGTGTAACCCTTAGGGTTCTACTATGATTAATTACCTAGAATCTCTAGATACATTTATTGATCCGCTCGAGTAGCTTTCGCCACTAAGGCGGATGGTTCATTTCGCTTATGCATGAGTTGTAAAGAATCACCTTAGTAAGTACATTTGGCAACATGGTTGACATTTGTTTATTTTCAAGAGATAATTCATCTATGTTGAATACCTTCTAGTAAGTGAACGAGATCCAAGATTCACTAGTGAATTTTGGAGAGCTTGCATGAAACCATGAGTACGCAGTTATGTTTGAGCCATGTATACTAGAAGGAGAATAAGTGAAAATGGAACGAGGGGTAACAGTGAAATGGGTTCCAACTCATATTTTGGAAACAAGAATTAAGATGCTACGAAATTGTGAAGTTAAAGACGGTCAAAACACAATGGAGTTAAGCTCAAGGAAATGAGACTTAGAAGATTGAAGACTAGATTCGCGCATCATATCTCTTTTTAAGAGTATATCCTTGATCCCTCTTTTCCTGTAGAGCTTACTCACATGCTATCTTTTGTGTATATCCTCTCGGTCCTATTCTCAATCCAATTTCTGTTGCAAACCCCATAGGGAGTATGACTCATCTGTTGGTAACACATGTTGGGGCTTGAGGGTGTTCGTTGGGTTGACTAAACTTTTTGGGTTTTATAGGATATGGGTTAGTTTTAGGAAGGGATTTCCTATGACCTAAAAGGAGTCTATCATGCTTGGGTTCCTAGTAACATATATTGGTTGGGTTGTGTAATTCTTTGGGTGTCAGTCTGATGTTGATTTCGGTCTTCGGGGCTGATGCTTAGGGGGTTCTTCTCCTAATCAGGATATATGTGGCGTAGATTTCTAGTTTTGACATTGCCTAATGGGAACAAAGATTTTACTTGCTTCTGTCTTTCGACTATATCTTTAGATAGGAACAATTGGGTGTAAACGTGTGTTTGAGACATGTTATGGTTGATGGTTGCAAATGGCTGCAAGTGGTTGCTAGTGGTTGCTCGTGGATGCATTTACACATTAGGCACTAGATCGGCTCAGTCACCTTTCATATTGCATATGCATGAGTGTTTATACTTGTTTATGGATGAATTTGAATGTGTTATCATATGGATGCTGCGTTTCGATGAACGGTTGGGCACACATGTAGAATTAATATGTATCATTAGGAATCTTTTTGCATACATATTGGATGCATGGCACTATCATGGTTTGCATTTAGGAGGTCAACTGAATCAGTAGACTGCCTAATTTTGCATTAGATACGAACATGTACACATACTGTGCATATAAACATGAAAGCATTAGAAGCCTTTAAGGAAAATGGATGCCTGTGTTTGATGGCTGAGTAGATGGACGATTGGATGGTAGGATATGCATTCTCCTAGACTTGAAGATTTCGGGGACGAAATCCTTTAAGGAGGGGAGAATGTAACACCCCGTATTTCTGTTAAAACTAAAGTTGCTAATTAAATAATAAATGTGTAAAGGTGAGATGTATCTAATGTGCATACAAATAAATGTGTAAAGGGGAGATGTATCTAATGTGCATTATAATAAACGTGTAAAGGGGAGATGTATCTAATATGTCCGTATTTATATGGATTGACAAATAATGGTAAATGTTGATTAAGAAAGTAATTGTGAACATAATTGGCTTCTCTTTAGAACGGACGGCTCTGGTTTAACCTAGCTTCGTCGACGGCTCAAATTAACTTGCAACTCTATAAAAAGACCCTAGGTCTCCAACTAAATATTCACATAAAAATAAGAACTATAGCCGCCATGTTGTGGGGAGAAAACTAAGGAGAGCCTCCACTTGAAGAGACGAACAACAAATCAATTCAAAGCTAATCTATTCAACTCATATCAAAGAATAAAGCTTCAACAATGGTTCAAACAATAAATCAGCAACGCCGCAACATTTCTACAACAAAACCAATTCTTAATTCATTAGCCGTGCTATGTAAGTTCTAGTTATTTTCAGATCTAAATACTTAATTATAATATGGCGATGAAATAAAGTGAAATTGATGTAAGTTTAGCTACATTTGTGGAATGCAAAATAAGATGAATGTCATGTTTTGCGATGAAATGATAATAGTACGATGCTCGTTATGTTATTAATATACGTTTGTGATTTAATTCTATTATCATGTTGAATTGGGAATTATTAAGTACGATGTTTATTATGTTGTATAATATTAATCTATGCACGTGATTTGATTCTATTATTAGGTTGAATTGGAAATTATTTGATAAGTTTATTTCTATAAGTATGGACTTGGATTTGTGACATCTTATGAGGATTGTATAATCTATTATGCAAGTTTATGTTGTAAAGTCATGCGACCAATTGTCAAAATCTATATGTTTATGTTTATGCGAAACATATGCCATATCTCAAGTTCACACTTATCCTATGTTGTGATTAATTTGCAAGTATGTTGAATCCATGTTACCAAGTAACACATGTGTATGTTGATTAGCCTATGTCGCTAACTCACATATACGTATGTTGATTTGTCTACGTTGCAAATTAACATATGTATATGGATTAGTTCATATTGCTAATTCTCATGTATGTCGTTAATATAGCCTATGTTAAAAATACACATATATGTTGAATTGGCTTATAATTCCAAGTTCACACCTATGACATTTTAATGTTCATATTAGTCATTTTGCAAGTTCACCCCTGTAATGTTCATGATGGCTATTTTGCAAGTTCACCCCATTATGTTCATATTTATTATGTCATCAATGCCAAAATTATACCATGTCATGTTTATGCTAATTTATGCCAATTTTTTATGTTCATATTTATTATGTCATCAATGCCAAAATTATACCATGTCATGTTTATGTTAATTTATGCCAATTTGTTATGTTCATATTTATTATGTCATCAATGCCAAAATTATACCATGTCATGTTTATGCTAATTTATGCCAATTTGTGTACATAAATTAGGCTAAGATTTTAGCCTAATATGTATACAAAAAACCATGCGAACATAAATTAGGCTAAGTTGGTTAGCCTAATGTTAGATGTAACAACCCGAAAATCTGGGCCAGTTTAAAATTTTTATTTTGGCAATTTTAGCGAATTTTGATTATTTAAAATGAATTATTTTAAATAATATCTACGAGAAATTTATTTTCAACAGCATTAGAACGTATATATTATATACGTCGTCGTTAGAATATATAATAATTATATATAATTATAAAAGGAATTGAAAATGGCGCGGTAGTTCGATAATTCGATTTTAAACTTCAATTGAATGTACCGGGTGCAAAACAATCCGGATTTTAGTGAAACCAAAAACATTAGGATCTAATTGATAATATCTTTCCAGCGAATTCGACCAATCGAAATTTCATAGCGGGAATCAAAAGATATGTCCAGTTGAAAATTCTGAATAGTCGCTATGGAATTCAGGCCCTTAAAAATGGACATTTTGCAAATGACCTCGGATTTCGACGAAACCAGTTTTGTTGGGTCCGTGGTGTTAAACTATTGCTAGATTTCAAATTTCATAATTTTTCGAACCAATTTGTGAGCGTGGCAAAGGAAAACGCGTTTGACCAGTTTCAGTTGATTTTAAGCGACTGGAAATTGGCCATTTTTCTAACGGTCTCGGAATTCGACGAAACTAGTTTTGTTAGGACCGTATCGTCAATACGAAGCTAGAAAATATTTTTCTGGAATTTTTAGAGTTAGTATATCCCCCCGGTAATTTAAAATGTACGTTTAAAATTCAATATAGTGATTTAAATGTAAATTCAACGGAAACTAGTTGTAACAGCCGAATTGGCTTACAAAACATATCCCATTGTGTTCGGAATGAGGGTAATTAGCTAGGGGCGACAGTCGTTGGGTTTGATTTGAAGTTCGGACGAGTTTGAATCAATAAGAGAATTAATTAATATTAAAATTATATATGTATAACCCATTTCAAAGTCAAACCCTCATTCTCGTCTTCTATTGGTCAACGCTCGCTTCAGCGCCTCCAGGAGCGATCAAAGGCCTTAAACCTCATAACTTCTTCCCCTTCAAACTCCAAATCCATGAAATAAATTCAAGGACTCCTAAAGCGAATTCCGTTCAGATCGAAGTGCTCTCCATCTTGAACGAGTATGATCAATAATTTCTGCGTGGATTTCTCGAATTCGACGCTCAAAGAGCCGGCAGTCGCACCCATTTTTCGAGGTACCAGGGGGATTCGAACTACGCCAAACTCCTGGGGTTGGAAGAGGCTTCGAAGCTCTTTGCTGTGGTGGTTGCTGATCAGAGGGCGGTGGTGCCAAGGTGGAGCGGCGGTTTGCCCTAGATTTAAAGATTTGGGTTCGATGGTTCCAGTATTAGGAACGATGGAAGGAGGATTAAACATAGGGTTAAGTAATTAATTAATTAATTAATTTAGTTGTATATTAAATTGTCTAAAGATTAAAATGCAATAACTTTTTCAGATGGAAACGAAATCGAGTGAAACATGATGCGTTGAGATCCTCTCGACGAGCTCTTCAGCACAGAACTGACTACCATCAAAAAGGAGCTCTTCGGGAATTCAGATAAATTTCAAACCTGAACTATTCAGAAAATTCAGAAATGAAACCACGGTGAGAATTCTCTCACTTTGAATTTTCTGTTCGGTTATTTATTTCATAACTGCATATGTGAACTGTTCCCCGTCGTCCACAGACCATGGACGACTTGTTTGTTTGGTTGTATCTATATGAAATATGAAAGTGAAAATATATATATATATATATATATTGAAAGTGAAAATATATATATATATATATATTGAATGTGAAAATACCGTATATATGAAAAGTGAAATTATCGAATATATTGAAAGTGAAAATATCGAATATATTGAAAGTGAAAATATATATATATATATATATATATATATATATTGAATGTGAAAATACCGTATATATGAAAAGTGAAATTATCGAATATATTGAAAGTGAAAATATCGAATATATTGAAAGTGAATATATATATATATATTGAATGTGAAAATACCGTATATATGAAAAGTGAAATTATCGAATATATTGAAAGTGAAAATATCGAATATATTGAAAGTGAATATATATATATATTGAAAGTGAAAATATATATATATATATATATATATATATTGAATGTGAAAATACCGTATATATGAAAAGTGAAATATCGAATATATTGAAAGTGAAAATATATATATATTGAAAGTGAAAATATGATATATATATATATATATATGAAATGAAAACGATGTATATATGAAATGAAAACGATATATATATGAAATATGAAAACGTATATATATGAAATATGAAAACGTATAAATATAGAATATGAATTCGAATTGAATAAAATAGAAAATGAATTCGAATTGAACTGAATAGAAAATGAATTCGAATTGAATAAAATAGAAAATGAATTCGAATTGAATAAAATAGAAAATGAATTTGAATTGAACTGAATAGAAAATGAATTCGAATTGAATAAAATAGAAAATGAATTCGAATTGAATAAAATAGAAAATGAATTCGAATTGAACTGAATAGAAAATGAATTCGAATTGAACTGAATAGAAAATGAATTCAAATTGAATCGAATAGAAAACGATTTCGAAATGAATTGAAAACGATTTCGAAATGTATTGAATATAAACCGATTTCGAAATGAATTGAATATATAGCGATTTCGAAATGAATTGAATATATAGAGATTTCGAAATGAATTGAATATACAAAGATTTCGAAATGAATTGAATATACCAAGATTTAGAAATGAATTTGAATCGAATAGAAAACCAAATTTGAATTGAATCGAATAGAAAATGACTTTGAAACCAATTTGAATTGAGTCGAATAGAAAACGACTTTGAAGCCGAATTGAATTGAAAACGAATTCAAAATCAATTGAATGCGAAATGAAATGAATTCAAATTGAATTGAAATTTGAATTGAATAGAAATGAATTTTAACACGAATTTATAAAGAAGAATTCAATTTTGCTTTGAATTGAAATGGAAGTTGAAATGAATTTTGAAAGGAATTTAAAACGATTTATAAAATTCGTTTTAAATAGAAATCGACGAAATATATATTATATATATTATATATATAATATAATGGCCTGAATAGAACGCGCCGCGCCGCGGCAGTTCGTAAATTTCGACCATTTATCTCAAACGGACATTACGGGAGATCCGACCGTCGGATTCTCCTAAAACCGGAACCGTTGAGTTCGTATCGAAAAGAGCTTTCTAACGAATATTAGAAATTTGAAATTTAACGGTTGGATTTGGAGTTACGTCCAAATCAAATTTGAAAAAGGTCGATGTAAGTGCAGTTCGATGGCCATTGATGGAAATAGACTGTACGGACCTTGATAAAATTATTAAAAATAGTAATAATTTGTGTAAAATCATAAGAAATGATTTGGGAAGAATTGGGATGAAAAACTCCATATTTGAAAAGATAAAAATAGATTTTTATCGAAATGAACTAGTTATTAACTAGAAAAATAATCCAATGGTTAAAAATAAATAAATTGGATTAGATTTGAATTGAAATTATCAATGGATATTTTCGATATTGGATTCCGTGATTATACAGATATTGTGATGGGAATTTGGAAGATATCGATATCGTTATTCCCGATATGATATCAGGATTTGATGTTAAATATAAGTCAATACTCTCTCTATTTAAAACCTTATATTTAATGTCAAATTTGATTGATTGATGGTTTGGATTGTGCTCGACCAGTTTATGAGCAGAATATGCTTTTACATTTAGCATTGGGTTGGGTTGAAAATATCTGTGTGCTAACGCCTTGTGAAACACTTCACGATTTGACGATAAGGTGTTTAGCGATGTTGTGTTCATTTCAAATTTAACGAATGATTGTGAAATGATATTTTTCTTAAGTGAAAAGAAATGTATTCCCGATTTTGGACAGGGAATGTTTTATAAAAATGTTTTATAAAACAGAAAGGATTTCGAGGCCCAAAACCCGATGATTTCTAAAATGATTTAGAAATGTATTATATGTTACATTGTGGTTCATCGCGTATTCGATCAGTTGCTATTAATGATGTATCTGTTTGGTGGCGAAGAATTTATTCTCTTGCTTAACACCCTTCTTTGAGACGTACGAGCTCAAAGGTTATGTGATTAATAGTGACTGATCATATGCGTGAATTACTGATGTGAAGTACTATATTTTGAAAGTACTTGTGATTATTATGTTGTGAAATGATTTTCCCTACTTCGGGATATGAAATGATTTAGTATGTGGCTAATGATTCGGGTAACCCTGAGACTAAAAGTATGGGTGAGAGGGCGGTGTATGCTCTCCATGAGTGGGAGGTGCATCGTCGGTGTAGCCTACTCCTATGTGGGGTAGGTGCACATATATATATCGAGTTGCGAGGTGCGTACCCTTTGCCTTGTCGATGGGGAGCACGATATTTGGTTGCATACTTGTTTGTATGCATTGTTATGTTTTGGAATTCACATTTCCAAATGATTTGATTTGAGATCCCAAAGTGAAATCTACTTTGATATAGAAAGTTAGATATGTATTTCAAATGATTTGAAATAAGAAATCGGGAATAAAATCCAAAGGAATAATTTCTGTAAATTGAATTGGATTTAGAAAATCTAAGTGTAGTGATTAATCTAAATGGGTAGATTGGGATATTGCATGTTGATTGATGCATAGTAGATCCATATATCTATATTGATTATTGTTTATACACTGGTATTCATGGGGGTAAACCCGTTCCGCGTTAGCGGCGTGGTCCCGTGATATGCCATTTTAGTAAATAAGTTAATTATAACTGTTAGAGTTTCTCACACCAGTCCCATGACTGACCTGTAGTTTGCTTTTCCCTTGCGAACTCGGGTGCCCCTATTTTCCACACGGGCAGTCGAGTAGTTTTATTTTGCAGATGTATTAAGCAGGATTCTGGATTGAAGCTTTAAGCTGTGTCCAGGCATTTACAGTCTTCCGCTGTGTAGTTTATATTTCCGCCGTGCACTGTTTTACATTTATGTAAATTTATCTTCCGCTGTGTATTATATTTCGATATACTCTGATATTCTGTACTCTGATGTAACATTATTATGATGTTTATGGAAGTCTTCTGTTATTTGTTCTGATGTGTTGTATACCCAAAGTTAGCGTATGCGGGATTCGAGCGGTCTTGGTCGGTTTAGCGATCGATTAGGCCCGGGCGAAATCCGTGTCGTTACATTTGGTATCAGAGCTTTGGTTAAACTCAAATCTTTGGGGTACAACTCGTTAGAACTGAACAAAAGACTCATCAGAGGTAGGATTAGTAATGTCCTATAAAAGAATCCTCATTAGAGATAGAATCAGTAGCATTCTAGAATGAGTGACTCGTTAGAGATGGGGTTAGAAATGCCCCAGAATGAGTCGAGAGTTATTTGTTTATAAATAACGTATTTGTGATTATATATATAATCTGATTTTAGCAAATATGGTTTTAAATATATAAAATTATATATTTGAAAATATAATCAATTAATTGATTGATGTTTGTGTTGTTGGTTTACTTGTTTGATAATTTTAACCATTTAGCCAATTGAACCAAATAGTAAACTGTATTGAAAATTGGTCGCATTTGCTTGCATATGCATATACTTACATTGAACAGGTCATAGCAAGGAGGCTAGAGCCAGAGAATAAAATTTGTTTGCCCGACAAATAGGTACATGTTTACTACATAATTTACTGATTTGTTTGGGTGATGATGATTTTATGAGCCTATTGGCTAGCCGCTTGGCTTTTTCTTTTTCTTTTTGAGATCTGAAGGACCGGGGAAGCTATTTGAAATTCCCCAATGCTCCCGGTGCAGGGGAGGTTATGGCGAAATTTTTCAAAATTTTAGGGTGTTAGCCAAATTTTTGAAATTTTAGAAAATTCTCAGAAACTGAAAAGTTGGAGAATGAAAGCCAGATCGAATGTAGAGTTGATTAATCAAACCACTTTCAACTTTGTTCCTTTTCGGGGACGAAAAGTTTTAAGTGGGGGAGATTGTAACAACCCGAAAATCTGGGCCAGTTTAAAATTTTTATTTTGGCAATTTTAGCGAATTTTGATTATTTAAAATGAATTATTTTAAATAATATCTACGAGAAATTTATTTTCAATAGCATTAGAACGTATATATTATATACATCGTCGTTAGAATATATAATAATTATATATAATTATAAAAGGAATTGAAAATGGCGCGGTAGTTCGATAATTCGATTTCAAACTTCAATTGAATGTACCGGGTGCAAAACAATCCGGATTTTAGTGAAACCAAAAACATTAGGATCTAATTGATAATATCTTTCCAGCGAATTCGACCAATCGAAATTTCATAGCGGGAATCAAAAGATATGTCCAGTTGAAAATTCTGAATAGTCGCTATGGAATTCAGGCCCTTAAAAATGGACATTTTGCAAATGACCTCGGATTTTGACGAAACCAGTTTTGTTGGGTCCGTGGTGTTAAACTATTGCTAGATTTCAAATTTCATAATTTTTCGAACCAATATGTGAGCGTGGCAAAGGAAAACGCGTTTGACCAGTTTCAGTTGATTTTAATCGACTGGAAATTGGCCATTTTTCTAACGGTCTCGGAATCCGACGAAACTAGTTTTGTTAGGACCGTATCGTCAATACGAAGATAGAAAATATTTTTCTGGAATTTTTAGAGTTAGTATGTGCCCCCGGTAATTTAAAATGTACGTTTAAAATTCAATATAGTGATTTAAATGTAAATTCAACGGAAACTAGTTGTAACAGCCGAATTGGCTTACAAAACATATCCCATTGTGTTCGTAATGAGGGTAATTAGCTAGGGGCGATAGTCGTTGGGTTTGATTTGAAGTTCGGACGAGTTTGAATCAATAAGAGAATTAATTAATATTAAAATTATATATGTATAACCCATTTCAAAGTCAAAACCCTCATTCTCGTCTTCTATTGGTCAACGCTGGCTTCAGCGCCTCCAGGAGCGATCAAAGGCCTTAAACCTCATAACTTCTTCCCCTTCAAACTCCAAATCCATGAAATAAATTCAAGGACTCCTAAAGTGAATTCCGTTCAGATCGAAGTGCTCTCCATCTTGAACGAGTATGATCAAAAATTTCTGCGTGGATTTCTCGAATTCGACGCTCAAAGAGCCGGCAGTCGCACCCATTTTTCGAGGTACCAGGGGGATTCGAACTACGCCAAACACCTAGCGTTGGAAGAGGCTTCGAAGCTCTTTGCTATGGTGGTTGCTGATCAGAGGGCGGTGGTGCCAAGGTGGAGCGGCGGTTTGCCCTAGATTTAAAGCTTTGGGTTCGATGGTTCCAGTATTAGGAACGATGGAAGGAGGATTAAACATAGGGTTAAGTAATTAATTAATTAATTAATTTAGTTGTATATTAAATTGTCTAAAGATTAAAATGCAATAACTTTTTCAGACGGAAACGAAATCGAGTGAAACATGATGCGTTGAGATCCTCTCGACGAGCTCTTCAGCACAGAACTGACTACCATCAAAAAGGAGCTCTTCGGGAATTCAGATAAATTTCAAACCTGAACTATTCAGAAAATTCAGAAATGAAACCACGGTGAGAATTCTCTCATTTTGAATTTTCTGTTCGGTTATTTATTTCATAACTGCATATGTGAACAGTTCCCCGTCGTCCACAGACCATGGACGACTTGTTTGTTTGGTTGTATCTATATGAAATATGAAAGTGAATATATATATATATATATATATATATATATATTGAAAGTGAATATATATATATATATATATATATATGTATATTGAATGTGAAAATACCGTATATATGAAAAGTGAAATTATCGAATATATTGAAAGTGAAAATATCGAATATATTGAAAGTGAAAAAATATATATATATATATTGAATGTGAAAATACCGTATATATTGAAAGTGAAATTATCGAATATATTGAAAGTGAAAATATCGAATATATTGAAAGTGAAAATATATATATATATATATATATTGAATGTGAAAATACCGTATATATGAAAAGTGAAATTATCGAATATATTGAAAGTGAAAATATCGAATATATTGAAAGTGAAAATATATATATATATTGAAAGTGAATATATATATATATATTGAATGTGAAAATACCGTATATATGAAAAGTGAAATATCGAATATATTGAAAGTGAAAATATATATATATTGAAAGTGAAAATATGATATATATACATGAAATGAAAACGATGTATATATGAAATGAAAACGATATATATATGAAATATGAAAACGTATATATATGAAATATGAAAACGTATAAATATAGAATATGAATTCGAATTGAATAAAATAGAAAATGAATTCGAATTGAACTGAATAGAAAATGAATTCGAATTGAATAAAATAGAAAATGAATTCGAATTGAATAAAATAGAAAATGAATTTGAATTGAACTGAATAGAAAATGAATTCGAATTGAATAAAATAGAAAATGAATTCGAATTGAATAAAATAGAAAATGAATTCGAATTGAACTGAATAGAAAATGAATTCGAATTGAACTGAATAGAAAATGAATTCAAATTGAATCGAATAGAAAACGATTTCGAAATGAATTGAAAACGATTTCGAAATGAATTGAATATAAACCGATTTCGAAATGAATTGAATATATAGCGATTTCGAAATGAATTGAATATATAGAGATTTCGAAATGAATTGAATATACAAAGATTTCGAAATGAATTGAATATACCAAGATTTAGAAATGAATTTGAATCGAATAGAAAACCAAATTTGAATTGAATCGAATAGAAAACGACTTTGAAACCAATTTGAATTGAATCGAATAGAAAACGACTTTGAAGCCGAATTGAATTGAAAACGAATTCAAAATCAATTGAATGCGAAATGAAATGAATTCAAATTGAATTGAAATTTGAATTGAATAGAAATGAATTTTAACACAAATTTATAAAGAAGAATTCAATTTTGCTTTGAATTGAAATGGAAGTTGAAATGAATTTTGAAAGGAATTTAAAACGATTTATAAAATTCGTTTTAAATAGAAATCGACGAAATATATATTATATATATTATATATATAATATAATGGCCTGAATAGAACGCGTCGCGCCGCGGCAGTTCGTAAATTTCGACCATTTATCTCAAACGGACATTACGGGAGATCCGACCGTCGGATTCTCCTAAAACCGGAACCGTTGAGTTCGTATCGAAAAGAGCTTTCTAACGAATATTAGAAATTTGAAATTTGAAATTTAACGGTTGGATTTGGAGTTACGTCCAAATCAAATTTGAAAAAGGTCGCTGTAAGTGCAGTTCGATGGCCATTGATGGAAATCGACTGTACGGACCTTGATAAAATTATTAAAAATAGTAATAATTTTTGTAAAATCATAAGAAATGATTTGGGAAGAATTGGGATGAAAAACTCCATATTTGAAAAGATAAAAATAGATTTTTATCGAAATGAACTAGTTATTAACTAGAAAAATAATCCAATGGTTAAAAATAAATAAATTGGATTAGATTTGAATTGAAATTATCAATGGATATTTTCGATATTGGATTCCGTGATTATACAGATATTGTGATGGGAATTTGGAAGATATCGATATCGTTATTCCCGATATGATATCAGGATTTGATGTTAAATATAAGTCAATACTCTCTCTATTTAAAACCTTATATTTAATGTCAAATTTGATTGATTGATGGTTTGGATTGTGCTCGACCAGTTTATGAGCAGAATATGCTTTTACATTTAGCATTGGGTTGGGTTGAAAATATCTGTGTGCTAACGCCTTGTGAAACACTTCACGATTTGACGATAAGGTGTTTAGCGATGTTGTGTTCATTTCAAATTTAACGAATGATTGTGAAATGATATTTTTCTTAAGTGAAAAGAAATGTATTCCCGATTTTGGACAGGGAATGTTTTATAAAAATGTTTTATAAAACAGAAAGGATTTCGAGGCCCAAAACCCGATGATTTCTAAAATGATTTAGAAATGTATTATATGTAACATTGTGGTTCATCGCGTATTCGATCAGTTGCTATTAATGATGTATCTGTTTGGTGGCGGAGAATTTATTCTCTTGCTTAACACCCTTCTTTGAGACGTACGAGCTCAAAGGTTATGTGATTAATAGTGACTGATCATATGCGTGAATTACAGATGTGAAGTACTATAGTTTGAAAGTACTTGTGATTATTATGTTGTGAAATGATTTTCCCTACTTCGGGATATGAAATGATTTAGTATGTGGCTAAAGATTCGGGTAACCCTGAGACTAAAAGTATGGGTGAGAGGGTGGTGTATGCTCTCCATGAGTGGGAGGTGCATCGTCGGTGTAGCCTACTCCTATGTGGGGTAGGTGCACATATATATATCGAGTTGCGAGGTGCGTACCCTTTGCCTTGTCGACGGGGAGCACGATATTTGGTTGCATACTTGTTTGTATGCATTGTTATGTTTTGGAATTCACATTTCCAAACGATTTGATTTGAGATCCCGAAGTGAAATCTACTTTGATATAGAAAGTTAGATATGTATTTCAAATGATTTGAAATAAGAAATCGGGAATAAAATCCAACGGAATAATTTCTGTAAATTGAATTGGATTTAGAAAATCTAAGTGTAGTGATTAATCTAAATGGGTAGATTAGGATATTGCATGTTGATTGATGCATAGTAGATCCATATATCTATATTGATTATTGTTTATACACTGGTATTCATGGGGGTAAACCCGTTCCGCGTTAGCGGCGTGGTCCCGTGATATGCCATTTTAGTAAATAAGTTAATTATAACTGTTAGAGTTTCTCACACCAGTCCCATGACTGACCTGTAGTTTGCTTTTCCCTTGCGAACTCGGGTGCCCCTATTTTCCACACGGGCAGTCGAGTAGTTTTATTTTGCAGATGTATTAAGCAGGATTCTGGATTGAAGCTTTAAGCTGTGTCCAGGCATTTACAGTCTTCCGCTGTGTAGTTTATATTTCCGCCGTGCACTGTTTTACATTTATGTAAATTTATCTTCCGCTGTGTATTATATTTCGATATACTCTGATATTCTGTACTCTGATGTAACATTATTATGATGTTTATGGAAGTCTTCTGTTATTTGTTCTGATGTGTTGTATACCCAAAGTTAGCGTATGCGGGATTCGAGCGGTCTTGGTCGGTTTAGCGATCGATTAGGCCCGGGCGAAATCCGTGTCGTTACATTTGATATCAGAGCTTTGGTTAAACTCAAATCTTTGGGGTACAACTCGTTAGAACTGAACAAAAGACTCATCAGAGGTAGGATTAGTAATGTCCTATAAAAGAATCCTCATTAGAGATAGAATCAGTAGCATTCTAGAATGAGTGACTCGTTAGAGATGGGGTTAGAAATGCCCCAGAATGAGTCGAGAGTTATTTGTTTATAAATAACGTATTTGTGATTATATATATAATCTGATTTTAGCAAATATGGTTTTAAATATATAAAATTATATATTTGAAAATATAATCAATTAATTGATTGATGTTTGTGTTGTTGGTTTACTTGTTTGATAATTTTAACCATTTAGCCAATTGAACCAAATAGTAAACTGTATTGAAAATTGGTCGCATTTGCTTGCATATGCATATACTTACATTGAACAGGTCATAGCAAGGAGGCTAGAGCCAGAGAATAAAATTTGTTTGCCCGACAAATAGGTACATGTTTACTACATAATTTACTGATTTGTTTGGGTGATGATGATTTTATGAGCCTATTGGCTAGCCGCTTGGCTTTTTCTTTTTCTTTTTGAGATCTGAAGGACCGGGGAAGCTATTTGAAATTCCCCGATGCTCCCGGTGCAGGGGAGGTTATGGCGAAATTTTTCAAAATTTTAGGGTGTTAGCCAAATTTTTGAAATTTTAGAAAATTCTCAGAAACTGAAAAGTTGGAGAATGAAAGCCAGATCGAATGTAGAGTTGATTAATCAAACCACTTTCAACTTTGTTCCTTTTCGGGGACGAAAAGTTTTAAGTGGGGGAGATTGTAACAACCCGAAAATCTAGGCCAGTTTAAAATTTTTATTTTGGCAATTTTAGCGAATTTTGATTATTTAAAATGAATTATTTTAAATAATATCTACGAGAAATTTATTTTCAATAGCATTAGAACGTATATATTATATACGTCGTCGTTAGAATATATAATAATTATATATAATTATAAAAGGAATTGAAAATGGCGCGGTAGTTCGATAATTCGATTTCAAACTTCAATTGAATGTACCGGGTGCAAAACAATCCGGATTTTAGTGAAACCAAAAACATTAGGATCTAATTGATAATATCTTTCCAGCGAATTCGACCAATCGAAATTTCATAGCGGGAATCAAAAGATATGTCCAGTTGAAAATTCTGAATAGTCGCTATGGAATTCAGGCCCTTAAAAATGGACATTTTGCAAATGACCTCGGATTTTGACGAAACCAGTTTTGTTGGGTCCGTGGTGTTAAACTATTGCTAGATTTCAAATTTCATAATTTTTCGAACCAATATGTGAGCGTGGCAAAGGAAAACGCGTTTGACCAGTTTCAGTTGATTTTAATCGACTGGAAATTGGCCATTTTTCTAACGGTCTCGGAATTCGACGAAACTAGTTTTGTTAGGACCGTATCGTCAATACGAAGATAGAAAATATTTTTCTGGAATTTTTAGAGTTAGTATGTGCCCCCGGTAATTTAAAATGTACGTTTAAAATTCAATATAGTGATTTAAATGTAAATTCAACGGAAACTAGTTGTAACAGCCGAATTAGCTTACAAAACATATCCCATTGTGTTCGGAATGAGGGTAATTAGCTAGGGGCGACAGTCGTTGGGTTTGATTTGAAGTTCGGACGAGTTTGAATCAATAAGAGAATTAATTAATATTAAAATTATATATGTATAACCCATTTCAAAGTCAAAACCCTCATTCTCGTCTTCTATTGGTCAACGCTGGCTTCAACGCCTCCAGGAGCGATCAAAGGCCTTAAACCTCATAACTTCTTCCCCTTCAAACTCCAAATCCATGAAATAAATTCAAGGACTCCTAAAGCGAATTCCGTTCAGATCGAAGTGCTCTCCATCTTGAACGAGTATGGTCAAAAATTTCTGCGTGGATTTCTCGAATTCGACGCTCAAAGAGCCGGCAGTCGCACCCATTTTTCGAGGTACCAGGGGGATTCGAACTACGCCAAACTCCTAGCGTTGGAAGAGGCTTCGAAGCTCTTTGCTGTGGTGGTTGCTGATCAGAGGGCGGTGGTGCCAAGGTGGAGCGGCGGTTTGCCCTAGATTTAAAGCTTTGGGTTCGATGGTTCCAGTATTAGGAACGATGGAAGGAGGATTAAACATAGGGTTAAGTAATTAATTAATTAATTAATTAATTTAGTTGTATATTAAATTGTCTAAAGATTAAAATGCAATAACTTTTTCAGACGGAAACGAAATCGAGTGAAACATGATGCGTTGAGATCCTCTCGACGAGCTCTTCAGCACAGAACTGACTACCATCAAAAAGGAGCTCTTCGGGAATTCAGATAAATTTCAAACCTGAACTATTCAGAAAATTCAGAAATGAAACCACGGTGAGAATTCTCTCACTTTGAATTTTATGTTCGGTTATTTATTTAATAACTGCATATGTGAACTGTTCCCCGTCGTCCACAGACCATGGACGACTTGTTTGTTTGGTTGTATCTATATGAAATATGAAAGTGAATATATATATATATATTGAAAGTGAAAATATATATATATATATATGTATATTGAATGTGAAAATACCGTATATATGAAAAGTGAAATTATCGAATATATTGAAAGTGAAAATATCGAATATATTGAAAGTGAAAATATATATATATATATATATTGAATGTGAAAATACCGTATATATGAAAAGTGAAATTATCGAATATATTGAAAGTGAAAATATCGAATATATTGAAAGTGAATATATATATATATATTGAATGTGAAAATACCGTATATATGAAAAGTGAAATTATCGAATATATTGAAAGTGAAAATATCAAATATATTGAAAGTGAAAATATATATATATTGAAAGTGAATATATATATATATATATATATATTGAATGTGAAAATACCGTATATATGAAAAGTGAAATATCGAATATATTGAAAGTGAAAAAATATATATATTGAAAGTGAAAATATGATATATATATATATATGAAATGAAAACGATGTATATATGAAATGAAAACGATATATATATGAAATATGAAAACGTATATATATGAAATATGAAAACGTATAAATATAGAATATGAATTCGAATTGAATAAAATAGAAAATGAATTCGAATTGAACTGAATAGAAAATGAATTCGAATTGAACAAAATAGAAAATGAATTCGAATTGAATAAAATAGAAAATGAATTCGAATTGAACTAAATAGAAAATGAATTCGAATTGAATAAAATAGAAAATGAATTCGAATTGAATAAAATAGAAAATGAATTCGAATTGAACTGAATAGAAAATGAATTCGAATTGAACTGAATAGAAAATGAATTCAAATTGAATCGAATAGAAAACGATTTCGAAATGAATTGAAAACGATTTCGAAATGAATTGAATATAAACCGATTTCGAAATGAATTGAATATATAGCGATTTCGAAATGAATTGAATATATAGAGATTTCGAAATGAATTGAATATACAAAGATTTCGAAATGAATTGAATATACCAAGATTTAGAAATGAATTTGAATCGAATAGAAAACCAAATTTGAATTGAATCGAATAGAAAACGACTTTGAAACCAATTTGAATTGAATCGAATAGAAAACGACTTTGAAGCCGAATTGAACTGAAAACGAATTCAAAATCAATTGAATGCGAAATGAAATGAATTCAAATTGAATTGAAATTTGAATTGAATAGAAATGAATTTTAACACGAATTTATAAAGAAGAATTCAATTTTGCTTTGAATTGAAATGGAAGTTGAAATGAATTTTGAAAGGAATTTAAAACGATTTATAAAATTCGTTTTAAATAGAAATCGACGAAATATATATTATATATATAATATAATGGCCTGAATAGAACGCGCCGCGCCGCGGCAGTTCGTAAATTTCGACCATTTATCTCAAACGGACATTACGGGAGATCCGACCGTCGGATTCTCCTAAAACCGGAACCGTTGAGTTCGTATCGAAAAGAGCTTTCTAACGAATATTAGAAATTTGAAATTTGAAATTTAACGGTTGGATTTGGAGTTACGTCCAAATCAAGTTTGAAAAAGGTCGATGTAAGTGCAGTTCGATGGCCATTGATGGAAATCGACTGTACGGACCTTGATAAAATTATTAAAAATAGTAATAATTTGTGTAAAATCATAAGAAATGATTTGGGAAGAATTGGGATGAAAAACTCCATATTTGAAAAGATAAAAATAGATTTTTATCGAAATGAACTAGTTATTAACTAGAAAAATAATCCAATGGTTAAAAATAAATAAATTGGATTAGATTTGAATTGAAATTATCAATGGATATTTTCGATATTGGATTCCGTGATTATACAGATATTGTGATGGGAATTTGGAAGATATCGATATCGTTATTCCCGATATGATATCTGTTGGTTTCATGATTTGATGTTAAATATAAGTCAATACTCTCTCTATTTAAAACCTTATATTTAATGTCAAATTTGATTGATTGATGGTTTGGATTGTGCTCGACCAGTTTATGAGCAGAATATGCTTTTACATTTAGCATTGGGTTGGGTTGAATATATCTGTGTGCTAACGCCTTGTGAAACACTTCACGATTTGACGATAAGGTGTTTAGCGATGTTGTGTTCATTTCAAATTTAACGAATGATTGTGAAACGATATTTTTCTTAAGTGAAAAGAAATGTATTCCCGATTTTGGACAGGGAATGTTTTATAAAAATGTTTTATAAAACAGAAAGGATTTCGAGGCCCAAAACCCGATGATTTCTAAAATGATTTAGAAATGTATTATATGTTACATTGTGGTTCATCGCGTATTCGATCAGTTGCTATTAATGATGTATCTGTTTGGTGGCGGAGAATTTATTCTCTTGCTTAACACCCTTCTTTGAGACGTACGAGCTCAAAGGTTATGTGATTAATAGTGACTGATCATATGCGTGAATTACTGATGTGAAGTACTATATTTTGAAAGTACTTGTGATTATTATGTTGTGAAATGATTTTCCCTAATTCGGGATATGAAATTATTTAGTATGTGGCTAAAGATTTGGGTAACCCTGAGACTAAAAGTATTGGTGAGAGGGCGGTGTATGCTCTCCATGAGTGGGAGGTGCATCGTCGGTGTAGCCTACTCCTATGTGGGGTAGGTGCACATATATATATCGAGTTGCGAGGTGCGTACCCTTTGCCTTGTCGATGGGGAGCAAGATATTTGGTTGCATACTTGTTTGTATGCATTGTTATGTTTTGGAATTCACATTTCCAAACGATTTGATTTGAGATCCCGAAGTGAAATCTACTTTGATATAGAAAGTTAGATATGTATTTCAAATGATTTGAAATAAGAAATCGGGAATAAAATCCAAAGGAATAATTTCTGTAAATTGAATTGGATTTAGAAAATCTAAGTGTAGTGATTAATCTAAATGGGTAGATTGGGATATTGCATGTTGATTGATGCATAGTAGATCCATATATCTATATTGATTATTGTTTATACACTGGTATTCATGGGGGTAAACCCGTTCCGCGTTAGCGGCGTGGTCCCGTGATATGCCATTTTAGTAAATAAGTTAATTATAACTGTTAGAGTTTCTCACACCAGTCCCATGACTGACCTGTAGTTTGCTTTTCCCTTGCGAACTCAGGTGCCCCTATTTTCCACACGGGCAATCGAGTAGTTTTATTTTGCAGATGTATTGAGCAGGATTCTGGATTGAAGCTTTAAGCTGTGTCCAGGCATTTACAGTCTTCCGCTGTGTAGTTTATATTTCCGCTGTGCACTGTTTTACATTTATGTAAATTTATCTTCCGCTGTGTATTATATTTCGATATACTCTGATATTCTGTACTCTGATGTAACATTATTATGATGTTTATGGAAGTCTTCTGTTATTTGTTCTGATGTGTTGTATACCCAAAGTTAGCGTATGCGGGATTCGAACGGTCTTGGTCGGTTTAGCGATCGATTAGGCCCGGGCGAAATCCGTGTCGTTACATTAGACGGGGTAACGTTGGGTTAAAAATGGTAATTTTAGGAAGACTGCCATAAATTAGTCATTAATCACATAAGTGATTGATGTCATAAATGGCGTTAATTATATACCTAAATTAATGAGATTTATTGAGAATAAATGTGGCAGTAATTTGAATTTGAATAATTTACATAAATAAAATGTAAATTAGAAAAACACGATTATGCTTAACCCGAGGTTGGATTGAGTTGTGACGTAAACCTGCCCGGACCCGCCCGGCTGTCCAGTTGTCACAACAATACCTATCCAATATGAGAGGTTAAGGCAAGTGAGCCCAATAAAGACCCGAGGTTAGACTAAGTTGTGGCGTAGGACTGTCCGGAACCAACCGGCATACAGGCAGCCACAACAATACCTGTCTAATGTGAGTGGTTGGTGCTTTAATTAATAAATTAAGGCTAAGTCGGGATTGAGAGGGTTAAGTCAATTAAATTAATACTAAACCAAATTCAACATGTTAACAAAAATGATGGGTGGGGTTAGGTTAATTTGGACACTTAACCAATTTAATATGTTGACTAGGGGAGTGGGTAAGGTTAAGCAAATGTTTAACCATTATAACATGATTAACTGGACTAGTGATCAAGGTTAAGTTAATTAGAACACTTAACCATAGAAACATGTTAGTTAGATAAGTGATTGAGGTTAAGTAAGTTAGAAACACTTAACCAATATAACATGAATAACCAGGGTTAAGGCCGCTTAACCAGTATAACAAGATGGGTGACTGGGGTTAGGTTAACAGGAAACACTTAACCGCTGTAACAGGTTAGTTAAACAGATGGTGAGGTTATGTTAACACCAGGAGGCAACACTTAACCAGAGTAACATGATAAGTAGGAGGGTTAAGTTAACTGGAATTTATTAATGACACTTAACCACAACAACCTGAGGAACACGTGGGGTTAAGTTAACAATTAAAAACACTTAACTAATATGATATGAGGAATGGGCGGGTTAAATTAACATGAATAAACAAACACTTAACCATAAAATAAATATGATTGAATCAGTGGAAGGGTTAAGTAACTTTCAGGGTTGGTGGGTAATATCAATAAATATAGGCCCACAAACTTAACCGTTAATGAACATGCTTGAATCGGTGGGAGGGTTAAGTACATCACGGGTAGGTAGGTAATATCTGTATATATAGGCCCACAGACTTGACCAATAGGAAACCCTAGAAACGGGGACCCATTTCAGCAGTAACCCAATTAGGTATCAATGATACCCTGAACTAGGCAGGGTGGGGCACCATTACTGGGCTGATTGTAAGCGGTCAAAGCGATGGTGGTTGGTGCACAGTTTGGGTTCTAACGGAGTGCGGGCGTGCACACACTCCGGAGCAGACAAGTCAGGGGACTGGGGCATCAGTAGTATACCCTATGCATTCTAGGAATTGTGTGTCGGGCCGCCACTATGGGACTTGATACACCCCATGGTGGGACCAGCATAGGTATCTACAATCGAATAGGGCCGTATGACACACGCGACACAAGCGTACAGATAGTGAGCCGATCGATAGGGTAGTAAGGGTACATCTAACATCTTCATAGCAATTGGTCTGATTGAGGTGGAATCCTCATACTAGATGTATACCTAAAGGCTACCACAACTGCGGGGATTGGGATCGCGTTGCAATATTAATATTTGATATAAATGACTAGTTAGGACACTAGTTAGGTGGTGCAGAGCAATTAGATATCATTTTAATGGTGAAGCCTAAGAAACCTTGCGATGTTATTCTTGATAGAAACCATGCGATGTAATACTTGATAGGAATTATGAAATGTTATACTTGATTTATCATGCCTGTAGCTTACCTTGCCATCATGCTTATGTTTACTTTCAATTTATTCATGCCATGTTATCTTTACCTATTTTTATGCTGAAAGTCACTAGGACTTACTCAGTCTTTATGACTAACTCGTTTTGTTTCACCTCTTTTTCTTCCGTTCCCCCCCCCCACCCCCCACAGGTTCACAGGGTGGGAATACAGCTTAGTTCGGATCTTACTAAGCCCCAAGGCTCTTTCATGTAAGGCTTGGATTCCTCTTAGCTATGGCTTGCTTTGCTTTATTGGGGAATACTACAGTTTATTTTTATGCTTCTTTGTTTTTGAGCAAGACAGATATTTTAGCTATGTATTTGGGTATTGGAAGTTGATAGGCTTTTATTGTAAATAATTCTACTTAATAAATGATTTGAAGTACTTCTACTTTATTTCCGCTGTTTTATATATGCCTGTCTTGTAATATTTCTGTTCCAATACCCATAATGCTCCATTTAAGTTAAGGCATTCCCTTTGTGAGTGACCTTAACGGATGTGGGGTGTTACATTTGGTATCAGAGCAGAAGGTTACCAGACTGGGCAAAAGCTTTTAAAAACCTTCTGAAATTATTTTCGTAACGTTTACAAAGAAGCATTTTTCTAAAGAAAAGTTTTGTTTTATGAAAGGCATATTCCCCAAAGTCACATGCACTATCTTTTGATTCTCTCTTTGAATCTTTTCTTTCCCCTCTTTTCACCATAGTTCTGTAGGCGTACGACTCATGTCAGAGGGCAAAGAAGTGCCTAACCTCCATCTGTAGCCGCAGTAGTTCCATCTGCGTCTAACTTATTTCAAGCTTTGTAGAATTGCAGTGCGATGGAGGTAGCTTCCGAGAAAACTTGTCAACAAGCTATACAAGGATAGTAAGATTATCCAAGAAGGAGGAAAAAGGTGAAAGGACAGAGGCCAAAGTGAAAGGAATAAGTAAAACCCATAACAAGAGAGAGTATCTTTAGTATGGTAAGAAGGGACGTGTAGTTAAGTATTATAGGACAAGGGCAAAAGACAAGTTCGTCGAGAGGGCAATTGTATGCTCTCACTACTAGCATACCTAAGAGAGGTGGTAACGTTTCTGTTAAAGATTTAGCTTTTCTTTTCTATCATCCCACTAGAACTTTGTTTTTGTACATCGCATCCTTTTAATTATGCTTCGATAGTTGAGTCTCTGCACCTTAGTACTAGCGTAGTAGAGGATCCCATTTTTGTCTCAAATCCTATAGGGGAATCGGCTCATTTATTGATGACTTGTTTGGATTTGAGGATGTCTATGCTAAGTGTTGGGTTTAGAGGTAATGCTTATGTTTTTAGGCTATGGGTTGATTGTAGGAATGGAGTGGTTATCCAGAAATGGTACCATTCTTGAGTACGAAAAAATAGGGTAGTTAGACTCTTGACTTTCCTTAGTAATGCCCTCGGAGTCTCGTGTAACCCTTAGGGTTCTACCATGATTAATTACCTAGAATCTCTAGATACATTTATTGATCCGCTCGAGTAGCGTTCGCCACTAAGGCGGATGGTTCATTTTGCTTATGCATGAGTTGTAAAGAATCACCTTAGTAAGTACATTTGGCAACATGGTTGACATTTTTTTAATTTCAAGATATAATTCATCTATGTTGAATACCTTCTAGTAAGTGAACGAGATCCAAGATTCACTAGTGAATTTTGGAGAGCTTGCATGAAACCATGAGTACGCAGTTATGTTTGAGCCAAGTATACTAGAAGGAGAATAAGTGAAAGTGGAACGAGGGGTAACAGTGAAATGGGTTCCAACTCATATTTTGGAAACAAGAATTAAGATGCTACGAAATTGTGAAGTTAAAGACGGTCAAAACACAATGGAGTTAAGCTCAAGAAAATGAGACTTAGAAGATTGAAGGCTAGATTCGCGCATCATATCTCTTTTTAAGAGTATATCCTTGATTCCTCTTTTCCTGTAGAGCTTACTCACATGCTATCTTTTGTGTATATCCTCTCGGTCCTATTCTCAATCCAAATTCTGTTGCAAACCCCATAGGGAGTATGACTCATCTGTTGGTAATACATGTTGGGGCTTGAGGGTGTTCGTTGGGTTGACTAAACTTTTTGGGTTTTATAGGATATGGGTTAGTTTTAGGAAGGGATTTCCTATGACCTAAAAGGAGTCTATCATGCTTGGGTTCCTAGTAACATATATTGGTTGGGTTGTGTAATTCTTTGGGTGTCAGTCTGATGTTGATTTCGGTCTTCGGGGCTGATGCTTAGGGGGTTCTTCTCCTAATCAGGATATATGTGGCGTAGATTTCCAGTTTTGACATTGCCTAATGGGCACAAAGTTTTTACTTGCTTCTGTCTTTCGACTATATCTTTAGATAGGAACAATTGGGTGTAAACATGTGTTTGAGACATGTTATGATTGATGGTTGCAAATGGCTGCAAGTGGTTGCTAGTGGTGGCTCGTGGATGCATTTACACATTAGGCACTAGATCGGCTCAGTCACCTTTCATATTGCATATGCATGAGTGTTTATACTTGTTTATGGATGAATTTGAATGTGTTATCATATGGATGCTGCATTTCGATGAATGGTTGGGCACACATGTAGAATTAATATGTATCATTAGGAATCTTTTTGCATACATATTGGATGCATGGCACTATCATGGTTTGCATTAAGGAGGTCAACTGAATCAGTAGACCGCCTAATTTTGCATTAGATACGAACATGTACACACACTGTGCATATAAACATGAAAGCATTAGAAGCCTTTAAGGACAATGGATGCCTGTGTTTGATGGCTGAGTAGATGGACGATTGGATGGTAGGATATGCATTCTCCTAGACTTGAAGATTTCGGGGACGAAATCGTTTAAGGAGGGGAGAATGTAACACCCCGTATCTCTGTTAACACTAAAGTTGCTAATTAAATAACAAATGTGTAAAGGTGAGATGTATCTAATGTGCATACAAATAAATGTGTAAAGGGGAGATGTATCTAATGTGCATAATAATAAACATGTAAATGGGAGATGTATCTAATATGTACGTTGGATTGACAAATAATGGTAAATGTTGATTAAGAAAGTAATTGTGAACATAATTGGCTTCTCTTTAGAACGGACGTCTCTGGTTTAACCAAGCTTCATCGACGGATCAAATTAACTTGCAACTCTATAAAAAGACCCTAGGTCTCCAACTAAATATTCACATAAAAATAAGAACTGTAGCCGCCATGCTGTCGGGAGAAAACTAAGGAGAGCCTCCACTTAAAGAGACAAACAACAAATCAATTCAAAGCTAATCTATTCAACTCATATCAAAGAAAAAAGCTTCAACAATGGTTCAAACAATAAATCAGCAACGCCGCAACATTTCTACAACAAAACCAATTCTTAATTCATTAGCCGTGATATGTAAGTTCTAGTTATTTCCAGATCTAAATACTTAATTATAATATGGCGATGAAATAAAGTGAAATTGATGTAACTTTAGCTACATTTGTGGAATGCGAAATAAGATGAATATCATGTTTTGCAATGAAATGATAATAGTACGATGCTCGTTATGTTATTAATATACGTTTGTGATTTAATTCTATTATCTTGTTGAATTGGGAATTATTAAGTACGATGTTTGTTATGTTGTATAATATTAATCTATGCCAGTGATTTGATTCTATTATTAGGTTGAATTGGAAATTATTTGATAAGTTTATTTGTATAAGTATGGACTTGGATTTGTGACATCTTATGAGGATTGTGTAATCTATTATGCAAGTTTATGTTGTAAAGTCATGCGACCAATTGTCAAAATCTATATGTTTATGTTTATGCGAAACATATGCCATATCTCAAGTTCACACTTATCATATGTTGTGATTAATTTGCAAGTATGTTGAATCCATGTTACCAAGTAACACATGTGTATGTTGATTAGCCTATGTCTCTAACTCACATATACGTATGTTGATTTGTCTACGTTGCAAATTAACGTATGTATATGGATTAGTTCATATTGCTAATTCTCATGTATGTCGTTAATATAGCTTATGTTAAAAATACACATATATGTTTAATTGGCTTATAATTGCAAGTTCACACCTATGACATTTTAATGTTCATATTAGTCATTTTGCAAGTTCACCCCTGCAATGTTCATGATGGCTATTTTGCAAGTTCACCACATTATGATCATATTTATTATGTCATCAATGCCAAAATTATACCATGTCATGTTTATGCTAATTTATGCCAATTTGTTATGTTCATATTTATTATGTTATCAATGCCAAAATTATACCATGTCTTGTTTATGTTAATTTATGACAATTTGTTATGTTCATATTTATTATGTCATCAATGCCAAAATTATACCATGTCATGTTTATGCTAATTTATGCCAATTTGTGTACATAAATTAGGCTAAGCTTTTATCCAAAAATGTATACCAAAAACCATGCGAACGTAAATTAGGCTAAGTTGGTTAGCCTAATGTTAGACGGGGTAACGTTGGGTTAAAAATGGTAATTTTAGGAAGACTGCCATAAATTAGTCATTAATCACATAAGTGATTGATGGCATAAATGGCGTTAATTATATACCTAAATTAATGAGATTTATTGAGAATAAATGTGGCAGTAATTTGAATTTGAATAATTTACATAAATAAAATGTAAATTAGAAAAACACGATTATGCTTAACCCGAGGTTGGATTGAGTTGTGACGTAAACCTGCCCGGACCCGCCCGGCTGTCCAGTTGTCACAACAATACCTATCCAATGTGAGAGGTTAAGGCAATTGAGCCCAATAAAGACCCGAGGTTAGACTGAGTTGTGGCGTAAGACTGCCCGGAACCAACCGGCATACAGGCAGCCACAACAATACCTGTCTAATGTGAGTGGTTGGTGCTTTAATTAATAAATTAAGGCTAAGTCAAGATTGAGAGGGTTAAGTCAATTAAATTAATACTAAACCAAATTCAACATGTTAACTAAAATGATGGGTGGGGTTAGGTTAATTTGGACACTTAACCAAATTAATATGTTGACTAGGGGAGTGGGTAAGGTTAAGCAAATGTTTAACCATTATAACATGATTAACTGGACTAGTGATTGAGGTTAAGTTAATTAGAACACTTAACCATAGAAACATGTTAGTTAGACAAGTGATTGAGGTAAAGTAAGTTAGAAACACTTAACCAATATAACATGAATAACTAGGGTTAAGGTCGCTTAACCAGTATAACAAGATGGGTGACTGGGGTTAGGTTAACAGGAAACACTTAACCGCTGTAACATGTTAGTTAAACAGATGGTGAGGTTAAGTTAACACCAGGAGGTAACACTTAACCAGAGTAACATGATAAGTAGGAGGGTTAAGTTAACTGAAATTTATTAATGACACTTAACCACACCAACCTGAGGAACACGTGGGGTTAAGTTAACAATTAAAAACACTTAACTAATATGCTATGAGGAATGGGCGGGTTAAATTAACATGAATAAACAAACACTTAACCATAAAATAAATATGATTGAATCAGTGGAAGGGTTAAGTACATATCAGGGTTGGTGGGTAATATCAGTAAATATAGGCCTACAAACTTAACCGTTAATGAACATGCTTGAATCAGTGGGAGGGTTAAGTACATCACGGGTAGGTGGGTAATATCTGTATATATAGGTCCACAGACTTAACCAATAGGAAACCCTAGTAATGGGGACCCATTTCAGCAGTAACCCAATTAGGTATCAATGATACCCTGAACTAGGCAGGGTGGGGCACGATTACTGGGCTGATTGTAAGCGGTCAAAGCGACGGTGGTTGGTGCACAGTGTGGGTTCTAACGGAGTGCGGGCGCGCACACACTCCGTAGTAGACAAGTCAGGGCACTGGGGCATTAGTAGTATACCCTATGCATTCTAGGAATTGTGTGTCGGGCCGCCACTATGGGACTTGATACACCCCATGGTGGGACCAGCATAGGTATCTACAATCGAATAGGGCCGTATGACACACGCGACACAGGCGTACAGATAGGGAGCCGATCGATAGGGTAGTAAGGGTACATCTAACATCTTCATAGCAATTGGTTTGATTAAGGTGGAATCCTCATACTAGATGTATACCTAAAGGCTACCACAACTGCGGGGATTGGGATCGCGTTGCAATATTAGCATTTGATATAAATGACTAGTTAAGACACTAGTTAGGTGGTGCAGAGCAATTAGATATCATTTTAATGGTGAAGCCTAAGAAACCTTGCGATGTTATTCTTGATAGAAACCATGCGATGTAATACTTGATAGGAATTATGGGATGTTATACTTGATTTATCATGCCTGTAGCTTACCTTGCCATCATGCTTATGTTTACTTTCAATTTATTCATGCCATGTTATCTTTACCTATTTTTATGCTGAAAGTCACTAGGACTTACTCAGTCTTTATGACTGACTCGTTTTGTTTTGCCTCTTTTTCTTCCGTTTCCCCCCCCCCCCTCCTAGGTTCACAGGGTGGGAATACAGCTTAGTTCGGACCTTACTAAGCCCCAAGGCTCTTTCATGTAAGGTTTGGATTCCTCTTGGCTATGGCTTGCTTTGCTTTATTGGGGAATACTACAGATTATTTTTATGCTTCTTTGTTTTTGAGCAAGACAGATATTTTAGCTATGTATTTGGGTATTGGAAGTTGATGGGCTTTTATTGTAAACAATTCTACTTAATAAATGATTTGAAGTACTTCTACTTTACTTTCCGCTATTTTATATATGTCTGTCTTGTAATATTTCTGTTCCAGTACCCATAATGCTCCATTGAAGTTAAGGCATTCCCTTTGTGAGTGACCTTAACGGATGTGGGGTGTTACAATATGCTCAAAACTGAACTACAAGCAATTGTTCAACCTTCTCACCAACTTGTATCTGGCTTGGAATCACATTTCCGCTATTACTAGGTGCAAACTTATGACCTTCTCACTTGCTCAGGAAAGTGTCTTTAACTTATACATTCATCAATTTATTATCCAAGTATATCAAATGTTTGTACTAATACACAAAACACAAGTAAGCACTATAGACATTTCATATGTAACACACCTCGATACTATTAACCCTACTAAGCGCAAATGACGCCCTACGAAAGCCTATAAGACAAATTTTTAATGAAATGTGCCAAAGACGTGCACTGTGTCATGACAAAGCCATAATGAAAGAAAAACGTTTACGCTGAAATATATAATCGAGCATCAAGTAATATTGTTATAGGTCCTGCCTCTGTTCATAAACACCATCATTAGAAAATATTACATGCGACAAGTGATATGCTAAGTACCTCACATCTTACATAGTCATTTACGAAAGGATTGTAAAATAAACGCATCTCCAAGATGGAGAACACCCATACCCCAATGCTAGAAATTTCATATGAGTATAACCTAACTCTTAATCAAAAGCTTCTTATTTATTAGACAAGGAAGAAATTACAGAATGATGAATCACAGTGCATAAAAGTCCATCGACCTTTCGCATCTTTCCTATGACCATGTATGAATCGTCCGAGGGTTTAGGCTGCAAATTCAAAGCTCGGTCGAAAGCCCTGCCCATTTCACGAAGATTTCTGTTTTTCTTTTTCAAGTCAAAAGCATCTTTACATAATGCCTATTTCTCCTTTTGTAATTTCTTAATTTTGGAAGTATAAATATCAATATGACGAGAGTTATCCTCAACACTTTTCCTGTCATAAAAGCCTTTCGTGTTGGCCTTTGTCTTTCTATGCCACCCAGCGATAAGGGAATGATCCAGTCCAAAGGGAAAATCCCTTATCTCCAGATTTGAGAACTCAAACTCCATTGAAGCTCACAAGAGTTCAGGTGTGGAAGTTTCAAGAGTACATCCAAAGATAGATTTCCATTCTTTACATTTAGTTAATACATCATCACAAACTGCCACTAAGTCAGCGACTTGACAATGGAGTTCGTCCTTTTCTCCATCAAAATCGATAGAATGATTTGTCTTTATATCCCTCTTCACTTCGAGGATGTCTTTATCCTTTTGATTTATCTGAGCCTCCAATATACCTATTTGTTCTTTCAAGCGTCGTGCAAATGGTTCCCCGGACAGGACAGATCTGTCATCAGTATCGCTAAGAGAGTCCCCTAGAAAGTCTCCTGGGCGCGGAGTAAATCGAACACCCTTATCTACGTGAAAGGAAATGTCTTCAAGTGAATTTTCCTGTTCATGTAAACAAATGAGCTACCGCTTGTAGGATCAATTTTTAGAAAATAAATATCAATATTTGAACCATAGAACTACCTACAACAGAAAGAAAGCGAATACAAATGCAACTCATGTCCATACAAATTAACGTCAACTACAGGGGGTATAACAAATTAATTTTTCTCTCCAAACTCCCTTCTTAATTTCGCATGGTGGGCCCTAAGTTTCTTTAATATTATCTCCCTATCATCCCTCAAGAAGTTAAAAGATGGCTGAGGATACTTCATATAAATATGATTGAGCTCTCTCAAAAAGCATTCTCTGCCGGATTTATAGGAACGTTTTGTGAGGAATTCCCTCCTCAGCCTAGAGAGAGAATGCAGATCATCCTTCAAAACGGAATAATTATTGGAAACAGAATCTTCATCACCATAAGAATGAGTTATTAAGGGTCGATTCCCACAAGTAAAGAATAAATTCAAGAATGAAGGTTCATACCGGAGGAATCGGGGAAACCGTACGTATTGTCTGTCCCTTCTCACCAGGTTCTAGGAGATCAACCTCTTTGGCAAACCCACCATATCCATATGAAGTAACTGAAACATGAGGCGAATTAGAACTCGTGAGGCCCATGAAGTCACTTACGAACACAGAAAGCATACCTTCCTCTTTGCTATCCTTATCATGCCCATACTTAGAGTCAAAATTGTTGTTATGATCACCTATATCGTCGCCTCCTATATGTAAAATTGGAATTTTGTCATTACTAGACACTGAATAATCGGGCAGCTCTTCAACAAATAGAAGGTCCTCAACCCTCGCCTGTTTCCCTTTGGAAGCTTCGATGTCTTGTTCTACCATCCTAACTCTCCCTAAGATCCTGCCCTGAAGGGATGGATGGATGGAAGGAAAATCCATGTCTGGAAACTTGCCACGGTTATCGCGATAGACTAAGGAGAGAGCCATTTCATAATATTCTGGCACCATGTATGGAAGATGTTCCCTCAAAAACAAGAAAATCCGGTCATGAGTCTCGTAAATTATCCGTTTAGCATTAGAAAGAATTTTCCCCTTTGTTCTCAACCTCCTTGCATGCTCTACCAACATATCCGACTGATCACGTTTAAAGGTCGAAGCTTCAGCAGTTTTCTCAGCTGAACACAGGCTTCCTCGTTATTTCTCCTCGTGAAAGTTTTGTCATAGATCTTAGACTTTAATGCAGCTTTCTCTTCTTGGAGCTCTTTTGTCTCATGAGATAATGAGGCCACCGTTGCCTCGGCAACATATCATCCTCTGGATATCTAAAAATGGAACAATTTAATGTTAGCCCTTACATAAAGAAAATGGATGAAGAGTTTAGGAAAACAAGAGTATCAACCACGAGTTGTCGCTTAACAAGATGAAGACAAAAATCAGACCAATCTGTGAAAGCAAATTCTGGAATATCGGAAGCATCAACAGAAGGTAGGACAGATCTGACAATACTATCAAAGTCCATGGTCGATATAAGGAGGATTTACGAGGTCACATAGTTGATAAGAAAGGGAGAGTGGCTCACACTCTCTCAAATCCGAAACTCCCTGAGAGTCGGTTCTCAAAAAGCCAGCAACAAAGTCACTTCCTGTGGACTCCACCGAAGAAGGACACGTGTTAGGAGAGATTCTAGGAAAAGGGGAAAGGGAAGGGGGAAGGACAATAATCGATGACTAGATGACTCAACGATTTCATCACCAAAAGGACAGGAGATAAAATTTGCCCTTTTATGTCCCTTGGTAGAACCACTACAGGTAGCCGAAGCTGTCCTCTTTTTAGGCAAAGACTTAAGATGGGTAGAGGCAGTGGGAGACAGGTGTGAATCACCCCAAGAAACGCTGAATGTTAGAGAGAATGTTGTCCTAGGAAATTTTGACCTAATTGTAAATGGGCATGTTCGCAAAGAGATTCCAAAGATAATAGAGCAGAATTCTGACTCAAATCATCAGGAACTCCACCCACAGAATCAACAACTTGAAGCTCCTTCGCTCCAAGATTCTACTCCTTTGAACAAAGCCCATCTGACTTGCTCAAACTAGAGTCACCAATTTGTGGGATTTCAGGGATAGTCCTGCCAGGTGATATCGTAACATAAACATATGTTTTAATCTCATTTCCATTTGATAAGTGCATACAAACTACATATAAGCGAATGAATGATGTAGAGTTTATTAACCCATTAGATAATTATATTGACTGCAAAGATCGATGTTGATAATTTAGATTTCTTTTTATCAAAAACTAGTTGTCTATACGAATCCTGCTTCCCAGACCCCAATAATAATTGGGGATAGACACAGTTTATTGAAATCACCATTCAATATCGTCTCAAACGGTTATTGGTAGTTTAATCTACACTGAGGCAATTGAATCACAATTCAGGGCATAGTACAAACCAACGATTAAGGTTAAAGCAAGAAAACTTACGATTAGTTAAGCTTGAAATCTCAAAGAGTAGCATGGTGAATCTCGATGAATAGTAACCTCGTTTGAGTAAAATGTTATGCAGGAAAAAGGAAGAAAAGAAGATTATTTTTTTGGCAAGAGCTCGCCTTTTCATCTCCACCACACATCTAAAATCAAATCAAGAACATGACTCATACTGGAAAAGCAAAATATCAGGAATCTTGTATGGTTGAAAACCTTACAGCCCCTCAGTTGAGAAAAGCTTAACTTGAAAAGTCGAAAACACCACTTCACTAGGAGGGGGGCTAATTTTACTACCAAAATTAACTCCGAAACCAGTTGACGCTGAAGGGGTATCTGATGACCGCAAGCACATAAGAATTCTTAAAAAAAAAAAAGCAGAGTCAAACACTAGAAGGAACCAAGAGCAGGAAGGAATGATCGGAGAGAATCATAAACCAGTACCTTCCCAGGAAAAAGAAACTCAAAAGCTACAGAATACCGACAAGATCTATCCGGTAGTGCCCATCCGACAAGGTCAATCCGGCAGGGGATCCAGTAGTGTCAATTCGGCAGGAGGATCCTATAGCGAAAGGTCGTCCAAGTCGGAAGCTAAGAAAGAGGGAGCCAAGAGCTCCGCTAATTGACACCCGGACGGATGGAAGGGGTTTCTGTATTAACCTGTTTGATACCGATACATCAGGAGGCGAAGACAAAAAGAGTATTAAGCCAAAAGCACATAGAGATTATATGGAATAGGATTTCGAAACATCTACTGCATAAACACTGAAAGGTTATATCGATAGACAACAGACAAATCACCTGGGGCAACCTTCCGGAAGATCAGGCTATACCCGGAAACTCCCCTGGAAGGTAAATCGGAAACCCAGAAGGGATACAGGCTATCCATACTAGTCTACTTAATATAGACACCGACAGTGGTTCCAAACAGGTAGCTATCTACATACATCATGAGGGCAAGCTCCTCTAAGTATTCACGGGAAAACTGAAAGCCTACATCCAGAAACTTATAACCGAGAGCATACCACTGAGAGCTCATATCAATCTCAATAAAGCCTTAACTGACCGGAACCTTCACTACGGAATCTATAATCAGCACCACAAAGCGGTCGGAAATCAAAACATCTGAATCCAAGGAAGAAAGCGGTCGATAGAGGCTCCTGCAGGCCCAACGCCCCAATAGCAGAAGGGGCCCCGAATTCTCTATAAATAAGACCCCAAGGGTCACATTTTAAGGACTTATTCTTATTCTTGTACTCTTTCTCTCTAGAGTAAACCCTAATCCTTAGATAGATTTGGGGATTTCTTCTATTATGTTCAGGTATTCTAAATTAAAAATCAATAAAGAGCGAATCAATACTTACGACATTTTCTTATGAGTTTGACAAGTTATTTCTTAGTTATCGTTGCCACAACTTATTGTTTGTTCCATACATGTGCATGAACCCTTTACCCAGCCTTTCCTCGAATTGAGTGAAACATCCCTTCCTATGAGCTTAGACCCTTCAGCAAGCTTGGTGCAGAACCCCTTCCTACCAACCATTAAGTCCTTTATCAAGGGTTTTATTTAGGGATCCTTCTTCCCAAGGTAACCGTTGGTTCTTGAATCGCTTAAGCGTGATACTCATCACATCGAAAGAAGAGTAATTATCCTTTCGGATTCCAGGCCTTGATACCTAGGAAACGACGAACAAACTCAAACTTGCGAAGGCTAAACAACCTAATTTTCCTTAGAACCACTTCCATAGACCTATTTCCAGTGTTGACAAAAAATATCGTTAACATAACTCAATATTTTAAAATTTCAGGATTAAACAATATTCAAATCATATCAGAACGGTTAATATTTTATTAAATAAACGTTATCGTTTATTAAAGAATTCCATAATGACTATTTGAAATTTTAAACTAGACATAACTTACAATTTGTAAGCTAAAATCTTGATTTTTCTCTTTCATTAGAATAATATCATCTAATAGATTCAAACGTTTATTATTTCACAGAAATCCGACTTATATCGGATCCTGTATATTCCATTAAAGTTCAAAACTAAATATTACGTACTGCCTCATCGTTTCGAGCTTTTTTTTAAAAAAAACTGGGTAAACTGCCTAGTTAAAAACCTGAACACGTACTCAACGTGAGAAAATGATAGGAAAAAAGAGTGCGGTGCTTTATTGATAACCCATCAATAAAAAGTACATAAGTATGTAGGCAATTAAACATCAAATAACCTTATTTGCCCAAAAACTCAAAGAGAATAAAAATAAAAAGAGACAGGCCAACAAGCCCAAGCCCGATAGGTTCAACATATCCACACGTTAGCCAAACAACATACTGACATACCCCAAAAATCACGGGAGATCAAAAGGAAATAAACAATTGAACATATGCCGAATCCCTAATTTCAAGCTTTCATGGCGGCGAGCAACTTCAACCAGGATCAAAACTTTGGAACCCCCAATTTTTCAGGATCTTCGTATGCCGCTCTATTCTTCATTTCGATTTCGTCATAAGTCATTTAATTTCCATTTCTATAAATTCCCATCTTTTGAATTTATCCATAACTCCATTACCATGAAAGCGTGAGTTTCTTTCTGCCTAAATATGGTAAATAGTTGTGGCCATACTGGAGATCGCTAAATCCTTGGATATGTCGTTTGAAGTGTACGTGGATTTCAATTGGGTCAACTCGTCAGTCATGATGAAAGTTGTAGCCATGGTGGGAGGATTGTTCATCTTCAGCCTGCACCTAGCCCACAAATACGAAGAGTATGGACACACGAAAAACAGGTGATCTCTTGTCTCATTGCTTTCCAAACATAATACACATGTAGGGTTAACGTCATATCCCCAGTTTATGAGATGATCCTTTGTAGACAGTCTGTTGAGAATAGCTTTGTACATGCATAAGGACATTTTCGCACTATTTGTGTAATGCCAAGTAATAGGATACCAACCTACTTCAGGTTTTTGAATCCTAGAAATTTCCCACGCTGATTAGAACGAGAATCCATTATTGTTGTTATTCCAGCACCAGAAATCTGAATCGCAATTAGGCTTAATATGAACTTCGTTAATTTTGTCAGCAATCATTCTAGAAACCGTTAGTTTATTGGTATTGAAAGAACCATTTTCAACAAGGCAATCTACTTTCAAGTTCTCTCCACCACAAATACTCAGACAATCCCATCCTAATATATTCACCAGGATTTCACTATTTATCCACGGATCGAACAACAACATTGTATCGTGACCATTAGCAATACACATGTTAATACATTTTAGCCCCACCGATCTATATCTTAGCACAAATTTCCACATACATGAGCTATTATTATCTATTTTCATGACCCAAAAATTCTTTTCTCTACAGTATCGACCGCTCATCCAATTCTTCCACATGCTATCTCTACTCATAAATGCCATATTAATTTAATCGCAGTAGCAGAATTTAGATCGTCAAACTTCCTTATACCCACACCACCTTCATTTTTTGGACTGCATAGAGTGTCCCATGCAATCTTATGGCTTTTTCCTCCCCAAACAAAATTAGCGCATATCTTATTGATCTTACCAATAGTCGCTAAAGGTAGTTGATAGATCAATAACCAATACATAATCATAGGAGTAATCATATATTTTATCAATTCGATTCTCCCTGCCGTGGACAGAAGTCTACAATCCTAACTATCCATTTTTTTTGGGATTTTATCAAATAAATCACCACAATCGGAAAATTGTAAATAATTGTTGGATAATGGACTCCAAGATATTTAATAGGTAAATTTCCCTCTTTCATATCAAGAATATCCATTAATTCATCTTTATTATTCACCGATTTACTAAAAAAAATTTGATTTCATACAGTTGACTTTGAGACCAGCCAATTCTCTCATGCTATATAAAATCTTGTTTATTTTTGTAGCGCTTTTATTCTTAGCTTTAGAGAAAATCATCAAATCGTTTGTGTATATCAGATGGTTTATATGGGGCTCATTTTTAAAAATTGGTGGGACTAAATCAGATTTACTCACCTTATGCATCATCGTGGAAAAATATTCCATCACAATACAAAAAAGGTAGGGGAAGAGGGGGTCATCTTTTCTCAAACCTCTATTACTGTAGAAAATCCTATTGGACTGCCCCGCAATCGGATAGAAAAAGTAGGTGTGAAAATACACGTTTTAATAACTTTGATTAACCTATTAGGAAAACCCATCATTTTCATTATATGGCACACGAATCCCCTATTGACCACATCATACGCTTTTTGTAAATCAATCTTTATACACATGTTACCGCTACCATCTCTCTTAAAGTGTCTACTTTATTCATGAGTGAGTGGAACATTTTCTGCAATATATCTGCAGGGGATAAACGCAGATTGATTATCGGATATAAGATGCATAAGATATGGTTTAATTCTATTGCTCACGACCTTGGATATTATTTTATAAATGACGTTGCAACATGATATAGGTCTATATTCAGCAATATTTATCGGCTTCTCAATTTTGGGGATAAGAGTGATGAATGTGTGATTAATACCTTCAGCAAACTTCCCAGTTCTGAACACTTCTTGTTTAAGATCAGAGAGAAATAGCTTAATATCCTCCCAGTGTATCTTGATTTTTTTTGCTATGAAGCCGTTCGGTCCTGGACTTTTATCGTCAGGAATACAAAAAGTCGCCTCGTACACTTATTTAATAGAAATGGTTGATAAAAGGTGTTCCCTTCCTCTTTCATTTATTTTATATTTGCAATTTATTTCTGGAAAACAAGTAGTTTGAAGGCTGTCAAAATAGAAAATGTTTGAACAATAGTTTAAAGCCTCATTTTCAATCTTATCGAAATCATGCAAGAGGTGTCCATTAGCAAGAATAATATTTCCCTAATTATTTATGTGGCTTCTCAAGGACATCTTTGCATGGAAAAATTTAGAGCACGAATCACCCTCAGTTAGCCAAGAAATCTTGACCTTTTGCCTTGCATTCCTATACTCAATGTTACATTGAACTTTCCATTTCCTGTACACATTTTCAGGCTTCTCAAATAAATTATGATCAGTCGGGTTTTCATCAATTTCCTTCAATGTAACACAATCTTCTTCTATTTTCCTTACATTATTTTTAAACTCCCATTTGCTCCAATTCCATATCTTTAGATTAAACTTGCAACATCTCAAAAACATCTGAAATAAATACACCTTCGATCTTTACTATTGCGTCATGTCCATTTATTCCTTAGCCCAATCAAAGCAGTCCGAATAACCTTCTTGATCATGCTAAGTGTTGATGTATTTGAATGGAATATTCCTCCTCTTGTATTCATTAGAACCAAATTTCACACATATACGGATGTGGCCGCTAGCGGGATTCGCTTCACCGAAAACACACAGCTATGGGAAGGTGTCCAAAAATTCAAAATTACATAGCAGTCTATCCAATTTAGTCCACAAACCTCTCCTTCTCAAGATTTTGTAATATAATTCAACGTAACAAAATCATCTTGAATTTGTCCAGTACCCCCATTCACTGCGTGGACCCAAGATTTTGTAAATCCCTTCCCAACTTCTGATTGAATATTCTTCCAATTCATGCCATAATAAGTAGATCTATACTTTCCACGCTGGAACAGTGAGTTAATAGGTTTAGATCGAGCATCTGCTCCCCCCAAACCCGAAACCCTAAGTGGACGACCTACCGTGGCAGGTTTATGGGATGCGAGATCACCATCACACCTCTGTCCAGCGTTTCCAGTCCCTTTCGATGAACATCCCTTGTCGAAAAATATACCTTCACTTCTCACATCAGACGAATCCTTCATCGGTTGTTCTCCCTTGATGTTTTCATTTGTGATTGCGGGATCCTTATCCTTCCTCCGATCCGGAGGTCTCCCTGAGTCAATTCCTTTCATCGCGTCTGCCATGAGCTTAGAAGAGTCCGCCATTTTCGAAAATTCTTTTATATTGAACCAACATCTAATTTGTCGTTCACATTTTATAATTAATATATAAATTTAACATTCAAACTTCATTTTAAATAAACAAATTAAATATTAAAATCCATTAATATTTCAAATATAATATTTAAACAATAAAATAAACCAAATATTTGAATACCCAAAAATACGAGACATTGCATTCTTCCCCCCTTAAAATAATTTCGTCCCAAAAATTACTAAGTTAAGAAAAATTTCATGAACTTATTACCTTTAAAATCCAATTTAATATAATTCGAAATCCTATTCAATAAAACATATATCAAAAATTTTCTAACACATTAAATTCCCAAAAAATTCAGTATAGCCTCCTCCCTTGTACGGGGTGACATCTGCGATTGCAGGAACAATATATATATATATATATATATATATATATATATATATATATATATATCGACCTCACCCAGTGGGAAAACAAAATTCAAAACCCAAAAATTTATATTTTCGCGTAGGCGTACCTTTACGAGCGCTATTGAGCATACTTGCTTAATTTTCGTGCAAACCATGCAATCAATATCAATCCTCAAGTCATCTGGCATCTTTACCTAACTTAGTCCAATATATAAGTTACCAATACATGAAATTTTAAATAACATTTCATTTATCAACCAGAATAACTAAGCAAATTCCCACAATCAAACATATAATATCATTCATATGCAAATACAGGATTAAATTATTAATTTCAACTCATATGGGATTCCATTTCAAATTTTATACTGGAATTCATTTCTTAGCTTTCAATTTGTTAACCCTTAATAAATCATTAATTAATTCTATTCAAAAAAAATCTATCATACAATCAACAACCAATACACAATCAACTCAATTAATCCATTGAATTTACATTCAAAATTAATATTTACATTGATTTAACATATTTGAACATCAATCGGTTAATATCGATTGATTTCTATTTAATTATTAATATTTACTTTCCAAATTCTAAATTAATTTATTTAGTTTCAATATCATTCTTAACGTAATTTAACTTAGCTAGGTTAAGTTCTAATTCAAATTTTTTATCCAATTTGAATTCCATGCAAATAAACCAAACACACAGACCAATATCTCAATAATTTGATAAATTACTTCTTTTTTATACAAAATTATAATATGGGTAAAATTATTTTATTTACCCTCTTTACGAAACAATATTGTATCCATTACTAGTTCAATTCTTCTCAGCACTTGAACTGATCAACAAAAATAATACAAAACATTTGTATATGAAATCTACAAATACGCTCTCTTATATAAACACTCAAACTCAATCTGGGGTATTACTAACCCCATCTCTATCGAGTTATGCCCCAGATCCAAGGTTATTACAAAACATTATGCTTAGATACCAATGTAACACACTGATTTCCCGTACCCATTGAGTTAACAGTCACAACCCACGTTCAACCCAAATTGCAAAGAAAAGTAGATAGTAATTTGAAAGAAATTAGAGGGTGAAATAAGAAAAGAAGAAATATTAGAATAGAAGAAGATGAAGAACCAACATAAAATGAGAGTCTCACATCACAATGGAACAAAATATAATATAGAAATAAATCTTTACTAAGAGATAGAAATAAAAATTACAATTATCAGAGTACATCAACACCTCTGGACAATAATAATATTCTTCCCTCATATACAATACTCAACGGAAAACACACCAAATATATTATACGTCTGAACTCCTCCAGCATGTCTTCTGAAGTTCGCAGCATCCAAATCTAAACCTGTAAAGCCGGTCTAACCCGAGCATTACAAACGCTGGATCAGTCAGGTGAACCAGAGTGAGAAAAACACAATGAGTTTAAAGGTATCACACAACTTGATTGTAAAGTCAAAATCTTTACGAAAGAAAAGGATAATCGTAAGACCAAATCCACTCCTAAATACGAATGATTTTTACCTTACGATAACCCAAAATGTTTTTGAAACCAATATCTTTTTTGATATCATAATAGCGTCTAAATACAAATAAATATCAATCTAGCAGAACACTTGCATCCAGGCTCTACACAAATAGTATACAATCAAAACCGCGGGATCTTATTAGAGAATGGATTTCCTGGCAAGGGTACGAGACCCCCTTTCCGACAATGTACCTCTGGAGATGAATGCATTGGGGTTCAACAAGAACATCTTGCAACCCAGGCTAAACATGACTGGCCCCTCACTTCTCTTGAGAGTACCAAATATATCATTACCACGGTTGGGGGCCAGTCAACCGAACCGATAACATACATACATAAATAAAAGAGACAATCGAAGGCATTTGATTTCTCCAGATCAGGTAATGATATACCATTTTGATGGGTGAGACCCACATAGCTATGTGACCTACCTGATTTTATGCCATTTCCCGGTAGTTTAGGCTTGAGGTCATACTTACTTTTTAGAACATCTGGTCACCATTCACTTTGAATGTCACATCGTCAGATCCACCAGATATAACTAATTGACATTCACAAAAATACTCTGGGTGTTAGCCATCCATCAATAGAAATACATTTAAGGAAATCAACGTACGTGACCCCTTTGGAAATACTCTATCAGACATTCGTCTATACAAGTCATCCTGAAACAGGATGAGCCGATGGTACCCTCCAACTGCATCCGATATAGGAATCACCCCATGGATCAGTAGTGAGTAGTCCTTACAATCCGAAGATTTCAATCATGATAGAATCACTGTCGAAACATCCCTGGGAGCTAACCAGAGAAATTCATCGAGTAGTTCTTTCACTCTTGAAGATCGACGGTCTTAAATTTCTCCGTCTTCAATCAACATCTTTACATATTCATGGTCGGAATGGTTTTCGAATATAATTCGATCCTGGCCTTTCCGTACCAACAATCGTATTGGCCAGATTTGATAGTCTGTTATTTAGTTATCAAATAAAAAATCATGAATATAAAAATGAGTTCACTGATTCAGTACTCGACATTACTTGGCCTTTTAAAAAAATAACTAATGAATAGTTAATTTAAAACTTAAAATCTTTTCGATATATCAACATAGCATCTCATTTCTTATTTAACATAAGATTATTTTCAGAACTATATTATTTACATAGAATTAGATCATATATATATATGTTTCCACTTTGGTTTTATCAAATTTCACATGAACATCGTTACTTTAAAACAATACCCAACTCTTATTCTATCAGAATAAACTCATTTCAAAACTTAACATTTTATTTCCTTTTACTTTTGGAAATATCATCACATATACAAATATATATATTGTCGAATCTTCCCATTTCCGTTACTTTGGAAATCTCATTATATATTCTCAAATCTTTTATTTACATTGCGTTATTATTTCTCATTTAAAATAATAAATTATTCTTAACCTCTTTCCCATTACAAACTAATATCATCCTCAGATAATCCTGAAGTCATTCAAGTTGGGGTATTCTCTCGGACCTTGTACAACAACGGTCTTATCTTAAGATAGGTATGAGTTGTAATCCAAAACCCATATTCGTTCTAATATAAATCAAATCTCAGTAAACTATTTTATTTAAAATATGTTTATAAAACCTTCTTACCTTTTTGAAATATTTGTTTTTAAATATAACATATTATTACTTAATATGTTGATTAAATATTTTCTTAATAAAATCGCTTCTTAACCTTAACTTCTTTCAAAGAATTCATTTTAGAACTCGATTTATTATTACCAAATCCCATTACAAAATCTTTTACCAAATTCAATTATGAATCCCTTTTTAATCTTTTCTTTTTGAAAATATCATTTCGATTCCATTCATTTCTCTCAATTCCATTATTAAATAATGTTTATTTAAAATTAACGCTTCAACTTCACATCTCTTTTTATAAACCTTATTTACAAAACTCAGGCTTAATATAAAACCCCTTTTATCTTTATTTCCTTTGCTTAATTTAAATATTAAGTAAACATTTATTTTAAGCTACTGTATTCGCTTAATCTCCCTTGTATAACTTCATTAAAAAAACTCGAGTTTAAATGTAAAACCCGTTCATAAACTCCTTTCACAATTCAGTTTGATTTCATTTCAACTTTGATTACTTTTTAAATGAATTTCAATTAAAAAGTAATCTCCTAAATTATTATTAATTAATAATTTACTTCAATCATTAACTACTGTAGTAGTAGTTAACTTCTTTTATAAACTAAATAAATAGTAAATTCCAAATTTAAATCTTATTAAAATTTAAAACAAATATTTTTTAAGCTATTTCAATAGATTAATTCAAATCAAATTAATTTAATAATCAACTCCAGTTAAACGGTCGACTTAGTCAACTCAAACGCGGTTACCTCATTAACCAATTGCAATTAGTCCTTCCTTTAAACTATTAAAAATATAATTTATTTAACTAATTTATTTTATTTTTTCTTATAAACAATTTTTCAATTCTTAATCATTAAACTAATTTTCTACTCTTTTTTGCTTATAAATCTGATTAACATCAAAATTTTCTTTATAAAATCATTTAATACTTACTTATAAAATTAAATAATAAATATTTATTTTATTTTAATAACTTTTATTCAAAACAATAGATTTCAAAATCTATCTTCAGTTATAAAAATAATTTTTATAACTTCATTTCCATCGATTTATCTAACGGTAAATCAATATTTAGAAAAAAATTGATTTTTGGGCCATATACTACCAATAACTTAACCAATATTACCCATTGGTTTAAACAAACAAGTGTGGAATTTCAGGTCAATGGTCAACAACCAAATCAATCAATATGTCAGAACAGTTCATATAATGATGATATGGAAATATATAACATTTAATATATTTGAGGAATCCGGTTGAATCCCTCCAACCTGTTTTTTCTTGCATCAAAATAGATTATCTCACATAAATTCATTCAATTCAATTTAATTGATAATTTCTATAATAGTAAATAATGATTATTTAACATCAACCAATTAACAAAACAATTCAAACAATTGAACACGTTTATTTTATAAACGTGACCAACAAGGTAAGTTACCTCCATTGGATCCAATCGTTAAAATAACGATTTGATTTTTCACTAAAATTAAACAAAATTTAGTTTCATGGGTTCAATCAGTATATGAATATATTATTAACAAACAATCAACCATTAGCAACCATAGCACATAATTATAAAACCCGAATTATATAAAATATAAGTGGGAGGAACTGAGTGAGTTAAACTCAACTTGGTTACCGTCCGTCATTAAAACGGTTAAATTTAGTTAAATTAAACAAACATTTAATTTAACCAAAGATTCTGATTGCATCCAATGTTGTCCAAACTGCTCCAGTTTATTACGCTCGTCGATATGGTTATGACGCCCTTTGTTTCATTGTATTCTGTTAACGTATGAACGAATTATTAATATAATACGATATGGTTTAAATTAAACAAATATATTACTTAACTATATTTTCCTTAATACTAATTATATGTTTACTAACTTAACCAGACTATTATGATAACATTATTGGCACATTTTAAACTAAAAATCAACATGCATATACTTAATTAGCCTCGATATAGAATTTGGTCCGATATTATGTCATTAGGCATATTAAATAGTGATTAATCCTGTTAATTTAGAGGTTAGGCACGTCAAAGGGGGATTAGGCATATTATAATTCTTAACCTAGGCATGTACGATATTAAATTAAGGTGGGCACAAAGAACTGATTAGACACAGTGCAAGGTAGGCACGATATATACATATTAACTTACGTTTTAAGGCATGACTAGGCTTAATAACTAAATATATATCACTAAACTATACTAACTTACATCCTAAAACCTAATTAGGCTCGTGCAAACCTTTGCAGACCCAGTTACTATACATCTTCCACTTTTTTCATCCACCTGCAACCGCAATGAAATCATACCGCAACCATTTGAATTCTTCTCCGCCGTCTCGTGCTTCCTCCCATCAAAACGTCACCTTCCAGTTTCGTGTATTCCCTTTTCCCCATGCAATTTTCTCCCCATAGCCCATTCTTATTCTTACTTATATATATATAATACATACTGCTGCCACTTCCTTGAAAGTTTGCCTACTTTATTTTTCCCGTTTTGTTAAAATGCCCAGTGCCTTGTTTAATCCTTCCTAGCTTTCCAAAAAAAACACGTTAAAACTTCCCCTCCACCTCACTGTGGCCTTGCTCCTCCTAACAAATGCCTCCAGTCCATTTCAAACTGTTCAGTCGCATATCATTCATCCCACCTCGCTATAGTGTTCTCCCTCAAATACCCGAACTCATTTCCACAGTGAACACGAAAAAAAACCTTCACTTGCTTACTGTAACCGCCTTCCACGTACATCCTGTTTCACCGTCGCCCACCCCTTTCCGATCACCTTCCTCCACTACTTCGAAGCTTCAGCTCCTCCCAATTCATCAGAGTTAGTGTCGCTAGTACACGCACTCCCTCCATTGTTATGCTCGGTTCAATTTCTAGTTTATTTTATGGGAGGTTTTCAGTTTTCTTCCCTTGTTGGAAAAATGGGGTCGAGTCGTAGTTGTATGTGTAGAGGAGCTTCTCAGATTTTAGTTTACTGAAAAGAACCAAAAGAAGAAGAAGCAACGCACCCGTATATATAGAAAAAGAAAATGAATGGATAAGAACACTTTCGCTTTCGTATGGTACAAGGTAGGTGTCAAAATTCTCAAACATAGGTCAGCTGAAAAGAATACCCGTTTGCGTATTATTCACTTGAAAGGAAAGAACGCTGCGCGCGGTTTGATTAGGATATAAGTTTGCAGTGACATTTCATTTCAAGGCTATAGGTACATTGGTCGGCTGATGAAAAGAAAATAACAAGCCGCGGTAACAATTGGGGATGATGGAATATACGGTAGGTAAAATGTGGGTTATTTATTTTATGCGGTATAGCCATCTAACTTTGACCATAAAATTCGCATCGTCATACACAAACTCCAAACACAATAAAAACGGACAAACTGTTACATTTCAGTGTTACATTCCCGAGAAAATTAATTTCGTTGAAAAAGGACTCTGTTTGCAAACGACATAAATTTTAATTTATATGTTCACCTCAAAATTTCGTCTGCCGACAAAACAACTTCGTTTAGCTCCAAACTAGGAATCTAGCAATAACTAGATATACATGTATTCTAACAAAACTTATTTCGTCAAAAACGGAGGTCGTTTGAAAAATAAATCATTTCTGAGGCCTATAAAATATCAATATAATATATATATTTAACGGTAATAACTTAATATTATCGTATATATCTATTCAAATAGAATCTTATATAGCTTCAAAATGGACAGATATAGATTTATAACTCAATATTATAAAATTTTAGGATAAAACAATATCCAAATCATATAAAAACGGTTAATATTTTATTATATAAATGTTATCATTTATTAATGAATTCCATGGCAACTATTTGAAATTTTAAATTGAACATAACTTATAATTTACAAGATAAAATCTTGATTTTTCTCCTTCTTTAGAGTATTATCATCTAGTAGATTCTAAAGTTTATTGTTTCATAGAAATCCTACTTATATCGGATCCTATAAATTCAATTAAAGTTCGAAACGCGTTATTATGAACTACCTTGTCATTTCGAGCTCGTTTTATAACTAATATATAAATTTCATGTTCAAAATTCATTCTAAATAAACAAATTAAATATTAAAATCCATTAATATTTAAATATAATATTTAAACAATAAAATAATCCAAATATTTGACTATCCAAAAATAAGGGACATTACAGTAATTTTATGCATTCTATGGTGTTTAGCATACATTCATCATTACTTATTATACGTACGTGCTAGGACTGAGCTCATATTTGCGAGTCTGTAGTACGTAACCACATCGAGTAATGGTTGTTTTATGTATTCTTAATAAATAACATGGGTGTATAACAAATTTGTTAGAGCTAGTTGTGTTTTTTTCCCCTTTGAAAATTTTTAGGACAAAATCTCTTTTAAGGAGGAGAATATAACAACCCATAAAAATATAACCCTAAATAGACATAGGTAATTAATTTAGGAAGCTAAAATTAATAATTTTGGATAATTAAGAATAGAGACACGAAAACATTATTATTGTATTTATGGCGAGATTTTGATCCATTTTCATATTTTATTTATCAAATACGAAGTCTGTATGAAGAAGTTATTAATAAAACAAGTTGTACGTAAAACATATGCACACAAGGTTTGAAATTCAAACTAATAAAATATAAGTTTGGATTATAATTAAATACTAATTAGCATAGTGGAATATTCCTAAAGGTTTGAAATTGTACGTAGAATACACACACACATACACACATAAAGAGAACGAGAATAAACAAGAAACGAAAACAATTAACTGGTTTAAATAAAAAAATGAATATAAAGTAACATACATGGAGATTAAATTCCCTGGCTCGACCCTAGAAGGGGTCGATCGCCCCTATAGAATGCGGTTGACCTGGGGGTCGACCGCCCTTCTATAAATGGGCAGCGCCCTTAAAGTGTGAGGGGGTGGAGAAGGCTTGTTTTCTTAGGTATTTACATATAGATTCATTTCAGGTGGACTATCCAAATTAAATCAAACTAATCCGACGGTCCATATATGCACTAGCGACTATAAATAGACCCCATAGTCTCTCCTCATACCTTACACTTTATTCTATTATGTGCCTCCATCTTGTCTTTCCAATATGTCTTAATTCCAGAAGAAAGATTAGGCTTCTTCTTTTATTACCTCAAACTTATGTTCTATCTTTTCTAATCAAGATTTATATATAGATTATGGAGTTAAGTATAATATGTATATATGAGATTCTAAATATGAATCCTATATATACGTATGTGTGTGTGTGTATATATATATATATAAGAGAGAGAAATTGTAGTACGTTGGTTCGAAGGCTAAATTCCTGATTTTTGATAGATTCTACACTAGAGCCGCTCTTCTTCCCTATTAAAACCAAAAAATTTCAATAGTCAAATATGAAGAAGCAGAAGAACAAGAAAGAGGGTTTCTGGTAGCGAAACCGGAACCAAGAGGGAAATTTTCTATAAGCAAGTTCCAAGAGTTGTGGAACCGGCACCGTGAGCAAAGAGCCAGAGATTTGATATCAGCAGCAAAAGGTTCAGGTTGCAACCAGGCGTCAGCACTTAGTATCATTAAAGTGGCGACACTAAGGTTACATCACATCAAAAAGGATGCCTAAGAGACTTAAGGCCGATGTTAGAATACAAGCGTATCGGTTTGACACCGATAACAGAAGATTTGAAGCAACAGTAATAACACAAAGGCATCAAGAAGAAAGAAAAGGGCAAAGCATGGTGTCGGCACTAGCGTATAATGGACTACTTAAAACCAAAGGAAACCAACATAAATACAGCTCTGGAAGCATACCACCTGACACCGGAAGTAGATAAAAAGGGTTGACCGAAAGAGTATGATTCAAAACCTGGAGCAACGAAAGAGAAGAACCAAACCAGGAAGGATGCGGTAAAGGACTATCGGTACTAATTGACATAGTATTGATACCGACCCTAGGAAGAAATTCATAAGTCATCAGAAGGAGACCACAAATGGTGCTACCACAAAATCGGGACCGAAACTAAGGGTTAATAGAAGTGGAGAAGGGGTATCCACTCTGACAAGATTAGTTTTGATGCCGAAACCCTGGAGAGAATAAGGTCAACATCTAGAAGATAATAAAGCAAGGACAAGTTTGAGATTTTTGTCGAAACAAAGAATTATCACCGAGACCGAAAGTAACTCTCGAAGCTATCTATACAAATGGGCTTGGTATCGATACATTATGAAAAAGAAGCATTAAATTTAAGCTCCTAAAGCCCGAGAACCATACTCCGAAAGCAAGATAAATCCGATAGCAGCTCTCAATAGAGAGAAGCAGTCAAAACCATGTTGCCAGAACCGAAAGGAAGAAAAGCGGCCAAAACCCTGTTGCCAAATCCGAAAGAGGCTTATGCTGAGTTGATATCAAAATGGGGCCTAAATTGTTTATAAATAAAACCGCAGCGGTCTCATTTTGGGGGACTATTCCTCATTCCACCATCTTGTAATCATTTCTAGAAGAGCTAATCCTAATTTGTGAATCAATTTGGGGATTTCTTATGTAACCTCCTTCACGAATAAAATCATCAAAGCCCTTAAAGTGGACGTGGGTTCAATCTGAACTGAACCACTATAAATCATTGTGTTCTTATTATTTCACCTATTATATTGTACTTTGGTGTGCTTCTGAATTTGTTTTGCTATGCTTTTGAATGACCAAAATATCACTTCCTACACCATTTATCTTTCTACTTGCGATGAGCGTACGAAACCCTTATCCTAAGGTAACTGTTGGTACTTAAGTCTCGTAAGCGTGATACTCATCTCTAGAAGGAAGAGTAACTAATCTTCGAGTGTAAGACTTTGATATCTAGGAAATGGTGAAATAACTCAGGCTTGTAGGAAGTAAGCAATCCCTAAGTACCCTCAGGTCTATACTCTTATTCCATTATTTTGGTGTTAACGAAAAATATCGTTAACGTTTTGGCACTAGAAGGAGGACTTGCACCTTCGATCCTTTGGATAACCTACCACATCCCTAGCTGTTCCGTCCCGGGTTGGACGAAACTTTGAGGAAGCAAGATTATAGATGAAAAGTCTCGACAAGAAGCTTTTGAATACCGAATGGCTATATCAACATCATTGATCTAAGCTATTCGAAGTGTAACCTTGAACCCCTAACCTTATTTCTCCTACCTTCGTCCATATTACAACACTTCCATCTTTATTTCTATTTCTATCGTAAAAAGTGACTTCCAATACCTATTAAACATAATCAGACAAAGGAGGAATCATTAACAAGATTTTAGAGCATCTTCAACCTTAGATTGACATTAACTTAAAAAATATGCAAACTAGAGAACCATCAAGCTTAATGAAAGAAGCGAATGATGCGTTGGAAATATTGCACCTAGCTTCACAGAATGATACCATTAGGAGGTTTATTGAAGAAGATGTGATTGAAAGATCCCTTGAAGCAAAACCATATGAAGCAAAATCAAGAACAATGGAACTTCAAGGGATTAATACCCAAATTAGGACCACATCAAGCCTACAGGATAGTCCAGTTATGCAAGGAAGCAATCAATTATTAAAGGTAGTGGAACAGTCCGAAAAGAAGCGAGAACCCTACATCGTCAGAAATTAGAGATTTACAAGGATTTTACTTCTCCAACGAATTAATGTTAGCTAGAGTTCCCTTTGATATGAAATACAACAACTCTTGTATGATGGAACTATGGATCCCAAAGGGCACCTCTCCATCCTTGAAAGGATTTGTACAATAATCGCGAAGCATTTCGATGTAAGATCTTCCTAAAAACTCTTCGTAAGGAAGCTAATAAATGGTGTAGGTATTATCATGGCCCAATCATCAAAACTTGGAAACAATTATCCATTGCATTTAGCATGTAATTCCATATGTGGAAAGACCCAACAATTAGCATTTATGACCTAGCCAGAATTAGACAGAGACCATAATAGTCACTCGACCATTACCTGAAGAGATTTCAAACCGAGTCGCTCAAAGTAAAAGGAGCAACATATTGAGAGAAGACGATAGTTGTGCATTCAGGGTCACTTGCACCAACACCTTTTTTGAAGGAGCTTATCTTAAATGAATGTGAAAGTTTGGATGATTTTTAACCTAGAGCCGACAAATTCATCCGCACGGAAGAGATACTCAACACACAAAAAAAATTAGGGAGAAATAAAAAAGCAGAAGAGTTTGGTTTTGATTCCTTTACAATCAAATTTTCAAAGTCAATCGAAGGAAATGACTATTGTTCATATCATAAAATAGAAGGACACCAAACTGGTCAATGTCGTGATTTGACAAAATTACACAAAGCTAAAGGAAAAGGAAGCCTATATAACAAGGCTGGAAGATGACCAGCGGATGAGATGGTTAAAGACACCACAACATGGGATTAGAATCTAACAATCAGCTTTCTATATCAAATAGTTACTTTCGTTAGTCATTTCATGTAACAACAAGGGATCTCGCTCGATCCGAGTCGATCGCTAAACCGACCAAGATCGTTCGAAAGCCTGGATTGCTTTGAGAACACGACAAACCAGAACATAAACAGAAGAACATTTCATTGTTTATTACAACAATTCCATCAGAATACAAGAATATAAAGAGCATAAATGAATATTATACATTAGAGAAATATCAGATATTACAATAAATTACATAGCAGCGGAAAAACAATACAAAGCACAACTGAAAGTAATACACGGATACAGAGATTTCCGAGCATCGTTCCAGCTATAAATAAGGATCCTGTGAATATAAATCTGCAAAACCAAAACTACTAGCTGCCCGTGTCGAAAATAGGGGCACCCAGAGTTTAGGTTAAAACAGTAAACTCCAGGTCAGTCATGTGACTGGTGTGAGAACTAAAACAGTTATTTAAAACTTTACTTTAAAAAGAGAGTAATTCAAGAGACCACGCCGTATAACACGGAACGGGTTTCCTCCCAAGAATACTAATGCATATAACAAAACAGCGCAATGCTTTTTGGAAAAATGAAGCTATTATAAGACCCAAGTCCCATCACACAATGCAACGCAAGCCGGAGGATAGGGTTTTCCCTTATAATAGCCAAATAATGCTTGATATGTTTAAAATAAATCATTTGATACTATAATAAGTGTATAGTGTCAAAACAATTTCAATCATAAATATCAATCATAGACGGCATGGGTACCATATATCATGTAGCCATACTAGGCTCTATAAATAAAACCGCCAGTCACGTATTGGAAATTGGATTTTCGTCATGAGTCGAGGCAAGGGGCAAGCTCCTCTCCGATTCGAGACACTCTAGCAAATGCCTCAGGACCACACACAGCGATCCCTTGGAACCTCCAAGGCCGGTCCTCTCTTACTTTTGAGGATTAGTTGTTCCTGAACACACGTTTCCCGGTCCTGTAGGACAAATATATAATGGTCTGTACGTCGGCTCACATAGTGCCAGTTATCGACCATATATTCGAGGCGCCTCGCATTCCAACAACCACAAAGGTGAAAAGTATATAAATGTCAGCCAGTTTAAGCACTAACACCACCACTAGCTAGAAAGAAACATCGTGCACTCCTTGGGTCCTTATCCCGTTTTTGACTCATACCGAGGTGTGAGGCTCGCGAATTAACGCCATACACAAAGCTGCGCCACACAGGCCGTGCTTTGATCATCAACCACAAGACTTTGGTTTTCAACAGAAGCCTTGATCATTTGCCACTTAGGCATGCCACACAGGCAATTCACTCCATGCGACTGATGTCCATCGATGTACAACCTCCGAGCTTGTACGTCTCAGAGAAGGGCGTTAAGCAAGAGAATAAATTCTCCGCCGCCAAACAGATGTATATTTAATAGAGATCAATCAACACAGAATAAAATCCAATGTCAGACACACAGTCCATTTACAAGTTCGTTCTAGGTCTGAACGAAACCGGAGGCACTTTCCTCGCATATCCATCGATCTCAAAGTACGTCTGGACGATCACCAACTGATTCCCTCATCTTGGGTGTACAGCCCAATCAAGATCATTAGTAATCACCCAAACGATGTGAAGACTTCCAGTCTTCAACCACCGTCTTCATCTTCGACTTATCGTCGAATCGGTTATTCAGAATGGGTATAGACCCGGCCTTTTCGAATAACCCACGTATATAATAAACAAATGTTACACAAACACAACATACGCCTCATTCCAATTCAGAATATTCTTTTATTCATATATTCACATTCTTAGGAAAAGGTTCCCATTAATTTTATCAAAGATAAATTCTTCTAAATTTATTCTTTAATCTTCCTTTGGATATCATTTCAAACCATATTATGGCTTTCCAAACTAGTCGGGATTAGCGAACCACACTGAAGTAATTATTTATTTTATTTCCCAATCCCAACCTATTTATCCCATGGAGGAAAACTGGTAATGCTCCATATCTAACACCACGGTGCTATCGGTAAAGTTAATTACCATTTCACATTCAAATTTATTAAAGATTTAACTATCGCTTTGGAGCAAAACTGGTGATACTCCATTCTCAATCACTTTCCAAATTTGATAATTTAAATTATCAATTCACATTTCAATTTTAATTACAGATTCATTAAAATTCCACTTAGTTTTAATTTTCCCATAAATCAATATCCTGTCTTTAACTGGGTTTAAGAACCAATGTCATCTAAAACACAATCCACGATAAACCCAAAATCACATTCTATTGTTAATCGGGTTAAAGAACAGGTGTTATTCAAAACACCGCTCACGATAAATCCAAAACCCAATTTAAATTCAATTCCAATTAAATACCAAATTAACTGGATAATTTCACTAAATCTTAATTAAAAAGATTTATTCTTTTCTACACTGGGTTCAACAACAGTGTTATTCAAGACACCATGCACAACGAACCCAAAATCCTATTTGATATCAAATATAAGGCTCTGAATAGAAAATATATCGGCTTATATTCAATATCAAATTTTGAAACCAACAAATATCGTATTGGAAATAACGATATAAATATATCTTTCAAATTTCCATAATAATATCTGTATAATCACGAAATCCAACATCGAAATATTCCGAGGATAATTTCGATTCAAATCCTTTCCAATTCGTATATTGGAAATTCTGATTATTTTTAAAACCCCTACAAATCTAGTTCAAAACTAGTTCATTTCGATAAAAATATATTTTTATCCTTTTAAATGTGGAATTTTTCATCTCAGTTCTTTCCAATTCATATATTGTGATTTTACACAAATTATAGATATTTTTAATAATTTTATCAAGGCCCGTACAGTCGGTTTTCAATAACGGCCACCGAACTGCACTTACAGCGACCTTTTCCAAATTTGATTTGGGCATAATTCCAATTCCAACCATTAGATTTCAAATTTCTAATATTCATTGGAAAGCTCTTTTCGTTACGAACCCAGCGGTTCCGGTCTTAGGAGAATTCGACGGTCGGATCTCCCGTAATGTCAATTCGAAGTCAATGGTCGAAATTCGCGAACTGCCGCGGTGCGGCGCGTTCTATTCAGGCCATGTAATATATATATAATATATATTATATATATTTCGTCGATTTCAATTCAAAACATATTTTATAATTCGTTTTAAATTCGTTTTCAAAACAATTTCAACTTCATATTCAATTTCGAATCAAAATTGAATATTCCATATCATTAATATATAAATGATAATAATTTCAAAATATTATATTTTGAAATCACTTTCTTTTCGATATTTGAATAAAATCGATATAAATATCGATCGCGTCAAAATGACGCATCTCTAATCAACATGGCTTTATATTTCACTAACTTCGTTATTCTATTCAACAAATGAATATTTTCTCCTATTCAACACATGAATCTATATTTCTTTCAACACATGAATATTCTCAACACATGAGCACCGTCAACACATGACTTTTTTTGTTATTTAATATATTTTATAAAATTATGATAAAGATGTAAATGTTATTGTTTAAAATAGTTTACTCAACACATGAATAATTTCAACACATGAATATTCTCAACACATGAGCGTTGTCAACACATGACTATTTATATTATAATATTCTTCATTTTCCCAATTGGAATGAGGCCCAATCAATTACCATATAATGTTAATTATATGGATTCCACACAACACATGTATATAATAGCAACAATAAATAACAATCGTCATCTAGAGTGCACTACACAACTACATAAGCATTAAATATAAATATTTAATGCTTACACAGCCTGTCAATCAAACGATCGACATATCACTAAACAATTGGGATTAGTGTACGCCAAATATCATTCCAACACCCGTGTGGGGTTTCAAATCAACAAACACATGTTTTTATTCACACACACGTTAAAAATTATATTTTTAACGATAGTTAATTTATTTCAACACATGAATGTTTTATTATCCATTTCACAACAACATCACAAACAAACTTCACAACACATCAAACAAGCATACAAGTCGTCCATGGTCTGTGGACGACGGGTGTCGGGTGCTGCTAAGCACCGTCTGCATCCTAGTATGTATTTTAACTAGAAAAGAAAATTTAAAGTGAGAAGTTGTCACATTGGGGTTCCACTCCGCCGTGCTTTACTTTTGAACTGCTGAACCATCTGGATTTGTTTGAAATTCCAATGCAGTCCTCGTCCCGTTGTTTATAATAAAAATTATATTTTTATCACTTCATTTCAATAAATAAAAATCATATATTTATTTCTACTTCATATATTTGTACAACGCTTATTTCTATATAAAAATTATATTTTTATATTTCTACTTCTTATATAAAGATCGAATTTTTACTATCTATATAATATAAAAACGTATTTTTATTCTTTCTATTATATAAAAATCATATTTTTATATGGTTATCCTATATAAATAAAGATCATATCTTCATACAAATAAAAATCATAATTTTTACTTTACTGCTATATAAATAAAAATATCGTCTTTTTCAAATTAAAAATCTCATCTTTCTACTTCTAAAAATCTTAACTTTCTTTATATAAAAATCTGAACTTTTCTATTTGATTAACTATATAAAAATCACATTTTTATTTTTCAAATAAAAATCTTTTTTTGAAACAAAGAAAAATCTAATCTTTTCCTAAATTAAAAATTCGATCTTTTTCTAGCTATATATAATAAAAATCACTTTTTCTATAAAAAAAAACTGATTTTTCCTTTTTATTTTTACAGATAATCATATTAGGAAATAAGTAAATAAATTAAATGAAAATAAATAAAAACTTACAAGTGAATTAGGGGTGGAGGAGGTTCGCTGACTAGATCGGAAAGGAGGGGAAAGGATGACGGCAAGGCTGAGGAGGGGGACCAACGGCGGCGGCTACCTCGATTTGGGGTTTAAGGGTTAGTGGAGGAACGGTTTTCAATAGAAGAGAGAAGGGAGCGAGAGAGAGAGGGGGTCGAGGGGTTGCTGGGTGGGCCAGAGGGGGTCGGCGCAGGCGGCTGGGGGTCTTCGCGGTGGTGGGCGCCTCCAATGGCGCGACGGTGGCTTCAAGAGGGGGGGGGGGGGTTGTCGAGTGGGGGAAATGTGGATGAGGGAGATGGAGGTAGGGGAGGAGGGCGGGAGATCGGTGGAGTGGAAGTGCTCGACGGCGGCGGCGACGACGTGGGTGGCGGTGGAGTTGAATCGAGGGGGGCGATGGGTTTTGTTTAGTTTTTTTTCGATTTTGATTTCTGAAGGGGAAAGATAAAAGAAAGGGAGGGGCCCTTATATATATATTATTTTATTTATTTTATTTATCTCCAAAAAGCAATGTTTTCTTTCGAACTCAAAATCGAACCCACCGACTGTCGTCCATAGCTAATTACCCCCATTCCGAACACAATGGGATATGTATCATAAGCTGATTCGATTGTTTCGACCAGTTTCCATTCAAATCAAAATATAACTCTATATATTGAATTTGAACGTGCATTTCAATTTACCAGGCCATGTACTAACTCGAAAAATTCCCGAAAAATATTTTCTAGCTTCGTATTGATGATACGGTCCTAACAAAACTAATTTCATCGAATTCTGAAACCATTTGAAAAATGGCCATTTTCCAGTCGATTAAAATCAATTGAAACTGCCAAAACACGTTTTCCTTTGCCACGCTCACATATTGATTCAGAAAATTACGAATTTTGAAACCTAGCAATAACTTGACATCCCGGATCCAACAAAAGTGGTTTCGTCGAAAACCGAGGTCGTTTGCAAAATTTCCATTTTTAAGGGCCAGAATTCCATAGCGACTATTTTGAATCTTCAACTGGACGTAACTTTTGAATCCCGCTATGAAATTTCAATTTTTCGGATTCGTTGGAAAGATATTCTCTTGTAGATTCAAATATTTTTGGTTTCGCTAAAATCCAGTTTATTTTGAATTCTGTACATTCATTTGAACTTTGAAATCGAATTTTCGAACAACCGCGCCATTTTCAATTCCTTTTATAATTTAAAATAAATATTTATATTCTAACGTCGATTTAAATAAATATATACGTTCGAATTCTATTCAAAATAAATTTCTCGTCGTCATTATTTAAAATAATTCATTTTAAATATTCAAAATTCATCAAAATTGCCAAAATAAAAATTTTAAATTGGCTCAGATTTCCGGGTTATTAAATTTCACTTCATATCTTGCTTGTATCCAAACAAATACTAATAAAAGTTGAAGTGTCATTACGGGTAAAAACCAAAACATATTCTAGCCTATGCATAAAATGAACGCTCAAAAGGAGCACTTAAACGCGACCAGATTGTATTTATGCCTCATCCACAAAAAGTAAACATTAAAAAAGCAATGCTTGAATAAGAGCATGACAGGGTTAGCAGTCAATAAAGAGTTTTAATGGAAGCCTCTTGGAGAAACAAGTGAAAAAGAAAGGATTAAATGCCATTCATTGCATAGCTTCAATGAGTTTGCTTAAAATCTTACCAAATTTATGTTAAAAGTTCATAAACCATCCTTATCAAACATTTTATGCAGACATATTTAAATGCTTCAATGAAAGGTGCGGGACATACCCTTGATAAAGGATACGCACAAAGCCTTCAGAATGAGAAGTGACAAATAAAGCCTCCAGAAGAGGAGCATCAAATAAAGCTTCCAAAGAGAGAAACCACATCAAATAAAGCCTCCCAGAAGAGGAGCGACAATTAAAGCCTCTAGAAGAGGAGCATCAAATAAAGCTTCCAAAGAGAGAAGCCACGTCAAATAAAGCCTCTTAGAAGAGGAGGGACAAGCAAAGACTCCAGAAGAGGAGCAGCAAATAAAGCTTCCAAGCGGAATAGCAACATCTCCTACAATGGAGTCGCATTCAAGTAGGGCTACAATACTTACATCTCCAGCAATGGAGTAGCCCCCTAAGTAGGGCTAAATAATTACATTTATAGTTAGTGGAATGCCCCATAAGTGGGGCTAGTTATGCATGCATCTAACCATAAAGAGACCAGTGTCACTCTCTTAGAGAGTAATCATTCATTTGCATATTCTGGGTGTTATGAATATGGATAGACGTTAGATACCCAATAGCCAAATAATCAAACGGAACTTCTTGTTGAATGGTTGATAGCTAGATGACCTAATATAACTTCTCGTTGAACGATTATGGATTTAGATAACCAAATGGAACAACCTGTTGAACGATCAAACAATTGAAAATTTGGGTGATTGAACGGAAGTACCTGGTGAATGGTTAAATGATGAAGCAATTGAACAAAACTATTGCTGAAGTGTCAAATGGATAGAAAACTGAATGGAACCACTACTGAATGACTATTTGGTTCAAGATAGGATTAACTTATTTTGAAAGCGTCCCTCAATGTATGCATTCAAGAAACGGTTTCTCGGGGTACTTAATACTCTTTCGCTCATTTGTTTTTTCTGACCAAACTTTCGAGGAACCCAAAATAATTTTTGGTTGTTTGGTTAGTCTCAATGATGTTTGGGTTGTTTAACATTGCTCGCATTGATAATCTTTGGATGATTTGTGATGCTTTCATTGGATGATCTTTGAGTAAACTTTTGATACTTGTTCTATGCTTTTATTAAGATATTCTACTTACGGCATTTTCTAGTGACTTCCAATTAGGATATGATTCAGATGTGAAATCTGATTTCTACTTACCCAAGTGTGGGTCTTGGGGTTTTTATGTGATTTCTAATTTCTACTTACCCGAGTGTGAGTTTTGGGGGTTTTATGTGATTTCTAATTTCTATTTACCAAGTGTGAATCTCGGGGTTTCTATTTGATTTCTGATTTTTACTTTCCCGAGTGTGAATCTCAGGGATTTTATGTGATTTCTGATTTCTACTTTCCCGAGTGTGAGTCTTGGGGTTTCTATGTGATTTCTGATTTCTACTTACCACAGTGTGAGTCTCGGTGTTTCTATATGATTTTAGATTTCTACTTACCCAAGTGTGAGTCTCTGGGTTTTATGTGATTTCTGATTTCTACTTACCCGTGTGTGAGTCTCAATGTTTCTATATGATTTCTGATTTCTACTTACCTGAGCGTGAGTCTCTGAGTTTTTATGCGATTTCTGGTTTCTACTTACCAGAGTTACAGTCATGGGGTTTCTATGTGATTTTTGATTTCTACGTACTTGAGTGTGAGTCTTGGGGTTTTTATGTGATTAATGATATGTACTTACCCGAGTGTGAATCTCGGGGTTTCTTTGTGTTTTCTAATTTCTACTTACCCGAGTGTGAGTCTTGAGGTTTCTATGTAACTTCTGAATTTTACTTTCCCGGGTGTGAGTCTCGGGGTTTTTATGTGATTTATGATTTCTACTTACCTGAGTTCGAGTCATGGGTTTTTTATGTGATTTCTGACTTCTACTTACCTGAGTGAGAGTCTCGGTGTCTCTATGTGACTTGTGATTTCTACTTACCCGAATGTGAGTCTCGGGGTTTTTATGTGATTTGTGATTTGTATTTACCCAAGTATGAGTCTTGGGGTTTCTATGGGATTTCTGATTTCTACTTACCCGAGTGTGAGTCTCGGGATTTCTATATGATTTCTGATTTCTACTTACCCAATTGTGAGTCTTGGGGATTTTATGTGATTTCTGATTCATAATTACCCGAGTGTGATTCTAGGGGGTTTCTATGTGATTTCTAATTTCTACATACCAGAGTGTGAGTCTTGGGGTTTCTATGTAACTTATGATTTTTACTTACCCAAGTGTGAGTCTCGAGTTTCCTATTATATTCAAGTTTATGGGTTTCTGTTGCATAAGTTCAAGTCTGAACCTTGAACCTTTTCCCTTACTATTTCCATAGGAGTGTTCTAGGCTTACAAATGTTTTTGGAAAATAAACATTTAGATCTGTATTGTTCTAACAACCAAGTTTAATTATGAGTTTTCTATACCCTTTTCCAAAAAGAGAATGTATGAATTTCTTTTTTTCATGTTCACATATGGAATTCAGATATACCATTATTATTTCAAGATAAAGGTGCTTAAGTTAGTACCCAAATTCATACTTCGGGCCTCCCCTGCAAAAACTTCCAACAAGGGTTATGATCTCATGACATCTCACACAGGGAAGCGTCCTGAACTCATGACATATTTACCCATAACATTCATTACATTGTGTTTTTTTGGTCAAAATATTATTTGACACATCATAAATAAAATATCAAACACTATGCAAGCCATATTACTTCTACTGGCACATTATGCTTGTCAATAATGAACTTCAAATTTTTTATTTGCAAATATCCAAACATAGATTTTGTGTTTATTACCTCACATTTCCAAGAATAAATTATTGATAATTGAATGTCTAAATAAGAATATGAGGCTTCCCATTTCATGTTGGTATGAGGATATGAAGCTTTAAAACTATAGAATTCCACATGGATACATGTTTGGGTTTGCACATTATGCATAATTTGATTTATACAAGTTCATAATTTATAGTTTGTATTGAAGCTCTATTCATAAAGAAAGTTTACGCTTCCCCTTGCATCATTATTTTGGGTTATAAGAAGCTAATGTCGAAAATTATCTAATGATTCTTGAATTGTAGAAAAACAATATAGGTACTACAAGATTTTGTCGTAAAGAACAGAAGATTATGTATACTAGAGGGTAACTGTTAACATCAAAATTAGCACTAGCTAAATATAAAGAAGCAGAAGAACAAGAAAAAGGGTTCGGGTAGCGAAACCAGAACCAAGTTGGAAAAGCTCTGAAAGCAAGCTCCGAAAGCTATGGAACCGACACTGAGAGAAAAGAGCTGGAGAGTTGATACCGATAGCAAAATGTTCAGGTTGCAACCAGGCGTCAGCACTTAGTATCATTAAAGGGGAGAAACCAAAGTTACGTCGGCATAAAAAAGGAGGCCTAAGAGACTCAAGGCCGATGTCAGAGCACAAGGGTATCAGTTCGACACCGATAACAAAAGGTTTGAAATAGCAGTAATAACGCTAAGGCAGTAGGAAGAAAGAAAATAGAAAAGTATGGTGTCGGCACCAGCGTATAATGGGCTACTTAAAATCAATGGCAACCAGCATAAATACAGCTCCAGAAGCGTACCACTTAACATCGGAAGTAGATAAAACGGGTTGACCGAAAGTATATGATTCGAAACGTGGAGCCATGAAAGAGAAGCACCAAATCAGGAAGGATGAGTCAAAAGGACTATCAGTACTAATTGACTTAGTATTGATACTAGCACTAGGAAGAAGTCCAGAAGTCATCAGAAGGAGAACTCAAATGGCGCTATCGCAAGATCGAGACCGAAACTAAGGTTATCGGAAGTGAAGAAGGGGTTTCCACTCTAACAAGCTTAGTTTCGATGCCGAAACCAGGGAGAGAATAAGGTCAACATTCAAAAGAAAATAAAGCAAGGCCAAGTTTGATATTTATTGTTGAAACAAAGAATTATCACCGGGACCGAGAGCAACTCTTGGAGCTATCTATACCAATGGGCTTGGTTTCGGTACAAAATGAAAAAGCAGCATCAAAGTTAAGCTCCTAAAGCCCGAAACCCGTACTCTGAATGCAAGATAAATCTGATAGCAACGCTCAATAGGGAGAGAAGCAGCCGAAACCATATTGTTGGAACCCAAAGGAAGAAAAGCGGTCGAAACGCTGTTGCTGTATCCGAAAGAGGCTTATTCTGAGTTGATGTCAAAAGGGGCCTCAATTTGTCTATAAATAAAACCACAGGGGTCACGTTTTGTGGTACTTTTCTTCATTCCACCATCTTGTTCTTGTTTCTAGAAGAGCTAACACTAATTTGTAAATCAATTTGGGGATTTCTTATGTAATCTTCTCCATAATTAAAATTATCAAGGCCCTTAAAGTGGACGTAGGTTCAATCCAAACCAAACCACTATAAATCGTTGTGCTCTTATTATTTCGCATATTATATTGATCTTTTCTATGCTTATGAATGTGTTCTGCTATGCTTATGAATGACCAAAATACCTCTTTCTACACCATCTAGCTTTCCACTTGAGACGAGCTTATGAAACCCTTATCCCAAGATAATTGTTGGTCCTTAAGTCTCATAAGCGTGATACTCACCTCTTGAAGAAATATTAATAATCATAGGGCTTAAGACCTTGATGTCTAGGAAATGGTGAAATAATTTAACCCTATAGGAAGTAAGCAATCCTTAAGTACCCTTAGATCCATACCCTTATTCCCTTATTTCGTTGTTGACAAAAAATATTGTTAACATTCTTTTTCCTGTTTCTATGAGTGCAAATTATATGAATTTGCCATTCCTTATATCTTGTTAGTGTAAACTTGGATCATTATTCCTAAAGAAAATTGGATTTAAACGAACAAAACAATACAATTATTTTAAATTCCTTAGTTTTATTATTTGTAAAATTGGTCAATCAATTGTTGTATTTTGGGATTTGATATTGATGTTACGAAAGATAGGTGTTTAGGTGTTGTACAATCTCTAAAATTGGTCTTACTCACTTGTTTGTTATGGATATTTGGTAATCAAGTATGCTATAACATACGATTTGACTATTGTGGTATTAATATGTTTAAGCATATATTTTCAATAGATTGCTTGAATGTATTACTCACAAAGTTGCTAAAGTCTTGTATATAAAAATATATAAAAGTGAAGCAGTAAAAAAACGCATGAAACGGTTTCTTCACCTATTAATGGTGGCTAGGCTAAATCCCTTCCCATTCTTCTGTTTCTTCACCTTTTCGGTCTCAAACCTTCCCTTTCTTCTCTAAAACAACCTAACCTATCCTATTCCTTTTCGATTTCCCTAGATTTCGCCTGCGTCGGTGAAGATTTCGTTTTTGATTTTCATATTTAGTTTTGCCAGATCTGATTTTCAAGCCCCTTTAAAGCCCTATTTTTTACTGATCCGTTTTCCCTTCTCTCCACCATGTGCCCTCGCTTCTTTTCGCCTTTGGCATACTGTCGAGCGTAGTGTCTATCCCGGGAACTAGCCTCTCCTCGTCGTTTCCTTTGCTGGTTTTGCCTCGTGATTCCCCAAATAGCCCTTCTCCTTGTAGTCGCTTCATTTGCAAATGCTAAGTACTCAAGCAAGTAGGTTTTCATTCATTGCATGGTGAGCTTATGGCCGACGTAGTATAACCTTTTTAGAAGGTGTTGGTTTTGTCTAGTGCTTGTTGGTACTCTCTAGTATTGGGTTGCGGTGGAGGATCTTGGCTATTTTTTGGGGGTGTACGACTTGATATGTTGTTGTCATCTAGAATCCTACGCAGAATGCCCAGTTCATTTTAGTCCTGTCACATGCCTCGACCTACTTCGCGACATGATCTTCCTCCTACTTTGGTTTACCAAGCTACAACACTCACGTATACGTCAGGTTTGCTTGGGGAAGCCGCTATTTGTCCCTATCTTGATGAGCTAAAGGTGAGATGCTTGGTCACTCTAGTTGTAATTGGGTTGTTCTATGTTGGTGTTTCTTAAGGAATTTGATACCTTGTTCTGGTTCGAGTGTCATCTTATAGGTCTATAGAGGTTGGTTGCTGGTAAGGTTGATGTCTAGGCTATTGTAATGTAGTTAGTGTGTTTTTTAATCCTTAGAGTTGTTGGCTTGGCTGTGAGTATGGGATGTACTTTGTCTGTGCGGCTGTCTTAATGGTGGTTGTACAACTATAGTTTGCCTAGGTGATGGAAACGTCTCTGTAAGGTGATTGTAAGGGAGTACTTTGCAGCCAAAGTGTGATGATGCTCGTGATGATATATGGTGCACTATGTGTTATTGTAATGTATTGTCTAATGTTACTGTAATATGTTTTGTTACATGTTAATTTTCTTACGCAATGTTATGGTTTCCCTGTGTGGAATACCTTATTAGTAGTCTAGAATAGGGTCCAGTTCTTTCTCTGTAATATAGATAGGAAATAGTGGATATACCACTTTAAAAACCATGTGTGGTAGACGGTCTACCTTAAAAACTGAATGTAGTAGGTTGGTAATCTGCGAATCTCCTGTAATATTTGTAATTATTATTTGTTGTAATAATAAGTGTTTGCGGTCACTTTAAAAACCGGTCGGCTCTGCTAAAAAAGTGTAGGAGTACCTAAAAATGGAGTTTTACATATATAATTGAAACATTGCACCTTGTCAGTCTTTTACTATTAAGATCAAGGTTTTAAATCTCGGATATCAATCGAGTTTCGTCTCGGGGATTTTTGGGACTTAATCTCGTATCGGGGGAGATCTCGGATGAGATGAGTCTAACTCGTTGGTTCATCTCAGATTTCCTTCTTGGGTCTGAAAGTTAATATCAGAACAATCTAGGGGTACATGATATGTTTAAAATTTATATTCTTATGCAATAATTTTTATGAATGCTATTATAAACATAGTAACATAAACATATTGCAAAATCACTTCATTTTCTTAGTTTACAAAAGATCATTCATACTTAAAATCATAGTATGCTTAAAATAAAAAAATAACACAATGCAAGTTCTTATAACATATGATCCATGAACATGAATTATTACTACATAAAAAAGGTCTAAAACATTAAAAAGCTCAGCATAAGTAGAACATAAAATACATAATTTCGTAGGTAACATGTATGTGAAATAAAAGATGAATATGAAAATCATTAGCATTGTAGAACATATATGAACATACGATATGGTCATTTAACATACAAAATGTTAAATAACAGGAGATTATTGTGGCTAGATTTGAGTTTTTTAATTATTGTTCTAGTTCAAGCATGGATCTAAACTTTAACCGGAAAAAACAAGAACTCGGACGATATTTTAGTATCTCGTCTCGATTGGTATATCATTCCATATCGCAATATCTCGGACGATATATTCAAAAGAAGATTTATAGTGAGATTTACAGTTTCATTTCGGAAGGATCCCAAAATAAGATCTCGGACGAGTTCTCGGACGATATTTTTGAGATCTAAAACAGTGACTAAGATAACCATTCAAATCCTAGTTACAGGTTTTATGTATATGCTGTTATTTCCTTCGTATTCATCACACACACACACACACACACACACACACACATATATATATATATATGCCATGTGGTAAAATTAGGGAAATAAACTTGTATACCATGATTATATTGTTCGGATTGACATTTCAAACGAATTACACTACAACAAAATAACCATATTACAATGGTGAGCAAACCGTCGTGTATTAAGAAGTTGTAATAGACCAAAATCTTTTACAACTTTTTTGCACTGTTGCAACACCGTTGTAATATGTATATTTTACAACTTTTTTCCACCGTTGTAATAAACTTTACTACAACAGTTATGCATCGTTGTAATAAAATCTAGTACAATTGTTATGCACCGTTGTGATTGACCTTTGGGTTTTAAAAAAAATAAACATATTTTGCATCAGAAAAGAACAATACACTAAATATAGCAATACTCCATAAGAAAATCAGATATTACAGTTATTTGCAAACTAATTTATTAAAATACTCAAATATTCAGTATTACAAACAATAAGTTTTAAATAACATTTCGTACATTATTACATACTTGACCATTACAAAGCAACTTAGTACAAGCACAAGTTATCCACCAAAAATTGCATATCCTACGGGAGTACACTAGTCGAAGACAATGAAATCTTTACGCCACATTGCCGCTGGACTCATTACTGTACGCCATTCGATGATCTGCAAACATCAAATGTCCAATTATAGTTAATCAGTTTAAACAAAGAAACACTATCCAATATTGTCTCACTAAAGCTGATTTACTAATTTATCCAAAAGGATGAAGCTTGGATCCTTTTCTTGATATGTGTATTAGTAGTATTGTATTTTCTAAAACTTGAGAGGCAAATGCAAATCATATTTGCATCAACCGTTTGTTTATTTATACGTATACAAGCACTTCTAATTTGTTAAGGTTCAACAGCTAGTCTGCATATGAAAATAAACCTAAAAGTTCCAAATATACATAAATCATAGTGTTTAATGAGGAATTCAACAATCATATTAGTTCAGTATTTTGATATACACATAACCATTATATCCAGTACAACTTTTATACCAGATTGTTCATCATTGTTATAAGGTAAAATGCATGCTACTATATGTCCAACTAGTGGACAATAATAAACAGTGTCAAATATTTTTGAGTATGCACTTCCAAGTATCAAAATACAATCCAGTTGTATCAAAAATAAATTTTTTGTCCAGGCAGAAGATTTACATGAAAATAGAAAAATAACATACATGCTTGTTTAATATGTCAAGACATATTGCATCACAGATTTAAAATGTCAAACAAAACTGGGGTATATGATCTTAGAGTATAAGCTATTTTAGAATTTAACAGTTTCTGATAGTGTTCTTATACACAATATATATATATATATATATATATATATATATATATATATATATATATATAGAGATACATATATATGCTCACAACATCCCATAATATCACATATTAGATAACCAATCCACCATAATAACCTATAACTGCCAAAAAAATGTATAGATATAACAGATTCATCTTAACACTTATGATACCCAGTTCATAAATATAAACATAGGCCCTTTAAACTTAGTTACATATATAACTTGGGATAAATACACTTTTAAACATAGATTATATGATGATGGATCAACTTGTGTGTTATGGGTTTAATCACACTGCCAAAAATTTAATGAAACAAGATTATTTATATTCTCAGATCCATAGTTCACTAACAAGGATCTTTCAATTATTAAATAAAATTGTTCAAAATAAAACAACTTGAAACAGGGTTACAAAATATTAGGAATTGACCAAATTGTATAAATCCAAACACACATACTAACTTGTATACCGTATACAAAGGGAAGCAAATTAAATCCAACTCTGTTGCAGCTGCCCAGTGGCTCAGGCGTAGGTTTCAGATGTGTGGTCGGTTTAGGCGAGGGGAAGCTAGGGAGCAAAGGCGGCTTGCTTTCTGGTGCAGATCTGTTGTGAGGATGAACAAGGCAGTAGGAGGAGCAATGGCAGATGCAACGCAGGGCTGAGAGGAGGGTATTCGATGGCGGAGGGAGAAGCCAGTAAGAGGCTTAATCCGAAGGTGGAGCTCCGATTTTCAGGTGATGGGGCTGGCTTGATCGAGAATTTTCGATGAGGAAGAAGGAAAACGAAGAAATGTAAATTTGAGGAAAGTTAATTTTGACCAAGGAGATAAGCGGTAAACATATGTTAATTTTTGGATTTGGCGCTGAAAATTTACGTTTGCCGCTAAATTTTTTGTTTTGGAGCCAAAAAAGTGATTTTGTTTTGGAGTCAAAAGCATCTTTTACCACTAACAAAAAATGTTGTAACATTTCATTATTTTCTAACCTACATAATATTTCATTGTTTTCTAATCGGTTAAACACTCTCGACATTCGAAGCCAAAATGTACATTAAAAAAAAATTGGGTACGATCTATTTTTTTTAAAAAAAGGTCTAGTTTTTTTTTCGGGGGCGATGCCTTTGAACCCGTGCCGCAACGCAGTGGCCAACAATGATCATCAAGGCTTGATAGTCAAGATTCGACGGTTAGTCCAAAAATTCCAATAACTAAATGACGACGAGTGGGATTATTTGAAAAGGGGCATGACCTATTTATAGACTTTATCCAATGCACAAAGTCTAATTATTTGTTAATTTTTATGTATATATTACCAATTATCGATTATTAAATATTTAATAATAATAATTAAAAGCTAATTACTATTCATTAATAAATATATTTATAATTAATTATTTAATATTTCAAATTAATTATTATTATTTAGTAGCCAAAATTGTTATTAGTTGCCAAAATTATATTTATTAAAATTTCTGAAATAGTTACTACCAAATCAAATATTACTTATTAATAATAGTCATTATTTAACTTTTACTTATTTCTACTTAGATATAATAGAATAATAATTATTAAAAGCTTATAATGTATGTTATTAATTATTGATTAATAAGCAGTTAACATACATTAACTATTAAAAATAAATTACTACTTATTAAATATTAATTATTACTAAATATTATTGATTCCTAAGTTTATTATTAAATATTAATATAATTAGTTATTAAATATATATATTATAAACATGAAGTTTGTAATAGACATATATCACAACTAACAAAATAGAAAGTTGTCAAAAATACGATTATTACAACTTTAGGGAATTGACAGCTGTAAAAACATTTATTACAACGGTGCTTTTACCATCGTTGTAAAATTAAAGTTGTAATATGGTGTTTTTGTTGTAGTGTTATGACGTTTGTTCATGCGCACTTGACTTACATTTATTTACCATTATTTATTAGAAAAATTAACATATTATTAATGTGTATTAAAGAGTGCTCTAAATGAGATAAAATAGGAGAATAGAAATTTAAAATGTCCTCCAAAGGAAATTTGTATGTGTGCGAGTCAAAGTCTTTAATTATTATTAATGACACATAGACAGGAGGTTAACCATTACTTGTAATAGAAGTCAGCTAAGACCGACAAATCCAACATCTACAAGAAAGATCGGTTAAAGTGAGATGTCTAGGTGTCATGGGTCATTATAATTATTACACAAAGACGCGAGGTAAAACCCAACTTCTAGTATAAGCCTGCCCAGAACCGTCGGGCAAATCCAACATCTACAAGTGGACGGTTTAGTGTGAGACGTCTTGTGTGTATATATACATAATAATGATAATTGTGAGCGAAGTAGTCCTACCTCGAGAAGGTATTAAGTGGTCGGCCTGCCTTGTTTAGGTATTAAGTGGCTAGGACTAGTACATTCGTAAGGTTCACTCCTTGGTTTAGGACCGAAGTCGTGGTACCCGCCCTTATGAAAGTCTTAAATGGTCATTGGGTCCGCCTATCTATTAAAAGGTATTAAATGGTCATAATTAAGAGATATACGTTTGAGTAGGGTAGCTTTCCAGAAGTGTATTCTTCTTATCTATGGTCCATGTGTGGGCATACCTAGAGATGGGAATATAAGAGTTCTTAAGGAACCATCCAGAACCATCCATTTAAGGAAGGTATTAAGTGGCTAGGAGTTCACAACGCATGGGTGCGCCTAGCGGGTCATAAATGGCAAATGGGAGTCTAACTGAACCTTGTATTTAGTGGCAGATTACTATCTCTCGATTTACATTCAGAGTACACTTAACATTGTTGATAATTGTAAGAAAAGGTCTTAAGTGAGCAGTGTCCTCCATAGGGTCTTAGGTGATCAAAGGAATCCACCCATAAACAAATATACTCATAAAGGCCTTAAGTGACCAATTGGTAGTCAACCTCATTGGGTATTAAGTGATTATATATAATCTGCCCTTGCTTGACTAAATAATGTGTAGGTCTTGAGTGACTATAGTGTAGCCCACCTCATTATGACACATGCATAATTATGTGCTAAATCTTGTAGATATAACTTGATGAATTCATACAGCCAAATATAGGAAATAGTTATTCCTTAAACTTATGTGATTTTCATTCACTAGAACTCAATGGTCTGGCCTCCCTCCTTTTAACATATAAATAGGTTAGTAGGTGGGAATGTTGGATCAGTGATGCCCTGGAGTATGGAGCCCGATGGAAGAGGATCCATGGCTGTTAGTTATTATTTATGGCAGTATTACCATTATTGTTGTGATATTGGGTTAATTATTATTATTGATGTACCTCTTAATGGCAGTTGATATTTGTTGTAACCGACATTTTATGTTTTTTTAATTATGGTACGTATATTTTAAGTTGTTATATTTTATCCCTCCGCTATGTGAGATTCTGATTTTGGTTTAGTCTGCTCTGTTATATCTATTAAAATATTTTCTTATAGGAACCAATAATCCATTTTGGAACGGTTCTAAATTCTGATAGGCCTATTTTGATCAAAATTTCTACCCATTCCGTTAGGGTTGTTACATGTAGAGGCTAATTCAACCCCGAAACAAACTCGACATCTTTCTTACAAGCTGCACTGACCAAAATCCAGTTCGAACATCTACAATTCATTAAATTGATTGATGAACTCCTTAACTTACATATCTTCCTGCTTCAACTTAATGAATTTCCTCCCCTCTTGAGATAAAACCTCCACTCCATATCTAGAAATATATCCCAATGCATCGCCCCGCCTTAGCCTTCATCATTTACTACTAGTAGGAAGCCTCCTATTTTAGCTGCTAAAAAGAAAGATTAACTCTATCTCTATCCATAAGACATATGAGACTGAATATCCTCTTTATACTTCGTAGACATGTCTATGTCTATACAAACATCTTAGTCCCAAGATTGGCTTACCACCCATATTAGAAAATTCCTTGAAAAGCCTAGAAAAGTCAGCTGTTGGTGGACAAACGGGGGCTCCACCATCGGGTGTCGGTTCTTGCACATTCTTTTATGGTGGGTCTGCTAGTGTCGTGGCCTGAAGATATCGACGTGGCCGGGCATAAATAGTGACACCCTTATGAAGATTAGGGGTATTCTCCATTTTATGCAAGAAAAATGTTAAGTATTAAGATTCAAAGGAAATAAAGAAATTTTTACTGGACTTAAGTGGATTTGGTAAAAATTCATTTTCAAAATTGCTTTGGTTTTGTTAATCTATTTTCATTTGAAAAAAAATATTTTACTTCTAAAACCAATTTTGCGGAACCCTGTAACCTTATGCTCAGATACCAAATGTAACACCCTGATCCCCATAGCATTCCCCAGAGTCAAGTGATACTAAGTGTAAAGTGTTCTAGGTATAAAGAATTAAAGCACAGAAACTAAGACTCAGAATACATAAAAATAAATGTAATGAAGACATTTCAGTTGAGAGCATGACTTGTTATCTCAAAAGCCCAACTTTCATTACAGTATAAAACATAAATTTATAACATGCACTTGTCTTATAAAACTTCAATCTCGGATAAAATTAGAAAATTAATCCCTTTCACAAGTACTAGTACAACCAAACCAAAACGAAAAAGATGAAAAATAGAAGAAGACATCAACAATGAGATAGAAACACCATGAATGTACCTCAAAGATGTATGAATGACAAATCTTAGCCCTACGAGCCTAATGTGGAAGAAATAAGAAGAATGAGGAGTGGTCAGACATAAAGTTTGGTGAATAAAGTAATTACTAGCATGATTAAGCCGGATAAAGATAATTGACTTAGTAATAGTTCAAGTGGCATAAGGTAATGTGTACATGTACAACTTAGAATGGTTTCGAAGGTAATTTGATATATCTAGTTCAAGCTGAAATGGTTGTTTGATTGTTTGCACTGCTCTACTACTCTGAAAATTTGATTAGGATAAGTCTTCGTAATTCTATCCATCAACTGTATATTCCTACCTACCACCTTATTGACACACTTTATGGTTAAAGTTATTGCACATCAAGTTTTTGGTTAGCAACGCGCTCAAGCGTACAAACATCGTCAGAAAACACAAAGCGATTTAGTCGAAGTCGCGACGCAAATGTAGAAATGGCCCAAAACCGCTTTAGATAAACTCTTTCGCACTGCGACTCTTGTAGCTATCTAAGTTAGTTTCAGGTAAAACTTTTGTTTGGCCCAAACAGACTTACGATTTAAAAGTTACGTCTGTTTCCATTAACGCATGTCAATCACTCAAAATCATCGGAATTAACTCGGTACGGCGAGCTCCGGATTCGTCAAACACAAGCCTCGCCACCCTTTAATATCCCTTAGAGGGATACAAAATTTGTATCCCTCAGGTAGGGGGTACGAATTTCCAGCTGCACTTCATTCAAGACCCCATTCTCTACCTACACCAGTACCAAATCCCTCCTATGAACACCCCCAAGCATGGCCTTCATTGGATCCCCTTTTTCCCTTGGATTATTGGACTTTTTGGATTTTTTCGAGCTCTCAAGCATCATTAATGGCTTCCATCTCCTTCTCCAAGGCTATTGGACATAGCTTGGACCATTAAAACGTGGCATACACATTTTCCATCATTTTCTGGACATCTACAAGGGTAAAAATACAACTTTTGGCCTGTTTTGGATATATCTAGATTTCTTGGACATTTACGCTATATTTTGGATATTGTTGACTAAGTCAAAGCAGCTTTCACTCAACGAAGAAGACGAAGGACATTTCAGTCAAAGTTTAAAATTAACATACATTTTGTTATTCTATTGTGACACTTTGAACTCAACTATGGCCTGAACTTGTACAACATTGTAATATATGATGATTGATTACTATGAAGTGAATGAAGGCATTAGTACCGAACCACTATGAAAAGTTGTGTTCCCTTGCTTTAATTTATTATATCTTCGGATCACTGTATTCATAATACACTTACACTTGAGGGTTGGGGTGTGCTTAATAAAGCAACAATTTGCCACGTCAACACATCACTTAGCGTAATTGTCTACCACCTCTTAGCATGGTAGTATGCCATTATGAACCTTCTCGTTATGAAACTGTATCAACATGAATTATCATCCATCAGTCCACCAGCAAAAGGCACATTAGATTATGGACACAATAGCGAATTATTACCAACTATGATTTGACACACATGGTAACTATCTGGATCCACTATCTTGTCATCTCACCTCTTTGACCTCTTATTCACCTACTTCAGCATAGCCCAATCTCAATCCCAGGTAAGAGATCATCAGTCCTTGACCTAAAAGGGAATGTTGTTGGCACGGGTCCATAAAAAACAATATTATAGTTGCGCTGTCACCTCATTTTTGTTTTTTTTATTCTTTTGACCATTTATTTTTCTATCTCAGAATAACGTGCCTAATCTCTGCCTTAGATCTGAGAACGTCAGTCTTAGACCTGGAAGGGAATGATGCAAGGAATGGTTCCTATCTAATAATCTATGTTTCTTTTCTTGGTCCATTCCCAGATATAAGCCCAACCTATTGACTCGGTCTTTGACCTATGCCTATGATATTCTACTTTTATAATAATAGGTTTTATCCTTTCTATCTTATTATGATGTCCTAACATGTCAATATAGTTCTCAATTATCGTAGAAGCTATTTATTTTTCTTACTTCTTAAATTATAAAGTTAATCATAATTTGGTACAAATTTCTGCAATTTGTCTAATTTATCCTAATTTCTTTTTATTACGGTCTAAGTTATACAAAAGATTTCTATAAATTTAAAGTTTTATTATTTAATTTCATTTGTGAAGTTTGCGCTCTTTACATTATTTTTCATGGAGTAAAAGAGGATTAAAATTGGCACCTTTTAAACTAACAATATTACATATTTTTTTTGTCTTTAAGAACTTATGTAAATAACTAAAGGAAATAAAATTACTAAAAGGGAAAAAGACTAAAAAACAAACTTATAGAAATTAAATAAAAAGTTAAGAAAATTTAGGATATACTTACAGAAAAATAACATTAAAAATGTGAGGAAAACTACAACTATTAAGAATCTTGTTTCTTTAAATTACTTAAAAAGCTAAATAATTACAACACTCACCTGTAGTCCTTAGCTCTTATCCTCAACCATTCCAGATGTTATCCTTAGGATGTTTATATACCTTTGTGTTTACAAATCTCTTACCAAAAATATTTATTTTAGAGCTCTGCCGTTTTCAAAAGGATACCAGACGAATAAGATTTGCATGCAATAAATTAGATAGTTTGGGGGGGTCTTATTTTAGGGGAGCTTAGGGATCTTATTTCGTTGGATCAACTGACTAAATATGGTCCAAACACGTCATATAGCCAAATTAAACCATCTGATTAAACGAATGACGAACCAGATCTCATGAACTAATTTTTAAAGTATAGTTGGCTCATGCCTGGACGAATTCTCCTCTAAGTCGTTTTGTAGGTCAAACTAGCCAAGGTAGGTGTCAACCTATAGTCGACCCGACCCTATCTAGGGTCGACCACTATTATCTTTTTTTTCTTTTCGTGAGTTAATTGCTAAACTTATATATATATATAATATTTCTGAATTTCTTTAATAGCTCTCACATACTAACTCAGAATTCGATAAGTCATATATGCAAATTACTTAGAAAATTACCACAAACTCAATAGTGCGAGTCCCGTAAAAATTCAAAAAAATTACTAACTTATTTTTTATTTAATTATCTCTTAAATTAATCATTATTACCTAAATTTTTGGGTTGTTATAGTGGCTCATTGCGAAGCCTTCAGGCATGTCGAAGGAAACCCATAATGAAATGCTTGGTACTGATATAATGAATATTCCTTTGAAAATCTTTTGCTTTAGGGGTTCTGAAGAGTCCACTTTCCTTATGTAAAGCGAATCCCTTGTTGGATTATATGGCCTGGATAAACCCTCCAAATCAATTGAAGGGTGCATTGGTTTGGAAACCACGAACTAGTTCCCTTTTGCTTTGTTTATTGCAGTTTTGGTAAGATATGTCGTTTGGTATTATTGAAAGGGCTTTCTTTTATCGGAAGGATTCCTATGTTCCTCAAATTCATGAATACAAATAAGCAATGATGGAGTGACTTTGCTTGAACCGGAACCTCTCTGCCCTCCACATCCTTTTATTATAGGTTTGCTTTTAGCTCTTTGTCAGTCATTTTGGTTCTAACAAGCATCATCAGAAGTCTTGAGTTAGACCTTTCCAATGAAAAAAAGAGCACTTATTGCGATAAGAAAACAATTAAGAGATTTGGTAAAGAAGTGAATGATTTCAAGACCAACCTAGCTGAGGTGAACAAATAGGTTGAAGCTTCAAAAAAAGTTGGTGAAATGTAGGAAGAAGTTTCGAGATTAGCTAGATAGTTTGTCCTTTAAAACCATTTCTTTAGAGAAGTATAATAAAACATTTATGTTGAGCACCAGAGTGTAATGACCGCCATACAACACCCATGCTCATCTAATCGAATAGTGCGCTGTATAGGCACCTAGATCATGCAAGACGATTGTCTAGTGAAAATATATGAAACGACCCAAACTCGCCCTTACAGGAAAGCCCGGATTGAGTTTAGAACACGACAAATCAGAACACAAATAGAAGAACGTTTCATTTCTTATTACACCCATTTACATTAATACAAGGATGTAATAGAGTATGAATAAATATTACACATTGGAAAATATCAGAGATTTAATATACATAGAAGCGGAAAAATTATACATAACACGACCGAAAAAATACACAGATACAAAGCTTTCCGTATATATCACCATCTGTAAATCCAGGATCCTGGAAAAGAAATATCTGCAAAACCGAAACTACTAGCTGCCCGTGTAGAAAATAAGGGCACCCAAAGTTTAGGTTAAAACAATAAACTCCAGGTCAGTCATGTGACTGGTGTGAGAACTAAAACAGTTATTAATTTGATTTTAAAGTTAGGTATATCAAGGGACCACGTCGTATAACATGGAATGAGTTTACCCCCAAGAATACCAGTGCATAAAACAAACACCGCAATGCTAAATAAAGAACAATGAAGCTATTATAAGACTCAGGTTCCATCACACAATGCAACGCAAGCCAAAGGATAGAGTTTTACCTTATAATAGCCAAATATGCTTGGTATGCGAAATTTGTCTTTTATTATTATTATAAGTGAAGAAATTAACTTCAAATATGAACGTATCAATCATAGACGGCATAGTGCCCCTTCCCACTATGTCGCCATACTAGGCTCTACAATTAAAACCGAAATGTCGTGTATTGGAAATTGGATCCATCTATGAACCAAGGCAAGGGATCGTCGTTACCGAATTCGAGACTCTCTATCCTGAGCCTCAGGATCATCCGCAACTGCACCTTGGATCTTCAGGGCCAGTCCTTTCTTACGTTTGAGGATTAGTAATTCCTGAACAATACTTTTCCCCACCCTATGGGGCGTAAGTCTGGTCAATATGTCGACCATATCCATCCATCGGCCCCGTAGTGACCGATATATCCGAGGTACCTCGCTTTCCATCATCAACATAAGTAAAAATGTCTGGGCTCCATACCATGACACCACTCCTTGCTAGAAAGAAACGCATGTCCTCCCTGCAGTCCTCTCCCGTTTCTGGTTCATACCAGAGTGTGAGGCTCACGAATTAATGCTACACTGAGCTATGCTATATTAAAGCCATGCTTTGATCATCAACCACAAGGCTCTGCTTTTCAACAGAAGCCGTGATCATTTGTATCTCCGCATGCCACACATGCAATTCATGCCATACGATTGATTTTTATCGATATATAACCTCTGAGCTCGTACATCTCAGAGAAGGGTGTTAAGAAAGAGAATAAATTCTCCACTGCCAAATAGATATATATTTAATAGAGATCAATCAAAACAGAATAAAATCTAATGTCAAACACACATCCATTTACAAGTTCGTTCTGGGTCTGAACGAAACCGGAGGCACCTTATTCCTCGTCCCATATGTCCAATACAGGAGAGAGGTCCTCGCATATCCGGTCGATCTCCAAGTATGTCTGGACGATCACCACTTATTACCTCGTCTTGGGTGTACAACCCAATCAAGACACCAGTAATCATCCAAACGATGTGAAAACCTCTGGTCTTCCATCACCGTCTTCGTCGTCGACTTATTATCGAATCAGTTATTCAGAATGGGTATAAACCCGGCCTTTCCGAATAACCCGCGTTTATTATAATTAGGTGATATAAACACATAACATACGCCTCATTCCAATCAGAATATTCTTTTATTTAAACATTCTCATTATTAGGGAAAGGATCCCATTAATATTATCAAAGATAGATTCTTTAATCTTCCTTTGGATATCAATTCAAACTAAATTAAGGTGTATCCAAACTAACCGGATTAGCGAACCTTACCGAAGAAATCATTTATTTTGTTTTCTAATCCCAACCTATTCATCCCATGGAGAAAAACTGGTAATACTCCATATCTAACACCACTATGTTATCGATAAAGTGAATTACCATTTCCCGTTCAAATCTAATTAAAGATTTAACTATCGCTTGGAGTAAAACTGGTAGTACTCCATTCTCGATCATTTTCCCAAATTCGATAATTTAAATTATCTCACTCACTTTTCAATCTAATCAAAGATTCATTAAAACTCCACTTAGTTTTAATCCTCCCAGAAATCAATATTAATGACTATTTAACTTTGGAAACGCAAACATGCCACATCGACAATCTACACCGTACTATTGATTTCTGCCGATATATAACCTCTAAGCTCGTACGTCTTAGAGAAGGGTGTTAAGCAAGAGAATAAATTCTCCGCCACCAAACAGATATATATTTAGCAGGGATCAACCATACAGTCCGAAATACAATGTTATACATGTAATCTTATCTTTAACTAGGTTAAAGAACTAATGTCATTTAAAACACAGTTCACGATAAGCCCAAAATCTCATTCCATTAATTATGGAATCTTCATGGCCCAAAATCTCTATTTCCGACTAATAATATAAACGGAATAAAGGCAAAGCCTTTTAAATTCCATATATATTAACAGTCTTCCTCCATAGAAGTTCACTTCGATTATTATCAAATCGAATTCCATTCCATTCCAATTTATTGTATTAATCTGGAAAACTTAACTTTGGAAAATTGCCTTTAAATCTTAATAAAAAGATTTATAAATTCCAAATCACATTTCACTGTAAATCGGGTTAAAGAACAAATGTCATTAAAAGACAGTTCACAACAAACCCAATTCACATTCCATTTTATTCCAATTAAATGTTTATTAACTGGAAACTCTAGTAGTCTTAATTAAAAGATTTATTCTTTTCACACGGGGTTTAAGAACAGCGTTATATAAGATACCATCCACGACAAACCCAAAATCCCATTCTTTTATTCAATTCCAATTAAATATTCATTAATTGGAAAACTTCACCAAATCTTGATTAAAAGATTTATTCTTTTCTCAACTGGGTTTAAGAACAATGTTAAAAAAGACACCATTCACGACAAACCCATAATCCCATTTGATATTAAATACAAGGCTCTGAATAGAAATTATATCGACTTATATTCAATATCAAATTCTGAAACCAACAAATATCGTATTGGAAATAATGATATAAATATGTCTTCCAAATTTCCATAACAATATCTGTATAATCACGAAATCCAATATCGAAATATTCCGAAGATGATTTCCATTCAAATCCACTCCAGTTCATATATTGGAAATTCTGGTTATATTAAAACCAATTCTTTTATTCAATTCCAATTAAATAACTAGTTCATTTCGATAAAAATATATTTTTATCTTTTCAAATGTGGAATTTTTCATCCCAATTCTTTCCAAATCATTTATTATGATTTTACACAAATTATTAATATTTTTAATAATTTTATTAAGGCCCTTTCAGTCGATTTCCATAAACAGTCATCGAACTACACTTACAACGACCTTTTCCAAATTTGATTTGGACATAATTCCAAATCCAACCGTTAGATTTCTATTCTCTTGTATTCGTTGGAAAGCTCTTTTCAATACGAACCCAACGGTTCCGATTTTAGGAGAATCTGACGGTCGGATCTCCCGTAATATCAATTCGAAGTCAATGGTCCAAATTCGCGAACGGTCGCATCGCGGCGCGTTCTATTCAGGCCATTAAATATATATAATATATATTATATATATTTCGTCGATTTCCATTTTAAAATGTATTTTATAAATTGTTTTAAATTCGTTTTAAAAATGATTTCGACTTCATATTCAATTTTAAATCAAAATTGAATATTCCATATCATTAATATATAATTGATAATATTTTCAAAACATTAGATTTTGAAATCACTTCCTTTTCGATATTAATTATAACAATGAATAAAATTGATATAAATATCGTTCGTGTCAGAATGGCGCATATCTAATCAACGTGGCTTTATATATTTCAATATTTTTGTGTCCATCCTAAATCGGACATCAAAATCATATTTTGATCCATTACTGAATATTATTTTAAAATATTAGTTATTTTAAAATACTCTTTATTCGTCATTTTAAAATATTTGTTAATTTAAAATATTCTTTCTTTTCGAATTGGAATCAGACACAGCCAATTACCATATAATTTTATTTATATGGATTTCATACACACATGTACACAATAATAATCAAACACAGCCAGCCATCATCTAGAGTGCATTACACAATTGCATAAGCATTAAATATGAATAATTAACGCTTGCAACAGTTTGTCAACCCATCAATTGACATACAACTAAATAATTGGGATTAGTGTATGTCAAATATCATCCCAATACCCGTGTGGGGTTTCAATCAACACACACAGATTTTTTTTGTACCGTTGGGCGATGTGTAAAAATATATCGTCCAAATCAATGTCAGTCAAATGAGCGTATATAGACATATCGTTCGATTTGTAAATGAATATTTGTTTTCATTCATATACTCGTTAAAAATTATATTTTTTAACGATAAAATATTTATTTCAACATATGAATATTTTATACAGTTCATTTATACAATAAAAATGAAATTTTTATTGTTCTAACATTTTTAAAAAATTTCGGCAGCATAACGGTGCGATACTAGAACTGGAATAAGGTCTATCCTTATCCCTCGCCTAATACTGGCTCGTGCTATACACATACCAATTCTAATCAATTCAATTCACATCCCAAATCAAATTCAAACAAATAAATCACTCAATCCAAAAATCAACCAAACATCCATGGTTTCAAACAAAGGAGTCGGGTGCTACTAAGCACCGTCTGCATCCTAGTAAATATTTTCTAATTAGAAAATAAAATTAGAGTGAGAAGTTCTCACCTTGGGTTTCCACTCCTCCATTCTATTTCCGAATTTCTGAACCGTTTGGATTTGCCTGAAATTCCAATGCAATCTTTTTCACGCTGTTCATAGTAAAAATCATATTTTTAATATGATGTTTATATATTTAAAAATCGCATATATATATATATATATCTATATATATATATAAGATCACATTTCTATATCGCTATATATATAATAAAAATCATATTTTTACATCACTAAAAATTATATTGTTATTTCTCTAAACTTTATATTTTAATTATGCCATTCAGACAGTAAAAATCATATTTTTATTATTATGTTCATATAATAAAAATCACATTTTTATTCGCTATTCATATATAGAAAAATCCAATTTTTGTATCTCTACTACATATGTAAAAATAATATTTTTATATTATAAAAAATCAAATATTTTTATTGATAAAAATCAAATCTTTTCATATTTAAAAATCTAATCTTTTTATAATTAACAATCCTAACTTCTATATGATATATAAAAAAATCAAATCTTTATATGATTATAAATCCTAACTTTATATATATAAAAATCCTAACTTTATATATATAAATATTACATCTTTTTATATAATAAAAATAAAAACTTTATATGTTTATAAATCATACCTTTACAAATGCTAAAAATCAGATTTTATAAACGAATAAAAATCGAAATGCTTACAATTTTTTTTAGGGTTTCAGTCGTCGGGGTCGTCGGAAGCAGGGGAGTGTTGCTGGCGTCGCGGCTCGCGGTGGCGGGGGCCTGATCTGCGGTGGCGCGCGCCAGGTGGAGTAGAAGGGGCGGCTTGGGGTATGGGTGCTGATTTGGGGTTTATTGGGTTTGGGGTTTCTGTCCTTCGAACGACGACGGAAAGAAGGAGGTAGAGGGGGAAGGAGGCGTAGCAGGAGGGTGGCCCGCTGGTCAGCGGCGCCGCTGGAGGCGCGCGACGGTGGGCACGGTGGAGCGCTGGAGGGGGGACATGGGGTATCGGTTTTTAATTTTTGGGGGAAGCGGATTTGGTCTGTTGACCACGAGATTTGATTTAGGGGTTTGACCCCGTCAAACCCCTATATATTTTTTTCTTCAAAAAGCAACTTTTTCATTCAATCTCCGATTCAAACCTAACGACTGTCGCCCCTAGCTAATTACCCCCACTCCGAACGAAATGGGATATGTCCCATAAGCCAATTCGACTATTTCGACCAATTGCCATTAAAATTAAAATATAAATCAATACATATTGAATTTTAATGCACATTTTAATTTATCGGGCCACATACTGACTCCAAAAATTCCAAAAAAATAATTCTAGCTATGTTTTGATGATACGGTCCTAACAAAATTAATTTCGTCAAATTTGGAGACCGTTTGAAAAACGGTCATTTTTTAGTCGATTAAATTCAAACTAAATTGACTAAACACGTTTAAATCCGCCACGCTCACATATTGATTCCAAAAATTCTGGAAATTGGAATCTAGTAATAATTTGACCTTCCGGATCCAACAAAAGTGGTCTCACCGAAAACGGAGGTCGTTTGCAAAATCATTATTTTTAAGGGCTATATATTATATTAAATTCCATAGCGACTATTCTGAATTTTAAACTGGACAAAACTTTTTATTACCGTTATGAAATCTGGATTTTTCACATTCGTTGGAAAGATATTTTCAAACAGATTCAAATATTTCTTGTTTCACTGAAATCCGATTTATTTTGAATCCTGTACATTCATTTGAAATTTGAAATCGAATTATCAAACTACCGTGCCATTTTAGGCTCGTTATATAATTAAAAAAAAATTATTCGTTCTAACTTCGATTTAAATAAATTTTTAGTTGTTATTATTTAAAATAAATCATTTTTAATATTCAAAACCCATTAAAACTGATAAAACAAAAATTTTAAATTGGTTCTGATATTCCGGGTTGTTACAATCTGCCCTACTTAAAATCTTTTCATCCTTGAAAAGGAACGGGGCTGAAAGTTGTTTAACTAATCAACTCAACTTTCATTCTGGCGTTAAGTCTTCAACTTTTCAGTTTCTAAGAATTTTCAAATTTTTCAAAAATTTGGCTAACACCCTAAATTTTCGAAAAATTTCGCCATAACCACTTTTTGTTGGGGAGACATTTAAAACCGCAACTAGCCACGCAGAGCCCTCATCATCCAAAAGAAAAGGAAAAAGCCAAGCGGCTCATAAAATCACCCAAACACAATAAATTAGTAAATATGTACCTATTTGTTGGGCATATAATATTATTCCTCTTCTCTAGCCTCCTTGCTATGACCTGTTCACACACATATATATGTACATGTATGCATTTGCAATCAATTTTGAATTCAGTTCAATATTTGACTCATTTTGGCTTAATGGTTAAAATTTTTAACTAATCAGACCAATAATCAAATAACACAATCAGCAATCAATTAGTTGATTATCGTTTCGAACACATAGCTTTTATATATATACAAAAATCGTATTTTTGATGCCAATTCACAAACAATAAATCCTATCTAGTTTTGGTTCTCACACCAGTCAATTGGAAATATATAGATATCCCACTTTCGAAACTCGGACATAAATGCTGATCATGACATGCCATCATCAGAATCATCTTCGGGCGACTAGATTGTGATTCTATATCTATCCATTATATTTGAGGCTTCGAATACGCGTTAATTACACGTATATTCAAAATCTTCATATACTCGATTGTCCAAAATCAATTTAAAATAAATATTCACATACGAATAATGGATATAAAATTTTAAAACTAAATTTGATTTTAAAAAATTTCACTCTTCACACTCGTTCTAGGATACTACTGATCCGATCTCTAACGAGTCATTCTCATTGGATATTATTAATCCAATCTCTGATGAATTCTTTCGTTTGGTTCTAATATGTTTTATTCTTGAGCTCTGTAAACCAAAGCTCTGATACCAACTGAAACGACCCAAACTCACCCTTACGGGAAATCCCGGATTGATTGAGAACACGACAAATCAGAACACAAACAGAATAACATTTCATTTCTTATTACAATAATTTACATCAGAGTACAAGGATATAACAGAGTATGAATAAATATTACACATTAGAAAATATCAAAGATTTAATATACGTAGCATTGGAAAAATAATACATAACACGACTAAAAGAAATACACGGATACAGAGCTTTCTGAATATATCTCCATCTGTAAATCCAGGATCCTGGAAAAGAAATATCTGCAAAACCGAAACTACTAGCAGCCCGGGTGGAAAATAAGGGCACCCAGAGTTTAGGTTAAAACAATAAACTCCAGGTCAGTCTTGTGACTGGTGTGAGAACTAAAACAGTTATTAATTTGATTTTAAAGTTAGGTATATCAAGGGACCACGCCGTATAACACGGAACGGGTTTACCCCTAAGAATACCAGTGCATAAAACAAACAGCGCAATGCTAAATACAGAACAATGAAGCTATTATAAGACTCAGGTCCCATTACATAATGCAACGCAAACCGGAGGATAGAGTTTTACCTTATAATAGCCAAATATGCTTGGTACATGAAATTTATCTTTTATTATTACTATAAGTGAAGAAATCAACTTCAAATATAAATGTATCAATCATAGACGGCATAGTGCCCCTTCCCACTATGTCGCCATTCTAGGCTCTACAATTAAAACTGAAATGTCGTGTATTGGAAATTGGATTCCATCTATGAACCAAGGCAAGGGATCATCATTCCCAAATTCGAGACTCTCTAGCCTGAGCCTCAGGATCAGCCGCAACTGCACCTTGGATCTTCAGGGTCGGTTCTCTCATATGTTTGAGGATTAGTAATTCCTAAACAATATGTTTCCCTTCCCTATGGGGCATAAGTCTAGTTAGTATGTCGACCATATCCATCCATCGACCCCGTAGTGACCGCTATATCCGAGGTACCTCGCTTTCCATCATCCACATAAGTAAAAATGTCCGGGCACCATACCATGACACCACTCCTACCTAGATAGAAATGCATGTCCTCCCTGCAGTCCTCTCCCGTTTCTGGTTCATACAGGGGTGTGAGGCTCGCGAATTAACGCTACACAAAGTTATGCTATACTGAAGCCGTGCTTTGATCATCAACCACAAGACTATGCTTTTCAACAGAAGCCTTGGTCATTTGCATCTCCGCATGCCACACAGGAAATTCACGCCATGCGACTGATGTCTATCGATATATAACCTCTGAGCTCGTACGTCTCAGAGAAGGGCATTAAGAAGGAGAATAAATTCTCCTCCGCCAAACAGATATATATATTTAATAGAGATCAATCAACATAGAATAAAATCCAATGTCAGATACACATCCATTTACAAGTTCGTTCTGGGTCTAAACGAAACCGGAGGCACCTTATTCCTTGTCCCATATGTCCAATACAGGAGAGAGGTCCTCGCATATCCGGTCGATCTCCAAGTACGTCTGGATGATCTCCACTTATTACCTCGTCTTGGGTCTACAGCCCAATCAAGACATCAGTAACCATTCAAACAACGTGAAGACCTCTGGTCTTCAATCACCGTCTTCATCGTCGACTTATCGTTGAATCAGTTATTCAGAATGGATATAAACCCGGCCTTTCCGAATAACCCGCGTATATTATAATCAGGTGATATAACACACACAACATACGCCTCATTCCAATCCAGAATATTCTTTTATTCAAATATTCTCATCATTAGGGAAAGGTTCCCATTAATTTTATCAAAGATAAATTCTTTAAATTTATTCTTTAATCTTCCTTTGGATATCAATTCAAACCAAATTAAGGTTTATCCAAACTAGTCGGGATTAGCGAACCTTACCGAAGAAATCATTTATTTTATTTCCCAATCCCAACCTATTCATCCCATGGAGAAAAACTGGTAATACTCCATATCTAACACCACTGTGTTATTGGTAAAGTTAATTACCATTTCCAGATCAAATCTAATTAAAGATTTAACTATCGCTTGGAGTAAAACTGGTGGTACTCCATTCTCGATCATTTTCCCATATTCGATAATTTAAATTATCTCATTCACTTTTCAATCTAATCAAAGATTCATTAAAACTCTACTTAGTTTTAATCCTACCAAAAATCAATATTAATGATTATTTAACTTTGGAAATGCAAACATGCCACATCGACAGTCTACACCGTACTATAGATTTCTGCCGATATATAACCTCTAAGCTCGTACGTCTTAGAGAAGGTGTTAAGTAAGAGAATAAATTCTCCACCACTAAACAAATATATATTTAGCAGGGATCAACCATACAGTTCGAAATACAATGTTAGACATGTAATCTTGTCTTTGACTGGGTTAAAGAACTAATGTCATTTAAAACATAGTTCACGATAAGCCCAAAATCTCATTCCATTAATTTTGGAATCTTCACTGAAAATAAATCAATATATATAACTGATATCAGTCTCCGTATCCGACTAATAATATAAATGGAATAACGGCAAAGCCTTTTAAATTCCATATATATTAACAGTCTTCCTCCACAGAAGTTCATTTTGATTATTATCAAATCGAATTCCATTCTATTCCAATTTATTGTATTAAATTGGAAAACTTTACTTTGGAAAATTGCCTTTAAATCTGAATAAAAAGATTTATAAATTCCAAATCACATTTCACTGTAAATCGGGTTAAAGAACAAATGTCATTAAAACATAGTTCACAACAAACCCAATTCACATTCCATTTTTTTCCAATTAAATTTTAATTAACTGGAAACTCTAATAATCTTAATTAAAAGATTTATTCTTTTCACACGGGGTTTAAGAACAGCGTTATTTAAGACACCATTTATGACAAACACAAAATCCCATTCTTTTATTGAATTCCAATTAAATATTCATTAATTGGAAAACTTCAATAAATCTTAATTAAAAGATTTATTCTTTTCTCAACTGGGTTTAAGAACAGTGTTAATAAAGACACCATTCACGACAAACCCAAAACCCCATTTGATATTAAATACAAGGCTCTGAATAGAAATTATATCGGCTTATATTCAATATCAAATTCTTAAACCAACAAATATCATGTTGGAAATAACGATATAAATATATCTTCCAAATTTCCATAACAGTATCTGTATAATCACAAAATCCTATATCGAAATATTCCGAAGATGATTTCCATTCTAATCCACTCCAATTCATATATTGGAAATTCTGGTTATAATAAACCCATTCTTTTATTCAATTCCAATTAAATAACTAGTTCATTTCGATAAACATATATTTTTATCTTTTCAAATATGGAATTTTTCATCCCAATTCTTTCCAAATCATTTATTATGATTTGACACAAATTATTAATATTTTTAATAATTTTATTAAGGCCCTTTCAGTTGATTTCCATAAACAGTCATCGAACTGCACTTTCAGCGACCTTTTCCAAATTTGATTTGGACATAATTCCAAATCCAACCATTAGATTTCAAATTTCTTGTATTTGTTGGAAAGCTCTTTTCGATACGAACCCAATGGTTTTGGTTTTAGGAGAATCCGAAGGTTGGATCTCCTATAATATCAATTCGAAGTCAATGGTCAAAATTCACGAATAGTCGCACACGGCGCGTTCTATTCAGGCCATTATATATATATATATTATATTTCGTCGATTTCCATTTTAAAACGTATTTTATAAATCGTTTTAAATTCGTTTTAAAAACGATTTCAACTTCATATTCAGTTTTAAATCAAAACTGAATATTCCATATCATTAATATATAAATGATAATATTTTCAAAACATTAGATTTTGAAATCACTTCCTTTTCGATATTCATTATAACAATGAATAAAATCGATATAAATATCGTTCGCGTCAAAATGGCGCATATTTAATCAACACGGCTTTATATATTTCAATATTTTCATGTCCATACTAAATCAGACATCAAAACAATATTTTGATCCATTACTTTATATTATTTTAATATATTAATTATTTTAAAATATGCATTATTCGTCATTTTAAAATATTCATTAATTTAAAATATTCTTTCTTTCCGAATTGGAATAAGACACAGCCAATTACCATATAATTTTATTTATATGGATTTCATACACACATGTACACAACAATAATCGAACACAGTCAGCCATCATTCAGAGTGCAATACACAACTGCATAAGCGTTAAATATGAATAATTAACACTTACAATAGTCTATCAACCCATCGATTGACATACAACTAAACCATTGGGATTAGTGTATGTCAATATCATCCCAATACCCGTGTGGGGTTTCAATCAAGACACACGGATTTTATTTTGTGCAGTTAGGCGATGTGTAAAAATATATCGTCCCAATCAATATCAGTCAAATGAGTGTATATAAACAAATCGTTTGATTTATAAATGAATATTTATTTTCATTCATATACTCATTAAAAATTATATTTTTTAACGACAAAATATTTATTTCAACATATGAATATTTTATACAGTTCATTTATACAATAAAAATGATATTTTTACTATTCTAACATTTTTACAAAATTTTGGCAGCATAACGGCGTGATACTAGAACCGGAATAAGGTCTAGCCTTATCTCTCGCCTAACACTAGTTCGCACCATACACATACTGTTGGCTCGCTTTTTGACCAAGCCACCCAGGATCATTCGTAAGAGGAAAGCAAGAAACCACGTTCCCCAAGAATATGAAGGAACGGATCGCATTCTATCGACTCGCCCAGGAACGGATCGCACTCTATCGGATCGCCTATCGAGGATCGCGTCTCGGTGGATCGCCCCCATCTCATCAGCGAACGGCACATCCAGGCGATCCGATCCAAACTTATATTGTTGCCCAGAGCGAACCGATCCGATCCCTTGGTGCATGGCGAACCTTCTGACCCGTTCAACCGCGAGCTGGTCTTCAGCGATCCGAATCGCACGGATCTGGCGACACGTGTCCCTAACCGTCATCTGGACCAATTCTCTCCATCTGCACGATCCGATTTTCAAGCAGATCGCGACACCTGTCCACAACGGCTAATTTGACCATTTCCTCAACGGTGGCGATGCGATCCGATGTTCTCGGGATCTGTGCCACGTGTTATCACGACCCGCCTGACAAAATCAGCTATAAATAGCCCAGAGCTTGGCATTTTTCGGGATCTTTTGGCAATATTGAGTACTGAATCCGCCATTGTTGTCAAACTACTGAAATATTGAGAGAAATCTTTGTTGTATTAGCTTTCAAAGCATAAACAATAATACATAAAGTGGACGTAGGCTCGTTAACGCCGAACCACTATAAATTCTGAGTGTTATTTTCTTTTTCCTCGTTCTGCATTTGAAATTCTATAACATTCATAACAATTTGGGTGTTAGGTCCAAATTTCGATCTAACATTTTTGGTGCTTTCACTGAGAAACTCAGTCCTAAAGTTTCACTATTTGCTTCTTTGAAGATTCCAGCGATTCGGATATCATGGCTGGAAAAAGATCTAAAGTTTCACAGACTAACGAAACGATTGAAGAGAGTGTGCACGAACTGGGCAACGAAGAAATTCCGGGTCGCGGAGAACAGGGGGCGAATCGATCCGATGAAGACACCTCGTTCCGAGTCGATGAGAACGAGACGATCCAGGCCGCTGAAGGGGTTGTTACTCGATCCCGAGGTAACGCCTCACAGCCTCCGCGTACCACGACCAAGAGTCGACCTCAGGGGGGCGCAGCGAATCGCCATCCACGAACCACAGCTATCCGAACTGATGGTCAGACTACAACTCGACCTGGAAAAGAACCTATGACCCACTCCTATCGTCCCGGAACCTCTGCTCGACCCGGTTCGAGCTCTTTGCGCATAAGAGAAAGTGATGATGACCAATATGATCCTGCTGCTCCTGTCACTGAGGGGGATCTCTCTCGCTTCGCCGAAATGTGGGATAGGTTGTTTGATGAGTTGGCCGCCCAAAGGCAGGAAAGTTCCATCCTACAGCAAAATTTGACGGCTATGGATATAAGACTTGATGAGTTAGCAAGGCAAAGAACATCGCCGGTTCGTCCACTCACCCCAGCATATTCTTCTTCGTCTGAAGAATCACCGAGACCTCCGCGGAGACCGTATGAGAGAGCCGAAAACATAGAACAGCTTCGGTTCGGAACCCTGCCCTCATAGGAAGAAGAAGCGCTAGGGGTAGGGCCCTCAAACCGTAACGTGAATGATCAAGCTACGGCTCTCAGGACTCGAGATGTGAACAGTCCTGTGCATAACAGACCACCTCAGCCCCGTCGCCGCACACATACTCATGATAATAGGGGGCAGCGAAGCCCTGTTCGAGCCCCGGATTTTGTGACTGCTCCCCGAAGAGAGATCAGAGAGCCTTGCCGAGCCAGAGGCACTGACCCTGAACCTCCTTTGACCAGTGCAAATGTTGCAGCCATGGTCCACCAGATTCTGGCAGATAGCCGTGGACAACGGAACGAAGATTGGGGGATCGACCGCAGTCACACCCCTTTCACCGATGATATTTTGGATGCGACTTTTCCAAGGCGTTTCAACATGCCACAAATGAACCGATATGCGGGAAGATCTGATCCTGTCCAGCACCTAATGAGATACTCTTGGTCGATGACCGCTGCCGCAGCCTCTGACGCTGTTAAGTGCAAAGCGTTTCCCATATTCCTCGAGGACGTGGCTTTGTTATGGTTTACTCGCCTGCCGGCGAGATCGATTTCTAGCTTCAGGGAGCTGAGCGAGAAGTTCGTAGAACAATTCCGTATCTACGCACAGAAGACAAAAAGTGTGATCGATTTATTCCTTGTCAAGCAGCGACCAGGCGAGAGTTTAAAGGTGTACCTGGATCGTTTCAATTTGGCCGCTACTGAGGTTAAAGATCCTCATGAACCGACTGTTGTCGCAGCACTGATCGACGGAGTAGATAAGGACACTGAATTCGGGAGGTACCTGGCAGGCAAACCGCCCCACACTAGAGAGTTATTCTACGAGAAAGCCAACGTTCATTTACGCCGGGAAGAGGTGTATGCTAACCGAAAGGCTAAAACATCTGATAAGGAAGAAATTCAGAGCAATTTCGCCATCAAACAGATGGGAGACAGCTCGGGGAAAGTTGAAGTTAACGTCGGAAATCAGAATTAGGGTGGACGCCAGCCCGGTAACAACAATAATAATGGTAACGGCAATAACCGGAAGAGGAACCGAGGGAACGACTCCCAGAGAAGGACTCGTCCCAGGGCCTTTGAAAGTTATACACCAATAAGTGATACTCTGGAAAATATCTTCATGGATGCGTACGAAGTCCTCCAGAATAAGAGGCCACCTCCCAGAGAGTCGACAGATAAAGAGCGTGAAACAGGGAAGTTTTGTCTCTTTCATCAAATTCATGGCCATTCGACAAATGAATGTCGTCACCTAAGGGATGTAGTCGAAAGGCTGCTTCGAGAAGGAAAGTTAGATGAATACAGAGTCACGCCCAGGGACAGGGGGCAAGCAGTGCAGGCCCCGAATCAGAATCAAAATCAACTTGCTGCTAGGCCGACTGCTCAGCAAAAAGGAAAGAATATTGTTATCAATACCGTGATCGGAGGACTTTATCTTGCTGGGCACAGTTCCAAAGCATTGGATCAATACGTCAATGCGGCCAAACAACACCTCGAGGTTGGGGAATGTAGCAACCCCGAGGACAGTACCCCGGTGAAGCAGCAGAAGATGATGACCGATGATGTCGTTTTCCGAGAACGAGAGAGCATCGGAGTCCATGCTCCAACTGAAGATCCACTTGTAATTACAGTACCCATTAGGCCAGCCACTGTTCATAAGGTTCTGGTGGACAACGGGAGTTCCGTTAATATTCTTTTCAAAAAGGCCTTTGACCAGATGAATCTCGAAATAAAAGACTTGAAACCCTACCAAGGATGGATCCGTGGGTTCAATGGAGCATCCACCGCTCCAATGGGTTATGTAGAGTTGCCAGTTACACTTGGGGAAGGAGAACGCCAGAGAGTGAGAATCCTTCCCTTTGTGGTTTTGGATGTTGAATCGCCATACAATGCCTTCTTGGGTCGACCGGCCCTCGCAAAGTTCAGAGCCTGTATAGCCCCCTGGTGCTTGTTATTGAAATTCCCCACAGAAGCTGGCATTGGTATCGTCATAGGGGATCAAGTTGCTGCGCGAGCGTGTTATGTTGCCGAACTAAAGTTACTTCGCAATGGAAGGGATATCGAGACTAAAGGCACCTCTCCCTCTTCGGGGGTGGAGACCTTATAGCAACCAAAGAGGATAATCGTTGGGGAGTCGCCCAGAGAGATGCCCGAGGATATAGATCCCAGAGAGGATCAAGAACCCGGGGGCAGAATGGCGACTCCCAACGAGTCAACTGTGGATGTACCGATCGATGACAGTGACCCGGAGAAGGTCCTTAAGATTGGATCCCAGTTGAGTCCGAATCTTGCTAAAGAATTGACGGATTTCTTAAAAAACAATTTGGATGTATTTGCTTGGACCCACGCGGACATGTGTGGGATATCCCCATCAATCATGAGCCATTCCTTGAGCATTGACCCAAAACATCCTCCAGTAAAGCAAAAAAGGCGAATGCTGGGCCCAGAGTGGTCCGCTGCCTTGAAAGAAGAGGTTGGAAAGCTAAAGATTAATGGATTTATCAGAGATTCGACCTACCCAGACTGGATTTCGAATCCAGTCCTGGTATAGAAGGCCAACGGGAAGTGGCGAACGTGTATCGACTTCTCGGATTTGAACAAAGCCTGTCCAAAAGATAGTTTCCCGTTACCTCGGATTGACCAGTTGGTAGACTCGACGGCAGGTCATGAGCTTCTTTCATTTATGGATGCTTATTCAGGATACAACCAGATTCCGATGCATGTTCCAGATCAAGAGCACACTAGTTTTATCACGGATCTGGGATTATATTGTTATGTGGTGATGCCTTTTGGTTTGAAGAACGCAGGCGCTACATATCAACGTTTGGTCAACAGAATGTTTTATAACCAGATCGGGAAAACAATGGATGTATATGTCGACGATATGTTGGTTAAGTCCAAGCAATCTTCTCAACATACTACTGACTTGGCAGAGATGTTCGGCATTCTTCGAAAGTATGGAATGAAACTCAATCCAACCAAATGTTCATTCGGTGTTGCTTCTGGAAAATTCTTGGGATTCATTGTCAGTTCCCGTGGTATCGAGATTAATCCCGACCAGATCGCGGCAATCAGAAACATTCAGGAACCTAGGCAAATTAGGGATGTGCAAAGCCTTGCCGGAAAAGTGGCCGCACTAAGCAGATTTATCTCCAGGGCTACGGATAAGTGCATCCCATTCTTTGAATTAATAAAGCGAGGAAAACGCCACTTTAAATGGACACCTGACTGCGTAGAAGCATTTCAGAATTTGCTCAGGCACTTGGAGAAACCTCCGATTTTATCTAAGCCAATAGATCACGAGGATTTATTCGTGTATTTGGCAGTGTCATCCCATGCGATCAGCTCGGCTTTGGTAAGGGAAGAGGATAAGGTCCAAAGACCTGTGTATTATGTGAGCAAAAAATTGACAGCAGTAGAGCGCAATTATCCACGGATAGAAAAGTTGGCGTATAGTTTACTGATTGCCTCTAGAAAACTTCGGCACTATTTTCAGGCACATCCTATCACCATATACACTGATCATCCACTCAAGCAAGTTCTACAGAGACCGGAGGCATCTGGAAGGTTACTCAAATGGAATATTGAGTTAAGTCAATTTGATTTGAACTTTCAGCCCAGACGATCAATTCAGGGGCAAGTGATAGCTGACTTCGTAGCAGAGTTCACTGTCCCTGAGGAAGATATAGCAAACGAGGAATTTGATCCTTCAAAGTTACTTTTCGATCCTAATGCCTGGAGATTGTATACTGATGGTGCTAGGAACGACGAAAGATCCGGCGCTGGAATAGTGCTTGAAACCCCCGAGAAACGATTGATAACCTATGCAATCCAAATGGAGTTTCATGCCACTAACAACGATTCCGAATATGAAGCTCTGATAGCCGGATTAAAGATTGCAAAGGAACTAGAAGTCACAAAGCTGAACATCTTCTGCGACTCCAAGTTAGTTGTGAATCAAGTCACTGGAACATTCCAAGCTAAAAGTGCAAGATTGATTTTATACCTAAAGAAAGTGAAAGAACTACTGAATGATTTTGATCACTACAGCATATCTCATATTCCGCGGTCGGAGAATCAGCAGGCAGACAAGTTGGCAAAGATGGCTAGTTCTGACGATCCTGAAGTGACTGGGTTAGCCCCCGTTGAAGTACTTCGGTCCCCTAGCATAGATCAGATGGAAATCGACCTAGTACTAGAGACGGAACCAGAAAGGGAGTCCTGGATGACCCCTATAAAGAATTTCCTAATGGATGGAACGCTTCCAACCAAGAAAAGCGAGAGGCGTAAAGTGATTCGTAAAGCTGCCCGATACGTTCTGCAAGGCGAAGTTCTTTACAGACAAGGGTTTTCAATGCCCCTCCTTCGGTGTATAGCCCACGATGACATCAAACGTGTGCTGCAAGAAGTCCACGAAGGCGAATGTGGCGACCACACTGGAGGGCAAACTTTGGCAAAAAAGGTATTGCGGCATGGTTATTTCTGGCCTACCATAAACAAGGATGCAGTAAGATATGCACGACGATGTGATGCGTGCCAGAGATTTTCAAAGATACCTAGAGCGCCTCCAAGTCAGTTAAAAACAATGATGAGTCCATGGCCTTTCGCTATGTGGGGAATTGATATCATAGGAAGTCTCCCCATAGCAAGGGGCGGAGCAAAGTTCGCTATTGTGGCCGTAGATTATTTCACTAAGTGGGTAGAGGCTGAACCGCTAACTACAATCACAACTAAACGAGTGATCAACTTCATCGTGAGAAACATCATCTGTCGATTTGGGATTCCAAAGATTGTGATAACAGACAACGGAACTCAGTTCGATAGCACTGAATTCAGAAACTTCTGCCAAAAATACCACATCGAGAATCGGTATGCTCTGTGGCGCACCCACAATCGAACGGACAAGTCGAAGTGGCAAATAAAGTAATTAAGTCCATTCTGAAAAGAAGAATGAAGCAGGCTAGAGCCATGTGGGCTGATGAATTTCCCTTGACACTATGGGCCTACAGGACAACATATAAATCGGCAACAGGACATACCCTATTCTCCCTTGCTTTTGGAACGGAAGCAGTCATCCCGGTTGAGATAAAGGTACCTTCTCATCGGGTGACTTATTATGATCCAATGACCAATAATGAATTGCTCCTTGAGTCCTTGGATATGACCGAAGAAAAGAGGGATGAAGCAGACCTGCGTGCCCTGAGATGCAAACAACAGGTCGCCCGATATTACAACAAAAAGGTCCGAGCCCGAACCTGGGAACCCGAAGACTTGGTTCTGAAACGTGTCTTTCCACCCCCAGCTCATATGGGAGCAAAGTGGGAAGGACCGTACTCTATTCTGAGCAAGCTTGATAATGGAACCTTCAAGCTGGCAACCGTAGATGGAAAGGAAATCCCCAGAGTGTGGAATGCCCAACATGTACGGCCATATTTAACATGAGAGTTTCAAATTTATTCTTTTGCTTTGTTAAAAACTATGTACAGGGCACGACTTGCCTAAGAATAGTCTGATTCCTTAAAGAAAGAGATTATAAAGTGGACGTACGTCATGATTCGACCGAACCACTATAAAAATACTGTGTGTCATTTGCCTTTATTGCATCTTTATTTATTGGCCTGTTTATTTTTATGAAAATCAATGTGAATAATGCAGGTACCCGAAGTCCAGTGCCAACCGTTCCCCCCGTAGACTAATCGGAGGAACCCAAAGCCTTGGCAAAGGCTCCAACTGCTTGTCCGACTAGTTTTAATCCACGGAGCATGGGTTAAAGTGTACACCTAGAATGAGTCTGATGAGCATGCATGATTGCAGACTGCTTGATTCAAACTCTAACTCTCCAGAGAGAGAGAGAGAGAGTATAAAAGCGTCTCCGATTGAGCGCTGAGAAAGAGCTCCTTTCCCGCTGAAGGATCGGGGAGCGACTGAATCGCTGAGCTCGAACTCTAACTCTCCAGAGAGAGAGAGAGTATAAAAGCGTCTCCGATTGAGCGCTGAGAAAGAGCTCCTTTCCCACTAAAGGATCGGGGAGCGAGTGAATCGCTGAGCTCGATCTCTAACTTTCCATAGAGAGAGAGAGTATAAAAGCGTCTCCGATTGAGCGCTGAGAAAGAACTCATTCCCTGTTGAAGGAATAAGGGCCGACCGCGCCACTGTTATCCCGTGAAATATCCTAAGTCCCCCCGTATTCAGAAATAAAGGGCAACCTGCCAACAGTACTGATCAATCCCAAGCAAACCCCAGTCAGATGCTACAATGACAACTGATTGGGGGCATATACACTCGTATACATACACTGGACTTTGATACAGCAGTGTGACATAGCATAAAAATTCTTCTGCCTTTTTGATTGACTGATTTGTAGTTATTATTAGTTAGCTAATGGCTAAACATGGAAAGTTTATTTGAATACAGGTACACAATGATGCAAGGAGAGATAAACCCTTGATTATATACTGCGAATCAACAAAGTGAAAAACAACCTAGAAACAAAAGTGAGGACCAGTCTCATAATTACACTTCCTGGCCAGTGGAAAACCTAAAGACAAAATATCAATGAGCAACAAACGTCCTATTTACGCTTTGACCTCTTCTCTTGCTTCTGCCTCTCCAGCCTCTCCTTGTCGGCTTCAGATGGATCCCCTTTTTTCCTCTTCCGCTTGTCTATGAGGGGAACATCCGACTCCTCTGAAGTCTCCTCTTCCAACTCTTTCCTTTTGCTTCTGCCAGAGAGGGAAGCCGGAAAGTCATTGGGGTTTGCAAAGTGAAGCTGCCGGCTGATGGATTTGGGCTGGATTTTCACTATCATCCCAGTTTTGGGATCGAATTCTGCAAGAGGGACAACATCCAAAGCCTCATCTCCCACCTTCTTTGAAGCCAACTCTTTCTCCTGTCTGGCTTTTCGGCTGGCCAAGGTTTCCTCGTCATCATCATCGGCCTTTTTGGTGCCGATAATGTCCTCTTCATCATCTACATGACGACCATCCATGTCTTTCAAAGCTTCGATAGTCTCAGCATCTGTGGGTGCATCAGCGCTAGGGGCCGGGATGCTTCTTTCTGCTGTTGTGGCCTCAGCCTGTCTTGATAGATCAGCACCGGCACCCTGTGAGACAGCCTCCTTCTCCGCTTCCTTTTCTTTTTCAGCACTCATGTCAATGGGCTCCCCACCTGTATAATGAGGAGCACACATTACTAATTCAATTGGTTGTTCTGCCAGACAACGACAATTCACAATTGCTGTAACAAATTGTGGGGAAAAGAGAGAGATACCTCCAGCAGATGCTCCCTCTTGAGTAGTTCCAGAGGCTCCAGCAACCACGGGAGTTAGGCCCAAAGGGATTAGCGGGTCATCGGGATGGTACTCCTCAACTCCGGAGGTTTTAGGCTTCGCGGCGGAACTGGAACCTTCGTCAATTTTGCTTTTACCTTTAGCCAAGGTTCTCTCCTTTTCCATTTCTGCCAGGATTAGGCGACGACCCTCTGCCAGGTCCTCAGGCTCATTGTCCCTTAGGATGCTCTTCATCAATTCATCCTCATCGATCTCTTCGACCCCCAATCTGTATTTTTCGCCCTCCACAATGGCATCCCATAAATTGTTCAAAGTAACATGGTAATCTGGGATCCACGAGATGTTACGAGTTTTGAGAACCTGGCCAAGAAAGTCTAAAATCATCTCCTCAAACCCCTCGATCTCCTTCTCTCTTGCAAGGAGCTTGTTGTTAGAAGCAGTGGCCAATTCAATGGCACTTTCAACGTTCTTTTCGGCAAGAGCTGCCCTTCTTTCCGCGTCCGAGACCTGGTCGTTCAAAATCACCTTCTCTGCTTTAGCCAGAGCCAAACTCTCTTTTAAACTCGCTTTTTCTGCCTCCCAAGCAGCCTTTTCAGTTTCAAAATGGCCTTGCGTTGTTTTCAACTCGATGTTGGCCATTTTGAGATCTTCAACCTCCTTCTTTAAGGCCATTTTCTCGTGGCTATTGGAGTCCAGCTCTGAATGAAAGCGCTGCTTGGCATTCTCTAATTCAGTCTTGTAGTTTTCAGCGTCCCTCCGTGCTAAAGCGAGCTGGGCCTGAGCATCTTCCAGGTCCTTCTCCAGTTTTGTCCTAGCCCTTTCGTTATTTTCAAGTTTCGCTTTAGATCTGTGTGCTTCTATTTCGAGTGTTCGGATGACTTCCGAAAGGTTGACAGCATGTTTTTTCATCATCTCATATTGCCTGGCAACATGGCGGATATGCCCGACAACTTCGCTATCCCAGTTCTTGGGGACCGGTTCCAAGGCTGGAACAAATGTCATCCGGTCAAAGAATATATCTGGGAATTGTTCCCGAAGCTTTTCCAACCTGCCTTGAATCTCGGAACCATGCATGTAATCCCGTGACCCTAGGGGAGCCAACTCTGGCTGACTAGAAAGAACAACATCACTTCTCTCCTTTTCAGACTCTTTGGACAAATCCTTGCCCCTATCTTTAGATTCGTGATGCCTCTTGGATGACCGGCTGTGAGAAGGAGCACTCTTTGGAGGAGTTAACTCTTTAGGAAGCTTCTTTCCCCCTGTAGGGACTGCTGGGAGACTGGAAGGTTTGGTAGAGGTCGATTTTGGGGGAGATCGAGGTTGCGAGGAACTCGGCCTATGAGGAGGACCGCGAGAGCGCTCAGTATTGGGGCGAAGGCTGGGTGTGCCCTCACGAAGAGAACGATACGAGTAAGATTTCCTGCGGGACATCGTTCCTGTAAAAAAGAGAGAAGAGCATATTAAAACTTTGAATACCCACGATATAAGAGTGCTGGGTCAGATAGTGTGAGTGATGTGTGCATCCCATATAATTCCCCCTAACAGACCCGGGCCCGAAGACAGGCTGGTCTGACCAGTTTCTCGTCTTCTAGTTGGAACACTGATCTCTTCAGGAGCAAGGAAGAAAGGCCCCTCTTCAAAGTCTTTTTCTGTATATACAACATCGGGTAGAGGGATTTTATTCAGCTCGTCAAATAACTGCTCTTCTGTCAAGTCACCGGGAGCGACGGTTTCAATTAGAGCAGAGATAGGAATTTCCTTGGACACGTCATCGCGGACCTCATCCCCTCTGTATATGTTCAGGTCCTCATCGTCCTGGATGACTATCGGAGAAGGGCTCTTGTGAAACTTAGTTGTTTCTGCCGCTTGCGAAGTTCCCTCTCCTTCCATTGGGGGCACATACTTATAAGGTTTGCCACCGGTCCCTAGTCCAAATCTTCTGTCCAGAAGACGATGCTTATGAAGATTGTCATCAGTGATGCATTTTTTAATCCTTAAAAAGTCGGATCTGCTTTGATGAAGAATAGATAACCGATGGTTGTATAACGGACCCTCCGTTTTCGGGAAGATGTGATCTGTTTAAGACAAAGGAAAAAGCGGAAGAATGTTAATACTTAGACTCCTTGAGCAAGGTATTCGACTAGGTGATCAAAGTTTACTTGATTTGAGCCATCTTCGTGAGCATCCAGCCTGTTTCCTTATATAAAACCAGTCGGACTTAGGATCCCCAATGTTGCTGTATCCGTCGTACAGAACTTTCCTATTCGCAACCGATTCAAAGAAAGATAAATTTGGAGTTGCCGAAGAACGGTGCTTGAAAAGAAAGAAGAACACCAGATCTCTGAATTTAAGTTCAGCGTGCAGGATCTCCGCATATGCAACATATAGAGAGTATAGAGAGGCGTAGGCGTTTGGATGAAGCTGCATCGGAGCAATACCTAATCGTCTCAAAGTTTCGATGGCGATCGGAGGGAACGGAGGAATAGCCCCTACTAGACACATTGTTCGACTGATCGCCATATACCCTTCCGGTGCTAGGTGGGGTCTGTCTTCGCTTCCAGGCGTCAAGACATCGTCCCAAGGAATTCCGTATCTTAAGCAGATTCTTTTAAGTTTTATCTCGTCAAGCTTAGATGCTAAAGAATCAGAAAATTTATCTATCCCGAGTGCGCCTGGGATCTCATCAGGAGCTCGCTCATCAGTCTCAGAATCGTTGCTGGATGAAGTACTTTCTGTCGGATCTGATTCTGTGGCTTCGTACTCAGATCCAGAATCTTCACCTCCCGGATTGATTGGAAGAATTTCAGGGTTGTACTGCTCAGGGATCTCGGATTCCACTTCTGTCACGGATCTTGAAGAAGAGTGATCATTCGACATTGCTGCTAGGACGAGAAAATATGAACAATAAGATTAACACTACCCGTCCCCCGTGTGTGCAAGTACTGGTGTGTGTACTCGTGAGTGCATTAAAAATAAAGCGTGAAAACAATCAAGATCATCAAAACATTAGTCGTCGTATTTAGTCAAATTGTGAGGTCATTTAGTCCAGAAAGTCCAACGTCAAGGCTCTATCCTAACTGTTCAGAGTTTTATGATAACAAGGCGTTGATTAAAGTCTGAAATTTCTTCGTATCGCCAGCTATGAGTCGGATCGCAAAGCAGAGGGATCGCCCCCTTCGACTCGCATGGCAGAGGGTCGCCCCTTTCGGATCGTAGGGCAGAGGAATCGCCCCCCATCGAATCGTCGGGTGAAGGGATCGCTCCTTCACGAACCGTTGCGATCCCCACGATAAGTCCCTTTGCTGCCACCACGATCTTTCGTCTCGTCACTCGCTTTCGTCTTCTCTCCTTGCCCACGATCCGAACCGGCCTCCTCTCTTCTTCTTCGTCTTTTGTTTTCCGTCTCTTCTTCTCACCCTCGAACTTCAAGCTCCACGCCCATAAGCCATGGTGTCTCGATGGATTCTCCAAAGATGGCAAATTTCCATCGTTTTTCTCCGCAAATTATTCGAAAAATTTCGTGAAACAGTAGCGTTAACAAGTAAGGATGTCTTCCATGGAATTACCTTTCTAAAAAATTGGGAAAGTGATCGGATATTTGAAGGTTCGAAATACTGGGGTTCGTTCCTCGAAGGAGCAGGCGAAACGATTCGGCAGAAAGAAAGAAGAAGGAGAATGAAGAGGAGAGGGTCGGCTTATATAGGCAAAGAGGGCGACCGTTTGTCTCCCTTTCTTTGTCCTATTCGGTCCACGAAACACCATACATCCCACGATCCAAAGCTCGTGTCGCATAGAAGCCCACGGACCGCCTCAAACGATGGCCCACCAAGCTCGAAGCCCAACACAACTCGAAGAAAAGTCTGCCGCGTCTCGCACAAAAGCCTAGATACTCAGCTCAAGACGAGCACGTGACCACTCGGACCGTGGCACCCTATGGCGATCCGATTCATGCATACATTGATTTGAACCAATGTGACTGTTGATTTGCGCCCTTTCAGGAAAAGGCAGATCAGAATCTTCGAAGCATGTTCCATCATCGATAAAACATACTTCGAGGGGGCAAAATGTTGGCTCGCTTTTTGACCAAGCCACCCAGGATCATTCGTAAGAGGAAAGCAAGAAACTACGTTCCCCAAGAATATGAAGGAACGGATCGCATTCTATCGACTCGCCCAGGAACGGATCGCACTCTATCGGATCGCCCATCGAGGATCGCGTCTCGGTGGATCGCCCCCATCTCATCAGCGAACGGCACATCCAGGCGATCCGATCCAAACTTATATTATTGCCCAGAGTGAACCGATCTGATCCCTTGGTGCATGGCGAACCTTCTGACCCGTTCAACCGCGAGCTGGTCTTCAGCGATCCGAATCGCATGGATCTGGCGACACGTGTCCCTAACCGTCATCTGGACCAATTCTCTCCATCTGCACGATCCGATTTTCAAGCAGATCGCGACACCTGTCCACAACAGCTAATTTGACCATTTCCTCAACGGTGGCGATGCGATCCGATGTTCTAGGGATCTGTGCCACGTGTTATCACGACCCGCCTGACAAAATCAGCTATAAATAGCCCAGAGCTTGGCATTTTTCGGGATCTTTTGGCAATATTGAGTACTGAATCCGCCATTGTTGTCAAACTACTGAAATATTGAGAGAAATCTTTGTTGTATTAGCTTTCAAAGCATAAACAATAATACATAAAGTGGACGTAGGCTCGTTAACGCCGAACCACTATAAATTCTGAGTGTTATTTTCTTTTTCCTCGTTCTGCATTTGAAATTCTATAACATTCATAACAATTTGGGTGTTAGGTCCAAACTTCGATCTAACATTCGCTCTGGGCAACAATATAAGTTTGGATCGGATCGCCTGGATGTGCCGTTCGCTGATGAGATGGGGGCGATCCACCGAGACGCGATCCTCGATGGGACAATTTTAATCAATTCAATTCACATCACAAATCAAATTCAACAAATAAATCACTCAATCCAAAAATCAACCAAATATCCATGGTTTCTGTTAATCCCTAAAAATCCATACGCACATTGGGTAAAGGGTACAAGGTAGATATTACCAGGGTCGGCCGTGCACAATGCAACCACGCAGAGCAAGATCCAAATATCGAACCCGGGGCAGGTCAAGTCAACTAGTGCGACCGAAGATAATGGCATAACACATTATGAGAAGTGCGACCCGATAAAGATAAAGGTTGCATATCCTGAGAACCACTCAGACACCGAAGTAAAGCAAGTCGCCCATTCAACATAAGCGGGAGCGACCTCATAACATAACCGAGCTAAGGTGTTATGGCCAACTTGTTCCCTCGTTTCTCCATCAACCAAGTCACTCATTCAACATAAGCAGGAGCGACTTCATAACATAGCCGTGAAGCCAAACAGCGTCATACAAAGGCAGCAAGAAGATGAGCGCCCTTGGACCGAGAAGGACGGTCGCGCCAGGAGCAAAGGAGAACCAACTCCAGACCCGCATCTCGCTCTTACAAAATCTCCCAAAGCGCTCACAGGACGTCCGCTCCTGTGGACCCGCTCATCCCTCCAAGACACTTGCCCCGACGAGTCGTCCGCACCTGATATTGGATACAACCACAGACAGCTGTCTACAGCTAGCCAGTGGCATGATCGTAATTAACAGGATGAATGATCCACATCCTGGATAAACTGATTCCAGATCATTTGCCAAGGGGAGTTCAATTATAGATACACCATGGCTACCAACGTAAAAGGGATCGGCTTCTAAAAACCATGAAGTGCTGCCGAACTTCATCCTCAACCACAGATTCAGCCATGGCGTTAAGTACAATCCTACAATGAAGGAAAACGAAGACATCCTCCTTCTCAATCATTCATCCATCCTTCTTCTCCTCAAATTCTGATATTCTCTTGTATAATTCCTTAGATTGAAATATATAAACGAGGATATATTGAGTGAGTATAGATATGTATGAAAAGAGAGAGTTGATGTACTTTGTAATTCTCATTACAAGACAGGAAATCACCTTCATAGTGGACGTAGGCCTCGTTAACGGCTGAACCACTCTAAATCTCGTCTCTACTTTACTTTTCTCGCATTTTTTACTTTTTATTGCTGATTAAACACGGTTCCATTTATTTCTTACCGAATTGGTGAAGTACATATTAGTACCTTGGGTGTTTAGACCATTTTTGGTGTAAACATTTTGGCGTCCACCGTGGGGCCGTGTTCGTTTCTCTTTCCATTCAGATCTGATGAGATTTTCTGGGAAACGTTGTACCTGAGATCATGAGCATGCTGAGAGAAATTGCTGCAGACAAAATTGGTGACGTCTCCGGCGCTGACACGTCGCCTACCATCCATTTCGGAGAAAAGGAATCGTTTCAAGTCGAGGTGGCCATATCCAGAAGGGAGCTGGAGGAAGCAATGACAGGGATAATGGATCAAATAACTATTGCAAATGACGCGTTGATAAAGAATACTGAGTCAATGTTCGTTATCCAGACTTCTGCCATAAAAGCCGCACCAGGAGTCACTGACGTTCCGTTCTCTCAAACAAGTTGTGCAAGAGAAATGTAATATTCTGCTGAACAAGAGAGCTTCATTCCGGAAGCTGACTGTCATAATTATGGACCTTGGCAAAGACCCGGCAAGGGGACAAGCGCTCGTTCCGCAGAACGAGATGAAAAGCGAAAGTGTATCTTAGGTGCAAGAGGTGAAGCCAAGCAGCACAGAAGGAGACCGCGTTTTTTCAAAAATTCCGAGTTCACCTCCCTCAATGACACCATAGAGAATATCTCAGGGCAACGAAGGACACTATAAAATATCCAATCCCAGAGCGGATGCAAGTCAAAAATGCTACCATGAAATCAGGAAGGTTCTGTCAATTCCATGACCAACCAGGACACAATACAAATGAATGCAGACATTTGAAATCGCTAATCGAGAGGCTAGTCAGAAAGAACCATTTACAACAATATGTGCAAGGCCACTGTCCCGTTTCTCTGCAAACAAGGGGCAGCAAACTCTCCGTGGAAAGGGCCAAAAATAGCCTGGAACTGATGCATGAATAAGGATCAGCGATTGGTGTCCTGATCATGGAATTTTGAACTAGAATTCTCGTGATTCCGCCTTATACTCAGTTTTTCCTTTGTATTTTGTTTGCTTAAGAAGTAGTAGTCGTTCTACTTTGTTTTGCAAATGCCATATGCAAAGAAAGTTATCATGTGCTTAGTTGAGTTCCGTACTCATCACTGTACACTGAAAACTGGTTTTTCAAATGTAGGCATGATAGAAGCAGCTAACCATACCCATCCTAATTGCAAAGGGAAGGTTCTTAAAGCATATCTTGAGCAAAATGACTCGAAAGCATCGCGAGAGACATGCAAACCAAATCAGATGTATAGGCACGTCATCCCAACCGGACGTGCTGTCTAAAGACAAACAACAAGTCAAAAGGTGGAACTTCCCTAAGCAAGCATTTGCTGGAGAAACTGACATCAGGCTTTTTTTTAAAAAAAAAAAAGAGGTACAAGGGAAATGATAAAAATGTACCATGGATAAAATACCTAGGCTGGAAACATCAGTCCTAGTATCGGAAGGACCGACAAAACACGCTGGAAGGACCAGCACAAAACAAAAACCCTACTGAAAGGAGGTGGCCATGCTTGTTCTTTGTTGTTAACCAAGTCAAACAGAGCCAAGGATGGATTACAACAGCAGAAATCCTAGCCGAAAGGGGGTATCAGAAATCCTAGATATTTGGGGGTATCCAATTTAGGTCTCTATTTGATCATAATGATTCGAATCGAATAAGATCGAACTTGGGTCGAAATTGAAACCCAAGACCTCCCATGGGGGCACCCAAAAGAAAACACATAATAACCACGCGTTGCTTCTAAGAAATCCTAAATTGACCAAATTACGTTGCGAAATCAACAGAACCTATGAAAGTAAAAAGAGCTTTGGTATGGGGACATCATCATTATGTAAACAACCACCAATGCCCACTCAAAACATACCATAACCTAGTTATAACTTTGTTGCGAGAACTGTTCGGACAATAAGATTTGCGCGAACAACAAACTAAAAGTACGACAACTCATAAGAATGAAAGTAATAAAACTATGATAGCCCCTAAGAGATATAAACGTAAGTCCGCAAATATAAAATATTAAACGAAGGTCGGACTCGCAAAAACAACCAGTCTAAGTACGTGATAAGTAAAAGAAAATAAACTGAAATCAGACCATAGAGGTCACAAGTGCTATTTTTATACAGGGAAGGATGGACCAATTGTTCAGGCTTTTGTTGATCCAGCTACACAAAAGAGTCGTCAAAAGGAAAAGACGTGTGATCTTCAATTATTAACCAGTTAGTTTCTTTTGCGTTTCAGGGTGGACACAGCCTTGGTATTCCAAATCTCATCCTCATCATCCGGATCGGACGCATCTGGTAAAAGTGGGTCATCTGATGAAGGTATGGTGGAAGGATTAATACTGGTGGAGACCAAAAAAGAGTCGACAGTAGCAGGCTGGGCAGCAGCGCCGCAAGCAGCCAAAGAAGAGGTCGAAAGCACACCTGATGTAAAAGGGTAACAAGCACTAAACTCAGCAATCCCAGGCAAAGAAAAAAGAAAATCCAGATTCGAGGGAGATTGATAGATGTCAATTTTACCTGAAGTTGCTGGATATACGAAGTCAGCTCCACGATTGTCCGCGTTTGAAGAAGTGTAGCCGTAACTTGCGCACTGTGCCACAACATTTTCTTGATATGGACACTCAATAATAGGTTGAGCTCTAGCAACATCCAAGGTGGATCGATCCGTTGGGGAAGTAAGCGAGCTCGAAGCATCAACCCTGGCGGAGTCAGGTGGGGCACAAGGAACCATAGCGTCCAAACGCTCCCTTCTAAGGGATTGAACTCGCTCGTTCATCAAAATCCTCCTACCTTTAACTAGATCCTCGCAATCTTTCTCTTCTAAAAGTTGTTCTTAAAGGAACTCATCATCGACATCGTCGGAATACGAAAATATTCTCTCCCAAACAAGGGCCAGAGATCGCGGAAAGTCCTTGTCCAAGTAACCCAAGCTTCCATGGCTCATGACACTGCAAACATAGAATTGAAATAGAGTATTGTCAATTCCATTTCTAGCTTCATCAAGATCTTTTTGCAAATTGATCTTATCCTTTTCTAAGGTTCCGAGGGTTTCACTCTGGGAAGCAAGTCGGCCTTCAAGAACCATGTTCTCCTGTTCTAAAGAAATCAAAGCCTGTTTTTCTAAGGCCATATGGCGCTCAGCAAGTTTTTGAGCAGATTGAGCCTCTAAAAGCTACGCTCGTACACCCTCCAATTCCTTCTTGAGCTCGACATTTCTGGCCTCTAAGTTGTTCACTTTAGCATGACTACTCCTTAAAGAAGTCATCTCAAATTCTTGGGATTTAATCAAGTGGATCAGGCCAACTTTGTCGTTTTCTAAGGTTTCGAAATGGTCAAGGTGCCGAGCATTCAATCTTTGGAACTCATAACTGAATTTGGCCCAGTGCTCCAGTTGCTTATCAACATCTTTCATGACCAGATTCAACTGTGTCTCGAACTGATCCTTAACAACACCAAGTTGATTGCTCACGCCACTTTTTATGGCATCCAAATTTTTTGCAGCATTTCACCTATCATGAGGGTGTAAATCCAGATCGAAATGCATTCCCCTCAAGTCCCAACCGCCGAAATGCTCCTTAAGTATTGAATTTCTGGGAGGAACCTTATAAGGCGGAGGATCACGTATTATTTGAATTTGAGCAGGAGTCGGGACAATAGATCTTGTTGAAGGTTTAGCCGGTGCAAGCATCTTAGCCTAACCAAGTCCCTCACGCTTTAAAGAATCAACTACAGAGACTTCATAGGTACGTTGGACCTGAAAACTTGAAGATGATTGGGGGCACTTTGAATAGCCAGAAAGACAAGACTGTAGGAGGCTTCGTGGATCAGTAAGATCAGCTTATTGGGAAAAACTATCCGACAATGAGCAGTCTGCATTTACACCTGGGAAACGAACAAAGTATGAGTTCAGCAAGCATTCAGAGATTATCAAACTAACGGTAAATTATGCCACAAGTAAAAGAGTATCAAAACCAGTTCCAGCGGAAGCTATGAAAACAAAGGCTTTCTCAGGACGCTGAGCAGGCCATCGCATTCCTCCCATATCAGCTACAATGGGGTCAGGCATCGCCGCATCACCCTGGCTCAAATATTCGGCGGAGTCCAAATCCCCTAGGTCTCCAAATGTCCCTAAGGAACCTTCCGCCTGAATAACAGGACGAGCAGAACTTTCGGTGATCGTTCCAGAAGTTACATCGACCCTCAAACCATATGCGTTCTCGTCAACTCTCTTATCACCCCCCTCGGTAATCAGCAATGAAGGTTGATCCTTCACATCGTCAAGGATTAAGAGGCTTACCAGCAGGACTTTGGGAGTGAACAAAATCTTTTCCAAGAGATCGTGTGGGGCAAATCAATTGGTACTTACAGAGGTTTTCCTCTGAAAGCAACACCTCTCTGCTTCTTTCCCTCTTGTTAATAGAAATTAAAGAATTAAGGAGGCCTTAATCCATAGTAAGTCCCGCAATGGAAGGAATCACTGCAGAAGTAAGAAAGAAAGCCGGATGAGAAAGAGAAAAGGAATAAGAACTCCAGGAGCAAAGGTATAATTACCTCCTTTGGCCCATCGTCCGTAAAATCTAGTAGGACACCGGACAAAGAAATATTGATCCAGAAACCCCTTAGCTCCATCCGTCAAACCAGTGATAATTCTCTCATGCATACTTTCCATAAAAAAGAAAGAGGGACCGTCTACCTCCCTCTTCTTAAAAGTATGTAAAGAGCAAATATCCGTGAACATGGGTTCCCGCTGTCGGACCTTCATGAAAAGTATGTATAACCCAAGCAAGATTTTATACCCACTAGGATGCAGCTGATACGGGGCAATGGCTAGTTGCCGCAAAACGGACTCCAGACAAGGATTGAAGGGGGGAATCGCCCCGCTGGACAGCATGTGATAATTGACCGCTACATACCCGGAGGGCGGACAATCTGCCAGCTCTTCCTTTCTGGGAAATCTGGTTTCATCTTGTGAAAACCCAAAGCGATTGCACATTTGTATAAAATGATCAAAAGAAAGCGTCGATTTACGGCAGCCGGCCGCCACCTCGTCAAAAAAGCGAGGTTGGGGATGAATCTGACTAACAGTCAAACCAAGACCAGTAGCCGGGGCAACCTCACTTGCCCGATCCAAATCCTCTCATTCCCCAGACATGACGAGTTAACTGGGATTGAGATGAACAGGCAGTTAGTCGCATGTCAACGCAGATAAGTATTCTTAAAAAGAAATTACAAACTGAATGGTTAAGGGTCAAAGGGAAAGCAGAAGTATCACCACGACATAAGTATTCCATTGAACAGCCAGTTAAGGCATGGCGAATTAGGGGATGTCGTCTCCTAGTCATTTCGGTAAATGACTTGCCAGCACAAAAAGGGCTAAGGTTTATCACCAAAGGATTTTGCCTGAAGACCAAGCACATACCAATTCAAATCAACGCTTCTCAAATATCGCAACCATGTGTCCCAACAACTAGGTGTTGCCAATTGAGAATCCTCCTTTACAAAGCTAAAAGAGTTAACCCAAAATCATAGATAAAAAGAAGGAAATTCACTTACAAGTGAAATTCAACTCGAAGAAAGGAACGTTGTAGTTGGAAACAAAGTTGAGAGAAAGCGTCAACCAGAGGAGGACGGGCAAGACGATCGATCAAGTAAAGAGAATCGAAGCCTCAAGAAGCAAAAATGAGGTCTTCTACGATGAAATCGCCATTAAAATGAGCTTATTGAAGAAATATGAAAGCGGGAAAATGAAGAGACAATACTTAAGAAGACTAGAAGTCCCTTTTTGTGATATGAAAGCTCAATTAAGATCTAGTGATCCGGTTTAACGAACCCGGGAAATATCCTGCCAAATGCCCAAAGACAAGCAATTGTCAAAAATATCCAAATTTTGAAAATGTAAGCAATCTGTGAGGGCGCAGAATGATTCATCCAGTACATTCTAACCACGTCAGCCTAGTGTCAGACTACACAAAAGTGTCTCGTCAAGTCCCAACTGGTATCCCGAAATTTGGCTATTCGCACAATAAAAAATATATACCGGGCCTCTCAGGAAAAGACGATATCAATCAGCAACAATGAAGTAATCTTCACATTTGGCACGACCGAGCCCTCAACAAGTCAGGACAAACCCACCAACCAATGTGCGATCAAATATATCGAAGCCAGTGATTCCATACAATAAGAAATCACGGACTTCGAGGGGGAAAGTGTTAATCCCTAAAAAATCCATACGCACATTGGGTAAAGGGTACAAGGAAGATATTACCAGGGTCGGCCGTGCACAATGCAACCGCGCAGAGCAAGATCCAAATATCGAACCCAGGGAAGATCAAGTCAACTAGTGCGACCGAAGATAACGGCATAACACATTATGAGAAATGCGACCCGATAAAGATAAAGGTCGCATATCCTGAGAACCACTTAGACACCGAAGTAAAGCAAGTCGCCCATTCAACATAAGCGGGAGCGACCTAATAACATAACCGCGCTAAGGTGTTATGGCCAACTTGTTCCCTCGTTTCTCCATCAAGCAAGTCGCTCATTCAACATAAGCGGGAGCGACCTCATAACATAGCCGTGAAGCTAAACAGCATCATACAAAGGCAGCAAGAAGACGAGCGCCCTTGGACCGAGAAGGATGGTCGCGCAAGGAGCAAAGGAGAACCAACTCTAGACCCGCATCTCGCTCTTACAAAATCTCCCAAAGCGCTCATAGGACACCCGCTCCTACAGACCCGCTCAGCCCTCCAAGACACTCGCCCCGACGAGTCGTCCGCACATGATATTGGATACAACCACAAACAGCTGGCTACAGCTAGCCAATGGCATGGTCGTAATTAATAGGATGAACGATTCACAGCCTGGATAAACAGATTCCAGATCATTTGCCAAGGGGAGTTCACCTATAAATACACCATGGCTACCAACGTAAAAGGAATTGGCTTCTAAAAACCACGAAGTGCTGCCAAAATTCATCCTCAACCACAGATTCAGCTATGGCGTCAAGTACAATCCTACAGTGAAGGAAAACGAAGACATCCTCCTTCTCAATCATTCATCCATCCTTCTTCTCCTCAAATTCTGCTATTCTCTTGTATAATTCCTTAGATTGGAATATATAAATGAGGATATATTGAGTGAGTATAGATATGTTTGAAAAGAGAGAGTTGATGTACTTTGTAATTCTCATTACAAGACAGGAAATCACCTTCATAGTGGGCGTAGGCCTCGTTAATGGTTGAACCACTCTAAATCTCGTCTCTACTTTACTTTTCTCGCATATTTCACTTTTTATTGCTGATTAACACGGTTCCATTTATTTCTTACAAAATTGGTGAAGTACAGATTAGTACCTTGGGTGTTTAGACCATTTTTGGTGTAAACTGTTTGAAACAAAGGAGTCGGTTTCTACTAAGCACCGTTTGCATCCTAGTATATATTTTTAACTAGAAAATAAAATTAGAGTGGGAAGTTCTCACTTTGGTTTTCCCCTCCTCCATTCTATTTCTGAATTTATGAACCATTTGGTTTTTCCCGAAATTCCAACGCAATCTTTTTCACGCTGTTCATAGTAAAAATCACATTTCTAATATGATGTTTATATATTTAAAAATTGCATTTTTATATCTCTCTATATATAAAAGGTCACATTTTTATATCGCTATATACATAATAAAAATCATATTTTTACATCACTAAAAATTATATTTTTATTTCTCTAAACATTATATTTTTATTATGCCATTCAAACAATAAAAATCATATTTTTATTATTCTGTTCATATAATAAAAATCACACTTTTATTCGCTATTCATATATAGAAAAATCTAATTTTTATATCTCTACTACATATGTAAAAATCATATTTTTATATTATAAAAAATCAAATCTTTTTATTGTTAAAAATCAAATCTTTTCATATTCAAAAATCTAATCTTTTTATAATTAACAATCTTAACTTTTATATGATATATAAAAAATCAAATCTTTATATGATTATAAATCCTAACTTTATATATATATATATATATTAATCCTAACTTTATATATATAAATATCACATCTTTATATCGATTTAAAATAATAACTTTATATGTTAATAAATCATACCTTTACAAACGCTAAAAATTAGATTTTCATAAACGAATAAAAATCAAAAAGCTTACAATTTTTTTTAGGGTTTCAGTCGTCGGGGTCGTCGGAAGCAGGGGGTGCTGCTGGCACTGCGGCTCGAGGTGGCGGTGGCCTGATCTGCGGTGGCGCGTGCCAGGGTGGAGGAGAAGGGGTGGCTTGGGGTACGGGTGCTGATTTGGGGTTTATTGGGTTTGGGGTTTCTGGCCTTCGAACGGCGAAGGAAAGAAGGAGGGAGAGGGGGAAGGAGGCGTAGTAGGAGGGGGGGCCGCTGGTCAGCGGCGCCGTTGGAGGCGCGCGACGGTGGGCGCGGTGGCACGCTGGAGGAGGGACGCTGGGTATCGGTTTTAAATTTTAGGGGGAAGCGGGTTTGGTTTGTTGACCACGAGATTTGATTTAGGGGTTTTACCCCGTCAAACCCCTATATATATCTTTCAAAATGCAACTTTTACATTCAATCTCCGATTCAAATCCAACGACTGTCACCCCTAGCTAATTACCTCCATTCCAAATGCAATGGGATATGTTCCGTAAGCCAATTTGATTGTTTGATCAGTTTTCGTAAAATTAAAATATAAATCAATACATATTGAATTTTAATACAAATTTAATTTATCGGGGCCACATACTGACTCCAAAAATTTCAGAAAAATAAATCTAGCTATGTTTTGACGATACGGTCCTAACAAAGCCAATTTTGTCAAATTTGGAGATCGTTTGAAAAACGGTCATTTTTCAGTCGATAAAATTCAAATTGAAATGACTGAACACGTTTAAATCCGCCATGCTCACATATTGATTTCAAAAATTCTGAAAATTGGAATCTAACAATAATTTGACATTCCGTATCCAACAAAAGTGGTCTCGTCGAAAATGGAGGTCGTTTGTAAAATCGTTATTTTTAAGGGCTATATATTAAATTCCATAGCGACTACTCTGAATTTTACACTCGACATAACTTTTTATTCCCGTTATGAAATATGGATTTTTCACATTCAATGGAAAGATATATTCAAACAGATTCAAATATTTATTATTTCACTGAAATCCGGTTTATTTTGAATCTTGTACATTCATTTGAAATTTGAAATCGAATTTTCAAACTGTCGTGCCATTTCAGGCTCGTTATATAATTAAAATAAATTTATTCGTTCTAACTTCGATTTAAATAAATTTTTAGTTGTTATTATTTAAAATAAATCATTTTAAATATTCAAAATCCATTAAAACTGCTAAAATAAAATTTTTAATTTGATTCTGATTTTCCGGGTTGTTACAGTATAGAATAAAAGAAGAGATGGAAAGAACGAGAAGGAAATAAAGGAGAAGGGGAAGAAAGGAAAAAAATACATAAAGAAGTACATGTTATATATCTCCCTGTGCATTAGATAAAATAAATAAGAAATCACAGATATAAAATAGACAACATAATAATGATTATATAAACCATATAATCATGGTATATTTGCTCATACCGTCACAAATAAATAGATTTTATAAAAGGGATAAATAAACTCATTGGAAAACTATTTCTAAAAAATAGTCAACATCATCATCACATCACAATGTCACATAGAAAAATAAAATAGTAGATATAAAAATAGGAAGGCTTGTACTCCAACTAATCAATCTACACAGCTTTTGATCATGTTTACAACTTTTACCTAACCAAGTCATTAGAATCATCAATAATTAAATAAATTATTAAAAAAGGAATGTAGAACTTCCAGTCAGACAATAATATGGTGTGAGAGAATAATAAATCTCAAAATACTATAAGAGTCGTAAAAGTATATGGCATAGAGGGTATGGAAAATCATATCTGACATGTCCCTACATTCATAGAGCCAGTACGTAGCACTAGGTACTCGCTACAAAATGCCAAATATCATGTCAATTGTATGGTAGATGCCTAAGCACCAAAGTGGTGATAAATAAGTAAACATCCATATCATATATCATCCATCCTCACATTTTCTTATTTGGTGTCTTGAATATATGGTACTTGGAAATCCAAACCACTTGACCTTTCAGGGTACAAATAATTCCTTTATAACTTGGACTTTTTCACATCAATACCTCTATTCATTTGCCATGTCAATTGGATGCTAAATATAGAGGATCGGGTCCTAATCATTTGACCTATAATCCCTTCATCAAGTATCATAACCTATCTTGTATGCACGTGATTCCAAGTACAAACAATCCCTTAGCAAAAATATTCCGCAACGCAAATCGTCGCTAGGTTGTCGATTCAACTCACATCAAAAGTCATTCAACAAGTAGGCTACCCTCGATGAACATCAATCGCCATCAGAACTCATCACCTGACCTTCAAGTGGCAATAGCTATAAGTTATCCTCGATGAACATCATTTTCTATGAGACTTTAATCAATTTTCCTCCAGAACCCTAATGCAATTATTATGACTTCTTTATGATTCTAAATGCTTCCTAGAATTCATCAAACAAACTTTGAGGCCATCGCCATCGAACGACAAGACCACTACGTTAAAGCACTGCATCCTTGCCTCATGCTAAAACCACTGGCCGAAGATCCACAATGTCAAATTTTCTATTTAAGGAATTATCATATCAAGCTCCTCGAAATCATATCATTGTCCACAGGAAATAGGCTAAACTGGCCAGCCTTAAACCTTAAAAGAAGCCTATATTGACCACTCTATAGTAATTGATAAAATTATGTGAACATGCACTTTGAGTCTATTGTCACCAAAAATTAGTGTTGCTTCGTCTCAAATCAGTCACCAATCTCCAATGTTGTTCCATTGTCAAATCTATAGATAGCTGCAATGCTCCTATACCTTCAAAGTTATCTTCACGTTTCAATGCTCCTTTATAGATCTATCTCATTTGTTCGAGTCTATTGTCACTTACGCATTGAATCAATATTCACTGCATGTGCGTTCGAGTGATATACACCAAACTTTAGGATCATGGAATCAACATTCACCGTGTGTGCATTTGATTGATATACACCAAACTCTAAGAGACGATGTTTTCCTTGTCCTATGTCGCGTACGAACAACATTTTGAAACTACACAAACAAGCAAACATGCAACCAATAATCTTATAATTGTTTAAAACAACATATAAACATCCATAATGGAATCCATAATATGAATAGGACATATCTACCGTGATTCGTGTGCGTTTGATCTCAAAATAGTCTAGATGTAATGTTGACATGAAATAGCGTGTAAACGAATAAAAAGATGATAGTCACGTTTAAACTAATCTGATAAAATTAAGATTACTTTGTTTGTTATTAATTAGGTTCAGCTATTTTGGAAACTATATCTTAAGATTATAAATCACTTTAAAATTTCAACTATCTACTATATAAAAATGTACACTTTAGTGAGAGACAATATTGCTTACTTTAACCAAACAAGTCCAAACCTATGTCACAGCGTATAGCACCCTAATACGTGTCCAGTGGAAGAAACAACATCCAAGACTAGCCTCGTATGCCAAAGTTATTCTAGTTAGAATATTTAGAATTCAAAACGATAATACAAATAACACAAACAAATGCACTGATGAATAAAATTTCACCATGTCAGCATCGGTTTTGATCACCTCATATGCATTGACCATGCAACATGCACTCTTCTTATCGGTTTTGATCACCTCATATGCGTTGACCATGCAACATGCACTCTTCTTGTGGTCACATTCCTAGCACATGCCTTCTTCTTGCAATTTAAAGATTTTAACTATAAAAAATTTGTCGCCATCAAACTTTGGTTCCTACCACCACGTCACTTCCAGTTTACTAGATCACCACCATTCTATCCTCTTATTTTCCTACTGCATGCAATGAAATATGTATCAAGTTCAAATTCCAATTTATGTGGCATCTAACTTCTTTTTTGGATAATCAATTTCCACAATTGGAACAAACACACTTATAGAGTTCCAACGACCAAATAGTATATCCAACCGCAATGAAACTCACTTGTATGCGTCACCTCACGACTACAGCTTTATAAATACTAAATTTCATCATAATCCCAAAATATGCCATGAAATAACAATTTTCAGACATATCGAAATAGTTTTGACTCTTAAGCATCAAATCTCAATTTTTGACTATCCTTATATTGTTTCTTCGCATAATGAATCATTCAATCTCCATGGAAGTTGTTTTGTATCTTAGCTCGATTGTATGTGAAAACTCATTTTTTGGAAACATCAATAATTTAATGTTTAACATTTAAATAGACTATTTAAATATCCAATCACTAAAATATAGGTCATTTGTAACGACCCGGTTTTAAGCGACTTTGGTTATCGCCATAAACTCAATGATGACTAACCAAACATCGAAAAATACCAGTAGTTAATGAAAGAAAATAGAGGGTGAGAATAGATAAGATAGAAACTTATAGAATAGAAGAAGAAGAAGAAGAACATCATCATCATAGTAAACACGAATCTCACAGCGGAACGAATAAAATATAACATAACTTTTGAAATACAAACAGTATGTATACAATACATTGTAGAGTACAACACTTACAACAACAACGGAAATAAACAATAGCTAATTAATCCTGAAGCCTCCTGCTCCAAGCTCTCCAAGTGTATCTGAAAAATCCTGACTACTTGACTACCCATACAAATTTGGGAACCCAAGAGTTTAGGGAAAACGAAACAAAATAAACTCCGGGTCAGTCATGGGACTGGTGTGAGTAAAACAATTTAAAACAATTTGAACAATAAACGATATCTCATAAGACCACGCCGTATATCGGAACGAGTTTTTCCCTTATGATAATCCAAAACATTTAGATTCAACTTTCAAAATCCTTTTGAAACAAACGATGATCTTTATATCAAAACTGTGTTGATATTATAATAATGTCTATCAACCACAATATAATAATCATCTTGCAGAACGCTTTCATCTCACGTTCCACATATATATTATACAATCAAAACCGCAAGCACGTATTGGGTAATGGATTTCCAACTATGACAAGGTATGGAACCACCTTTCGCTAGTGTACCTCTAGAGAGGAATACACTGGGTTCAACAAGAACATCTTGCAACCCGGCCACACATGACCGACCACTCATTTCGCTTGAGTGTATCGAATGTATATCACCAACGGTTGGGATCAGCAACCGTTTCCCGAATGGGACAGCATTGACAATAGATTTTTATGAAGTAAATGAAACTCTAGATCAGGTGATTATACACCCTAATAGGTGCGACCTACATAGCCATGATGCCTGCCCGATTTTTGTCATTTCCCGGTTGTTGAGGCCAGAGGCTATGATTTCTTTCCATTCATAGATGACACGATCACTTTGAATGCCACATTATCAGATCCGTTAATCACTAATTGGTTTGCACAAATATTCTGGATGTTATGCTAAGGGAACAAATCTGTTGCAACCATATATATTTATACAGACCAACCCATTTGATCATTGGAAATACTCTGTCAGACACTCGTTCATATACGTTCGTTCTAGGACTCAACGAAACTGAAGGCACTATTCAGTGCATCCATCTTAGGCAATTGCCATCTAAGATTTATACAATAGCCCTTGCACTTTACTCCGTCTTCAATTTTCTTTGGCATATATGATTCGCAACGCTTATGCCAATACGGAGTGGCTCTTTGGATAATAATCCAACCGGTCTCTCCATATTAACAACGTTAAAATGGTCAAAACTTTGATAGTCGGTGATTTGACTATCAAATGAAAACATGTCGATGTACACACAACGATCTTATTTCCAAATGGAATTATCGATCCAATCATCAAACACACACACACACACACACACACACACACACATATATATATATATATATCCTCATTTTCTATGTTTAGAAAACATACGTTATTAACGCTGGAAAACATTTCCATGGCTTAATTCCATACCACTATTCTTCACCATCTATCAGACCTAAACTATAAACTAACAAGAGAACAACTTCCTAAGTATAAACCCCGAAGGCCGAAACCAACATCAGATCGATACTCAGGATGCCATTCAACTTATTAATCTCTAGTCAGTTTCTAATTTTTTTATCTCCATTTTGATTAACTATGTTCGATTAACTCCTTTCGATTAATCTGAGTAGACTAACCATATTCGATTAACTCGACTTAACTCGATTCGATTAACTAACTTGAATTAACTAATTCGATTAACTAACTCGTCTTAACTAATTTGATTAACCCTTATTATATCTCATCAATTTCCTATTTATACTTCTATTTAAATAAATATTTCCTTTATAACTCTATTTATTTTCTAAATAAATATTCCTTTATTAATTCTATTTATTTAACAAATAGATAATACTTTATAAATTATATTTACTTACTAAGTAAAAAATCGTTTTACACTTCTATTTCAGTACACAGTTTGAAATTCCCCTTTATCATTCTAATATTTCTCTTGGTATTCAACAGTACCAAATAACTGGACCAGTGTCATTATAATCAAATCACAGATTATACACAACATCATATAACACAATATATGAAAACAAACAGTATCATAAATATTGAGGAATCCTGTTGGATCCCTCCAACCTGTTTTCCTGCATCACAGATGTTAAACAACGCGAGTATAAAATATTCTGATACACAGAGTCAATATTCGATTAAAGATTTATATATATATATATATCGTTATCTATAATTTCAACCAATACACAAGCAATTCAACCAAACAGTTAACACACAGTAATCAAAAGATGATTATCTGTTCTAAGAATACATTATAAAAATATAACTGTTCAAAGTTGGTGAGTTTTACTCACATTGGACGACCATCGTTAATAACGATAACCATCGCTTGATTCAGACAGACAATTTATTTTGCTATAAATTGTAACGAGCCACAATTCACTTCCAGACAGTTTTATTGTGTTGCTCCCGTCCATACGATCCCAACGGATCTTGTTTCGCTGAATTTCGATACCGTATGAACATGATATAACATTTACAAATTTATATGACTATTTAAATTTAAAATAAACTTAATATTATATGGAATTTTGATCAGTTGGGACTTACCCAAAATTTAAACGGCTGGCCCATCATCCATTTCATTTCCATACGGTTTCCCTTTTTCCTTCATCGGGCCTTCTTCCCATTCTCTCATTTTCATTTATTTTTTTCTCTTTTTGGCTTTTAATCCTTCACCGCAGCCCATCTTCTATTTAAACAAAATGGGCCTCTCTCCTTTTATAAACTCGGCCCACCTTCTCATTGCAAAGCCCAGACCCGCCACATTCCTTACTTCTTCTTCCTACCAGTACCGAATCGCAACTCCACCGTATAACTTTCGAACCCAACACAGTGCCATTTCCCCAAACTTCCCTCACCAACTCATCATGAAAACGCTCACCGACCTCACCATTTTGCTCTACTTCCTGCGAGCATCAACACCCACTCATTTCCCTCAAACTCGCATCAATAGTCGTGAGTCTGACCTTCGGAGTTCGCTCCTGCTCAGAAGAACAGATCGACACTTCTTGATTTCGAATCCTCCCAAAAATTCACACCAGACTGCAAACTCACTCACGAACACCAATACACAACTCGCTTAATAAATTAAATCGCCAAATGCGCAAAATCATGAACCCTAGTTTACTGCCTAAAACCGACGAGCACCAAATGTTGATCGCACCACTTAAAAGGGACTCCAGATCGAAGAGCATCACTCATAGAATCCATGTATATAAGTATTTTGATTTTTAGGAATTTGTTTGAATTTCTAAGAATTTATGAAGATAAAGGATATTTTATGGAAGGAGAAAAAAATACAGCGGCGGGACATTTTGACCAGAAACGAAATTGTTTAGGGTTAGGGTAGTGTAATTATAGGAAAGTTTTAAATATTTTTATATTCAATATAATATTCATTTATAATCAACCGCTACTTGCGTTCGGCTTTAAAAATCCCCATGATCACATACGACACCCAAAAGTCATGAAAATTGGTATGCAGCCACAGTTCGACATTACGAACCCAACGAAACTGGTTTCGTCGAATTCCGACTTCGTTTGCTTACACAGCGTATTTTTAACCTTCGAAATATCGACTGTTTTTCACTTTAAAAATCGGTACGGCCACATACTAACTTCAAAAATCACGGAAATTGAAATCTAACAATAATTTAACATTGCGGATCCAACAAAATTAGTTTCGTCGAATTCTGAGGTCGTTTGCAAAAGTGGCTATTTTTAAAGCTCTAAATAACCCATTTAAATATATAAATATATTTAAATTAAATTAAATTAAATATAAATAAATTAATATTATCGTATATATTCACACTAGAATACCCTACAGCTCCATAATAATCCTATATGGATTTCTAACTCGATATTTCATAATCTGAGTTATATCGATATTCGATTTATATTTAAATCCTTTTTAAAATATAAATAAATCGATATAAATTATAAAGGAATTCCACAGCGACTTTTTTAAAATTTGATTTGGCCATAAATCAAAATCTACACGATGAAATCTCGATTTTTCTCTTCCACTAGAAAAATATACTTCACCAGCTCCTAACATTTCTTGTTTCACAGAAATCCGACTTAAAACGGCTTCTGTATATTCAATTGAAGTTCGAATCGCCAATAACGAACTGCAGCGCCATTTCGAGCTCGATTATATTTATAATATAATTTATACGTTCAACTGTCATTTATATAATATATTCGTTATTCAAATTCAATTCTAAACTGAATTATATATTTTGAATTGCCCAATTCACACCATATCGCCATCTCAGCCAATTCTGATTATTTCAGAATTAAATAGATTATTATATTATTTATATTAATTAAATATTCAATATAATTTAATTAAATGACCATTTGAATTCTAAATCACTATTTAAATAATTAATTAAATAAATTATATCGCTGAAAAATGCGGGTCGTTACATTCTTCCCCACTTAAAATAATTTCGTCCTCGAAATTGCTAAGGTAGAAAACAAACCCTATTGACGGGTTAAAGATCATTTGTTTATTCCTTAACTTCAATTTTAACTAAACCAATTTAATTTCAATTAAATTATTAATTAATTCTTATCAATGAAAATTTTCAAAAATCCTGAAAATTTTCTAACACCTTAACTTTTCGGAAAATTTCGCCAGCACCTCTTTTGTACTGGTCAATCGGTCAAACTCCAACTCGCCTCTCTGGGCCATCTCCAACCCAAAAGAAAATCAAACAGCCAAGCGTCTTGCCAATTCGGCTCATAAATCTCATATCCATATAAAATATAAACTGGTACCTTTTTGTCGGACACATCGTTATATCCTTTACATCTGAAATCAATTCAGCATATACCAATGCCATCCCAATAAATCTCCAATCAGTTCTTATCCACACATCCAACCGTTCGCTTATACCTAAGTCGAATTTCATTTCAAGCCAAAGTTCCAATATCGATTTTTAAATTCTTAACTCATCAATCCACTACCATTTCAGATTCTATCTCACAATTCAAAATCTGATTCTACTTGATATATCGTATCCAATTCAATTTCCAGTTAATTGGTTTCGATTCAGTTCTAGCTTGGTTTTCACAAATCTCTATTTAAATTTGTTTTTAATTCAAACAGTCTCTTCCTGAGAGTTTTAAACAGCTTTGCTTTTCTAAAACCAAATGTTCCTTTTTGGATTTCAAACAACTTGTTTCTCTCAAAACAATTCAAAAACAAAATCTTTTCGGTAGTAATCCGTCACTTACAACTCGAAATTGAACACCGATGATGTCATGATCATCATCGGAATCTATTTCCAGCTTTCGAAGTGAGTTCAATACTATCGCTTTTCAAAACCATTTCTAACATTTCCACTTCGAAATTTATTTCAAAATATCCTTCCAATGTTTGTAAAACAATTTAAAATCTCCCAGGATTTTAAAATTCTCATATATTTAATTCAAATTCATTTACCAACACTTTTCCAATTTCCAGGATTTTTAAATTTCAACTCTGATTTTAATTTCGGATTTAATTCAATTCATTATGCTTATCTGAATTCTGATCGGTTATTTACATAACCATTTCACATTTTTATAATCTTATTCGATTATAATAACAACCAATATATCCAATATGTTATAATTCCAACATATATATTTTCTCTATATCAAAAATATATTTTGGGTAAACCTATTTTCATTTCCCTACTTTTCAAAATATATCGTGTTGACCCATTGTATTCGAGTGTTTAGAAACCCTTATCGATATTGTGGTGCCCCACCATCGACCAGAATCCATAAACAACTCAACCAGTAAATCTTCTCAATATAAAACCATTTATATCAAATAATAAATACGTTCACTCGTATATATACACTCAAACTCAATCTAGGGTGTTACTAACCCCATTCTACTAAGTCACGCCACAGAGCCAAGGTAATAACTTAACTTAAGCTCTAATACCAACTGTAACGACCCGGTTTTAAGCGACTTTGGTTATCGCCATAAACTCAATGACGACTAACCAAACATCGAAAAATACCGGTAGTTAATGAAAGAAAATAGAGGGTGAGAATAGATAAGATAGAAACTTATAGAATAAAAGAAGAAGAAGAACATCATCATCAGAGTAAACACGAATCTCACAGCGGAACGAATAAAATATAACATAACTTTTGAAATACAAACAGTATGTATACAATACATTGTAGAGTACAACACTTACAACAACAACAGAAATAAACAATAGCTAATTAATCCTGAAGCCTCCTGCTCCAAGCTCTCCAAGTGTATCTGAAAAATCCAGAGTACTTGAATGCCCATACAAATTTGGGCACCCAAGAGTTTAGGGAAAACGAAACAAAATAAACTCTGGGTCAGTCATGGGACTGGTGTGAGTAGAACAATTTAAAACAGTTTGAACAATAAACGATATCTCATAAGACCACGCCGTATAACAGAACAGGTTTTTCCCTTATGAGAATCCAAAACATTTCGATTCAACTTTCAAAATCCTTTTGAAACAAACGATGATCTTTATATCAAAACTGTATTGATATTATAATTATGTCTATCAACCACAATATAATAATCATCTTGCAGAACGCTTTCATCTCACGTTCCACATATATATTATACAATCAAAACCGCAAGCACGTATTGGGTAATGGATTTCCAACTATGACAAGGTATGGAACCACCTTTCGCTAGTGTACCTCTAGAGAGGAATACACTGGATTCAACAAGAACATCTTGCAACCCGGCCACACATGACCAACCACTCATTTCGCTTGAGTGTATCGAATGTATATCACCAACGGTTGGGATCAGCAACCGTTTCCCGAATGGGACAACATCGACAATAGATTTTTATGAAGTAAATGAAACTCTAGATCAGGTGATTATACACCCTAATAGGTGCGACCTACATAGCCATGCTGCCTGCCCGATTTTTGTCATTTCCCGGTTGTTGAGGCCAGAGGCTATGATTTCTTTCCATTCATTGATGACACGATCACTTTGAATGCCACATTATCAGATCCGTTAATCACTAATTGGTTTGCACAAATATTCTGGATGTTATGCTAAGGGAATAAATCTGTTGCAACCATATATATTTATACAGACCAACCCATTCGATCATTGGAAATACTCTGTCAGACACTAGTCCGTATACGTTCGTTCTGGGAATGAACGAAACCGAAGGCACTATTAAGTACATCCATCTTAGGCAATTGTTGTCTAAGATTTATACAATAGCCCTTGCACTTTACTCCATCTTCAATTTTCTTTGGCATATATGATTCGCAACGCTTATGCCAATACGGAGTGGTTCTTTGGATAATAATCCAACCGGTCTCTCCATATTAACAACGTTAAAATGGTCAAAACTTTGATAGTCGGTGATTTAACTATCAAATGAAAACATGTCTGTGTACACACAACGATCTTATTTCCAAATGGAATTATCGATCCAATCATCAAACATATATATATTTCCTCATTTTCTATGTTTAAAAAATATACGTTATTAACATTGGAAAACATTTCCATGGCTTAATTTTGTATCACTATTCTTCCACATCTATCAGACTCTAACTATAAATTAACAAGAGAACAACTTCCTAAGTATAAACCCCGAAGGCCGAAACTAACATCAGATCGATACTCAGGAAGCCATTCAACTTATTAATCTCTAGTCAGTTTCTTATTTTTGTTTAACTCCATTTTGATTAACTATGTTCGATTAACTCCTTTCGATTAATCCGAGTAGACTAACCATATTCGATTAACTCAACTTAACTCGATTCGATTAACTAACTTGACTGAACTAATTCGATTAACTAACTTGTATTATCTAATTTGATTAACCCTTATTATATCTCGTCAATTTTCTTTTTATACTTCTATTTAAATAAATATTTCCTTTATAACTCTATTTATTTTCTAAATAAATATTCCTTTATTAATTCTATTTATTTAACAAATAAATAATCTTTTATAAATTCTATTTACTTACTAAGTAAAAAATCGTTTTACAATTCTATTTCAATACACAGTTTGAAATCCCTTTTTTTCATTCCAATATTTCTCTTGGTATTCAACAGTACCAAATAACAGGACCAATGTCATTATAATCAAATCACAGATTATACACCACATCATATAACACAATATATGAAAACAAACAGTAACATAAATATTGAGGAATCCTGTTGGATCCCTCCAACCTGTTTTCCTGCATCACAGATGTTAAACAACGCAAGTATAAAATATTCTGATACACAGAGTCAATATTCGATTAACGATTTATATATATATATATATCGTTATCTATAATTTCAACCAATACACAAGCAATTCAACCAAACAGTTAACACACAGTAATCAACAGATGATTATCAGTTCTAAGAATACGTTATAAAAATATAACAGTTCAGAGTTTGTGAGTTTTACTCACATTGGACGATCATCGTTAATAACGATAACCATTGCTTGATTCAGACGGACAATTTATTTTGCTATAAATTGTAACGAGCCCTAATTCACTTCCAGTCAGTTTCATTGTGTTGCTCCCGTCCATACGATCCCAACGGATCTTGTTTTGCTGAATTTCGATACCGTATGAACATGATATAACATTTACAAATTTATATGACAATTTAAATTTAAAATAAACTTAATATATATAGAATTTTGATCAGTTGGGCCTTACCCAAAATTTAAACGGCTGGCCTATCATCCATTTCATTTCCATACGGTTTCCCTTTTTCCTTCATCAGGCCTTCTTCCCATTCTCTCATTTTCATTTATTTTTTTCTCTTTTGGGCTTTTAATCCTTCACCGCAGCCCATCTTCTATTTAAACAAAATGGGCCTCTTTCCTTTTATAAACCAGACCACCTTCTCATTGCAAAGCCCAGACCCACCACATCCCTTACTTCTTCTTCCTACCAGTACCGAATCGCAACTCCACCGTATAACTTTCGAACCCAACACAGTGCCATTTCCATAAACTTCCCTCACCAACTCATCATGAAAACGCTCACCGACCTCACCATTTTCCTCTACTTCCTACGAGCATCAACACCCACTCATTTCCCTCAAACTCGCATCAGTAGTCGCGAGTCCGACCTTCGGAGTTCGCTCCTGCTCAGAAGAACAGATCGACATTTCTTGATTTCGAATCCTCCCAAAAATTCACACCAGACTGCAAACTCACTCACGAACACCAATACATAACTCGCTTCATAAATTAAAGCCCCAAATGCGCAAAATCATGAATCCTAGTTTACTGCCTAAAACCGACGAGCACCAAATATTGATCGCACCATTTAAAAGGGACTCCAGATCGAAGAGCATCACCCATAGAATCCATGTATATAAGTATTTTGATTTTTAGGAATTTGTTTGAATTTCTAAGAATTTATGAAGATAAAGGATATTTTCTGGAAGGAGAAAAACATACAGCGGCGGGACATTTTGACCAGAAACAAAATTGTTTGGGGTTAGGGTGTTAAGGTAGTGTATTTATAGGTAAGTTTTAAATATTTCTATATTCAATATAATATTCATTTATAATCAACCGCTACTTGCGTTCGGCTTTAAAAATCCCCATGATCACATACGACACCCAAAAATCATGAAAATTGGTATGCAGCCACAGTTCGACATTACGAAACCAACGAAGCTGGTTTCGTCGAATTCCGACTTTGTTTGCTCACACAGCGTATTTTTAACCATCGAAATATCGACTGTTTTTCACTTTAAAAATCGGTACGGCCACATACTGACTTCAAAAATCACAGAAATTGAAATATAACAATAATTTAACATTGCAGATCCAACAAAATTAGTTTCGTCAAATTCTGAGGTCGTTTGCCAAAGTGGCTATTTTTAAAGCTCTAAATAACCCATTTAAATATATAAATATATTTAAATTAAATTAAATATAAATAAATTAATATTATCGTATATATTCACACTAGAATACCCTACAGCTCCAGAATAATCCTATATGGATTTCTAACTCGATATTTCATTATCAGAGTTATATCGATATTTGATTTATATTTAAATCCTTTTTAAAATATAAATAAATCGATATAAATTATACAAGAAATCCACAACGACTATTCTAAAATTTGATTTGGCCATAAATCAAAATCTACACGACGAAATCTCGATTTTTCTCTTCCACTAGAAAAATATACTTCACCAGCTCCTAACGTTTCTTATTTCATAGAAATCCAACTTAAAACGGCTTCTGTATATTCAATTGAAGTTCGAATCGCCAAATAACAAACTGCAGCGCCATTTCGAGCTCGATTATATTTATAATATAATTTATACATTCAATTATCATTTATATAATATATTCGTTATTCAAATTCAATTCTAAACTGAATTATATATTTTGAATTGCCCAATTCACACCGTATCACCATCTCAGCCAATTCTGATTATTTCATAATTAAATATATTATTATGTTATTTATATTAATTAAATATTCAATATAATTTAATTAAACGACTATTTGAATTCTAAATCACTATTTAAATAATTAAATAAATTAATTATATCGCTGAAAAATGCGGGTCGTTACATCATTACAAAGAGTATTAAAGATGAAATAGCCGGTCTCAAGACTATGCTTGTTGAGGACGAGTAAGCAAAGATTTCTGTTGAATTCACAGCTAAGCTAGCATGCGAAGATGACATGGAATGAGAGGGCAGGGGTGAAGGTCAATCTTGAGGAGGAAAAAGAGAGGATGTTCTCCGCCATCACAATATATTGTACGTCCCAGAGTACCATATAATACTTACCGACTCTTGGAATTTCCACTAAAAAGGAGAAGTTCATAACCAAGAATGAGAAAGTGGATGAAGAAGAACTAGTTAGGAACTATTTATGATGAAAAGAACTAGATATTCTTATTAAAAGATGTTGTATTCGCAAAGAAGAAAAGGAAGTGTTGGGAAACAATGGCTGAGTCATGTACTTGGTCGCTTTCTTGAAGACGATTCGGCGATCTGGTCGGTGTTGCAAACCAGTTCTTACTTTCGCCGTCGCCTCTAGGATAAAACAGCCTCTGAAAAGAATAACTGATTTTCCTGCACAACAAATCAGTGCAGATTTGCACTTTCGAATATTAAAAACTGCTCTCTTTTTTTGGTGGCAGAGGTAAGAAAACGTTATTCAGATATATGTTCTCGTCTACAACTGAAGATAATATATAGACGGGGATTAGGGCTGAATGAAAATACTGGGCAGTGAGAGAAAATCGGATCTACTAAAATAATGGGTCAAGAGTTTACCGCTTCATGTAAAAGTCGACTCAGAAATATTTTCCCTATTTATAACACGGTTAAAAAATGCAATTTTTTCTGGTCCAAAAATATAAGTGTTTACACCACAAAGCCAAGGTCTAAGCCCAAGCCCGAACCCAAGCCCGAACGCGAACCGGACCGGGGTGGGCCGGGTCGAGTCGAGTCGGTCGGTCGCTCGCACACGTGTGGTGGTCATGATGCAGGATCTCTCTCCTCACAACAAAGCATGTATTGGGAGCCCCAAGGTCCCAACATGACTTCTTAGAAACAAGTATAAATACTTGCTTCTTCTATATAGTCCCATGATGTGGGACTACTCACATATAGGAGTCATTCATACACTTATTCCAACATTTTTAATAATTCACCTTTAAAAAAAACATTTTTTTTCAACAATCCCCAACTTGAATTTTTAAAAAATATTTCCGAGCAGTTTCTATAAAACACATAAAATTGTGCATAAACAAAGGACTCATCCGACTTGAACCTTTGCATAGTGAATAAGATTCAGTTTTTACTAGAGTGACATGTAGTCTTGAACTCTATTCATGACATCAAACCACACACAACCTTTTCTATAGTGCAATCAAATAAGCCCGTGCATTTATGGCCATGCACGTCTATCCCAGTTTAGTGAACGCTCTATAAGTTTTGCCCAAAAAATCCATAGGAAACGGCCATATTTCCACATTCACATAGGTGAGTCTATCAAGAGTACTCCTAAAGGTAGATACTCCACTTCAAATAGAGTATAGATCTCATTAAGAGTTTCTATCAACTCATCCTCTAATCACTTCAGGAACACATGCTTCTTGGTTTATTAAATAGCATGTTCAACTCTTATCACTACACAACTTGTTTTTACCCATTGAACCTAGTTCTTGGGATCTCCACACATTTAGGTCGGGTTACCATTGTGCATGACTCAACAATCTAAGGGCAATAGTCCCAATCTTTTAGAAAAATTAAGGGCTTTCTGTCTGGACAGTTCTTTCGTTAAAGGATCTGCCAAATTTTCATCACTACATACGTAATCCACTCTAACGGTACCTGTAGAAAGTAGTTCTCTAACAATGTTGTGCTTACGACGTATTTGTCGTCCCTTACCATTATAATAACGGTTCTGAACTTTTGCAATAGCCACGGTACTATCGCAATGTATCAACACAGCTGGTATCGGTTTTTCCCATAAAGGAATCTCAGCTAGCAGATTTCTCAAATGCTCTGCTTCTTCACTAGCTGTGGCTAGTGCTATCTTCTCAGACTCCATAGTGGAATGAGCCAAAATAGTCTGTTTCTTGGATTTCCAAGAAACAACTCCTCCAACGATGCTAAATATATAGCTACTGGTCGCTTTAGAATCATCAAATAAGGTATTTCAGTCTGCATCAGAATATCCTTCAAGTACAGCTGGAAACCTTTTATAATGTAATCCAAGGTTCATAGATCGTTTAAGATATCTCGTGACCCTTTCAATAGCATGCCAGTGTTCTATACTAGGTCTACTAGTAAACCTGCACAATAATCCTATGACATAGGCAATGTCGGGTCTAGTACAATCAGTGGCATACCGAAGGTTGCCAATGATGCTCGCATAATCAGACTGTCCAATACCTTCACCAGTGTTCTTAAATAACTTTACACTTGGATCATATGGTGTACATGGAGGTTTACAGTCAAAGTAATTGTATTTCTTCAATATTTTCTCAATGTAATGAGATTGATCCAAAGAAATTCCTTTTTCTTACCTAGTAATTTTAATACCAAGGATTACACTCGCCTCTCCTAGATCTTTCATATCAAAATTGGCACTTAATAAGGATTTGACTAAGTTTATGGCATGAATGTTTGACCCAAAGATGAGTAGGTCATCTACATAAAGGCATATAATAGTGCAAATGTCATTCTCAGATTTGTAATAAATGCATTTGTCACTTTCATTAACTTTAAAACCATGTGAAATGATTAAGTTATCAAATTTTTCATGCCATTGTTTAGGTGCTTGTTTTAAACCATATAATGATTTATCTAATTTACATACTTTAGGTTCTTGACCATGTACTACAAATCCTTCAGGCTGGTCCATATAAATTTCTTCGTCTAATTAACCATTTAAAAAGGCGGTTTTAACATCCACTTGGTGTATTAGTAAATTATGAATGGAAGCAAGTGAGATTAATACCCGAATGGATGTTATTTTAGTTACGGGTGAAAAAGTGTAGAAGAAATCAATATTTTCTTTTTGTCTAAAACCTTTAGCTACTAGTCATGCTTTATATTTATCAATAGTGCCATCAGGTTTTAATTTCTTTTTAAGCACACATTTACAGCCTATAGATTTACAACCAGGGGGTAAATATACCAAATGCCAAGTCTTATTGGATTCCAAAGAATCCATCTCATCATTTACGGCCTCTTTCCCAAATTCGGCATCTAAAAAGGATAAGGCCTCTTGGAGGTTTAAGGGATCCCCCTCTATAGCAAAAGCACAAAAATCCGAACCAAAATCTTTTACAGTTCTTGCTCTTTTACTTCTTCTAGGTTCAGCTCCAGAACTTTTATTAAGTTCTGTTCTAATAGGCATACTTGAAGTGCCCCCACTATTCCTTAATTTAAAAGGAAATTTTGTTTCATAAAAATCGGCATCATTTGATTCAATTATATTATGTGTATTTAGGTCATAAAATCGGTATGCTTTGCTATTGATAGCATAGCCTATAAATACACATTCATATGCTCTACTTGCCAATTTTATTCTCTTAGGGTCTGGAATGCGAACATATGCTAAATAACCCCAAGTTCTAAAGTATGAGACATTGGGTTTATAATTCTTTAAAATTTCATATGGTAAAATTTTATTCTTAGATTTGGGGATTCTGTTCAGAACATAGCATACAGTCAATAAAATATCCCCCCACCAATGTTTTGCTACACCAGAATTTAGTAGGATGGCAACTACTAATTCAGTAAAAGTCCTATTTTTTCTTTCATCTTTACCGTTCATTTCAGGTGAATAGGGTGCAGTTCTTTCATGTACAATACCATGTAATTTATAGAAGTCCAGAATTGAACTAGGTTCATAATCTGTTCCACTATCACTACGAAGTCTCTTAATTTTCCTATTTGCTTGATTCTCAATTTTAGTTTTGAATGTTTTAAACAAGTTAAATGCATCACTTTTATTTTTCATAAGATATACATAGGTGAAATCAGAGCAGTCATTAATAAAAGTGATAAAATAACGATGTCCACGTCTAGTCAAAGTGCCATCAAGCTCACATATATCAGAATGAATCAATTATAAGGGTTTACAAACTCTATAAACAGATTTATGAGGTTTCTTTGTGATTTTAGCTTGTGTACAGAATTCACGTTTATCAGGTTCAGATTCTGACATTTTAGGAATCATACCTAGGGTGCTCATGTTATGAATTATTCGTTTATTAACATGACATAAGCTAGAGTGCCAAATATTAAAATCATACAACATATAAGTAGAAGTAGTCACTTTATTAGATTCAACATTTAATTTAAACATTCCCTCACAAGCATAACCCTTTCCCACAAAAGTTCCCTTATAAGTTAGGGTATACAAATCAGCCCCAATAACTTGAGCAAAGTCTGCCTTACTAAGGATAAAGCCAGAAACCAGATTCTTCCTCATCTCTGGAGTATGCATAACATCTTTTAGAATCACAGTCTTTCCATAGGTAAACTTGATTTCCACATTTCCAACCCCTGCAACTTTAGTGGTGTGAGAATCTCCCAACAACACTTTCTGATCATCCGCAGTCGTGTATGTGGTGAACATATCAAGATCATAGCAGACATGACGAGAAGCACCAGTGTCTACCCACCAACCATCTGATCCACCAACAAGGTGAATCTTAGTAATTATAGCCGTAAGAGGCTCCTCAGTCAGTTAGCCTGCGGTGCAGAGCTTGGCCTGTTCTTGCACTTTCGTGCTATATGACCTGGTTTTCCACAGTTGAACATAGAAACAACTGTCCAGAATCATTCTTTTGGGCTGCTTTCTGCTGTCCTTTTGGATTTCCTTGCGGATTCCCATTTTGTTTGTTGTGCCAGTTCCAATTCTTAAAGGACTTCTGATTTGGTTTCAGAACTGCAGGTTTGGTCTTTTTAGTGCTGTTGTTTGAGACAACCAGCACTTCCTCTTTCTGGTCCCGTTTGCATGCCTCCTCCTCAATACGGAGGCGAGTGATCAAGCTCTCTAAGGAAAATTCCTTAGTCTTATGTCATAAGACATTCTTAAAACCTTTCCAACCTGGGGGCAATTTGTCAATAATAACAGCAACTTGAAACTGTTCGTCCAATGTCATACCTTCGGAGATGATCTCATGAGCTATTTTCTGAAGCTCATGAGACTGCATATCAATTGACCTGCCATCTTTCATATGATACTTAAGATAGCGGCTCACAGCATACTTCTTTTCCCTTGCCTCCTCTGTATCATAATTCTTCTTCAGTTTTTCCTAGATCTCCTTCGCTGTCTTGTCCTCCGAGTTGTAGTAGTCATACATATCATCGCTGAGGCGATTGAGTATGAAATTTTTGCACAAGTAATCATGTTCAGTCCTGATCTGTAGTTGCTTTAATTGTTCAGTCCAGGAAGCCATCTGCGCTTTATCAGTTTTGTCAGGTTTGTTTGGCTACTGCGGTTTGTCTGTGGTCAGAGCAGCACCCACCTTTCTCAACGTCAGGTAGAATTCCATCTTCTTACGCCATCGCTTGAAATGCAAGCCTTCGAATATGAATGGAGCAGCAATCATGAGTGGGATCTGGAAGGCAGAGGGAGGAGCAACATCATCGAGGGTTGATGTCGAAGCCATTGTTTCAGTTCGTCTTCAAATTGTTGTGAAACAATGGATGAGTCACGTACTTGGTCACTTTCTTGAAGACAATTCGGCGATCTTGTCAGTGGTGCAAACCAGTTCGTACTTTAGTCGCAGCCTATAGGATAAAACAGCCTCTAAAAAGAATAACTGATTTGCTTGCACTTTCGAATATTAAAAACTACTCTTTTTTTTAATGGCGGAGGTAAGAAAACGTTGTTTAGATATATGTTCTCGTCTAAAACTGAAGATAATATATAGATGTGCATTAGGGCTGAACGAAAATACTGGGCATTGAGAGAAAATCGGATCTACTGAAATAATGGGTCAAGAGTTTACCGCTTCATGTAAAAGTCGGCTTAGAAATATTTACCGTATTTAAAACACGATTCGAAAAAATGCAATTTTTTCTGGTCCAAAAATATAAGTGTTTACACCATAAAGCCAAGGGCCAAGCCCGAACCCGAACTGGGTCGAGTCGGTCGGTCGCACGCGCGCGTGTGGTGGTCATGATGTATGATCTCCCTCCTCATAAAAAAGCATGTATTGGGAGCCCCAAGGCCTCAACATGACTTCTTAGAAACAAGTATAAATACTTGCTTCTTCCATATAGTCCCATGATGTGGGACTATTCACATATAGGAGTCATTCATACACTTATTCCAACATTTTTAATAATTCACCTTTAAAAAAAAACATTTTTTTTTCAATAAGAAGTTCAATGAGAAACAAAGATAGCTAAAGGTAAGGGAAAATGTGTTATTGTTGAATGTTCAAGCACAACAAGCCATTAGATTAATGGATCAATAGTCGAGTCATCATATACTTGCCACCTCACCTTCATAATCTTCTGCTTTTAATCCTGGCAATGATCCCGCTTTTTCGGGATTAGCAAAACAGTCAGCTTTGATTTATGGGTGTGAGACTTATAAGAGCGGTAGTTATTAAGACAAGGATCTTGATTTATATCTATAGTTTCTCCAGCTTTTGAAAGGATCGTCATTAAGTGTGAAATATCTAGTAGGCTTTTCTTTAATTCTTTTGAAAGGAGTAATAATATAATTGTTGAACCATAACCAATAATCTGTTATGTTCACTTATTCGCTCTCTTGTTTTGCAACTCATCGAACGAGCCGAGCAACCAGAAGGGGGAAGCAGCCACAGGGCTAGCCACATGGGGGTTTACAACGGCAAAGAGTCTGCCATTATAAAATTATAACAGCAAACTCTTTTCCGTTTTAACTTTATAACGACAAACTCTTTGCTGTTATAAAGTTATAACAGCAAATAGTTTGTCGTTATAATCCCACACCCAATAATCATGGGGATTCCAAGGCGGACTTGCCATATGGATAATGATGAAACAATCTCCCAAACAATTTGTATAAATATGATGTTTCTAATGTGACAAATTACTCTCCTGTAGTGTACACGGTAGCCATGATGGTGTCCTTAACGTAACTAATGTGACAAATTACTCTCCTGTAGCGTACACTGTAGCCATGATGACATACACTGTAGCCACGATATTGTCTTCAAAATAATTAATGTGACAACTACTATCCCTTATTGCATGCACTGTATCCATGATGTTGTGCTTAAAATATATGATGTGACAACTACTACCTCTTAATGTGTGCACTGTGGCCATGCTGGTGTCTTTGAACTATATATATTTGCACCAACCATATCTACAATGCATCATTTCATGAAGCACATATAAAAAAATTAACTTGAAGTTGTAGAAATAAATGGATCCAAACCTATACTACCAGTACTACGAAGTCATGAATCAAACCGACGATGCCGAACTAGAAATGGAGGAAGAGACGGAGGAGGAGCTGGAATAGCAGGCAATGGTTGGGTATTCCATTTTTTTGTTGAAGGCTCAATGAACAACCGTCGAGGTAGTATACATGGCCGGATTGACCGGCGGTATAAGAGAGACTACAAGGATGGACATGAAAGACTAATGAGGGATTACTTCATCGATAATCCGACCTACGATATAACTTTGTTCCGCCGTCAGTTTCGTATGAGTCCAGCTATTTTCTCAAAAATTTATCTTAAACTTCATCAATCAAACCCATATTTCACTTATAGACTGAATGGAGCATAAGAAATCGGCCACTCATCCCACATCAAAATTTGATCAGCTTTGAGGATGTTAAGCTATGGAACATCTGGTGACCAAATGGATGAATATTTCAGAATCGCAGCATCAACACAATAGAGTGTTTGAAAGAATTTTTTTTAAAACAGTTGTTAAACAGTTCGGGGAGGACTGTCTACGAACGTTTGGACCAAACGATATAAGCAGGATACTACGCAGGGGAGAAGCTAGAGGATTTCCAGGTATGGTTGGAAGTTTTTATTGCATGCATTGGCCTTGGAAAAACTGCCCAACGGGATGGAAAGGAATGCTCACCGGACATAAAAAAGTGCCATCAATGATCCTTGAAGCAGTAGCAACAGACGATTTATGGGTTTGGCATGCTTTTTTTGGAGTCCCAGGTTCATTAAATGATACAAATGTTTTAAAATAATCATACCTTTTCACAGAACATGCTAATGGACTATCAATAGATTTTTCATATAATGTTGGTAATATCGAACACAAAACTGGATACTACCTAGTGGATGGAATATATCCAAAGTGGAGAACTTTGATGCAAGGATCCGGAGTACCATCAAATGACAAAGAAAGTCATTTCACTAAAAGACTAGCTAGCTACAGAAAGGACATCGAACGTACGTTTGGTGTTTTACAAGCCCGATTTCATATTTTACGAAATCCTGCTCGTTTTCATGATGCAAGTGTTCTTTCAGAAATCATGTATGCTTGTATAATAATACGTAACATGATTGTGGAGTCTGAAAGAGGCGGATATAAGAATCAAAAATCTAGTTATCCTGACATGTTTAAGGGGTCTAATGCAAGACCCCATAAAGATATAAACTCAATGGGAGAATATATTGCTATGGTTCAACACATTGAAGATCAATCTGTGCACTTCCAATTGCGGGACAAGTTGGTGGAACATTTATGGGCACATAAAGGAAGGAATAGTCGGAATCATTAGTTGCTAGTTTATGTTTGCAAGACTTTTATCATGTCTGTGTACTATATTTTGTTAACAAATTTGTGTGTTGGTAGCTATGTACTACTTGCATACAACTTAAATATTAACAAGATATTACAAAGTAGCTGGAATACTGCATAAACAACAAGTAGTACATGAACAACAATTAGTACATGAATACTACAAATAGTTCATGATATTCACGTCCTTATATGGTTAAGAAATTTTATGGCACTGTAATCAATGTTAGGCCTTTATTATCTTTTTGTTAAAGCAGGCACTGTATCCATGTTCAACAGCTGTAAAGCATGCACGGTATCCTTAATGTTGATCTCCTCAGTGTTGGGTCAAAATTCAAGCACAGTTACCTTACTGTTTTGTATTCAGCGAATGGTCTAATCATGTCAAGACCCATGTGAATGGTATATTATGAATACACGTGACTCGTAACAAAAGGAACAGAACTATTGCCAAATCTTTGGGCTACAAATAAAGTGTGCTTTGGGTCCTTAGTTTCACCTAGTAAACATTTTCTCATTCCCCGTTAATCTCCATTATTCATGTCCATTGATAGTTGGTCTCCCTCTGAGTTACTTATATTTGTCGAATCGTATATTGACTTTCAAGAAATGCATGAAAAAATGCTGCAAGGAGGTGGTGTTGTATATAACGTTGTTATATACACAATTATATGATTTTTGTTTGATGATAACAACCAAATATATATTATCGTAAATATATTTGTTATTGTACTGTTACATCACATCACAAATAGGAATATAATATTTATATTTAAATGAAATACTACTGTACGAGAATTCAAATATTCAACACACTATTTTTTTTAAATGTTATATTTTATTTCAACATTCCAAACAGTACAAATTTATAACTCCAGCTATTTGTACAATTTCAGTGATACATTACATATCGTATCAGATTTCAATACAGTTGTTCCTCACTACATCACTCACACTCAGTTATATATACATTTTCATACATACATTTCTTTTACACACACTGACACTCAATCTTCTGTCTTCACTGCACAGTCAGTCCAGCCATCTCACCTGTCAAATACAAAAAGACAAACACAATACACTGCAATAGAAATGGAACTGAATACATGCAAATTTTAATTTATTTTTATATTTTATTTGCCTCAGTTTTCTGGTGTGTTTCTCATCATTTTTCATGACTCGGTCTGATTTATCAATTTATCTGACTATGTCTAGACACTTGATATATTCATAGTGATACACTATAAATACCACAAGGCAGACAACACACACACACATACACACACACACACATACACACACATATATATATCAATGCAGGGATAGGAAAACTTGTCTGGATGGCTGCATATACACACGTGTATATATATACACGTGTGCACTGCCTCGCCAATCCAGTGTGCAACTGAGAAGTAGCCACGTGGACCATCTCGACTCAGTGCACACTCAAACGGATAGTGCAACAGAAATGGCTACACAGCATGGAGGTTAACACAACCATGTTAAGCACAACAGGCATGGTACAAGCTCATAGTTCAAGAAATACATATACAAGTAAATGTGGTCGAGTACAAGTCAACATGGCACAGCACAAGGCCATGGGTCCAATGTGATGATGCTCAACAATCATGGTGAAACTGTATGGTGCAGTTCAACTACAACATGGCATACAATGCTCAGAAATTAAAGTGAAACAGGAGCAGCATTGATCAAGCCAAGATCAATGCAACATGAAGTCAAACCAGCAAGAAATTGGGTCGAGCCAGATTGGCACAGTGGAGTAGTATGGTGTAGTGGTGCAATATGCAAACCGCAAATACAAAGATCAGTCAAAACATGTACACATGGTTCATGCAACATCAGTCAAAGGGTGAAGTATCATAAACATGAGCACAACATAGGTAAAGAAATTGCAACACTAAATGTTCAAGTGGTTCATTTCAGCATGGTCGAGCAAAGTAATTCAAGTGAACAAGTACACATTGTAACTTGGGTATGGCTTGAAGCGGGAAACATCATGCAATACAAGTGGACTTGTGCACATATACTACAACTCAGCGTTTCAGTGATCAAGCATGATAACAGTTCAGCATAGAATTAAAATGAGCTAGCAGGAGTTCTAAATTAAGTGGCATTGATACATGAAGCAAAAGGAAACTTAACTACATGTAAGTATGGGAGCATTTCAACATGGACCAGAGTTTTCATGTTTGGTTCAAAACATGCACACAAATCAGTAAATTCAAAGTCAAAGATATACAGGGGAGGATCATGACAAGATAGTGCAGCTAACATGTATATGCAACATTGTATACATGCAGACAGAACACTTTTTCAAAGTGCACATGCTCACAAGATCAACTCAAGATCAGGCAATCAACATGGCAGATCAACTCAGCTACAAGGTACAGTAGAACAATGCATGATATAGTGCAGTGGTGGATATGAAAGTATGCAAGAGGATGGTGCAATATTAATGATCACAAAAATTTCTACAGAAATAAATCACAGTACAAATTTGGTATGAGGTTTTTATTTTTCAGAAATTGGTAAGAGACTCATTCAAATATTTCCATGAATCAACAAAGCTTTCAATCAGCATTCAGGTGTTAAAAAGTCATAGAAAATCTTGCAAGGAGAATGTTTACTTTCCAGTTTTGAAACAAATCAATACGTTTTTTTGGCAATATTTTTAAAGGGGACAGCAAATGAAATTTCCAGATTTGCAAAATTTCTAAAGGGACATAAAATCGAATTGCAAGGCGTTAGTTGATTTTTTTCCAGAAGACCAAATTCATGTGCAGGTTCATCGATTCAATTCACAACAAACAAAGGGAACTTTATGAAATCATTCAAGGCCGTTTTATTTTAAACAAGGCAACCAAGAATTTATGTTCCATAAATTAAGCAATTCTAACAAGGCAATTTATCAATCAAAGAATTCACGTAAGGGAAAAGAACTCATCTTGGTCCATCTAACATATTCAAAGCAATCTTTCAGCCGAGAATTCAAAAGGGGAAACCACAAATTATCAAGCAAGCCAACAATAACTCGAGAGCAAAATCAGGTTCGAGCCATATATGAAATCAGAGCAGTTTGAGGGTTTTAAAATCCTATGAACATCACCTACTTCATCACAGGCAAATATCATCTACATCGAAAACCGAACCAATAATTTTCAAAGAGCAGAAATCAAATCGATTCAAAATTTACTCACCAAGGTTTTCGCTTGCAAGAGGATAGCCCATTCGTTGATAGAGAGTCGGAGCTACAGAGAATCAAGATCATACATCAATTATTCGAAGTTGATTTGGGAATTCCTCAAAGAATCAAGATCATACAGCAATCATTCGAAGTTGATTTGGGAATTCCTCAAAAAACCTTAGCTTTTTATCGTCGTCGCCATTATATTTCACAATAGGAAGGAGATCGGGACAACTAATATGAAGGGTGAACCACCAGGACGGCCAAGCTTTTGATAAGGGATTAGAGTCTTTTAAAAAAGGGGATAACCCTTATATTTTAACTCCTAGGGTTTTTTCAATTTGGTTTAATTTTTGTATTTTTTAATTTGTGTTGTAAAACGATTCAAACAGTTTACTAAAGTCTATAAAAACTAGGGTTACTGGTTACGGGGTTGTAATCAGGGAAAATCTGATCTAGGGGTTTAGATCGGTCTAGGGGTTTGAGCGTAGGGTTAGAATAGGAGAAGGGTTTGCGAGTGTACATGTTCTTGTATGCGGGATCTGTTCTATCACCTAGTAGAAACCTTAGGAATGCAGAAGTAGGCAGGGTTTTGCCGAAGCTGGGTATCTCTTGTATCATTTACTTTCTGCTATATTTTTGTGATCTGTGAATATTTTAATATCTCGCGAAAATTTAGTAAACCTTATTCACCCCCCTCTAGGGTTAATCTAGATCCAACAACTGGTATCAGAGCTTGGTAATTTCATTAACCCTAGATTCATGGATCCTTGTTATCAAAGTCAGTCCAGTGATATTCCAATTATTTTCAGTGGAACATATTTTTTAATTTGGAAATCAAAAGTCGAATTATATTTAAAATCTGTTAATTTTAAATATTGGAATATCATTGAAAATACTGGAGATATGCTAGATAAGAAAATTAAAGTTGTCAATGCTCGTGTTATGCATACTCTCTATTCTTATCTCAGTAATAATCGGCTTGATTTTATCTCTCATTGTTTAACTGTGCAGGATATCTGGAGAACACTCGATGCATGGTATGGAAATTCCGACAACTGCTCAAAACCCTCAGTTCCAACTCAGATTCAGATTTGTGCTTAATTGGAGCTATTAATGATGATCCAGATGATGGAAATTTTTCATATGAAGAATTGGTTTCTTGTTGTAATGATTTAACTAACACTGTTAATCATCTCCTACGGAAAAATAAAATTCTGAAATCTGAAAATTCTGAGTTGCGATTCAAAAATAATATGTTGAAATTAAAATTTGAAAACTCTGATTGCAAGAATTGTTTCAATTTAAAAAATGATTTAACTCATCTCAATATGAATCTTCAGAAATTGGAAAAAGAAATTATCATTTTGAAACAAAATGATGATGAGTTAATTTATAAAAATGATTCTTTGCAAAAAGAGTTGGATAATATTAATTCTAAACATAAAAAAAATTGAAAAAGAAAGTTTGTTGAAAAGTGAGTCAATTTTGAAAGATTTTGAAAAGGAAATTGAAAAATTCAAAGATTTTGAAAAATCTGAATTTGAAAAGCAAACTAAGTTTGAATTTGAGATTGCTGAGTCCCAATCCAAAATAAAATTACTTGAAACTGAAAATTTGGTTTTGAAACAACATGATGCTGAAAGAAAGATCACTAACAATCGCTGTTCAGATTTAATGAAAGAAAACAGTGATCTTAAATACAAAATTCAACGATTAGAATCAACTTTGGATAAATTCTCTAATGGGGAAAAATCGTTGAATATGTTTTTGCAAAATCAAAATCCTATTTGAAATAGATGTCTTCTTAGCTTCGGAAAAAACATTGTTTTTGAAAAACGGAGTTCTAATGATTTTAAAAATCCTTTAAATTGCTTCAAGATGGGTTATTTTGAAAATTTGAACTTTGAGAATTCCAAAAGGTTTTTGAATCACAAACGAGATAAGAATTTGTGTGATAACAATCTATTTAATCCTTTTTGCACCCGAAAAAGAAGTAAAGTGAATTCGTCTAAATTCAAACAAGTTTGGGTTCCTAAAGGCACAAAGATAGATTCGAATGGGTTGTTATACAAACAAATTTGGGTACCAAAAGACGTTAACATAACTATGAGTGGTTTTACTAATTTTGTTAGACCACTCAATCCCCTAAACTGTTAGGTACCAGAGGAGGCCGAGGAACTGCTGTGCAAAAACAAATGTGAAGCAAAGCTGTCTATACTTCTATATCATTCACAATTCCTTTAGCCAAGATTTTCTGAGTTAGAGATTCTGGTTTACATGGATTTCAGGTATAATCTCTGAACTCATCTTTGTAAATATTTTGTTTCCTTTGTTTATTCCTTCTTCTACACCATCTATTTTTTATTTGTCACTGTCATATTTCTGTTTTTTCTTGGGCTTTCTCAACTTTGAATTGTAGAATTCATATTTTTTGGAAATTCACTTCATTTGTATAAAGCTCTGATGTTTTAATCATTTACAAATCTTGAATTTAATGTTGTAAATATCTGCAGTTGTTTTGAAGTTTATTTTCTATTTTCTGAATTCATAAAAGTGTTGATGTATTCTTGTCATATCCTGAACATTGTTGATTAGAATTCTAAATTTTTGAAGATCTGAAAGTTTTATGGAATTTCACACACCTTTCCTATTTTGTGTCTCTTCTAATTCATTTTGGAAACTCTTGAAAATTTATACTCATTACAGCACTCTGTTATTTATCAGTTGTGATAATTTCAGAAATTTTCAGATTGGCTTGAATATTTTAATTTGTCTTGAATCAGTGATACATCTTGAAATTCATCTTTATTCATGATTATTATGGTTGAAATTAGTTTTGTTTGAAATCGTCAGAAATTCTAGATATTTTGAATATCACACATCACTTAAATTTGAAATTATCAGTCTTGTGCGAATAATTCATTATATCTCAAACTTGACATTGATTCAAGTGATTTCAAATAATTTTTTTTAATTTTTTTTCGTCATGAAAATCTCTCAAACTTGTGTGAATTATCTGAATTTTTCTTTGGGCTTGTCAAAAAATACTTGTGGAAAATTCTTTGAAAATTTTGAAACTTACTGTTTTTTTCATGATTATTTGATTTGAATATCTGTTTATTTAAAATCATTTGAAGTTATTGATTTACTGAATCACACACATACCTCGAATCAAAATTTTATAATCTGGTATGATTAATTCCTTAAATTCTGATATTTTCATATTCTTTCAAATGATTTAAAATAAACAATATTTTTAAAATCTGGGATCATGAATCATCTTTTGTGACCATCTTCTTGACAAGTCTGCTATGAAATCGACTGTTGTACAACCTTGATAAATGGAATTTTTTTGGGACTGCTTGTTTTAGTATCATCTGCTAATCTAATAAAATGGTCCAAATTGAATCATGATTTGACCTCTTGGATTTGTTGTAAAATTGTCTAAGAACTTTCTTGTGAAACTTGTTTTGAACATGTCTTGCGGCTCTGATGAATGGAACTGATTTGCTAGTTTTTTGTCTGCTTGGGCTTTGTGAATAACTTTCTGTTTGTCCATGATATTCTAGTTTGTCTCCGGTGTCTTGTTACAATCCTCAATAATAGGGACACCAATTGGTATCAGAAGTGCTGATTTTTTTGTATAGGTTTTTAATCCCACTTGTCTTGTATAAAACATTTTAATTTCCTCTTGTAATTGATTTTCAATTTTAAAGTTATTTATTGATTATTCATTTAGAAATTGGGATCAATATCCATACTGAACTGTATTTATAATTCATCAAAATTATTATCAGATTTTGAAATTGTGATGAATTGTGACTGCATTATATTTCACAACAAGAGGAGTTTTTATTTTGATTTTCATGATGGTTGAACAGTTATTATAATATCTTTGAATTGGCGATTATTTCACGACCATCTTCTTTATCTACCATTATCCTGCCATCTATCATGTTTTTTATATTAATGTGGAGAGTTTAATATTCATTAAAAATCTTCTTGAATAAACATTGGAAATATTTGTGATAGAAATTGGACTATGTTATTATTCAAAATTAGTGATAATTGGGAAATTTTCAATGATCCCGGTACAGTCGAACATATTTCATAATATAATTAATTTAGAAATTTATTTCACAAACCATTTCTGTACCTACCACCTTTCTATCATCCATACTGGTTTTGTATACCGAGGAGTTTTTCCTTGAAAGCTGAATATAATAAATATAATTAATACATAAGTGTGTCTCTAATCTCATTTAAAAATCCAAGCTCTGGTCATGCATGGTTATGAGACAACTTATAATTTAAGCTGCGACTGGCCTCATTTAAAAATCCAAGCTCTGGTTATGCGTGGTCAATGTGCTCTTAAATAAAACAAAAAGAAAACGAAAAAGTGTGCTATATATTGAAAAAAACTGAAATTCTCCTTTGAGTATACAAAACAAGCCTATCAATCTATTTTCTATCTTGAATTGTGTTGAAATCTTATGACGTATTATGATTTGTTGATTGATAGCTATTGGGATTTGAGATTATTTGATTTTGTCACTTAAATTGAATTTATAATTATAGTCCGAATCCGTCACTGTTTTTGTGCTTCATTTTTTAAATTTTTATTGGAAAATAATTGGAAATGTATATTTTTGAAACTCTCTCCATTATATATAAATTTCATCGTAAATCTGTCATTCTCTGCAATGTGAAATAGGCCACTAATTCTTAGAATATTATTGTTTTTGTTTGACTGATTGAGATTTATGATGACCGTTCTTCCTCTTATGCTGAAATTATATTTTTAGTCAATTTTCATCTATATTTTAAATTCTGAATCCTTTTGATGATAATAAAAGGGGGAGAATGGATTGAGATTTTGATTTATGAGGGAATATTTTATAAATATTTTAATTCTGAAAGTTGATGGTATTTTCATGCATATTTATATGGGGAGTTTCTGTTGTAGGGTAGCATTCAAATAGGGGGAGTTCAGTTCTTCACTGTCAAACACATTTATTGTATTCAAAATCTTAATATTTGTTTGTCGTCATCAAAAGGGGGAGATTGTTGTATATAACGTTGTTGTATACACAATTATATGATTTTTGTTTGATGACAACAACCAAATATATATATTATCGTAAATGTGTTTGTTATTATACTGTTACATCACATCACAGACAGGAATATAATATTTACATTTAAATGAAATACTATTGTAAGAGAATTCAAATATCCAACACAGTATTTTATTTAAATGTTATATTTAATTTCAACATTCCAAACCGTACAAATTTATAACTCTGACTATTTGTACAATTTCACTGATACATTACATATCATATCAGATTTCAATACAGTTGTTCCTCACTACATCACTCACACTCAGTTATATATACATTTTCATACATACATTTCTTTTACACACACTGACACCCAATCTTCTGTCTTCACTGCACAGTCAATCCAGCCATCTCACCTGTCGTATACAGAAACACACACATAGCACACTGCAATAGAAATGGAACTGAATACATGAAAAATTGAATTTATTTTAAATTTTATTTGCCTCAGTTTTCTGGTGTGTTTCTCATCATTTTTCATGACTCGATCTGATTTATCAATTTATCCTACTGTGTCTAGACAGCTTGTGATATTCACAGTGATACACTGTAAATACCACAAGAAAGACAATATATATATATATATCAATGCAGGGACAGGAAAACTTGTCTGGATGGATGCATATACACACGTGTGCACTGCCTCGCCAATCCAGTGTGCAACTGAGGAGTAGCCACGTGGACCATCTCGACTCAGTGCACACTCAAATGGACAGTGCAACAGAAATGGCTACACAGCATAGAGGTTAACACAACCATGTTAAGCACAACAGGCATGGTACAAGCTCATAGTTCAAGAAATACATATACAAGTAAATGTGGTCGAGTACAAGTCAACATGGCATAGCATAAGGCCATGGGTCCAATGTGATAATGCTCAACAATCATGGTGAAACTGTATGGTGCAGTTCAACTACAACATAGCATACAATGCTCAGAAATTAAAGTGAAACAGGATCAGCATGGATCAAGCCAAGATCAATGCAACATGAAGTCAAACCAGCAAGAAATTGGGTCGAGCCAGATTGGCACAGTGGAGTAGTATGGTGTAGTGGTGCAATATGCAAATAGCAAATACAAAGATCAGTCAAAACATGTATACATGGTTCATGCAACATCAATCAAAGGGTGGAGTATCATAAACATGAGCACAGCATGGGTGAAGAAATTTCAACACAAAATGGTCAAGTGGTACATTTCAGCATGGTCCAGCAATGGTACATTTCAGCATGGTCCAGCAAAGTAATTCAAGTGAACAAGTACACATTGCAACTTGGGTATGGCTTGAAGCAGAAAACATCATGCAATACAAGTGGACTTGTGCACATATACTACAACTCAGCATTTCAGTGATCAAGCATGATAACAATTCAACATAGAATTTAAATGAGCTAGCAGGAGTTCTAAATTGAGTGGCATTGATACATGAAGCAAAAGGAAACTTAACTACATGTAAGTATGGGAGCATTTCAACATGAACCAGAGTTTTCATGTTTGGTTCAAAACATGCACACAAATCAGTAAATTCAAAGTCAAAGATATACAGGAGAGGATCATGACAAGACAGTGCAGCTAAAATGTATATGCAACATTGTATACATGTGGACAGAACACTTTTTCAAAGTGCACAAGCTCACAAGATCAACTCAAGATCAGGTAATCAACATGGCAGATTAACTCAGCTACAAGGTAAAGTAGCACAATGCATGATACAGTGCAGTGGTGGATATGAAAGTATGCAAGAGGATGGTGCAGTATTAATGATCACAAAAATTTCTATAGAAATAAATCACAGTACAAATTTGGTATGAGGTTTTTATTTTTCAAAAATTGGTAAGAGACTCATTCAAATATTTCCATGAATCAACAAAGCTTTCAATCAGTATTCAGGTGTTAAAAGGTCATAGAAAATCTTGCAAGGAGAATATTTACTTTCCAATTTCAAAACAAATCAATACGTTTTTTTGGCAATATTTTAAAAGGGGACAGCAAATGAAATTTCCAGATTTGCAAAATTTCTTAAGGGATATAAAATCGAATTGCAAGGGGTTAGTTGATTTTTTCCAGAAGACCAAATTCATGTGCAGGTTCATCGATTCAATTCACAACAAACAAAGGGAACTTTATGAAATCATTCAAGGCCGTTTTATTTTAAACACGGCAACCAAGAATTTATGTTCCAGAAATTAAGCAATTCGAACAAGGCAATTTATCAATCAAAGAATTCACGCAAGGGACAAGAACTCATCTAGGTCCATCTAACATATTCAAAGCAATCATTCAGCCGAGAATTCAAAAGGGGAAACCACAAATTATCAAGCAAGCCAACAATAACTCGAGAGCAAAATCAGGTTCGAGCCATATATGAAATCAGAGCAGTTTAAGGTTTTTTTTGGCAAGACCGACCATTTTTTATAGTGTTCCGTAACACTTTTTTATTTATTTCAAAATAAAAATACATATGAGTACAGGTGATATGCTTTCTACATATCAACTATGTTCAGTTTTTAAGGTGGACCGTCCACCGCCTACGGCATTTATTGTGGGCCGTCCACATTATCTATACTAGATTAGAGTACAGGAGCTAGCTCAGACACTAGACTGGTATAGATTACATTTTCATATGTCCTATCTCTCCACGCAGGGAGAGAGTACAACATTACCATACTACAGAATAGTAGTGAAATACATTTCATAGAGGGTTACATTTGGATACAAGAGTACAGTACTACACTGTTAGAAAATAAAGCATAGCTATCCAACCATTACATGACAAGACCAGGGCATTGACAAAACAGGAAGACCACTGTTTGCACCATACTATAGACTGCCGAGCTTACTTGAGCTCCACACCGAAGTATGGAGAAATTTCATGCACAATAGCACTGTGATAATCTGACATAGTGGCAAAACAGACTTCTTCATGGGTTAGGAGGGAATAAAATAAAATCACCCAAAGCAACTGCGATGCCGACAGCTAATAGCTTCACCTATATCGCTGCCGATCCGGTGATAAAGCACGAAACACACGACAGAGCCGAAATTGCCACAAATAGGAAACTGATCGCCCAAATTTAACTGAAACTGCAAGCTATTCATCATCCAGTATATGCTCAGACAGTCGCATACATCACCAGTAAAACAACAACATGGTCAGGGACAAAGCCTCTCGTTTTATGCTGTCATTCACTAGCAATGAACTATCCAAACTAACACGAGATAACAAGCAAACTCACAGACAGTAACATCTTGTACAGAGAGCAGATCCACATAACACGTTCAACAGAGTTACAAAATCCAAAGAAAACAAAACAAGCACCTCAAGACACAACAAAACTCCCAAAAATCCTCACCGGTTCCATGATCTACCAATAAGACGGGAACGAAGTAAACATTGAATACCAAATTAATAAGTGTACCATCACAAATCAGGGATCGAGACGCGAAAATAGCTTAATTAAATTGGAGTTACTGCTCACCCGTTAGCTCCACATTAGTGTCGAAACCCATACTTCGCCAAGTCCAACAGTTGAATAACAAGCACCGTGACACTAGTAGTTGCCTGAATTAGACGCGGTAGAGGATGGGAGTGAAATCAGCACAGATTCAAGAAGATCTGAGGGCTAGAGATGTGTTTGAAGATAATTGGGGAAAATGGAACACTGAAATTTCATGGTGAGAGCATAGATCTGGAAGATGGAAACAGGTAATCGGCGACAACTATCATGCATGGCGTAAGCATGACGAAGAGCAGAGTAGAGGAAGAGGATGTGAGGTAAGGGAGTAAGAGTTAAGGAGCGGAGTGAAGAAATTTGAAGAAAGGGAAAAAGTCATGATGCCATTAACGATGGTTGGCCGATTACGAAGCTCTTCTCTTTTGTTCGCTGGGAAAAAGAAATGAAATTCACCTGCAGTTTAAGGGTTTTAAAGTCCTATAAACATCACCTACTTCATCACAGGAAAATATCATCTAGATCGAAAACCGAACCAATAATTTTCAAAGAGCAGAAATCAAATCGATTCAGAATTTACTCACCATGGTTTTCGCTTGCAAGAGGATATCCCAATCGTTGATAGAGAGTCGGAGCTACAGAGAATCAAGATCATACAGCAATCATTCGAAGTTGATTTGGGAATTCCTCAAAAAACCCTAGCTTTTTATCGCCGCAGCCATTATATTTCACAATAGGAAAGAGATCTGGACAACTAAAATGAAGGGTGCACCACTAGGCCGGCCAAGCTTTTGATAAGGGATTAGAGTCTTTTAAAAAAGGGGATAGCCCTTATATTTTAACTCCAAGGGTTTTTTCAATTTGGTTTTATTTTTGTATTTTTTAGTTTGTGTTGTAAAACGATTCAAACAGTTTACTAGAGTCCGTAAAAACTAGGGTTACTGGTTTCGGGGTTGTAATCAGGGAAAATCTGATCTAGGGGTTTAGATCAGTCTAGGGTTTTGAGCGTAGGGTTAGAATAGGAGCAGGGTTTGCGAGTGTACATGGTCTTGTATGCGGGATCTGTTCTATCACCTAGTAGAAACCTTAGGAATGCAGAAGTAGGCAGGGTTTTGCCGAAGCTGGGTATCTCTTGTGTCATTTACTTTCTGCATTTCTATTTCTGCTATATTTTTGTGATCTGTGAATATTTTAATATCTCGTGAAAATTTAATAAACCCTATTAACCCCCCCTCTAGGGTTAATCTAGATCCAATAGGTGGCAGAGTAACCCATGAAATGTACTGGCAATTGATTCAAAAAAAGTACAACGACAACCCCAAGTGTCCGTCTTGGAGGTCTAAAGAAGAGATTCATAGCAGACATAGGACCTTCTAGGATGATTGTGTCCGATACCGCCAGATAATCCAGGCGATTGAAGAGGAAGATATTTTAAAAGATAATCGTGCCAATTTCGATTCACGTTATCTTTTCGAACATGGAATGGAATTCGTAGGCCATGAAGCGTATGAACTTCATTACAGCTGGCTAATGCGCTTCGGTTATGATTGGTAGAAGTGTTTGTGCTACTACTCATGTTAGTTCGTGTAACAACATTAGGTTTATCGTACTCTCTTTCAATAGTGTTCGTGTACTATGTATAAGTGTGTATTATTGTCAAAGATTGTAGTAGGCTTGTCAGTGTCCCAGTGTGTAGTCATGTCAATGTTTTGTGCTATGTCTCAGTTGTGGTTAAGTCTTTAAGTTAACATGTGAGCTCTTCTGCTTCCTTTCTACATTGATTACGAAATATGTCTCTATGTCAAGTCATTTCAATGACTGTAGTAGGCTTTGGAAACATTATGGTGAGTTGTATTGTCACCGTATCAAGTTTGTATACATGTAGGAGTTAAAAAACAGGGGTCGTCCCCGGGTGCATTGTTTCCAACTCCTCTTTTCATTCCCACAGCCATGCCTTCGTGGCCATCAGCTACTGACTCCGAGGAAGAGGCGTACGAACAGAGGAGACTTCAGGAGATGGAAGACGAATTACAGTTTCTAAACCAACTAAGACCCCAGGCTCAAAGTACAACATAAACATCAAATTCAAAGTACAACAACAATGAAGCTTAGAAGCTTACAACGATAATTATACAAACTACAACAACAATCATACAAACAACAACAACTTAGAATCTTACAACCAAACCACAATCATACAAACTACAGCAACTGAAAACACAAACATCAAATTCAAAGTACAATATAAATTAAAAAAATAGTAAACACATACATCTACCACGGCCTTGGGAAAGGTCCAGCTCTGGGTTTATTGGCAACAATCTTGCTCAAGCGTCTAATTTCGGCTTGCGCTTCTAGTGCATACTGACGTCCACGTTCGCACATGGGAGGGTCAACCCACTGCTTAAAGTTACAACAATCAATTTCATCAGGAAAAACCTTGTGGTCCTTGTATGCTTCACAAGCGAAAAATTGACGACCGACATTTTTTTCAGTATTGGCAACAACCAAGACCGATTCTTGTCCACAATGGCAGATAGGGTTGGATCCAATCGTACATAGAGGCTCGAAGACCCGCCCTTCAAGTACAATTTCTTTTCCAGGTCGTTGATTAACAGAAGCATCATCGTCATTTTCCCAGTTGTCCATAGCTCAAATTGTGAATGTGTAGTAATTTAATTATGAGCTTACAGAGCATAAAACTTGGGCATATAAATACATCTTCGAAGTCAATTATATATTGGTGCTATAGTTTATTAGTAGCCTGTAGTGAGTGATGCACATTGACTGGTCAAGTCTTGCGCAGTTCCCATAGTGCAGTCAAGTTTTATGGCAGAGTGGAGTCATATCACTCTTTTTTGAGAGTTTTTGGATTATAGTGCAGTCCTTAGTCCGTTGTCCTGTTTGGGTCGTCCTCGATATATATTATCAATCAAAAGCAGATTCCCTACAGTATTCCCTACAGTCGTATCAGTGACCGGTTACATCAGTATTTTTTTTACTGCCGACACAAGCTTTGAAAATCACAAAACGTAAATCATAGTGCAGCTAGTGACCGTCCACATCATTACCAATCTTGCAGCTATATATACATATGTTAACTTACTCACAACTTACCTCACTCAAACAACTTTGTTCCCATTCTTAGAGCACCTCCTTCTATTAGCACTCATTGAAATGTCTTCGTGGTCATCAGCTACAAATTACGAGGAACGGGCGTACGAAGAGATGAGGCTACAACATCTTAAAGACGAATTCCAGTTTCTAAACCAAATCAGACCTCAAACTGAACCTCCGCACCAACAGGTGAATGTTCAACTTCCGCATGAAACGAAGGTACCACCTGTTCAAGTATCATCTAAACCGTCGGTCGCTCAATCAATGCAAGAAGTAGAGTTCTATCGAGTACCACTGCATGAACATGTAGTTGATTCCTATCCAGTTCATTGCTAATGAAGGTATGTAGTTGAAGTTGTGGTTCGAGCAGAGGGCAACAATATAGGTCGGCACATGCAGAAATGTCCATCCTCTCCAAATGGTTGCAATTACACAGAATGGATAGACCAACCTATGTGTCCACAGTAATAGCATATGCTAACAAACTCGAACGAGAGATTAGACATGTTCAAAGTGATAATGACCAGTTGCGGTTAAACATCATGAGGCTCCCTTAAGACTAAACGTAAAATGTAGTTTACTTAAGTTACTATTTCCTACTTCATGCTTTGATGTTTTGGTTCGCATGTACTATCGTAAGTTGTTGTATCTTTATAAACTGTTGTATCTTTATGCTTATTGTTGGATCTATTAGTGCTATTGTTGTATCCTTATGCTTATAAACTGTTATATCTTTATGCATTTCGTAAGTTGTTACACATGTCCATTGAAAATAATTTGCACTAGTTTGAAATCAACTGTAAGAGTATTAAAAATAACAAGATAAGTTACAAGGTATAAAAGAAAGACACAGATTGCCGAAACGATTAGGAGGAGCGACCGTTGCACTAGCCGTTGTGGTGCAATGGCTATAAAATGTAACGGCCAACAGTTTGTCGTTGTATGTTTATAACAACAAACTCTTTTCTGTTATAAACTTATAACGGCAAAGAGTTTTCCGTTATAAACATATAACGGAAAACTGTTTGCCGTTATAGCCACCAACCCCTGTTCAGTGAACCAGCCACCACCTGGCTCCAAACCAGCCACAGACTAGCCATGGGTGACTGAACAAGCCATACCTGGTTGCTCCGTGGCTTGTTTAGTAACTGAACAAGACATTGTTGGTTGTGCTCTTATGGCTCTTCCTACTGTAGATACCCGTCCTATGAAGTCCCCATCCTTGCCCTCGATCACTTCTATTTTTACAGGTCAAATTGTCTTCGGTTTCTGCACCAAGCGATGGGCTGACATATATAAGGAGAAATCAATGATCTCAAGAACATGAACACTATTGCTTTTGAAATAGATAAAGATCCAAAAGAGGTCGTGGTCATGAGAGAGATCAAGAAGATTATTGAGCCAAACCAAGAAGACATGCTTTCCAAACAAAAAAAAGGCAATACCTTTTAGGAAAGAAGAGCCTCTCGACTCTTAATAGCCTCTTACAATGGTACCACCGAGTGATACGAACTATAAAAATTCAAGACTTCAACCCTATGTCTATTCAAAATCATGATTTTGGCTAAGGATAAGCCTGCTAATGGCGATAATTCTGGGGACGGTGACAAGTCAGGGATAAACGACAAGGGCGTTAGCAATAAATTTTTGAAGTGCTAACTTTGTAAATCCTCTTTAGGTCAGCCATCGAAGAAGCATATGAAAGAGGAAAAATCTAAGTGAAGATCTTTCATTCAGAAGCTTATACTTTTTATCGTTTATTGACCAGGACTTGTGCAAACTAGGCCCTCGCTTTTTGGCTTTGTGATTGGCATTGTATCCACTTAAGTTTAACCTCTTGTAAATAAAATGTATATTTTTGCTAAGTTTCTCGATTGTTTTCGTTTTCCATTCACTATGCTAATGATTAACTTCTGGTCATCAATACTTAAACTATATGAAACCAAATTAGCATATAAGTGGAAAGTTAATATACTGCTCTCAAGTAGTTTGGAGTCATACAATATGTAAAAAGTGCTTTCAAGTCAAGCCTTATACTTAACTTATTAAAGTTTACACACATGTCCCCATCTGGGATATGCAGAGTTGATGGATGCTAAGAATCATCCTATATACTCTTCTAGCAGGGTTTAGGTTAGGGTTTGGTTTAGCACTAATGGACATTGATTAGTCTTCTTTTATATTCTCCTTTCAGGGTTCAGGTTATAGTTAGTAGATCGAGTGGGTGAAAATTCTGGTGTGGCTACCACTCTCATCTGTGATTCAGACTCTAATCCAAGCTCAAAGTATTGGAGGTATCGTGGCATGTGAGTGTGTCACAAATTCCATGATTATATTCTAGTCTAAGCTCCAAGGGGTAGAGTTAAAGCGGTTGACAATCGTGTCTGCCTTACTTATACTCTATTCAAGCTCTAAGGAATAAAATCATTGTAAGGGTTATCATTTACATTTGTCACATTTTACACTCTAATATAGGCTTTGCGGAGTAAAATTAGTTAATGAGTGAGTTGGTCATGTCTACTTTAGTGTGCGTAGAAACCAGCCAATTGTTTCCAAATTATTGATCCATGCCATGACTCACACTAATGAAAAGACAAAAAGCCTTATTTAAAAAAGATTAAGATCAGTACATCATACCTTATTATAATATTTACAAGTGAAAGTTCCATTTGGGAGAGAAAATTACATTCGAAGCACAACAACGCTTGACGTTCTCGCTATTTCAAGGTCTTAGCAACTTACTGCCATCAACAGTCATTTGCTTGAAAGTTCCATTTTCAAGTCTTAGTTAGATGACATAAGGTTTATCCCATTTCAGGCCTAGATGCCTAAGGTCGGGGAATGCACACTTTAAAACAAGATCATAAAAATCGAAGGTTCTGGGTCAAACCTTAGTATTGTAGTTCTGGGTCGAAGGCTCTGACTCCAGTTCAACTAGAATGATAGCTTTCAAACCATAGGCCAATTCAAATGAACTATGACTAACTACGAATTTGTGGGTCGTTTTTTTAGCTTAAAATGTTAATGGAATCTCATCAACCCCCTTGCCGCTATCATTATTCACTTTTTTCTTCAAAATGGAAATGATCATGCTTACAGTTTCAACCTTCCTATTTGATTGAGGATAAGAAACCAACGAATACTGCTTATCAGTACGGTGGTGCTGGCAGAAGTCTCAAAAATCCCCTATTACTAGTTATAATGGTTTAATGGAGACCCAATCGACAAATGATGCGTTTTGTAGGATGAAGTTGATCACTCTAGTATTTATTGTAGTCAATGGCACAACTTTAGCCCACTTAGTGAAGTAATCAAATGCAGTAACAACATATTTTGTGTCGCCTTATGAGATCAGCATGTAGCCAATGATATCGATGCCCCAAATTGCCATCGGCCATGGAATGACCATTCGTGTAGGCTTAGTCAAAAGAGCTCTCAGGATAATGGTAAATCTCTGACATTTGTCGTGATATCATAAGCAATCAGCCGCATTCAAACTAATAGTGGTTCTTCCTCCAGGGCGATCGCCACACTCACCTTCATGCACTTTCTATAACGTACATTTGGCATCGTCATGCACTATGCGGCAATTTAATGGAACGGAGAAACCTTTCATGTATAACACGACTTCTTAAATAACATAACACGTTTCATGTCAAAGGTGGCTTGTTTTTCGTTCTTAGGAAGGGCTCTGTTTTAGTAAGAAGTTCTCGATTGAAATCATCCATAACTCCTCCTCTTACTCTGTTATTTGTGCAAGGTCAAATTCCATCTAATCTATACTAAAAGTGTGAAGAACTTCTACTAGAACAAGGTCTGTATTCTATGCATTTCCAGAACTTACCATATATTCTAAAGAATCCATCTTTTCGTTTGCTCATAGGAGATATGCTAGATAGTGAAATTCTCAAAGTCGGACAGTAATTGTAACACACCATAACTTTAACAACACTAAAGAGGGTAAATTAAAGAATAATTAATATAATATTCAAAATTAAGGGAAACGAACTGCGACATTGAGTCCGTCTTGAAATTCTAGTCAAGATAGACATTTGATTTGCGTAAAACAGACATTGTATGAAGAAGTTATGAAGATATGAAGTTTGTATACGCGCAAGAGAATTATATATATATATATATGATTAAATCTAGAAAAATCAGAAAATAGTTCAAATCAAAATTTCAGAGACCAGCAAAAATCCCCCCCAAGGGAGTCGACCCCTGGGTTGACCCCTCAAGGGGGTGTCGACCCATGGGTCGACCCCCCCCCCCCCTTAGGCAGACGTGGTAGTTAGGGTTTGGGGGCTGGCTGCTATAAATATGGCTCCATTTCTCTTGTTTTCTACACTGAAAATTAATGGAGGACTAGATGTTGTTGGTGCCCATACCGAATCAAACCTTTTTCCTTCTTCTGCAATCAAGTTATTCAAGTGTAGATCTGTGATTCAACCTATGCTATTCTTCTTCTATCTTTCTAGATCCAAACACTGTGAGTATAAGTTACTTTTATATTTAAATATTTAAAAAGTAAGGCAAGATATGACTGTAATTTGGATCTATTCCTGTCATTGCTTGAATCACATATGATCTGTAATTACTTGTGAATCTATGATATTCTGACATAACTATGGCTTAGATCTTAACCTTTATCATGCTAGATCTACCTTTTATTATAGATCTAATTCACTATTTAGATCACCTTGTACCTATCGTGTTTGTGGTTAAATTGGATCTGTTATTAGTTGGACATCTAAATTATTGTTTAGATCCTATCTTGCCTATTATGACATCCCTACTATGTTAAAAATAGTTCTATTTTCTCATGTTCAATAGATCTGTTCTTATATGCCCATCTTATGAATATGCCACTATATGTTTACGCTTATTTCTGCCATTATATGTCAATTTTTCTAGTATGATCATTTCTGTCCTTTTTCCCTCCTTCTTTTCCTTTTCCTTTTTATTTTTATAGCCAGGCTACCTTCGAGCCTAGGCATGCCGCTGAAATATGTGATAGCGTTAAATTGGAAACGATGGGAAAATGTTAGAATTGGGGCGTAACTTGAATTGGGAAATTTGGGCATAATGTGAATCAAATAGGTGAACATGGAATTGGGCATGTGAATATGGAATTTGGACATAACTTCTAATTGATTAAACACATAAAATTGGGGCATATGTTTCATTATGAACATAACTTAGGAAAGGGGCATAGAAACCTATAATGACAAAGGTATAATTGAATAATAAAGGAAATACCTAGAATCACAATAACTGAAATTGTTATCATGCTTAGACACGAGGTTAGATTACACTTGTGGTGGAAGTCTGCCCAGAACCGCCCGGCATAACCATCGACCACAAGTGGTGAATCTAATGTGAGGGGTCTAAGTGCATAAACACGAGACGTGCTAAGACATGAGGTTAAGCCCGACTTGTGGAAGAAGTTTGCCCGAAACCGCCCGGCACATCCAGCATCCACAAATTGTAGGCTTAATGTGGGAGGTCTAGCGCATTACAATCATGAATGGATAAATTGTAATGAATTGGAGTAAACAGGGAATGATAGTAACCTATTATAATTAATTACTTTAATAAGAATGTTATATAATAGTTAGGCTTGTCCTAGGGACAAGTGGAAATTATAACATGGGTTATAATAAGAGGAAAGAATGCTTATTAATAAACCTTAGTTAAGAAAACTAAGTTAATAAGTAAACAACATCAAGTTGTAGTGATACGTTTAACAGAAAATAGGTGAACTGAGATGAAGTATACTTAATTACTTATTAAGTAGAACATGTTATTGTAAATATGGAATCATAAAATGAATATTAAAGAGGAATTGATTACGATCCAGGGGCAAAAGATTGTAGATCACTTTCGTTAATTACAATCTAAAGAATAACATGTGATGAGGCTTATCAATAAACTTAAATGAATTAAGTTAATAAGCACGTGAAACTTGGCAACTTGAAAAGAAGTTAATGCGAATAGGGATAACCTGTTAACCTGTAATACTTAACCCGTTTGAATCCATAGGGATTGTATGAACATGTTAATTTGAATAGGGGTTAAGTAAACTTGGTTGAAACAGTGGGAGGGTTAAGTATATCTGGGATGGGTGGGTAATATTTATGTATATAGACCCACAAACTTAACCTATTGGGGTTACGCAATTAAAGACACTGTTAGGTAAGCATAACCTGTGGAAAACCTATTGGGATTATGTAATTAATGACACCATTAGGTAAGCATAACCTACGGAAATCCTAGTGTGGGTGCAAGACAAAAGGGAGGGCTTGCATCATCTTGTGTGTGGGACCCGTTTCAGTCAGTAACCCATATAACGGTACCAAACGAGTACTCCGCCCTAGGTCGAAGTTGGGGCATGCTTACTGAGCAGATTGTAAGAGATCCAATCGTGGAGGACGGTGTGGGAGGCGCAAACCGACCGGGCCATGTGCGTCATGGTCCAAGCAGAGGGGGATAAGACGACTGTGACACCTGTAGATATGGTTGTGCACATCATGAAGACGAAGGTTTGCCACTTTAGGAAGCGATACCTCATACTGTGGGGCTGGCACAGGATATCTATGCGGATTAGGGAGCCGATCGATTAGGGCAGTAGTTAGAGTACATCTAGACTCTGGTAAAGTTTAGGTACCTGTTAGGCTGGGCTGCCTATTGATTGTATATGAGGTTAAAACCTCTCACCAGAAGTATGCCTAAGTCTACCAACTTATACATGTTTGGGATCATCTCATTCTTGTTATATTAGTATTAGTGTAGAGTAATCTTTAGAAGTGCAATATACCCTATCATGTTTATCCGGTTTACCTTGTCATACCTGCCTTTTGTGATGTTATCTTTCTTATCCACTTTATATGCCTGTCTTGCTACTTTTACTAATTTTCTTGGTAAAAGTAACTGGACTCGCCAGACTTTATGTCTGACCCTTTTTGTTTCCTCTTCTTTCTTCTGTCCCCCTCACCCCCCAAGGTTCTCAGGGTGGGAATACTCAAGCTTGACCAGGATTCTGCTGTCATTTTGCTGGAGCTGCTTAGATGTACTTCTCAAGCTCCTATCTTTGCTACTATGGCTATGTTTTTATTTGAGGATTATGCATCTTTTATTTTTTACTTCGATTTGTAAGTGCAAGACAGAAGTTTTTACGATGTACTGGTTTTATGTAATTCAGAAATATGATGTTTTGAATCACGATGCTTTATGATTAATAAAGTTTGTTTTTATTTCGTTGTTATTTTATGTTTGTCTTGTAATATTTCTTTTTCTGTTTACCTATAACGCTATACGAAACTTAATGCATCCTCTTAATGAGTGACATTAACGGATGTGGGGTGTCACACTTGGTATCAGAGCTGAAGGTCACCTGATTAGATAAAAGATTTTGAAAATTATTTTCAAAATGGTTTTAAAAGAAAGCATTTTCAAAAGAAAAAGTCTGCTTTGAAAAACAAATTCCCCAAAGCCATAGGAAATGTCTTTCGGGTCTCTGTTAGAATCCCTTCTTCCTTTTCATTTTAGCATGTCTAGGGAACCGAATATTCTCGAGCGCGTTCAAGTACCGGATCGGTTCCGTAGGTATCTTAAGGCTACGACACCAACCGGGAGTCAAGGAGACGTCCCTCCCCCAGCTGCAGTCGTTGTTCCTCTACCGTCGCGAGTAGAGGATTTCTCTAAAAAGAAAGAAACTAAGGTTGAGAAAACACAAAACAAGAAAGTATGACCCAAGGAAGGACAACAACAACAACAAAAAGGCAGGAAAAAAAACAAAGCTAAGGGTAGAGGAAGTGTTACAGTTGTGGATGTGGGGGTCACTTGGTAAAAGACTGTTAAAGAAGGTAGAATGCTTGCTTCCGTTGTGGAGAAGTCAGACACTTTGCTAGGGAGTGCCCGAAGAGGCAAGGACAAGGCCAAAGGGAAGGATCCTGTGGACAACAGGTGTATGCTCTCGTGGTCATCGCACCAGATAGTGGTAAGAAAGTTTTTGTTGAAGTTTTGATTTCTCTTTCCAATCAACTGATTAGAACTCTTTTTGATTATGGCGCTTCACAGTGGTTTATATTTGATTCTGTGGTTGAGTCTCTGCACATTAGTACTAGTGGATCCTGTTGTTGTCTCAAACCCCATTGGTGGTACGACTCATTTTTCTAGTATTTATCTGAGTTTGAGAATATCTGTGTTAGGCGTCGAGTTTGAGTGCGACACATATGTGCTTAGTTTTATGGGCTATGGTTTGATTTTAGGGATGGATTGGCTAACCACGTACGGTGCCATTCTCGATTGTGAGAGGAGTGTCGTTAGGCTTCTGACTTGTCATGGGAGGACCCTCGAGATTTCTTGTGACCCGTAAGGGTCTGTCATTATTAGTTTCCTAGAGTCTCTTGATGCATCTACCGATGATCTCCAATCGTAACCAGTAGTCCGTGCGTATCCTGATGTCTTTAATGAGATGCGGGGTTTGCCCCCACTGCGCCAAATTGACTTCTGCATATATTTGGAAGACAATGCAAAGCCAGTTGCATTGCCTGTGCGCCATATGGCTCCAAGAGAAAGGACAAAGCTTAGTAAACTAGTAGGGGAGCTTCTTAAAAAAGGGTTTATTAGGAATGAGGTGCTCTAGTGGTATTCGCAACTAAGGCAGATAGTGTGCTTCGCTTATGTGTAGACTATAGAGAGTTGAACAAACTCATTAAAAAAGAACAGGCACCCACTCCCGAGGATAGATAATTTGTTTGACCATCTTGTTGATGACATCTTGATTTTCTCAAAAAGCGAAAAAGAGCATGCCCAACATTTGAGAGAAGTTTTGAAAACTCTTCGTGCGCTTCAGCTTAAGGTAAAGTTCTCCAAATGACATTTCTGGAGAAAAGAACAGAGATTTCTAGGGCATGTGGTTTTTAAAGATGGGATAGCAGCAGATCCCGCGAAGGTAGTTGCAGTTCAAGATTGATAGATCCCAAACAATGTAACGGAGGTGGGAAGTTTTCTTGGATTGGCAGGCTATTATAGGAAGTTCATTAAGGACTTCGCAAAGATATCAGCCTCACTCACCTAGATGACAAAGAAGAATCTGACGTTCTCTTGGATGTAGATCATAACGATGCTTCCCAGCGATTGAAGAGGGCTCTGACAATTGCCCTAGTCTTGACTTTTCCTGATGGGAACAAAGCGCTCATAGTATAAACTGATGCATGTGGTACCGGGCTTGGTACGGTTCTGATGCAAGAGGGAAGGGTAGTATGTTATGGTGGTAGACATTTGAGAGTCCATAAGAAGAACTACCCTACCCATGTTTTGGAATTAGCTACTATAGTATTCACGCTTAAGACTTGGCGTCAGCATCTGCTTGGAGAGAGGTTCGAGTTATACTTGGACCATAAGTCGTGCAAGTATCTATTCTCATAGAAGGATTTCAAATTGAGACAGTAGAGTTAGGCTTCTACTTGGACCTGAGACGATTAGTGAAACTTCATAAAAGATTGATTTTATCCGAAGGCACATGATGATAGCTCAAGACAAGCAGAAGTCATATACAAATAAAGAAAGGACCGATATCGAGTAGAGGTGGGAGACATGGTTTCATCAAGATATCACCTCAAAAGGATGTGGTTCATTTTGGAACTGTAGGGAAACTGGCGTCAAAGTTTGTAGGACCATTTCCGATAATGGAAAGAATTCAAATGGCTTATAAGGTAAAGCTACCTGAGAGATTAGCGGATGTTCATTTGTGAAAATGTTTGCATGATACAACAAAAGTAGTTGAGCCAAGTATGCTTGGAAAGTAGAAGTGGAACGGGAGGCAACAATTAGACGGGTTCCTACCCATATTCTTGGATCAGAAGCTGCGTAATAGAAAAGTCAATTTGATAAAGGTTCGGTGGCGAGATAACCAAGAGGATGCAATTTGGGAGACCGAAGATAAGATTTTGCACTTCATACCCTTTTTTTCCAAGGGAATGTTCTTAACTTCTCTCCAAAAAGCTTTTATTCGTACTTGCTTCTATCTTTAAGTATGTCCTATCGATCGAATCTTCAATCTTTAGGTAGGAATCCCATGGATGTAAACATGTGTTTGAGACATGTTATGCTTGAGGGATGCAAGTGTTTGCTAGTGGTTGCCTGTGGATGCATATACACAGACATTAGGCACTAGATCGGCTCAATCACTCTCATACTGCATATGGATGCGTGTGCATTTTTCTTTATGGATGAAATTGAATGTATCATCATATGGATGTTGCATTTGGATGGATGATTGTGCACACATGTAGAACTTACATGTTATAATAGGATTGTTGCATACATGTTGGATTCATGACACTAACATACATTGCATCAATGAGGTTGACCGAATCAGTAGACCGCCTGATCTTCGCATAAGTATTGGGACATATACACACACCTTTGCATATGTTCATATAAACATTAGAAATCTTTTAAGGACAATGGATGCATGTGATTGGTGGATGAGTAGATGGAGATGGTAGGATATACATTCTTCTTAACTTGGAGATTTCGGGGATGAAATCCTTTGATTAGGGGAGAATGTAACACCCCGTAATTTTAACAACACTAAAGAGGATAAATTAAATAATAATTAATTTAATATTCATAATTAAAGGACATCTACTGCACCACTGCATCCGTCTCGAAATTCTAGTAAAGATAGACATTTGGTTTGCGTAAAACAAACATTGTATGAAGAAGTTATAAAGGTTGAAGTTTGTATACACGCAAGAGAATTATATATATATATATAATTAAATCTAGAAAAATTAGAAAACAGTTCAAAAATCCAAATTTCAGAGAGCAACAAAAATCCTTCCCAGGGGAGTCGACCCCTTAAGGGGGTGTGGACCCCTGGGTTGACCCTTCAAGGGGGGTGTCGACCCATGGGTCGACCCCCTAGGGAAGACGTGGCAGTTACGGTTTTGGGGGTGGCAGCTATAAATATGGCTCCATTTCTCTTGTTTTCTACACTGAAAATTAATGGAGGACTAGATGTTGTCGGCGCCTAGACTAAATCAAACCTTTTTCCTTCTTCTACAATCAAGTTAATCAAGTTGTTCAAGTGTAGATATGTGATTCAACCTCTGCTACACTTCTTCTATCTTTCTAGATCCAAACACTATGAGTTTAAGTTACTTTTAGATTTAAATAATTAAAAAGTAAGGCATGATATGACTGTAATTTGGATCTATGCCTGTCATTGCTTGAATCACATCAAATCTGTAATAACTTGTGAATTTATGATATTTTGGCATAACTATGGCTTGAATCTTAAACTTTATCATGCCAGATCTACCAATGATTATGGATCTAATTCACTATTTATGTCACCTTGTACCATCTTGTTTGTGGTTAAATTGGATCTGTTATTAGTTAGACATCTAATTTATTGTTTAGATCCTATCATGCCTATTATGACATCCCTACTATGTTAAAAACAGTTCTATTTTCTCATGTTCACCATATTTATTCTTATATGCCCATCTTATCAATATGCCACTATATTTTTATGCATATTTCAACCATTATATGTCAATTTTGCTAGTATGATCATTTCTATCCTTTTTCCCACCTTTTCCTTTTCATTTTATAACCAGGCTACCTTCGAGTCTGGGCATGCCGTTGAAATATGCGATCGCATTAAATTGGAAATGAGGGGAGAACATAAGAATTGGGGCATAATTTAAATTGGGAAATTTGGGCATAATGTGAATCAAATAGGTGAATATGGAATTTGGGCATGTGAATATGGAATTTGGACTTAACTTGTAATTGATTAAAAACCCAAAATTGGGGCATATGGTTCATTATGAACATAACTTAGGAAAGAGGCATAGAAACCTAAAATGACATAGGTATAATTTATTAATAATGGAAATATGTAGAATTACAATAACTGAAATTGTAACTGTGCTTAGACAGGAGGTTAGATTACACTTGTGGTGGAAGTCTACCCGGAACCGCCCGGCTTAACCAGCGACTACAAGTGGTGAATCTAATGTGAGGGGTCTAAGTGCATAAACACGAGACGTGCTAAGACACGAGGTTAAGACCGACTTGTGGAAGAAGTCTTCCCGGGTTGCGCCCGACACATCTAGCATCCACAAGTTGTAGGCTTAATGTGGGAGGTCTAGCGCATTACAACCATGAATGGATAAATGGTAATGAACTGGAGTAAACAGGGAATGATAGTAACCTATTATAATTAATTACTTTAATAAGAATGTTATATAATAGGTAGCCTTGTCCTAGGGACAAGTGGAAATTATAACATAGGTTATAATAAAAGGACAGAAAGCTTATTAATAAATCTTAGTTAAGAAAACTAAGTTACTAAGTAAACAACGTCAAGTAGTAGTGATACGTTTAACAGAAAACAGGTGAACTGAGATGAAGTATACTTAATTACATATTAAGTAAAGCATGTTATTGTAAATATGGAATCAGACAATGAATATTATAGAGGGATTGATTACGATCCAGGGGCAAAAGATTGTAGATCACTTTCGTTAATTACAATCTAAAGAATAACATGTGATGAGGCTTATTAATAAACTTAAATGAATCAAGTTAATAAGCAAGTGGGACTTGGAAACTTGAAAAGAAATCAATGCGAATAGGGATAACCTGTTAACCTGTAATACTTAACCCGTTTGAATCCATAGGGATTGTATGAGCCTGTTAATTTGAATAGGGGTTGAGTAAACCTTGTTGAAACGGTGGGAGGGTTAAGTATATCTCGGATGGGTGGGTAATATATATATATATATATATATATATATATATATATATATATATATATAGGACCACAAACTTAACCTATTGGGGTTATATAATTAAAGACACCGTTAGGTAAGCATAACCCATGGAAAATCTATTGGGTTATGTAATTAAAGATGCCATTAGGTAAGCATAACTTGTTGAAATCCTAGTGGGGGTGCAAGACAAAGTGGAGGGCTTGCATCATCTTGTTGGTGGGAGCCATTTCAGTCAGTAACCCATACAACAGTATCAAACGAGTACTCCGCCCTAGGTCGGAGTCGAGGAATGCTTACTGGGCTGACTGTAGGAGATCCAAACATGGAGGCGGTGTGGGCGGCACAAACCGACCGTGCCATGTGCGTGCATAGTCCGGGCAGAGGGGTATAAGACGACCGTGACACCTATAGATATGGTTGTGCACATCATGAAGACGAAGTGTTACCACTTTAGGAAGCGATACCTCCTACGGTGGGGCCGGCATAGGATATCCATGTGGATTAAGGAGCTGATCGATTAGGGCAGTATTTAGGGTGTATCTAAATTCTGGTAAAGTTTAGGCGCCTATTAGGTTGGGCTTGCCTGTTGATTGTATGGGGTTAAAACCTCTCACCAGAAGTACGCCTAAGTCTACCAGCTTATACATATTTTGGATCATCTCATTCTTGTTATACTAACATTATTGCATAGTAATCTTTAGAAGCGCAATATACCCTATCATGTTTATTCAGTTTACCTTGTCATACCTGCCTTTTGTGATGTATCTTTCTTATCCACTTTATATGTCTGTCATGCTACTTTTGCTTATTTTCTTGCCAAAAGTAACTGGACTCGCCAGACTTTATGTCTGACCCTTTTTGTTCCCTCTTCTTTCTTCTGTTCCCCGCCTCAGGTTCTCAGGGTGGGAATACTCAAGCTTGACCAGGATTTTGCTGACATTTTGCTGGAGCTGCTTAGATGTATTGCTCAAGCTCATATCTTTACTACTGTGGCTATGTTTTTATTGGGGATTATGCTTCTTTTATTTTTTACTATGATGTTTAAGTGCAAGGCAGAAGTTTCTATGATGTACTGGTTTTTATGAATTCAGACATATGATGTTTTGAATCATGATGCTTTATGATTAATAAAGTTTGTTTTTATTACACTGCTATTTTATATCTGTCTTGTAATATTTTTGTTTCTTTTTACCTATAACGCTTCATGAAACTTAATGCATTCTCTTAATGAGTGACATTAATGGACGTGGGGTGTCATAGTAATTCAATGACCCGGTTAATGTAGAGTGCAAGACTTGCAACCATTGATTAAAATTCTCACCGTAGATGGTATACTATGACTTGGGAATCATAGAAAATATGGATTGACTTTTACTCTGCTCTTTGACTAGTTTGATTCAAGAAATTAGGGCATGCTATTCGTATTTGATGTTGGTTTTTGGGATTTTGAGCTTCAAACATAACAAACTGATCGTTATTTAGGAGTTTCATGCATGACTCTAGCACCGCAACATCTATCGTTATGTGCTCTTTTAGTTAACATCTTTCACTGGAAGTGTGGCTAGTCACCATGCTCTTGAAATTCCCATGGGTGGAAATTAACAATGAATTCCACCAAATCTTGTCCCTGGATGGCTCTTTAAAGGGCATAGTAATACCGAATTGGCTTAGCTATATTCGACTTAATAATCTCCTACATGCTTCGGATAATTCCAGGACCTATCGAGCGCTGGTTGGTATAAACTTTAATCGGAATAGCCTAGAAGTAATGGCAGAACATCCTACGTGTGATGAGGACTAGTGTGACAACTTTTTAATCTTTGGGTAGTTGCATTCTGCCTTGGTTATCCTCTTACAAAAGTAGTAAACAAGTTTTGGATGTGGTGGTCATCACAAATGAGTGTAAAACTAATGGCATGTAGAGATACGGCCAAGAAGATGAAAAATTCCTCATGATCTGCTTGTTTTGGTTGAATTGGTAGTCTTTATAGGTGATCCAACAATTTATGAAATGCCTCAATACAATCAAGTGTCCTAGCAAAGCTGCGCTCCTCTTTTTTGGTGAGACTGAAGAAAGGAATGCATTTGTCATGCACACTCAAAATGAAATGACTATGGACACAACCTTTTCCATTCAGAAATTGCACAACTTTGGTCGTAGTGTGCACCCTGATGTTCTTAATGGAAGTAATCTTCTCCTAGTTGGCTTTAATCTAGTGAGAGTGAACTATAAAACCCAAAAAAAATTGATGCAACTCCAAGGGGTTGATCTTCATCATTTTTCTATTGAAAATAGTAAATATTTCTGCAAATTCATTAACTTGGTCATTCGATATCCTTGATTCGTAAAAATACCAATTATTTACACCTTCAAGGATCAACCAACCAGGTCATCAAGCATTTGATTACTTAGTCTTTGATATGTCGCTACAGTATTCTTTAGTCCAAAGGGCATGACCACGCAAAAGTATAACCCTAAATTAATAATGATGCTAGTATGTTCCTGTTTGGAGCATGCATTGGAATTTGATTGTATCTAGATTAAGCATTCATGAAAGAGATAAGTTCATGGACAATAGTTCAATCTACAAGTAAATCAATCCTAAAAAAGGGAAACTATCTTTTGGGACAACAGTATATAGTCTGAATAGTCTATACATATATGCCATTTCCCGTTATACTTTTTTTTAGCAAGACTAGGTTTGAAACCCAACCTGATAAAGGACATCATGTATGAAGCCATTGCACTTCAGCTTATCTACTTCCTCTTTGAGCATAGGAATCTCTCTGGACCTAGCGTGTGCCTCTTCTACTGCATTGGCATGAACTTTAGTTTAATATTTAGTGTGTGGCTGGCCATCTCTGTCCAGATCCCATACATATCTAAATGAGTCTACATTAAGATTTTTTTAGCTCCTTCCTTCATCATGGAAAAAGTCAAAACACCATTTCTTACACCTTAGACGGGGCCCAGCTATCAATTGAAATCTCGATTTGTTTCCGCAGGGGCGGCTGTGTTATATCCTCGCTCTTTCTCTTTTCTAGGATCCAATTCTTTAAAGAGTTTTTATGTTGCCTTGGCCAAGATTTCTTCTTTGGATGCTAAGCACTATTATTTTCGATGCATAGACGCTTCCATATCTTTACCTTTCGCTCTACCCTGGGAATTTTTTCATTGTTTATATAATATGTGAGGACCCGTAACTTCCCCGTGAAGGAAAGAGCTGATACTTTGAGAACAACACACAAATGAACGCAGACGGAAGAACATTTCATTGCTATTACAACAATCCCATCAGATACAAGAATATACAGAGTATAAATGAATAAATTACATTCGATAAATATCAGAGATTACAATAAATTACATATCAGCGGAAAATAATACAAAGCACAACAGAAGGTGATATACGGATACAGAGCTTTCCGGATATCATTCCAGCTGTAAACCAGGATCCTGTGAATATAAATCTGCAAAACCAAAACTACTAGTTGCCCTTGCGGAAAATAGGGGCACCCAGAGTTTAGGTTAAAACAATAAACTCCAGGTCAGTCATGTGACTGGTGTGAGAACTAAAACGGTTATTTAAAACTTTACTTTAGAAGAGAGTAATTCAAGGGACCACGCCGTATAACACGGAACGGGTTTCCTCCCAAGAATACCAGTGCATAGAATAAACAACGCAATGCTTTTTCGAAAAATGAAGCTATTATAAGACCCAGGTCCCATCACACAATGCAACGCAAGCCGGAGGATAGGGTTTTCCCTTATAATAGCCAAACATGCTTGGTACGTTTAAAACAAATCATTTGATACTATAATAAGTGTGTAGTGTCAAAACAATTTCAATCATAAATATCAGTCATAGGCGGCATGAGTACCATCTATCATGTCGCCATACTAGTTCTACAATTAAAACCGCAATACACGTATTGGAAATTGGATTTCCGTCATGATTCGAGGCAAGGGGCAAGCTCCTCTCCGCGTTCGAGACACTCTAGCAAATGTCCCAGGGCTACGCACTCTGGGCAACCCCTGGATGCTTCAGGGCCGGTCCTCACTTACATTAGAGGATTAATTATGCTTGAACACACGTTTCCCAGTCCTTACAGACCTAAAATCGAGGCGCCTCATCCAACAACCACAAAGGTGAAAAGTATATAAATGTCAGGGCTGGTAAGTCACTGACACCACCAAAGCTAGAAAGAAACGTCGTGCTCCCCCTGCAGTCCGTATCCCGTTTTTGACTCAAACCGAGGTGTGAGGCTCGAGAATTCATGTTATACAAAAAGCTACGCCACAGGGGCCGTGCTTTGATCATCAACCACAAGACTTTGCTTTTCAACAGAAGCCTTGATCATTGCATCTTAGCGTGCCACACAGGCAATTCATGCCATGCGATTGATATCTATCGATATATAACCTCTAAGCTCGTACGTCTCAGAGAAGGGCGTTAAGCAAGAGAATAAATTCTCTGCCGCCAAACAGATATATATTTAACAGAAATCAATCAACATAGAATAAAATCCAATGTCAGACACACAATTCATTTACAAGTTCGTTCTGGGTCTGAACGAAACCGGAGGCACTTTCCTCGCATATCCATCCATCTCCAAGTACGTCTGGACGACCACCAACTATTTCCATCCTCTTGGATGTACAGCCCAATCAGGATCGTCAGTAATTATCCAAACGAGGTGAAGACTTCCGGTCATCAACCACCGTCTTCATCTTCGACATATCGTCGAATCAGTTATTCAGAATGGGTGTAAACCCGGACTTTCTGAACAACCCGCGTATATTAAAAACAAATGTTACACAACCACAACATACGACTCATTCCAATTTTTTAGGGGAAAGGTTCCCATTAATTTTATCCAAGATAAATTCTTTAAAATTTATCCTTTAATCTTCCTTTGGATGTCATTTCAAACCAAAATATGGTTTTCCAAACTAGTCGAGATTAGCGAACCACAACGAAGTAATTATTTATTTTATTTCCCAATCCCAACCTATTCATCCCATGAAGAAAAACTGGTAATACTCCATATCTAATACTATGGTGTTATCGGTAAAATTAATTACCATTTCACGTTCAAATCTAATTAAAGATTTAACTATCGCTTTGGAGCAAAACTGGCGATACTCCATTCTCGCTCATTTCTAAATTTGATAATTTAGATTATAGATTCACATTTCAACCTAATTGCAGATTCATTAAAACTCCTTTTACTGGGTTAAAGAACTAGGTGTTATTTAAAACACAGTTCACGGCAAACCCAAAGCACATTCTATTTATTATCGGGTTAAAGAACTAGTGTTATTTGAAACACCGTTCACGATAAACCCATTTCAAATCCAATCAAATATATTAGAAATTTCGATTATTTAAAACCCCTTTTTAAATCTAATTTATTTATTTAAAAATAATTGGGTTTTAAATTTAGTTCAAAACTAGTTCATTTCGATAAAATCCTATTTTTATCTTTTCAAATATGGAGTTTTTCATCCCAACTTTTCCCAAATCATTTCTTATGATTTTACACAAATTATTACTATTTTTAATAATTTTATCAAGGCCCGTACATCGATTTCCGTCTACGGCCATCGAACTGCACTTATAGCGACCTTTTTCAAATTTGATTTGGACGTATCTCCAAATCAAACCGTTAGATTTCAAATTTCTAATATTCGTTAAAAAGCTCTTTTCGATACGAACCCAACAGTTCCGGTTTTAGGAGAATCCGATGGTCGGATCTCCCGAAATGTCCGTTTGAAATAAATGGTCGAAATTCACGAACTGCCGCGGCGCGGCGCGTTCTATTCAGGCCATTATATTATATATATAATATATATAATATATATTTCGTCGATTTTTATTTAAAACGAATTTTATAAATAGTTTTTAAATTCGTTTCAAAATTCATTTCAACTTCCATTTCAATTCAATGCAAAATTGAATTCTTCTTTATAAATTCGTTTTAAAATTCATTTCTAATCAATTCAAATTTCAATTCAATTTGAATTCATTTCAATTCGCTTTCAATTCAATTTGAATTCGTTTTCAATTCAATTCGATTTCAAAGTCGTTTTCTATTCGATTCAATTCAAATTGGTTTTCTATTCGATTCAATTCAAATTGGTTTTCTATATTCAATTCAATTCGAATTCGTTTTATATTCCATTCATTTCGAAATCATATTATATTCCATTCATTTCCGTTTTCTATTTGAATCAAATTCGTTATATATTCAATTGAAATCAAATTCGAATTTGTTATCTATGCAATTCAATTCGAATTCGTTATCTATTCAATTCAATTCGAATTCGTTATTTATGCAATTCAATTCGAATTCGTTATCTATTCAATTCAATTCGAATTCGTTATTTATTCAACTCAATTCGAATTCGTTATTTATTCAATTCGAATTCAATTCATTATTTATTCAATTCAAATCCAATTCAAATCAAATTCGTTTTCTATCCTATTCAAATTCAATTGGTTTTCTATTCTATTCAAATTTAATTGATTTTCTATTCTATTCAAATTCAATTGATTTTCTATTCTATTCAAATTCAATTGATTTTCTATTCTATTCAAATTCAAATTTCATTTCAAAATATTCGATTTCGAAATCACTTTTCAATATTCATTTTAAAATGAATAAAATCGATATGAATATCGTTCACGTCTAAATGGCGTCAATCTAATCAACCCGGCTTTATATATTTCTATTTTCAAATATTCTATTTCAAATATTTCCTTTTCAAATATTTCTATTTTAAATATTTCGTTTTCAAATATTTTGTTCAACACATGACTAGTCTCAACGGATGAGTACGGTCAACACATGAACATTTATTTTATATTGATAAAGATGTAAATTTTATTATTAAAATATTTCGTTCAACACATGACTAATCTTAACGGATGAGTACAGTCAACACATGAACATTTATTTTATATTGATAAAGATGTAAATTTTATTATTAAAATATTTCGTTCAACACATGACTAATCTCAACGGATGAGTACAGTCAACACATGAACATTTATTTTATAATATTCTTTATCTTCTAAATTGGAATGAGGCCCAATCAATTACCATATAAAGTTAATTATATGGATTCCATACAACACATGTATATAATAGCATTGAAAAATAATCAACCATCAACCAAAGTGCACTACACTGTATAAGCATCAAATATAGATATCTAATGCTTATAACAGCCTGTCAATCAATCGATCGACATATTTAATCAATCAGGATGAGTGAACTTCAAATTTCATCCCAACACCCGTGGTTGGGGTTTCAAACAATCAAACATAGATTTTATTTGTGCAGTTGGGCGATGTGTAAAATTTATCGTCTCAGTCAATGTCCTTCAAATAGGTGTACATAAACAAATCGTCCGGTTTGTAAATGAATATTTTATTTTATTCACTTCACGTTAAAAATTATATTTTTAACGATAAAACATTTTATTTTAACACATGAATTTTTATTCAGTTCATTCTTTAAATAAAATGATATTTTTATTTTTCTAACATATTTTAGAAAAATTCGGCGGCATAACGGCACGATACTAGAAACGGGACGAGGCCTAGCCTTATCCCCGGTCTAGTGAAGGCCCACGCCATTCACACATCAATCAAATCAATTTCATTTCACCAAACAATTCAAATTTCAATCAAATAATCTAACCAATTTTTGCAATCAAACAAACAAGTCCATGGTCTGTGGACGATTGTGTCGGGTGCTACTAAGCACCGCCTGCATCCTAGTATATATATATAACTAGAAAATGAAATTGAAAGGTGAGAAATTCTCACAGATAGCTATCCAATCATCTTGACTCTTCTTTGATAGAAATCTTCATCGTTATCGCATTTTTGTCACCTTCGTAGCCCGTAGCCACTACATATATAAGAATCACATTTTTATATTTTGATGTCTTTAAAATAAAAATCACATTTTTATTTGTTCACTTTCAATTTGAAAATCATATTTTTATAATCGCTTCATACATTAAAAATCGAATTTTTACTATGCTATTCAATATATAAAAATCGAATTTTTACTATGATGTCATATAGATAAAAATTCCATTTCAAAAATATAGATTTCGCCTTTATAAAAATAAAGATTTCGCCTTTATTAAAATAATGATTTCGCCTTTATAAAAATATCATTATAAAAATCACATCTTTATTTTGCTACTCAAATAAAGATGATATTTTTAGTATTTCTATCATGTAAAAATTATATTTTTAATTCTCTACACAAACAAAAATCATATTTTTATATCATTTATATAGTAAAGATCATATTTTTAATACTTTAAAAATATAAAAATCATATTTTTATTACTTTAAAAATATAAAGATCATATTTTTAATGTGCCACTAGTATAAAGATTATATTTTTAACCTATCTATGATATAAAAATCACATTTTTAATCTCCATATCTAATGAAAATCATATTTTTATTCTTCATACGCATATAAAAATTATATTTTTAACTCCACGATTATATAAAAATTATATCCTTTCCTCTAAATTAAAAATCAAAACCTCAAACAAACAAAGATCTTGCCTCTACACAAATAACAATCGCATATTTTCAGTTTCTAAAAATCACATGTTTTATCATATAAAAATCCTCTCTTACGTTTATTAAAAATCATTTCTTCTTAATGCCATAATATATATAAAAACTGATTTTATTTTATGCTAAAAACAATTTTTAAATTCATAATAACACCTACATAATAAACAAATAAAAACAAATACATAAAACTTACATTTTTTTTGAAAGGAGGGGGTGGTTTTGCTGTTGAACTTCGAAGGGGGGTTTGCTTGCGTCGGTTGACATCAGGAGGGGAGAGGGTACGGCGGTCGTCGAACGGAGGAGGGGAGGGACAGGCGATGGGGCGTGGCGCGGCAGGGCTTGGCATCAGGCGTTGGGCTCCTCTGATGTGGGGGTTCGGACGTCGGAGCTGGTGCCAGAGGAAAGGGAGGGGAGGGAGAACGGAGCGGTGCGCCGCTTGAGGGAGGAGGGGCCCGCCGCCTCCGGCGATGGTGGTCAGGCAGAAGGCGGCGCCCCTTCAAGGGTTTAGCGAGTTTTTTTTCTTTTTATTTCAATTCTGAGAAAATAAATGGGGGGGGGAAGAAAGATAAAGGGAGAGAGTTTTATATTTTAATTTTTTAATTATTTTATTTTGCAAAAAGTTGACTTTCACATACGACCACGAAGCGAGGCCCACCGCCTGTCGTCCATAGCGTTTTACCCCCATTCCGAACACAATGGGATATGTATCGTAGGTTGATTCGATCGTTTCGATCAGTTTTCGTTGAAATCAACATATAACTCTATATATTGAATTTGAATGCGCATTTCAATTTACCGGGGTCACATACTAACTCTAAAAATTCCCAAAAAATATTTTCTAGCTTCGTATTAACGATACGGTCCTATTAAAACTAGTTTCATCGAATTCTGAGACCATTGGGAAAATGGTCATTTTCCAGTCGATTAAAATCAACTAAAACCGGTCAAACGCGATTTCCTTTGCCATGCTCACATATGGATTCGAAAAATTATGAAATTTGGAATCTAGAAATAATTTAACACTGCGGATCCAACAAAAGTGGTTTCGTCGAAATCCGAGGTCGTTCGCAAAATTCCCATTTTTAAGGGCCTGAATTCCATAGCGACTATTCAGAATTTTCAACTGGACATATCTTTTGATTCCCGCTATGAATTTTGATTTTTCGAATTCGTTGGAAAGATATTGTCGATTAGATCCTAATGTTTTTGGTTTCACTAAAATCCGGTTTGTTTTGCACCCGGTACATTCAATTGAAGTTTGAAATCGAATTATCGAACTACCGCACCATTTTCAATTCTATTTATAATTATATATAAATATTTATATTCTAACAACGGCGTATATAATATATACGTTCGAATTATATATTCAAAATAAATTTCTGGTCGTTTTTATTTAAAATAATCTATTTTAAATGTTCAAAATTCGCTAAAATTTCCAAAATAAAAATTTTAAACTGGTTCAGAATTTCCGGGTTATTACATAATATTCCTTAGCGGTTACTCGACCATCTTTTTCCATCCTGGCTCCATCATCTGATGGAAACATTATTAAAAACACAAAGAGCAATTCATACCCTAAATCCAGTAAGGGTCGGTCGGTCCAAAAAAGCATTGTATGGTGATTAAATGTCCAAAGTAATAAATAGGAGGATTTTCACTATTTGATTATCTCTTTTTTTAATTCATTTAGTAACTCACCCATGTCCACTTGATCATTAGTAGATGCATTGAAACCATTAATACGCACCATACATGGATTCATATATTTGGATTCTAACACCATCTGATTGTAACTTTTTCTAAAAATGTTTACGGAGTTCCAACAATCAACAAGGGTTCTCTGGACCAGTTATGGGCTTATCATGGCCAAGATTACTAATGGATCAATAAATGGATATTCCAACTTATCCACTTCTTAGTTCATGAAGATAATATCATCTGTCATCTTGTTCCTTTTCTAAGCTGGCGTCAATTCTTCCGCAATGTAGTAATCCTCATGTTTCATATAATCAGTGCATTAGCATACTACTCTATGGTTCTCCAGTTCTTTCCGCCTAGATGTGGTCTGCCAACAACTATATTAATATCAATTCCTTTATTGTTTTACTGAGGAGTAGCTTCAGGTGCAACCTGACCTTGGTTGCTTCTGCCAACATCTTGCCCTTGTTCCTAAAAGCTACTTTTTTTTTGAAAGAAAAAATGTGTGATCTTCTAAAAAGAAGAGAGCACACATATATAACAAAACGCAAAGAGTCTACAAGATCCAACTACAAAATAAATAAAGGTAACCAAAATCTACTCAAAACATGACTATATGAATGTAAAGGAAAGTAGATAGATGAGCTCTAGATCAACCACCGCCCATCATACTTCAAAATCGAATTCCGGCAAAGCCACCACCCGATAGTGAAGTATATCTACTCTAATACAAAAGTTAGTCACTCCAAACTAAATACAACAAATATAAGAGAACAGAACAACACAAAAACACTCCACAACCGCACACAAAAATAGCTCCAAAGTAAAATCATCCACCAATCCAGACAGCTTCCCACTAAGCTCCTCAGCTATAATCAACTACCTGTAACCTAAAAGAAACTAGCCAAACCATAAGCAACCATCACACATATATATATATGAGTATATATATATATCTAAGTGTATATATATATATATCCATACATATATGTGAAGAAGAAATGAAAAAAAGAAAAAGAGACAAGCAAGCAAAAAAAACAGAGATCAATACCATAAGCAAAATCTATTACACCTAAAAAATCTATTGATTCTAATAAATAATCTCAAGTTAAATCTAACCTTAATAAAAAAATCAAAACGCTATTCTCCAAAAAACTTATAGTGTGAGTTAGACATCCAGTCTAGACTAAAGGTAACAATCCTAATGATTAAATTGTCAACAGAAACAGAAACAGAATGAAATAATCTTTGATTTCTCTCCAACTATATGAACCAACTAATGATAGTAACTAAAGAGTCCAACACATATCTCTGTCTTGAATTATAAACAAATCTACAACAATCCCAATAATCAACACAGTTACTAAAAGAATTTAAACAACCAAAAACAAAAATCCTTAAAACCATATTTAATATATAATTGGTAATATAGCAAGAGAAAAATAAATGATCCACATCTTCATCCAAAAGACTACAAAAACCTTAACATCAAAAATATTTTTTTTTTCTTCTTTAAAAGCTCAACCGTGTTAAGCTTCTTACGAATGATCAACCACATTAGAAACTTAGCTTTAGGAGGAGAATTAGACTTCCAAAGAAACTTAAAAAGAAACATAGAAACCCCAGAAAAAATCTACTTCCTTGATTTGGCACCTTACTTAGTTATATGTGTTTTAAATATCACCCGAGATAGCCGAGATATTAGACCAAAATATTGGCCAAAATCCAAGATTTGAAATCATGGTCCTTAGTGGTGACATTATTGGTTATTTAACCATGAACCTTGTGGACTAAACCGAACTTCCCTGATCATTTCTCGCTATCAGTCGACTTTCTGGAGGCTACATGTATTGGATAGTGTTACAAGTATCAAGATATATGTTTTTAATGAATCATTAAGTAGGGTAGAGTTATTAAAATTGGAATACATATTGCTTCCCTTTAATTTTCTCGTCGATTGTGGTTCCCATCACTGTTATCGTTACTTCCTCGATTACCACCCCATTTATTTTGATTTTAGGCATTCACCTCCACGTTACCTGAAGTCCTTCCAAATTTCTACACTGCCATATAACTTTGAATTCCTTTAACATTCAGCCTTGCTTTTCCTTTCTTGCGAGATCTCCCCGCTTCTTCTTTCTATAAAACATGAGTTGCCTTAGCATTAAACTTATCTAAGGTAAAGGGACCACTCAAGTCAGCAACTCCCCAAGCCCATCATCAGGATTAATGCCCTTGGTAAATGCCATCAAAATTGTCTAGTCATTTGGCTTGCTGAGTATAGGTACCACCACATTGAACCTTTCCAAACAGTCCTTCAAAGGTTCTCCTATGGCTTGTTGAATACTATGTATAATCACTTTATGCTTAAGCATCGAAGTATGAATATGGAACTGATTCAAGAAATTTCTTTCTAACTCTAGAAATGATGAAACTAAAATTTGTCTAAGTATATTGGAAAGGCTTAACATGTGATAGCGTTCATGGCATGTGTTGAGTCCATATAACTTTGATACCTTGTTGAGTGTTGCATCGGATCAGCCTTACTTGTGTTATGTAGACAAGTTGAACCTAAAGGATTACTTAGGCTCTAAAATATCATTTTTAAATGGGACATAAAATCATTCAATCCCCCAATCCTCACATTGAAACCTTAATTATCCCTCATATTCTGCCAAATCATGCAGTCAAATCATAGGTTTGAATTGTCATGTAGTAATTTGTAGGCTCCGCTTCAAGTCGATGTCTCATTAACTCTATTCTTCTGAATTAAACCCATAGAACAGATTCTTTGGCTTGTTCTTCGATCATTGACATCTTATTTATTCGGAAGATTTAAGGGAAGTCAAATAGCCATGTAAGGAGAGCTCAGAGAAGTTCAGTTCACATTGTAATAAGCCATACTCGGAAAGGCCAAAGTATTGCGATTTGGGTTGGCATGACTGTCCTGACAAGGATCGGCATGATTGGTGAGATCTGGATCAGTATGAGTATAACGATACAGGTTAATTCTTCTATGCAAATAGTTAATCTATTCCTTTTGGTTCATGAATTAGAGTCTGCCTTCTTCTGTACTTATTGTTGGCTCCAATGGATCTATTCCAAGGATGAAGACCTTTGCGGCGTGACAAACTATAGAGCTGGAGAACATCTTCATACATTTCAATATGAATTCATCTCATTCACTTAGTTTATCAAATCTCAATTATCTCTAGTAGAATGGTTCAATGTTTCCTGCTTTTGCTCCAACTTCCTTATTATATTTATGAAGCCGCTTGAGTGTCCACTCTCGTTGTCGTGAATGTGGTGGTCGTTGTATAAGCATTAGGAATATCATCGATTCCCAAAGGTTGGCCTCCGTGATGTGTGCTAATCTCTTCTTGGCTGAGCATTTATGCGAGGGGAAGAAGCCCTCTTTCTGGCAGACAAATTGGCATCTTAAGAATTTCAACGATTTCATTTCAAGACCGACAAGATAATGGATCTTACCTCAACGGAATCACTACAACTTTAGATGAGGTGATTAAATGGATGAAATTCACAAAATTCTCAGAAAGCACCAAATATTAGCATCCAAAATTGTACTAACACCCAGAATATATCATATGAATAGGATAATGAAGATTATAAGTGGAAAATGTGAAAAGCATGCAAAAATAATTGCATGCATTGCATGCAGTAATTATAGTGGTTTGACAACAAAGTTCCACTCCTACCTTTTGGAAATATTTCACTATTTCTCATTGATTTCTTACATGTACAGGATTTTGGAACGACAAAGATCGAATAGGTACAAAATCTAAGGAAAATTATCACGAATGTAAAATGTCCCTTCTCTCAAGAATCTTATATATATATATATATATATATATATATATATATATAGGCATTAGAGGCTCGAAAATTGCAAAGATAAAGTTAAAAAATCAGGTAGCCTACATTTAGGTGAGGGATCCAGATCGTTATAGGATTTTTGTTCTTGTTCGGTACCGATCTAGTTCGATACTGATCTAGTTCGGTATCAATTTGGATTTGGCACCTCCTCATGCTAATCTGGATTGGAAGTAAACTTAGCTCTTGCTTTATCCTTTGCTTGAACGTTCAAATTTGGTTTTTTAGATCCATCACTTTTTGCTATAAATTTTGTTGGGGTAGCTTGATTTCACGTTAGGCTAACTCGAATTTAAGAGATTTTGCACTTGAGTTTCGAGGCTTTCATCTAGTAATTCTCTCAAGTTCTTTAGATCTTTACCTTTATGGAGGATTGACTTTGAATCTGGATATTATGTTAGCACTTTTTACTTCTTGACCAATGATAATTCAGTTAATCGTAAGATGAGAGGCTTGAAATATCCACGTCGAACATATCACTTTTGCAGGAGAAATGTTAAATTGTTGGTTCATGATATTTAAGAATAGTACATCGCTACAAATCTAGAAAGATCTACATTAGTCCAGTATGTGAACTTACCTACAAATGTTATAGACTAGATATTTATTTCTTGGATGAAAGAAAAGTAATATACATTCTACCAAGGACTATTTTATGGTAGCACATCATTGACCAAATGTTTATAGTAGATCATAATTTTATTTGAGTTGTATGGTGCAGAAACATGTTAGTAAGCCTGATTGGGAGGTTAGTGAGGAATCGACATCACTTATTCTAATTGGGAATGAGGAATCAATAGTACACACTTGTTTGTAGTATTTAATTAGGTGGGGGTGATGATACCTATAAGGAGGACTATTGCATGTTAGTCGACATCCAAAACTGCACAAGAAGTATCATCATGCTTTTGATCTAGTTTTGGTGGTGGTAAAGTTTGCGCGTAGGATTTTTAGGCATTACCTATTTGAAAAAATTGCTTGAGTTGTTTGGTGATATCATATCAATTGAGTGTCTCTTATCCGACTGGGATCTCGACCTTTTCCAGTAATAAAAGTTAGAGCTCCTAACCCCTTACCGTTGTCATTTGTGTCTTGAGCTAAGATTTACTAGTTAAGTAGCAATATCAGTCTATTGCACATTGCTTGTATTCATTACTGGTTAAGACACCATAACTTGAAGTGATATGGTATCAAGATGGTCGGTTCCATATGGAATAAGTGTTGCTTATTCCCAATGCCATTGGGTAAGATGTTGGGCATCCATTTCAAGATAGATGGACTATTAACTTCCTAATGCTGGAATAGTTGATTCAAGTAGTTCCTTGAAACTACATGAGATTCCCAAGGGGAAATACAAATAATTATTAATGGATTTCATCAATGGTTTCCCAAGGATTTAAGAATAATATGATAGCAATCAGATCACAACAAACTCATTAACGAGAGGAGATATATTTATATTCCTTATTTCCAGGCCAAATTTGTTAAGTCATACATAGGTTTGATTCCATATTTAATGTCACATAAGTGTCATGCACATTAGGGTAGGCATGGAAGTTATCAAGGGTAATTGCTTATATTATTCTAATGGTTGTTTGATTGTTGACACTTTACATGACTACTTATGCTCATATGGTAACTAGTCTTGTAGGATAGTTAAATTTCTGTGTTGGAAATTTATTTTAAATACTTTCCATACATGGATTAACATACTTATGTTAGATAAATTCTATTTTATTTAACATGCTAGTCTTTCTTGTTTTTTCTGTTATGATGTTTAATCCTCTGTCGAGTACATGTTCAGGCACAGGAAGCAAGTCTTGAATATTTGGATGATTATTTGATCTTAGTTGCATCTAAATACAAGAATGTTTCAAAAGATAAATGTAGAAGATATAGACATGTGGTTTATGTGTTTGGTGCGTTTTTGGAAATTTAGTGCCCGAGATATAAAAGGCCACGTTTTGGCTTTTGTTCTCTTTCGTTGATTGGGCCATTATTGTTGAGTTGTAGTTTCTTAAGATCAAGTCACGCAATGGACATACGGGCAGAATTTTTAAGAACTAAGGAATAGTTTGAAGAATAGTCAATATGTGTTTTTTTAAAATATTCTACCAATTATTAAGTTGTCACATTGTTTTCCATTGCCCATTCATTTGGAAATGTTCAAAACTTTAATGGTTTTTTAGCCATATGGATTTCAAAATTAATGGTGACTACGTTTAGCATTGGGAATGATTACTCCAAGCCAATTCCACAACTATTCCTTTTTATTGTAATCCCTTTCAATAGTTGTTGTAATGGGCGATGAGTGACACTAACACTTAGGTCATTGCTTATTGAAAATGTTGGGTTGCATTGCTTTGTCCTTTGGAATTTCATGATGGAATTTTTAAGGAAGGGAGAATGAAACAATCCAAATTTTTAACGATTGGTTACTTAAATAATTTATTTAAATATTAGTCATCAAGTAATTGATGGTCCCAAATATGATTTTCCACATAGGGTCAAATTAGAACTCGACAACACTTATATTGATTCTGGATTCTTTATTACATGGAAAAGAAGAATAAGCATCAACATCTTTCAATTGGTGGATTTCAGCTAGGAATTTGGGTTTAATTTGTACAATTGAATGTCTAAAAGGATTGGTTTAATCTATGATCTAATTGGGCCTTTGTATATGTTCCATTGCGTTAAATCGACCTTTTACATATAGATCGCTTGTCGTCACATCACATTTGAAGTTCATGTCAATTAATGCCATCAACTATAAATACTAGTATGCTTCGAGATAGAATCATATTATAATATTTTGAAAACCTAATTTCATGTTTAAGGCCACTTCTACTTGATGTCTAAAGTTGCATCAACTTCCTCCCTCGATTTCTCCTCATTCACTCAAGCAGACACCATGGCACCAAAAAGAAAATTGTAAAGCATGACGTGCTCTTTGAGATATATGAGCAATTTGTCGATTAGAGATCAGAATATTAAGAATTGGTTTTGAATCAAATGGATGGATTTTAGAGGCATATAAAATGGTCGGGCGAGGTTACATTTTGGAGAGGGTAGAGGTTATCATTAGCTTCATGGTGGTGATCCCCGATTATGGTGCAGTGGCACGTAGTTGTGGCGGTCGGAGTTCAAAGTCAGCATAGTAGGTTTTATAATGCCACATGTTAGAAGCTTAGGAAAGAAAGGGACTAGTGATAATAATGGTAATTTGTTTAATTTAATTATCTTGAGTAAATTTAATCATTTAAATTATTATGAATCTTATATATATTGATGGTTCGAGATGGAAAACCTAAAGATCAATACGTAAAGATAACGGAGCGGTCCACACGAGTGACTATAGGAGTGACCGGAAGAGAGAAATAGGAAATCGCAGGAGTTCGTTCATGAGTGTGCTGAAAGCCACAGTTTCAGTTAAGAGTATAATCAGTGAAAGCTAAATCTCTTACCTGATAGCCACACAGAATTAAGCAATTGCCTTTTGTGTTCTCCTAATTGATTGCATTTAAACTTGGCTCAATACGTTTTTTAAGGAAAAGGATTGGGCCACATAAATTTTTCATATGAGGTTCGTACTGGATGTGATTTCTTGCATTTGCTGGTGATAGAGTGCTTTAAATTTGGCACTGGTGTCGACAAATTTGGTCAAGGTAAGTAATATTGTCACCCACTATAATGTGATCACCAATATAGTATTATATCGACATTTTGAAACGACTTCAAACATTAAATAGGATTTCGAAAGTAGTTAAACCTGGATATTATCATGTAAAAGAATTAAAAAGTAACTGGAATTTTTTTAAGTTAAGTACCACATTTCTCTCACCAACATGATATTTTAACAAATCTGCTAGATTTAGGCTATTTCGACGTTAATCGCACATTAATAACATCAGACAGATTTCATATGTTGTTGGGTTGTCACGGATGTTTGTATTCTAGTTTGTATATTTATCTAATTATCGGTTACATGGTTAATTGGTTGCTTAGTTTAGTTAACAACATTGTTTGTAGGCAATACAGTATTAGGAAAATCTCATTTGTTAGAGTTAGGTGTATACCGATCAAATTCACAAGGTAATGACTTTAGGGACGTGATACAATTTGGTATATACTAATTTAGCACAAAAGTGATGATAGACTTGAAAGGGTGTGAAAAAATTACGGAGGAGCATCGAGCACGTAGATTGATCTGGACTCTGACAAATTTACGGAGGAGCATCGGAGCGTGCAAATTGAAAGTAACAACCTAGAATTTCTGATATTTTGAAAATTCGAATCTTTAAGAATTTAAAATAACCGCACACCATTCTGGATACATACACACATTTTTGAATGCAAATCCAAAAAGTATAACGATCAGAAAAGTTATTTATATCATTTTTTCAACTTACCAATTCAAACAATTTATTATTGATTCACGATATTTTCGGTTCATGAAAATAATATAGAGATTAATGAAGATCATATCAAAGAGCTAAGATCATGTATATATGATTATCTAGTTGTGTTAGAAATATATTAAAATCTATCCTCATAGTATAACACAAATGCACATATTTTTAAATATATATATACATACATATATATATATATATATATATATGAATATATGGTTGGAAAATAGCATTACTAGACTGGTTTCACCTAACCAGTCGATTGGTGGAAAATAAACCAGTCGACTAGTCAGGGATTCAAAGACCAGTAAAGGCTAGTTTCTTTTCATAATTAAATATATATATATATACGATTTTCTCGGTTGACCAGTCGACTAGTGCTTTTCCTACTAGTCGACTGATCAGGAAATAACAGTCATTTTTATGAAAAGTTGCTTTCTTACATGAAGAGATTCCTCTTCATTTATGAATAGTAATGGATGCAATTCTTTGCTGAAATTCTTCGTGAAAGATTACTACTCTTCTATAATTATAAATACACTTCAAACATGATTTCCAAATCACTGATTCTCACTTATTCTAATCTAATTTCTAATTTAGATCTCTATACTCACTATGTAACACCTCGCATTTTATGACAATAAAATAAAATATGATAATATAATTTCATGTAATAAGTTCATACATAGAAATGAAGAAAAGATTAATAAATTACATGCAATAAGAAGAAATGCAATGCATATTTAAAAAAATTGGAAGAGCTTTAAGAATTTTGCTACGGGATTAGCATCATTATGTTCGTGGCGATTTTCTGGTCAATTTAGACCTATGGATTGCAGAAAACTGAGTTAAGGTAAAAGAGATACATTCGAATGAAGTATTGTAGCAAAACATGAGAATAAGATAAAAGAAGGAGAACAATGAATACCATTATTTCTAAATTTATTAACAAAAGACATCATAGCTCAGTTGGTTAAGGCATAGGATTTGCAACATAGAGGTCGGGGGTTCAAACCCCGACCGTGACATAATTTTTATCTTTGTTTTAGAGAGGGCCAACCGAGCATACAAATATATGTACATATACAAATTCAAAATTTGAAACGATAAGAATGTACATATAAGGAAATAAAGAAAATATATGTATATATGTATATATGTATATATGAGAATATATATATATATATATATATAGAAATATATGTATACAAAAGATTCAAGATAAGGCTGCAGCCAATGAAATATAGCAAGAATCAAATAACGCTGCAACACGGTTTGAATTTTGTAAACAAAAAACAAATTTTGCGTACATATATATGCGTAAAATGATCAGTATAATAATTGTATACGCATAAGATGATTACATGTGAATATAAATGTTAAATAAATTCAAACATTCAAAAATCAATTTTCTGCGCCAAAACAGCTTGCGGGACCCAATGCCGACTCAGCACTGCATGTACGATAAGATCCGGCTGGATTCATCTGCGAACCTGGACTATTTTCTTAACTGGGTTCAATGCTGGCTCAGCGCTGCATGTACGATAAGGTCTTGAGCACCTATAAATAAGGCCCTATAGCTAACCCTAAACCCTCATAATTTGGTGGCTACGCTGGAGCTCTGCCATTACTCTCTCTCTCTTCTCAAAATCTATTCTGAAAATTAAAATATTAGCCAAGGAAAATTATGAATCTACATCTGGAAGAGAGAATTGACAATGATAAAAAGATTACGCAGATCATGAAAACAAGATATACTTAATAATATATTAAGTAGAACATGTTATTGTAATGATGAAATCAAGCGAGAACATAAAAAGGGATTGTAGATTTCAGACCTTGGACCACAGTCTAGGATATAACATGTTGTGGGCTTATTAACAAACTTAAATGGGTTAAGTTGAATAACCGAAATCAATAAGCAAGAGGGACCCTTTCCTCAGAGATATAAGGGGCTAAGAAGAACTTGGTAACCTGAATAAAAAGTTAAGACAACCAAGCTAAATGGAAACCTAATAAGTAAAGCAAGCACGTAAAAGAATGTTTAGACATAGGGTCTAACAACATATTAAAGTGAGGCGCTTGGACCAGTCCGCATGTTTGAGGGGGAATAACCCAACGGGGTAGATCACTATGGTGTTATAAGGCACAAGGGAAGTGCAAATTTATCTGATTACTTTGTTGGCTCCAAGGGACTGGAAGGGGAAGCACGTGGCTTCCTGAGATACGCCAGGTGCTCCTAGTAGTCCTCTGTGTGGTGACAGATGTTTAGGCTGTGCTCGCAGAGGTTGGGTCTACGCGTAACTACTAGGTGAGTGGGCCTTGACTGCAGAAGTAGCTATGCAGTCAGAATGCTGTGACGCGGTGGCACTAGGATGATCCAGCGGTTGCCTCAATGGGGAGGCGAAGGGTCACGACCAACAAGGATAGCAGATCGTCGGATACCCGTGATCGACAGCCAGTGGGATGCGAAAAGACTAGAGCTAAACCCAAGATACCATCCACCTTTCACTATCGGGGTAAGGGGTTGAGGGGAGACGCCAAATGGATGTTTAGATTGTTTGTTACTAGGGGCATGTCGCTTAGCTCTTGTAGTCTTTACTAGTTGAGGGAGAGGCCTAGGTGGGGCCATAGCCACCGTGAAGAATGACCCGAGGGATATCTGTAGAGGCTCCTAAAGACAGGCCCGTACAGATATGGAAAAGCTCCCAACCGAGTTCCGTGTTTCTTGTATCGCCCTGCCATGGAACTCAGTGCACATTAGAGGATGTACAATTGAGGCATCGAGCTACAATTGAAGATACGTATGGTGGACAGTCTAGATACATGCATGTTGGCTCTGGGTGGTATATCGTAGACTTGAGGGCATTACTCCGGTATGAATTCTGATTCGAACAATGGCGGCAGTCCGTGCGTTTGTGTAGCGTAGTAATGATAGATATAAGCGGAACGTAACATAGTTATACAGAGATCTGTACGTCACTACGGCGCAGGATAAGGGACTACATATATTTCAATATATTTACAGTGGAGACCGTGCGAGTGGGGTACCATGGGGTGTACCTTAGTATTGAGGGTAGCTACATATATACTATATTAGGTTAATCCACTGGGAAGTAAATGGGTACGACGTGTGTGTAAGCCTTGAGTGTTGATAACCCAAGTAACCTAATAAATAAGATAACATGATTGAACGGTATATGTAGGATCATCCAAAGTGTATAGTTTAAATCCAGTCACCAGAGCTTGCATTTTGACCCCCTCCTTATAACATACTCGCAGGTTAGATTTGTGGCAGAGACATGATAACTTTGGATACTGGTTAGGCAGTATTAATAATACGGTAAGGCTATGTTTTGACTATACTATATTTTATCCATTCCGCTGTGAGATATTTTCTAAGCTCTGACATATTTTGTGTCTTTCTCTTTTATGCAGGATACTAGAGCAAACCAATCCGAGTTTCGATGGATTGGAATTTTGAAAAAAAAATTGGTCCGTCGAAATTCGAGTTGTTACATCTGGTATAAAAGTTTAGGTTTAGGATTCCTATATAAATATTGAGTGGATGTATTAGTATTTTAAAAATATAAATATATATTATATATATACCTAGATCCATAGAGGAACGCACTAAATAGAAAGAGCGTGATATGATAAGAAATGGTATGTTGTTTTGTACACTAAAGGAAAGAATATGAAAATTTGAGACCCTTAGGAAGTTTGGTTGGGAAGTGTACAATATACTTTGTATGGAAGAAAGATAAATCCCATATGTTGGTATTATGGATTAGTAGGTTTGGCAACAAAACCTTATAAATTAGAAAAGGCTGAAAAGAGAAAAATGGATTAGGAGTGTGTGTGTGTGTGTATATATATATATATATATATAGTTGAGAGAATTGACTTTGTAGGAGTGTCTAGGAGAGCCTAGAAAATTGGAAACCAGCTTTGAGTCCAATCCCATTGTTAACTTTTAAGAACTTGAAATTGTAAAATTTTTGGGAAAAAGGTTTATGGTGTTTTCAAGTTTTAATCTTAAAAGTTATAGTTTTAAATTTGTAAAGTATACATATTGAGTTTTAAAGTAAAATGGGGTAAATTTTGGAAAACAATGGTTTCTTGTTTTAAAAAGAATTCTCTCATGAAAAGGTTGCATTTTGTAAAGAAGGTTTTGAAATCTCTATTCTTTTGACAATAGATTTTGATTATTGTTTTAAAAAGAAAATTTTGTTGGGTAGATAAAATGAATTGTAGAAAATTAAGAATAGAGTGGATGTTTGCACCTTATCATAAGCAGTTGAACTAACATTGTAAGTAGAAACAATGTAAACCTGATTGGGAAATAATTGTCCTTGTCTACTCCAGTTTTTGTGATTTGAAAAAAAAAATTGTTTTGAATTTTTTTTATGTTGTGACATGTTTTTATGGTTTGACAAAAGAATTTTTTCATGAGGAAAATTAAGTTTTGACACTTTGAAAGGATATTTAACTGAAAAAGGGCCAAACCATGTTTTTTTAAAAAAAAAAGTATAGAGTAGGTAATGATTAGAGCCTAGGGAGGACGGGAGAATTTTTGAGGCTATGAAGTAAATAGCAAGAATTATCTTGGAAAAAAAATTCCAAGTTAAGACGAAAAAGAAAATCTACAACAAAGAAAATTTTCTTATGTGGGCTGTGCTTGGATAGGAAAATAGGAAATCTTTATAAATAGTTTCATAAAATCCAAGTACGGTTGGAAAAGGGTATATAAATGAAAAACGGATGGTGTGAAATTTTCCGTTTTCCACCTTTTTGTAACAGAAGAAATCAAATTTAGGAAATTAGATTTTTCTGAAATTCGAGAAATCAAGTTGGTTGTAGGATTATGGATGCAATAATTGGATGAACTACGCTCTTACTCGGTAAGAGTGTGGGAAAATTTGGATGAAAATATCTTTTGATTTTCAAAATATTGCATTCATATAGAACTGCCAGTACGTTTAGGATGTGTGTATCATATTTTAAAAGGATTTTCGAAAAGTTTGCATTCACATAGGAGGCACCAATTAGGCATACATGCATTATTATGTTGTACTTCACTTTGCACAAGTGCACAATATTTGCAAAAATTGGATGCACACATGTTGGATGTATATTATGCGAGGGGTTAGCTGATTTTACCCTTATCAAATTTTGGGGATGAAATTCCCTAAGGGTGGGAGAATGTAACACCCCACATTTTATGACAATAAAATAAAATATGATAATATAATTGCATGTAATAAGTTCATACATTAAAATGAAGAAAAGATTAATAAATTACATGCAATAAGAAGAAATGCAATGCGACTAAAATGCATATTTAAAAAAAATTGGAAGAGCTTCAAGAATTTGGCCACGGGATTAGCGTCATTGCGTTCGTGGCGATTTTCTAGTCAATTTAGACCTACGAATTGCAGAAAACTGAGTTAAGGTGAAAAAGATACATTTAAATGAAGTATTGTAGCAAAACATGAGAATAAGGTAAAAGAAGGAGAACAATGACTACCATTGTTTCTAAACTTATTAACAAAAGACATCATAGCTCAATTGATCAAGGCATAGGATTCGCAACATAGAGGTCAGAGGTTCAAATCGCTGACGCCGACATAATTTTTTCTTTGTTTTAGAGAGGGCCAACTAAGCATACAAATATATGTACATATAATTCAAATTTTGAAAGGATAAGAATGTACATATAAGGAAATAAAGAAAATATATGTATATATATGAGAATATATATATAAATATATGTATACAAGAGATTCAAGATAAGGCTGCAGTCAATGAAATATAGCAAGAATCAATAACGTTGCAACACCGTTTGAATTTTGAAAACAAAACAAAAGTTGTGCGTATATATATACGCGTAAAATTGTCGTTAAAAGAATTGTATACGCATAAGATGATTACATGTGAATATAAAAAATAAATTCAAACATTCAAAAATCAAATTTCTGCGCCAAAACAGCTTGCGAAACCCAGTGCTGACTCAGCATTGCGCGTACGATAAGATCCAGCTAGATTCATCTGCGAACCTGGACTATTTTCTAAACTGGGTTCAATGTTGACTCAGCGCTGTGTGTACGATAAGGTCTTGAGCACCTATAAATAAGGCCCTATAGCTTACCCTAAACTGTCATAATTTGGCGGCTGCACTGGAGCTCTACCATTACTCTCTCTCTCTTCTCAAACCTATTCTGAAAATTAAAATATTAGCCTTGGAAAATTATGAATCCAGATCTAGAAGAGAGAATTGACAATGATAAAAAGATTATCGAGATCATGAAAGCAAGGTAAAATTCTAGATCCAAACCATTCTAATTCTTACTCTTCCTTTTCCTTCTCTCTTTTAATGAAAATAATAAATCCATGGTCGTTAGGTTGTGAACCCGATTAAAAGGAAAAAACCATGGATGCTAAAATTGGATTAGATCCAGAATTGGAGAAAGCATAAAAGGTGAGTGGATTTAAGCCATATTATTTTAGATAATGGTATATTACCGTTTAGCATTCCCCGTTATGAAAAATTGGAATATGACATGTTAAGATGCATGAACGTATGCTAATAATGATTAAAGTGGTGTATATGACGTGCGGGAATGATTAGCATGATATAACATCAAATTGTTAATATGAATAATTAATATATTGAATCTGTTGAAATGTTGGAATATTTGCATGTTATAATATTAATATGAACATGTTGGAAAATTCAAATATTAAATTAGTTGAAGTGCTAAAAAGTTTACATGTTATGAACTTGTTAGAATATGAGTATCAACTGTGATTGCTCTTGTTACATGTTAATTTGTCCCAATTGTATACATGAAATAATTGGAGTAAGTATTTGATTATATGGTTTCATGTTAACATAAAATTGAATAAATATGGATTGGCACATCGACCAAATTATGTTTAAAGATCTTAAATTGGGCTAGTAAATATGACTTGGAAAAAGGGGCATGAAAAACCTATAATGAAATAGGAATAATTATTAAAAAAATGAACATGCCTAGAATTACAGTGATTAGAAACTGTAACCGTGCTTAAACACGAGGTTAGATTACACTTGTGGTAGAAGTCTGCACGGACCCGCCCGACATATCCAGCAACCACAAGTGGCGAATCTAATGTGAGGGTTCTAAGTGCATAAACACAAGACATGCCAAGACACGAGGTTAAGTCCGACTTGTGGAAGAAGTCTGCCCGGACCCGCCCGGCATATCCAGCATCCACAGGTTGTAGGCTTAATGAGAGAGGTCTCGTACAGGTGTGTGTGTGTATAGCAGGAATGATAAATAGTATTAATTGTAATTAATGGTTATAAATGGAATTGAATGAAAGAAAGATACAACAGTAAATGATTTGGAATAAATAGGGAATGATAATAACCTATTATAAATAAATAACATTAATGAAAATGTTGTATAACAGGTAGACTTGTGCTAGGGACAAGTGAAGATTATAACTTAGGTTATAATAAACTAGTAAGGAAACAAGACAACCTGCGAAATGAAATAAGTGACACTTAATTTCAAATTAAGTAATCAGTAAATGGGGGAAAATGAAACTAGTTGTTTGTAATAAGTAGAGAAAAAGGAATAAATTTATGAATGTAAGAGGTTGTACTTAGTTATAAATTAAGTAATCAAAACACTTGGAAGTATGAAATTTGCTGATAAGAATAACATGTTAAGGCTTGTCCTAAGGACTAGTGAGAATAATATCTTAGGTTATAGGAAAACAATAAGAAAATTGGAATAACTTATGTTAAGAGATAAATTGTACTTGATTGTAAATTAAGTTACTTGTGAGAACAAGAGTACGAAATCTATAGATGAGGACAACATAAGTTAAGGGAAGAGAAACTTATTGTTATTGGACCTTAGTTAAGAAAACTAAGTTAATAAGTAAACAACCATAAGTTGTAGTGATGGTGTAAATTGAATTTATGATTAAATGAGAAAGAAGGAGAAAAATTAATGAATTGAAATGATTTATATTTAATCATAAATGGTAAGTGAACTGTTAATTAGAAAACATGTGAATTGAGATATACTTAATAATATATTAAGTAGAACATGTTATTGTAATGATGAAATCAAGCGAGAACATAAAAAGGGATTGTGGATTTCAGACCTTGGACCACAATCTAGGGAATAACATGTTGTGGGCTTATTAATAAACTTAAATGGGTTAAGTTGTATAACTGAAATTAATAAGCAAGAGGGGCCCATTCCTCAGAGATATAAGGAGCTAAGAAGAACTTGGTAACCTGAATAAAAAGTTAAGACAACCAAGTTAAATGGAAACCTGATAAGTAAAGCAAGCATGTAAAAGAATGTTTAGACATAGGGTCAAACAACATATTGAAGTGAGGCGCTTGGACCAGTCTGCATGTTTGAGGGGGAATAACCCAACGGGGTAGATCACTGTGGTGTTATAAGGCACAAGGGGAGCGCACGTTTATCAGATTAATCTGTCGGCTCCGAAGGACAGGAAGGGGAAGCACGCGGCTTCTTGAGATATGCAAGGTGCTCGTACTAGTCCTCTATGTGGTGGCAGATGTTTAGGCTGTGCTCATAGAGGTTGGGTCTGTGCGTAACTACTAGGTGGGTAGGCCTTGACTGCAGAAGTAGCTATGCAGTCAGAATGCTGTGACGCGGTGGCACTAGGATGATCCGGCGGTTGCCTCAATGGGGAGGCGAAGGGTCACGACCAACAAGGATAGTAGATCGTCGGATACCCGTGATCGACAGCCAGTGGGATGCGAAAAGACTAGAGCTAAATCCAAGATACCATCCACCTTTCACTATCGGGGTAAGGGGTTGAGGGGAGACGCCAAATGGATGTTTAGATTGTTTGTTATTAGGGGCATGTCGCTTAGCTTTTGTAGTCTTTACTAGTTGAGGGAGGGGCCTAGGTAGGGCCATAGCCATCGTGAAAATAGACCCGAGGGATATCTGTAGAGGCTCCTAAAGACGAGCCCGTACAGATATGGAACTCGTTGCACATTAGAGTACGTGCGATTGAGGCATCGAGCTACAATTGAAGATACGTATGGTGGACAGTCTAGATACATGTATGTCGGCTCTGGGTGGTGTATCGTAGACTTGAGGGCATTACTTCAGTATGAATTCTGATTCGAACAATAGTGGCAGTCCGTGCGTTTGCGTAGCATAGTAATGATAGATATATGTGGAACGTAACATTATTATATGGAGATCCGTACGTCTCTATGGCATAGGATAAGGGACTGCGTATATTTCGATAGTGTTACAGTGGAGATCGTGCGAGTAGGGTACCATGGGGTGTACCTTAATATTGGGGGTAGCTACATATATACTATATAAGGTTAATACACTGGGAAGTAAATTGGTACAACGTGTGTGTAACCCTTGAGTGCTGATAACCCAAGTAACCTAATAAATAAGATAACATGATTGAATGGTATATGTAGGATTATCCAAAGTGTATATTTTAAATCCAGTCACTAGAACTTGTGTTCTGACCCCCTCCTCATAACATACTCGCATGTTAGATTTGTGGCAGAGACATGATAGCTTTGGATACTAGTTTGGCAGTATTAATAATAGAGTAAGGCTATGTTTTGATTATACTATATTTTATCCATTCCGCTGTGAGATATTTTCTGAGCTCTGACATATTTTGTGTCTCTGTTTTTTCTGCAGGATACCAGAGCAAACTAATCCGAGTTTCGAAGGATTGGAATTTTGAAAAAAAATCGGTTCGTCAGAATTCGAGTTGTTACACACTGCATTCTAAAAGCTCTCTAAAATTCAAGTTACTTGTTGAATCTTTGTAGTTATTTCATATCTATTTGTTCAACAAGAAACATACTTCCTTAAATCTTCACATACACATCCAATACTTGAGGATAAGATTACAGGAAGGGTGTACTTAATCGTTGGCTATTCAGTGTTGATTCAAGAACACATTCAAAAGTCAAAACTCCTTTATAATTTGTGAAGTCCTGTGTGGGTGCTCAGGCGGGGACATCCTTGTTGGTGCTCGGGTGTATTGTGACCTATTCCTCCAGGTTAATAGAGGGCATGTTAGTGAATTCCGGAGAGGAGCTTTGGGACTGGACGTAGGACGGAAAACTGAACCAGTATAAAATTCCTTGTGTCTTTACTTACTACTTTTACTTATTTGAGATATTCTATCTAAATTAGTTTTACCTGCATAACTATTGTAGCTTACAAGTTAGCTTGTCATATACATTTCCACTATATCCATATATAGATCCTACTTAAATCACACACTGAGTTTTCGTTTGGTATCAGAGCAAGGCCATCATTTAACCATAAAACTGTTATTTGATAATTAATTAATATGGATAATAACACTAATACTGGATATAGGAAAGGCCAATCTACTGCAAGACCACCCTTTTTTAATGGCATGAATTATATTTATTGGGCTACTCATATGAAAATATATATATGCAAGCCAATAGTTTTGAAGCTCGGAATATTACACAGAAAGAGTATACACAATCCACTACATTATACAATGAATGGTATGCATCTGAAAAAGCAGAGGCTACTGTCAATGCTAAAGCCATGAATATGTTGCATTGTGACTTGGATAGAAATGAGTTTAACCGGTTTTTATGTGCAACATAGCATATGAAACCTGGCGAACACTCAAAGTAACTCATGAAAGAACTAGCAAGGTCAAATAAAGCAAGATATCCATGCTTAAAACCAGGTTCAAAATTTCAAAATGAACGAAAATGAGTCTATAAATGACATGTACTCGTGTTTTCAAAATATTTACCATTCTCTATTAGGATTAGGAGAAAAATACTCTGGTTTTGATATAGTTTCAAAAATATTAAACTCTTTGACGGATGAATGGGATAGAAAGGTTTTAGCTATTAAAGTGTATAATGATCCTTCTGCCATGAAACCCGAAGAGTTAATTGGTAATCTCATGCCTTACGAAGTAAATCTGCAGGCAAAGAAAGCACATATCCAAGACAAAAATTTTTTAGCTTTCCATGCTGAGAAAAATGTTTCAGATTCAGACGAAGAAGATATTGCATTTGTAGCAAAGAATTTCAGAAAATTTCTGAAATATAGGAAAGGTCAAAGTAAGGATATGAAAAAGAATTCAACAAAAGAACCCGATCCAGCCTTGGTGGAATGTTTCAACTGTCACAAGACTGGACATTATCAAAAGAATTGTCCAGAGTTAAAGAAGAATCGCAACAAAAAGAAGAAAAACAATGATGAGCTTTCTCAGTCACTTGGGATAATTCAGATTCATCATCCTCTGATAGTGACAGCGATAGTGACAACAAACAAACAAGCGTATGCTTCATGGGACAAGATACAAAGGTCAGTGATTTTACTTATGATGAATAATAGAAATTAATATGGAAGTTTTAGAATCTAGAAATAATTTTAAAAGAAAGTATAAACAAGCAAATGAAGATAGAAAAAGCGCAGAATTTGAAAGAGACTTATTAAAAAATGAAAAAGAGATTTTAGAAGATGAGATTAGAAAATTACAACAATCTCTATCAGTTGCAAATTCTCATATTTCTATGTTGAGTCAAGAAATTGAGAATTAAAAGGATAAAAATGATACACTAGTTTCTGAAAATCACGATTTGAATACTAATGTTAAAATTATAAAGTTAGGAAATTCAAGTCTGAAAGTTAAATTAGATAATATTACTAAGAATGTTACTAATTTTAAAAAAGGTAGGGAAAATTTATCTAAGATATTAGAAAAATCTCCACTAGTTTCTAGTAAAAAAAAGGACTAGAATATGTTCAAAAAGTTAATACTAAGAAGAAATCTAGTTCTAAGAAATTCAACATTAAACCGGTAATTCCTAGTATTAAAAAACTAGTAAATACTACTAAGATAAATTGCTCAAGAAATATTAGTATATGGGTTCCAAAAACTAATAATATTCTGGTTAAAAACAAATATATTAAGAATTTCTTAGATGCTATTCACAAAAATATTTCAAAAAGTACTCTGAACCATCTTGGGTTTGGCTCCCTAAGATTTAACCCTTAGGACCCTAACGGAGGAAGTGGGTACCAATAAATTCTGATTTGTTTTTTGCAGGTCCCACTCAACAAAAACATAGGAAAATGGATACTCGACAGTGGTTGCTCAAACCACATGACAGGAGATAAAGAGATGTTATCTAATATTACCAATTCAAAAGGAGGAACTGTCACATTTGGAGATTACTCCAAAGGATAGATCATCGGCAAAGGCGATGTGAGCAATTATGGTACATCTAATCCACCTCCTATCTATGATGTTTTATTAGTTAAAAACTTAAAACATAATTTGTTAAGCATTAGACAATTATGTAATAAAGATTTAAAAATAGTGAAAATTAGGCACACATCCCTAAAAGCAAACTTAATTCGGCTCACATCCGGTCATAAACTTATTATAAATTAGGTCCCTATTTTTTGAAAGTTCAGTAAAAAAAATATATGAAAAAATCACATAAATTCTTATTTAAATAAAACACATAAATACTGAAGAAAAAAAATCAGATCTTAAAACAATCAGACAAGGCGTTAAAAAATCAAAAAAACAGAAAAAACAGCGAAATTGCAGTTTAACGCATAATAGTATGCAAGTATTTTTATTTTTCTGCATACATCTGTGCATGTTTTCAACTCAAGCATCTGCGGTTGATTTTTTTGCATGCATCTATGCAGGTATTGCGTATTTTTGGCATACAAGTGCGCATAAATTCAAATGCGTAAATTCAGTTCAAGTTTATGCATGAAATACTTGCATACATATGAGCAAGTATTCAAATTAGTTGCACACTTGTATGCAAGTTCAGGTCCAGATTTTCAGTAGAAAACAACGTGTGCAATAGTTGCATACATGTATGCAACTATGGGAAAAAGTTGCATACATGTATGCGACTTTTTTTTCTTTACGTGGACTCCCGAGAATATTTCCAGATTTTAGAATTATTTTTTTTGCGTAAGAGCGCATTTTTATTTACTAAAAAAACGTAAAGGCGGAAGTGGAAAGCACAGGAGGTGGAACTTTTTGAAAACAGCAGGCGAGACTGAAAATAGGGACCGGAAATGAATGGGAAACATGACAGGGATGTGGTTCCTATTTCAAACTTTAATAGGGACCTATAAAAAACGCACCCTTAAAAATATCATTTTCCAAAAAAAAAATGTAGTATATTAGATTCAAATCAAAATATTATTTTTAGGGAAATGGCCATAGAAATATTTATATTTTAATTATTGCAGTTAATAATAACCCAAGTATGTGTTTTTATTAAGCAGAGATAATGATCCTTGGTTATGGCACAAAAGTTTTTGTCATATTTACTTTAAAACAATAAACAAGATTTTTAAAAATAAACTTGTAAGAGGTTTACCCAAAATAAATTCAAAACTGAAAATTTGTGCGATGCTTGTCAATTTGGGAAGTTAACTAAATCCCCTTTTAAATCTAAAAAGGTTATATCAACATTAAAACTGCTTGAATTACTACATATAGATTTATTCAGACCAACTCAGGTTCAGTCCATAAACCATAGTAGATACGTGTTTGTAATTGTTGGTGACTTTTCAAGATATAATCGGACTATGTTTCCAAACAATAAAAGTGATACTTTTGATCTCTCTAAAACTTTTGTCAAACAAATTCAAAATTTGATGGATTTAAAAATAAAGAATATACGAAGTGATCTTGGAGGAGAATTTGTAAATGAGAAAATTGATTTATTTTGTCAGAAGAAAGATTTTTTTTATAATTTCCCTTTTCCTTGAACTCCACAACAAAATAGAGTAGTTGAACGTAAAAATAGAAATTTACAAGAATATTAAATGGAAGTACACTACCAAAGCATTTTTGGGCTGAAGCAGTTGCAATGGCCTGTTATGTTTTGAATTGTGTCTCCATTCAGCCACTCAATTTAAACACCCCATACGAACTTTTTACCGGAAAAAGACCAAATATTTCGTATTTTAAAGTTTTTGGTTCAAATTGCTTTATTTTAAATACAAATGATCAGCTTGGAAAATTTGATTCAAAATCCGACGAAGGAATATTCTTGGGATATTCTGAGCGTAGCAAATACTTTTTATTAAGAAAGCTGATAAAGATATTTTGATAGTGCAATTTTCAAATATTTTTGGATCAACTAATGATAAATTATGTCAGGAATTTTCAAATATAATGACCAGAAATTTGAAATGTCGCACATGGGAGTGCTATCTTATTTTCTGTGTTTAAAAATTAAACAATTATCAAATGGAATTTTCATTAATCAAGAAAATTATTGTACTATCTAATAAAGCGATTCCAAATGGAACACACTTCAAGTAAACCTGCACCAATGAGTACGACGACACATTTAGATAAATATGAAAATGGTAAAAGTGTCGATCAAAAGTTATATCGAAGCATGATAGGTTCACTTTTGTATTTAACTACTAGTAGACCGAATATTATGATGAGTGTTTGCTTATGTGCCTGTTTTCAAGCTAATCCAAAAGAATCACATTTGAGGGCAGTAAAACGTGTATTACGTTATCTTAGCAGTGCCAAGGATTTTGGACTTTTCTATCCGAAAGATTTTTCCTTTGAATTAGTTTCATATAGTGAAGCTGATTTTGGAGGATCATAGACGGATCCTAAAAGTACAAGTGGAACTTGTCACTTTATCAGTAAATCACTTATATCTTGGTTCAGCAAGAAACAGAATTGCGTTTCACAGTCAACATGTGAAGCTGAATATATATATATATATATATATATATATATATATATATATATCTGCGGCACTAGCTTGTGCTCAAATAATATATATGCAGCAAATACTTAAAGATTTTAACGTTCACTTCACTAATTCCACAATTTATTATGACAACACAAGCGCAATAAATTTATCTAAAAATTCGGTAAACCATTCTAGAACTAAACATATTGATATAAGGCATCATTTCTTGAGAGACAATATTGAAAAAAAATCATTAACTTAGAGTTTCTAAATTCAGAAAATCAAATTGCTGATATATTTACTAAACCCCTATTAGAGAATACTTTCATAAGACTTCGAAGAGAATTAGGTATTTTTTCATATAAAGACCTTTGAAGTTTTATACTACTCTCGATTACTATTTTTTCATAGCATGTATTCTTTTTTATCGATGACAAAGGGGGAGAACAGTGTATCATTTTGATTAATTATATGTTGTATGCTAACATTTTATTATAGGAAGTCACACGGTAACTATATGCTATATTATAAGCTAACAAAATGTTGTAGAGTTTTAGGGGGAGCTAAATATATAGACAAGCATACATTCAGTGGGAGCAAGTTCAATATTTCAACAGAATGCGACATGTTGTCATCAATCAAAACAGGGGGAGAATTTTGATTCATAATATTTTCGATTCATGACAACAGTATAGAGATTAATGAAGATTGTATCAAAGAGCTAAGTTCATGTATATATGATTACCTAGTTGTGTTAGAAATATGTTAAAATCTATCCTTATTGTATAAAACAAATGCATGTATTTTTAAATATATATATATATATATATATATATATATGTGAATATACAGTTAGAAAATAGCATTACTGGACTGGTTTCACCTAACCAGTCGATTGGTAGAAAACTGACCAGTCGACTGGTCAGAGATCCAGATTCCAGTAACGGCTAGTTTCTTTTCATATATAAATATATATACGATTTTCTCAGTTGACCAGTCGACTAGTGCTTTTCCTACCAGTTGACTGATCAGGAAATAACAACCATTTTTGTGAAGAGTTGCTTTCTTTCATGAAGAGATTCCTCTTCATTTATGAATAGAAATGGATGCAATTCTTTGCTGAAACTCTTCGTGAAAGATTACTACTCTTCTGCAATTATAAATACACTTCAAACATGATTTCCAAATCACCGATTCACACTTATTCTAATCTAATTTCTGATTAGATCACTATACTCACCGCATTCTAAAAGCTCTCTAAAATTCAAGTTACCTGTTGAATCTTTTGATGTTATTTCATATCTCTTGATTCAATAAGAAACATACTTTCTTCAATCTTCACATACACATCAAATACTTGAGGATAAGATTATAGTAAGGGTGTACTTAATCGTTGGCTATTCAGTGTTGATTCGAGAACACATTCAAAAGACAAAACTTCTTTGTAATTTGTGAAGTCCTTTATGGGTGCTCAGGAGGGGACATCCTTGTTGGTGCTCAGGTGTATTGTGACCTATTCCTCCAAGTTAAGAGAGGGCGTGTTAGTGAGTTCCGAAGAGGAGCTTTGGGATTGGATGTAGGACAGGAAATTTGAACCATTATAAAATTCCTGGTGTCTTTACTTACCGCTTTTACTTATCTGAGATATTTAATCTAGATTAGTTTTACCTACATAACTATCATAGCTTACAAGTTAGCTTGTCGTATACATTTCCTCTATATCCATATATAGATCTTACTTAAGTCACACACCGACTTTTCATTTATTGTATGTCGTCAAAAATGAGAATTTTACACTATTCACCTATATCGAATCTGAAATTCAAAACCTATGGAAAATGAATTAGCTTTTGTTTCATATTTTAATATAGATAAAATATTGTTAGTAAACTTTTAAATTTAATTTAAAAGTAAATATATAAAAATTCGATAATTCAATATTGAAAAACATATTTTGCAGACGATCACGGATTTCGATGAAACCACTTTAATTGGATCTGGAACGTTAAAGTATGATAAGGTTTAAATTTCATAGCAATTGGAGTTAGAATGTGAGTGTGCGCAATATAAACACGTGTCGAAAAAATCATTTGAAATCTAATAATAGCTTAGAAAAAGGGCATTTTAAAAACCGTCTCCGAATTCACTCTCTCCATGACCAATTTCTTATTAATCGGACTTATGGTTTGATCGTACGAGTTGGAAATAGATAAAGGTAGTTTAATTAAATTCCAGCTTAAATTATTCAAAAAACGTACATCCTTAATTCACTCTCTCCATGACACCTCACTAACACTTGTTTGAACTCTTCCATGATGGCTAGCCTAAGTAAATATAATGTTTATGGAACAAAAAATAAGGAATGGCATAATGTTTAATACATGAATTAGTTAATAATCCATGGAAGGGAAAATTGTTTTAAAGTCTATACTTCAACATGAATCAATCTCTCTCATGTTGACACCTAAGTGGGGATAATTGCACTCAAGACTCTAACTCATGTGTATAAATAGGGCCACTCTCCTTTCACTTTCTTCCTTTGCATTTTCCTCTTTTCCTTTCTTTCTCTCTACCTCCATTATTCTCCCCTCCTCTCCCTAAGTTTCGGGCAACAGGGTGGGCCGTCACACTGAAAAAAATACATGGATTCTAGACGAATGTTGAACATTTTCACTTGACTTGTATTTAGCTACTTTGGATTAAGTGCATGATCATTGTGATCGTTGTCAACTATTATAGAGTAATCTATATTGACTACTATTGATGTTGACCAATTTAGCCAAATTTAGTGTCGGTTATAGGCTTCAGAGAGAAGGATGTGGTGATTCCTAATAGAAGTTTGAACATGACATATCTTTTGACGAGTGATTTTGGTGCTGAGGTATGGATATAGTGATTTGACGGAGTGATTTCATTGACAAAGGGCATTCCATAATAGAAAATGGATAGCTTCAATGATAGATGGTTGTGTTCCAAGACGTAGAGTAATGATAGTGGGTCAAATGGAGAGCTATTATAGAGGATTTGAAGCACTTGATTAAGCTTGACAACAAGTTTTTTGTCCATGCTTGGCGCAGACCAAGGAGATTGCTAATGAGGACTATATATGTAGCTTCAAGAATAGGCTCTGTTACGTAAGACACATGCAAAGGGATTATCAATGCTCGGGGGTTTGATGGGTACTTGGTAAGAAGAATTAGTGGTGAGATGTCCATTCAAACCACATCAGTTCCTTATCTCTATGTAGGGAGATCATTTCTATGTTGTGAAATTTGTGGCATCCACTCTAACCAAGTTGGGTCCTTAGATCGAGTAGTACAGGTTGGTACACCTTAATTCCTAGAAGACTGAGTAATATGGATTCGTGTATCAAGGAACAAAGTGTTATCCTATATTCAACGCACTAAGTGATTGATTGCGAGAATGAATGATGGAAGTTGTTTCCCTAATCCCTTATTATTCTTGGTATTTAGATATGTCGTACATCCATTGTTAGCCTACTTTGTGAACTAGGCAACACAAAGTCAAGATGTCAAGCATTGAAGAGCATTTCTAATTAGAAGACTTCGGTTCGGATCGGAGAGACCATCACTACTCAGATCGGAGAAGACACTACAGCCTAGATCGGACAGCTGCAATCATTCGGGTCGGGTCAAAACAACGTATCGGTTCGGATCGGATAAAGTCTTTTGTTCGGATCGGTGAACTATTGCTGTTGAAAACAGAGAGCACATGTTCGGATCGGAGGGCAGTCTGCTTCAAGATGGATCGGAAAGCCACCCAATTGCTACAGAGATAGATCGAAGCGGAGCGGAGCAGAGTACAAAGAAGAGAGAATTAGTCCTAAGTTAATCCTATCCGGGTCGGAAGCGCCGATCCGAACCCCTAGAACCTACCCTTCCGATTCGAACCCCTTTTTCACGTCACTTTCCTGCATGAGCGCCTTGTTATTAGGAGCGACTATGACCAGTTCCTACCCACAACGTCCACTGCTCTGATGCGTTGTCAACACAGAAATCCATCCGAACCCGAGGCTAATGGGATGGATGACACGTGGCTCCGATCCGGATCGGGTTTTGAGCGAATTCTCACCTATAAATACCCTGTCTGTAGACAAAGAAAAGGATCTTTTTTCGGGCACTTGGAGAGTTAAACCACCTTCATAATCCGAATTCCAACAATCCCGGAAAATCCAAATCTTCTTTCACTATTTGTTTTCAAACAATTGAGTGATTGTAAGTGAGTTGTGAGAGAGATTGAGTGAATATTTCATTGTACTTGCAACTAAATTAGTGAATATAGTGAAAAACAAGTGGACGTAGGCATTTCTTCGCCGAACCACTATAAACCCTGTGTGTTCATTTTTATTTTTATCTTATTTTCATTTGCTTTTAATCAATTTGGGTGTTAGAACCACTTTTTGGTCTAACATTTTGGTGCTTTCACTGAGAGCTTCATCTGAATTCTTTGTTTTCCGGGATTATCATTCTACTTTTTGGACCGTTGAGTTCAAAGAAGTTAATCCTTAAGTTTCTACGCTCTTAAATTTTTGTTGAAGTGATTGTCAAAGAATTATGGCCAAAGGAAAAGGCAAAGAAATTCAATCTGTTTGAGGAAATGGAGCTGGCGAAGATCAGCAAAATACGGTTGTGACAAGGTCTCGTGGGCAGAGTTCAGCAGCAGGACGAACCGATGCAGGAAACCCGAACCGCCATCATGGGGAGAGCTCCGATCCGATCCGGGTAGGAGATTCAGAAGCAGTGCATTCCCCCAACCTGAACCGACCGGAGCAGCTTGCCACGTACCGACCCGACCAGGCGCCCCAGCTCCGAACCGACCCGACCTCCCATCTCCGATCCGATCCGACTCTTGGTGATGTTGGAACTTCTACTCGAGTCCCTACAAATGCTCCGATTCCAGCCGCCAGGGTCAGTGATCAGGTCAACCCATCTGCACCAATTACTCAAGTAGATTTCTCGCGCCTACTTGATATGCTTGAAAGTACAAGGGAGGCCATGAAAGTCCACGAGCGCACTAATCTCATGATGCAGGAGAATATGAGGCTCATGAGTAGGGAGATCAGCGAACTCCGTTGACAGAGAACTCCATCACCGGTTCGTCACACACCAGTGGATCAGTCTTCATCTTCCGAGGAAGAGCGGCCCCGTGAACGAAGGCCGCTCGAACGACCACAGAATGTGGAGCAGCTGACATTTGGATCATTAGGATCTCGTGAGGATATTGCACGAGCGCTAGGAAACAATGACCCCACTCGGGGGCAAAGAGCCAGTCCCCTCCTCCCGAGATCGACCGGGAGCGCAGGGAACGGAATAGAGCAGAAGCAGCTCGAAGAAGAAGGGCATCTCTTGAACAGGAGCCCAGAAGGAACTCGGATACTAGGGCCAGGGAACCTGAGCGGCCCCTAACTAATGCTGATGTACAGGTAATGGTTCGCCAGATCATGTCCGAGAGCCGGAACTATAAAAATGAAGATTATGGCATTGAGCGAAGCCATACTCCTTTCACCGACGATATCCTCGACTTCCAATTTCCCCGGCGCTTTAACTTGCCACAGATGGATAAGTACAACGGAAGGACTGATCCGGGACAACATTTGATGCGATACTCGTGGCTCATGAATGCGGCTGCTGCCCCTAACGAAGTGAAGTGCAAAGCATTCCCAATCTACTTAGAAGATGTGGCGCTGTTTTGGTTTACCCGACTTCCTCCTCGTTCGATTTCGAATTACAGGGAACTGAGCGAGCGTTTTATGAACCAGTTCCGACTCCATGCCCGAAAATCCAAAAGTGTTATTGAATTATCGAGAATCAAGCAGGCACCAGGAGAGTATTTGAGGGCATATCTTGACCGTTTTAACCAAGCTGTGACTGAGGTTAGTGACCCGCATGAGCCCACTATTCTGATGGCATTAAAGGAAGGAGTCGATCCTGAATCTGAGTTCGGAGATTACCTTTCTGGGAAGACACCCTCCACAAGAGAGATATTCTATGAAAAAGCCGATATTTATTTAAGGCGAGAGGAGGCCAGGGCAAACCGAAAGTCTGAGACGACTTCAAAAGAAAATGTGCAGAGTAATATCGCCGTGAAGCAATCTGGGGAAAGTTCTGGCAAGGTTGAAGTAAATGTGGGAAACAAGGGTGGAAACAACAATGCTGGAAGCGGGGGTAACAACAACAATAACCGTAATCCTAACGGTAACAGAAGAAACAGAAATAGGGGAAGTGATCCTAACAAGAGACCCCGATTCCAAACCTACGAGAATTATACACCATTGAACGACACCCTGGAAAATATTTACCTGGATACGTACAATGTGTTGCAGTACAAAAGACCGCCACCTCGTGATTCGACCGAGAAAGAAATGGCGACAGGGAAATTTTGTTTGTTTCATGGAACTCATGGGCATTCAACCAATGAATGTCGGCATTTGAGGGATGTGATTGAGAAGCTGCTGCGTGAAGGGAAGTTGGATGAATACAAGGTTGCCCCGAGGGACAGGGGGCAAGGAGAGCAAGCTCCAAAACAGATTCTACCTGCTCCCAAGCCTACAGCGCAGCAGAAAGGTAAAGGAATTGTTATCAACTCCATAGTGGGCGGACCTCACCCGGCAATCCGAAGTTTCAGATCAATGGATCAATATGTAAATGCTGCCAAGCATCTAGACGTGAATGAAGGTGATGATTTGGAAGATATCACCCCCATAAAACAACAGAAGACCATGTTTGACGACGTGGTATTCCGCAGCCGAGATAATACTGGGATCCAGTCACCCACTGATGATCCGTTGGTTATTACTACCACCATTGGGCCGGCCTTGGTTCATAAGGTATTAGTAGACAATGGAAGTTCCGTTAATATTTTGTTTAAAAAGTCATTCGATCAGATGAAGCTTGAATCTGAAGATTTGAAGCCATGTGAAGGATGGATCAGAGGCTTCAACGGGGCGTCAACAGCTCCCATGGGATACATAGAATTGCCCGTGACCTTAGGACAAGGAGAACGCAGAAGAGTGCGGTTGCTTCAGTTCGTAGTATTGGACGTAGATTCGCCTTATAATGCATTTTTGGGGAGGCCTGCCCTTGCTGAATTTAGAGTTTGTATCGCCCCTTGGTGTTTATTACTTAAGTTCCCAACCGAAGCCGGAACTGGAGTAATGAGAGGGGATCAAGTTTCCGGACGGGCCTGCTATGTGGCCGAATTAAAGATGTTGATGAAAGGACTTAACGTCGAGAGTAAAGATGCCTCTTCTCCCTCAAAGGGGGGCTCGGCATAGCAATTAGAGAAATTGACCCCGAAGGAGTTGCCCAAAGGAACGCCTGAAGACCTGGATCCCAGAAAAGACAAGGAACCAAAGGCTAAGAATGCAACTCCTAATGAAGCGACAGTGGAAATTCCCATTGATGACGCTGATCCGACAAGAGTCTTGAAGATTGGGTCTCAATTGGATCCATGTCGGGCCAAAGAACTAACGGACTTTTTGAAGGCGAACTTGGACGTGTTTGCATGGACCCACGCTGACATGTGTGGGATATCGCCATCCATCATAAGTCACAAATTGAATGTAAACCCGAAACATCCGCCTGTGAAGCAAAAGAGACGCATGCTGGGCCCAGAGAGGTCGGCTGCTCTCAAAGAGGAAGTGGAGAGGTTGGAGCAGAATGGATTTATTCGAGATTCGACATATCCCGACTGGATATCGAATCCCGTCTTGGTAAAGAAACCGAATGGAAAGTGGCGAACTTGTATTGATTTTTCAGATTTGAACAAAGCCTGCCCTAAAGATAGTTTCCCACTTCCCAGAATTGACCAGCTTGTAGATTCGACAGCAGGTCATGAACTTCTCTCTTTCATGGATGCATACTCTGGGTACAACCAAATTCCTATGCATGTGCCAGACCAAGAACATACGAGCTTCATTACAAATTTGGGATTGTATTGTTATGTTGTAATTCCATTCGGATTGAAAAACGCTGGAGCCACTTATCAGCGCTTGGTGAACAGAATGTTTTATAATCAAATAGGAAAGACTATGGAAGTTTATGTGGATGATATGCTTGTCAAATCGAAACAGTCCTCCAGCCATACGCAAGACTTGGCGGAAATGTTTGGTATCCTGCGAAAATATCGGATGAAATTGAATCCTCTGAAATGCTCATTTGGAGTGGCAACGGGAAAGTTCCTAGGCTTCATTGTGAGCTCCCGAGGAATTGAAATCAATCCTAGCCAGATAGCAGCGATTAGAAATATTGAAGAGCCGAGGAGAATTAAAGACGTCCAAAGTCTTGCAGGGAAAGTAGCGGCGCTGAGTAGATTCATCTCCAAAGCCACAGACAAATGCGTTCCGTTTTTTGATTTGATTAAAAGAGGAAAGAAGAACTTCGAGTGGACTCCGGACTGTGTTGAGGCCTTTCGAAATTTATTGGAACTGCTAGAGAAACCGCCGATTTTGTCAAAGCCAGTAGATCACGAGGAATTGTTTGTTTACTTGGCAGTCTCGGCTCACGCCGTTAGCACAACCCTGGTTCGAGAAGAAGATAAAGTACAAAGGCCAGTGTATTATGTAAGCAAGAAATTAGCAGCGGCAGAGCGCAATTACCCAAAGATTGAGAAGCTCGCTTACAGCCTCCTAATTGCATCCCGAAAACTTCGTCACTATTTCCAAGCTCATCCAATAACCGTATACACCGACCAGCCTTTGAGGCAGGTGTTGCAGAGACCCGAAGCATCGGGAAGGTTGATCAAATGGAATATAGAATTAAGTCAGTTTGATTTGAATTTTCAACCACGAAAGTCGATCAGGGGGCAAGCTCTGGCAGACTTTATTGCGGAATTCACCATCCCAGAGGAGGAAGTAATCGATGACAAAGTGGTTAGATCCGAGGATGAGTTAAAGATAGATCCGTGGAAACTATACACAGATGGAGCCAAGAACGATCGAAGGTCCGGAGCTGGAATCGTCTTAGTCACCCCCGAAGGACGGTCGTTATATTATGCTCTACGATTAGAATTTTCGGCGACTAACAATGACTCTGAATATGATGCCCTGATTGCCGGGCTGAAGCTTGCCAAAGACCTCGGAGTAAAAATGTTAGACATATTCTGTGACTCTAAAATCGTTGTTTGCCAAGTGCGAGAGGAATTTGTGGCTCGGGGACCTCGACTCATCGCCTACCTCAGGAAAGTGAGAGAGCTATTGAGTAGCTTGGAGCGGTACAACATAACACATATCCCAAGAGCTGAAAACCAGAAGGCGGATAGGCTGGCAAAGCTGGCTAGTTCCGACAATCCAGAAGAGACTGAAATATTTCCAATTGAAACGTTGGAACCGCCAAGCTTTGAGTCAAAGGAAGTTGAGCTCGCTTTTGAAGCGGAACTGGAGAAGGAGTCGTGGATGACCCCGATTAAGAACTTCCTTAAGGATGGAACACTCCCGTCAAAGAAGAGTGAAAGAAGGGCTGTAGTTCGCAAGGCTACCAGATATGTCATACAAGATGATACTCTTTATAGGCAAGGATTTTCTATGCCCCTGTTACGATGTATAGCACACGACGACATCAAGCGTGTACTGAGAGAAGTACACGAAGGTGAGTGTGGAGATCATACAGGAGGTCAGACTTTAGCAAAAAAGATATTGCGATACGGATACTTCTGGCCCACAATTAACAAAGATGCAGCCGATTATTCACGACACTGCGATAAGTGCCAGAGATTCGCCAAAATCCCCAGAGCACCGTCGACCCAACTTAAGTCAATGGTGAGTCCTTGGCCATTTGCCACATGGGGAATTGATATAATTGGAGTTCTACCGATTGCTAAAGGAGGAGCGAAATATGCAATAGTGGCCATGGACTATTTTACGAAGTGGGTGGAAGCTGAGCCCTTGACCAAGATCACGGCAAGAAAGGTGATAAGTTTCGTGGTCAGAAATATTATATGCCGATTCGGGATCCCAAGGACGATTATAACTGACAACGGAACCTAATTTGATAGTACTGAATTCAGAAATTTCTGCCAGAAGTATAAGATTGACAAGCGATATACTGCAGTTGCCTATCCGCAGTCGAACGGGCAAGTAGAGGCAATAAACAAAGTAATAAAATCCATCCTCAAGAAACAGTTAGAGCGTGCAAAGGCAAAATGGGTTGACGAATTGCCCCTAGCTTTGTGGGCATATCGAACAACATTTAAGACGGCCACCGGTCATACCCCTTTTTCTCTCTCCTTTGGCTCAGAAGCAGTAATTCCAGTTGAACTGGAAGTTCCTTCCCATAGGGTGACATATTATGACCCGATGACGAATTGGGCGCTCTTACTTGAGTCTGTTGATGAAGTCGAAGAAAAAAGGGACGAAGCAGATTTGCGTGCGGCAAGACATCGACGTCAGATGGCACGCTATTACAACAAAAAAGTTCATATCAGGACTTTTGAACCAGGAGATTTGGTGCTAAAGAGAGTCTTTCCATCCCTTCCTCACCTCGGTCCAAAATGGGAAGGACCCTTTGTCATCCAACGGAAATTTGAAAAAGGAACCTTCAAATTAACGACCGTAGATGGCGAAGAAGTCCCTAGAGCATGGAATGCCCAACACTTAATGCGATATTTGGATTAGAAATGCTGTACTTTTTGTTATTTTTCTTATGAACTCTGTAATAAGGCATGACTTGCCTTGGGAAAATCTGACGATATGAATGAAGGACTATAAAGTGGATGTAGGCTACAACTTAGCCGAACCACTATAAAATATTGTGTGTTATTTACTTTTATGCATTACGTATATACATTCATTAATTATTCTGTTGTGATTATGGAATACAGGATGATTCAAAACCTGAAAAGGTTAAAGACAGTTTAAACATAAGAAAAAGCACAGCGACTACTTGTGCGACAAGACATAAAAGAATGAGAAAACAACATTCTTAACTCTAACTCTCTAAAGAGAGAGAGAGTATAAAAGCGTCTCCGACTGAGCACTGAAAAAGAAATTCTTCCCCTAACTCTAACTCTCCAGAGAGAGAGAGTATAAAAGCGTCTCCGACTGAGCGCTGAGAAAGAAATTCTTCCCCGCTGAGAGACCGGGGAATGAATAGATTGCTGAGCTCGAACTCTAACTCTCCAGAGAGAGAGAGTATAAAAGAAATGCCAGAAAAAACGACAGGCACTGACGACACAGGAAATTCTATCCCATCAGAAAATCGGGAGCATTCAGATTGTTTGATTAAGCATTAAATAATTTGTGAGAATTGACTGGGGGAATATATATGTTTACGCATATTTCCTCCCTCCGTAACTTCATTTCATAACTATAGTAAGACATGCATTTTTACATAAGTGCAGAACTACTGACAAACAGACATTGCAGAAAATGAATTATTTTTTATTTATTTACGAACGAATGAATTTGTACAGGAGAGTAGCTAAAAAAGAAGGTGCAAGAGCCGCCCATGTAGCAGCAATTGTTGGTTCACCAAATGCTAAAACGACACAAGGCAATCCACTATTTAGATTTCAAGTGAGCCTTGGACTTCTTGGCGGCTTTCTCCGCATCCTTTGCTTCTTTCTCAGCCTCTGTCAAGATTCGTTTTGACTTCTTTTTTCCTGAAGATACGGTGCTGGAGCCAGTAGACTTCTTCCCGGAGGGCGGAGCACTGGAATCAAGAGAAGATTTTTTAGCGAGTTCCTCTGTAATAGATCTAGTTGAGAGCTTAACAACTAACCTTGATCTCGCATCCACAACTGCGAGGGGCTTGAGGGCTTCAGGGTCTAGTTCTTCGGCTTTTAATTGCAAGCGTTTGTCTTGATCAGCTTTCATTGCAGCCAAAGTAATGTTATCAGCACTTTTTGACTCCCCGACTATTGCAACTTCTGGTTCCTCTTCCTGACCCCCGTCACCGCCGTCATCCCTTAAAGCTGCTATCATTTCTTCATCCCGGGGAGTGGCGGCCTTAGTCGGCTCACTTCCTTCTCCCAAGTCTATAGAAGCAGCCTTATCCTCCCCTCTTTTGGCCTTTTCTGCGGGCTTTGCCCCGGCGGTGGCTCCCTGAATCACATCTGTCTTTTCGGATGGCTCAACACCTACAGAATGAGAAGCAACAGTTATCGACTCAGGCGAAAACAATGGGTTTTTCATCGATTGCTCAATCACGTGGCGAAAGGTAGAAATAGCCTTGAAAAATTGAGGAGAAAAGGTAGGGATACCTTCCGAAGACTTCTCGGCAGGGGTGACTACTACCTCTGATGCTGCTTCAGGAATGGGGGATAGCAGAGTTGTTCGGGGAATTCCCGGATTTTCAGGGTCATGCCCCTCTACTTCAGAAGTCGCAGGGGCAGAAGAAGAGGAACCAGCTTCGAGAACAGTTTTCTGTTTAGACTTCCGTCTCTCTTCTTCCATGGCCTCAGCAATGAGGCGGCGCCCTTCAGCTAGGCGCTCTGGTTCATCATCCCTCAAGTATTTTTCAATTAGCTTATCCTCATCGATAGAATCGACTTTGAGCTCCTATTTTTCCCACTCAATAATCTGATTCCATACTTGAACTAGAGTGGATGGGTAATCTTCGATCCAAGAAATGTTTCGGCGACGGATGATATGTGCGAAGAATTCAATCATTAGTTCGCCGAAACCCTGAATATCAGCCTCCGCCTCAGATAATTGCTTGCGGGCTTCCTCCGCAGATTTGATAGCACACTCCACATTGCCCTCGGCCAGGGCAGCCCTGTTCTCTGCTTCCAACAGCCTTGAAGCCCAAGTTAGCATTCTTCTTTTCTAGTTCAGCACTCATCTGTGCTAACTCGGCGTTTTTCTGTTCAAGGTCAGCATAAGCAAGGCGTGTCTTAGCAGCTTCTGACTTAGCCTCATCAGCTTGCTTTTTTAATTCAGAACGCTCTTGAGTGTGAGATTCAAGCAAGTCATGGTAACGTTTTTGCATGTCCTTGAGTTGTTGTTTGAAGTTAGAAGCGTCCCTTTGAGCGACAGCTAGCTGAGCTTGAGTGTCTTCCAAATATTTTCCTAGGGCTTTTAAAGCCTTGGCATCCTCCTCCGCGGTCTTTTGCATTGAGTCGGTATTTGTGATTAGAGTGCGGATGATTCTGGAAAGGTTGCGTGAATATTTAAACATCTCAGTATACTGTTTTTCCACCGCATCTATCTTTGCTTTGGCCTCATCTGCCCATTTAGAAGAAGCAGGTTCAAGGGCAGGTAAAAAAGTCAAAGTCTCGAAGTAGTGTTCGGGAAATTGCTCTTCCAAATATGCCCGCTTTACTGCAGTTTCCGCATCTAGTGGGGGAGGAGCGGGGATTGTCAATTCGGTGTCCCTGTGTAAGGAGGATTCGGTAGATTCTTTGTCTGTCCTAAGTCGTTTAGTAGCAGGGACCTTGTGCTTACTCCGAGACCCGGTTTCTTTCAGAGGAGTTCTCTCTCTACTGCGCTTTTCATGGGAAGAAGTGGAGTCTTTAGATTGTGGTCTTTCCTCTTCCCTGCGGCTTTGATAACCTTTGTATTTCTCTTGTTCCGGCCGAACAAGTGAGCGAGAATGTGAGGGTCGAGAACGATAGGGATCATAAGGCCTTCTCTCCTCCCTACCACGATCATCCCGGCGATCATACTCGATATCCTGAGGTGGATTGGACATGCTGCGGCGAAGCTTCCTGATATCATAGTAGGATCGAGACATCGTACCTGCACGATAAAACAAACGAAATTTAGAATTAATGGATTCACGGAGAAAGAGGTGCAATGAATTCTAATGTCGTTGTATAAAGTGTATCCTAAGTGGCGTGTTTCCCCCCAACCAACCCGAATCTGAAGCTAGACTAGTACGGGCAGGCTCTTTGGCCTTAGCGGGAGTGGTCTCTTTAGAAGAGGCGAAGACTAAAGGATCCTTCCTGAAATCATCTGAAGTGTATAAAGTTTCAGGTAAGGGGAGATCCCCCAAACCCTGAAATATTTGGTCATCAGTACTAGGGATATTCCCCTCGAAAGCATTGAGTGGCGACTCTTGGGAGGAAGTTGACTTTTCCGGAGAAGTAGCCTCCTCGGGGGCAATATATCCTTCACGATGCTTTTCGGCCAGGTTAGCCAATTCGTCATCTTGGGTAGAAGATGGAGAAGGTGAAGTTCGAAGAGGCACTGTAGGAACTCCTGAGCCTTCTCCTATCTCGGGGACTACCTCCACTGGAGGAATATATGCGTATGGAGCCGTCCCATGGCCAATGCTACGAAAAACGGATAACAGCCCATGAAAGTGAAGATATTCGTCTTTAAGGACTTCGTCGATGGTCAAGAATTTCTGATCGCCATTAAGAAGTTGGTGGATCCGGTCAAAGAACACCTGATCTGATATCTGTTTGGGATTGTCGACTGCAAACGAAAAGGAAAACAAGTTAAGGTGATGATTCAAGTGTATAGAGCCCGGATTTAGAAAATCAGTGCTTTACTTGATTTTGTCCACCTCCTAGCGCATCCAGGCTGTCGCTTCATGTAGAACCATTCTAATCTAGAATCTCCAGCTTTACTGCTGAATGGTGCTGAGATTATCTTCCTTTTTGGAACTGACTCAAAGTAGCAGAAAGATGGAGTCTCTCGAGTCCGATGCTTGAAATTATAGAAGAAGTGAACGTCATCGAACGTGAGCTCTATGCCTAAAATTTCACGATATGCTATATACAAAGTGTGCAAGTAGGCATACGAATTGGGATGCAGCTGCATGGGGGCAATCCGCATTTGTCTTAAAAAGTCAACGATGAAGGGAGAGAATGGAGGAATAGCGCCGACCATGCACATCAATCGAGTGACCGCCATATATCCTTCTGGAGGGTTGTGGGGACGGTCAGAGCTTGAAGGCACTAGAGTGTCTCTTTTCATTATTCCGTACTTTAAGCAAATTCGGATAAGTCGATCGTTGTCGATTGTTGATTCAACGGAATCTGGAGGTGATTCCAATATAACGGCCGATTCAAATTCATCGGGGGCTCGATCGTCACCAATCCCTCCTTCCTCCTCAAAACCCAGAGAAACTTCATTTTCTGAAGACACCTCGTTGCTTTCCCGATTTCCAACCCCGTAGTCTGGACCCTCATTGTCCCATTCTGGATCTGATGGAGAAGATATGTCCTCGAGAGTGATTTTGTTAGAGGCTTCCGGAGCTTCTTTCCTCTCAGCTAGTCTGGAAGAGCGTCTGGGTCTCATGGTCATAAAACTATTGAAGAAGCAATAGCACGAATTAGAGTAAATTAGCCCGTACCCCCCTGTGCATGTGCATGAACTAAAATGTGTGCAGTGAATGTGAGAAATGCAAAGTAAAGATGCAACAATGTAAGGCGAAACTTTGAAGAGAAAGTGATGGTCAGAGTAGTTCTTAATGTTCATTTATGTCCGCAAGGCACTAACCTAACTGTTCATGAAGTTGGAAGTAATATCTAGCATTGTTTTAAATAGTTGGACAAAATTTTGTGCTTTGGATTGAGTGGTTTTCGGTTCGGTTCGGGCAGGCATCATAGGATCGGACTGAAGAAAAGTTGTGCACTGTATGAAAGGTTATGTTCAACCGGATCGGCTCGGAGACATGTAATAGGAACGGATCGGATGAGTTTGAATACCGAAACCCCCTATTTATCTGTTTTCACCCTCCGATCCGATCCGATAGGCTATCCTTTGTTTTCCATTTCTACTCTTCCGACCCGAACCGGAAAGATAAAACTTTGCTCTCCTCCTCCATCTTCCATGTTTCCTCGCCCGAACCGATTTCCCATGTCTTTCATCTTCTTCTTATTCCTCAATTACCTCCGAACCCAATCCCATATCAACAGCTCCAATTAGGAGCAAGCGTACGCCTTCTTCAACCTATCAACGCCTCGAGGTGGTAGCAGAGATATCAGCGACGGTGGTAGGGGAGGGGATGGCCGTGTCATTGAGATTGAACCGTAAATATGCTCAAATCATTCATATTAAACCACAAATTACAACTGAAATCAGTTAAAGAGAAGCTTAATTGAAGTTATGACCTACCGATACAATTGATTTAAGGATGCGAAAAGGAGTTTTGATTTTCTTTTTGAGAAGTTAGGGTTTTCGTTTTTCCTTTGGCGTAATTACTGGAAGAACAGCAAAAATAAAAGAAGAAGAAGAAAGAAAGAAGGAGATGGGGGCAGAGGATATATACAGGAGGGAGGTGGCTACTCGTATTCCCCTCCTATTTTTCCGCTCGGTCCGAAATACGAGCCCAACAGCCCACACCTTCTGGCCCATTAGTCCGTTGTGAGGCATAGGAAATCCATTCGGGTCGGAACTCAAATTATAAATCCGTTTGGGTCGGAACCCGAACCGAACAGGATGACGAACTACAACTTGACATGTGAATTCAAAAGGAAGGATGAAGGTATTGTGCAATAGCAATTAAAGCATGCTCCGTTTCCAACAGAAGCATCCTTTGAGGGGGCAAAATGTTAGCCTACTTTGTGAACTAGGCAACACAAAGTCAAGATGTCAAGCATTGAAGAGCATTTCTAATTAGAAGACTTCGGTTCGGATCGGAGAGACCATCACTACTCAGATCGGAGAAGACACTACAGCCTAGATCGGACAGCTGCAATCATTCGGGTCGGGTCAAAACAACGTATCGGTTCGGATCGGATAAAGTCTTCTGTTCGGATCGGTGAACTATTGCTGTTGAAAACAGAGAGCACATGTTCGGATCGGAGGGCAGTCTGCTTCAAGATGGATCGGAAAGCCACCCAATTGCTACAGAGATAGATCGAAGCGGAGCGGAGCAGAGTACAAAGAAGAGAGAATTAGTCCTAAGTTAATCCTATCCGGGTCGGAAGCGCCGATCCGAACCCCTAGAACCTACCCTTCCGATCCGAACCCCTTTTTCACGTCACTTTCCTGCATGAGCGCCTTGTTATTAGGAGCGACTATGACCAGTTCCTACCCACAACGTCCACTGCTCTGATGCGTTGTCAACACAGAAATCCATCCGAACCCGAGGCTAATGGGATGGATGACACGTGGCTCCGATCCGGATCGGGTTTTGAGCGAATTCTCACCTATAAATACCCCGTCTGTAGACAAAGAAAAAGATCTTTTTTCGGGCACTTGGAGAGTTAAACCACCTTCATAATCCGAATTCCAGCAATCCCGAAAAATCCAAATCTTCTTTCATTATTTGTTTTCAAACAATTAAGTGATTGTAAGTGAGTTATGAGAGAGATTGAGTGAATATTTCATTGTACTTGCAACTAAATCAGTGAATATAGTGAAAAACAAGTGGACGTAGGCATTTCTTCGCCGAACCACTATAAACCCTGTGTGTTCATTTTTATTTTTATCTTATTTTCATTTGCTTTTAATCAATTTGGGTGTTAGAACCACTTTTTGGTCTAACATCCATAATGACTATTGCAGAGTACTATATATCTTTATATGTGTTGACTTGTGGATGCAAGGACATATCAAATATGATTCTCCAAAATTTCTATTCCATATGCTATTATGAAATTTATGTAATTTTATATATTATTTATTGCTTACATCAGACTATTATGTAACTTTACGCTTTTTGCTTTTCCTCTTATAATATCGAGCACTCTTGAATGCACACACAAGATAATAGGTGTGAAGATTATTTATAGCTACATAGGTGGACTAGCAGTAGATGATGCCTTCTCATATTTATACTTTTATTATCATCATCATCATCATCATCATCATCATCATTATTATTATTATTATTATTATTATTATTATTATTTATTCCGCTTAGTGACACCATTGGGCGTTGACAATGTTGGTTTGCTATTATTAGACAAAATTCATCTGTTGAGTATATCTATCAATTTTATAAACACTATTACCATTTTGGGTAACTGTATAAGTTTGTATACTCTCATTATGTGGTTTATATATCTATTACTATTTCTCCTATTTTATATATCTGATTTCTATTATATTTTATATAATGCGATGTGAGATAAATGACATGTTATGTGGTTGCTTGGTATCTCTTTCCCCCTTTCCATTTTGATCCGTTTTATTTTTCTTATATTCTTTTATTTATTTCCTTTCGCAATTGTCTTGCATCCATCAGTTAGTAGTACAACGCACTATCAGGTTATGTTAACACTGCTGGTATCGGGTGATCATTACATGCAACACCCCGTATTTTATGACAATTAAATATTTAATAGTGCATATGTGTATATATATGCATAGAGATAAATATTTAAAAGAAGACTAAAAATATAAGTAATATATGACTGCATGTAATAAATACATGCATTGAAGAAGAAGAAAAAGATGCATGCAAAATGATAAGGTTACATGCAATGGTTTAAATGAAAAGGAGGAATAAGAAAAGAACAATGACCACCATTTTTCTAAGCCTTGTTAACAAAAGCCTAAGTAGTCCAGTTGGTTAGAGCATATAGCTTTCATGAGAGTGGCTTAGGTTCGGTCCCCGCAGGCGCCATATTTTTATTTTAATGGAACGGCTAAAATATCACATGTTCTAAAGAGAAAATATATATAAACGCACATATAAGGAAAAGTATTCATATAACGAAGTATAGAAAAATATATGTACATATGTATATGAAAAAATATGCATATATATGTGCAAATATATATATATATAAAGGTGAAATTCAAAGTAAGGCTACAATCAAGGAAATATGGTAAGAATTAAATAACGACATAACACCGTTTGTATTTTGAAAACGAAATAAAAGTTATGCGTATATATTTACGTGTAAAATAGGCATTTGAAGTTTTGTATACATATAAGGAGATTATATGTAAATATAATATTTAAAATAAATTAAAGAAAGTATAACGGGATACTAATCAAACATTTAAAATCAAAAATGTCAGAACGGTAAACATCTGCCAAAACGCTCGCGGGACCCAGGGGTCGACACACACATATAGGGGTCGACCCTAGGGTCGACACACACTCATGTGGTTCGACCTACTCCAGATCCGGGCAGATTCATTGATGAATCTGAACTGTTTTCTTAACCATATTTGTTGCTGACTCAGCGCTGCATGAACTATAAGATCCTGAACACCTATAAATAGGCTAGTAGAGCCTAGCCTAAATGTAACACCCCGTATTTTCTGTTAACATAAACTAAAAAATTAAAGAATACTTAAATCTAAATGTGAGAATCAAGGGAAACGAGTTACGCCATTGTGTTCGTCTCGGAATTCTGGTTGAGCTAGAGTCTGAGTTTGCATAAATTGGACTTCGTATGAAGAAGTTATGGTTGTCGAAAGTTTCCAGAAAATTAAATAAATTCAAACAGCTCGAAAACAAATTCAAATTTCGAACCAGAAGCCAGAAGCGGGCTGGGCGGGAAAATTCCCGTCCAGGACTCAGGTCGACCCTAGTGTCGACCTCCCCTACAGTTCGACCTGGGGGTCGACCTGCCCTCCCCCCCCCCCCCAGGCAGATTTGAGAGATGATGATTTGGTGACTGTTTGCTGAGTCATTAGGGTTTCTGGATAGTTCTGATCTGGTCTGAATGGTTGAGGTTAATTCTAGTTTGATCGGATGGCCTAAATTAATTCTAAACTCTATATAAATATATGTAGACTCAAACCCTAAAACCTAATTAAAATTAGAACCATGGCCGCCATGTTGTCACCTTGTAACCTAGAGTAGCCGCCACCATTTAGGAGAAAGAAAAGCTAATCAACTCAATTCAAATCAAGTTTATAACAACAACAACAACAACAACGAATTGTCTACTTCAGAGGCGAGCTAAACCAATTTCAGAACTCAGATTTCAGAACTCAAGACATTCTTTAAGTTGTGAGTTCAATTTCTTTAATAAGATAATTGATAAGTTAATTGGGTTGAGATATAAATTGGGTTATATGGCTATGTTTCTGAATCATTGGAAAAATGTAATCTTTTGTGAATATATGCTAGTTGTTCATAATGACAGTTTTGTTGTGGATCCCTTTTCATATGCCAAATCATCTATGTTCAACATGATTCACGTTTGACATCATTTTATATGCAAGTTTGGGTGTAGATTTTATGCTAGTTTCTATATGAATTGTACATAGTTTACATGTGAATCAACAAGTGATTATATGCAAGTTTAGGTAGAAATTGGATTCACATATATGCAAGTTTACCCCTTTAGATTTAGATCTATGACATACATTGTTTTATGCAAGTTTGTGATTATGGCCTATGCAAGTTTTAGGTGAAAAACTATATCACATATATGCAAGTTTACACCCCGATGTTTAGATCTATGACATGTATAGTTTTATGCAAGTTTGTGATTATGGCCTATGCAAGTTTTAAGTGAAAAACTATAACATATACATGCAAGTTCACACCTTTTAGGTTTATGTTTAGATTCATGACTATACAAAGTTTATGCAAGTTATGTTGTAATTCTTATTTGCAAGTTAGATCTATTTTGGGTGTTATGCAAATTTTGTGATGTTTCTTCCCTTTTATGTGTTAGACTAATTGATAGTCTAATATATATGTCATGATAAACGAACGTAACAACGTGGGGGACGATGGGGGTAATATTGATTATGCATAAATTGAGAATTGGCATAAATGGCCTGAAAAAGGCATATAATAAATTTAAGATATTAATTGGCATAATTGGTATTTATGGACATAATTGAGACAATTACGGACATAAATGAATTTGGAATTTATTTTCAAATTTGAATAGGGATAATAATCCAATTTGGGGTTAAATGAAGATATGTAATAATAAACCGCCTAAGACACGAGGTTAGACACTTTTATGGTGTAAGACTGTCCGGACCCGCCCGGCAAATCCAGCTGCCACAAATTCCAGTCTAATGTGAGAGGTCAAAGGCATGAAATAAATGCATAACAGTTGTAAAGACACGAGGTTAGGCTCGTTTGTCGCGTAAGACTACCCGAACCCGCCCGGCAAATCCAGCTGCCACAAATGCCAGTCTAATGTGGGAGGTCTTTACAAGGTTACGGTCTTAATGAATTAAGAAACACTTAACCAGATAAACATGTAGTGGGACATGAGGGTGTTAAGTGGGTGCCTTGGGTGGCATGTGGAATTTAGTGGGTGCCTTGGGTGGCATTTGAAATACGATTAGATGCACTTAACAAAGATTGAAACATGTAAGAAGACATGAATAAGAATGGGGTTAAGTGGGGACCAAGCATAGGTGGAAAGCTTGTGTCATGCATGGGGGCCCTTTACAAACCAGTAACCCATTAAGTATCTTTGTACGCCTGACCCAAGTCGAGGACGGGACACGCATACTGGATTTGATTATAAGAGGTCAAAACGGGTTAGCGGTGGCAACGCAAGTCCAACGGGTTCATATGCGTGTGTGGGCCAGGGCTGGTAGGTAAGACGTTGTTGCATTGTGTAGATATAAGCCGTGCATTTTTGGTAGTATCGGGTTGCTACTTTGGGGAGTGATACACCCCACTGTGGGGCCATCACGGGTATCTTCGAGTTAGGGAGCCGATCGAATGGGGGTAGTGGGTACACCTAGTGGAGATTGGGGCAGACGACACCTATGGAGGTAGCTAGGGGTACACGAAACTACCATTAGCATTATTAAGTTCTGTAGGTGGGATCAACCTTTAGGGTGACTAGTGGTGGTGTAGTATAGTAATTATCCTATAGTGATTAGGGGCGCCTTTAACGTTATCTTTGTTCGTCTTATTTCCTTGTTTGCTCTGTCATACCCAATTGTTCACAGTCATTTCCTTATTTTCTGGCTTATGCCTTATCCTAGTTACTTAATGATTATATTTTTAAAGTTATTGCACTCGCCAGACTTTATGTCTGACCCCCTTGTTTCCACCTCTTTTCTTCCCTTCCCCCTCCCCCCAGGTGCTCAGGGTGGGACTAGCACTAGTGGAGCTTAATTTGGACAGCTTTATCTCTTTCTTTGGAAGTTGCTTGGATCGCTGAAGTAAAAGTTCAGCCTATCTTATTTATGGCTATTTTATGTTGGGGTTATGTCTTTCATTTTATGTACTCTGATTTAATCAAGATGGATATTATGTACTTGATTCTAGTCTTTGGCTTTTGATGATGTAATCAAACTTATCTGTTACCGCTGCAATGAATAAAGTTTTAAATTTTTAAGTACTGTTTTATATCTGTCTTGTTGTTAAGTTTCTGTTCTATACGCACTTAAAACGCTTCATAGAAGTTAATGCATTCCCTTTGTGAGTGACATTAATGGACATGGGGTGTCACACGTGGTATCAGAGCTGAAGGTTACCAGAACAGATATGAATTTTGAAAAACTATTTTTCAAAATCACTTTTATAAAGAAATACTTTCAAAAGTACGTTTTAAGGAAAGTATTTTCAAGAGAAAAGTTTATTTTAAAAACATAAACCCAAGAGCCATATATCTTTCTTTCGAATTCTTCGTTTGAATCTCTTCATTTTCTTTTCAGCATGTCTGAAATTCCCGAGATACCCGAAGGGATACCAATACCAGGATAGTTTAGAAGGTATCTAGAAGCTAGGGCCAATGTTGCAGGCCCCGCAAATGCTCCTCCTCCTCCTCCTCCCCCTCCTCCTCCTCCTCCTCGTGTTGACACTTTCGCAAAGATATGCAAGGACTTTTGGGCAATGGGCGGGAAACCTTTTCACAGGTCGGAGATGTTTGTTGAAGCTCGAAATTGGTTAAAGGAGGTGGAAGAATTGTTTGGAATCTTTGAGGTAGAAGATGGAAGAAAGGTCCAGTTAGCTGCCTGGTTAATGAAGGATGAGGCCTCGTTTTGGTGGGAGGTCACTAATGGAGAGCGTCCAGTTGATACATGGCCAGATTTCAGGCATAGGTTTGAGGCAAAGTTTCCCTCACGGGCTGAAGAGAATTTATATATGGAAAGATTTTTGGCGTTGAAGTAAGGGAATCTATCAGTGAAAGAATACGTCAACAAGTTCAATCAGTTGGCAAGATTTGGCTTGGACTTGGTGAATACACCCAAAAAGAAGGCCCTGAGATTTGTTAAGGGTTTGAACGAACCGCTACATGGGTTAGCTATGACCCACATCCCTATGGGGGCCACCATTGAGGGACTAGTTGACATGGTGCTTATGCATGAAGAGGAGAAAGGCGCCAATGCTAATAAGGCACCTGAGAAGAAAGGAGATCAAAAGAAACCACAACAACAAAACAAGAAAGGCGGGAAGAACAATAATGGCAAAGGAAAGAAGAAGTGCTTTAATTGTGGGACAACAGGCCATCTAAGTAAAGATTGTAGGAAAAAGAAGAAGACTGGTTGTTTCCACTGTGGAGAGGCAGGTCATCTAGTTAAGGACTGCCCAAGGAAACAGGGACAAGGGCAAAGAACTTCTGGAGGGCAGCTTCTAGCTCTCATGGCACCGGGGCAGGTAAGGGAGCAGGTCCAGGCTCTCACGGTCCCACCGCTGCAAGAACGATGCAGAAACATTTCCGTTGAAAGTTTAGTTTTTCTGTTTGATCATCCTGTTCATACTTTGTTTGACTCTAGCACTTCACACTCGTTTGTGTCTGCTTCGTTAGTTGAAACACTGCACCTAAATACTAGTCTAGTTTTGGATCCCATAGTAGTCTCAAATCCTATTGGTGGTTCGGCTCATCTTTCGATGATTTGTCGGGATTTGAGAGTGTCTATCTTGGGCGTTGGGTTTGAATGCAATGCCTTTGTTCTTGGCTTCATGGGCTACGACTTGATTCTAGGTATGGATTGGCTAACTAGATATGGGGCCATCCTAGACTGTGAAAGAAGGGTAGTTAGATTGTTGACTCGTTGTGGAAAGACCTTTGATATTTCTTGTGACCCTAGAGGTCTGGTAATGCTTAGCTACATAGAATCCCTAGACGCATCTAATGATGATTTGAAATCTGTTCGTGTGGTCCATGAATATAGTGACGTCTTCGATGAAGTTCGAGGTTTACCCCCTAGGCGTGAGATAGACTTTCGAATATACTTAGTAGATAATGCAAAGCCAGTTGCATTACCATTGCGCCACATGGCTCCGAGAGAGTGAACAGAACTCAGTAAGCAAGTGAAAGAATTGCTTGAGAAGGGGTTCATAAGAAGAAGTATTTCGGAGTGGTGTGCTCCAGTCGTTTTTGCTACAAAAGCTGATGGTTCACTTAGATTGTGCGTGGACTATAGAGAGCTGAATAAGCTAACAAAGAAGAACAGACACGCGTTACCAAGGATAGATGATTTATTCGATCAGTTGGTGGGTGCTTCGGTTTTCTCGCAACTGGATTTGGCTACAGGGTTTCATCAGCTAAGGGTGGCTGAAGATAGCTTCGATAAGACTACATTTAGAACTCCTGACGGTTTCTTCGAGTGGCTCGTCATGCCTTTTGGTTTGACGAATGCACCCGCATACTTTGTTGACTTAATGAGTAGGGTGTTTAGGGAGTTTCTGAACAAGTTTGTGGTAGTCTTTGTAGACGATATTCTGGTTTTCTCTAAAAATGAAGAAGAGCATGCCCTACATCTTAAGGAAGTCTTAGAGACCCTACGAGCACATCAGCTAAAAGCTAAGTTCTCCAAGTGCCATTTTTGGAGAAGAGAAGTGAGGTTCTTAGGACACGTGGTCTCTAAGGAAGGGATAGCTATGGATCCCGCTAAGGTAGTGGCAATCCAAGATTGGAAAACGCCTAAGAACACAACTGAAGTAAGAAGCTTTTTAGGGCTGGCTGGCTATTATAGGAAGTTCATTAAGGACTTCGCGAAGATATCAGCCCCTCTCACTCGATTAACGAAGAAGAATATGGCTTTTACTTGGGACGTTGACTGTGACGATGCTTTCCAACGTCTGAAGAGAGATTTGACGACGACTCCAGTTTTAGTTTTGCCAGACGGGAGTAAGACATTCATTGTATATACTGATGCTTGCGAGACAGGGCTTGGCGCAGTTTTAATGCAAGAGGGAAGGGTGATATGCTATGGTGGAAGACAGTTGAAAGCCCACGAGAAAAATTACCCTACCCATGATTTGGAGTTGGCGGCCATAGTTTTTGCGCTTAATTCGTGGCATCATTATTTGTTTGGTGAAAGGTTTGAGTTGTATACAGACCATAAGTCGCTAAAGTACTTATTCTCTCAGAAGGACCTAAACTTGAGGCAACAGAGATGGATGGAATTTTTGGCATCCTACGATTTTGAGATCGCATATACCCCTGGTAAGGGTAACGTTGTAGCTGACGCCTTAAGTAGAAAGAAGTTAACTATAAGTCCTTTGTTTGTAGAGAGGCAGAGCTTGGAGTATATATCTTCCTTTGACTTCAGACCCTCTGTCGATTATGTACTCGGATTGTTGGCATCATTAAATGTGCAACCTACACTTTTGGGTCGAGTTGGAGAGGCACAGCGGAATGACCCACAGTTGGTTGAGATAGTAGGCGAGCTTATAGGAGGGGAGTCCTCAAGACATCTTGATAGATATGCTATAGAAGAAAGAGGTTGGATACGTAGAGATGGAAGACTTTGCGTACCACAAGACGAAAGTTTGAAGAAGGAAATTCTTGAAGACTCACATCGCTCTAAGATGACCATACATCCCGGTGGTGATAAGATGTATAAGGATATGAAGCGATTTTTCTTTTGGGCCAGAATGAAGAAGGACGTGGCCGAGTTCGTTGCTAGATGCTTAGTGTGCTAGCAAGTCAAGGCTGAGCAAAAGAAGCCCGGAGGTTTGCTTCATCCCTTAGAGATTCAGCTTTGGAAATGGGAAAACGTTTCCATGGATTTTGTAGATGGGTTACCAAGATCGAGGAAGGGTAATACGGGGATTTGGGTAATTGTAGACCGACTTACTAAAAGTGACCATTTTATTCCCGTCCAAAGTAGAAGGACCGCCGCATGGTTAGCATTTGTCTACCTTCGAGAGATAGTCCGTTTGCACGGCATACCCTCCAGCATTGTGAGCGATAGAGATCCTATTTTCACAAGCGAATTTTGGAAGAGCTTACAAGGGCCGGATGGAACGCAATTATGCTTAAGTACCGCTTATCATCCTCAGACGGACGGCCAGACCGAGAGGGTGAATCGGATTCTAGAAGACCTTCTGCGGCTATGCATTCTAGACTTTGGAGGAACATGGGAAGAACACCTTCTACTAGTAGAGTTCGCCTATAATAATAGTTTTCAGGCTAGCATTGGCATGGCACCTTTTGAGGCTATTTATGGACGACCGTGCCAATCACCTACATGTTGGTGGGAATCCACTGATAAGGTTTTGCTTGGACCTGACATGATTAGGGAGACTTCGGAGAAGATAGACCTGATTCGACTGCGAATGAAAACAGCACAGGACCGGTAGAAGTCATATGCTGATAAGAGACGAACGGATCTTGAGTTCAATGTTGGGGACATGGTTTTTATTAAGGTGTCACCGTTAAGAAACGTAGTCCGTTTTGGATCAGTAGGGAAGTTGGCACCGAGGTTCGTAGAACCCTTTCCAATTACAGTGAGGATTGGACAGATGGCATACAGAGTAAAGTTACCAGAGAAGCTCAGCGGAGTTCATGACGTGTTTCACGTTTCACATTTGCGTAAGTGTTTACACGATACGGCGGAAGTGGTAGAGCCGAGCACGCTCGAAGAAGTGGAAGTAGAGCGCAATGCCACGATCATACGAGCTCCTACACGCATTCTCGGATCGGAGGTCAAAAAGCTTCGCAACAAAGAGGTCAAGTTGGTCAAAGTGCAATGGGGAGATGATCAAAGGGACGCGACTTGGGAGACGGAAGACAAGATGCGTACGTTGTACCCTTTCCTTTTTGAGGGTATGTTTTAATTTCTCTTTTTTCTACCGCTTTGTTGATACTTGTCCTATCTTTTAGTATTATCTTTGCGATGACATCTTCGATCTTTAGTTAGGAAGAACCCTATGGTTGAAACATCTGTTTGAGACATGTTATGTTTGATGGATGCAAATGGATGCAAGTGGTTGCTAGTGGTTGCTCGTGGATGCATATACACACACCTTAGGCACTAGATCGGCTCAATCACCTTCATGTTGCATATAAATGTGTGTGCATATTTAAATTAATGGATGTATAATGGTTGTGTTATCATGTGGATGCTGCATTTTGATGAATGGTTGTGCACACATGTAGAAATAATATGTATCGATAGGATTCTTTCGCATACATAATGGACGCATGTCACTATCATGGTTTGCATTAAGGAGGTCAACTGAATCAGTAGACCGCCTGATTTTGCATTAGATAAGGAACATATACACACACTTCTTGCATATGTTCATACAGCATTAGAAATTTTACAAGGATAATGGATGCCTGTGTTTGATGGTTGAGTAGATGAATGATTTGATGTTAGGATATGCATTCTCCTTAACTTGGAGATTTCGGGGGCGAAATCCTTTAAGGAGGGGAGAATGTAATACCCCGTGTTATCTGTTAATAGAAACTAACAAATTAAAGAATACTTAAATCTAAATGCGAGAATCAAGGGAAATGGGTTACGCTATTGTGTTCGTCTCAGAATTCTGGTTGAGATAGAGTCCGAGTTTGCGTAAATTGGACTACGTATGAAGAAGTTATGGTTGTCGGAAGTTTCCAGAAAATTAAATAAATTCAAACTGCTCGAAAACAAATTCAAATTTTGAACCAGAAGCCAGAAGCAGGCTGGGCGGGAAAATTCCCGCCCAGGACCCAGGTCGACCAGGGGTCGACCCTAGTGTCGACCTCCCCTACAGGTTGACCTGGGGGTCGACCTAGGGGTCGACCTGCCCCCTCCGCCCCCTCCCCCGGGGCAGATTCGAGAGATGACGATTTGGTGATTGTTTGCTGAGTCATTAGGGTTTCTGGATAGTTCTGATCTGGTCTGAATGGTTGAGGTTAATTCTAGGTTGGTCGGATGGCCTAAATTACTTCTAAACTCTATATAAACACATGTAGACTCAAACCCTAAAACCTAATCAAAATTAGAACCATGGCCGCCATGCTGTCACCTTGCAACCTAAAGTAGCCACCACCATTTAGGAGAAAGAAAAGCTAATCAACTAAATTCAAATCAAGTTTATAACAACAACAACAACAACAACAACAACAATGAACTGTCTACTTCAGAGGCGAGCTAAACCAATTTCAGAACTCAGATTTCAGAACTCAAGACCTTCTTTGAGTTGTTAGTTCAATTTCTTTAATATGATAATTAATAAGTTAATTGGGTTGAGATATAAATTGGGTTATATGGCTATGTTTGTGAATCATTGGAAAAATGTAATCTTTTGTGAATATATGCTAGTTGTTCATAATGACAGTTTTGTTGTGGATCCCTTTTCATATGCCAAATCATCTATGTTCAAATTGATTCACGTTTGACATCATTTTATATGCAAGTTTGGGTGTAGATTTTATGCTAGTTTCTATATGAATTGTACATAGTCTACATGTGAATCAACAAGTGATTATATGCAAGTTTAGGTAGAAATTGGATTCACATATATGCAAGTTTACCCCTTTAGATTTAGATCTATGACATACATCGTTTTATGCAAGTTTGTGATTATGGCCTATGCAAGTTTTAGGTGAAAAACTGTATCACATATATGCAAGTTTACACCCCTATGTTTAGATCTATGACATGTATAGTTTTATGCAAGTTTGTGATTATGGCCTATGCAAGTTTTAAGTGAAAAACTATATGATATACATGCAAGTTAACACCTTTTAGGTTTATGTTTAGATTCATGACTATACAAAGTTTATGCAAGTTATGTTGTAATTCTTATTTGCAATTTAGATCTATTTTTTGTGTTATGCAAATTTTGTGATGTTTCTTCCTTTTTATGTGTTAGACTAATTGATAGTCTAATATATATGTCATGATAAATGAACGAAACAACGTAGGGGACGATGAGGGTAATATTGAATATGCATAAACTGAGAATTGGCATAAATGGCCTGAAAAAGGCATATAATAAATTTAAGATATTAATTGGCATAATTGGTATTTATGGACATAATTGAGACAATTACGGACATAAATGAATTTGGAATTTATTTACATATTTGAATAGGGGTAATTATCCAATTTGGGGTTAAATGAAGATATGTAATAATAAACCGCCTAAGACACGAGGTTAGACTCTTTTGTGGTGTCAGACTGCCCGGACCCGCCCGGCAAATCCAGCTGCCACAAATTCCAGTCTAATGTGAGAGGTCAAAGGCATGAATTAAATGCGTAACAGTTGTAAAGACACGAGGTTAGGCTCGTTTGTGGTGTAAGACTGCCCGGACCAGCCCGGCAAATCCAGCTGCCACAAATGTCAGTCTAATGTGGGAGGTCTTTACAAGGTTACGGTCTTAATGAATTAAGAAACACTTAACCAGATAAACATGTAATGGGACATGAGGGGGTTAAGTGGGTGCCTTGGGTGGCATGTGGAATTTAGTGGGTGCCTTGGGTGGCATTTGAAATACGATTAGATGCACTTAACCAAGATTGAAACATGTAAGAAGACATGAATAAGAATGGGGTTAAGTGGGGAAAAACCTTAGAGGGGCTAAGCATAGGTGGAAAGCTTGTGTCATGCATGGGGGCCTTTTCCAAACCGTAACCCATTAAGTATCTTTCTGGGCTCAAACCAAGTCGAGGACGGGACACGCGTACTGGATTTGATTGTAAGAGGTCAAAACGGGTTAGCGGTGGCAAAGCAAGTCCAACGGGTTCATATGCGTGTGTGGGCCCGGGATGGTAGATAAGACGTTGTTGCATCGTGTAGATATAAGCCGTGCATTTTTGGTAGTACCGGGTTGCCACTTTGGGGACTGTTACACCCCACTGTGGGGCCAGCACGGGTATCTACGAGTTAGGGAGCTGATCGAATGGGGGTAGTGGGTACACCTAGTAGAGATAGGGGCAGACGACACCTATGGAGGTAGCTAGGGGTACACGAAACTACCATTAGCATTATTAAGTTCTGTAGGTGGGATCAACCTTTAGGGTGACTAGTGGTGGTGCAGTATAGTAATTATCCTATAGTGATTAGGGGCGCCTTTAACGTTATCTTTGTTCATCTTATTTCCTTGTTTACTCTGTCATACCCAATTGTTCACAGTCATTTCCTTATTTTCCATCTTATGCCTTATCCTAGTTACTTAATGATTATATTGTTAAAGTTATTGCACTCGCCAGACTTTATGTCTGACCCCCTTGTTTCCACCTCTTTTCTTCCCTTCCCACCCAGGTGCTCAGCAGGGTGGGACTAGCACTAGTGGAGCTTGATTTGGACGGCTTTATCTATTTCTTTTGAAGTTGCTTGGATCGCTGAAGTAAAAGTTCAGCCTATCTTATTTATGGCTATTTTATGTTGGGGTTATGTCTTTCATTTTATGTACTCTGATTTAATCAAGATGGATATTATGTACTTGACTCTAGTCTTTGGTTTTTGATGATGTAATCAAACTTATCTGTTACCGCTGCAATGAATAAAGTTTTAAATTTTTAAGTACTATTTTATATCTGTCTTGTTGTTAAATTTCTGTTCTATACACGCTTAAAACGCTCCATAGAAGTTAATGCATTCCCTTTGTGAGTGACATTAATGGACATGGGGTGTCACACTAAATCTCACATTTTCTTAGAGACTGCCTAAGCTCTACCATTCTTCTTCCTACTCAAATCTCTTTAGATAAATAGAATAATTAGTTTAGGAAAATTTTGATTCAAGATCTAGAGGAAAAGAATGTATATTAATAAAGAAAGTGTTCAGAATTCCATTCGAAGTAAGGTAAATTCTTGGATCTGGTCAATTTAATTTTCTCATTTTTCTTCCCTTTCTCTTTAGTTGAGAATTGTGGATCCATGGTTGTTTAGGTTCTAAATTTAGTTAGGAGAACCATGAAATGCTAGATCTGGATAAGATTCATGATTTGGAAAGCAATTAGGTGAGTGGATTTGAGTTATACCTTTTTTATAGTGGTATATTTATCGTTTGACATTCCCCGTTAATATACAATATAAATCTACTAGAATGATTAATATGTTGAAATATAAATATGTTGAAATGATTAATGTGTTGAAATATTAATATGTTGAAATGCTAACATGTTGAAATGTTAATAGGTTGAAATGTTAATATATTGAAGTGTAAACCTGTTGAAATGTATAAACCTGTTAAAATATGTGGAAACGATTATAGTTGTATACGTACATATTCTAATTACATGTTAATCTATGACATATTATGTACTTGAACCTTTAACTGTAAGAATTGAGATAATTACATGTTAATTTGTTAGAATGGAATAATTACATGATTCAATGATTACATGCTATTATATTAAAATGAAGTTAATTACATGTTAGGAAGAACATGCGATATGATAATCAAATAATGGACTTAATATGATATTAAGTATGATATGTAATAATATATTACAGTAAAATTTGGAAGAGTGAACATGCCTAAATTTACAGTTAATGGTAAGTTAATACCGCACTTAGACACGAGGTTAAATTCAACTTATGGTAGAAGTCTGTCCAGAACCGCAAGACAAATCCAACGTCCATAAGTTGTTAATTTAATGCGAGGGGTCTAGTGCGTGAATATACATGTAACGGTGCTAAGACACGAGGTTAAGTCCAACTTGTGGTAGAAGTCTGCCCGGAACCGCCCGACAAATCCAGCATCCACAAGTGGTCGGCTTAATGTGAGAGGTCTAGTGCATAAACAAATATATAAATATATGTATATAAACGGATAGAAATAAATGGCACTAATTGTGATTATTGGAAATGAACAGGGGATGATAATAACCTATTATAATTAATTACATTAATAAGAATGATGTATAATAGGTAGGCTTGTCCTAGGGACAAGTGGAAATTATAACTTAGGTTATAATAAAAAATAAAGAAAATGGTACAACTTATGTATTGAGATAAGTTGTACTTAATTGTAAATTAAGTTATCTAAGAAATCAAGAATCTGAAATCCACTGATAAAAATAACATAAGTTATAATAAATGGAAGGGAAACTTATTAGTAAACCTTAGTTAAGAGAACTAAGTTAATAAGTAATCAACGACAAGTTGTAGGGACAGTGTAAGATGGAATTATGATTAAATAAGAAAGAATGAGGTGAACATATGGGATGAATAAGTTATATTTAATCATAAATAATAAGTGACATGTTAAACAGAAAACATGTGAATTAGGATGAAGTGTACTTAATTACATATTAAGTAGAACATGTTATTGTAACTATGGAATCAGACAATGAATAATATAAAGAGATTGTAGATTACAGATATTGGTATAAAATTTAGACTATAACATGTTATGGGCTTATTAGTAAACTTAAATGGATTAAGTTATATATATGAAATTAATAAGCAAGAGGAACTTGGTAACTTGAATAAGAAGTCAAGGTGAATGGGAATAACCAGGTTAACTGGAAATCTGAAAGTGAAGAGCAAGTGCATAATTAAATGATTAGACAAAAGGTCTAATAGCACATTAACCTTAGGTGCTTGAACCAGTCCGTACGTTTGAGGGTGAATAACCCAATGGGGTAGATCATCGTGGTGTCATGGAATAGGAGGGGAGCGCACATCCATCTGATTATTCTGCCTGTTCTGCTTGTTGATATTCTTTTGGCTCTGAAGGACTGGAAGGGGAACCACGTGTCTTCCTAGGACGTGGAGTGTACTCCTAGTAGTCCTCTATGATATGACAACGTTCGACTATTCTCATAGAGGAGAGGTCTGCTTGTATCTACCCGGTGAGTATACCTTGATTGCCAAGATAGTGGGCAATCAAATAGCTGTAGGGTGGCATAGGTGATTCGACGATCCAAGTTGCCTTGTGACTAGGCTAGGTTATGACTATTTTGTTACCAATGGGTCTAACCATCTGTTGATAGAAAGTCGTCGGGTACCTGTCATCAACAGTCAACTTTATATGTGATGCATGATGCAAAAAGACGTAGAGCTAAACCAAAAGACCAAAGACCCTTTGCTATCAAGGCTATGGGTGAGGGACAGAACAACTAGGATTTGTTGTTTGTTGTTTTCTTCCAGGCCAGGTCACTAGTTCTCAATTTTGTTTGTCTTTCACTAGTTGAGTTAGGGGTCGGGTGGGACCATAGCCATTGAAAAAGCATACCTTAGCATCCGTGTTTACAGATATCTAAAAAGCTTCTGACGGAGTTTTGAGTTTCTAATACAACCCTATTACGAGACTCGGTGCACAATAGATAGTTGTGGATACATGCATACCACTTCCAGATGGTGTATCATAATGGTTACGGCAACGAGTACGATACGTACATGAGAAAGTTTAGATACATGGATGCCCACTCTGGGTGGTGTATCATAGACTATAGTGCACTACTCTGTAATGGAATCTGATTCGATTGAAGGTGGAAGTCCGTACGCTTACGTAGCATGGCAATGGTAGATCTATGCATAGCATAGCGCTATTTTATAGAGATCCGTCCGTCACTCCGGTGTAGGATGAGGGACTGCGTATATTTCTGTGGCGTTATGGTGGAGACAATGCGAGTAGGGTACCATGGGGTGTACTTAATATTAGGGGTAGCTACATATATATTGTATTAGGTTAATCCACTGGGAAGTAGATGGGTACGATGTGTGCGTAAGCCTTGAGTGCTATTAACTCAGGTAACCCAATAAATAAGAAAATGTAACTGAACGGTATATGTAGGATTATCCAAAATGTGTAGTTTAAATCCAGTCACCAGAACTTGTGTTCTTACCCCCTCCTTCTAACATACTTGCAGGTTAGATTTGTGGCAAAGATATGATAGCTTAGGATACTGGTTGGGCAGTATTATTATCTGGGTAAGGCTATATTTTGATTACATTATATTTTATCCATTCCATTGTGAGATGTTTTCTGAGCTTTGATATATTTTATACCTCTGTCTTTTCTGTAGGATACCAGACAAACCAACACAAGTTTCGATAGATTAGAGTTTTGAAAAAGAAAATCGGTCTGTCGGAATTCGGGTTGTTACATCTGATATCAGAGCCTAGGTATAGGATCCCTGTATAAATAGTGAGTGAACGTATTTGAATTTAAAGTACACATAGAGGAACCTACTAAATACGAAAAACTTAATATGGTAAAAGTTGAGATATCTGTTTTATACACAAAAGGAATGAATATGGAAATCTGAGACCCTTAGGTAAAATAAGTGGGAAGTGTACAATATACTTTTTATGGAAGAAGGTTAATCCCGTGTGTTCGTATTTCAGGTTAATGTGTTTAGCAGTAAAACCTTATAAATGGAAAATTTTAAAAAGAGAAGAATGGATAAGGATTATATATGGTTGATAAAATTGACTTTGTGGGAGTGTCTAGGAAAGCCTCGGAGAATTGGAAACCCGCTTTGAGTCTAACGCTATTGTTAACTTTTAGGAACTTGAAATTGTAAAAGCTTTTTGGAAGATGGTTTATGGTGTTTTCAAGTTTTGATCTTAAAAGTTATAGTTCTAATTATGTAAAGAACATATTAGAAAGGTACATATTGAATTTTGATGTAAAATGGGGTATATTTTGGAAATAGTGATTTCTTGTGAAAATTTTGTCTAAAATAAAATTGTCTCAGTAAAATTTGCACATCATAGAGCATGTATAGCTCGCTAGTTTTCTTGTTATATTGAAAGAAAGGATTAAAAAACAAAACTTAGAAAATGTTGCATTTTGTTGAAAACTAGAATTTTCAATAAAGAAAGTTTTGAAATCTCTATTCTTTTGACTGTCATTTTTGATAAATTGTTTTAAAAGAGAAAATTTGTTGGGTGGACAAAATAAGTGTAGAAACTAAGAATAGAGTAAACGTTTGCACCTTGTAGTAAGAAACTGAACCGACCATATAGGAAAGAACAAGTCGTAAACCTAATTGATAAATAATTGTCCTTATCTACTCCAATTTTTGTGATTTTAAAAAAAATGATTTTCATTTTTTTTAAGATGACATGTTTTTATGGTTTGGCAAAAGTAAGCTTTGATGAGGAAAATAAATTTTTGATACTTTTAACCTTTGGAAGAAAAGTGAAATGAAAAGGCCAAACCATGTTTTAAAAAGTATGGAGTAGGTAAGGATTAGTGCTTAGGGAAGACAGAAAAAGTTTTGAGGCTATGAAGTAAATAGCGAGAATTATCTTGGAATAATGGTAAGTTTCCGTAAATGCGTAAGCATCGAGAAGCCTAGGGTGTTGCATGAAATTGAATAATGGTACACATCTAGGACTAGTGGTGACTACTAGATAGTGAAGGGCAAGTAAGCGTTTAGATCCTATTGATAATTTTCCTGTTAGGGGTAAACCCGTTATTACATATCCATTGGGATCTTTCTGTTATTTTGTTCCTATTGGGTAGTTAGGGTAACACCCAAACCTGTCATGGATCCCGTGGTTTGAACCTTTTCTGTCTGAAGGGGACGTAGTCTTGAGATTATTGGATCTTAGTAGTAGCTGTGTAGAGCGTTTGCTTTCCCGTTTTAGTTGAAGGACTAGAAGACTTATTTTGAAATTAAACTTATACCAAAGGATTAAGTTAAATAAGCTAAGAAAAGAGTGATGGCATAAATAAAAAGGAAACAACAAATTCAGTAAAGCAACAAACATGACAGTGAAAGAAAGATGGAACAATTCTGAGAAAAGATGAGTAAGAGTAAATTTTTCTAAGATAAATTGAAAAAGAAAATATGTAATAAACAAAGTTTCTTATGTAGGCTATGCTTGGATAGGAAAATAGAGAATCTTTATATAATAGTTACATAAAATCCAAGTACGAACATAAAAAGGTGACTAAAAGAAAAACGGAGGATGTGAAGCTTTTCGTTCTCTACCTTCTGTAACATAAGAAATCGAATTTAGAAAATTAGATTTTTCTGAAATTCGAAAAATAATGTTGGTTGGTAGGATTTTGGATGCAACAATTGGATGAACTGTGCTCTTGCTCTGCAAGAGTGTGGGTGGGAAAGTTTGGAGAAAATGTATTTTGATCTTCAAAATATTGCATTCATGTAGAATTTCCAGTACAGTTAGGATGTGCGCATCATGTTTTAAAGAATTTTTTTAAAAACATGCATACATATAGGTTGTACCGCTTAGGCATACATGTATTATTATATTGTATTACACTTTGCACAAGTGACCAATGTTTGCAAAATTTGGATGCATACATGCTGGATGGATATTATGCGAGGGATTTTTACCCTTATCAAAATTCAAGGATGAAATTTCCTAAAGGTCGAAAATGTAACACCCCGCATTTTATGACAATTAAATATTTAATTGTCATAAGTGTATATATATGCATAGACATAAATATTTAAAAGAAGAATAAAAATATAAGTAATATATGATTGCATGTAATAAACACATGCATTGAAGAAGAAGAAAAAGATGCATACAAAATGATAATGTTACTCACAGTGGTTTAAACGAAAAGAAATAATAAGAAAAGAACAACGACCACCATTGTTTTAAGCCTTTTTAACAAAAGCCTAAGTAGTCCAGTTGGTTAGAGCATGTGGCTTTCATAAGAGTGGTGTAGGTTTGATCCCCACAGGCGCCATATTTTTATTTTAATGGAACGGCTAAAATATCACATGTTCTAAAGAGAAAATATGTATAAACGCACATATAAGGAAAAGTATACATATAACGAAGTATAGAAAAATATATGTATATGAGAATAAATGCGTATAAATATGCACACACACACACACACACACACACACACACACACATATATATATATATATATATATATATATATATACAAGGGAGAAATTCAAAGTAAAGTTGCAATTAAGGAAATATGGTAAGAATTAAATAATGACATAATACCATTTGAATTTCGAAAATGAAATAAAAATTATGTGTACATATATACATGTAAAATGGGCATTTAAAGTTTTGTATACATATAAGGAGATCATATGTAAATATAATATTTAAAATAAATCAAAAAAGTATAATGGAATACTAATTAAACGTTTAAAATCAAAAATGTCAAAACGGTAAACATCTGCCCAAAAACGCTCGCAGGACCCAGAGGGTCGACCCCGGGGTCGACACACACATAGGGGGGTCGATCCTAGGGTCGACACACACAGGGGGTTCGACCTTGGGGTCGACCAACCCCATATCAGGGCAGATTCATTGATGAATCTAGGCTGTTTTCTTAACCACATTCGTTGTTGACTTAGTGTTGCGTGTACGATAAGATCCTGGACACCTAATAGGCTAGCAGAGCCTGGCCTAAATCTCACATTTTCTGAGAGGCTACCTAAGCTCTGCCATTCTTCTTCCCCCTCAAATCTCTTCAGAAAAATTGAATAATTAGTTTAGGAAAATTTTGATTCAAGATCTGGAGGAAAAGAATGTATATTAATAAAGAAGGTGTTCAGAATTCCATTCGAAGAAAGGTAAATTCTTGGATCTAGTCAATTTAATTTTCTCTGCTTTCTTTCCATTTTCTTTTAATTGAGAATTGTGGATCCGTGGTTGTTTAGGTTCTAAATTTAGTTAGGAGAACCATGGAATGATAGATCTTGAGCAGATTCATGATTTGGAAAGAAATTAGGCGAGTCGATTTAAGTTATACCTTTTTGATAATCGTACATTTATCGTTTGACATTCCCCGTTACTATGTAATGTAAATCTACTAGAATGATTAACTTGTTGAAATATTAAATGTTGAAATGTTAATATATTGAAATGTTAATAGGTTGGTGTTAATATCTCAAAATGTGAACCTACTGAAATGTATAAGCCTGTTAAAATATGTGGAAACGATTAATGTTGTATACATACATGTTCTAATTACATGTTAATTTGTGGCATATTATGTAATTGAACCCTTAACTGTAAGAATTGGGATACTTACATGTTAATTTGTTAGAATGCAATGATTACATGATTCGATGATTACATGATATTATATTAAAATGATGTTAATTACAGGTTAGGAAGAACAAGCGACATGATAATCAAATAATGGACTTAATATGATATTAAGTATGACATGTAATAATAGATTACAGTAAAATTTGTAAGAATGAACATGCCTAAATTTACAGTTAATGGAAAGTTAAAACCGCACTTAGACATGAGGTTAAATTCAACTTGTGGTAGAAGTCTACCAGGAACCGCCCGACAAATCCAACGTCCAAAAGTTGTTAATTTAATGTGAGGGGTCTAGTGTGTAAATATACATGTAACGGTGCTAAGACAAGAGGTTAAGTCCAACTTGTGGTAGAAGTCTGCCCGGAATCACCCGACAAATCCAGCTTCCACAAGTGGTCGGATTAATGTGAGAGGTCTAGTTCATAAACATATATATAAATATATGTATATAAAAGGATAGAAATAAATGGCACCAATTGTGATTAATGGACATGAACGGGGAATTGTGATAACCTATTATAACTTAGGTTATAATAAACGATAAATAAAATGGGATAACTTATGTAATGAGATAAGTTGTACTTAATTGTAAATTAAGTTATCTGAAAAATCTAGAATCTAAAATCCACTGATAAGAATAACATAAGTTATAATAAATGGAACGAAAACCTTTTAGTAAACCTTAGTTAAGAGAACTAAGTTAATAAGTATGTAAGATGGAATTATGATTAAATCAGAAAGAACGAGGTGAATATATGGGATGAATAAGTTATATTTAACCATAAATAATAAGTGACATGCTAAACCGAAAACATGTGGATTTAGATGAGGTATACTAAATAAATTAAGTAGAACATGTTATTGTAACTACAGAATCAGACAATGAATAATATAAAGAGATTATAGATTACAGATCTTGGATTACAATCTAGAGAATAACATGTTATGGGCTTATTAATAAACTTAAATGGATTAAGTTATATATATATGAAATTAATACGCAAGAGGAACTTGGTAACTCGAATAAGAAGTCAATGTGAATAGGAATAACCAAGTTAAATGGAAATCTAAAAGGAAAGAGCAAGCACGTAATTAAATGATTAGACATAGGGTCTAATAACACGTTAACCTGAGGCGCTTGGACCAGTCCATAAGTCTGAGGGAGAATAACCCAATGGGGTAGATCATCATGGTGTAATGGGATATGAGGGGAGCGCACGTCCATCTGATTATTCTGCCTGTTCTGCTTGTTGACATTCTGTTGGCTCCGAAGGACTATAAGAGGAAGCACACGACTTCCTAAGACATAGAGGGTACTCCTGGTAGTCCTTTATGATGTAACAGCGTTTGACTGTGCTCATAGAGGTTAGGTCTGCGTTTTTCTACCCAATGAGTATACCTTGATTTCCATGACAGTGGGTAATCAGAAGACTGTAGGGTGGGATAGGTGATTCGACGATCCAAGTTGCCTTGTGACTAGTTTGGGTTACGACCATTTTGTTACTGGCGGGACTAACAATCTGTTAATTGCAAGTCGTCGGGTACGTACTATCGACAGTCAGCGTGATGCGTGATGCGGAAAGATGGAGAGCTAAACCAAAAGACCATAGACCTTTGCTATCAAGTCTATGGGTGAGGGACAAGCCAACTAGGATTTGTTGTTTGTTGTTTTCTCTTAGGCCAGGTCACTAGTTCTCAATTATATTTGTCTTTCACTAGTTGAGGGAGGGGTCGGGTGGGACAATAGCCACTGAAAATGCAGACCTTAGCATCTATGTATACAGATATCTAAAAAAGCTCCCGGCCGAGTTCCGAGTTTCTGATACAGCCATGTTACGGGACTCGGTGCACAATAGATAGGTGAAGACACATGCATGCCACTTCCGGATGGTGTTTCATAAAGGTTACGACATCGAGTATGATTAACGATACGTACGTGAGAAAGTCTAGGTACATGCATGTCCACTTTGGGGGGTGTATCGTAGATTTTAGGGCACTACTATGTGATGGAATTTGATTCCATCGAAGATGGCAATCCGTACACTTACGTAGCATGGCGATGGCAGATCTATGCAGAACCTAGCGCTATTATATAGAGATCCGTACGTCACTCCAGTGTAGGATGAGGGACCACGTATATTTCTGTGGCATTACAGTGGAGACCATGCGAGCGGGGTAGCATGGGGTGTACCTTAATATTGGGGGTAGCTACATATATATTGTATTAGGTTAATCCACTGGGAAGTAGATGGGTACTACGTGTGTGCAAGCCTTGAGTGCTTTTAACCCAAGTAACCTAATAAATAAGAAAATGTAACTGAACGGTATATGTAGGATTATCCAAAATGTGTAGTTTAAATCCAATCACCAGAACTTGTGTTCTGACCCCCTCCTCATAACATACTCGCATGTTAGATTTGTGGCAGAGATAAGATAGCTTTGGATACTAGCTAGGCAGTATTATTATCTGGGTAAGGCTATATTTTGATTACATTATATTTTATCCATTCCGTTGTGAGATGTTTTCTTAGCTCTGATATGTTTTATATCTCTGTCTTTTCTGCAGGATACCAGATAAACCAACATGAGTTCCGATAGATTAGAATTTTGAAAAAAAATCGGTCTGTCGGAATTCGGGTTGTTACATTACGCATGCATTCATGATAGTTTAGTTGTGTGAGATAACAAGCCATAAGTCGGTCAAACTATGTGCTAGACCACTTGATTATCCCTGGAACTGGCTCTAACAAGCTCACCTAAAAAATGTCAACTAATATAAAGAAGATCTATCAAACCTTAGTTTTAAAAGATGAGATTTTGAATAAATTTGTTGGGGAGATGGTCAAAGTGAGTTACCTCGATAAATTTGGTGAAAGACTTAATTAGAGCTTCTATATTTTCAGCCTTGAATTGGTTGATTGAAACGAATTTAGGGTTATAAGATGAACAACGATGTGATTTGAAAAAATGTGAAAAAATTGATGTCTTTTTCTTTTCTTAATTTGCTTATGTGCCTTAATAGGCTAAAATGGTAGTGGAGACCATTATTCAATTAAGGATTTTAATACTCAGTTTTAGAAAGCTTTTAACACATTCAATATTAATTTAAACTTACAAGATTAAATAAAGATCTCTAAAATTCTTGAACAAGTTTAAAAATATAAATTCTTGATTATAAAAATTTTAAGCATATTTTATATTAGCAATAAACAAGATTTTCCCAAAATAAACATTTCTTTATAGCTATAAAATGGCTTATTAACATTAAAAAATCACAATGTTGACATTATCAATTTCTGAATTCATTTGGTCAAAAATACGAAAAATCTATTATAATTAATTTAAATGGATAAAAAATATTTTATCACTTGTTATTTAAGCCTAACAAATGAATAAATACATTCTTATATTATATTATAGTACCGTGTTCGATTGTCATGGAAATGTGTTTAGGAGTTCCTACCAGCCCATGGCGTTCCACTTCTCAAAACGCATAACTTGCCCAATGGGAAAATTTACACACACTAATTTTTTTTTATAAATTTAGTATTTCCATATAAATGAAATTCCATTCGACAATCCTAATTATTATTTAAAATCCAATATGTGGTATAATTTTTTCCTACATTATATTTTACACTAAAATCTCGTTTTCAATGGATTCCAAAACTTATTTCATTCAACATCTGTTTTACATATAGGTCGCAAAATCGTGAACTAAAAACCTAACGCGCTCATTTTGAGTTATTTTCCAAAGAAAAACCAAAATTTAATGAAACAAGTTCTAACATTTATAAAAACTTTATAAATCATTTTAAAGCGTCTTCAAGAGGTTAATAATGTTATGTATGCCTTTTTTGATTGTTTATATTGATAATTTGCACAAACACACAAGAGTTCAGGTAGATATCTAAGATGAAGGATGTACGCGTAAAATGAGGTATTGAACTGTTGGAAACAACATAAATAATATCAAAACAATTTAAAATGCCTTTTCATTGAATAGCTTAAGTCCTCTTCGTATTAATCTTCTTATTATTGAATTTGAGCGGTTTAAAATTTCGAACTGGTTGGGACCCTATTGTATGGAATAAAAGAGTAACAGGAGTTAAAATATCTATTTCTCTCTAATGTAGCTATTGTTTATAGACGAAGGAGAACTCTGATTGGTCAATAAAATTTCTGAGAAAGTCGAACGATGTAGACGAAATCACAGCGAGTAAACTGGCCAAGGATTGAGCAATGTCATAGATAAATTTAACACCCCACACCCCTTAACCTTATCCTAACATAGACCTCGTTAACAAATATGTAGCGTTGTAGGTATAAAGACAAATAACATCACAGTGACCAAGATTTCACAAAACATAAAATAAATTCATAGCAGAAGAAAATTACAATTTACATTAAAAATAACATAAACATCTTTATTATTTCAGCCTAACCAAACTGCCTTAAAACACCATGTCTCAAATCTCAGTCATAATAGAAATATTAGGGTACAACAATAATAGTATCCCCAAACAGCCAAAAAAGAACAAGCAAACTGTGGAAAGAAATAAAATAGTACATCTCTACAAAAGTCTTCCATGATAAATTAACTAAGCAGTCCAAGCTAAGCACTTCCTCCTTAAGAACCTTGGGGGGAGAAAAAGGAAAGAAGAAAAGTAGAAAATAGGTCAAACAAAAAGTCTAGTGAGCTGTAGTGATTTCTAGCACGACTGATAAGCTAAATAAAATAGATAAAACAGTAGTTCTAGTGTCATAAAAGGGTAAGTGTCTGTACACACCTAAAAGTGACAAATTAAATAGGGATGACAAAAGTATGTAAGTGTTCTCATTCGCAAGATTCAATAATGATGGCTATTTTGCACTTCTACAAATTTAGAACGAAATAATAGTTTGGAAGAAATTCCTAATACTACCTAATCGATCTGCTACAATGAATCATAGATTCCCACTATGGCTTTGGATTTATCAGGCCCTAACCCAACAACCAAAAGACATAACCTTATCCATAGGTGTCAAAGTGGATTATGTTCCCAAATCGGTTCAGTGCATGCACATTGATCCACCAAAATGCGCTCGCACACTCCAATTGGACCAACTTACATCCATAATGTAATATGGTGCATGCTATTGCCTCGTATTGAGAACGAAAATGATAAAAGTGTATCATACATGGAATGGATCCCCACAATTAAGAACTTAGCCAAATCCTTACCGTTGATTTGACCCCCACAAACAAATTCAATATATTAGGCCCCTAATTTACCCATATATTGTAAACTAATATGTTCATATTAAAGCCTGAAAACGAGATAACTTGGCTCGTAATTTACCCGCACACCGTAAATCAATATGTACATATAAGGACTAACCATGACAGCCTAATTTAAGCTTCTAATTTACCCACACACTGTAAATTAATATGTTCATATTAAATCCTAACAATGAGGAATACTAGCCTCGGAATTTATTACACATTATAAATCAATATGCACATATTAAGCCTAACTATCCCTCGCAAATGTTCCAAATAAACAATTCATATTTTATTATGATTTCCAATTAGCAAATTATTCAATTTTCTGGTTACAATTTTTTTACCACAATCTATCAAATAGCCATTTATACTGTTAGATTTACTTCAATACAGTTGTTCCATTCTTAATGCAGTTTCAACATATCCAAATAAAGCCTCAATTTTGATTATTTCTACTCAATTAATTTTGTTCCTGAATCCAAACACAAAATAAACGAAAAAGAGAAATAATTAGTCACAAATATATAGGAATACAGGTTCAAGACTGTTTTCATCGCATTCATATGCCTTTTAGGCATATTTTGATGTAACTGCAAAATCTAAAAAAATAGAGAAAAGGAAGAATGGATCTGATACAATAGCCCATAGAAATCTAAATAAAATCTAAGAAATAGACAAAAGAAATTTAGAATGAAGAATAGAGACAATTGAATCTGAATCTAAGGACTATGAATAATTTAGACCTGAAACAACTATAACTACTATTTTATAGATTTAATCTTAAACTTATTATAAAACAAAGTATCATATAAATATCACCTAATTTTTCAAATCCAATGGCCCTGGTAGGAAATTCCCAAAGTCTATGAATAAATAGTACTCCAATTTGTGTGCAAACAAACTACATTTTATTTTGGAGAAGAAGGGTGTAGCGGAGGCGTAGAAGTGAGGAATGAAAATTGTGGGGAATGGGGGAAGAGTATAGGTTTATTTAGATATGAGATAGGGAGGCCTGTGCCTTTAAATAATTAGTTTTTTATCCTATACATTGGAAAAAACAAAATCTTGAACCTTCAGGCACTCTTTGTTTCGTGCTTGGTACAAAATTGTGCCTGGCCAAACTACCTGGGTCAACCTATCACTGAGGTGGGTTGACATAGGGGTCGACCAACTTGGGGCCTGGGTCAACCTAGGGGTTGACCCAACTAGGACTAGGTTGTCATAGTTATTGTTCTAATTAAGCATAATTATTTATTTTTATTCATTTGTTTTATCTTAAATTCTGATTTGAATTTCAAGCTTCAATTAGCCATAACATCCTCGTTTTAAGTCTATTTTATGTAAACAAAAAGTCTTTCAGAACCGAAAAATCGTAATGAACATAATAACGAAAACCACGTTGCCTAATTCCTATTATAGTACAACTTATTATTTAATTAATTTGTTATTTTTATTTAAACATGGGTTGTTACATTCTCCCCTCCTTAAATGATTTCGTCCCCAAAGTCTCTAAGGCAGAAGAATAATATAATGGTTTTGTACATCCATCATCCACTAGAAACCATTTTCCTTACTTTATATAATGTAATTCAAGTACTTATGTAATTGTGTAGTCTATATGATCCTAAATAATGCAAAAGATTAGGAGATCTACAAATTCAGTCGACCTCCTTTAAAGCAAATGCATTCAGATGTTTGCAAAAACCTTAATAGTGATAGATAATTGTATATGCGTGCATCAAATATCATTCATATGCAACAACTATATGATGATTGTTACTATTAGATTTTAACACCAGAAGAAGGCCAAGGCAAAGTGGTAATGTGCAGAAGATCATATCCGAAAGGTAGAAGCCTATCCGAAAAGAAGAAGCAACATTCAAAGGACAGAAACCAATATCTGAAAGCAAGGTGGGATAACCCGGAACACTTGTTTCGGCGTTGAGACAAAATGCTATTCAAGAAGGGTCAAAGCAATTAGCGTAAAGGTGATCAAGACGCTATCGGCTACCAAAGACTTATTGTCAACACTGGGGAAAGATGTAGTAAAACACCAAAGGCACAATATCAAGACTAGACGAAGGCAAAAACCCTAGCAAAAGTGTTATCGCTACCAACATCAGCTTGGTAGTGAAATCAAAAGCATCATGGAGAAAAAGTAGAGAATCAACTCTCAGATACATGCCAACACCAAATATCTATTTCCAAAATAGAGAAAGATCACAGGAGAAACGTCGACACCAGAGTAAAGAGATACGACAAATGAAAGCCAATAATAAAGGATGCCGAAAGAGTACCCCTAAGAGGACGCATTATGATCCTAAGAGGATGGATTATGATAACATAGAAGCTTATCGCAAAGACACAACAAGGAAAACTGTCAAAGATTTGTTCTGAAGTAAGGGAAAGAGGACCCAGGATGAAAGGGTTAATTACAATGAATGGGTGGCCCCTTTCACCAATGAGATCATGAATATTATGATACCATCTGGAGTAAAGGTTCCAACCATAAAGTACCTCAGAACCACTAACCCAGATGACCATTTAATGGCTTTTGACAGCCAAATGAATCTCTATAGCGCCTAGGGGGTTATTTGATGTCGTATTTCCCACTAAAGCTCCAAGGAGAAGCAACCAAGTGGTATCGTCAATATAGGGAGAATACCACTTACTCATGGAAATAGTTTCCTTATGAATTTTCTGCACAATTATGCATCTATAAAGACCTGACACGGTGGATTACACGTCATCGCTAACATCAAGCAAAGAGCATGGGAATCTTTGGGAGATTACTTGAAAATATTTAATGTTGAAGATTTGAAGGCTAAGGATATGAATGATCGCAACAAGCTTATCATTGTCCATTTGGGGTTAATCGAGAATACCCCATTCTGGAAGGAACTATACATTCATGGACGTAAAGAACTACAAGACTTCCATTTCCAAGCTGACAAATTCATCTGTATGAATGAATTATACTACACAAAGAAGAAGTTCGGGCCTCGAGGGGAAGGAGGAAAGCCAAGCTTTGGTCAAAAGCCTCAAGGTGGAACGTTTGGTTTAGATGGAAATCAGAAAAGCCCAAGATGGGAGGACTCCAATTCCAACTCGATAGCCCAATGTAAACCCATCTCCTTTGTGTACACTGTGCCAAGGAAAGGGTCAATAACATCCCCGTCTCGTTTAAAGCCAAGAATTTCCCTGAACCCTATGGTGGAAGAAAGTACCATGAATATCACAAAACAAATGGACACAAGACTAACGAATACAAGGTATTGTAGGGAATCATTGAAAAGCTTATTCGTGAAGGGCATCTGAAAAGGTTTGTTCTGAACAAGCAGGTTTCGGCCAATGCAGTGAATGCTCCAACAGAAGAAGGGCACCTAGATCTGGGCCCTCAGGTAAACTGAATTAATGTGATCCATGGTGGGCCACATCCAGTTGGAAACTGCCCAGCAGCTCAAAACTGTTATATGAAAGAGGCCCGCGAAGAGATATTCTCCATACAGGAGGAACCACCATTGAAGAATGTCCTCTACAACATCAAGATACACAATCTAGCGATCTCTTGAGATGAGATGAAGAAAAGGGTTCGTCATCCACACAATGATCCTCTCATGATAACGGCTCAAATTAGGCTCTTTGTTGTGTCTAAGATTCTTGTTGATACTAAGGGCGCGGTAAATGTGATTTTTAAACATGATATTAACCAAATGGGAATCTCCGAGGAAAAGCTGGAGCTAAGCAATGAGCCTATCTTCGAATTCAACAAAGGATCCACTACAGTGGGGCAGATCAAGCTCCAACTTCATGTAGGATTTTCTCCTCTCCACAGGACCTTTGAGACTCTCTTCGTTGTCATCAACCAACCTTCCTACTATAATGCTTTCTTTGGTCGACCCATTCTGGAGGAGATGGATGCTTTTGTCTTGAAACACACCACCTCCGTTAAGGTCACTCACAAAGGGAATGCATTAACTTTGGTGAAGCATTATAGGTAAAACATACAGATAATTTACAAGACAGACATACAAATAGCGGAAAGACTGAAATTATTTCATGAGCAGCGTGGTTCAGTCAAAACATTACAACCATTGTCTCAAAACCCAACTTTCACATCATTATAATAAAATCTCTGTCTTGATTAAAAACTCCAAATACATAAAGAAGCACAAAACAGTAGTAAAGCAGCATAAATCCCCAATAAAAGTGTAACCACATCCATAGCCCAAGAAAAGAGAATCCAAGCAATACATCTACTCTCTTTAAGCTGGAAAAGGCCTGAACTAAGCTGAAGTATTCCCTCCTTGTGGACCTGGCGGGGAGGGGGGGGGAACGGAAGAAAAGAAGACGAAAGAAAACGGGTCAGACTTAAAGCCTGGTAAGCCCAGTGTTTTTCAGCATGTAAGTAAGAAAGAGGATCATGACATGAATAAACTGAATATAAGACAATACCAAAGTGACAAGATAACATAAGACAAGGTAAGGCAAGATAAAATGAATATGCTATCGCACTCATTTCTATTTCTCTGCACCTACTAATAATTGTTTCAACTAGCCTCATGTGTTCATAATAAAATGATCCCTTTATCGATCGACTTCTACTCGCATGTATTTATTACTTGTGTCATTCGGCCCCGCTTGTTTGTTGATACTTGTGATGGTCCCACCATGGGGTGTATCAATCCCTATGATGGCAACCCGACACAATTCAAGATGCACATTGTATAACTGTTGATTCCCAGTGCCTGATTTTTCCAATCTGGAGCACGTGCACGCCTGTACTCCGTCGGAACCTACACTGACGCACCACCTGCCGCTATTTTGACCGCTTATAATCAGCCCAGTAATCATGCCCCACCCTGCCTAGTTCAGGGTACCATGATACGTCTATGTGGATTACTGCTGAAATAGGTCCCCGTTACTAGGGTTTCCTAACCAACATGTTATAACGGTTAAGTGTTCTCAATTTAACCTATCCCCACCCATTTGTTTAATTAACATGTTGCATTGGTTAAGTGTTTCCTATGTTAACTTAACCCTACCATTCTTAGCATGTCTATTCATTAGCATTAATTCACTAATGCGCCAACCTCTCACATTAGAACTGTTGTTTGCGGTTGCTGGATGTGTCGGTCGGTTCCAGGAAAACTTCTACCGCAAACTCATTCTAACCTCGGGTTTTGGGCTTAATGCTCTAACCTCTCACATTAGATCTGTTGTTGCGGTCGCTGGATGTGCCGGCCGGTTCCGGGCAGCCTTACACCGCAACTCAATCTAACCTTGGGTTAGGCATGTTCATCTTTTAGCCAATTTACATATTTACCATACATGTCCAAGTCTAGATTTTTGTATGCCAATTATCCACAATTGTAGTCAATTCAAGTTATGTCTTATTTACTTGTTATGTCCAAAATTACTCCAATAAGTTATACCCAATTCCCCGTGTTACCATTGCACGCATAACAAGATTCAACAAGGTTTCCAAATTCCAAGTACTCATAAAATAAAATGAAAAGGGGATAGAGAGGAAACACGAGAACTGGCATAAGGAAAGTAGGTATGTAAAGTTGTACCAAATACTAGAATCGTGTTTCCAATAGACATGTTGTACATTAACAATGAATATGAGCAAACTAAGCAAAATACATCATAGGTATACAGATTCGATAGGATTGAACATAAAGAAATTACTAATCTGATGTATAACATGATAGGTTCAATTGTATCAATCACAACAATCTCATAGGCATTGGTAATTTCAGATTTAACCAAAGGATAAGCATGAATCGGAATTGATTATCACACAATTAGGCATAGTTCTAGATTCGATTCATTACAAGTCATGATTTCTATTTCATGTTCCAAATCTGAGAAATAACTGAACTTACAGTGATAGGATTAGAAAAAGAGAATCATTTAACGTTGTAGCGATTCTAATCTCTCTTTGTTGATTGAAGCGGAAAACCTTTACTTTAATTTGAGGCTCTCTAATTTGATTTCTATTTTGGAGAAGAAGGAGGCTAGGCTAGTTTAGAGATGGACAGCATGGTGGCATCATAAAATAGGGTTATGAGGTTTGGGTTAAGTTTAGATATGTATTTAGATTAATCCTTATGAAGGATAAATTGAATTAAATCAAATTTCTTGACTGACATTGAAATTTGAGGATTGTCCTCAAACAAATCAAAACGTAATTGTTTTAACAAATATAGAGGATCTAAAATGAAAAATTGAAGTATGACTTTAACAAAGTAAAATATAAAATGTTATAACAATCTACTTATACATTTCTAGTATTAGATACTAGATATGAAGCACATAAATGTATGTAAAGTTACAGATAATGCAAAATAAGTAGAAATTTAGTAAAAGAACAAGTGGACTTACAATTGGAAATGAAGCAAATGTTGTTGGATTATCCACAGGAAGTTGATTCTTGTTCAATATACTGGCTTAATTAAATAAATAAAATAATAATTATAATGAAATTCCGCTTAAAATAAATGTTATAATAGATCTTGTTTAGACAAGTCTAAATTTCATTTGTATTAAAAGAATAACTGTTATTCATTTTATTTAAATGAAAGATCGTATGGAATTTCAAAAATAGTTAATGATCTTTGTAAATCCTTAATGTACTTGACATTAATAATGAGTGGATTAAATTTAGTGATTTAAATCCAACGTACCTTTAGTATTACCGGTTAGCCCAATAAACAAGTGTATAACAAAACTCCATAATGATGGTATTTTGAGATCATTTGAATTTGAATTATATGAAGAATACAGATCTTGTTTATTAGGTAAAATAACTGGATCCCCTTTCACTTAACATAGTGATTGAGTGTAAGTATTGGGTCTCATACATAATGATGTATATAGAGCAATGAATACATAAACTAGAGGCAGGTTTTATTACTTCATTATATTTACTGATGATATCAGTAGATACAGATCTGTGTATCTTATGAAACACATATAAAAATCCTTTGAAAACTTCAAAGAATTCAAAATGAAGTTAGAAACCAATTTTAATAGAAAATAAATACTTTTTGAACAGATCGAAGGAGAATATTTAAGCCAACTATTAAATGATTATTCATATGAGTTTGAAATTGTTTCACAACTCACTCCATCTAGAACACCATGTTGAAATGGTATGTCTGAAAGGAGAAATTGAACCTTATAAGATATAGTACGATTAATGATAAGTCATATAGATTCTCCAACAAATTAAATTTAGAACACCTGCATTTAAATACCACTAAAACGATATTAAAGAAGCCATGTAAGATATGGACTAGGAAATGTCCTAGTGTGTCTAAATTTGAAGATTTGGGATGTAAGGCGTTTGTTAAATGTCCTTCCTCCGATAAGATCCGACCCAAATCAAATAACTATTTTGCGTAATATCCACAAGAAACAAATGGATATTATTTCTATAAATCCTCTGAGAATAAAATGTTTTATTGCTCGAATTGGTATCCATTTTAAGGAGATCCTGTCTCTAAGATACCGATGGGAATGAAATAGAAATCGAAATGTCTCGAAAACCAAATAATGTCATTGAATCTTGTATAGACAAGAAAATGAGTGGGAGTGACACAATAATTCTAATTTATTTGATAACATATTAATTATTGTAAATAATGTTAGTTTTAAAACAAAAATAAATATTGATTCTTAGAAAGAAAATGTTTGGATTAAGAAGTTCATGATTGAACTTAATTCATTGTTGATCGAATGATATACATTGCGATAACAACATGGTTGTTGCTCAGGCCTAAAACGTTAGACTCATCATAAATCCAAACGTATATTTTAAGAAATATAATTCTTATGTGAAATTGTTCACAAAAGAAATAAACATATATGCAAGGTTACAAAAGTTGTAATGTTGCAGACCTACTGAATTAAACTCTGTCGCAGTAGAAGCTTAATAGTCACACTAGTTTCATGAGTATACGATACGTAAATGATTGACTCTAGTGCAAGTGGGATATTGTAAGAGTTTATGCCCTAGAGGCAATCCATTTGATGAGATTGATAACAATGTTGTTATTATTATTTTATTTGGAATAAAATAATATTCTATTATATTATATTTACTGCGTAATATAATCATTAATATAATAGAAGTCCTTAGAATTATAACACGGAATTATATAGTTCGAGTAAAACTTGAATTTGTGATTATATAATATTATGAGTATTATAATTCTTAAATGTCCCTAGTCGAGTTTTATTATTTATATAGGACAATAATAAAGCGTTGAGACTAGTATGTTGATTGACTGATGATCATATCTCATTGATCATTAATATATGTGATATTAATGTCAAAACATAAATACGTATTGGAGAATATCGTATTGGGCTGACCCACAGTGAGATAACTACATGGAAAATAATTAACAGTATCATAAGCTATTCTAATAGTGACAGTGATGTAATGATCCTCAGATCTGAAATCATTATAATTTTATTCGAGAATATTTGTATTTTGATATCATCGAAAGTTATTCGTAACAGAGTAATGATAACGGTGATTATTGGATACATCTCGAATCGAATGAAAAATTATGAATGATCTAGATGGAATTTAACCCTACGATATATTCGTAGTGATATCCATGGGCCTCTTGATTGAGTGAGACTGTGAAATGCATGGCCATGCTCAAATATTGATTTGTTTTAAACGGTCTACTCATCGATCAATAAAAACGGATTAAATTATAAAGAGGATGATACAATCCATGCCTTGAGTTTAATCCAGGATATATTGGTTAAAAGGATTATATTACATTGATACACTGTTCACAAAAGGTTGTATCGAATCATTGATCTTATTGTAACTTGGGTAACAGCGATGTATTACTAGATGCCGCTCACTGTTTACAGTTTAAATATTTATTTAAATTGTTGCCAACGTTATGATAACCTATAGGGTCACACGTATAAGCGTTGTATAAGCTGAGAACGTTCAAATAAAAAGGAAATCAAAAGGGTTTGACTATTTCTTTTATTTAAACATTGGAGAATAATTCTAAGGTACATCTAAAAAATCGCATGACTCATTATAAAACAAGGCCACCTCCTTTTATTTTAATTATCCGATTTCAAAACTCAGAAAAACCCTAGATCTGATTCTTCTTCTTGGCTAGTACCGAATCACCCCTCTTCGATTTCGATTGTCGTCTTCGAAAGCATCTCTTGTGGATCTCCAATAGAGACGCTCGGATAAGCGTTCGATTCAATTCAACTTAGAACAGGAATCTGTCGATTCTGCGATTTCAAGTCCAACCCTTTTGTTTGATTTGACGAATTGAAGAAAGGTACATGTTTTAATTCAATTTTGGATTCGAATTTCATACTTGATGTGTAAAATTATTAATATCTGCTGCGTAATCGATCCATTTTTACTAACAAGCACCTCTCTTTCGTATTGGACATACGTGACGAGGAATAAGGTGACTCCGGTTTCGTTCAGACCCAGAACGGACTTGTAAATGGATGTGTGTCTGACATTGGATTTCATTACATGTAAATTAAATTGATTTCTATTTAATATATATCTGTGGTGGCGGAGAATTTATTCTCTTGCTTAACACCCTTCTCCGAGACGCACGAGCTCAGAGGTTATATATTGGTAGTTATAGATCGCATGGGTGAATTGTCAACGTGACATGCCAAGATGAAATTGATCGAGGCTTTTGTTGAAAAGCAGAGCCTCGTGGATGATGATCAAAGCATAGCCTATTTCGGCATAGCTTTGTGTATAACATTACCACGCGAGCCTCACACCCCGGTAAGAGTCAGAAACGGGATAAGGGAACGCAGGGAGTGCACACGTTTCTTTCTAGCTAGAAGTGGTATCAAGGTTTTGCAAGCCCTGACATTTTACTTATGTAGTTGAAGGAATGAGGCGCCTCAGATTTATTGGTCGATAGTGACCATTTTATAGGTCCAATAGGATCGGGAAGCGTGTGTTCATGCATAACTAATCCACTAAAGTATTTGTGGACCGGCCCTGCAGGATCCAAGGGTTGACCGTAGTTGTGATCCTGAGACATTGCTAGAGTGTCTCGAATCGGTAAGGAGATCGTCCCTAGCCTTGACTCATGATAGAAACCAAATTTCCAATACGACATTACGGATTTGATTGTAAACCTATGTATGGCGACATAGTATATGGTAGCTTTGCCGTCTAGGATTGATACATTTACTTTGAAGTATTTTAAAACTGATTAGACATTAATAATAGTACTAAAAAAATTATTTTCTACGTATCAATCATGTTTGATCATTATAAGTTAAAACTCTATCCTCCGGTTTGTGATGCATTGTGTGATGGGACTTGAGTCTTATAATGATTTCATTTTCTAAAAAGCATTGCATTATTTTTGAATTAAAATTTATAAAACTTATACACTGGCAATACAATGGAGTAAACCCGTTCCGCGTTAGCGGCGTGGTCCTGTGATTAGCCATATTATTAGTTAAGAAAGATTTCTCATACCAGTCCCATGACTTACTCGTAGTTTGTTTCACTTTGCAAACTCGGGCGCCCTCTTTTCACACGGGCAGCCAAGTGACAGGTTTAGGTATGGATACATTCTGGATTAGAGCTTGCTTAAGGAAGAAAATGAAGAACACTTTCCTTTTTATCTTTTTATTACTACTTGAGACATTTAGACATTATTGATCTTTGATGTATTTAATGGAGTTGAGACTTATTTCTCTTTTTGTTGAGACTTCTATTTGCTAAGTGTATCTTATAACTGCGTACTCTGATGTCTTTGATGTTATGTTGTGATGACATTTCTATTTTTACTGCAATGATTTATGTGTTATGCTATTATCTGAGATCTGTTATTGTTGTAATTATGTTATACTCCTATGATTATCCTTGCTTTCGTACTACGGAAGTTTGGGGTCATCACAGGGTATATGTCTTATCAACGTATATGTTAAATCCTACATGTACTAGATAGATATAGAGCCACACTCTAGTTGCTTGAAAATGATTCTGGTGATGACTGCGCAGCATCATCGATATCCATTTTTAGGTTTCGAAAGTGGGATACATATATAACGCCAATCGAGAAGTCAAGTGAATACTTAAAATTATTTTGAAATGTTAGAAAATATTTTAATATTGATTTAAATATATACAATTTTCAAAGTATATATTGATAAGAAGATAAATTTGAACTATTGTTTTAGAAGTATTAATTATTTAAATACTATTTCCCTATCTCGTTCCTTTTCGGGATGAAAAGGTTTGAGTTAGGGAGAATGCAACAATCCAGAATTTTAAGTGTATTTTTATTTGATGATTTAATTTAAATTTTGATTTTTACATCATTTTATTCGTTTAAATCTTAGTTTGTTTGTATTTAATTTAAATAGATATTTTGATTTTAAATTAAAAACTAAATTTATTTTGGTTTTTATATAATGAATGAATTTGATTTGATATGAATATATTTTAATATTATTTTCAATTTTGATCTTCTTTAGTATATAATTTGTTTCTGATATTAATAAAAATTTATATCCTTGATTTAAATTTCATAATATTCTATAATTTCTCATAACAGGGATTTGGAATTTGAAATACGTAGAGTAAGACATAGTAACTGTATAAAATTCTTCGGAAAATTCAAATGTTTGCCGGTCGCGCATTTTTCAGTGCAAAGTTGCGCATAATAGTTCAAATTTTAGCGACCGTAAAATCTCTTCAAAACTAGTTCATACAAACATGAAAAATATTCTATTCATTGTCATGAATCCAATGGTGAAATTCGTTTTGCGAAAATCGGACGTTTTAACTTTTGTTTAATTGTTTTCTCGTGTCATTTTTTCCTTTTAAAAGCTGTCCGTAATGCCTTTTTGAATGGAGCATCTTGACACTGCAAATTATATACCATTGTGTCTGTCTCATCGAGTGATTACCACAATATATTCGTTTGTCAGTTTCGGTTGACGGTTCGTGCTGAAATTGCGAATATGCTTGCGCAGTTCATTTTTGAAACAAAGTCATTTGAGTTCGAAGTGTCCATATTCAGATCCTACATGTTTTTCTAGCCATTTTGGTACTGCAAAACCCGTCTTTGTATTTCACTAAACCACCCAAATAAATTTTTGTTTTCTAAATGGACTCATGTGAGTTGGTTTATACTTGGCATGCATGTTATGCGTAACATACCACTTTTCCATGCGTTACAATAGTTTTGAAGTTCCCGAATAGCCAAGCCACCTTATGAACCATAACATGCATGTGTTTCCATGCATCCTTTCCTTGCATGCGTATGTTCCTTTTTCCAGGAATCTTGCATGCGTTATCTTCATCCATGAATGCATGCCGTATTTTATGTCTTTTATTGAAAAAAAAACAAAAGTAAAATATATATTTAAACATTTCAATTGTCTTATCCACCATTTCATGCATGTCTACACTTTGATTTTAATGAAACACATGCTTAGTTAAACAAAACAATGTGACGACCCCATTTCCCGTACTGACGGAGACAAGGGTTATCTTTGGAATATAACACAGAAATAGATAATAGCAGAACAAAATTAAATAAATACACCAGATAATGAACAATACAATATACTGGATAAACGTAATCATCAGAGTTACACGGTATACAGGATCTTACTTAGTACAAATACAGTTCAGCTATACATAAATGTCTACAGCGGAAATAAACAAAATATGTACAATAGGAGCTGAACAACATAAAAAGAGATAAATGATAGAATCCATCTTCAGCTCCAGCTGTCCAAAAAGAACCAGCTAAATCTGAATACAAGGCTGCCCGTGTAGAAAAAAAGGGGCACCCGAGTTTGAAAGTGAAACTACGAGTCAGTCATGGGACTGGTATGAGAAATCTATTCAACACATTTAATATATGGCTAATCACGGGACCACGCCACTTTCGTGGAACGGGTTTACTCCATCGGATTGCCAGTGCTTTAAAAACAAATCTTTCTTTTAAACAACGCAATGCATTTTATAAAAATGAAGCCATTATAAGACTCAGTTCCCATCACACAATGCAACGCAAACCGGAGGATAGAGTTTTATCTTATAATGGCCAAAATATGCTTGATACGAGTAAAACAAAGGCATTTGATATTATTGCTAGTGTTTATATGTTTTGAAAACAATTTCAATCATAACTATCAATCATAGACGGCATGGGTACCATATATCATGTCGCCATATATATATACAATCAAAACCGCACAGTCACGTATTTGGAAATTGGATTTCCGTCATGAACCAAGGCAAAAGATAGTCCTTACCGAATTCGAGACAATCTAGCCCATGTCTCAGGGCCCAGACTCAGGTGGGCCCTTGGATCGTCAGGGCCGGTCCACCGATGTGGATTATTATGCCTGAAAACTACGTTTCTCCGCCCTTTGGGGGCGTAAACGAGCCAACGAATGACTCCATCGGACCCGGATCGTCCGATCAAACCGAGGCGCCTCGCAACAGCAACAACCACATAGGTGAAAAGTATATAAATGTCAAGGCTGGTAGGTCACTAACACCACCCTAGCTAGAAAGAAACGCATGCCCTTCCTGAGGTCCTTCTCCCGTTTCTGGTTCATACCGGGGTGTGAGGCTCGCGAATTCACATTATACACAAAGCTACGCCTCACCGGCAGCGCTTTGATCATCACCACAAGACTTTGCTTTTCAACAGAAGCCCTGTTCATTTGCCACTTAGGTATGCCACACTAGCAATTCATGCCATGCGACTGATGTCCATCGATATACAACCTCTGAGCTCGTGCGTCTCAGATAAGGGCGTTAAGCAAAAGAATAAATTCTCCGCCGCCAAACAGACGTATATTTAATAGAGATCAATCAACACAGAATAAAATCCAATGTCAGACACACAGTCCATTTACAAGTCCGTTCTGGGTCTGAACGAAACCGGAGGCACTAAATACCTCGCAAACCCATCGATCACCACGTACGTCCGGACGATCACCACTCATTATCCATATTTCGGGATGCCTCCCAATCAGGACCTCGGTTACCATCCAAACGAGATGAAGATCTCCGGTCTTCGACCACCGTCTTCATCTTCGATTTCTTATCGTCGATTCAGTTATTCAGAATGGGATAAACCCGGTCTTTCTGAGCAACTCGCGTATATAATAAACAAGTGCAACACTAACATATACACGCATCATTTCAATTCATTAGTCACTAACCGTCAATCAGTAAGAGAACGATTTCCCAAATATTAACTCCGAAGGCCGAAACCAACATCAGATCAACACCCAGGAAACCATTCGACTTAGCCAACCTTCAGTTAATTTCTAAACCACATCCATATTGTTTATAATATTTTATAACGATTAATCGCTATTTTTATTTATTTCAAAATAGCCAATTATTCAAAACGACGCTTCGGACCATAACGCGACCGTGGCGCTGTTTTTCTTCAGATTTGATTTACACATATCTGAAAATCTAACCGTTGGATCTTCACAAAATTTACATCATTAGAAAGATCTTTTCATAACGAATCCAACGGTTCCAGTTTCGGGAAATTCCGACGGTCGGATCTCCCGGTATAATCGTTTGAAGTTTCGATTTCAAAATACGAACTGCAGCGTCGTTATTCGATATATATAATTATATATATATATATATATATATATATATATATATAATCGATTCTGGCGCTGTTTTTCTTCAGATTTGAATTAAACATTCCAGACAATCCAACCGTTGGATTTTTACAAAGTTGGTGCTGTTGGAAAGATTTTTCCAAAGCGAACCCAACGGTTGTGATTTCAGGAAAATCCGATGGTCGGATCTCCCTGTATAATCGTTTGAAGTTTCAATTTCAAAATACGAACTGTAACGTCGTTATTCGATATATTTTAATTCTATTTATATATATATATATATATATATATCAATTCTTCGATTCCAAAGCTACTTTCTTTTCATACATTTGATAAAAATCATATTTTTATCTAACTGTCTTCTATTTCAACACTTCACTATTTTTAACAATTCGTTTATATAATAAAAATGTGATTTTTATTGTAAAACAATTCATTTCAAAATATGAATACCATTCAACACATGAATTTCTAGTCAACGAATGAATATCGATTCAGCACATGAAGGTTTTCTATAGTTTATATATATAGATAAAAATGTGATTTTTATATTTAAAACACGAAGACCATTCAACACATGAATTTCTTATCAACGAATGAATATCGATTCAACACATGAAGGTTTTCCATAGTTTATATACATAGATAAAAATGTGATTTTTATATTTAAAACACGAAGACCATTCAACACATGAATTTCTAATCAACGAATGAATATCGATTCAACACATGAAGGTTTTCTATAGTTTATATATATAGATAAAAATGTGATTTTTATATTTAAAACACGAAGACCATTCAACACATGAATTTCTAATCAACGAATGAATATCGATTCAACACATGAAGGTTTTCTATACAATGAATAAATATAGTTTCAGCAAATGAAAATAATTCAAACACCTGAATATTATTCAAAATTTCGGCAGCATAACGGCAGGGTAGTTAAAACCGGGACCGTCCCTAGTACGGCTCCTTGCTCTACCTTAAAACCTCGCGGTTTTTGACAATGGGGATCATGCATCTAGTTCGCATGCAGGCGGCATGTATATATTTATTTCATTTCCACAAACTAATCCTATGTGGTTTCAACCAAATATTTCTCAACCACAAATGGGTATTTTTCAACCATAATCAATCAATATCAACCACAAACAATCCCAAACAACCATTCGCTATCAATCAATTTTCACACCATTCACAATCAATAAATATCGTCCATGGTTTGCGGACGAGGGGCGTATATATATATATATATAGCAATTCGCTTCCATTTCAACACATATAATTTTTACAATGCATATATAACTTATACATCGAACGTACAACCTATACAATGCTTATACAAGAGGTGTACAACACTTATATAACTCATACATCGACTATACAATTTATACATCGTCGTTTTCCATATCGTTTATAAATTAGAAATCTCACCTTGGGTTCCACTCCACCAAAAATAGCAGAAGGCTCAGAAAAATATGCGGTCTCTTCTAGAAGGTAGAAGACGTCCACCTGAGTACACTGTCTCTTGTTTCACTGAATTTCGTCAACACAGCAAAAAGATATGATTTTTCAAAGTTTGCAACGGTTTAAAGGTGTTAAAACAGCTGAAAATAAAACAAGCCGTATACCTTTCTTAAACGTTCAAAACTAGGTTTGCAATTTTCGATCAAACCGTGAATCGATAGGAGGATCGTCCGATGCAACGATGAAGAGGGGGGAGACGCGCGTCTACGCGCGGTGGTGGGGGTCCACCCGGTGGTCCCAGGCGACGGCGGCGGCGGCTGGAAGTTCGAAACTTACTGACGTCTATTCTCCCTCCACAGGCCACGAAAAATTCCAAACTTTATATGGATTTGAAGATCTCGAGAAGATCTTCAAAAAGTTCAACTGTGGCACGAGCTAATTCGGCGTGGATTGATCGGAAAATAAGAGGGAAGGTTTTGAACGTTTTCCGCCTTCGATCGGGGAGAGAGAAAAAGGATTTTTTTTTATAAAATTCTGATTGGTCGGGGAAGTTTTAAAGGGGCTTTCTGACGCGACCACCAATCTAAACCCAACGACTATCGTCCATAGCGTTTTACCCCCATTTCGAACACAATGGGATATGTTTCGAAGGCCCATTCGAATGTTTCAGTCAGTTTTCCTTCAAATTAAAATATAAAACATTCAATATTTAATTTGAACGTACATTTCAATTTGCCAGGGACACAAACTGATTCGAAAAATTCCAGAAAAATAAATCTAGCTATGTTTTGACGATACGGTCCCAACAAAACTAGTTTCGTCGAATTCTGAGACCGTTTGCAAAAAGGCCCATTTCTGGTCGATCCAATTTAACTATAATTGATCAAAACACGTTTTCCTTTGCCACGCTCACATACTAGCTTCAAAAATTATGAAATTTGAAACCTAGCAATAACTTCACATCCCGGATCCAACAAAATTGGTTTCGTCGAATTCCGAGGTCGTATGCAAAATGGCCAATTTCCCGGGCTATATAAATTCCATAGCGACATTTCTGAAAATTCATTCGGCCATAACTTTTGCTTTCCGCTATGAAAATTCGATTTTTCAGATTTGTTAGAAAGGTATTCACTAACAGATTTAAATACTTTTGGTTTCGCTAAAATCCGTTTTGTTTTGCATCCGGTACAGTCCGACAGAGTTTGAATTCAATTTTTGAAACTACAGCGCCATTTCAGGCCTTTTTTATAATTATAATTAATTATATTCGTTTTCAATTGTCGATTCAAACCCAGTTTTCATTGCTATTATTTAAAATATTTATTTTAAATATTTAAAATCCATTATTTTAGCCAATTTAAAAATTTTAAATTGGTTCAGATTTTCTGGGTCGTTACAAACAAATGTCTTTTTATCTTGCAATTTGAAATCTAACCTTACGTTATTCTCAATAAATAAAATGTTTTTTTAGTCCAAGCTACATTCAATGTGATTAAAAAATATGAATAAACATGTTTGCATTTACTTCTCTCCACATTTCTTTCTTCACAGCCTTTATTCGTAAAATGAAACGAAATGTTCACCTTTTCCCAGATCTATGTCAATTAAAAAAAGGTGTTCAAGTAAACTTGATATGCACTTATGAATGGTTGTTAGGATGTTGGGAACCTGGCCTTTGTTGTTGAACTATTCAACGTATTATTTCAACTTTCAATATGACTCTTCCCATTCAAAAAAAAGTGGGTACATTAACAGATCTAAATGTGTAAAAAAGAAAAGAAACTGAAAGGAGATTTCGAAAGTAAACAAAAAAACAAATGTTAGGATACAAAACGAATAGGCAAGGAAAAGGTAAAAAGGGGGAGTAGGAAGATATAGTCTTTAATCAACTTGCCACTCCCTGATTTTCGGATCCTACAGAGTCAGTCCTACTGTAACAACCCAGAAATTCGGAGACAATTTAAATTTTTTATTTTTGGCAATTTTAATGAATTTTGAATATTTAAAATGAATTATTTTAAATAATATCGACGAGAAATTTATTTCTAATAGAATTAGAAAGTATATATTTATTTGAATCGTCGTTAGAATATAATTATTTTATTTTAATTATAAAAGGAATTGAAAATGGCGCGGTAGTTTTATAATTCGATTTCAAAGTTCAAATGAATGTACAGGATTCAAAATAAACCGGATTTCAGCGAAACCAAAAATATTAGAATCTAATTGAGAATATCTTTCCAACGAATCCGAAAAATCGAAATTTCATAGCAGGAATCAAAAGATACGTCCAGTTGAAAATTCAGAATAGTCGCTATGGAATTCTGGCCCTTAAAAATGGAAATTTTGCAAACGACCTCGGTTTTCGACGAAACCACTTTTGTTGGATCTGGGATGTCAAGTTATTGCTAGGTTTCAAAATTCGTAATTTTCTGAATCAATATGTGAGCGTGGCGAAGTAAAACGCGTTTGACCAGTTTTAATTGATTTTAATCGACCTGAAAATGGCCATTTTTTAAATAATCTCAGAATTCGACGAAATTAGTTTTGTTAGGACCGTATCGTCAATACGAAGCTAGAAAATATTTTTTGGGAATTTTTGGTTTCAGTATGTGACCCCGGTAATTTGAAATGCACGTTTGAATTGAATATATATATATAGATTTATATTTTAATTTCAATCAAAGCTGATCGAAACAGTCGAACTGGCTCACGAAACATATCCCATTATGTTCGGAATTGGGGTAATTAGCTAGGGGCGACAGTCATTGGGCTTGATTTGGGGTTCGAGTTAAAAGTCAACTTCTAGGAAGAAAATAATAATTTTTAATTATTAAATATAATATTTATACAGCCCCCTTCCCTCTTCTCTCTCGTCGTTCATTAAATAAAATAAAATAAAAAAAAAACGAAAAGAGGAAGCGCCTCCGATCGGAGGAGCTCGACGCCACTCCCCCATCGGGCGCCGCCGCGCCTCAGCGTCGGCTGACCCCTCCCTGCGCCGCCTGCACCCATCGCTGGCCCCCCTGCATCTCGACCGTCTCCCCAAACCCTCCCCAAATCGAACCGCACAACCCCACCTCGCCTGAAAAGCCGCCGCCGATGACAGAACCGCCATACCCGCCCACCTCCAGCCTCCCCTCCGACGATAAATGCCTCCTCTCAGTCAACGATAAAGAAAGTGAGTCTTTTGCCTTTTATATATTGATTTTTATTCATGTATAAAGTATATTTTTGTTCTTGCATATAACAAGGTGATTTTTACAAATAAAAATGGGATTTTTATAACCAAAAATATGATTTTTATTTATATTTTTAACATAATAAGATTGGATCATTATTTGTGTGAACAATAACAACATAGAGATTAGATTTGTTAATGCGGAAAGCTTCGATTTTTATACACATAAAGATTTGACTTTTAATTTATGAAAGATGAGAAAAGATGTAATTTTTCTTAGTAGAAAGGCGATATTTTTCTTAGTAGAAAGGCGATATTTTTATATGATGTAGATATTAAAAATACGATTTTTATATTATATAGATGGTAAAAATTTGATCTTTATATATGTAGCGAAATAAAAATTTGATTTTTATTATATATATGTTGAAATAAAAATGTGATTTTTATAGCGATGATATAAAAATTCGATCTTTATATATGAAGTAGAAATATAAAAATATAATTTTTATATATAATGAAGCGTTGTAAAAATATACATGAAGTAGAAATAGAAATATGAATTTTATTTATTGAAATGAAGTGATAAAAATATAATTTTTATTATGAACAACGGGACAAGGACTGCATTAGAATTTCAAACAGATCCAGACGGTTTAGCAGTTCAAAAGTAAAGCTCGGCGGAATGGAACCCTCTGTGAGAACTTCTTACCTTTAACTCTAATTTTCTAGTTAAAATATATACTAGGATGCAGACGGTGTTTAGCAGCACCCGACACCTGTCGTCCACAGACCATGGACGGCTTGTTTGTTTGATTGATTTTGATGTGTAGTTGATTGTGTGATGTGATATGAAATAAAATATTTATATAGTTAAAAATATTTTGTAGTTAAAAATATAATTTTTAACGTGTATATAAAATGAAATATACATTTATGAACAAATCGAACGATTTGTTTATATACACACATTTGACTGATATTGATTCGGATGATAAATTTTACACATCGCCCAACTGCACAAATAAAATTTGTGTTTGATTGTTTGAAACCCCACACGGGTATTGGGATGATATATGACATACACTAGTCCCAATAATTAGCTGTATGTCGATCGCTTGATTGACAGGCTGTTATAAGCGTTAAATATTTATATTTGATGCTTATACAGTGTAGAACGCACTTTGGATGATGGTTGATTGTTTATCGTCACTGTTGTATACATGAATTGGATGAAATCCATATAACTGAAATTATATGGTAATTGACTGTGTCTGATTCCAGTTCAAAATTATCGAATAATGTAAAATAATATTCATCGAATATTGAAATGTGAAGCCGTGTTAAGTAATTAAACGCCATTTCAAAGCGAACGGGAATTTTGTCGATTTTATAATGAATATTGAAAGTGATTTCAAAATCGAATATTTTGAATTGAATTCGAATTGAAATTGAATGGAATTGAATTCGAATTGAAATTGAATATAAATGAATTCGAATTGAAATTGAATTTCGAATTGAAATTGAATAGAAATGAATTCGAATTGAAATTGAATAGAATTGAATTCGAATTAAAATTGAATAGAATTGAATACGAATTGAAATTGAATAGAAATGAATTCGAATTGAAATTGAATAAATTTGAAATTCAAATCAAATTGAAATTGAACTGAAATTAAATTGAAAATGAACTGAAATTGAATTAAAATCGATTTGAATTGAAATCAATTTGAAATGAATTTAAAACGAATTTATAAGGAAAAATTCAATTTTGATTTGAATTTGGAATGGAAGTTGAAATTGTTTTTGAAACAAATTTAAAACGATTTATAAAATTCATTTTAAATGGAAATCGATGAAATATATATTATATATATAATATAATGGCCTGAATAGAACGCGCCGCGCCGCGGTAGTTCGTGAATTTCGACCATTGACTTCGAATTGATGTTGCGGGAGATCCGACCGTCGGATTCTCCTAAAACCAGAACCGTTGGGTTCGTATCGAAAAGAGCTTTCCAATGAATATAAGAAATTAGAAATCGACCGGTTGGATTTGGAATTATGTCCAAATCAAAATTTGGAAAAGGTCGTTGTAAGTGCAGTTCGATGGCGGTTTGTAGAAATCGACTGTACCGGCCTTGATAAAATTATCAAAAATAGCAATAATTTGTGTAAAATCATAATAAATGATTTGGAAAGAATTGGGATGAAAAATCCCGTGTTTGAAAAGATAAAAATGTATTTTTATCAAAATAAACTAGTTTTGAACTAGAATTATAATTCAATTATTTTTAAAAATAAATAAATTGGAATTGAAATGATTTTAAAAATAACCAGAACTTCCAATATATGAATTAGAATGGATTTGAATCGAGATTATTATCGGAATATTTCGAAGTTGGATTTGGGATTATACGGATGTTGTTATGGAGATTTGAAAGATATATTTTATTTCGGTATTTCCAAAGCGATATTTGTTGGTTTCGGAATTTGATATTGAATATAAGCCGATATATTTTCTATTCAGAGCATTGTATTTAATATCAAATGAGATTTGGGTTTGTCATGAATGGTGTCTTCATTAACAGTGTTCTCGAACCCAGTTGAGAAAAGATTAAATCTTTTTATTTAGATTTAATAAAGTATACCAATTAATTAATATATTTAATTGGAGTTGAATTAGAATTGATTTTTGGGTTTATCGTGAACGGTGTTTTAAATAACACTTGTTCTTTAACCCGATTATAAATGGAATGTGAATTGGGTTTATTGTGAACTGTGTTTTTAATGACATTCGTTCTTTAACTCGATTTACAGTGAAATGTGATTTGGAATTTATAAATCTTATTATAAAGATTTAACAGGAATTTTCCAAAGTAAAGTTTTCCAATTTAATATATTTAATTGGAATTGAATTGTAATTGGTCTTTGGGTTTATCGTGAACGGTGTTTTAAATAACACTGGTTCTTTAACCCGATTAACAATGGAGTTAAGGAAATCAGAAATTAACTGGAGATTAGTTAAGTTGAATGGTTTCCTGGGTATTGATATTATGTTGGTTTCAGCCTTCGGGGTTAATACGGGATTATTCACTTGCTAATTTACGGTTAGAGGCTGATAGAATGGATTGTGATTTTGGGTTTATCGTGAACCGTGTTTTAACCGACATTGGTTCTTTAACCCAGTTAAAGACAGGATATAGTTTGAAATGACATCCAAAGGAAGATTAAAGAATAAATTTCAAATAATTTATCTCTGATAAAATTAATGGGAACCTTTCCCAAAAGATGTGAATATTTAAATAAAAGAATATTCAGAATTGGAATGAGGTGTATGTTGTGTTTTCTAGCACTTGTTTATTATATACGCAAGTTATTCGGAAAGGCCGGGTCTATACCCATTCTGAATAACTGTACGATAAGTCGAAGATGAAGACGGTGGTTGAAGACCAGAGGTCTTCACATCGTTTGGATGATTATTGACGATCCTGATTGGGCTGTACACCCAAGAGGAGGGAAATAGTTGGTGGTCGTCCAGACGTATTTGGAGATCAATGGATATGCGAGGTATATAGTGCCTCCGGTTTCGTTCAGACCCAGAACGAATTTATAAATGGATTATGTGTCTGACATTGGATTTTATTCTGTGTTGATTGATTTCTGCTAAATATATATCTGTTTGGCGACGGAGAATTTATTCTCTTGCTTAACTCCCTTCTCTAAGACGTACGAGCTCAAAGGTTATATATCGATAGATATCAATCGCACGGCATGAATTGCCTGTGTGGCATGCTGAGATGCAGTGATCAAGGCTTCTGTTGCAAAGAAGAGTCTTGTGGTTGATGATCAAAGCACGGCCAATGTGGCGTAGCTTTGTGTATAACATGAATTCGCGAGCCTCACACCTCGGTATGAGTCAAAAACGGGATAGTGACTGCAGGGGGAGCACGACGTTTCTTTCTAGCTTTGGTGGTGTCAGTGACTTACCAGCCCTGACATTTATATTATTTTCACCTATGTGGTTGTTGGATGCGAGGCGCCTCGATTATAGGTCTGTAAGGATCGGGAAACGTGTGTTCAGGAATAATTAATCCTCAAACGTAAGAGAGGACCGGCCCTGAAGATCCAAGGGTTGCCCAGAGTGTGTAGTCCTGAGGCATTTGCTAGAGTGTCTCGAAGCAGAGAGGAGCTTGCCCCTTGCCTCGACTCATGACGGAAATCCAATTTCCAATACGAAATTTTTCGGTTTTATTTGTAGAGCCTAGTATGGCGACATGATAGATGGTACCCATGTAGTATAAGATTGATATTTATGATTGAAATTGTTTTAACACTATACACTTATAATAGTATCAAATGATTTATTTTAAACGTATCAAGCATGTTTGGCTATTATAAGGGAAAACCCTATCCTCCGGCTTGCGTTGCATTGTGTGATGGGACCTGGCTCTTATAATAGCTTCATTTTTCGAAAAAGCATTGCGCTGTTTATTGATAAGCACTAGTATTCTTGGGAGGAAACCCGTTCCGTGTTATACGGCGTGGTCCCTTGAATTACTCTTTTAAAGTCAAATTAATAACTGTTTTAGTCCTCACACCAGTACATGACTGACTTGGAGTTTATTGTTTTAACCTAAAATCTAGGTGCCCCTATTTTCGATGCGGGCAGCTAGTAGTTTTGGTCTTGCAGATTTATATTCATAGGATCCTGATTTACAGCTAGAACGATGCTCGGAAAGCTCTGTATCCGTGTATTACTTTCAGTTGTGTTTTGTATTGTTTTTCCACTGCTATGTAATTTATTGTAATCTCTGATATTTATCGAATGTATAATATTCATTTATACTCTGTATATTCTTGTATCTGATGGAATTGTTGTAATAAGAAATGAAATGTTCTTTTGTTTGTGTTCTGATTCGTCTTGTCCTCAATTCTATCTGTGTTTTCCTTCACGGGGAAGTTCGGGCCGTCTCAGTTTGGTATGAGAGCTCTGGTTTACAGAGCTCGAGAACAAGACACATTAGAACCATATGAAAGAATTCATCAGAGATTGGATTAATAATATCCAATAGGAATGACTCGTTAGAGATGGGATCAGTAGTATCCTAGTACGAGTGTGAAGAGTATATTTTTAAAATGAAAAACAATTTTGTTTTGAAAATTTAAACCTTATTCAACGTATTTGAATATTTATTTATTTTGAATTTGGACAATCCAATATAAAACGATTTTGCATATACGCATCATGAACGTATGTTCGAAGTTTTAATATGTTGGATAGATATAGAATCACACTCTAGTTGCCCGGGGATAATTCTGGTAATGGGGCACCATCGCCAGTATTTATTTTCGAATAACGAAAGTGAGATTTCTATATATTTCCATTAGACTGGTGTGAGAACCAAAATATAGTTAGAATACATTGTTGTGAATTGGCACCAAAAATGTGATTTTTGTATATATATCAAAATTATGAGTTTGCAACGTTAATTCACTAATTGATTGATGGTTGTGTTGTGTGATTATTCATTTAAACCATTATGTGAATGAATGGTGAATTTAGGCCAAATTGAACCAAATATTGAACTGTACTGAAATTTGTTTGGAATTGCATGCATGTACATATATATGTGTGAACAGGTCATTGCAAGGAGGCTAGAGAAGAGGAATAAAATTGTTTGCCCGACAAATAGGTACATGTTTATTGAATTTCTTGGGTTTTGGATGATTTTATGAGCCGATTGGCTTTTTCATTTTCTTTTGGATTGAAGAAGGCCATGGGAGGCTATATGAAACATCCTGAAGTCCCCGGTGCAGGGGAGGTTATGGCGAAATTTTTCGAAAATTTAGGGTGTTAGCCAAATTTTTTGAAAAAATTGAAATTTTTTAAAAAACTGAAAAGTTGAAGAACTTAAGCCGTAATGAAAATAATGGAAGTTGAGTTGATTAGTTAAACAACTTTTGGCTTCGTTCCTTTTCGGGGACGAAAAGTTTTAAGTGGGGGAGATTGTAACAACCCGGAAATTCTGAGCCAATTAAAATTTTTTATTTTGGCAATTTTAATGAATTTTGAATATTGAAAATGAATTATTTTAAATAATATCGATGAAAAATTTATTTTTGATAGAATTAGAACGTATATATTTATTTGAATCGTCGTTAGAATATAATTATTTTATTTTAATTATAAAAGGAATTGAAAATGGCGCGGTAGTTCTATAATTCGATTTCAAAGTTCAAATGAATGTACAGGATTCAAAATAAACCGGATTTTAGCGAAACCAAAAATAATAGAATCTAATTGAGAATATCTTTCCAACGAATCTGAAAAATCGAAATTTCATAGCAGGAATCAAAAGATACATCCACTTGAAAATTCGGAATAGTTGTTATGGAATTATGGCCCTTAAAAATGGAAATTTTGCAAACGACTTCGGTTTTCGACGAAACCACTTTTGTTGGATCCGGGAGGTCAAGTTATTGCTAGGTTTCAAAATTCGTAATTTTCTGAATCAATATGTGAGCATGGCGAAGTAAAACGTGTTCGACCAGTTTTAGATGATTTTAATCGACCTGAAAATGGTCATTTTTCAAACAATCTCAGAATTCGACGAAATTAGTTTTGTTAGGAACGTATCGTCAATACGAAGCTAGAAATATTTTTCGGGAATTTTCGGTGTCAGTATGTGACCCTGGTAATTTGAAATGCATGTTTGAATTGAATATATATAGATTTATATTTTAATTTCAATCAAAGCTGATCAAAACAGTTGAACTGGCTTACGAAACATATCCCACTATGTTCGGAATTAGGGTAATTAGCTAGGGTTGACAGTCGTTGGGCTTGATTTGGGGTTCGAGTTAAAAGTCAACTTCTAGGAAGAAAATAATAATTTTTAATTATTAAATATAATATTTATATAGCCCCCTTCCCTCTTCTCTCTCGTCGTTCATTAAATAAAAAAAATAAAAAAAGAGGAAGAGCCTCCGATCGGAGGAGCTCGACGCCACCCCCCCTTCGGGCGCCGCCACGCCTCAGCGCCGGCAGACCCCTCCCCACGCCGCCTGCACCCATCGCTGGCCCCCCCTGCATCTCGACCGTCGAAACCCCCCAAACCCTCCTCAAATCGAACCGCACAACCCCACCTCGCCTGAAAAGCCGACGCCGATGACAGAACCGCCATCTCCGCCTACCTCCAGCCTCCCCTTCGACGGTGAATGCCTCCTCTCAATCAACGATAAAGAAATTGAGTCTTTTGCCTTTTATATATTGATTTTTATTCATGTATAAAGTATATTTTTGTTCTTGCATATAACAAGGTGATTTTTACAAATAAAAATGGGAATTTTACAACCAAAAATATGATTTTTATTTATATTTTTAACATATAATGATTGGATCTTTATTAGTGTGAACAATAACAACATAGAGATTAGATTTATTAATGCGGAAAGCTTCGATTTTTATACACATAAAGATTTGACTTTTAATTTATGAAAGATGAGAAAAGATGTAATTTTTCTTAGTAGAAAGGCGATATTTTTCTTAGTAGAAAGGCGATATTTTTATATGATGTAGACATTAAAAATACGATTTTTATATTATATAGATGGTAAAAATTTGATCTTTATATATGTAGCTAAATAAAAATTTGATTTTTATTATATATATGTTGAAATAAAAATGTGATTTTTATAGCGATGATATAAAAATTCGATCTTTATATATGAAGTAGAAATATAAAAATATAATTTTTATATAGAATGAAGCGTCGTAAAAGTATACATGAAGTAGAAATAGAAATATGAATTTTATTTATTGAAATGAAGTGTTAAAAATATAATTTCTATTATGAATAGCGGGACAAGGACTGCATTAGAATTTCAAACAGATCTAGACGGTTCAGCAGTTCAAAAGTAAAGCACGGCGGAGTGGAACCCTCTGTGAGAACTTCTCACCTTTAACTCTAATTTTCTGGTTAAAATATGTACTAGGATGCATACGGTGTTTAGCAGCACCCGACACCCGTCGTCCACAGACCATGGACGACTTGTTAATTTGATTGATTTTTATGTGTAGTTGATTGTGTGATGTGATATGAAATAAAATATCTATATAGTTAAAAATATTTTATAGTTAAAAATATATTTTTTAACGTGTATATAAAATGAAATATATATTTATGAACAAATCGAACAATTTGTTTATATACACACATTTGACTGATATTGATTGGAATGATAAATTTTACACATCGCCCAACTGCACAAATAAAATCTGTGTTTGATTGTTTGAAACCCCACACGGGTATTGGGATGATATATGACATACACTAGTCCCAATAATTAGCTGTATGTCGATCGATTGATTGACAGGCTGTTATAAGCGTTAAATATTTATATTTGATGCTTATACAGTGTAGAACGGACTTTGGATGATGGTTGATTGTTTATCGTCACTGTTGTATACATGAATTGGATGAAATCCATATAACTGAAATTATATGGTAATTGAGTGTGTCTGATTCCAGTTCAAAATTATCGAATAATGTAAAATAATATTCATTGAATATTGAAATGTGAAGCCGTGTTAAGTAATTAAACGCCATATCAAAGCGAACGGGAATTTTGTCGATTTTATAATGAATATTGAAAGTGATTTCAAAATCGAACATTTTGAATTGAATTCGAATTGAAATTGAATAGAAATGAATTCGAATTGAAATTGAATAGAAACGAATTCGAATTGAAATTGAATAGAACTGAATTCGAATTGAAATTGTATAAATTTCAAATTTAAATCGAATTGAAATTGAACAGAAATTTAATTGAAAAAGAACTGAAATTGAATTAAAATCGATTTGAATTGAAATCAATTTGAAATGAATTTAAAACGAATTTATAAAGAAAAATTCAATTATGATTTGAATTTGAAATGGAAGTTGAAATTGTTTTTGAAACGAATTGTAAAATTCGTTTTAAATGGAAATCGATGAAATATATATTATATATATTATATAATGGCCTGAATAGAACGTGCCGCGCCGCGGTAGTTCGTGAATTTCGACCATTGACTTCAAATTGGCGTTGTGGGAGATCCGACCGTCGGATTCTCCTAAAACCGGAAACGTTGGGTTCATATCGAAAAGAGCTTTCCAATGAATATAAGAAATTAGAAATCGAACGGTTGGATTTGGAATTATGACCAAATCAAAATTTGGAAAAGGTCGTTGTAAGTGCAGTTCGATGGCGGTTTGTAGAAATCGACTGTACCGGCCTTGATAAAATTAACCAAAATAGCAATAATTTGTGTAAAATCATAATAAATGATTTGGAAAGAATTGGGATGAAAAATCCCATGTTTGAAAAGATAAAAATGTATTTTTATCAAAATAAACTAGTTTTGAACTAGAATTATAATTCAATTATTTTTAAAAATAAATAAATTGGATTTGAAATGGTTTTAAAAATAACCAGAACTTCCAATATATGAATTGGAATGGATTTGAATCGAGATTATTATCGGAATATTTCGATGTTGGATTTGGGATTATACAGATGTTGTTATGGAGATTTGGAAGATATATTTTATATCGGTATTTCCAAAGCGATATTTGTTGGTTTCAGAATTTGATATTGAATATAAGCCGATATATTTTCTATTCAGAGCCTTGTATTTAATATCAAATGAGATTTGGGTTTGTCGTGAATGGTGTCTTCATTAACACTGTTCTTGAACCCAGTTGAGAAAAGATTAAATCTTTTTATTTATATTTAATGAAGTATACCAATTAATTAATATATTTAATTGGAGTTGAATTAGAATTGATTTTTGGATTTATCGCGAACGGTGTTTTGAATAACACTTGTTCTTTAACCCGATTATAAATGGAATGTGAATTGGGTCTATTGTGAACTGTGTTTTTAATGACATTCGTTCTTTAACTCGATTTACAGTGAAATGCGATTTGGAATTTATAAATCTTTTTATAAATATTTAACAAGAATTTTCCAAAGTAAAGTTTTCCAATTTAATATATTTAATTGGAATTGAATTGTAATTGGTCTTTGGGTTTATCGTGAACGGTGTTTTAAATAACACTGGTTCTTTAACCCGATTAACAATGGAGTTAAAGAAATCAGAAATTAACTGGAGATTAGTTAAGTTGAATGGTTTCCTGGGTATTGATCTGATGTTGGTTTCGGCCTTAGGGGTTAATACTTAGGGGATTATTTACTTGCTAATTTACGGTTAGAGGCTGATGGAATGGAATGTGATTTTGGGTTTATCGTGAACCGTGTTTTAAACGACATTGGTTTTTTAACCCAGTTAAAGACAGGATATAGTTTGAAATGACATCCAAAGGAAGATTAAAGAATAAATTTCAAAGAATTTATCTTTGATATAATTAATGGCAACCTTTCCCAAAAGATGTGAATATTTAAATAAAAGAATATTCAGAATTGGAATGAGGCGTATGTTGTGTTTTCTAGCACTTGTTTATTATATACGCGAGTTATTCGGAAAGGCCGGGTCTATACCCATTCTGAATAACTGTTTCGACGATAATTCGAAGATGAAGACGGTGGTTATAGACCAGAGGTCTTCACATCGTTTGGATGATTATTGACGATCCTGATTGGGCTGTACACCCAAGAGGAGGGAAATAGTTGGTGGTCGTCCAGACGTATTTGGAGATCAATGGATATGCGAGGTATATAGTGCCTCCGGTTTCGTTCAGACCCAGAACGAATTTATAAATGGATTGTGTGTATGACATTGGATTTTATTCTGTGTTGATTGATTTCTGTTGAATATATATCTATTTGGCGGCGGAGTATTTATTCTCTTGCTTAACGCCCTTCTCTGAGACGTATGAGCTCAGAGGTTATATATCGATAGATATCAATCGCATGGCATGAATTTCCTATGTGGCATGCTGAGATGCAGTGATCAAGGCTTCTGTTGCAAAGCAGAGTCTTGTGATTGATGATCAAAGCATGGCCAATGTGGCGTAGCTTTGTGTATAACGTGAATTCGCGAGCCTCACACCTCGGTATGAGTCAAAAACGGGATAGTGACTGCTGGGAGATCACGACGTTTCTTTCTAGCTTTGGTGGTGTCAGTGAGTTACCAGCCCTGACATTTATATTATTTTCACCTACGTGGTTGTTGGATGTGAGGCGCCTCGATTATAGGTCTGTAAGGACCGGGAAACGTGTGTTCAGGAATAATTAATCCTCAAACGTAAGAGAGGACCGGCCCTAAAGATCCAAGGGTTGCCCAGAGTGTGTAGTCTTGAGGCATTTGCTAGAGTGTCTCGAAGTGGAGAGGAGCTTGCCCCTTTCCTCGACTCATGACGGAAATCCAATTTCCAATATGAGATATTTCGGTTTTATTTGTAGAGCCTAGTATGACGACATGATAGATGGTACCCATGACGCCTAGGATTGATATTTATTATTGAAATTGTTTTAGCACTATACACTTATAATAGTATCAAATGATTTATTTTAAACGTATCAAGCATGTTTGGCTATTATAAGGGAAACCCTATCCTCCAGCTTGCGTTGCATTGTGTGATGGGACCTGGGTCTTATAATAGCTTCATTTTTCAAAAAAGCATTGCGCTGTTTATTGATAAGCACTAGTATTCTTGGGAGGAAACCCGTTCCGTGTTATACGGCGTGGTCCCTTGAATTACTCTTTTAAAGTCAAATTAATAACTGTTTTAGTTCTCACACCTATCACATGACTGACCTGGAGTTTATTGTTTTAACCTAAACTCTGGGTGCCCCTATTTTCGACACGGGCAGCTAGTAGTTTTAGTCTTGCAGATTTATATTCACAGGATCCTGATTTACAGCTGGAACGATGCTCGGAAAGCTCTGTATCTGTGTATTACTTTCAGTTGTGTTTTGTATTGTTTTTCCACTGCTATGTAATTTATTGTAATCTCTGATATTTATCGAATGTATAATATTCATTTATACTCTGTATATTCTTGTATCTGATGGAATTGTTGTAATAAGCAATGAAATGTTCTTTTGTTTGTGTTCTGATTTGTCTTGTCCTCAACTCTATCCGTGTTTTCCTTCACGGGGAAGTTCGGGTCGTCTCACCTACTGTTAGTTCACAACATTGAAGCGGCCTATCATAATTTTAAATGCTTCGTGTCATAACCATTTTACAATGTGGTTCTCTCTCTTTCCCTTTTCTACTATTCTCTTTATTCAGATCTGTAGATCTAAGAAAAAAGGAGATTGCCACTTCCCTTTCAGATTTAATAACAACTACCTGATATATGAATCGAACTCCCTCTCTCTCCAAGAACATCACCGCCGGCAACCGCTGTAGCTCGTCGTGCACCGATCCCACCAGTGCTGAAGCCGCTTTCCTTTGTTTACCTTACTAATGCCTCCGATCCTACCGCCTATGCCTCGCTACTGCATCGTCCGCAACAGTCATGGACTTCTCCACCATCCAATGTCGCGAGAATCGTAAGTTTTGCTTACAATTATACTTGTTTCAAGCTTGCTACTTTTGTTTCTATAAATATAAATTGGCTTTGGGTTGGCTTGCTACTGTTTCTGCCTTTGTGGGTTGATATGCTACTACATTTTGGGCACTGTTATGATCCATTACTCATACATGTTGCATTATTGGTATCATCCTGTTGAACCTGTATATCCTAATGTTTTAAATCTATGCATTTGGATACTAACCACACATATCCATTTATTGTCATGCGCTCAATTTGTCTAAATGTCTTACTGATATAATGTATTCACGCATGGTTGAGAGTACATTGGTTATAATTATGTCCTTTTAAAAAATAAATCTAAAATTAGTACTTGTATGCTACTGCCTAATTTAAGGTTTGGGCTGCATCCGTTACCATGCACAATTTGTTGAAAGAAAATGGGAATTGATTAATATATTTGGTTCTGTTAATTCGTGTATGCACTTGTTACCTGTTGAGAAGTCTGCCCATTTATTTCCTTCAAACGTGTAGGTTGCGCATGTATTGTTGCAAATGAGTGATGAGCTAGTGTGTCCACTTATTCAAATGTATATGCATGCTAATTTTGTCGCTCCCACCTGTGCATGCTTTAAACGCGACTTGGGTTGCATAGGTTCTTGCTTTTCATTACTTCACCAAAACTGCTATGTATAGAGACCGGAATGTTTACACATATATGAGCTGTTATTTCAATATGCTTGATTTCATACAAGTATTTGGCAGTATTTTCACGAATCGTTATGCTCAAAATTTATTAATATAGTAGGGATTAAACAATTACATTTATGTGTTTTCCGAAGTGACTTACTTGAAATAAGTTTAATCTTGACTCGGGTGTTTTATGTTTTTGCATGGAACGCTTGGGTCAGGCCCAAGTGTTTCAGTTCTTAAAGTTTTCCACTCACAACAAGGAGAGACACGTTTAAGACGCTCGCACGCGCTAAGCTCGACAAAAGTAAAAATTATTCATTTAAATCCATGTATGAAATCTATGTATACATTATTGTTTCTTCGTTGTACAAATATTGTAAAACTTTGATACTTGATGAAATTTTATTCCGTTGAGAGATATTATTCTGTGTCTGTGATTTTTGATTATGTGATTTATTCCATTTACCTCAGAAGCTAATAACAATCTGTCATTTTGAACGGTTCGAGCTGACATGTTTTACCGATTTGGTGTGGTCAAAATGGCGGGTCATTACAAGTAATTAGCATTCGAGCAATATATTATAATGTTATGTTATTAATCCAGAAGGATGAATAAAATAGCAACTTACTAATTACATGTTGTCCTTTTGACTCTGAAATCAAAAGGGCTGGTGAAGAAAAAATATTCCTACCATTATAAAATCATTTGTTAATTTAGTTATAAAAGATCACAATCTAGTAACTATTTGGGCAGTCATCCAACAATTGTTATTAATGTACAGGTTATACATTTGACCTAAATGATTTAAATTAACATTTCTAATACAAATACTGATCGTAATAACAACTAATTAGGGGAACAGAAATGAAAGTAAATATATTTACCTAGGGAAAGATTTATATTCCATTGTTAGTGCCAACAACATCACAATCACTGAAAGTTGTAATAGACAAAAAAAAACTTATTAGTTAAAGTAATGGAAATGCACAACCTGTATAAATGAGTTGAAACTTAATGTTTGTTGGAAATAAACGGAAACATGTCATTTGTTAACAATCATAATACTAAAGAGTATTTATCTATGATATATATTTTGCCTTAGTTATCCAAATTCTAACTACGTAAATACAAATCTATCTGGTGGATCTGATTGAAGAAGGTGGATTTATAAGATTCTCTTCTTTTAGTTCACCTAAATACAGACTCATCTATATGGTGTATCTGAGATGTATTCATCTACCCAGTAACTGAAAAAAATTCAACACAATAAAAACACTAACGGATTTATAAGATTCTCTTCTTTTAGTTCACCTAAACCAGCAACTCGTAAAAGATATTTAGTAAAAATAAGTTAGTATATCTTTTGTAACTGAGATTCTTAAACATTCATAAGTTGACTAAAAAAAACAATTAAATCTGAATGAAGAAGGTGGAATTTAATCATGAAATAGAAAGCAAAAAACAAAAATAATACTAATGCATAAGACTTTTACTGATGATGTCATCGGCGAGGCAGAAGACTGTTCATCTAGTGGATGTGGAGGTGCAGCAGATCTGAGTGAAAGCAGAAATGCAACAGCATGTTGAATCTGATTCTAGAGGGTGGAAGTTAAAAATGAAATAGAAAGCAGAATAAAAAATAAGACTAATGCATAAGAGTCTTACTGACGATGTCTTCGGTGAGGCGGAAACTGAACAACAGGTCGAATCTGGTAGAAGAAGGTGGAAATTAAACATGAAAGCAAAACAAATATAAAACTAATGTCTGAGACTTTTACCGTTGTCGAGGCGAAAGATGGTTCGTATACTGCCAGATATGAGGAAATCGGTATTTCAAAGGCAGGTATAAGCGTGGATTGTGGGGATGGAGCAGTACGAAGGAAGCTACTTGATTTGATAAGGAGAAGGCACTAACTGCTGAACATGGAAGTAGTTAAGGGTCGAATCTGGTGAAGATTGAGCTAGAAGAGGACGGGAAGTGGGGAAGAAAGTAGGTGGAATTGGGGGAAAACATGAAGGATGCATTGAAAATTGAAAAGTGGAGGAAATAAAATGGAAAGTGCATGACGGTTTGACAAAACTGCAAAAACATTAGTGCCTTAGTGAGAAGCGGTGGGAGGGGAAAGATAGGTTTTACCCTTTAACGGTATTTCTTATGTATTACATTGCAAGGAGAAGAAAGGGTTTTATTGGAACTCCGAAAAAGCTTCACCACACCTAAAATATTTTCTTTATTAGTAGAGATTAGGTGTATACATGCTTTGGTTGGTTATTGGGTGCTTGTTAGTAAATAATTTGATGTGGTAAAAGATGATGAACCCTTAAGGTTTTGATCTTCATGTTAACCATACGTGAAGATGAAGTTTGTATAATAACTCAATTTTTTAAAAGTGCTTTTAAGTTTGATTTAAAACATGCACAAAACATGTTTGTTGAGATGTCTAAAAGAAATCTAAAGTGATCATATGATGAAATCTTCATGGATAAGTATTGAATTTAGTTCCTTAACACCCTTTGCTCTGATTCGTGTTGTATGGATGGCCTATTAAGGCAATGTTGTGGTTAATATATTGGTTTGGATGTTTGATTTGGTTGACCAATGGTTATGAATATTGTTTGGTTGTTAATTAATAAAATGGAACCCAATTATTACACCGACATATGATCTTAAATAACTAACGAGTTTAGTTACAACTCTTTAGACACATGACATCTTGTTTATGTTTATTGGATGTTTGTATATAACCAAATTCTCGAATATACAAGAGTTGAATGAGTCTCATTCCAGAAATTGGATTTATTTTAATAGTAAAACAATCAGGGAAAATAAAAGTTTGAATTTAAGTTCTAATACCTTTTTGGATATGAAATTTAGTAATAAAGTTGAACTTTTGCAAAAGAACGAACTGGGTTTGAAGAATTTATGGCTTGTCGACTTTTGAAATCAATAATAAATGATTTCGAGGGTCTTTGATAGGAAATATCAAGTTTTAAAGATTTATGAACCCTTTGGGGGAAAACCGGATTTGATATTTAACTGAACCTTTATTTAAATAGAAGGGTATTTAGACTTTTAATTAATAATCGAATCGTTAATAGTGATTAACTAGAGTTTCCAATGCTTAAATTTTAAATTGGAATTAAACAGAAACCAGATTGGTCATTGACTGAGATAAGTCTTTATAGATGATGACTTAGACTATTTGACGGATTTTAAAAGGCTATGTCGTTATCCTTCTTATAATGTTTGTTGGACATGGACGTTTATTTCTATTATAGACCAATGTGATTTCTATAAAGATTCCAATATAAAAGGAAATATGATTTCGGGTTTGTTGTGAATGATGTCTTCAATAACATTGTTCTTCGGCCCATGTAAAAGTAAGATATTTTTCCTAGTTAAGCGAATAAATTTTTTATCTATGAAGATGGATTGAAAGAGGAACGAACATGTTTCTACATGAAGCAAATGGCGAATAATCGATAAGTATTATTCGAAAGAGTTAACTTGGGTTTTGAAGTTAAGCAATCGCTTTAAGAATGGTTTGAATATTTAAAATTGAATAAGTTTTAATGGAAATTTAAATGATGAATATTCCGGAAGGGAATGAGATTCAGGGGATCCTGTATACCCATTGATTTTAAAGATGCGCTGGTTATTTGGAAAGACTAGGTTTTTACCCATTCCAAATAATTATACGACGTGATGTTGATGTCAATATATTGACGACGATGGTGGAAGACCCAGATTTCTTCACATCGGATGGATGGCCTGTTGATGCCATAGGTGATGGCCCATATGAGGTTAAAGTAGCGGCCAATCTGACTATACTTAAAGTGATTAGGTTTACAAGGACTTGCACTCCCAGGCGGGGATGTGGAACAAGTGCCTTCGATTTCATTCCTATTCCCGGAATGGACATGTTGATGGATTTAGTTTCTGACATTATATTTTATAAAATACAGACTAACATTTACTAAACATACTTCTTTTTGGTGTCGGGAATTATTTACCTTAGCTTAACACCCTTCTTTGAGATGTACGAGCTCAAAGCTTGTATGTTGGTGAATAGCTGTTTGTGTTTTAAGGAAGGATAGTGGGGCATGATAAGTGGAAATGATCAAGGCTTTTGTTGAAAAGCAGAGCCTTGTGGTAGAAGACCAAATCATGTCTTAAATGCGTAGCTTTGTGTATGACGCGACTTTGCAGGCCTCACAACTCGAATTGAGACGAAACATGATTATAGACCGTAGGGGTAGGGACTTAACGTTCCATCTAGTAAAAGGTAACACCATGGTATGGGGCCTAGGCAATTAATTATGTGGTTTGTTGGATGAGGCGCCTCGGACTAGGGCAATATACCAAGATGACAGTCTACGCACAGACTGAGGGACGTTATGTTCAGGCTGTTACTTTAATCCACGAAGTAGGGTAGACCAACTATGCCACTCTAAAGGAGGCAGACGGGATCCTGGAACCTAGCTAGGGGTTCCGAGTCGGATTGGATCCTTAGCCCAGGCTCATTGATGGAAATCCAACTTCCAATACGAAACCCTTTACGATTTTCGGTTGTATACCTATGTAGCCAACATAGTGGGATGGGGCACTATGCGAGCTAAGATTCATATGTTTTCTTTCGAAGGAGTTTTGCACACCAAAGACATCATAATAATATCAAATGTTTTTGTTTTGAACTATATCAAGCATATTTTTCGATTATAAGGCAAACCCCTATCCTCTGGTGTGCGCTTGGATTGTTTGATGGGACCTGGGGCTTATATTCGTTCATTTTTCTAAAGTCATGTTTACCAAATTGTTTAATGGTTGCTATGGTTGTGCACGTATCCTTAGGAGGAAACCCATTCCATGACATGCGGCGTGGTCCCGAGATACCTTATTCGAATTAAGGTTAGGTATAAGATTAGTAAATAAAGTTTCCTTATACCAGTCCCATGACTGAATCGTAGTTTGTTTTTCCCTTGTAAACTGCGGGTGCTCACAATTTCAACACAGGCATCCAGGTAATTTATTTTACAGTTATTTAGAGTAGGATTCCAGATTGAAGCGTAATGTTGTATCCAGAGCATTTAAGAGTCTTCCGCTGATGTAATTTTGTATTCCCGTTGTGCATTGTAATCAGTGTACTCTGATATATATTCTTGTACTCTGATGTAACGTTTTATGATGTTAATGAAAAGTCTTTTGTATTTTGTTCTGATGTTGTTGTATGCCCAAAGTTAACAATTTAAGGATTTCCGTCTTTTGGATTAGCCCTTGCATCTGATTCAGAGGGAGGGGTTTTTTGGGTCGTTACAGAGTGGTATTAGAGCTTTGGTTAATTCTAAAGCTCTGGGGTGCAACTCGTTAGAATAGAAAGAAAAGACTCATCAGAGGTAGGATTAGTAATATCCTATAAAAGAATACTCACTAGAGATAGGATCAATAGTATCCTAGAATGAGTGACTCATTAGAGACAGGGTTAGTAATGCCCTATAATGAGTTAACAGTATTACGACATCCTTCCTTTTCGAGGACGAAAAGTTTTTAAGTGGGGGTGAATGTAACAACCCAGATTTTATGTCAATCTAATATGTGATTTTAAATGAGTATGAAAGGATTATAAATGATTTGAATAAGATTTTTGAACCTAGAAGCAATTGAAAATAAGTTTTAAAGTTGAATTATGTGTTAATAAAATTACTGTTTTTTTTAGAATTGGTAATTAATAGATATCATTTGAAAACCGATAAAAACAAAATATTTTGGTCGCCTTAAAAATAGGCATTTTTCCAAAAGTCTCAGATTTCAAAAAATTTAATTTTTATGGATCCATTACGTCAAAATATAGTAGTGGGTGAAGTTTCAAGTCAATCTGTATCAGTATGTGTCTGTGCGATAGGAAAATGTGTCAAAAAGGGTGAAATTTGAACTGAAAATAACTTATTTTTGAAATTAACCTATCTATATGGGTGAATTAATCTTTGAAACCTTTTCCATTAAGTCCATAATAGGGGTAATTAGGTGGGTACACTTTTCGTTGGGTCCAATTTTGAGTTCTGGATATTAAGATAGGTGGAAAACACTATTTTGAATCGAATTTAAATTATTTGAAAATTCAAATTAATTCGAATATGAAATATTTATATATGTTATTGAAGAGCAAGAAAAATTGAACAATATAGTGGAAAAATATTTTAAATAATGTATCAATGAGAGAGTCAAAATAATGTCCGAATAGAGCCAAGAAAACATACTTGAGTTTTAGTACCTGCACAATCAGCAATTCGCGTAGTTTCTTTTATCATAAATAAACCCCCTCATCCTTATCCCTCCCCCATCCATCCTTATCCCCTCATTCATCTTCTCCTCCCCTTTCATCCTCAACCAGCAGTGGCAGCAACAATATCATGGAGAGAAAGAAGAAGAAAAAAGAGAAGAGAAAAAGAATGGGGATTCAAGCTAGGACGTCACGGGGTGAGGAAACTATACTTTAAAGGGTTTAATTATTGATTATATATATATATATATATATATATATATGTTTATGGGTTATTGGTGAGAAATTTAAAAGTAGGAAAAGGATAACCTATATGCACATAGGATGTTTGATGAAATGCCTAAATGAAAAATATTGAATAAATGGTAGGAAAATGATTGCTAATGGTTTCTAAGTAAATTCATGAAGTAGAAATAACATCTTAGTTAGGGTTAGGAATGAAACTCTTTTGTTTAGTTCAAAAAGTCTCACCTTTAAGGAGTATTATATGTATACATGCTTTGGTTCGTTGTTGGGGGTTTGTTAGTAAATAATTTGATGTGGTAAAAGATGATGAACCACTAAGGTTTTGATCTTCATGTGTAACCATACGTAAAGATGAAGTTTGTACGAGAAATCAATTTTTTAAAAGGGCTTTTAAGTTTGATTTAAAACATGCACACAACACGTTTGTTGATATGTCTCAAAGAAATCTAAAGTGCTTATATGATGAAATCTTCATGGATTAGGATTGAATTTAGTTCCTTAACACCCTTTTCTTTGATTGGTGTTGTATGGATTTCCTATTAAGGAAATGGTGTGGTTAACATATTGGTTTGGATGGTTGATTTGGTAGATCAATGGTTATGAATACCGTTTGGTTGTTAATTAATAAAATGGAACACAATTATTACACCGACATCTGATCTTAAATAACTAACGAGTTTAGTTACAACTTGTTAGACACATGATATCTTGTTTATGTTTATTCGATGTTTGTATATAACCAAATTCTCGGATATACAGGAGTTGTATGAGTCTCATTCCAGAAATTGGATCTTAAATGATTATTTAATAATAAAATAATCAAGGAAAATAAAACTTTTAATTAAATTTCTAATATCTTTTTGGATACGAAATTTAGTAATAACTATGAACTTTTGCAAAAGAACGAACTGGGTTTGAAGAAGTTAAGAACAATTTATGGCTTGTCGACTTTTGAAATCAATAATAAATGATTTCAAAGGTTTTTGAAAGAAACTATCAAGTTTTGAAGATTTATGAACCCTTTGGGGGAAACCGGATTTGATATTTAGCTGAACCTTTATTTAAATATAAGGGTATTTAGACTTTTAATTAATAATCGAATCGTTAATAGTGATTAACTAGAGTTTCCAATGGTTAAATTTTAAATTGAATTAAATAGAAACCAGATTGGTCATTGAATGAGATAAGTATCTATAGATGATGACTTAGATTATTTGAGGGATTTTAAAAGGCTATGCCGTTATCCCGCTTATAGTGTTTGTTAGATATGGAGGTTTATTTCAATTATAAACCAATGTGATTTCTGTAGAGATTCCAATATAAAAGGAAACATGATTTTGGGTTTGTTGTGATGATGCCTTCAATAACATTGTTCTTCGGCCCATGTAAAAGTAAGATAATTTTCCTAGTTATGCGAATAAAAATCTTTATCTATGAAGATGGTTTGAAAGAGAAACAAACATGTTTCTGCATGAAGCAAATGGAGAATGATCGATAAGGATTATTCGAAAGAGTTAACTTGGGATTTGAAGTTAAGCAATCGCTTAAAGAATGGTTTGAAGATTTAAAACTGAATAAGTTTTAATGGAAACTTAAATGATGAATATTCCGTAAGGGAATGAGATTCAGGGAATCCTGTATACCCATTGATTTTAAAGTTGCGCTAGTTATTTGGAAAGACTGGGTTTTTACCCATTCAGAATAATTATACGATGTGATGGTGTTATCAAGATATCGGAGACGATGGTGGAACACCCAGATTTCTTCACATTAGATGGATGGCATGTTGATGCCTTGGGTGACGGCCCATATGAGGTTAAAGTAGCGGCCAATCTGACCGTACTTGAAGTGATAAGGTTTGCAAGGACTTGCACTCCTATGCGGGAACGTGGAATCAAGTGCCTTCGGTTTTGTTCCTATTCCCGAAATGGACTTGTTGATGGATTTCATGTCTAACGCTATATTTCATAAAATACAGACTGACATTTACTAAACATACTTCTATTTGGTGTCGGGAATTATTTCCCTTAGCTTAACACGCTTCTTTGAGATATACGAGCTCAAATCTTGTATGTTGGTGAATAGCAGTTTGTGTTTTAAGGAAGGATATTGTGGCATGATAAGAGGAAATGATCAAGGCTTTTTTTGAAAAGCAGGGTCTTATGGTTGAAGACCAAATCATGGCTTAAATGCGTAGCTTTGTGTATGACGTGACTTCGCAGGCCTCAAAACCCGAAATGAGCAGAAACAGGATTATAGACCGTAAGGGTAGGGACTTAACGTTCCATCTAGCAAAAGGTAATGCCATGGTATGGAGCCCAGGCAATTACTTATGTAGTTAGTTGGATGAGGCGCCTCAGACTAGGTCAATATACCTAGATGACAGCCTACACACAGACCGAGGGACAATATGTTTTGGTAGTTACTTTAATCCACGAAATAGGGTGGACCGGCGCTGCTGCTCTGAAGGAGCCAGACGGGATCCTGGAACCTAGCTGGGGGTTTCGGATCGGATTGGGAAGATCCTTAGCCCAGGATCATTGATGGAAATCCAACTTCCAATACGAAACCCTTTACAATTTTCGGTTGTATACCTATGTAGCCAACATAGTAGGATGAGGCACTATGCGAGCTAAGATTCATAAGTTTACTTTCGAAGGAGTTTTGCACACCCTAGACATCATAATAATGTCAAATGTTTTTGTTTTGAACTATATCAAGCGTATTTTGCGATTATAAGGCAAACCCCTATCCTCTGGTGTGCGCTTGCATTGTGTTATGGGACCTGGGGCTTATAATCATTCATTTTTCTAAAGTCATGTTTTCCAAAATGTTTTATGGTTGTTATGGTTAGTTATGGTTGATATGGTTGTGCACGTATCCTTGGGAGGAAACCCGTTCCGCGACATGCGGAGTGGTCCCGAGATACCTTATTCGAATCCAGGTTAAGTATATGATTAGTAAAATAAAGTTTCCTCATACCAGTCCCATGACTGACTCGTAGTTTGTTTTTCCCTTGCAAACTATGGGTGCCCACAATTTCCACACGGGCGGGCGGGTAGTTTATTTTGTAGTTATTTAGAGTAGGATTCTGGGTTGAAGCGTAAAGTTGTGTCCAGAGCATTTGAGAGTCGTCCACTAATGTAATTTTGTATTCCCGTTGTGCATTGTGATCATTATACTCTGATATATATTCTTGTACTCTAATGTAACATTTTATGATGTTAATGAAAAGTCTTTTGTATTTTGTTCTGATGTTGTTGTATGCCCAAAGTTAACAATCCAAGGATTTTCGGCTTTTGGATCGGGCCTTGCGTCTGATTCAAAGGGCGGGGGGTTCTAGGTTGTTACAACTAACCTCCTCAAATACACCCGGATACTTACAGAAAATAGGTACACAATAAATATCAATATAGGGATCGAGGGCGTAAAGAAAACTCAACATGACTGACCTTCGCGGGTTGTAAGAAATTTCTATGGTCCTACCACAACATGTCATCAAATAAACGACCTTCTTCTCGAGTCAAATACAACCCTATATATGGCTAACCAATCCACCCCTAAGATCATCATATACCCCAAAAATCCAAACACATAGGCATTACAATCAAGCTCAACACCTAAAATCAAAATTTCAAAACCCCTACAAATCATGGATAGGAAAATCAGAGATAGAGATCAAAACTTTAATGGAGACTTTCCTCCCTCTATCTGGGACTCAACTAGTTTGTGTTGTCTCCGAGACATGCATCTGAGCTGGTGATGTAAAAAACCCTATCAAGTCCTAAGTGGACATGCCTTACTCAGATGTCCTGGCTTCCCACTATTAAAACACTTTCTTTTCAGCTTCCTGCAATCGCTAATGAGGTTTAATGGTATTTCAAATCCATGGCACTTGATCTTCGTCTTGATATGCCCCTTTCTAAGGATTCCCAACTTGTTTCTTCTTATCTTTCTTATTCTAAAATTTCTTTTCAGAACCAGAAAACTTAGAAGCTCTACCCTTATCATTCCTAATTACTTCTTTCTTATACTCATGCATCAATTACATCTCAATCAAAGCCTCAAATTTCGCTCCCATAGGAATGCGAGTCATCGCCAAACTTTAGAGAGGTTGATTTAACCCTCTCGCAAATCGAACAGCAGACCAGTGAGCGGTATTAACCAAATCCATGCTAAATCTAAATAACTCGTTGAACCGGTTGATGTATTCTTTTACCAACAAATCTCTTTTCTTCAAGCTTAATAATATATCCATTTACATCCCTTCCTCGGTAGAAGATAAAAACTTTCTCTTAAATTTATTCTTGAATCCGACCCAGTCCAAATTTCTCCTCTCATCCTCTATAGTCTCCTACTAGAACGAGGCTCCCTTCTTAAGTTTCCAAGCTGCAAATCAAACTCTCATCTTATCCTCAATTTCTAATAGCTTGAAAACTGCCTCGGTCTCTAATCCAAGTGCGTTCCTCCACAAACGTCTCATTATGCAAAAAAGTCTTGCCGCTTTAGTTAGAGAAGTCCTTAAAAAGCATAGATAAATTCGCATCTACAGGTGGGTTGGGAGGAACCACCGTGGAGGATGCTGGAACCCACACATGTTATTGTCCCCCAGCAGGCACTATAGCTTCTAAATATCTACAGAATCAACCGGAAATAAGAACACCCTCAGGAAGATCAGGAAATAATAGCTTCTATTTTATTTTCAAAAATTAATCATGGATTTTGAAAAAATAAGTTTTTCTTTCAAAAAGTTTTCAATTTTTAAAACAAATTTTTAGTGATCTAGTAACCTTAGGTTCTGATACCATATGTAACACCCCACACACCTTGACGTTATCCAAACATAGAATCTCATTTAAAAATATGGGGCATTGTAGGTGTAAAGGCAAATAACATCACAGAGACTAAGATTTCACAAGACATAAAATAAATTCATAATGGAAGAAAATAGAAATTTACATTAAAAATAATAAAAATATCTTTATTATTTCATCTAAACCAAACCGTCTTAAAATACCATGTATGAAATCTCAATCATAGTAGAAATATCAGAGTGCAATAATAATAGTATCCTCAAATAGCCAAAAAGGTACAAGCAAATCGTGATAAGAAACAAACGAATACATCTCGGCAAAATTCTTCCAAGAAAAATTAGCTAAGTAGTCCAGGCTAAGCACTTCCTCCTTGAGAGCCTAGGTGGAAGAAAAGGAAAGTGGAAAAGGAGAAAATAGGCCAGGAAAAAATTCTGGTGAGTTGTACCGATTTCAAGCACGAATGAAAAGCGAAAGAAAATAGATAAAACAGTAGTTCTAGTGTCATAAAAGGGTAAGTGTATGTGCACAGCTAAAAGTGAAAAATAGAATAGGGATGACAAAAAGATGTAAGTGTCCTCATGAAAAAGATTCAATAATGACGACTGTTTTTCACTTCTACAAATTAGAAATGAAACAATAATTATGAAGAAGTTCCTAAGACTACCCAATCGATCGGCTACAATGAATCATGGATAACCTATATCCACTATGGTTTCGGGTTTATCAGGCCCTATCCCATCAGCCAAAAGACATAACATTTTCCATAGATGTCAAAGTGGCTTATGTTTCCAAATCAGTCCAGTGTGCGCACACACTCACCTACTGAAGCGCTCTCATGCCCTATAATTGGACCGACTTACATCCATAACGTAATATGGTGCGTGCCCTTGCCTCATACTGAGACCAAAAATAATAAACAGGTATGCTACATGGAAGGGTCCCAACAATTAATAGCTTGGCCAAATCCCAACCCTTGATTTGACCCCCACAAACAAATTCAATATATTTGGCGCCTAATTTACCCACAGACTATAAATTAATATGTTTATAATAAAGGTTGACAATAAGGAGTACTAGACTCATAATTTACTATGTACATATAAGGCCTAACCATGATAGCCGAGTTTAAGCTTATAATTTACCCATACATGTAAATTAATATGTTCATATTAAAGCTTGACAACAAGGAGTACCAGGATCATAATTTACCAACACATCAATTTGCACATATAAAGACTATTTGTCCTTCCCAAATAATCCAAGTCGTATTTCAAATAAATTACTTGTATTTTATTATGATTTCCAATTATCACAATTGTGTTATTTTTTTATTATAGTCGATTTCTGTAAAAATCTATCGAATAGGCATTTACATAGTTAGATTTGGCTCAATACAGTTATTTCTTTCTTAATTGCAGTTTCAGCATATTCAAATTAAGCCTTAATTTTGATTATTTCTATTCAATTAATTTTATTACCCAATCCAAATGCAGAATAAACGAAAAAGAAAATAACCCACTGCAAATATACAGGCATACAGGTTCAAGCCTATTTTCATCGCATTATGCCTTTTAGGCATATTTTGACATAACTGCAAAATCCAAAAAGTAGTGCAAAGGAAAGATAGATTTGATACAAAAGTCCATAAAAATCTAAATGAAATCGAAGAAATTAACAAAATAAATTCAAAAAGAGGAATAGAGACAACCGAATTCGAATCTAAGAACTATGAATAATTCAGGTATGAAACAAATACTACTACTATTTTATAGATTTAATCTTTAACTTATTAGAAATCTAGAAATCCTATAAATCACACTTAAGTTTGCAATTCCAATGGCCCCGATAGGAAATTCCCAAAATATATTAATAAACAGTACTCCGATTTGTGTGTAAACAAACTATATTTTATTTTAGAGAAGAAGGGCGTAGTGGAGGCATAGAAGTGAAGAAGGAAAATTACGGGGAATTGGGTAAGAGTACAGGTTTATTTATAGATAAGGTAGTGTGTCTTAGGGCTTTAGATAACTAGGTTTTTGATCCCATACGTTGGACAAAACAAAATCTCGAACCTTCCAACTCTCTCCTTTTTGTGCTCGGCACGAAATCGTGGTTGGTCGAACTACTTCGGTCAACCTACTTGGGGCCCGGGTCAGAACCAACTTGGACAGGGTCTTCCCAGTTATTACACTGATTAACCGTAAATAATTATTTTTATTCATTTGTTTTATTTTAAATTCTGATTTGAATTTCAAACTTCAATTGGCCATAACTTATTCGTTTTAAGTCTGTTTAACGCAAGAGAAACGTCTATCCGAACCCAAAAATCGTAACGGACCTAATGGCACAAACCCCCTTGCTCGTTCCTATTATGTTACAACTTATTCTTTAATTGATTAGTTTCTTAATTAATTATTATTTGTTAAGATTTGGGTTGTTACAATTGTTATGTAACGACGATCGGAACAAAGTCCCCCCTCCTTGCATGCATATGAGCTAGCACACAACTCCCATATAACAAAAGGAATCCCTGATGTTACTTGCCTACCAGCTCATATTTGGACACAATTCCTTCAATGTATTCCGTGATGTGGGACTATTATATCCAAACCATCATTCCTCCTTAAGAACATGCAAGGCAATCCTAATAGTCTCCCCCTTGACTTGCATCCTACGAGTATCTTTTGAGAGCATTGCCTTGCCCGCATGGCCCAGTCCGAACCTTCGGCTCTGATACCACTGTTATGTAACGACGGTCGAAACAAAGTTCCCCCTCCTTGCACGCATATAAGCTGGCACATAATTCCCATATAACAAAAGGAATCCTTGATGTTACGTGCCTACCAGCTTATATTTGTACACAATTCCTTCAATGTATTCCGTGATGTGGGACTATTGTATCCAAACCATCATTCCTCCTTAAGAACATGCGAGGAAATCCTAACAGCAATAAGTATCGATCCCTAAAAAAAGATACTGGTAAGGATCCCTTGATTATTTAATCCAAGGGAGTGATCCCTCCTAGAGCTTCTCATGTTTGTTGACTTTGTGATTCCATAGGTAATTTTGATAGTTTCCTTACTGTTTGAGAGATATAGAGTGATATTGAATGAAACTGAGTTATCTGGTAGTATGCCATGAAATACGCTGATCTAGAGCATGGTTGAAGGTTGATCCCTTACTTAGTGAGTTCTTAGATGCTGATCTACTATGCTCACTTGACTGAGGCCTCATGGTGCTATCTATGCTTGATGTTTGTACCTTTAGATCATCACTCTGACCAATTGCCTTGATAATTGCCTAGCCGCGCTTGCCCGGATTGTCTGAAAGGGCCAAGCGCAATTTTAGTTAACATTTGACCCTCGAAGTAAATTTTGTAGATAAAAAGATTTGCTTTATGTCAAGACCAACTTGGGTGGTTTGCAAGGAATCCATCATGCTTCCACAAATGGTCGTTATTCTTCCAGTGAGCCGTTTGAACAAAGCAACATGCCTTTTGTGATTCGCTGAGATATTTGGTCAATTCCTGGTAATGTAAATTTGAACTACAATCCGTTGTTAATCTACTTTGCTTGACCATTAAGCTTTGTTTTAATTATCATATTTTAACAATCTGGATTACACTTCCCTTTGGATTTCACAGGTAGACATCTAACCTTTATCATGCCAAAGATTTAGATGCTAGTAATTGGCTACTAAATATACATGAATGTAAATATTTTTTGCTCGAATTGAGTCTTGCAAACATTCATAAGCATGTACGTAATGTTGCATAGTGCACCATGGTACATTTATATGAAGTAAATTAACGAATTTGTGTGTATAGGTATATACATGAATGCGTTTACATGCGCATATACACACACACACACACACACACACACACACATATATATATATATATAAAGAGACTAGGTTTGGTGTCGATCCTTTTTGTAGAGGGATTAGTATCAATTTGTTAATTAGCAAATTTTTAGAGGCTTGAGAGATAGGGTACAACTTTATGTATACTCTCTCTGTCTCTCTCTCTCTCTCTTCTTTAAAGCCTCTACATTATTTCATATGAACCAACCTCTACTTATTTCCATGTAATATCTGAACCATTAGACGGACTGAATCCTCATGCTACTCCACCATCAACTCAGTCATTGATTCACTTTTCTTATCAATCCATCTCTCCCACGATGAAACTTAGCATACCACAGCTTTGCATGCAACTTGGTGGGATTCTCAAAATTAACTAGCGAGGAGGTTCGTGATGATGTAGGGGGATTAGAGGATGGAGGAAAAGCTAAGTGCTACAGGAAATATTAGTGGAGAAACCTCCTTAGCCCTAGGTGGATGAAGGTAAGTGGAAAGATAGAGGAACGGGAGAAATTAGATCAGAGAAGAAGGGAAAAGGGGGAAAGGGAGATTTCTAGTGGAAGAAAATAAGAGAAAAAGGCAATGAGAAGAAGGAAAAAGAGGGATCAGTTCAGCTGCAGTGTATGTGAGTTATTAGATCGACAGAACGCAGGGATAGGCTTAGTCGATGATTAGATACAACCCCTGCCTTAGTAGATTTTACTTCCATTCGCATCAGAATGCAAGCTGCTGGATTGTAAACTTAATGAACTTGCATATGAACATAGATTTTTCACATAGTAACAAGGTATGTACCATAATCATTTGGATATATAAATGGAAACATAGAACTTTAAATGTTGATATCTGATCCTAAAGCTTGATGTAACTCCACAATCATGAACCTGAATTCTACTAAGATGGTCAGCAATGATAGTTGCTTTAGTTGAAATCTGAATCTCGTTATCACTTGTAGTCAAAATTCTGATTTGCATGTACGACACAACACATACTAAACTAGTTTACATTATGCATAAGGGGGTACAGATTAATTTCACTAACTGTAATGATTTGTCGAGTATTATAGCTGATGGAACTAAGATGCTCTGGTCGTAAAAGGCCATTAAAACTGAGAGAACTACTGGAACTATTGTGCACCATGATTTTGACATTGAGTTGAGTTCTACAACTGCTTCGGATAATCTCTTCCTAACTCATCGGCCTCAAATGTCACGACAAATTCGAGAGTCCCTTCAAGGGGTTGAAGAAACAATTATAGGACCGATTCATCCAGCTGCACATACATTAGAAGGAGTTGCAAACTCGGAAGACCCAATCAAATTCGTGCCATTAAGAATCGATGAGATGATGACAGAAGAATTTGCAACAAGATATCATCTGAAGAATTGTGATTTCATACACACAAAGATTGGGCACACATAGTCATAGAAGGGAATACTGCCTATAATAATATATGTGCTCGGTTGGATGCATCTTATCGTTCAACCTACTTAACCATGTGATTCTATGTAACATGAGATTGTCTCTAATCCAACCACATCTTAATATTTATACATTTAAACTTAGGACATATATGCTAATCCTAGAAAATACTATTTTATCAATGGGGGAATATATATGGATCATATAAAATTTCAACAATGGAAGAATGCACCATTTGTGGCTTTTTTGGAGGCTTTACCCAAGAGTCACGTCGTAATCAAGGCGTGGAAAAGCAGAATAATTTTATATATGACTAGCTCTATGTACAATGTCCTCTTGTTTTTGCAGGACGTTGGGTTAAAGGACGTTAGTGTCGTATTTACTTACTTGAATGTTCTTACCTTTATTGAACATTTTCATATTAATCAAATCTATAGTTCTCAACTAATATGATGTTTGAATTATTCTAGCAATTGTCTGAGGCCATTGACCAAGAGAATGTGAAAGTTGTGGTGACTTTGAAGGAAATAGATGTATTGTATCAGTATGGTAAAATTTCAGTTAATGATTGCCTCCTTTGTGCTTCTAATACATTAGACGACATTCACACGGTCAGTCGTAGTGGTGTGGAGATGAAGAGGAGGTCGTTGCCGAAGCAGCATGAAATAAGCAAAAATGAAGGTGGGGATGATAGCCACTTTATCATACCCTTGACAGTCAGACATTAATAGAAAGGGGTTTTGTTAGAATAAGGAAGTGAAAGGTTTTTAAGCATATGTCTTCTACTTTACTGCCGAAAAAGAGGCTTTCACCCTGTCAAGGAGTTGTTCAAAGTCCTTCTTGAGACCACAATGTTTGATTTCAAAATTGTTAATGTGAATTAATTCTTTATAAGCTCCGAAGGAGTAGATGTATCATCAAGCATCGAAGAAATCACCTTGTCTAGTGAAATATTAAAAGAAGGTCAACTGAAGAGGGAACGGACATAACAAATGTTGTGTGGCATGACAATTGTTTGCATTGCATTTCACTGATCACGAGTCCAGTTCATTGTTAGATAAAATGATAAAAGAAAGAAATTATCTTCGCTTTTAATGATATTTTTCGTCAACACCGGAGATAGGTCTAGAGAAGTGGACCTAAGGAAAAAATAAGATTATCCAGCTCCCACGAGCTTGAGTTAGTTCACTGATTCCTTAATATCAAGGTCTTGAGTCCGAAGATTAGTTACTTTTCCCTCAAGTGGTGAGTATCACACTTCTGCAACTCAAGGACCAACAGTTACTGTAACACCCCGTAATTTTGTTAACATTAAATAGGACAAATTAAAGAATAATTAATTTAATATTAAGAATTAAGGGAAACTGACTACGTCATTACGTCTATCTCGAAATTTTGGTCAGGATAGACACCTAGTTTGCGTAAAACGGATAACATATGAAGAAGTTACGGACGATAAAAAGTTGAAAATCAAAACCAGGTATAACTGGCGCACTTGCCAAGTGCGCCAAGGCAATTTTACACTGGCACACCTGTAAAGTGCACCTAGAATATTTTTTGGGTATTCGGGCCTCTTCCCAAGTGGGAGGCGACCCACGACCTGATTTTACCTTAAGGCTTATGTGGCAGTCGGTTCCAGAAGGTTCTGCGGTTATAAATACATAGTTATTTCACATATTTCTTCATTAGAAATCATGGCGGCCAAACTCTGCCGGAGTCTGAACTGAACTAGGGTCTTTCATCTTCTTCTATCAACTAAAGCATATTAAACTCTGAGATTCAAGCATAGACTTATCACCATCTTCTTTTCTATCATCTTAGCAATCCAATCACAGTGAGTTTCTAGATGCTTTTAGGTTTAGATAAATAAAAGTGAATTATGAAAGACTGTGATTTGGATACGTTAAGGTTATGTAATTAAAGACACCTGGTGGTATAAATAACCGGAGGAAATAATAAAGTTATGTAATTAAAGACACCGTTTAGGGTAAGCATAACTGGTAGAAATAAATAAGGCTATGTAATTAAAGACACCTAGTGGCATACATAATCAGTGAAAACCTAATGGGGGATACAAGACAAAGGGGGGAGTTTGTATCCTATTATGTGGGACCCATTTCAGTCAGTAACCCGGAGTAGGTATCAAACAATGTACTCCGTACTAGCGGAGAAGGGGCACGCTTACTGACTGCTTGTAGGAGATCCAAACGTGGAGGACAGTGTGGACGGCGCAAACCGACTGGGCCATGTGCGTGCATGAGTCGGGCAGAGGGGGATAAGACGACCATGACACCTGTAGGTATGGCTGTGCACATTATTACGATGAGGGGTTGCCACTTTAGGAAGTGATACCTCCTACTGTGGGGCCAGCACAAGGTATCTACGAGGGTTAGGGAGTCGATCGATCAGGGTAGTAGTTAGGATACATTTGGACGTATACCTAAGTCTACCAACTTATAGTTGAAGGGGTCATCTCTTTCTAGATATACTAGTAAGAGTGCAGAGTAATCATTAGAAGCATATACACCTTATCCTGTCTACCTTGTTACACCTTCCATTTATGTAGTGATCTCCCTTATTCACTTTATATGCCTATCATGTTACTTTTATTTATTTACTGGCTAAAAGTAACTAGACTCGCCAGACTTTATGTCTGACCCTTTTGTTTCTCTTTCTTTCTTCTGTCCCCCCCCCCCCCCCCGCCAAGTTCTCAGGGAGGAAACACCCAGGCTTAGTCAGAACTCAGATATCACCTTGCTAGGAGCTACTTCTGAAGTATGGCTCAAGATCTTATCTTTATTATGGCTTAACTCTTTCAGTTGGGGAATTATGTTTTTATATTCTTATGTACTCTGATGATGCAAGACAGAAGTTATTTTATTGTAATGGTTTTTGTGACTTATAGTATTGTGGATCACGGTATTTTAATTTATGTTGAAATAAAAATTTAAATTTCTGCTGCTATCTTATTTATATCTGTCTTGTAATTATTCCGTGTCTGTTTACCTATAACGCTTCACGGAACTTAATGCATTCCCTTAGTGAGCGACATTAACGGACGTAGGGCTGTCACACTTGGTACCAGAGTTGAAGGTTACCAGAATAGATAAAAGTTTTTGAAATTTATTTTCAAAAAGGTTTTTAAAAATAAGCATTTTCAAAAAGAAATTTCTGTTTTGAAAAATATTCCCCAAAAAGCCATAAGTAGTATCCTTCGGTCTTTTATCTAAATTTCTTTTTTTTCCTCCTTTTTCAGCATGTCTGGGGAATAAGACATTCCTAATATCCCAGAGGGCGTCACAATACCCCGATGGTTCCATAGATATTTGAAGGCCACGACACCTGCCGAAGGCCAACGAAATGTTCCTCCCCCAGCTACACCAGTCATTCCTCCTCCTCCCCCTCCAAGAGCAGATAACTTCGCCAAGATCTGCAAAGACTTCCTTACTATGAGAGAGAAGCCATTCCATGGGAAAGAGACATTCGTAGAAGCTCGGAATTGGCTTAAGGAGACCGAGGATTTATTCGTAATCTTTGAAGTAGAGGATAGAAGGAAGGTTCAGTTAGCCGCCTGGCTACTGAAGGACGAAGCCTCGTTTTGGTGGGAAGTCACCGAAGCGGGACGTCCGGTGGAAGCTTGGGAAGATTTTAGAGAGAGGTTCAAAATGAAATTTCTTTCCCAGGCTGAAAGAAACATGCAGATGGAGAGATTCTTTGCACTCAAACAAAGAAACTTGACGGTGAAAGAATATGTGAACAAATTCAACCAGCTAGCAAGGTTCGAGTTAGAGTTGGTGGGGACATCACAAAATAGGAAAGTGTGGCCCAAGAAGAGGCAGGAGCAACAACAACAATAGTAGAAGAAAGGAGGGAAAAAGACAAAGGCAAGGATAAGAGAAAATGTCACCATTGTGGGAAGGAAGGTCATCTGGTTAAAGACTGTAAACGAAAGAAGAATTCTTGCTACCACTGTGGAGAGGCCTGACACTTTGCTAAAGAGTACTCGAGGAAACGGGGATCACAGGGACAAGGTCAAAGGGCAGGAAATTATGGATGGAAGGTGCATGCTCTCGTGACCAGTGCTCCTGATAGAGGTAGAAAAATTTCCGTGGAAGGTTTAATTTCTCTTTCAAACCATCCTATTAGAACACTTTTTGATTCTGGTGCCTCACATTCATTTATATCAAGATATGTAGTTGAATCTCTGCACTTAATTATTAGTATGGTAGTGAATCTCGTAGTTGTTTCAAACCCCATTGGTGGTTCGGCTCATTTATCTATGATTTGTCAGGGTTTGAAAATATCTTTGTTAGGCGTCGAATTTGAATGCGACGTGTATATACTAGAGTTTGTGGGCTATGGGTTGATTCTAGGAATGGATCGGCTTACCACGTATGGTGCCATTCTGGATTGTGAAAAGAGGGTCGTTAGACTTTTGACTTTCATGGGAGAACCCTCGAGATTTCACGTGACCCACAAGGGTCGGTTATGCTTAGTTACCTAGAGACTCTTGATGCATCTATCAATGATCCTCAATCTGTTCTAGTAGTCTGAGATTTTTCCGATGTTTTTGATGAGGTTCGGGGTTTACCTGGTGGACAATGCAAAGCCAGTTGCATTACCAGTGCGCCATAGGGCTCCATGGGAAAGGAGGGAGCTGAGTAAGCAAGTAGGGGAGCCACTTGAGAAAGGGTTTATCAGACAAAGCATATCTGAATGGGGTGCTCCAGTAGTATTCGCAACTAAGGCGGATGGTTCGCTTCGTTTGTGTGTTGACTATAGGGAGCTGAATAAACTCACTAAGAGGAATAGGCACCCGCTTCCGAGGATTGATGATTTACTTGATCAGCTTGTTGGTGCCTTAGTATTTTCCAAGTTAGACTTGACCACGGGGTTTCATCAGTTGAGGGTAGCAGAGGATAGTATAGATAAGACCGCCTTTAGGACTCCGGACGGTTTCTTTGAATGGCTAGTTATGCCTTTTGGGCTGACGAATGCACCCGTCTATTTTGTCGATCTGATGAGTAGGGTGTTTCGGGAGTTTCTAACCAAATTTGTAGTAGTCTTTGTCAATGATATTTTGATCTTCTCCAATAGAGAAGAAGAGCATGCCCAACATTTGAGAGAAGTTTTGAAAACTCTCTGTGACCATCAGCTAAAGGAAAATTCTCCAAATGCCATTTTTGGAGAAAAGAGGTGAGATTCTTAGGGCATGTGGTCTCCAAAGAAGGGATAGTTATAGATCCCGCGAAGGCGGTTGCAGTACAAGATTGGCAGGCTCCTAAAAATGCAACTGAGGTGAGAAGCTTTCTTGGGTTAGCAGGTTACTATAGGAAGTTCATTAAGGACTTCGCAAAGATATCAGCCCCACTCAACAGGCCGACGAAGAAGAACTTGGCATTCTCATGGGATATAGACTGTGACGTTGCTTTCCAATGACTGAAGAGGGCTCTGACAATAGCCCTAGTCTTGACCTTACCTGACGTGAATAGTATTTACCGTTTACACTGATGCATGCGGTACAGAGCTAGGTGCGGTTATAATGCAAGAAGGGAAAGTAGTGTGTTATAGGGTAGACAACTGAGAGTTCATGAAAAGAACCACCCCACCTATGATCTAGAGCTAGTTGCCATAGTGTTTGCGTTAAAGACGTGGCGTCATTATTTACTTGGAGAGAAGTTCGAGTTATACACCGATCATAAATCTCTCCAGTATCTGTTCTCGCAGAAGGATCTCAATTTAAGGCAACAGCGGTGGATGGAGTTTCTAGCTTCTTATGATTTTGAAATTTCTTATATCCCTGACAAGGGCAATGTGGCGGCAGACGCAATAAGTAGGCAGAGGGTGGACCTGAGTCCTCTGTTTGTGGAAAGAAAGAACTTGGGGTTCATATCAGCTTTTGATTTTAGACTCTCCATCGAGATTTTGCCTGATTTATTTGCATCCTTGGAGATACGACCGACTCTTATGGACCAGATAGGAGCTTCGCAACAAGGTGACCCACAGATTCTAGACATCATGGATAAGCTCAGAAAAGGGGAGACTTCTAGTCACCTCAGCAGATATGCCGTAGATGAAAAGGGTTGGTTGTGACGAGATGGAAGGCTTTGTGTTCCTCAAACTGGAAGCTTAATAAAGGCAGTCCTAGAAGAAGCCCACCATGCTAAGATGACCATACATCCAAGCGGTGTTAAGATGTACAGGGACATGAAGAGGGTTTTCTTTTGGGCTGGGATGAAGAAAGATGTGGCCGAATTTGTTTCCCAATGTTTAGTTTGCCTGCAAGTCAAAGCTGAGCAAAAGAAGCTTGGTGGTTTACTTCATCCTTTGGAGGTTCCGCGGTGGAAATGGGAGAGCGTCTCTATGGAGTTCATATATGGTTTGCCTAGATCAAAGAAAGGCAACACCAGTATCTGGGTTGTGGTAGATAGACTGACTAAGAGCGCTCACTTTAATCTAGTTAAGAGTAAGAGGATGGCATCATGGTTACCAGCAATTTATGTCTTAGAGATAATTCGTCCTCGTGGAGTTCCTTCCAGCATCGTGAGCGATCGTGACCCTATCTTTACCAGCAAATTTTGGAGGAGCTTGCAAGAAGCATTAGGTACACAGTTGCCTTTGAGCACCACTTATCATCCTCAGACCGATGGGAAAACGGAGAGGGTGAACAGAATTCTAGAAGATCTTTTAAGGTTGTGTATCCTAGACTTTGGAGAGGCTTGGGAAGAGCATCTTCCTTCAGTAGAGTTTGCCTATAACAACAGCTATCAGGCCAGCATCGGCATGGCACCCTTCGAAGCATTGTACGGACGACCCTATAGATCACCAACTTGTTGGTGGGAATCTACAGAAAGATTACTACTTGGACCAGATATGGTTAGAGAAACGTCTGAAAGATTGACCTTATTCGACGGCGGATGAAGACAGCTCAAGATAGGCAGAAATCCTATGCAGAAAAGAGAAGGGCTGACTTCGAATTTGAAGTAGGAGACTTGGTTTTTATCAAAGTGTCACCTCTGAGGAATGTGGTTCGCTTCGGATCGGTAGGAAAGTTGGTACGTAGGTTTGTGGGACCATTTCCCATAACCGAGAGGATTGGCCAAATGGCCTATAGAGTAAAGCTTCTTGAAAATCTATCTGGTATTCATGATGTTTTCCATATTTCTCATATGTGGAAGTGCTTGCATGACACTGTGGAAGTTGTTGAGCCAAGTATATTGGAAGAGGTAGAAGTTGAACGGAAGGCGAAAGTCAGGCGAGTTCCTTCCCGTATTCTTGGATCAGAAGTTAAGAAGCTACACAATAAAGAGCTCAAGTGGCTAAAGGTTCAATGGGGAGATAACCCATAGGATGCGACTTGGGACACCGAAGACAAGATTCATGCTTCGTACCCTTTTCTCTTCGAGGGTATGTTCTTAACTCCTTTTTCTAAAGCTTTCTCTGTACTTGTTTCTATTCATTTGAGTATATCTTATCCATAGTATTTTTCGACCTTTAGATAGGAATCCTATGGATGTAAACACGTGTTTGAAACATGTTATGTTTGATGGATGCAAGTGGATGCAAGGGTTTGCTAGTGGTTGCCTGTGGACGCATAAACACACACATTAGGCACTAAGATCGGCTCAATCACTCTCATACTGCACATGGATGTGTGTGCATTTTCTTTTCTTTTATGGACGGAAATAGATGAACTAGCATATGGATGTTGCATTTGGACGAATGAGTGTGCACACATGTAGAGCTTATATATTATAATAAGCTTATTTGCATACATATTGGATTCATGGCACTAACATACATTGCATTAAGGAGGTCAACTGAATCAGTAGACCGCCTGATCTTCACATTAGTGTTGGGACATATACACACACCTTTGCACATACTCATATAAGCATTATAAATCTTTAAGGACAATGGATGCCAGTGTTTGGTGGGTAAGTAGATGGATGATGGATAATAGGATATGCATTCTTCTCAACTTGGAGATTTCGGAGACAAAATCCTTTAAATAGGGGGAATGTAATACACCATAATTTTGTTAACATTAAAGAGGATAAATTAAAGAATAATTAATTTAGTATTAAGAATTAAGGGAAACTGACTATGTCATTACGTCCATCTTGAAATTTTGGTCTTGATAGACACCTAGTTTGCGTAAAACGGATAACATATGAAGAAGTTACGGATGATAAAAAGTTGAAAATCAAAACCAAGTATAATTAGCGCACTTGCCAAATGTGCCAAGGCAATTTTTCACTGGTGCGCCTGTAAAGTGCGACCATAATAGTTTTTGGGTATTCGGGCCTTTTCCCAAGTTGGAGGCGACCTGCGACCTGATTTTACCCTAGGGCTTATGTGGTAGTCAGTTCCAGAGGGTTCTGCAGCTATAAATACATTGCTATTTCACATATTTCTTCATTAGAAATCATGGCGGCTAAACTATGTCGGAGTCTGAACTGAACTAGGGTCTCTCATCTTCTTCTATCAACTAAAGCATATCAAATTCTGAGATTCAAGCATAGACTCAGCACCAACTTCTTTTCTATCATCTTAGCAATCCAATCACAGTGAGTTTCTAGTTGCTTTTAGGTTTAGATAAATAAAAGTGAATTATGAAAGACTGTGATTTGGATACGCTGTAAACCTTGAATCTATGTTATTGTTAGATCTTATGCTATGTCGTGATAGATCTATTTGTCTAGATCCAATTCAATTGTGATTGTTCTACTATGTTATTATTGTGGATCTTGGTTTGTAATATATTGTGGTTAATATAAATCTGTTAATTTGGACAGTTATATCATTGGATAGATCTAATCATTTATTTAAATCATGAACATATGTCATCTTGAATTGGTTAGGATTGGGTCTAAACCTTTATCTTAATTGTAACTTTTATGACATGCTATGATGTGGATGTGTGTAGATCTATTTCTAAACTAGTAGATCTAATTTATGTGGACATTGAAACTGTTACACAGATCTAGATTATCACCTTATGTTATCATGTTAGATCTATTTTATGTGATCTAAATTATCACTTTATGTTATCATGTCAGATTTATTTTATGTGATCTAAATTATCACCTTATGTTATCATGTTAGATCTATTTTATGTGATCTAAATTATCACCTTATGTTATCTTGTTAGATATATTTTATGTGATCTAAATTATCACCTTGTGTTATCATGTTAGATCTATTTTAACCTCTAGATCTTAATTATGTGATCTAATTTATCATCTTGTGATTATCATGTTAGATCTAAATAGATTGGACATCTAAATTGCTAATTTAGATCTTATTATGCTTATTGTGACATCAGAGTTATTGATGGCCAACTGTTCATCAGTTTTATGTTCACCTTATTATGATGACAATTTCATGTCCATATCAGTATGTATGTTCACCTTATTATCATGCTAGTTTATGTTTATGCCAAGATGATCATTTTAGTTATATTCCTATTGTTTTCCCTTTTATTGTTTATGACTAGGCTATTGTCTAGCCTAGGCATGTTGCTAATTTTGTGAGGGCTCTAGTTAAGGAACGAAGGAAAAAAGGGTTAAAAATGGCATGATTGGAATATGAACATTTTTGGACATGTAATTCTAATTATTGGGTAAAATAGGTATTGACACCTATAAACGGAAAGTTTTAATTAATTGGTTAATTAATTAAAAATGGAATGTTTAGTAATTACAATTAGGAATTGTAATTGTACTTATGACACGAGTTTAGGTTGCATTAATGGTGGAAGTCTGTCCGGACCCGATTGACATATCCAGCAACCACTAATGTTGAACCTAACGTGGGAAATCTAAGTACGTAAATACGAATTGGGCAAGGACACGAGGTTAGGCCCAACTGTGGAATAAGTCTGCCGGGACCCAATCAGCATATCCAACATCCACATGTTGTAGGCCTAATGTGGGAGGTCTAGCCCATTATAAACCATAAATAGACATGGTAAAAATTGGACTACTTAAACTAAGTTAATCCATAGGGATTGTATGAACTTAAATTTAAGATGGGGGTTAAGTAATCTTGGTTGAATAAAAGGGGTGGGTTAAATAAATCTGAAGAGGAGGTGGGTAATATTCAAATATAGGCACACAAACTTAACCCGTTAAGGTTATGTAACTAAAGACACCTAGTGGTATACATAACCGGAGGAAATAATAAAATTATGTAATTAAAGACACCCTTTAGGCTAAGCATAACTGGTAGAAATAAATAAGGCTATGTAATTAAAGACACCTAGTGGTATACATAGACAGTGAAAACCTAGTAGGGGATACAAGACAAAGGGAAGAGCTTGTATCATATTATGTGGTACCCATTTCAGTCAGTAACCCGGAGTAGATACCAAGCAAAGTACTCCGTACTAGGCGAAGAAAGGGCACGCTTACTAACTGATTGTAAGAGATCCAAATGTGGAGGACGGTGTGGGCGGCGCAAACCAAACGGGCCATGAGCGTGCATGAGCCCGACAGAGGGGGATAAGACGACCGTGATACCTGTAGATATGGTTGTGCCCATTATTACGACAAGGGGTTGCCACTTCAGGAAGTGATACATCCTACTGTGGGGCTAGCACAATGTATCTACGAGGGGTAGGGAGTCGATCGATCAGGGTAGTAGTTAGGATACATTTGGACGTATACCTAAGTCTACCAACTTATAGTTGAAGGGATCAGCTCTTTCTGGATATACTAGTAACAATGCAGAGTAATCATTAGAAGCATATACACCTTATCCTGTCTACCTTGTTACACCTGCCATTTATGTAGTGATCTCCCTTATCTACTTTATATGCCTATCATGTTACTTTTATTTATTTACTGGCTAAAAGTAACTAGACGCGCCAGACTTTATGTTTGACCCTTTTGTTTCTCCTTCTTTCTTCTGTTCCCCCCTAGGCTCTCAGGGAGGAAACACCCAGGCTTAGTCAGGACTCAGATATCACCTTGCTAGGAGCTACTTTTGAAGTATGGCGCATGTTCTTATCTCTACTATGGTTTAACTCTTTCAATTGGGGAATTATGTTTTTATATTCTTATGTACTCTGATGATACAAGACAAAAGTTATTTTATTGTAATGGTTTTTGTGACTTATGGTATTGTGGACCACGGTATTTTAATTTATGTTGAAATAAAAATTTAAATTTCCGCTGCTATCTTATTTATATCTATCTTGTAATTATTATGTGTCTGTTTACCTATAACGCTTCACAGAACTTAATGCATTCCCTTAGTGAGTGACATTAACGAACGTGGGGTGCCACATTTACCTTTGGATAGGGGTTTCCTAAGCACAATATAAGTGAGGAAGCTAAATAGCTTGTTGAAGGGTCGCCTGCGCTTGCTACATGTTAGGACGCTTGTGGAAGCATAACTGGTGATTTAAGACTTGGAGAGAGGTTGGTGCGGAAAGGCTCATATCGTAAGGAAAGTGTCAGGTCGCTAAGAACCTAACGGCTCGTGTATGGATATTACGGTAATCCAATAGCATAGTAGAATACGTACAGAAAAACATTGAAGAATAATATAGTATGCGGAAAAAGTAAGAACACACAATTTATGGTGGTTCAGTTCGACATGAACCTACGCCCACTTTAAGGGCTTTGATGATTTTATTCATAAATGAGGTTAATAAGAAACCCCAAAATTAATTTATAAATTGGGGTTTACTCTCTAGAATATGAGAGAACGAATGAGGATGAGAATCTGGTCCCCAAAATGAGACCCCTGTGGTCTTACTTATGGATATATTGCCCCCTTATGTTGTGGATTCAGCAGAAGGCCTTTGTCTGGATGCGGAAACAAGGTTTCGGCCGCCCTTCTGGGTTCCGGTAGAAAGATTTCAGTCGCCTTTCTTCCTATCAAATGTCTTTATGGATGCTTCTTAGCCTTCGGAATATCAATCTTGGACTCTCGGGAGTGGTTCCGGTGCCATACCTTCTGGTAGTTTGGTCTCGGGATTTGAGCTTGGCCTTGGTAGCTTTCGGTTTCGGGACCTCTGGTCTTGGTCCGTCTCTATACCTCTAGGTTTAAGTATTGGATTATGGAATCTTTGGTAGCTATAAAGGGTGTCGGTTTTGGTTTTTGACATATGTACTCGTCTTTAGTTATGAAGGTAGGACTTTGGAGAACCTTCCAATGATGCCGAAGATACTTCTTGATGTTGGTGTAGGTACCAAGTAGGTATCGGTAAGCTCTTTCCTCCTCCTGCTTATGTTTCGAGTTATATGCTTTCGGTAATCCTCTCGTCACCAGCTTCCGGTATCATGTGTAATGTTTTCCAAATTTCTACCCTGTGCACCTTTTAGTGTCGGTCTTATCTTGCCGGTATCTTATTTTTCCATATCGATCCTAAACCTTCCTCCGTTATGCCCTTTTGGAATCTTCTATACTACCTTCTACCTTCAGCTGTCGGTATTGGACCGATATTGTTGTGTTCTGATTCTTCTTGACTGTCGATACCTGCTTTTATCTTTTAACTTTTGCTCTATGGTTTTGCTGTTGGCCCTCGGATTTTGCTTCCGGTAACTCCTTAGATGCTCTTTTTTTCAAAGCCTGGTTTCGCTGTCCGAAATCCCTTTACACTTTCGGCATTAAAACTTCTGCATCTTCAAATTTGATTAGTACAAAACTTGGTATTAACAGTTAGCTCCCCTAGTATGAAGAAGCTTTTGTTCTTAGGACAAACTCTTGTGATTCTTGTGCAACTTGCGTGTCACTCGAGAATTGTCATAAAAATCTTTAGTATTAGTTCCATATTTCCCGGAATATTAATGCGAGGGGGAACATGAACTTTCCTAGTGGAAAGAGTTTGAATATAACTTGCGTGTTATGAACCCTAGTGTGCGAAAGAAAATATGCACTCATGCGGAATTTTATGACTTAAAGTTCAACATTCTCCTAACAATGTTGAATGAAGAATCCAGTATGGTTATCTAAACATTCCACTATCAAGAATTCACCATTAGGAATGCAAAATGGAAAATCCAAAAGTTTGTATTCGGATATTCGCAATAGGTACTTAGAAGCTCTCTATTACCAAGCATGATGTATTAATAAAAGTGGTATTACTTGCACAATGTTTGACACTTACGATGTGCATAACATAATTTTGACCATAATTCATGGCAGCAAATATTAGGGGTAAATGTGTCTAGAGTTTAGAAAACTCCTTGTACAAGGTGTTGTGAGATCATAACCCTTGTTGGGAAACTTCGGATCGTAGCTTCATTATATCTATTTGTGTTCCACGCTGAGAACTTTTATCAAGGAATGAAAGTCTAGGGCTTAATCATGAGTCTATGCAACAGGAATTCAGAAACCTAAATGTGATAGGAAAATGAAAACCTATAAATAGAAAATCAGATATCAGAAATTCACATTTGCAATTATTAGAAACCTCGAGACTTATGCTTGGGTAAATAGGAGTCAGAAATCATAAATTATCTTTGAAAATAATAGAAATTCTAAGACTCATACTTGGGCAAATTGTAATCAGAAATATTGTCAACCCCGAGATTCACACTCGGGTAAATAGAAGTCAGAATTCATAGAGAAACTCCAAGATTCACACTTGGGTAGGAAAAAAATAAGAAACCACAGAGAAATCCCAAGGCTCACACTTGGGTAAACTTAAATCAGAAATCATGGAGAAATCTCAAGACTCACACTTTGGTAAACTTAAATCAGAAATCATGTCAACCCCGAGACACACACTCGGGTAAATAGAAGTCAGAAGTCATAGAGAAACTCCAAGACTCACACTTAGGTACATGAAAAGTAAAATTTTATATATAGAAATAATAAAGACCCCAAGACTCATACTTGGGTAAGAAGGAAGTAGAAACCATGCAAATTCCCAAGGTTAGCACTCAGGTGGTTGTATATCATATTTATAAATCAAACTTTGAATAGAGCATATGCGAAAAATCATAAGGTTAAGCACACCATGGTAAAGAACACTTAGAAGAATTACCAAATACTATTAATAAGTTATCAAATAGAAGCATCGTCAATGATCAGAAGTTATTTGTGTGCATGATGCTGAATAAATTTAATATCAGCGAGAGTAACTAATTAATATTAAACCATCCATGGATTCCTCGGGTTTTGGCTCAGAGAAATCATATGAGTGAAAGAGTCATAACTATCCCAAGGAATACCGTCTCGGACACATAGGTAGAGGACTTCTTCCGAAAACAAACAAATCCTATCCTGAACCAAATAGTCATACAGCAGTAGTTCCGTTCATTTTCAAACCATTTGATCCTTCAGCAGTAGTTCCATTCAATTGTTTCATCATTTAGCCATTTAGCAGGTAGTTCCGTTCAATCATCCAATCTTTTGATTATTTGATCGTTCAGTGGGTAGTTCCGTTTGGCCATCTGAATCCACAATCGTTCAACGAGAAGTTCTGTTAGATCAAATGGTTATCAACCGTTCAACGAGAAGTTCTGTTTGATTATTTGGCTGTAGGGTATCTAACGTCTAGCCTTATCCTTAACCCCCAGGATATGCAAATGAATGAATGCTCTCTAAGAGAGCGTAACAAATCTCTTTATGGGTAGATGCTTAGCTAGACCCCTCATAAGGGGGAACTCCGCTAACAAGAGATGCAAGTATATTTAAGCCCCCTATAGGGCACTCCATTGCTAGAGATGCAAGTATTTATGGCCCTACTTGATAGTCACTCTGTTAGCTCACTTTTTGATCAAGCCACCCAGGATCATTCGTAAGGGGAAAGAAGGAAACCACAGTATTTGAGAACATGAAGGAATGGATCGTGCATCATCGTTTCGCCCGACATCGAATCGCGCACCATCGTCTCGCCCAAATATCGGATCGCGTCTCTACGGATCGCCCCATCTCATCAGCGAACGACGTAGCTGGGCGATCCGATCCCAGCTTACATTGATACCCCGAGCGAACCGATCCGATTCCCTGGTGCATGGCGAACCCTCAGACCTGTTCAAGCACGAGCTAGTCTTCAGCGATCTGAATCGCACGGATCTGGCGACACGTGTCCCCAACCGTCATCTGGACCAATTCTCCCCATCTGCACGATCCGATTTTCAAGCAGATCACGACACCTGTCCACAACGGCTAATTTGACTGTTTCTTCAAGGGTGGCGATGCGATGCGATACTCTCGGGATTCGTGTCACGTGTCCACGATCCGCCTGACAAAATCAGCTATAAATAGCCCAGAGCTTGGCATTTTTCGGGATCCTTTTGGCAATTTTGAGTATTGAATCCGCCATTGTTGTCAAACTACTGAAATATTGAGAGAAATCATTGTTGTATTAGCTCTTAAAGCATAATCAATAAGATATAAAGTGGACGTAGGCTCGTTAACGCCGAACCACTATAAATTCTGAGTGTTATTTTCTTTTTCCTTGTACTTTATTTGAAATTCTCTACTGTTCATAACAATTTGGGTGTTAGGTCCAAATTTCGATCTAACATTTTTGGTGCTTTCACTGGGAAACTCAATCTTAAAGTTTCACCATTCGCTTCTTTGAGGATTCCAGCGATTCGGATATCATGGCTGGAAAAAGATCTAAAGTTTCGCATACCAACGAAACGATTGAGGAGAGTGTACACGAACTGGGAAACGAAGAAACTCTGGATCGCGGAGCGCAGGGGGCGATCCGATCCAACGAAGACACCTCGTTCCGAGTCGATGAGAACGAGACGATCCGTGCCACTGAAGGGGTTGTTACTCAATCCCAGGGCAACACCTCGCAGCCTCCGCGTACCACGACCACGAGTCGATCTTAGGGGGGCGCAGCGAATCGCCCTCCACGAACCACAGCTATCCGAACTGATGGTCAGAATACAACTCGACCTGGAAAAGAACCTATGACCCACTCCTATCGTCCTGGAACCTCTGCTCGACCCGGTTCGATCTCTTTGCGCATAAGAGAGAGTGATGATGACCACTATGATCCTGCCGCTCCTGTCACTGAGGGGGATCTCTCTCGCTTCGTTGAAATGTGGGATAGGTTGTTTGATGAGTTGGCTGCCCAAAGGCAGGAAAGTTCCATCCTACGGCAAAATTTGACGGCTATGGATAGAAGACTTGATGAGCTAGCAAGGCAAAGAGCATCACCGGTTCGTCCACTCACCCCAGTATATTCTTCTTCATCTGAAGAATCGCCAAGACCTCCGCGGCGACCGTATGAGAGAGCCGAAAACATAGAACAACTTCGGTTCGGGACTCTGCCCTCACAGGAAGAAGAAGAACTAGGGGAGGGGCCCACAAACCGTAATATGAATGGTCAAGCAACGGCTCTCAGGACTCGAGATGTGAACAGTCCTGTGCATGACAGACCACCTCAGCCCCGTCGCCGCACGCATACCCATGATAACAGGGGGCAGCGAAGCCCTGTCCGAGCCCCGGATTTTGTGGCTACTCCCCGAAGAGAGATCAGAGAACCTCGTCGGGCCAGAGGCACTGACCCTGAACCTCCTTTGACTAGTGCAAATGTCGCAGCCATGGTTCACCAGATTCTGGCCGACAGCCGTGGACAGCGGAATGAAGATTGGGGGATCGACCGCAGTCATACCCCTTTTACTGACGATATTTTGGATGCAACTTTTCCAAGGCGTTTCAACATGCCACAAATGAACCGATATGCGGGAAGATCTGATCCTGTTCAGCACCTAATGAGATACTCTTGGTCGATGACCGCTGCCGCCGCTTCTGACGCAGTTAAGTGTAAAGCGTTTCCCATATTCCTGGAGGACGTGGCTTTGCTATGGTTTACTCGCCTGCCGGCGAGATCGATTTCTAGCTTCAGGGAGCTGAGCGAGAAGTTCGTAGAACAATTCCGTATCTACGCACAGAAGACAAAAAGCGTGATCGATTTATTCCTTGTCAAACAGCGACCAGGCGAGAGTCTAAAGATGTACCTGGATCGTTTCAATTTGACCGCCACTGAGGTTAAAGATCCTCATGAACCGACCATTGTCGCAGCACTGATTGACGGAGTGGATAAGGACACTGAATTCGGGAGGTACTTGGCAGGCAAACCGCCCCACACCAGAGAGTTATTCTATGAGAAAGCCAATGTACATCTACTCCGGGAAGAGGTATACGCAAACCGAAAGGTTAAAACAACTGATAAGGAGGAAATTCAGAGCAATGTCACCATCAAACAGACTAGAGACAGCTCGGGGAAAGTTGAAGTTAACGTCGGAAATCAGAATCGGGGTGGTCGCCAACCAGGTAACAACAATAGCAATGGTAACGGCAACAACCGGAAGAGGGGCCGAGGGAACGACTCCCAGAGAAGGACTCATCCCAGGGCCTTTGAAAGTTATACACCCATAAATGATACTCTAGAAAATATCTTCGTGGATGCGTACGAAGTCCTCCAAAATAAGAGGCCACCTCCTAGAGAGTCGACAGAGAAAGAGCGCGAGACAGGGAAGTTTTGTCTCTTTCATCAAATTCACGGCCATTCGACGAATGAATGTCGTCATCTGAGGGATGTAGTCGAAAGGCTGCTTCGAGAAGGGAAGCTAGATGAATACAAAGTAACGCCTAGGGACAGGGGGCAAGCAGTACAGGCCCCAAATCAGAATCAAAATCAACTTGCTGCTAGGCCGACTGCTCAGCAAAAAGGAAAGAATATTGTTATCAATACCATGATCGGTGGACTTTATCTTGCTGGGCACAGTTCCAAAGCATTAGATCAATACGTCAATGCAGCCAAACAACACCTCGAGGTGGGGGAATGTAGCAACCCCGAGGACATTATCCCGGTGAAGCAGCAGAAGATGATGACCGATGACGTTGTTTTCCGAGAACGAGAAAGCATCGGAGTCCATGCTCCAACTGAAGATCCACTTGTAATTATGATACCCATTGGGCCAGCCACTGTTCATAAGGTTCTGGTGGACAACGGGAGTTCCGTTAATATTCTTTTCAAAAAGGCCTTTGACCAGATGAATCTTGAAATAAAAGACTTGAAGCCCTGCCAAGGATGGATCCATGGATTCAACGGAGCATCCCCCGCACCAATGGGTTATGTAGAGTTGCCAGTTACAATTGGGGAAGGAGAACGCCAGAGAGTGAGAATCCTTCCCTTTGTGGTTTTGGATGTTGAATCGCCATACAATGCCTTCTTGGGCCGACCAGCCCTCGCGAAATTCAGAGCCTGTATAGCCCCTTGGTGCTTGTTATTGAAATTCCCCACAGAAGCTGGCATTGGTATCGTCAGAGGGGATCAAGTTGCCGCGCGAGCATGTTATGTTGCCGAACTAAAGTTACTTCGCAATGGAGGGGATATCGAAACTAAAGGCACTTCTCCCCCTTCGGGGGCGGAGACCTTATAGCAACCAAAGAGGATAATCGTCGGAGAGTTGCTCAGAGAGATGCCCGAGGATATAGATCCCAGAGAGGATCAAGAACCCGGGGGAAGAATGGCGACTCCCAACGAGGCGACTGTGGATGTACCAATCGATGACAGTGACCCGGAGAAGGTCCTTAAGATTGGATCCCAGTTAAGTCCGAATCTTGCTGAAGAATTGATGAATTTCTTAAAGAACAACTTGGATGTATTTGCTTGGACCCACGCGGACATGTGCGGGATATCCCCATCAATCATGAGCCATTCTTTGAGCATTAACCCCAAACATCCTCCAGTAAAGCAAAAAAGGCGAATGCTGGGCCCAGAGAGGTCCGCTGCCTTGAAAGAAGAGGTTGGAAAGCTAAAGAGTAATGGGTTTATCAGAGATTCAACCTACCCAGACTGGATTTCGAACCCAGTCCTGGTAAAGAAGGCCAACGGGAAGTGGCGAACGTGTATCGACTTCTCGGATTTGAACAAAGCTTGTCCAAAAGATAGTTTCCCATTACCTCGAATTGACCAGTTGGTAGACTCGACGGCAGGTCACGAGCTTCTCTCATTTATGGATGCTTATTCAGGATACAACCAAATTCCAATGCATGTTCCAGATCAAGAGCATACTAGTTTTATCACTAATCTGGGATTATATTGTTATGTGGTAATGCCCTTTGGTTTGAAGAACGCAGGCGCTACGTACCAACGTTTGGTCAACAGAATGTTTTATAATCAAATCGGGAAAACAATGGAAGTATACGTCGACGATATGTTGGTTAAATCCAAGCAATCCTCTCAACACACTACTGACTTGGCAGAGATGTTCGGCATTCTTCGAAAGTATGGAATGAAACTCAATCCAACCAAATGTTCATTCGGTGTTGCTTCTGGAAAATTCTTGGGATTCATTGTCAGTTCGCGCGGTATCCAGATTAATCCAGACCAGATCGCGGCAATCAGAAACATTCAGGAACCTAGGCAAATTAGGGATGTGCAAAGCCTTGCCGGAAAAGTGGCCGCACTAAGCAGATTTATCTCCAGGGCTACGGATAAGTGCATCCCATTCTTCGAATTAATAAAGCGAGTAAAACGCCACTTTAAATGGACACCTGACTGCGTAGAAGCATTTCAGAATTTGCTCAGGCACTTAGAGAAACCTCCGATTCTATCTAAACCAATAGATCACGAGGACTTATTCGTGTATTTGGCAGTGTCATCCCATGCGATCAGCTCAGCATTGGTAAGGGAAGAGGATAAGGTCCAAAGACATGTGTATTATGTGAGCAAAAAATTGACAGCAGCAGAGCGAAATTATCCACGGATAGAAAAACTGGCGTATAGTTTACTGATTGCCTCCAGAAAACTTCGGCACTACTTTCAGGCACATCCTATTACCATATACACTGATCATCCACTCAAGCAAGTTTTACAGAGACCGGAGGCATCTGGAAGGTTACTCAAATGGAATATTGAGTTTAGTCAATTTGACTTGAACTTTCAGCCCAGACGGTCAATTCGGGGGCAAGTGATAGCCGACTTCATAGAAGAGTTCACTGTTCCTGAAGAAGAAATAGCAAACGAAGAAGTGGAACCTTCAAAGTTACTTTTTGATCCTGATGCCTGGAGATTGTATACTGATGGCGCTAGGAACGACGAAAGATCCGGCGCTGGAATAGTACTTCAAACCCCCGAGAAGCGATTGATAACCTATGCCATCCGAATAGAGTTTCAGGCCACTAACAACGATTCTGAATATGAAGCTCTGATAGCCGGATTAAAGATTGCAAAGGAACTAGAAGTCACAAAGCTGAGCATCTTCTGCGACTCCAAGTTAGTGTGAATCAAATCATTGGAAGATTCCAAGCTAAAAGTGCCAGATTGATATTATACTTAAAGAAAGTGAAAGAACTGCTGAATGAGTTTGATCACTACAGCATATCTCATATTCCACGGTCAGAAAATCAGCAGGCAGACAAGTTGGCAAAGATGGCTAGTTCTAACGATCCTGAAGTGATTGGGCTAGCCCCCGTTGAAGTACTTCGGTCCCCCAGCATTGATCAGATGGAAATCGACCTAGTACTAGAGACGGAACCAGAAAGGGAGTCCTGAATGACCCCTATAAAGAATTTCCTAATGGATGGAGCGCTTCCGACCAAGAAAAGCGAGAGGCGTAAAGTGATTCGTAAAGCCGCCCGATACGTTCTGCAAGGCGGAGTTCTTTATAGACAAGGGTTTTCAATGCCTCTCCTTCGGTGTATAGCCCACGATGACATCAAACGTGTGCTGCAAGAAGTCCATGAAGGCGAATGTGGCGACCACACTGGAGGGCAAGCTTTGGTGAAAAAGGTATTGCGGCATGGTTATTTCTGGCCCACCATAAACAAGGATGCAGTAAGATATGCACGACGATGTGATGCGTGCCAGAGATTTTCAAAGATACCTAGAGCGCCTCCAAGTCAGTTAAAAACAATGATGAGTCCATGGCCGTTTGCTATGTGGGGAATTGATATCATAGGAAGTCTCCCCATAGCAAGGGGCGGAGCAAAGTTCGCTATTGTGGCCATAGATTATTTCACTAAGTGGGTCGAGGCAGAACCACTAACTACAATCACAACTAAACGAGTGATCAACTTCATCGTGAGAAACATCATCTGTCGATTTGGGATTCCAAAGATTGTGATAACAGACAACGGGACTCAGTTCGATAGTGCTGAATTCAGAAACTTCTGCCAAAAATACCACATCGAGAATCGGTACACCTCCGTGGCACACCCACAATCAAACGGGCAAGTCGAAGCTGCAAATAAAGTAATTAAGTCCATTCTGAAAAGAAGAATGAAGCGGGCTAGAGCCATGTGGGCTGATGAATTGCCCTTGGCACTATGGGCCTACAGGACGACATATAAATCAGCGACAGGACATACCCCGTTCTCCCTTGCTTTTGGAACGGAAGCAGTAATCCCGGTTGAGATAAAAGTACCTTCTCATCGGGTGACCTATTATGATCCCATGACCAATAATGAATTGCTCCTTGAGTCCCTGGATATGATCGAAGAAAAGAGGGATGAAGCCGACCTGCGTGCTCTGAGATGCAAACAACAGGTCGCCCGATATTACAACAAAAAGGTCCGAGCCCGGACCTGGGAACCCGGAGACTTGGTTCTGAAACGTGTCTTTCCACCCCCAACTCATATGGGAGCGAAGTAGGAAGGACCATACTCTATTCTCAGCAAGCTTAATAACGGAACCTTCAGGCTGGCAACCGTAGATGGAAAGGAAATCCCCAGAGTGTGGAATGCCCAACATTTACGGCCATATTTGACATGAGAAGTGTCGAATTTATTCTTTTGCTTTGTTAAAAAACTATGTACAGGGCATGACTTGCCTAGAACAGTCTAATTCCTTAAAGCAAGAGATTACAAAGTGGACGTAGGTCATGATTCGACCGAACCACTATAAAAATACTGTGTGTCATCTACCTTTATTGCATCTTTATTTATTTGCTTATGAAAATCAATGTGAATAATGCAGGTACCCGAAGTCCGGTGCCAACGGTTCCTCCCCGTAAACTAATCAGAAGAACCCAAGGCTTGGGCAAAGGCTCCGACTGCTTGTCCGACTAGCTTTAATCCACGGAGCACGGGCTAAAGTACACATCAAGGATGAGTTTGATGAGAATGCATGATTGCAGACTGCGTGATCCGTGACTCTAACTCTCCAGAGTAGAGAGAGAGTATAAAGGACATGAAAAAAGACATCCACGAATAACGGCGGTGTACCATGATCGGAGCTGCCTAAGCATAAACTCTAACTCTCCAGAGAGAGAGAGAGTATAAAGGCGCCTCCGATTGAGCGCTGAGAAAGAGCTCCTTTCCCGCTGAAGGATCGGGGAGCGAGTGAATCGCTGAGCTCGAACTCTAACTCTCCAGAGAGAGAGAGAGAGTATAAAGGCGTCTCCGATTGAGCGCTGAGAAAGAGCTCCTTTCCCGCTGAAGGATCGGGGAGCGAGTGAATCGCTGAGCTCGAACTCTAACTCTCCAGAGAGAGAGAGTATAAAGGCGTCTCCGATTGAGCGCTGAGAAAGAGCTCCTTTCCCGCTGAAGGATCGGGGAGCGAGTGAATCGCTGAGCTCGAACTCTAACTCTCCAAAGAGAGAGAGTATAAAGGCGTCTCCGATTGAGCGCTGAGAAAGAGCTCCTTTCCCGCTGAAGGATCGGGGAGCGAGTGAATCGCTGAGCTCGAACTCTAACTCTCCAGAGAGAGAGAGTATAAAGGCGTCTCCGATTGAGCGCTGAGAAATAGCTCCTTCCCCGCTGAAGGATCGGGGAGCGAATGAATCGCCAAGTGCAAAACTCTAACTCTCCAGAGAGAGAGACAGTACAAAAGCGTCTCCGATTGAGCGCTGAGAAAGAACTTACTCCCTGCTAAAGGAACGAGGGTTGACTGAACTACTGATATCCCATGAAATCTCTTATACTCCCGTACTCAGAAATAGGGGGCAACTTGTCGTCAGTACTAATCAATCCCTAGTAAACCCCGGTCAGATGCTACGATAACAACTGATTGGGGGGCACCAGGCATTCATATGCAAACACCAAACTTTGATACAACAGTGTAACATAGCATGAACATTCTTCTTCCTGTTGATTGACTGATTTATAATTATTAATAGTTGGCTAACGACTAAACATGGAAAGTTTCTATGAATACAGGTACACAATGATGTAAGAAGAGATAAATCCTTGTTTATGTACTACGAATCGACAAAGTGAAAAACAACCTAGAAACAAAAGTGAGGACCAGTCTCACAATTACACTTCCTGGCCAGTGGAAAACCTAAAGACAAAATATCAACAAACTACAAACATCCTATTTACGCTTTGATTTCTTCTCTTGCTTCTGCCTCTCCAGCCTCTCCTTGTCGGCTTCAGATGGATCCCCCTTCTTCCTCTTCCGCTTGTCTACAAGGGGAACATCCGACTCCTCTAAGGTCTCCTCTTCCACCTCTTTTCTCTTGCTTCTACTGGAGAGGGAAGCCGGGAAGTCATCAGGGTTTGCGAAGTGAAGCTGCCGGCTGATGGACTTGGGCTGGATTTTCAGAATCATCCCAGTTTTGGGATCGAATTCTGCTAGAGGGACTACGTCCAAAGCCTCATCCCCCACCTTCTTTGAAGCCAACTCTTTCTCTTGTCTGGCTTTCCGGCTGGCCAGGGGCTCCTCGTCATCATCATCATCGTCGACCTTTTTGGTGCCAGTAATGTCCTCTTCGTCATCCACATGACGACCATCCAAGTCTTTTAAAGCTTCGATAGTCTCAGCATCTTTGGGAACATCGGTGCTAGGCACCGGGATGCTTCCTTCTACTGTTGTGACCTCGACCCGCTCTGAAACATCAATACCAGCACCCGGCAGGGCAGTCTCCTTTTCCACTTCTCTCTCTTTTTCAGCACCCTTGTCGACGGGCTCGCCACCTGCATTACGAGAGACACACATTACTAATTCAATCGGTTGCTCTGCCAGACGACGACAATTCGCAATTGCTTTAGCAAATTGCGGGGAAAAGAGAGAGATACCTTCAGCAGATGCTCCCTCTTGAGTAGTTCCGGATGCTCCAACAACCATGGGAGTTAGGCCCAAAGGGATTAGCGGATCATCAGGATGGTACTCCTCAACTTCGGAGGTTTTAGGCTTCGCGGCGGAGCTGGAACCTTCGTCAATTTTGCTTTTACCTTTAGCCAAGGTTCTCTCCTTTTCCATTTCCGCCAGGATTAGGCGACGACCCTCTGCCAGGTCCTCGCGCTCGTTGTCTCTTAGGATGCTCCACATCAATTCATCCTCATTGATCTCTTCGACACCCAGTCTATATTTTTCGCCCTCCACAATGGCATCCCATAAGTTGGCCAAAGTAACATGGTAATCCGGGATCCATGAGATGTTGCGAGTCTTGAGAACTTGGCCGAGGAAATCGAAAATCATCTCTTCAAACCCCTCAATCTCTTTCTCTCTTGCAAGGAGTTTGTTGTTAGAAGCAGTGGCCATTTCAATGGCGCTGTCAACGTTCTTTTCGGCGAGAGCTGCCCGTCTCTCCACATCTGCAACCTGGTCATTTAAAATCACCTTTTCTGCTTCTGCCAGAGCCAAACTTTCTTTTAGACTCGCTTTTTCCGCCTCCCAAGCAGCCCTCTCAGCTTCGTAATGGCCTTGTGTTGTTTTCAACTCGACGTTGGCCATTTTTAGATCTTCAACCTCCTTCTTTAAAGCCGTTTTCTCTTGGCTATTGGAGTCCAGTTCTGAATGAAAGCGCTACTTGGCATTCTCTAATTCAGTCTTATAACTTTCAGCGTCCCTCCGTACTAAAGCAAGCTGGGCCTGAGCATCTTCCAGGTCCTTCTCTAATTTTGTCCTAGCCCTCTCGTTGTTTTCAAGTTTTGCTTTAGACCTGTGAGCTTCTATTTCAAGTGTTCGGATGACTTCCAAAAGATTAACTGCGTGTTTTTTCATCATCTCGTATTGTCTGGCTGCGTGCTGGATGTGCCCGATAACTTCATCATCCCAATTCTTAGGGACCGGTTCCAAGGCAGGAACGAAGACCATCCTGTCAAAGAACATGCCTGGAAATTGTTCCCGCAGCTTTTCCAGCCTGCCTTGGATCTCGGGACCATGGACGTAATCCCGTGATCCGGGGGCAGCTAACTCTGGTTGGCTGGTGGGGACAATGTCACTTTTCTCCTTCTCAGTTTCTTTGGATGAATCTCTGTCCCTATCTTTGGATTCGTGGCGCCTTTTGAACGACCGACTATGGGAAGGCGCACTCTTTGGAGGAGTCAACTCTTTTGGAAGTTTCTTTCCCCCGGTCGGAATTTTTGGATGACTCGAAGGCCTGGTAGAGGTTGATTTGGGTGGAGATCGAGGTTGCGAGGAACTCAGTCTATGGGGAGGACCGCGAGGGTGCTCAATATCCGGACGAAGGCTGGGTGTGCCCTCACGGAGAGAACGATACGAATAAGATTTCCTGCGGGACATCGTTCCTGCAAAAAAGAAAAGAGTATATTAAAACTTTGAATACCCGTAAAGTTAGAGTGCAAAGTCAGATAGTGTGTGTGAGGTGTGCATCCCATATAATTCCCCCAAACAGACCCGGGCCTGGAGATAGGCTCGTCTGACCCGTTTCTCGTCCCCTTGTTGAAGCAGTCGCCTCTTTAGGAGCAGAAAAGAAAGGCTCCTCGCCGAAGTCTTTTTCTGTATATTCAATATCGGGTAGAGGGATTTTATTCAGCTCGCCAAATAACTGTTCTTCTGTCAAGTCATCGTCAGCAACAGTTTCCATTGGAGCAGAGGTAGGGATTTCTTTCGACACATCACCACGGGACTCATCCCCTCTGTATATGTTCAAGTCTTCATCGTCTTGGATGACTATCGGAGAAGGACTTTTGCGAAATTTAGTTGTTTCTACCGCTCGTGAAGTTCCCTCTCCCTCTGTTGGGGGCAAGTACTTATAGGGTTTGCCGCCGCTGCCAAGTCCAAATCTTCTGTCTAGGAGGCGATGCTTATGGAGATTGTCGTCAGTAATGCATTTTTTGATCCTTAGAAAGTCGGATCTGCTTTGTGAAAGAATGGATAATCGATTGTTGTATAGAGGACCCTCCGTTTTCGGGAAGACATGATCTGTTCGAAACAAAGGAAAAAGCGGAAGAACGTTAGTACTTAGACTCCTCGAGCAAGATATTCGATTATATGATCAAAGCTTACTTGATTTAAGCCATCTTCGTGAGCATCCGGCCTGTCTCTTTATATAAAACCAGTCCGATTTAGGGTCCCCTATATTGTTGTACCCTTCATATAAAACCTTCCTATTCGCCACCGACTCAAAGAAGGAGAAGTTTGGAGTTGCCGAAGAACGGTGCTTGAAAAGAAAGAAGAACGTCAAATCTCTAAATTTAAGTTCGGCATGTAAGATCTCCGCATATGCAATGTACAGGGTATATAACGATGCGTAGGCATTTGGATGGAGCTGCATCGGAGCGATGCCCAGCCGTCTTAAAGTTTCGATGGCAATCGGAGGGAACGGAGGGATAGCTCCTACTAGACACATTGTTCGACTAATCGCCATACACCCTTCCGGTGCTAGGTGGGGTCTATCTTCGCTTCTGGGCGTCAAGACATCGTCCTAAGGAATGCCGTGTCTTAAGCAGATTCTCTTAAGTTTTATTTCGTCAAGCTTTGACGATAAAGAATCAGAGAATTTATCTATCCCGAGTGCGCCTGGGATTTCGTCAGGAGCTCGTTCATTAGTCTCAGAGTTGTTGCTGGATGAAGTACTTTCTGTCGGATCTGATTCTGTGGCTTCGTACTCAGATCCAGAATCTTCACCCCCCCGGATTGATTGGGGGAATTTCAGGATTATACTGTTCAGGAGTCTCGGATTCCGCTTCTGCTACAGATCTTGAGGAAGAGTGATCGTTCGACATTGCTGCTAGGACGAGAAAATATGAACAATAAGATTAACACTACCCGTCCCCCGTGTGTGCAAGTGCCGGTGTGTGTGCTTGTATGTGCGCATTATCGAAAAAATAATAATAAAGCATGAAAGCAGTCAAGGTTATCAGAAGTCGTTAGTCGTCATATGCAATCAAATCATGAGGTCATTTAGTCCAGAAAGTCCAACGTCGCGGCTCTAGCCTAACAGTTCAGAGTTTTATGGTGGCAGGACGTTGATTAAAGCCTGAAATTTCTTCGTATCGTTAGCTGTAAGACGGATCGCGAAGCATAGGGTTCGCCCCCCCTTTCGACTCGCGGAGCAGGGGAATCGCCCCCCATCGAATCGCCGGGCGAAGGGATCGCCCCTTCATGAACCGTTGCGACTCCCACGATCCGTCCCTTCGCTGCCACCTCGATCTGTCGTCTCGCCACTCGCGTTCGTCATCTATCTTTGACCACGATCCGAGTCGGCTTTCCTTCTCCTTCTGCCTCCTTCGTTTTCCTCCTCTCCTCTCCTTCCCATTCTCGAATTCCGAGCTCTACACCCGATGGCCATGGCAATTTGGTGATTTCTTCATAAAATTGCGGATTTCCACTGTCTCTCCCTCGAATCAGTCGTAAGAATTCAAGAAAGTGCTGCGTTAACAAATGAGAATGTTTTCTATGAAGTTACCTTTCTAAAAACTAAGAGAATACTTGAATTTTCGAAGTTTTGGAAAATTTGGGTTCGTTCTTCGATAACGCGAGACGATTCGGCAGAAAGAAATAAGAAGGGGAATGAAGAGGAGAGGGTCGGCTTATATAGGCAAAGAGGGTGACCGTTTGTCTCTCTTTCTTTGTCTTATTCGGTCCACGAAGCACCATGCAGGCCACGATCCAAAGCTTGAATCGCATAGAAGCCCACGGACCGCCTTGAAACGATGGCCCACAAAACTCAAAGCCCGACACGGCTCGAAGGAAAATACGCCCCGTTTCGCACAAAGGCCTAGGTACTCAGCACGAGACGAGCACGTGACCAAATCGGATCGTGGCGCCCTATGGCGATTCGATTCATACATGTGTTGATTTGAACCAAAGCGACTGTTGATTTACGTCCCTCCAGGAGAAGGTAAATTAGAATCTTCGAAGCATGTTCCATCATCGATAAAACATACTTCGAGGGGGCAAAATGTTGGCTCACTTTTTGATTAAGCCACCCAGGATCATTCGTAAGGGGAAAGCAGGAAACCACAGTATTTGAGAACATGAAGGAATGGATCGCGCATCATCGTTTCGCCCGATATCGAATCGCGCACCATCGTCTCGCCCAAATATCGGATCGCGTCTCTACGGATCGCCCCATCTCATCAGCGAACGACGTAGCTGGGCGATCCGATCCAAGCTTACATTGATACCCCGAGCGAACCGATCCGATCCCCTGGTGCATGGCGAACCCTCAGACCTGTTCAAGCGCGAGCTAGTCTTCAGCGATCCGAATCGCACGGATCTGGCGACACGTGTCCCCAACCGTCATCTGGACCAATTCTCCCCATCTGCACGATCCGATTTTCAAGCAGATCACGACACCTATCCACAACGGCTAATTTGACTGTTTCTTCAAGGGTGGCGATGCGATACTCTCGGGATTCGTGCCACGTGTCCACGATCCGCCTGACAAAATCAGCTATAAATAGCCCAGAGCTTGGCATTTTTCGGGATCCTTTTGGCAATATTGAGTACTGAATCCTCCATTGTTGTCAAACTACTGAAATATTGAGAGAAATCATTGTTGTATTAGCTCTTAAAGCATAATCAATAAGATATAAAGCGGACGTAGGCTCGTTAACGCCGAACCACTATAAATTCTGAGTGTTATTTTCTTTTTCCTTGTTCTTCATTTGAAATTCTCTACTGTTCATAACAATTTGGGTGTTAGGTCCAAATTTCGAACTAACACACTCCATCGTAGGAGATGTTGCTACTCTCCTTGGAAGCTTCTAGATGCTCCATCTCTGGAGGCTTTTTGTTTGTTGTGTCTTCTCTCCCTGGAAGCTTCGTTTGACGCTCCTCTTCTAGGAGGTTGTGTTTGTTGCCGCTTCTAGATGCTCCACCTCTGGAGGCTTTTTTGTTGTTTTGGCTTCTCTATCTGAAAGCTTTGTTTGACGCTCCTCTTCTGGGATGTTGTGATTGTTGGCTCTGGAAGCTTCTAGATGCTCCACCTTTGGAGGCTTTTTTTGTTGTGGCTTCTCTCTCTAGAAGCTTTGTTGATGTAGCTTCTCCCTCCAAAAGCTTTGTTTGTTGTGCCATTTCTTCTAAAGGCTTTCTTGATATCCTTTATTAGGAGTAGGCTCCACACATAATCATTCCTTTGTTGCATGCTTTGTATGAACATCCTCCACTGAAGCTTATCTCCAATTGATAACTTTTTTGTGTATTCATTCATGTAATGCGTTTCTTTAAATGCTTCCATTTGACCTTTCGTTGTATGTATGAGCCTGAACAAGGTTTGGTTTTTACCTATAATAGCACTCGAACTTACATTAATATCTGTTTGAATGCAAATAAGAAGCAAAAAGGGAATGACTAAGAGAAACAAGTAATTTAAACAGAAAATTTATTATTGGATTTTAATCACTTTCGGAGGTGCCTTTGACCATCATCCCTTCTGGTCATTTTTCAGTGCTTCTTGAGTAGACTATTTTTACCTTCTGTTGCGGATTCTTTCTGTCAAACCTCGACATTGGCTAGTTTATTAACTTCCTGCCTTGGGGTATGAACAATAGCCTTTCTCCCTATTTGGCTTTGTGTGATCATTTGCTGAGAGATTGGAATATAGCTCTTCTAACTTTAGATCCTACTCTAAGCTTTTCTTTGTGTTGAGGATCCTTTCCGTATGAACAAACTTATCGGCTCTAGTATAAAAGTTATCTAATCTTTCACATTCGTTTAAGATAAGATCCTCCCAGAAGAGTGTAGGTATGAGCAATCCTGAATGCACAGCTATAAGCTTTTCTCTGTCTGTTGCTCCTTTTACTTTGAGCGACTCAGTATGAAATCTTTTCAGATAACCATCGAGTGATTCTTCGGGTCTCTGTTCAATGGTGGCTAGATCGTAAATACTAATTGTTGGAACCTTCCATACATGGAATTCTATGCTAATGGCAGTAGAAAGTTGTCTCCAAGTTGTAATGACTGGGTCGTGGTGATGTCTGCACCATTAGTTGGCTTTCTTACGAAGAGTTGTTAAAAATATGTTTCATCAAAGTTCTTTAGGAGTATTATACAAATTCATGTAACTTTCAAAGAGGGGAAGGTGTTCTTCAGGGTCCATAATCCCGTCATATAGAAGTTTTGGTATTCTCATGTTGAATGGGGCTTTAACTGTAATTATTTCATCAGAGAGGGTGATTCCTAACAAGTTTTTGTCTTCTGATGAAACTGGATCTACACCCGCTTCTCAATTGATCGTATCCACTAATACTTGGTTGCTTCCTTGCCATAGTGGGTTATCTTGTGGATTTGGAATGGTCTTAGCTTGGCAATTGAACACTTGTGGTATCATTGCTTTTGACCCAACTTCATAAGGCTCTACTTCAATGGGCATTTTGACTATGTCATCTTCAATATTCCTTCTTGCGGCATCAATTCACGAAGCTAAATGTAGGATCTCCAGCTTGTTATTCACTTCCTTCTTTAAATTTGAAGGTTCCCTAGCTTTCTAATCTGCCAAGTTGAAGTTCAGAAGTATACCATCTTCTAGGTTAGATGACGCACTGAAATCTTGTCCATGATTCTTTCTTGGTCTCACCATCTTCAATGGGTATTGAGAGTTACTTTTGATGGTAGAAAGGGAAATAACATAAAGACCTTATTCACCAAAAAGGGGACAGTAAGGATGGAAAGTATAAGATGGGGATGAATGTAGGAGAGATGTGGGTTACCGAAGAGGGTCAAAGTACAAGAAACAAAGTTTGGGATTCAAGGTAACATGTGATGACCCGAATTTCGGTACCCTTTGAGTCGAGCAAATATAACCCAAGTCCGGCTCAAAGAACACTAAAACTCAGATGTCGAAGAAAGTAATTAGAGGGATCGAGAAGGTAAGATAGAAAAAAAGAATAAAAGAAAAGAAGAACACAACAACAGAACATCTGCTAACCCCGTTAAAACACGATTCAAAGAGTAGTGCATCGAGACCGTCTAAGCTGTTAAGACGACATGAAGCCATGTCGGGGGCGGCATGGCAATTCACAAATGGATCATCTAAAACGACTGGGACTACGGCTTGGCATCATTTGTTCATGGATACAAAGTATCATGATAATCACACGTGGCAAACAGCAAATAAATTGCAGCTAAGTCATGCCTCGAATCATAGTTATGCTGCGAGTAATTCATGATATTGTGAGTCGTGCCGCATATCGTTGGAGTATTCATGTCGTTAAAGCTTTAGGTCATGTCGTTCCATAGTCAAGGCGAATAGTTTATGGGTCTCAAAATCTTTGAAGAACATTATACATGATAATAACTTCTAGGTTATGAATATCTCTCAACATGCAAGTCTGACGTGGCATTGCCTCCTTAGGCTTCAAAGTATTCGTGCTTCAGTACACATCCGCTATGCTTTGATGAAACACAATGAACTGAAGTACCATGTATTTGTAAATAGTGGGGACTAAGTCGCATTTCAAACTCAAGCCAATGAAGCTGTTGGAATCATGTTGTGTTCCAGCTGTGAAGAAGCAAATCATCCCGTTTGGACTGCCATATCGTTCAACCCATTCATTCATATGGCAATAACATGGCAGCATAGGAGCGTTTACATATGAAACTGACCAAGCCATTCAAGTCGCAAACCTGTGCGATATGGTGAATGGTACGTTCAGAAGTGCCACATAAATTAAAAATTGAAGCTGCATATCACCAAGTCGTGGATACACATAACCAAGGCGCCGGGCATATTCATAACGTAAGTCGTGTTGCAGTTTCACGAAGTCTGGAATCATTAACTTGCAACATGTATTGGTTTAGCTGTCATCGTACTGTAAAGACAAGCAAAGGAACACATGAGATACTCCAATCTAGAGAGCCACGTGGCAACTAACTGGTACCTTTTTTGCATGAGCTAGTTGCCAATACGATTCACAGGCAAAAAGTGTGAGCGCGGTAAGTCAACAACATAAAGGGTCATGCGAAGTATAAAAAGCATGCCGTTAATTCTAATCCATGCTGCCAGTCATCTTAAAGTCAGGAATGCTACCAAGCTGTAATGTTCATGTCGCTCCTAAGTAAGCATAGGTTTGGTGCATGTTTCAAGTCGCATTGCAAGCATTTCACGCCACCATTGATTGTGGTCCCATAAGAGGCAGCTGTAAAGTAAGATACTAGCTGGAATGGCGTGTGTGGCTCCACAAGGTATTTCCTTAGTTTAAAGCAAGAGTGTGTCATTAGTTCTTACACCATGTCGCTGATGCATGGGACACGTGGCAGCATGGGTTTGAGACATATAGAGGGCAACATGCACGTGTGTAAGGAGGGTGGTATGCAAATAATCAATTCGCATATGCTAAACAAGCACTAGACCTTTATACATATGCCATGTCATGAGTTATAATCAGTGGTATCTTTCCATGCCACAAGACTGCATCATTTCATTCACCAACTGTATTCCAGCTGTAAAGTGAGCATTCCAGCTGTACCCGCGTAATTACAAGTGTACCACTCCTCACCAAAACTCCCTATAAATACCCCACTACACCATACTTGAGGGGGACAATTTTTCTATCCTGAAGGGCTGCCCAATCATTTCTTCAACCTTCTAAGCTTCATTACAAAATCCGTTAATGGCTTCTAAGGATCAATCTACCTTCATGCAACATCAAGTGGATCAAATCTACTTCAAACTACATTAGAAATCTCTCCAACACAATTCAAATGACCTCTAACCTCTGCTAAACCTCTCTAAAGCCTAGATCTAACACTAAATCGCTATGGAGTCCATGAAGATCATTCAATTTCTAAAGTGATTGAAGATTCATACATACACCATCACAAAGCAAGAGATCTCTCCAATTCCTTTGCCAATTCAAGTGTAATTTAGATCCTAGAAAGAGAGAAAATCGAGAAATGAACAATATGAGAGAATTCATGTATGTTGTAAAACAAAATAACATAATGAGAAGCGATTCAAAAGTGGATGTAGATCTATTTTAGATCGAACCACTATAAAAATTGCTTGTTCTTAATTTTATGCTCTTTATTTTGTGATTACGTGGCTCCATATTATATTCTAACCATTTGGTGAAGTGTTTCGATAACACCTTTGGTGTTGAAAACAAAATTTGGTTTTAATATTTGGCGCCCACCAGGGGTCACGTTCGCACTTCTCTTAAATCTAAAAGCCTTGCATTGAAGTTCTAAGACTACTTGTACCATATATTCTACAAATCTACGACCTGGACCAATCGACGAATTCTCTTCCAAATTCAAAGCCTTGTCTGAAATCATGGCTAAATCTAAGAAGACTACAAGCAAAACCATTGGAGAAACCAATAGTGTTGCTAACAATGAACTTACACCACTTACTAACCGTTTTGAAGTTGGCGAAAACTCGATAGGTGGAGCCAGTGTGTCTAGGAATGAATTGGATGCCGCTAATGCCAATATTAACCAACGAGTGGATGCTTCTACCAAGGCGACGATGGAAAAACTTGATGCTATTCTTAACGCTCGACCAAATCTAGCCCCTCAAAAGGTCCATGTTGATCTCAAAGAAAAGACAATTTGTCTGCCTCCAACCATGATTGCAATGACAACATGGAAGACGATAAAGAGTGGTTGAGCGACAAAGACGAATCCAACATCGAAAACTTGAAGCCGAAAGCTAAGAATCATTCTGAGGAGAATACTCGAGGGGTTATTAATCCTGCTAAGGGGGTACATCTTCGCCGGGAAGGTAAAGGACCTAAGTTGTCTAATCATGATCGCTTTCCTAGATGAACATTTGGCAAAGAGATCGAAATCAACCCCACGAAGCGACATACCACTGAAGAGTACATCTCGGATATGATAGAACAAATCATGAAGAAGAATCAAGCTCTCAATGACAATGATAAGGAATGGGATTTCTCTCCTGATAGGACTTCGTTTACCGAGAGAATCTGAGAAACAGAGTGCCCGAAGAAATTCAATCCTCCAACCTTGCCTCTATACGAAGGCCATGTTGATCCTAACTACTTTCTATTCAAATACTAATGGCATATGAGTGCGGCAAAAGCAATAGACGAGATGAGATGATTATATTTCCCTCTCTACTTAGAAGGTGCTGTGTCACTACGGTTCACAAAGCTAAAACCTAAGTCCGTATACCGATTCTCCGACTTAACCAAAAAGTTCAAGGAGCAGTTCCGCATGTATGCTACTAAAGCCAAGGATGCTATAACACTTTCAGCGATGTAGCAGAATCCAGGGGAATCTGTTCAAGCTTTTCTCAGTCGATTCAACGTTGCCTTGTCTGAAGTAAGAAACCTAGAATCTCTCATAATCCTCATGTCTCGAATTGGAGCCATAGATGAGAAGAGCGAATTCAGTAGATGAATTAAAATGAAAGAACTGAACATGCTTGAAAACTTCCATTAAAAGGCCAATGAGTACATGAGAGTCGACACTAATCTTGTACCTCTTCAGATTATTGATGCTAACCCACTTCTTGAAGCTCCCAAAAATGTTGTTACACGGAATAATCAGAAGAATACTCAGGGGAAGAAGCGCGACAACGAAGGGAAGGGCAACAAAGATTATAAGAAGTCTCGCCTTTTCAACTCATCAGAGTTGACGACTTTGAATGACACTCCTGAAAATATCTATCTTATAAAAAAAATTCTGAAAAGTATGCAGAGCCAAATCCGATAAGGGTAAGCGATAAAGCAGCAAACTCGGGAAAGTTCTGTAGATTTCACAACCAGCCTGGTCATAAAACTAATGAGTGTCGACACCTGATGAACCTCATCGAGGAATTGATCAGGAAAATTAGGTTGCAATAGTATGTAAATAATTTGCAAGCCATGAATCCTTCTGCAACGCCCCAGGGGCAAGGGGCATCAAAGGATCAGTCTGGTCCAGGCAACGGGGCTCCTGCTCAAAACAATTCAAGGCTGATCGTCAACTGATAACCATTAATGGTGCTCCAGTTTCAATGGCTCAGAATAAGCGAACAACATTGCCACCACTTTATTTCATGCTCTATTTCCATCTTTAGTTCATACTTTACTTCATGTTTTACTTTCTGTTATATTCAAAACTTCTTGAAAACGGTCTGTAATAATCTGCAAGTTATGAACTGAACATTAGCTCTACGACTAAGAGCATATTTGTCTAAATGAATTTCTTGCTTGCAATATTATGTGTCAAATCAAAACTTGCTAAAAAAATGATTTCATATTGCTGGCCATCTGTCGAGCACTTGTTCCTGTAACATCACGAACCCAACAACGCTAGTTCAAGTGCCAAACGCTATAAATGTCAACATGCACAAATGCAAAAATAGAAAATCACCACCTTGAAAAGTGAATGGGAAAAGTCGCAAAGATCCAAACAACGAACAAGCACCAAGACAAACAAACGCAAGAGCTATAACTTTTGTCGAAGGGGCACTTCCCTAAGTGAGAGGTTCAAAGCCTCGGTTCCTAAACCGAAATAGCCTGCCAAGTCAAGCATCCAACAAAGAAACTGATGGTTGCCCCGTGAAACGATAAAATAGCCACCCAATCCATTTGCGTAGCATCTGAACTATCAGATGTGAAGAATGAAATCCATTGGCATAGCATCTGAACTATCAGATGTGAAGAATGAAATCCAGTTGTGTAGCATCTGAAACATCATATGTGAAGAATGAAATCCATTTGCGTAGCATCTGAAATATCAGATGTGGAGAATGAAAATCCATATGCGTAGCATCTGAAATATCAGATGTGAAGAATGAAATCCATTTGCGTAGCATCTGATCTATCATATGTGAAGAATGAAATCCATTTGCGTAGCATCTAAAATATCAGATGTGAAAAATGAAATCCATTTGCGTATCATCTGAAAAATCAGATGTGAAGAATGAAAACCATTTGCGTAGCATCTGAAATCCCAGATGTGAAGAATAAGATCCATTTGCGTAGCATCTGAAATATCAAATGTGAAGAATATTGAAACCCATTTGCGTAGCATCTGAAATATCAGATGTGAAGAATGTCGAAATCCATTCGTGTAACATCTGATTATCTCAGATATGAAGAATGTCTGACCTCCAATTAATTTGCATGACATCTGATTATCTTAGAAACGACCAATTATTGAGCCAAAATCAAATCCTCCCATAGCAGAGGCAAAATAAAGTCCCTCCACAGTAGGGGAAAATTAAGAATTTCGTTCTCCCATAGTAGAGGCGAAATTGAAAACCCAAAGACCTCCCTTAGCGGGGGCAATAAATCCCAAGACCTCCCCTAGCGGGGTACAAAACCCAAAGTCCTCCCCGGGCGGGGGCAATGAACCCAAAGTCCTTCCCTAGCGGGGGCACAAAGATATGAAACTTCTCCAAGTAGAAGCACTAAACCAGCCAGTAAAGCCCGAATTCCTATTGTCTTGACAAAGCTCAAAAGCTCCATACATATTGACAAGCTCAAATAGCCTCGAACGATAAGGTTAAAGCTCCAAGCACGTCAATAACAATCAAGGAGATTCAACAAACTAATCACATCAAGCTCTTGCGACTCGGGATGACCCACGGTACTTAGGCAACACAACCGCATAGGAGTTGAACAATGTTCAAAGGAATGCCATGGGGCTATCACGGTGTTGCAACAAGCTAAAAACCAATTCTTGCCTTCAAAATGGGGCATTTGAAAAGTTCAACAAAATCGATACGCTCGATATGTCGACAAATTCACTACACCAGTAAAAATCAATATGGGAATCCCAATTAGAATCTCTTAACACTAAGGCTTCCTCATCTTCAAAGCTCAAACCATAAATGTCTCACGAAAAACCGATGATATTTTGCTTCAAATCGGAAGATAAGCAATGCTTTAAAAAGGCAACTGTGTGAATATGGCATGGTTCGAATCTAATAGAGCAGTACCACTTCTCAAGGAAATTGAAGATAATATCCATCAACGGTTTCAATATGAGATACGAAAAGGAGATTGAGAAATAATTAAACACTGGGGCAAGCCACCGTGAAACAGAGATTCAAAATTATATATTCCAAAATGATCCATGGTGTCAAAGAAAATCCAGGTTCGGATTTCTAAATCCAGCCGAGCCACTACGACATGTCTAAAAATAAACAATCGGAAAATTCTTCTTCCTGGACAATCTTGCATCAAATTAAGGAATGCTAAAATAAGCGCACATATTGAGTTAGCACAAAATGGTATCTTTCTGGCAAATTGTCAAGGGAATAAGGAATAGCGAAAGACCGATCATCTTACAATCCAAAAGTTGTAGTCGCTCTAGCCTCTGAAACTTAAATCAAATTTCCAATCTGAATAGGTACACGTTTTATAAAACGAAAACTGTCGTACAAAATCATGTAAGTCATTAAAAGAGCAAGACTTGAAATTTGTATTCGATATACATATCGATTAGCAGAACTGAAGTATCATTGTCGATGCGGATTAGAGTATCATGTTTATACAGACAATGTTTAACGAACTATAAACAGCTAAAAAAAATAGCTCTGCATAAGTACGTTATTCAGTCCCAATCACAAAATTCACAATAGTTCATTTTTTAATGATTAACTAATCTGTTATTGGTGCGGACGATCAATAACAGAGTATAAGTCCAAAATCGTGCAAGTACTTGTTTTGATTACAGAGCAGGGTGGCATGAAGCATATAAATTCAAAGCGTGATTTATCATAACAAACAAAAAGACCCAATCTCAACGCAAATTGGGTTCATTTCGAATCCCGCATTTCTCACAAGCAAGAAATTGCGAACTTCGGGAGGCAAATGTTAACCCCGTTAAAATACGATTCAAAGAGTAGTGCGTCGAGACTGTCTAAGCCATTAAGACGACATGAAGCCATGTCGGGGGCGGCATGGCAATTCACAAATGGATCGTCTAAAATGACTGGGACTACGGCTTGGCATCATTTGTTCATGGATACAAAGTATCATGATCACACGTGGCAAACAACAAATAAATTGCAGCTAAGTCAAGTCGTGAATCATAGTTATGCTGCGAGTAATTCATGACATTGTGAGTCATGCCACATATCGTTGGAGTATTCATGCCGTCAAAGCTATAGGTCATGTCGTTCCATAGTCAAGGCGAATAGTTTATGGGTCTCAAAATCTTTGAAGAACATTATACATGATAGTAACTTCTAGGGTATGAATATCTCTCAACATGCAAGTCTGACATGGCATTGCCTCCTTAGGCTTCAAAGTATTTATGCTTCAGTACACATCCGCTATGCTTTGAAGAAACACAATGAGCTAAAGTACCATGTATTTGAAAATAGTGGGGACCAAGTTGCTATTTCAAACTCAGTCCATTAGAGCTGTAGGGATCATGTCACATTCCAGCTGTGAAGAAGCAAATCATCCCGTTTGGACTGTCATATCGTTCAACCCATTCATTCATATGGCAATAACGTGGCAACATAGGATCATTTACATATGAAAATGACCAAGCCATTCAAGTCGCAAACCATGTACGCTATGGTGAATGGTACGTTCATAAGTGCCACATAAATTAATCGTTGAAGCCGCATATCACCTAGTCGTTAGTACACATAACCAAGGCGTTGGGCATATTCATGTCGCAAGTTGATGTGTGGTTTCACCATGTCTGGGATCATTAACTCGCAACATGTATTGGTTTAGCTATCATCGTACTGTAAAGAAAACCAAAAGAACACATGAGATGCTCCAATCCAGAGAGCAACGTGGCAACTAACCGGTACCATTTTTGCATGGGCTAGTTGCTAATACGATTCATAAGCATAAAGTGTGAGCATGGTAATTCAACAACATGAAGGGTCACGTGAAGTATAAAAAGCATGCCGTTAATTCTAATCCATGTCGCCAGTCATCTTAAAGTCAGGAATGCTACCAAGCCGTAATGTTCATGTCGCTCCTAAGTGAGAACGGTTTGGTACATGTTTCAAGTCGCATTGCAAGCATTTCATGCCACCATAGATTGAGGTCTCACAAGAGGCAGCTGTAAAGTAAGATACTAGCTAGAATGGCGTGTGTGGCTCTACAAGGTATTTCCTTGGTTTAAAGCAAGAGCGTGTCATTAGTTCTTACACCATGTCACTTATGCATGGGACACGTAGAGGCATGGGTTTGAGACATATAGAGGACAAAAAGCATGTGTTTAAGGAGGGTGCTATGCAAATAATCAATTTGCATGTGCTAAACAAGCACCTGATCGTTATACATATGCCATGTCGGGAGTTATAATCAGCAGTATCTTTCCATGCCGCAAGACTGCATCATGTCATTCGCTAACTGTATACTAGTTGTAAAGTGTGCATTCTAGGTGTACCCACGTAATTACAATTGTACCACTCCCCACCAAAACTCCCTATAAATACCCCACTACATCACACTTGAGGGGGACAATTTTTTCTACCCCGAAGGGCCGCCCAATCATTTCTTCAACCTTCTAAGCTTCATTACAAACTCCGTTATTGGATTCCAAGGATCAATCTACCTTCCTGCAACATCAAGTGGATCAACTCTTCTTCAAACTACATTAGAAATCTCTCAAACACAATTCAAGTGACCTCTAAATTCCGCTAAACCTCTCTTAATCCTAGATCTAATGCTAAATCGTTATGGAATCCATGAAGATCATTCAATTGCTAAAGTGATTGACGATTCATACATCCACCATCACAAAGCAAGAGATCTCTCCAATTCCTTTTCCAATTCAAGTGTAATTCAGATCCTAGAAAGAGAGAAAAGCGAGAAATGAACAACATGAGAGAATTCATATATGTTGTAAAACCAAATATCATAGTGAGAAGTGATTCAAAAGCGGACGTAGATCTATTTTAGATCGTGCCACTATAAAAGTTCCATTTTCTTCATCTTATGCTCTTTATTTTGTGATTACGTGGCTCCATATTCTAATCTAACCATTTGGTGAAGTGTTTCCATAACACCTTTGGTGTTGAAATCAAAATTTGGTTTTAACAACATCAGAACAGATATGATCTCACAGTGAATGGAGAAAATATATTATATATCTAACTTTTGAAATTCAAACTGTATTTAAACTTACATATATCATCATAGTACATCGCATACACAACACAGTGGAAATTAAACTCTAAATATCCATTGTTGAAGCCTCCTGCTCCAAGCTCCTCCAAGAATATCTGAAAAATCCTGAACTACTTGACTGCCCGTACAAATTTGGGCACCCAAGGGTTTAGGGAAATATAGAAAATAAACTCTGGGTCAGTCATGGGACTGGTGTGAGTAAACGATTTTAAAAGCAACTTGATTTTTGAAGGATATCTCATTAGACCACGCCGTGAAAATGGAACAGGTTTTCCCTTATGGGACTATACACTACTTGATTTAACTTTCAAAAAAGTTTTGAAAGAGAAGATAATCGTAAGACCGATCCACACATAAACACGTATGGTTTTTACCTTACGATAACCCAAACATCTTTGTATCAAAACTCTTCTGATATTATAATAATGTCTATCAAGCCACAAATAAATAGGAATCTAGCAGAACGCTTGCATCTCACGCTCTACATATATAGCATACAATCAAAACCGCGAGCGCTTATTGGAGACTGGATTCCGTCCATGAAAAGGTATGGAAAAACCTTCTGTAGTGTATCTCTAGAGGGGAATACGCTGGGTTCAACAAGAACATCTTGCAACCCGGCCACACATGACCGGCCATTCATTTCTCTTGAGTGTATCAAATATATTGTCAACAACGGTGGGCCCACATAACCTTCGAAGATACAAAAGCGAAAGAGGAAAAAAATATGAATATTCTTTAGATAGGTGACAATACACCCTAATGGGAGCGACCCACATAGCCATGACGCCTGCCCGATTTTTTTCATTTTCCGGCTGTGAGGCTTGAGGTTAGAACTTACCATTTGTAATAGCACATCTTTATTTACTTTGAATGACACATCGTCAAACCCATCAAATCACAAATTGATTTCCCCAAAACCACGAGGGAAAAACTAAGAGAAACGAATTCCTCCGCCATCAAACATAGATTTGAAGAGATCAACTTACGCGATATGTTAGGTATACTCTGTCAGACATTCATCCATACAAGTTGTCTGGGACTGGACAAACCGAAGGCACTATACTGTAAATCCATCTTAGGCTATTTCTACCTAGGATTAACAGAACAACCCTTGCATAAACTTCGTTTAATAATCTCTGACTTGGAACGTATAAATCGAATCGAAGAGGAATTAAATTCTGGACTCTTCGAAACGACAATGTAAAAGGTCAAGATTTGATAGTCGGTGATTTAACCATCAAATATAAAATAAAATGAATAGGTTTATTTCATTAGATCTGCTAAGCTTTATTCAAATAATCTTCAATTATTTACACTTAAATTTTAACTTTGTTACATACTTATCTGAAAACATAAGTATTACTTTTAACTTCGAAATTTTTTATCATAAATCTTACGTGATAATCTCTCTTTTGAATATACATTTCATAGCCAAAAGTGATATTTAACTCTACACTCATATGATCTATCGGATAATAGTGAAGTCGTTCAAGTTGGGGTATTTTAATTACCTCTTAGACCTTGAGTCGAAATCATTCTTATCGTTTAGATTCGTAGAAGTTTGATATTAAAAATATTTGACAAACCAGAATTTGTAAATCCATTTGATTTTCAAATGTTAAATTATTTCAAAACAACGTTGTTGTTTGAAAACATTCATCAAGTTAACTACTTAACTTAAATATTAAAACTGAGAATTTAATCAAATCAATCGACTCCCTTTGATAATCTAAAACATGCTTAACATTATCCTGAGAAATTTAACTGATTTCAATTTCTCTATTTAACTGCACCATTATCTTGCCAAAATCTATCAATCAAATTATTAGTTTGCCTTTAAATAAAATATTTCTACGTTTGACAATTATATATTAAAAACTATTCCCATTAAATTAATCAAAAATAGATTAATTTAATAACCCATTTCTGTTTAAACCAGTTAATTTAAATCGACTTAAAAATAATCTGGGATTAATTAATTACAATTAATCTTCCTTTCTAAATTAATTAATAATCTAATTAATTTAAAATAATCACATTTAATGGTTTCTTAAACAATTATTCAAACTGTTAATTACTTTATAGAAACTACAACTTGGCAGTCCCAATGGCATATAGTAGTTCTTAAAATAACGATATACAAGTCATTAACCCAATTTATACAACCAAGTAAATAAAATTTAACATCAACAACGCGTATTTACTGATAAAATATGTCAAACTAATATAATAGCAGAATGGTGTTTATTTCGGCTAACAGGGTGTTCAAACAATTCAGTCACTATAATTTATAATGGAACGGTGTTTATTTCCATTAACAGATGTCAATATAAAACATATAATTATGGTTTACGTAATTAAACACCGCAGAATCAATAAATTAAACAATTCAGAATTTATTGAATTATAGATCATTACTGATCCATAGTATACATTAATTTATTTCATAACTAAATTTACCTACATTTTAATATACACGATTTTAAAAATAAACCTAGTTTAATTACTTAACTAATTCATTTTAAAATGAATTGTATGAAATTTTATAATTCGGTTGATTTATTTATATACACAATTTATTGACTACATAAATCTGTCCCAACGTATTTCCTTGATCTAGCGCCTATAAATATACTCATCAATATATATATATATATTCTAAAATAATTATTTCTTTTTATTTAATGGGCCGAGCCCAATAAATCAGCCCGTGCCTTTAATATAAACATATATTTATAATTATATATGTATTTAAATCTAGAGCTTATGTAATTAAACTTAACTTAAAAGTTAAACTTACTGCACTTTTAAAAAAACTTCTATTTTATTTCTATTTCTATTTATTTTTTTACCTTCTCTTCGTAATTTTATCTCCTTTCCTTCATATTTTTCCTTTCTTATTTCTCTCTTCTTATACTACTCTTTTGTCTCTATTTCCTCTAGAGCCACAACCCTATCTCCCAGGACCTACACGTCTCAGCCCAAACTCCTCCCTTCTTATTTCTTTTATTCTATTTCTTTAATTGTCGAGCCAAATAGTTTTCAAAAGCCCACGAACGTTTCCTTTTCCCCTATTAGGGGTGAGCATTTGGTTGGTTTGGTTTATCCGATGATAAATTTGTCAAACCAAACTAAAACCAATAAAAATGAAAACCGAACCAAACCAACCAAAATAAGTTTGGTTGGTTCGGTTGGTTATCCGATTAAACCGAACTAAAAATATTTTACAATTTGTGTTTGAAATATTCACTATAATTTGAAACAAATTATAAATATATGATTACAATATTATTATTTTTTATTTTTATGCTTTTTAATATTAATTTTGACACATAGGTGATGATTGATATATACTTAAATAACTAAACTAATCTAAAATATTTATTATAATACCGATAATTTTGAAAATATAGTAGAAATTCGGTTAATTTGGTTAAACCGATAACCGAACTTCATATTTTTTGGGGTCGATTACAAACCGATTTAATTTCCAAACCGAACCAAACCGACCAAAATAAATTGGTTTGGTTGGTTTATTTGGTTTAACCGGATAATGCTCACCCCTAGCCCCTATGTTCTTTACATCATCCTTTGCTAGTACCCATTTTTCTCTTCTTACCTTCTGTATTTCTGCCATTCGCATACACCGTGCACGGTGTACGTGCCCACCCACCCTGGTCATCAAACGATCACTGAAACACTTTCCACAAGTTGCTTATCCAACCTAGGTCATCCACGACCTATCACCATCATCAACAATCTTCTCCTTCTCAAATACGCCTGCTCCACCATTAAAACTGGAAAATGAGTTTTCTAGATGACCCCAAAAACCCACTCCCCACATCACGTTCGTCCATTTGACAACATGTCACCACCTCCGGTCAAAAGTCTATCCTCGAGCCTCCCTTCCCACTGAAATTAAAAACACTCGATAAACCCCATCTCCTACACGATGTGTTTAAACACTTTAAACCCAAACCCAAAAACAGTTAACCTAAACACAAAGCTACCTTGTCCTCACTCCTCAGACTCCGGGAATTTGCGAAACCATGCCCGCACTCTCCTCTATACCTAGTGAAGCTCCTCCAGTAACAGTTTTTGAAATCATCAATCCAAAATGCAAGAATTAATTAATTCATCCCAAAATAAAAAAACATAACACATTTCAGACGTTATTAAAAATCTAGATATTCATTTCAAAAATCACTATTCCTACATACTAACCCTTTGGCATGTCTGGTTTTCCATTTTACGACGATCGAAGTTTCCAGTATGAATTATACTTGTTGTATTATCCATATACTTGTTGTATTATCCATGCCGCACTCTCCTTTATACCTAGTGAAGCTCCTCCAGTAACAGTTTTTGAAATCATCAATCCAAAATGCAAGAATTATTAATTCAGCCCAAAATAAAAAAACATAACACATTTTAGACGTTATTAAAAATCTAGATATTCGTTTCAAAAATCACTATTCCTACATACTAACCCTTTGGCATGTCTGGTTTTCCATTTTACGACAATCGAAGTTTCCAGTATGAATTATACTTGTTGTATTATCCATATACTTGTTGTATTATCCATATATATGCAAATATATATATATATATATATGTGTGTGTGTATATATATATATTGAGTAGAAGTGAAACTATTTTTATAAATAAATTCTAGACTTACATAACCACTTTTATGTTGAACATTATTTTTATAACTCATTGGAATCTTAGTACTAAAATTTTGAAGCTAAGGTGTCGGTTTGAAGAAAACAAAGTCCTGTGTTAATAACATTTCCATGCTTCAATTTGATTCCTTATAGCTTCCATTCACTCAGGTTTAACTTGATGCCTGAATTGATTCAATGGCATTCAGGGTATCTGATCATGTATATGAAGTTACACTATTATTTATATCAATCAATACTAGATCTAAAATAGTTTCCTCACTTATGTTTTGACCCCTGTTTCTAGTTCCAAATTTTTATGGTCTTATCCTTACTCTGACATTGTCTTGTTCCAGGTAAATGATCGTAATTTTTTTAACACAAATATATAGTTTGCTAATATAATTCATCCAAACATACATGCAAGTGTGTGTGTGTGTCTATATATATATATATATATATATATATATATATATATATATATATATACACCCCATAATATGTAAAATTAATACTAAATGAGAGAAATTTACTAACAACGGTTTTTCAGCTAATATTTTTTCCCCTATTCTCAGGTTGACATATATATTTTTGGCTAACTAATACTACTCAAAAATCCATCTATATCATATCATACTATATAAAATCACTAAAGAAGAAGTTTACTCACACTTTCTAAGTTTTAGCTTATCCCATTCTTTGGTTTCCAGTTTGATTTGCCACTGCCATTTTTATTTTTGTTTCCAGTTCGAATGTAGAATGAATGTTTGTAGTGGACTAAGTGTGTATATATAGATGTTAACAAATATAAAATATTGAATAGTTTAGCTTAGCTTAGCTAGGGTATTTGATGGATGGGGAGATTAGACACTGGCCTTGCTTCACTGCGAAGGATTTGCCTGAAAGTGCTCTTCATTAAAGTCATTACAGATTTACACATGAACTAGAACTTGAAGTACACAAATGTGCACAAATCCATGTGCAGAAGGTTCTTAGATGCTAGTCTTTGTTAGGGCGAAAGGTCATAGGCTACAACTATTTTGATGGAAAGGATGTTGCTGCCTACATTATAGGAAATGAAATATGCAAGGGATGTTTGTTCATTAAATCTTTCAGCCATGGTGTACACACAGCGAACTTGGAATTGATGTACATGTATGTACAAAACCCTGTGCTACATGTTAGGCTTTTGGGTAAGGGTGGTTTAGGCTGGCTTTATGATTGAAAAGGGAGAAGTGTTTAGTCATTTAAATGTCATGGCATGCACATGAATTTGCAGCCTACATCTAGGTGTACAACCATGTGTACAAAATGTTTAAAAACCAAGACTTAGCCCTTAAATAAATTATGTATATTTGTATTAACATGGAATTCAGCCCAAACATGTATAAAATGTTGTATTTCATATTTTTAAATTTTTTCGATACTTAGCAACAAAGAAATCTTGCCCATTTGAATCATATAAATGCCATATCTTGGTACTTAAAGCCATATAATTTCTTCATATACTCCAAAGTGAAGAAATTTTCAAATTTAAATACTCTTATCAAATACCTTATGTAATTCTATGTTTTACATAGTTATATTACATTTAATTTGACTTAAGTGATATCTATTTCAAGTTTACATAAGTTTTAAAACCATTATAAAATACAAACAAAATAAGAAAACATTTCTTACTTGTTCTACATTGGTTAAACCAATTAAATATATTATTGTAATCTTATTTAATATAAATTAATCACTAAAATAAACCAAAATAAATTGTGTTACAAACTCAGACAAAAAAATCGGGACATTACATAACACTACCCTTCAAATCTCTTGGATCAACGATGTTTCAAGTAGTTGATCGATATTCATAAGCTGTTTACGGAGAATCTTTATCTATAATCTTGCTTCTTCAAAGCTTAGTCCAACCCGAGATGGAACAACACAATTAGAAGCATTGCAAGGTATCCTAAAGGGTTAATTTTCATCAACAGCGGAGATAGGTCTAGCGAAGTGGACCTAAGGAAAAATAGGATTATTCAGCTCCCACGAGCTTGAGTTAGTTCACTGATTCCTAGATATCAAGGTCTTGAGTCCGAAGATTAGTTACTTTTCCCTCAAGGGTTGAGTATCACGCTTCTACAACTCGAGGACCAACAGTTACCTTGGGATAGGGTTTCCTAAGAACAATACAAGAGAGGAAGCTAAAGAGCTTGTTGAAGGATCGCCTGGGCTTGCTACAGGGTAGGAAGCTTGTGGAAGGGTATTCGGTGATTTAAGACCTGCAGAGAGGTTGGTGCGGAAAGGCTTATATAGTGAGGAAAGCGTCACGTCACTAAGAACCTAATGGCTTGTGTATGGATATTCTGGTAATCCAATAGCATAGCAGAATATGTTTGAAGAACAATATACTATGCGGAAAAGGTAAGAACACACAATTTATAATGGTTTTGTTCGACTTGAACCTACATCCACTTTGAGGGCTTTGATGCTTTTATTCATAGAGGAGGTTACATAAGAAATCCCCAAATTGATTTATAAATTAGGGTTTACTCTCTTGAATATGAGAGAAAGAATGAGGAATTAGAATCCGGTCCACAAAATGAGACCCCTGGGGTCTTATTTATTGGCATATTAGCCCCCTTCTGTTTTGGATTTAGCAGCAGGCCTTTGTCTGGATGCGGAAACAAGATTTCGGCCTCCCTTGTGATTTTCGGTTCCGGTAGAAAGATTTCAATCGCCTTTCTTCCTATCAAATGTCTTCATGGATGCTTCTTAGCCTTCTGAATATCAATCTTGGTCTCTAGGGAGTGGTTCCGGGGCCATACCTTTCGGTAGTTTGGTCTCGGGATTTGAGCTTGGCTTTCGGTTTCTGGACCTCTGGTCTCGGTTCATCTCTATACCTCTCGGTTTAAGCATTGGATTATGGAATCTTTGGTAGCTGTAAAGGGTGACAGTTTTGGCTTCTGACATATGTATTCGTCTTTAGTTATAAAAGTAGGCCTTTGGAATACCTTCCGATGATGATGAAGATACTTCTTGATGTTGGTGTCCGTACCAAGTAGGTATTATTAGGCTCTTTCCTCCTCCTTCTTATGTTTTGTATTATATGCTTTCGGTAATACTATTGTCACTAGCTTTTGGTATCATGTGTAATGTTTCATGAATTACTACTCTATGAACAGAATTACTACTCTATGCACCTTTTAATGTCGGTCGTATCTTGTCGGTATCTTCTTTTTCCATATCGATACTGAGCCTTCCTTCGTCATGCCCTTTCGGAATCTTCAATACAACCTTTTACCTTAATCTGTCAGTATTGGACCGATATTGTTGTGTTCTGATTCTTCTTTGCTGTCGGTACCTTCTTTCATCTTTTCCCTTTTGCCCTATGGCTTTGCTATTGGCTCTCGGATTTTTCTTTCGGTAACTCCTTAGATGCTTTTTTTCACAAGCCTGGTTTCACTGTCTGAAATCCCTTTACCCTTTCGGCATTAAAGCTTCTACTTCTACATATTTGATTGGTACGAAATTTGGTGTTAACATTCGCAATCTTAGCTGTAGTGTTCATAAGAAGCTAAGTACATTTCAGAGCCAAATTATCAGTGTCATGATTGCTATATCAAGGAGCTGAAGTGTGTCAAACTTCCAATACCAAATATTGTCCTACGTCATGATCTCCTTCAAGAAGAGAGTATGAGAAAACGTCCATTCACCATGCAATGTCATGAAATTATGAAAAACTGAGGGGTCCTCTAAAACTCCTCTCCAAGTTCCCCGACCGCTAGTGCATACCGACCTTAGTCATATTGAAAAAGTTTCTGACCCATTCAGGAAGTCCTTTTGTTAAGCTGAAAAGGCCAAAAAGAAATCAACCTGCATTTTCATGGCCCCTACATTGAGCATCTTCACATAGGAACAAAAAATGAGACGTAAGCTGCATTTCCCGCCATTATAAGTCAATGAAAGAAATCGAGAAAAAAATTGTATCCTAGTTGCAAAAGTAGCTGGTTACAAGGTTAATCTATCTAAAGTAGAGAAACAAATCGAGGAAACAAAAAAGCTAATAAGGCTTGAAACTGATTCGTAAGAGAATAAATCGCATTTCTTTAACTACCACTTCTTTTGAAGATGATAATAAGGAAATTATTGAAAAGAATGAGAAGATAAAACATGGGAAGGATGATTTTACTAAATAGGTTGCTGATCTCATGGCCAAGCTTTCTATGAGTGGAAAAGCGAGGGTAATGGCGGAAGAAGCCACTTTGTCATTCTATGACGAAGCCGCCGAAGCCAAGCTTAAATATAAAAAGAGATGTAGAAGAAATCCACGCCATAGGAGAAAAGGTGAAGAAGAAAGGTAAGTGATCATGCTTACGTTTTATGCCAATACTCCACCATCGAAATTTGTTGTGGACTTAGGATTAATCATCGATGCTTGCTGAAGCCTAGGATCACACCCAAAGTGACATAGTTGATTAAATACACCTGATTAGATGATATTTAAAAGGGATGAACCGATTTCCATGCCAGAGGGTCGGAGCATACTTATAAAGGAAGAGAAAAAAGATAGTACAAAGAAGAATGCACGTGATTAAGGGAATGAAATGATAGGTAAAGCACCGGCAATGTGCATTATAATTGCTCGACGGGCTAACCATCGAGTCGGGATTTCTCCGCTTAGGCTCACAATGCATCTTTTTTTTCCCTGGGGACTACCTCTTCTCAACATCATCACATATTCAACCCTAATATAAAACCCTAATTCTAATGGGGGCAACTTTTGAGAAACTGGTTTACATGGCACTGATGAACAAAGGAGAGAAGGATGGGAAGAAAGAGGTTAAGACCTAGAAGATGCAAAACAAGAAAGTGTAGCCCAAGAAAGAACGACAAAAGAAGGGTGGAAAGAACGACAAAGATCAAGGCAAGAAGAAGTGTCATGGTTGTGGGAGCTTGAGTCATTTAGTCAAAGATTGCAGAAAAAGGAAGAATGCTTGCTTCTAGTGTGGTGAGGTCAGATATGATTCTAGGGAGTGCCCAAAGAAGCAACTACAGGGCCAAAGGGCAGGATCTTCTAGAGGACAGGTGCATGCTCTCGAGGCCAGTATACCGGACAGAGGTAGGAAACTTACTGTTGAAGGTTTGATTTCTCTTTCCAATCATCCTATTTGGACTCTTTTTTATTCTGGCGCTTCTCACTCTTTTATATCTGATTTTGTGGTTGAGTCTCTGCATTTTAGTACTTGTATTGTTTTAGATCTTGTTATTGTCTCAAACCCCGATGGGGGAACGGCTCATCTGTCTATGATTTGTCGGGGTTTGAAGATATGATCTGTGTTGGGCGTCGAGTTTGAGTGCAATGCATATGTACTTAGTCTTATAGGATATGGTCCGATTATAGGGATGTATTGGCTAGCCATGTATAGTGCCATTTTGGACTGTGAGTCGAGGGTCGTTTGACTTTTGACTTGCTGAGGGAGGACTCTCGAGATTTCCTATGACCCAAAGGGGTCTGTTATGCTTAGTTTCCTAGAATCACTTGATTCTTCTATTGATGATTTGCGATCTATACCTGTTGTCTGTGAGTATCCGGATCTTTTTGAGGAGGTTAGGGGCTTTCCTCCGAGGCACGAGATTGATTTCCGGATATACTTGATGGATAACGCAAAGCTAGTCGCATTGCCTGTGCACCACATGGCTCCTAGGGAAAGGAGGGAGCTTAACAAGCAAGTAGGGGAGCTACTTGAGAAAGGGTTTATTAGGCGAAGCATATCAGAATAGGGTTCTCCATTCATCTTTGCAACTAAGGTGGATGGCTCGCCTCGCTTATGTGTGGATTACAGGGAGTTGAATAAGCTCAGTAAGAAGAATAAGCACCCATTTCTGAGGATTGATGATTTGTTTGACCATCTTGTTGGTGCATTTGTTTTCTCTTAGTTAGACTTGGTCGCGGTGTTTCATTAGTTGTGGGTGGCTGAGGACAATATAGACAAGACCGGTTCAGAACTCCAGATGGTTTCCTTGAGTGGCCAGTCCTGCCTTTTGGATTGACGAATGCACCTGCATATTTTATGGATTTGATGAGTGGGGTGTTCTGGGAGTTTCTGAATAATTTCGTTGTGGTCTTTGTGGATGACATTCTGGTCTTCTCGAAGAGCGTGGAAGAGAATGCCCTACATTTAGGGGTGATTTTAAGGACTCTTCGAGTGCACCAGCTTAAGGCAAAATTCACCAAATGTCATTTTTGGAGAGAGGAAGTGAGATTTCTAGGGCATGTAGTGTGATATCCCATGTCCGTTAATGTCACTCACTAAGGGAATGCATTAAGTTCCGTGAAGCGTTATAGGTAAACAGACACAGAATAATTACAAGATAGAAATAAATAAGACAGCAGCGAAAATTTAAATTTTTATGTCAACATAAATTAAAATACTGTGGTCCACAATACCATAAGTCACAAAAACCATTACAATAAAATAACTTTTGTCTTGCATCACCAACGGAGTACATAAGAATATAAAAATATAATTCCCCAATTGAAAGAGTTAAGCCATAGTAGAGACAAGAAATTGAGCCATACTTCAGTAGTAGCTCCTAGAAAGGTGATATCAGAGTCCTGACTAAGCCTATGTGTTTCCTCCCTGAGAACCTGAAGGAGGGGGGACGGAAGAAAGAAGGAGAAACAAAAGGGTCAGACATAAAGTCTGGCAAGTCTAGTTACTTTTAGCCAATAAATAAATAAAAGTAACATGATAGGCATATAAAATGGATCATGCACGGTCGTCTTATCCCCTTCTGCCTGGATCATGCACGCATACAGCCCGATCGGTTTGTGCCGCCCACACCGTCCTCCACGTTTGGATCTCTTACAATCAGTCAGTAAGCATGCCCCTTTTCCGCTTAGTACGGAGTACTTTCTTTGATACCTACTCCGGGTTACTGACTGAAATGGGTTCCACACAATATGATAGAATCTCTCCCCTTGTCTTGTATCCTCCACTAGGTTTTCATTGACTATGTATACCACTAGGTGTCTTTAATTACATAGCCTTATTTATTTCTACCAGTTACGCTTACCCTAAAGGGTGTCTTTAATAACATAACTCCAATCTTTCTACCCATTATGCTTACCTACAGGTGTCTTTAATACATAACCCCCAATCTTCCAACCGGTTATGCTTATTTATAGGTGTCTTTAATACATAACCCTATCATTTCTACAAGTAATGTTTACCCCAAAAGGTGTCTTTAATTACATAACTTTATTTTTTCCACCGGTTATGTATACCACTAGGTGTCCTCATCGGGTTAAGTTTGTGGGCCTATACATACTAATACTACCCACCTACCCAAGATTTACTTAACCCTCCCCCTGATCCAAGCATGTTTATTTAATGGTTAAGTTTGTGGGCCTATATATACTAATATTACCCACCTACCCAAGATTTACTTAACCCTCCCACTGATCCAATCAATTTTACTTAACCCTAAGTTCAGTTCTTATTCATACAATCCCTTATGGATTAGTTTAGGTTAAGTAGTCCAATTTATTACCATGTCCATTTATGGTTTATAATGGGCTAGACCTCCTACATTAGGCCTACAACGTATGGATGTTGGATATGCCGGTCGGGTCCAGACGGTCTTATTCCACAGTTGGGCCTAACCTCGTATCTTAGCCCAATTCTTATTTACGTACTTAGACCTCCCACATTAAGTTCAATATTAGTGGTTGCTGGATATGCCGGTCGGGTCCGGGCAGCCTTCCACCACTAATGCAACTTAACCTTGTGTCATAAGTACAATTACAATTCCTAATTGTAATTACTAAACATTCCATTTTTAATTAATTAACCAATTAATTAATCCTTTCCTTTTATAAATGTCAATACCTATTTTACCCAATAATTTGAATTACATGTCCAAAAATGTTCATATTCAAATCATGCCATTTTTAACCCTTTTGCCTCGTTCCTTAACTAGCGCCCTCACAAAATTGGCAACATGCCTAGGATAGACAATAGCTTAGTCATAAACGATGATAGGGAAAATAATGGGAATATAACTTAAACGATCATCTTGGCATAAACATAAACTAGCATGATAATAAGGTGAACATACATACTGGCATGGACATGAAATTGTCATCATAACAAGGTGGACATAAAACTGATGAACGGTTGGCAGTCAATTGATTCTAACAAAACTATGATGTCACAATAAGCATAGTAAGCTCTAAATTAGCAATTTAGATGTCCAATCGATTTGGATCTAACATGATAACACAAGGTGGTAAATTAGATCACATAATTCAGATCTAGAGGTTAAAATAGATCTAACATGATAACACAAGGTGATAAATGAGATTACATAAAATAGATCTAACATGATAACGCAAGGTGATAAATTAGATCACATAAAATAGATATAACATGATAACGCAAGGTGATAAATTAGATCACATAAAATAGATCAAACATGATAACGCAAGGTGATAAATTAGATCACATAAAATAGATCTAACATGATAATGCAAGGTGATAAATTAGATCACATAAAATAGATCTAATATGATAACACAAGGTGATAATCTAAATCTGACTAACAGTTTCAATGTCTACATAAATTATATCTACTAGTTTAGAAAGAGATCTACACAAATCCACATCATGGCATTTCATAGAAGTTATAATTAAGACAAAGATTTAGACCCAATCATAACCAAATTCCTGGTGACTTATGTTCATGATGTACATAAATGATTAGATCTATCCAATGATATAACTATCCAAATTAACAGATTTATATTAACCACAATATAATTACAAACCAAGATTCACAATAATAACATAGTAGAATAATCACTATTGAATTGGATCTAGAGAAATAGATCTATCATGACATAGCATAAGATATGATAATAGCATAGATTCATGGTTTACACATGTCCAAATCACAGTCTTTCATAATTTACTTTTATTTATCTAAACCTAAAAGCAACTAGAACTCACTATGATTGGATTGCTAAGATGATAGAAAAGAAGTTGGTGCTAAGTCTATGCTTTAATCTCAGAATTTGATTTGCTTTAGTTGATAGAAGAAGGTGAGAGACCCTAGTTCAATTTAGACTCCGGCAGAATTTAGCCGCCATTGTTTCTTTGTAAAGAAAATAAAGGAATTGATGTATATTTATAGCTGCTAGGTTATAGAATTCGGATGCCACCTCAGCCCTAGAGTGAATCGGGCCAAGGGCCGACACCCAATTGGGTCCGGATGCCCAAAACCATAAATGGGAGCACTTTACAGGTGTGCCAGTGTAAAAATACATGGGCGCACTTGTCAAGTGCGCTGGGAATTTCTGCTTTTTCTACCAAACTTCTATCGTCCATAACTTCTTCATACATTATCCGTTTTACACAAACCAGGTGTCTATCTTGACCAGAATTTCGAGACGGATGCAATGGCGTAGTCCGTTTCCCTTAATTCTGAATATTAAATTAATTATTCTTTAATTTATCCACTTTAATGTTGTTAAAATTTCGGGGTGTTACATTCTCCCCTACTCAAAGGATTTCGTCCCCGAAATCTTCAAGTTGAAAAGAATGTATCCTACCATCCATCATCCATCTACTCATCCACCAAACACTAGCATACATTGTCCTTAAAGATTTTTAATGCTTATATGAGTATATGTAGAGGGGTGTGTATATGTCCCAATACTAATGCGAAGATTAGGCGGTCTACTAATTTAGTTGACCTCCTTAACGCAATGTATGTTAGTGTCACGAATCCAATATGTTTGCAAATAATCCTATTATAACACGTAAGTTCTATATGTGTGCACACTCATTCATCCAAATGCAACATCCATATGCTAGTACATCCATTTCCATCCATGAAAGAAATGAAAATGCACACACATCCATATGCGGTATGAGAGTGATTAAGCCGATCAAGTGCCTAATGTGTGTGTATATGCATCCACAGGCAACCACTAGCGAACATTTGCATCCACTTGCATCCTTAGGATTCCTATCTAAATGTCGAAAAATACTATGGATAAGATATACTCAAATGAATAGAAACAAGTACTGATAAAGCTTTAGAAAAAGGAGTTAAGAACATACACTCGAAGAGAAAAGGGTACGAAGCACGAATCTTGTCTTCGGTCTCCCAAGTTTCATCCTCTAGGTTATTTCCCCATTGAACCTTTAGCAACTTGAGTTCTTTATTGCGTAGCTTCTTAACTTCTGATCCAAGAACATGGGAAGGAACTCGCCTGACTGTCGCCTACCGTTCCACTTCTACTTCTTCCAATATACTCAGCCCAACAACTTCCGCGGTGTCATGCAAGCATTTCTGCAGATGAGAAACATGGAAAACATCATGAACACCAGATAGATTTTCAGGAAGCTTTACTCTATTGGCCATTTGGCCAATCCTCTCGGTTATGGGAAATGGTCCCACAAACCTAGGTGCCAACTTCCCTACCGATCTGAAGCGAACCACATTCCTCAGAGGTGACACTTTGATAAAAACCAAGTCTCCTACTTCAAATTTGAGGTCAGTCCTTCTCTTGTCTGCATAGAATTTCTGCCTATCTTGAGCTGTCTTCATCCGCCATCGAATAAGGTCAATCTTTTCGGACGTTTCTCTAACCATATCTGGTCCAAGTAATAATCTTTCTGTAGATTCCCAACAACAAGTTGGTGATCTACAGGGTCGTCCATACAATGCTTCAAAGGGTGCCATGCCGATGATAGCCTGATAGTTGTTGTTATAAGCAAACTCTACTAATGGAAGATGCTCTTCCCATGTCCCTCCGAAGTCTGGGACACACAGCCTTAAAAGATCTTCTAGAATTCTGTTCACCCTCTCCGTTTTCTCATCGGTCTGAGGATGATAAGCGGTGCTCAAATACAACCGTGTACCTAATGCTTCTTGCAAGCTCTTCCAAAATTCGCTGGTAAAGATGGGGTCACGACTGCCCATGATGCTGGAAGGAACTCCATGAAGACAAACTATCTCTCAGACATAAATTGCTGCTAACCATGATGTCGTTTTCTTACTCTTAACTGGAATAAAGGGAGTGCTCTTAGTGAGTCTATCTACCACAACCCAGATACTGGTGTTTCCTTTCTTCGATCTAGGCAAACCATCTATGAAATCCATAGAGACGCTCTCCTATTTCCAATGTGGGAATTTTGAAGGATGGAGTAAGCCACCGGGATGCTTTTACTCAACTTTGAGTTGCTGGCAAAACAGAGATTGAGAAACAAACTCTGCTACATCTTTCTTCATCCCATCCCAAAAGAAAACCCTTTCTCAAGTAGCTCCCCTACTTGTTTATTGAGCTCCCTTCTTTCTCTTGGACCCATATGGTGCATGGGCAATGCAACTGGCTTTGCATTGTCCACCAAATATATGCGGAAATTGATCTTGTGGCTTGGGGGTAAACCCCAAACCACATTAAAGGCATCAGGATACTCACGGACTACTGGAACAGATTTTAGACCATCGATAGATGCGTCAAGTGACTCTAGGAAACTCAACACAATAGACCCCTTGGTGTCACAGGAAATTTCGAGGGTCCTCCCTTGGCAAGTCATCAGTCTAACGACCCTCCTCTTACAATCTAGAATGGCACCATACATGGCTAGCCAATCTGTAACGACCCGCATTCTACGCATCGGGGGATCGTAGGATATTTATTTCTTTCCCGTATGAAGTCGTATGGTCATGTAACTTTGGGAAACATCTATTAGAGTCATTTACCATGCTTATGATTTTTGTCGATTTTTAAATGACCATTTTGCCCCTAGTTGATCTTGTTTTGGCCATAACTTTTGATTGGAAAGGAATTTTGACCTAAAACCACTCCCATTGGATTCGTTTGATGGTTTACCTTTCCGTAGAATGGTCATAATAGCCAAATGGACTTACCGTTTGGGAGATATGGCTGAAATAAGGTTTGGAGGGTGAAAAACTGCTTAACCGGGCCAAATCGGGTGATTACTGAGTAGGCCCATAACCCATTTCGGGATTAGGTTATGGGAAGGCTGAAATGAGATAGAGCATCATTCCATTTCAGTTTTTTAGCCTCCACTTATCACCAAGGAACCCTAAAAATGGCCTCCAACCTCTAAATCACCTTTTGGTCAAGGATTTGGCTTAGCAACCTCTAATCAAGGAAGATCTACACCGAAGCAACATTGGAGCTGCTGTTTAGCATTGGGATTCACATCAAATCAGAGATTTATTTCAGATCTTAGTTTATTTGTGGCTAAGGTGAGTGATTTGCATAGTTTTACACTAATTATGGCTAGTTAAGGGTAATTAGTGTTAATTAGCGAATTTAAGCATGATAAAATTCTGGAAAAATGTTCAAAAATTCCTAAATGATGTTTTAGACCTTTGATATGAATTTGGGTTAATTTGGTTAAGTTTTGCTAATCCTATCATTAGTTCACCTAAACATGCTTAAAGGGGAAATATGGGATTTTGGGTATGTTTGATCCATTTTAACCTATCATATTGATGTTTTGATGTTTGTGGTTGATTCTGCATGTTGCTATGACTGTATGATACGCTTTGTGATTGATTTCAATAGTTAGAATGGTCGAAAACGTCATCGAATGGCGTAAACACTTGCTGGAAAAGCTTTAGGAAACAGTGCAGGATCGGATCGGATATGAGGGCTCGGATCGGACATGTTGAACTGGGCAAGGGATTCGATCGGATCGGAACCTGACATTTGAGAAAATTGGCAAAAAGGAAGGCCACGCTAACTGAACTGGGATCGGATCGGATAAAGGAGAAGGGATCAGATCGGATAAAGAATGAGGGAGCGGATCGGAGCGGAAGCACGAATTGGATAGGAGATGGCACCCGGCCCGAACCGAAGTGGGACACCCGACCCGAACCGACGCGATGGAGTGGACTCGACCCGAACCGTACCAGAAGAAGACCCGACCCGAACCGATGGAGGATACCCGACCCGAACCGATGGCTTGAGGAGGAACCCGACCCGACCCAGTATTGACCAATAACCCGAGATGCAAAGGTAGTCCAATAGTGGAAGTTAGAGCTCAGGATCCAGTTGGGAACCGATGAGTTCACTTCATGGTTGGACTTTGCTGCGGGACGTGTGTTAAGGAGTTGTCGACGTTCATAACTTCAATTCACCACTAAAAATAAATGAATGGCTACTTATCAGTGCAGTAGAGTCATTGCGACTCGAGGGGCAAGGTGATGGTAGCAAGACTACGTTATCAGTGCAGTAGAGTCATTATGACTTGAGGGGCAAGGTGATGTGTAGTAAGACTATGAGCCCGCGCAGATGGGGTGGATAACTCCATGGGGCAAGTGGACATAGTAAGGATTAGTAAGACTATGAGCCAGCGCAGATGGGGTGGATAACTCCATGGGGCAAGTGGACATAGTATGGATTGGTAAGACTATGAGCCAGCGCAGATGGGGTGAATAACTCCACGGGGCAAGTGGACATAGTAAGGATTGGTAAGACTATGAGCCAGCGCAGATGGGGTGAATAACTCCATGGGGCAAGTGGACATAGTAAGGATTGGTAAGGCTATGAGCCAGCGCAGATGGGTGAATAACTCCATGGGGCAAGTGGACATAGCAAAGGATTAGTGGCTACGTTATTAGTGCAGTGAAGCCATTTATGACTTCATGGGGAAAAGTGATCGTAGCAAGGGTGGGTGATCGAAGTGGTGAATATCGTATGCTTTACGCACTGAGTGAGATATGTGAGGATGGATGCTATGTTTGATTGTTTGCCATCACTATGACATGTACACCTCCCCCACCTCCGTATCTTTATACTGTTTGATATGGCACCTTAGAGTGTTGTACAGTATGTAGTGCTAACTCTTTGGTTGCAGGTCCAGGTTCAGGTATGTTTTAGTCTAACTGTTATTGTTCACTTTAGATGCTTATAGCTCATACCAGGCTTTATGTCTGACCCAGAGTTTTATGTCTCCTCTTATTACTCTGGGTGCTCACATGAGCAGACTAGAGACAGGTTAGCTGGTGATGCGCGAGTAGCTGATTCGGAGGCGGGCAGGAGGCTTCCACGTATGATATATATACACATTCTCCCTGTGTCGTTGGTGGTCGCTACTTGGGCATTAGTAGTGTACCTCCTTTATCTTGCTTTTGCTTTGAGACAGTTTGAAAGTTGTAATAAGCAGGATTTTGAATTTCCGCTGCTATGATGTTTAGTTTTGGTTTTCAGCTTATGCACTGTCTCTCCTGTTTTATGTCAAATATGTTATTATTATATTTTGTTCTATGCGCTGTGATACATTCTACAGGTTCCTTGTTAGTTCATTTCCTTCTTCCTTTTCCTTTTGACGACCGTTCCATGCCAACTGGACATGTGTACAGCGCACGTTTGGAGTAAATGTCGGTTGGTGCGGGGCGGGCCGTCATACTTGGTATCAGAGCTCTAGGTTGCGTAGTTAACCCAGGGAAAGACACTAGGGAGAGATAGTACGTATATGAGAGCGCGTATTTGTGATTACTTTGGTTTTCAAAAGCTATGTATATATATACTATTAGTAGTATAAGAATGAAGTCGCACTGCACCAGCACCACTATGGGGTCGTTAATCGTTTCCCTTTTTCAGATTGACGATGAGCCGAGACACGAGGGGTGCTGGTAGAGGGACCAACCATGGGAATGCCGCTGACATGAGGGCGATATTTACTAACCTCATGAGAGACATGCTTAGAGAAGTGCAAGGGGCAGTTCCCAATCCCGGAGTTGGTGTTGGCCCAGTAGTGCAGGCGCCTAGGGTCGATTTCGCCAAGTTGTGCAAGGATTACGCTAACCTTGGTGGGAAGCCGTTCCATGGAACGGAGTCGGCCACAGATGTTCAAGATTGGATGGATAGCTGTGACCGTATCTTCGATGACTTGGGTCTTGAGGATGCGATGAAGAGAAGGCTAGCGTCTCGTCAGCTGCAAGGGCGAGCGATGAATTGGTGGAATGCCATTAGAACAGCTACTCCAGAGGATCAGGTTACTTGGGTACAGTTCAAGGCTCGCTTTAGCGAGAAGTTTATTACAGCTGCCCAGAAGTCAGTGTTGTTCAAGAGGTTCTTGGAATTCAAGCAGAACGGAAGGGCAGTTTCTGACTATATTGCTGAGTTCGACACCTTGTCAAAGTATGGGCTATCTCTTATCGACACTCCTGAGAAGAAGAATGAGAAGTTCATTACTGTCTTGGATGGATACTTGGGGGAAAGGCTTATTAATCACATCGATGAGACTTTTGAATCGACCGTGGGGAAGGCTTTGAGATCAGATTGTCTTTACCCTAAGTCAAAGACTGAGGCTGCATCTGCAGAAGGGCCAAAGCCGCAAGCAGGCGGTGGAGGCATGAATAGCTCTCAGAATAAGAGGAAGCAGGACCAACCTAAGGGTGGTCAGAAAAAGAGCAAGAAGGATGTTGAGTGCTTCAGCTGCGGTAAGAAGGGCCATTATGCTAAAGATTGTCGGGCCAAGCCAGCGGATAAGAAGTGCTTCAACTGTGGTCAAGTGGGACATTTCAAGGATAAGTGTCCGCAACCTCTTAAGTAGAAGCAGATTGTGAAAGCATATTCTATTGATGTTGTTCCTTCTTCGTCGAATGCCCCAACTGCAGCGGAGAAAGGAAAGAATGTTGTTATTCAAGGTATGCTTTCTATTTATGATGTACCAGTTCGAGTTTTGTTTGATACTGGGGCTTCCCGTTCCTTCATATCTAGTGACCTGGTAGATAGGTTGGGACTGGAACCCGAGATAGTCGATAGACCATTGGTTGTGACGAACCCGATTGGTGGTTCGACTAGCCTTAGTATGATTTGCAGGAATTTGGTCTTATCGAGTCATGGATGTATGTTTGTATGTGATTGCTTTGTTTTGGGATTTACTGGGTATGGCATTATATTGGGAGTCGATTGGCTCCAAAGATACGGGGTGGTGATAGACTGTGAGGGCTTTTTGGTGACAGTGAGGGCGGATGATGGGCGGAGGGTAGTGTTTGGTAGTCTACCTAGTGATGGGGTTATGGCTAGTTTTGTAAATTCCCTCGACATCCCGCAGGATGAGTTGTCAGATGTGCCCGTGGTTGGCCAGTATCCGGACGTCTTTGAGGAGGTGACCGAGCTTCCATGACACCGAGAGATTGAGTTCCGTATTGATTTAGTGAAAGATGCCAGACCTATAGTGATGCCACTTCGTCGTATGGCACCAAGGGAGCAGCGAGAGCTCGGGGTGCAAGTCAGCAATCTTTTGAAGAAGGGACTTATTAGAAGGAGTGTCTCCGAGTGGGGAGCACCAGTTGTGTTTGCCACTAAGGCAGATGGTTCCCTTCGTTTGTGTGTGGACTATCGCGAGTTGAATAAGGTAACGAGGAAGAATAAGTATCCTCTACCGCGGATAGATGATTTGTTTGATCAACTGGAAGGAGCAAGAGTGTTCTCCCAGTTGGACCTCGCGACAGGATTTCATCAGCTATGAGTAGCGGATGAGAGTGTTCCGAAAACGGCATTTAGGACGCCATCTGGATTTTATGAGTGGTTGGTCATGCCATTTGGGTTGACCAATGCACCAGCCTATTTTGTGGATCTTATGAATCGAGTATTCAGAGATCAGTTGAATAAGTTTGTTCTTGTGTTCATGGATGATATCCTTGTTTACCCAAGGACAGAGGAGGAACACAAGGGACACTTGAGGATAGTGATGGAGGTGTTGAGGAAACACCAATTGAAAGCGAAATTCTCTAAGTGTCGTTTTTGGAGAAGGGAAGTGAGATTCTTGGGTCATGTTGTTTCAGAGAGTGGTATTGCCGTGGACCCTGCGAAGGTGGCTACGGTACAGGATTGGCCTACGCCCAAGAATGTAACGGATGTAAGAAGTTTCTTGGGATTAGCTGGATATTATCGTAAGTTTATCCAGGACTTCTCCAAGATAGCAGCACCGTTGACTCAATTGACTAAGAAGAATCAGTCCTTCGTCTGGGACGGAGTGTGTGAGGATGCCTTCAAGAGTATAAAGGAGAAGTTGACGCGTGCGCCAGTGTTAGTCATTCCTAAAGGTAATGAAGAGATGACGGTATACACAGATGCTTGTGGTACCGGACTGGGTGATGTATTGATGCAAGGATGTAGGGTTGTAGCTTATGCTAGTCGACAGCTAAAGCCTCATGAGAAGAAGTATCCTACCCATGATTTGGAATTAGCAGCGATTGTGTTTTCGCTGAAGATGTGGAGACACTATCTCTTGGGAGAAAGATTTGAGTTGTTTACCGATCATAGATCATTAAAATATCTCTTCTCTTAGAAAGATCTGAATCTCCGTCAGCAAAGATGGTTAGAGTTCTTGGCTTCGTATGATTTTGATATCGCATATACACCAGGGAAAGGTAATGCGGTAGCCGATGCCTTGAGTAGGAGACATGCCAGTTTATGGGAAATGTTTCTTGAGTGGAAGCAACTGGAGTATATCGCGGGGTTTGATTTCAGACCAAAGTGCGACTTAGATCCAGTTATGTTAGCAAGTTTGACGATCAGACCCACTTTGATTGAGCGGATCGGCTCTAGTCAGAGGGACGATCCTAACCTATTGGAAATCATCTCCAAGTTAGAGATGGGTATCGATGAGGAGATGAACAAGTATGGGCTTGGTCGAGATGGATGGCTTCGAAAGAGTGGAAGACCAGTTGTGCCCGACGTGAATGGTTTGAGAGATGAAGTGCTTAGAGAATGTCATCACTCAAAACTGACTATACATCCCGGTGGTAATAAAATGTATCGAGACATGAAGCAAACCTACTACTGGGAAGGGATGAAAAGAGACGTTGGGAAGTTTATATCCAAATGCATGAATTGTCAGCTAGTTAAAGCCGAGCAAAAGAAGCCTAGTGGTTTGTTGCAACCATTAGAAATTCCCGAATGGAAATGGGAGCAAGTCTCGATGGATTTCATCGATGGCTTACCAAGGACTAGATCGGGATATGATAGCATTTGGGTAATTGTGGATCGATTGACTAAGAGTGCAAGATTTATACCAGTCAAATTGACCAGGACGGCAACCAAGTTGGCAGAATTGTATATAAAGTGGGTAGTGAGATTTCATGGAGTACCCAAAAGCATTGTGAGTGACCGAGACCCGTTGTTCACTAGTGGGTTTTGGAAGAGCTTACAAGAGGCTCTAGGGTCAGGATTACATCTCAGTACCGCATATCATCCTCAAACCGACGGTCAGACGGAGAGGGTGAATCGTATATTGGAAGATCTCTTGAGAGCTAGTATATTGGATTTTGGTGGATCGTGGGATGACCATTTGCATCTAGTAGAGTTTGCATATAATAATAGATACCAATCCAGTATCGGTATGGCTTCATATGAAGCTTTGTACGGAAGACCGTGCAACTCACCATCATGTTGGACAGAGACTGGCGAGAAGTTTGTGCTTGGACCAGATGTGGTTAGGGAAACTTCCGATAAGATCAAGATCATTCAACAACGAATGAAAGCTGCCCAAGATAGGCAGAAGAGTTATGCTGATAAGAGGAGGAGAGACTTGAAATTCTCCATTGGTGACTTGGTGTTTGTCAAGATCTCTCCGTTGAAGAGCGTGATACGATTTGGCAGGAGAGGCAAGTTGGCACCAAGATTTGTTGGCCCATTCCCTGTTCTTGAACTAGTCTGGAATTTGGCATATAGAGTTGGCTTACCAGAGAAAATGGCGGGAGTTCACAATGTATTTCATGTTTCCCAACTAAGGAAGTTCGTTCACGACTCAGATATGACTATTTCTCCTGATCAGTTAGAGGACTTCGAAGTAGAACCCGAGGTGATTGGGAACCGCAAGCCGATTCGTATTGTGGGGCACGATACGAAGCAACTTCGAAGGAAGGCGGTGAAGCTAGTCAAGGTTCAGTGGGGCGAGGACGAGAATGATTGTACTTGGGAGACAGAGGAGAGCATTAGGAAGGCATATCCAGAACTCTTTGCCTAGTAAGATTTACTTTGCAATTTAGTTTTCCGCATGCTAGGGTAGACTTGTTTTGTTTGTTTGCATGTTTGATTGTTGTCTTATGATTGATAGGCATGTGGGACCTTTGTGTGTGTTTTGATTAGGGAATTTCGGGGGCGAAATTTCTTAAGGGGGGAGAGTGTAACGACCCGCATTCTACGCATCGGGGGATCGTAGGATATTTATTTCTTTACCGTATGAAGTCGTATTGTCATGTAACTTTGGGAAACATCATTAGAGTCATTTCCCATGCTTACGATTTTTGTCGATTTTTAAATGACCATTTTGCCCCTAGTTGATCTTGTTTTGGCCATAACTTTTGATTGGAAAGGAATTTTGACCTGAAACCACTCCCATTGGATTCATTTGATGGTTTACCTTTCCGTAGAATGGTCACAATAGCCAAACGGACTTACTGTTTGGGAGATATGGCTGAAATAAGGTTTGGAGGGTGAAAAACTGCTTAACCGGGCCAAATCGGGTGATTAGTGAGTAGGCCCATAACCCATTTCGGGATTAGGGTTATGGGAAGGCTGAAATGAGATAGAGAATCATTCCATTTCAGTTTTCTAGCCTCCACTTATCACCAAGGAACCCTAAAAATGGCCTCCAACCTCTAAATCACCTCCAAATCACCTTTTGGTCAAGGATTTGGCTTAGTAACCTCTAATCAAGGAAGATCTACACCGAAGCAACATTGGAGCTGCTGTTTAGCATTGGGATTCACATCAAATCAGAGATTTATTTCAGATCTTAGTTTATTTGTGGCTAAGGTGAGTGATTTGCATAGTTTTACACTAATTATGGCTAGTTAAGGGTAATTAGTGTTAATTAGCGAATTTAAGCATGATAAAATTCTGGAAAAATGTTCATAAATTCCTAAATGATGTTTTAGACCTCTGATATGAATTTGGGTTAATTTGGTTAAGTTTTGCTAATCCTATCATTAGTTCACCTAAACATGCTTAAAGGGGAAATATGGGATTTTGGGTATGTTTGATCCATTTTAACCTATCATATTGATGTTTTGATGTTTGTGGTTGATTATGCATGTTGCTATGACTGTATGATATGCTTTGTGATTGATTTCAATAGTTAGAATGGTCGAAAACGTCGTCGAATGGCGTAAACACTTGCTGGAAAAGCTTTAGGAAACAGTGCAGGATCGGATCGGATCAGATATGAGGGCTCGGATCGGATATGTTGAACTGGGCAAGGGATTCGATCGGATCGGAACCTGACACTTGAGAAAATTGGCAAAAAGGAAGGCCACGCTAACTGAACTGGGATCGGATAAAGGAGAAGGGATTGGATCGGATAAAGAATGAGGGAGCGGATCAGAGAGGAAGCACGAATTGGATAGGAGATGGCACCCGACCCGAACCGAAGTGGGACACCCGATCCGAACCGACGCGACGGAGTGGACTCGACCCGAACCGTACCAAAAGAAGACCCGGCCCGAACCGATGGAGGATACCCGACCCGACCCGAACCGATGGCTTGAGGAGGAACCCGACCCGACCCAGTATTGACCAATAACCCGAGATGCAAAAGTAGTCCAATAGGGGAAGTTAGAGCTTAGGATCCAGTTGGGAACCGATGAGTTCACTTCATGGTTGGACTTTGCGGCGGGACGTGTGTTAATGAGTTTTCGATGTTCATAACTTCGTTTCACCACTAAAAATGAATGATGGGCTACTTATCAGTGCAGTAGAGTCATTGCGACTCGAGGGGCAAGGTGATGGTAGCAAGACTACGTTATCAGTGCAGTAGAGTCATTATGACTTGAGGGACAAGGTGATGCGTAGTAAGACTATGAGCCAACGCAGATGGGGTGGATAACTCCATGGGGCAAGTGGACATAGTAAGGATTAGTAAGACTATGAGCCAGCGCAGATGGGGTGGATAACTCCATGGGGCAAGTGGACATAGTAAGGATTGGTAAGACTATGAGCCAGCGTAGATGGGGTGAATAACTCCATGGGGAAAGTGGACATAGTAAGGATTGGTAAGACTATGAGCCAGCGCAGATGGGGTGAATAACTCCATGGGGCAAGTGGACATAGTAAGGATTGGTAAGGCTATGAGCCAGCGCAGATGGGGTGAATAACCCCATGGGGCAAGTGGACATAGCAAAGGATTAGTGGCTACGTTATCAGTGCAGTGAAGCCATTTATGACTTCATGGGGCAAAGTGATCGTAGCAAGGGTGGGTGATCGAAGTGGTGAATATCGTATGCTTTACGCACTGAGTGAGAGATGTGAGGATGGATGCTATGTTTGATTGTTTGCCATCACTATGACATGTACACCTCCCCCACCTCTGTATCTTTATACTGTTTGATATGGCACCTTAGAGTGTTGTACAGTATGTAGTGCTAACTCTTTGGTTGCAGGTCCAGGTTCAGGTATGTTTTAGTCTACCTGTTATTGTTCACTTTAGATGCTTATCGCTCATACCAGGCTTTATGTCTGACCCAGAGTTTTATGCCTCCTCTTATTACTCTGGGTGCTCACACGAGCAGACTAGAGACAGGTTAGCTGGTGATGCGCGAGTAGCTGATTTGGAGGCGGGCAGGAGGCTTCCACGTATGATATATATACACATTCTCCCTGTGTCGTTGGTGGTCACTACTTGGGCATTAGTAGTGTACCTCCTTTATCTTGTTTTTGCTTTGAGACAGTTTGAAAGTTGTAATAAGCTGTATTTTGAATTTTCGCTGCTATGATGTTTAGTTTTGGTTTTCAGCTTATGCACTGTCTCACCTGTTTTATGTCAAATATGTTATTATATTTTGTTCTATGCGCTGTGAGACATTCTACAGGTTCCTTGTTAGTTCATTTCCTTCTTCCTTTTCCTTCTGACGAACGTTCCGTGCCAACTGGACATGTGTACAGCGCACTTTTGGAGTAAATGTCGGTTGGTGCGGGGCGGGCCGTCACACAACCTATCCCTAGAATCAAACCATAGCCCATGAAACAAGATGTGTGTCGCACTCAAACTCGACGCCTAACACAGATATTCTCAAACCCTGACAAATCGTAGATAAATGAGCCGAACCACCAATGGGGTTTGAAACAACTACGGGATCCTCTACCATACTAGTAATTAAGTGCAAAGATTCAACTATAGAACTTGATATAAATGAGTGTGTAGCACCAGAATCGTAAAGAGTTCTATTCGGATAATTTGAGAAGGGGAAATTAAAAATTCAACGAAAACTTTACTACCTCTATCTGGTACACTGACCATGAGAACATACATCTTCCCTTCAGAAGATCATGCCCTTTGGTCATGTCCATGTTTCTTCGGGCATTCCCTCGTATAGTGTCCGACCTCACCACAGTTGAAGTAAGCGTTCTTCCTTTTCCGGCAATCTTTTACCAAATGGTCTGTGCGCCCACAATTATGACACTTCCTCTTTTCTCGGGTTTTGCAATCTTTGGCCAACTGACCCTTACGTCTACAACCATTACATTACTTCTTAGAGAGATCACCTACTTGCGATGGTGGAGGAACAACGGTTGCAGCTGGGGGAGGGACGTCTCCTTGGCTTCCGGTTGGTGCCGTAGCCTTAAGATACCTACGGAAGCAATCCGATACTTGAACGCCCTCGGGAATATCTGGTTCCCCAGACATGCTAAAAATAAAAAGGAAGAGATTTAGACAAAGGGCCGAAGGATATTACATATAGCTTTTTGGGGAATGTTTTTCAAATCAGACTTTTCTTTTTGAAAATATTTTCTTTTAAAAATCATTTTGAAAATAATTTTCAAAAACTTTTATCTAATCTGGTAACCTTCAGCTCTGATACCAAGTGTGACACCCCACGTCCGTTAATGTCACTCACTAAGGGAATGCATTAAGTTCCGTGAAGCGTTATAGGTAAACAGACACAGAATAATTACAAGGCAGATATAAATAAGACAACAACAGAAATTTAAATTTTTATTTCAACATAAATTAAAATACCGTGGTCCACAATACCTTAAGTCATAAAAACCATTACAATAAAATAACTTATGTCTTGCATCATCAGAGTACATAAGAATATAAACACATAATTCCCCGATTGAAAGAGTTAAGCCATAGCAGAGACAAGAACTTAAGCCATACTTCAGAAGTAACTCCTAGCAAGGTGATCTCTGAGTCCTGACTAAGCCTGGGTGTTTCCTCCCTGAGAATCTGGGGGGGGGGGGGAGGGCGGAAGAAAGAAGGAGAAACAAAAGGGTCATAAATAAAGTCTAGCGCGTCTAGTTACTTTTAGCTAGTAAATAAATAAAAGTAACATGATAGGCATATAAAGTGGATAAGGGAGATCACTACATAAATGGAAGGTGTAACAAGGTAGACATGATAAGGTGTATATGCTTATAATGATCACTCAACACCGTTACTAGTATATCCAGAAAGAAACGATCCCTTTAACTATAAGGTGGTAGACTTAGGTATACGTCCAAATGTATCCTAACTACTACCCTTATTGATCGGCTCCCTAACCCTCATAGATACCTTGTACTGGCCCCACGGTAGGAGGTATCACTTCCTAAAGTGGCAACCCCTCGTCATAATAATGTGCACAACCATATCTACAGGTGTCACGATCGTCTTATCCCCTTCTGCCCGGCTCATGCACGCACATGGCCCAGTCGGTTTGCGCCACCCACACCGTCCTCCATATTTGAATCTCTTACAATCAGTCAGTAAGCGTGCCCCTTCTCCGCCTAGTACGGAGTACTTTGTTTGATACCTACTTCGGGTTACTGACTGAAATGGGTCCCACACAATATGATATAAGCTCTCCCCTTGTCTTGTATCCCCCACTAGGTTTTCACTGACTATGTATAACAATAGGTGTCTTTAATTACATAGCCTTATTTATTTCTACCAGTTATGATAACCCTAAAGGGTGTCTTTAATTACATAACTCCAATCTTTCTACCCATTATGCTTACCTACAGGTGTCTTTAATACATAACCCCCAATCTTCCAACTGGTTATGCTTACCTATAGGTGTCTTTAATACATAACCCTATCATTTCTATACGTTATGTTTACCCTAAAAGGTGTCTTTAATTACATAACTTTATTTTTTTCCACCGGTTATGTATACCACTAGGTGTCCTCATCGGGTTAAGTTTGTGGGCCTATCATACTAATACTCCCCACCTACCAAAGATTTACTTAACCCTTCCACTGATCCAAGCATGTTTATCTAATGGTTAAGTTTGTTGGCCTACATATACTAATATTACCCACCTACCCACAAGATTTACTTAACCCTCCCACTGATCCAATCAATTTTACTTAACCCTAACTTTAGTTCTTATTCATACAATCCCTTATGGATTAGTTTAGGTTAAGTAGTCCAATTTATTGCCATGTCGATTTATGGTTTATAATGGACTAGACCTCCCACATTAGGCCTACAACGTGTGGATGCAGGATATGCCGGTCGGGTTCGGTCATTCTTATTCCACAGTTAGGCCTAACCTCGTGTCTTAGCCCGATTCGTATTTACGTACTTAAACCTCCCACATTAGGTTCAACATTAGTGGCTGTTGGATATATCGGTCGGGTCCGGGCAGATTTCCACCGCTAATGCAACCTAACCTCGTGTCATAATTATAATTACAATTCCTAATTGTAATTACTAGACATTTCATTTTTAATTAATTAACCAATTAATTAATCCTTTTATTTTATAGGTGTCAATACCTATTTTACCCAATAATTTGAATTACATGTCCAAAAATGTTCATATTCAAATCATGCCATTTTTAACCCTTTTGCCCCGTTCCTTAACTAGCGCCCTCACAAAATTGGCAACATGCCTAGGATAGACAATAGCCTAGTCATAAACGATGATAGGGAAAATAATGGGAATATAACTTAAACGATCATCTTGGCCTAAACATAAACTAGCATGATAATAAGGTGAACATACATACTGGCATGGACATGAAATTGTCATCATAACAAGGTGGACATAAAACTGATGAACGGTTGGCAGTCAATTGATTCTAACAAAACTATGATGTCACAATAAGCATAGTAAGCTCTAAATTAGCAATTTAGATGTCCAATCGGTTTAGATGTAACTTGATAACACAAGGTGATAAATTAGATCACATAATTCAGATCTAGAGGTTAAAATAGATCTAACATGATAACACAAGGTGATAAATTGTATCACATAAAATAGATCTAACATGATAACGCAAGGTGATAAATTAGATCACATAAAATTGATCTAAAATGATAACGCAAGGTGATAAATTAGATCACATAAAATAGATCTAACATGATAACGCAAGGTGATAAATTAGATCACATAAAATAGATCTAACATGATAACGCAAGGTGATAAATTAGATCACATAAAATATATCTAACATGATAACACAAGGTGATAATCTAGATCTGACTAATAGTTTCAATGTCCACATAAATTAGATCTACTAGTTTAGAAATGGATCTACACAAATCCACATCATAGCATGTCATAGAATTTATAATTAAGACAAAGATTTAGATCCAATCCTACCCAAATTCAAGGTGACTTATGTTCATGATTTACATAAATGATTAGATATATCCAATGATATAACTATCCAAATTAACAGATTTATATTAATCACAATATAGTTACAAACCAAGATTCACAATAATAACATAGTAGGATAATCACAATTGAATTGGATCTATAGAAATAGATCTATCATAGCATAGCATAAGATATGGTAATAGCATAGATTCATGGTTTACACATGTCCAAATCACAGTCTTTCATAATTTACTTTTATTTATCTAAACCTTAAAGCAACTAGAACTCACTGTGATTGGATTGCTAAGATGATAGAAAAGAAGTTGGTGCTGAGTCTATGCTTGAATCTCAGAATTTGATTTGCTTTAGTAGATAGAAGAAGATGAGAGACCCTAGTTCAGTTCAGACTCTGGCAGAGTTTAACCTCCATTGTTTCTTTATGAAGAAAACTAAGGAATTGAAGTAAACTTATGGCTGCTAGGTTACAGAATTCGGATGCCACCTCAGCCCTAGAGTGAATCGGGCCACGGGCCGACATCCAATTAGGTTTGGATGCCTAAAAACATACATGGGCGCACTTTACAGGTGCGCCAGTGTAAAAATACATGGGAGCACTTGTCAAGTGCGTCGATAATTTCTGTTTTTTCTGTCAAACTTCTATCGTCCATAACTTCTTCATACGTTATCTATTTTACGCAAACCAGTTGTCTATCTTGACCAGAATTTTGAGACGGACGCAATGGCGTAGTCCGTTTCCCTTAATTTTGAATATTAAATTAATTTTTCTTTAATTTATCCACTTTAATGTTGTTAAAAAATTCGGGGTGTTACATGTGGTCTTCAAGGATGGGATGGCAGCGGATCCCGCAAAAGTAGTTGCAGTTCAAGATTGGACGGTTTCAAAGTATGCAATGGAGGTGAGGAGATTTCTTGAGTCAGCGGGCTATTATAGGAAGTTTTTTAAGGACATCGCAAAGATATCATCCCCACTCACTAGACAGACGAAGTAGAATCTGACCTTTTCTTGGGACATTGACTATGAGGACGCTTTTTAACGGTTAAAGAGGGCTTTGACAACAACCTTAGTTTTGTCTTTGCCTAATGGGAGCAAAGTGTTCATAGTGTACACTGATGCATGTGGTACAGGACTTGGTGCCATCTTGATGCCAGAGGGAAGGATAGTATGTTACGATGGTAGACAATTAAGGGTCCATGAGAAGAACTACCCTACCCATGATTTGGAGTTGGCTGCTATAGTATTCGCGCTTAAGACTTGGCGACAATATATACTTAGAGAGAGGTTTGAGTTGTACACGTATCATAAATCTCTCAAGTATCTGTTCTTGCAAAGGGATCTTAACTTGAGACAACGGAGATGGATGGAGTTCTTAGCGCCTATGATTTTGAGATTTCTTATACCCTTGGAAAGCGTAATGTGATGGCGGACGCATTGAGTAGGAAGAGGATGACTTTGAGTCCTCTATTCGTATAGAGGAGGAGCTTGGAGTACATATCGCCTTCGATTTTAAGCCATCTACGGATCTTACACCTGGTCTGTCGGCATCCTTAGAGGTGCGACCTACTCTTATGAATCAGATAGGATCTTCGCAACGAGAGGACCCACAGATAGCAGACATCATGGATAGGCTCAGCAGAGGGGGACTTCTAGTCACCTTAGTAGATATTCCATGGATGATAGAGGGTGGTTGCGACGGGATGAAAGGCTTTGTGTTCCCCAAGTTGGGAGTCCATTGAAGACAATCCTTGAGGAATCCCATCATTCTAGGATGACTATCCATCCGAGCGGTGATAAGATGTATGGAGATACGAAGATGGTTTTCTCTTGTGCTGGGATGAAGAAGGATGTTGCGTAGTTTGTCACTCGAGGTTTAGTTTTCCAGCAAGTTAAAGCTGAACAGAGGAAGCCTGTCGGTTTACTTCATCTTTTGGAGGTCCCACAGTGGAAGTGGAAGAGCGTCTCTATGGATTTCATCAATGTTTTTCCTAGAACGAGGAAAGGAAACACCAGTATTTGGGTTATAGTAGACATAATTTTTAAGAGCGCCCATTTCAATCCTATTAGGAGTAAGAGAACGACATTATGGTTGGCATCAGTTTATCTTCGTGAGATGGTCCGTCTACATGGAGTACCTTCTAGTATTGTGAGTGATCGTGACCTCATCTTCACTATCGAGTTATGGAAGAGCCTGCAAGAGGCATTAGGTACACAATTGTGTTTGAGCACTGCGTATCACCCTCAGACCGATGGGAAGACTAAGAGGGTGAATAGATTTCTTGAGGATCTTCTGAGACTATGTAACCTAGACTTCGGAGGGATGTGGGAAGAGCATCTTCCGTTGGTTGAGTTCGCCTACAACAACAGTTATCTGGCTACTATAGGAATGGCACCCTTCGAGGCATTGTATGGACGACCTTGTGAGTCACCGACTAGTTGGTGGGAGTCCATAAATAGGCTTTTACTTGGACCTGAGATGATTAGAGAAACATCAGAAAGGATTGATATTATCCGTAGACGCATGAAGAAAGCTCAGGACAGGCATAAGTCCTATGTAGATAAGAGAAGGACTGATATTCAGTTTGAGGTGGGAGACATGGTTTTCATCAAAAGTATCACCTTTGAGGAATGCGGTTCGCTTTGGATCTGTAGGGAAGTTAGCGCCAAGGTTCGTAGGGCCATTTCCCATAGTGGAAAGGATATGTCAAATGGCCTATAGAGTAAAGCTCCTAGAAATATTGGTGGGTGTTCATGATGTTTTCCACATTTCTCATTTGCGGAAATGTCTGAACATTACAACAGAGGTAGTTGAGCCGACCATGCTTGAGGAAGTAGAAGTGGAACGGGAGGCGACAGTTAAACGAGTTCCTACCCGTATGCCTGGATCAGAGTTTAAAAAGCTTCGCAACCGAGAAGTCAAATTGATGAAAGATCAGTGGGGAGAAGACCACGAAGATGCGACTAGGGAGACCGAAGACAAGATTCGCGCTACGTACACTTTTCTTTTCAAGGGTATTGTCTTAACTTCTTTTTCCAAGCCTTTATTCATACTTGCTTCTGTCATTTGAGTATACCCTATCGATCAAATGTTCGACCTTTAGGTAGGAAAAACCCATGGATGTAAACATGTGTTTGAAATATGGGATGTTTGATGGATGCAAGTGCATGCAAGTGTTTGCTAGTGGTTGCTAATGGATGCATATATACACACACTAAGCACAAGATCGGATCAATCACTTACATATTGCATATGGATGTGTGTGCATTTTAAATTTTATGGATGAAAATGATTGTATTATCATGTGGATGTTGCATTTGGATGGACTATTGTGCACACATATAGCATTTATATGATATACTAGGACTATTTTCAACATACATTGCAATTAGGAGGTCAACTGAATCAGTAGGTCGCCTGATTTTTCGCATTAGCATAGGGACATATATACACACCTTTGGAATTCTTTTAAGGACAATGGATGTATGTGGTTGATGGATGAGTAGATGGTTGATGGATGTTAGGATATACGTTCTTCTTAACTTAGAGATTTCGGGGATGAAATCATTAAGTAGGGGAGACCGTAAAATCTCATAATTTTAAAGGACATTATAATGATAAACTAAGGAATACTTAATTAAATATTAGGAAATAAGTAAAACAGATTGCACCATTGCGTTCGTCATGGAATTCTTCTTAAGTTAGAGTCCGATTTTGTGTAAAACGGGCATCTTATGAGAAAGATATTAAGCTTAGAAGTTTGTATATGTATAAGAGAATTAAATATATATACATATATATATAAACCAACCCAGAATTTTCAAATTTAATCAAACAGCAAAGCAAAAAGAAATAGGGGAGGGATCAACCCGTTGGGGGTCGACCCATGACCTGGCTGGGTGGAGCCATGGGTTGACCCAGGTCGGGGTGGGTCAACCCAACGTGGATCTGGCGTAGTGCATTTCTTTGAATCGGGACTGAATTGTTGACCAGGCTCATTGGATTTACACTATATTTAAGACCTCATTTGTATTTTTTTTACACATAAAAAACAATGGAGACAACGAGATGCTGCCCCATCTTGGATTGAATTAGCCTATTTTCTTCAACAACAACTTATACGCATACAAGAATTTCTTCTATTGCTTCAGCCTAATTATTCTCTGTTCTTTAGATCCAGTCTCTGTGAGTTCACGTTATTTTTAGATATAAACATTTAACAAGTAATCCTGACATGTTTATAAATACGAATCTAAACCTATACCTATTAAGAATCTGATTCATTCTTAAATCTGTCCTGCTAGTACATGTACACCTGATCTGCTGTTCAGTTCTTATATGCCTACTCTTAATATGCCTATTTATGTTATGGTATGCCTATAATGTTATTATGCCTATTTCTGTTCTTCTTCCTCCCACATTCCCTTTTTATTTTTATAGCCTAGGCTACCTTCAAGCCGAGGCCGATACCGCTGAAATATGGGTATGGACGAAATGGGGCTAAATTGGGAAAAAATGAAAATGAAAATTTGAGGGAATAACTTGTACTATGAATCGTGACTGAGATTTGGGGGCATAAACTATACTATGAAATATGACTAAATTTTGTGGCATATCTTGGACATTGAATTGTAACTTGTAGTTTGGGGAATATAAATCTATAGACTTAATTTAAGATTAAGCGGAACGTGTTAGTGAAACTATAAGTAACCTGTGAAACATGTTGGGGGTTATGCATACCTGTTAACCCATAATACTTAACCTATTTAATATGTGGAGGCTAATATACATATAAACATGTTAATCTGAGGTTTGTCTAACCTGTGGGTAGGGTTAAGTAAACAAGTTGAATCTACGGGGTTAAGTAAATCTGTTAATCCTAGGGGGGTTATACGAACCCGTTAAACTTAACCTGTGGGCGGGTTGGGGATGCAAGCTAAGGGGTGGCTTGTGTCATATGTTGTGTTCGACCTATATTAATCAGTAACCCATTCCGGTATAAAAATGGGACCCCACTCTAGGAAGGGTTCAGGGCAAGCTTACTTAGCTAATTATAAGAGGTTCAATTGGGGAGAGGTGTTCTAATGTCGTGTTCCAACGAAGTCATGTGCGTGCATGGGTCCGGCTTGCTTGGGAAAATAAGCCGCTATAACACCTGTAAATTGATCTATGTCCTTCTGGTGGTTGCCACTTTAGGAAGTTATACACCATACTGTAGGGCCGACACAGGGTATTTACGTGGTAGGGAGCCGATCGCTGGTGGTAGTATTTTGGGTACATCTAGTCATATTTAGGTACCTGTCATTTCTGGTTGGGGGTAACACCCGTTATTTCTGTTTAGTTACCTGTTATTCTTGTTTGGGGTAAAATCCGTTACTAGAAGTACACCTAGGTCTACTATATGTTTATGTTGGGGATCATTCTATTTAGGGGACACCTAATCCAGTCATATATCTTATATACTAGTAATGGTGTAGAGAAAAGTATTTGAGAAGCATGGTCTATTCTTTTTATGATATTTATCATGTCCGTCATGTTCATACCTGTTATATGATGTTATCTCTCATCTACTTTATATGTCTGTCATGATACTTTTACTTATTTATGTGCTAAAAGTAACTAGACTCACCAGACTTTATGTCTGACCCATTTTGTTCCATCTTCTCTCTCTTCCTCCCCCAGGTTCTTAGGGTGGGAACGCTCAGGCTTGACTAGGTCTCTCTTCTGTTTCTGCTTGGATTTGGATTTTCTTCGATGTACCTCTTTGACTATTTTTCTACTTGTCTATAACTACTTATGGGGATTATGGCTTTTTACTTATGTACTCTGATGGGTTTTTAAAGCAAGACAGATGTTTTTATTTGATGTACTTTGTTTCAGTATTTCAGACTGATGTTGTAATTGGATTTTTGAGACCACGATGTTTTCTGTTAGGAAAATAAATTTTTAAATTTTCCACTGTTATTTTACATATCTGTCTTGTGAGATTCTATTCTGTTTACCTATAACGCTTCACAAAAATTAATGCATTCTATTAAAGAGTGACATTAACGGATGTTGGGTGTAACAGTGTTGCTCCTATTGTTGCTATTTTTACATGCAGTAGGTGGTGGAGTCAAGGTAAGGCTGCCTTGGAGTGTTTTCAGAAGTGGTGTACCTTTCGTACACCTATTGGGTATGCTAGTTGGCATCGTGCAGCCGGGCTACTGGTCTGATTTTTTGTGCAGTGTCTAAATCATGGTAGTATTATTTTGAAGCACACATCTTATGTAACTTGTCCTATGTTGGCATGTGTTGTAATTTCTTATTCTTGCTATTGACAGTATTTGTAATTAACACTCTGTGTGGAATAACTCCAGTGTTGTAACCTAGATCGGATGACGGTGGACGGTCTGCCTTAAAAACCGAATTTGTGGTAGGTTGGTTACCACCAACCTCCTATTTTACTTGTAGTTATTACTGGTTATAATAGAAGTGTTTGCGGTCTCTTTAAAAACCTGTTGGCTCTGCAAAAATATATATTAATATGTTTACCATTACCCATCAAGATAGATTGGTTACCATTATGCTCTTTGCATTTAAGATTTAGATTATCCAGATTATGAGTAATATGATTTGTTGCTCTAGAATCAGGGTACCAGCGGTTATCTTGTAAATGTTCCACTGTTGCAATTTCATTGCTGCTTCTTTGTGTGTTGTTGTTGTTGCTGGTATATTGATTGATTTGTGAAACATTTGCACTTGGATTGTTATCGTTCCCTTGATTTTGATTGCCAGAATAATTACTGTTGAACCTAAAATAGCACTTAAGAGCTGTATGGCCAACTTTTCATAAATTTGGCGTTTAGGTCTGTTGCTACAGTTCCAACGACCTCTACCTCTTCCTTTAGATGGAACACCTCCTCTCTAGTAAGTATTTTCAGGCTTGTTTCCTGATTGGTTCTTTGGGTTTGAAACCAGTATCAAGATTGACATTATAATTTTTCTTCTTGAACTCTCTTGCTACTGATTTTTGCCTCATGTGATAATAAGATTTAGTACTGAACTTCAAATATAGATGGAACTAACTTTTGAGAATTTGTCACAGCTACTACGGCTTCATATTCGTCATTAAAACCATTTAACAAGTAAAGTACCTGATCTGAATTCTGAACAACATTTCATGTTGCATTGAGTAGGTCACATAGTTTCTTGACCTTTAAGATATATTCCCTCATAATGAGATTTCCTGTTCGAATATTTTGATAATTTCTTTTGTAGCGTAGTACTTTAGCTGATGATTGGTTATTGAATTCCCTATCAACAGTGGTTCATATTTCATTTGATGAACTATGGTGAATTACTAGTGGTAACAAGTTAGCACTAATTGATGAAAGAAGTCAAGAACTTATAAGCCTATCTTGTCTATGATATTGAACGTATTCTTCATTAGCATGCAATGGCCCTATTATTTTGATCAGCGACAAATTTTTCTGGTATTGTTTTAGTTCCAAGAATGAACCCTTCTACACCATAATCTTGAAGTACAGTCTCGATTTGCAGTTTCGATAGAAATAATTGTCTTCTTTAAGATGAAGTAATCAATTGACTTTTGGGACTAATTATAGTCTTCACAAATTGTCATGTTGGTGTTATTTTTGTATTCTGAGGGCCAACACCAGAAGTGGAATCTGAAACTCCGGATTGTTCTCCCATGTTTTTCGAGAAACTCTGAAGTGGGATTTATGAAGATAATCACCAAAGAGTTGTGTATTGAATGCCGAATAGGATTAGAAGAGGCAAGAAACAGTGAAATCATGTATGAGCCACAGAAATGATTGATGAAGAGGTAAGATCTTCAATTATTCTATCTGAATGAATTTCTAGCAAGGCTTTAACTGGTTTTTATGACTTTCTTGATCATCTTGAACTTGTTCCTGGTGACCAATTTTACACGATATATGAAATACTGTGTAGATAATCATATGCAGCTTGGTTCTTGCGAAATTCAAGCGAGGCCCTAATGATTTGTGCGGTGTTTCAAATCTCAAATGACGAGTACACTACTCTGATGAGAGAATACCCAGATGATGAAACTTTTTTGATGGGTATAATACACATCCACTTACTTTCTCAAAAACTTGATGTCGTTAGACGAAGTATTGGCCTTGATACCAAGTTGAAGTTTGTAAAATTGCAAAGTGTTGAAATTGGGAAGGGTGAAGATGATGTATTATTGCTTTCAGAATAAAATAATGATACTGTACAATTGATTAGTATATATAGCTGAAATATATAAAGGTTAGGGCTTTGGCTATAATACTTAATATAAAGTGCGCTTTGGCCCAATACTGATTCATTTACATAAAAAAGAAATAAGTTCTTCCTATATTTATAACATATCGTGTTATCTTATTTCTTTTTTTATAATATAGAAGGTGGTGCCTGGCGCAAACGGTAAGGTTACCCGGCTGGTAATCTGGAGCGCACAAGTTCGAGCCCCGGCCTCTTCACATAATGTGAGGGAAAGGCTGCGCGCGCTAATCGACCACCCCCAGAGCCCGGAAAGCCGTGAGAATAGTACCAGATGGGAGACTGTCTAGGAAGTCCTCACGCTTGAGTACGGGAGCCTTCGGCACTGGGTATCCACCTTCTATATTCACTTCAGTTCGCCATCGCTTCGCTTGCAAATGTAGCGTTGCAGGGCTGGTACATTTCATCCTGTTAAGAAAATTGCTCATAACCGTGGTGCATACAAGAAGGAATATTGTTTCAAGCAAACAATATCTGCTAGACTCAGATGGTTTGATTGGTAATTTATTTACAGAATATGTACTTAAATTTAACTTTTTGCATAGTTCTGCTTGTGACATTTTTACAATATATTAGAAGCATTTTTTTACCAACAAATTTGCAATAGCTTTGTGACACTTTGTACTGTTACTGTTAACAAATTATATGTACATTTTAGTAATGATTTTCTGACATTACTATATATTGTTCACTAGAGATTTTTTTGAAGTTGCAATAAGTTTCGTAACACTTTTTTAAAGTTATGAATAACAATCTTAAAATAATATTGATTATTGCCAGCATTTACAGATGACGATGTTGTAGAATAGAAGCAATAATTTTCCACCACCATAGATTGTGATTAAGCATCAGGCAACGTCTATGATTCCAACAATGGAAATATCTCATGGAGAAAAGTTTGGCAAGTTCACAGGGATAGACTTTAAACAATGGCTGCAAAAGAGGTTTTATCTGAACAACTTCGGGCCTTGCAAAATTTCTTTCCGAATATGCTTCTAGGTCAAAGAAATGGAGTCTGATGCAACCAAAGTTGAAGCCTTGAATATCTGGGAGAGTTCTGATTTCATGTGTAAGAACTATGTCTTGAATGGTCTCGACAGCAGCCTGTAGAATGTATATTGTACTGCTCTGACTTTTAAAGAACCTTGGATTGCATTGGATAAGAAATACAAACTGAAGGCGTATGCATGAAAAAATTCACAGTAGGAAAGCTTCTAGACTTCAAAGCGATTAATGTGAAGACCCAATCAACCAGATTAAAGTGCTACAGGTCATTATCCACGAATTACATGATGAAGGATGTCGCCGCATTTGAAAAGCTTCCTCCATCGTGGAAAGATTTTAATAATTACCTTAAATATAAACACAAGGAAATGACTATGGATGAACTTGTTGTTCAACTAAGAATTGAGGAAAGTAACCGAAAATTTGAGAAAAGGACGTCACATTTGTGCCTAGTAAAGCAAATGTAGTTGAGTCAGAATAACCTAACAAGATGAAAAGTAAGCATCCTCCTAAGAAGTTAAAGAAATTTCAAGGTTCATGACATAAATGTGGAAAGAAAGGGCATAATAAAGCAGTCTTATGTCACGCACCCGAAAAGAAGAAATCAGAAGTTATTATGGCTAAACTCAATCGGTCTTTCAATATGAATTTATGTGTAGTAGTATCAGAGTGAACCTAGTTGGTAACTTAAATGAATGGTTTGTAGACACAAGAGCCACCAGGCATATATGTGCAAATAAGTGGATATTTATAACCTATAATACTGCAACTGATGATGAAAACTTTTTATGCACAATTCTTCTACATCATAAGTTAAAGGCAAGGGAAAAGTAGTACTAAAACCGACTTCTGGAAAGGAACTTACTCTGAGTGATGCTCTTTAGATTTTGAAAACTCACAAGAACCTGATTTCAGGGTCGTTGCTTAGCAAGCATGGTTTCAAATTCACCTTTATGGCTGATAAATTTGTGATATCACAAAATTGAGTGTATGTACGGAGAGGATGTGTGTGTGATGGTTTATGTAAAGCAAATGTAACCACTATTGTACCAAATAACGATATGAATAAAGGCGAATTATGTGCTTATATTGTTGATTCTTCTAACATATGACATTCCAAATTATGGCATGTAAATTTTGATACATTGCGAAAATTGATTTATCTAGATGTTATACCAAAATGTAACATAGCTTCCAACTGTAAATGTCAATTTTATGCAAAAGCAAAATTGATAAGAACCTCATTTCATCATATTGCACGAGAAACTGAACCTCTAGACCTAATACGCACAGATGTATGTGACTTGAAAATGTGTCAAATTAAAGGTGGAAAAAAGTATTTTATTACCTTCATTGATAATTGTACTAGATATTGTTTCGTGTACGTCCTTACAAGCTGTGACGAAACATTCAGTTTTGAACATATGTCATTTATACAATGCTAACACTTTAACTAAAAATAGGGAATGAATTTTTCTTTTTACCATAAAATTAAATATCTTGTAATTGCATTTTTAGAAATTAGATATAATAATAAATGGTTATCGCTACTTGTTTCGTATTTCTTTGGTTTTACTCTAAAAAGTTTCGATTTTCCCAACATTTATGTAAACGTTTCGAGAATGCTATAAGAATAGGGTGACTGGAATTAGTTGATCGAAATTCGATATGCTATAGTATAGTACAAATCCAGAGATTAAATAATACATAAGATAAGTATGAATGATCGTTTCAAACGTTACAATTCTTATATCTAAGAGTATTTCTACTAGAACAAATCCAAAGAAAAATGAGGGAAATCTTTTTTTTTTCCTATGCCAAAACATTGTCCATTTAAGCATGGATAAATAAGAAATTAATGTGGGATTTTATATTTGTAAGTTTCAAAAGTCTTCTATGTTAAAAATGGTTCCCACAATAGAATCTAGTATAGTTTTCCGAATCAAGATGTGCACTGTCCATAAGAAAGAAGGTATACCTTACCATAATGTCTCAAGAAATCAAAAGATTTGGAGCATGAGCTCAAAATATTATATTGGAATACATGCCGCTCGTTGCGGCATGGATGTATAAATTTTAGTTTGGCTGGATCTTAGGAAATATTATATTGGAATGCATACCCTCGTGGCTGCATGGTTGTGTATGCATATATATATATATATATATATATATAACACTATAACGTGTTGCATTGCCATTTATAATGGAAAGCATTATAATATTATATTTTAGACCTAATGCACACCTAAATAATGCAATTACATAGCGATAGCACACTAGTCAGATGTGAATACAATTTGGGATCCTGTTTGTGTAGCATATGAACAACGCGATTTGGTGTTCAAGTACACTGTGTATTATCTAAAACTTTAATCATCTCTCTTTGCGAACATCGTTTGGCTTATATATAGGACACTAAATACCACATGGTGGATGCATATGCTACATAAGACATGACACACACATACAGTGGCAGTTTCTATACATGACATCAACTACATAGGCCCATACGCCATATGATACGTCTTTGATCGGATGTAATGTGTGACTAACTGCTTACTATTATTATTATAGATAGATTGTCATATCTAATCCCCACATTTAAAGTTGTAATTTTGGTTTATAGAGTACTGAAGGTATTCAATCATTTTTGGCAGTTAGGGCTCCAGTTTTCCTGTAAAGCGAAATCATGTAAAGGATCCTTTAATGTCACTAACTGCAACTTTCTAACCTGCGTTAAAATGCAAGAAAAAACAAAAAAAATGAAAATTTGTTGTTTGGAAGCTCCACATATGAAATAAAGGTAAGTATTGGCATGTATAATACTAACAATTATATCAGCAAGTACAGCTTACCAGTCTACATCTTAGCTGATGAAATCCTCGTGTACTTTATATTTCACGTTCCAAACAATCGTTGGTCTAATTACTGTATTCATTAATTATGTTTAATTATAGAGTACTGTATTCATTAATCAATCATTTTCACAAAAATGATATGATCAATCTGCCAAAAAGCCACAAATATAAATAAAAGATTCTCTGAAGAAAAAATACAATTGCTAAGCCAGCTAAGTTGATATGAATTGTGATTATTAAGTACTAACTTTGGAATTTTGACGTTATACTTCATTAATTACACAAACCAAATGATATTAATTATATATACTAAATGATGTTAGTAGGTGGCATACACTGATACACAAACATGTCAAGATAATAACCAGTCGATTGGTAACTATTTTTACTTGAAATCGGTATACCAGTTAAAACGGTATTGTAATGGTGAATTTATCATTTTTAACAATAAATTATCGGGAACATTTCTTCAATACCAGCGGTGGCAATAATTTTGCCAGTTAATCTAAATTACATGTATATTCATCTGATATGCTTTATTACATGCATTTAGAACCCAAATAAATGATTATATTTAGTTCATTAATCATGTGAAAAAATTCCAAGTGCACTTAATTTATTTATTTATTCATTTATGTATTTTATGAACTAACACTACATATAGTATAATAAATATGCACTGTGTACAAAAAACATGTCAAGATATTAATTTTGATAAACAAACGGTAACTTACCATTACCAGTGTAATGGTTACCAAATTATCAGGGTATCGGTCTTGGTATACCAGTCAATCGGAAACGTTAATGGTAAACAATTTTGTCTTACCAGTAAAAGCGGTCTGATAATAGCATGGATGTACATATCACTATTAGTGCACCATAACGTGTTGCATTAACAAAGGAAATCATTTTGATATTGTATTTTAGTTTGACTTAATCTACAACTAATTAATGCAACTACATTCGCCAAATGTTGACACGGTTTAATCATCTCTCTTAGCGAATATCATTTGGCACCTAAGACAAGCACCACAATGTGGATCCATGCACAACATAATACATGTCGTGCTGGTTCTATAGAAACTCGCATGACACATCACTTACATGGGGACCTTTTTTTACTAGTTATAACAAAGCCCCATACGGCACATCTTTGATCGGGTATAACGTGTGAAATCCTCTAGACCGAGAAATTTATGGTTTCCTATACCCAGTCAATCAGGACCTCAATATGGTATATAAAGCCCCATACTATACGTTCTTGATTGGTTATAATGTGTGAATAACTGCTTACTATTATTATTACAGATTGACATATTTAATCCCCACATTTAGAGTTATAAATTTGGTTTATAGATGAAATATTCTTTTACTTCATGTTTCAGGTTCCAATCAATCGTTGGTCTAATTACTGTGTTCATTTATTATGTTTTGTTCGACTGCTTTCAAATAAGTGTTGCTACATAGTACGAATTAGCAGTACTCATTGTATCAAATTGAAAATAAATGTCAATCCGGTAAAAAACCTTCATGTAAATTTATTCGGCAGGCACCACATTTGCAATTTACTAGCCCTTAATCACTCCATTCTCTTTTCCATATGCTTTCTTTTCCATATGCTTTAACTGTTGAAAATAAATGAGTATGCCAGAGAGAGGTGTTGAAGAAAGAGATATTGTGTATTGGGATATGTGGGCCATTTAATGCTTTAGAATGCGAATAGTCTCACGTATTAGAATATTATAAACATATATCGTTTATATACTAAGATGCAATCCTATTATAGTTATAATAAGAAAATAGAAATACGAAAACACGACTCGTCTTAGCCGGTGGTGCAAGGTATTATCTCGTACGCATGCGTCTGTACATACACCCGCGCTCGTAATCTTTGGGTGGGCATATAGGTGTTTGAGACATATTAAAGACACTTATCACTTTACAATGCACACCTCCTCCGGGCTATAAATAGACAAATAGAAAAATAAACGAAACTCATTCATTATTTTTTCGGTTTTCTATCACTCTTCTTCCCCGTAGAACTCTGCTCTTAATTGAAGTTTGTAAAATTGCAAAGTGTAGAAATTGGTAAGGTAGAAGATGATGTACTATTGCTTTCAAAATAAAATAATGATACTGTACAATTGATTAATATATATAGCCGAAATATATACAGGTTTAGGCTTCGGCTATAATACTTAAAATAAAAAGAAAAGTGGGCTTTGGCACAATACCGATTCGTTTACGTAGAAAAAGTGTTGCATATACTTATAACATATCGTGTTATCTTATTCCATATTAGCCCCCTTCGAAACTATGATGCTAAAAACCCTTGTTTTGTGAATCCATGGCAGTGCTTCAAAATCTTCCAAATCTAGATGATGGATTGAGTGAGCAAGCGTGAAGACACTTAGATGTAACATATAGTACCACAAATCTGGGTCTTTAAAAAGGTCGAAAACTCCAATTTGTCAACTTGATGATTTTAGAGTTTTTGTGTTTTTTATGCTGTCATTCTTCTCTTTTCTTCACCGATTCTGGTTGAGATTCATCTTTCTGAAGCACTTGTTCTTCCTTATTACTGATATTCATATCGGATCTGAACTAGTTATAATTGGTAATTGATATGGTTTTGGTTAGTACATCGACTCTTTGGTAAGTGCTTGGTATGTGATTAAATTGAACTTCTCCCTTTTGCACCATTTCTCTAACGAAGTGTAAGTCGATCTTTATGTGTTTAGTTATGGCATGCTGAATTGGATTCTTTGACATGTACACTGCACTCCTGGTATCACACCATATAGTTGGCTTTAGTTCTGATTTTAGCTTGAGCTCAGATAGAATATATTGTATCAATTTGATTTCAGCTGCAGTGTTAGCTATACTTCGATACTCTGCTTCTGTGTTATATCAAGAAAATGTAGGCTACTTTTTATAACACCATGACATTAAACTTTGGCCTATATAAACATAGTATCCTGTTGTTGATCTCTTGTCATCTTAATTTGAAGCCCAATCAGCATCTGCGTATGCATATATGTTTAGATGTTAGTTGGCTTTCAGAATTAATCCATGATTGATGGTTCCCTTAAGATATCTCAGAATTCTTTTGACTATTTTCTGGTGAATGTCCAAAGGATTCTGCATAAATTAAGATAATTTATTAACACTGAAAGCAATATCAGATCTAGTTATAGTTGCATATTGCAATGCTCCTATAACACTTCTTTATTCAGTGATGGTTGATATTGCTTCTCCCCTATATTTTGAATAATGTTGATTTGTTATCACAGGAGTAGGTTGGGGATTACCATTGATCATTTTAGTCTTTGCCAGTAGTTCAGTGATATATTTTCTTTGGCATAGAGTTATTTCATTATTATATCTTATGACTTATTTGCCTAAAAAAAATTCACATCTCCCAGATCCCAAATAGAAAACTGTTGATCAAGATACTGGGTTACTATTTCTAGCTCAGCAATATTATTGTCAGTGATAATTAGGTCATATATATATATATATATATATATATATATATTAGTATGTAAATGACAATTTTTTTTCTTTTGATTTAGTAAATAATGATGTGTCTGATTTGGTAGACTTAAAACCTGACTTCAATCGCGTATTTTTTTAGTCTATCAAACCAAACACGAGGAGCTTGTTTCAAGCCATGGCTTTATTTAATTTACATACATAATTAGTGTAACACCCCGAATTTTCTATTAACACTAAAGTTGCTAAAATATTAATAAGTGTGTAAGAGGGGGGATGTATCTAATATGAATATAAAAGTGTGTAAGAGAGGGGATGTATCTAATATGAATATAATAATATTAATAAGTGTGTAAGAGAGGGGATGTATCTAATATGAATATAAAAATATTAATAAGTGTGTAAGAGAGGGGATGTATCTAATATGTATATAAAAACAATAATAAGTGTGTAAAAGGGGGGGATGTATCTAATGTGTACATTATAGAATATATATATATATATATATATATATTGCTGAGTGTTTGCTGAGTCACTTCTGACTCATTGCTGAGTCAACAAGATAAACCCCATCTTGTCTGAACGGCTGCGGTTATTTCTAGGTTAAATCTAATGGCCTAAATGCATTCTAAAATCTATAAATAAGTGGGTAGACCCTAGACCTAAATCACTTGTAAAATTAGAGAAGCTACCGTCATGCTGCTGCCATGGAGTTCAGCGTAGCCGTCACAAACTAAGAAGAGGAAGCCTAATCATCTACAACTAAATCTACACAAATCAAATCAAAAGATCTCTCTTTCTCTAATTCTTTTCTTTTGTTGGTGAGTATGATGATTCTCACAAGACTATTACAAACTAATTTGACTCAGTTATGAATGGATCACAAGAAAGTGATGTGATTTGTAATTGTAAATTCTATATATTGTGGATCTCTTATTATGTTATTATGTTGTCGTATGATGTAAATTATATATGCTATGTCATGCTATGTTGTAAATTCTCTTATGCTATGTCGTGCTATGTTGAGAATCATGTCAAGCTATGTTATACTATCATACTATGCCATGATATAAATCATGCTATATTATGTTGAAAAATCATGCTGTTGGATCATGCTTAAAGTTATGTTTTTTTTCTTAATTTAAATGGATCTTGTTTATGGGAATTTGCCTATTAGGTTAGGTGTACCCATAAACTTGAAACTATAATTAAATAAAACTTGATTATGGGAATTTGCCTATTGAGTTAGGTGTACCCATATAAAACCATGTTGTTAAAAAATTAGATGATGTTGATTCACACATGTTCATATGTAAGTTTATGAAAATTGATTGAGATTACATTAGGTGAATTTTGAACAAGTTGACACCTTTAGGTCCATGACATGTATAATCTATGCAAGTTGGACATATGCAAGTTTCACCCCTTATTATGATTCATTTGGTCACATATACATGTTGTTATTATGATAATCTCTTTTATGCTATGAGTTAGGCTATTCGAGTCTAACATATATTTTGCGAATAAACGTTCAAACGTGGGGTAGGGGTAATATTAGGAATTAATAAATTGGGTGCAATTTTGTAAGATTTTGCATACCATGAATGGATGTCCATAATTGAGTCAATTATGGACATTGTTAAAAATTGGAAGTAATTAATAATTCAAGTAGGGAATTATTAAAATTGGGGGAAAGTGGATTATTATTAATAATCAATGCTTAGGACACGAGGTTGGACCCGTTTGTGATGTAAACCTGCCCGGACCCGCCCGGCAAATCCAGTAGTCACAAATGTCGGCCCAATGTGAGAGGTCCTAGGCCCAAACTAAAGCATAACAGTTGTAAAGACACGAGGTTAGACACTTTTATGGTGTAAGACTGCCCGGACGCACCCGGCAAATCCAGCTGCCATAAATGCCAGTCTAATGTGAGAGGTCTTTATGAGGTTATGGCCTTAATGAACTAAGAAATACTTAACCAGATAATCATGTAAGGTGGGACATGGGGGTTAAGTAGGTGCCTTGGGTGGCATGAGGAATCTGGTGGTTGCCTTTAGAGGCATTTGAAATACGATTAGACTTTACCAAACACACATGTAAATGAACATGACTAAGTGGGTTAAGTGGGATGGACTAATGGGGACAAGCTTAGGTGGAATGCTTGTGGTAAATAGTGGGGGCCCATTTCAACCAGTATCCCAAAACGTATCTTTGTGGGCTCGACCCAAGTCGAGGACGGGACACGCATACTGGGTTTGAATATAAGAGGCCAAAACAGGGAGCGGTGGCAACGCAAGTCCAACGGGTTTCATATGCGTGTGTGGACCCGGGCTGGTAGGTAAGACGTTGTTGCATCGTGTAGGTATAAGCCGTGCATGTCCGTTGTATCAGGTTGCCACTTTAGGGGAGTGATACACCCCACTGTGGGGCCAGCACGGGTATCTACGAGTTAGGGAGCCGATCGAATAATGGGAAGTAGGGTACACCTAGTGGAGATAGGGGCAGGCGGCACCTATGTAGTCAGCTAGGGGTACGTAAAGCCATTGGGAAAGTTTCTAAGTGAAGCTAAGTGGGATGAATCTTTAGGGTGACTGGTGTGGTGCAGTATAGTGTTTATCCTTTAGTATTTAGGAGCACCTATAACGTTGCCTTTAGCGATTGTCTATGTCCTTAATCTGCTCTTCATAGACATTTTCTTGTTTTCCAGCTTATGCCTTAGTCCAGTTATTTTGGTAATAGTATTGTAGAATTATCATATTCACCAGACTTTATGTCTGACCCCCTCTTTTCCATCCTTTTTCTCCCTTCAGGTCCGCGGGTTGGGCCAAGTTCTAGTGGAGTCTAGTTGGATCACTTATCTTCTGGAAAGCTTGGACTGCTGAAGAAAAGTCCAGCTTGTTATCTTTCTTTTTAATGGCTATTCATGTAATGGGATTATGTACTTGTTTTATCAAGATAGATATTGTACTTGACATTGAATATGGTGTTATGATGTAATCAAACATGTTTTGACTTCTGCTACAATGAAATAAAGTTTTTGAATTTCCAAGTACTATTTTATATCTGTCTTGTTGTAATTTTACCGTTCTATATTCACTTAAAACCTCCATGGAAGTTAATGCATTCCCTTTGTGAGTGACATTAATGGACGTGGGGTGTTACACGTGGTATCAGAGCATAAGGTTACCAGAACAGATAAAATTTTTTTTTAGAAAAATATTTTTTTTCTAAAGTATTTTTGGAAGAAGTGCTTTCAAAAAAAAACATGTTATTTAAAGAGAGTTTTTATGAAAAACATAATCCCAAATAGCCACATCCTTTTCTTTATCTTTCGAATTCTCCATTTTGAATCTTTCCTTTTTCGTTTCAGCATGGCTGAAGATCTTAATCTCCCAGAAGGTGTGACGATTCCAGGGTGGTTTAGGAGATACTTGGAGGCTAGGGACACCACTGCAGGCCCAGCGGATACTCCTCCACCCCTAGTTGCACCCATTCCTCCTCCTCCTCCTCCTCGTGTTGACACTTTTGCAAAGACGTGCAAGGAATTCAAGGCTATGGGAGGAAAAACTTTTCAAGGGACTGAGACGTTTGTGGAGGCTAGAGATTGGCTTAAGGAGACTGAGGAATTGTTGGATATCTTTGAAGTGGAAGATGGGAGGAAAGTCCGTTTAGCTGCTTGGTTAATGAAGGGAGAGACCTCGTTTTGGTGGGAGGTCACTAACGGGGAACGTCCAATTGATTCATGGGCGGATTTCAGACGAAGGTTTGAGGCAAAGTTTCTTTCAAGGGCAGAGGAGAACTTAAATATGGAAAAATTCCTGGCACTAAAGCAAGGGAGCTCATCAGTAAAGGAATATGTCAATAAATTTAATCAGTTAGCAAGGTTTGGCTTGGAGTTGGTGAACACGCCAAAGAAGAAAGCTTTGAGGTTCGTTAGAGGCTTGAATGAACCGTTGCAAGGGTTGGCTATGACCCACATCCCTATGGGAGCCACCTTTGAAAAGCTAGTAGAAATGGCACTTATGCATGAGGATAAGGCAGTTGAAAAGAAAGGGGATCAGAAGAAACCCCAACAGCAAAATAAGAAGGGTGGTAAAAACAATAATGGCAAAGGGAAGAAGAAATGCTTCAATTGTGGGACGCCTGGCCATCTCAGCAAAGATTGTAGAAAGAAAAAGAAGACTGGTTGTTTTCATTTTGGAGATGCGGGACATTTAGTGAAGGACTGTCCAAAGAAGGGGCAGAGGGCAGGGTCTACCTCGGGAGGACAGGTGCAGGCTCTTATGGCACCAGGGCAGGCAAGGGGGCAAGTTCAGGCTATTGCGGCCCCACCGCTGCAAGAAAGAGGTAGAACAATTTCTGTTGAAAGCTTAGTTTTTCTGTTTGATCATCCTGTCCGTACCTTATTCGATTCTGGCGCATCTCATTCGTTTATCTCTGCATCATTAGTTGAATCACTGCACTTGAACACCAGTTTAGTAGAGGATCCCTTGGTCGTTTCAAATCCAATTGGGGGTTCGGCTCATTTGACCATGATATGTTTGGATTTGAAAATCTCTATACTTAGCGTTGAATTTAGATGTGATGCTTATGTATTGGGCTTCACGGGCTATGGGTTAATTTTAGGAATGGATTGGTTGTCTAGAAATAGGGCCATTCTTGATTGTGAAAGGAGAGTAGTTAGGCTTGTGACTCGCCTTGGTAATGCTCTCGACATCTTTTGTAATCCCATAAATTCCGTTATGCCCATAAATTCCGTTATGCTAAGTTATCTTGAATCGCTTGACGCGTCTATAGAGAACCTGCGATCGGTAGAAGTGGTCCGGGAATATCCGGATGTGTTTGAGGAGGTGAAGGGCTTACCTCCAAAGCGGGAGATAGACTTTCGAATCTATCTTGTGGATAATGCTAAACCCGTATCTTTGCCAGTGCGCCACATGGCTCCTCGTGAAAGGAGGGAACTCAATAAGCAAGTAAAGGAGTTGCTTGAGAAGGGGTTCATAAGACGTAGTATATCGGAGTGGGGTGCTCCAGTAGTTTTTGCCACAAAGGCGGATGGGTCTCTTAGACTTTGTATGGACTATAGAGAACTAAACAAGCTTACTAAAAAGAACCGACACCCACTGCCGAGGATTGACGATCTCTTTAATCAGTTAGTTGGCGCCTCAGTGTTTTCGCAGTTGGACTTAGCCACTGGCTTTCATCAACTGAGAGTGGCTGAGGATAGTATAGATAAGACTGCTTTTAGGACTCCTGACGGATTCTATGAATGGCTAGTGATGCCCTTTGGTTTGACAAACGCCCCTGCATATTTTGTTGATTTGATGAGTAGGGTGTTTAGGGAATACCTTAACAAATTCGTGGTAGTCTTTGTGGATGACATCTTAGTCTTTTCTAAGAATATAGAAGAGCACTCCCTACATCTTAGGGAAGTGTTGGAAACCCTTCGAGCACATAACCTTAAGGCAAAATTTTCTAAGTGTCACTTCTGGAGGAAGGAAGTACGGTTCTTAGGGCACGTGGTTTCCAAAGAAGGGATAGCAGTGGATCCCGCAAAGGTGGTGGCCATCCAAGATTGGAAGGTCCCTAAAAATGCAACCGAAGTAAGAAGTTTCTTGGGGTTGGCTGGCTATTATAGGAAGTTTATCAAAGACTTCGCAAAAATATCAGCTCCATTAACACGGTTAACGAAGAAGAACCTGGTTTTTACGTGGGACAAAGATTGCGATGATGCGTTCCAACGTTTAAAGAGAGCCTTAACTTCAGCCCCAGTCTTAGTGCTGCCAGACGGGAATAAACCGTTTACCATCTATACTGATGCTTGTGGGACGGGACTTGGCGCGGTCCTCATGCAAGAGGGAAGAGTAATAGCCTATGGTGGAAGGCAGTTGAGGGTTCATGAAAAGAATTACCCCACGCATGACTTAGAGCTAGCCGCAATTGTTTTCGCGCTTAAGTCTTGGCGTCACTATCTTCTTGGTGAGAAATTCGAACTGTTCACTGACCACAAATCATTAAAATACTTATTCTCTCAGAAGGATTTGAATTTAAGGCAGCAACGGTGGATGAAATTCTTAGCCTCCTACGATTTTGAAATAGCATATACCCCGGGCAAGGGTAACGTGGTGGCAGACGCCTTAAGTGGGAAAAGGTTGTCCTTGAGTCCGTTGTTTGTTGAACGACAAAGCTTAGAATTCATCTCTATGTTTGACTTTAGACCCTCCGTTGACTTAGTACCCGGTCTGTTAGCATCCTTGGAGGTTAGACCTACACTTCTAGGACGGGTTGGTGAGGCACAGCGAGACGACCCACAGTTGGTTGAGATAGTAGAAAAGCTCAAAGGGAGGGAGTCGTCAAGCCATCTTCGTAGGTATACCCTAGACGATAAGGGTTGGTTACGAAGGGATAATAGACTTTGTGTACCGCAAGACGAAGACTTAAGGAAGGCCATTCTTGATGATGCTCATCGCTCAAAAATGACCATTCATCCCGGCGGGGATAAGATGTACAAAGATATGAAGCGGGTTTTCTTTTGGGCCGGTATGAAAAAGGATGTGGCCGAGTACGTCGCTAGATGCTTGGTGTGCCAACGAGTTAAAGCAGAACAAAAGAAACCCGGTGGGTTGCTTCACCCATTAGAAGTTCCACTATGGAAATGGGAAAGCATCTCAATGGATTTTGTGGATGGATTACCAAGATCAAGGAAGGGTAACACGGGGATTTGGGTTATAGTAGATAGACTTACTAAAAGCGCCCATTTTATTCCCGTGAAAAGTAAGAGGACTGCTCCGTGGTTGGCTTCTGTATACATTAAGGAGATAGTTCGTTTGCACGGTATTCCTTCTAGTATAGTAAGCGACCGTGACCCCATCTTTACTAGCGAATTTTGGAAGAGTTTACAAGAGGCGGTAGGGACTCAGCTATGTTTGAGCACCGCATATCATCCTCAGACAGACGGCCAGACCGAGAGGGTGAATCGCATTCTAGAGGATCTTTTAAGGCTTTGTATCCTAGACTTTGGGGGTACATGGGAAGAGCACCTTCCGTTAGTAGAATTCGCATATAACAATAGCTTTCAGTCTAGTATTGGCATGGCACCTTTCGAAGCTCTTTATGGAAGGCCTTGCCGTTCGCCTACATGTTGGTGGGAATCTACCGATAAAATCCTACTTGGGCCCGATATGGTTAGGGAAACCTCGGAGAAGATTGAGTTGATTCGAAGGAGGATGAAAGCAGCACAAGATAGGCAAAAATCGTATGCTGATAAGAGGAGGACAGATCTTGAGTTTGACATTGGGGACATGGTTTTTATCAAAGTATCTCCGTTACAGAATGTTGTTCGCTTTGGGTCCGTGGGGAAATTAGCACCAAGGTTTGTAGGGCTGTTTCCTGTAAAAGACTGGATTGGGAAGATGGCATATAGGGTGGAGTTGCCTGAGAAACTTAGTGGAGTACACGACGTATTCCATGTATCACATTTGAGGAAGTGTTTGCACAAGACCGCGGAGGTGGTAGAGCCGAGCTTGCTTAAAGAGGTGAAAATAGAGCGTGATGCAACAATTAGACGAGCTCCTACATGCATTCTTGGGTCAGAGATCAAAAAGTTGAGGAATCGAGAGGTCAGACTGGTCAAAGTGCAATGGGGAGATGATGAGAGCAACGCAACTTGGGAGACAGAAGAGAAGATGCGTTCGTTGTACCCTTTTCTTTTTGAGGGTATGTCTTTTAATTTCTCCTTTATCGCTTAGCTTATCTTATCTTATCTTTAGTATGTCCTCTCATTAGTATCTTTGACCTTTAGTTAGGATAATCCTATGGTTGAAACATGTGTTTGAGACATGTTATGTATGATGGATGCAAAATGGATGCAAGTGTTTGCTAGTGGTTGCTCGTGGATGCATATATACATACACTTTAGGCACTAGATCGGCTCAGTCACTACATATTGCATATTGCATATATATGGATGTATTTAGTAAAATGGATGAACGATGGTTGTATTATCATGTGGATGCTGCATTCAGATGATGGTTGTGCACGCATATAGAAGTATTATGAAGCATTAAGAATCTTTTGCATACATAATGGATGCATGGCACGATCATAGTTGCATTAAGGAGGTCAACTGAATCAGTGGACCGCCTGATTTTGAATTAGATACGGACATATACACACACTGTGCATTTAAACATGAAAGCATTAGAAGTCTGTAAGGACAATGGATGCCTGTGTATGATGGATGAGTAGATGGACGTTTGGATGGTAGGATATACATTCTTCCAGACTTGAAGATTTCGGGGACGAAATCCTAAAAGGAGGGGAGAATGTAACACCCCAAATTTTCTATTAACACTAAAGTTGCTAAAATATTAATAAGTGTGTAAGAGGGGGGATGTATCTAATATGAATATAAAAGTGTGTAAGAGAGGGGATGTATCTAATATGAATATAATAATATTAATAAGTGTGTAAGAGAGGGGATGTATCTAATATGAATATAAAAATATTAATAAGTGTGTAAGAGAGGGGATGTATCTAATATGTATATAAAAACAATAATAAGTGTGTAAAAGGGGGGATGTATCTAATATGTACATTGTAGAATATATATATATATATATATATATATATATATTGCTGAGTGTTTGCTGAGTCACTTCTGACTCATTGCTGAGTCAACAAGATAAACCCCATCTTGTCTGAACGGCTGCGGTTATTTCTAGGTTAAATCTAATGGCCTAAATGCATTCTAAAATCTATAAATAAGTGGGTAGACCCTAGACCTAAATCACTTGTAAAATTAGAGAAGCTACCGTCATGCTGCTGCCATGGAGTTCAGCGTAGCCGTCACAAACTAAGAAGAGGAAGCCTAATCATCTACAACTAAATCTACACAAATCAAATCAAAAGATCTCTCTTTCTCTAATTCTTTTCTTTTGTTGGTGAGTATGATGATTCTCACAAGACTATTACAAACTAATTTGACTCAGTTATGAATGGATCACAAGAAAGTGATGTGATTTGTAATTGTAAATTCTATATATTGTGGATCTCTTATTATGTTATTATGTTGTCGTATGATGTAAATTATATATGCTATGTCATGCTATGTTGTAAATTCTCTTATGCTATGTCGTGCTATGTTGAGAATCATGTCAAGCTATGTTATACTATCATACTATGCCATGATATAAATCATGCTATATTATGTTGAAAAATCATGCTGTTGGATCATGCTTAAAGTTATGTTTTTTTTCTTAATTTAAATGGATCTTGTTTATGGGAATTTTCCTATTAGGTTAGGTGTACCCATAAACTTGAAACTATAATTAAATAAAACTTGATTATGGGAATTTGCCTATTGAGTTAGGTGTACCCATATAAAACCATGTTGTTAAAAAATTAGATGATGTTGATTCACACATGTTCATATGTAAGTTTATGAAAATTGATTGAGATTATATTAGGTGAATTTTGAACAAGTTGACACCTTTAGGTCCATGACATGTATAATCTATGCAAGTTGGACATATGCAAGTTTCACCCCTTATTATGATTCATTTGGTCACATATACATGTTGTTATTATGATAATCTCTTTTATGCTATGAGTTAGGCTATTCGAGTCTAACATATATTTTGCGAATAAACGTTCAAACGTGGGGTAGGGGTAATATTAGGAATTAATAAATTGGGTGCAATTTTGTAAGATTTTGCATACCATGAATGGATGTCCATAATTGAGTCAATTATGGACATTGTTAAAAATTGGAAGTAATTAATAATTCAAGTAGGGAATTATTAAAATTGGGGGAAAGTGGATTATTATTAATAATCAATGCTTAGGACACGAGGTTGAACCCGTTTGTGATGTAAACCTGCCCGGACCCGCCCGGCAAATCCAGTAGTCACAAATGTCGGCCCAATGTGAGAGGTCCTAGGCCCAAACTAAAGCATAACAGTTGTAAAGACACGAGGTTAGACTCTTTTATGGTGTAAGACTGCCCGGACCCGCCCGGCAAATCCAGCTGCCATAAATGCCAGTCTAATGTGAGAGGTCTTTATGAGGTTATGGCCTTAATGAACTAAGAAATACTTAACCAGATAATCATGTAAGGTGGGACATGGGGGTTAAGTAGGTGCCTTGGGTGGCATGAGGAATCTGGTGGTTGCCTTTAGAGGCATTTGAAATACGATTAGACTTAACCAAACACACATGTAAATGAACATGACTAAGTGGGTTAAGTGGGATGGACTAATGGGGACAAGCTTAGGTGGAATGCTTGTGGTAAATAGTGGGGGCCCATTTCAACCAGTATCCCAAAACGTATCTTTGTGGGCTTGACCCAAGTCGAGGACGGGACACGCATACTGGGTTTGACTATAAGAGGCCAAAACAGGGAGCGGTGGCAACGCAAGTCCAACGGGTTTCATATGCGTGTGTGGACCCGGGCTGGTAGGTAAGACGTTGTTGCATCGTGTAGGTATAAGCCGTGCATGTCCATTGTATCAGGTTGCCACTTTAGGGGAGTGATACACCCCACTGTGGGGCCAGCACGGGTATCTACGAGTTAGGGAGCCGATCGAATAATGAGAAGTAGGGTACACCTAGTGGAGATAGGGGCAGGCGGCACCTATGTAGTCAGCTAGGGGTACGTAAAGCCATTGGGAAAGTTTCTAAGTGAAGCTAAGTGGGATGAATCTTTAGGGTGACTGGTGTGGTGCAGTATAGTGTTTATCCTTTAGTATTTAGGAGCGCCTATAACGTTGCCTTTAGCGATTGTCTATGTCCTTAATCTGCTCTTCATAGACATTTTCTTGTTTTCCAGCTTATGCGTTAATCCAGTTATTTTGGTAATAGTATTGTAGAATTATCATATTCACCAGACTTTATGTCTGACCCCCTCTTTTCCATCCTTTTTCTCCCTTCAGGTCCGCAGGTTGGGCAAAGTTCTAGTGGAGTCTAGTTGGATCGCTTATCTTCTGGAAAGCTTGGACTGCTGAAGAAAAGTCCAGCTTGTTATCTTTCTTTTTAATGGCTATTCATGTAATGGGATTATGTACTTGTTTTATCAAGATAGATATTGTACTTGACATTGAATATGGTGTTATGATGTAATCAAACATGTTTTGACTTCTGCTACAATGAAATAAAGTTTTTGAATTTCCAAGTACTATTTTATATCTGTCTTGTTGTAATTTTACTGTTCTATATTCACTTAAAACCTCCATGGAAGTTAATGCATTCCCTTTGTGAGTGACATTAATGGACGTGGGGTGTTACAATTAGGATTAAGATTATAAGTTGGTGTCTGCTGCATATAAATTTCCTCTTCCAATATGCCATTGAGGAATGCATTATATATTAACATCTAAATGTTTAATGTGCCATTTCTTGTACAAAGTCATGGTTGGAATCAATCTTATAGTAGTGGGTTTTACCACAAGTGAGAAGGTTTGATTAAAATCAAATCCATATTTATGTGTAAAACCTTTTACTTCTAACCTAGCTTTGTACTCGTTAATGGTACCATCTTGATTCTTTTAAGTCTATACATCCATCTGCACCCAACTATGTTTTTGTTGATTGGTGGACATACAAAACTCTAGGTTTTATTCTTGATGAGAACATTATACTCTTCATACATTGTTGCCTTCCTATTTTTGTTTATAATAGCCTGATCGAAGGATTTAGGTTCTATTAAACCGGATATAACAACAAATAGTTTTGTTCAAAGATACCACTTTTAGCCCTTGTAATCATGAGATTACCGGTGCGAACTGTTTGCTCAGCAGGTGGTACGTTGTCATTGCTTTCATTACTTGTCTAAGTTTCTTCAATGTTATGACTGCTTGATTGTTCATCTTCATTCTATTAACTTTGTGTTGCAACAGGCATGGGTGATTTGACTGAGAAGCTCAATGGTATCATTGTCTTCAGCATTTGGAGTAAATGTGCCTTGAGCATCAGTGATTACACCACCTTCCACTGGTGGCCAGTCCTCATCAGGATTGGGTATAGCAGGTATAGAAGTTTTGGTATTAACAACCTTACTTCTGGTTTTGAAATTTTTGTTAATAAAAGGATAAATTCTTTCATTAAAAATAACATGCCTGCTAATATGCACTCTGCAAGTTTCATCTATGCATTTATATTCTTTTTGGTTAGTAGTATAGCCAAGAAATGTATATTGCTTTGACCTGAAATTCAACTTATTATAATTTTAAGGTGTCAAATAGGAAAACATAGGCAACCAAAAGTTTTTAGGTTGTGATAATCCGGTTTGATATTGTATAACTTTTCTAGAGGTGTTGAGCTAATTAATATAGTTGTTAGTTGTCTATTAATTAAATATATTGTTGTATTAAATGCCTCGGACTAAAATTTTAAAGGTAAGCTAGCTTGAGCTAGTGATGTTAAACAAAATTCTACAATATGCCTATGCATTCTTTCAACTAGTCTATTTTGTTGAGATGCATATGTACAAATTGTTCGATGAACAATGCCTTTGTCTTGAAAGTAGTTACTCAAACACTTAAACTCACTTCCACCATCAGTTTGTATAATTTTGACCAAAAAGTTTACTTGCTTTTCAATCATAGTTATAAAGTTTAGGATAGCATTATACGCCTCAGATTTGGTTTTAAGAAAGTAAATCCAAGTAAATCTTGAGAATGCATCAACAAAAGAAATGTAATATTTATAACCAAAATCTGAGTATACACGAGCTGGACCCTATGAATATGTGGCTATTAATTGCAATGGTTCAGTATATTGAGTACATGAATCATTGAAAGGTAAGTTGTGACTCTTTCTTACATTTGACAATATTTGCAAACATAAGGCAAGTTTATAGGATCATTTTTACTTTGTTTTCATTCAGAATTTTCATAACAGTTTCAGTTTTTGGATGACCAAGCTTACAGTGCCAGAGATCAAAGATATCATTCTTGTTAGCAGCATTTTCCATTTCATTCAAATTATAGCTCTTACATTAATTCATAGCATAATGTTTTTCATCACATACATTTCGGCTGCTAATAGAATTAAACTTGTACAGCCCGTGGTTGACGTTACCCTATAAAAGGATATCCTTGGTTAGAATGTCTCTAACCAAGCAGTATTTAGGGAAAATTCAAAATAAACTTTATTGCCATGGGAAAATTGTGATAAACTAATTAAATTTTTAGTGATCTTTAGCACTCTAAGTAAATTATGTAAATATATTTTTCTTTTTCCTGGAACATATGCATTACCAATATGCGAAATATTAATATGTTCATGCTAAAAACTTGCTCCGATTTATGCCATGGGGACTAGGTAATTTTCCTTCCACCTCCTACTAATCTCATTCTTTTTCTTTTCCCTACGCCTTTCTTCTTCTGCTCTACTACGTAGCTGGCTTCTCTCTCGCCTTATACATAGCCTTCCCCTATGTTTGTAAATCAGACTTGTTTGACTCCCTCTCGAAGACATACCTTCTTTTCTCCAGATCTTGATTCTCTTGCATCGATTTGGGGTTTTTGGTGTACTCCTTCGTCTGCCCCCATGTTAGTCTTCCAAATTTTCATCACCTTACTTTTATTGAGCTCATTGATGCTCTTGAGCCACTCATGTGTCCAGTCGCAGAATAGTCGGCCTACTATGATCGGATTTCCAAAAGCAAAATCACGCCTGCTCCTTGAGTGAATGGCATGATTTAGAACGTTCACGTTGCCGGTAATTCTCTTCAGTATTGGGCTATTTCCTTTGTGTTGTCTCATATATCGGTTCTACAGATTCGTCAACGTACTGGGTTCAAATTTATTGGGTCTCCGATTTTCCGGTGAGAAATATTCTGGTAGATGGAGGAGTATTGGCCAGGAATGTTTTTGTGGTGTGATATTGGTTATTGGGTGGTGAAAGCTATTGGATTTTCGATTGTTTTGGCTCTCGACTTTGCTGGGTTCGGTTGGAGATCCTTGAGCTGTTGTTTACCTAACCAACACATTCTGGTAATGGCCTAGCTCTAGGCCTAGGCACAGTCTGTCAAAGGTTTTATGTCATATGTATGGTGGTCACTTGTTGTGCTTTAAGTCATTGGCCTGTTCTCTCACAGTTGATATGTTATGCCCTTGTGGTCACAGTTTCAGCTAAGTAACTTTGTTTCATGTCAGATGTGTTTTGCTGGTGGATTTACTGGTTTTTACATCATCAACGTTTCCTACTATTTTCACCCTTTGAAGTTCCTTACCATGCACTTACTGTTATGAGTTGACGATGCTTGCAACATCCCGTAATTTTAAAGGAGATTATAATGACAAACTAAGGAATACTTAATTAAATAAAAGGAATTAAGTAAAACGGACTACACCGTTGCGTTCATCTCGGAATCCTACTAAATTTAGACTCCGAGTTTGCGTAAAACGGACATAGTATGAGAAAGATATTAAGCTAAGAAGTTTGTATATGTCTACGAGAATTATATGTATACAAATCAACCTAGAATTTTCAAATTTAATCAAACAACAAAGCGGGAGAAATAAGGGACCCGTTCGGGGTCGACCCATGACCTGGCTCGGTCGACCAATGGGTCAACCCAAGGGAGGGAGGTCGACCCAGGTCGGTGTGGGTCGACCCAATATGGATCTGGCGCAGTGCATTTCTTTGAATCGGGACTGAATTGTTGACCAGATTCGTTGGCATTAGGCATATATAGGACCTCATTTATATTGTTTTTACACATAAAAAACAATGAAGACAACGAGATGCTACCCCAACTTGGATTGAATTAGCCTATTTTCTTCAACAACAACTTATACGCATACAAAAATTTCTTTTACAGCTTCAGCCTAATTATTCTCTGTTCTTTGTATCAAATCTCTATGAGTTCATGTTATTTTTAGATATAAACATTTAACAAGTAATCCTGGCATGTTTATAAATCTGGATCTAAACCTATACCTGTTAAGAATCTGATTCATACTTAAATCAGTCCTGCTAGTACATGTAAACCTGATATGTTGTTCAGTTCTTATATGCATATTCTTGATATGCCCATTTCTGTTATCATATGCATGTTCTATTATTATCCTTATTTCTGTTCTTCAGCCTCCCTCATTCCTTTTTTATTTTTATAGCCTAGGCTACCTTCGAGCCTAGGCCGATACCGCTGAAATATGCGTACGAACGAAATGGGGTTAAATTGGGAATGATAATTTGGGGGCATAACTTTTACTAGGAATCATGACTGGGATTTGGGGGCGTAAACTATGCTGTGAAATATTACTAAAATTTGGGGCATATCCTGGACTGTGAATTGTGACTTGTGGTTTGGGGCATATAAATCTATAGACTTAATTTAAGATTAAGCGGAACATGTTAGTGGGACTATAAGTAACCTATGAAACATATTGGCAGTTACGCATACCTATTAACCCATAATACTTAACCTATTTAATATGTGGGAGGGGGGTTATGTACATATAAACCTGTTAATTTGTGGCTTGTTTAATATGTGGGTGGGGTTAAGTAAACATGTTGAATCTGTGGGGTTAAGTAAATCTGTTAATCTGAAGGGGTTTATAGGAACCCGTTAAACTTAACCTGTGGAAATCCTTATGGGTTAAGGATGCAAGCTTAAGGGGTGGCTTGTGTCATATGTTGTGTGGGACCTATATTAGTCAGTAACCCATTCTGGTATAAAAAGGGGACCCCGCGCTAGGTAAGGTCAGGGCATGCTTACTGAACTAATTACAAGAGGTTTAATTAGGGAGAGGTGTTCTGATGGCGCGTACCAACGTAGTCATGTGCGTGCATGGGTCCGGCTTGCTTGGGAAAATAAGCCGCTATAACACCTATAAATAGGTCTTTGTCCTTCTGGTGGTTGCCAATTCTGGAAGTAATACACCATAATATGGGGCCGACACAGGGTATTTACGTGGCAGGGATCTGATCGCTGGGGGTAGTAATTAGGGTACATCTAGTCCTATTTAGGTACCTATCATTTCTGGTTGGGGTAATACCCATTATTTCTGTTTAGGTACCTGTTATTCTTGTTTGGGGTAAAACATGTTACTAGAAGTACACCTAAGTCTACCATATATTTCTATTGGGGATCATTCTGTTTTGGGGACACCTAATCCTGTCATATATCTGATATACTAGTATTGGTGCAGAGAAAAGTATTTGAGAAGCATGGTCTATTCTGTTTATGTTATTTATTATGTCCATAATGTTCATACCTGTTATATGATGTTGTTATCTATCTTCTAGTTTATATGCCTATCATGATACTTTTACTTATTTGTATGCTAAAAGTAACTAGACTCACTAGACTTTATGTATATTTGTCTACTTATCTATAGTTACTTATGGGGACTATGGCTTTCTACTTTTGTACTCTGATGGTTTTCTGAGCAAGACAGATGTTTTTATTTAATGTATTTTGTCCTAATATTTCAGTCTGGAGTTGTAACTGGATTTCTGAGACCACGATGTTTTCTTCTGGAAAAATAAAGATTTAGATTTTCCACTGCTATTTTTTATATCTGTCTTCTGAGATTATGCTCTGTTTACCTATAACGCTTCACGGAATTTAATGCATTCTGTTAAAGAGTGACATTAATTAACGTGGGGTGTCACATTGGTATCAGAGCTAAAGGTTATGAGATCGGACAAAAGGTTTTGAATTTTTTTTTCAAAAGGGTTTTAAAAAGATAGTATTTTCAAAGGAAAGTCTTTTTTTGAAAAGCATATTCCCTAAGCCGTATAATTTATCTTTCTATTCTCTGTTTGAATCCCTTTTCCTTTTTTTCAACATGTCTGGGGAACCGAATAGTCCCGAGCGTATTTGTATACCGGCTTGGTTCCGTAGATATCTTGAGGCTACGGTGCCTACCGGAGGCCCGGAAGAAACCCGTCCCCAAGTTGCAGCTGTTGTCCCTCCTCCTCCTCCACAAGCGGACAATTTCTGCAAGATATGCAAGGATTTATGTGCTATGGGAGGAAAGCCATTTCATGGAACTAAGAGCTTTGTGGAAGCATGGAATTGGCTAAGAAACGGAGGATTTATTTGGGTTTTTTGAGGTTGACGACCATAGGAAGATTCAGTTGGCCGCTTGGCAGTTGAAGGATGAGGCTTCATTCTGGTGGGAAGTGACGCAAGCAGGGCATCCAGTTGATACTTGGGATGATTTCCGACAGAGATTCGAGCTGAAGTTTCTTTCTCAAGCAGAAGAGAGTATGCAAATGGAAAGGTTTCTGGCACTTAAGCAAGGAAGCATGTCTATCAAAGAGTATGTCAATAAGTTCAATCAGTTAGCAAGGTTTGGTTTGGAGTTGGTGAATACCCCACACAAGAAAGCTTTGAGTTTTACGAGAGGATTAAATCAACCTCTCCATGAGTTGGCAAAGTCTTATATTCCGATGGGGGCAACTTTTGAGAAACTGGTTGACATGGCACTGATGCATGAGGGAGAGAAGGATGACAAGAAACAGGTTAAGATCGAGGAGATGCAAAACATGAAAGTGTGGCCCAAGAAAGAATGGCAAAAGAAGGGGGAAAATAACGACAAAGCTCAAGGCAAGATAAAGTGTCATGGTTGTGGGAGCTTGAGTCATTTGGTCAAAGATTGCATAAAAATGAAGAATGCTTGCTTCTAGTGTGGTGAGGTCAGACACTATTCTAGGGAGTACCCGAAGAAGCAAGGATAGGGCCAAAGGGCAGGATATTATAGAGGGTAGGTGCATGCTCTCGAGGACAGTATACCGGACATAGGTAGGGAAGTTTCTGTTGAAGGTTTGATTTCTCTTTCCGATCATCCTATTAGGACTCTTTTTTATTCTGGCGCTTCTCACTCTTTTATATCTTATTCTATGGTTAAGTGTTTGCACCTTAGTACTAGTATTGTTTCAGATCCCGTTATTTTCTCAAACCCCATTGGGGACACGACTCATCTGTTTATGATTTGTCGGGGTTTGAGGATATGATCAGTGTTGGGCGTCGAGTTTGAATGTGACACATATGTGCTTGGTTTTATGGGATATTGTATGATTCTAGGTATGGGTTGGCTAGCCATATATGGTGCCATTCTGGACTGTGAGAGCAGGGTCGTTAGACTTTTGACTTGCCGAGGGAGGACTCTCGAGATTTCCTACGACCCAAAGGGGTCTATTATGCTTAGTTTCCTAGAATCGCTTGATTCTTCTGTCGAAGATTTGCGATCTATACTTGTTGTATGTATCCGGGTGTTTTTGAGGAGGTTAGGGGCTTACCTATGAGGCGCAAGATTCATTTCTGGATATACTTGGTGGATAATGCGAAGCCAGTTGCATTAACCGTGCACCACATGGCTCCTAGGTGAAGGAGGGAGCTTAGCAATCAAGTAGGGGAGCTACTTGAGAAAGGGTTTAATAGGAGAAGCAAAACGGAATGGGGTGCTCCAGTCGTCTTTGCGACTAAGGTGGATGGCTCGCTTCGCTTATGTGTGGATTACAGGGAGTTGAATAAGCTCACTAAGAAGAATAGGCAACCACTTCCGAGGATTGATGATATATTTGACCATCTTGTTGGTGCATTTGTTTTCTCTTAATTAACTTAGCCACGGGGTTTCATCAGTTGAAGGTGGCTGAGGACAGTATAGACAAGACCACTTTCATAACTCTAGATGGTTTCTTTGAGTGGCTAGTCATACCTTTTGGATTGACGAATGCACCCTCATATTTTGTGGATTTGATGAGTAGGGTGTTCCGGGATTTTCTGAATAATTTCATTTGGTCCTTGTGGATGACATTCTGATCTTCTTGAAGAGCGGGGAAGAGCATGCCCTATATTTATGGATGGTTTTGAGGACTCTCTGAGCGCACCAGCTTAAGGCAAAATTCTTCAAATGTCATTTTTGGAGAGTGGAAGTGAGATTTCTAGGGCATGTGGTCTCTAGGATGGGATAGCAGTGGATCTAGCAAAAGTAGTTGCAGTTCAAGATTGGAAGATTCAAAAGAATGCAATGGAGGTGAGGAGTTTTCTCGGGTTAGAGGGCTATTGTAGGAAGTTTATTAAGGACTTCGCAAAGATATCATCCCCACTCACCAGACAGACGAAGAAGAATCTGACCTTTTCTTGGGACATTGACTATGAGGATGCTTTTCAGCGGTTAAAGAGGGCTCTGATAATAGCCTCAGTTTTGACTTTGCCTGATGGGAGAAAAGTGTTCACAGTATACACTGATGCATGTGGTACAGGACTTGGTGTCGTCTTGATGCAAGAGGGAAGGGTAGTATGTTACGGCGGTAGATAGTTGAGGGTCCATGAAAAGAACTACCCTACCCATGATTTGGAATTGGCCATTATAGTATTCGCGCTTAAGACTTGGCGACATTATCTACTTGGAGAGAGGTTCGAGTTGTGCACGGATCATAAATCTCTCAAGTATTTGTTCTCGCAAAGGAAACTCAACTTGAGACAACAAAGATGGATGGAGTTCTTAGCGTCCTATGATTTTGAGATTTCTTATACCCCTGGCTAGGGTAATGTGATAGCGGATGCATTGAGTGGGAAGAGGATGACTTTGAGTCCTCTATTTTTACAGAGGAGGAGCTTGGAGTACATATCAACCTTCGTTTTTAGGCCAATGGATCTTACACCTGGTTTGTTGGCATCCTTAGAGGTGTGACCTACTCTTATGGATCAGATAGGATCTTCGCAGCGAGAGGACCACAGATAGCTAACATCGTGGATAGGCTCAGTAGAGGGGATACTTCTAGTCACCTCAGTAGATATTCCACGGATGATAGAGGGTGGTTGCGACGGGATGGAAGGCTTTGTGTTCCCCGAGTTGGGAGTCTATTGAAGACAATCTTTAAGGAAGCCCATCATTCTATGATGACTATCCATCCGGGCGGTGATAAGATGTATAGACATATGAAGAGGGTTTTCTTTTGGGCCGGGATGAAGAAAGATGTAACGGAGTTTGTCACTCGATGTTTAGTTTGCCATAAATTTGACTGAGCCGAGGAAGCCTGGTGATTTGCTTCATCCTCTGGAGGTCCCGCAGTGGAAGTGGGAGAGCGTCTCTATGGATTTCATTGATAATTTGCCTAGATCGAGGAAAGACAACACAAGTATTTGGGTTATAGTAGACAAACTTGCTAAGAGCGCTCATTTCATTCTTGTTAAGAGTAAGAAAACGACATCATGGTTGGCATCAGTTTATCTTCGTGGGATAGTCCACCTACATTGAGTACCTTCTAGTAATGTGAGTGATCGTGACCCCATCTTCACTAGTGAGTTCTGGAAGAGTCGATAAGAGGCATTAGGTACACAGTTGTGTTTGAGCACCGCGTATCACCCTCAGACCGATGTTCATACTAAGAGGGTGAATCGAGTTCTTGAGGATCTTCTGAGACTTTGTATCCTAGACTTCGGAGGGACTTGGGAAGAGAATCTTCCGTTGGTTGAGTTCGCCTACAACAACAATTATCTGGCTAGTACAGGCATGGCACCCTTCGAGGCATTGTATTGACGACCTTGTAAGTCACTGACTTGTTGGTGGGTGTCCATAGATAGGCTTTTGCTTGGACCTGAGATGATTAGAGAAACTTCATAAAAGATTGATCTTATTAGTAGACGCATGAAGACAGCTCAGGACAGGCAGAAGTCCTACGTAGATAAAATAAGGACTGATATTGAGTTTTAGGTGGTAGACATGGTTTTCATCAAAGTATCACCTTTGAAGAATTTGGTTTGCTTTGGATCTGTAGGGATGTTGGTGCCAAGGTTCGTAGGGCCATTTCCCATAGTGGAAAGGATAGGTCAATTGGCCAATAGAGTAAAGCTACCAGAAATATTGGCGGGTGTTCGTGATGTTTTCCACATTTCTCATTTGCGGAAGTGTCTGCACGATATAGCAGAGGTAGTTGAGCGAGCATGCTTGAGGAAGTAGAAGTGGAACGAGAGGTGAAAGTTGGACGAGTTCCTACCCGTATACTTGGATCAGAGGTTAAGAAGCTTCACAACCGAGAAGTCAAATTGATGAAAGTTCAATGGAGAGAAGACCGTGAAGATGCGACTTGGGAGACTGAAGACAAGATTCGCGCTTAGTACCTTTTTCTTTTCAGCGGTATGTTCTTAACTTCTTTTTCCAAGCTTTTATTCATACTTGCTTTTGTCATATGAGTATATCCTATCGATCGAATTTTCATCCTTTAGGTAGCAAAAACCCATGGATGTAAACATGTGTTTGAAACATGTTATGTTTGATGGATGTAAGTGGATGCATACACATATGCACATTAGGCACTAGATCGGCTCAATCACTTACATATTGCATATGGATGTGTGTTCATTTTAAATTTTTATGGATGAAAATGATTGTATCATCAAATGGATGTTGCATTTGGATGGATTACTGTGCACACATATAGCGTTTATATAATATACTAGGACTATTTGCATACACATTGGATTCATGGCACTAACATACATTGCATTGAGGAGGTCAACTGAATCAGTAGGCCATCTGATTTTTCGCATTAGCGTAAGGACATATACACACACCTTTGCTTATGTTCATACAAGTATTAAAATTCTTTTCAAGACAACGGATGTTTGTGATTGATGGATGAGTAGATGGCTGATGGACATTCTTCTTAACTTTGAGATTTCAAAGACTAAATCCTTTAAGTAGGGAAGAATGTAACACCCTATAATTTTAAAGGACATTATAATAATAAACTAAGGAATACTTAATTAAATATTGGGAATTAAGTAAAACATACTGCACCATTGCGTTCGTCTCGGAATTCTGCTTAAGATAGACTCCGAGTTTGTGTAGAACGGATGTCGTATAAGAAAGATATTACGCTTATAAGTTTGTATATGTATAAGAGAATTATATATATACAAATCAACCCAGAATTTTCTAATTTATTCAAATAGCGAAGCAGGAAAAATAGCAGAGGGATCGACAAGTTGGGTGTTGATCCATGACCTGGCTGGGTCGACCCAGGTCGGGGTGGGTCGACCCAACGTGGATCTGGCGCAGTGCATTTCTTTGAATCGAGAATGAATTGTTGACCAGGTTCGTTGGCTTTAGGCTATAAATAGGACCTCATTTCTATTGTTTTTACACATCAAAATCAATGGAGACAACGAGATGCTGCCCCAGCTTGGATTGAATTAGCTTATTTTCTTCAACAACAGCTTATACGCATATAAGAATTTCTTTTACAGCTTCAGCCTAATTATACTCTATTTTTTAGATCCAGTCCCTGTGAGTTCATATTATTTTTACATATAAACATTTAACAAGTAATCTTCGCATGTTTATAAATCTGGATCTAAACTTAAACCTGTTAAGAATCTGATTCATACTTAAATCAGTCATGCTAGTGTATGTACACATGATCTACTGTTCAGTTCTTATATGCCTATTCTTGATATGCCTATTTCTGTTATCATGTGCCTATTATGTTATTATGCCTATTTTTTTTTTCTCCCTCATTCCCTTTTTATTTTTATAGCCCGGGCTACCTTCGAGCCTAGGCCGATACCGCTGAAATATGCGTACGGACGAAATGGGGTTAATTTGGGAATGATTGGAAATGATAATTTAGGGGCATAACTTGTACTATGAATCATTACTGGGGTTTGGGGGAGTAAACTATACTGTGAAATATGACTAGAATTTGGGGCATATCTTGGACTGTGAATTGTGACTTATGGTTTAGGGCATATAAATCTGTAGACTTAATTTAAGATTAAGTGGAACGTGTTAGTGGAACTATAAGAAACCTGTGAAACATGTTGGGAGTTATGCATACCTATTAACCCATAATACTTAACCTGTTTAATATGTGTGTGGGGGGGTATATACATATAAACCTGTTAATCTGTGGCTTGTTTAATTTGTGGGTGGGGTTAAGTAAACATGGTAAATCTATAGGGTTAAGTAAATATGATAATCTGAGGGGGGTTATACGAGCCCATTAAACATAACCTATGGAAATCCTAGTGGGTTCGGGATGCAAGCCTAAGGGGTGGCTTGTGTCATCTATTGTGTGGGACCCATATTAGTCAGCATCCCATTCTGGTATAAAAAGGGAACCCCACGCTAGGTAGGGGTCAGGGCACGCTTACTGAGCTAATTATAAGAGGTTTAATGGGGGAGAGGTGTTCTGATGGCGTGTTCCAACGGAGTCATGTGCGTGCATGGGTCCGGGTTGCTTGGGAAAATAAGTCGCTATAACACCTGTAAATAGGTCTGTGTCCTTCTGGTGGTTGCCACTTTAGGAAGTAATACACCATACTGTGGGGCCGACACGGGGTATTTACGTGGTAGGGAGCCGATCGCTGGGGGTAGTAATTAGGGTACATCTAGTCCTGTTTAGGTACCTGTCATTTCTGGTTGGGGTAACACCCGTTGTTTCTGTTTAGGTACATTTATTCTTGTTTGGTGTAAATCCCGTTACTATAAGTACACCTAAGTCTACCATATGTTTCTGTTGTGGATCATTATGTTTAGGGGACACCTAATCATGTCATATATCTGATATACTAGTATTGGTGCAGAGAAAAGTATTTGAGAAGCATGGTCATTTCTGTTTATGATATTTATCATGTCCATCGTGTTCATACCTATTATATGATGTTGTTATCTCTCATCTAGTTTATATGCATGTCATAATACTTTTACTTATTTATATGCTAAAATTAACTGGACTTGCCAGACTTTATGTCTGACCCGTTTTGTTTCCTCTTCTCTCTCTTCCTTCCCCCCGGTTCTCAGGGTGGGAACGCTCAGGCTTGACTAGGACTCTCTCTTTTGTTTCTACTTGGATTTGGATTTGCTTCGATGTACAGCTTTGACTATTTGTCTACTTGTCTATGGCTACTTATGGGGACTACGGCTTTTTTACTTCTGTATTCTAATGGTTTTTAGAGCAAGACAGATGTTTTTATATGATGTATTTTGTTCTAGTATTTCAATCTGATGTTGTAATTGGATTTTTGAGACCACGATGTTTTCTGTTTGAAAAATAAATTTTTAAATTTTCCACTGCTATTTTATATATCTGTCTTGTGAGATTCTGTTCTGTTTACATATAACGCTTCACGGAACTTAATGCATTCTGTTAAAGAGTGACATTAATGGACGTGGGGTGTCATAATGCTGCTCCTGTTGTTGCTATTTTTACGTGTAGTGTTGGAGAATTGAGTTTTGATGACAACAATCTTATTTCAATTATCATTGATTACAAAATATATGCTAACATTTTTTGTATAGAATATATATATATGTGTGTGTGTGTGTGTGCAGGAATTATATACAGAAAAATATTACTGAAGATTATACAATTATAAAGATGATAGAGATTCAAAGATAAGAGAAATTTTAAGAATCATGAGTAATCAAGATTTCAAGAGTTCAAGATTAATATATTTATAGAGTCTAGATTTTGTAAGACTCTAAATAGCACTCCAGGTTTAAATTAAAATTAAAATTCTGATATTCAACTCTATCCTCAATCCTCTCTATTTTGTTTTTCTATTTTTCCTCGATCCTCTCTATTTTGTTTTTCTATTTTTTCTCAATCCTCTATATTTTATTTTTCTATTTGTTTCTATTTTTATTCTTCTTTGTTTTTCAAACTTAACTTTTTTTATACTTTATATATAGTTTAAAACTTTATCATTTTATAAACATATTTATATAGTTTAAAAATATGTTTTTCTATCATATAATATTAATTTACAACACTAGAATTTTACTCAAGAATTTCCAGAATTAGTTTTATATCAAAAACACTTGAAAATGCTTTGAAAAGAAAAAATGTAAATGGGTATGTCGACATATCAAAACGAGCATGTCAACATATAACAGCTATTTCTTCTAATTTTGAAGGAAGTGTCTTTTCATAATTTGAAATGCTTCAGAACTGTTGCAACTCTTCATACTCTATAAAAAGAGATTAAAACCGAATTTTTTGACATCTCTTCTTCTCCATCTTCATCCTCTTTCATCCTACCATTGTTCTTAATCATTTTTACGGTTTTTACACTTATACTCTGCCGAATTCACTTCTGATTTGATCAAACTTCTTCTTTCTACACTCTCTACTCTCTACTGTCTGAATCAAGTGCTATTGAAGAGTTATAGGGTTGTTTTGTGATTGTTTGGGTTGAATAAACCCTGTTTGTAAGTCAAAGAGTAATCAGTGTATCCTTGTAGCCGTGAAATCATGGAATAGGAGTCAGTGTGCCCTTGTTGAGTCGTGAATCAAGGGATAGGAGTCGGTGTCTCCTTGTTGAGCCGTGAAATCAAGGAGGTTGTATTTGGCTATTTGAAAATAGTAATAAAACAATGCAAAATCCAACGTTGTGCGGGACTGGACGTAGGAGTGATCCGAACCAATATTAAATTCGGTGTGTTCTTTCCTTTTCTACACTTTTATTTCTGTTCATTTTTCATCTGTGTCTGTGATTGTGTTTGTGGTGTTTGATTCACCCCATAATTCTCTCTAGTTTTTAATTTCGTTTAAATTCTTACAAACACTGTTCACCCCCCTCCCTCTAGTGTTTGCTTTGCCTGAACGATCCATTCTGCAGTCCCTAACATGTAGTATGTGGTGGACTCGAGGTAAGGCTTCCTTGGAGTGTTTTCAAAAGTGGTGTACCTTTGTACACCTATTGGGTATGCTAGGTAGCACAGTGCAGCCGGGAAACTGGTCTGATTTTTTGTGCAATGCCTAAATCACGGTAGTGTTATTTTGAAGCACACATCTTGTGTAACTTGTCCCATGTTACTTGCCGTCATGTGTTGTAATTTCTTATACTTTCTTTTGACAATATTTGTAATTAACTCTCTACATGGAATAACTCCAGTGTTGTAACCTAAATAGGATGACGGTGGACGATCCGCCTTAAAAACTGAATTTGTAATAGACTGGCTACCGCCAACCTCCTATTTTACTTGTATTTATTATTGGTTATAATAGAATATGTATAGATAGATATAGGATTTAGGGGGAGTATTTTATGATTATAGATTTAGGACTCAGGGGGAGTACTTTACTTTAGTATAGGAATTATTTGGATAGTTATAGGATTTAGGGGGGGAGTACATTTTGAATTTCTTTTTGATAATTCCAAAGGGGGAGAAATTATAAAATATAGGCATAGTTTATAGGATTCTTACAGACAGGGGGAATGTAAGAGGAACATCATCAAATGGTATACAGGTATGATATTTTATAAACTAAGGTTGTCATCATCAAAATGGGGGAGACTGTTGGAGAAAGGAGTTTTGATGACAATAACCTTATTCCAATTATCATTGATTATAAAATATATGCTAACATTTTTTGTATAGAATATATATATATATATATATATATATATATGTGTGCAGGAATTATATATAGGAAATATTACTAAAGACTGTACAGTTATAAAGATGAAAGAGATTCAAAGATAAGAGAAATTTCAAGATTCATGAGTAATCAAGATTTCAAGAGTTCAAGATTAATATATATAGAGTCTAGATTTTGTAAGACTCTAAATAGCACTCTAGATTCAAATTCAAATTCTGATTTTCAATTCTATCCTCAATCTTCTCTATTTTGTTTTTCTATTTTTCCTCAATCCTCTCTATTTTGTTTTTCTATTTTTCCTCAATACTCTCTATTTTATTTTTCTGTTTGTTTCTATTTTTATTCTTCTTTGTTTTTCAAACTTATTTTTTTATACTTTATACTTTAAATATAGTTTAAACCTTATAATTTTATAAATATATTTATATAGCTTAAAAATATGTTTTCATATGTTTTTCTATCATATAATATTAATTGACAACACTAGAATTTTACTCAAGAATTAGTTTTATATCAAAAACACTTGAAAATGCTTTGAAAATAAAAAATGTACATGGGTATGTCGACATAGCAAAAAGAGCATGTCGACATATAACAGCTATTTTTTCTAATTTTGAAGGGAAGTGTCTTTTCACTATTTGAAACGCTTCAGAACGTTGCAACCTTTCATACTCTATAAAAAGTGGTTAAAACCGAATTTTTTAACATCTCTTCTTCTTCATCCTCTTTCATCCTACCATTATTCTTAATCATTTTTATGGTTTTTACACTTATACTCTATCGAATTCACTTCTGATTTGATCAAACTTCTTCTTTCTACACTCTCTACTCTCTGAATCAAGTGCTATTGAAGAGTTATAGGGCTGTTTTGTAATTGCCTGGGTTGAATAAACCCTATTTGTAAGTCAAAGAGTAATCGGTGTATCCTTGTAGCCGTGAAATCAAGAAATAGGAGTCAGTGTGCCCTTGTTGAGTCGTGAATCAAGGGAAAGGAGTCAGTGTCTCCTTGTTGAGCCGTGAAATCAAGGAGGTTGTATTTAGCTATTTGAAAATAGTAATAAAACTATGCACAATCCAGCGTTGTGCAGGACTGGACGTAGGAGTGATCCGAACCAGTATAAAATCCAGTGTGTTCTTTCCTTTTCTGCACTTTTATTTCTGTTTATTTTGCATCTGTGTTTGAGTCTGTGTTTGTGATTGTGTTTGTGGTGTTTGTTTCATCCTATTGTTCTCTCTAGTTTTTAGTTTTTTTTTTTAATTCTTACAAACACTATTCACCTTCCCCCCTCTAGTGTTTGTTTTGCCTGAATGATCCATTCCGCAGTCCCTAACAATTGGTATCAGAGCAAGGCCTTTCAAAAAGTTCATAATATGATTTTTGAAAATGTTTAATGGCAAATTTTGAACACTAGTTTAAATTTATGTATTGCATCAGTATTAGATGAGTCTGCATTCAATTTTATTGATAAATTAAGTTACCATGATTTGATTTTGAAATTTAAAATTTTGAAATTTAAAATTTTGAAATTTAAAGTTCTTGAAATTTTGAATCTTTGATATATCATGATATTATTATAGTTAGTTATTTTGAAAAGTCATTTGATTATTTGAAAAGTCATTTGATTATTCGAAAAGTCATTTGAATTATTTGAAAAGCTACTTGATTCTTTGAAAAGTTGTGTTGTTTATAGGAAAAGAAGTGTCATATGGATAACGGAAATTCAAACTCTGAAAAGATGGGTGACATGGCTATTAGTGATTCAAATTCCAAAATAGTGGCTATTGAAAATTCAAATTCTGAAAAGAAATCAAAAAGAGGAGAAGAGTAACGACAGTTGGTGAAGAGACATCAAGAAGAAATGGATATATATAATATAAATAAGCAAAGAAATGGGTACCAGATCAATTACAACTTTGGATTTTCATCTACAACTTATCTTCATGTTGTACTTCTCTTCATTTGTTTCGTAATTTCGTTGGTTTAATGAGATTCCGTCAAGAATTGATCAAGTAATGATCAAATGAAGTTTTGGTGAATAAAGAGAAAAGGAAACCAAAACTGTCGACAAAGATCTTCAAATTGCATTCACAGGTTAGGCTATGTTGTCCCAAATCCTTTTCCAGATTGTAGTCCTCGTTCTCGCGGTCGATTTGATGGGTAGATCGTCAAATTCTGATCAAAATTGAGTGAGATATGGCTGTTTGAAGTTGGCGATTCAAAATTGAAAACTGTTACAGGATTTTATGCATACCTCTTACTGTTTCGACTTGCTACACCCCAATACCATCCAAATTCATCCCCAATCTGCTACTAAATTGTATTCCTCGAATTTCTTTTCGATTTTCCCCAGAATTCGTCCAATTTCGTCAAGAAACGAAGAAGTATGCCTCTTGAAAGTTTGATTAAAAATGAAAAACAAGAAGAAGAAGAAGAAGAAGAAGAAGAGAGGTGATTATGAAGAGACATGAATTTTGGGCATTTATATAGTAGTAGAAGTGTCCATTCATTCAAAATTCAAAATTCAAATTCAAATTTTGGCGCCAAGTTGGTTGAACTACTAAATCTTCAAAATCTTTCTCATACGGTGTTCAAATTCAGCCAATGAATACACTATCCTGATCAGAAAAACGTGCCCATCAAAATAAAGCAGATCTCATCATCAAATTTTAGAAGGTCAATTCAGAATTCAGAGAATATTGAAGAAATGGATCTAAAAATCGGGTACGTCTTAATTAATTTTTAAATTTTTGGTTGAATGGATGTTTTGCTTGCTTCGCTTTGTTGTAAATTTGAAATTTAAACTTTAAAATTCAATCTTGAAATTTAGAATTCAAAATTGAAATTTGAAATTCAAAAATGATTATAATAAAATTAATATAATAATAAAATAAATTTTGGATGTTTGTTAGGATTAGAATTATGTCAGGAAATAGTTAAACCTGAAATATAAATTGATATTTTAAAACCAAAGTCACAAAACCATATTCTATTTGAAGTAATACATATATGTTAACATAAATATGTCTATATGTTAACATATCAGGCTATAAATGAAATTCAATTTTTTTATCTCAAAGATTCAAATTTTCAAATTAAAATATATAATTTAATAAAATTATATATACATGTTAATATGATATACAAAGTTAATATAACTTTTTGATATTGTTATAAAATATAAATTTATTCATCTTTTAAATAGTTTAAACATGCATAGTTTAACTTATATGTTACTCTTATGATTTCATAACAATTTTGGGTTACATTATTGCAAATATTATTTGTAACTTAAATACTTATTTTAATTTCTTGTTAAGATTTATAAAAGCTTAAATATTTAACCTAAAATTCTGGTATAAAAATAATATATATATATATATATATGATTTCTTGTCTTAAATATAAGAAATTACAGTTTTAGAGTTTAATTTATATCCAGATTTCATAATTTTGTTATAACTATAAATTTTTAAATTTTAAACATATAAATGGTTCTTTAGCAAATTAAAATATTTTGATTTCTAAAAGTTCAAATTTAAAATTGATTTGTATCAAAATATTAATGTATATCTCATAAATTAAATTTTAAGTTCTTATGAATATATGTTTATATAGCTTACTTTATATTATACAAATTTTATATTCTCTTTAGAAAGATCTTCAATTTTTACAATGTTTACCCTACTAATATTATTTAACGTCGTGATTTTTCTGAATATTTTACTACTTATCATGAATAATATTTTTTAATTAAACTCTTATCTTTATTATTCTTTTAATCAATTTCATTAAAATAATTAACCTAAGTCTAGAAATTAACATTATCTTTATTTGATTCAAATAATTTATAATAGTTAGATAGTACTTTGAATATATTTTACCTAAATAGATATTATCACCAAATCATTCTACATACTATTATTATATATTTTATTTCATATCATCATTATAAATTACAATTGCATTTCAAATCCAGATTATTCACACCATAAGTTGCATTTCTTGTTGTTTTGCATATGACATACATTTCATACTACATTATAATCAACATACTTCACACACTACATTCCATGTTAACGTTAACTTCACACATAACAAGTATATAATATGAAAAGTTTTTATCTAGGATTATTAATCAAATACATAACATATTTACTTTGTCTTGATTAACATAATTGACTTGTTTGACTTGATTGGATTGATTGATTTGTTTGGTTGGTTTGTTTGTTTGACTTGAATAACTTGATTTACTTACTTGACATGGTTAAATTTAATTAGTGGTTGATAGGTTTGTTAGAAATATACTTAAGAATTTATAGTTGATAGGAGCTTTATAGGTTTTAGGATAAATAAAAGTTACAAGAAATGTTTAGTTTCATGTTTAAGTTGATGTTTTGTGACAACAAAACTTAAACTGATTCATTGATTAGATTGAATTACTTTACTTATATCATAATTGTAAGGATATCTTATCAAAGTTATTTCTAAGTCTAGATTAAGGTCTTATTATAGTTTTAAGGGAACTAGAGTATAGGTTAGGCCACTAGTTAGTGATGACCCCTAACAATTGGAGGTTTAGTCTTGTATTAGATTAAGGGGAATTTTATAGTTTCTAGGTTTAATTAAAGGTTCAAGAAGTGTTTATTAACACATATTATATAATTTGATTGATTTGGTTGCTTGTCTGAATTAATTACCTAAATTGCTTGCTAGGATTGATTGTTAGAACTGATTATAAACATTGATTATATTGCCTTGTTTATTATTCTTCTATTAGACTAGTATAGTCATAATTTTAGGGGGATTTATAATCTCTTAGGCTTAGAATCATAGAGTTAGAGGGAGATATAAGGGTATCATAGAATCAGGGATAGTTATATAGAATATTATAATAGAATATTATCGATAGATATAAGATTTAGGGGGAGTATTTTATGATTATAGATTTAAGACTCAGGGGGAGTACTTTACTTTAGTATAGGAATTATTTGGATAGTTATAGGATTTAGGGGGAGTACATTTTGGATTTCTTTTTGATAATGCCAAAGGGGGAGATACTATAAAATATAGGCATAGTTTATAGTATTCTTACAGACAGTGGGAGTTTAAGAGGAACATTAACAAACAGGTATACAGGTATGATATTTTATAAACTAAGTTTGTCATCATCAAAAAGGGGGAGATTGTTGGAGAATGGAGTTTTGATGACAACAACCTTATTTCAATTATCATTGATTATAAAATATATGCTAACATTTTTTGTATAGAATATATATATATTTATACATGCAGGAATTATAAATAGGAAATATTACTGAAGACTGTACGATTATAAAGATGATAGAGATTCAAAGATAAGGGAAATTTCAAGACTCATGAGTAATCAAGATTTCAAGACGTCAAGAGTTCAAGATTAATATATTTATAGAGTCTAAATTTTGTAAGACTCTAAATAGCACTATAGGTTCAAATTCAAATTCTGATTTTCAGTTCTATCCTCAATCCTCTCTATTTTGTTTTTCTATATTTCTTCAATCCTCTCTATTTTGTTTTTCTATTTTTCCTCAATCCTCTCTATTTTATGTTTCTATTTGTTTCTATTTTTATTCTTCTTTGTTTTTCAAACTTAAATTTTTTATACTTTATACTTTATGTATAGTTTAAAACCTTATAATTTTATAAATATATTTATATAGTTTAAAATTTTGTTTTCATATATTTTTCTATCATATAATATTAATTTACAACACTAGAATTTTACTCAAGAATTTCCAGAATTAGTTTTATATCAAAAACACTTGAAAATGCTTTGAAAATCAAAAATGCACATGGGTATGTCGACATAGCAAAAAGAGCATGTCGACATATAACAGCTATTTTTTCAAATTTTGAAGGGAAGTGTCTTTTCACTATTTGAAATGCTTCAGAACCGTTGCAACCCTTCATACTCTATAAAAAGAGGTTAAAACCGAATTTTTTGATATCTCTTCTTCTCCATCTTCATCCTCTTTCATCCTACCATTATTCTTAATCATTTTTATGGTTTTTACACTTATACTCTACCGAATTCACTTCTGATTTGATCAAACTTCTTCTTTCTACACTCTCTACTCTCTGAATCAAGTGCTATTGAAGAGTTATAGGGATGTTTTGTAATTGCCTGGGTTGAATAAACCCTATTTGTAAGTCAAAGAGTAATCGGTGTATCCTTGTAGCCGTGAAATCAAGAAATAGGAGTCAGTGTGCCCTTGTTGAGTCGTGAATCAAGGGAAAGGAGTCAGTGTCTCCTTGTTGAGCCGTGAAATCAAGAAGGTTGTATTTGGCTATTTGAAAATAGTAATAAAACTATGCACAATCCAGCGTTGTGCGGGACTGGACGTAGGAGTGATCCGAACCAGTATAAAATCCGGTGTGTTCTTTCCTTTTCTACACTTTTATTTCTGTTCATTTTGCATCTGTGTATGTGATTGTTTTTGTGGTGTTTGATTCATCCTATAGTTCTCTCTAGTTTTTAGTTTTGTTTAAATTCTTACAAACACTATTCACCCCCCCTCTAGTGCTTGCTTTGCCTGAATGATCCATTTCGTAGTCCCTAACATGTAGTAGGTGGTGGACTCGAGGTAAGGCTGCCTTGGAGTGTTTTCAGAAGTGGTGCACCTTTCGTATACCTATTGGGTATGCTAGTTGGCACAGTGCAGCCGGGCAACTGGTCTGATTTTTTGTGCAATGTATAAATCATGGTGTTGTTATTTTGAAGCACACATCTTATGTACTTGTCCTATGTTACTTGCCGTCATGTTTTGTAATTTCTTATTCTTTCTGTTGACAATATTTGTAATTAACTCTCTACATGGAATAACTCCAGTGTTGTAACCTAGATAGGATGACGGTGGACGGTCCGCCTTAAAAATTGAATTTGTAATAGATTGGTTACCGCCAACCTCCTATTTTACTTGTATTTATTATTGGTTATAATAAAAGTGTTTGCGGTCACTTTAAAAACCGGTCAGCTCTACAAAAAAAAATATTAATATGTTTACCATCACCCATCAAGAGAAATTGATTACCTTCATACTCTTTGCATCTAAGATTTAGATTATCCATATTATGAGTAATATGATTTGTTGCTCCAGAATCAGGGTACCGGCTGTCAACTTGTAAATGTTCCACTGTTGCAATTTTATAGTGGCTTCTTTGTGTGTTGTTGTTTCTGCTGGTATCTTGATTGATTTGTGCAACATTTTCACTTGGATTGTTATTGTTTCCTTGATTTTGAATGCCAGAATAGTTACTGTTGAACCTGAAATAGCACTTAAGTGCTGTATGGCCAATTTTTTCACAAATTTGGCATTTAGGAATGTTGTTATAGTTCCAATGACTTCTGCCTCTTCCTTTGGATGGACCTTCTCCTCTCTGCTAAATATTTTTAGGTTTATTTCCTGATTGATTTTTGGTTTGAAACCAGTAGCAAAATTGACATTATAATTTGCTTCTTGAACTCTCTTACTACAGATTTTTGCCTCATGTGATAATAAGATTTAGTACTGAACTTCACCTATAGATGGAACTAAATTTTGAGAAGTTATCACAGCTACTATGACTTCATATTCTTCAAACCATTTAACAAGTAAAGTTCCTGATCTGAATTCTGAACAACATTTCCTGTAGCATTGTGTAGGTCACATAGTTTCTTGACCTTCGAGATATACTCCCTCATATTGAGATTTCCCATTTGAATATTTTGTAGCTGTCTTTTGTAGTGTAGTACTTTAGCTAATGATTGGTTATTGAATTCCCTATCAACAGTGGTTCATATTTCATTTTATTAACTATAGCCAATTACTAGTGGTACCAAGTTAACACTAATTGATGAAAGAAGTCAAGAACTTGTAAGCCTATCTTACCTATGATATTTAACATATTCTTCATTAGTGTAACACCCCACACCCGCTAAGGTCACTCACTAAGGGAATGCCTTAGTTTTGGTGGAGTATTTTTAGTGAGTATAGAACAGAAAAATTACAACAGGACAGATATAAGTAATACTTGAAAATTTAAACCATCATTTCATTAACAAGACATGTTTGGTTACATCACAAAACCATAACAAGAGTCAAGTACATAATATCCATCCTGATAAAATAGAAGTACATAATCCCATTACATAGATAATAGCCAAAATAGAAAAGATAAACCGAGCTTTACTTCTACGGTCCAAGCCCCAAAAGATAGATATAGCGGTCTGGTCCAAGCCCACTAGTGCTAGGCCCACTCTGATAACCTGAGGGTTGGGAAAAAGATAAACAACAACGGGGTCAGACATAAGTCTGAGTGAGTCCTATGACCCTAACAATACAATCATTAAAGTAATTAGGGTATGATATAAACAAGGTACGGTACCTCTGGGGATAATGACTACACTAAGTAGCCAACAAAACACAGGATGTACTACTATAACCGAAAAGACGTATTTATCCACCCAAGGATAATTACTAGCTTACACCACCCCAGATCTACCCACCCAAGGGTAATTCCTACACTGCACCACACCAGTTCTACCCACCAAGAGTAATTCCTACTTAAAGGTTGATCCCACCCAAAGACTTAGAAAATATAACTAGTAGTTTCTGGTACTTCTAGCTGACCACGTAGGTGCCGTCTGCCCCTACCTCCACTAGGTGTACCCCACTACTCCCAAGCGATCGGCTCCCTAACGTAGATACCCGTGCTGGCCCCACAGTGGGGGTGTATCACTCCCCTAAAGTGGCAACCAATTCTATCAACGGTGCACGGCTTATATCTACACGGTGCAACAACGGCTTATCTACCAGCCCGGGCCCACACACGCATATGAAGCCCGTTGGACTTGCGTTGCCACCGCTACCCCGTTTTGGCCTCTTATAGTCAAGCCCAATATGCGTGTCCCGTCACTCGACATGGGTCGAGCCCACAAAGATACGTTTGGGATATTGTTTGAAATGGGCCCCCCACAAGCTACTACTTAAGCTTGTCATTTTATCTAGTGCATCCCACCTAACCCCTTTTTATAATCATGCCCCCTTACATGTTAAGGTTTGGTTAAGTCATCTAATTATATTTCAATTGCCACTTAAGGCACCCACTAGATTTCCGCATGCCACCCCAGGCACTTACTTGATTCCCACATGCCACCCAAGGCACTTACTTGATTCCCACATGCCACCCAAGGCACTTACTTAACCCTTTAATCATGTTTAATTACATGTTCCACTTTGGTTAAGTATTCTAATCGTATTTTCTATTGCCACCCAAGACAACCCACTAGTTTCCTCATGCCACCCAAGGCACCCCCACTAGTTACTACATGCCACCCAAGGCACCCACTTAACCCCACATGCCCCTCTACATGCTAATATGGTTAAGTGTTTCTTAATTCACTAATTAAGATCATGACCTCATAAAGACCTCTCACATTAGACCGTCTTTTATGACTGCTGGATATGCCGGTTGGTTCCGGGCAGACTTCTGTCATCAAAAAGGGTCTAACCTCGTGTCTTTACTTTAATCATGTATTTAATTTATGACTAAGACCTCTCACATTGGGCCAATCATTTGTAGCCGCTGGATGGTCGGTCGGTTCCGGGCAGACTTCCGCTACAAAAGGGTCCAACCTCGTGTCTTAGTTGATTAATTACACCTAATTAATCACCCCCATATTAATTATCCCTAATTAATATCAAGTTTTTCATAACATGGGTAGACCTAACTCAATAGGTAAATTCCCATGGGGTAGACCTAACTCAATAGGTAAATTCCCACTTATGCTTATTCATTTTATGGTATGCTTAATCATAACCATTTCACACCATTCATTAACATGTCTATTAACCCCCATCGTTTCCCCACGCACTTATGCTAACACGACATATTTCCAAGAGAAGATTCTTTCACAATTAACATGGGTTTCACTTAGCATACATTAGCATTAACATGGGTTAAAAGGTGTCCACTTACATCATAATATTAACCCAACTAGCATTGCTAAATAACCCAACTTGCATGAACATACATATGTCATATATAAAGGCAACTTGCATAAGTATTCATAGGTTATACAAAGGTGAACTTGCATGTATCTTAAAGGTGTGAACTTGCACAACATGTTACATGTTAACTTGCATAACATCATACACATAACTTTCATAATATCATAAACATAACTTGCACATCAACATACACATAACTTGCATAGCATCATGCACATAACTTGCATAACATCATACACATAACTTGCATATGAACTTGCATAACAACATGCGCATAACTTACATAACATCATACACATAACTTGTATAACATGTTGAACTTGCATATAAGCATACACATAACTTGCTTAACATGTTGAACTTGCATATATGACTTGCATCTTAAAGGAGGGTAAACATGCATAGCATATAAAGGTGTCATCTTGCACATGTATGCATCACATTTAAAAGGGTAAACTTACATGTCATGATTTATGCATAATACCAAACACTTAGCATGCATAAAACCACATACTTAGCATGCATAGAATCAATTACTTATTATGCATAAACACACCACTTAACTTGCATAAACCCAAACACTTAGCATGCATAAAACCCAATACTTAGCATGCATACAATCAAATACTTAGCATGCATAAAATCAAATACTTAGCATGCATAAAATCAAATACTTAGCATGCATAACACCAAATACTTAGCATGCATAAAATCACATGCATAACTTGCATATCATGTTACATATAACTTGCATATACTCTCACATATAGTTTGCATAACATGTTACATATGCATAAATGTTCAACATAGTGTTTTGCATCATAAAACATGGCATTAAACTTGCATATAGCATAAAACTTGCAAATCACATATCATACAAACTTGCATAAACACATTTATCCACAAACATAGCCATGTCTTATCACATCCTACCATAATCAATTTAACAATTGATTATTAAAGCCATAGGAACTCACCAAAACCAAGATTAGCAAACTTATGAAGTGGAATTAGTTGCTCTAGTTGAAGAAGATGTTGATTAAAGGTTGATTAGGTTGCAACTCTCTTCATTGATTTGTGGAGGCCATGATCAAGTTTCATTTTGCCATAATTTAGTTACAAGATCTAATTATGAATGAATTAGGGTAGGGTTGGGGTCTTATTTATAGGATTAGGTAGTGTTTTAGGCCCTTAGATTAACCCTAGATTAGATTAGGACCGTCAGATTTAGGAAATCTCTAGAACACAGCCCAAGACTCAGCCAAAAACCAGATCTGGTGCACCCAGACCAACAGGGCCGACACCCTGTGTCGACAGGCAAGTCGACAGGGCAGTCGACACCCCTGTCGACAGCCCTGTCGACATGGCTAGGGCGGGAATTTTTCCCGCCTGGCCCCCGCTGGCCCCAATTCGAAATCTGATTTTAAATATTTAATTCTGTTTTTATCTTAAATTTTCTGCCAACTTCATTGGGCCATAACTGGGCCATACGGACTCCGATTCTCGAAAACTCGGACTCTATTTCGCGTATTTTTCCGAGACGAACGCAATGACGCAGCCCATTTCCCCCAATTCTCATATCTGAGATTATTTATTCTGTAATTAGTGAATTTTAGCATTAACTAAAATTCAGGGTGTTACAATTAGCATGCAATGGTCCCATTGTATTGATCGATGACAAATTTTTTTGGTATTGTTTTTGTTCCAAGAATGAACCCTTCTACACCATAATCTTGAACTACAGTCTCGATTTGCCGTTTCGATAGAAAATAATTGTCTTCTTTAAGATGAATGGTAATCAATTGACTTTTGGGACAAATTATAGTCTTCACAAATTGTCATGTAGGTGTTATTGTTGGATTTTGAGGCCTAACACCAGAAGTGGATTCCTAAACTCTGGATTGATCTCCCATGTTTTTCGAGAAACTTTGAAGTGGGATTTATGAAGATAATCAACAAGTAGTTGTGTATTGAATGCCGAATAGGATCCGAGGAGCAAGAAACAGTGAAATCACGTATGAGCCACCAGAAATGATTGATGAAGAGGTAAGAACTTAATTGATTCTATCTGAATGAATTTTTGGCAAGGCTTTAACTGGTTTCTATGACTTTCTTGATCTTCTTGAACTTGTTCCTGGTGACCAATTTTATACAGTATATGAAATACTGTGCAGATGATCATATGCAGCTTGGTTCTTGCGAATTTCAAGCGAGGTCCTGATGATTTATGCGGTGTTTCAAATCTCAAATGACGAGTACACTACTCTGATGAGAGAATACCTAGGTGATGAAACAATTCTGATGGGTATATTACACATCCACTTACTTTCTCAAAAACCTGATATCGTTAGACGAAGTATTGGCTCTGATACCAAATTGAAGTTTGTAAAATTACAAAGTGTTGAAATTGGAAAGGGAGAAGATGATGTATTATTTCTTTCAGAATAAAATAATGATACTGTACAATTGATTAGTATATACAGCCCAAATATATAAAGGTTTGGGCTTCGGCTAAAATACTTAAAATAAAAAGAAAAGTGTGCTTTGGCCCAATACCGATTCGTTTACATAAAAAAGAAATAAGTGCTTCCTATATTTATAACATATCGTGTTATCTAATTTCCTTATTATTCTTACTTCTGTATTCACTTCAGTCCGTCATCGCTTCGCTTGCAAATGTAGCATTGCAGGGCTGGTACATTTCATCATGATAAGCAAATTACTCACAACCTTGGTGCATACAGGAAGGAATATTGTTTCAAGCAAACAGTATCTACTAGACTCAGACGGTTTGATTGGTAATTTATTTACAGATTTTGTACTTAACTTTTACTTTTTGTAGTTCTACTTGCGATATTTTTACAATATATTAGTAACATTTTTTATACCAACAAATTCGCAACAACTTCGTGACACTTTGTACCGTTACTGTTAGCAAATTATATGTACATATTAGTAATGATTTTCTGACATTACTGTATATATTGTTCACTAAATATTTTTTGAAGTTGCTATAAGTTTCATAACACTTTTCTAAAGTTATGAATAATCATCTTAAAACAATACTGATTGTTGCCAGCATTTACAAATGACGATGTTGCAGAATAGAAACAATAATTTTGCACCAACACAGATTGTGATTAAGCGTCAGTCAACATCTTTGATTCCAACAATGGAAATATCTCATGGAGAAAAGCCTAGCAAGTTTACAAGGATGGACTTTAAACAATGGCTGCAAAAGATGTTTTATCTGAACAACTCCGGGTATTGCAAAATTTCTTTCCGAAGATGCTTTCAGGTCAAAGAACTGGAGTCTGATGCAACCAAAGTTGAAGCCTTGAATATCTGGGATAGTTTTGATTTCATGTGTAAGAACTATGTCTTGAATGGTCTTGATGGCAGCCTGTACAATGTATATTGTACTGCTCCAACTTTCAAAGTACTCTGGACTACATTAGATAAGAAATACAAACTAAAGGCATATGCATGAAAAAATTCATAGCAGGAAAGCTTCTGGACTTCAAAATGATTAATGTGAAGACCAAATCAACTAGATTAAAGTGCTACAGGTCATTATCCACGAACTACATAATGAAGGATGTCGCCGCATTTGAAAAGCTTCCTCCATCGTGGAAAGATTTTAATAATTACCTTAAATATAAACGCAAGGAAATGACTGCGGATGAACTTGTAGTTCAACTAAGAATCGAGAAAAGTAATCGAAAATTTGAGAACAGGACCTCACATATTGTGCCTAGTAAAGCAAATGTAGTTGAGTCAGAATAACCTAACAAGATGAAAAGTAAGCATCCACCTAAGAAGTTAAAGAAATTTCAAGGTTCATGTCATAACTATGGAAAGAAAGAGCATAAGGCAGTCTTATGTCGCACAACCAAAAAGAAGAAATCAGAAGTTATTATGGCTAATCTCAACTGGCCTTTCCGATATGAATTTATGTGCAGTAGTATCGAAGTGAACCTTATTGGTAACTTAACCACTACAACAAAACAGATCTATTACAGCGGGCAATGCCCGTTATAATAGGGGTTTTACAGCGGCCAACACGCCTGCTGTATTAGGCCATGTTGTAGTATGTCCTCTTTTGTAGTGTCCAATGAACGTAGTAACAGACGGTTGTGATAGACTTTTTACAACGGTCTTATGTTGTTGTTGTTGTTGTATGTTCCTTTAATAGAATAGCAGCCCATTGTAATATTTTTTGCAACAGGTTTTGACCGTTGTAATATTTTCTATAACAACAATTAATGTGTGTTGTAAAATGCTGAAAGTTGCAATGGATTTGCATATTACACATAATATTAATAATATTTACAAGAATTGCATATTTAATTTAAAGATTAATTTTAAACAAATATTTATTCAAATAAATATTTTATTACACTTTCAAATAGTATACATAGTGTTTCCCCTCTATTTACACAATCACTTGTACATACACTTCCTCACTACATTTCACTCGTATACATTGACTCCTCACTGCACACTTATTCACTCATATACACGTACACAGTCACTCACACTCTCACTATAGTTTTAGTCTTTGGATTCTCACTTCAGAGTTTATTCCTAAAAATTACATAAAAAGATAGCGGATTATTCAGAAAAAGCAATACCTGAAACATGTTGAATGCGCAAACAACCAAATATTAGTACCGCACAAAGCAAAAAGCTGCATATGTCACAAAAAAGATTCAAAACAAAAGAAAATTATATTTATTCCAACCAAAATGTAAGAACTGTACAGGTTAAATGCTTACAATATAAGAAGAAAGGAGAAGCAAACCATTCCTATTGATGTATACCATTCATATTGACATATAAAACACAGTAAAGGGAAACTTGTCATATTGACATATAAAACACAGTAAAGTGAAGAGGATAAGGGGAAACTCTTCCAGCTTTATTACAATATTAACGTTTTTTTCATGTTGTATAATGGACAAAATTTCATTGAAGTACAAACAGTAACAATGATAATGTTTGATAACACCACTTTAGAAAAAGTACATTGAAATAATTGCCTATAAACTTAGCTAAAAAAATACATATAGTTTCAATAATTTACTCATGAAACTTATGATCAACAGACTGGATATGGTGTGAAAGTCCTAAGGGTTACTATAGCTATTTTTATTGTTTGTTCCATAACACTATAAATTGTTGCTACCGATTATTTGGTTATTTCTATTATCCTATTGATCAAATATGATAATATTAATTTTTAATGGTCTTGCAAATGTATAGCACGGACCTGAAACAACATAACCCTTCTTAGTGTACTTGCCTAGCTTTTGTGATTCATACATATCCAGTACAACTACCAAGGTATTCATCTGCAATTGTATATTTAATGTTTTAATACTACCAAAATATATATATGAAAGGATAATCGAGCACAGTGAGTAATTTGATACTACATAGTCAGTAAAATAAAGATTGCTAGTTTGAAGTGCAAACTTTATGGTTCTTGCTAAGAAAATTTTATAGAACATACAATTCAATAACCGTTCTATTTATAAAAATACCATCGACAAAATACTATACACAATTCAGTTCATTGCTACATTAATTTTTGCATATATGAAGTTCTTAGATCCAAAGGTGTATATAAAAAGTGAATCATAACATTGGTCTTGTGACATGAGTTTAAATAAAATTCAAAGCTATGTGTTTCGAAAAGAATCTGCTAACAGTAAATTATAATACTATACTAGAAACTGCTAATATTGTATGTGCTAGTAATTCTGTGACATGAGTTTAATTGTATATGGACTAATGATTTCATGAAAATATATGATGGATCATAATCGATGAAACCATGAGAAATTGAAACAGGACATGTATATAATATATATTGATTACAACCTTGGTTATAACTCAACTTACTGCATCTTAAGTGATACTTATGACGAGATATGATTTAATTATTCGTTATAGACACAACCAAACATATTATATAGACAATAGTAAATGCAGTCGTTGGATATTTCTGAACATTTTATATGTAATTGTATTAGTAATTGCTAAACTCACATGCTTATATCTAAACATACATGCTAATAAGCTTTAAATGAAATTTCAACCTGTTCATATGACTCCATACAAATAAAATATCAACCAAAATAGCTTCTTTATTATAACTATCAACTAATTCAATGAGTAGTTTCTTTGTTATTATGATTTAAGAAATCTTAATTCCGCAATGCATTAAAAAATGGCTGATTTAAATATACGCCTCCAAAGCTTATGATGCAGGACTTGAAAATAATTTCATGTCCTCATGCTTAGAAAACTTTTGTTTTGCATTAGGTTTTTAGCAATCAAATGCATTTGACGGGCCTTATTTTTGAAGGCAAAAGAACAAATCTAAGACCTGTTAAATTAACCTCAACAATAGTTGATTACTATTTTTAATAAAGGGTCCGTCTATTCGCACCCCATTATTTGCTCTTCACCCCCCAATAAATAGAAAATAAAACATACACCCCTACTTTTTCTCTTCCCACCCCGTTTATTCCAAAAATGCCCTTACTTCATTTTTTTTGTTTTTTTTGTTCTTTACTTCTTATTTCAAAGTTGCAGTTTGTTTGTGCAGCTCTCTCTTTAACATATTGATCGAATTAATTAACGTTTATAGACAACGTCGTTGACCGCCTAACATTAGTTATGCTAATTAACACTCCAATCTGAGCGTTGATTTATTTAAATTAACACCTTCTACAATGATGATTTAATTATTTGCTATTCAGACATTTGCAATTCTTATAAATTGCTGATCTATTTGGTCTCAAAACACATAGTTATATACACCGTTTACTTTACAATTTTTAAAATTTTAATCGGTGTTAGCAAATTTTAATCATTATTTGTAATTTATATCTTTTTTTAAATCACATACACCTCTGATTTTTTATTTTAATTATTGTTTGTAATTTAACCTCAAACATAATGCATGACTGGTTTTATTATTTTTAATCGCTGCATAACATTGAATAAATTATCTATTTTATTGAAGGGTATAAGTGTAAACAATAGTTTAAAATTTTAATTGGGGGGTGAAGAGCAAATAACGGGATGGGAATAGCCGGACCCTATATATATTGTAAATAAGTATATAAGTTTCTAAAATATTATTAAAGGGCATAATTGGTATTGAAATTTTAAATTATTAACCGGGGTGTGAAGAGCAGTTACTGGGGTGGAAATAGACGGACCCTTTGATAAAATATGAGGATATTACTCTTTAAAAAAAAGACATTGAAGGTTTGTTCACTCCTCGTTAAAAAATCACTTTCTTAGCATTAAACTGTTATTGAACCATTCCTAATAGAAAAGCAGACGCTGAGTACTCATTAAACAAAATCGTTTCCTTTTTGAATTAAGCCATCAGATAAAACGTTTATTTCATTTCATGCATAGCAACACAATCAGAAGTTAAAATAAAGAAAGATGCTTTACATTTTCAACACAGAAGCTCAACCACAACAATCTCACACCAACACCAAAATAGAAAACTAAGCGAAATAGAATTCACAAATTTCACTTGTAAAGAACTTACTCTCGCACCTAATTCTCTTAGCAAGCTGAATCGCACAGAAATTAGTATCTTCGAACAAATCAACGAGGAAAGCCTCGGTGGTGTCCTAAAGAGCGGTGACGCCGAAACTTTGGAAACTCAGATCGGTCTTGATATCCTAGGCAATTTCACAGTCCAATCTCTCAAACAGACGCCTTCTGACCAATAGTTCGGACCTCCATAGTTTCTGATATTTGCAAATCTCGCGAAGAGAGACTTTCCAAAATCGAAATCTATGAGGTTTCTTCACAGAGGCGGTGGTCGAGCAGACTTTCATGGAGATTTGGTTGCAAGCTTCTTTCTAGGTGCTTTGTCTCCTTTCGATTTGCGAGCTACGAGCCATAAGAAAGAAGATTAGGGTTATAGCATGGGGATGATTTGGGGTCGGGCTATTGGCACCCCTACATTTGCTCTTCACACCCCACCGATTTAAAAAGAAACTACACACCCCGCTTCTTTCTCTTCTCACCCCATTTATTTTCAAATGTGCCTTTTCACTTAATTTATTTTTTTCTTTTTTCAATCTGCATTTTATTTCTACTGCCCATCTCCTTTAAAAAAACAAAACGCTGTTATGTGATATGGTCGACTGAAAGCATTGTTATGGTTAAATACTGGTGTATTTTCGTTGTACTAACTTTATGCAAAATGTAGTGTCGGAACAGGCTTGAATTTACAAATTTCTATGCTTAATTCTGTCGTTGTTTTTATTTTTCTATCGTTGATTGTGAGTTGTTGAACTATTTCAGTGGACTTAGGTTTTGTTTATATAAAATTTCTGACACCATGCTTTAACTACTAGGTTATTTGAACTGTAATGACATCAAGAAACAACGTGAATTCATATATCTAATTAATTTTTAAAGGGTAATACTGGAATTAGTATTTTAAAAGTTTAGTCGGGGGGTGAAGAGCAAATAATGGGGTGGAAATAGCCGGACCCGATGATTTGCAGTGCTTAAGATGATACGATAATATACTTGGATACAGAGTGAATAAATGAAATGCTTTACCGGCTATTCTTTTCCATTTTCTCACAATGAGCTAATGAAGGCGACGAAAAGTGGAAAACCTAACTGGGAAAGAAAAGAAACGGGCGGAACAGTACAACATAGAGGTTGAACTTGTATTGGGCTAGGCTCGGGCCGTATAGTATTACACATATGTAATTCACTTTTGATCCTGTGACCTGTGCTAACTAAGGCTTTTGAATATAACATTAACGCTTAGCATTGTTGTCTATAGTAATCATATACTTGTTATTTATTAGTTATTTGTTATCAATAGACTTTATCAATGTGACTCGTTAATTATAAATGCATATTAATTTGAAGACTAATTGTTGCTTGTTCTCATTTAGTAGTTATCAATATTATTTAATAATCATTGACCATTAAATATAAAACTATGATAAACTATTAAATATTAAATATCAAATATCAAGTTATAAACTAATTAAGTATTAAGTATTAAACACAAGCAATTAAAAAGTAGTTATGAAAATATAACTAATAGTAAAGAAACAGTTTAAATTAATCATATTTAAAAATTATTCATATAGTTATAATTGTAAAATATAATAACTAGATAATTAATGTCGGTTCTCAAATTTATAATTTATTTTTAAAATATAACGAATAATGATTCGGTCTTAATTATCAATACAAAATGTAGTTATTAGTCATACTTGTAAAATTATAATTATTGATCATTTAATTATAAATTTATATTATTTATCAATTATAATTACAAAGTATAAGTTATAAATGATTGATATAATATTATTACTGATTAGTTATTAAATATTAATAAATAATGTAATATTATTAATGGTTAGTAATAAGTAATATAATATTATAGTTAGTAATCAGTAACATGTGATTAATATAACATTATATATGATAAATTAATAAATAATAAAAAATAATCAATACCAACTTTAAGAAAGTATTATAACTATTAATTATTGATTATCGAAAATTGATAATAGTTATTACAACAAGCATCTAATAACCATTGTAAATTGGCATCGGTTAAAATAGACAGTTTATGATCGTTGTAAAATTGGCACCTATTACAATGGGCATTACCCGTTGTAATTTCTTACAGCGGACATTTTGTGACCATTGCAAAATAGACATCTGTTCCAACGGGCACTTTGTGAACGTTGTAAAATTGACATCTATTATAACGGGCCTGAAATAACTGTTGTGATATCAATCTATTACAACGGGTTATTCTTGCCCGTTGTAGAAAGGGCGTTGTACATGACATCTATTACAACAGTCCGGAAATAACCGTTGTAATAACATTCTATTACAACGGGCGAAAAATGCCTATTGTAAAAGAGACATCGTAATAGGGTATTTTTTGTAGTAATGAATGGTTTGTAGAAACAAGAGCCACCCGGCACATAATAAGTGGAAATTTACTACCTATAAAACTGCAACTGATGATGACCAACTTTTTATGCGCAATTCTTCTACATCATAAGTTAAAGGCAAGGGAAAAGTAGTACTAAAACCGACTTCTGGAAAGGAACTTACTCTGACTGATGTTCTTTAGATTTCGAAAATTCGCAAGAACCTGATTTCAGGGTCGTTGCTTAGCAAGCATGGTTTCAAATTCACCTTTATGGCTGATAAATTTGTGATATCACAAAACAGAGTGTATGTAGGAGAGGATGTGTGTGTGATGGTTTATGTAAAACAAATGTAACCACTATTTACCAAACAACGATATGAATAAAGGCGAATTATCTACTTATATTGTTGACTCTTTTAACATATGACATTCCAGATTATGGCACATAAATTTTGATACACTGCGAAAATTGATTTATCTAGATGTTATACCAAATGTAACATAGTTTCCATCAGTAAATGTCAACTTTGTGCAAAAGAAAAATTGATAAGAACTTCGTTTCATCATGTTATACGAAAAACTGAACCTCTTGACCTAATACACACAGATGTATGTAACTTGAAAATGTGTCAAACTAGAGGTGGAAAAAAGTATTTCATTACCTTCATTGATGATTGTACTAGATATCGTTTTGTGTATCTCCTAAGAAGCAATGACGAAACATTCAGTTTTGAACATATGTTATTTATACGGCGTTAACACTTTAGCTAAAAATAGGGATTGAATTTTGTTTTTTTACGATAAAATTAAATATCGTGTAATTGCATTTTTAGAAATTAGAAATAATTATAAATGGTTATCACTACTTCTCTCATACTTCTTTGGTTTTACTCTAAAAAGATACGATTTTCCCAACATTTATGTAAACGTTTCTAGAATGCTATAAGAATAGGGTGACAGGAATTAGTTGATCGAAATTTGATATGCTATAGTACAATACAAATCCACAGATTATATAATACATAAGCATGAATGATCATTTTAAACGGTACAGTTTTTATATCTAAGAGTATTTCTACTAGAACAAATCCAAAGAAAAATGAGGGAAATCTTTTTTTTTCTATGCCAAAACAATATCCATTTAAGCATGGATAAATAAAAACATGGGATTTTATATTTGTAAATTTCGAAAGTCTTCTATGTTAAAAATTGTTTCCAAAAAACCATTTTTAGTTTTCTTTTCTTTTTTGTAAAAAAAGAACATTTTCGTCGAAGATGCAGGAGGCATTAAAGGTGAGTATTTGGTCTATTCGGTTGGTTTTGGAGTAAAAAAAATTAAACCGAATTGAAATAGACTTTTTTTAAAACCAGACTGATATAGTTTCGGTTAATTCGGTCGGTTGCCGATTTAACCGAACTAGAGAGATATGTTGTTGTTCAAATGATTATAAGTTCACTCAAAGTAAAACGTAAATTTATGTCTGGGGAATGTTTGTACATTAAATTTTATATCTACAACAAAATTTGACATATCTTTACCAAATGTTTTTGTATTTTATCGCTGAACCAATTATTTGTAGTACAACAATATTATAAAATTATATAATACGATAAATGTTCGTTTAAAACGATAACAAAAAAGAAAAAAATTACAAACCTAATTAAAATCGATTTAATTTTAAAACTGAACCGAACTGAACAAAATAAACTGGTTCAGCCGATTAATTCGGTTCTAACCTAATATTGCTCAGCCGATAAGGTAAGTCTTAATTTTACTCCACTATAAAAAGGCATTCCCACCATAGAATCTAATATAGTTTTCCAAATCAAGATGTATACTGATCATAAGAATGAATGCATACTGTATCATAATGTCTTAAAAAATCAAAAGATTTTGAGCACGAGCTCCCAATATTATATTGGAATGCAAGCCCATCGTTGCGGCATGGATGAATATACTTTAGTTTGGCTGGATCTTAGGAAATATTATATTGGAATGCAAGGCTATCGTTGCGGCATGGATGTATAAACTTTAGTTTGGTGTTAAGTATATTTATGTAAATATCTGCGTCATAGGATAAAGATCCAGCTCATTCACAAGACAAGGATCCAGCTAACCCATACACATATCACGCTGCATCATAGGATAAGGATCCAGTTCATAATACTTTAATACTTTCCTCCTATATTATTTTCCCTTTATAACTTATTACCGTTACATTGTTATTGTCTGTTTTAACCTCTTGTACTCCATCTATATAAAGCACTGTAATATATACATCGTGTAATCAATTTTTGCTCTATCCATAACATTACAAAATTGTATCTATTCTACAATCCCTCAAGCTATTAGAAAATCTGTCATGGTATCAGAGCTTACCTAAATTAGGGATTGTTAATAATTGCTATTTTATTAGCGCCTACTGTTGGTAATAGAATGCTGAAGCTATGGAAAAAAACAAGTTTAGTAGAGGTTGTAGTCGTAGTGGTAATTTCACTGCAAATGTGAGTAGCAATAACCAAGGTGTAGCACAAGAGGTTGTCGATGGTGATCGAGCATATGTTCCTACATTGAGTGATGCACAATTCAATATCTTGATGACTACTCTCAATCAACATATACTCTCACCCTCTACTCCAAAATTGCATGGTAAGAAATTCTACGATGATCAATGGATCATCGACGCTGGGGCCTCAAGTCACATGTCTGGTAATATTGAATTGTTCACCCACTTGCATGATATACCTTCCTCTCCTGTTGGTTTACCGAATGGAAAAGTTATAAATGCTACTAAAGAAGGCCAAATAAAACTAAATGAAAAATTGATCCTAGAAAATGTATTATTTGTCCCTGCTCTTACTTGTAATTTGTTGTCTGTTTTTCAACTTTTGGAAAAGCAAAAGTTCATTATTTTATTCACTAACAAGCTATGTATTATACAGGACCACACTTTGAGGAACCTGATTGGAGCAGGCGTGTAGAGTAATGGAGTCTATCTTTATCAGCCAATTCATAGTTTTTAAGCAAATAAAGTGTCAGCAGCAGATTTGACAGTGTTATGGCATCGACGCTTTGGGTACCCTTCATCAAAAGTTTTGCTTCCTTTACTTGGAATAGATGGTAGTAGTAAGAACTGTTTTGACAATTGTGAAGTATGTTATCTTGCAAAACAACCTCGCACTTCTTTTCCAAATAGTATGAATAAAGCCAATGATTTATTTGATATTATCCACTGTGACATTTGGGGTCCTTATAATACTGCTTCAAGTTGTAGTGCACATTATTTTTTGACCATTGTAGATGATTGCTCTTGTGATATGTGGGTGTACTTAATGGCTGGAAAGTATGAGGTTAGTCATTTGATTCAAGATTTTTGTGTCATAATTAATACTCAAAATAATAAAAAGGTGAAAATTTTGAGAAGTGATAATGGACAAGAGTTTGTTTTGAAATCTTTTTATGCAAAGAATGGTATGATACATCAAACTTCTTGTGTCGATACATCTTAGCAAAATGGTAGGGTAGAACGCAAACATCAACATTTTTGGAATGTTGCTCATGCTTTAAAATTTCAGGCTAATTTATCAATGGAGTTTTGGGGGGAATGTGTATTAGCTGCTATTCATCTAATTAATAAGACCCCTACCCCAGTTTTAGATGGAAAAACAACTTATGAAGTTTTGTCTAAGCAATCACCACCCTTATCTACTATACGTGTATTTGGGTGCTTATGTTATGTTGCAAATCGTCCTCGTGTAAAGGACAAATTTGGACCTCGTAGTAGAAAATGCATGTTTGTTGGGTACCCTTTTTGTCAAAAAGGGTGGCGAGTTTATGATTTGGAAACTCATGAATTTTTTGTTAGCTGAGATGTAAAATTTTGTGAGAATATTTTTCCATTTGCGGATATTGTGGGTGATAATGATGATGTGCAAATGGAGGCCTATCTGCCCCAGCCTCCTTTGGAAGAGGATACTCGAGTGGTCAATAGTGACAAAGTTACAGAAGAGGATGGTAGGGCTATGAATCCGATGGATGATGATGCTGTTGTGCAACCAATGTCCCCAAGCAGTGACGAGCTTTATGGTATTGTTCCACTGTTCCTTATGACACTACTACTCCTCTACGTTTTGGAGAGAATTTTTCAGTAAGGGAGAACGAACAGCTCGACAAAGGTTTTCGAATTCGCCAACCGTCTTCGAGATTACAGGATTTTGTGACTTATATTGTTCATAAGATAGACTCTGCTACTTCTGCGAGGCCTGCTCAATCAAATACCTCAGGTAAACCCTTTAATCTAGCTTGTTATGTTGATTATAATAATTTTTCTACGAGACACAAAGTTTTTTTGGCAGCAATTACTAAAGGTAAGGGCCGACTTCATTCAAAGAGGCGGTCAAAGATTCAAGTTGGAGACAAGCTATGAAAGACGAGATTGATGCACTTGAACGTAGTGGTACATGGACTTTGGAAGACTTACCTTCCAGAAAGAAGGCTATTGGTAGTGGACGGGTCTATAAAATCAAATATCGAGCTAATGGCGATTTTGAGCGTTTCAAAGGACGTCTTGTGGTGTTTGGAAATCGACAGGTCGAGGGTGTAGATTATAATGAGACGTTTTCCCGAGTTGCCAAAATGGGAACAGTTCGTATTTTGTTATCTGTTGCTGTCGCACGAAATTGGGAGCTACATCAGATGGATGTTTGTAATGCGTTTCTTCATGGTGATTTGGAAGAAGTATATATGCAACTACCTCCTGGGCACCATAGTCCTATTCCAGGAAAGGTATGCAGGTTACGCAAGTCTTTGTATGGTTTATGGCAATGGTTTGCTAAATTATCTGATGCTTTGAGAAGTTTTGGTTTTGCCTAGTTATATGCAGATTACTCCCCATTCTCTTATCAACGGGGTAATGTTTCCTTGTATGTTCTTGTCTATGTGGATGATCTTATTACTGCAGGTTCGTCTCAAAATACGGTTTTGCAATTCAAACAATATTTAAGCTCTTGTTTTCATGTGAAAGATCTTGGTGTGCTAAAATATTTCTTGGGCATTGAAGTTGCTCATAGTGATGAAGGTATATTTCTTTCCCAAAGAAAGTATGCATTAGACATACTAACAGAAGTAGGAATGTTGGGTTGTAAGCCTATTGATACTCCAATGGACCAAAATCATCATCTTGCTAATATTGAGGGAGAGCCATATTGTAACAACCCGGAAAATCCGAGCTAATTTAAATTTTTTATTTTGGAAATTTTGATGAATTTTGGATATTTAAAATGATTTACTTTAAATAATAACGACGAAAAAATTTATTTCTAATAGAATTCGAACGTATATATTTATATAGATCATCGTTAGAATATAAATATTTATTTTTAATTATAAAAGTAATTGAAAATGGCGCGGTAGTTCGAAAATTCGATTTCAAAGTTCTAATGAATGTACATGATTCAAAATAAACCGGATTTTAGCAAAACCAAAAATATTAGAATCTAATTGAGAATATCTTTCCAGTGAATCTGAAAAATTGAACTTTCATAGCGGGAATCAAAAGTTATACCCAGTTGAAAATTCAGAATAGTTGCTATGGAATTCTGGCCCTTAAAAATGGAAATTTTGCAAACGACCTCGGTTTTCGACGAAACCGCTTTTGTTGGATCCATGATGTCAAGTTATTGCTAGGTTTCAAAATTCGTAATTTTTCGAATCAATATGTGAGCGTGGCAAAGGAAAACGCATTTGACCAGTTTTAGTTGATTTTAATCGACTGGAAAATGGCCATTTTTCAAACGGTCTCGGAATTTGACGAAATTAGTTTTGTTAGGACCGTATCGCCAATACGAAGCTAGAAAATATTTTTCGGGAATTTTTAGAGTCCGTATGTGGCCCCGGCAAATTGAAATGCGCGTTCAAATTCGATATATAGATTTATATTTTGATTTTGGCGAAAACTGATTGAAACGATCGAACCAGCTTACGATACATATCCCATTGTGTTCGGAATGGGGGTAATTAGCAGTGGACGACAGGCGGTGGGTCTCGTTTTGAGGTCGAAATAAAAAGTTGCTTTTTGAAATAAAAAATAATTAATTAAATATATATATTTATATATCCACACCCCTCTTGTCTCTCTACCATTCAGATCGATTTTAAAATTAAAAAAAAATGAGAAGGGGATCGCGCCCCCTATACCGCCGCCGCCCTCCACCCTGGCGCCGCCGCAGGCCGAGCGCTGCCTCCCCCTTCCACTCTGCCCCCCCCCCCCTCTGCATCTCGACCGTCGAGACCCCCCAAACCCGCCCCCAAAGATCGACACGGCCCACCACCGCCTCCACAGGCCAAGTGTCGTCCCTATCACCTTCCCCGACCCCGCGCGGCCCACCAGCACCCCCACCAACCACCACTCCGACCGTGGGGCTCCCAACAATGGAAAAATCCGATTTTTAGCACTTGTTTTACAATTAACACCCTCCTCCTCTTCGTTTTGACGCTGTAAGTTTTTAATCTTTGTTTCGTTTATTTATTTATGTAGAAAATGAGATCTTTACATATAAAAATACGTTTTTTATTTATGTTTTTAACATCTAAAGGTTCGATCTTTATTTATATGAACAAGTATAAAAGGATATGAGTTTTACTCATGTAAAGATGTGATTTTTAATTTATAGAAAGCCATAATCTTTAAAATATATAAAGCATAGAAGATCAAAAGACGATTTTTATTCATATAAAGCTAGATTTTTATAAGTAAAAAGTTTTGATTTTTAAAGTAAAGATAGCGTAGTAAAGATTAGATTTTTAAAATTTATGAAAGATTATACTTTTAAAGGTGAAAAGGTTAAAAATTAGATTTTTGATACGCTAAAGGATAGATTTTTATTGTTAGAAAAGCTGAGATTTTTATCAGATCAAAGTTGAAATTTTTATTAGATAAAGATTATATTTTTATATGTGGAAAGATTATATCTTTGTATGAGAAAAGATTTGATTATATAATCAAAGTTACGATTTTTATATTTGATAAAGATATTATATTTTATAAAGTAGTGGCGAATATAAAAATATAATTTTTATGAAGTAATAGCGAATATAAAAATATGACTTTTATTGTGAAGTTAGCAAAGTAAAAATACGATTTTTATATAATATAGATAGTAAAAATTTGATCTTTATATATGTAGCGAAATAAAAATCTGAATTTTATTATATATATGTTGAAATAAAAATGTGATTTTTATAGCGATGATATAAAAATTCGATCTTTATATATGAAGTAGAAATAAAAATATGAATTTTATTTATTGGAATGAAGCAATAAAAATATAATTTTTATTATGAACAACGGGGCAAGGACTGCATTAGAATTTCAAACAGATCCAGACGGTTCAACAGTTCAAAAGTAAAGCACGGCGGAGTGGAACCCTCTGTGAGAACTTCTCACTTTTATTTTTGTTTTCTAGTTAAAAATATACACTAGGATGCAGACGGTGCTTAATAGCACCCGACACCCGTCGTCCACAGACCATGGACGGCTTGTTTGTTTGATTGATTTTGATGTGAAATTGATTGTGTGAGGTGGAATGAAAAAGAATATTTTATAGTTAAAAATATAATTTTTAATGTGTATATAAAATGAAATAAATATTTATAAACAAATCGAACGATTTGTTTATGTACACTGATTTGACTGATATTGATTGGGACGATAAATTTTACACATCGCCCAACTGCACAAATAAATCTGAGTTTGATTGTTTGAAACCCCACACGGGTATTGGGATGATATATGACCTACACTAATCCCAATAATTAGCTGTATGTCGATCGATTGATTGACAAAATGTTATAAGCGTTAAATATTCATATTTGATGCTTATACAATGTAGAACGCGCTTTGGATGATGGTTGATTGTTTATCATCATTGTTGTATACATGTATTGGATGAAATCCATATAATCAAACTATATGGTAATTGACTGTGTTTGATTCCAGTTTAGAACTATCGAATATTTTAAAATAATAAAGCGGATATTGAAATGTGAAGCCGTGTTAAGTAGTTAAACGCCATTTTAACACGAACGGGAATTTTGTCGATTTTATTTGTTTTATAATGAATATTGAAAGGTGATTTCAAAATCGAATATTTTGAAATTAAATTTGAATTGAATTGAATAGAAATGGAATTAAATTTGAATTGATTTGAATTTGAAAATTAAATTGAATTGAAATGAATTCGAATTGAAAACGAATTGAAATTGAATTGAAATCAAGTAGAAATGAATGTAAAACGAATTTATAATGGAAAATTCAATTTTGATTTAAAATTGAATATGAAGTTGAAATCGTTTTTAAAACGAATTTAAACGATTTATAAAATACGTTTAGAAATGAAATCGACGAAATATATATAATATATAAATTATATATATTAAATGGCCTGAATAAAAAGCGCCACGCCGCGGCAGTTCGCGAATTTCGACCATTGACTTCGAATTGACATTACGGAAGATCCGACCGTCGGATTCTCCTGAAACAGGAACCGTTGGGTTCTATTGAAAAGTGCTTTCCAATTAATACTAGAAATTTGAAATCTAATGGTTGGATTTGGAATTATGCCCAAATCAAATTTGGAAAAGGTCGCTGTAAGTGCAGTTCGGTGGCCGTTATTGAAAACCGACTGTACGGACCTGGATAAAATTATTAAAAATATTAATAATTTGTATAAAATCATAATAAATGAATTGGAAAGAATTGGGGTGAAAATCCCACATTTAAAAAGGACAAAAATATATTTTTATTGAAATGAACTAGTTATGAACTAGAATTAAAATCCAATATTTTTAAATAAATAAATTGGATTTGAAGTGGTTTTAAAAATAATCAGAATTTCCAATATACGAATTGGAATGGATTTGAATCAAAATTTTGTTCGGAATATTTCGATATTGGATTTCGTGATTATACAGATATTGTTGTGGAAATTTGAAAGATATATTTATATCGTTATTTCCAATACGATATTAGTTGGTTTCAGAATTTGATATTGAATATAAGCCGATATATTTTCTATTCAGAGCCTTGTATTTAATATCAAATGGGATTTTGGGTTCGTCGTGAATGGTGTCTTAAATAACACTGTCCTTGAACTCAATTTAGAAAAGAGTAAATCTTTTAATTAAGATTTAGTGAAATTGTCCGGTTAATCAGTAGTTAATTGGAATTGAATTAGAATTTGTTTTTGGGTTTATCGTGAACGGGGTTTTAAATAACACTTGTTTTTAACTCGATTATAAGTGGAATGTGAATTGGGTTTATTGTGAACTGTGTTTTTAATGACATCCGTTCTTTAACCCGATTTACAGTGAAATATGATTTGGAATTTATAAATCTTTTTATAAAGATTTAATGGGATTTTCCAAAGTTAAATAATCAGTAATATTGACTTTTGGGAAGATTAAAACTAAGAGGAGTTTTAATGAATCTTTAATTATATTGAAATGTGAATTGATAATATAAATTATCAAATATGGGAAAATGATCGAGAACGGAGTATCACCAGTTTTGCTCCGAGCGATAGTTAAATCTTTAACTAGATTTGAACGTGAAATGGTAATTAAATTTACCGATAACACCGTGGTGTTAGTTATGGGGTAATAACAGTTTTGCTCCATGGGATGAATAGGTTGGGATTGGAAAATAAAATAAATAATTACTTCGGTGTGATTCGCTAATCTCGACTAGTTTGGAAAACCATAATTTGGTTTGAAATGACATCCAAAGGAAGATTAAAGAATAAATTTTAAAGAATTTATCTTTGATAAAATTAATGGGAACCTTTCCCAAAAAGATGTGAATATTTGAATAAAAGAAAATTCAAAATTGTAATGAGGCGTATGTTGTGTTTTCTAGCACTTGTTTGCTATATACGCGAGTTATTCGGAAAGGCCGGGTTTATACCCATTCTGAATAACTGTTTCGACGATAAGTCGAAGATGAAGACGGTGGTGGAAGATCGGAGGTTTTCACATCGTTTGGATAATTACTGATGATCCTGATTGGGCTGTACACCCAAGAGGAGGGAAATAGTTGGTGATCGTCCAGACGTATTTGGAGATCAATGGATATGCGAGGTATAAAGTGCCTCCGGTTTCGTTCAGACCCAGAATGGACGTGTAAATGGATTGTGTGTTTGACATTGGATTTTATTCTGTGCTGATTGATTTCTGTTAAATATATGTCTGTTTGGTGGCGGAGAATTTATTCTCTTGCTTAACGCCCTTCTCTAAGACGTACGAGCTCAGAGGTCATATATTGATAGATATCAGTCGCATGACATGAATTGCCTGTGTGGCACGCTGAGATGCATTGATCAAGGCTTCTGTTGAAAAGAAGAGTCATGTGGTTGATGATCAAAGCACGGCCTACGTGGCATAGCTTTGTGTATAACGTGAATTCGCGAGCCTCACACCTCGGTATGAGTCAAAAATGGGATAGTGACTGCAGGGAGAGCACGACGTTTCTTTCTAGCTATGGTGGTGTCAGTGACTTACCAACCCTGACATGTATATTATTTTCACCTATGTGGTTGTTGGATGTGAGGCGCCTCGATTATAGGTCTATAAGGACCAGGAAACATATGTTCAGGAATTGTCAATCCTCAAACGTAAGAGAGGACCGGCCCTGAGGATCCAAGGGTTACCCAGAGTGTGTAGTCCTGAGGCATTTGCTAGAGTGTCTCGAAGCGGAGAGGAGCTTGCCCCTTGCTTCGACTAATGACGGAAATCCAAATTCCAATACGAGATATTTCGGTTTTAATTGTCGAGCCTAGTATAGCGACATAGTGGTATGGGTCATTTATGCCGTCTATGATTGATACTTATGATTGAAATTGTTTTGACACTATACACTTATAATAGAGTCAAATGATTTGTTTTAACGTACCAAGCATGTTTGGCTATTATAAGGGAAAACCCTATCCTCCGGCTTGCGTTGCATTGTGTGATGGGACCTGGGTCTTATAATAGCTTCATTTTCTGAAAAAGCATTGCGCTGATTATTTATATGCACTGGTATTCTTAGGAGGAAACCCGTTCCGTGTTATATGGCGTGGTCCCTTGAATTACTCTCTTTTGAAATAAAGTTTTAATAACTGTTTTAGTTCTCACACCAGTCACATGACTGACCTGGAGTTTATTGTTTTAACCTAAACTCTGGGTGCCCTTATTTTCCGCACGGGCAGCTAGTAGTTTTGATTTTGCAGATTTATATTCACAGGATCCTGATTTACAGCTGGAACGATGCTCGGAAAGCTCTGTATCCGTGTATTACTTTCAGTTGTGTTTTGTACTTTTTTTCCGCTGCTATGTAATTGATTGTAATCTCTGATATTTTTCTGATGTATAATATTTATTCATACTCTGTATATTCTTGTATTCTGATGGAATTGTTGTAATTAACAATGAAATGTTCTTCTGTTTGTGTTCTGATTTGTCTTGTCCTCAATTCAATCCGTGCTTTCCTTCACGGGGAAGTTCGGGTCGTCTCAGTATGGTATCAGAGCTTTTGTTTACAGAGCTCGAGAACGAGACACATTAGAACCATACGAAAGGATTCATCAGAAATTGGATTAGTAATATCCAATGAGAATGACTCGTTAGAGATAGGATCGGTGGTATCCTAGAACGAGTATGAAGAGTATATTTTTAAAATGAAAACAAATATTGTTTTGAAAATTTAAACCTTATTCTACGTATTTGAATGTTTATTTTATATTGAATTTGGACAATCCGATATATAAAGATTTTGCATATACGCCTTGCAAACGTGTATTCGAAGTTTTAATATACTGGATAGTTATAGAATCACACTCTAGTTGCTGGAGGATAATTCTGGTGATGGGGCACTGTAATGACCCGCATTGGCAGAGGTATTATAATTAATTAATTTAATTATTTATATAGTGATTAGAGGATTTAATGGTCGTGGAATTAAATAATGATGAATATTTAATCAAAATAATAAATTAAATAATATATTTAATTCTGAAATAATCAGAATTGACTGAAATGGCGATATGGTGTGAGCTGGATCATCTGTGATATTTAATTCAGCTTGGAATTTGATTTAAATAACGAATATATTATTTGAACGACAGTTTGAACGTATAATTATATTATAATTAAAATCGAGCTCGAAATGGCGCTGTAGTTCGTAAAGTGGTGATTCGAACTTCAACTGAATATACAGGATTCGTTTTAAATCAGAATTCTGTGAAACAAGAAACGTGTGGAGCTGGTGGAGTATATCTTTCTAGTGGAAGAGAAAAATCAGGATTTCGTCGTGTAGATTTTAAGATATGTCCAAATCAAATTTTAAAATAGTCGCTATAGAATCGTTTATCGACCGTAACGGATTATTCGATATAACTAGAGATCGGGTTTGAATTTAGACAAGGTTCTTTTGGGAAGTAGTGATAATTTAATTTTTAGAATTTTACTGTAATTTTTAATTAATTAAATAAGCAACTTTTTATTTGGAGTATTTTGCACCCTTAATCAGCGATTTTGGGGTTTCACAATATAAGTTAATCTACCGGTATTATTATACTTCTGGGATCGTGACACCTCACTGAGCACGGCTGTACTCTTACTTCTGTCTGTAGCGGCTCGACATGAACGAAAATTTGTATGTAACAAGGTACGTATAACCATAATAGGAAAAGAATCCATGCGTAACACCACCATATTTCTATCTTTTGATATTTGCACAATACCCTTGCTGCATCATCCCACGTACCCAAGTTTTTCACCGTATATCTATTCACCTTACGTGCCCAATCTATTTCACCATTTAACCATCCATCTCAGGAAACCACTCTCCTATATAAAACCATCCCTCTCTAACCTAAAACGAGCCGCCAGTTCCTCAACTCAAGAATAAAAAATCGAGCGTTCTAAAATCAAAACAAAAGAAATTTCACGAAATGAGGTATCCCTAAATAAGTAAACATATTCCTTGATGCTTAACCGTCCACGTTTCACCCTTCAAAAATCTTCGTCCTTCTATGGTATCAAAACAAGTAACGTGGTCTTTAAAGACCCACTGGATCCAACTAAAAAGTTTATAAATACAAAATCATCTCGCCTCCATCCTTTTTTGCTTCAGCAAGTATCAAAACTCTTTGCAAGTTAAAATAAAAGGGAAACGTGCTCATCTCGGGTACTGGAAGGAAGCAGGGGTGGAAAGTTAACCATCATGGCCTAAATGCGGGAGTTCGCGGTAGGAAGATGGTACCTAAGGGTGGAGTTTCGGGTTCAATACTGGGGTGGAGCGCTGCTCGTTTGTATCGAACTGATGAGGAGGACGATGCGCTCCGTCAGGGGGAAATTTGAGGGTTTTGGTCAGTTTTTAGGTCGCGACCTTACTATGTGGTCGGCGGGCTCAACTGAGAAGTGGAGATGTGAAGAGAGCCGCGAGTTGTTGGAAATGGGGGTGAGGTGGAAGCCTGGACGACGAGGTGAACGGTGGTGGAAGGCTTGGTGAACTCGGTGGTTGGTAGGATGAGAGCGGAGGGGATGAAGTCGGACTTTTGTTTGTTGAGGAGCAGGAGTAATTCGATCTGTTCAGGAAGAAGGTAAGGATATAGTAATGGGTTGGAAGTTTTAAGTATTTATTGGGCCAGAGAATTAAGGGTAAAGCCCATTCTAACTTATATGTAAGTTTTAATTTAATTTAAAAATGTATACCAACTTGTTAATCGGATAACTTGTGCATACGGTATCAGAATTTCGAACCGTCTGTCGCGTTGAAATCGTATGGACGAGGGCTACGCACTGGAAGTGACGAGTGGATTTGGGGTTCGTTACAATTTATGGAAAATTAAATTGTCCGTCTGAATCAAGCGATGGTTATCGTTATTAACGATGATCGTTCAATGTGAGTAAATCTCACTAACTCTGAACAGTTTATAATTTCATGTTGTATTTTTAGAACTGTTAAATATTGGATGATTGATTATGTGTTGATTGTTTGATTGAACTGCTAGACAGTTAGTTGAATTTCTATATTGATTCTGTTTAACATAATATATCATATGGAACTGAAAGTGGTGTTATCTATATTGTTTAACATCTGTGATGCAGGGAAAACAGGTTGGAGGAATCCAACTGGATTCCTCAACATTTATTTTACTGTTTTTCATATATTGTAATGTATGATGTGAATCATAACCTGTTGTTGATTATGTGTGTTTGGACGATATTATCATGGTTATATGGTGTGTTAAGTACCATAGAAATACCAGAATGTGGAAAAGGGATTTTCAAAGTATATTTTGAAAATATTTTATTTATATAAAATCAATGGATTTTATATTATAAAAGAAAAAGGATTTTGAATAAAGGAATTATATTTGTAAATCAAATATAAGGGAAAGAATTGTTAAACAGATATAAAGGGAATATGTGTAAAACAAATATAAAAGGAAATATTTGTCAAACAAATAAGAAGAGAAATATTTGTAAACCATTTACAAATAAAATAGAATTATAAAGGAAATATTTGTAGAGCATTTACAAATAGATTAAAAGGGATTATTTATTTATTTAGGGAATAAATGGAATTAGAATAGAGGAATATTTATTTGAGAAAATAAATAGAATAAAGGAAATATTTATTTAGAAAATAAATACGATATTTTAAAAGGAGTTAGAATTAATCAGTTAGAGTAAAAGGAGTTAGAATTAATCAGTTAGAGTAAAAGGAGTTAGAATTAATCAGTTAGAGTAAAAGGAGTTAGAATTTATCAGTTAGAGTAAAAGGAGTTAGAATTAATCAGTTAGAGTTAAAGGAGTTAATCGAATATAATTTATTCGAATAGAGTTAAAAGAGTAAATCGAATATAGTTTATTGTGAAAGGAGTTAATCAGTTAGAGGTAACGAAATAGAGTTAATCGATTAGAGTTAAAAGATAGAGTTAAACAAGATTAGAAACTGACTAGAGATTAGTTAAGTTGAATAGTTTTTTGAGTATCGATCTGATGTTGGTTTCGGCCTTCGGGGTTTATACTTAGGAAGTTGTTCTCTTATTAGTTTACAGTTAGAGTCTGATAGTTGTGGGATGATAGTGATTGATGATTGATCGATAGAATTTCCTTCTGGAAATGATATCGTTGTTTGCACACGTATTTTCCTTCGATAGTTAAATCACAGACTATCGAAGTTTTGACCATTTTAACGTTGTTAATATGGAGAGACCGGTTGGATTATTATCCAATGAACCACTCTGTATTGGCATAAGCGTTGTGAATCATATACGCCGAAGATAATTGAAGACGGAGTAAAGTGCAAGGGCTGTTGTATAAATCTTAGATAACAGTGCCGAAGATGGATATACTGAATAGTGCCTTCGGTTCATCCTGTTCCTGGGTGACTTGTATGGACGGATGTCTGATAGAATATTTCCAGACGATCACGTATATTGATTTCTCCAACCGTACCAAGAGTGGAAGCGGAGAAGGAAACTTCTTTTAGCTAACACATAATGTATTGTTGAGGACGTCAATCGGTGATTTGATGGATGTGACGATGTGGCATTCGAAGTGAATCTGATGTGATGATGAAGCGTAACCTCAAGCCTCATCAACCGGTAAATGAAAGAAATCGGGCAGGTAGCATGGCTAAGTCGGTCGCTCCGAAGTAGGGTGTATAATCACCTGATCTAGAGTTTCATTTATTTCCAAAAATATATTGTCGATACTGCCCCATTCGGGAAACGGTTGCTGATCCCAACCGTTGGTGATATACATTCGATACACTCAAGCGAAATGAGTGGTCGGTCATGTGTGGTTGGGTTGCAAGATGTTCTTGTTGAACCCAGTGTGTTCCTTTCTAGAGGTACACTAGCAAAAGGTGGTACCATACCTTGTCATAGTTGGAAATCCATTACCCAATACGTGCTTGCGGTTTTGATTGTATACTATATATGTAGAACGTGAGATGAAAGCGTTCATGCTAGATGATTATATATACTGTAGTTGATAGACATTATTATAATATCAAAAGGTTTTTGATATAAATATATTTTGGATTCTCTTAAGGGAAAAACCCGTTCCGTTATGCTGCGTGGTCTTATGAGATATCGTTTACTTGTTCAACTATTTTAAACTGTTTTACTCATACCAGTCCCATGACTGACCCGGAGTTTTTTTGTTTGTTTCCCTAAACTCTTGGGTGCCTAAATTTGTACGAGCAGTCAAGTAGTCGGGATTTACAGATATACTGGAAGAGCTTGGAGCAGGAGGCTTCAGGATTATATAGCTATAATTATTTCCGCTGTGTTGTAAGTGATGTACTTTGATAATGATGTATATTCAAGTACAGATGTATATATCAAGTTATGTTATATATATTATATGTTATTCGTTCCAATGTGAGGTTCGTGTTACTCTGATGTTGTGTTCTTCTTCTTCTATTCTAAGTTTCTATCTTATCTATCCTCACCCTCTAATTTCTTTCATTTATGACCGGTATTTTCCGATGTTGGTTAGTCGATATGTGTTGTATATCGGATAACCAAGGTCGCCAAAATCCCGGGTCATTACAGTTGGTATCAGAGCTTAAGTTAAGAATTACCTTGGCTCTGTGGCGTGACTCAGTAAAGATGGGGTTAGCAATACCCTAGATTGAGATTGAGTGTATATATACGAGTGAACGTATTTGTTATTGATATAAAAATGGTTTTATATTGTGGAGATTTATTGGTTGAGTCGTTTATGAGTTCTGGTCGATCAGTTTGATCCACTGTATCGGTAGGAGTTACTAAACACTTGAATACGATGGGTCGTCACGATATGTTTTGAAAGGAGGGTAAATTAAAATAAGTTTACCCAAGGTATATCTTGATATAGAGAAGATATCTATATCAAAATTATAATATATTGGATGTGTTGGTCACTATTATAATCGAGTAAGATTATAAAAAGGTGAAATGGTTATGTAAATAACCGATCAGAATTCATATAAGTGAAATATATGAAAGCAGATGAATTAAATCTGAAATTTAAACCAGAAATTGAGTTAAAACTCTGGAGAATTGGATAAGTGTTTGTAAATGGATTTGGATTTAAAATAAGGAAAATTTAAGATCCTGGGAGATTTTAAATTGTTTTACAAGCCATGTGAATTATATTTTGAAATGAATTTCAAATTGGAAATGTTTAGAAATGGTTTTATAGTATTGAACTCACTTCGATCGCTGAAAAATAGATTCTGATGATGACAGCTGCATCATCAGTATTCATTTTCGAGTTCTAAGTGTCGGATTACTACCAAAGGTTTTGTTTTGAATTGTTTGAGAAAACAAGGTGTTTAGAAAATTCAAATGTTTTGAATTGGCAGTATGATTTCAAATTGATTTGAAATTTACCCAAGAATTTAAGTTCTAGAATTAAAATTTTACTAATAAAGTTAAATAAATTGAGATGGTATAAGTGAATGAATAAATTAGAATTAAACTTGAACTAAGTTAAATAGAACATGATATGATTGGAGAATCATCTGGAATGGAATTGCATTGATGAATTAGGAGTTTGAAATTTGAAATTTGAGTTCAAATGGAAGTTGGCTTGGATATAGCCAAAGGATTGGATTCAAGGATAAATCGATCAGAAATTGATTGAGATGACATTAGTATTTGTAGATTTGGTAACAGATGAAAGGATATAAATGATATGCCCGATAAAAAGGTACAAGTTTATATTTCGATTGGATATAAGATTTATGAGCCGAATTGGCAAGCCACTTGGCTGTTTGATTTTCTTTTGGGATGGAGATGGCCTAGAGAGGCGAGTTGGAGTTTGACCTATTGACCAGTACAAAGGAGGTGCTGGCGAAAATTTTCAAAAAAATTAAGGCGTTAGAAAATTTCCAGGATTTTTGAAAATTTTCGTTGATAAGAATTAATTAAATATTTAATTGAAATTAAATTGGTTCAGTTGAAACTACAGTAAAGAAGTGAAGAAATATGTTCTAACCAGTCGATAGGGTCGTCCTCTACCTTTTAGCAATTTCGAGGACGAAATTATTTTAAGTGAGAAAGATTGTAATGACCCGCATTGGCAGAGGTATTATAATTAATTTATTTAATTATTTATATAGTGATTAGAGGATTTAATGGTCGTGGAATTAAATAATGATGAATATTTAATCAAAATAATATATTAAATAATATATTTAATTCTGAAATAACCAGAATTGGCTGAAATGGCGATATGGTGTGAGCTGGATCATCTGTGATATTTAATTCAGCTTGGAATTTGATTTGAATAACGAATATATTATTTGAACGACAGTTTGAACGTATAATTATATTATAATTAAAATCGAGCTCGAAATGGCGCTGCAGTTCGTAAAGTGGTGATTCGAACTTCAACTGAATATACAGGATTCGTTTTAAATCGGATTTCTGTGAAACAAGAAACGTGTGGAGCTAGTGGAGTATATCTTTCTAGTGGAAGAGAAAAATCAGGATTTCGTCGTGTAGATTTTGAGATATGTCCAAATCAAATTTTAAAATAGTCTCTATAGAATCGTTTATCGACCGTAACGGATTATTCGATATAACTAGAGATCGGGTTTGAATTTAGACAAGGTTCTTTTGGGAAGTAGTGATAATTTAATTCTTAGAATTTACTGTAATTTTTAATTAATTAAATAAGCAACTTTTTATTTGGAGTATTTTGCACCCTTAATCAGCGATTTTGGGTTTTCACAATATAAGTTAATCTACCGGTATTATTATATTTCTAGGATCGTGACACCTCACTGAGCACGGCTATACTCTTACTTCTGTCTGTAGCGGCTCGACATGAACGAAAATTTGTATGTAACAAGGTACGTATAACCATAATAGGAAAAGAATCCATGCGTAACACCACCATATTTCTATCTTTTGATATTTGCACAATACCCTTGCTGCATCATCCCACGTACCCATTGTGTTCGGAATGGGGGTAATTAGCTATGGACGACAGGCGGTGGGTCTCGTTTTGAGGTCAAAATAAAAAGTTGCTTTTTGAAATTAAAAATAATTAATTAAATATATATATTCATATATCCTCACCCCTCTTCTCTCTCTACCATTCAGATCGATTTTAAAATTAAAAAAAAACGAGAAGGGGATCGCGCGCCCTATACCGTCGCCGCCCTCCACCCTGGCGCCGCCACAGGCCGAGCATCGCCTCCCCCTTCCACTCTGCCCCCCCCCCCTCTGCATCTCGACCATCGAGACCTCCCAAACCCGCCCCCAAAGATCGACACGGCCCACCACCGCCTCCACAGGCCAAGTGTCGCCCCTACCACCTTCCCTGACCCCGCGCGGCCCACCAGCACCCCCTCCGACAACCACTCCGACCGTGGGGCTCCCGACAATGGAAAAATCCGATTTTTAGCACTTGTTTTCCAATTAACACCCTACTTTCTCTTCGTTTTGACGCTGTAAGTTTTTAATCTTTGTTCCGTTTATTTATTTATGTAGAAAATGAGACCTTTACATATAAAAGTATGATTTTTATTTACGTTTTTAACATCTAAAGGTTCGATCATTATTTATATGAACAAGAATAAAAGGATATGAGTTTTACTCATGTAAAGATGCGATTTTTAATTTATAGAAAGCTAAAATCTTTAAAATATATAAGGCATAGAAGATCAAAAGACGATTTTTATTCATATAAAGCTAGATTTTTATAAGTAAAAAGTTTTGATTTTTAAAGTAAAGATAGCGTAGTAAAGATTAGATTTATAAAATTTATGAAAGATTATACTTTTAAAGGATAGATTTTTATCGTTAGAAAAGCTGAGATTTTTATCAGATCAAAGTTGAAATTTTTATTAGATAAAGATTATATTTTTATATGTGGAAAGATTATATCTTCGTATGAGAAAAGATTTGATTTCTTATATAATCAAAGTTACGATTTTTATATTTGATAAAGATATGATACTTTATAAGTAGTGGCGAATATAAAAATATAATTTTTATGAAGTAATAGCGAATATAAAAATATGATTTTTCTTGTGAAGTTAGCAAAGTAAAAATACGATTTTTATATAATATAGATAGTAAAATTTTGATCTTTATATATGTAGCGAAATAAAAATCTAATTTTTATTATATATATGCTGAAATAAAAATGTGATTTTTATGGCGATGATATAAAAATTCGATCTTTATATATGAAGTAGAAATAAAAATATGATTTTTATTTATTGGAATGAAGCAATAAAAATATAATTTTTATTATGAACAGCGGGGCAAGGACTGCATTAGAATTTCAAACAGATCCAGACGGTTCAGCAGTTCAAAAGTAAAGCACGGCAGAGTGGAACCCTCTGTGAGAACTTCTCACTTTTATTTTTGTTTTCTAGTTAAAAATATATAGTAGGATGCAGACGGTGCTTAGCAGCACCTGACACCCATCGTCCACAGACCATGGACGGCTTGTTTTTTTGATTGATTTTGATGTGAAATTGATTGTGTGAGGTGGAATGAAAAAGAATATTTTATAGTTAAAAATATAATTTTTAATGTGTATATAAAATGAAGTAAATATTTATAAACAAATCGAACGATTTGTTTATGTACACTGATTTGACTGATATTGATTGGGACGATAAATTTTACACATCGCCCAACTGCACAAATAAATCTGAGTTTGATTGTTTGAAACCCCACACGGGTATTAGGATGATATATGACCTACGCTAATCCCAATAATTAGCTGTATGTTGATCGATTGATTGACAAACTGTTATAAGCGTTAAATATTTATATTTGATGCTTATATAGTGTAGAACACACTTTGGATGATGGTTGATTTTTTATCGTCATTGTTGTATACATGTATTGGATTAAATCCATATAATCAAATTATATGGTAATTGACTGTGTCTGATTCCAGTTCAGAATTATCGAATATTTTAAAATAATAAAGTGAATATTGAAATGTGAAGTCGTGTTAAGTAGTTAAACGCCATTTTAACACGAACGGGAATTTTGTCGATTTTATTTGTTTTATAATGAATATTGAAAGGTGATTTCAAAATCGAATATTTTGAAATTAAATTTGAATTGAATTGCATAGAAATGGAATTAAATTTGAGTTGATTTGAATTTGAAATTGAATTGAATTGAAATGAATTCGAATTGAAAACGAATTGAAATTGAATTGAAATCAAATAGAAATGAATGTAAAACGAATTTATAATGGAAAATTCAATTTTGACTTAAAATTGAATATGATGCTGAAATCGTTTTTAAAACGAATTTAAATGATTTATAAAATACGTTTAGAATTGAAATCGATGAAATATATATAATATATATATTAAATGGCCTGAATAGAACGCGCCGCGCTGCGGCAGTTCGCGAATTTCGACCATTGACTTCGAATTGACGTTACAGAAGATCCGACCGTCGGATTCTCCTGAAACCGGAACCATTGGGTTCGTATTGAAAAGAGATTTCCAATGAATATTACAAATTTGAAATCTAACGGGTTGGATTTGGAATTTGTCCAAATCAAATTTGGAAAAGGTCGTTGTAAGTGCAGTTCGGTGGCCGTTATTGAAAACCGACTGTACGGACCTGGATAAAATTATTAAAAATATTAATAATTTGTATAAAATCATAATAAATGAATTGGATAGAATTGGGGTGAAAATCCCATATTTAAAAAGGATAAAAATATATTTTTATCGAAATGAACTAGTTATGAACTAGAATTAAAATTCAATATTTTTAAATAAATAAATTGGATTTGAAGTGGTTTTAAAAATAATCAGAATTTCCAATATACGAATTGGAATGGATTTGAATCGAAATTATCTTCGGAATATTTCGATGTTGGATTTCGTGATTATGCAGATATGGTTGTGGAAATTTGAAAGATATATTTATATCTTTATTTCCAATACGATATTAGATATTGAATATAAGCCGATATATTTTCTATTCAGAGCCTTGTATTTAATATCAAATGGGATTTTGGGTTCGTCGTGAATGGTGTCTTAAATAACACTGTTCTTGAACTAAGTTTAGAAAAGAATAAATCTTTTAATTAAGGTTTAGTGAAATTGTCCGGTTAATCAGTAGTTAATTGGAATTGAATTCGAATTTGTTTTTGGGTTTATCGTGAACGGTGTTTTAAATAACACTTGTTCTTTAACCCGATTATAAGTAGAATGTGAATTGGGTTTATTGTGAACTGTTTTTTTTAATGACATTCGTTCTTTAACCCGATTTACAGTGAAATATGATTTGGAATTTATAAATCTTTTTATAAAGATTTAATGGGATTTTCCAAAGTTAAATAATCATTAATATTGATTTTTGTGAAGATTAAAACTAAGAGGAGTTTTAATGAATCTTTAATTAGATTGAAATGTGAATTGATAATATAAATTATCAAATATGGGAAAATGATCGAGAACGGAGTATCACCAGTTTTGCTCCGAGCGATAGTTAAATCTTTAACTAGATTTGAACGTGAAATGGTAATTAAATTTACCGATAACACCGTGGTGTTAGTTATGGGGTAATAACAGTTTTGCTCCATGGGATGAACAGGTTGGGATTAGGAAATAAAATAAATAATTACATCGGTGTGATTCGCTAATCCCGACTAGTTTGGAAAACCATAATTTGGTTTGAAATGACATCCAAAGGAAGATTAAAGAATAAATTTTAAAGAAAATATCTTTGATAAAATTAATGGGAACCTTTCCCAAAAAATGTGAATATTTGAATAAAAGAATATTCAGAATTGGAATGAGGCGTATGTTGTGTTTTCTAGCACTTGTTTGTTATATATGCGAGTTATTCGGAAAGGCCGGGTTTATACCCATTCTGAATAACTGTTTTGACGATAAGTCGAAGATGAAGACGGTGGTGGAAGTCCAGAGGTCTTCACATCGTTTTGATAATTACTGATGATCCTGATTGGGCTGTACACCCAAGAGGAGGGAAATAGTTGGTGATCGTCCAGACATATTTGGATATCAATGGATATGCAAGGTATAAAGTGCCTTCGGTTTCGTTCAGACCCAGAACGGACGTGTAAATGGATTGTGTGTCTGAAATTGGATTTTATTCTGTGCTGATTGATTTCTGGTAAATATATATCTATTTGGCGGCGGAGAATTTATTCTCTTGCTTAACGCCCTTCTCTGAGACGTACGAGCTCAAAGGTTATATATCGATAGATATCAGTCGCATGGCATGAATTGCCTATGTGGCACGCTGAGATGCAGTGATCAAGGCTTCTGTTGAAAAGCAGAGTCTTGTGGTTGATGATCAAAGCACGGCCTACGTGGCATAACTTTGTGTATAACGTGAATTCGCGAGCCTCACACCTCGGTATGAGTCAAAAACGGGATAGTGACTGCAGGGAGAGCACGACGTTTCTTTCTAGCTATGTTGGTGTCAGTGACTTACCAGCCTTGACATGTATATTATTTTCACCTATGTGGTTGTTGGATGTGAGGCGCCTCGATTATAGGTCTGTAAGGACCGGGAAACGTGTGTTCAGGAATTGTCAATCCTCAAACGTAAGAGAGGACCGGCCCTGAAGATCCAAGGGTTACCCAGAGTGTGTAGTCCTGAGGCATTTGCTAGAGTGTCTCGAAGCGGAGAGGAGCTTGCCCCTTGCCTCGATTCATGACGGAAATCCAAATTCCAATACGAGATATTTCGGTTTTAATTGTAGAGCCTAGTATTGCGACATAGTGGTATGGGTCATTTATGCCGTCTATGATTGACACTTATGATTGAAATTGTTTTGACACTATGCACTTATAATAGTATCAAATGATTTGTTTTAACGTACCAAGCATGTTTGGCTATTATAAGGGGAAAACCCTATCCTCCGGCTTGCGTTGCATTGTGTGATGGGACCTGGGTCTTATAATAGCTTCATTTTCGAAAAAGCATTGCGCTGTTTATTTATATGCACTGGTATTCTTGGGTGGAAACCCATTCCGTGTTATACGGCGTGGTCCCTTGAATTACTCTCTTTTGAAGTAAAGTTTTAATAACTGTTTTAGTTCTCACACCAGTCACATGACTGACCTGAAGTTTATTGTTTTAACCTAAACTCTGGGTGCCCTTATTTTCCGCACGGGCAGCTAGTAGTTTTGGTTTTGCAGATTTATATTCACAGGATCCTAATTTACAGCTGGAACGATGCTCGGAAAGCTCTGTATCCGTGTATTACTTTTAGTTGTGTTTTGTATTGTTTTTCCGCTGCTATGTAATTTGTTGTAATCTCTGATATTTTTCTAATGTATAATATTTATTCATACTCTGTATATTCTTGTATTCTGATGGAGTTGTTGTAATTAACAATGAAATGTTCTTCTGTTTGTGTTCTGATTTGTCTTGTCCTCAATTCAATCCGTGCTTTCCTTCACAGGGAAGTTCGGGTCGTCTCACATATCAACATCCAGATCAATATAGGCGTTTGGTCGGCCGTTTGGTATACTTATCTGTCACTCGTCTAGAGTTGAGTTACTCAATTCATACTCTGGCTCAGTTTCCCAGCAATCCACAGGTTGCCGATTGGGATGTTGTTATTCGTGTATTGCGTTATATTAAAAGAAATCCTGGTCAAGGTATTTTGTTACAACCTGGTGATATGCAACTGAATGTGTTTTGTGACAGTGATTGGGCGGCATGTCCCATAACTCGCCTATCATTGTTAGGTTATTATATTCTTCTTGGTAGATCTCCTATTTCTTGGAAGACAAAGAAGCAACCTACAGTGGCTCGTTCATCTGCAGAGGCAGAATATCGCGCTATGGCAGTTGCTACTTGTGAGCTTAAGTGGTTAAAATCGTTGTTGCGTTCTCTCGTGTACTACACTCTAGGCCAATGCAACTGTTCTGTGATAGTTAGTCTGCTCTTCAAATTGCAAAGAATCAAGTGTTTCACGAGCGAACGAAGCATTTTGAAGCTGATTGCCATTTTATTCGAGATGAGTTACAATCTGGCAATATTTCTGCGGCATGCATTCTGCCGGGTCATCAATTGGCAGATATATTGACAAAAGCTCTTGGACGTCAGCAATTTACATTTTTATTACACAAGTTGGGCATTTGTGATTTACATGCTCCAACTTGAGGGGGAGCGTTAAGTATATTTATGTAAATATCTGCGCCATAGGATAAGGATCCAGCTCGTTCACAGGATAAGGATCCAGCTGACTCATACACATATCACGTTGCGTCATAGGATAAGGATCTAACTCATAATACTTTAGTACTTTCCTCTTATATTATTTCCCCTTTATAACTTAATACCATTACATTGTTATTGCCTTTTTTAACCTCATGTACTCCATCTATATAAAGCACTGTAATATATACATCGTGTAATCAATTTTTGCTCTATCAATAACATTACAAAATTGTATCTATTCTACAATCCCTCACACTATTAGAAAATCTATCATTTGGCTGGATCTTAGGAAATATTATATTGGAATGCATACCCTCATGGCTGCATGGTTGTATATACACTGTTAGACTATTAGTGCACTATATTGTGTTGCATTACTAAAGGAAATCATTTTAATAACATATTTTAGTCCTAATGTACACCTAAATAATGCAATTACATAGCGATCGCACACTCGCTAGACGCGGAAGCGATTTGGGATCCTGTTTGTGTAGCACATGATCAACAACGATTAGTTGCTCAAATACACTGTGTATTATCTACAACTTTAACCATATCTCTTTGCGAACATCATTTGGCATCTGGGACATTAAATACCACATGCTGGATCCATATGCTACATAATACAATGGAAGTTTCTATACATGACATCATTGATATAGGACCTTTTTCTTACTGGTTATAAATTAAAATATATAAAGCCCCATACAATACGTCATTGTTTGGATTTAATGTGGGAATAACTGCTTACTATTATTATTATAGATTGATTGAAATATTTAATCCCCATATTTAGAGTTGTAATTTTGGTTTATAGAGTACTGAAAATATTCAATCGCTTTTTCCCAGTTGGGAGTCCAACTTTTTGTAAATGTGGGGATCTAATGTCACTTAGTGCAAATTTCAAACCTATATTAAATGCCATAAAATAAAATCTACAGGTTTGTTCGGGGCTTCACGTGTGAAATAAAGGCAAGTATTGGCATGCATGAACTAACAATTATATCAGAAAATTGATGAAACTAATAGTCCCACATTGGGAAATATAAAACTAAGATACTGGATATAACCTTAAGATGTTCCCCATCACATTGCCAATTGGTTTTGTGATAACTTGGGGTTCTCCAACATGGTATCAGAGCCTAGGATTTGAACTAATTCAACTAATACGTATGTGCTTAACCACCATACGTGCGCCACTCCATCCAAAATACTATGATCACGTAGGTGGCTCAAATACTCCACACGTGAAGGGGGAGTGATGAAACTAATAGTCCCACATTGGGAAATACTCAACTAAGATTCTGGATATATGCTAAGATGTTATAGTTCACATCAACCAATTGGTTTTGTGAACAAACTATATAGCTCTGTAAACTATAAAATGTCAACACGAATACAGCTTACAAAAGTCTACATCTTAGCTGATGAAATATTCTTCTACTTCATATTTCATGTTCCAATCAGTCATTGGTCTAATTCTTGTATTCATTATTTATGTTTTGTTCAACTGCTTTGGGCTAATTATTGCTACAAAGTACAAATTAGCAGCACTCCCTTATCACAAAAATGATATGATCAATCTCCCGAAAAGCCACAAGTACAAATAAAAGATTCTCTGAAGAAAAAAACAATTGCTAAGCGTATGAATTGTGATTATTAAGTACTAACTTTGGAATTTTGACGTTACTGCTTCATTAATTACACAAACCAAATTATATTAATTATATATATTAAATGATGCATGTTAGTAGGTGGCATACACTGATACACAAACGCAAGCGCAAGCATGAAGATTTGCAATTTATTTATTAAATAATAGTAAAACAGAAGAATTTCCTGCTATCTCCTTAATTCTCTCAATTCTCCTTAATTCTCTCGGTTCTCTTAATCCTCCTTAATTCTCTCAATTTTCTCACTTATCTTTCCAATTATAAAGAAACTTCTCTCAGTTCTCCTTAAATTTCTAAAGATACTTTTATTGAATCAAAATATGTCCAGAAATCAGCCGTCTTATTTTTCTCCTTTTCCCCTATTCCCACGCATCTCGGCTTCATTCCTTCTCAAACCCTCTGTTATTCATCTTCTCTGCTCTCTGTTCAAACCTTGCCTCTTACCCTAAACCAAGTCATGGATCGTGATAATTAATCCTTAGATCTCTTCTTTCTTTTCCCAACTCGCACCCATCCGACCCTGACCTTCACCTCTCCCTCACCACTAAATTGTTCAAGCTGAATCGACCAGCCAAGAAGAAACTTGTTTGGCTTTCACTGCACACACCCATCTTTGGGGCTAAAATGCCACGTTGACTTCCAGTTTAGGGTAAATTCGAATCCTTGAGTTTCATTTGTTTCTTCTAATTGTTTTAATTTAAATGATTTCAAAGCTTACATGCGCTAATCATTCATCCGCCTTCACTGTCAATTTTACAATTTAAGTCATTAGTCGGTGCTTTCTTCTCTGGATTCAATCGAGTTTCAGGTAATTCACTGCACACAACCGTGCTTCCTTTTTTCCCCCAATAAGCTAGAGAATATTAAATTGAGCAATTTGTTTGTTTTCCTTAAATTTCATTAGGGTACCTACGGAGAAGAACACCGCGGCGATGGCGGTTCTACATCATAACGGTTATCAGTCACAATGGCGATCTTCGGAGGATTGAAATGTGATTTTTAATTTTTGGTTCCTTGAATTAGTTTCCTTTAAAACCCTAATTCTTTCTATTTAATGTTGCAATATTATAGTGGCTTAGACTGCTATGGAGCAGATAGCTGACGGTGTGGACAAAGAGAAACAAAATAAAATAAGGTACTATGTTCATCGATCTTCGTACGATTGAAAATTGATTTTTAAATTTCTGATTTACTGGATATTTTTACTTTAAAGCCCTAATTCTCTCTATTCTGTTTTCGCCGATTTTGCACTGATTTATATTGCTGCGGACCAGATGGTTGATGGTTTGGGAAGTGACAAACAAAATGAACTAAGGTACTATGTTTCTTTATACAGATTTTTCTTATCTTCATTTCCATTTCTCTTGATCATCAGTTCTCAAATAATTCTTTCAGTTTTGCAATATTTTACAACTGACGCAAATTAATTATTTTGGTTTCTCCTTCTTGATTCGATTTTGCATAAAGATATTTTTTATGTATAATTATCCTCATTCACATATTTACCCATAATCCAATTGTAAAAGATTTAAATGTATACAAGCATATTGTTATTTATATGATTACTGCCATGTATTAATTTGTCTATTTTAAATGCATACAAGTATATTGTAATTGGTAATATGCACATTTCTAATGTTTTTATTGGCCTATTTACCTCTGTTAACTCATTACGGCTATTTTATAGAAAGCTGGAAATATGATTTTTCATGTGACATCAATGAATCCAACCTTATTTTACATTATATCATGAAGTTGCTTCTATTGTCTATTAATAATAAATACACATTTGGTTATTTTCCATACCAGATCATGACTATATGTCCACTTTAATACTTTTTAACATTATGTGGAGTATGCATACCTTAATAGAGTATTTCAACTAAAATAATTACATTAAATTCAAATAAATATAAGTTATACATTATATGCTTCTATTGATTATCTTGATGATGTGGCTGCATGTATTACACTGCAATATTATATGCTTTACAAAAAACTAATGTTTGCTTATATTTTTGATTTCATTAATTTTCTTTCTATATGAAAATTGCATTTGTATATGGGAATTTGTGTGAATGTGTTTGAATGAATCACATTTGCGTTTAATGTGATCTAAAATTATTTGCATTGATGCATTCTTACCAGTGAATAGTGTTGATGCATAAGTAAAAATGGCTGAATCAGGATGATGCATCTGCAATAATGATTTCGTTTGTCTTATGTTTTTTTTACTCAATAAATTATATGTTCAACCAACTAATGTACTCTTCTACTGATTTGCTATTACCGATATAATTCAGGAAGGACTATTGGCTCTTTATTTGTTATCGTCCAATTTTCTAAGGTTGGTTTCTTGAATTCCTTCCAATATATTTTATTTTTCACCAGTTTTGATAAGTTTGTAAATTTCATTTCGACGTTGCATAAATATTTGTTTTGAAATGTGTTTGAAATACACAAATGCAAAATAGTTGACCGGAGCCTGCAACTTTTTGTTTACTTCTCACTAGATTTTTATACTTGGCAATTAATGGATAGCAATACTAAATGCAATTTCGAATGAAACTTCAAAAACTCTCAGTGCCTCTTCATGCTTCACCAGTTTTGCACAACTTCTGTTACTGATTTATGTATGTCAAGCAATATCCATAATTTTCAACTTCAAATACCAAAAATCTAAATTTTGAATGATTCTCATTCGATATTTCATGAAAGCTCTTGAAATATTAATTTGATGTGTCTATATTTATGTGTACATAGGCATGCATCTATCTATCAACATGTGTACTCTATTGTGATGAAAAAGCTAATGTTACTGTATTTTTGTAGGTGTCTTATAGCAAGTGCAATTTACATTCTACCAAAGAAGACGAGAAGCGTTCGAAAGCAAAAAAGATCAAACTAAAGATAAAGAAACTTAGAATGCCAAGGAAACTCAAGATGATGATGATAATGGTGGACTAGAAAGTGAAGGGATGCATGGTAGTCAGGTAGTCACTTTTAAGTGCATGTCTAAATGTGTTGCATTTATTATAGCATATTATAGTTGATTTTTCTCAGAACTTTTATCCATGATTGAGTGTGTCATTTAAACTTAGGATGAATCATTAGTCATATAAAACTAATAATAGTAAAAATGCATGGATATGGATAATTTTCCGATTAGAAATGTAGTTTTACTTGGTTTACTCTGTCCAAATGGAGTTCACTAAACCTAATTGTTTCCCTGTTTAATTTTAATCATCAACCGTAAATCATGTTGTCTTTATTATTGTACCATTTAATAGGTTAATTTTAGTTCAATGGACAATGTGGGCAATTACTGCATTTTATATACGGCTCATGATTTCTAGCTGACCGGGCAATAAAATAACAGTTTAATGCCAAAAAAAATAAGCTTGATGCTATTTTGGTATAATTTGCTCATAACTTGATAAGGTTGGTCATACAGTGCTAATGAAAATGTCATTCATGTTCCCCTAATTCATACACGGAATGATAACTAGCATTCTAAATAACAAATTCTTTTTCTTTTTTACTTTTTGGATGGTACATATGATCTTAACTTCTAAATTAAAAGCTTTTATGTTTTTTTTGTTGTCGTTTAAAGTCAGTAATTGCAAAAAAATATCTATCTTTTTTGTTTGATTGAGCTTTTTGCCATAAATATTTGTTATGTTACTTTTAGGTTTAGTTAAATGTGTATGATTTCCTAAATACTTTATTTCTCTTGCAAAACCAATCAAACAACTATAGAAAACCTTACCAATTACCGTTAATACAGTCTTCCAGAATCCTATTGACCTTAAATCTATGCAAGCTGTATAGATGTATTTTACTTTCCTTTAAAAAGAATAGTTGAACTCCCTTTGTTTTATGTTATAACCAAAATTGAAGAACATAAACGGGTCATCAGGAAATGACCATTTCAAGAATGCTGATTAGACAGCAAACAAAATAAAATATTAACATTACAAAAATGTGCTAGCATTAAAGGACAAGCTATAACTGAACATGAAACATATATGATCTTCAGTCAGTACATGTATGTGTATACAGTAATTTCAGTGAAGTTTCAAATCAAAACATGGATGTACCTTTAAATAATAATTTATTTATAATATTTATGTAAATTTTAATCATATTTATCTTTAATAATTATTTTATTACTTTAGTGCCACCTTGCAGACTTTCATTAATACCTTCAAATTCAGTTACATATGATGAAAAACTAATTATTTTAAAAAAGAAAAATAAAGATAATAAAATATGAAATGAATAAAATTGAAATCAAGTATACTAATAAATTGGAAAGTGTTGTAATATATATGAGTGATTATGCTTTTGTCATATTCTGCTTAGTCCCACATTGTGGGATAAGTTTTACTCCAAGCTTCCAAGCCTTTATATAAGGAGCTCATGTATTGTAAATAGTGTACTAATTGATGAATGAATAAAAAGTATCATCTTTCTCCTCTTCTAATGGCTTTCTTATTGTATATTATTTATAACATGTTATTAGCACGAAGCTCTATTAGAGTTATTGTTTGAAATATTCTAGATCTATATCTATTGATCTATCATGTGAGTAATTTTTATTTGAAGATATCAATTCATGAATTTATATATCTTTTATACAACTATTTTCTGTTTGAGAATATTAGATCAATGGATCTATGAATTTGTCATATCTTCAGTTCTTTTAGATCCGACTCAAACTTCTAGATATCTTTTCCTATATATTTTTTGTAGATCTAGATTATATTCTAATGGATCTAACTTTTTAGATCTTTTTTTTTTGTTGATCCTAAATATGTGTAGATGTATTCCTTCATTTCTTTGTGGATCTAATTTTGAATTTTCCAAATCCAATTTGATGGAGATTCGATTGTATATGTATTATTTACGTTATTGATGATGTAGAGGAAGATCTAGTTTTATCCTTTCTGATCTACTATTACTTTTCGTATGTGATTCTTTTGGATAGACTGAAGATAAAATATTTATGATTTTTTTTATGTACACCCACAGAATTATGGGTATAAAATATGAGATGTAGCATTTAAACTCAATAGCAATATTGATTTATCACTAGAAGTGAAATTGAAAACTCATGATGTAAACAAAATATGCAAATGAGGAACCTGAAGTTCATATGCAAATGAGGAACCTGAAGTTCATATGCAAATGAGGAACCTAAAGTTCATATGCAAATGAAGAACCTGAAGTTCATATGTAAATGAAGAACCTGAAGTTCATAATGCAAATGAGAAAGATGAAACAAAAGCCCGAAGCTTTCTTAAATGTTGTGACATAAAACGATTGTACTTCTAGAAGAAGTTAAAAGAGACACACATTATAATATGTGACAAAAACATTGGATTTAATAGAAAATCTCTAAACAAGTTTCATCTAACTGACATCTTTCATGTACAGTTTATATTAACTGAATATCCTGAAAATATAGTATGCATGTTAATCTCTTGAAAGAGATGTTTTAGAGATTTAATTTTATATAGCAAATCCAACATCATAGAAGAGATGTTAGAGATTTTTTTGTTGTATTGCAATTACATAAATAAAAGATATGTTCCCTTAAGGAATATCATACACTCCATAAGTAGTGTTTTTTTTTCTCTTGAATCTTATTTTTTATTTAATGCACCTAATTTTTTAATGCACTTAAGTTTTGAATGTATTTTTGTATATTGATATGACATTTCAATAGTTTGTATATATTTATCTCTGGAGGAGATAAGTTCATCCCAGAAGAGGTGATAACAAAATATCTTTAGAGGATATTTGTATAGTTGAAAATGGTAAAATATCCCCAGAAGAGATTTCTACAATTAAAGACGATAAAATATTTGTATAAAAAGTTCATAAATTTTTCCTTAAAAAAAGGAAAATATGTATTAAAACTCCATAAATGGTGTTTATGGAATATCCCAGAATCGATATTATATTCTTATATGTCTATAAAAGAATTTTCATTGAAATATTTTCAAATATCAAAGATGATGATACAAATTTAATGACTAAAGATAATATGCATGTCGAAGATCATATTAAGTTAAGATCTAAATATTGATCTTAATTTTGCACACCGGAAGTGAATGCAAAAATAATTTTTGTTATAAAAATGGAAAACTTAGAACCTGCAGTTTCTATGATGGTAAGAAGTAATTTTGATATAAAAAGAAAGATCTATATATGGATAGTATAATTTGAAACATGTAATTTTTATGTTGTGAATTTTATGTATAGATCTGCAAGTTTTTCGAATCATTCATATTAAAGAATGTAAAATCTCGGTCCTATAATTATGCATTTCTACTCAATTCTTAGAAGATATTATGCATATATACGATATTTTAGAAAATTTGATTATTGAGAAATGCAGTACAACTATAGGTTGTTTATTTCAGTTTTGTCGTTGACCAATTCTGTAGCTTGATCAAAATTTTATTCTGTTGATTTAAGTAAAATTTATTTATTTGATTCATTTATTTAGACCATACAATGGTTATTTCCGTTATTTTTATAATAAATGCATTATATGCATCGTTATGGTAATATATATTGTATTACCATATTATTATAAATGTATTAAAAGCATTGACTATTGTAAGTTAAATGATGTATGTTTGTGTTTGGAATAAGTATAGACATATGTATTATTAGTCAATGTATTTGGCAACTAATATCTAATGTAATGGAAAAAGTTGTATAACTTAGGTCTGAGACCTGAAGTCTTGGATTATGAAAAAAGAATTTTTTGATGAAGTTTACAATCTGAAATCTTGACAATTAGCAAGAATGTAAAAGCCTCTAAATTAAAAGTATGTTAAAAGATTGAGAACCAGAAGTTCATCATAAATTTATAAAATTGATATGTATATGTATATATATATATATATATATATATATATATATATATATATATGCATAGGAACTCGAAGTTCCTTAATCAATGAATTTGAAATAATTCATAATTTAAAAGCCTGAAGCTTTATTCAAACCGTATGAAATAATAACACTACACTTCTTAAAAAAATTAAATCATATGCGACAATAATAATGCATCCAAAGATTGCACAATCTTCAAAATGAGTTGTATCTTGCTTATATATTTATATTTACATATTGTATTGAAGAATAAATTTTAACAACTCGAAGTTGTTATATATTTTATTTGAACCAGATGTTCAACACAGTGGAACCAGAAGTTCAATACAGTGGAACCAGAAGTTCAATACAATGGAACTAGAAGTTCAATACAGTTGAACCAGAAGTTCAATACAGTTTAACAAACTTGAAATTGTTTATATATTATTTGAACTAGAAGTTCAATATGGATTAACAACTCAAAGTTGTTCATATATTTCATTTGAACCATAAGTTCAATATAGTTCCAAATCAGATATTTTGGATATTATGAAATGATCTTTAAGATTCACGTTGACATTGCTTGTTAAGCAAAAATTAATGAATGGAACATTATAAACAATTTGTTCTAAAATCAATAACTTGAATGAGAAAGAATATGCAAATCAATTACATATGTAATACGTGGATGCACGTATATACACATATATGCGATATTTAATTAACAACCTGAAGTTGTTATGAACCCATATTATGATTTATGCAGTCGATTGGCATCAATATTGAATGACCTGAAGTCATGTGCATATTCAAATTATAGAAAATTCCTCCAAGTCATTAGATCATTGAACGGGAATAAGCAATACAATACGAATGCATCTTATCAACTAATAAGTGCATTATCCTCCTAAAATTGAAATACATCCAATGTATTTGCTAGCTATGATGCTATAATGGATCAAAAATGAATCCAAAGTAGGTTTATTATTTAAAGTGATAATGTTTGTCAACACTGAGAGGGAGGATAAAGGAATCACCGATGTTAAATATTTGTTAACATATAGAATTATGCAAAGTATTAAGTAACTTGCATAAATTATCAATTATGTCCCTAATAGACTTTCTCCAATATACATTTGAATCCCCGAAGGATCAAAAGGTGTAAATCACAACTGAAAATGTGGTATAAAAGTCAGTTCAAAATATCTTTGGAGTAAGTCATAAAGATGCAAAATAAAGGAGGTGAGTGTTCCGGAAGAAACATTTAAGGGTATTTTGAAAGAAACCCATGACATGATTGTAAAAATAACCCTAGAAGTGGTTTAGGTACCTAAAGCATGATAAGTTTTGAGATTTCAATAAATTATGTGTAGAACTGACAAGAAATAATCATCGATGATAAATTAATAAATAATAAAGCGCTTATATTTATAAATGGATTAAAAATCCCATATTAGAGAGAAACATGATTAACCATCATGAAATTCTCCTAAATAAGATATATGGACCTGTAGTCCATAAGATATGAACCTGTAGTTCATAAAATAAAAATATATATAATGACTGAAGCACCATAGAGTGTCAACAACATGTTAAGTGCCATGAGCATTGTATTTTCAGAGATAATTGAATTGATTAAAGGGGTGAAAGTGTTTAAAACACTTATAATACCCTGGAGGTATAAACAATTCCAGAAGAATTTAAATAATTTTGGTAGTGATAAAGAGCAAGAAATGTAGATTACAACATTCTTCTAAGTACTGTTGTAATGAAAACCTTGATATACTTCAAGGTGAGTAGATTACTTCCTACTTAGTGTTGTTGTGATAAAAATCTTGATATAATTCATTCTTCTAAGTATTGTTGTAATGAAATCTTGATATACTTCAAGGTGAGTATATTACTTCTTGCTTAGTAATGAAAGTTGTCTTATTCATCAAATATGTATTGCAATATGCAAGTCCGATTGAAACAGAAAATTATATGCACCTGAACTGTATTCATAAATGAATATTCGTATCATACAAATCACAAGAGGAAGGTGTTTTAAATAAGAAAACATGCCTGAAGCATGGAAATGCACATGAAGTTTTTTTTTTAAAAAAAAACTTCATTAAGAAGTATTTGTAAGCAATTTGAGTTATTGAAAGAAGAATACTAATTCAGGGAGCATCCATAAGTATGATATAATGCACTCTTTTTCCTTAACTAAGTTTTTCTCCGCTGGGTTTTCTTAGTAAGGTTTTAATGAAGCATGGGTCATGATCCAGAAGTATCAACCCAAAAGTAACATACAAAAATGAGTTATAATGTACTCTTTTTCCTTATTTAAGATTTTTCCCACTGGGTTTTTCTTATTAAGGTTTTAACGAGGCATTACATTGATCCAGAAGTATCATACTACTTTTGACGTAGTAAATATGACATTTTATATTGTACTCTTTTTCCTTCACTAAGATTTTCCCATCGGGTTTTTCTTAGTAAGGTTTTGACGAGGCAAATTTTGATCCAGAAGTATCAAACATTTTTTGATGAAGTAAACTATTATTTATGAAGAAGACAAGGCAGTTTGCATGACTCAGATTCAAGTGAATTATATCAAGACTGATAGGATGGAGCAAATTTCTTCTAAATTTCTCTTCACACATGAATGAAAGGATAACAAGAATGGAGAGAAACAAATTCAGTTCAAGAAAAGCGGGTAGATCTGTTCTCAAAGGTAATTTCCAAATTAAACTTCCAGAAGATGATGTACAAAATTGGCATGCATGCATCGACTACATCAATAGACTAATTGAATAATGAGTTATAAATAAGGGGGAGCATATAAAAATATGCTATAATGTACTCTTTTCCTTCACTAATATTTTTCCCACTGGGTTGTTGTTAGTAAGGTTTTTAATGAGGCATTATCTTGATCCTAAAGTATCAACCCTTACTATAATATTGTAAAACATGTTACCTAAAGATGAAATGAATTTGCACTCTTTTCCTTGTTTATGATTTTTCCCATAGGGTTTTTCATGAAAAGATTTTTGATGAGGCATTGTTTTGATCCTGAAGAATCAAACTCTTTTAAGGAATATCATTTTAATATGATATTCATAATGTTAGATGTTGTACTCTTTTCTCGTTCAAGGTTTTTCCCATTGGGTTTTCCTGATAGAGTTTTGAAGGCAACAAACAATAGTTGTATTGACTGAACGAAAATTATAAGGGTAAGCAATCATCATATATGTTTTAAAAGTGACAACTTCAAGTTAGCAGAGCATTCAAGATTTTGAAGACGCATATTCAAGAGGGAGTGTTGTAATATATATGAGTGAATATGCTTTTGTCATATTCTGTTTAGTCCCACATTGTGGGATAAGTTTTACTCCATGCTTCCAAGCCTTTATATAAGGAGCTCATGTATTGTAAATAGTGTACTAATTGATGAATGAATAAAAAGCATCATCTTTCTCCTCTTCTAATGGCTTTTTTAATGTATATTATTTATAACAGAAAGAAATTTTTGGTATTAAATGGGAGGGAGGAAATAATCAATTCAACCATTATAATGTACTATATTTGGGAATTTTCCATGGGAAATTATACCGAAAAAAGAATTTTGTTTAAAAGAACATGAAATAAGAATAGATAACAATTTTCTTTCAAATTCAATAAACACATGTTTAGTCAAACATTCATCCATATGATTACATTTACGTGGTTAGGCAACTTTGTTAGATGTGCCCTTCAATCATTTTGCTTTGGTTTGGTTGATGGTCAGTATAAATAACTTATACAACCGTGGTTAGTAAATCTATTCACTTTTTCATTGCAAGATCACATATTATGTATAACGAAACATTGAAAAGATTATCAATAACAATTAAAAACTTTGCCTTGCCCCAAAAAATTAAAATCTTGATGTAGGGTTTTTACAAGTAGGAAAAATTGATGAAGTATTGGATTCATATTTATTGTTATATTTACTACAAACTCTTCGTTCTTTAGTGCATGCAATGTATGGAATATCAATCGTGCACACACATTAATATACCTAGATGAATTACAACATGATAGAACCTATAATCTTATTGATAGTGCATTGTCCAAGGTGCATGCAATATAGTTGAGGTATACGTATATAGTGATGGTTCAAACGGTTTTCACTTTATAACATCTCTAAACTTCTGTTTGATGTGATCTATTTTGATCTTAGAAAAAGGAAGGTAGAGTTCTTTCTACATAAATTGTGATGAAAGGATTCGTTTTACATGTATAATCACTTATTTATTTATGAAGTATTTGATATTTTTGGATTATTTAAGAACTAAATCAAGTTAAAACACAACAAGATTAATCAATTTTGTATGTTTAATATTACAAGTGTCCAGTTTAGCTTTTAAAGATCTTTTATAATGGTTGCTTGGCATTTTTATATTTCTGTTAATGATATTGAGTACTTCAGTGAATATTGTGATTTCCTTATAGGGGAATGTCTACTCTAACAATATCTCACGTGATGAACTTAATGAAATAAATTAATGTGGTGGTATATGTCGAATGCAATCTTAAGACACAATAGATGCACATTAATACATGAATATCTACTATTAACAATGGATACTGCTTAATTTATACTTTTTTGTGTGTCTGTCCATTCAAAAAAACACTTACAATTTGAATAACGGCTCTTTTCTATTTTTAAGCAAATAAATGGGTAGTGAATGAGATCATGAGGATTTGATGAAGAGAAACTAGCCAACATGAATTTAGAAAAACGAAGATAGATGAAGGTAATTAATTTTAAAATTTTGCCTTTTCATTCTTAAACTAGCTGACATATAAATTATGCAGTCTATATATCCTATTCCTTGCAAAATTTCTTTCTTGATCAGCATTTGATTATATGATGTTGTGCTTAGCTTATAGTAAATGATGAAGCGTTAAATCTCTCTTTGAAATCTAACTTCAGCACTATCAATGGTTTATTATTTAGCAGGCAGTAGGCACTGCATTTAATCTGGATGAAATAGTTTGGAATTTGAAAACAAGTAGAACATTTTGACGTGTGGTAAGCTTAAAATGGACAAGAATTTTATACATAAATGCATTTGCACACGGACTTTGCTAGTATGCCCGGCTGTAAAAGCGGGTAAAATGACATAGTAGTTGAAATCATGGAATTCAGGGGGTATTATGGGTATTTCGACTTAGCTTGTGGTGGGTCCTTCTATATTTTTTGTTTCTAAGCCGCAAAATTTGACCAAATTTGACAAAAAGGCAATTGGGTATTGCAGCATTATTGTTTGCACACACGCATGTGTTCGCACAAACACACGCACACATTCCAATTATACCGTACTTCATTCATTGCAAAATGTATGTAAATCAAGTGTTGATATTATTATCTTAAATTGTTTATTTGCTTAGAGGGTTTTCATTTCCAGATATAAGCATAAAATAAATTAATGCTACATATTTTACCTTTCAGTACTGTACATAATTCTCAATTATTTCACTATTAAAACATTTTCTTTATATGATATTCTATTCTTTAATACATTATTGTGCATCCTAAAGATTAATGTTAATCAAGACAATTGTTAAAATAATGAAAAATGCATTGAAGAAAATTAGCACAAGATGTTATTGACTTGGTCTCACATCTGAGGTCATAAATGTGCCCTATAGCTCTCTTTTTAGTACAGTTAGATAATTCCTGTGTAATTTTGTACTTGAACGTGAAAAAGAGCAAATTGTAAATTTGTACTTGAACGTGAAAGAGAGCAAATTGTTTGTCAGCAACCATTTCTAATTTTGTTTCCTTTTTATCAAATATCTTTCCAACTTCATTTTTTTCATTATACCTATGTGTTAGACGCTCCTCTTCTTTTTTTCTCAGGAATCCAAGTCAATAGCTAGAGTAAGCATGATTGTACAATTCATAATACCACTCATTCGTAATCCAAGTTGTCAGGAAGTTGAAGCTGTTATTCAAACTGCGGCATTTGCTTTGTTTTAAGATACATATGCATCATGTGATTTGTGGATTTTGTTTCACTACAGGAGGCTTTGTTATTCAGCAGAGGATATCCTAGAGTTTCCAACAGAGAATGGTGAAGAAATAAATGGATTATCTACCAAATGTGTGGAAATAACATGCCATAATCTAGATGGAGAACAGCACATGATATATACACCATCTGATCTTGTAGCTGCTACGTCAAAAAATTTCCACTTGAGAATTGTTGTTGAGATGAACTACTGGAGGATGCAGTCGTTATTGGTTCTATTGATTAAGAAAATGAACTAACGCCTTAGTGGAAGGGGATGCTCCTTTTCTGGAACCAGTGTCAACTGAAATATTAAAATAATGATTGCTTAAGTTGACCTTTGGTTAGAAGATTTTGTTTGTGTAAAAGCATGTATGGCATTTCATGTTCATAGTTTTAAAAAAGAAACTTATGTAAATTGTCCAGACATGAATACTGTAGTTGATTATTTTAGGATAAGCAATGCAGAGTTTCTTAATTTTAAATACACGAAAGGAAGTGCTAATGTTTATTTTTGTTGCGGTTGTTTTATTCAGTACATCGGTTTATATATTTCACATCAACAGTTCAAAATAAATGAAAGTAGGATATGTAATAATCATGGAGCGATGTATATATACCTGCTCAGAACGCAAACTAAATGTGCTTAGGAGAGAACCAAAGGGAATCGTGTTACTGTGGATCTACAGGCTGTCACGATGTGTTGAACATAATTGCAAGGGGATATGAAAAAAAAAAAAAAAAAAAAAAAACCAGTGTATCATACAGAGAATAACACACGGAGTATGTACCTATAAGTATACTTTAGAGTTTGAATATTCCATTCCATAGTATTATGCTTGAGGTCTTTATATGTATGCAAATTTTGGTTGCAGCTTATGCTATCTAAAAGTATCATTTCAAAACATAAGTAAATATTTAGCTTAATAATGTTAGTCGAAGTTACAATGGACTAAACAATGAACAATGAATTGCTTCGTTGGTTAGGTTTGTGACTTGCAAATGGTTGGTTGTATATTCGAGTCTAGGTGAAGCAACCTTTCTTGTTTACCTCCTTTTCTTTGCAGTAGTTTTCCTGCCCCATGACCCATCCTTCCAGTTTTTTCCCCGTCGCGTGAATATATACATTCTTCGCATTAATATATAGCTTATGTAGATTTATCCGTACCACTTCTGCGAACCTATGCAGGTTCATTTCTTTTTTGCAATGCAAGATTTAATAATCATTTTTTTTTCCCCTTCCTTAGCATCAATTTTTGTCCTACCCTTACACTTTTTTTTCCCTTCCTTTTCCGTGATTATATACTTCCCACTGCACAAATATACAGCTCACGTAGAATCATTTGTATCCCCTTTGCTTGGGCAACAAAAATACTACATGCAAACCTGTGCTAGTTCAGTTTTTAACAATGCAAGATTTAGTAATCTAATTTTTCCTTCTCGCCTGCCTACGGCAACCCAAACAATGGAGCCGGCCCTGAGTGTATGCCACACCATAACGTCTTATTAAATCAAAAGATTTAGAGCACGAGTTCCATATATTATATTGGTAAACATACCTCGTGGCGTTATGGATGTATACAGCACTATTGGTGCACCATAGCGTGTTGCATTAATAAAAAAGATCATTTTGATATTGTGTTTTAGTTTGACTTAATCTACACCTAATTAATGCAACTACACTCGCCAAACGTTGACATAGTTTAATCATCTCTCTTAGTGAATATCATTTGGCACCTAAGACAAGCACCACATTGTGGATCCATGCACAACATAATACATGTCATGCAAGTTCTATAGAAACTCGCATGACACATCACTTACAAGTGTTGGGGAAATTGCGCCATTGCGGAAGAACAATAAGCAGGATCTAGATTTGCCAATTGTACATCAAACTAATCTGATAGCAATTATTCTATTACTACAAAGAAATAGTAAATAACTATAAAGAAGAAAAGAGACAATATTTATACTGGTTCCACTATCATCGAGATAGTGTACGTCCAGTTCAAAAGAGAGAGATTTTATTTTACATAATAGAGAGAATTACAAGAGATTACACAAAAAGAGTTTACTTATAACCTCAAATAGGCATAACAAGAAGAGATACCATTGGGGATCACTGGCTTCATGCCAGGATGGGTTACTAAGAAGTCTACCCCTCAATATATAGCCAGTGAAATGTATGTGAGTCATCAATCAAATCACCATCATATGGTAATAAATTATGGAGGCAAATTACAATGGCAACAAATGACTCAATAACAAATATGGAAAAAAATAATTCATGCATCCATCTCATGCAAATGCAATCAATGCATTTATGCATTCCATATTGAATATATTTACTTTCCCATTTTGCATATTTGTTCCATCTAAATGTGATTTTGTATCACCCAAATTTAACATCTCCACCTTGATGCAAAATCACATATCTGCAACACCCCATCTCGAATTAAATTCTCTTCACATCAAAAAACTCTTCAAAAGAACTCCACCTTCAATCAAAATCTCATAATGAGGTACACCAAAAATGAATATTTACCAAATGGGTTCCAGCAAAGCCACCCCCCATCACACAATTGTTAACGAGCTCAGACTACGTCCCAGCCCGTCAACAAAATGTTGCAAATATCCAAAATAAAAAAGAAGGCAGACACCAAAGTAATCTCAACACCGCCAAGGCAAAAAATAATTCTCTCAATCACCAATTCAAAAAAAACAGAGCCAAAATCCAAATCTCTGCATGCAACAAAATTCTCTCTCCTTCCACATATCTGCATGTAGCACCTCTTTTAAGACGGCATCACAAAATCGACGATGGCACAAATTCGCCAAAATCAGCTCTATGAACTGAACTCTCCAAGACGGCATCATAAGTTGATAAGCCTCAACGGCGTCAAATCCGTCACCAAAATCAGCTACATCAGATATAATTTCCAAATCCAATGGTCTCTTCAACACACTAAACTCTTTATCACGTCAAAGTTCCCAGATTGGAACGCTCTTCACTCTCAACATAATCTCCTCCACCAAAGTCTTCCTTTCCTCCCAAAATTGTAATAGAATAAGCACCACTGAATCTACAACCTTTGTAGAAATTATTGATGCACAATTTAAAACAAATCGCCTTGCTCCGATACCACTTGTTGGGGAAATTGCGCCATTGCGGAAGAACAATAAGCAGGATCTAGATTTGCCAATTGTACATCAAACTAATCTGATAGCAATTATTCTATTACTACAAAGAAATAGTAAATAACTATAAAGAAGAAAAGAGACAATATTTATACTGGTTCCACTATCATCGAGATAGTGTACGTCCAGTTCAAAAGAGAGAGATTTTATTTTACATAATAGAGAGAATTACAAGAGATTACACAAAAAGAGTTTACTTATAACCTCAAATAGGCATAACAAGAAGAGATACCATTGGGGATCACTGGCTCCATGCCAGGATGGGTTACTAAGAAGTCTACCCCTCAATATATAGCCAGTGAAATGTATGTGAGTCATCAATCAAATCACTATCATATGGTAATAAATTATGGAGGCAAATTACAATGGCAACAAATGACTCAATAACAAATATGGAAAAAAATAATCCATGCATCCATCTCATGCAAATGCAATCAATGCATTTATGCATTCCATATTGAATATATTTACTTTCCCATTTTGCATATTTGTTCCATCTAAATGTGATTTTGTATCACCCAAATTTAACAACAAGGGGACCTTTTTTTTTTTCTTACTGGTTATAACAAAGCCCTGTACGGCACGTCTTTGATCGGGTGTAACATGTATATAATACTATCAGTGCACTATAACGTGTTGCATTACTGAAGGAAATCATTTTAATAACATATTTTAGACCTAATGTACACCAAAACAATGCAATTATATATAGCGATGGCACACACTCGCCAGACGCGGATAGAATTTGGGATCTTGTTTGTGTAGCACATGAACAACGCGATTAGCTGTTCAAGTACACTGTTGTGTGTTATCTAAAACTTTAATTATCTCTCTTTGTGAACATCATTTGGCATCTGGGGGCATTAAATACCACATGGTGGATCCATATGCTACATAATACATGCCACACACATACAATGGCAGTTTCCATACATTACATCATTGACATAGGCCCACACGCCATACAATACGTCTTTGATTGGATTTAATGTGTGAATAACTGCTTACTATTATTATTATAGATAGATTGACATATCTAATCCCCACATTTAGAGTTGTAATTTTGGTTTATAGAGCACTGAAGATATTCAATCATTTTTGGCAGCTAGGGCTCCAGTTTTCCTGTAAAACGAAATCATGTAAAGGAGCCTTTAATGTCACTAACTGCAAATTTCTAATTACCTGCGTTAACATGCAAGAAAAAACAAAAAAAAAATCTGCAAGTTTGTTGTTTGGAAGCTCCACGAATGAAATAAAGGCAAGTATTGGCACATGCATGATACTAACAATATTTGTAAAACAGCCTCTAATAATGTCACTTAGTGCAAATTTCAAACCTGTATTAAATAAATGCCATAAAATAAAACCTGCAAGTTTGTTCGGGGCTTCACGCATGAAATAAAGGCAAGTAGTGGCATGCATGATACCAACGATATCAGCATGCAAATAGTGGCTTAATTACAAGTCTACATCTTAGCAGATGATCAAATATTCTGTTACCTCACATTTCCAGTTCCAATCAATCGTTGATCTAATTACTGTGTTCATTAATTAATTATGTTTAGTTATAGAGTACTGTATTCATTAATCAATCGTTTTCACAAAAATGATATGATCAATCTGCCAAAAATTAGCCACAAGTACAAATGAAAGATCTCCGAAGAAAAAAACAATTGCTAAGCCAGCTAAGTTGATACTATATACTATGAATTGTGATTATCACTAAGTACTAACTTTGTGATTTTGACGTTACTGCTTCATTAATTACATAAACCCAATTAAATGATATTAATTATATATATTAAATGATGGATGTTAGTAGGTGGCACACACTGATACTGTGATACACAAACGCAAGCGCAAGCATGAAGAATTGTAATTTATACTTATAAAAGAATGAAAGAGATGCATATATCAACCAGTTTTGAATAATTGAATACAAATGAAATTTCAATGTACTGCCGGCTCAAAAAACTTTAACTGCTTTGACGTCGTAGCATTTGAAAAGAAAAACAATTTGGGATAATTAAGAGCTAATTGTTGTTTTGCATGCAAAGTCGCCCAAGGACTGGTGCAGCACTTCCCAACGGTGTATTTTTCAATTTAGTACGATACTTTGACTGGTGCGAGCACTGAACCGTCATGGTTCATGGATGAATGTATGTACGTTATATTCGCTTAAGAGAGTGTTTGTTTAATATAGCTGTCCAATTCAAGCAAGGATGAATGCATGCCACACCATATAACATCTTATTAAATCAAAAGATTTCGAGCACGAGTTCCATATATTATATTGGTATGCATACCCTCGTGTGGCGTCATGGATGTATACAGCACAACTGGTGCACATTAACGTGTTGCATTAATAAAAAAATATCATTTTGATATTGTATTTTAGTTTGACTTAATCTACACTTAATTAATGCTGCTACACTCGTCAAACGTTGACACAGTTGAATCATCTCTCTTAGCGAATAACATTTGGCAACTAAGACAAGCACCACACATTGTGGATCCATGCACGACATAATACATGTCCAGGGCCGGCCCTGGCCTAGTGCGAGTCGTGCGACCGCACAGGGCCCATTAGGTTAGGGGGCCCAAAAAAAATTGTATTATCTTTACTAGAGCTTTTTCTTGTTAGGATGCGTGTACTTGATAGTAATTTATCTATGCAAAAGTAGATATGATTGTATGCTTTGTTGACATCAATCAATATATTAAAATGGAGATGTGGCTTGTGTGGACCTCTAATTGACAGATTGAAAATGTGGATAAAAACTTTATGAATTTGCTGAAACACGCAATTTTCTCAATAGAGATGCACAGTAGAAAAAGCACATTTTCACTTAAGTTCAATTTAATAAAAAATAAAAAAAAATAAAGACCCAAAATTTTGGACTTTCACTAGGTCCATAAATACCCAGGGCCGGCCCTGTACATGTCATGCAGGTTCTATAGAAACTCATATGACACATCACTTACATGGGGCCTTTTTTCTTACTAGTTATAACAAACCCCCATACGACACCTCTTTGTTTGATCGGGTGTAACGTCTGAATAACTAACTTCATATTATTATTAATAATAGATTGACATGTTTAATCCTCACATTTAGAGTTGTAATTTTGGTTTGTAGAAGAAAGAGGATTGCTTAGATCACTCGCGCATAGGCGAGTAAGCTGATACTCGCTGTTAAATTGGGCAGGGAACAAATTTTTTATTTTTTTTATTGAATGGCGCGGATCCAACTATCTTTTGCTTGGCCACTAAATTACTGCAAAATCATCGAGTATCAGCTCACTCGCGTGATGAGTGAGTGATGTTAGAATTCCTGATAGAAGAAATTTTCTGTTACTTCATGTTTCAGGTTCCAATAAATCGTTGGTCTAATTACTTTACTGTGTCCATTAATTATTTTTAGTTCGACCGCTTTCAACTAATTATTGCTACATGCAGTACTCATTGTATTAAACTGAAAATAAATATCAATCAGGCAAAAAGTCACAAGTGCAAATATAAAAGGTAATTTTTATTCTAATCCACAATATTAGTAAGATAATCCACTCTATTTTATAAATTTTTTGACTTTTACTAAAATTTAGATTTTAATCAGTATATCCACAAAAAAAACGTACTTATTTACAATTCTTCTCTATGTTTCCCATCGTCTTCTTATTTCTGGAATCCTAGCATCTAAATCCAAGCTTAAGCGGAGTAATTCAACGTAATAACAGTAAGTTGTTGTTGTTTTTTTTTTTTGTTTTTTTTTTTTTTTTTAAAGTTGATTAATTGTATACAAAATTGTATTTTTTTTAATATCACCATTACCACATATAATTGTAGCTAACTATTTTATGAAATCTTGAAAAAATTGTACATTAGTAGAATATCATTTTATTTAAATATTGTAATAGGAGTATAGGCAGTTTGAATAACACTCACTATCTAGACCCCCTAAGTAGTTATACTCTCAAACAATTATAATATACAATTTTCTCTTTTATTGATTTGTTAGTATTGTTTAATTACTTACTATTTGTCTAATATGTAGTTCTTGAATTTGATTTTAGTTCTTATTTACTGTTGTTGCCCGGTGCAATTGGTGACGTATCTTCAAAATATTAAGCTATTTGAAAACATTTGATGCGAACTCCTCTATTGGAATCTTGATCTTAATTTTTATTTTTGTAATCATCTACTACCATATCATGTCTGATCATGTTCGGCGATAATTAGTGAACTAATTGTATCTAATTGATTGCTTCTTTCCTGAATTCACGTGCTATCAACTCTATTTTTAACGCATATTTATTTATTACAACTGTATCAAACGGAAGGGACAATTCAGCACAAATGATTATGAGGTAACGCAGAATTGTGAAAGAAAAAGCAAAAAATCGATTATTAGCTATATAATAGGGTGAAATCTTTAAGTTAATCCACTCGTGGATTAACTTACAAAATAGTTGTGGATTAACTTATTAAAGTAAAATGGTGGATTAACTTGTTAAAACCGTGGATTAGAATAAAAATTACCAATATAAAATTATGTGAGGAAAAATAATTGCTAAGTTGACACATGATAATACAGTACTTTTTTATATAGTAAATATGAAAATGCCTGAAACCTTCATGTAAATTTATTCGGCAAGCACCACATTTGCAATTTACTAGCCCTTAATCACTCCATTCTCTTTTCCACAAGCTTTCTTTTCCATATACTTTAACGATACCAATTCTTCTGTCCCCATTACCCATGTCCCCTCGCATCCCCCCGTGTCCCTCCACTCAAATCTCCTCATTTCCGCTTTATTGCATTTAAGTCCCCCAACAATTGAGAGATTTAACTGTAAAAGGGGGAAATCAGGAGGCTGTGATTGGGTGGGACAGGAGGGACAGAGAAAATGGGGACAAAACGATTGATGCGTACTTTAACTGTTGAAAATTAAAGAGTATACAAGAGAGAGGTGTTGAAGAAAGAGAAATTGTGTATTAGGATATGTGGGCCACTTAATGCTTTAGAATATGATAAACATGTATCGTTTATATACTAAGATGTGATCCTATTATAGGTATAAGAAGAAAATAGAAATATGAAAACACGACTCATCTTAGCCGGTGGTGAAAGGTATTATCTCGTACGAATGTGTCCGTACATGCACCCGTGCTCGTAATTTTTGTGTAGGCGTATAGGTGTTTAAGACATATTAAAGACACTTATCACTTTCCAATGCACACCTCCTCCACGCTATAAACATTACAATGCACACTTATCACATTAAATTTTATATCTACAAAAAAATTTGACATATCTTTACCAAATGCTTTTGTATTTTATCGATAAACCAATTATTTAAAATACAAAAATATCATAAAATCAGATAATACGATAAAAGTTCGGTTAAAACGATAACAAAAAGTTTTATTTTACAAACCGAATTAAAACCGATTTAATTATAAAACCGAAACGAAATAAATCGGTTCGGTCGATTAATTCGGTTTTTACCGAATATTGCTCAGCCCATAAGGTAAGTCATAATTTTACTCCACTATAAAAAGGCATTCCCACCAACGAATCTAATATAGTTTTCCAAATCAAGATGTGTACTGATCATAAGAATGAAGGTATACCGTACCATAATGTCTCAAGAAATCGAAAGATTTTGAGCACGAGCTCCAAATATTATATTGGAATGCAAGCCCCTCGTTGCGGCATGGATGTATAAACTTTAGTTTGGCTGGATCTTAGAAAATATTATATTGGAATGCATACCCTCGTGGTTGCATGGTTGTATATACACTATTAGGGTGTGTTCGGGAGAGCAAACGGAGAGAGAAATGCTATGTTTCCTCTTTGACGCGTCCGACGCGTCAAAGCAAAAACGGGGCATAATGCTGCATTTTCTCACCAATGTTAGGAGCATTGAGCATATGCGGAAGCGCAATAAGAAGGATCTAGATTTGCCAATTGAACACCAATCTAATCTGATAGCAATTATTCTATTATATCAACAAAATAGTAAATAACTATAGCAAAGAAACGAAGAGACACAATATTTATACTGGTTCCACTATCCTCGAGATAGTGTACGTTCAGTCCAACAGAGAGAGATTTTATTCCACATGAGAGAATTACAAAAGATTACAAAATAAGAGTTTACATATCCAAACCTCAATCAGGTTTAACAAGAAGAGACACCATTGGGGATCACTGGCTCCAGGCCAGGATGAGTTTACACTAAAGTCTACCCCTCAATATATAGCCAGTGCAAATCTATATGAGTCATCAATTAAATTACCAACATATGGTAATAATATAATGGAGGCAAATTACCATAACAACAAATGTACAAACATAGGAAGTAAATCAATCCGTTTCTTTAGCATAGATGGAAGAAATTAATCCTTTCATTTATTTCTCTACCAGCTCATCAAATGCAATCAATGCATTCCCATTATAAAAATATTTACTTTCCATTCTTTGCAAATTTGTTCCAATCAATTTGTGATTTTGTATCACCAAATTTAACACTCCACCTTGATGCAAAATCACATATCTCCAGCACCCCACCTTGAGTCAAATTCTCTTCTCATCATAAAACTCTTCAACAGAACTCCACCTTCAATCAAAATCTCACAACGAGATACACCAAAAAATGAATATTTACCAAATGGGTTCAATCAAAGCCACCCCCCATCACACAATTGTTAACGAGCACAGACTACATCCCCGCCCGCCAACAAAATGTTGCAAATATCCAAAAAAAAGAAGAAGAAGGCAGATTCCAAAGTAATATCAACACCACCAAGACCAAAAAATTATTCTCTCAATTAAAACCAACCTCGATTTCAGGGCAACGAGATACACCCAGTCGATTTGAAAGGACTACGACCACACCTCAATTACAAACACAACCCACCGCCTGCAAAAGATGCATCTACCACCTGAGCTGCACCGTGCATCAACCAACGGTCTAAAAAGTGCTTGCAATACCACAAGATCTCCATTGTCTTTGTGGATTTCAAAACTCGACATCCGTCTTCCGTTTGACATGACCTCTTCATCTCCGGGATCCCTCGAGCATCATCAACATCTAGACCCTTGTCGATACCATGATCCTCCACCTTAGGACCATAAGCAGTGACCATATTAACCTCTCCACCTTGCTGTGGACTAGGTTCTTCAACCGTCACCCGCCTTCTTCTTCGTCTTCTTCCATCTTCCCTTATCCATATCAGAGGGCTTCTTCACAATAAACTCCATATCACGTCAAAGTTCCCAGATTGGAATGCTCTTCACTCTCGACATAATCTCCTCCACCAAAGTCTCCTTTTCTCCAAAATAGTAATAGCATAATCACCACTGAATCTACCAACTTTTGTAGAAATAATTGGTGCACAATTTAAAACAAATCGCCTCGCTCTGATACTAATCTGTTAGGAACATTGAGCATATGCGGAAGCGCAATAAGCAGGATCTAGATTTGCCAATTGAATACCAATCTAATCTGATAGCAATTATTCTATTACATCAACAAAATAGTAAATAACTATAGCAGAGAAATAAAGAGACACAATATTTATACTGGTTCCACTATCCTCGAGATAGTGTACGTCCAGTCCAACAGAGAGAGATTTTATTCCAAATGAGAGAATTACAAGAGATTACAAAATAAGAGTTTACATATCCAAACCTCAATCAGGTTTAACAAGAAGAGACACCATTGGGGATCACTGGCTCTAGGCCAGGATGGGTTTACACTAAAGTCTACCCCTCAATATATAGCCAGTGCAAATCTATGTGAGTCACTAATTAAATTACCAACATATGGTAATAATATAATGGAGGCAAATTACCATAACAACAAATGTGCAAACATAGGAAGTAAATCAATCTGTTTCTTTAGCATAGACGGAAGAAATTAATCCCTTCATTTATTTCTCTACCACCTCATCAAATGCAATCAATGCATTTCCATTATAAAAATATTTACTTTTCATTCTTTCCAAATTTGTTCCAATCAATTTGTGATTTTGTATCACCAAATTTAACATGTAACACCCCTAAGTCCCACATCGTGGAAGCCTGTGTGAAGTGGGTACTTATATGGTAGAGCCCGTCTCTTTCTAACGCCGATGCCTTTTGAGGAATAAAACCCCACACCTATACGGTGGCTAAGTTGGGGACAATATCTTGCGTGAACGGAGGTGCGGGTTGTTACAGTGGTATCAGAGCCAATACCCAGCCGGAATTGTGGCTCCTGTGTGGACCACAGTGCCTGGGTGAGGTATTTGTGAGCCAACGGGGACGTTGGGCACTGTAGGAGGGGAGAATGTAACACCCCTAAGTCCCACATCGTGGAAGCCTGTGTGAAGTGGGTACTTATATAGTAGAGCCCATTTCTTACTAACACCGAGGCCTTTTGAGGAACAAAACCCCACACCTATACGGTGGCTAAGTTGGGGACAATATCTTGCGTGAACGGAGGTGCGGGTTGTTACATGAGCTGTTAGCTCTGGACGTCCATATGTTTGGTTAATTAGGGGCAGTTAATCAAGTTTTAGTGTTTTATAGATTTTAAAAATTAATAACTTGTGCATATGAGATTCGTTTGAAATGCGGTTTCTTGCGTTGCGATCGTGTTGAAGTGCTTACGTAATGGAGTTGGTTTGAACTAAATTGGAGTAACTTATAATTTTTCTATTTTACTAAACACACCCTTAACATTCTACGCTTAAATGGTCCGCTTCACGCGCCAAATGCATTCTCCGCTAACTCCAATTCTCCGCTATAATACTCTGGTGAAATACTCCGCTCAAATTCTCCGTTTCCGCTTACGCCAAACACAACCTTAGACTATTAATTAGTGCACTATAACGTGTTGCATTAATGAAGGAAAGCATTCTAATATCATATTTTAGACCTAACGTACACCAAAATAATGCAGTTACATAGCGATCGCACACTCGCCAAACGCGGATACAATTTGGGATCCTGTTTGCGTAGCACATGAACAATGCGATTAGCTGTTCAAATACACTATGTATTATCTAAAATTTTAATCCTCTCTCTTTGCGGACATCATTTGGCATCTGGGACATTAAATACCACATGGTGGATCCATATACAACATAATACGGGCTTGAATCCCCTGGATCGAAATCCCATGGACCCAGTGGACCAAATGCATCTTGGCCATTGATTTCGGTGGGACCCACCGAAAATCAGGGGGCCAAATGCATTTGGTCCACTGGGTCCATGGGATTTCGGTCCAGGTGATCCACTACCACATAATACATGCCACACATGGCAGTGGATCGCCTGGACCGAAATCCCACGGATCCAGTGGACCCAGTGGCGTAGCCAGAACATAATTTTGGAGTAGGCACAAAGTGATTAGAGGTTCAGCAACAAAAAATGAACAATTTTAACTGATTTGTCTTAAATGAGAATCGCCTAGGTTAACCAGCAAACATTGAACAATTTTAGATACATCAGCAGTCTAAAACAATATATAATTTTATGCATTTGTCAATCAGTCCATTTCACTATACTGAATTGTATAAATTAATCAAATTAAACTATCTATCTTAATCCCTAAAATTTGCAATCACAAGAAATGAACAAAAAAACAAAATAAAATTACCCATTTTGTTTTCACAGAAAGTATATCGGTTGAAGTTGAGAAGGGAGAGAGTAGCTTGCTGATTGTTCTTCTTCTAATATATATTTTTTCGTTGTGAAGTTGAGACGGTTTTGGGTAATGCGGTTCATTCTTCTTTCCCTCTTTTCTTTTGTTTTTGCATATTGGATAATGGACTGTCTACTTTTACGGGTTTTTTTTTTGTTAATAAAAATACTGGGGTAGGCACGTGCTTACCCCATATGCAGTTGGGCTCCGTCCCTGAGTGGACCAAATGCATCTGGCCCCCTGATTTTCGGTGGGTCTCACTGAAATCAATGGCCAAGATGCATTTGGTCCACTGGATCCGTGGGATTTCGGTCCAGGGGATTCAAGCCTGCCACATATACAATGGCAGTTTCTATACATGACATCATTGACATAGGCCCATACGCCATACGATACGTCTCTGATTGGATTTAATGTGTGAATAACTGCTTATTATTATTATTGTAGATAGATTGACATATCTAATCCCCGCATTTAGAGTTGTAATTTTGTTTTATAAGAGTACAGTTGGTATTCAATCATTTTTGCCGGCTAGGGCTCCAGTTTCCTGTAAATAGCGCTCAACATCCAAGGGCAGCCTTGCATCTTGCAGATGGAAATCATGTAAAGGAGCCTTTAATGTCACTAACTGCAAATTTCTAACCTGCGTTGAAATGCAAAGGAAAAAAAACTGCAAGTTTGTTGTTTGGAAGCTCCACGAATGAAATAAAGGCAAGTATTGGCATGCATCATACTAACAATTATATCAGCAAGTACAGCTTACAAGTCTATATCTTAGCAGGGCAGGCCCTGGCCTAGTGCGAGCCGTGCGACCGCACAGGGCCCATTAGTTCAGGAGCCCAAAAAAAACTGTATTACCTTTACTAGAGCTGCTTTTTCTTGTCAGGATGCGTGTACTTGATACTAATTTATCTATGCAAAAGTAGATATGATTGTATGCTTTGTTGACATCAATCAATATAGTAAAATGGAGATGTGGCTTGTGTGGACCTCTAGTTGATAGATTGAAAATGTGGGTAAAAACTTTATGAATTTGCTGAAAAACGCAATTTTCTCAATGGAGATGCACAGTAGATGTAACAACCCGTATTTTCAATAACCTGTAATAACATAAATCGAGGCAGAATTTAATTCTAAAATGGGAATCAAGGGAAACGGGCTATGCCATTGCGTTCGTCTCGGAAAAATACGCGAAATAGAGTCCGAGTTTTCGAAAATCGGAGTCCGTATGACCAAGATATGGCCTCGCGAAGTTTCACGAAAATTCCCAAATTAAAGTATACTTAATTAAGTGAAATGGGTTGTGTAGATATATATATATATATTGATATATATATATATATATATATATATAATTGAAAATTTAATAAATAAATATGCAAAAATGCTCAAAACAGCGAATTGGGAGAGGGGAATAACCGAACCGGCCGATTTTTGAAGTCGACCCGAGCCCGCTGGGTCGACTAGGGGTTAATCCAGGGTGTTTGGCTGTCAACCCGTGGGCCGATTCGCTCAAGTGCAGATTTTGCATTTGAATGGTTCTCATGGTCCATCTTTAATCTAAAGGCCCTAGATGGTTCCTACACTTGACTTCTTCCCCAAGACATGCTTTGATGGCTTGGATTGAATCTAGGGTTAATCCTATGGCCTAAAACACTTGCCTAATCTATAAATAAGACCCTAACCTACCCTAATTCATTCATAATTAAACCTAGTGACTAAACTATGGCAAAATGCTAGCTCTCATGGCCTCCACTAATTTTATGAAGAGGGTTGCATACTAATCACTCTCTAATCAACTTCTAATCCCTTCTTAGCATCTTAATCTTCTTCATTTGGTGTTCAAAGTTGCTAGTTGTGAGTTTCTATCACTTTGATGATCTTTTGGTAAACTAATTAGATGAGATGTGATGAGATTTATGGTTTTGTATGTGGGTTAATGAGCTTTGAATCATATGATATGATGTTAGCATTAATCTTATGTTTATGCATGTTGAGTATGTAAGCTTATGCAAGTTTAATATGATGTATGTTATGTTTGCATGATGCTAAATATGCAAGTTGTGGGCTATGTAATCATATGCATGTTATGCAAGTTCATGGTAATATGCTATGCAAGTTACATGTATGTAAATATGCAAGTTACATGTTTGTTAATATGCAAGTTACATGTATGTAAATATGCAAGTTACATGTTTGTTAATATGCAAGTTACATGTTTGTTAATATGCAAGTTACATGTATGTAAATATGCAAGTTACATGTTTCTTTATATGCAAGTTACATGTTTGTTAATATGCGAGTTACATGTATGTAAATATGCAAGTTACATGTTTATTAATATGCAAGTTCATGATGACACATTATGCAAGTCTATAAGCTAATATGCAAGTTTGTTATGCAAAATGAATATGTAAGTTATGTGACATATTATATGCAAGTTATGTGACATGTTATGCAAGTTCATATGCAAGTTATGTATTTGTTAATATGCAAGATGGCACCTTTGAAACATGTTCATTCATATGCAAGTTGACACCTTTTATATGTGTTATATCATGAACGAAATTACGTGGGAACGATGGGGTAATTAAATGCATAAGTTAATAAGATTGTGTGAAATTAATATAATTATGCATAACACAAAATAAATAAACATAGTATGGGAATTTGCCTATTTGGTTAGGTGTACCCATACTATGTGTTGGGAATTTACCTATTGAGTTAGGTCTACCCCATGGGAATTTACCTATTAAGTTAGGTCTACCCATGTTAAGAAAACCTGATTAATTAGGGATAATTAATATAAAATTATGAGGGTGATTAATTAGGTGTAATTAATTGACTAAGACACGAGGTTGGACTCAGTTGTAGCGTAAAACTGCCCGGACCCAACCGGCTTAACCAGTTGCTACAAATGTTAGCCCAATGTGAGAGGTCTTAGGCACAAACTAAATACGTAATTAATGTAAAGACACGAGGTTAGACTCTGTTATGACATAAGGCTGCCCGGACCCAACCGGCTTAACCAGCGGTCATAAAAGACAGTCTAATGTGAGAGGTCTTTACAAAGGTTACGTTCTTAATTAATTAATTAAGAAACACTTAACCACATTAGCATGTAGAGGGACATGAGGGGTTAAGTGGGTGCCTCAGGTGGCATGAGAAAATCTAGTGGTTGCCTTGGGTGGCAATAGAAAATACGATTAGAATACTTAACCAAAATGGAACATGTAATTAAAACATGATTAAAGGGTTAAGTGGGATATACTAGAAAAAGGGACAAGCTTAGGTGGGTAGCTTGTGGAGGCCCATTTCAACCAGTAACCCATACGTATCTTTGTGGGCTCGACCCATGTCGAGGACGGGACACGCATACTGGGCTTGACTGTAAGAGGCAAACGGGTTAGCGGTGGCAACGCAAGTCCAACGGGCTTCATATGCGTGAGTGGGCCCGGGCTGGTAGGTAAGCCGTTGTTGCATCGAGTAGATATAAGCCGTGCACCTTTAGTTCCATCAGGTTGCCACATTGGGGAATGATACATCCCACGGTGGGGCCAGCACGGGTATCTACGTTAGGGAGCCGATCGAATGGGAAGTAGTGTGTACACCTAGTGGATTGTAGGGCCCCGTGGCGCCTACTTGGTCACCTAGGGGTACGCAGGTACTAATTAGTAAATTTTATAAGTCCTTGGGTGGGATCAACCTTTAAGTTAGGAACGACTGGTGTGGTGCAGTTTAGTAATTTACCTTAGGGAGGGTAGATGCGTCTTTATCCTTTATCTTCGTTTAGTTGACTGCTTAGGGTAGCCATTCATCCCTATATGTTACCGTATATCAGTTTATGTCTTCTCTGGTTACTTTAACGATTGTATTGTTAAAGTTATAGGACTCGCTCAGACTTATGTCTGACCCTGTTGTTTTTATCTTTTTCCCAACCCTCAGGTCCTACGGTGGATCCTAGCAGTAGTGGAGCTTGATCGGATTGCTGTTCCAGTCTTTAGGAGCTTGGATAGATGTAAAGCTCCAGTTATCCAGTTATCTTTTCTTTTGTTTGGCTATTGTATGAGAGTGGGATTATGTACTTCTTTATTTTGATGGATATTGTACTTGACCTTTATTGTGGTTTTATGATGTAACCAGACATGTTTTACTTCCGCTGTTATGAGATGATGTTTTAAAATTTCAAGTACTATTTATATCTGTCTTGTTGTAATTTTTCTGTTCTATATTCACTAAAATACTCCACCGATGCTATGGCATTCCCTTAGTGAGTGATCATAGCGGGAGTGGGGTGTTACACGTGGTATCAGAGCTTAAGGTTACCAGAACAGATAAAATTTTTGAGAAAAACTATTTTCTAAGAGTATTTTCAAAGAAAGTATTTTCAAAAGCATGTCTTCTAAGAGAAAAAGTTTTTGAAAAAGAAAAGCATAATCCCCAATAGCCATATCTTTATCTTTCGGAATCTCCTTTTTGAATCTTTCCTCTTTCGTTTCAGCATGGCTGAAGATCTTAACATCCCGGAGGGTTTAGTTATACCACTATGGTATAGGAGGTTGCAAGAGGCTAGGGCCGCGGCTGCGGGTCCGGCCAATGCTACTACACCAGAGACAACCGCTCCTCCTCCTCAGCCTAGAGTGGATAATTTTGCTAAGGTTTGCAAGGAGTTCAAGGCTATAGGAGGAAAACCTTTTCTTGGTTCAGAGACTTTCGTAGAGGCTAGAGATTGGCTTAAGGAAGTGGAAGAGTTGCTAGATATCTTTGAAGTGGAAGAGGGAAAGAAAGTCAAGTTGGCGGCTTGGTTAATGAAGGGAGAGGCCTCATTCTGGTGGGAGGTCACTAATGGAGAACGCCCTGTTGACTCTTGGGCAGATTTTAAGCAAAGGTTTGGGGCTAAGTTTCTCTCAAGGGCGGAAGAGAATCTGTTTATGGAGAAGTTCTTGAATTTGAAGCAAGGGAATCTCACGGTGAAAGAATATGTCAACAAATTCAATCAATTAGCAAGGTTTGGCATAGAGTTGGTGAATACACCGGAGAAGAAGGCTTTGAGGTTCGTTAGAGGCTTGAACGAACCATTGCAAGGAATAGCTATGACTCACATTCCTATGGGGGCCACTTTTGAGAAGCTTGTCTACATGGCACTTATGCATGAGGATGATAAGAATTCTAAGGCACCAGAGAAAAAGGGGGATCAGAAGAAACCGCAACAACAACAACAAGGCAAGGGCGGAAAAGGCAATGGTGACAAAAAGAAGACGAAGAAGAAGTGCTTCAATTGTGGAACACCAGGACACCTTAGTAAGGATTGTCGCAAAAAGAAGAAGACCGGTTGCTTTCATTGTGGTGAAGCAGGGCATCTTGTGAAAAACTGCCCAAAGAAGGGGCAGAAGACGGGGTCTACCTCAGGAGGCCAGGTGCAAGCTCTTATAGCACCACCTCAGTCAGGGGGGCAAGTACAGGTTCTCTCAGTTCCACCGATTCAGCAGAGAGGTAGAACTATTTCCGTTGAAAGTCTGGTTTTTCTGTTTGATCATCCAGTTCGTACTTTGTTTGACTCTGGCGCATCGCATTCTTTTATCTCATCATCGTTAGTTGAGTCACTGCACTTAGACACCAGTCTAGTTGATGATCCCTTGGTTGTCTCAAACCCAATTGGGGGCTCCATATATCTGTCTATGATATGTTTGGGTTTGAAGATTTCTATACTTAGCGTTGAGTTTAGATGTGATGCTTTTGTATTGGGCTTCACGGGCTATGGGTTGATCTTGGGCATGGACTGGTTATCCAGTAATGGTGCCGTTCTTGATTGCGAAAGGAGAGTTGTCAGGCTCATGACCCGCTTGGGTAACACTCTCGAAATCTCTTGCAATCCCATGGAATCTGTTTTGCTAAGTTATCTTGAATCGCTCGATGCTTCGGACGAGAGTTTGTGTTCTGTCAGAGTAGTCCGGGAATATCCGGATGTGTTTGAAGAAGTAAAGGGTTTGCCTCCGAAGCGGGAGATAGATTTCCGAATTTATTTGGTGGATAATGCCAAACCAGTGTCTTTGCCAGTACGCCACATGGCTCCTCGTGAGAGAAGAGAACTTCATAAGCAAGTAGGGGAGTTGCTTGAGAAGGGGTTCATAAGGCGAAGTATATCGGAGTGGGGAGCTCCAGTAGTGTTTGCCACGAAGGCGGATGGGTCCCTCAGACTTTGTGTGGATTATAGAGAACTTAATAAGCTCACGAAGAAGAATAGACACCCATTACCGAGGATAGATGATCTCTTTGATCAGTTAGTTGGCGCGTCAGTATTTTCGCAGATGGACTTAGCTACAGGGTTTCATCAGTTAAGAGTGGCGGAGGACAGTATAGAGAAGACTGCTTTCCGGACTCCGGATGGTTTTTATGAGTGGCTAGTGATGCCATTTGGGTTGACAAACGCCCCCGCATACTTTGTTGATCTCATGAGTAGAGTGTTCAGAGAGTATCTGAATAAGTTTGTAGTAGTTTTTGTGGATGACATCTTGGTCTTTTCCAAGAATGAAGAAGAGCATGCCTTACATCTCAAGGAAGTGTTGGAGACTCTTCGAGCGCATAGTCTTAAAGCTAAATTCTCTAAATGCCATTTTTGGAGAAGAGAAGTGCGATTCTTAGGGCATGTGGTCTCTAAGGAAGGGATAGCTGTGGATCCCGCAAAGATAGTATCTATCCAGGATTGGAAAGTTCCTAGAAATGCTACCGAGGTAAGAAGTTTCTTGGGGTTGGCAGGATATTATAGGAAGTTCATCAAAGACTTCGCGAAGATATCAGCCCCATTAACCCGCTTGACGAAAAAGAATCTGGTTTTCTCGTGGGATGTAGATTGTGATGATGCTTTCCGACGGTTAAAGAGAGCTTTGACCACCGCTCCAGTTTTAGTGCTTCCAGATGGGAGTAAGCCGTTTGTTGTTTATACCGATGCTTGTGGAACAGGATTAGGCGCAGTCTTGATGCAGGAGGGAAGGGTAATAGCCTATGGAGGGAGACAATTGAGAGTGCATGAGAAGAATTACCCTACCCATGATCTAGAGTTGGCCGCGATTGTTTTCGCACTTAAGTCTTGGCGCCATTATCTTCTTGGTGAGAGATTCGAGTTGTTCACCGACCATAAATCATTGAAGTACTTATTCTCTCAGAAGGATTTAAACTTAAGACAGCAAAGGTGGATGGAGTTCTTAGCATCCTATGATTTCGAGATAGCGTATACCCCTGGTAAGGGTAACGTGGTGGCAGACGCCTTAAGTAGAAAAAGGCTATCTTTGAGTCCATTGTTCGTGGAACGACGAAGCTTGGAGTTTCTTTCTTTGTTTGACTTCAGACCTTCTGTTGATTTTGTACCTGGTTTGTTGGCATCCTTGGAGGTTAGACCTACTCTTTTGAGACGGATTGGCGAGGCTCAGCGAGACGACCCACAGTTGGTTGTGTTGGTAGAGAAGCTTATAAGAGGGGAGTCGTCCAGCCATTTGGGTAGATACACCATAGATGATAAGGGATGGTTGCATAGAGACGGTAGACTTTGTGTACCGCAAGATGAGGGTTTGAAGAAGGCTATTTTGGATGATGCACATCGTTCAAGAATGACTATTCATCCCGGTGGAGACAAAATGTACCAAGACATGAAGAGAGTTTTCTTCTGGGCCGGTATGAAGAAAGATGTGGCCGAGTATGTGGCTAGATGCTTAGTGTGCCAACAAGTTAAAGTGGAGCAAAGGAAACCCGGTGGGTTGCTACACCCATTGGAAGTTCCACAGTGGAAGTGGGATAGTGTCTCGATGGATTTCATCGACGGGTTACCGAGATCGAGGAAGGGCAATACGGGAATTTGGGTTGTGGTAGACAGACTTACCAAGAGTGCCCATTTTATACCCGTAAAGAGTAAGAGGACCGCTCCATGGCTTGCTTCAGTCTATGTTAGAGAGATTGTTAGATTGCATGGCGTACCATCCAGCATTGTGAGTGATCGAGATCCTATTTTCACTAGTGAGTTTTGGAGAAGTTTGCAAGAGGCGGTAGGGACTCAGTTGTGTTTGAGCACCGCATATCATCCTCAGACGGACGGTCAGACTGAGAGGGTGAACCGTATCTTAGAAGATCTTTTGAGGCTTTGTATCTTGGATTTTGGAGGTACATGGGAAGAACATCTTCCTTTGGTGGAGTTCGCATATAATAACAGCTTTCAGTCCAGTATTGGTATGGCTCCTTTCGAAGCTCTTTATGGAAGGCCTTGTCGATCTCCTACATGTTGGTGGGAATCTACGGATAAGATCTTGCTTGGGCCGGATATGGTTAGAGAGACTTCAGAGAAGATTGATTTAATTCGAAAAAGGATGAAAGCAGCGCAAGATAGACAGAAATCTTATGCGGATCGGAGAAGGACGGATCTTGAGTTTGAGGTTGGGGACATGGTTTTTGTCAAAGTATCTCCATTGAGAAATGTTGTTCGCTTTGGGTCCGTAGGGAAGTTAGCACCGAGATTTGTTGGGCCGTTTCCTATTAAGGAAAGGATTGGACGGATGGCATATAGGGTGGAGTTGCCCGACAGACTTAGTGGTGTTCATGATGTATTCCATGTATCACATTTGAGGAAGTGCTTACATGAGACCGCGGAGGTGGTAGAGCCGAGCTTGCTTAGAGATGTAGAGGTAGAGCGTGATGCGACGATTCGACGAGCTCCTACTCGCATCCTTGGGTCAGAAACTAGGAAGTTGAGGAACAGAGAAGTTCAGCTAGTTAAAGTGCAATGGGGAGATGACGAAAGCAATGCTACTTGGGAGACGGAAGCAAAGATGCGTTCTTTGTATCCATTTCTTTTTGAGAGTATGTCTTTTAACTTCTCCTTTATTGCTTGTCTAGTACTTATCTTATCTTTAGTATATCCTCTCGCTAATACCTATGACCTTTAGATAGGGTAAAACCTATGGTTGAAACATGTGTTTGAAACATGTTATGGTTGATGGATGCATATGGATGCAATTGTTTGCTAGTGGTTGCTCGTGGATGCATATACACACACATTAGGCACTAGATCGGCTCAGTCACTTCATGTTGCATATTGCATAAATGGATGTGGTAGTTAGATTGATGGATGTATCATGGCTGTGTTATCATATGGATGATGCATTTTTGTGTATGGTTGTGCACGCATGTAGAAATTTGTATGTGTCAATAGGGTTTCGCATACATATTGGATGCATGGCACTATCATGGTTTGCATTAAGGAGGTTTACTGTATCAGTAACCGCCTGATTTTCGCATTAGGTAAGTACATATACACACACTTTTGCATATATCCATCCAGCATTTAGAATCTTGTAAGGACGATGATTGCTCGTGGATGATGCTTTGAGTAGATGGATGATTGGATGGTAGGATACGTTCTTCCTAACTTGAAGATTTCGGGGACGAAATCCTTTAAGGAGGGGAGAATGTAACAACCCGTATTTTCAATAACCTGTAATAACATAAATCGAGGCAGAATTTAATTCTAAAATGGGAATCAAGGGAAACGGGCTATGCCATTGCGTTCGTCTCGGAAAAATACGCGAAATAGAGTCCGAGTTTTCGAAAATCGGAGTCCGTATGACCAAGATATGGCCTCGCGAAGTTTCACGAAAATTCCCAAATTAAAGTATACTTAATTAAGTGAAATGGGTTGTGTAGATATATATATATATATATATTGATATATATATATATATATATAATTGAAAATTTAATAAATAAATATGCAAAAATGCTCAAAACAGCGAATTGGGAGAGGGGAATAACCGAACCGGCCGATTTTTGAAGTCGACCCGAGCCCGCTGGGTCGACTAGGGGTTAATCCAGGGTGTTTGGCTGTCAACCCGTGGGCCGATTCGCTCAAGTGCAGATTTTGCATTTGAATGGTTCTCATGGTCCATCTTTAATCTAAAGGCCCTAGATGGTTCCTACACTTGACTTCTTCCCCAAGACATGCTTTGATGGCTTGGATTGAATCTAGGGTTAATCCTATGGCCTAAAACACTTGCCTAATCTATAAATAAGACCCTAACCTACCCTAATTCATTCATAATTAAACCTAGTGACTAAACTATGGCAAAATGCTAGCTCTCATGGCCTCCACTAATTTTATGAAGAGGGTTGCATACTAATCACTCTCTAATCAACTTCTAATCCCTTCTTAGCATCTTAATCTTCTTCATTTGGTGTTCAAAGTTGCTAGTTGTGAGTTTCTATCACTTTGATGATCTTTTGGTAAACTAATTAGATGAGATGTGATGAGATTTATGGTTTTGTATGTGGGTTAATGAGCTTTGAATCATATGATATGATGTTAGCATTAATCTTATGTTTATGCATGTTGAGTATGTAAGCTTATGCAAGTTTAATATGATGTATGTTATGTTTGCATGATGCTAAATATGCAAGTTGTGGGCTATGTAATCATATGCATGTTATGCAAGTTCATGGTAATATGCTATGCAAGTTACATGTATGTAAATATGCAAGTTACATGTTTGTTAATATGCAAGTTACATGTATGTAAATATGCAAGTTACATGTTTGTTAATATGCAAGTTACATGTTTGTTAATATGCAAGTTACATGTATGTAAATATGCAAGTTACATGTTTCTTTATATGCAAGTTACATGTTTGTTAATATGCGAGTTACATGTATGTAAATATGCAAGTTACATGTTTATTAATATGCAAGTTCATGATGACACATTATGCAAGTCTATAAGCTAATATGCAAGTTTGTTATGCAAAATGAATATGTAAGTTATGTGACATATTATATGCAAGTTATGTGACATGTTATGCAAGTTCATATGCAAGTTATGTGTTTGTTAATATGCAAGATGGCACCTTTGAAACATGTTCATTCATATGCAAGTTGACACCTTTTATATGTGTTATATCATGAACGAAATTACGTGGGAACGATGGGGTAATTAAATGCATAAGTTAATAAGATTGTGTGAAATTAATATAATTATGCATAACACAAAATAAATAAACATAGTATGGGAATTTGCCTATTTGGTTAGGTGTACCCATACTATGTGTTGGGAATTTACCTATTGAGTTAGGTCTACCCCATGGGAATTTACCTATTAAGTTAGGTCTACCCATGTTAAGAAAACCTGATTAATTAGGGATAATTAATATAAAATTATGAGGGTGATTAATTAGGTGTAATTAATTGACTAAGACACGAGGTTGGACTCAGTTGTAGCGTAAAACTGCCCGGACCCAACCGGCTTAACCAGTTGCTACAAATGTTAGCCCAATGTGAGAGGTCTTAGGCACAAACTAAATACGTAATTAATGTAAAGACACGAGGTTAGACTCTGTTATGACATAAGGCTGCCCGGACCCAACCGGCTTAACCAGCGGTCATAAAAGACAGTCTAATGTGAGAGGTCTTTACAAAGGTTACGTTCTTAATTAATTAATTAAGAAACACTTAACCACATTAGCATGTAGAGGGACATGAGGGGTTAAGTGGGTGCCTCAGGTGGCATGAGAAAATCTAGTGGTTGCCTTGGGTGGCAATAGAAAATACGATTAGAATACTTAACCAAAATGGAACATGTAATTAAAACATGATTAAAGGGTTAAGTGGGATATACTAGAAAAAGGGACAAGCTTAGGTGGGTAGCTTGTGGAGGCCCATTTCAACCAGTAACCCATACGTATCTTTGTGGGCTCGACCCATGTCGAGGACGGGACACGCATACTGGGCTTGACTGTAAGAGGCAAACGGGTTAGCGGTGGCAACGCAAGTCCAACGGGCTTCATATGCGTGAGTGGGCCCGGGCTGGTAGGTAAGCCGTTGTTGCATCGAGTAGATATAAGCCGTGCACCTTTAGTTCCATCAGGTTGCCACATTGGGGAATGATACATCCCACGGTGGGGCCAGCACGGGTATCTACGTTAGGGAGCCGATCGAATGGGAAGTAGTGTGTACACCTAGTGGATTGTAGGGCCCCGTGGCGCCTACTTGGTCACCTAGGGGTACGCAGGTACTAATTAGTAAATTTTATAAGTCCTTGGGTGGGATCAACCTTTAAGTTAGGAACGACTGGTGTGGTGCAGTTTAGTAATTTACCTTAGGGAGGGTAGATGCGTCTTTATCCTTTATCTTCGTTTAGTTGACTGCTTAGGGTAGCCATTCATCCCTATATGTTACCGTATATCAGTTTATGTCTTCTCTGGTTACTTTAACGATTGTATTGTTAAAGTTATAGGACTCGCTCAGACTTATGTCTGACCCTGTTGTTTTTATCTTTTTCCCAACCCTCAGGTCCTACGGTGGATCCTAGCAGTAGTGGAGCTTGATCGGATTGCTGTTCCAGTCTTTAGGAGCTTGGATAGATGTAAAGCTCCAGTTATCCAGTTATCTTTTCTTTTGTTTGGCTATTGTATGAGAGTGGGATTATGTACTTCTTTATTTTGATGGATATTGTACTTGACCTTTATTGTGGTTTTATGATGTAACCAGACATGTTTTACTTCCGCTGTTATGAGATGATGTTTTAAAATTTCAAGTACTATTTATATCTGTCTTGTTGTAATTTTTCTGTTCTATATTCACTAAAATACTCCACCGATGCTATGGCATTCCCTTAGTGAGTGATCATAGCGGGAGTGGGGTGTTACAGTAGAAAAAGCACATTTTCACTTAAGTTCATTTTCATTAAAAAAAAAATTAGAAGCCCAAAATTTTGGGTCCGCACTAGGCCCATAAATAGTCAGGGCCGGCCCTGTATCTTAGCTGACGAAATACTCTTGTACTTCATATTTCATGTTCCAATCAATCGTCGGTCTAATTACTGTATTCGTTAATTACGTTTTGTTCAACTGCTTTGAGCTAATTATTGCTCCAAAGTACAAATTAGCAGCACTCCCTTATCACAAAAAATGATATGATCAATCTGCCAAAAAGCCACAAGTACAAATGAAAGATTCTCTGAAGAAAAAGCGATTACTACGTTGATATGAATTGTGATTACTGAGTGCTAACTATGGAATTTTGACGTTACTGCTAGCTTCATTAATTACATAAACCAAATGATATTAATTATACTCCTTAAATGACGTTAGTAGGTGGCATACATGATACATACACAAACAAACGCAAGCGCAACCATAAAGATTTGCACTTTATATGAAAGAATGAAAGAGATGCTTATCGACCAATTTTAAATAATTGAATACAAATGATATTGCAATGTACCGCTGACTCCAAAAACTTTAATTGTTTTGTCGTAGCATTTGAAAAGAAAAACAATTTGGGATAAGAGCTATGCTATGCATGCAAAGTCGCTCAAGAGCGATTGATGCAACACTTGCCAACTGTGTATTTTTCAATTTGGTATGTTATTTGTTTGGCATAACTCGTTTTGGACTTAATTAAAAACAAAAGGTGTAACGACCCGGATTTTGAGCGACTTTGGTTATCGACATAAGCACGATGTCGATAACCAGAACGTCAAAAAATCCTGGTAATTAGTGAAAGAAATTAGAGGGTGAGGAAAGATAAGATAGAAAATTAGAATAGAAGAAGAAGAAGAACACACATCAGAGTAACACGAATCTCACAGCGGAACGAATAAATATATTTAATAACATAACTTGAAATATACATTTGTACTTGCATATACATATCATTTATCAAAGTACAGCACTTACAACACAGCGGAATAATAATAGCTATATGATACTGAAGCCTCCTGCTCCAGCTCTTCAATGTATATCTGTAAATCCCGACTACTTGACTGCCCATACAAATTTAGGCACCCAAGAGTTTAGGGAAAACAACAAAATAAACTCCGGGTCAGTCATGGGACTGGTATGAGTAAAACAGTTTAAAAACAGTTGAACAAGTAAATGATATCTCATAAGACCACGCCGCATAACGGAACGGGTTTTTCCCTTATGAGAATCCAAAATATCTTTATATCAAAAACCTTTTGATATTATAATAATGTCTATCAACCACAGTATATATATATAATCATCTAGCAGAAACGCTTTCATCTCACGTTCTACATATATAGTATACAGTCAAAACCGCAAGCACGTATTGGGTAATGGATTTCCAACTATGACAAGGTATGGAACCACCTTTCGCTAGTGTACCTCTAGAAAGGAATACACTGGGTTCAACAAGAACATCTTGCAACCCGGCCACACATGACCGACCACTCATTTCGCTTGAGTGTATCGAATGTATATCACCAACAGTTGGGATCAGCAACCGTTTCCCGAATGGGACAGCATCAACAATAGATTTTTAGAAGTAAATGAAACTCTAGATCAGGTGATTATACACCCTACTTCGGTGCGACCGACTTAGCCATGCTGCCTGCCTGATTTCTGTCATTTACCGATTTGATGAGGCTAGAAGCTACGCTTTAACATCACATCAGATTCACTTTGAATGCCACATCATCAAATCCATCAAATCACCGATTGACGTCCTCAACCATACATTATGTGTTAGCTAAAAGAAGTTTCCTTCTTCGCTTCCACTCTTGGTACGGTTGGAGAAATCAATATACATGATCGTCTGGAAATACTCTGTCAGACATCCGTCCATACAAGTCATCCAGGAACAGGATGAACCGAAGGCACTACTCTGTAAACAGGGTAACCCTTGCATAACTCCATCTTCAATTATCTTTGGCATATATGATTCGCAACGCTTATGCCAATACAGAGTGGTTCTTTGGATAATAATCCAACCGGTCTCTCCATATTAACAACGTTAAAATGGTCAAAACTTCGATAGTCTGTGATTTAACTATCGAATAAAAACACGTGTGCAAACAACGACATTTTTTCCAAATGGAAATTATATCGATCAAACATCTTTCAACATCTATCTCTTTATTTCATTAATTTACTTATCTCCTGTTTCCCTATATTCAACATTTCTTATTTTCTAAATTTGGAAAATATACGTTATTAACAATGGAAAACATTTCCATTTCTTGTTTTCTTTATTAGAAAACATTTCTGGTTTCTTATTTGGAAAACATTTCCAAAGCTTCTTCATTGGACTTAGACAGATATTTTAAACAACCCATCGCGATGCCAACTCAAACCATTTCCTTTACTGCCGAACCTTAACTATTCCTTAGTTAAAAACGAAGCCAATCAAGTTGGGGTAGAACTTCCTCTCAGACCTTAACTGAACAACATTTCTAACTTTGAAATAGACAAAGTTCACTTTATATCCCTTTACTAACTTCCTTACTTAACTCTCGTTCGAATACATCTCTATTCGATTTATTCTATTTGATTTACTCTTTCACTTAACTCTATTCGATTAACCCTATTGATTTACTCATTTCACTTAACTCCTTTCGAATAAACTATATTTGATAACTCCTTTTACTTTCTTCGAATAAACTATATTCGATTAACTCATTTTACTTTCTACTCGAATAACTATATTCGATTAACTCATTCTCTTTAACTCTATCGATTAAGCTAACATCGATTAACTACTTTGCTTTAACTCTAATCGATTAAACTAACATCGATTAACTCCTTTGCTTTAACTCTAATCGATTAAACTAACATCGATTAGCTCCTTTTACTTTAACTCAAATTGATTAAACTAACATCGATTAACTCCTTTTATTCTATTCGAATAAACTATTCATTTATAAAGATTACTTTTAGTAACAGTTCTTCACTTTACAAATGATTTCCCTTTTATAAAACTCTATTCGTTTTAAAAACATTTTTCCCTTTTATTTATTTTCGAAATATTTCCTTTTATAAAATCTGTTGATTTTATAAAATCCTTTTATTTCAATATACATTGAAATCATTCTTTTTACATCCCAGGGTCTTTTATGATATTTAAAATATCGAATAAAAATGATCAACATCATTCCAACACCCATAATCCATAACAGATTATATAACACATCATATATCACAATATATGCAAACAGTAAAATAAATGTTGAGGAATCCAGTTGGATTCCTCCAACCTGCTTCCCTGCATCACAGATGTTAAACAATATAGATAACATCACTTTCAGTTCCATATGATATATTCTGTTAAAAAGAATCAATATAGAAAATTCAACTAACTGACTAGCAGTTCAATCAAACCGTCAACACACAGTAAATCAGCCAATATCTAACAGTTCTAAAAATACAACATGAAATTATAAACTGTTCAGAGTTAGTGAGGTTTACTCACATTGGCACGTTAACCGTTAAATAACGGTTTGCGTTATTTGATTTCGACGGATAATTTATTTCTCTATAAATGGTGACGGGCTCCGATGGACTTCCAGTCGGTGTCATCGTGTAGTGTTCGTCTATACGATCCCGACGGATCTTGTTTCGCGGAATTCTGATCACGTATGAAGATGCTATAGGTTATACAAGTTTATATACATTAATAAAAAAAATTAAAACATGGATATTTATTTAAATGGGCTTAACTCTTTCCTTCCGGCCCATACCACATTCTAAAAGCCCGTACCCACCAAATCATTTTTCTTCATCGTTATACTCTGGCCTCTGCTCCTAACAAACCCATAACACACCCTGTACGGCCTCTTCTTCCACTTCGTTCCCCTACACCTTCTCACGACTTCCAACCCCGGGACCTCTGTCCATCTCCTCTTTACAACAAATCACACCGAATATACCAGTATGTGAGAGTATCAGCCACCTCCCTTTACATCATGCACAGCAGGCATGTTATCCCACTATTTTAACACTACTCTACTTCACAAAAACAACCGGCTTTTCCCTCATTAGCTCCTTATTTTCAAAACCAACTCCACTGCACTTTCTCCTCCATCAACCGGTCTCCAGACCATCAGACACCGCCTCATAATTGAATCCGCATACTCCAGGAAAATACGCAAACACCCACAGAGTCCCATACGTTACCAACTGACCTTCCTACTTGGATGTACGCCCCCTCAAATAATGCCCTACCGGCCAACCATTTCTTCAAAGGATCGAACCATGGTGACTGTAGAAATCGATTCATCTATATTGTCGATCTGAAACACCGAGACCCACCTCGTTGACGCCGCCAGAGTCGCCTCACCACCCTTAACTCGATGCCGACCTCAGAAACTCCACGCTACCGTCTTTCGCTCTCCTAACTTCGCCTAGCTCTGGTTACTTTCAACCAGTCCATCGCTGTTCACAAACCCGCGCCGGAGAGATGATGTCGAACCAGCTGAAACACATATCAGCTTGAAGGGGATTTTGTTTCACTTTCTTTGAATTTCGTTGAAGACCGATTTCTGTTTTACTAGAAAAACCAAGTGACGGCGGATTTTAGTTTTTCTGAGGGATTAGGTTTAGAGTTTTGTGTTTTTGGGTATTTATAGTGTTTAAGTCGAGGAAACACTTGGCCCTTAAGTCTCGTACATTAGTCTAACGTTGGCGGAGTTTTTCACCACAAATGGTTATGGTTGTAATTTGAGTAACATGGCATGTATTGGTTTTGCTTTTAAAGATGTTATGGTACCCTTCTATAGGAAACTCCATTCATGTATGAACTGTAATGGATAGAAATAAAAACACCATCGTGACGAGCGAGGTGTCCCGACTCCAGAAATATAATAATATAGGTAGATGGACTCATATTTTGAAACTTCAAAATGTTGAATTCAGGGTGCGAAATACTTCAAATAAAAAGTTGTTTATTTAATTAATTAAAAATTACAGTAAAATTTTAAAAATTAAATTATCACTACTTTTCAAAAGAACCTTGTTAAAATTCAAACCCGGTCTCTAGTTATATTGAATAAACTGTTACGGTCGATAAACGATTCTATAGCGACTATTTTAAATTTTGATTTGGACATATCTCAAAATCTACCCGACGAAATCCAGATTTTTCTCTTCCACTAGAAAGATATATTCCACCAGCTCCACATGTTTCTTGTTTCACAGAAATCCGGCTTAAAACGAATCCTGTACATCCAGTTGAAGTTCGAATCGCCAATTTACGAACTGCAGCGCCATTTCGAGTTCGAATATAATTATATTATAAACTATACGTTCAACTGTCGACGATTGAATATATTCGTTATTCAAATTCAAATCCAAGCTGAATTACATATCACAGATGATCCGGTTCACACCATATCGTCATTTCAGCCAATTCTGATTATTTCAGAATTAAATATATTATTTAATTTATTATTTTAAATTAAATATTTACCATTATTTAATTCCACGACCATTAAATTCTCTAAACCACCATTTATATAATTAAATAAATTAATCATAATACCTCTGCCAGTGCGGGTCATTACAATCTTCCCCACTTAAAATAATTTCGTCCTCGAAATTGCTAAAAGGTAGAGGATGACCCTATCGACTGGTTTAGAACATATTTGTTCACTTCTAAATCTTTAGTTTCAACTGAACCAATTTAATTTCAATTAAATTATTAATTAATTCTTATTATCGAAAATTTTCAAAAATCCTGAAAATTTTCTAACGCCTTAACTCTTCGAAAAAATTCGCCAGCACCTCCTTCGTACTGGTCAATCGGTAAAACCACAACTCGCCTCTCTGGGCCATCTCCACCCAAAAGAAAATCAAACAGCCAAGCGGCTTGCCAATTCGGCTCATAAATCTTATATCCAATAGAAATATAAACTTGTACCTTTTTGTCGGCATATCCTTATCCTTTCCACCGGTTATCAATTCAGCGGATACAAGGGTTATCCCAATCAAATCTCCATCTGCTTTTATCCACGACACAACCATTCGCTTATATCCTAAGTCGAATTTTATTTCAAATTCGAGTTCCATTCTCGATTTCAAACTCTTAACTTGATTATCACATCACACTTCAAATTTGAATCTCACAATCCAATTTGTCTTGATATCATTCTAATTCAATCTCAGTTACCACTTTACTGGCTTTACTTTAATTCGATTTTGTTTTCACAAATTTCTGTTAAATTTGTTTTTAATTCAAACAGTCTTCCCCTGGGAGTTTTTAAACAGTTTACTCTTTTCAAAAATCAAATTTCCTTTTTGAAATTCAACTGAGCCCATAATCAATATTCCATTAGTTAAATCACTTCTCTATTTCTTTATCAATATTTGTTAACCAAAAATTTTCAATAACCATATTGGCCTTTTATGTTATTTGGAAAACATTTCCGAATATCGCCTTTCTTCATTTTCTAAACTTTAGAAAATATATGCTATTTCTAATTGGAAAATATTCCAATTTCTTATCTCTTTTCCAATCTCGTTTTTTTTTCTATACTTAGGAAATATTCTTTATTATATTTCCAAGTTACACTTATTTGGTTTAAAACGGATGTTGTGTAAAACATCGTAACGACAACCCAAATACTATATTCAACTAACTCTTATCCAACATCGATCTTCGAGCCTGAAATCTTACTGTTCATTTGTTAATAATGCAATCAATCAAGTTGGGGTATAACTACCTCTCAGACCTTGACTGAATAACATTTATAACGTCAAAACAGATATGACTACTTACTCGAAAAATCAATACCATACAACTACTTATTCACTTTTAAACCCATATACACCTTCTCTTTTTATTCTTACTAGATTTTATTCTAAACTTCCTTTTTGATTTTGCTATTCTATTTCTAAGTTCGTTTTTTTTATCGACTTCTATATATATCGATACGTTGATTTCTAACTATCAGATTATCTTAAAAATGTTCTAACTTCTTAAATTCCCGGAAAAATTTGCCATAACCTCCTTTGTACTGGGAGCATCGGGAAAATCCCCAAACTGCCACACAGGCTTTCTCCAATCAAAAAGAAAAAGAAAAGCCAAGCGGCTAGCCGATACGGCGCATAAAATCTCATATATGAATTGAATACATACCTTTCGTCGAGCATTCTATTTATATACCTTCATACTTTATCCATACATATCTCATGTATATTTATACTTGCCCAATCTATTTTAACTATACCTGATCGTTTTAACTCAATTCGTTAATTAAATTTTGTTGGTTTACTCCTTTAGTCTATTCCACTTTTATATTTGAACATGATATGTTCAAATATATTTTAACTTGCTTACAACTAATTTGAACTCCAATTTCAACTTATGCTTCATATTCAATTTTGAATATAAATCCTCAAATCCCCTTTGAATGCTATATTCAAATTCCATTTGAATCCTATATTCAAATTCCTTTTCAACTCTATTTGAATTTTCCTAATCCAAATTCTGTTTGAATTCCATATGTATTTAAACTCCTTTAAATTTCTATATTCAATTTGAATTACAAATATTCAAATTCCCTTTCAAATCCTTTACTCAATCTCTATGTCACTTCTCTGATTCAAATTCTATTCGATTTCTCTTATGTCAGATTCTATTCGATTTCTATATTCGAATTTCCTCTATTCAAATTCAATATTTGAATTTCATTTCAAATCTCTTATTCAAATTCTATATTTGAATTTCGTTTCAATTTTCTTATTCAAATTCTATATTTGAATTTCATTTCAATTTTCTTCGAATCTTCTATATTCAAATTTCAATTTCAATTCTATTTGAATTCTCTACATTCAAATTTCATTCCAATTTCGATATTCAAATCCTATATTTGAAACCTTTTATATTTTCTATATCCAAATGCCATTTGAATTTCTATATTTAAACTCTATTTCAATTCCATTGAATTTCATATATTCAAACTCCTATTGAATTTCTATATTCAATTTCTATTTGAATTCTCTTTATTCAAATCCCCTTTGAATTTTCTTATTTAAATTCTATGTTTGAACTCCCTTTATTCAAATTCCTTTAAATAAGTCCCGATTTCAATTCCTTTTTGAAATCGATATTTCTACCTTTGGAAAATAGATTTCCCTTTCAATTTCACACTTGTATTTTTATTTCTGAATTATCCAATGATAATTCTTTTCACTTCGCTTATAAAAGAACTATTTATAAATTTCGTTTATAAAGGAACTTCTCGTTTTATTTCTTTTAAAACAAGTTAATATTTCAAATCTATTTAAAAATTCAAATTCTATATTTGAAAATTCATTTTGAAATTCAACACAACTTGTCTTTCCCAAAATAAATTCAAAACAGTATCTCTGGTAGTAATTCGTCACTTACAACTCGAAAATGAATACTGATGATGCAGCTGTCATCATCACAATCTATTTTCCAGCGATCGAAGTGAGTTCAATACTATAAAACCATTTCTAAACATTTCCACTTTGAAATTCATTTCAAAATATAATTCATATTTCTTGTAAAACAATTTAAAATCTCTCAGGATCTTAAATTTTCCTTATTTTTAATCCAAATCCATTTACAAACACTTATCCAATTTTCCAGAGTTTTAACTTCAATTTCTGGTTTACATTTCAGATTTAACTCATCTGATTTCACGTATTTCACTTATATGAATTCTGATTGGTTATTTACATAACCATTTAATTTATAATCTTACTCGATTATAATAACAACCAATATATCCAATATGTTCAAAATATAATTTGGGTAAAATTATTTCGTTTACCCTCTTTTCAAAACATACCATGATGGTTCATCGTATTCAAGCGTTTACAAAATCCCTACCGATACAGTGGATCAAACTGATCGACCAGAACTCATAAACGACTCAACCAATGAATCTCCACAATATAAAACAATTTTTTTATATCAATAACAAATACGTTCACTCGTATATATACACTCAATCTCAGTCTAGGGTATTACTAACCCTATCTCTACCGAGTCACGCCACAGAGCCAAGTAATTCTTAACTTAAGCTCGGATACCAACTGTAACGACCCGGATTTTGAGCGACTTTGGTTATCGACATAAGCACGATGTCGATAACCAAAACGTCGAAAAATCCTGGTAATTAGTGAAAGAAATTAGAGGGTGAGGAAAGATAAGATAGAAAATTAGAATAGAAGAAGAAGAAGAACACACATCAGAGTAACACGAATCTCACAGCGGAACGAATAAATATATTTCATAACATAACTTGAAATATACATTTGTACTTGCATATACATATCATTTATCAAAGTACAGCACTTACAACACAGCGGAATAATAATAGCTATATGATCCTGAAGCCTCCTGCTCCAGCTCTTCAATGTATATCTGTAAATCCCGACTACTTGACTGCCCATACAAATTTAGGCACCCAAGAGTTTAGGGAAAACAACAAAATAAACTCCGGGTCAGTCATGGGACTGGTATGAGTAAAACAGTTTAAAAACAGTTGAACAAGTAAATGATATCTCATAAGACCACGCCGCATAACGGAACGGGTTTTTCCCTTATGAGAATCCAAAATATCTTTATATCAAAAACCTTTTGATATTATAATAATGTCTATCAACCACAGTATATATATATATAATCATCTAGCAGAAACGCTTTCATCTCACGTTCTACATATATAGTATACAGTCAAAACCGCAAGCACGTATTGGGTAATGGATTTCCAACTATGACAAGGTATGGAACCACCTTTCGCTAGTGTACCTCTAGAAAGGAATACACTGGGTTCAACAAGAACATCTTGCAACCCGGCCACACATGACCGACCACTCATTTCGCTTGAGTGTATCGAATGTATATCACCAACAGTTGGGATCAGCAACCGTTTCCCGAATGGGACAGCATCAACAATAGATTTTTAGAAGTAAATGAAACTCTAGATCAGGTGATTATACACCCTACTTCGGTGCGACCGACTTAGCCATGCTGCCTGCCCGATTTCTGTCATTTACCGATTTGATGAGGCTAGAAGCTACGCTTTAACATCACATCAGATTCACTTTGAATGCCACATCATCAAATCCATCAAATCACCGATTGACGTCCTCAACCATACATTATGTGTTAGCTAAAAGAAGTTTCCTTCTTCGCTTCCACTCTTGGTACGGTTGGAGAAATCAATATACGTGATCGTCTGGAAATACTCTGTCAGACATCCGTCCATACAAGTCATCCAGGAACAGGATGAACCGAAGGCACTACTCTGTAAACAGGGTAACCCTTGCATAACTCCATCTTCAATTATCTTTGGCATATATGATTCGCAACGCTTATGCCAATACAGAGTGGTTCTTTGGATAATAATCCAACCGGTCTCTCCATATTAACAACGTTAAAATGGTCAAAACTTCGATAGTCTGTGATTTAACTATCGAATAAAAACACGTGTGCAAACAACGACATTTTTTCCAAATGGAAATTATATCGATCAAACATCTTTCAACATCTATCTCTTTATTTCATTAATTTACTTATCTCCTGTTTCCCTATATTCAACATTTCTTATTTTCTAAATTTGGAAAATATACGTTATTAACAATGGAAAACATTTCCATTTCTTGTTTTCTTTATTAGAAAACATTTCTGGTTTCTTATTTGGAAAACATTTCCAAAGCTTCTTCATTGGACTTAGACAGATATTTTAAACAACCCATCGCGATGCCAACTCAAACCATTTCCTTTACTGCCGAACCTTAACTATTCCTTAGTTAAAAACGAAGCCAATCAAGTTGGGGTAGAACTACCTCTCAGACCTTAACTGAACAACATTTCTAACTTTGAAATAGACAAAGTTCACTTTATATCCCTTTACTAACTTCCTTACTTAACTCTCGTTCGAATAAATCTCTATTCGATTTATTCTATTTGATTTACTCTTTCACTTAACTCTATTCGATTAACCCTATTGATTTACTCATTTCACTTAACTCCTTTCGAATAAACTATATTTGATAACTCCTTTTACTTTCTTCGAATAAACTATATTCGATTAACTCATTTTACTTTCTACTCGAATAACTATATTCGATTAACTCATTCTCTTTAACTCTATCGATTAAGCTAACATCGATTAACTACTTTGCTTTAACTCTAATCGATTAAACTAACATCGATTAACTCCTTTGCTTTAACTCTAATCGATTAAACTAACATCGATTAGCTCCTTTTACTTTAACTCAAATCGATTAAACTAACATCGATTAACTCCTTTTATTCTATTCGAATAAACTATTCATTTATAAAGATTACTTTTAGTAACAGTTCTTCACTTTACAAATGATTTCCCTTTTATAAAACTCTATTCGTTTTAAAAACATTTTTCCCTTTTATTTATTTTCGAAATATTTCCTTTTATAAAATCTGTTGATTTTATAAAATCCTTTTATTTCAATATACATTGAAATCATTCTTTTTACATCCCAGGGTCTTTTATGATATTTAAAATATCGAATAAAAATGATCAACATCATTCCAACACCCATAATCCATAACAGATTATATAACACATCATATATCACAATATATGCAAACAGTAAAATAAATGTTGAGGAATCCAGTTGGATTCCTCCAACCTGCTTCCCTGCATCACAGATGTTAAACAATATAGATAACATCACTTTCAGTTCCATATGATATATTCTGTTAAAAAGAATCAATATAGAAAATTCAACTAACTGACTAGCAGTTCAATCAAACCGTCAACACACAGTAAATCAGCCAATATCTAACAGTTCTAAAAATACAACATGAAATTATAAACTGTTCAGAGTTAGTGAGGTTTACTCACATTGGCGCGTTAACCGTTAAATAACGGTTTGCGTTATTTGATTTCGACGGATAATTTATTTCTCTATAAATGGTGACGGGCTCCGATGGACTTCCAGTCGGTGTCATCGTGTAGTGTCCGTCTATACGATCCCGACGGATCTTGTTTCGCGGAATTCTGATCACGTATGAAGATGTTATAGGTTATACAAGTTTATATACATTAATAAAAAAAATTAAAACATGGATATTTATTTAAATGGGATTAACTCTTTCCTTCCGGCCCATACCACATTCTAAAAGCCCGTACCCACCAAATCATTTTTCTTCATCGTTATACTCTGGCCTCTGCTCCTAACAAACCCATAACACACCCTGTACGGCCTCTTCTTCCACTTCGTTCCCCTACACCTTCTCACGACTTCCAACCCCGGGACCTCTGTCCATCTCCTCTTTACAACAAATCACACCGAATATACCAGTATGTGAGAGTATCAGCCACCTCCCTTTACATCATGCACAGCAGGCATGTTATCCCACTATTTTAACACTACTCTACTTCACAAAAACAACCGGCTTTTCCCCCATTAGCTCCTTATTTTCAAAACCAACTCCACTGCACTTTCTCCTCCATCAACCGGTCTCCAGACCATCAGACACCGCCTCATAATTGAATCCGCATACTCCAGGAAAATACGCAAACACCCACAGAGTCCCATACGTTACCAACTGACCTTCCTACTTGGATGTACGCCCCCTCAAATAATGCCCTACCGGCCAACCATTTCTTCAAAGGATCGAACCATGGTGACTGTAGAAATCGATTCATCTATACTATCGATCTGAAACACCGAGACCCACCTCGTTGACGCCGCCAGAGTCGCCTCACCACCCTTAACTCGATGCCGACCTCAGAAACTCCACGCTACCGTCTTTCGCTCTCCTAACTTCGCCCAGCTCTGGTTACTTTCAACCAGTCCATCGCTGTTCACAAACCCGCGCCGGAGAGATGATGTCGAACCAGCTGAAACACATATCAGCTTGAAGGGGATTTTGTTTCACTTTCTTTGAATTTCGTTGAAGACCGATTTCTGTTTTACTAGAAAAACCAAGTGACGGCGGATTTTAGTTTTTCTGAGGGATTAGGTTTAGAGTTTTGTGTTTTTGGGTATTTATAGTGTTTAAGTCGAGGAAACACTTGGCCCTTAAGTCTCGTACATTAGTCTAACGTTGGCGGAGTTTTTCACCACAAATGGTTATGGCTGTAATTTGAGTAACGTGGCATGTATTGGTTTTGCTTTTAAAGATGTTATGGTACCCTTCTATAGGAAACTCCATTCATGTATGAACTGTAATGGATAGAAATAAAAACACCATCGTGACGAGCGAGGTGTCCCGACTCCAGAAATATAATAATATAGGTAGATGGACTCATATTTTGAAACTTCAAAATGTTGAATTCAGGGTGCGAAATACTTCAAATAAAAAGTTGTTTATTTAATTAATTAAAAATTACAGTAAAATTTTAAAAATTAAATTATCACTACTTTTCAAAAGAACCTTGTTAAAATTCAAAACCGGTCTCTAGTTATATTGAATAAACTGTTACGGTCGATAAACGATTCTATAGCGACTATTTTAAATTTTGATTTGGACATATCTCAAAATCTACCCGACGAAATCCAGATTTTTCTCTTCCACTAGAAAGATATATTCCACCAGCTCCACATGTTTCTTGTTTCACAGAAATCCGGCTTAAAACGAATCCTGTACATCCAGTTGAAGTTCGAATCGCCAATTTACGAACTGCAGCGCCATTTCGAGTTCGATTATAATTATATTATAAACTATACGTTCAACTGTCGACGATTGAATATATTCGTTATTCAAATTCAAATCCAAGCTGAATTACATATCACAGATGATCCGGTTCACACCATATCGTCATTTCAGCCAATTCTGATTATTTCAGAATTAAATATATTATTTAATTTATTATTTTAAATTAAATATTTACCATTATTTAATTCCACGACCATTAAATTCTCTAAACCACCATTTATATAATTAAATAAATTAATCATAATACCTCTGCCAGTGCGGGTCATTACAAAAGGTATAGGTATCCCGCGAGCACCGCAATAGTAGTGTTTCAGCGACCTTGCATAGCATTCCCGCATAGGGATAATTTTCAAACTCACTGTTCCCAACTTATGCAACATTGAAATAGTACAACTAAAATCTATCAGTGTTCTTGATATTGCACACAGAATTTTATGAATTTTTTTGAATTTTTTTTTTATAATATATTTTGTAGTGGTTATTAAAAAATGTTGGAATCGTGAATAATTTATCACACTAAAAATTAATATACCTTTTTAAATATTCCTAATCAAGATTAATTAAGATTAGAATATGTAACACTCTCTGCTAACTTCAAAAGTGGAATCAACACGAAAAAATTATATGAAACCGTCAAATCAGTATATAGCAAGCGTAGATCATATAGAGGTAACAGTGACCAACAAAAGAAAAAGGTAAAGAGACACAAGATTTTTATAGTGATTCAGCTGATTGCGGAATACATCTACTTCAGTCAATCCTTTATTCAGATTTTGTTAGTTAGGTTTCGCCAGATCTGAAATAATTAGTCCTTTGTTTAAGGCTACAGGATTTAAATGAGTGCTAGAGGAGATAAGAAGTGAATAAGTACAGTTGTAGTCCCAAAAAAATAAAGGCATCTCTAGCAAAGATCCATCCTCTTCTATAGTTTAAGTTTGGTTGGTATTTATAGACAAATGCATCAGATATTGGGCCAGAAAACAAGGTGTAGAAGAATTATGCTGTCGACCCGAAACTCCCATATGAATCGCTTTGCAACCCGACCCATTTTTATGACTCGGACACGAGTCATGGTTATGATTCAGACCCGAGTCATGGCTATGACTCGATGGGGATTCACTGAGATAGCCAAGTATTATGTTTTCTTTGTTGATTCGTCTTTCTTCCTTCAAGGTTAGTCTTCTGTTTGAACGTTGAACCAATCCAACTTCATTTGATCGCTCATCTTCATAAATCTTCCAAATACATTCAAGCTCAAAGGTGAGTCATTCATATCCCATTTGATAATTACATGAATCACATAAAATTTCATGGGCATATATAATGCAAAGGTCTAGTAGAGCTATTAGGATGAGTCGAAACCCATATCATAAGCCACTATGGCCCCGTATCGATCCATGTAAATGAGACTTTGTCGATTGATTATAGGTTCGACTTCAGACTTCCTTAAAAATTCCCAAGTCACTTCTTGATGTTTTTAAGTACTTCTGTGAAGTCTGGTTCCATCTAATCATGTTTGCCTTCTTTAAGTCTAAGGTTGCTTTTGTCAAAAGAAGGTAAACATTCCCCCCTAAAGTATGTATTTTGAATGAAATACATGCGTTGAATGAGAACAAGTCCAGATAATCTAAGTCTAATGATTGAGCATTCTGACTGCTTTCTCATCCAAGTCGTAAGGCAAATTCTTATGGCATTCTAGTAAAATCGAGTTAATACGAAGCTCGGTAAATCCGAGCATAATCTAAGCTAAGCTCTTTGACTAATCTCGGTGAAGCTCTACGGATTTCATGTTGATCTTTATCCAATCCAGTCAAAATTCAATCTTCAAAACTATTCGACTAAGCCGACTAGATTCATTTAAGGCGAAGCTACAGTCTATGCCGATTGAGCCTCTCAAGGTAAAGACATTTAGCGGAGTTGACTGGACCCTTTTATGGAAAAATTATCAAGCTGAACCAACCGAATTTGCTTAAGGAAAAGTAGTTGGGTTAAGCTGACTGAACCCGCTCAAGATGGCGCTATTAGACCGAGTCGGCTGAATCTGGTCAAGGAAAAGATGCCGGGCCAAACTGACCAAAACTCGATGTTGCTTGAGGTATACCATCAAAAAATCAACATGCCTCAAGTTAAGTTAACTAAGACTCGGTCCTGCTTAAGGTAAACCGACCAAGAATCAACCCTTGTTTAAGGTAAACCTGTAAAGACCCAATCGTTCTCAAGGTAAAACGACCAGGAGTGAATCTTACTCAAGGTAAACTAGCTAAAAATCAATCTTGCTTAAGGGAAAGATTTCTAGCATCTTGTTTCTGAGTTCCCGTCTTCCAATGCATTGCATCCAATCTGAGGCATGACCTTGTTGGGTTAACATTTTACACTTTGAGTTGCGGTCTCTCTATATCATTAAATACAAATCAAATATTAGTTAATAGGGATCATTTGGGGGACCCATGGTCTTCCCAGACCAATGAGCTAGTTAACGGTTCAAACGAACCAATTTTTTGTCTCTTTAAACCGATTGAGGCCTCCCCGGACTTATTCTCCACATAGCCTCTCCAGGCCGAGCAAGGCCTATTTGCAATCCTTACCTGAACCTAATCTAGTGTTTCTTCAATGAAATAGGTTTAAAAGATAGTAAGTCGATCATGTCACTCTGTGGTGAACAGGCTCACTTCTTACACTCTGACTGCTTCTCTTCGAAACGTATTATTAAGCGACTAAAGACACATACCCTTTTCACTCTCTAGTGACATATCCTACTTCTTATTCAAAGTCGACCAACTACATGAATTCATCCATCCACTTCCTAATGAGGGAACATGCACCTTGCACTCTGGCTCTACCTTTTCAAGCATGAGCTCCAAGGTAACCTTTTTTATTTATTACTTTCCGCCAAAAAATTTGCAACTCAAGAGTTCGAGTAAAGGAATCCTAAATAACCATCTCTGACATATAACTTTTAGCGCACATAGGGATCTCTTTTGTCTTCGTACACACATAAGCAATCATAGGTGATTGTCCTAACTATTAAAATAAAGTAAAGAAGAGCGCAGGGAATAAAGAGCGAAACGAACTTTCCTTCCACCAGTCTGTCCAAGTCATGGAACAAGGTGGTCTCAAGGTAGATCGATGGTCATTTCTTATTGCGGATGGTGGAAACTCCACATGTGCCATCGTAGTTTAGTTTTTGACACATTGGTTCAGTTGACCATTTTGAATCAACTCCTCAACTAGGTCATATAGATACCTGTGATGACTGATTATATACCATCAGTGCTTATATAATCCAATAATTTATTATACAAAAACCAAATCGAAGTGAAGTGATTGTCAAGGGAAAGAAATACGAGAAAAGAAGAGAAATGGAAAAGAAAAGAAGAAAACAAAAGAGAAAAGAAAGAAGGAAATATAAAACACAATCACATAGCATGTCATATATCTCACAGCCACTACATGAATCGATAGTATAGCAACGGATGAGGGCAACGGCCTCCAACGACAACGAGCAACGGCTTCCAACGGAGGCTTTTTTCTGGAAAAAATTTTACGGAATAAAAAATAAGCCGTTGGAGGCCGATGTTTATAATGTCGTTGGAGGCCGTTGGTCACCGTTGTATTGTCGAGAAAATAATTGCCGAAGCAGCTTTCCTCCTTCCCCATTTCAGCAAATCCACGATTTTTTTAACTTTCCTCCCCAAATCCTTCCTCCTAATTTCTGAAATCGATCTCCACCACTCATCAGCCGCCTACACTCTCTCCAACTCATTCTAGGCACTCTCTCTTCCTCTCTAATCTCTAATTCTCCCCAATTTGAAGGTATGAACCCTAATTTTGTTTAATACCCTAGGTTTACTAATTTAAGTTTAATTAGATTGTATGTTTGTATGTCTAGTGCTGTTAATACATGTATATATAGATTTATTTGATTATGTTGCTAATCTAGGGTTTAATTACTTTAAGTTATATATGTATATATGCATATATATATAGTGTTATATGTATTTAGTTGGTAACTAATCTATGTATTTATTGATTTGGTTAACCCCAATTCATTAGAAACAGTATTTATGTAGTCGAAAACGTGTAGTTGTAACACCCCGTATTTTAACAGCACTAAAGATGATAAATTAAAGAAAAATTAATTTAATACTCAGAATTAAGTGAAACGGACTGTGCCATTGCGTTCGTCTCGGAATTCTGTTCAAAATAGACACCTGATTTGCGAAAAATGAACACCGTATGAAGAAGTTATTAAGGTTTGAAGTTTGTATACGCACAAGAATATATATATATATAATTAAATCCAGAAATTCAAAAATCAGTTCAAAATCGAAAGAAGGGGGAGCGGGAAAATTCCCGCCCAGGGGTGTCGACCCCATCAAGGGGGTCTTGACCCCTGGGTCGACCCCAAAAGGCGGGTGTCGACCCATGGATCAACCCCATAAGGGGGGTCAACCCCCCTACGGCAGATCTGGGCAGATTAGTGTTTCTCCTAATGGCTATATATATATGGCCTCATTTCTCTTGTTTCTCCACACCAAAAATAATGGAGAACTAGATGCTACCTCTGCCCAAATTAAATCAAGTCTTTTCTTCTTCTACAATGCAAGTCAATCAACTAGAGTTTAGAGATCTATGATTCAACATCATCAATTCTTTCTTCTATTCTTCTAGATCCAATCATAGTGAGTTTATGTTACTTTTAGATCTAAATATTTGAAAAGTAAAACTAGACATGACTATAACTTGGATCTATGCCTGTGACTATTTGAATCATATTAAATCGGCTATAACCTGTTTATCTAAGTTATTCTGACATGACTATGAACTAGATCTGAACCTATACCTATTTATCATGTCAGATCTACCATTGTTTGTAGATCTAATTCACTGTTTAGATCACCTCATGCCTGTTCCTATTATGTTCGTGGCTATTAGTAGGATATCTAATTCATTGTTTAGATCTCATCATGCCTGTTTATGATGTCCCTATTATATTAAAATCATTTCTACTGTCACATGTTCATCAGATTTGCTCCTATATGCCTATCTTGTCATTATGTCAGTATATGTTTATGCCAACTTCTGGCATTATATGTCAAACTTGTTAGTATGATCATTTATGTCCTCTTCCCATCATCTTCTCCCTTTCATTTTTACAGCTAGGCTACCTTCAATCCTAAGCATGCCGCTGAAACATGCGAGCGCGTTAAATTGGGAATGAGGGGAAAACATTAAATTTGGGGCATAATCTTGTATTGGGAAATTTGGGCATAACTTGAATGAAATATATGAATATGAATATGAATTTAGGGGTATATGGTTCATTATGAACATAACTTGGGAAAGGGGCATGAAAACCTATAACGACATAGGAATAATTGGTTAATAATGAAGATGCCTAGAATTATAGTAATTAGAAACTGTAACCACGCTTAGACACGAGGTTAGATTACACTTGTGGTGGAAGTCTGTCCGGAACCGCCCGGCATATCCAGCGACCACAAGTGGTGAATCTAATGTGAGGGGTCTAAGTGCATAAACACGAGACGTGCTAAGACACGAGACTAACCCCGACTTGTGGAAGAAGTCTGCCTGGAACCGCCCGGCATATCCAGTATCCACAAGTGGTAGGCTTAATGTGGAAGGTCTAGCACATTATAACCATAAATGAATATGGTAATTAATTGGAATACTTAACCTAGTTGAATCCACTGAGATTACATGAACATGTTAACTTGAGTTGGGGTTAAGTAAGTTTGATAAGAAATAGTGGGAGGGTTAAGTATATCTTGGGTTGGTGGGTAATATTTATATATAGGCCCACAAACCTAACATGTGGGGCTATGCTAGTTTTTACTCTGGTATGACATAACCAGTGGAAAACCTAGTGGGGATGCAAGCGTAGGGGGAAGCTTGTATCATCTTGTGTATGGGACACATTTCAGTCAGTAACCCATAAATAGGTATCAAACGAGTACTCCGAACTAGTTCGGAGTCGGGGCACGCATACTTGGCTGATTGTAAGAAATACAAAAGTGGGGGATGGTATGGGCGGTGCATTCTGACGGAGTCATGTGCATACATGGGTTCGGGAGAGGAGATTTAGATGCCGTGACACTTGTAGATATGGTTGTACACATCCTGAAAATGAAGGGTTGCCACTTTAGGGAGTGATACATCCTACTATGAGGCCAGCACAGGGTATTTATGGAGTTGGGAGCCGAACGATTTCGGTAGTGATTAGGGTACATCTAGACTCCAGTATTTGGAGGACCCCGTTAATACCCTTAGGAGTAACTCCAGTATGTTGGGTTGTCTGTTGATTGTATGGGGTGAAAAACTCTCACTGGAAGTACACCTAAGTCTACCATCTTATACATGTTGGGGATTATCTCATTTTGGTTATGCCAGTATCGGTGTAGAGAAATCAATAGAGAAGCGTAATACTCTGTCATGTTTATCTAGTTTACCTTGTCATACCTGCCTTTTATGATGTTATCTCTCTTATCCACTTTATATGCCGATCATGATACTTTTACTTATTTATATGCTAAAAGTAACTGGACTCGCCAGACTTTATGTTTGACCCATTCTGTTTCCTCTTCTTTCTCTTTCGTCCCCCCCCCCCCTCCCTAGGTTCTCAGCGTGGGAATACTCAAGCTTGACCAGGATTCTTCTTGGAGCTGCATAGATGTATTGCTCGAGCTCTTATCTCTTCCTACTATGGCTATGTTTTTGTTTAGGGAATTATGCTTCTTTTATTATTGTACTCTGATGTTTTAAGTACAAGAATGAATTTTTAAGATGATGTACTGGCTTTATGTAATTTCAGACTTATGATATTTTTAACCACGATGTTATGCTTTATGATTAATAAAGTTTTAAATTCCGCTGCAATTTTATATCTGTCTTGTAATGTTTCTGTTTACCTATAACGCTTCACGAAAATTAATGCATTCTCTTAATGAGTGACATTAACGGACGTGGGGTGTCACACTTGGTATTAGAGCTAAAGGTTACCAGATCGGATAAAAGATTTTGAAAATTATTTTCAAAAATGTTTTAAAAGAAAGCATTTTCAAAAGAAAAGTCTGTTTTGAAAAACATATTCCCCAAAGTCATATGTAATATCTTTCGATTCTCTGTTTGAATCCCTTTTCCTTTTCTTTTTAGCATGTCTGGGGAACCTAATATTCCTGAGGGCATTACGATACCAGGCTGGTTCCGTAGGTATCTAGAGGCCACGACTCCCGCCGGTGGTGAAGCTAACGTTTCTCCCACAGCTGCACCCGTCATTCCTCCTCCTCCTCCGCGAGCGGATAATTTCTCTAAGATCTGCAAAGATTTCTGTGCCATGGGAGGAAACCCATTACGTGGAACCGAGACGTTCGTAGAGGCAAGGAATTGGCTTAAGGAGACAGAGGACTTGTTTGGTATTTTCGAAATGGACGATCATAGGAAGATTCCGCTACCTGCCTGGCTACTGAAAGATGAAGCTTCGTTCTGGTGGGAAGTAACGCAAGCACTGCATCCGGTGGAAACTTGGGATGATTTTAGACAGAGTTTCGAAATGAAGTTTCTTTCTCAAGCTAAGAAAAGCATGCAAATGGAAAGGTTTCTGGCACTCAAGAAAGGAGGTATGACTGTTAAAGAATATGTTAACAAATTCAACCAACTAGCAAGGTTTGGATTGGAGATGGTAGATACTCTACATAAGAAAGCTTTGCGGTTTGCTAAAGGACTGAATGATCCCCACCATGGGTTAGCTATGTCTCATATTCCCATGGGAGCAACTTTTGAAAGGCTCGTTGATATGGCGTTAATGCATGAGGAAGATAAGGCTGACAAGAAATAAGTAAAGGTTGAGGAAACACAAAACAAGAAAGTATGACCTAAGAAGGGACAACAAAAAAAGAAGGGCGGAAAGAACGACAAGGCTAAGGATAAGAGGAAGTGTCATAATTGTGGATGCGAGGGTCATTTGATCAAGGACAACAAGAGAAGGAAGAATGTGTGCTTCAGTTGTGGAGAGGTCAGACACTTTTCTAAGGGGTGCCCGAAGAAGCAAGGACACGGTCAAAGGGCAGGAGCTTCTGGAGGGCAGATGCATGCTCTCGTGACCAGTGCTCCAGAGAGAGGTAGGAAAGTTTCCGTGGAAGGTTTGATTTCTCTTTCCAATCATCCTATTAGAACTCTTTTTGATTCTGGCGCTTCGCATTCATTTATATCTGATTTTGTGGTTGAGTCTCTACACCTTAATACTAGTATGGTAGTGGATCCCGTAGTTGTCTCAAACTCCATTGGTGGTACGACTCATTTGTCCATGATTTGTCGGGGTTTGAGAATATATATGTTAGGCGTCGAATTTGAGTGCGACGCGTATGTGCTCGGTTTTATGGGCTATGGTTTGAATCTAGGGATGGATTGGCTAGCCATGTATGGAGCCATTCCGGATTGTGAGAAGAGGATCGTTAGACTTTTGACTTGCCATGGGAGGACCCTCGAGATTTCTTGTGACCCAAAGGGGTCTGTCATGCTTAGTTTCTTAAAATATCTTGATGCATCTATCGATGATCTACGATCTTTACCAGTAGTCCGTGAGTATACTGATGTTTTTGAGGAGGTTCGGGGCTTACCCCCAAGGCGAGAGATTGATTTCCGTATATACTTGGTGGACAATGCAAAGCCAGTTGCATTTCCTGTGCGCTATATGGCTCCGAGGGAAAGGAGGGAGCTCAGCAAGAAGTAGGGGAGCTACTTGAGAAAAGGTTGATTACGCGAAGCATATCTGAATGGGGTGCTCCAGTGGTATTCGCAACCAAGGCGGATGTTTCACTTCGCTTATGTGTAGATTATAGAGAGTTTAATAAACTCACTAAAAATAATAGGCACCCACTCTCGAGGATAGATGATTTGTTTGACCAGCTTGTTAGTGCATTAGTATTCTCTCAGTTAGACTTGGCCACGGGGTTTCATCAGTTGAGGGTGGCCGAGGACAGTATAGACAAGACTGCTTTTAGGACTCCAGATGGTTTCTTTGAATGACTCGTTATGCCCTTTGGGTTCACGAATGCACCCGCCTATTTTGTTGATCTAATGAGTAGGGTGTTTCGAGAGTTTCTAAATAAATTTTTTGTAGTCTTTGTTGATGATATCTTGATTTTCACGAAGAATGAGGAAGAGCATGTCTTACATATATTGGAGGTTTTGAAAACTCTCTGTGCGCATCATCTTAAGGCAAAGTTCTCCAAATGCCATTTTTGGAGTAAAGAGGTGAGATTTCTAGGGCATGAGGTCTCTAAAGATGGGATAGCAGTAGATCCTGCAAAGGTAGTTGCAGTTCAAGATTAGCAAATCCCAAAAAATGCAACAAAGGTGAGAAGTTTTCTGGGTTTAGCAGGTTATTATAGGAAGTTCATTAAGGACTTCACAAAGATATCAGCCCCACTCATCAGGCTGACAAAGAAGAATTTGGCGTTTTCGGGGGATATAGATTGTGAGGTTGCTTTCCAACGATTGAAGAGGGCTCTGACAACCGCCCCGGTCTTGACCTTGCCCGATGGGAACAAAGTGTTCACAGTATACACTGATGCGTGTGGTACCGGGCTTGCTGCGGTTCTGATGCAAGAGGGAAGGGTAGTATGTTATGGAGGTAGACAACTAAGAGTTCATTAGAAGAACTACCCTACCCATGACTTAGAGATAACTGCCATAGTATTTCCGCTTAAGACGTGGCGCCATTGTTTGCTTGGAGAGAAATTCGAGTTGTACACTGATCATAAATCTCTCAAGTACATGTTCTCGCAAAAGATCTTAATTTAAGGCAGCAAAGGTGGATGGAGTTCCTAGCATCTTATGACTTTGAGATTGATTCTACCCCTAGCAAGGGTAATGTGGTGGCGGACGCACTGAGTAGGCAAAGGATGGCCTTAAGTCCCGGTTGAGAATACTCATGCTTGACCAGGATTCTGCTTGGAGCTGCATAGATGTATTGCTCGAGCTCTTATCTCTTCCTACTATGGCTATGTTTTTGTTTGGGGAATTATGCTTCATTTATTATTGTACTCTGATGTTTTAAGTACAAGACATAAATTTTAAGATGATGTACTGGCTTTATGTAATTTCAGACTTATGATGTTTTGAACCACGATGTTATGCTTTATGATTAATAAAGTTTTAAATTCCGCTGCTATTTTATATCTATCTTGTAATGTTTCTGTTTCTGTTTAGCTATAACGTTTCACGAAACTTAATGCATTCTCTTAATGAGTGACTTTAACGGACGTGGGGTGTCATAGTAGTGGAAATGGAAATAATTAAGTTTATGTTTTATAAAAATTTAGCGAAAACGTACGGTTATATAGTTCGATTTAATATTGAAAATATACGGGTGATAAAATTCATATACGTACAATTAAAGATTGAAGAGCACTAATCGTAATATATTATATTCATAAAGATTTAGAGAATTTTTTCGGCCCCGTCTGATAAATATTGTATATAATCGTTATGTGAATGTTTGTTTTATTAACGGTACGGACATTTATATTCATCATATACAATATTTGTTGGATTTGTCTTTTGTATTGGACAAGTTACGAACACAATAACGAAATTAAATCTCGTAAGTTATTTCATTTTAAACGGTTCTCAAAATTTCAAAAGCACTTCCTTTATGTTCCCTATGTACACGCGATTGTGTACTGTTCAGGGAACTAAAGGGAACTGTTGCTGAAATTTTGTTGAATCGTTTAAATTGAAAAGATTTACGCGATTTAATTACGTTATTGTATTTGTAATGGGAGGTAGGATGACCCACCAGTAAATGATCTATTAACATAACATGAATTCATCTATTATACAGGAATTTTTGAGAAATTAACGATCGGACACAAAAATTGTGAATCTGTTTCAACTATTAACAGTGATAAAAATAATAAAAATGGTTGTCTACTTAGAAAATGTATTTTCATCTACTTAAAAAATGGACTTTCATCTGCTTAACTAAACTTTATACTATATGCCCTATTTGGTTTTGCGTATTTTTCTCATACTATTTAATTTTATATGTACTTTGGAAAAATGGACGATTATTTTAATGATCGAAGTTGGATGTACAAGCGAAGAGAAACTGATGGCAAAATAAACAAGCAATTTATTAATGGTGTCGGCGTGTTTATTGATTTTGCTTTAAGTAACAACGGAAACAACGTCGAAATCCGTTGTCCATGTAGTAGATGCAAGTTATTAAAGCATTTGATACCGCAAATGGTTAAAGTTCATTTGCACCAATACGATTTTGTGTTGAATTATTTGGTTCGGAATCGTCATAGAGAACCGTTAACATCTACTTCTGTACAAGTTGAGGAGGTAGTGAATAATGAAAATTCTACGATGAATCTCGTAGAACAAATAGTTGAAGATGTTACACCGTCAATGTTCCCGGTTCAACAATTTAATGATGACGATGGTAATGATGAAGAAGAATCAAATATTGAAGCCAAAAAAAATATGATTTATTAGATGCCGTGAAAAAACCCCTTTGAGAAGACTGTGAAAGCGAAACACAATTATCAGTAACTGCTGAATACATTGCGATGAAATCTAAATATAACCTCACAGAAGCTGGATTTATAGCCATTGTATAAGCTGCGAAGCGGCATATGCCTCCCAATAATTTAATTTACGAAAATCATTATGAAGTAAAAAAAATGATGTCGGCCTTCGGTTTACCATATCAAAAAATAGATACATGTCTAAAGGGTTGCATGCTATTTTGGAGGGAAGATATCAACCTTAAGAATTGTAGAATATGTAATCAGGAAGAATACAAACCGAGAAAGAAAAAGGAAAAGGAAGTCCCATATAAACGTATGCGTTATTTACTTATTATTCCTAGACTTCAAAGGTTATATGCATCTTCTGTAGCCGTGCAACATATGAGATGACACAGTGTGAGAACACAGGAAGAAGGTACGTTAACACACCCATCTGATGGAGAAGCATGGAAGCATTTTGACCAGAAGTATCCCAATTTTGCATCTAAAAGTCATAATGTTAGACTTGGTTTATGCACAGATGGATTTTCACCATTTTCTCAATTTGGTTCTAAATATACGTCCTGGCCTATAATTGTCACACCTTATAATTTACCTCCATGGATGTGTATGAAAACTCCTTATATGTTTCTCACAATTGTCTCTCCTGGTACTGATCATCCGACACATGGAATCAATGTTTATTTACAACCGCTGATTGAAGAATTAAAAAAAAATTGGTACAAAGGGGTAGAAACATATGATATTTCACAAAAAAAGAACTTTTGTATGCATGCTTCTCTGTTGGGGACAATTAGCGATTTTCATGCATATGCAATGCTTTCAGGTTGGAGTACGGCTGGTCGTCTAGCTTGTCCGTACTACATGGAAGAAACAAGAGCATTTTCTTTACCTATTAGAAAGAAATTTTCATGGTTTGACTGTCATAGATGTTTTCTTCATATTAATAATCTTTTTAGAAGAGATAAGATTTTTTTTTACAATTAATAGGCAGGAAAATACGAGATCACCTAAAATATGGACAAGTGAAGAAATTTATGAACTTGTACAAGATTATCCAAAGATTTATGAAACCGGAGTACAGACAGAAATTCAAGGTAAATCAACGATTCATAATTGGTGGAAACAAATCATATTTTGGGAGTTTCCTTATTGGAAAGATCTCTTGATTCGTCATAATATTGACATGATGCATAATGAGACAAATGTGTTTGATAATGTAATTAATACAATTTTGAATGTCAAGGGGAAGACTAAAGATGATTTGAAATCAAGACGTGATATCGAAGTAATATGTAATCATCCCGAGCTTCATATAAAGCCAAATGACACCAAAAAACCGAAAGCATGCTATGAACGGAGGATAATCAAGTTAAAATACTTCTAAAATGGATGAAAGGATTAAGATTCCCGGATGGTACATCTTCCAATCTTCGTAGATGTGTCGACTATACAAACAATAAACTTAGCGGGATGAAAAGCCATGACTGTCATGTTATGATGGAAAATTTATTGTCTGTCGCTTTCAAAGAACTGCTGCCCATAAAAGTTTAGACTGTTGTAACAGAGCTCGGTTTGTTCTATAAAGAGCTTTGTTCTACTACATTAAAAATTGATCGTCTACGTAAACTAGAGGAAGAAATCCCCATATTGCTCTGCAAATTAGAAAAATTATTTCCTTCAGGTTTTTTCAATGTTATGAAGCATTTACTTATTCATCTTCCATTAGAAGCACGTCTTCGAGGGCCTGTTCAATACAGATGGATGTATCCATTTGAAAGGTATATTAATATTTTGTTAATTGAATTTTGGTTAATGAAATGTATAAGAACATAATTTACAATAATTCTAAATAGGTATTTAAATCATCTAAAGAAAAAAATGAGGCAGAAAGCTGGAATTGAAGGTTCTATTCGTAAATCATACATCAAAGAAGTAGCTTCGTTTTTTCTCTCTCATTATTTTAGTGATCATGTGCACATATCATTTGCAAGTACTGCGCGTAATGATGAAGGCATTGATCATGATGAATGTTAAATGACTTTATCTATTTTAAAAAAACATGGTCGGTCTTCTGGTAGATGTGTGGTAGAATGGCTGATTGATAGAGATTATAATGCAGCATACACATATATTCTTCTCAATTGCACTGAAGTTGCACCATTCGTTAGGTAATGAACTTATACATATATATATATGTACTGTATCTTTAATCATATATGTAACATTTGTCCTATATATAGTTGCAGCATTTATGAATCACAGTATCCAAACGGCGATAACAGCAAAGAATTCGCTAGTTGTTTTACTAATTATGTTTTTGATCCAACAAATTGTGTTGTCGATGAAGGATTGAAACATTGGCAATGGGACCAAAAAGAAATGTCAAGACATATCCAATATTCTTTGTCAATGGATATAATTTAGCACTAAAGAATATGGTGCTGAAAAATTAACTGACAATAGCGGTGTATTTGTTAAAGGTAGTGATGATCCAAATGACCATATACATGATTTTTATGGCGTGCTAAGCCAGATTCTGCAATTGACATATTTCACACGACCCGCGGAAGAAGTATTTTTGTTTAAACGCAACTGGTTCAGCAATGTTCTAAGTTCTGGAATTAACGAGCACCCAAAATATAATCTTATAGAAGTAAGACATACTTCCCGTTATTATAAGTACGATCCTTTTGTATATACCAAACAAGCTCTTCAAGTATATTACGCTCCTTATCCATCTATAAGAACAGCCAAAATAGAGTGGTGGGCTGTTTTTAAAACAAAGGCAAGGTTTACATTTGACGGACGTAATATTCCAAACGACCAAGTTTATCAAGCAGATGTCGAGGAAAATAGAGCAATAGTAATAACCGATAATCGAACAGATTTTGGACCTCTAAACGATGAATCGAATGCATTAATTGAAGTATTTGAGACTACAAATGAACCATATATAGAGAAGGAAATAGAGACATAATCCGAAAGTGATGAGGACTAACCAATAATTCTCATTTTAAAAAGGTAATTTTAATTATGTTATGTTATCTATTAACAAGTAACATATTTTTACGAATCAAACTCATAAGTTAATTAACCAGACATTTCTATGAATCAAACTCATATGTAACATTTCTATGAATCAAACTTGTAATGTTAATCAGACATTTGTATTAAGAAGTAACATATTTTTTTATGTTATATCATGTCATATTTTTATGTTATGTCATGCCATATTATTTATGTTATGTCATGCCATATTATTTATATCGCATAGTACTCTTATATATATTATCTCTCATACTATTTGTTTTACATAGCTCTTTTATGTAAAGTTATGTTGTTGTTTGTAACAGGTATGACGTCACAAGATCCTGTAGGTGGCGATGACAGTGGTCCATCGCAGGAGCTAGTCCGTCATGTGGTGTAGCTTAAGCCAAAAGCCAGCAAAGTGTATAAATTTAATTTCTATACAATAAATTATGTAAATTGTTGTTCCAGTAGCCATGAAATGTTTTTTTTGGTTGAACACAGGGGTTTTGAGTTGGAGCCTTACAACACGGTCTTGAGTACATCAAGACGCGCTTATCAGGCTCGCATGACTGGATGTTGGCCCACGTGGACGTCGATATCCAACATGGTCAGGGAGACGACATGGAATGATTTTCTGGTACACGTATGTGTGCTATATCATTTATTACATTAATTAAGTAGTCATGCTCCTATTTGATCAGTTCATATTTATGCTATTTTTAAAAAATTGCATGGAGTTGTCGATCTCAGGGAGACCAATTTAGACCTCGTCAAGCGCCACTGGAACTCTAGAGTGGAAAAAAAATTATAGAGAGACGATGAACAACATAAAATCAGGTGGGAAAAGACCTGACTGGATAAGCGGGAAGGTGTGGGATGACCTACATACTTGTTGGAATAATGATGATGAGTTTCTGGTAAAGTTACTACAAATTTAATATAAAATTTTCTATTTAATTACTATATAATTTAGAATAAAACAATTTTTTTAATTTAAATGTATAGGCCAAGTCTGCGAGAAATGCGACAAATAGGAGCAAGAATCTAGTAACGCATCGAGGTGGGTCTAAGACGTTTCAGCACCATTGTGAGGACCCGGTATTTATTAATTACATTGTTAATGATTTTAATTCATAAGTTGTTAAAATTAATATTTGATTTAACATTAAGCTCTAATTTACACACACACGCATGTGTGTGTGTGTATATGTATGTATGTATGTATATGTATATGTATACGCTTTTTTCAGGAGAGACAACGTGGTGTTCATGTGTCATACTGGGATGTATTTGAGCATACACATGCATTGCCTAAGGTCAACGACACAGGCTCAGTTTCCTACTCTTGGGACCACGATGCCAAGGCGCGTAAGGCATATGTAAGTATAACATAATTAATTTAAAGTTATAATTTGTTATAGTGTAATCTAAATTCAATTATTTTTTATTTAACAGGAGAAATTTCAGGAACAGAGGGCGCTGATGCTGGATTCCAATGGGAGGACTGAGTTGACTAAGGAGGATGAGGATGGATATCTGATGTTGTCATGGATCAACCTACCCGGAATATACAATATGGTTTTGGCAATCTAGAGGTATCGAAACTAAAATTTATAATAAAAACTGAAATTTACTCCAATTGATATTATTAAAACTTTAGACAAACAATTACGAAGTATATGCCATCTTTGACATTCATATCATTAAAACCGATGTTGGCAAATGAAGAATCCCTAGAAAATGATGAGTATCAGTACTGATAAAGCATTGATACCAATTTTATATGATGGTGTAGATGAAACGTTGACTTAAATAAAAATTTAGGTTGTATTTTATTTTAATTTGAGACTAGCATTAATGGTATATTATTCTGATTATTACTCCTTCTATTCTGAAAATCTAAAATTATATACAGGTTCAGACATCTCAATAGACCTACCTGAGAGCTCAGGATAAGGATGAGATCACACAGCTCCGAGCACAGATTGCAGAGCTTCATGAGCGCGATCGTCGCCGCGAATAGCAGATGGAGCAGCTTAACCGTCAGGTGGCGGAGTTCATTGCTCGGTACGGTACGCCACCTTCATCTTCTGATGGAGAGAGTTGAGGTTGGTTTGTTTTTTGTTATATATATGCTATGAGGGTTGGTGAGGCTTGATACATTTATGATCATGGTTGTACATATATGGATGTTGTGTTGGTGATGATGTGGTGGACATGGTGATGGAGGTTTTTGTTGGTGATGACATGGTTTGGACATGATTGTATATATTGGGTTGTTTTTTATGTAAATATTGGTTTGTGGTATGTGGTTTGCGTTTGATTTTCGTATAATATTGTATATGGATGAATATTTGATTATGATTGAGATTTATATGCTCAAAATGAGCAGTTTTGATGGATATATATCCGTGTGTCGTTGGAAGTGTGCAGTTTCAATTCTGTAAAAAAAAAAAAACTCTGATTTTCAACGGCAAGCAAACAACTTATAGGTCATTGTTTTTCAACGGCTTCCAACGGCTATTCACGACGTATTTCAACGATTTTCAACGCGTTCTAACATTTCTTTGGCCAAAAAAAAAACGCGTGGCAACACTACGCCATAGATGGCCTACGGCAACCCCAGAGAAGTGACGCAGTAGGTGCCAAAAAGTGTTGCTATAGACAAAAAATGATATGTGGCAACACTTTTTTGGGGTTGCCTTTTGCCGCGTTGCCTTAGAGTCAAAGGCAACGCCTTTGCGACTCTATGGCAATATCGGTATAGGTGTTGCCACAGGTACCAATACAACAAAAAAAAATACCCTTTCGCAACTGCCAAAAACAGTTGTAATATGTCTAGTACAGCTGGCAATTGTAACAAAGTCAACCTTTTTTACAACTATTTCTAGCAGTTGTTAAAATTTATTTTACAACTATTAAAAGTAATTATACCTCAACTGCTATTAATCAAAATTTTCATAATATTATAATAAATATCATTAAAACATAGTATTCAAACATAGTGTTTTATTCAAATAAATATTTTATTTCAACATTTCAAATGATACAATTTTTGACTCCACTATTGTACATTCACTCGTATATTACTGCATCATTCATATTTACATACATTCCTCACCACATTGTCACTCGATTCACTCATATATATACAGACTCACACATACAACCATAAGCAAGAAAAAAATATACGAAAATGATTATGCCTAGTATGTTACGCTGCTAACCTTATATGGATTCCAAACCGAAACTGGAACTATGCCTGGTGATATCATCATCGACCCAACTGTTGGTTGCATATATTGAGCTCGGGATGATTGAATTTGCAAGTTGACCCAAATTTGGATTGTCCAGTTCTAACATAATAGGAGCATTCTCTTTCACCCTGGATAATTAAGAAGTAGCCAATATGACCAAACATGAAATAAAAAATCGGCAAGGATTGCAAGATGAACCATATTTGCAATTAAAGGTAGATAATTCTAATTAGTATACTGGTGAAAGTGGAAAGAAAGTATACCTGAAGTAAATTTCCACATGCAAACAATTCAGGCCTCCTCATAGGTAGTATTACAAGTTCATTCAAGGTTGTCTTTACACCCTCAAGAGCACCAATATGATCAAATTTCACCCCTATTTCCTCTGGTGGGACCACCGCTGAAACATGATTAGTCTTATATTCGTCCTTGGCAAGCCCAACATGATGTTTATTATCAATATTGTCGCTAGTTTCACCAATACCTTTTTCTTTCGTGGCCTTCTTTGTTTTCCTGTTTTTCTTCTCTGTCTTCTCGTTTCTCTCTTGCCCAAACTTGATTTCCTTGCTTGAAGAACTGATAAACAGCTGTCATAAAAAAGAAAGCGCACAATAAACAATTGTAGTGGATTGATTACGCCTGCAAAGACTAACCTTTGTGAAACACTGATCTTCTCTTTTGCATCCACAGTGACTGATAAACCATTTCGTCACTGCACCACTTAATGAAAAGAGCCATGGAGCTAGGGTCGATAACTGATGAAGAGATCATCTTATTGCTTACTAAAAACGATTGACTGAAATTGCATACATATATTTTGGGCATTTGAAAACGATCTAAGCTCTGCAAACCAAATACCATAGCATCAACAACTCAGTTCCATGAACATATGGAAAAACAAAGTAATAAAGAAACATAACATTCAACCTGATGTGCCAAACGCCATGAAAAATGCTCGAGGTCTCCGCAGCTACCAATCGAGCAGCAATGTTAATGATTCCCATCAATTTCCTTTGTTTCTCTGTCTCAAACTCATATCAACCATCAATTTTCCCATGATCTGTACTTTAATAACACAGTGGAGTCAACTAAATAATTAAATCAAATTGTGTATGGCTGAGACCAGTTAGTTTTTGCCAATTACAAGCGTATACGATAAGATCAGTTAGTATTTGCCAATTACAAGTGCCTGTGCGCATGCATTTAAATAGTTTTATATATATATACACACACACACACATATATATATACATATTGTGTCAATACCAGAAATAGTGTTTGTGTGCATGCATCTATCTAGTGATATGTATTGTCAACGCCAAAAATAAGCTGAATACATAAGCAGCAACAAGAATTTTAGCCTTTTTTTGTTCGATGGTTCAGTACATTGCTGAGGTCTCCACAGCTACCGATCGAGCAGCAATAAGCATAACAAGTTTTATATGCAAGCCAGCTTATATTATTCTAATCGGCTTGAAGGTTCAGAGATAAACTATCAAATGGGCAACTAATTTTGTTTTAACTTTCCTAACAAATTAGTTCCTGTCGAATCCATTTTCTAAATTCCAGAGTACATGTTAGAATCCAAATTATACTTTTAAAATACAAAGTCATTAATACCAATTAATTAACTTTTGCATGAATTAAACAATTTTGGGATTAGGGTTGCATAAATCGTGTTCTTACGGGCAACTGATTTAGGGTTTTGGTTTCTATTATACCTCTTCCGTGCTTTTCCACCTCGCTGTTGCAACTCCGACAATGATTACAGCTCTTCCCTGACCTTAGACAGCCTGGGATGCGAGACTCTATGAATTCGAGCTAATCCCAATTCTGTTGTCGTATCGATTGGGAAAAACCGCTGTAGTTTAGGTATTTTTTGGGGTGGATAACTGGAAGAAGCGAAGGATTATGAGATCTGTATATTGTGCAAGTTAGGGTTATATAATTTGTAGATCGAAAGCTTGAACGACTGTATTTTTTGAGGAGGATCGTTTGTCTCCTTCCTCGAATTTGGGGTTATATTTTTTGTAGATCGAAAGATTGAACTCATCGATTGTAAAATTAATTGAAAATTTTGACTGATTTTGAAAATTTGGGGAAAATGAAAATAAGCGGGTAAAGGAAAATAACAGCGGGAATTAGAAATGGGTAAGGTGCGGATAAGGGTGTTGATTGAATGGTTGGGATTTTTTTTTTAACAAAAGGTGTGGATCGCTGAGGTTTCATTATTTTTTAACTTTTTTAATCTGAATATATGTATAGCTACTGGAACACAATTTGATATCTATGCCAACTCATTGAAGCGTGCATTGCAATAGACAAAAAACAACATAGCAATGGCAACATTGTAGCTAGCAACACCATGGTTTTTCGTTGTGATAGGCTGTAACAACCCGTATTTTTAATAACCTGTAATAACATAAATTGAGGCAGAATTAAATTATAAAATGGGAATCAAGGGAAACGGGCTATGCCATTGCGTTCGTCTCGGAAAAATACGCAAAATAGAGTCCGAGTTTTCGAAAATCGGAGTCCGTATGACCCAGTTAAGGCCCATTGAAGTTTGCAGAAAATTACTAAGTAAAAATCAGATTCAAATTTGAAGAATTGGGCCAGCTGGGCCAAGGCGGGAAAATTCCCGCCAGGGGCCCCATGTCGACAGGCCTGTCGACAGGGTCCCCAGGGAGTCGACTGCCCTGTCGACAGCCCTGTCGACAGGGTGTAGCCAGGCAGATTAGCCTGGCGCACCTCTTTGGTTTGGGCTTGGTTTGGGCTTGGTTGTGTGGTCTGGTTCTGGAGAGTTCCTAAATCTGACGGGCCAAAATTCACCTAGGGTTAATCCTATGGTCTAAATCACTCTAATCTTCTATAAATAAGCCTCTAACCTACCCTAAATCACTCATTAATCATCCTAGCAACAAAACTATGCCAAAATCTAAACTCTCATGGCCTCCACCTAAAACCCTAGCCTCCAATCTCTTCATTAATAATTCCTAAGTAATTGTCCATGCATACAAGCATATTTAGGCTTGTATGATCCTCCTTAGCTTGCATTAAAGGCTTGTTTTTCAATTGGCATCATAAAGGAGGAGTCTTGATCAAGTTTGCTTGCATTTGGGGGTTTTGATTAGTTGCATAAGTGGCTTCTTGCAATTGTTATACTCATTTGAGTCCGCATAAGCATTGTAAGCCCTCTTACCCTCATTTTAGAAACTATAAAGTTAATGTGTGATGAAAGTTGGGGTTTATGTATGTTTATTGAGTTGTGCATGTTATGCAAGGGTACTAAGCCATGATTTGCAAATCTATTAAGTTATGCATGTATACTAAGCCATGGTTTGTATGTTTATTAAGTTATGCATGTTTATGCAAGTTTGCTAAGCCATGATTTGTATGTTTATTAAGTTATGCATGTTTATGCAAGTTTGCTAAGCCATGATTTGTGTGTTTATTGAGTTATGCATGTTTATGCAAGTTTGCTAAGCCATGATTTGTATGTTTATTGAGTTATGCCTATTTATGCAAGTTTAAAATGACAAGTTGTGCATGTTTTGACAAGTTGTGCATGTTTTGGCAAGTTATGCATATTTATGCAAGTTTAAAATGACAAGTTGTGCATGTTTTGGCAAGTTGTGCATGTTTTGGCAAGTTATGCATATTTATGCAAGTTTAGAATGACAATTTGTGCATGTTTTGACAAGTTGTGCATGTTTTGGCAAGTTATGCATATTTATGCAAGTTTAAAATGACAAGTTGTGCATGTTTTGAAAAGTTGTGCATGTTTTGGCAAGTTGTGCATGTTTATGCAAGTTTAAAATGACAAGTTGTGCATGTTTGACAAGTTATGCATGGTTAAGGTAATATGCAAGTTCACCATGCTAAGTTATGCAAGTTTAACATGTTATGCATGTTTATGGTAATATGCAAGATCACCATGCCAAGTTGTGCAAGTCTAACATGTTATGCATGATTGTTGTGTAAGTTTATCATGTATGTTGTGCCAAGTTCCCTCTTCCTATCCTTTATGCGTTACTACGAATATGTAAGCGATAGAATGACGTTGGGGGTTTTGGGGTAAACTTAAAATACATGAAAATATAAGATTGGGAATTTACCTATTAAGTTAGGTCTACCCCTTGGGAATTTACCTATTAAGTTAGGTCTACCCAAGTAATTGTTGACTTGTAATTATGTTTTAAAATAAAGTGGACATGACACTTAGAAAACAAAAGTGTGGCCAACTCGAGGTTGGGTTGAGTTTGTAGCGTAATTCTACCCGGAACTGACCGGCTTAACTAGTGGCTACAAACAATAGGACCCAATGTGAGAAGTTGGTCATGTGGTGCCAAAAACCCGAGGTTAGACTAAGTTGTGGTGTAAACCTACCCGGACCCGCCCGGCCTAACTAGTAACCACAACAAGGTCTAATGTGAGATGTTAAGGTGCATTAAGTCAATTAATGCCTCATGATTAGGGTTAAGTCAGGGTCCACTAATACTTAACCAATTTGGGGATTCGAGGGATGAGAATGGGGTTAAGTTACACTTAACCAATTTAATCAATTTGGGAATACAAGGGATTGGATGGGGTTAAGTGGTGAACCGTTGATTACACTTAACTAATTTAATCCATGATTAGGGAGGGGTTAAATCACACTTAACCCTCTTGGGGAAACCCTAGCAACGTGGTCTGTTCTAACAGTAATCCCAGTTTGGTATCATTCACAACCCTAGAAGCTAGGCTAGGGCGGGGCACGATTACTGGAAGATGTAAGCGACCAAAAGGCGATGGCCGAGTGGTACAGCGATGCGGGTCCGGCGGGCTACGGACGTGCACGTAGTCCGATGTTGGACAAACTCGAGGCACGGGTACCAGTAGGTTAGGGCTGTGCATTATTGCTTAAGTGTCCGGGGTTGACACCCGAGGGCTTGATACACCCAAAGGTGGACCCAGCACAGACTAACTACAACCATACGTGGGCCATATGGACACCAACACTTGACGTGTTAGGTTTATAGGGAGCCGATCGACTAGACCGTTGGGTTGGACCTTATATTAAGGTCACTTCATGTTATTGGGCCAAGGTTTGGGCTAAGGGATCAATACCTGTTACGTTGGTTTACTAGTACACCGTGGTGCAAAACTTAACTCTGTTTATGCGATGATACCTCTATCTATCTTGTAGTTAATTTACTATGCCTGTATGTTGTTATCTATGATCATCTCAGTTCTCATCATGATGTTAACTATATTAGTTTATAGACTGATCGTAGCAGGGCTTACTCAGTCTTTTTGACTGACCCGTTTTGTTTCGCCTCTTTTCTTCCGTTTCCCCCCCCCCCCCCAGGTTCTCAGGGAGGGAATACAGGAGCCTAGCTTGGATCTTAGCTGCTTTCTTGGATAGCTCATGTATGCTTTGGACTTGGGCTTGCTATGGTTTCTTCCACTTTGGGGATAGCTACTATTATGTTTTCTTTTTCAGTTTCAGATAATGCTATTTCATGTACTAGACTTGTTTATTTGGGAAATTGACATCTTGATGTACCAGACTTGTTTTTGAAATAGTTTAGAAATCTTCCGCTGTTTTATTTACGTACTCTGTTTATTTACATATATATATGTCATGTCCTGCCTTGCTATATCATTATGCATGTTTACCAATAACGCCCCTCCAAAGCTAGTGCATTCCTTTGCGAGTGACCCTGGCGGAGGTGGGGTGTTACATTTGGTATCAGAGCCATATGGTTTACGAGAAGGGATAAAAAGGTTTTTAAAACTTTTGAAAAACTACTTTCAAAACCAAGTATAAAGTATTTTCCAAAGAAAAGTCTAGTTATTTTTAAAAGGCTATTCCCCAAAAGCCATTAGCACTATCCTTTGACTCCTCGTTTGAACTCTTTTCTTTTCGTTTCCAGCATGTCTGATAATCTCATCTTGCCCGGAGGAGTAACGATACCCGATTGGTTTCGTCGGTACTTGGAAGTCACGGCACCGGTCCCGGGTGTCCCTAATGTTGTCCCCCCAGTCGAGGCCGCTGTTCCTCCTCCTCCTCCCGTAGCTGATGTTCCTCTTCCCCCTCAGCCTCCACAAGCGGATTTCGCGGAAACTTGCAAGGACTTTAAGAGGATGGGTGGCAAGAATTTTAATGGGACAGAGACTTTTGTAGAAGCAGGGAATTGGTTGAAAGAGACCGAAGATCTTTTAGCCACCTTTGATATAGGTGACCGCCGGAAGGTTTTATTGGCAGTATGGTTGCTAAAGGAAGAAGCTGCACGTTGGTGGGTAGTCACCACCGCAACCAGGCCAATTGAGACTTGGGATGACTTTAGAGGAAGGTTTGGACTGAGATTCTTATCACTGAAGCAAGGGGACATGACTATTAGGGAATACATAGATAAGTTTAATCAACTGGCTCAGGACGATTTAGACTTGGTTAATACAGCTTAGAAGAAGGCCCTACACTTTGCTCTAGGATTAAACGAGCCATTACGTGATTTGGCCCTGTCTCATATACCATTGGGAGCGACTTTTGAGAGTTTAGTGAATTTGGCCCTACTTCAAGAAGAAGGTAGCAATGACAAGAAAGAGGTCAAGGCGAATGAGTCTCAAAACAAGAGAGTAAATTCCGGGAAACGGGGCAAGAATAACCACAACCGCAAGAACAAGCCAAGAAGGAATAGGAAATGTAGCTTCTGTGGTAAAGTTGGACATATAGCCAGGGAATGTAGGAAGAAGGAAAAGAGAAAGCGGGGCGAATGCTTCATTTGTGGTGAGTTTGGACATCTCAGCAGGGATTGCCCGAGGAAACAAGGGCAAGGTCAGACTCAGTGTGCAGGACTATCTGGAGGGCGAATTCATCCCCTCAACACCGTTCTTCCAGCTTATGATAGAGGTAGTGTTTCTGTTGAAAGTTTTGTTTACATTCTCTGCTCGTACTTTGTTTGATTCTGGCACATCGCATAGTTTTATTTCATCTGATCTAGTTGAAAGTTTGCACCTAAGTACTAGCCTAGTTGAGGATCCCGTCTGTGTTTCAAATCCAATTGGGGGTTCTACCCGCCTGTCTGTGGTCTGAGTGGATTTGAAAATTTCTGTCTTGAGTATAGAATTCTCGTGGGATGTTTATATTCTCGATTTCGGGGGATATGGGGTGGCTTTGGGCATGGAATGGTTGTCCTATTTGGAGCCATTCTGGGTTTTTGTATATAGGGTTGTGAGGCTCATGACTCGCCTCAGCCGTACCCTTAGAAATTTCTAGCAACCCTAGGGGTCCCGTCATGTTATGTTATCTTGAATCCCTCAACTCGTCTATCGATAGTTTGCAATCTGTGAGGGTGGTCCGAGAATATCCTGATATCTGGGGATAGATTTCCGTATTATCTGGTTGGTAATACCAAGTCAGTTTCGTGGCCGGTTAGGCACATGAACTCACGAGATGAGAGTTAAGAAAGCAAGTCAAGGAGTTGCTTGAGAAGAACTTCCTGAGACGAAGCATTCTCGAGTAGGGTGCTCCAGAAGTATTCGCTACTGATGTGGACGGTTTGCTTCGCTTATGTGTTGATTTTCATGAGAAAAATAGATAACCGTTACCAAGGATCAATGATTTGTTTGATCAGCTTGTAGGAGCATCTGTTTTCTTTTGATCTAGTTGCCGGATTCCATCAGCTTAGGATGGCTGAGGATGGAATTGACAAGACTGCGTTTAGGACTCTAGATGGATTTTTAGAATGGCTAGTCATGCTATTTGGTTTGACTAATGCACCCGCATATTACGTGGACTTGATGGGTAGGGTGTCTAGGGAGTCCTTGAACAAGTTTGTCAGGGTCGTCGTAGACGATATTTGATCTCCTCAAAAGAACGAGGAAGAGCATGTTAGACATCTCAAGAAGGAGATGGATACGCTTAGAGCCACCAGTTGAAGGTCAAGTTCTCCAAACGTCACTTTGGAGGAAAGAAGTTGGATTTCTTAGGCACATAGTTCTTAAGTAAGGCTTAGCGGTGGATTCCGCTAAAGTGGCTGCGGTTTGAGACCGGAAAGCTCTGAGAAGGGCAATTGAAGTAAGAAACTTTCTCCGTTTGGCTAGTTAGTTAGCATTCCCGGAGCTTAGACTTACTCTTCTAGATCAAGAAGGGGGTTTCACGGGAAGAAGACCCGCAGTTGGTCAAGAACATGGACCAGTCGATTCGAGGCGAGATGTTAGGTCACCTCGCTAGATATATTATAAAGGATGACTAAGGCGCGACAAGAGATTATGTGTTCCTCGAGTGAAAGGCTTGGTAAAGAAGGTTCTTGAAGATGCGCATCACTCAAGGAGGTGGCCGAGTTGGTTTCGGGATACATGTTGTGCCACCAGGTTGAGGCCAAGTCATAGAAGCCCAGTGGGCCATTACCTCCATTGGAAGTTTCGCAAGGGGAGTGTGAAAACATCTCGATAGATTAGGTGGATAAATTACCTAGATCAAAGAAAGGGAATACGGGTATGTGGGTAGACTTACGAAGAGTGCTCATTTCAGTCCGGTGAAGAGCAAGAGGACTGCATCATCGTTAGCAACGGTTCATCCTCAAGAAGTTGGCCAGTTTTGAAATAGCCTACAGAAAACCATGGGTAGGCAAAGGAATCTAGGTACGGCCTATAGGCGGATGGTTCATGTCGATTAAGCCTGAGTTATAGGAAATCACGTTTATAAGGGCAATTGGCAACGTGGAGTGGTATTTCCAAGAAAAGTTCTGCTGCATGGAATACCTTATGGTAAGAAGACGAGATCCAGGACTCACTAGTGAATTTTGGAGAGCTTGCATGAAATCATGAGGTTATAGTATGTTTAAGCCAAGTATACAGAAAAAAAAAAGAATAAGTGGGAAAGAAAGACGAGAGGCAATAATGAAATGAGTTCCAACTCGAATTTGGGAAATAGGAGTTAAGAAGCCAAGGAATCATGAAGTGGAAGATAGTCAAAGCACAGTAGAGTTAAGCTCAAGGAAACGTGACTAAGAAGAGTGAAGACTAGATACGCGCATCATATCTCTTTTTAAGAGTGCATCCTTGATCCTAGTTTTCCTGTGGAGCTTGCTTGCAAGTTATCTTTCGTATATATCCTCTCGGTCCCATTCTCGACCTTATTTCTGTTGTAAACTCCATAAGGGGGTTAAGACTCATCGGTTAGTACTATATGTCAAAGTTTGAATGGATTTCTTGTAATCCAAAAAGGAGTTTGTCTAGTTTATCTAGTTTATCGTGTCTATCTTGTCATGAGAACCTTAGGTAGAAACCCTTTTGGTTGAAACATGTGTTTGAAACATGTTATGCTTGATGGTTGCAAGTGGCTGCAAGTGTTTGCAAGTGGTTGCTCGTGGATGCATTATACACGATTAGGCACTAGATCGGCTCACACACTCTTCATGTTGCATATGCATGAGTGTTTATGCTTATCCATGATTGAAACTTGTTGTGCTACCACATGGATGTTGCATATGGATGAATGTTATGTGCACTCATATAGATACCATAAATTATGGTAGGAATTTGCATACATATGGATTCATTTCACTGACATACATATGCATTAAGGAGGTTTACTGTATCAGTAACCGCCTGATTTTCACTGACATACATATGCATTAAGGAGGTTTACTGTATCAGTAACCGCCTGATCTTTGCATTAGATAAGTACATATACACACACTTTTGCATATGTTCATCCAGCATTTAGAATCTTGTAAGGACAATGATTGCTCGTGGATGATGCTTTGAGTAGATGGATGATTGGATGGTAGGATACGTTCTTCCTAACTTGAAGATTTCGGGGACGAAATCCTTTAAGGAGGGGAGAATGTAACAACCCGTATTTTTAATAACCTGTAATAACATAAATTGAGGCAGAATTAAATTATAAAATGGGAATCAAGGGAAACGGGCTATGCCATTGCGTTCGTCTCGGAAAAATACGCGAAATAGAGTCCGAGTTTTCGAAAATCGGAGTCCGTATGACCCAGTTAAGGCCCATTGAAGTTTGCAGAAAATTACTAAGTAAAAATCAGATTCAAATTTGAAGAATTGGGCCAGCTGGGCCAAGGCGGGAAAATTCCCGCCAGGGGCCCCATGTCGACAGGCCTGTCGACAGGGTCCCCAGGGAGTCGACTGCCCTGTCGACAGCCCTGTCGACAGGGTGTAGCCAGGCAGATTAGCCTGGCGCACCTCTTTGGTTTGGGCTTGGTTTGGGCTTGGTTGTGTGGTCTGGTTCTGGAGAGTTCCTAAATCTGACGGGCCAAAATTCACCTAGGGTTAATCCTATGGTCTAAATCACTCTAATCTTCTATAAATAAGCCTCTAACCTACCCTAAATCACTCATTAATCATCCTAGCAACAAAACTATGCCAAAATCTAAACTCTCATGGCCTCCACCTAAAACCCTAGCCTCCAATCTCTTCATTAATAATTCCTAAGTAATTGTCCATGCATACAAGCATATTTAGGCTTGTATGATCCTCCTTAGCTTGCATTAAAGGCTTGTTTTTCAATTGGCATCATAAAGGAGGAGTCTTGATCAAGTTTGCTTGCATTTGGGGGTTTTGATTAGTTGCATAAGTGGCTTCTTGCAATTGTTATACTCATTTGAGTCCGCATAAGCATTGTAAGCCCTCTTACCCTCATTTTAGAAACTATAAAGTTAATGTGTGATGAAAGTTGGGGTTTATGTATGTTTATTGAGTTGTGCATGTTATGCAAGGGTACTAAGCCATGATTTGCAAATCTATTAAGTTATGCATGTATACTAAGCCATGGTTTGTATGTTTATTAAGTTATGCATGTTTATGCAAGTTTGCTAAGCCATGATTTGTATGTTTATTAAGTTATGCATGTTTATGCAAGTTTGCTAAGCCATGATTTGTGTGTTTATTGAGTTATGCATGTTTATGCAAGTTTGCTAAGCCATGATTTGTATGTTTATTGAGTTATGCCTATTTATGCAAGTTTAAAATGACAAGTTGTGCATGTTTTGACAAGTTGTGCATGTTTTGGCAAGTTATGCATATTTATGCAAGTTTAAAATGACAAGTTGTGCATGTTTTGGCAAGTTGTGCATGTTTTGGCAAGTTATGCATATTTATGCAAGTTTAGAATGACAAGTTGTGCATGTTTTGACAAGTTGTGCATGTTTTGGCAAGTTATGCATATTTATGCAAGTTTAAAATGACAAGTTGTGCATGTTTTGACAAGTTGTGCATGTTTTGGCAAGTTGTGCATGTTTATGCAAGTTTAAAATGACAAGTTGTGCATGTTTGACAAGTTATGCATGGTTAAGGTAATATGCAAGTTCACCATGCTAAGTTATGCAAGTTTAACATGTTATGCATGTTTATGGTAATATGCAAGATCACCATGCCAAGTTGTGCAAGTCTAACATGTTATGCATGATTGTTGTGTAAGTTTATCATGTATGTTGTGCCAAGTTCCATCTTCCTATCCTTTATGCGTTACTACGAATATGTAAGCGATAGAATGACGTTGGGGGTTTTGGGGTAAACTTAAAATACATGAAAATATAAGATTGGGAATTTACCTATTAAGTTAGGTCTACCCCTTGGGAATTTACCTATTAAGTTAGGTCTACCCAAGTAATTGTTGACTTGTAATTATGTTTTAAAATAAAGTGGACATGACACTTAGAAAACAAAAGTGTGGCCAACTCGAGGTTGGGTTGAGTTTGTAGCGTAATTCTACCCGGAACCGACCGGCTTAACTAGTGGCTACAAACAATAGGACCCAATGTGAGAAGTTGGTCATGTGGTGCCAAAAACCCGAGGTTAGACTAAGTTGTGGTGTAAACCTACCCGGACCCGCCCGGCCTAACTAGTAACCACAACAAGGTCTAATGTGAGAGGTTAAGGTGCATTAAGTCAATTAATGCCTCATGATTAGGGTTAAGTCAGGGTCCACTAATACTTAACCAATTTGGGGATTCGAGGGATGAGAATAGGGTTAAGTTACACTTAACCAATTTAATCAATTTGGGAATACAAGGGATTGGATGGGGTTAAGTGGTGAACCGTTGATTACACTTAACTAATTTAATCCATGATTAGGGAGGGGTTAAATCACACTTAACCCTCTTGGGGAAACCCTAGCAACGTGGTCTGTTCTAACAGTAATCCCAGTTTGGTATCATTCACAACCCTAGAAGCTAGGCTAGGGCGGGGCACGATTACTGGAAGATGTAAGCGACCAAAAGGCGATGGCCGAGTGGTACAGCGATGCGGGTCCGGCGGGCTACGGACGTGCACGTAGTCCGATGTTGGACAAACTCGAGGCACGGGTACCAGTAGGTTAGGGCTGTGCATTATTGCTTAAGTGTCCGGGGTTGACACCCGAGGGCTTGATACACCCAAAGGTGGACCCAGCACAGACTAACTACAACCATACGTGGGCCATATGGACACCAACACTTGACGTGTTAGGTTTATAGGGAGCCGATCGACTAGACCGTTGGGTTGGACCTTATATTAAGGTCACTTCATGTTATTGGGCCAAGGTTTGGGCTAAGGGATCAATACCTGTTACGTTGGTTTACTAGTACACCGTGGTGCAAAACTTAACTTTGTTTATGCGATGATACCTCTATCTATCTTGTAGTTAATTTACTATGCCTGTATGTTGTTATCTATGATCATCTCAGTTCTCATCATGATGTTAACTATATTAGTTTATAGACTGATCGTAGCAGGGCTTACTCAGTCTTTTTGACTGACCCGTTTTGTTTCACCTCTTTTCTTCCGTTTCCCCCCCCCCCCCCAGGTTCTCAGGGAGGGAATACAGGAGCCTAGCTTGGATCTTAGCTGCTTTCTTGGATAGCTCATGTATGCTTTGGACTTGGGCTTGCTATGGTTTCTTCCACTTTGGGGATAGCTACTATTATGTTTTCTTTTTCAGTTTCAGATAATGCTATTTCATGTACTAGACTTGTTTATTTGGGAAATTGACATCTTGATGTACCAGACTTGTTTTTGAAATAGTTTAGAAATCTTCCGCTGTTTTATTTACGTACTCTGTTTATTTACATATATATATATATATGTCATGTCCTGCCTTGCTATATCATTATGCATGTTTACCAATAACGCCCCTCCAAAGCTAGTGCATTCCTTTGCGAGTGACCCTGGCGGAGGTGGGGTGTTACATAGGCCATCTATGGCGTAGTGCAATAAAAGGAAGTTGGAAGCTGTTGGAATTATGTGTTGTTTGCCATTGGAAGTGTTGGATTAAGCCTTTGATCTGTATACCAACTGCTTTTTCAACGGCCCCTAGCCGTTGGTATTTACTATTCCTTTTGCAGTGAACGCATCAGATAACATATAATAGTACTGTGTAATATCAAACTTTAATTATCTCTCTTTGCGAACATCATTTGGCATCGGGAACGTTATATACCATATGGTGGATTCATATATAACACAATGCATGTCAAACATACAATGGCAGGTTCTACTGAAGCGGTCACATGACATCATTGACATAGGACCTCTTTCTTAGTAGTAATAATAAAGCCTCATACAACACGTATATGAGGTCGACCTATCCAGAACTCTTTAGATGGAAAGACCCATTTATCGTATCTACTTGTATCATTGTGTCTTATACTATTAGAATTTTTCATGTTAGGATAGGTTTTGGTTGTTAATGTTTGTTTAAGGATTTGGATAGTTGGCATATAGGATAATCTTAATGTTTGATTAAGCATTTCCAGGATAAAATTCCTAAAGAGGGAAGAATGTAACGATCCATATTTTGCATAACGGAGGATCATAAAATAACTGTGCTTAATTCATTTGTGGTTGTATGATTCTAATATATTAAGATATAGCTCTTAGGATGTTTTACACATCTATGATGTTTGTTTCTTTATAATCACCTTTCCTTTGAAAATCTCATTTTGGCTTTATCTTTTAATAGAAGCATAATCAAATGTTATAAACTGCTTCACTACATCACGATGGTGGTTTCTAATTTTGAAAAGTGGTCATATAGAAAAATCAAAGATGTGGATAGAACAATATGTCAGATTTAAGTTTCCCTCTCATTTCGTATTAGCGCTAAATCCTATATCAACTCTAATTCTCTATTAAGTTCATCAGTTCTAACTAGATTTCATCTAAAATCGTCTCTGATCGCAAATTAGAGGTTAGAACTGTATATGTTGGCTAGATCTCATCACTTTGGTAGAATTTTCATTTGATTACTTGCTATCCAAATTAGATCTCATCTAGATCTTCATTAATTTGTTGAATCTATGAGCTGTAGTGATCTCCCACCCTTTTATGATATATTATATGCTAGAATTAAATGTTGTAATTATCAAACCAAACCCTAAAATCGATTAGAATTGAGTAATTTTAAATTTAGAAACACTAAGTTAACTAAATTATGCATATAATTGATTATTGGCTAGGTCTAGTACAACTTGTGTGTGTTGGTGCATGTTATATGTTAGATTTGTGCTTAAAAGTAATTGATCCTTGAATTGAAAATTGAATGCATATGACTGGATGAAACTGTATGTAATTTGTTGTTTGAATCGTTGCAATGCCTGAATTGGATGTTATGCATGAATTGTTTGGCTAGTTTTGTGCTTGCTTCGGAATCACTCAAAAATCAAGGTTAGACTCTGGAGCACAATGTAAATATACCATGTAAGTCACTCCAGATTTGGAGCTAAGGAATAGAATCAGTGTCGATTAATCATGATGATTTGAATAAGTACCGCGTGAGTCTATCCCAATGCTCTAATGGGCAGATGACTCATATGGTTGGCTAAAGCATGCCTCGAGGAGGTATGTAGTAGCTTTGGGTTGGTGGATAGGACAAGGGTTGAAGATTGAATGAGCCATCTTCAATGAATTGAATCATTATGCATAGAATAGAAAGCCTAAGTGCTAAGATAGATGAGTCGGGGTCATAGGATGAGTCGGGATTATAGGCATCAAGTAAAAGCACACCAGAGGTTATAGAAGGAGGCTGCTTAAATTCTTTCATCCAATTTAGTGTTCTATGTTATATTTTATCTATACGTTGTAAGATATAGAACAATTTGTTTTGCTTTTGTTTCTTCTTTGATGATTGTCCCATACTGATTGAGGACGTCTACAGCGCTTCTGTTGTCATATTTGATGCATGTAGTATTTCAAGAACGTTCGTTGTTGAATGGTCTAGTTCCAACAACGGTATGACTGTTAATAGCTTATGTCGAATTAGCCACTTGTTGAGGATGGCTAACTAATCGAACTTAAAGGTCTACATAGTAGTGTTTAAAAAGATAGCGTCTTAGCTTATGTTGAACCATGAGCTCCAAATATGATATTGGAATACATAGCCCTTAGCGGTATGGACGTACATAACATTACCAGTGCACCATAACGTGTTGCATTAATGAGGGATCCATCACTTGTGGAACTTATCCTCGGCCAATGTTCTATATATCCTTGAAAATCATTTTTAACATTATATCTTAGTTTGACTTAATATACACCTAATGAATGCAATGACACACCGCACACTTGTCAAACGGCGTTAAAGTTTACGATCAAGTTGCGTGGCAATCGACCACGTATTAACTGTTCATTTATTTTGCATTATCTTTGAAGTTCAGTCATCTATCTTTATGAATATCATGTAGCATCTGAGACAAATACCACATGGCGGCGGATCCATATATAACACACGCCACATGTAATGTCAGGTTTTACAGAAGTCAACATTACACGCTAGTCGCTACACTTATCTTAATTACTAGTACTAGCCATAATCATAATAAAGCTACCAATGACACCTCTTTCCTCCTCTATATTCAATTTAACTGTGTTTAACTTAAAATAAGCACAATGTTTTCCATTATCCACTCTACTGATGCACGTATTTATCAAGCAAGATGCTACAAAGTCTGAAAAGTAAAAATCAAGAAAGTCAGAATATGAACATAATTCATGGAGAGTTGTTGGATTCAAAAAGTGGAAGAAACAACGGTCGTTAGATTTGTTTCTTGACATTTTGCTAAGGTAATTTTTGGATCTCGTAGCATTTTCCATTTATTGATTTTGCCACATTAACGTGAAAAGGGCTAGGGTATGTATTCCGCACAGACGGATATATTGGGCCGTCATAATTCATAGATGTAGCCCAATAACATAAAGCCTAATAACATGGAATAAAGATTGCAAATGCTTCAGAAGCACTATTACATTTCTGAAACAATCTTTTAAGGTGAAATTAATGTCACAGAACATAAGAAATTATTTTCTGTAATATCTTTATTGACAAATTGATGTAATGTGTAAAGAACTACGTATTAGTGCTATGGATTGACATTTTTATTTCCATAGATTGACATTTTTAATATCCACATGAATCAGAGCTATAATTTTGATTTATAGAGTACTGTTGGTATTCAATCATTTTTGCCTGCTTGGGCTCCAGTTTCCTGTAGATAGTGCTCAGAATCCAAGGCAGCCATGCACCCTGCAGGACAAAATCATGAAAAAGAACCTTTTAATGTTACTCGGTGCAAATTTCAAACTTGTATTAAAATGCAGAAGAAAAAATGCGAATTCATTCTACTGGAATAAAAGTATTGCCATGCATGATATCTACTAAGTTGATTCTATTAGTACATCAAAAATTGCTAACAGTAAATCAGAAATTATAATGAACTACCATACACCATGTTTTTATATTGAATTATCCATTATTATTTTTTCGTTTTCTTAGATTTTCCACTTTCAAACTTAAAAAACAATTTACTCAAAATTGAAAATTCCTTATTCTAAAATCGAGTAAAATTTAATAAAATGAACTGTAACCACCGCAATTATATTGTAGTTTTTCTAAACTTAAAAAAAAAAAAAAAAAAAAAAAACCAATCAATTTCAACAAATTACTCTAAATTTCAAAGAAAAAAAAAAAATCAACACTTCTTAATTAGAGCATTATTCTTAAATGTTTGGTTAATCGAAATTTTAGGCTTCATAATAAAATAATTCATTAACATATCTAGTTCGCATCAAATTTTCGTACTTTTTCAAGTTAGTTTGATGGATTATATGCAAAAGTTTTTTAAAACAACTATAAGACAATGGTATTTTAGTAATATATTCTTATAGAAAAATAATGGTGTATATTAAGTGATTTTGGGTAAAAATAGAACTTCCTTTTTAATATCAGCATGTACACCCGTTAAGATTGTTAAATTACCCTGACAATACCCACTAAATTCCACTTGTTAATTTTGAATAAAAGGATAAGATAAGTATTTAAAATAATTTCGCTTGTCTTTTAGTATATAATTGTCATCCTCACATGTTCCCTCACAACCCTTAATGATATCAGCATATACAGCTTACAAGTTACAAGTCCACATAACTCATGTGCTTTGTATTTCAAATTTCAAACTCTCATTAATCTATTTACTGTATTCGCCACAAGACGAATATAATTAAGTTCTCTGACGAGAAAACAATTGCTTAACTGATACGATGATACTCTTTTTTAAGTAAATATAAACAATGTTGAAAGTTTATTTCTAGAAATAATATAGAAAGAACCTGATCCAGCAGCAGTTATAGCTTGACGATATTTCTTATCTTGAACATCACCAGCTGCATAAACTCCTTTAACACTCGTGTGTGTGGTTCCAGGTTTTGTAGCAACATAGCCATCTACATCCAACTGCAATTGTCCACCTAAAAACTTTGTAGCAGGTTCATGCCCAATAGCAAAGAACACCCCCGAAACCTTCATGTCAGTTATTTCCCCAGATAAAACATTAGCAATTTTAATGCCCTCGAGCACTCCATTCTCTTTTCCATAAGCTTTCACTACTTTTGAATTCCATATTACTGATATCTTTGGATTGGCTAAAGCCCTTGCCTGTAGTTAAAACTCTAAATAAGTAATCAAACTACTTTTGTTTCCTGTATTTAATTACTGCAATTTCAGCTTTGTCATTCATCCCAAGATTATGCATATTTTCATAACACCCGCTTCAACAGCCAATCGAAAACATTATATCATAAATAGAAACTACTAACTTTGGAATATTAACTCGTTAATTATATAAATTAAACGATGTAAGTAGAGGTGGCATACACACACAAATACAAGCACTGAAATATGTACTTCATATGTTAGAATGAAAGAGAAATGCACCTAGTACATTCATCAAGCAGTTTCAAGTAGGTGAACACAAATGATATTGCATTGTATTATTGGCTCAGTAAACTTTAATTGCTTTGTTATAGCATTTGAAAAGAGGCACAAATAGGGATAATTTTCAACACAACCGTTTCCAAAGTGTGCAAAAAAGCAAATTTGAGCACAACCAAAATGATTCGTGAGGTTTCCCATAGAATGTCAGGATTTTTTTTTAAAATAATATTTTGATCAAAAAGGATAAAATAAGAAAGAAATTAACAGTGAAAATACATGGTTTTTTGATCCATGCGCGGATTGATCATGTAAATAATAATCACTTGAAGAAGAGATCTGACTAGGTTTTGTTATGGCCTTTTTGAGGAGAGATTCCTAAGCAGCTTTTAAAAAAACAAGTATAAAATATTTCTGGTCACCAAACATGCTCCAAACTGGAGCCCATTTAAATAAGAAAACTTGATAATTACATTTTCTTAACTGAAGTGAAAGGATAAGCCCATTAAATGGTGTTTGCATGTCTTCACTGATTCACTCCTACAAATGCATTCAAGAAAATACACGGATTTTCTAAGCCCAAACCTTCTGAGCTGGGTTATATACAATTTGTATATGATTTTACCACCAGTCACTGCATAGATTATCCCCACAATTTGTGACTGACTTCAAAATTTATGATCTTGTCAAATCATGAGCTAAACTAGACATTGCAAACGTTCATCATGAACTTTTTAATTTTATATTTGTGAAATGACTAGACATTACTGTATAAGCCAACCTTTAGGGTGTCTTTTAGCACACGAAAGGGAAATAACAAACGAAAGAAGAACCCAGTCTTGTATAGCAAAATGGGCATTGAAAGGGTTATCCGAAGGGGGATTAATCGTTTGTTATTATTAATTATATTTGACAATTGTTCTTGTTGAAAAGGAGAGCCATATTAACATAGTTATTAATGGCACACACTGCCCCCCCAAAAAAAAAAAAAAAAAAAAAAAAAAAAAAACAGCCTCCCCAAAGACCAAGCGCAAAACGCTGCAAACAACGGGCAACTTTCTAATTTGTTGTGCATATTTATATATGTATTTTTTATAAATTTAATATGTATAACAATTAAATTAAAAAGTTTAGCGTAATTCACAATTTTACTAAAACAGATGTGATAAAGACTTTTTAGATATTTTACAAAAAAAACCATCATATATAAAATCATAAGCATAGAATTTCAAGTATAAATCTCAATGTATTAAAAAACGCGCCTCAGGCGCGCCTCAAGGCGAGGCGGTGGTGAAAACGCCTGAAGGCGTGAATTAAAAGGCGGTTTTCCCCTGAGGCTTACGCCTCAGGGGTTTGAGGCGTGGAAAGCGTGAAAAACGCACGCCTCAGAGCCTCAACTCTCTGAGGCGTGCGCTTATATATATATAAAAAAAAAAAAAAAAAAAATCGATTTCTGTATGGAATCGAGCTCGATTCCAGTTAAGGAATCGAGCTCGATTCCTTAACAGGAATAGCTCGATTCCTTAACTGGAATCGAGCTCGAGTTCGAGTTTTTTTTTTTTTTTGTCTGGCTTTGTTTTTTTTGTCTGTGTTTGTTTTTTGTCTGTCTTTGTTTTGTCTGTCAATTTTTTATTTTTGAAAGAGAGCTCAATTCCTCAATCAATTTTTTTTGTCTGCCTTTATTTATTTTCCCTGTTTTTTATTTAAGCACTATCATGACTAATTTAATTTATGTGTTAATGCCAGACTCCTTAAAAAATGAGCAAACGAGATATTGCATGGGAGATATCATTTGATCTTTCTATTTAATATTAAATGTGCAAGAATTATTGTATTTTGTTTGAATTGTTACGAATGCTTGTATTTTGTTTGAATTGCTACGAATGCTTTATGGTTTTTGCTTAGTACTTGACGCTTAATGTTATTTCATATTAAAAATTAAGTATATGTGTTGCGCTTTTTTTTTTCCCCGAAAGGCTTACGCCTCAACGCGTCGAGGCTTACGCCTCGCCTCACGGACCCGAAAACGCCTCGCGTACGCCTTTTGCGTTTTAAAACATTGATAAATCTTCAAAACTCAAAATATAAAATAATGTATTACCGATAATAAACTAGAAACTTAAATTTGATTAAATTATCTTATTTCTTCAATCAATATCTACATCATTAGATCCATAAGCTTTTAGCATCTTCCTTGTTCGTCTCATTATTGACTAACAATTTGTTCAGTGTGACCATAGTAGGAATAGACAGTTCAAAGTTCATTGGAGATTAAATTGAAAAATGCATCAATCGGAAAATTTTCTTTCAGCCCAACAATAATTAGAGCCTATGCTTTGAAGTAGAGATGGAAATTTTATCCGCGGATGGGTACCCGCGAAGACCCGCCTCTAATCGGACAGAGATTTCCCGACTTAACGGTTAATGGGACGGTGACGAATAATGATTTCAGTACCCGAAACGGATATGGAGCGAGTACGGAGGTGATACCATTCGCCCCACATCCGACCCAGTACATATGTTTTTTTTTTGCAAGGCGTATATAATATATATAGTTTCTTTTTATATTTATGTGTATATACATACTAAGAAGAAAAAAATCAATTGGTGTATTAAGTATTGATTCTATCAACCATTCATCTTCCTTTATTACGTTTGATTAGAAAATATAACTAATATTATTGATGTGTTGGGTATTGCTTTGCTGAATATTGATTATGAAGTATAATTAATATCCGTTTAATTTAAATTTAAATTTGTTGTTTTGCCTTTTATTTTTATTTATCTTTTTTTCTTCATCTTGCCTTAATGGGTACCCAATGGATTTACCATAACCGATGCATATTCTCCTACCTGAATCCGATGGGTATTAAACGGGGATGAGACGGGGAAGTAGGCTATAAATGGGCAGCAGGGATGAAGGTGGAGGATGTGTTTCCTGCATATTACCCGCCTCATTTCCATCCCTACTTTGAAGTTGTTTCGAGATTAATTTGAAAAATGTGGTCGTTCGAGATGATTTGTTCGGTGCAAGGGTGATAATTAGATCCATCGGGCCCAATCTAAACCCGACAAACTGTTGTTGCAAAATTTGAATTCAAACACGAATCAAATCCATATCCACAAATACTGTGGAAGACCTTGCCATTTGGCCCCTCAAAATTTGAGAAACCTTCACAACCAAAAACAGGTGAAAAACTTTATCTGAATTAGACGTTTGAAATCAGAACCAGACGTCCGGTTTTATCCTTGGAAGACACCATGCAGGATACCAGACATCTAGTCCAAATTCCAGAAGTCTAGAATTGTTCTCGAGATTTTATTCCCAGAGAACTAGACGTCTGGAATTTGATTTCAGACTGCTGCCATGTTTCTTCTGCACACTCCAACTTTGAGACGTGAGAACTTGAGCTTCCTAACTTCAAATCGGATGCCGTCTTCACCAATTCTAAGCTTTTCTCGACCTCTTCATATTAACATATAGTGTCGCCTTAATATTTAACACTCTACCTTGACACTATAAACATCTCCAAACTTCAATGCACTCACTATACCTTTAACCAATTATCATGAATACTTTCCCAATAAGCTCCTTCAAAGCCACCGCTCATTGCACTCCGTTAACGAGCTCCGACAAAGCCACCTCCTGCTAACGAAGTGTTGAAAGTATCCAGACCAAAACCTGCCTCACCATAAGACAAACGTACTCAGGAGTATAAACAGATATTTACCGAGAAGATAAAATTCCAACCACTCACCAAAACCCCTCTTCATCGAACTAACCACTCTCTACAACCGTGCCACCACGTGACATCTAGCACCTTAACATCGAATTAAGTTCGAGCAACGCTTGAACTTTCCAACTGACAATGCCTTGTCGAACACGTCCACTGCATTATTCGTCGTGTGCACCTTCTGAAGGTAACCGGTTTACATCCATCCATGGATACTAAAAATGATTTGCTTACCTCAACGTACGTGAGTTGAATGTTATATTCTATATCAAATGTATAACACTTTGGCTATCATATCGAATATCAATACTATCATGCTCGAAACCCAGATCACACAAAAATCGCCTCAAATAAAATACTTCCCTTGCCGCATCCATCGTGGCTATCAACTCTGCATCCACCGTGGCTATCAACTCCGCATCCATAGTGGATAAAGCAACTACACTTTGCAATTTCAAATTTCAACCTATGTTATGAAAATCGCGCTTAAGCAAGGCTTAAGCGGTTTTGGCAAATACATCGCTTAATTTTTAAAAAGCGAAAGGCATTAAGCGACTAGCGCTTAAGCACGCTTTTTCCAGCACTTAGTAGCGCCTCGTCTAAACTTCATCATTTATGTATAGTATTATGTGATGAATTACTTATATAATAATTAAGCATTGCTTAAGCACTGCTTAGTTGTTACTTAAGCGCTAATTAGGTGCTATTTAAGAGCCATTAGGCATAGTTGAACTCCTAAGGGATTTAGCGCTTAAGTAGTGCTTAAGCGTCGCTTAAGCGCCATTAATTAAGCAAAGCGAGGTTTCCATCGCATCGCCTCGCTTAGCGCTTAATATAACATAGGTTTCAACTAATACTCATATCACCAAGTGTGAAGACATACAAAAGTTGATTTTCTACGATCCCTATGATCGACGTAGTACAAGTCACAGTAACAAACCAACTTGCAACTTATTCATTCACTGCCGCCAAAAACAAGACTATGAAAAGTACCTCTAAGGTATCTCAAAATAGTTTTCACAACTTTCTAATGTGATTTTCCTGATTAACCATATACCGACTACCCACCTTGATGACATTTGCAATATCGAGCCTTGTACATAACACGACATACATTAAACTTCCATCCACACTTGCATATGGCACATTTGTTAAGTCTTGTCTTTCTCCAACATAGGTGATCCCTTACTCAAAAGCTTCATATGCAAAGATAAAAGGTGTATTTAACGTCTTTGCATTGTCAATGCTAAACCGGTAAAGCACTTTCTCAATATACTTTTTTTAGTTAATCTCAACTCAAAACGCTTTCGATTACTCTTAATTTTCATGTTCAAAATTTTTTTTACCTCCCCAAGATCTTTCATTTCAAATTTCGATTTCATAAACATCTTTAACTTGTTGATTTCCTTTTTGTCTTTAGAAGCAATGAGCATGTCGTCCATGTACAAGAGTAAATACACCCAACAATCATTTTCCAACCTCTTGAAATAAACACAAGCATCATTGATGTTTTATCAAAACCCTTTTCAAACATGAAATGATCCAATCTCTGGTACCATTGTCAAGGTGATTGCTTCAAACCTTATAGTAATTTCTTTGACTTGCAAACCGATTTTGATTTATCATCTACCACGAACCCTTCTAATTGCATGTAGATGCATTCATCCAAGTTACCATGTAAGAAGGTGGTTTTTCACATCAAGTTGCTCCAACTCGAAGTCATGGATAGCAACTATAGCTAGTGAATTCTGGATCGAAGTATGACGTACAACACGTGCAAAAATATCATACTTCTTTTCTTTTCTTTGTGCAACCCCTTTGCCACTAACCTACCTTTATATCTTTCATCGTTCTTCACCTTGTATATTCATTTGCACTCTATAACACGGTTTTCCTTAGGATGTGGAACCAACTCACAAGTTTAGTTCTTCATCAACAATTGCATCTCTTTCTCCATGGCACAAATTCATTTCGAGCCGTCACTCGAATTCATGACGTCATCAAGGTCCACCGGTTCATCTTAGACTACGTGAAGAGTACAACCCAAACTATCACAAAAATTAAGATAGTCCCAATCACCTTATCTTTCGGATGGTCTTATCGCAAGTCGACCAACCCGAGTAGCAATACTATCACCCAAACTACTTTCGCTGCAGCTTGAACTGAATATTCTCTAGTACCATATACATCGCCAACGTTACTAAAGAAACCATGTGGACTATATGATGTTTCATCAACCGCTTTCATCTTATGAGCTTCTTTAACAACACTACTAGAACGGGAAGTGAGAATAACTTCCTCCTCCTTTGATTCTTCATGAACCAATTTCGGAATATCTGATGAGCTTTTATTCTCCTTAAATAAAGATGACTCATCAAATGCGACATGACGAAAGTTTACAACTTTTTTCGTTTTCGAATTCCAAATCCGATAGTTTTTTACGTCGTTCGTGTAACCAAACAAAATCCCCTTTTGAAAGTTCTAACATCAAGCTTATCATTCTCCGATCATGCACATAAACCAGACAACCAAACACACGAAGATATCTCAAGTCAACACTCTTTCCCTTCCACACTTCTTCCAGCATTTTGTTATCAATGATCGACCACGGAATTCGATTCGCAATATGCACCACAGTTGGCAAAGCTTCAGCCCAAAACCCTTAGACAAACCTGATGTCAATGTTAAACATCGAGCTTTGTCCTGTAGAGCTCGGTTTATTCTCTCCGCTACTCCGCTAAATAGTGGATCTCCCAATGTAGTAAAATAATGCCACCAAATACCGTGATGTTTGCAATACCTCAAGAATTCTCTAAAAATATACTCTCTGTCATTGTTGATCTTTAGAACTTTTAAAGACTTGTCACTTTCATTTTTAACAAGAGTTCTCCACGCTTTCAATTTTGCAAATGCCTCCGTCTTGGTCTTCATTACATACACATGTAACTTCCGAGAAAAATCATCAATGAAAGAAATGTAATAACGAGCTACACCTAAAAAAGCAACTGGTCTTGGTCCACAAACGTCCAAATGAACGTACTCAATAACTCTTCTCGAATCATGTTTTCCTTCACCGATGATACATTTGTTTGTTTCATCATGACACATCCTCGTAAAACTCTAGCTTGTTGAACCTCTCAACTTTGATCGTCTCCCTCTTTCGAAGAATATCCAAACCCTCTCCGGCACATGACCTAATCTCAAATGCCACAACCTTGTTGCATCCAAGCCACGAAAACAATCAATTTCCACACAATTTTACTTTCTACGGTTACTTCTTGAAGCAAATAAACACTATGAATTCTAGCACCTTTCATAACCACAAGCGTCATCTTCGAAACTCTCAAGCAACCATTCTTAATAGCGATTTTGCATACTGGAGAATTCAATTGCCCCAAAGATATAAGTGGTTTCCCAAGTCCCAGAACATAGCGTACATTGTGAGCATGCGAACCACTCCATCAAACATCCTTATTTGCAAGGAACCAAAGCATGTCCTAATATCAAGGTGTCTCCGTTACGGAATGTGGTTCACTTTGGATCTGTTAGGAAGTGAGTACCAAGGTTTGTAGGGCCATTTCCCATTAAGGAAAGAATTTGACGGATGGCATATAGAGGGGAGTTGTCTGACAGACTTAGTGGTGTACCGGATGTATTTCATGTGTCCCATTTGAGGAAGTGCTTACATGAGACCGCTGAGGTGGTAGAGCCGAGTTTGCTTAAAGAAGTAGAGTTAGAGCACGATGAGACGATTCGACGAGCTCCTACTCGCATCATTGGGCCAGAGACTAGGAAGTTGAGGAACAGAGAAGTTCAGCTAGTTAGAATGCTACTTGGGAGACGGAAGCGAAGATGCGTTCTTTGTATCCATTTCTTTTGGAGAGTATGTCTTTTAACTTCTCCTTTATCGCTTGCCTAGTACTTATCTTATATCTGTCTTGCTGTAATTTTACTGTTCTATATTCACTTAAAATACTTCACCGAAACTAAGGCATTCCCCTGGTATGAGTGACCTTAGCGGACGTGGGGTGTTACACGTGGTATCACGTGTAACTTGCATAGCATATCTTGCATATTAACATACATGTAACTTGCATATTAACTTGTTAAACATGCATAAACCCACTTGTTAAATATGCATAAAACAACTTATTAATCATGCATATTATCACATACTTAGCATGCATAGAATCACAAACTCAACTTGCATAATATCATATACTTAGCATGCATAGAATCACATACTCAACTTGCATAATATCCTATACTTAGCATGCATAGAATTACATACTCATCATGCATAATACCACATGCTTAACTTGCATAAAATCAATTACTTATTATGCATAAACCCACATATCCAACTTGCATAAACTCTCATATTCAACTTAGGATTAATATTATACATAGATTAGCATATCATTACAAATGATTCAAACTCACAAATCCGCATTCAAGACCATAAGTCTCATTACACCTAATCTACTTATCTTAACAATTGATCATCAAAGTGATAGAAACTCACCACTAGCAATTTGCACTCCAAATGAAGAAGATTAAGATGCTTAGAATGGATTAGAAGTTGATTAGAGAGGTTGATTAGCTTGCTTTCCTCTTCATTGATTTGTGGAGGCCATGATCAAGTTTCATTTTGCCATAGTTTAGTTACTAGGTTTAATTATGAATGAATTAGGGTAGGGTTGTGGTCTTATTTATAGGATTAGGTTGCATTTTAGACCCTTAGATTAACCCTAGATTAGTTTAGGACCCTTAGATCTCGGAACTCTCCAGAAATCAGCCCTAAGACCAAGCCCAAACCCCAAACTGGTGCACCCAACCACAGAACTCTCTAGAAACTGTGCAGGTTTCTTGGCTCGGCACGGGCGCACTTCCCAAGTGCGCCAGTCTATTTTTAGAAAAACTATTTAAGGTTACCAGAACAGATAAAATTTTTAGAAAAACTATTTTTCTAAGAAAATTTTTGAAGGGTGTTACAATGCCTATTGACCTACATACAACACCATGTCCTATAATAATTGTATTTTCCTCTTTATCTTCATAAGAGGGGAAACCATTCCTATTCAACATCATATGATAAGATGCACCCGAATCGAGTATCCGTTCGCTACCCGAAACAACGGATACTACCGTCGTTAATACATTCTCGTTCACCTCACCAACGCTACTCTCCACCGCTACGAATGAAAATGCTACTTCTTTCTATCTTTGTCCGGACATTCATTATTCCAATGACCGAGTTTCTTACAAATGTAACACTTATCATTTCACTCCCTCGGTTTTCCTCTTCAATTGGGCTTCCTTGATTTTAGAATGCCCGCGGTCTCCCTACTCCACAAATAAATCATGATGACAACTAGTAGCTCCACTACTACCCTCACTTAATTTCTTCATTTGATTTCTCAATTTCTCGCTAAAAAGATTCGCTTTGACATCATCACAAGACAAAATATTCCGATTATAGATCATAGTATCGCAGAACCCCGTATGATGCTCCAGCAATGAACACAATAATATCATCGCCTTTTGTTCTTCATCAATCTTCAGGTCTACCGCTTTTATCTTCATTAGCAAACAATTAAAGACATTCAAGTGTGCCATTAGCGAATTGTCCTCCATCTTGAAGGTGAAAAATGTTCGGAACAAGATCAAATGATTTCTAATTGACTTTTCATATAACTCCTCCAACTTGTCTCATATGCATATAGCGGTTTTCTCACCATTAATTTTGAAGATTACATTCTTCTCCATAGCAAGTCGAAAACTACTATAAACCCACTCTTCCATCTCCTCCCTCCCAACATCCGATACAACACTTGGCAACAAATAAGTATCAAATACTACCTGGTACACCTGATTCCTCCTAAGAACTGGTTTCATCTTCCATTGTCACTTCTCGAAGTCATTATCTTCATTTTGCTTGCCTACAACCAATTGAGATTTGACGCCTCATACGAACCACATACATATGACGCTATCCTATTTGGACTCACCGTTGAGAGGCTACCCAAGCCATTATCTAATTCCAACATTTCCACAAATATCTATCAATACCAACTGCTCTAATACCAAATGTTGTTGAGAAATTCGAATTCAAACACCAATTCAAATCCAAACCCATAAACGTCACGAAAGACGAATCTTTGGTAGATTTGCCAAAAAATACAATCATAATATCTCAATCACCAAAAAACCAATAACTAATTTTCTCAATCACAAGCAATCAATGATAACCAATAGTAACGAAAATAAAGCACACATCAAATTTATAATGGTTCCACTAAAGTATTGTTAGCGTACAGTCACTTTGGGAAGAAATTTATTACCACAATGAGAAAGGTACAAAAATTGATACAATAATCAATACAGAATTGAGTTTGTAAGGAATATAATTGAAGAAATAAAAATAGGTTATAAATCCTAATTTTCCCTTAAGAAGACTCCCTTGATCAAGCAAACTCGCTTGTCTTCAAATATGAAAATAGCTCATATAGGTAAGAACCTAATCCAACTAAATTACCGTTTTACCCATCCAAATTTCAGAAATCTTCACAACCTAAAACAGGTTAAAAACCCAGTTTACCCAAATCAGGGCGTCTAGAATCAGAACCAGACGTCTCGTTTTATCCTCGGAAAACACTATGCAGGAAACCAGACGTTTGGTCCAAATTCCAGATGTCTGGAATTATTTTAGGGACGTTTGGAATTCGATTCCAGACATCTTGAATTTTTTAGGCTGCTGCCCTATTTCATCTGCATACTCCAACTTCGAGACGCGATAATTTCAGCTTCTCAGCTTCAAATCATACCGCTGCCTCCACCGATTCCAAATTATTCCCGACCTCTTCAACCTAATATGACATACTGTGTCACCTTAAAATTTAAGGCAAACCAGACTCGATCCTAGTTGAACTAAATTTCATCGAAGTGTAACTTGTATGTTTTAAAACCTCGAAACTACCCTATTTTCGAGTCCGTTCAGGTCCGACTCGGCAATAACACTAAAAATGCAAATAATTTGTCGTTTTTTAGACTAAATAGGTTTCATCTTATTTTTTACCACATAGATTCGACTCAAGACACATTGAAGTCAAGTCGGCTTGGTTTGAATTTGTGCATCTCAGTTTTAGTTGCTCATCGTAGTTTGATGTAGCATTAATATAAATAAATAGTTCAAAATTTGTTGAAAATTGGTGTGAACTGCAATCCTATCATCGGATAAAGAATATATAAGATGCAGTCAACTATTGATGGAGATTAGTTAGAATGTGAAAAATGAAAAACAAATTAAAAAAAGTAAAATACAATAAAATTAGGTGTGTAATTCGCCACGTCTTTTCATATGTGTCATGCCATATTAAAAAAAGATACAAACACAACGCTGCGTCTTGTGCCCTAACACGTGGTGTAGTGCGCCTTTCGTAATTATGTTTATTAACAGGTATAGTTTCGAAAACTGGATCATAGACATAACTAAGAAAATTCAACATATTACAACTTTAGTTTGTATGCTTCTATATAACAATTTTATAATTTAATAACTTTGGCTGTTTATCAAAAGTAATAAGCAAAATTTGTATGTTTTTATATGGCACAACAAAATTTTAAGAATATGATGCTCGAGACATAATTGATGCTTTTAAACTAGAAGCTGTTGGAAACTTTTTCGCAAAATTATCTAAATTGACTATCACTACGGGAAGGTATCACTACGGGAGGGAGTGACAAACTTCTTAAATGGGTATGCCGGAGTAATGCCTCCGCATATGACGCTGGACCTGACCAGTTAAGGTCCACGGCCCCATTGGCGGAGCATGGAACGCTGCCCCATCCAAAAAATGATATATCGAGTTTGTTTTTGAAATTGAATTTAAATGACAAACGGTTATAACAATTGGAACCAAATGAACTGTATTGCATGACTTTAAATTTTAGAATAAATTAAAACATTTGGTATATACTAAAATAAAATGTTAACTGTGATTAATTATTGTTGACATCTGACTCGTCGGATGTTAACAGCTCAATTTCAACAATTCAGTTAAACAGAGCAGATATACAGGCCCCTTCCTTGATGCCTCCAACCCATCGGACACGATGCCAACTTTAACTGGTCATCTTTAACTGCAAACGGTACAATGATCTAAACGTAGAATGCCAAAGGTATGGAGAATTTATAAGATTGGAAATTGGATATTTCCCTTAAGGTTGGCAATACCATGGTTAAGAACACTCAAGAGATAACTCTTTTCAACTAAATCGAAGATTGTTACTTAGACTACCATCACAGGCAATAATATACGTATCATAGGCAATACTGTACTGTATGCACATCTGTGCACGCACATAAATACATGTGTTTCATTTGGCACAACTGGACCATATATAAATATGAAGTTTTAAGAAAAAAGTTGCACACCTGCATAATCTTTGACGCCCTAAATGTGTCCCTTCTATGAACAATATAAACCTTGGATGCATACTTCGTCAAAAATACTGACTCCTCCATAGCTGAGTCGCCTCCTCCAATAACAATAATTTCCTTCCCCCTAAAAATAGGAGCAGCTCCATCACAAACCGCACAAGCACTAATACCTTTGTTCCAGAACTCCTCACTACCTTCGAAATTCAACCTTCTTGCAACAGCGCCAGTTGCCACAATCACTGCATCTGCCTCTACTTTGGTCTCTTCTGACTCTACCATAAAAGGTCGCTTTGAGAAGTCAACTTTTGTTACGGTTTCAGACAAGATTTTAGTTCCAAATCTTAGGGATTGATTTCTGCATCGATCCATGAGCTCATATCCAAGAATGCCCTCAGGGAATCCAGGAAAGTTTTCAACATCGGTCGTGGTGGTGAGCTGACCGCCAGCTGCAATGCCATTAGCCATCCATCCTGTTTATATAGAAAGTTATATATCGATCATGTGGCTGTATAATTATCATAAGACATATGTCGGAGAAATTAATTGTGCAAGGAAAACAACAGAGGCTGCAAAAATTACAAACATCTTTATACTATTCAGACTAAGAGTGTGCATTTACTTCATAAAAAGTACTAAACAAAAGTCAAGTTTATATACACAAGTACACCGAAATTTTTTAAATTGCACCTGGGTCAAATTAGGACACTATAGGCTACTACATAGATCGATCCAAGGGGATATGAGGGAAACCATCAATTTTGAAGAAAAAAAATCATCATGCAATATACATAAGAAAATATATGTATGTATGTATGTATGTCACACACGTTAAAATAATAACAATGAAACCATCAGTTGAACTAGCTTTTGCAATTCCATTAATTCTCATACCTTCATTCATTACATGATGCAAAGTATGTATAGCGAATGTATTCTTAAAGATGACAGTTCACTAATTTTGATGATGTGGGCAATCAAATTGAATTGTCAAAAGATGAAGGCATGAAAAGTGAAAACATAGATGACAAAAAATTCTTTCACATCCTACTTGTAACTGATTACCTGTATTTCTCATTTCATTCTGTTTTCATTGTTGTTCCTTTCATATTTATTTCTGTTTGTTTTTTCCCCCTCTTCTGGTATTTCAATGTCCTCATAAACATCTTGATATTGGTTTCGTATTTTGAACATAATTCTACTTTTTTATAAATATGGATAATCCCATTTCATCTTAATTATAAAACATGAACCAATGTATAAGACAGTGTCAGCTTCTTATTTAAATTTTGATTCAGCACCAATGTCCCGATAGTCAGGCACTTCGACTTTGGTGTAAGAGGTCGCAGATTCGGAACATTTGTAGCATACTTGGAACTTATATTGGAATGTCGTATATTGCATACTACCTAAGACTTATGTATAAGTACCAATTTCAATAATAATAAAAATAAAGTACCATATGCATTTTTCTACGTGATTTGGAAATCACTGATTCTCGTTTTTTTTTTTTTTTTTTTTTTTTGAAAAAGCATAGCCAATTTCAAAAGTAATTAACTGGTCATACTTCGCAGCAAACTGGAATGTTAGAAGTGTAATGCTAAGGGGCTTGCTTCTTCTTCCTTTTTTCCTATGAAACTAAGCCGATAAAAGTATAGCTTTGAAATTTAATATAAAAAACAAAAACGATATTCAACAGGAGGCAACAAGAATATGGATTGACTAGGGGGCATTTGACATTTAAACCAAACAAGAAGATAATGGCGGACCAGCTACTTATGATTTATTTTGGTCCAGGTTTCAACTTGGGCTTATCTCTGGGAACATTTTGTATTAACTTGTTTACATAATTCTATTGACGACAATAAACTCAGATACATTCAGCTAAGCTTCTAAATAAGCCCTTGCAAGTAGAAAGATTTTTTTTTTTTTTTTTCCCCCAAGTAACATCCAGAGTCTAGCTAGATAGACTGCCAAGTATTATATTTATAAAGTTTAATATAGACTGTCAAATACTTACTCCACTTATTATTGGAAAAGGTCTAGCTAGTATACTCATTATTCTTTTATATAAAGAAGGCAGTTCTAAAGGTCTCCCAAAAAGCACTCCTTTCATTCTACCCAGAAAATAACTCATATAGATTTGAAAATCTCACTTTTGGGTGACACCAACAAAGAAGCAAAGCAACAAGCAAATAATATTGATAATGGTCATATATCACACAAATACGGATATGTGATATTATAATTTTTGAATAATATCGTCAATCAACAAATTGCATATGCACTTTTAAACTACAAAAAATATTGTGAATATATCATCATCTTAACTGATATTCAGTGCCGGCCCAGTAAATATGGTGCCCTAGCCCAAAAATATGAAATGTTGCCCCACCCTAAAAATATGAACTTACGTTGGATGGGTAAAAACTGCAATGGAAGGTGGTTGCCAGATTTCAAACTCTTCCCATCATAATGGAACAGTCGAACAACATAAGTCTGCTTTCAGCGTTTAAATTACTCACATTACTCACATGTTAATGGATAGAGCAGCAGTGCGCAAGCAAGTACGACCTTATGGAAATTGGTGAAGAACGAAGATGAGGTGATGAACTGTTGATACTGGTGTCAGAGAAGAAAAATATGAACTTACGTGGGGGGAAAATTGCAATGGGGAAAAAACTGCACCCTATATCATTTGTTCTTCACCAATTTCCAAAAAAATTGCAATGGAACGCACTCTTGGTTTCCAAAAAATAAAAAGATGATAGTCGCAGTTTCCACAACATTTACACTTCGAAGAAATAAATAGCTAAATATCATGCTGAACAAACAGTTGAAATAACTTTCACCCTATATCATTTGTTTGGAATAAAAAGATGCTAAATGAAACTAAAATGGTATATAAGTTGCTCTATGTCAGGGGAAAAGAGTAAAACAATCACATATCAATGACAAACATCTACCAATTTATGTGTGTAAATTCCAAACATCAGATAGTAAGCATTAACCGACAAACCCACTAGCAACTCACATCATTCAGACATCTAACACTTCTAGTACAACAGCTTTATCATTAAAACATTATCACTTCAAAAAAATATGACCTTACGTTTGGGGGGGGGGGGGGGGAGGTGAAAACTACAATTGAAGGTGGCTGCCAGGTTTCGAACTCTGCCCATCTTGGAGTAAACCTAGTAAGCTTCCACTCAGCCAACTCATTTAACAGCTTTGTTTCGTTGCTGATTGTTTATAACTAAAACATATACAACTATATTTTAAAAAAAAAATTGCCCCAGCCCAGTGGGTTGCCCAAGCCCACGGGCTTGGTGGGCTTCCCTCTGGGCCGGCCCTGCTGATATTATATACTACAGATATCCTGTTACTTTTGCTATTATTTATCACAAATAATAAAGTACCTTTACCAAAACATGCAAGCTACAAATACAAAAATCATGACTGAGAATTAAGATTAAAAAGATCTAGCATATCAATACATATCTTAAAATAAAAGTATTTTTAAAAGATATCTTCATACCAGTTTCTTGTAAAAATAAAAGAAAATCTGAACAAAATATTCAAACCGTAAAGACCAAACATAAATACTAAAGATATAATAATTTACCCAAATTCTAAACTTCAACGAGAATCTTGTAATCAAGTGTGGAAAGCTTTAATCCATAGAAAAACAAACTGCATTTTTTTTGGTTACTCGATCTGAAGATTTTAATAAAGAAAAGATTTTTCAATTTCAAAACTTTTTCAACATGATCTATTTGAAAATCGTTATTTTAAGTCTTTTATTAACTTTTTGGAGTGTGTCAAAAGACATGCCTCAAGAACATTTCAACCCATGCATCGAAGAATAAAATAGAACGCTAGGCTTGCTCAAATGGAATTTCTGCCTCTAAGGCATCCACGCCTTTGCAAATTGAGGTGTGCAATTCTGACAAAATGCATGCCTTAAGGTATTCTTTCTTGACTCCAGTTGTACTAAAAATTGGATCTAACAAAAGGTAGAAAGCTCTAATTGTTTTATTGTATACCACAGGAGGGCTTTGTGTGTGTGCGCGCGTGTGTTCGGGGGGGGGGGGGGGGGGGGGGGGGTGTTCAATGATACTTTTGTCAGCTATGCAAAACTGAGTTAAAAAACAAGAATATGATTTTGCATAACCGAACCGTAAATATAAAAAATTAAAACCTCAACAATAAAACACAGTAATGACTTACCTTATCAGCAATTAATGGCAAAGCATACTTAATTAATAACGTAAGCAAAATATATTTTATTGTTTATGAACAGACCATTGTATGAGTTGATAGTTTTTCTATTACCATTCAAACTATGTAATGTATTTATGTTTATGTAATAAGAAATTATTTTGGTTAAAACGATATCATATACAGTCATTTATTTGATCCAAAAAGAAAAAAATATATATAAATATATGGTTTTGCAAAATTATATTTATTTTGTTTCGATGTAGTGTGCAAAACCATTTGCACTTATTAATTTTTGTATCTTTTTAACGTTATTTTCTAAGTTTGTACTGTTCGAAAGTGTTGAGGGGAAAGAAAGAGAGACAAATCAAATTTGTTGTTCTTTTTAAGAGGTGAATAAATAAGTATGTTTAATTTTTGTTGGGAAGAAAATTGGTGGAAAATCAAGTACAAAACCAATGCTTTTATAGATAGTGATAAAGAATAATGTTACGTTGGATCAATATCCCCAGCAATAAAATGTGTACTCTCTCAGTGAGTTCTTCCTAATGCCATCATACACGCATGCCTTGAAAGAATTGAGAAAGGCAAAACTTCCGATAACATTTTCATAGTTCAATTAAAAATTTCATAAATAGGCCAACTGAAAAGGAGCATGAGATTACATCACACTCAGAAGTCAAAATAGGAGGGTGTACAACATCAAACAGCATGTTAAAGAATCAAAACATAAACTAATCACGCATTGTACCTTCCAATTAATCCAAAAGACATTACCTTCGAAAAGAATGGGTTTGAGCTCGGCGCGAGCAGCATAAATGGCTGCGGTATGGGCAGCAGGCCCACTTCCAATTATACAAATCCGAGCTTTGAGGAGAGCTTTGCTGTCGGATGCCATAGACGACGTAGCGGAAGAAGAAGACATGGTGGAAGCGGCTGCAATGGGGATTGTGGTGGGAAAGGTTAGGGTTTTGGTTGCCTTTCTGAAGACGGAGGAAAGCTTTGAGCGGAACGAACGAGAGCAGTTGTACATTATTTATGTGTGTGGAGGGAAAGTTCCAGGGGTTTTCCGTATAAAAGAAAATTGCGACTTTAGTTGGTTTGTTTGCTGCATTAAAATCATGAGTATTGGCTGATGCTAAAATTGAATATACTTCGATCAGAATAGAACGGTTGGGTTTGGAATCTGTGCTTGACTTGGAATGTAATATTGATAATGCTGACTTTGTGAATGAACCTTTTGACAAAATGAGGATGATGTATTTGATTTGGTATAGCTTCAGCTTGAAACGTAAGTAAGGTTGCTTTTATTGTTGCAAATTTTGTTCTTTGTTTAAAAGGAAAATTTATTGAATCTCAAAATAAAATCATATTAGGTGACAAATTTAATTAAGCCTACAATAAGCTTATTAAAAGACTTTTTTGACCAAATAACATGTTAAGAAAATTTAGTCTTGTCATAGAAACTTAATAAAGCATAGTAAGATTTTGAACACTTGTACAAAATTAAAAGAGTCAAATCATGAAATCAACGTCCATATATAATAAGATATTTCTCTTTTTTTAAAAAAAAAAAAAAAAAAAAATCCATGCATAATTTGAAATTATGATTTATTTTGTTAAATAGATGACTTTTTTCTTTTTCGAAACACCCTTAGTAAGTTTCAGACTTTAACACATCCCTATTTACAAACAAATTTCATAAAAACTTATCAGTATTTTATATAAAAATATGAAATTTACACTGTAGATATTTGCTATCTATAATACAATATTAATTTTACAAATATTTATTGTTCACACCACAAATGCTTATTCAAAAATTTGAGCACTTAGAACTTAAAATATTTAGAGTCTGCCCTTCTTATATTTGCAATCTAAACTGCACTTTTTTTTCCACTTTATTAAATGCACAAAGTTTATATTGATTTTTTGTTCCTTCCAACTAGTTTTAATTTTCTTTTTCCACTGGTATTCATTTTATAAGAAGCTTAGAATTGGCAAAATTTAATTTATATATTTTGAGTTTATTCTTAGTTATCTTGTTCAAAATCATTTGGGAGTACGCTTTAGTTTGGATTTATTTTCACTCCAGTTTGAATTGAATTTAGATAAAATCTTCACTCGATTTTCTTACCTTGTTTATTATCCAATAACAATCACAATATAATGCTGTATATATATCTTTTTCAAAATTCAAAATAATGTAAAAATAATCTGTATATGTTTTCTACAAAATATCTTTTTAGTTCCTAGTCATTGACCATTTGTAATTTATAAAGAATTATGTACATAATGCATGTGTGTTTGCATACTTGTGTGTACACGCATATGGATAAGGATTGGCTAAACTTCAATTTGGTTGCACCTTTAATCCCCGTTTATTTCCATTATAAATCCCAAACCAAATAATACTACTTTTCCTCTCTTCCATTGCTTATATTATTTAATTCAGAGTACGTGGTAGAAATCAAAATAAAGAAGAATTGGGGTATATCCTATTCTTCCCTTCTGTGTGTGTGGACGTGCACACGCACACATATATACATAAATGCATATAGATTGTGTGCGTATGTATATGTATGTTATAATTTTCAATTGAGATGTGAGCTAGAGCAAGAATCAATGGCAAGTCTGACTATAAGGCCTACTTTGTAACAACCCGCAATTTCACAACAAATTTAAAATTTATTCTTAATCTAATTTCATAAGAAAATATGTTGGAATTTAAAAATTCGATTTTTAAAAACCATCGCGTAGCCTTAAAAAGTGAAATTTTGCTTGCGACCTCATAATTCGAAGAGTCCAATTTTGTTGGATTCGGAATAATCAATCATGGCTAAGTTTCAAATTTCGTTCCAGCCAGAATCAATGTGTGGTCGTGCTCGATAAAACAGTTTGATGTAAAACTGACGATCAGTTTATAAAGGAACATTGTTCATATGACCTCAGAATTTGAAGACACTTTTTTTTTGAATTCGTAGCATCGAATAATGGCCAAGTTCCAAATTTCGTGATTTTTGGAATTAGCGTGTGGGCGTACAAGAAGGAAAAAGTACGCTAAAATGGCATTTCTGAAACTAGTTAAAACTTGATCGAAAAATAGAAGGTCAAACGAACTCGGAATTCGACGAAACTTGTTCCGCTAGGTTCGTAATTACTTTTATTATCGTAATCCAAAATTCCGTAGCAAACAGAATTGATTTGTGATCGTGCGATCAAAAGAAGTGGAGGCTAACTAGCACACTTTTATAAAGAAAGGGTTATTGACACTAAATTAAAACGAAGGTCATCCAATGAGCCAAAGTGGTTTTATTTGGATGCACGGGATCGCACCACGTCAGCGATCCTCGTGAAGAGGGGAAATTTGCAATTAAACCCACCCTCTTTTCTCTTTTCTTTCTTTCTCTCTTCTCTTTCTCTCCTCCTTTCCTTTCTACCTCCTACTTCACTTTAATGGCGGGCTCCCTCCTCCTCCTCGCTGTCGCACCTCCCCCACCGCCATCCCGCACCTCCCCCGCCACCAGTAGCCACCGCCGCCTCCCCTAAGGCCCACGGCCGAACCCAAAACCCCCTCCTTCGAGCAAAACTCCTCCTTTTCACTCCCCGTCACTTCCTACACATTCCTACCACTTCTACATCACCTTATACACCTTCTAAACACTTCAAAACTCTTCCTTTTTATCGAATTAATTCCGGATAGAGGAGACATAAGCTTTGGCACCCCCGTTCGTATCCGTTTCCGCTTCCAATTAGCTTAATTCTCTTAGATCTACTAGTATTCGAGCGTTAGAGAGTGTTGGAGCGAAGTTCGAGCATCGTGAACCTCCGACAAGCCGTAGAGGAGATCGAAAAGGTCGTATTCCTCCGCATTAAAGTTTTGGTGGAGTGGAACTCTCGGTGAGAAATCTAAACTCACTATAGAAAGGGGTAGATTAGAGATTTAATTGCATGAAAGTTAGTTGTTAAGTAAAACAATAGTGTAAGTTAATAAATAAGATTTACTAAGTTATGAAATAATTTTTAGTTATTTAAAAATGCGATTTTTAACTATTTCATGCGATGTAAATTGTATACGTTATATGTAAATAAAACTGTATTGATATCATGGAATTGTAACTTGAATTGATTAAGTAAAATTAACGATTTAGGCGTTATTTGGTAGTAGTTAAAAATAAAATTAACTGCGAAGTAATACGATGAACATGCAATAATAATAATTTATTATGATGTTAGCGAGCGATTGGTGATGTAAAAATGTCATTTTTATTAGTTATAGTTGATATTCTTCTTAGTTCAACACATGAACTATTCACAAATTTATTTATATTAGAAGCGTTATATGAATATGTGACAGTCACATTTCATACTACGTGGATGAACACTTTGTAGCGCCTTAAATTGCATTGGATGATTGAGTATTTATTTATTTGTGACTACTATGTGTGATTTGGATGTGGGTAATAGTATTTTGGATGAACTGAACATACACCATAGGATAATGACAAGTATTGGACTACACTGCATAAGAATAGCGTACCCATATAAGCATGTAGTTGATTGATGCTTATATGATTTGCATTCATTTATTTGATGCTATACGACAAGAACAAATGACCAGAGATCAGGTATATGGCATATTGGTTATCGAATGAAGACTGGACTTGATATGGACTTAAATGAACATATAACGGAATTTGTAGGATTTATAACAAACCCTACACAGATCTGGAGATGACAAAAATATACACGTCACTCTAGTTATAAATATATATATATATATATATATATATATATATATATATCTGTGTGTGTGTGTGTGTGTGCATATATATGTATATATGTGTGTGTGTGTGTATATATATATATATGTGTGTGACACAATGGTTGTTCACAATGATTTATAAATCCCACATCGGCATTGGGATGATTTATTTTTACACATCTCTCAGTATACACATGTCGTATTAATATATGGTGATTTACTAGGGCCTGTTGAGCCGATTAGTAATTTTTCCGAGCCCTCCATACAAAGGAGGTTATGGCGAATTTTTCTGACAATTTAAGGCATTAGCCAAATATTTAATAAATAGTTTGGAAATTGTTTAATGAATTATATTTGTATACGTTAAATATAAATTAAATTAAACGAAACGCGCAGTGGAAGTTTGCATTTTTGACTCGTAATTTTAAACGAGTATACCGGAAGATCCGACCATCGGATTTTCCTGAAATTAGAACCGTTGGATTCATTTCAAAAAGATCTTTGCAACGATAATAGATATGTTAATATCCAACAGTTAGATTTTTAGAAATGTTTAATTCAAAATTGAATGAAAACAGCGCCAGTGCAGCTGAATGGCCTGAAATGTCGTTCGACTGAATTGAGATATATATATATATCAAAAAATCGTTTTAAATTATTTTAAGCGATTTAGAACGTATGAAAACCATTTTTTCTTGGTTTGTAAAATAAAAATGTTTAAGTACAATTTGGCATGAAACTTGTAAAATGAACTTTGGATATGTTATGACTTGAGTGTTTAATTCGATGACCAAATTAAATTCTTGATTAAACCTTTTTCATATAAGGTAATGAAATGTGAAGGTCAAAAACTTAACCAAGGAAAATAATTTGATTTGAAATTTTATGTGAGAATTATTTGAAAAGACCTAGTTAAATCTCATTTCAAATAATTAAACGACGACTAAAGGTCAGAGATAATGAAGACGGTGCAAGACCGATAATCTTCACATCGAATGAATTACTACTGATGCATTGGATATGAGTAGCTCCCTTGAAGGGGTTATAGTGGTAGTTGTCCGGACGTACTTGTTGATTGTCTGGATATGCGAGGACCTCTTTTCAGTATTGGACATATGGGACGGGGAATAAGGTGCCTCCGGTTTCGTTCAGACCCAGAACGAACTTGTAAATGGATTATGTGTCTGACATTGGATTTCGTTCTTTATTGGTTTATTTCTATTTAATATACATCTGTTTGGTGACGGGGAATTTATTCTCTTACTTAACATCCTTCTCTGAGACGTACAAGCTTAGATGTTATATATTGGTAGACATCAGTTGTATCGCATGGATTGTCAATGTGGCATGTTATGCAATGATCAAGGCTTTTGTTGAAAAGCAGGGTCTTGTGGTTGATGATCAAAGCATGACTTTAATTAGCACCGCTTTGTGTATAGCGTTAATTCGCAAGCTTCACACCCCGGTATGAGCCAAATCGGGATGAGGACCGCAGGGAGTGCATGTGTTTCTTTCTAGCTGAAAGTGGTTTCATTGTATGGAGCCCAGGCATTTTTACTTATGTGGACGATTGATTGCGAGGCACCTCGGATATAGAGCCGACTAAAAGGCTCATATGGTCGACGTACTGACCAGGTTGTATGTCCTAAGGACCAGAAAACGTATTGTTCAGGAATAACCAATCCACAAACATTAGGTGTGGGCCGACCCTGCCGCTACCCAAGGGTTTCCCATATGTGTGATCCTGGACATCTTGCTAGAGGTAATCTGAAGCCAGTGAGGAAGATCCCTTGCCTCGACTCATAATGAAATCCAATTTCCAATACATGATACTACGGCTTTTAGTTGTAAACCTATATGGCGACATAACATATGGTACTCTGTCGTCTATGATTGATACATTTATGTTGAAATTGTTTTTGAAGCATCTAGACACTAATACTAATACCAAATGCTTTTTGTTTTATGCGTATCAAGCATATTTGGCCATTATAAGGTAAAACTCTATCCTCTGGCTTGCGTTGCATTCTGTGATGGAACCTGAGTCTTATAACGGCTTCATTTTTCTAATAAGCATTGCGTTGTTTATTACTGTACTTTATTTTATGCACTGGCAATCTAATGGAGTAAAGTCGTTCCATGTTATAGGGCGTAGTCCTAAGATTTGTCTTATTCTTAAATAAGTTAAGTAATTGTAGGATTTCTCATAACAGTCCCATGCCTGACTCGAAATTTGTTTTTCCCTTGCAAACTTGGGTGCCTATATTTTTACATGGGCAGTCGAGTGATAAGGTGATTGGCTTTCTTTTGGATATGCACTATAGCATTGGGTGCTCTTTTGGCTGAAGATGAAGACATTTTTTATCATTGATTTTGAACTCTTTAGCACTATTTTATGCATGTTTATATTTGATTCCGTTGTAGACCTATTATTTACTTGATGAAACTTTCTATGTACTAAGTAGGATCATGTATCTGTGTAACTCTGATGTTGATGATTATGATTTCGCTGTCATGATATGATGTAAATTATTCTTTTGTTTTATGTATTATGCTATATTTTGTAATCTTCTAATGTGATTAATGTTTTATATTCCAAAGAAAGACCTTGCCACCGTGGAGCGGGCGTTTGGTTCGTGTCAAGGTGGTATCAGAGTTTTGGTTAACCTTGATTCTGGAAGATAACATATTAAATGACTCGTCAGAGATTGAATCAGTAGTATTCTAGGAAGAGTAACTCTTTAGAGATAGGAATAGCAATATCTTAGAATGAGTACATCAGAATAACATATAACTTGGTCATTACATCATCATTTATGCATACGTCTTTATGCTTTTACCATTCCTTAAGATGTCTTTTTTGCTAGTCTAACTCTTTTCTTGCTATTCGCATAATTAAGAGAAAATGAGTGGACGAGGCAGAGGCCGAGGAAGGGGTGATGTTCCCGCTATTAATAATCAGCATAATCTTGATGAAGTTGAATCGGCGACTAACAATGAGCCTGTATTGCAGCAACCGCCGCATCGGCGATTTGATCTTGATGTTATCACCAAGAAACATAAGAACTTAGGCGGAGTGTCATTCACAGGCATCGGAACTGTAATTGAAGATCAAGCTTGGATGAGGTCTTGTGAACGGATCTTCGAAGGCCTAGAATTGGCAGATAAGGGAAAGAGACTCTTAGCATCTTGGTTACTTAAAGACGAGGTCGTAATCTGGTGGGAAGAAGCGACAGTAGGTAATCTGAGAGTTGATATGACTTGGGAAAGATTTAAGGAAGTAATTGAAGAAAAAAATTTCCTGCAACAAGAAGTAGATCGCATGTATAATGAGTTTGCTAATCTCCAGCAAGGTGACAAACTATTCATGAGTATGTCAAAAAGTTCGACGGACTCTCTCGTTTTGGATCAAAGCTAATTCAAAACTCAGTTAAGAAGAACAAGAGGTTCATTAATGGTCTTCAGAGGAGGTACCACAGCATAGTGACAGCCTATATAAAGCTTCCATTTGCTAAGGTTGTGGAGATAGCTTGTAGATATGAGAATATTGATAAAAGAAATTCTCAAGCGGATCGGGAGAGAAGTCAAGCTAGCAACAAGAGAAAGCTTCCCGACACAAAAAGCCCGAGACAAGTAAGATTGAAGCAGCTAAGCCCTAGGAGAAAAAGCGAGCAAAGGTTGAATGCTTTAATTGCCACCAATTTGAACATTGGTCTAGTGAATGCAATGCTCCAAAGAGGCCAAGAAGAAATGAATCTGGCCCTAGCCAACAACCTTGCAACAAGGGTGAGTGCTATAATTGTCATAAGAAAGGACATTTAGCAAGTAATTTCCCATTGATTAAGAAAGCAGAGGTAGCTCATGTTTATGATGGGGCAAATGCGTCAGCTCCTCCTACAGGCGGAGGTAGACCAGATATTTTGGAAGGTACACTTACAGTTAAAAATATTCCTGTAAAAGTATTATTTGATACGGGCACATTGCGAAGTTTCATTTTGAGTAACACAGTTAAGAAGTTAAATTTAAAATTAAGAAATCTTGAAGATTCAATTAGTGTTCACAACCCGATATAAGGTTCCCTTGTTCTCTATATATATTGTAGAGTACCTGTTTCGTGTTCTCATTACCAGTTTTCTTTTGATTTGATCGTCATGAATCTTTCTGAGTTTGATATCATAATTGGATTGGATTGATTGACGAAATTTGAGGCCGAAGTTAAATGCGCCAAAAGAATTGTTAGATTTTAAAAAAAAATTGGAAACATTATTAGTATACTGTGTGAAGGCTCAAATTTAGATAGAAAAGAATTTTGGTATACTCTTGAAGTTTCTCCTACTTCTATTGAGAATATCCCCGTTGTAAAAGATTATGCGAATGTGTTCAAAGAAGTTGATAACTTACCTCCGTGAAGAGAAATTGATTTCAAAATCGATCTAGTTCTGAATGCAAGGCCAGTTGTGCATGCAATTAAAAGAATGACATTAAAAGAGAAGGAAGAATTGGTTGATCAAACTTGACAGTTGCTATGAAAGGTTTGATCAGGTCTAGTTTCTCAAGTTAGGGAGCAGCCGTGGTATTTGTTCCTAAGTCAGACGGTGCTCTCAGGTTATACATAGACTACCGAGATCTTAATAAGAAAACTTTGAAGAATAAATATCTATTGCCATGCATTGATGATTTATTAGATTGCTTGAATGAAGCGAGAGTGCTTTCGGAGATGGACTTAGCTACAGGTTTCCATCAATTGCGGATTACCGAAGAATGTGTTTCTTTGACAGCTTTTAAAGGTCCAAACTTATTTTATGAATGGTTGGTAATTCCATTCGGTTTATGTAACGTATCTGCCTATTTTGTTGATTTGATGAATCAAGTATTTCGCGGGGTGTTGAATAAAATTATGCTAATTTTTATTGATGATATTTTAATCTTCTCTAAGTCAGCTAGCGAGCATGCTAAGCATTTGGAACAGGTTTTGGAAATTCTAAGAATGAATGTATTAAAAGCCAAATTTTTAAAATGCATATTCTGGTAAGAAGAAGTGAAGTTCCTTGGTCATGCAGTATTGAAGAAGGGAATTTCAGTAGATCCAGGCAAGATTTCAGCCACTAGAGATCGGAAGCAACCTAGCACTCCCACAGAAGTCAGAAGTTTTCTGGGATTGGTAGATTATTACCGGAAATTAGTTAAGGATTTTCTTGAAGTTATTTAATCCATTGACGAAGCTTACAAAGAAGCATGCAAGGTTTAATTGGACGACAAAATGTGAGGCAGGTTTCCAAGAGATGAAAGTAAGGTTGACTACTGCTCCAGTGTTGACTATTATAGATGGCAATCATGATTTGATAGTCTATACAGATGCTTAAGGAGTAGGTGCGGTATTAATGCAGAGAGGCTAAGTTATTGCTTATGCTAGTCGTCAGTTGAAGCCGCATGAGAAGAGATATGTTACGCATGCTTTAGAGTTGTTAGCTGTGGTATTTGCTTTGAAGATATGGAGGCATTATCTTTTGGGTGAGAAGTTCGAAATATATACAGATCATAAGTCATTGAAATATCTGTTCATCCAGAAAGACTTGAATTTTAGGCAGCAGCGTTGGTTAGAATTTCTTGCAGCATATGGTCTAGATATTTTGTATACTCTGGGGAAAGCCAATGTTGTAGCAGATGCACTAAGCAGGAGGAATGAAACCATCGCTAATCTTATTGTTATACCTTAATTGATGAAAAGATCTATGTTCTTTAGAAAGATGATAATTTTATTCAGAATATTATCAAAAGAATTCAGTAGAGGGAAGTGTCGAGTTTCCAAATTAATAGCAAGGGAGTTCTAAGATTGTTAGGCCGAATCTGTATTCCGAATATTCCCGAGCTCAAAAGACAAGTGATGGATGAATGCCACAAATCTAAGCTTAGTATTCATCCAGGGGTAAGTAAGATGTATCATGATCTTAAACGCACATTCTGGTGGAAGTTGATAAAGAGAGACATTTCTATATATGTTAACAGGTGTTCCACTTGTCAACATATTAAGAGAGATCAGAAAAATGTCGTTGGTTTGTTGCAACCATTAGAGGTTCCAAAATGGAAGTGGGATCAGATTTCTATAGATTTCATTGATGGTTTGCCTAGGACCAAGAAAGGCAATGATAGTATATAGGTTATTGTTGATCGTTTTACGAAGAGCGCCCATTTTATTCCACTGAAATCAACTAGAACCGCTCATAGTCTTGCTCAGATTTATGTGAGAGAGATTGTCAAATTGCATGGAATTCCCAGCAAAATTGTCAGTGATCGAGATCCGATCTTTGCTTGTAAGTTCTGGGAAGCATTCCAATCTGAATTGGAAACGAAGATTAATCTTAGCACTACATATCATCCTCATACGTATGGCCAAACTAAGAGGGTGAATAGTATATTGGAATATTTATTACGGGCTTGTATTCTCGATTTTGGAGGATCTTGGGAAGACCATACACATTTGGTTGAATTTTCATATAATAATTGCTATCAAGCGAGTCTAAAATTATACCTATTTGAAGCATTGTATGGTAGACCATGTAGATCTCCTGCATGTTGGGTAGAACTTGGTAATCGATTAGTGTTGGGTCCAGAGATGATCCGAGAAACTTCAGATAAAGTGGATTTCATTAAGAAGCGACTGCAAGTAGCACAAAGCAGACATAAGAGTTATGCAGATTCTAAAAGAAGAGATTTAGCATTTTCTGTTGGTGATCGCATATATTTGAGAGTTTCTCCGATGAGAGGAGTGATTCGATTTAGGAAGACAGGAAAGTTGGCACCTAGATATATTGGTCCATTTCCGATACTAGAAAGAATAGGAACTCTAGCTTACAGGGTTCAGTTGCTAGATTAGTTGCCCGGAGTGCATGATGTGTTTCACATTTCTCAACTTCGGAAGCATGTACATGATCCAGACTTGATCGTGCAAGAAGCATCGCAACAAGATTTGAATATAACTCCGAGTTTAGCTGTGCATGGAGAGCCAAGGAAGATTGTTGGCCGAGAAACCAGGGTTCTAAGGAACAAGAAAGTGCATTTAGTCAAAGTGCAATGGAGTAGAGATCTTAGAGATTGTACAAGGGAAACAGAGGATATCATTAAACATGCCTATCCTAAGTGCAGAGTGGATATCTCTGACTAGCTTTTGTGAGAGGTACATTTATGATTACGTACATTGTTAATTTGTTTCCTAATTTACTGTTGTTTCCTTTTCGGGGACGAAAAGTTTTTAATTGGAGGAGATTGTAACAACCTGGAATTTCACAACCAATTTAAAATTTATTTTTAATATAATTTCATAAGAAAATACGTCAGAATTTAAAATTTTGATTTTTAAAAGCCAACGCATAGCCTTAAAAAGTGAAATTTTGCTAGCAACCTCAAAATTCGATGAGACCAATTTTGTTGGATTCGGAATAATCAATCATGGCTAAGTTTCAAATTTCGTTCCAAACGAAAACAATGTGTGATCGTGCTCGATGAAGCAGTTTGATGTAAAACTGACGATCAGTTTACAAAGGAACATTGTTCATATGACCTCATAATTTGAAGACACTTTTTTTCGGATTCGTAGTGTCAAATAATTGTCAAGTTCCAAATTTCATAATTTTTGGAATTAGCGTGTGGGCATAAAAGAAGAAAAGGTACGCAAAAATCGCATTTCTGAAACTAGTTATAACTTGATTGAGAAACAAAACGGAAAGTCAAACGAATTCGGAATTCGATTAAACCTGTTCTGTTGGATTTGTAATTATGTTTATTGTCGTAATCCAAAATTTCGATGCAAACAGAATTGATTTGTGATCATGCGATCAAAAGAAGTGGAGGCTAACGAGCACACTTTTATAAAGAAAAGGTTACTGAAATTAATTAAAACGAAGTCCATCCAATGGGCCAAGGTGGTTTTGTTTGGATGCATAGGATCGCGCCACGTCAGCGATCAACGTGAAGAGGGGAAATTTGCAATTAACCCCCTCTTTTCTTTTTTCTTTCTTTCTCTCTTCCCTTTCTCTACTCCTTTCCTTTCTTCCTCCTACTTCACTTTAATGGCGAGCTCCCTCCTTCTCACTGCCGCACCTCCCCCACCACCTGCTACCGCCGTTCCACACCTCCCCCGCCACCAGTAGCCGTCGACGCCTCCCCTAGGGCCAATGGCCGAACCCAAAACATCCTCCTTCTAGCAATACTCCTCCTTTTCACTCCCCGTCACTTTCTACACCTTCCTACCACTTCTACATCATCTTATACAACTTCTAAACACTTCAAAACTATTCCTTTTTGCCGAATTAATTCCGAACAGTGGAGACATAAGCTTTGGCGCCCCCGTTCGTGTCAATTTCCGCTTCCAATTAGCTTGATTCTCTTGGATCTACTAGTACTCGAGAGTTAGAGAGTGTTGGAGCGAAGTTCGAGCATCGTGAACCTCTGACAAGCCATAGGAGCTTGAAAAGGTCTCATTCCTCCGCATTAAAATTTTGGTGGAGTAGAACTCTCAGTGAGAAATCTAAACTCACTTTGGAAAGGGATAGATTAGAGATTGAATTGCATGAAAGTTAGTTGTCAAGTAAAACAATTAGTGTAATTTAATAAATAAAATTTATTAAGTTATGAAATAATTTTTAGTTAGTTAAAAATATGATTTTTAACTATTTCATGCGATGTAAATTGGATACGTGATATGTAAATAAAACCGTATTGATATCATGGGATTGTAACTTGAATTGATTAAGTGAAATTAACGATTTAGGCATTAATTGGTAGTAGTTAAAAATAAAATTAACTGCGAAGTAATACGATGAACATGTAATAATAATAATAATAATTTATTATGATGTTAGTGAGCGATTGGCGATGTAAAAATGTCATTTTTTCAGTTATAGTTGATATTCTTGTTAGTTAAACACATGAACTATTCACAAATTTATTTATATTAGAAGTGTTGTATGAATATATGACACTCGCCTTTCATACTACATGGATGGACACTTTGAGGCGCCTTAAATGGCACTGGATGATGGAGTATTTATTTATTTATGACTATTGTGTGTGATTTGGATGCGGGTGATGGTCTTTTGGACGAATTGAACATATACCATAGGATAGTGACAGGTATTTGACTACACTGCATAAGCATAGCATAGTATACCCGTATAAGCATGTAGCTGCTTAATGCTTATATGATGTGAACCGTATTACATTCATTTATTTGATGTTATACGATGAGAACAAATGACCGGAGATCATGTATATGACATATTGGTTATCGAATGAAGACTGGACTTGATATGGACTTAAATGAACATATAACGGAATTTGCAAGACTTAATAACAAACCCTACACATGTCTGGAGATGATAAAAATATACACGTCACTCTAGTTGTATATATATGTGACATAATAGTTGTTCACAATGATTTTTAAATCCCACACAAGCATTGGGATGATTTATTTTTACACATTTCTCAGCGAACACGTGTTGTATTAATACATGGTGATTTACTGGGGCCTGTTGAGGCGATTTGTGATTTTTCTGAGCCCTCCGTACTAAGGAGGTTATGGAGAATTTTTCCGAAAATTTAAGGCACTAGCCAAATATTTAATCAATTAAATAGTTTGGAAGCCGTTTAACGAATTATATTTATATACGTTAAATATACATTAAACTAAACGAATCGCGCAGGGGTAGTTTGCGTTTTCGACTCATAACTTTAAACGAGTATACCCGGAGATCCAACCATCGGATTTTTCTAAAATTAGAACCGTTGGATTCATTTCGAAAAGATCTTTCCAACGATAATAAATATTTTAAGATCCAACGTTTATATTTTTAGAAATGTTTAATTCAAAATTGAGTGAAAACAATGTCAGTGCAGCTGAATGACCTAAAACGTCGTTCGACTAAATTAAGTTATATATATATAGCGAAAAATCATTTTAAATTATTTTAACCGATTTAGAACGTATGAAAACCAATTTTGCTTGGTTTGTAAAATAAAAATGGTTAAGTACAATTTGGCTTGAAACTTGTAAAATGAATTTTGGATATGCTATGACTTGAGTATTTAATTCGATGACCGAATTAAATTCTTGATTAAACCTTTTTATATAAGGTAATGAATTGTGGGGGCCAAAAACTTAACCAAGGAAAAGAATTCGATTTGAAATTTTATGCGAGAGTTTTTTGAAAAGACCAAGTTAAATCTCATTTCAAATAATTAAACGACGATTAAAGGTCAAAAATAACGAAGACGGTGCAAGACCGGTGATCTTCAAAATAAATGGATTACTACTGATGCATTAGATATGGGTAGCTCCCTTGAATGGGTTATAGTGGTAGTTGTCTAGATGTACTTGTTGATTGTCCGGATATGTGAGGGCCTCTCTCCTATATTGGACATATAAGACAAGGAATAAGATGCCTTAGGTTTCGTTCAGACCTAGAACGAACTTGTAAATGGATTATGTGCCTGACTTTAGATTTCACTCTGTATTGGTTGATTTCTATTTAATATATATCTATTTAGTGGCGGAGAATTTATTCTCTTGCTTAACACGCTTCTCTGTGACGTACAAGCTTAGAGGTCATATGTTGGGAGGCATCAGTTGTATGGCATGGATTGTCAGTGAGGCATGCTGAGATGCAATGATCAAGGATTTGTTAAAAAGCAGGGTCTTGTGGTTGATGATTGAAGTATGGCCTTAATTCGCACCACTTTGTGTATAGCGTTAATCCATGAACTTCACACCCCGGTATGAGTCAAAACGGGATGAGGACCGCAGGGAGTGTATGCGTTTCTTTCTAGCTGAAAGTGGTGTCATGGTATGGAGCCCAGACATTATTACTTATGTGGATGATGAATTGTGAGGCGCCACGGATATAGAGCTAACTAAAAGGCTCATATAGTCGATGTACTGACCAGGTTGTAGGTCCTATAGGACCGGGAAACGTATTGTTAGGGAATAACCAATCCACAAACGATAGGTGTGGACCGGCCCTGCTACTAACAAAGGGTTGCCCATAGATGGATCCTGGACATCTTGCTAGAGGTGATCCAAAACCGGTGAGAAAGATCCCTTTCCTCGACTCATGGTTGGAATCCAATTTCCAATACGTGAAACGATGGATTTTAGTTGTAAACCTATATGGCGACATAATATATGGTACCTATGCCGTCTATGATTGATGCATTTACATTGAAATTGTTTTTGAAACATCTAGACACTAATAATAATATCAAATGATTTTTTTTATGCTTATCAAGCATATTTGTCCATTATAAGGTAAAACTCTATCCTTCGACATGTGTTGCATTGTGTGATGACCTGAGTCTTATAACGACTTCATTTTTCTAAAAAGCCTTGCGTTGTTTATTGATGTACTTTATTTTATGCACTGGCAATCCAATGGAGTAAACTCGTTCCGTGTCATACGACGTGGTCCTTAGATTTTCCTTACTCTTAAATAAGTCAAGTAATTGTAGGATTTCTCGTACCAGTCCTATGACTGACTCGTAGTTCGTTTTTCCCTTGCAAATTTGGGTGCCTATATTTTTACACGGGAAGTCGAGTGATCAGGTGATTGAATTTCTTTTGGATATGCACCATAGCATTGGGTGCACTTTTGGCTGAAGATGAAGACTTATCTTTTTATCATTTTTTTTGAACTCTTAAGCACTATCTTCTACATGTTTATATTGGATTTCGCTGTAGACTTATTGTCTACTTGATGAAACGTGTTATGTACTAAGTAGGATCATGTACCTATGTAACTCTGATGTTGATGATTATGATTCCACTATTATGATATGATGTAAATTATTCTCTAGTTTTATGTATTATGCGATATTCTTTAATATGATGATGTGATTAATGTGTTATTCCAGAGACAAACCTTGCCACCGTGGAGTGGGGGTTTGGTTCGTGTTAGGGTGGCATCTGAGCTTTGGTTAACCTTAGTTCTGGAAGATAACATATTAAATGACTCGTCAGAGATAGAATCTGTAGTATTCTAGGATGAGTAACTCATTAGAGATAGGATTAGCAATATCCTAGAATGAGTACATCAGAATAGCATATAACTTGGTCATTACATAATTATTTATGTATATGTCTTTATGCTTTTACCATTCCTTAAGATATCTTTTCTGCTGGCCTGGCTCTTTTCTTGCTACTCGTAGAATTAAAATAAAATGAGTGGACGAGCAAGAGGCCGAGGCCGAGGAAGGGTTGATATTCCCACTGTTAATAATCAGCATAATCCTGATGAAGTTGAATCAGCGGCTAACAATGAGCACGTATTGCAGCAACCGTCGCAGCAACGATTTGATTTTGATACTATCGCCAAGAAATGTAAGAACTTGGGCGAGTGCCATTCACAGGCATCAGAACTGTAATTGAAGCTCAAGCTTAGATGAGGTCTTGCGAACTGATCTTCGAAGGCCTAGAATTGGAAGATAAGAGAAAGAGACTCTTAGCATCTTGGTTACTTAAAGATGAGGCCCTAATTTGGTGGGAAGCAGTGATAATATGATCATGTATCTGTGTAACTCTAATGTGATACCACCCTGACACGAACGGAGGCGCCGAAGCTTATGTCTCCGCTGTCCGAAATTAATTCGGCAAAAAGGAAGAGTTTTGAAGTGTTTAGAAGATGTATAAGGTGATATTGAAGTGGTAGGAAGGTGTAGGAAGTGACGGGGAGCGAAAAGGAGTTTTGTTCGAAGGAGGGGGGTGTTGGGTTCGGCCGTAGGCCCTAGGGGAGGTGCGGGACGGCAAGTGGGGGGGGGGGGGGGTGCGGCAACGAGGAGGAGGGAGCTCACCATTAAAGTGAGGTAGGATGAAGAAAGGAAAGTTGGAGAGAAAGAGAAGAGAGAAAGAAAGAAAAGAGGAAAGAGGGGGGCTTAAATTGCAAATTTCCCCTCTTCATGCGGATCACTGACGTGGTACGATCCCGTGCATCCAAACAAACTACCTTGGCCCATTGGATGGCCTTCGTTTTAATTTAATTTCAATAACCTTTTGTTTATAAAAGTATGCTAGTTATCCTCCACTTCTTTTGATCGCACGATCACAAATTAATTCCGTTTTCTATGAAATTTTGGATTACGGTAATAAATGTAATTGTGAATCCAACGGAATAGGTTTCGTCGAAATTCGAGTTCGTTTGAGCTTCCATTTTATTTTTCGATCAAGTTTTAACTAGTTTCAGAAGTGTGATTTTAGCGTACCTTTTCTTCTTGTACGCCCACACGCTAATTCCAAAAATCATGAAATTTGGAACTTGACCAATATTCGAAGCTACGAATCCCAAAAAAAGTGTCTTCGAATTCCGAGGGCATATGAACAATGTTCCTTTGTAAACTGATCGTCAATTTTACATCAATCTGTTTTATCGAGCACGACCACACATTGGTTTCGTCTGGAATGAAATTTGAAACTTAGCCATGATTGATTATTACGAATCCAACAAAATTGGTCTCGTCGAATTCTGAGGTCGCCAGCCAAATTTCACTTTTTAAGGTTATGCGATGGTTTTTAAAAATCGAATTTTAGAATTTTGGCATATTTTCTTATAAAATTATATTAAAAATAAATTTTAAATTGGTTGTGAAATTCCAGGTTGCACTACGCCATAGATCGCCTACGGCAACCCAAAGAAGTGATGTAGTAGGTGCCAAAATTTGTTGCTATAGGTCTGTGGCAACACTTTTTTGGGGTTGCCTTTTGCCGCGTTGCCTTAGAGTCAAAGGCAACACCTTTGCGACCCTACGGTAACATCAGTATAGGTATTGCCATAGGTACCACTAGAACAAAAAATACCCTTTCACAACTGCCAAAAACAGTTGTAATATGTCTAGTACAGCTGGAAATCGTAATAAAGTCAACCCTTTTTACAATTGTTTCTAGCAGTTATTAAAAAAATTACAACTGTTAAAAGTAATTATAACTCAACTGCTATTAATCAAATATTTCATAATATTATAATAAATATTATTATAACACAGTATTTTATTCAAATAAATATTATATTTCAACATTTCAAATGATACAAATTTTTTGATTCCACTATTGTGCATTCACTCGTATATTACACAATCATTCATATACATACATTCCTCACTACATTGTCACTCGATTCATTCATATACAGACTCACACATACAACCTTAAGCAAGAAAAAATACACGAAAACCTTTCTTATCAATGAGTTCATCATCTGCAACATTTTTAGAATTCGTGTCCGAGTATGAAAACCACAATAACCAAGAGAGGTGTGAACTATTAAATTCTTGATTTCAACACCGAAGTAAAGTTTATAAATGTACCATTTAGGCAACTGGGATTCAATGGAGTCGCTGGTGGCGTTTTCAACCTGTGTTGATCAAAATAAAAACTGAACTGAACTGGTTAGATACTAAAAATCAAATATTCATTCGCCATTTACAAGAAAATGAGGAATTTTGTTTACAATGAATGGAAGTTATGCCAGTTTTGTATCACAACAGGGATCTTTGCTTCAGCAGCAAGCTATGCCAGTTTCTCAACAAACGATGGGGCAACAGAGGAATATGTCCAACATATCCAACATGCAACAAGGTCATCCACATTCACAACACAATAATACTTCAGAGCAGCAACAGCAACAACAAAGGATGCCTATACATCAAAATAATCTTCTGAATAGCTAAAACAATGGTTATTTGCAGCAAACCTTGGCCATTAATACTCGCATATACCTGCACATATACTCACATCAGATCTTTTAGAATCTGAACAAAAAACCTTATGGTTTTCTAGAACATATATATTGCGAAAACAAAGCTCAAGGCATGTTTGAGGTCAGTTTAGTTAATATATTATAATGGGTTAAAGTATATATGTGATAACAGAGCTCATGGAATGTAAAGGGTCAATTTGCACTGTGAAAACAGATGGATAGGATCATTACTGTGAATTGCAGACATATGAAAGAGAAATGTGAAAGAAAACATATGGAAGGGATTTGGCAAGACGTCAATACCAATCTCGAAGACCATGTTCCAAGCCAGGCCTTCCACTTTCTACTGAAGATATATCCTCAATGTATCGGGTTCCAGTGTCTTCCATATACCATGACCATTGTTCTTTGATGGTGGACGTAAACACATGAGCTGTTGACATTTCTTCCTGTAAACCATCTGTTCTATCAGCAGCACTTGCTCTAAGACCATCAACGACAGTTTGAACCTAACCAAAATGAAATTGGTTATAGTATACAAATATCATATAGGTAGATGCTACCTCTAATTCATTTCATAAGCCTGTTCATCAACTATTCATTTCAAACTACAGTCATTTCATATACTAACTATAATTTAACTACTGGTAACTAATTCATTATTATGTAGAACATGTAGAAAAAATCTGATATATTTGTGAAATATTGTTTTGAATGAGTGTCTTTAGACAATGGGGAAGCCACAGAATTGTTCCATGGCTTATTTGAGAAAAATATTGCTAATGTCATATCACTAATTATATCAAAGGAATGGAGAAAGCATACCAGCTTCTTCTTTCTAGCACTTGAACAAGCAAGCATCTACTACCTTTTCAAGCAGCTTCCTTTCTTCATTTGCAGCACATTCCTTCTAAAAGCATAAAACATATAATCATCATAGGAAATAGTCAAGACCGTCTGTCTGCAAGCCAATAAAATATTTTATCAAATCTTCTATGGTTTTAGCTTCTCAACTTGATCCCGTAGTTCTTCAGTAGCCAGTATATCAAAGGAGCCTCAACTGTATACAGCTTTTATTTCTTATTTTTTCATTCAAATCTTCTATGGTTACCAATACCATGGTTGTACAAAATATAGTTTATTGTGTAATTTTAAAATTACATATTATGATCATGCACTTATTGCAGACACATTTTGTGATTTATTTCTTATTCTAAGGCAAGCATAAATGCCATTACACAAGCAGCATTCATATCTGAATGATAAATAATATTCAAATACCACCTCATTGGAAACTATTGCGGATGAGCAGCTAAAGGATGTTGTTCCCTACAGTTTTGGAGAGCAGCTAACACAGTAGAAACAATATGCAAGGAGCCGGTGACAACCACCAAACTACTGCTAGAACATCCACTGCCATTGACGGTAAGAAATTGATCAACGACTCTCAATGCCTCGTAAATTGTTAACTTTTGACAGGCAGCATATACAATCATCTTCTTTACACTTGATTCGCGTAAATAGGTAGATGGTTCCTTATCAGCATTCTTCTCTGGCTCGATTATTCCCAGGTCCTTGACTTCTAAACTAGTTTCTTTTGAGACCTTGATCCATGTATCTTTTAGCACTGAAGCTGGAGTAGCACGAGTTTTCGATCCAGCAATGCTCACCTCTGTAAACAGCACTATCTTTGTTGTTGGACCTGCAAGTAGTTGTCTAGCAAATGCTATCTGATCTTTATCATTTTCCATTGCTACTACAAGTGCTACAAATCCATCAAGATTTTCCATTTTGATAACCTTTGACAGAGCCCTTTAGCAGATGCCACAGTATGAGCTTCATCAATAAGCAGCGATGATCTAGATATGCCGACAACCACAGCTTCCTAGTGTGTCAGAAACTGACTTCTTCCAGTTAACTGGGTTTTCTATATACCAGCTTGAATTGATAATGCCTTTCTTCTCCAAACACCTCAGTTTCAAAAACCCAACAGAGACATACATAAAAACCCAACTAAAGTTTAGCCATCCTAATATCCGATCTTAAAATAGATAAATCATATATTCGGATCTAATCTCTGAAATAAAGAGTGGAAAACATTTGGCAATCGATTACTTAGCAATATCCATATGTAAAGTAAATAAATAATTTCACCTTCTGAGACCGAAAAGGTTCATGGCGGATCGCGATCAGATCTAAATCAAACCTCAACTGGTTACAGGAGATTATGTCAGAGGCTTCTTTCTCAAAATCGCGAGTGCCCTAGCTTGAATCGAGCTTCAATCCTTGCGATGGAATCACGATTTCCATACAATTTTTTTTATATACGGTGAATCGATTTTAAGCTGGAAGGAAAAAAAGGAAGGATTGGGGTAAGAGTTCGATGATTTGAGAAGAAGAAAAAAATTTGAAGGCGGTAGGTTAATTATGTTTCAGCGGGAAAATGAAAATTTAGGGCAAAGCAGCGCTGAAGGGGAAAATTAGAATGACGCGGATCGCTAACCTGGACCGTTGGATCTTGTTGACACGGATTGATAATTTTACTCACGCGGCTACTGCAACACATGTAGATTTCTATGCTAACACATTGAAGCGTGCATTGCAATAGACAAAAAACAGCGTAGCAATGGCAACATTGTTGCTAGCAACACCATGGATTTTCGTTGCGATATGTCATCTATGGCGTAGTGTTGTTACAATTAATTGGAACTAACCATAGGTATGATGCTAGATTAGCTTATAGTATTGCTAAGAATGAAGCTGGAGTGGAGTTTGAAGATATGAGACAGTATAGACTTGACCCAGATGGTTAAGTCGTAAAGTTGGGAGATTATTCCTAATGTTGACGAATCGAGGGATGAGATGTTATCAAAGGCCATCATTAGAGATTTACTATCCATCCCTACAATAATATGATGAATGTTAGTATTAGAAATGGATAAAGAAAGAAATCAGGATGTTTTTCTCGAAGTGAATGAACTATTAGTTGGTTAAAGGAGAACAAAAGAAGCTGATGCAACCGTTAAAAATTATCGAGCGAAAATGAGAATAAGTTTTGATGGATTTCATTAATGGGCTATCAAGGATTAGAGTATGATAACATTTGAGTTATAGTTGATCAATTGTCTAAGAGTTCCATATATGTACCCATCAATTAAGTATAATGGTAGCCAAATTAACCAAATTATATGCAAAATGGGTAGCATTAGCTTTAGCTGTGGTCGTTGACACACAAATCAATCCAAATCATAGAGAATAACAGATTATCATATATTCCAAATCAAATCAGTCCATTGTTAGAGTTTACGCCCTAGAGCCAATCCATTTGATGTAATTAATAATACTGTTGATATTATTATTTTATTTTTGAACAAAATATTCTATTTTGTTATATTTACCACGTAATATAAATATTAACAAATAAAATTCGTTAGTATAATAATACAGAATTATATAGTTCAAGTAAGTGACTTGAACATGAGATTATATAATATATTAAGTATTATAATTCTTAAATGTCCCTAGTCAAGTTTTATTGTTTATACAGGACAACAATAAAACATTGAGACTAGTATGCTGATTGAGTGATGATCACATCTCATTGATCATCAATATACGTGATATTAATGTCAAGGCATAAATACGTATTAGAGAATATCGTATTGGACTGACCCAACATGAGAAAACTACATGGAATATAATTAATAGCATCATAAGTTATTCTCATTGTGACAGTGATGTAATGGTCCTCAGACCTTAAATCATTATAATTTTATTTGAGAATATTTGTGTTTTGATATCATCAAAAGTTACTTTTAATCGAGAGACGATTAAGGTAATTGTTGGATACATCTCGAATCGAACGAAAGTATGAATGATGGAATTTAACCCTACAATATATGTAGTGATATCCATGGGCTTTTTGATTGAACGAGACAATGAAATGCATGGTCGTGCTCGAATATTGATCTGTTTTGAATGGTCTACTCATCGATCAAGATAAAAAGATTAAATTATAAAAAGGATGACACGTTCCATGCCTCGAGTTTAATCCTGGATATATTGGTTAAAAGGATTATATTGTATTGATACACTACATATTACTAAATATATTGGTCATAGAAAGGTTGTATCGAATCATTGATCTTATTTTAACTTGGGTAGCAATGACGTAGTACTAGATGTCAATCATTGTTTATGATTTTAAATACGATTTAAAATCATTGCCAACATTGTAATAACATATAGGGTCACACAATAAGAACATTAGAAAAGGAAGAACCGTTTTAAATAAATAAAATATCACACGTTGATTTTTTATTTTGTTTGAAATAGTAAACACCGTGAACTTCGTTTCACCCTTTTATTCTCGTGAACATAAAAGAAGGTGCCAAACTTTTTAGATTAGATCTATTAGATAGATAATGCATTAAAAAAACAAAAATGGCGAAATAAAATTCCACAGCTAAGGATAGTAACCAAATCGCTTCCTTTTTTCCTTCGATCAGTTCCACGTTGATGAGGAAACATTCATGGATATTGATAGAGGCTCCATCATCGGAGCTACACAACGATTCGATTAAGATCAAAGTTTGCAGCGTTAGGGTTCAATGAAACGTCAAAACCGATTCAATTTCATGGATTTTTGTAAAGCCTGAAAGGTATGATTTTTGTTTACAGATTTTCGCTTAGATTATAATTCACAAATGTTAAAATTAATAAAATTGGTTACGATTAGATCGAATTCAAACCTAACAGTGTTATCAAAGCTATGGATTGCGAAAATACTGTATTTTGAGTCATGATTTCAGCTTATATGTTTAATTACATGCGTGAAAAAATGTTTTAATAGCACAGATGCAAAAAATTAGATGCAATTTCATTTCTGAAATTAAATTGTTTCACCACAAATAAGGCCTGTATTTGATACACGGTTTGAGATGATATTATAGGTTAGTGTCTGATATTACACTTGTTTTATCATTACTAGAATTTCGTTGTTAAATTATAAACATATGAATGATATGAATCTGTGTAATTCAAATATATGATTGGATTTGAAGTAATATTTCTTAAACATTATGTGAGTTCAGATAAATTTGATTGACTCTGTTAAATTGTTTGAGTCATGAAATGTATACATGCTTTTGAATAATCTAATGGATATAAATTATTTTATAAAATAAAACTTTTTGGAAAACACGAATTAATATTAGATATTAATTTTGTTTACACATTATTTGATTTTTGATCTACATAAGTTAATAATGCTAAACTCATAATCAAAATTTGTTTGATTTATGAATATTAATGTCCTGACTCTATTATATTTTTTTTCTTCTTTTGATCATTAGAAACAATTTTGATTGTTGATCAATTGATTGAATAAAAGATTGATAAGTTGAGTCCCTTTTGATTTTGCATTTACGTGATACTGATCATGAATACATGATGACCTTCAGGTCATTATATATATATGTATATATGTATGTAATTATATATATGTATGTATATTAATCCTGATTTTAATCTATATATGCAAATTAAAACCTTTGCAAGGTTTAACATCTAAAATATTTGATAAGTTTTGATGTAGCAGATTATATATATATATATATGTTTAGCTATTAAGATAAGCTTGGTCACTAAACTAAGTTTTATGAAAACTGAAATTGTGTGAATCCTAATTATAACCAATATGCAAAATATGTCTTATAACAAGCATGATGTTGAATCATTTTCTCCTGGGTTAATTGATTGATACTTTAAATAGTATTTGTTTTCATTAGTAGATTTCATAATTTGAATATACTTGCTATTTTTTTTTTGTGTGTGTGTTAAGAATTCACTAATTTGTACATGTTTACATCAACAAGCTAGTTTATACACATATGTTTTGTGAATAATTAATCTATCTTAATTGGTTAATATTTGTTGTTTGGTTTGATCAACTACGATATACACATATAGATAAACTATTTGGATAAATAATGATGATTGTATATAGCTTTGCAAACAGTTGAAAAATAACCGCCTTTGTACTGCTAGTTGTATATACATATACATGCACATATTATTAGTACATATGTGTACATATTAGTACCAAGTTAACAATAAAAGGTTTAAATTAAAATTCCATCTAACAGTCTACATGATTATGCATGTATATATATATATATTTATATATATATTTGAATGTAATAGGTATTGGATTACCTGTATATATATATATATATATATATATATATATATATATATATATGCACATTCATATCTTGTTGTATGTAGTTAGATCTACAAGTACATATTAAAAGACACAATTTGTAGATATATAAATCAACAATAAAAGTAATTGTTATATTTACTGTGATTCATATATGCTATGTAATAAATACATAAACATTATGTAATTGGCATAGAAACATGTTAGTGCAATATAATATTCAATAGTACTATTACTGTAACATCTTTAAAACTGCACAAATTTCAAGAATGGCTGACAATATGAATGCGTTAGAATCTGACAATTGTATTTATTTCATGGACAGATTTTTTTGGATGCTTATACTAGTATAATTGTGTGTACTAACCAATTAACAAAATGACCTTAAGTAGGTTTCCTAATGAGTATAATGATGCTTGACCTTATATAAGTTTATTCTGGAAGATTTAAGAATATATATACATACTTTGTTATGTGTATACAAGTACATATATATATATAATTATATATGTACACACATATCTTACCTTTAAAATATTAAATCAAAACTGTTTGATTATTTGGAAATGAATAGCATTGACTTAATAAGTTGAGCAACATGTTGTTTAAATTTTCTAGTCATTTTCTGATCTATAGAAATTTCAAATCAATGAGACCGATTTTGTTTATTTATTTAAGTCAAATACAAGCATTCATATGAAAGGATAATGTCTATTGGTTTGCTGTACATCATGATAGTCTGTAGTATAATCATAATGTCATGAATAAAATCTCAAGTTTGGTTGATCAGTTTTGAATTACTTTTGTGCATGTTCATGAACATACTAATCACAAGTAGCAAAATTCAATATTGCCTAGATAAATATACGATGATGTATCTTCTGTGAGTGTGACTTAAATTTAAATCAATTTTGATTCCAAGTTATGAACATACATGCAAACCATCTAATATCAAATGTTTAATGTCATATGTTTAGCAATCCCAACAGACATGTTCATAGAACATATTCTAATCAGATAACCAAGCCAAGAATCATGTATATTGTTTACCTCTACCATATAGGTTATAAAGTAATATATATATATATATATATGCATTTGGATGCAAGATTCTCTATTATTCAATTGCTTCTAACTGTACATGACTGTTTTTGGTATAATATAGTATTATATTAGGAAATTTGCTAATGATTTATAGACGTCATACTGCAAATATGTAATAAAACAAGTATGACTTGCTTTACTATTTATATGTATTATAATATGCACACTGAATTGGTTTTGAGAAAGCTGGTTCGAATTTTGATGCATAGATACATAAAGATGTCTCATATTTGCAGATTGAAGGAGGCTCGATTACAAATATGATTTGCAGTTCCTTGTGACTCATCAATTCACACATGTTGGTGATAAATGACTGCCACAAAATGTTGTGCATGGAAATATGATATGCAATAGCAGGTGTTCCATATGTATTTACATTCTTATGTACATATGCATATGATGTTGATGTCAATACTGTATTAAATATGAATAATTTGTTGTACGTGTATGAAATATAAAATAGTATGTACATATGAGTATGTTGTTGTGCCATCTTATATCTGGATGTATATAAATGTACAAAGTATGCACTGATGTATACATTTCAATGCAAAATAGTAATTTGCAGATTTTCTGGAACGTGCATATGAATGTTTGTGTGTGTGTGTGTGTGTGTGTGTGTGTGTGTGTATGTGTGCGTGTATGCTTTTGAATATGAAAATCAATGAATGAACATTTGCCAATGCTTGAATTAATTGTTACTGCATATTATTTTGAGAGATAATCTTAGTATTCCTATAATGTGTGTGTGTGTGTGTATATATATATATTATAGATATGTATATGGGCCTTAAGCTCCATTTATATAAATGGTTTGGGCCTGTTCTAGATGAAAAGATTAAGTGCACTTTTTTGTGATTTAATCTGGTGCATGCGTTAGTACCTAAAAGTAAGTGACCGGCAAGATTTTTGAAATGTTCAAAAACCTAGTAAGCTAGTTTCTTATATAACACTGAGTTCATAAGTGTTGCGTGTGTGTGTATGCGTGTTTATATTGCATTAATATGCAACTGATTTTAGCAATATAAAATATGTGTATTTTGAAATGTATAGATACCACTAGATATGACATATCACATATGTGTATTTTGAAACGTATAGATACTACTAGATATGACATATCACCTCGAATTATAAAATCCCATTAAATCAATTATTTATATTAAGTCATTGTGACGTTTTCCAATAAATAAGCTCATCAATACCAGAATTACTGGTTGAAGGTAATGCCAAAGCATTGTACACCTTTTATTTTTGTTATATGTGATGGAGTAAATGTGATATTCAACTGTATTGTTGGTTTGACTTAATTAGGCTGCATAATAAGATTATGGGCTTAGAAACAAGCATCATGAAATATTTAATATTTAAATGAAAAACTTGTTCGTCATGCTATCCAAGAGTTATATAAGAGATATAAATGACACAAGATGTCCACCTAAAAGATTGTGTTTTGGGCGATTAGCCAAAGCTAACTCAAGGCATGATTAGATATGGATCTTGGACCACCAATATATATTTAATATTTAAATGAACAAATTTTTCATTATACTATCCAAGAGTTATATGAGAGACATAATTGACATAAGTTACATAAGATGTCTACCTAAAAGATTGTGTATTGGGCGATTAACCAAAGCTAACTCAAGGCATAATTAGGAGGGATTTTAATTTGAGTGGGAGCATATTTTAGTTTAAATTATACATTTATATTAATATAAATTTTGATTGTCAAAATTTGTGTTTATATTAAATATATATTACAAAACGAGTTAGTATTGTTTTATTATTTATTATATACTGTAGATATTAAATGGCAAACAACTCCGATAATTTATTGCTAAAATTAATTCTTAATAAGGATAAATTAAATTAAATCAAATTTCTTGTCTAACACAGAAATTTGAGGATTGTCCTCAAACAAATTAAAACGTTATTGTTTTACAAATATAGAAGAATTAAAATGAAAGTTGATGCATGACTTCAAACCAAATTGGATATAAATGTTATAATTATCTACTTATACATCTCTGGTATTAGATACTAGATATGGATCACATATATGTATATAAATTTGTAGTAATTGCAAAGAAGTAGAAATCTGGCAAAATAAGTGGACTTTCAAATGGAAATGAAGCAAATGTTGCTACATTATCCATAGAAAGTTGTTCTTGTTCTAACTACTGTCTTAATTGAAGAATTTTTAGAGCAAGACGGGTGTGTAGTGTGATGCTACACAGCCGATGGATTAATTGAAGAATTAAAATATTATTGTTATAAAATTCCATTTAAAATAAATGTTATTTTGTATGTTGGTTAGATAAATTTGAATTTCATTTGTAATAAAAGGACAATTGTTGTTCATTTTATTTAAATAAAATATCTTATGGAAATGTACAGTTAGTTAACGATTTTATGAATCCTTAACTATAATATGCTTGATTATAACATAAATATTGGGTGGATTAAATTTAATAATCCAACATACCTTGGCATTGTCGGTTAGACCATATAAACAATAAATGCATATCAAAACTCCATAATGGTGGAATTTTGAGGTCATTTGATTTCGAATCATACGAAGAATGCAAATCTTGTTTATTAGGAAAGGTAATTTAAAGCACCTTTCACTGGAAATAGTGAACGGACTAGTAATATATTGACTACATAACGATGTATGTGGACAAATAAGTACATCAGCTAGAGGTAGATTTAATACTTCATCATGTTTACTGGTGATGTTAGTAGATATAATTGTGTTTCAAATATGAAACACAAACCTGAATCAATTGAAAATTCAAAGAATTCAGGAATGAAGCTCTAAACCAACTTTGCGAGAATATTTAAGCCATTAATTAATGACTATCTATGTAACAACCCGCATTCTACGTATATAGGATCGTGGAATATTTATTTCTTTTTCGTATGGAGTCGTATGGTCATGTAACTTTGGGAGACAACTATTGGGGTCATTTCCCATGTTCATGATTTTTGCCGATTTTTAAATGACCGTTTTGCCCCTAGCCGATATTGTTTTGGCCATAACTTTTGATTGGAAAGGAATTTTGACCTGAAACCACTTCCATTAGATTCGTTTGATGGTTTACCTTTCCGTAGATGGTCACATTAGCCAAACGGACTCACCGTTTGGGAGATATGGCTGAAACAAGTTTCAGATGGTGAAAAACTGCTTTTTCGGGCCAAATGAGGTGATTAGCAAATGGGCCCATAACCCATTTCGGGATTAGGGTTAAGTGGAGGCTGAAATGAGTTAGGTTTTCATTCTATTTCAGTTTTCTAGCCACCATTTACCTCTAAGAAACCCTAATAATGGCTTCCAACCTCTAAAACATCTCCAAATCACTTTCTAATCAAGGATTGAGCTTAGCAACACCAAATCAAAGAGGATTAACACCAAGGCAAGGTTAGAGCTGCTGTTAGACATCAGTATTCACGCCAAACAGAGATTCATTTCAGATTTGGTATTTTATTTGTGGCCAAGGTGAGTGATTTGCATAGTTCCTCACTAATTATGGTTAATTAGGGGTGATTAGTGAAGGTTAGCGAATTTATACATTAATAAATTCTGGAAAAATGTTTATAAATTCTTAAATGATGTTTTAGACCTCTGATATGAATTTGGGTTAATTTGGTTAAGTTTTTCTAATCCTATCATTAATTATGCTTGAACATGCTTAGGGAAAATATGGGGTTTTGGCTATATTTGATCCATTTTAACCTATCATATTGTTGTTTTGGTGTTTGTGGTTGATTATACATGTTGCTATGACTTTGTGGTATGCTTTGTGATTGATTAGGATAGTTAGAATGGTCGAAAACTTCGTCGAATGGCGTAAAATGCTCGCTGGAAAAGTTGCAGAAAACAGTGCAGGTTTCGGATCGGATCGGAGGAATGGGCTCGGACCGGATAAAGGACTGGGCAAGGGATCACCGAACCGAATCGATGACTTGGCACAAGGGCAAGAAGGAAGGCCACAATGGTTGAACTGGGATCGGATCGGGCGAAGGAAGAAGGAACCAGATCAACTCGAAGGGAAGTGAGGGGGATCAGATCGGAGCGGATGGGAATAGGAATGGGGGATCGGATCGGACTAGAAGATCAAGACAAGGACGGAAGGAAGACAGTTGACGAACCAACCCGAGGTGACATGGAGAACCCGAACCGAACCGATGTATGGTGATGGATTTGAAGACCCGATCCGATCAGCCAAGGGTGATGACGATCCGAACCGCCACCAGGTGGATGCCACGAGTCAAACCATGTTGACGATGGAGAGTTGAAGACCGATCCGAACCGACAGGGAAGAGGAGCTGAGAACCGAACCGATCCAGTGATGACCAAAACCCGAGATGCAAAGGAAGTCCAAATAGGAAGTAGAGCTCAGGATTCAGTTGGGAACCAACGAGTTCGCTTCATGATTGGACTCTGCTGCGGGACGTGTGCAAAGGGGTTGTCGGTATTCATAACTTTGATTCACCGCTGAGAGACGGATAGTGGGCTCGTAGTGATAGTCGTACAGGGTTAGACTCCGTCATGGCCCAAAGAATTAGGTGACCAAGGTAGTGGATATCGTATGCTTTACACACTGAGTGAGAGATGTGAGGATGTTTACTATGCTTGATTGTTTGTCATCACTATGCCATGCACACCCCCACCCCCTTATTCCTTACACCATATGTTAATGGCACCTTAGAGGGTTGTACAGTATGTGGTGCTAACTCTTTGGTTGCAGGTCCAGGTTCAGGTATGATTGGATTATACTTGTTATTGTTTTGTTTTGTTGCTTATCGCTCATACCAGACTTTTTGTCTGACCCAGAGTTTTATGTCTCTTCTTATTACTCTGGGTGCTCACACGAGCAGACTAGAGACAGGTTAGCTGGGTATGCACGGGTAGCTGATCTGGAGACGAGCAGGAAGCTTCCACGTATGATATATATAGTATTCTCCCTGTGTTGTTGAAGATCACTGCTTGGGCATTAGTCGTGCATCTTCTACTTTACCTTTCTTTTGTTTTAGAGACAGTAAATTTGGAAAGTTGTAATAAGCTGTATTTGAATTCCGCTGCTACGTTGGTTTAGTTTTCAGCTTATGCACTGTCTCGCCTGTTTTATGTCAAGATTATGTTATTATTATATTTTGATTCCATGCGCTGTGAGACATTTTACAGGTTCCTTGTTAGTTCATTCTCTTCTTTTCTTTCTTTGGCGACCATTCTGTGTCAGTTGGGCATGTGTACAGCGCAATTTTGGAGGAAATGCCGGCTAGTGCGGGGCGGGCCGTCACAATCTACAAGAGTGTGAAATTATCTCACAACTCACTCCTCCTAGAACACCATATTGGAATGGTGTGTCTGTAAGGAGAAGCCGCACCTTATAAGATATGGTATGATCGATGATGAGTCATACAGATCTTCCAATAAATTTTGGGTTATCCCTTTGAAACAATTGCATTCATATTTAATTGTAATCCTACTAAATCGATTCTAAAGATGCCGAATAAGATATGGACCAGGAAACGTCCTAGTGTATATATTATGAAGATGTGTAATAAGATCAGACCCAAATATGATAATTATTTTGTGTAATATCCAAAGACGCAAATGGATATTATTTCTATAAATCATCTGAGAATAAAATGTTTATTGCTCGCATTGGTATCCTTTAAAAAGGAGAGTCTGACCGATGAGGATAAAGTAGAACACGAAATGTCTCGAAAACCACAAAATACCATTGAACCTTGTATAAACAAGAAATTGAGCAGGAATGACACAATAATTCAAATGTTATATATTGATAACATATTACTTATAGTGAATGATGTTATTTTTAAAACAAAAAATATATATTGATTCTACAGAAAGAATGTATGAATTAAGAAGTTCATTATTGAACTTAATTTATTGTTGATCCAATAATTTTAAATTGTGATAACAATAGAGCTATTAATCAAGTCTGGAAACATTGATCTCATTATCAGTCCAAATATATATATATATATATTTAAGAAATATAATTTCTTATGTGAAACTGTTCACAGAGGATAAATACATATCTACAAAGTAACAAAATGGTTGTAGTGTTGTAGACCAACTGACTTAAACTCTGTCTCAATAAAAGTTTAATAGTCACACTAGTTTCATAGATATATGATATATGATTGATTGACTTTGGTGCAAGTGGGACATTGTTTGAGTTTATGCCCTACAGTCAATCCATTTTATATAATTAATAACAATATTGATGTTATTGTTTTATTTTTGAATAAAATATTCTATTGTGTTATATTTACTGCGTAATATAGATATTACCAAATAGAAATCCTTAGAATAATAATATAGAATTATATAGTTCAAGCATGACTTGAACATGAGATTACATAGTATATTAAGTATTATACTTCTTAAATGTCTCTAGTCAAGTTTTATTGCTTATATAGTATAGCAACAAAACATTGAGACTAGTATGTTGATTGACCAATGATCACATCTCATTGATCATTAATATACGTAATATTAATGTCAAGACATAAATACATATTGGAGAGTAGCGTATTGGACTAGCCCAACATGAGAAAACTACATGGAATATAATTAATAGTTACATAAGTTATTCTCATAGCGAGAGTGATGTAATGGTCCTCATACCTTAAATCATTATAATTTTATTCGAGGATAATTATTTTTAGATATCATCAAAATTTACTTTTAACTGAGTAGATGATAATGGTGATAATCGGATACATCTTGAATCTAATGAAAGTTATGAATAATCTAGATGGGATTTAACCCTACAATATATGTAGTAATATCCATGGGCCTCTTGATTGAGTGAGACTATGAAATGCATGACCATGCTCAAATATTGATTTGTTTTATATAGTCTACTCATCAATCAAGTTAAAAGGATTAAATTATAAACAGGATGATATGTTCCATGCCTTGAGTTTAATCATGGATACATTGGTTAGAAGGATTAAAGTACATTGAAACACTATTCACAGAAAAGGTTGTATCGAATCATTAATATTGTTATAACTTGGGTAGCAGTGACGTATTACTAGATGCCAATCACTGTTTATGATTTTAAATACGATTTAAAATCATTGCCGATGTTGTAATAACCTATAGGGTCACACAACAAAAACATTTGAAAAGGAAGAACCATTTTAAATAAATAAAATATCAAGCATTGATTTTTTATTTTGTTTGAAACAGTAAACATCGTGAACTTCGTTTCACCCTTTTATTCTCATGTACATAAAAGAAGGTGTTGACCTTTTTAGATTAGATCTATTTGATAGACAATGCAAAAAAGTAAGGAAATAAAATTCCACGGCTAGCTACTTCTAAAAAATTCCACGGCTAGGGCTAGTAACCAAATTGCTTCCTTTTTTCCTTCGATCAGTTCCACGTTGACGAGGAAACGTTCGTGAATACCGATAGAGGCTCAATCTTTAGGACCTATGCAACGATTTGATTCAGATCAAAGTCTACAGCGCTAGGGTTCAATGAAACGTCAGATCCGATTCAATTTCATGGATTTTTTTCAAAGCCTAAAATGTATGATTTTGATTTACAGATTTTCGCTTATATCCTAATTCACAAATGTTAAAATTGGTTATGACTAGATCGAATGTAGACCTAACAAAATTAACCAATAAAAGGGTAGTATTAGCTTTAGCTGTGGTTGTTGACACTCAAATCAATCCAAATAATAGAGAATAACATATTATCATAGATTCCAGATTAAAGAGTTCATAAAGGCAAAGAACACATAAAATTGTAGTGGTTTGGTAATCTAGCATACATTCACATGATGTAACCTATTGTTTATACTATAAGATTACAAATACAGTTATGTTTTAATGTAATAAATTTGAGGAGGAAGGAGTTTAATCTCGAAATCAACAGAGTATGGGTGCTCCAAAGCCTAAAGGATCACTCCAAATGAAGCCTTGGGGTCCTATTTATAAATGTAGGTTGATCCGGGTTGGTATGGAGCTAAGTAGGAGTAATAAAGAAGCGAAAAACGTGGTGTTTCCACATCACCTGAAGAGGTGGTTTTGGATTAACATGCCTTGGCCAATCCGGATTGGATGGACATTGTAGGCCAATCCGAATTTATGTCTTGTGATGCGTACGTTATTGCTTTGCCATTTTATGTTAATCCTGACTTCAAGTGTTCAAACATTGATCCACGTTCAAGCTTTTAATTATTTTATCCTAGTTGCATCACATTGATATGAAACATAGTGAAAAGGCTAATCTGATACCATGATATTAGGTCGATCTAGAGTTTAGGAGTAAGGATGATCTGAACTGTATTGAGATGAATGATCAAATTAGAGGCATACAACATATGCCGATCTGGATTTTTCCATTCTAAGAACACATGTTTTTTAAGTCCGATGCTTCACCCCGACGACTTTGGCAATCTGTGACCTTATGTTGTTATCCATACTCGAGTTTCGAGTAATCCAATCGTCCCTCTGAGCCCTCCGCCTTAATTGAGCAATCCATGTGTTCAAGTCCAAAGTGCAATGGTCTTGTAAAAAGGCAGGCTAACACTTGTCCCAGAAACATATATTGTTGTGGAAGATGTGTTTTGAATTTCCATTAATTTGATATTTTAAGTACCTGATTTTTTCGAATCGTTTATGATTTTCAAGTCCATAATTATTCTGAGTTGATGGCTGAATACAAACCTCACCAAGCTTTCACTGGGAATAACTATACCTGACAATCCTTGCCATCCCAAGCGTCAACCACACTCAGCAATCTATGCCCTTTTTTGTCACAAGCATAATCAGTGCTTGGTATTTTAGCCTCTCTAGACTCTTGCTATGTATAATATGTATTTATCAATCCATGATTTTCCTATAATAAGAATTATCCATAATCACAATGATATGAGTTTTCCATATGCCAAGCGTTATCCACCCTTAGCAACCTAAGCTTTATTGAGCCAATCGTGATCCATACTTGGTGATCAATAACCTCAACGGGTCCTTGCCTAGCACCAATCATGATAGACGATCCATAAGCTTTCGCTTTAAGTGCTAACCACACCTAATAATCCTTAGCTACGTCGAGCTCTTACTGACCATCAACCATGTTTGGAAATCCATAACCTTGCTAAGCTCTTGTCAAGCATCGGCCATGCTCGATGATCCATAGCCTCACCAGGCTCTTACCGGGCATCAACCATACTCGATGGTCCATAATCTCATCCAATTCTTGTCAAGTATCAACTATACTTAATGGTTTGTAGCCTCAATGGGTTCTCGTCGAGCATCGACCATTCTCGATGATTCGTAACATTGTTGGTTTTTTTCAACCAAGTATCATCCATACTTGATGGTCCATAGGCTCACGAGACCTTATCGAGCATCAGCCATAGTTGACAATCCTGATTAAAATAGGGTTGTGTCGGGGATCATCTAAACCTTGCTAAGCTCCAGCCATGTTGGATGATCCTAGCCACATCGGGTTCTTGCTGAGCATTAACCATATTCGATAATCCTGATAGAACGGGCCCGTGTTCAAGGCTTCTCAACCCTTGCCAAGCACAAGACGTACTTGAAGATCTCGAGTATATGTCCTTGCTAAGTTCTTGGAGAAGTTGTCTACCCCTTGTTATGTGTTAACCACATATGACAATCCATTGGATTGTCGAAGTTCGAAATCCAATTGTCAGTTTCATTTCTAACAACCATCAGCCATACTAGCTAAAAAAAATTATTACATGAAAACCCATATGTGCTTTTATATCAAAAGAAACTGATGGTTTATCACCATCTCGGAGCTTGCTTTGGAATCTCGCTAGATTTTGTACAAGAGTTAGAGGTTTATCTATTTGTTATAGATTCAATAAATGAAAAAAAGTAAAGAAGATGGTTTGTCATCATCCAAGAGCAGGCCTGGAGTCTTAGCTGTTTATTGTTTGATTTCCAAATGAAATCATTGGTCGATGATGAGTCCTCCCCGCGAGTTAGGCCTGGTTCCACTCCTAGTGCTGACAGTTGCTCTTGTGTCATGGTCATGACCTTGTTCATGACATACTGATGTAGTTGTTCCTTCCTCACATCCTTCTCAATAGCATTTCGCGGGTGTTTGCATTCATCTGTGTCATGACTAGCTATCTCATGTAATAAAGAAATTGTCCATAACTCTGATCCCTCTTTGTGGGATCCCTTCCAGTGGGCTTCCTTGCTGTGAGGTGACCGCTAATGTCCGTGAATATCCTTTCCAAACTCGCATTCAGCCTTGTATACGACTAGTATTCAGGCCATTTCTTGAGTTTGTTTTCTCGGCCTTGATTACCTTTAGCTTTGCACTTCCTTTCGTCGGTCGATCCTCCGTCCTTAATTAGTGAATGTGAGGACCTAACGATCTACCCTTGCATCCTTTTGTCATAGAAACCTGTCGTCTTCACGATAAAACTCCCCGGATCGTGTATGGGATCCCATTCAAGCGACACCTTGAAGTCGATGTTATTCAAGACTCTAGAAATAACCATCATTAAAAGCATTTACAGATTCAACCAGTCACCTGCGCTGACTGTTGCGTTACATCATTCCAAAAAACTTGCAAAGATTTTCTAGTCCTTTGTTTCACCGTCGTCGACGTCATCACTTTCTTGGGTTATGTGATATGGACCCGAAACGGTCCTATGAATTTTCAACTAGGCCAACCGTGTTGCAAATCGAGTCACTCTCTAGTTGTCTAAACCATAAAGCAGTTATATCCAGAAAAGGAGGGAAATATTTGATCATTGCTTCTTTTTATGAATCTAGCACTTCCTGCGCATAAGATGAACAATCAGATCTTTCCTCTTTCGTCGTATGATTCTAGCACCGAAAGCTTGAAGTATGGCGGATTTTCAATTTTCTAGAGCTTCAGATAATTGAAGTGAACGAACTCCTATGCACACTACCAATATCTTGATTCAATAAGCTTCCTTGATTTTCTTGTCGAATAATGTCATCAACTATGTTGCCTTTGCCTAGTGACATCCTTCAATCATCAACATTAGCACCCCCAGCAAAAGTGCCGAGATTTTTCAAGCTATAATTTATATCTCTGGCTGCCAAATTCGTATTAGACCCGAATCAATTCTCAGGAGCAGTAACTATCTCACCCTATTTGTATATTCATCACAAGTTTGAGCTTCATCAGCACGAGCTCCTAAATCCATAAGTATGTCAACATCACCCCTAGGTTCACCTATGAGTCATTAACTATGGTTGTCGGCCTGCTCGGCCCAATTAAAGCATCTTAAGACTGATTTTCTAGTCTTCCCAGTCGTGAGAGTATCCATGCATTATGACCTCTTGACTTTTAATCGAGTTTGAAATTCAAGCATTCCTTCGTTCATCTCTTTCCTTGTCAATTAAACAGAGTGATTTCCATCTAAAGAAGCCTCCATCCTTCCTTATTCCTTCCATCTTAAGAAGTATCCCTTCTCTTCTTTGCCATTTCCAATATGTTTCCTAAGCTTCTAAGTCCTGACTTAGGTGCCACCTCCCTGGCACGACAAAATGTTAGCCTCAACTTTGGTCGCTAACAAACAAATCAATCCAAACCATATAGAATCACAAACTATAGATCAAAGAGTGCATTAAAGTAAAGAACATACGAAAACTATAGTGGTTCGACGATCTAGCCTACGTCCACTTGATGTAATCTATTGTCTATACTGTAAGATTTCAAATACTGTTATGTTTTAACCTAAGAAATTTGAAGTGAAACGTGTTCAATCCCAAAATCAGCAAAATATGGGCAATCCAAAGCAAAAGTTCCCTCAAAATGTAGACTTGGGGTCTTATTTATAGATGAGGGTTTGTCCAAGTTGGTATGAATCTGAGTGGAAGTAGCGGAGAATGTGGTGTTGCCACGTCACCTGAAGATGTGGATGTAGTTCAATATGTGTTGGCCAATCTAGATCGGATTAGATCGACATGCGGAGGTCGATGCAGATCTGTGTCTTGCAACGCCAATGTTGTTTCTTTTCCACCTTATTCTAATCTAGGATTTAAGTGTTCAAACATTGATCCAAGTCCAAGCTTCTAAGTCTTTGATTTTAGTTGCATCACGCCGACCGAACCACAACAAAGAGGCCGATCCGATGCTATGATAATAGATCATTCTGGAGTTTAGTTGTAAGGACGATCCGAACTTTGTTGAGATAATTGATCCGATCCGAGGCATACAACTTATAATGATCCAGAATTTTCCATTCTTGGATCCAATTTTGTTTAAATTCGATGCTTCATTCAATCGGTTTTTGATGCCTGCAATCTTATGTTGTTGTCCGTACTCGAGTTCTAAGTAATCCTATCATCCCTTCGAGCCATCCTCCTTGATGATTGAGAAATTCATATGTCTAAGTACAAAGTGTAATAGACTTGTAAAAAGGCGGAATAACATATTGTACGATTATTTGGCATGTTAAAGGGAATTATGAGTGGCTGAGATCGTTGTTCACTAGTGAGTTTTGGAAGAGCATGCATGAGACATTATGGACTGAGTTACACCTCATCACAATTTAGCACCCACAAAATAACGACCATTCAAAAATAATATATCTTGTCTTAGAGGATCTCTTGAGGATTGTATATCCAACTTTGGAGGCTCGTTGGACGATCATTTATATCTTATTGAATTTTCATACATTAGCAGTTATTAGTCTAACCTAGATATGTTATAATTTGAAATAATATGTAGCAAACCCTACGACGCTCCTTCTTCTTGGTGAGAAGTGGACATAAAACAGGTATGTAGGAAAAATATGATTAGAGAAACCTAGACTTATTTGGAAATAGATAATAAGTGCTCAAGCCAAATAGGAAACCTATACTTATAAGAGACATATGGATTTGGATTTCTCTATCAATGATTTGGTATTTGTCAAGATCTTTACACTGTATATTGTAATTCTATTTGATACCAAAGGAAAGTATGCTTTAAGATTCGTAGGTCCTTTTCAATAAATTAAGAAACCCATTGGGTTGATGAAGTCTTGCTTTACATTTCATGGCCAACTCTCAGGAATCTTTATTCCACGTCCTTTTTAGAAATGGTTCCTTTCGCTTTCTGTTAAATTTTCTATCTTATTTTTAGGAAAGAGACATTTTTGTTACATTGATTCTTTAAGGCAATAGTAGGAGTTGGTTTTGTTTGGAATGGATTGATGCTCCACTTACCAAGGTCACAAGGATCTAGCAACTTTCTCTTGTGCTTCAAGATGTTTAACACTTCTATTATTATGTTCTCGAATATCCGTTGCAATTTAATCTTAGAAAAATGGTTTCACCTTTTCTGATTCACTTAACTTTTCTCTTTTGCGATTTCGAGTCCTTTTTACAATTTTGTCTTGATGAGTCAATGCAAATATGATCGTTCGGATGAACTCTTTTCAAATCTAATATCTATTTTTGGGGAATAAGATGGAGTTAGAGATAAGATGTATGCATGGTAAGGTAGTCCTCTAAATTTTAATAATGCAAGTAACGGTTTTTCAACAAGTTGAAGGTTCAAATCATTCATCTAGTGCCAAAAATGCTAACCCAAAATATGATTTAACACCATAAGTATCTAATATGAACCCAATCAAAGAGGTCTCATGCTTAACTCGGAGTTAGAAAGTTGGTTCAAAGCTAGAGTTCTGCTTCTAATTGATGAAATTAGTCCTGATTACTAGTTAAAGCCTTTCTTAAAAACCTTGAATCAAAACAGATGAGAAAATTTTAACCTCAACTAAAGTAGATAGGATTGGAGATAAATTGGTCGAAGCAAATTTGTTTCATCTAGAATGATTCAGTTCGAATCATTCTGGACAGTCATATATGCAATAGAAAAGACCAAATTGAAATTCATATTAGCCTAGTTTTCTATATGCGGACAAAGCCAAATCAGTAGTTAAAGAAAATCAAGTTCATTATGCATATGCAAGGTCAGTTCGGGTGTCTCAAGTATTATAATATGTTATATCAATACCAATCTACATATAAAAATCAAAAAACCAATTCACCATTTTGATTCAGGGATACAAGAATGTGAAAATGAATAGAATAAGGAGAGAACCTCTAGCTACCAAAAATGATGCTAATCCACCTCTTTTTTTAGGTGGGGGTTTGGTCTTGTTTCACATAAGCGGGTTTGGCATCATTATTGTCAACACCCATTATGTGCTTTGATTCCTTTTTATTTTGCTTGCTTGTGAAGTACTTCGGTTTTTTGCTTTGTCACCTTTCCCTTGATGTGGCTTTATCTTCACTTTAAGAAGGTGAGAATCAATTTTTCCTTTACGGAGGACAATGTAGAGTGCTTCTATTATCCAAGTAAAGCAAAACAATTCTAGGGAAATGTGAGTTGCTTGCTTTGTCCCTATGGAAAATCAAAGAAACGAAGGGGATATCGCGATGCAAAGCCATTTTCTAGTAATATAATGTAAAAACCCGTAATTTTTCTAGAATTTTGTTTATTGAATTTAATATGATTTTTAATATTTTACGGTTATAAATAAAATTTACTTACTTTAATTATGTAAATTTTATAAGTGAACTTAACTAAATTGATTAAGTAATGAAATTCAGTTTATAATAACAATAATAACTTTTATTGATTGTAAATGAAATTTTAATTCGGTTTGTATTGATAGATGTTGAAATCCGAAATTAAATATTGAGATTTAGTTAATTCATTTATAATTGAAATTCAAATTTTGTTTGGTAAATAATCAAAATTTGAATATAAAATGATGGGAAATTTATTTATAAAGTTATTTTGGTTCGAATAAAATTAATAGACCTTTGAATTCAATCGAAAGTGAATAGTTGAAATTTGAGAATATTAATTAACCTGAAAAATAGACATTTTGGCCACTATCTTGGAATTTGATAAAATCCGTTTCTTTGGATCCATAATAGTGAATTATTGTAGTGTTCCAAATTTCATAGCGATCGGGTTTACCATTTGGTCGTACGACGCTAAAACGCGTTGAAATTTGATTAAGTAATTTAAATCGATTTAAACCAAATTTGAACGGTAACTTTTGAATAGAATGGAATTAGGACTCGAGACCTATTCCAACTAATTCAAAAGTATCGAAAACATTATTTTCAATATATAGATTGTCCAGTTTTCGGTCAGAATTATGGATGTGGAAAATATAACCGTTTTAGTGATAAACGGATTATTTTGGGCCAATCAGGTAGATGCATCTAAACCTAGTCGATGAACATAATAATTTATCATTACCGTCCCTAACAGAAGCCTCTAATTTACTTTATTATACCAAATCCCGAAGTCAGAACACTAACTGAAAATTAATGGCGGTTTAAAATCAAATTAGGGTTAAAAATTTGAATTCTCCAAACTTCATCGAATTATATATCGTTGGGAAGGTCTCAACGATATGAACTGACGGGAAAAATCCGTTTTGTAAACAGTGCTCAGATCAATGGAAAATCACGGTCATATGCAGAAAAACATGAAATTAGGGTTTCATTTGGGGATTTTTGATTCGTGCGTCGATTGGCGAAGGAACCTAGTGCTCGATCATACGAGTTCAATGGTATACTCAATTTGGTCATTGTCTGGTTCGGCAGGGATTTCTAGTTTTGAGTGTGAAACTCCGCAACTTGCAGGCGACAGAGGGGCTCTACGTGAGGCCGGGGTGCATGAGATTTGGAGGTGAGGTGCTGCTTGTCGAGGCGGTCATTTTTGCTTTTGGTTTGAAGAGCTAACTCGGCTTATATCTCGAACAATGCGTGGTCAAAGTTCCTTCTTTTTATGCTTTCATAGGTTCGGATATGCACGTTTTTTGCGTTTGTTTAGGGAAGAAGAATGTAAGGGGGGACTGATGTGGCTTGAGGTAGTGGGTTTATTTTGTTTGCTTTAAAATATTAATCACGTTAACATGTATAACTTTTCCATACGGATTCAAATTCACGAACGGTTTTCTCCTTTGTAATTGTATTGGAATTCCGGACAATGTGGCACCTATTTGGACAGATTCTGAGATAGTTAAATTATAGACATGTTTTGGGATTTGAAATGTGTTCAAAACCGAAGGTGAGATATTAAATCCACTCACGCTGAACTTAAGTAATCGATTATTAGTTAAATTAAAATCATGTTATAATATGATTGTACTGATTGTTGTTTGGTAGTTAAAATTGCATATTTATGTTAATTGGCATCGACAGTGTAATTAAATTTGACCGCCAATTTAAATTTTACAATTAAGTTAAACTTCGACATTTAAATGCCAGTTTTTAAGCCCGACACCTGATAACTAGTAAATTTATACGATATTGGACTGTTTGGATATATTAATGTGATGGATGGCATGGATTTGATATGTTTGACATATTAATGTCTAATTGTTTGAATTTACTTGTTATTTATCTTGATTATATATGACCATTGCTTTGTTGATTAATCCCAATCATTTACCCTAGATGTTATGAGCATCTAATATATCCGGGATTAATCATTAAAAACTGAACTAAGAACATAGGTTGAAATGATAAATACCTACGACCCTCTGATTTGGATTAAATGATATATATCCTTTCCCAAAATACTAAAATTAAAATTTAAGTATTACTTGACCATAGGATAGAAAAATTTATACGGACACCGGTTGGTTAAATAAAAATTTGTTTTAACCTCGAATCTCGAAATACCGTTTTAAAGACAATAAAAATGATGTTTATAAATCGATATCCTTTAAATTTGAACTTTAAATTTTGAACTTTAAATTTTTATGGAAATTTGTTAACGTCGTAAAATGAAGTTAAAAATGAATTACAAATGAACTGAATCTAGTGAAATTTAATCATTTATCCATCTTTGAAGCTTACTTTAAATTAACTAGATTAAAGTGATATCTGAATTGTGAATTCTAGATTTCAATAAATTAGATTTAATTCAAAGTGAGAATTATAATGGATGTTTCAAATATTTGAACTGAATTGAAATTTAGATTGGATGTTGAATCAAATTGAAATATCGAAGTTAAGTTAATTATTATGAGATGAGAATATTACTTCAAGTTTAATTGAAATTTTGAAGAAACAATATAATTCCAATTATAGTATTTAAAACCATTTTATTAACTATTTTAATAATAACTATTTTACTTTATAACTATTTTATTTTTAACTTATCTGTATTAATTATTCTAATTAAACCATTTTAATAATTAACTATTTATTTTGTAAACTACTTTAATATTTTGACTATAAATTTTACTAAATTTTTGACAATTATATTTTAAATACAAATTATTTAATTTCAAACTATTTCAAATATAAATCTAAACTATTTAAATATACTTTTAACTATTTTTAATATTTAAATTATTTTAATGTTGGAATTGTTTCAAGATTTTAAGTTGGTTTAAATAGAGATTTAATATGAAGGTATATTCTATTTTGGATAAGAAATGGTTTTAAAGAAAAACCTGATATTTTACTATGAAGTATGAACCATTTCAAATGTAAAGATCCAACCGGTGTGAAAATGTAAACATTTGGTTGTTAAAGAGACCGAGATCGGATATTGTCATACTCCCTGCCAATACCGAAAACCACTTTAACAACTACGTACGTGGTGGATGAATCCAGAATGAAGTAGGATATTTGACGAACGCTGCTGGAATGAAGTAAGAGAATGATGATGGATATCCTTGATCTTCAGGTCATAATTGAAATGACAAAAATAGGAGCATAGCCAGGCCAATGGGAGGTCTCTCCTTCGATCAGACACACTTCTTCGATATCATATCTGACCACCCACGATTTTCGGAGTGTTGTTCAAGGTGGATGGTAGTAGCTTCTATGCGTTACTACCGACCCGGTCACGCAATATGGTGGAATCCTACCGTTGGGTATTCCTCGGTGCCTTGCCGTATTATCCTGATAACACCACTACAATTTTGTTTTGCGTTGTATCTATGGAGAGCTCCCTAATAGGCTACCGGTTTGGTGGAGTTTACAATACTGTATAGACTACATTGTTTATAAATAGTGTAAGGGTAAAAATGCAATCCCGCTTATGCTATTTTGATACTTTACTTTACTGAATAAACAATATTATAATAGTGAAATTATATTATATCTAGTTTGACGAATCCTTAAGAGACAAAAATTCCTATAACATCTCTTAAGTTATAGCACTCACAAACACATAGAATATGAGATGTGACTTACCGTAAGCATCTCTGATGTCGTGGCACTCATATTGTTGCATGGTTTTGATTAAACTAATATGAGAATGTTTTAGTTCTGATCTGAGTATTTTTGTATTTTCATTGGTGCTCGGGACAGCCTAAGATTTTTAGTTAGCAAAGAACACATTATATTTTAGATGAAGATGAAGCTTGACACACGTAATTGCTAGTCTTATTCCGCTGCATATATTGGTATGTTTGATGATAGCGAACTCTGATGTATTATTGTAATGTATAATCAAATGTATACTTTAACAGCTTTATGGACTATTATTTGATTATTATATTTTGTCCTTCCGTTATGAGATTCTGTGATTGTTTTTCAACTTTCTTCTTTATCTTATATTAATCCCAAAAACTGTCGGTGTTTTTGATTTGTTTAAGTCAACATGTGAGGATTATTGTCGATTTGACGGTCTTAAATGCAGGTCATTACATTTGGTATTAGAGCGAGATTTAGTTATTACCTTGGCTTTTTTTGGGGTTAACTCATTAAAGACACGGTACTAATAGCGTAGAATGAGCTTGAGTGTATTTGAGAGAGCGTACTTGTAATATTGATCTAAAAATGGTTTTATATTGTGTTAATTTGTTATGTTAAATATTATGAATTTTAGTCAGTACTTGGGACACCAAGGCATCGATAGAGATTTCTAAACACTCAAATAGGACAGACTGACATGATATTGTTTTGGATGTATATTTTATCTATAACGACCCGAACTTCCCCTGTCTCCGAAGAGAAGAGGAAGAACGGATTGTTTGAGAACATGACAAATCAGAATGCAAACAGAAGAACATTGCACTGCTATTACAACAATTTACATCAGAGTACAAGAATATACAGAGTATGAATAAATAATGTACATTTGATAAATATCAGAGATTTACAAATTACAATGCAATGGAAAAGAATACAAAACACAACTGAAAGAAATATACGGATACATGGCGTTCCGAATATAGCTTCAGCTGTAAACCAGGATCCTGTGAATATAATATCTACAAAACCTAACTACTAGTGTAACGTCTCGCATTTTTGTCGGTTGGTATTTGAATATTTAAATCAGTTTAAATATTGAATTTGTAATATAAGTGGATTTATATATTAATTAAAAAGAAGTTGAACGTATATAAATATATATTAATCATAATCGAGCTCAGAACAACCCTGCAGTTCGTAATTTAACGTTCTGAACTTCAACTGAGTGTACCGGAATCGTTTTGAATCGGATTCCTTCGAAACAAGAAACGTTGGAATCTGTTGAACTGTATCTTTCCAACAGAAGTGGAAAATGGAGATTTCGTCGTATAGATTGCAAGATATGTCCAAATCAAATATTCGAAAAGTCGCTATAAAATCGTTTATCGACCGTAACAGTTATTTGAATATAACTTGATATCGGTTGCAAATTGGGACAAGATCCTTTTGAGGCGCAGCGATAATTTAATTTTTAGAATTTTACTGTAATTTTTAATTAATTAAATATGCAACTTTTTTATTTGGAGTATTTTGCACCCTGTATCGATATTTCGGGGTTTCAAAATATAATTCAATCTACCGGTATTTCTATATTTTTTTGATCATGACACCTCGCTGAACGCAACCATTTCTTTATTTCAGTCTGCAGCACTCGTTAATGAAAATAATTTTAGGTAGCAGTGTATGTGAACCTTTGGAACTTAAAACAGAATTCAAATACATATATAATCTCGGACCAAATCTTATATGTGGGGAAGAATCCTATCAGATCATTCGAAGTCTTAGCAAATAGTGTATACTGTGTATCGCTGGTCAAACATCCCGAAAAATATGAGAATGAATTCTGAAAAGGGTAAGGTGACATGTGCGGGTACAGTGGCCGACATATTAAACAAATCCACTAATAAATATGAGGTACTTATAACATACGAAACGTGTAATGTTTCAACTAATCAGAAAGAAGAAGAGGAAAATATTTGGAAGTTTCTAGTCAAATTTAATGAAAAGTATGGTACCTTATAACTCACCAAGTCTTCATAGTAAAGCTAACCATACCCCTACGTATCGAAATTAAAGCAATGATTTAACTCAGCCCATACCCCTACGTTTGAAAACATACCCCTACGTTTGAAAAAACGACTTTGCTTCATCCATTATAAATAACGCACCAAACAAAAAGAAAATAGCTGAAGGGGAATACTTGCGTGATACACATAAACCAAGAGCGTGTGTTTTAGCAGCAAACGTTGTGCAAGCATTTGAGGATGTCGGACAACTCGGGGTGGTGAGAGAACTGTGTGTGTTATTATTGCGAAGATGGCGATTGCAGTTCGAAAGAGGGGAGGACTGGGGTACGGGTGTACTAGTGTTTACAAGAGAAGGCAGATGAAGAAAAAGATGGGGACGTCTTGGGTATTGCTGCTGCATCATGCGGTTAGGGGGGATCTGAAGGTTGCATGGAAGCTCTGGGGTGATGCTGTCCGCATGGTAGTACTGGTAACGTGGAGGAAATATAGAAGCGAACATTTCGAATGGAAGCATAGTAACATGGTGATGTTATATTGTTTGAAAAATAGTGGAAATTTGGAAACACGTGAGGGATTTGTTCCATGCATGCGGGTATGACAGCAAAGAAGCTGATGCTGGAAGGGCATCTCAGTTTTAAACAGAAGAAGTCCAAGCCGCCATTTTTTTCCAGTCAAAAACCATACTCCTCATTCGAAAAGCAGCACACACAAAATAAAGCACACCCTCACAAAATCAAAGCAAATTGAATGGGAGCCAGTGAGTGGTTTGGTGGTGGCGTCGGTGTAGCTGTCGCGAGGCCTGGGGATCGGTAGGAGATGAGAAGTTCGGGGGGAAGTTGCAGCATGTATCGATGGAAGATGCATGCGAACCATTTCAAGGATAGATGAAGGGAGCTTTGGTCGGATCTGCAAAATGGGTGTGGGAAGTGCTACTGGAAGTAGAGTAATTGTCGGTAAGGAGCAGTTCTATGGTGCTGCATAGCACTGTATGGAGACTCGCATGAAAACAGTGGGAGTTATCACGATGGAAAGTAGAACATGGAGATGAGCGAAGATAGCACGGCGTTGGGAATTAAGGGTGTGCGTACGTGGAGGAAGATGGAGTGTGCAGCAGTGTTAAGGCGTGATAAACAAATGGTCAGAAGTTTTATTATTACCAAAAGAAAGAGGGTGAACGCAAGATAGTAGCATGGCGGAGACTGGTGAGAAGCTGAGCTGTCTGCTTCGAAGTAAAGGGAGAGTGGCGAGAGTGAAGTGAAGGTATCCTTGAAGACGTGAGGGTTGGGTAGTCTTGGCAGCTTGAAGATGGATGAGAAGAGAGCAGAAGTTGCGATGATCAAAGAAGTATATAAAAATCAAAACAAAAACAAGTGACGTGAATTGCATGGATCTGGAAATGCGAAATAAGGATGGGTGAGTTGTGTGCTTTAGTTATCGGAAATCGTGGTATAAGCAGCAGCAGCTTGCCTGAATGACGCAATGCAAGAATGAGGGCCGTGTGTTAACTTTGAAGAACTTTGAAGAATTAGAAATGAGATCCAATGGTGATTTTTATGTGATGTTTTAATAAAGAACAGAAAAAGGGTAATCACGCAACAATGCGTATGTGTGTGAGTTGGAGGTGCATTTTTGCAAAGGAAAAGAGTTAAAAGACGGTGGGAAGTTCAGTTGGGCTTTGGGCCGGGAAATGGTGATGGGCCGAACGGATTTAAGGAGTGAGACCCATGAAGAAAAGGGAAAATATAGAAGTGAGAAGCTTGTGCATGTGTACCAAAGAGAACTTGAGGATCGGGATACCACGTGGAGGAAGTATTCAACAAGATGACATGGGAACAGTCATTAAGGATCCGATGGGATCGCATAAGCGAATGCTACGTGCTGAAGTTGATCCGGAGTGGGTGGGAACTCGGTTGAACTCTAAGGCAAAATTTAACGGCTGAGCAAACCAACTGACACAAATCGTTATTTAACGGTTAACGCGCCAAGGTGAGTAAAATCACTAACTCTGATCTTTTTAAAATATTTCAATATATTTTAATGTTGTTCGAATGCTGTGTGATGGTCGATTAGGTAGATTACAATTAATTTGGTTAAATATTATATACCGTTACATATGCACACATCATCGGTTGGACACTGATCCCATCAATTTGAAGATCCCCTAGTATAGAGTTAGTGTAAATTGTGTTGACTGACATTTGTGGATGCGGAAACCGGTTGGAGGAATCCGACCGGACTCCTTGATAATTATATGTACTGTTTGTTTTGTATGAACCCGAATTATATTTAAACCCCACATGAATATTGATGTTGAACGGAAATTCAACACCTGTTTCGATAAATCAATAAACGATATCAATTTAGAAGGTGACGTCAGTCGACCGTAAACCCATCGTTTGTTAAGGAGTTGATTGGCCGTCAGGCAAATCAACGAAGTTAATTATAAAAATTATATTTTTATAATTAAAAAGAAGATTTAAATTTATGATAGAAGTTCTATTATAAACCAGTATTTTAGAGTTCGTTTTATAAAATAAATAAAAACGATTGTTGGCATTTAAATGAGTTTATAAAGCAGAAATTATCCGACGATTTAATATTTGGATAATAATATTATTAGATTAATTATATTAATCTAATGTTAAGAAGTAATTAAAATCAGTTAACGAATTTACTGATGGAATGAAGTTGATTAAATCAACTGTTATTTGGGAAAATAATTATTAGGTTAATTGGTCTTCAATTAATCTAATGAAACAGTTTAGAAATAAATTAATCCAAAGTAATAAGATTTAATTACCTTTTGGTTAAGAAGTTATAAATAGAACTGTGGAATGGAGAAAGCGAAGAGTAAATGTTTAATATAAATAATCAAACACCAGAGATTTCAAAGTAACGATATGGTGTTATAAAACCATAGTTAAAAATAAACATGAAAGTACGATCGGATAGATATTATAAGAAATAAGGGATTAGAGTGCAGACTTGTATCGGTTCTAAGGTAAGGACGTTGTCGATCAAGGTCTGAGAGGTAAACAGAATACCCCAACTTGAACGGCTTCGCTATTACCGAGGAACGATATCAGTTTGTAATGGAAAGAGATGTCAAGATTTTTGTGACGGAAATAGATGTCAAGATTAGTATAAAGGAATATGGCAGCGTATGCAAGTCTTAGAACTATAGCGATAAAATAAACACTGTTGATTAGGCTTAAGTGTGACTGTTATGTCAAGATTAGTTATAACAAAGAATATTACAGCGTATGACAAGTTGAACTATAGCAATAAAATAACGCTGTTGATAAGGTAAGTGTGACGGTAATGTTGAGATTAGTTATAAGGAAAAATTACAGCGTATGACAAGTTTAGCACCATAGCGGCAAATTTACTGCTGTTGATTAGACCTAAGCGTGACTTTTATATATAGCAGCACTTCCTAGAAAATGCTACAGTTTAGTTGAAATCCACTTATTCGAAAGTGACAAATAACGATGTCGTAAGAAAAATATAAGAACCAGTTTTAGAAAAAGAAATTGGGGAATCATGTTAGAAACGATGACAGCATTTCGATATTCGAAATGTGATTAGAAATAAACCACTAGTATTTGAAACTAGAATTCGACGATGTCGAATGTATTAAAAATAAGTTATTTTTAGGAATTATAATATGATAGGATAATTAACATTTAGTTTTAATAAATAAATGTTAATAGAATAGGAATCAGTATTTAGTTATCAACCGGATATTGTTTTGATAAGAAGTTGACTTAGAAATAGAGTTTATAAAGTGGAATAGGAATATAAAAGTAGGAAAGAAATTCCGATAAACAAGATAAGGGTAATTATTACTGGAATAAAGAGTTATCCGATAAAGCTGTTCAGATTTCGGTAATTAGAAATGATATTCACATTTAAGGTGAATAAGTGTTTAAAAGGTGAATGTTTGGCCGATTAAAAGGTTAAAATGAAATTGGAAGTATCTTCCAGCGAAGATAGGGTGGATTACCCAAGTATAGAAATAAAGAATGTGAAATTGATGAAACTAGTTCGAACGTTAATAACGTATGTTTTCTGGAACATGAAAGAATAAGAATCTATAATAACTGGAAACGTTTTCCAAGAAGTATGAAAGGCTGAAACGGGATTTGAGAAATATCTGGTAAGATATGGAAATTCGAACAATAAAACGAATGTTAAATAAGTGCCTGTGGTTGTGTGTGATTGGTTGATCATTTGAATGGATGTTGTTTTACTCCGATAGTTAAATAACCGACTATCGAAGTGTTTTGACCATCGTTGTCAATACGGAGAGACCGGTTGGATATGTTATCTGAAAACCACTCCGTATAGGCATAATCGTTGCGAATTAGATATGCTGAAGATAATTGAAGACGGAGTTAAATGCAAGGATCGTCCAGTTATAGAATGGTGTGTTTTTGTTTGTCCAGTCCCAGGACAACTTGTATGGACGAGTGTCTGACAGAGTATTTCCAACGGTCATGTCATTGACTTTACGAATATACCAAGTTGGTGGGGAGAAGATAACTTCTCTTTATTCTACACCCAGTGTGCATTTGTGTAATCGATGTGTGATTACGGATTTGACGATGTGACATTCAAAGTGAATGGTGATCAGATGTTCTGAAGATAGACGTAGCCTCTAGCCTCACAACCAGGAATGACAGAAGTTGGGCTAGGCAGCATGGCTAGTTGGGTCATCCCCAAGCGGGGTGTATTGTCACCGATCTAGAGAAAATTCATATTTATACTTCTTTTCGATTCTGTATCTTCGAATGACGGTTGGATGGCCTACAACCGTGGTGGCAATACATTCGCGACACTCAAGCTAAATGAGTGAGCGGTCATGTGTGGCCGGGTTGCAAGACGTTCTTGTTGAACCCTGAGTGTATCCCCTCTAGAGTACATTATTCAGAAGGTGCTCCCATACCTTGTTTGTTGAAATTCAATCTCCAATAAGTGCCCTGCGGTTTATGATTTTATACTATATATATGTGGAGCGTGAGATGCAAGCGTTTTGCTACTTGATGATTTAATTGAGTAGACATTATTATAATATCACTGAAGTTTTGATATCAAGAATATTTCGGGTTATAGTAAGGTAAAAACCGTCCATGTTTATGTGTGGGCTGGTCTTACTATTATCTTCTTGTTTGGAAAAGGATTTTCAAAGTTAAACAGTATGGTTGGAATTTACTCACACCAGTCCCATGACTGACCCAGAGTTTATTTTGTTTGTTTTCCCTAAACTCTTGGGTGCCCAAATTTGTACGGGCAGTCAAGTGTTTCAGGCTTTGCAGATTTACTTGGAGGAGCTCAAAAGCAGGAAGCTTCACCGTTAGTTATGTATAGTTATTTCCGCTGTGATATGATGTATTGTAATCTGATAATGGTATGTATATACAATACAGTTTTGTATTCAAAGTTATGTTATATAATACATCTTATTTTGTTCCGCTGCGAGTTTCGTGTTACTCTGATTCTGTTCAGTTGTGATCTTCTTCTTCTTCTATTCTATTAGTTCTATCTTTTCTTTCTCACCCTCTAAATTCTTCTATTAATGTCCCGGTATTTTTCGATGCTTGAATAGTCAACAGTGTGTTTTTATGTTGATTTTCTGGGTCGAAAATCCATCCATTACAGATGGTATCAGAGCATAAGGTTAAGTGATTACCTTGGCTCTGTGGCGTGACTCAATAGAGATGGAGTTAGTAATACTCTAGATTGAGTTGAGTGTATATATATGAGCGCGTATTTGTGATTAATATAAAAACTATTTTATATTGTGTTGACTGGTCAGTCGAGTGGTTTATGAATTCTGGTCGAAACAGTAATGCAAACTGAGATGATAGGTGTTTCTAAACTCTTGAACAGAGTAATTCGACACAGTATGTTTTGGAAAGAGGGTAAATGAAATAATTTTACCCAAAGTATATTTTGATATAAAAAGAAGTGTATATCTTGATATTAATATAATATATTGGATATGTGATCATTATTATGATCGAACAGGATTATAATTGAGTTGGTTATATAAACTACCAATCGAAATATTATATAAGTATGATATGCAAAATCAGATGAGTTGAATCTGAATTAAAAACCAGAATTGAAATAAAACTCTAGAAACTTGGAAAAGAATTGAAATTGAATTTGAATTAAATATAAGGGAATTTTAAAATCCTGGGAGATTTGAAAATTTGTTTTCCAAGTGCTATGAAAGATATTTTGAAGTAATTTCAAAAATAGAGTGATTATTAATGAGTTTTTAAAGCAATATAGTATTGAACTCACTTCGATGGTTGGAAAATAAATTCCGATGATGATCGCGACATTATCGGTGTTCATTTTCGAGCTGGTAAGTGACGGATTACTACCAAAGATTTTATTTTGTATTGTTTGAGAAACAAGTTGTCAGAAATTCAAATGTTTTGAATTATATATGATTTCAAACTGATTTGAAACAAATCCCAGGAATTTGAATTCTGAAATAAAAATTTAACTTATGGAGTTAAAATGGTAAAAGGGGAATTTAAACAAAGATAACAAAACTGGACTGAATTTGGAAAGATCCAGAATGAAAATATAAAAGAAAAATATTGGAGATTCGAGTTATTTAAAATGAATTGATTCTTGGAGAATAAGAATCGAATTTTGAATTAGAGATGGAGATAACTGATTTGAGAAATAAATCAGTAAATGGAATGTCGGAATAAAACTTAACAAGGTTAAGAACTGAGAGTAGAATCGGAGTTGAAATAGAAATTTGGCTTAGTAAAAGCGAAAGACTGGTTTGAGAACGAATTGATGTGAGATCAACCAAGGATGCTTGGATATGCTGGTTTGATAGCAGATGGCAGAGATAGAGTTGAATGCCGAACAGAGAAGGTACACGTTTATATACGAGTATGAGATTTTTTATGAGTCAGTTTGGGTAAGCCGTTTGGCTGTTTGATTTTCTTTTGGATTGGAGAAGGCCCGGAGTGGAAAGTTGTTGTAGTACCGAGTGAGCCGTGCAGAGGAGATGCTGGCGAGATTCTCTGAAAATTTAAGCTGTTAGGAAATTTTCAGAAATTTTGAAAATATTCGAAATAATAAGGAATTAATATTTTAATTGGAAATAATCAGTTCAGTGGAAACTGGAATTATGAAGTAAACCAAAAAGATTTTTAACCATGTTATAACAGAGATTGTAGCATTTTCCCTATCTTAGCAATTTCGAGGACGAAATTATTTTAAGGGGGAAGGTCTGTAACGTCTCGCATTTCTGTCGGTTGGTATTTGAATATTTAAACCAGTTTAAATATTGAATTTGTAATATAAGTGGATTTATATATTAATTAAAAAGAAGTTGAACGTATATAAATATATATTAATCATAATCGAGCTCAGAACAACCCTGCAGTTCGTAATTTAACGTTCTGAACTTCAACTGAGTGTACCGGACTCGTTTTGAATCGGATTCCTTCGAAACAAGAAACGTTGGAATCTGTTGAACTGTATCTTTCCAACAGAAGTGGAAAATGGAGATTTCGTCGTATAGATTGCAAGATATGTCCAAATCAAATATTCGAAAAGTCGCTATAAAATCGTTTATCGACCGTAACGGTTATTTGAATATAACTTGATATCGGTTGCAAATTGGGACAAGATCCTTTTGAGGCGCAGCGATAATTTAATTTTTAGAATTTTACTGTAATTTTTAATTAATTAAATATGCAACTTTTTTATTTGGAGTATTTTGCACCCTGTATCGATATTTCGGGGTTTCAAAATATAATTCAATCTACCGGTATTTCTATATTTTTTTGATCATGACACCTCGCTGAACGCAACCATTTCTTTATTTTAGTCTGCAGCACTCGTTAATGAAAATAATTTTAGGTAGCAGTGTATGTGAACCTTTGGAACTTAAAACAGAATTCAAATACATATATAATCTCGGACCAAATCTTATATGTAGGGAAGAATCCTATCAGATCATTCGAAGTCTTAGCAAATAGTGTATACTGTGTATCGCTGGTCAAACATCCCGAAAAATATGAGAATGAATTCTGAAAAGGGTAAGGTGACATGTGCGGGTACAGTGGCCGACATATTAAACAAATCCACTAATAAATATGAGGTACTTATAACATACGAAACGTGTAATGTTTCAACTAATCAGAAAGAAGAAGAGGAAAATATTTGGAAGTTTCTAGTCAAATTTAATGAAAAGTATGGTACCTCATAACTCACCAAGTCTTCATAGTAAAGCTTACCATACCCCTACGTATCGAAATTAAAGCAATGATTTAACTCAGCCCATACCCCTACGTTTGAAAACATACCCCTACGTTTGAAAAAACGACTTTGCTTCATCCATTATAAATAACGCACCAAACAAAAAGAAAATAGCTGAAGGGGAATACTTGCGTGATACACATAAACCGAGAGCGTGTGTTTTAGCAGCAAACGTTGTGCAAGCATTTGAGGATGTCGGACAACTCGGGGTGGTGAGAGAACTGTGTGTGTTATTATTGCGAAGATGGCGATTGCAGTTCGAAAGAGGGGAGGACTGGGGTACGGGTGTACTAGTGTTTACAAGAGAAGGCAGATGAAGAATAAGATGGGGACGTCTTGGGTATTGCTGCTGCATCATGCGGTTAGGGGGGATCTGAAGGTTGCATGGAAGCTCTGGGGTGATGCTGTCCGCATGGTAGTACTGGTAACGTGGAGGAAATATAGAAGCGAACATTTCGAATGGAAGCATAGTAACATGGTGATGTTATATTGTTTGAAAAATAGTGGAAATTTGGAAACACGTGAGGGATTTGTTCCATGCATGCGGGTATGACAGCAAAGAAGCTGATGCTGGAAGGGCATCTCAGTTTTAAACAGAAGAAGTCCAAGCCGCCATTTTTTTCCAGTCAAAAACCATACTCCTCATTCGAAAAGCAGCACACACAAAATAAAGCACACCCTCATAAAATCAAAGCAAATTGAATGGGAGCCAGTGAGTGGTTTGGTGGTGGCGTCGGTGTAGCTGTCGCGAGGCCTGGGGATCGGTAGGAGATGAGAAGTTCGGGGGGAAGTTGCAGCATGTATCGATGGAAGATGCATGCGAACCATTTCAAGGATAGATGAAGGGAGCTTTGGTCGGATCTGCAAAATGGGTGTGGGAAGTGCTACTGGAAGTAGAGTAATTGTCGGTAAGGAGCAGTTCTATGGTGCTGCATAGCACTGTATGGAGACTCGCATGAAAACAGTGGGAGTTATCACGATGGAAAGTAGAACATGGAGATGAGCGAAGATAGCACGGCGTTGGGAATTAAGGGTGTGCGTACGTGGAGGAAGATGGAGTGTGCAGCAGTGTTAAGGCGTGATAAACAAATGGTCAGAAGTTTTATTATTACCAAAAGAAAGAGGGTGAACGCAAGATAGTAGCATGGCGGAGACTGGTGAGAAGCTGAGCTGTCTGCTTCGAAGTAAAGGGAGAGTGGCGAGAGTGAAGTGAAGGTATCCTTGAAGACGTGAGGGTTGGGTAGTCTTGGCAGCTTGAAGATGGATGAGAAGAGAGCAGAAGTTGCGATGATCAAAGAAGTATATAAAAATCAAAACAAAAACAAGTGACGTGAATTGCATGGATCTGGAAATGCGAAATAAGGATGGGTGAGTTGTGTGCTTTAGTTATCGGAAATCGTGGTATAAGCAGCAGCAGCTTGCCTGAATGACGCAATGCAAGAATGAGGGCCGTGTGTTAACTTTGAAGAACTTTGAAGAATTAGAAATGAGATCCAATGGTGATTTTTATGTGATGTTTTAATAAAGAACAGAAAAAGGGTAATCACGCAACAATGCGTATGTGTGTGAGTTGGAGGTGCATTTTTGCAAAGGAAAAGAGTTAAAAGACGGTGGGAAGTTCAGTTGGGCTTTGGGCCGGGAAATGGTGATGGGCCGAACGGATTTAAGGAGTGAGACCCATGAAGAAAAGGGAAAATATAGAAGTGAGAAGCTTGTGCATGTGTACCAAAGAGAACTTGAGGATCGGGATACCACGTGGAGGAAGTATTCAACAAGATGACATGGGAACAGTCATTAAGGATCCGATGGGATCGCATAAGCGAATGCTACGTGCTGAAGTTGATCCGGAGTGGGTGGGAACTCGGTTGAACTCTAAGGCAAAATTTAACGGCTGAGCAAACCAACTGACACAAATCGTTATTTAACGGTTAACGCGCCAAGGTGAGTAAAATCACTAACTCTGATCTTTTTAAAATATTTCAATATATTTTAATGTTGTTCGAATGCTGTGTGATGGTCTATTAGGTAGATTACAATTAATTTGGTTAAATATTATATACCGTTACATATGCACACATCATCGGTTGGACACTGATCCCATCAATTTGAAGATCCCCTAGTATAGAGTTAGTGTAAATTGTGTTGACTGACATTTGTGGATGCGGAAACCGGTTGGAGGAATCCGACCGGACTCCTTGATAATTATATGTACTGTTTGTTTTGTATGAACCCGAATTATATTTAAACCCCACATGAATATTGATGTTGAACGGAAATTCAACACCTGTTTCGATAAATCAATAAACGATATCAATTTAGAAGGTGACGTCAGTCGACCGTAAACCCATCGTTTGTTAAGGAGTTGATTGGCCGTCAGGCAAATCAACGAAGTTAATTATAAAAATTATATTTTTATAATTAAAAAGAAGATTTAAATTTATGATAGAAGTTCTATTATAAACCAGTATTTTAGAGTTCGTTTTATAAAATAAATAAAAACGATTGTTGGCATTTAAATGAGTTTATAAAGCAGAAATTATCCGACGATTTAGTATTTGGATAATAATATTATTAGATTAATTATATTAATCTAATGTTAAGAAGTAATTAAAATCAGTTAACGAATTTACTGATGGAATGAAGTTGATTAAATCAACTGTTATTTGGGAAAATAATTATTAGGTTAATTGGTCTTCAATTAATCTAATGAAACAGTTTAGAAATAAATTAATCCAAAGTAATAAGATTTAATTACCTTTTGGTTAAGAAGTTATAAATAGAACTGTGGAATGGAGAAAGCGAAGAGTAAATGTTTAATATAAATAATCAAACACCAGAGATTTCAAAGTAACGATATGGTGTTATAAAACCATAGTTAAAAATAAACATGAAAGTACGATCGGATAGATATTATAAGAAATAAGGGATTAGAGTGCAGACTTGTATCGGTTCTAAGGTAAGGACGTTGTCGATCAAGGTCTGAGAGGTAAACAGAATACCCCAACTTGAACGGCTTCGCTATTACCGAGGAACGATATCAGTTTGTAATGGAAATAGATGTCAAGATTTTTGTGACGGAAATAGATGTCAAGATTAGTATAAAGGAATATGGCAGCGTATGCAAGTCTTAGAACTATAGCGATAAAATAAACACTGTTGATTAGGCTTAAGTGTGACTGTTATGTCAAGATTAGTTATAACAAAGAATATTACAGCGTATGACAAGTTGAACTATAGCAATAAAATAACGCTGTTGATAAGGTAAGTGTGACTGTAATGTTGAGATTAGTTATAAGGAAAAATTACAGCGTATGACAAGTTTAGCACCATAGCGGCAAATTTACTGCTGTTGATTAGACCTAAGCGTGACTTTTATATATAGCAGCACTTCCTAGAAAATGCTACAGTTTAGTTGAAATCCACTTATTCGAAAGTGACAAATAACGATGTCGTAAGAAAAATATAAGAACCAGTTTTAGAAAAAGAAATTGGGGAATCATGTTAGAAACGATGACAGCATTTCGATATTCGAAATGTGATTAGAAATAAACCACTAGTATTTGAAACTAGAATTCGACGATGTCGAATGTATTAAAAATAAGTTATTTTTAGGAATTATAATATGATAGGATAATTAACATTTAGTTTTAATAAATAAATGTTAATAGAATAGGAATCAGTATTTAGTTATCAACCGGATATTGTTTTGATAAGAAGTTGACTTAGAAATAGAGTTTATAAAGTGGAATAGGAATATAAAAGTAGGAAAGAAATTCCGATAAACAAGATAAGTGTAACACCCCGAATTTCGGTTAATGCTAAGATTCACTAATAACAGAATAAATAATCTCAGATGTGAGAATTGGGGGAAACGGGCTGCGTCATTGCGTTCGTCTCGGAAAAATACGCGAAATAGAGTCCGAGTTTTCGAAAATCGGAGTCCGTATGGCCCAGTTATGGCCCGATGAAGTTTGCAGAAAATTCTAAGCTAAAAACAGATTTAAAAATTTAAAATCAGAATTTAAAATAGAGCAAGCGGGGCCAGGCGGGAAGATTCCCGCCCTACCCATGTCGACAGGGCTGTCGACAGGCCTGTCGACAGGCCTGTCGACAGGGGTGTCGACTTGCCTGTCGACAGGGGTGCGACGCCCAGTGAAACTGGGTGCACCAGTTTGGGTTCTTGGGCTAGCTTGGAGGGCTGGTTCTGGAAGCTTCTTGGATCTGACGGGTCTAAACCAATCTAGGGTTAATCTAAGGGTCTAAAATGCAACCTAATCCTATAAATAAGACCCTAACCCTATCCTAATTCATTCATAATTAGATCTTGTAACTAAACTATGGCAAAATGAAACTTGATCATGGCCTCCACAAATCAATGAAGAGGAAAGCAAGCTCTAATCAACCTCCAATCCATTCTAAGCATCTTAATCTTCTTCATTTGGAGTGCAAATTGCTAGTTGTGTGTTTCTATCACTTTAACATCAATTGTTAAAGCAAGTAGATTAGGTGTAATGAGACTTATGGTCTTGAATGCGGATTAGTGAGTATAAATCATTTGTAATGATATGTTACTCTATGTTTTCCTATGTTTATGCATATTGTATAAGTTGGTTTATGCATATTTAATAAGTTGGTTTATGCATATTTGATAAGTGGATTTATGCATGATTAATAAGTTGGTTTATGCATGTTTAACAAGTGGGTTTATGCATGTTGAGTATGTAAGTTTATGCAAGTTTAGTATGATATATGTTATGCTTACATGATGCTAAATATGCAAGTTGTGGGCTATGTGATCATATGCATGTTATGCAAGTTCATGAAGATATGCTATGCAAGTTACATGTATGTTAATATGCAAGATATGCTATGCAAGTTACATGTTTGTTAATATGCAAGTTCATGATGACACATTATGCAAGTTTGTGAGTTAATATGCAAGAATGTGAATGCTTATGCAAGTTATGTGTATGCTTAAATGCATGATTAACATGTTATGCAAGTTGTGTGAAGGCTTATATGCAAGTTCAACATGTTATGCAAGTTGTGTGAATGCTTATATGCAAGTTCAACATGTTATGCAAGTTGTGTGAATGCTTATATGCAAGTTCAACATGTTATGCAAGATATGTGTATGATAATATGCAAGTTCATATGCAACATGTTATGCAAGTCATGTGTATGATAATATGCAAGTTTGGGGTTAAAGGTAGTTGGGTTAATATATGCTCATATATGCAAGTTGACATCCTCTTAACCCATGACAAAGTTTATGCTAATATTTGGTTTAACCCATGATGTTTGAGATGGATCTTCCCTTTTATTATGTCGTGAAATGAGAACGATTTGCGTGGGGAACGATGGGGTTAATAAATATGTTAATAAAAGTATGATTGGGTATGATTAAGCATACCATAAAAATAAATTAACATAAGTGGGAATTTACCTATTGAGTTAGGTCTACCCCATGGGAATTTACCTATTGAGTTAGGTCTACCCATGTTATGAGAAACTTGATATTAATTAGGGACAATTAATATGGGGGTGATTAATTAGATGTAATTAATCGACTAAGACACGAGGTTGGACTCATTTGTAGTGTAAAACTGCCCGGACCCAACCGGCTTAACCAGTTGCTACAAATGTTAGCCCAATGTGAGAGGTCTTAGGCACAAACTAAATACGTGATTAATGTAAAGACACGAGGTTAGACTCGGTTATGACATAAGGCTGCCCGGACCCAACCGGCTTAACCAGCAGTCATAAAAGATAGTCTAATGTGAGAGGTCTTTATGAGGATCACGGTCTTAATTAACTAAGAAACACTTAACCAAATTAGCATGTAGTGGGACATGAGGGTTAAGTGGGTGCCTTGGGTGGCATGTGGAATCTAGTGGGTTGCCTTGGGTGGCAATAGAAAAATACGATTAGAATACTTAACCAAAGTGGAACATGTAATTAAACATGATTAAAGGGTTAAGTAAGAGCCATGGGTGGCATGTGAAGATACGATTAGAATACTTAACCAAAGTGGAACATGTAATTAAACATGATTAAAGGGTTAAGTAAGTGCCATGGGTGGCATGTAGAAATCTAGTGGGTGCCTTAAGGGGCAATTGAAAGATGATTAGATGACTTAACCAAAACTTAACATGTAAGTGGGCATGATTATAAAGAGGGGTTAAGTGGGATGCACTAGATAAAATTTCAAGCTTAGGTGGTAGCTTGTGGGGGCCCATTTCAACCAATATCCCAAACATATCTTTGTGGGCTCGACCCATGTCGAGTGACGGGACACGCATATTGGGCTTGATTATAAGAGGCCAAAACGGGTTAGCGGTGGCAATGCAAGTCCAACGGGTTTCATATGCGTGTGTGGGCCCGGGCTGGTAGATAAGCCGTTGTTGCATCGTGTAGATATAAAGCCGTGCACCGTTGATATTATCAGGTGGCCACTTTAGGGGAGTGATACACCCCACTATGGGACCAGCACGGGTATCTACGGTAGGGAGCCGATCGATGGGGAGTAGTGGGTACACCTAATAAAGATAGGGGCAGACGGCACCTATGTAGGGGTACACGAAACTACTGGGTAAAATTGCTGGGTACACCTAGTGGAGATAGGGGCAGACGGCACCTATGTAGTGGGCTAGGAGTACACGAAACTACTGGGAAAATTTTCTAAGTCCTTGGAGGGATCAACCTTTAAGTAGGAATTACCCTTGGGTGGGTAGAACTGGTGTGGTGCAGTGTAGAAATTATCCTTGGGTGGATAGGTCTGGGGCGGTGTAATCTAGTAATTATCCTTGGGTGGATAGGTCTTGGGCGGTGTAATCTAGTAATTATCCTTGGGTGGATAAATGCGTCTTTACGGTTATCTTAGTTTATCCTAAGTTTGCCAAGCTGCTTAGTGTAGCCATTCATCCCCAGGCATTACCGTATATCAACTTATGTCTTCTCTGGTTACTTTAATGATTGTATAGTTAAAGTTATAGGACTCACTCAGACTTATGTCTGACCCCGTTGTTGTTTATCTTTTTCCCCAAACCCCAGGTTATCAGAGTGGGCCTAGTGCTAGTGGGCTTTGATCAGATTGCTGTATCTATCCTTTGGAGTTTGGACCGTTGAAGTAAAGCTCAGTTCATCTATCCTTTTATGGCTATTGTTTACTTAGTGGGATTATGTACTTATTTTTATCAAGATGGATATTTTGTACTTGACTCTTGTATGGTTTTGTGATGTAACCAGACATGTTTTAACTTCCGCTGTTATGAGATGATGTTTTAAAATTTCAAGTACCATTTATATCTGTCTTGTTGTAATTTTTCTGTTCTATATTCACCAAAATACTCCACCGATGCCATGGCATTCCCATTGAGAGTGACCATAGCGGGCGTGGGGTGTTACACGTGGTATCAGAGCTTAAGGTTACCAGAACAGATAAAATTTTTAGAAAAACTATTTTCTAAGAATATGTTTGAAAGGAGTATTTTCAAAAACATGTCTTTTAAGAGAAAAGTTTTTGAAAGAAAAGCATAATCCCCAATAGCCATATCTATATCTTTCGAATTCTCCGTTTTGAATCCCTTCCTCTCTCATTTGGAGTTTCCCCTCCGTATATAGGTGATCTTTCTAAGATAGACAAGAATGGAAAACCACTTCAAGGGACTTAGACGTTAGTCGGATTAGAAGTTGGTTCAAGAAGGAGGAGGACTTGTAGTTACCTATTGGATGGACAATGGGAGGAAGGCTTAAATAGTTGTTTGGTTAATGAAGGAAGAAACCTCATTGGTGGGAGGTTGCGAGTGGAGAATGGGAAAAAAAAGGCGAGTAGTTATTCTTTGGGGAGAAATAGGACACCTTATTAGGATTGTCCAAAGGGGCAAGGGCAAGGTATGGAATCTCCTGGAGGGTAGTTGTATTCCCTCACGACTAGTGTGCCAGATGGGGATAGGACCGTCTAGGTTGGAATTTGGATTTCTTTATTATCCGATTCGAACTTTAATTGATATTGACGCATCGAGTTCGTTTATCTCATCATTGCTAGTTGAGTCACTGCACTTAGACACCAGTTAGTAGATGATCCCTTAGTTGTTTCAAACCCAATTGGGCTCCATGATGTGTTTGGGTTTGAAAGTTTCTATACTTAGCGTTGAGTTTAGAAGTGATGCTTGTTGGGCTTCACGGGCTATGGGTTAGTTTTGGGCATGGACTGGTTATCCAGTAGGGGTGCCGTTCTTGATTGTGGAAGGAGAGTTGTTAGGCTTATGACCCGCTAGGGTAACACTCTTGAGATCTCTTATAATCCCATAGAATCTGTTATGCTAAGTTATCTAGAATCGCTTGACACGATGGTCTAGAGTTTGCGATCTGTTAGAGCAGTCCAGGAATACTCGGATGTGTGAGAGGAGGGAAAGGGCTTACCTCCGGAGCGGGAGATTGACTTCCGAAAATATCTGGTAGATAATGCCAAACCAGTATCTTGGCCAGTGTGCCACATGGCTCCTCGTGAGAGGAGGGAACTCGATAAGCAAGTAGGTGGTTTGCTTAAGAAGGGGTTCATAAGACGAAGTATATCGGAGTGGGGTGCTCCAGTAGTTTTTGCTGCGAAGGCGGATGGGTCCCTCAGACTTTGTGTAGGCTAAAGAGAACTGGATAGACTCACAAAGAAGAATCGACACCCATTGCCGAGGATTGATGATCTCTTTGGTCAGTTAGTTGGCACCTCAGTATTTGCGCAGTTGGACTTAGCCACGGGGTTTCGTCAGTTGGAAGTGGCTGAGGACAGTATAGAGAAGGCTGCCGTTAGGACTCCGGATGGTTTTTATGAGTGGCTAGTGATGCCATTTGGTTTGACGAACGCCCCCGCATATTGGTTTGGAGAGGAGGGTGTTCAGGGAGTACCTAAATAAGTTTGTGATGGTCTTTGTAGATGACACCTTGGTCTTTTCTGGGAACAAAATAAGTTTTTGCATATGCTCAATAGGGTGAGCAAAGCCAGTTATGGGACAAACGGTGGTTTTAGAGCGAGACTGGCAAGGACATCCAAAGTTGGTTAAAGGCTTAGTTGTTTAGCCATTTTTACTAGTATTATCTCACATAGGTCGCCTGAACTCGAAGGAGATATCCCTTGGGTGTTTGTCTGATATTGGTTTAGGCCTTTGGGTCTTGCATTTGGGGGATGTCGAGTTCGACTAGGGTGGTCTGCGTGAGAGATGGACAATTGTGATGATTTTGGATGGGATTCTTAGCATCCTATGAGTTTGAGATAGCGTACACCCACGGCAAGGGTAACGTGGTAGCGGACGCCTTAAGTAGAAAAAGGTTGTCCTTGAGTTCATTTTTCGTTGAACAACGGAGCTTAGAGTTTATCTCTATGTTTGACTTTAGACCTTCCGTTGACTTTGTACCCGGTTTCTAGCCTCCTTGGAGGTTAGACCTACTCTTTCGGGGCGTATTGGCGGAGCACAGCGGGACGACCCACAATTGGTTGAGTTAGTAAAGAAGCTCATGAGGGGGGGAGTCGTCCAGCCATTTGAGTAGGTACACCCTAGATAGTAAGGGGTGGTTGTGTAGAGACGGTAGACATTGTGTACCGCAAGACGAGGGTTTGAGAAAGGTTATTCTAGATGATGCACATCGATCGAAGATGACCATTCATCCCGGTGGGGCAAGATGTACCAAGACATGAAGCGAGTTTTCTTTTGGGGCCGGTATGGAGGAAGACGTGGCCGAGTATGTCGCTAGATGCTTGGTGTGCTAGCAAATGAAAGCGGAGCAGAAGAAAACCCGGTGGGTTGCTTCACCCATTGGAGGTTCTGCTAAGGAAGTGGGATAGTATCTCGATGGGTTTTGTCGATGGATTACCGAGATCGAGGGAGGGTAATACGGGAATTTGGGTTGTGGTAGATAGACTTACTAAGTGTGCCCATTTCGTACCTGTGAAGAGCAAGAGGACTATTCCATGTCTAGCTTCAGTTTATATTCGAAAGATTATTAGATTGCATGGTGTACCCTCCAGTATGGTGAGCGATCGAGATCCTATCTTCACTAGAGAGTTTTGGAAGAGTTTCCAAGAGGCGGTAGGGACTCAGTTGTAATTGAGTACCGCATATCATCCTCAGATAGACGGCCAGACCGAGAGGGTGAATCATATTTTAGAAGACCTTTTGAGGCTATGTATCTTGGATTTTGGAGGTACACGGGAGGAGCATCTTCCATTGGTGGGGTTACCCGACAGACTTAGTAGTGTACATGATGTATTCCATAGGAGGAAGTGCCTACATAAGACCGCAGAGGTGGTAGAGCCGAGTTTGCTTAGAGATTTGGAAGCTGAGAAAACAGAGAGGTTCAACTAGTCAAAGTACAATGGGGAGATGACGGAAGCAATGCTACTTGAGAGACGGAAGCGAAGATGCGTTCTTTGTATCCATTTCTTTTTGAGAGTATAATTTCTCCTCTATCGTTTGACTAGTACTTATCTTATCTTTAGTATGTCCTCTCGTTAGTGCTGTTTGACCTTTAGATAGGGTAAACCTATGGTTGAAACATGTGTTTGAGACATGTTATGGTTGATGGATGCAAGTGTTTGCTAGTGGTTGCTCGTGGATGCATATACACACACTCTAGGCACTAGATCGGCTCAATCACTTCATATTGCATATTGCATAAAATTGTGTGTAGAAAGCTATATTTATGGATGTCTAATAATTGTGTTATCATATGGATGATGCATTTTGGTGAATGATTGTGCACTCATGTAGATATTGTATGTGTCGATAGGGTTCTTTCGCATACATAATGGATGCATGGCACTATCATGGTTTGCATATGTTCATACATTAGATAGGGAACATATACACACACTCTTTGCATATGCTCATACATCATTAGAAATTGTTCTAAGGACAATGGATGCCCGTGTTTGATGGATTGACTAGATGGTTGTTTGGATGGTAGGATATGCATTCTCCTTAGCTTAGAGATTTCGGGGACGAAATCCTTTAAGGAGGGGAGAATGTAACACCCCGAATTTCGGTTAATGCTAAGATTCACTAATAACAGAATAAATAATCTCAGATGTGAGAATTGGGGGAAACGGTCTGCGTCATTGCGTTCGTCTCGGAAAAATACGCGAAATAGAGTCCGAGTTTTCGAAAATCGGAGTCCGTATGGCCCAGTTATGGCCCGATGAAGTTTGCAGAAAATTCTAAGCTAAAAACAGATTTAAAAATTTAAAATCAGAATTAAAATAGAGCAAGCGGGGCCAGGCGGGAAGATTCCCGCCCTACCCATGTCGACAGGGCTGTCGACAGGCCTGTCGACAGGGGTGTCGACTTGCCTGTCGACTTGCCTGTCGACAGGGGTGCGACGCCCAGTGAAACTGGGTGCACCAGTTTGGGTTCTTGGGCTAGCTTGGAGGGCTGGTTCTGGAAGCTTCTTGGATCTGACGGGTCTAAACCAATCTAGGGTTAATCTAAGGGTCTAAAATGCAACCTAATCCTATAAATAAGACCCTAACCCTATCCTAATTCATTCATAATTAGATCTTGTAACTAAACTATGGCAAAATGAAACTTGATCATGGCCTCCACAAATCAATGAAGAGGAAAGCAAGCTCTAATCAACCTCCAATCCATTCTAAGCATCTTAATCTTCTTCATTTGGAGTGCAAATTGCTAGTTGTGAGTTTCTATCACTTTAACATCAATTGTTAAAGCAAGTAGATTAGGTGTAATGAGACTTATGGTCTTGAATGCGGATTAGTGAGTATGAATCATTTGTAATGATATGTTACTCTATGTTTTCCTATGTTTATGCATATTGTATAAGTTGGTTTATGCATATTTAATAAGTTGGTTTATGCATATTTGATAAGTGGATTTATGCATGATTAATAAGTTGGTTTATGCATGTTTAACAAGTGGGTTTATGCATGTTGAGTATGTAAGTTTATGCAAGTTTAGTATGATATATGTTATGCTTACATGATGCTAAATATGCAAGTTGTGGGCTATGTGATCATATGCATGTTATGCAAGTTCATGAAGATATGCTATGCAAGTTACATGTATGTTAATATGCAAGATATGCTATGCAAGTTACATGTTTGTTAATATGCAAGTTCATGATGACACATTATGCAAGTTTGTGAGTTAATATGCAAGAATGTGAATGCTTATGCAAGTTATGTGTATGCTTAAATGCATGATTAACATGTTATGCAAGTTGTGTGAAGGCTTATATGCAAGTTCAACATGTTATGCAAGTTGTGTGAATGCTTATATGCAAGTTCAACATGTTATGCAAGTTGTGTGAATGCTTATATGCAAGTTCAACATGTTATGCAAGATATGTGTATGATAATATGCAAGTTCATATGCAACATGTCATGCAAGTCATGTGTATGATAATATGCAAGTTTGGGGTTAAAGGTAGTTGGGTTAATATATGCTCATATATGCAAGTTGACATCCTCTTAACCCATGACAAAGTTTATGCTAATATTTGGTTTAACCCATGATGTTTGAGATGGATCTTCCATTTTATTATGTCGTGAAATGAGAACGATTTGCGTGGGGAACGATGGGGTTAATAAATATGTTAATAAAAGTATGATTGGGTATGATTAAGCATACCATAAAAATAAATTAACATAAGTGGGAATTTACCTATTGAGTTAGGTCTACCCCATGGGAATTTACCTATTGAGTTAGGTCTACCCATGTTATGAGAAACTTGATATTAATTAGGGACAATTAATATGGGGGTGATTAATTAGATGTAATTAATCGACTAAGACACGAGGTTGGACTCATTTGTAGTGTAAAACTGCCCGGACCCAACCGGCTTAACCAGTTGCTACAAATGTTAGCCCAATGTGAGAGGTCTTAGGCACAAACTAAATACGTGATTAATGTAAAGACACGAGGTTAGACTCGGTTATGACATAAGGCTGCCCGGACCCAACCGGCTTAACCAGCAGTCATAAAAGATAGTCTAATGTGAGAGGTCTTTATGAGGATCACGGTCTTAATTAACTAAGAAACACTTAACCAAATTAGCATGTAGTGGGACATGAGGGTTAAGTGGGTGCCTTGGGTGACTTGGGTGGCATGTGGAATCTAGTGGGTTGCCTTGGGTGGCAATAGAAAAATACGATTAGAATACTTAACCAAAGTGGAACATGTAATTAAACATGATTAAAGGGTTAAGTAAGAGCCATGGGTGGCATGTGAAGATACGATTAGAATACTTAACCAAAGTGGAACATGTAATTAAACATGATTAAAGGGTTAAGTAAGTGCCATGAGTGGCATGTAGAAATCTAGTGGGTGCCTTAAGGGGCAATTGAAAGATGATTAGATGACTTAACCAAAACTTAACATGTAAGTGGGCATGATTATAAAGAGGGGTTAAGTGGGATGCACTAGATAAAATTTCAATCTTAGGTGGTAGCTTGTGGGGGCCCATTTCAACCAATATCCCAAACGTATCTTTGTGGGCTCGACCCATGTCGAGTGACGGGACACGCATATTGGGCTTGATTATAAGAGGCCAAAACGGGTTAGCGGTGGCAACGCAAGTCCAACGGGTTTCATATGCGTGTGTGGGCCCGGGCTGGTAGATAAGCCGTTGTTGCATCGTGTAGATATAAAGCCGTGCACCGTTGATATTATCAGGTGGCCACTTTAGGGGAGTGATACACCCCACTGTGGGACCAGCACGGGTATCTACGGTAGGGAGCCGATCGATGGGGAGTAGTGGGTACACCTAATAAAGATAGGGGAAGACGGCACCTATGTAGGGGTACACGAAACTACTGGGTAAAATTGCTGGGTACACCTAGTGGAGATAGGGGCAGACGCCACCTATGTAGTGGGCTAGGAGTACACGAAACTACTGGGAAAATTTTCTAAGTCCTTGGAGGGATCAACCTTTAAGTAGGAATTACCCTTGGGTGGGTAGAACTGGTGTGGTGCAGTGTAGAAATTATCCTTGGGTGGATAGGTCTGGGGCGGTGTAATCTAGTAATTATCCTTGGGTGGATAGGTCTTGGGCGGTGTAATCTAGTAATTATCCTTGGGTGGATAAATGCGTCTTTACGGTTATCTTAGTTTATCCTAAGTTTGCCAAGCTGCTTAGTGTAGCCATTCATCCCCAGGCATTACCGTATATCAACTTATGTCTTCTCTGGTTACTTTAATGATTGTATAGTTAAAGTTATAGGACTCACTCAGACTTATGTCTGACCCCGTTGTTGTTTATCTTTTTCCCCAAACCCCAGGTTATCAGAGTGGGCCTAGTGCTAGTGGGCTTTGATCAGATTGCTGTATCTATCCTTTGGAGTTTGGACCGTTGAAGTAAAGCTCAGTTCATCTATCCTTTTATGGCTATTGTTTACTTAGTGGGATTATGTACTTATTTTTATCAAGATGGATATTTTGTACTTGACTCTTGTATGGTTTTGTGATGTAACCAGACATGTTTTAACTTCCGCTGTTATGAGATGATGTTTTAAAATTTCAAGTACCATTTATATCTGTCTTGTTGTAATTTTTCTGTTCTATATTCACCAAAATACTCCACCGATGCCATGGCATTCCCATTGAGAGTGACCATAGCGGGCGTGGGGTGTTACAATAAGGGTAATTATTACTGGAATAAAGAGTTATCCGATAAAGCTGTTCAGATTTCGGTAATTAGAAATGATATTCACATTTAAGGTGAATAAGTGTTTAAAAGATGAATGTTTGGCCGATTAAAAGGTTAAAATGAAATTGGAAGTATCTTCCAACGAAGATAGGGTGGATTACCCAAGTATAGAAATAAAGAATGTGAAATTGATGAAACTAGTTCGAACGTTAACAACGTATGTTTTCTGGAACATGAAAGAATAAGAATCTATAATAACTGGAAACGTTTTCCAAGAAGTATGAAAGGCTGAAACGGGATTTGAGAAATATCTGGTAAGATATGGAAATTCGAACAATAAAACGAATGTTAAATAAGTGCCTGTGGTTGTGTGTGATTGGTTGATCATTTGAATGGATGTTGTTTTACTCCGATAGTTAAATAACCGACTATCGAAGTGTTTTGACCATCGTTGTCAATACGGAGAGACCGGTTGGATATGTTATCTGAAAACCACTCCGTATTGGCATAATCGTTGCGAATTAGATATGCTGAAGATAATTGAAGACGGAGTTAAATGCAAGGATCGTCCAGTTATAGAATGGTGTGTTTTTGTTTGTCCAGTCCCAGGACAACTTGTATGGACGAGTGTCTGACAGAGTATTTCCAACGGTCATGTCATTGACTTTACGAATATACCAAGTTGGTGGGGAGAAGATAACTTCTCTTTATTCTACACCCAGTGTGCATTTGTGTAATCGATGTGTGATTACGGATTTGACGATGTGACATTCAAAGTGAATGGTGATCAGATGTTCTGAAGATAGACGTAGCCACTAGCCTCACAACCAGGAATGACAGAAGTTGGGCTAGGCAGCATGGCTAGTTGGGTCATCCCCAAGCGGGGTGTATTGTCACCGATCTAGAGAAAATTCATATTTATACTTCTTTTCGATTCTGTATCTTCGAATGACGGTTGGATGGCCTACAACCGTGGTGGCAATACATTCGCGACACTCAAGCTAAATGAGTGAGCGGTCATGTGTGGCCGGGTTGCAAGACGTTCTTGTTGAACCCTGAGTGTATCCCCTCTAGAGTACATTATTCAGAAGGTGCTCCCATACCTTGTTTGTTGAAATTCAATCTCCAATAAGTGCCCTGCGGTTTATGATTTTATACTATATATATGTGGAGCGTGAGATGCAAGCGTTTTGCTACTTGATGATTTAATTGAGTAGACATTATTATAATATCACTGAAGTTTTGATATCAAGAATATTTCGGGTTATAGTAAGGTAAAAACCGTCCATGTTTATGTGTGGGCTGGTCTTACTATTATCTTCTTGTTTGGAAAAGGATTTTCAAAGTTAAACAGTATGGTTGGAATTTACTCACACCAGTCCCATGACTGACCCAGAGTTTATTTTGTTTGTTTTCCCTAAACTCTTGGGTGCCCAAATTTGTACGGGCAGTCAAGTGTTTCAGGCTTTGCAGATTTACTTGGAGGAGCTCAAAAGCAGGAAGCTTCACCATTAGTTATGTATAGTTATTTCCGCTGTGATATGATGTATTGTACTCTGATAATGGTATGTATATACAATACAGTTTTGTATTCAAAGTTATGTTATATAATACATCTTATTTTGTTCCGCTGCGAGTTTCGTGTTACTCTGATTCTGTTCAGTTGTGATCTTCTTCTTCTTCTATTCTATTAGTTCTATCTTTTCTTTCTCACCCTCTAAATTCTTCTATTAATGTCCCGGTATTTTTCGATGCTTGAATAGTCAACAGTGTGTTTTTATGTTGATTTTCTGGGTCGAAAATCCATCCATTACAGATGGTATCAGAGCATAAGGTTAAGTGATTACCTTGGCTCTGTGGCGTGACTCAATAGAGATGGAGTTAGTAATACTCTAGATTGAGTTGAGTGTATATATATGAGCGCGTATTTGTGATTAATATAAAAACTATTTTATATTGTGTTGACTGGTCAGTCGAGTGGTTTATGAATTCTGGTCGAAACAGTAATGCAAACTGAGATGATAGGTGTTTCTAAACTCTTGAACAGAGTAATTCGACACAGTATGTTTTGGAAAGAGGGTAAATGAAATAATTTTACCCAAAGTATATTTTGATATAAAAAGAAGTGTATATCTTGATATTAATATAATATATTGGATATGTGATCATTATTATGATCGAACAGGATTATAATTGAGTTGGTTATATAAACTACCAATCGAAATATTATATAAGTATGATATGCAAAATCAGATGAGCTGAATCTGAATTAAAAACCAGAATTGAAATAAAACTCTAGAAACTTGGAAAAGAATTGAAATTGAATTTGAATTAAATATAAGGGAATTTTAAAATCCTGGGAGATTTGAAAATTTGTTTTCCAAGTGCTATGAAAGATATTTTGAAGTAATTTCAAAAATAGAGTGATTATTAATGAGTTTTTAAAGCAATATAGTATTGAACTCACTTCGATGGTTGGAAAATAAATTCCGATGATGATCGCGACATTATCGGTGTTCATTTTCGAGCTGGTAAGTGACGGATTACTACCAAAGATTTTGTTTTGTATTGTTTGAGAAACAAGTTGTCAGAAATTCAAATGTTTTGAATTATATATGATTTCAAACTGATTTGAAACAAATCCCAGGAATTTGAATTCTGAAATAAAAATTTAACTTATGGAGTTAAAATGGTAAAAGGGGAATTTAAACAAAGATAACAAAACTGGACTGAATTTGGAAAGATCCAGAATGAAAATATAAAAGAAAAATATTGGAGATTCGAGTTATTAAAAATGAATTGATTCTTGGAGAATAAGAATCGAATTTTGAATTAGAGATGGAGATAACTGATTTGAGAAATAAATCAGTAAATGGAATGTCGGAATAAAACTTAACAAGGTTAAGAACTGAGAGTAGAATCGGAGTTGAAATAGAAATTTGGCTTAGTAAAAGCGAAAGACTGGTTTGAGAACGAATTGATGTGAGATCAACCAAGGATGCTTGGATATGCTGGTTTGATAGCAGATGGCAGAGATAGAGTTGAATGCCGAACAGAGAAGGTACACGTTTATATACGAGTATGAGATTTTTTATGAGTCAGTTTGGGTAAGCCGTTTGGCTGTTTGATTTTCTTTTGGATTGGAGAAGGCCTGGAGTGGCAAGTTGTTGTAGTACCGAGTGAGCCGTGCAGAGGAGATGCTGGCGAGATTCTCTGAAAATTTAAGCTGTTAGGAAATTTTCAGAAATTTTGAAAATATTCGAAATAATAAGGAATTAATATTTTAATTGGAAATAATCAGTTCAGTGGAAACTGGAATTATGAAGTAAACCAAAAAGATTTTTAACCATGTTATAACAGAGATTGTAGCATTTTCCCTATCTTAGCAATTTCGAGGACGAAATTATTTTAAGGGGGAAGGTCTGTAACGTCTCGCATTTTTGTCGGTTGGTATTTGAATATTTAAATCAGTTTAAATATTGAATTTGTAATATAAGTGGATTTATATATTAATTAAAAAGAAGTTGAACGTATATAAATATATATTAATCATAATCGAGCTCAGAACAACCGTGCAGTTCGTAATTTAACGTTCTGAACTTCAACTGAGTGTACCGGACTCGTTTTGAATCGGATTCCTTCGAAACAAGAAACGTTGGAATCTGTTGAACTGTATCTTTCCAACAGAAGTGGAAAATGGAGATTTCTTCGTATAGATTGCAAGATATGTCCAAATCAAATATTTGAAAAGTCGCTATAAAATCGTTTATCGACCGTAACAGTTATTTGAATATAACTTGATATCGGTTGCAAATTGGGACAAGATCCTTTTGAGGCGCAGCGATAATTTAATTTTTAGAATTTTACTGTAATTTTTAATTAATTAAATATGCAATTTTTTTATTTGGAGTATTTTGCACCCTGTATCGATATTTCGGGGTTTCAAAATATAATTCAATCTACCGGTATTTCTATATTTTTTTGATCATGACACCTCGCTGAACGCAACCATTTCTTTATTTCAGTCTGCAGCACTCGTTAATGAAAATAATTTTAGGTAGCAGTGTATGTGAACCTTTGGAACTTAAAACAGAATTCAAATACATATATAATCTCGGACCAAATCTTATATGTGGGGAAGAATCCTATCAGATCATTCGAAGTCTTAGCAAATAGTGTATACTGTGTATCGCTGGTCAAACATCCCGAAAAATATGAGAATGAATTCTGAAAAGGGTAAGGTGACATGTGCGGGTACAGTGGCCGACATATTAAACAAATCCACTAATAAATATGAGGTACTTATAACATACGAAACGTGTAATGTTTCAACTAATCAGAAAGAAGAAGAGGAAAATATTTGGAAGTTTCTAGTCAAATTTAATGAAAAGTATGGTACCTCATAACTCACCAAGTCTTCATAGTAAAGCTTACCATACCCCTACGTATCGAAATTAAAGCAATGATTTAACTCAGCCCATACCCCTACGTTTGAAAACATACCCCTACGTTTGAAAAAACGACTTTGCTTCATCCATTATAAATAACGCACCAAACAAAAAGAAAATAGCTGAAGGGGAATACTTGCGTGATACACATAAACCGAGAGCGTGTGTTTTAGCAGCAAACGTTGTGCAAGCATTTGAGGATGTCGGACAACTCGGGGTGGTGAGAGAACTGTGTGTGTTATTATTGCGAAGATGGCGATTGCAGTTCGAAAGAGGGGAGGACTGGGGTACGGGTGTACTAGTGTTTACAAGAGAAGGCAGATGAAGAAAAAGATGGGGACGTCTTGGGTATTGCTGCTGCATCATGCGGTTAGGGGGGATCTGAAGGTTGCATGGAAGCTCTGGGGTGATGCTGTCCGCATGGTAGTACTGGTAACGTGGAGGAAATATAGAAGCGAACATTTCGAATGGAAGCATAGTAACATGGTGATGTTATATTGTTTGAAAAATAGTGGAAATTTGGAAACACGTGAGGGATTTGTTCCATGCATGCGGGTATGACAGCAAAGAAGCTGATGCTGGAAGGGCATCTCAGTTTTAAACAGAAGAAGTCCAAGCCGCCATTTTTTTCCAGTCAAAAACCATACTCCTCATTCGAAAAGCAGCACACACAAAATAAAGCACACCCTCATAAAATCAAAGCAAATTGAATGGGAGCCAGTGAGTGGTTTGGTGGTGGCGTCGGTGTAGCTGTCGCGAGGCCTGGGGATCGGTAGGAGATGAGAAGTTCGGGGGGAAGTTGCAGCATGTATCGATGGAAGATGCATGCGAACCATTTCAAGGATAGATGAAGGGAGCTTTGGTCGGATCTGCAAAATGGGTGTGGGAAGTGCTACTGGAAGTAGAGTAATTGTCGGTAAGGAGCAGTTCTATGGTGCTGCATAGCACTGTATGGAGACTCGCATGAAAACAGTGGGAGTTATCACGATGGAAAGTAGAACATGGAGATGAGCGAAGATAGCACGGCGTTGGGAATTAAGGGTGTGCGTACGTGGAGGAAGATGGAGTGTGCAGCAGTGTTAAGGCGTGATAAACAAATGGTCAGAAGTTTTATTATTACCAAAAGAAAGAGGGTGAACGCAAGATAGTAGCATGGCGGAGACTGGTGAGAAGCTGAGCTGTCTGCTTCGAAGTAAAGGGAGAGTGGCGAGAGTGAAGTGAAGGTATCCTTGAAGACGTGAGGGTTGGGTAGTCTTGGCAGCTTGAAGATGGATGAGAAGAGAGCAGAAGTTGCGATGATCAAAGAAGTATATAAAAATCAAAACAAAAACAAGTGACGTGAATTGCATGGATCTGGAAATGCGAAATAAGGATGGGTGAGTTGTGTGCTTTAGTTATCGGAAATCGTGGTATAAGCAGCAGCAGCTTGCCTGAATGACGCAATGCAAGAATGAGGGCCGTGTGTTAACTTTGAAGAACTTTGAAGAATTAGAAATGAGATCCAATGGTGATTTTTATGTGATGTTCTAATAAAGAACAGAAAAAGGGTAATCACGCAACAATGCGTATGTGTGTGAGTTGGAGGTGCATTTTTGCAAAGGAAAAGAGTTAAAAGACGGTGGGAAGTTCAGTTGGGCTTTGGGCCGGGAAATGGTGATGGGCCGAACGGATTTAAGGAGTGAGACCCATGAAGAAAAGGGAAAATATAGAAGTGAGAAGCTTGTGCATGTGTACCAAAGAGAACTTGAGGATCGGGATACCACGTGGAGGAAGTATTCAACAAGATGACATGGGAACAGTCATTAAGGATCCGATGGGATCGCATAAGCGAATGCTACGTGCTGAAGTTGATCCGGAGTGGGTGGGAACTCGGTTGAACTCTAAGGCAAAATTTAACGGCTGAGCAAACCAACTGACGCAAATCGTTATTTAACGGTTAACGCGCCAAGGTGAGTAAAATCACTAACTCTGATCTTTTTAAAATATTTCAATATATTTTAATGTTGTTCGAATGCTGTGTGATGGTCGATTAGGTAGATTACAATTAATTTGGTTAAATATTATATACCGTTACATATGCACACATCATCGGTTGGACACTGATCCCATCAATTTGAAGATCCCCTAGTATAGAGTTAGTGTAAATTGTGTTGACTGACATTTGTGGATGCGGAAACCGGTTGGAGGAATCCGACCGGACTCCTTGATAATTATATGTACTGTTTGTTTTGTATGAACCCGAATTATATTTAAACCCCACATGAATATTGATGTTGAACGGAAATTCAACACCTGTTTCGATAAATCAATAAACGATATCAATTTAGAAGGTGACGTCAGTCGACCGTAAACCCATCGTTTGTTAAGGAGTTGATTGGCCGTCAGGCAAATCAACGAAGTTAATTATAAAAATTATATTTTTATAATTAAAAAGAAGATTTAAATTTATGATAGAAGTTCTATTATAAACCAGTATTTTAGAGTTCGTTTTATAAAATAAATAAAAACGATTGTTGGCATTTAAATGAGTTTATAAAGCAGAAATTATCCGACGATTTAATATTTGGATAATAATATTATTAGATTAATTATATTAATCTAATGTTAAGAAGTAATTAAAATCAGTTAACGAATTTACTGATGGAATGAAGTTGATTAAATCAACTGTTATTTGGGAAAATAATTATTAGGTTAATTGGTCTTCAATTAATCTAATGAAACAGTTTAGAAATAAATTAATCCAAAGTAATAAGATTTAATTACCTTTTGGTTAAGAAGTTATAAATAGAACTGTGGAATGGAGAAAGCGAAGAGTAAATGTTTAATATAAATAATCAAACACCAGAGATTTCAAAGTAACGATATGGTGTTATAAAACCATAGTTAAAAATAAACATGAAAGTACGATCGGATAGATATTATAAGAAATAAGGGATTAGAGTGCAGACTTGTATCGGTTCTAAGGTAAGGACGTTGTCGATCAAGGTCTGAGAGGTAAACAGAATACCCCAACTTGAACGGCTTCGCTATTACCGAGGAACGATATCAGTTTGTAATGGAAAGAGATGTCAAGATTTTTGTGACGGAAATAGATGTCAAGATTAGTATAAAGGAATATGGCAGCGTATGCAAGTCTTAGAACTATAGCGATAAAATAAACACTGTTGATTAGGCTTAAGTGTGACTGTTATGTCAAGATTAGTTATAACAAAGAATATTACAGCGTATGACAAGTTGAACTATAGCAATAAAATAACGCTGTTGATAAGGTAAGTGTGACTGTAATGTTGAGATTAGTTATAAGGAAAAATTACAGCGTATGACAAGTTTAGCACCATAGCGGCAAATTTACTGCTGTTGATTAGACCTAAGCGTGACTTTTATATATAGCAGCACTTCCTAGAAAATGCTACAGTTTAGTTGAAATCCACTTATTCGAAAGTGACAAATAACGATGTCGTAAGAAAAATATAAGAACCAGTTTTAGAAAAAGAAATTGGGGAATCATGTTAGAAACGATGACAGCATTTCGATATTCGAAATGTGATTAGAAATAAACCACTAGTATTTGAAACTAGAATTCGACGATGTCGAATGTATTAAAAATAAGTTATTTTTAGGAATTATAATATGATAGGATAATTAACATTTAGTTTTAATAAATAAATGTTAATAGAATAGGAATCAGTATTTAGTTATCAACCGGATATTGTTTTGATAAGAAGTTGACTTAGAAATAGAGTTTATAAAGTGGAATAGGAATATAAAAGTAGGAAAGAAATTCCGATAAACAAGATAAGGGTAATTATTACTGGAATAAAGAGTTATCCGATAAAGCTGTTCAGATTTCGGTAATTAGAAATGATATTCACATTTAAGGTGAATAAGTGTTTAAAAGGTGAATGTTTGGCCGATTAAAAGGTTAAAATGAAATTGGAAGTATCTTCCAACGAAGATAGGGTGGATTACCCAAGTATAGAAATAAAGAATGTGAAATTGATGAAACTAGTTCGAACGTTAACAACGTATGTTTTCTGGAACATGAAAGAATAAGAATCTATAATAACTGGAAACGTTTTCCAAGAAGTATGAAAGGATGAAACGGGATTTGAGAAATATCTGGTAAGATATGGAAATTCGAACAATAAAACGAATGTTAAATAAGTGCCTGTGGTTGTGTGTGATTGGTTGATCATTTGAATGGATGTTGTTTTACTCCGATAGTTAAATAACCGACTATCGAAGTGTTTTGACCATCGTTGTCAATACGGAGAGACCGGTTGGATATGTTATCTGAAAACCACTCTGTATAGGCATAATCGTTGCGAATTAGATATGCTGAAGATAATTGAAGACGGAGTTAAATGCAAGGATCGTCCAGTTATAGAATGGTGTGTTTTTGTTTGTCCAGTCCCAGGACAACTTGTATGGACGAGTGTCTGACAGAGTATTTCCAACGGTCATGTCATTGACTTTACGAATATACCAAGTTGGTGGGGAGAAGATAACTTCTCTTTATTCTACACCCAGTGTGCATTTGTGTAATCGATGTGTGATTACGGATTTGACGATGTGACATTCAAAGTGAATGGTGATCAGATGTTCTGAAGATAGACGTAGCCTCTAGCCTCACAACCAGGAATGACAGAAGTTGGGCTAGGCAGCATGGCTAGTTGGGTCATCCCCAAGCGGGGTGTATTGTCACCGATCTAGAGAAAATTCATATTTATACTTCTTTTCGATTCTGTATCTTCGAATGACGGTTGGATGGCCTACAACCGTGGTGGCAATACATTCGCGACACTCAAGCTAAATGAGTGAGCGGTCATGTGTGGCCGGGTTGCAAGACGTTCTTGTTGAACCCTGAGTGTATCCCCTCTAGAGTACATTATTCAGAAGGTGCTCCCATACCTTGTTTGTTGAAATTCAATCTCCAATAAGTGCCCTGCGGTTTATGATTTTATACTATATATATGTGGAGCGTGAGATGCAAGCGTTTTGCTACTTGATGATTTAATTGAGTAGACATTATTATAATATCACTGAAGTTTTGATATAAAAGAATATTTCGGGTTATAGTAAGGTAAAAACCGTCCATGTTTATGTGTGGGCTGGTCTTACTATTATCTTCTTGTTTGGAAAAGGATTTTCAAAGTTAAACAGTATGGTTGGAATTTACTCACACCAGTCCCATGACTGACCCAGAGTTTATTTTGTTTGTTTTCCCTAAACTCTTGGGTGCCCAAATTTGTACGGGCAGTCAAGTGTTTCAGGCTTTGCAGATTTACTTGGAGGAGCTCAAAAGCAGGAAGCTTCACCATTAGTTATGTATAGTTATTTCCGTTGTGATATGATGTATTGTACTCTGATAATGGTATGTATATACAATACAGTTTTGTATTCAAAGTTATGTTATATAATACATCTTATTTTGTTCCGCTGCGAGTTTCGTGTTACTCTGATTCTGTTCAGTTGTGATCTTCTTCTTCTTCTATTCTATTAGTTCTATCTTTTCTTTCTCACCCTCTAAATTCTTCTATTAATGTCCCGGTATTTTTCGATGCTTGAATAGTCAACAGTGTGTTTTTATGTTGATTTTCTGGGTCGAAAATCCATCCATTACAACTAGCTGCCCCTGTGGAAAATAGGGGCACCCAGAATTTAGGTTAAAACAATAAACTCTAGGTCAGTTATGTGACTGGTGTGAGAACTAAAACGGTTATTTAAAACTTCACTTTAAAATTTGGTAAATCAAGGGACCACGCCGTATAACACAGAACGGGTTTCCTCCCAAAAATACCAGTGTATAAAACAAACAACGCAATGCTTTTTGGAAAAATAAAGCTATTATAAGACCCAGGTCCCATCACACAATGCAACGCAAGTCGGAGGATAGGGATTTCCCTTATAATAGCCAAACATGCTTAGTACGTTTCAACAAATCATTTGATACTATTATAAGTGCATAGTGTATAAAACAATTTCAAATATAAATGTATCAATCATAGATTGCATGGGTACCATATATCATGTCGCCAATACTAGGCTCTACAGTCAAAACTGAAATGTCACATATTAGAAGTTGGATTTCCATCTATGAACCAAGGTAAGAGATCGTCCTTACCACTTTGAGACAATCTAGCCTACTATGTCTCAGGCAAGTACCCAGTCAAGCATTTGAATCGTAAGGGCCGGTCCACCTTGGTGGATTAAAATGCATGAACAATACGTTTCCCCGCTCTATGGGGGCGTAAACTAGTCAATGTATCGACCAAACCATCCATCGACCCCGTAGTGACCGATATAACCATGGCCGAACGCTATCCATTATCCATATAAGTAAAATGTTTAGGCTCCATACCATGACACCACTCCTAGCTAGAAGGAAACGCATGTCCCCCCTGAAGTCCTCTCCCGTTTCTGGTTCACATCGGGGTGTAAGGCTCGCGAATTAACGCTATACACAAAGCTACGCTATATTAAAGCCGTGTTTTGATCATCAACCACAAGACTCTGCTTTTCAACAGAAGCCTTGATCATTTGCATCTCAACATGCCACACTGATAATTCACGCCGTGCGACTGATGTCTATTGATATATAACCTCTGAGCTCGTACGTCTCAGAAAAGGGTGTTAAGCAAGAGAATAAATTCTCTGCCACCAAACAGATATATATTTAATAGAGATCAGTCAACACAGAATAAAATCCAATGTCAGACACACATCCATTTACAAGTTCGTTATGGGTCTGAACGAAACCGGAGGCACCTTATTCCTCGTCCCATATGTCCAATACAAGAGAGAGGTCCTCGCATATCTGGTCGATCTCCGAGTACGTCGAGACGATCACCACTTATTACCTTGTCTTGGGTGTACAACACAATCAAGACATCAGTAATCATCCAAACGATGTGAAGACCTCCGGTCTTCAACCACCGTCTTCATCGTCAAATTATCTTCGAATCAGTTATTCAGAATGGGTATAAACCTGACCTTTTCGAATAACTTGCATATATAATAAACAAGTGCTATAAAATACAACATACACCTCATTCCAATTCTGAATATTCTTTTATTTAAATATTCGTATCCTTTGGGAAAGATTCCCATTAATTTTATCAAAGATAAATTCTTTAAATTTATTCTTTAATCTTCCATTGGATATCAATTCAAACCAAATTACGGTTCATCCAAACTAGTCGGGATTAGCGAACCTTACCGAAGTAATCATTTATAATATTTCCCAATTCCAGCCTATTCATCCCATGGAGCAAAACTGGTAATACCCCATATCTAACACCATAGTGTTATCGGTAAAATTATTTACCATTTCACGTTCAAATCTAATTAAAGATTTAACTATCACTTGGAGCAAAACTGATGATACTCCAATCTCGATCATTTCATGAATTCGATAAATTTAATTATCTCATTCACATTCCAATCTAATTAAAGATTCATTAAAACTCTATTTCAGTTTTAATCTCAAAAATCATTACTTAATGATTATTCAAAGTCAAGAAATTAATCTTATCTTTAACCGGGTTAAAGAACTAATGTCATTTAAAAAACAGTTCACGATAAACCCAAATTACATTCCATTAATTATGGAATCTTCACGGAAAATAGATCAATATATAATCGATATCAATTTGTGTGTCCGACTAATAATATAAATGGAATAACGTCAAAGCCTTTTAAATTCCATATTTATTAACAGTCTTCCTCCACAGCAGCTCACTTCGATTAGTATCCAATCGAATTTCATTCCATTCCAATTTATTGTATTAAATTGGAAAACTTTACTTTGGAAAATTTCCTTTAAATCTTAATAAAAGATTTATAAATTCCAAATCACATTTCACTGTAAATCGGGTTAAAGAATGAATGTCGTTAAAAACACAGTTCACGATAGACCCGATTCACATTCCATTTTATTCCAATTACCAAATGTAACTGGAAACTCTAATAATCTTAATTAAAATATTTATTCCTTTCAAAAGGGGTTTAAGAACAGTGTTACAGAAGACACCGTTCACGACAAACCCAAAATCCAATTCTTTTATTCAATTCCAATTAAATCTTAATTAATTAGAAAACTTCACTAAATCTTAATTAAAAGATTTATTATTTTCTCAACTGGGCTTAAGAACATCGGTAATGAAGACACCATTCATGACAAACCCAAAATCCAATTTGATATTAAATACAAGGCTCTGAATAGAAATTATATTGGCTTATATTCAATATCAAATTCTGAAAGCAACAAATATCGTATTGGAAATAACGATATATAATATATCTTCCAAATTTCCATAACAATATCTGTATAATCACGAAATCCAATATCGAAATATTCCGAAGATGATTTCGATTCAAATCCATTCCAATTTATATATTGGAAATTCTGGTTATTTTTAAAACCATTCTCAATTCCAATTTATTTATTTAAAAATATTGGATTATAATTCTAGTTCATAACCGGTTCATTTCGATAAAAATATATTTTTATCTTTTAAAATATGGAATTTTTCATCCTAATTCTTTCCAAATCATTTATTATGATTTTACACAAATTATTAATATTTTTAATAATTTTATCAAGGCCCGTACAGTCGATTTCCATAAACGGTCATCGAACTGCACTTACAGGGAGCTTTTCCAAATTTGATTTGGACATAATTCCAAATCCAACCGTTAGATTTAAAATATCTTATATTCGTTGGAAATCACTTTTCGATACAAATCCAATGGTTCCGGTTTTAGGAGAATCCAATGGTCGGATCTCCCGTAATGTCAATTCGAAGTCAATGGTCGAAATTAGCGAACTGCCGCGGCGCGTTTTATTTAGGACATTTAATATGTATATATTATATATATTTCATCAATTTCCATTTAAAACGTATTTAATAAATCGTTTTATATTCATTTTAAAACGATTTCAACTTCATATTCTGTTTTAAATCAAAATTGAATATTCCATATCATTAATATATAAATGACAATATTTTCAAAACAATAGATTTTGAAATCACTTCCTTTTTTATACTCATTATAAAAATGAATAAAATCGATATAAATATCGTTCGCGTCAAAATGGTGCACATCTAATCAACTAGGCTTCATATATTTCAATATTTTCGTGTCCATCCCAAATCGGACATCAAAATCATATTTTGATCCGTTACTGAATATTATTTTAAATTGTTAGTTACTTTAAAATATTCATTATTCGTCATTTTAAAATATTCATTAATTTAAAATATTCATTCTTTCCGAATTGGAATCAGACACAGTCGATTACCATATAATTTTATTTATATGGATTTCATACACACATGTACACAACAATAATCAAACACAGTCAACCATCATTCAGAGTGCATTACATAACTGCATAAGCGTTAAATATAAATAATTAACGCTTACAACATTCTGTCAACCAATCGATTGATATACAACTAAACAACTGGGATTAGTGTACGTCAAATATCATCCCAATACCCATGTGGGGTTTCAATCAACACACACAGATTTTATTTGTGCAGTCGCGCGGTGTGTAAAATATATCGTCCCAATCAATATCAGTCAAATGTGTGTACATAAACAAATCGTCCGATTTGTAAATGAGTATTTATTTTCATTCCTATACTCGTTAAAAATTATATTTTTAACGATAAAATGTTTATTTCAACACATGAATATTTTATACAATTCATATATACAATAAAAATGATATTTTTATTATTCAAATATTTTATTCATCACATGAATATTTTATTTTCCATTTCACAATACAATCACAATCAATTTCCCCCACACAATACAATCAAACATATCGTCCATGGTCTGTGGACAATGGTTTTAGGAGCTACTAAGCCCCGTCTGCAACCTAGTATATATTTTACTGTAAAAAAATAGAGTGAGAAGGAGTTCTCACCTTTGGTTTCCACTCCGCCGTTTAATTTCTAAATTTCTGAACAGTTTGGATTTGCTCGAAATTCCAACGCTACCTTTTTTACGTTGTTCATGTATAAAAATCACATTTTTATTTATACAAAGAAAATCACATTTTTATTTACACAAAGAAAATCATATTTTTATAAACTATCATATAAATTAAAAATCATATTTTTATTTAAACTATTTCATAATAAAAATAACATTTTTATTAAAGCCATCTCATCAAAAATAACATTTTTAAAACCATGTTATCAATATAAAAATTACATTTTTATATCCATGTTATTATTATTTTATTTATACTGAAAATAAATACAATGCTATTTATATAAAAATCATATTTCTATATACGTTATTTATAATCAAAAATAACATTTATATTCAACGCTATAATATATACAAATTGTATTTTTATTCCAATATTTTATATAATCAAAACTAGATTTTTAAACAATGTTTTATATAATAAAGAAAAATCAGAATTTTAAACCATGTTGTACAAAAGAAAATCTGCCCGTCGCTGCTATCTCCGACTACTTGACGCCGATTAGACCATCTCCCCTCGCGCACCTCCGTGCCCTCTGCCATCGCCAGATGTGCCTCAATGTCCTGCGCCACCAGTCCCCCGAAATCCTGCTCGAAAGTCGAGCCCATTGAGGGCTGATTCCCCTCTGATTTCTTCATGAAAATTTTCCAAAAAATTATGGATTTGAAGATCGAAGTCCACTCTCCAATTTCTGCTTAATAACCTTGATCCAATTTTGTGTGGATTAAAAGAAAAAATGGGTGAGAAACGAGCCACTATCCGCCGTTTATCGTGAAGGAGCGGACGGATTTTTCTGAGCTAATAGGATTTTAGAAATTCAGATTTTTAATTTTATTTTATTTTATATATATACTAACTTTATTTCCAAAAATGCCCACGTAACCATACGAATTCCACATAAATCCCAACGACGGTCGCCCCCAGCTAAGTACCCCCATTCCGGACAATGGGATATTTCCGGTAAGCCAATTCGACTGTTACGATTAGTTTTCATCAAAATTGAAATATAAATCAATTTAAAATTGAATTCAAACGTACATTTTAATTTACTGGGGCCACATACCGACTCCAAAAATTCCCGAAAAATGATTCTTGCTATGTTTTGACGATACGGTCCTAACAAAACTAATTTCTTTGAATTTGGAGACCGTTTGAAAAATGGTCATTTTCCAGTCGATTATATTCATACTGAAATTGCCAAACACGTTTAAATTCACCACGCTCACATATTAATTCCAAAAATTATGAAAATTGGAATCTAGCAATAATTTGACATTCTGGATCCAACAAAAGTGGTCTCATCGAAAACGGAGGTCGTTTGCAAAATCTCTATTTTTAAGGGCTATTTATTATATAAAATTCCACAACGACTATTCTGAATTTTCAACTAGGCATAACTTTTTATTCTCGCTATGAAATATGGATTTTTCACATTAGTTAGAAAGATATTTTCAAACAGATTCAAATATTTCTGGTTTTACCCAAATTCGGTTTATTTTGAATCATGTACATTCATTTGAAATTTGAAATCGAATTTTCAAACTACCACGCCATTTCAGGCTCGTTATATAATTAAAATAAATATTTATATTCAAACTTTGATTTAAATAAATTTATACGTTCCAATTCTATTCAAAATAAATTTCTAATTATTTAAAATAAATCATTTTAAATATTCAAAATTCATTAAAATTACCAAAATAAAATTTTTAAATTGGTTTCGATTTTCCGAGTTGTTACAATCTTCCCCACTTAAAATCTTTTCGTCCTCGAAAAGGAACGGAGCTGAAAGTTGTTTAACTACTCAACTTAACTTTCATTCTGGCTTTCATTCTTCAAATTTTTAGTTTCTAAGAATTTCTAATTTTTCAGAAATTTGGCTAACACCCTAAATTTTCTAAAAATTTCGCCATAACCTCCTTTGTATGGGGAGACATTTAAAACCGCCACTAGCCAAGCAGGGCCCTCATCATCCAAAAAGAAAAAGCCAAGCGGCTAGCCAATCGACTCATAAAATCATCCAAACCTAAGAAATATAGTAAATATGTACCTATTTTTCCGGCATACAATTCTATTACTCTTCTATAGCCTCCTTACTATGACCTATCTAATATAGATGCATGTGCATGTATAGAATTTCAACCAATTTCAATTCAGTTCAATATTTGACTTGATTGACTACATTTACTATTCATTATCATATTGGTTTGAACAATATAATTTGTTAACTAATAATCAAACAACATAACCAGCAATCAATTTGTTGAATAGCTTTTCAATCATATATATTTAATGCGTAGTAAAAATCATGTTTTTAGTGCCAAATCACAAACCATAAACCCTATCTAGTTTTGGTTCTCACACCAGTCAATTGAAAATATATATATATATCCCACTTTCAGCACTCGAATATAGACTCTGATGACGATGCATCAATCATCAGAATCGTTTCTGGGCGACTAGAGCATGATTCTATATCTATCCAGTATATTTGAGGCTTTGTATACACGTTTGCAAGGCGTATATGCAAAACCTTCATATACTCGATTGCCTAAATTCAATTTAAAATAAATATTCAAATATGTAGAATAAGGTTTAAATTCCAAAACAAAATTTGTTTTTACTTTTATTTTAAAAATAACACCCTTTACACTCGTTCTAGGATACTATGATCCTATCTCTAACGAGTCATTCCCATTGGATATTACTAATCCAATCTCTGATGAATTCTTTCGTTCGGTTCTAATATGTCTTATTCTCGAGTTCTGTAAACCAAAGCTCTGATACCAACTATAATGACCCGAACTTCAGCGGTCTCCGAAGAGAAGAGAAAGAAAGGATTATCTGAGAACATGATAAACTAGAACACAAACTGAAAAACATTTCATTGCTATTACAACAATTTACATCAGAGTACAAGAATATACAGAGTACGAACCAATAATATACATTTGAGAAATATCAGAGATTTACAAATTACAATGCAACGGAAAATAATACAAAACACAACTGAAAGAAATATACGGATACAGGGCATTCTGAATATAGCTCCAGCTGTAAACTAGGATCCTGTGAATATAATATCTGCAAAACCCAACTACTCGTTGCCCATGTGGAAAATAGAGGCACCCGGAGTTTAGGTTAAAACAATAAACCCCAGGTCAGTCATGTGACTGGTGTGAGAACTAAAACAGTTATTTAAAAATTTACTTTAAAATTTGATAAATCAAGGGACCAAGCCGTATAACACAGAACAGGTTTCCTTCCAATAATACCAGTGCATAAAACAAACAATGCAGTGGTTTTTGGAAAAAATGAAGTTATTATAAGACCCAGGTCCCATCACATAATGCAACGCAAGCCGGAGGATAGGGTTTTCCCTTATAATAGCCAAACATGCTTGGTACCTTTAAAAAAAAATCATTTGATACTATTATAAGTGCATAGTGTATAAAATAACTTCAAATATAAATGTATCAATCATAAACGACATGGGTACCATATATCATGTCGCCAATACTAGGCTCTATAATCAAAACCGAAATGTCACGTATTGGAAGTTGGATTTCTATCTGTGAACCAAGGAAAGGGATCGTCCTTACCGCTTCGAGGCAATATAGCCTACCATGTCTCAGGCAAGTACTCAGTCAAGCCTTTGGATCGTCAAGGCCAGTCCACCTTGGTTGATTAAAATGCCTGAACAATACGTTGCCCCGCCCTATGGGGCATAAATTGGTCAGTATATCGACCAAACCATCCATCGGCTCCACAGTGACCGATATAACCGAGGCGCCTCGCTATCCATCATCCATATAATTAAAATGTCTGGGGTCCATACCATGACACCACTCCTAGCTAGAAGGAAACGCATGTCCTCCCTTAAGTCCACTCCCGTTTCTGGTTCACACCGGGGTGTGAGGCTCGCGAATTAACGCTATACACAAAGCTATGCTATATTAAAGTCGTGCTTTGATCATCAAACACAAAACTCTGCTTTTCAACAGAAGCCTTGATCATTTGCATCTCAGCATACCACATTGACAATTCATGTCGTGCGACTGATGTCTATCGGTATATAACCTCTGAGCTCGTACGTCTCAGAGAAGGGTGTTAAGAAAGAGAATAAATTCTCCGTCACTAAACAGATATATATTTAATAGAGATCAATCAACACAGAATAAAATCTAATGTCAGACACACATTCATTTACAAGTTCGTTCTGGGTCTGAATGAAACCGGAGACACCTTATTCCTCGTGCCATATGTCCAATACAAGAGAGAGGTCCTCGCATATCCAGTCGATCTCCAAGTACTTTTGGATGATCACCACTTATTTCCTTGTCTTGGGTGTACAGCCCAATCAAGACATCAGTAATCATCCAAACGACGTGAAGACCTCCGGTCTTCAACCACCTTCTTCATCGTCGACTTATCGTCGAATCAATTATTCAGAATGGGTATAAACCCGACCTTTCCGAATAACTCGCGTATATAATAAACAAGTGCTATAAAACACAACATACACCTCATTCCAATTCAGAATATTCTTTTATTTAAATATTTATATCCTTTGGGAAAGATTCCCATTAATTTTATCAAAGATATATTCTTTAACTTTATTCTTTAATCTTCCATTGGATATCAATTCAAACCAAATTAAGTTTTATCCAAACTAGTCAGGATTAGCGAACCTTACCGAATTAATCATTTATTATATTTCCCAATCCCAGCCTATTCAACACGTGGAGCAAAACTGGTAATACTCCATATCTAACACCACGGTGTTATTGGTAAAATTATTTACCATTTCACGTTCAAATCTAATTAAAGATTTAACTATCGCTTGGAGCAAAACTAGAGATACTCCATTCTCGATCATTTCATGAATTCGATAAATTTAATTATCTCATTCACATTCCAATCTAATTAAAGATTCAATAAAACTCTAATTCAGTTTTAATCTCAAAAATCATTACGTAATGATTATTCAAAGTTAAGAAATTAATCTTATCTTTAACCGGGTTAAAAAATTAATGTCATTTAAAAAACAGTTCACGATAAACCCAAATCGCATTCCATTAATTATGGAACCTTCACGGAAAATAGATCAATATATAATCGATATCAATTTCTGTGTTCGACTAATAATATAAATGGAATAATAACAAAGCCTTTTAAATTCCATATTTATTAACAGTCTTCCTCCACAAAAGCTCACTTCGATTAGTATCCAATCGAATTCAATTCCATTCCAATTTATTGTATTAAATTGGAAAACTTTACTTTGGAAAATTTCCTTTAAATCTTAATAAAAGATTTATAAATTCCAAATCATATTTCATTGTAACTCGGGTTAAAGAATGAATGTCGTTAAAAACACAGTTCACGATAAGCCCGATTCACATTCCATTTTATTCCAATTTCCAAATGTAACTAGAAACTCTAATAATATTAATTAAAATATTTGTTCCTTTCAAACGGGGTTTAAGAACAGTGTTACTGAAGACACCGTTCATGAAAAACCAAAAATCCAATTCTTTTATTCAATTCCAATTAAATGTTAATTAATTGGAAAACTTCACTAAATCTTAACTAAAATATTTATTCTTTTCTCAACTGGGCTTAAGAACAGCGTTAATGAAGACATCATTCATGACTAACCCAAAATCCAATTTGATATTAAATACAAGGCTCTAAATAGAAATTATATCGGCTTATGTTCAATATCAAATTTTGAAACCCACAAATATCGTATTGGAAATAACGATATATAATATATCTTCCAAATTTCCATAACAATATCCATATAATCACGAAATCCAATATAGAAATATTCTGAAGATGATTTCAATTCAAATCCATTCCAATTTATATATTGGAAATTCTGGTTATTTTTAAAACCATTCACAATTCCAATTTATTTATTTAAAAATATTGGATTATAATTCTAGTTTGTAACTAGTCCATTTCGAAAAAAAAATATTTTTATCTTTTAAAATATGGAATTTTTCATCCCAATTCTTTCCAAATCATTTATTATGATTTTACACAAATTATTAATATTTTTAATAATTTTATCAAGGCCCGTACAGTCGATTTCCATAAACGGTCATCGAACTGCACTTATAACGACCTTTTCCAAATTTTATTTGGACATAATTCCAAATCCAACTGTTAGATTTCAAATCTCTTGAATTTGTTAGAAAGCTCTTTTCGGTACGAACCCAACGGTTCTGGTTTTAGGAGAATCTGACGGTCAGAACTCCTGTTATGTCAATTCGAAGTCAATGGTCGAAATTCGCGAGCTGCCGCAGCGCGGCGCGTTCTATTCAGGCCATTTAATCTATAATATATATTGTATATATATTTCATCGATTTCCATTTAAAACGTATTTTATAAATCGTTTTAAATTCGTTTTAAAAACAATTTCAACTTCATGTTCAATTTTAAATCAAAATTGAATATTCCATATCATTAATATATAAATGATAATATTTTCAAAACATTAGATTTTGAAATCACTTCCTTTTTTATATTCATTATAAAAATGGATAAAATCGATATAAATATCGCTCGCGTCAAAATGGCGCACATCTAATCAATAAGGCTTCATATATTTCAATATTTTCGTGTCCATCCCAAATCGGACATCAAAATCATATTTTGATCCATTATTGAATATTATTTTAAAATATAAGTTATTTTAAAATATTCTTTTTTTTAAAGCAAAAAGAAATCCATTCAACAAAACAAGCTATTACAATTCCTACTACAGACATAAAACCAAAAGGAAAAAAGAAAGAACAACTAACTTAAAACGAACACTCCACACAAAGTTATTTTAAAATATTCATTATTCGTCATTTTAAAATATTCGTTCTTTCCGAATTGGAATCAAACACAGTCAATTACCATATAATTTTATTTATATGGATTTCATACACACATGCACACAACAATAATCAGACACAGTCCACCATCATCCAGAGTGCATTACATAACAGCATAAACGTTAAATATAAATAATTAACACTTACAACAGTCTGTCAACCAATCGATTGACATACAACTAAACAGTTGGGATTAATGTACGTCATATATCGTCCCATTACCCGTGTGGGGTTTCAATCAGCACACATAGATTTTATTTGTGCAGTCGAGCGATGTGTAAAATATATCGTTCCAATCAATATCAGTCAAATGTGTGTACATAAACAAATCGTCCGATTTGTAAACGAATATTTATTTTCATTCCTATACTCGTTAAAAATTATATTTTTAACGATAAAATGTTTATTTCAACACATGAATATTTCATACAATTCATATATACAATAAAAGTGATATTTTTATTATTTAAATATTTTATTCATCGCATGAATATTTTATTTTCCATTTCACAATATAATCACAATCAATTTCCACCACACAATACAATCAAACAAGTCATCCATGGTCCGTGGACGAAGGTGTCAGGAGCTACTAAGCCCCGTCTGCAACCTAGTATATATTTTACTGTAAAAAAATAGAGTGAGAAGGAGTTCTCACCTTTCGTTTCCACTCCGCTATTTTATTTCTGAATTTCTGAACAGCTTGGATTTGCCCGAAATTCGAACGCTACCCATTTTAAGCTGTTCATATATAAAAATTACATTTTTAGTTATACAAAGAAAATCACATTTTTATTTATACAAAGAAAATCACATTTTTAATTATACAAAGAAAATCAAATTTTTATTTATATAAAGAAAATCACATTTTTATTTATACAAAGAAAATCACATTTTTATAAATTGTCATATAATTTAAAATCATATTTTTATTTAAACTATTTCATAAAAAAATAACATTTTTATTAAAGCCATCTCATTAAAAATAACATTTTTAAAACTATGTTATCAATATAAAAAATACATTTTCATATCCATGTTATTATTTTTTTATTTATACTGAAGATAAATGCAATGCTATTTATATAAAAATCATATTTTTATATACGTTATTTATAATCAAAAATAACATTTATATTCAAAGCTATAATATATACAAATTATATTTTTATTCCAATAAATCAAAACCCGATTTTTAAACGATGTTTTATTTAAAAAAAATCAGAATTTTAAACCATGTTTTTATATTAAAAAACCTAGAATTTTAAACCATGTTTTTTTTAAATTAAAAGAAATCACCTTAATCACGTTTAACCAAGTGTTGTTGTCCCTCCTTCATCTTCTACAGACCGACAACAAAACCCATGTTGTTCAAAAGAAAATCCGTCCGTCGCTGCTATCTCCGACCACCTGACGCCGATCGGACCATCTCCCCTCGCGAGCCTCCATGCCCTCCGCCATCGCCAGAAGTGCCTCGACGTTCGGCGCCACCAGTCCCCCGAAATCCAGCTCGAAAGTCGAGCCCATCGAGGACCGACTCCCCATTGATTTCTTCACGAAAATTTTCCATAAAATTATGGATACGAAGACCGAAGTCCACTCTCCAATTTTTGCTTAATAACCTTGATCCAATTTTGTGTGGATTAGAAGAAAAAAGGGGAAGAAACGAGCCATTATCCGCCGTTTATCGTGAAGGAGCGGAAGGATTTTTCTGAGCCAATGGGATTTTAGAAATTTAGGGTTTTGATTTTATTTTATTATATATATATATACTAAACTTATTTCCAAAAATGCCCACGTAACCATAAGAACTCCAAATCAATCCCAACGCCTGTCGCCCTAGCTAAACACCCCCATTTCAGACACAATGGGATATGTCCGGTAAGCCAATTCAACTGTTACGATTAGTTTTCATCAAAATCGAAATATAAATCAATTTAAAATTGAATTCAAGCGTACATTTTAATTTATTGGGGCCACATACTAACTCCAAAAATTCCTGAAAAATAATTCTGGCTTTGTTTTGACGATACAGTCCTAACAAAACTAATTTCGTTGAATTTGGAGACCGTTTGACAAACGGTCATTTTCTAGTCGATTAAATTCAAACTGAAATTGCCAAACACGTTTAAATTCTTCGTGCTCACATATTGATTCCAAAAATTATGAAAATTGGAATCTAACAATAATTTGACATTCCGAATCCAACAAAATTGGAATCTAACAATAATTTGCATGCTTTTGGAACCGCTATCCATAATATTTCTTTATAAAAATAAGCTAAATTGTTTATCATACTAATAAAAGGTACGTATGTTGGATTGTATATTATGTTTGGGATATATATTGTTTCCCCATGGTTTGGGATGCCTCATCATTATGATCAGATGTATATTTGTGGTTATATATGTATTGTGGTTTTTCGGACCTAGCCGTACAAAGGAGACTCTACCGAAATTTTCCATGAATTTAAGACTTAGAAATTTTTATGAAAATTTGAGTTTTCAAACATATATTAAACTACCTTACAACGGTTAAAAATAAAAACTAACAACTTTCTTACTAAGCTTTTTCGAGGACAATAACTTTTGAGTGGGGGGGAGTGTAACAACCTGTAATTTTTCTAATATTTAATTTATAGTATGTAATATGATATTTAATATTTTATGGTTATAAATAAAATTTAATGGATTTAATTATGTAAATTTCTAATATTTAATACTACTCTATTTAACTCTGTACATTTTAGAAAGTGGACCAATGCTGTACGGAGAATAATCTTCATCAAGATGTCATTAAACTAGATTACTATGACCCGATTACTAAGGAAAATCTTAAAAATTGCTGCTATTAGTGATAATCTTGTGAATAAGGCTGGGGATAAGCGGACCATTCGATAGTCTTTTATGTATATGGCTGCAAACCCTATTATAACTACATGAAAGATTATATAAATAGGGTTTGGAAGTTGAAGGGGAACAATTAGCTTTTTTCAAGAGTCCGGACTTACCATTTGGTTGTATGACACTAAAATGTACTGAAATTTGTTTAAGTAATTTAAATCGATTTAAACTGATTTTGAATGGTGACTTTTGAATACGATGGAATTAGGAGTCGAGACCTGTTTCGGTTAACTCAAAAGTATCGAAAACATTATTCTCAATATATAAATTGTCAGGTTTTCGGTTGGAATTATGAATGCCCAAAATATGACAGTTTTGACGATAAACGGTCTATTTTGGATCAATCAGGTATATGCATTTAAACACATTCGATGTACACTATAATTCATCATTACCGACCCTAATAGCAACCTATAATTCACTTTATTAACCCAAATCTCGAAATTAAACCCTAACTGAAAATTAATGGCTGTTTAAGATCAAATTAGGGTTAAAAATTTAAATTCTCCAAACCCCATCGAATTATATACTGTTGGAAAGGTCTCGACGACACGAACTAACGGAAAGCATCTGTTTTTCGAAATAGTGCTCGGATCAACGGGAAATCATGGTCAAATGCAGGAAAACATGAAACTAGGGTTTTATTTGAGGATTTTTTATTCGTGCGTCGATTGGGGAAGGAACCGAAATGAAAGTTGTAGCGCTCGATCATACGAATCCAATGGTATATTCAATTTGGTCATTAATTATCTGGTTTGGCCGAAATTTCTATTTTTGTGTGTGAAAACCCACAACTTGCAGGCGGCAGTGTGGGCTCCACGCGAGGTCGGGGTGCACGAGATTTGGAGGGAAGGTGCTGCTCGTCGAGGCGGTCATTTTTGCTTTTGGTCCGAAGAGCTAACTCGTCCTACATCTTGAGTAATCCATGGTCAAAGTTCCTTCTTTTCATGCGTTCATGGGTTCAAATATGCACAGTTTGGAGCGTTTGTTTGGGAAGAAGAACGTGATGGGGGGCTGACATGGCTTGAGGTAGTGGGTTTATTTTGTTTTCTTTAACATGTATAGCTTTTCCATACAGATTCAGATTCACAAACGATTTCTTCTTTTGTGATCATATTCGAATTCCGGGCAATGTGACACTGGTTTGAACAGATTCTGAGATAGTTAAATTTTGGGCCTATTTTGGGATTTCAAACGCATTCAAACCTAAGGTTAGTGATTAAACCCACTCACGCTTAACTAACATATTCTATTATTAGTTACATTAAATCATGTTATAATATGATTGCATTGATTGTTGTTTGGTAGTTAAAATTGCATATTTATGTTAACTGGTGTCGACAGTGTAATTTAATTTATTTATCAGTTTAAATTTTACATTAAATTAAAATTTGACATTTAATTGCTAGTTTAAAACCAAATATTTGATAACTAGTAAATTTATACGATATTGGACTGTTTGGATGTATTGATGTGATGGATGGTCTGGATTTGATATGCTTGACATATTAATGTCTAATTATGTGAATTTACCCATTATTTATCTTGATTATATATTACCATTGTTGTGTTGATTAATTCTAATCATTTACCCTAGATGTTACGAGCATCGAATATACCCGAGATTAATCATTAAAAATTGAATTAAAAACATAAGTTGAAATGATAAATACCTACGACCCCCTGATTAGGATTGAAATGATACATATCCTTTCCCAAAATACTAATATTAAATTTTAAGTATTACTTGGCCGCAGGATAGAAAATTTTATACGGACACTGGTTGGTTAAATAAAAATTTATTTAACCTCGAATCTCGAAATATTGTTTAAAGACAATAAAAATGATGTTTATAAATCAATTTCCTTTGAATTTGAATTTAAAGAGATTTAAAATTTTATGGAAATTTGTGAACGTCGTTAACTAAAGTTAAAAACGAATTAAATATGAACTGAATCTATTGAGATTTAATTGTTTATCCATCTTTGAAACTTACTTTAAATTAACTTGATTAAAGTGATATTTAAATTGTAAATTCGGGATTTTCATAAATTGGATTAATTCAAAGTGAGAATTGTAATGGAAGTTTCAAATATTTGAATCAAATTGAAATTTAGATTGGATGTTGAATCAAATTAAAATAAGGAAATTAAGTAAATTTTTATGAGATGAGAATATTACTTCAAGTTTAATTGAAATTTTGAAGAAACGGTTCTAATTCCAACTATAGTATTTTAAACTATTTTAATAATAACTATTTTACTTTATAAACCATTTTACTTTATAACTAATTTATTTTGAACTTATCTATATTAATTATTCTAAATAAACCATTTTAATAATCAACTATTTATAAATTACTATAATATTTTAACTACAAATTTTACTAAATTTTTGATAATTTTATTTTAAGTACAAACTATTTAATTTCAGACTATTTCAAATATATATCTAAACTATTTTAAATATATTTTTAAATAATTTTAATATTCAAAATATTTTTAGGTTGGAATTTTTTCAAGATTTTAAGTTGGTTTAAATAGAGATTTAATCTGAAGGTGTATTCTATTTTGGATATGAAATTGCTTTAAAGCAAAACCTAATATTTTACTATGAAGTACGAACCATTTGAAATGTAAAGATCCAACCGACGTGAAAATGTAAACGTTTCGTTGTTAAAGAAACCGGGATTAGATATTGTCATACTCTCTACCAATGCTGAAAATCACTTTAACAACTGTGTATATGGTGGATGAATCCAGAATGAAATATGATGTTTGACGAACGCTATTGGAATGAATTAAGAGAATGATGACGGATATCTTGATCTTCGGGTCATAATTGAAATGACTAAAATAGTAGCCATGGTCGGGCAAATGGGAGGTCGCTCCTTCAATCAAACATACTTCTTCGATACCATATTTGTTACTTTGTGATTTGATCGGGGGCTACCCACAATTTTCAGAGTGCTGTTCAAGGTAGGTAGTAGTAGATGTTATGCGTTACCACCAGCCCGATCGCGCAATTTGGTGGAATCCTACCATTGGGTTTTCCTCGTTGCTTTGTCATATTGTCTTGATCACACCCACTACGATTTCATTTTGCGTTGTACCTATGGTGTAACGACCCGGGATTTTCGACCCTAAAAATCGACATAAACCCATGTCAACTATCCGAGCATCAAACATTCCAAATCATTAATAGAAAGAAGTTAGAGGGGGAGAATAGATAGAAAGAAGTTTAGAATGGAAGAAGAAGAAGATCATCACCGAATAGAATTAGAGTAACACGAACCTCACAGCTGCACGAATAAAATATATTATATAACATAACTTTGAAATACAAATATGTTCTTGTATATATATACCATTAACAAAGTACAACACTTACAACACAGCGGAAATAAAAAATAGTTACAAAATCCTGAAGCCTCCTACTCCAAGCTCTCCAAGTATATCTGCAAAATCCTGACTACTTGACTGCCCGTACAAATTTGGGCACCCAAGAGTTTAGGGTAAAACAAAACAAAATAAACTCTTGGTCATTCATGGGACTGGTGTGAGTAAACAATTTAAAATAGTTGAGAAAATAAACGATATCTCATAGGACCATTCCGCAAAACACGGAACGGGTTTTTCCCTTATGAAAATCCAAAACACTTGATTTAACATTCACAATCCTTTGGCAAGAAACGATAATCTTTATATCAAAATTCTTTTGTTATTATAATAGTGTCTATCAATCACAACTAAAAAAAATCTAGCAAAACGCTTTCACCTCACGTTCCACATACATAATATATTATTAAAATCCGTGGGCGCTTATTAGGTAACGGATTCCAACTGGCAAGGTATGGGACCACCTTCCGACAGTGTATCTCTAGAGAGGAATACACCGGGTTCAACAAGAACATCTTGTTACCCAGGCTAAACATGACCGTTCATTCATTTTGCTTGAGTGTACCGAATGTATTATCACCAACAGTTGGTATCATCAACCGTTTCCCAAAAGGGACAACATCGAAATAGGTTAAAGAAGTAAATGAAATTTCTCTAGATCAGGTGACAATACACCCTAATTGGGAGCTACCCACTTAGCCATGCTACCTACTCGATTTTATACCATTTCTCGGTTGGGAGGCTAGAGGCCATAATGTACATATCTCCCATTTATTTACATTGAAAGTCACATCATCATGCCTGCCAAATCACAAATTGATTTCCCTACAAATACCATGGGTATACAGCTAAGAGAAACGAATTCCTCTGCCACCAAACGTAAATACGTTTGAAGAGATCAACTTACGTGATCTATTAAATATACTCTGTTAGACATTCTTCCATATAGGTTGTCCTGGGACTGGATAAACTGATGGCACTATTATGTAAACCCATCTTTGTAAATTTCTACCTAGGATTTGCCAGAACAGCTCTTGCATAAAATCCGTCTTCAATTATCTTCGTCATATTTGATACGCAATGCTAATGCCCATACGGAATGGTTTTCAGATAATAAATCTGATCCCGGTCTCTCCGTATTGATGACGGAAAAATGGTCAAAACTTTGATAGTCGGTTATTTAACTGTTTACGGAAAACATCCATACGCACAACAATCTTATTTCCAAATGGAAATTTTATCTATCAATCATCAATCAACATTTTTCCCTTTTAATTAACTTATCATTAATTTATTCATTTGCCTATTTCCCTATTCGATGTATTCATAAATGCTTATTTTCGAAATTTAGAAAATATACGTTATCACATTGGAAAAATGTTTCCATTTCTTATTCACGCATCACTATCCTCCCACATCCATCAGTTTCTAACTGTAAACTAGTAAGAAAAAAAATCCTTGAGTAACAACCCTGAAGGCTGAAACCAACATCAGATCGATACCCAGAAAGTTGTTCAACATAACTAATCTCCAGTTAGTTTCTAATTTCCTTAACTCCGTTTCTTATCTTTTTATCAAATCATTGCTTACGCAACTCTCGGATTCAGTTTACAAATTCAATTCTTTTATGAAAAACATTGGTTATAACGATAGCTTTAAAATCCCTACTTCCGAAATATCTAACTTTAAATGAAACTTTTGTACCTTAATTTAAATAAATAAATAAACGATTTATTAAATAAATAAATCTTGATTTAAAAACCGGAAAGTAAATAGTACTTTCTACATTCGATATAGTTGAATCCCAATGTATAATTCTCTCTCGAATAATCTTTATTCGATAACTCTTTTTCGAATAAACTATATTCGATAACTCTTTTCCGAATAAACTCTATTCGATAACTCCCTTTCGAATAACTATATTCGATAATCTCTCTTTCGAATAAACTATATTCGATAATCTCTCTTTCGAATAAACTATATTCGATAATATCTCTTTCGAATAAACTATTTGATTTACGTTACGAACTCCAGCATATTTTACCCTTTCGATTCAACTCAATTTCTAAATTCATTTTTGAATTTAGTACTTCCCAATAATTTCCAATTTCCTTTTATTATTGTTTTAATTCTGCAAAACTTTTTCTTTTAAATTGTATTCACTTTAAAATGTGAATATTATTCCTTTACATAAAACTGGACTCGTTTTATCAATTCAAACTAAATTTTATAATTTAAATACTAACACGGGTTTAAACTCCAATTATCGAGTCATTTTATAAATCCACATCTAATCCTTTTTCCCCTAAATAGAATCCACTATTTTATTTTAACGAAATTTCCTATCTCCTTCAGTTTCCCATTTGAATCCCTATTTCAAAACCCGATTTCATTTATATTTGTTTTTACTTGTAAAATATTTACTTAAATCCATTTTTCACATTGAATGTGAATAACATTTCATTTACAAAATCAATTCAGTTTGATTTCGCATTTCGAATAATTTCCCATTTCTAAATTCTATTTATACTTCTGTTTATAGAATTATTTATATAAAATTCTATTTTTTTTATTTCCAATCACGTATAATCTCATTTATAATTCCCTTTATAAATGTTTAAGTTTACATTCCATAAAAATATCAGTGTTAAAACCGATTTCTACTTCTTAATATAATTTCTGACTTATATTCAATTTATCCAATGATAAATAATTTACTTATTTATAAAATATTATTTATAAATTGATCTTCTTAATTTTTCTGTTAAAACAGATTTCCATTTAATATTCATTTTCCAAATTTTCTCTTTTTATAAAATTCTATTCATTTTCCAAATATTTCCTTTTATAAAATACTATTTATTTTATAAATATTTCCTTTTATTAAATTCTATTCATTTTATAAATATTTCCTTTTATAAAATTCTATTCATTTTATAAATATTTCCTTTTATAAAATTCTATTCATTTTCCACTTCGAAATTCCTTTTTGTATAATCCTTTAATTTTATATAAATATTTTTATTTCAATATATACTTTGAAAATTTCCTTTTTCATTCCAGTATTATTTATGGTATTTAAAATACCAAATACAAAGACCACAAATACACCAAAATCAATCACGGATTATATATCACATCATATATCACAATATATGAAAAACAATATTAAATATTGAGGAATCTAGTTGGATCCCTCCAACCTGCTTCCCTGCATTCACGGATGTTAAACAATATAATAACATCAATCTCATTTCAATATGAAATATTTTGATAAACAGATTCAATATTTAATTAACGATATATATATAACTAGATTTATGATCTCAACCAATTAATTATCAGTTCATCCAGACAAACAACACACAACAATCAATCATCATTTATAAATTCTAAAAATACATTATAGAAATATAAACTGGGTAGAGTTAGTGTGTTTTAATCACTTTAGTGGTTTATCGTTAAATAACGATAACCGTTCAACCGCTCCGTTCAGGCATTTTATTTTGGCATAAATTCAAATGAGCTCCAATCCATTCCAAACCGGTTCTGTTGTGTAGCCGTCATCCATACGATCCCAAAGGATCTTGTTTTGTCAATTTCTGATAACATATGAATAAGTTACGGGATTTACAAATTAACATGTTGTTTAATTTAAATTAACTTATAATAATTATATAATTGGGCCATATCATTTCAGCCCACGAACATTCTTACCATACCCGACATAGTGCCATCTTCCTCCTGCTCCTAATTCCGCAACTCTAGCTTCATTTCAAAACAAATGGCCATGTATTCTTCAATCCATCCTCCTTCAAACCATCACGATATCACCAGCCAGAATCACCGATTTCCCTCTCTTCCAACATCCATCTTTTCCATCACAATTTTGTAAAGCTCGACATCCTAACCTGCTGTGACGACCCCATTTCCCGTACAGACGGTGACAAGGATAATCTTTGGAATATAACACATAAACAGATAACATCAGAACAGAATTAAATAAATACACCAGATAATGAACAATAATACACTGGATAAACAATAATCATCAGAGTTACACAGTATACAGGATCTTACTTAGTACAAATACAGTTCAGCTATACATAAATGTTTACAGTGGAAAACAAACATAATATGTACAATAGGAGCTGAACAACATAAAAAGAGTTAAATGATAGAATCCATCTTCAGCTCCAGCTATCCAGAAAGAACCAGCTAAACCTGAATACAAGGCTGCCCGTGTAGAAAAAGGGGCACCCGAGTTTGAAAGTGAAACAAAATACGAGTCAGTCATGGGACTGGTATGAGAAATCTGCTCAACACATTCAAAATATGGCTAATAACAGGACCACGCCACTTCCGTGGAACGGGTTTACTCCATTGGATTGCCAGTGCTTTAAAACAAATCATTCTTTTAAACATCGCAATGCTTTTTATAAAAATGAAGCCATTATAAGACTCAGTTCCCATCACACAATGCAACGCAAACCAGAGGATAGAGTTTTACCTTACAATGACCAAAATATGGTTGATACGAATAAAACAAGAGCAATTGATATTATTACTAGTGTTTATATGTTTTGAAAACAATTTCAAATCATAAACTATCAATCCTAGACGGCATGGGTACCATATATCATGTCGCCATATATATATATACAATCAAAACCGCACGATGTCGTATTTGGAAATTGGATTTCCATCATGAACCAAGGCAAAAGATAGTCCTTACCGACTTCGAGACTGCCTAGCCCGAGCCTCAGGACCCAGACTCAGGTGGGCCCTTGGATCGTCAGGGATGGTCCACCGATGTGGATTAAAATTCCTGAACAATGTGTTTCCCCGCCCTATGGGGCGTAAGTGAGCCAACGAATGACTCCATCGGACCCGGATCGTCCGATCAAACCGAGGCGCCTCGCAACAGTAACAACCACATAAGTCAAACTCGTTAGGGCGTGTAAAACCACTGACGCCACTTCTAGCTAGGAAGAAACGCATGTCCTCCCTGAGGTCCTTTCTCCCGTTTCTGGTTCATACCGGGGTGTGAGGCTCGCGATTTCACGTTATACACAAAGCTACGCCACACAGGCGGCGCTTTGATCATCACCACAAGACTTTGCTTTTCAACAGAAGCCCTGATCACTGCATCTTAGCATGCCACACAGGCAATCCACACCGTGCAACTGATGGCTATCAATCACAAAGATTAAATTCCAATGTCAGACACACTGTCCATTTGCAAGTCCGTTCTGGGTTTGAACGAAACCGGAGGCACTAAATACCTCGCAAACCCATCGATCACCACGTACGTCTAGACGATCACCACTCATTATCCATATTTCGGGATGCCTCCCAATCAGGACCTCGGTTACCATCCAAACGAGGTGAAGATCTCCGGTCTTCGACCACCGTCTAAATCTTCGATTTCTTATCGTCAATTCAGTTGTTCAGAATGGGATAAACCCGGTCTTTTTGAGCAACTCACGTATATGATAAACAAGTGCAACACTAACATACACACGCATCATTTCAATTCATTAGTCACTAACCGTCAATCAGTAAGAGAACGATTTCCCAAATATTAACCTCGAAGGCCGAAACCAACATCAGATCAACACCCAGGAAACCATTCGACTTAGCCAACTTTCAGTTAATTTCTAAATTTCACATCCATATCGTTTATAATATTTTATAACGATTTATCACTATTTTTATTTATTTTAAAATAGCCAATTTATTCAAAACGACGCTTCGGGCCATAACGCGGCCGTGGCGCTGTTTTTCTTCAGATTTGATTTACACATATCCGAAAATCTAACCGTTGGATCTTCACAAAATTTACATCATTAGAAAGATCTTTTCAAAATGAATCCAACGGTTCCAGTTTTGGGAAATTCCGACGGTCGGATCTCCCGGTATAATCGTTTGAAGTTTCGATTTCAAAATACGAACTGCAGCGTCGTTATTCGATTAAATATAATTATATATATATATATATAATCGATTCTGGCGCTATTTTTCTTCATATTTGAATTAAACATTCCAGACAATCCAACTGTTGAATTTTTACAAAGTTGGTGTCGTTGGAAAGATATTTCCAAAGCGAACCCAACGGTTGCGATTTTAGGAAAATCCGATGGTCGGATCTCCCGGTATAACCGTTTGGAATCACGGTTTCAAAATACGAACTGCAGCGTCGTTATTCGATATATTTTAATTCTATTTATATATATATATATATATATATATCGATTCTTCGATTTCAAAACTATATTCCTTTCATACATCTGATAAAAATGATATTTTTATCAAACTGTCTTCTATTTCAACACTTCACTATTTTTAACAATTCATGTATATAGTAAAAATGTGATTTTTATTGTAAAACAATTTATTTCAAACTCGACTATTTTACATAGTTAATATACGTGATAAAAATAGGATTTTTATTATAAAACAATTTATTTCAAAACAAGATTATTTTATACATTTCATATTGATGTTAAAAATGGGATTTTTATTATAAAACAATTTCTTTCAAAATATGAATACCATTCAACACATGAATTTCAATTCAACGAATGAATATCGATTCAACACATGAAGGTTTTCTATAGTTTGTATATATAGATAAAAATGTGATTTTTATATTTAAAAACACGAATACCATTCAACACATGAATTTCAATTCAACGAATGAATATCGATTCAACACATGAAGGTTTTCTATAGTTTATATAAATCGATAAAAAGGTGATTTTTATATTTAAAACACGAATACCATTCAACACATGAATTTCAATTCAACGAATGAATATCGATTCAACACATGAAGGTTTTCTATAGTTTGTATATATAGATAAAAATGTGATTTTCACACTAATCACAATCAATAAATATCGTCCATGGTTTGTGGACGAGGGGCGTAAATATATATATATATATATTTATATATAGCAATTCACTTCTATTTCAACACATATATAATTTTTACAACGCATATACAACTTATATATCGAACGTACAACTTATACAACGCTTATACAAGAGGTGTATAACGCTTATATAACTCATACATCGACTATATAATTTATACATCGTCGTTTTCCATATCAATTATAAATTAGAAATCTCACATTGGGTTCCACTCCACCAAAAATAGCAGAAGGCTCAGAAAAATATGCGGTCTCTTCTAGAATGTAGAAGACGTCCACACGAGTCCACTGTCTCTTGTTTCACTGAATTTCGTCAAGAAACGAAAAAGATATGATTTTTACAGTGAAAACAAAAACGGTAGCGCTTTAAACTGCTATTAAATAGTTTATTATATAACAGTCGTACCTTTTCAAAACCTGTTCGAAACTAGGTTTAAATTTTTCGCGAAATCCGTTGCTCGATACGACGATCAGCCACTGCCACATGGAAGGGCTAGGAGAGGCGCACGTGCGCCAAGGAGGGGGCCCAGTTCGATCACCCCTGGTAGCGGCGGCGGGGGTTCAAAGTCGACGACTTTGGGGAGCTCGTTCCTGGAGATGGCGCAACGATAGGAGCTCCAACTGGTATGGATTTGAAGAGGGAGGCGAGATCTTCAAAAACCCCAACTGAGTCGATCGATTTCATTGAGTGTGGAAGGAGCAATCGAAGAGAGAAGCTTCGAAGCCTTTTCCACCGTCGTTCGCGTTTAATCGGGGAGAGAGAAAAAAGGAATTTTCTTTTTTTATTTATTTTAAAAAAAATATGATTGGCCAGGGGAGTTTTAAAGGGGTTTTCTGACACGACCTCCAATCCAAACCCAACGACTGTTGTCCCTAGCGTTTTACCCCCATTCCGAACACAATGGGATATGTTTCGTAGGCCCATTCGACTGTTTCAGTCTGTTTTCATTCGAATTAAAATATAAAACATTCAATATTCGATTTGAACGTACATTTCAATTTGCCGGGGCCACAAACTGATTAGAAAAATTCCAGAAAAATAAATCTAGCTATGTTTTGACGATACAGTCCCAACAAAACTAGTTTCGTCGAATTCTGAGACCGTTTGCAAAAAGGCCCATTTCTGGTTGATCCAATTTAACTATAATTGACCAAAACGCGTTTTCCTTTGCCACACTCACATACTAGCTTCAAAAATTATGAAATTTGAAACCTAGCAATAACTTCACATCCCGGATCAAACAAAAGTGGTTTCGTCAAATTCCGAGGTCGTATGCAAAATGGTCATTTTCACGGGCTATATAAATTCCATAGCGACCTTTCTGAAAATTCATCTGGCCATAACTTTTGCTTCCTACTATGAAACTTCGATTTTTCAGATTCGTTAGAAAGATATTCACTAACAGATTTAAATATTTTTGGTTTCACTCAAATCCGTTTTGTTTTGCACCCGGTACAGTCCGACAAAGTTTGAATTCAATTTTTGAAACTACAGGGCCATTTCAGGCCTTGTTTATAATTAAAACTAATTATATTCCTTTTCAATTGTCGATTCAAACTCAGTTTTCATTGCTATCATTTAAAATATTTATTTAAAATATTTAAAATCCACTATTTTATCCAATTTAAAAAATTTAAATTGGTTCAGATTTTCTGGGTCGTTACACCTGCATTGCGTCGCACAGATAAATCCCGACTCCAACCAATGTTTACAACCATTTTTGAAAGATTTAAACTCCTTTTTCCCACTCGTTTCTTCACTGAAAATTCCACAAAAATCTACATTTTTAATCTCATTCTATCCTCTTTGATTTCAACCCCATCATGTACAACTTGATGCCATCCTTCAAATTCCATTCGAACAACCTCACCCTGATGCCCTTGAAAAATTGCGACATTTTTATACTCCAAATCCCCTTAAACTTACACGCCAACTACTGTTTCATCCTCTGAATACTAAAATGATAGTAAAAACGTGAATCGAAGCTCCAATATCATCAACACTTGAAACCTATTTCAAAACGACGGACGTTGAAAAATGTCGAGTTCATCAACATGAATCGCATGCCTCAAAAGTGGTACCGAATTGAAGAGAAAGATCCCAACAACACAAATATTCATATATATATATATATTGATTTATAGATTTTCATATGAATTTAGTTTGAATTTAGAAGTTCACAGATTTATTGAGAAAGAAAAATGCTGGCAGCATAAATCTGTTGACCAAAGAAAATTATGATTTAGGTTTAGGGGAATTTGGGGTGTATTTATAGGGTATGTTGGCTTATCGTAGAAGCTTCATTCAATTTTTATATTAATTTATATTGTTATCGCTACTTGTGTTTGTCTTATAAAAAAATGTATGATCACATACGATACCCAAATTTGATAAAAATGGACGTACATCTATGGTTCGACATTACAGACCCAACGAAACTGGTTTCGTCAAACTCCGAGTCCGTTTGCTCACATAGCGTTTTTTTAAAGTCCAATTATTGACTCTATTTCACAATAAAATCCCATACGGCCACATACTGACTCCAAAAATCACGAAAATTGAAATCTAACATTAATTTAATATTCCAGATCCAACAAAATTAATTTCGTCAAAAACGGAGGTCATTTGCAAAGATGCCTATTTTCTAAGGTCAAAATAAACCCAATAATTATTAACATATTTAAAACAATTAACTTAATATTAATAAATTAAGATTATCGTATATATTCCAATAGAATATCATACTACTCCAAAATATACGTATCTTGATTTATAACTCGATATTTAAAAATCCAAGTTAATCGATATTAAATATATAATAAAACACCTTTTATTGTATAAATATTATAAACGAATTCCATAACGACTTTCTGAAAATTTGATTTGATCATAACTCACAATTTATAATATGAAATCTAGATTTTTCTCTTCCATTAGAAAAATATCATTAAACAGATTCGAACGTTTCTTGTTTCACCGAAATCCGACTTAAAACGGATTCTATATATTCAATTGAATTTCAAAACTCCATATTATGAACTACCGTGCCATTACGAGCTCGATTATAATTATATTATATTTAATACATTCAACTATCGTTTAAATAATATATTCGTTATTATTATTAAATTCTAAACTGAATTAAATCCTACAAATAATCCAATTCACACAATATTGTGAATTCCACTATTTCCGATTATTTCAGAAATAAATATATTATTCTATTATTTATATTAATTAATATTCAATATTATTTAATTAAACAACCATTTAAATATCTAAATCACTATTTAAATAATTAAATAAATTAATTATGATACTGTAAAATACATGACGTTACATATGGAGTGCTCCTTGATAGCCCACCGGTTTGATGGAGTTTACAGCATTGTACATTAAAGGTTGTAAGGTTAAAAATGTAATCCCGCTTACGCTATGTTGATACTTTACTTTCTGAATGAAAACATTATAATAGCGAAATTATATTATATAGTATCTAGTTTGACAGATCCTTAGGAGATGGAATTTCCCGTAACATCTCTTAAGTTACTGTACTCACGAACACATTGGTTAGGAGATGTGAATTACTGTAAGCATCTCTGACACCGTGACATTCATATTTTTACATGCTTTTGACTTAAATGATATGAGAATATTTTAGTTTTGATACAAGAATTTTTGTATTTTCATTGGTGCTCTATTCAGTCTGAGTTTTTCAGTTAGCGAAGACCACATTATATTGATGATGAAGATGAAGCTTGATAGACGTAATTACTAGTACTATTCCGGTGCATATATTGGTATGTTTTATGATTGCTGACTTTGATATATTATTGTAATATATAATCAAATGTATAATTTAACATCTTCATGGACTGTTATTTGATTATTATATTTTTCCCTTCCGCTGTGAAATTCTATGATTGTTTTTATCCTTTCTTCTTTTTCGTATATTAATCTCAATAACTATCTATATTTTTGATTTGTTTAAGTCGGCATGTGAGGATCATCGTTGATTTGAATGGTCAAAAATGCAGGTCGTTACATATATATCCTTGTGAAGTGGAGCAACATGAATATCTGAATAAGACATAATCCACTACTCTTTATCAATATGAATGAAATATTTCAGGAGTTAAAGCAAAGTGTTTTTAGCATAATACAATGTCTTCTGAGCATGGCATCTTTACTTATCTTCGCTATAGCTGATAGGTAAGCATTTTTTAGGATAAAAAAGGATAGTGCTACCCAAATTTAACATTTTTGAAGTGTGACAACTCTTTGTGCTCGAAGGAACTTTAACTTTCCAAATCGATGCAAAGCAATTGGCATAAATCATGGATTCCTTTCTTTATTGAAGCGAAGAAATTTACCAGTGACACGCATTTCCTAGAAGCGGTTCAAGTATGGTGTAATGGTTACTAGAAGATCATTTAGAGGTCCTTTTCATCTTTTTGGGTTTATGCTTCTACAACCGATTTGGATTTATATGAGTGGATTTTTGTCTCTTCTCACCAATCAACAACTGTTAGATGGTTAATGATATTTCTAAATGATATTCAAATTCTAAAACATGTACTGAACCCTCTTTAATCACATTTATAAATTCCAAATGGTTTAAGGGAAAACTGTAATCATGTTCTTTTTTTAATCTCCCTTGTTATTTGAGAAAAACCCTTAAATTTAGGATTTTTTTTATATGTATGGACCCATGCTTGTTAGGATTGACTACATAAGATGATTGCTTGAATGAACTTCGTTGGATGGCTTAATACGCCAATTGAACGCTGATTTAGCATTAGAAAAAAGTTGAGAGTCGATATGTTAGGATACGTATGGATCTGTAAATATTAACTCGAATGAGATGTAATTGGTATGGGGTGAAAGGATGACCCCATATGACTACCCTTCAAATTTCGACCATTTGAGTTCTTTTGCTCGAGTTATGGCCAACTGAAGATGAATTGGTGTTGATGAATCAATGTGGTTACAATTTCCAAATGGCATGTGATCCATAGGGTAGTTCAAGAAGGACTCTGTAACATTAAGTTTCAAACTTCAAGTTATTTGGAGTTCTTATGCTCGAGTTATGAGAAAACTAAGATGGCTCGATATTTTATGGATCAGTGGGAATTTTCTTGGAATTCAACGTCTAGTAATTTTCCATTTGCTTCAAGTTGCACACATTCACTTGCACTTCTATAAATTGGAAGCGTTGGGTTGGTAATGAATGATGCTTGGATTTATTTGCATGTTTCTTGTGTTTGGTACTAATCCACGGGATATGGTTCAGTGATGATCGATGCTTGGAGTTTTTTGCATGTTGCTTTTAGTCATAAGGAGTTTGCTTGGCGTCAAACAGCCTACGGCTTGGTACTAGACCATGGGAAAGATTGATATGAGTTCGACCTAAGGAAAATTTCTATTTGCTTCAAGTTTGACTCAAAAAATGTTGAATTTGCTTGTTTCAAGTACAACCTAAGGAAATTTTCCATTTACTTAGAGTTTAACTTGGAATTTTTTTGCATTTGCTTGCTTCGAGTCTGACCAGAGGAAATTTTCCATTTGCATCCAGTTTTACTTAGAATTTTTTTGAGTTAAATTGTGTTATCCATTTATTTTGAAAGCTAAGTAAGCTTGTTTAGAAGCTGAATAATTGGTGTGGAAAGCAAAAATGAGTGAGTTTTGACTGTGATCGATAATGAGATTAATAATGCCACCAACATAAGGTATCGAATGTGATCGACAAAAAGTTTCGAAGATGCCACCAACTGAGGGTGTCAACTGTATTGTATATAACAATTATATGATTTTTGTTTGATGATAACAAACATATATACATATATATAATGTATTTGAAATTGTACGATTATACTACATCACATACAAAAATTAATATTTATATTTGAATAAAATGCACTGCACAAGAATTAAATGTTGATATAGTATTTTATTTAAATATAATATTTTATTTCAAAATTTGAATCGTACAAACTTCTAACTTCACTATTGTACATCCTAGTGATTTATTACATTTAGCTCGTACTACAACACTCTATGTTTACTCAGTTACATTTCAATGTAATATTCAAATACACTGTTGCCTCACAATATTTCTCTCAGTCACTCAGTTACATATATTCTTACACTCATTGACTCACACTCTATCTTTACATTGTCTTCAGTCTTCTTCACAGTCAGTCTAGTCACTTTCTTACCTGTCACAGAAACACACACAGTAAACTGAAACAAAATAATTTCTAATTCTAGCAAATATAATTTTATTTTAAAATTTATTTGCCTCAGAATTTTGGTGTGTTTCTCATCATATTTCATGACTTGGTCTGATATGCATATTCATCCATCTGTGTCTAGTCAGCTTGTGATATTCACAGTGATTCACTGTAAATACCACAAGGTAGACAGTGTCTCTAGTGCTCATATATATATTCTACACATACATATTACATGTATACATATACATATGTATGTATATACACATATATTTTGTACAGGGGAAATATGGTCTAACAAAGGAACAACAAGGGACAAATATATCAAGTTTTATATGTTTAGGCAAAATTTGACAACATATGTATCTTGCAGTTATCCATGTACACACAAGTGCATGCACAAACTGGAATGACAAGCCAAAGTGAATCAAGCCAAAGCAAATGACATAAGTATGCATGATATCTCACCAGGCATGAATGGACAAAAGCATAAGTGCATGGAACAATTGAAACAACTCAATAATCAGTGCAAACAGACCTAAGAGGAAGTGACAAAAATTCAAGAATGACAGGTGCAAGTATACACAATATCAAAACAACATGATATATATATATATATATATATATATATATATATATGCTGGATATATGTACACATGTATACAACTACAAAACAACACATGTTCATGGGTTCATGCATGCAAGAATTCAAATACAAGAGGTGCACGAGTTCAAGTGCAAACAAGGTCACTGATCAATTCAATATGCATAAAGAATGGTGAAATTCAAAGGATGGTCAAAAGTGAAAAATAAGTAGGCAGCAGGCAAGAGGTGCAACAGCCAAGTCATGCATATGGGTGCATCAAACTAGATCAAAACAGAGTAAAAGAGGATCTTTTTTGTCACAGTGGAGCAATACAAAAATTCATGTACAATCCTTCAGAAATCGCAAGGGAAGTTAAATTTCATGGCTCAAGACAGTTCAAATGAAAGGCACAAGAAGCAAATCAGTGAAGTATATGTGCATGTATATATACAAAATCAAATATACATGCACAACAACAAGAGAGTCTGCCAAGAAATGTGGAAAGACGGGGTTGAGAAAATACATGTGCACAAGATTATCGAGTATAAGTGTGGAGATAGATGGACAGAGCCAGGCTCAAGCATTATGTGATAAGATTATGAAGTGCTACAGCAAGTCAGGGGATGAATTGTGCACAAACCAAAATACAAGAATCAGTTGACTTGCATAGGTGATATACATATACACACACACACACACACAACTGGGTGTGTGTGTGTATGTGTGTGTGTATATATATACACTCTGCATACATATGTAGCCAAGGATATGCCAAGAAACATGAAAGATATGCAATTTTCTTTCCAGAAAATTGGCATGCATGAAATGTCAGGAAAGTTTTTTTAACAATCAATCGAAGAACAGCATTTTTGGAAATAAATAAATTCAAGATTTTCCAGATTACACAGGCATGTGTTAAAGGGCTTAGAAACATTTGTTTTGGACAAAATCAAATTTCATTGTTTCTAGAAATCAGAAATTTTTTTGGGCAAGTATCAATTCGAAGATTTCCTGAAATTAACAATTTAAACTTGGCTAGGACAATTCAATTTGTTTCCTGCATTCAACAAATCATACACGACATTCAACCGAGCAGCAAACATTTCATTCAAGTCGTGGAAACAAGGGGTGTAAATAACGCAACAATCAAAGTCGAATAAATCGAGCAAATCACACCAAGGCATATATTGAAATCAGAGAGTATTCAAATGGGTTTCTAAATACTACATAAACCAATTCATCATTGGCAATAAGATTATCGGAATCAAACAACAAAAAATTCGATAGCAAACAATTTAAAATCAGGATTACTCAAATAGGTTTCGATCGCAAGGGCCAAATCTGACCGACAAGAAAGCCATAATCTTTTGAAGCTTTAGAAAATTTGATCATTTATATTCAACAAGTCGCGATTTGGAGATAAGTCGCGATTTGGAGATGGAGAGACAAACACCATAATTTGGGTTGATCGACATTTTTTCAAGGAATAAAAGAAATAAGAGGTCGGCTATTTTTTATTTAGAAAGGAGGGGTTTTTGTTTTTATTTTTTATTGTGTTGATTTTTGTATTTCTTTTGCAATCGTCCATTGTTTTTCTAGTTTTTTCTGTAAAACCAAGGTTTACTAGTTATAGGATTTACAGCTAGGGTTTACGGGTTACAAGTTTGTAATTCGGGAAAAATCTGATCTTGGGGATAAAGATTAGTTCAGGGTTTTGATTGTAGAATTAGAGCAGGAGCAGGGTTTGCGAGTTTATAGGGTTTTGTAAGCGGGATCTATTTTAATACCTAGTAGAAATCTTGGGGAATGCAGCAGTAGGCAGGGTTTCCCGAAGCTAGATAAAATCCATGTAATTTATTTCTGCTTTTATTTTCTCTACTGCAATCTGTGTTGTGATAATTTTATTATCTCGTAAAACTCCAATAAACCCTATTCACCCCCCCCTCTAGGTTTAATCCGGATCCAACAAGTGGCATCAGAGCAAATATTTTATTAACTCTAGAGTCATGGATCATTCTAGTTGTCATATTAGCGAGAGTCAATCTAGTAATATTCCAATTATTTTCAATGGGACAGATATATTAATTTGCAAATTGAAAATCGAATTCTATTTAAAATCAATTAATTCTGAATATTGGAATGTTATTGAAAATGTAGGAGATAAGCTAAATAAGCATAATAAGATTTTCAATGCTCATGCTATGCATATTACTTATTCCTATCTTAGTAGTGATCAATTAAAATTTATCTCTCGTTGTTTAACTGAGCAGAATATCGGAAAAACTCTCGATGTGTTGTATGGAAGAATTGATAACTGGTCAAAACCCTCAATGTCCAAATCAAGATCAGATGCGTGTTTAACAAGTGTTACAGTTGAAGACTCAATAGATGATTCAGACGATGGAGACTTTTCAAATGAAGATCTAATTCATCTGTAATAACCCGGAAAATCGAAACCAAGTTAAAAAAAATTATTTTGGCAATTTTAATGAATTTTGAATATTTAAAATGGTTTATTTTAAATAATAACGACGAAAAATTTATTTTGAACAGAATTACAATGTATATATTTATTTGAATCGAAGTTAGAATATAAATATTAATTTTAATTATAAAAGGAATTGAAAATGGCGCGGTAGTTTGAAAATTCGATTTCAAATTTCCAATGAATGTACATGATTCAAAATAAACCGGATTTTAGTGAAACCAAAAATATTTGAATCTATTTGAAAATATCTTTCAAAAAAAAGTGAAAGATTGAAATTTCATAATCGGAATAAAAAGTTATGTCCAGTTGAAGATTCAGAATAGTCGCTATGGAAATATAGCCCTTAAAAATAGCAATTTTCAAACGACCTCCGCTTTCGACGAGACCACTTTTGTTGGATCCGGAATGTCAAGTTATTGCTAGATTCCAATTTTCATAATTTTTGGGATTAATATGTGAGCATAGCAAAAGAAAACGTGTTTTGACAGTTTCGGTTTGAATTGGATCGACCAAAAAAAGGCCATTTTTCAAACAGTCTCCAAGATGAAATTAGTTTTGTTAGGGCCGTATCTTCAATACAAAGCTAGAAATAATTTTCTAGAATTTTTGAAGTCAGTATGTGACCCCGGTAATTTAAAATGTACGTTAAATTAAATATATATTGATTTATAATTTAATTTAAAGCAAAACTGATCGTAACAGCCGAATTGGGTTACAAAACATTTTCCATTGTGTCCGGAATGAGGGTATTTAGCTAGGGACGACAGTCGTTGGGTTCGATTTGGAGCTAGAAGGAAAAAGTAACTTTTTGAAATTTAAATTAATTAAAATATAATTAAATCCCTTAGTCAACCCTTTTTCCTTATACCCCTCCCCTTTCATTTCCCAGATCATATTTAGAAAAAAAGAAAAAAAAATAGTCCTCGACGATTCCGCCTTAGCCCCGTCGTTCTCCCCCGCCGCCGCACCTCACCGAAGAACCACCAGCCACCGTCGATTCATCCCCCCACCTCCTCTCTCCGTAGATCCTCCTCCCCTCTTCCATTCAAGACCGCGTGTACCCCAAAACCACTGACCTGCCACGTCCTGACACCACAGCCCCACCGCGTGCCACCCCTTGCCTGACCCCACCACCATCTGAGCCACCCCTGCACCACCGTGGACCACCTCCGACCAGCGAGCCTATCCCCTTCAGCAATGGTTCAATTTTGCGGAAAGAGGGTGAGTTTTTAATATTTAGTTTAATTAATTTTTGTAACTTAATAAAATCAGATTTTTTAAATGTAATAACATTTACAAATTCAGTTTTTACATATATACAATATGATTTTCATAATGTTTTCATTATGTTAAAAAAATGAGATTTTTAATGATAAAAACATTTGATTTTTAATTATAAAAGATTAGATTTTATTATATACAATAAAAATAAATTTTTTATATGTTAATGTTTGAAATAAAAATACGATTCTTATACATATGGTTTTGGTATAAAAATATAATCTTTACATAGAAGATAGCGCTTTAAAAGTATAATCTTTACATAGGAAATAGCGTTTTAAAAATATGATCTCTTTATATATGTATTAGCGATAGAAAAATCTGATTTTTACATATATATTGGAGATAGAAAAATATGGTTTTTATACATGTAGCGAAATAAAAATTTGATTTTTACCTATAGAGCGTTGAAGTAAAAATGGTTTAGGATTAAAAATGCTATTTTTATCGTTTATATCATTACATAAAAATGTGTTGTTTATATATGAAGTAGAAATATAAAAATGTAATTTTTATATGGAAAGTAGCGGAATAAAAATGTGATTTTTAATATGAAGTTAGCAATATAAAAATTAGATTTTTATATATGAAGTAGCGGGTTAAAAATATGATTTTTATTGTATGTTTGAAATATTTTTATGAAGATAAAAATATGATTTTTATATGAATGGTATGAATGTAAAAATATGATTTTTATTCAAAAAATATCATTTTAAAAATGTGATTTTTATTATGAACGACATTAAAACGGATTGCGTTGGAATTTCAGGAAAATCCAAACCGTTCAGAAATAAAGAATGGAGGAGTGGAAACTAAAGGTGAGAACTCCTCACTATAATTTTCTTTGTACAGTTATTCATTTTATAACTGCATATATGAACTACTCCCCGTCGTCCATAGATCATGGACGATTTGTTTGTTTGATTGTGTTGCGAAAATTGTTTGAGATGTGAAATGGACTGTATAAAATATTCATGTGTTGAATAAAGTATATGAATAATAAAAATATCATTTTTATTGAAATCATGAACTGTAAATAATATTCATGTGATGAATAAATATTTAATCGTTAAAAATATTATTTTTGACGTGTATATGAATAAAATAAATATTCATTTACAAATCGAACAATTTATTTATGTACACCCATTTGACTAATATGGATTGGGACGATATACTTTACACATCGCCCAACTGCACAAATAATGATCAGTGTTTGTTGTTTGAAAACCCCACGCGGGTATCGGGATGATATTGGATATATACTAATCCCAATATTTAGGTGTATGTCAATGGTTGACAGGCTGTTATAAGCCTTGATTATTCATATTTGACGCTTATGCAGTTGTGTAGTGCACTCTGGAAGATGGTTGATTGTTTATCATGGTTGTTATGTGCATATGTTGTGTGAAATCCATATAAATTACATTATATGGTAATTGTCTGTGTCTGATTCCAGTTCAGAAAGAACAATATTTTAAAATAACGATTATTTTAAAACAATGAATATTTTAAAATAATATTCAGTAAAAGATCAAAATCTGATTTTGATGTCCGATTTGGGATGGACACGAATGTATTTAAATATATAAAGCCGTGTTGATTAGGTTAACGCCATTTTAACGTGAGCAATATTTATATCGATTTTATTCATTTTTATAATGAATATCGAAAAGGAAGTGGTTTCAAAATATAATATTTTGAAAATACTATCATTTATATATCGATGATATGGAATATTCAATTTTGATTTGAAATTGAATATGAAGTTGAAATCATTTTGAAAACGAATTTAAAACGATTTATAAAATACGTTTTAAATGCGAATTTCGACCATTGACTTCGGATTGACATTATAGGAGATCCGACCGTATGATTCTCCTAAAACCGGAACCATTGGGTTCGTATCGAAAAGAGCTTTCCAATGAATATGAGAGATTAGAAATCTAATGGTTGGATTTGGAATTATGTCCAAATCAAATTTGGAAAAGGTCGCTGTAAGTGCAGTTCGATGACCGTTTATGGAAATCGGCTGTACGGGCCTTGATAAAATTATTAAAAATATCAATAATTTGTGTAAAATCATAATAAATGATTTAGGAAGAATTAGCATGAAAAAATCCGTATTTGAAAAGATAAAAATATATTTTTATCGAAATGAACTAGTTATGAACCAGAATTATAAATCTAATATTTTTAAATAAATAAATTGGGTTTGAAATGGTTTTAAAAATAACCAGAATTTCGAATATATGAATTGGAATGGATTTGAATCGAAATTATCTTCGGATTATTTCGATATTAGATTCCATGATTATATGGATATTGTGGAGGAATTTGGAAGATATATATATATATCATTTTTCCAATACGATATTTGTTGGTTTCAGAATTTGATATTGAATATAAGTCGATATGTTTTCTATTCAAAGCCTTGTATTTAATATCAAATTGGATTTTGGGTTTGTCGTGAATGGTATTTTTAATAATACTATTCTTAAACCCAATGGAGTTAAGAAAATTAGAAACTGACAGGAGATTACCTAAGTTGAATGGTTTCCTGGGTATTGATCTGATGTTGGTTTTCGGCCTTCGGGATTAATACTTAGGGAATTGTTTTCTTACTAATTTATGGTTAGAGACTGATGGGATGGAGTTTTTAGTAACACTGTTTTTAAACCCAGTGTGAAAAGAATAAATCTTTTAATTAATATTTAAAGAAGAATTACCAATTAATTAACATTTAATTGGAACTGAAAATGGAATGTGAATTGGGTTTATTATGAACTCTGTTTTTAACAACATTCGTTCTTTAACCCGATTTACAATGAAACATGATTTGGAATTTATAAATCTTTTTATTAAGATCTAACGGGAATTTTCCAAAGTAAAGTTTTCCAATTTAATATATTAAATTGGAATTGAATGGAATTCGATTGATAATAATCGAAGTGAACTTCTGTGGAGGAAGACTGTTAATACATATGGAATTTAGAAGGCTTTGCCGCTATTCCATTTATATTATTAGTCGGATACAGAAATTGATATTGATTTTATATATTGATTTGTTTATCCGTGAAGATTACATAATTAATGGAAGATGATTTTGGTTTATTGTGAGCTATGTTTTAAATGACATTAGTTCTTTAACCCAGTTAAAGATAAGGTTAATTTCTTAACTTCGAAAAATCATTAAGAAGTGATTTTTGTAGATTAAAACTGAATTAGAGTTTTAATGAATCTTTAATTAGATTGAAAGGTGAATTCTATAACCAAAATTATCAAATTCAAGAAATGATCGAGAATGGAGTATCACTAGTTTTGCTCCAAGCGATAGTTAAATCTTTAATTAGATTTGAACATGAAATGGTATTTAATTTTACCGATAACACCATGGTGTTAGATATGAAGTATTACCAGTTTACTTCATGAGATGAATAGGTTGGGATTGGAAAATAAAACAAATGATTACTTCGGTAAGGATCGCTAATCCCGACTAGGTTGGATAAACCATAATTTGTTTTGAATTGATATCCAAAGAAAGATTAAAGAATAAATTTTAAACAATTGATCTTTGATAAAATTAATGGGAACCTTTCCCAAAGGATATGAATATTTAAATAAAAGAATATTCAAAATTGGAATGAGGCGTATTTTGTGTTTTTATAGCACTTGTTTATTATATACGCGAGTTATTCAGAAAGTATCCCATTCTGAATAACTGAACCGGCGATGAAGACGGTGGTTGAAGACCGGAGGTCTTTACATCGTTTGGATGATTACTGATGTCTTGATTGGGCTGTACACCCAAGATAAGGTAATAAGTGGTGATCGTCCAGACGTACTTGGAGATCGACCGGATATGCGAGGGCCTCTCTCCTGTATTGGACATATGGGATGAGGAATAAGGTGCCTCCGATTTCGTTCAGACCCAGAAGCAACTTGTAAATGGATGTGTGTCTGACATCGGATTTCATTCTGTGTGATTGATAGACATCGGTTGCATAGCGTGAATTGCCTGTGTGGCATCCTGAGATGCAAATGATCAAGGCTTCTGTTGAAAAGCAGAGTCTTGTGGTTGATGATCAAAGCACGGCTTTAATATATCACAGCTTTGGGTAGCGTTAATTTGCGAGCCACACACCCCGGTGTGAACCAGAAACGGGAGAGGACCACAGGGAGGACCTGCGTTTCCTTCTAGCTAGGAGTGGTGTCTGGGTTTTGCACGCCCAGATGTTTTACTTATGTGGATGATGGATAGCGAGGCGTCTCAGATATATCGGCACTGCGGGGCCGGTGGATTGTATGGTCTTTATACATACCAGATTGACTCCCCATAGGGCGGGAAAACGTAGTGTTCAGGCATTTTAATCCACATTGAGTGGACCGGCCCTGAAGATCCAAAGGCTTGACTGAGCACTTGCCTGAGACACGGACTAGAGCATCTCGAAGCGGTAAGGACGATCCCTTTCCTTGGTTCACAGACGGAAATACAACTTCCAATACGTGATATTTCAGTTTTATTTGTAGAGCCTAGTATGGCAACATAGTGGGATGGGGCACTATGCCGTCTATGATTGATACATTTATATTTGAAGTTGTTTTATACACTTTACACTATAATAGTATCAAAATGATTTGTTTTAAACGTACCAAGCATGTTTGGCTATTATAAGGTAAAACTCTATCCTCCGGCCTGCGTTGCATTGTGTGATGGGACCTGATTCTTATTATAGCTTCATTTTTCCAAAAAGCATTGCGCTGTTTGTTTTATGCACTAGTATTCTTGAGAGGAAACCCGTTCCGTGTTATACGCCGTGGTCCCTTGATTTACCTTGTTTTAAAGTAAAGATTTAATAACTGTTTTAGTTCTCACACCAGTCACATGACAGACCTTGAATTTATTGTTTTAACCTAAACTCTGGGTGCCCCTATTTTCCACACGGGCAGCTAGTAGTTTTGGTCTTGCAGATTTATATTCACAGGATCCTGGTTTACAGCTGGAATGATATTTGGAAAGCTCTATATCCGTATATTCCTTTCAGTTGTGTTTGTATTATTTTTCCGTTGCTATATATTTAAATGTAATTTTAAACCTCTGATATTTATCGAATGTATATTATTTATTCATACTCGGTTATATTCTTGTATTCTGATGGAATTGTTTTAATAAGCAATGAAATGTTCTTATGTTTGTGTTCTGATTTTTCGTGTTCTCAACTCAATCCGGGCTTTCCTTCACGGGGAAGTTTGGGTTGTTTCATTTTGGTATCGGAGATTTGGTTTACAGAGCTCGAGAACAAGGCACATTAGAACCAAACGAAAGAATTCACCAGTGATCTTATTAGTAATATCCAATGGGAATGACTCGTTAGAGATAGGATCAGCAGTATCCTAGAACGAGTGTGAAGAGAAGTGTTTTTAAAATAAAAGTGGAAACAAACTTTGTTTTGAAAATTTAAACCTTATTATTCGTATTTGAATATTTATTTTAAGTTGAATTTGGATAATCAAGTATATAGAAGATTTTGAACATACGCGTAATTAACGTGTATTTGAAGCCTCAAATATGCTAGATAGATATAGAATCATACTCTAGTCGCCCGGACATGATGCTGATGATGAAGTATACCGTCACCAGTATTTATTTTCGAGTTTCGAAAGTGGGATATCTATACATTTCCATTGACTAGTGTGATAACCAAAACTAGATAGGGTTATTGTTATGATTTGGCATCAAAAACAGGATTTTGAATATTTATATCAAAGTTATATGATTGAGAAACTAACCAACTAATTGATTGCTGGTTGTGTTGTATGATTATCAGTTTGATTAATTAAAATTTTGAAACATTAGCCAAATAAAATCAAAATATTGAACTGAATTGAAAATTGTTGAAATTGCATGCATGTATATATATATATATATATGTGTAAATAGTTCATAACAGGGAAGCTAAGAAGAGGAATAAAATTGTATGCCTGACAAACAGGTATATGTTAACTAATTTCTTGGGTTTGGATGATTTTATAAGACGATTGGCTTTTTATTTTTATTTTTGAGATGAGAGGGCCTGTGTGGTGTTTTGGGGATTTTTTAGGTGCTCCCTGTACAAAGGAGGTTATGGCGAAATTTTTCGAAAATTTAGGGTTTTAGCCAAATTTTTGAAAAATTAGAAATTCTTAGAAACTGGAAAGTTGGAGAACGAACGCCAAACAGAAAGTTGAGTTGATTAGTAAAACAACTTTCAGCTCCATTCCTTTTCGAGGATGAAAAGATTTTTAAGTGGGGGAGATTATAATAACCCGGAAAATCAGAACCAATTTAAAATTTTTATTTTGCAATTTTAATGAATTTTGAATATTTAAAATGGTTTATTTTAAATAATAACGACGAGAAATTTATTTTTAATAGAATTAGAACATATACATTTATTTGAATCGAAGTTAGAATATAAATATTTATTATAATTATAAAAGGAATTGAAAATGGCGTGGTAGTTTGAAAATTCAATTTCAAATTTCAAATGAATGTACAGGATTCAAAATAAACCGGATTTTAGTGAAACCAAAAACATTTCAATCTATTTGAAAATATCTTTCCAATGAATCTGAAAGATTGAAATTTCATAGCAGGCATAAAAAGTTATATCTAGTTTAAGATTCAGAATAGTCGCTATGGAAATATAGCGATTTTGTAAACGACCTCCGTTTTCAACGAGACCACTTTTGTTGGATCTGGAATGTCAAGTTATTGTTAGATTCCAATTTTCATAATTTTTGGATCAATATGTGAGCGTGGCAAAAGAAAATGTGTTTTGACAGTTTCGGTTTGAATTGGATCGACCAGAAAATGGCTATTTTTCAAACAGTCTCCAAATTCGATGAAATTAGTTTTGTTAGGACCGTATCATCAATACGAAGCTAGAAATATTTTTCTAGAATTTTTGAAGTCAGTATGTGACCCGGTAATTTAAAATGTTCGTTTAAATTAAATATATATTGATTTATAATTTAATTTAAAGCAAAACTGATCGTAACAGCCAAATCGGGTTACGAAACGTATTCCATTGTGTCAGGAATGGGGGTATTTAGCTAGGGGCGACAGTCGTTGGGTTGGATTTGGAGCTAGAAGGAAAACGTAACTTTTTGAAATTTAAATTAATTAAAAATATAATTAAATCCCTTGGTCAAACCTTTTTCCTTATATCCCCTCCCCTTTCATTTCCCTCATCAGATTTAGAAAAAAAAAGAAATAATAAAAAAATATAGTCCTCGACGATCGCGCCCTAGCCCCATCGTTTTCCCTCCCCGCCGCACCTCACCGGACAACCACCAGCGGCCGTCGATTCATTTCCCCACCACCTCTCTCCGTCGATCCTCCTCCCCTCTTCCATTCAAAACCGCGAGCACCCCAAAACCACTGACCCGCCACCTCCTGATACCGCAGCTGAAACACCCACCTCCGTTAAGGTCACTCACAAAGGGAATGCCTTAACTTTGGTGGAGGGTTATAGGTAGAAGACACAGAAAAATTTACAAGACAGATAAATATAAGCAGCGGAAATCAAACATTTATTTCATATGTGGTTCAAAACAAAAAGCATTACAGCAAATTGTCTCAAAATAACTTCCAAAACATTACATCATAATTTCTGTCTTGATTATTTAATAAAGAAGCATAAACCATAAACAAAACTGCATAAATCCCAAAGTGTAGTGTCCAATAGCCATAGCCAAGGTAAGAGAGTCCCAATCATACATCTACTTTCTTGAAGCTTGCAAAGAGTCTGACTAAGCTGGAGTATTCCCTCCCTATGGACCGGGGGGGGGGGGGAGGGGGAGGGGGGAACGTAAGAAAAGAGGACGAAAGAAAATGGGTTAGACAATAAGTTTGGTAAGTTCAGTGATTACTAGTATTTAAACAAGGGAAGGGATCATGATAGTAATAACAGAACATAGGACAACACCCTAATATAAGATAAGATGAACATGTGATCGCACCCATTACTATAGTCTCTGCACCTACTAACCAGCCTCACGTGTTCATAACGAACGATCCCCTTAATGATCGGCTCCTACTCGCATGCATTCATATCCTGTGTCATTCGGCCCCGCTTGACTGTAGATACCTGTGCTGGTCCCACCATGGGGTGTATCAGCCCCTCTGGAGGCAACCCGACACGATTCAAGATGCACAGTGTATACTACTGATTCCCAGTGCCTGCTTTTTCCACTCCGGAGTACGTGCACGCCCGTACTCCGTCGGAACCTACACTGACGCACCAACCGCCGATGTTTTGACCGCTTATAATCAACCCAGTAATCGTGCCCCACCCTGCCTAGTTTAGGGTACCATGATACATCTATGTGGGTTACTGCTGAAATGGGTCCCCGTTACTAGGGTTTTCTAATCAACATGTTTATTTGGTAAAGTGTCCAAGTTTACCTAACCCCACCCATCAGTTTAGTTAACAGGTTGAATCAGTTAAGTGTTTCCTTAATTGACTTAACCCTACCAATCTTGACTTTGCTTTAATTTATTCATTAAAGCACCAACCACTCACATTAGACAGGTCTTGTTGTGGTCACTGGATGTGCCGGTCGGTTCCGGGCAGTTTTACACCACAACTCAGTCTAACCTCGGGTCCTTTTTGGGCTTGATGCACTAACCACCCACATTAGACAGGTCTTGTTGTGGTCACTGGATGTGTCGGTCGGTTCCGGGCAGTTTTAAACAAATCAGTCTAACCTCGGGTTAGGCATATTCGTCTTTTCTAAATTCACATATTTTCTATATATGTCTAATTTTATATGTAAATTAATCTTAATTTAATCATGCCATAATTATCCTTTTGATTATGCTCACAATAAATGGTATACCAAATATACCATTTCATGAACAAATCTATGCCATGAAATTTTCATGTTTTCCAACGCTACCCCTGTGGTAAGTTCGCATAAATTACATAAAATGTTGGGCTAGTGAATTAGCCCAAACCCATAAATGAAAAGAGTAACAAACAAGGGACATGAAACAAGCATACAATAACATACTTTTGACTTATCATGTGTAACTTGGCATAGAAACATCACTAACTAAATTAAACAGGTAAGGATGAACTTGTGACTAAGTTGGGTCTAATTATCATGTAAACTTGATATAGGTTTAACATGGAGGTTTAACATATAAACACAATTTTAAACCACAACTTAGCATATTAACTTATGTATGTGAAAACATAAGAAAGCTACTATACACATATTTAAATCACAACTTAGCATGATAACTTATGTGTGTTAAAACATAAGAGAGCTACTATAAACATATTTAAATCACAACTTAGCATGATAACTTATGTGTGTTAAAACATAAGAGGGTCACAAATCCAACTTGCAACATAAATAGATTCAACTTAACAAAGTTCTAAATATACATAAATGTTGATCTAAACATGTAGGCATGTGAATTAGATCATAAACTTGCAAGTAACCACCAAATTATAACATGACATGTTCATCACTAAGTCGGCATAATAAGTTCATCGTCCAATAGATTCCAATAATACCATACAATTTGGTATGTTCATCACCACAACATATATAGGCATAATCAATCGCAACGGTAATTTTGGATAAATGAGAACCATACTTTATTTATCTTATACACAAGCATCATTCTATATTTGAGTTACAACATGTCATGATTTCATTTAAAAGAACGTTTAAATCTACGTAATAACCAACTTACAAACTAAAAGGAATTCTTGATTTCTGGAATATAAATTCTAAAGTTGAAATGCTTGCCTTTGATGTAGATCGTTGAATTAGGTTAGTTTTAATTTGATTTTGATGTAGGCTTTTATCTCGTCTTTGAATTGAAAGCGGTGATGGCTACTCCAAGTTCTCTATTGACGACATGACAGTTCCAGGATAATTTTTGTGTGATTTTAGGTTGAGTATTAGGTTGTTTATATAGAATTTCAATTTAATTAGAGCCGTCAGATGAACCTAGAGTTAACCACAGCCAATAAGACTAGACCAGAACTATCCAGAAACCCTAGTGACTCAGCAACCTGTCATAAGTCGTCAAAATTTAGATCTGGCCCGGGGGGGCTGGTCGACCCCCAGGTCGACCTGTAGGGGGAGAGGTCGACACTAGGGTCAACCTGGGTCCTGGGCGGGAACTTTCCCGCCCAGCCCGCTTCTTACTTCTGTTTTGAATTTTGAATCCGGTTTCGAGCTGTTTGAATTTATTTGAATTTCTGAAACTTCTAAAGGCCATAACTTCTTCATACGAAGTCTAATTCATGCAAACTCGGACTCTATCTTAAGAAGAATTCCCTTAATACGAAGGCCATAACCCGTTTCCCTTAATTCTCACATTTGAAATTAAGTATTGTTTAATTCAATACTACAACTTTAACAAAAAATACGGGGTGTTACAACAGCCCCATCGCGCGCTACCCCCTGCCTGACCCTACCACCGTCTGAGCCACCCCTGCACCACCGTGGACCACCTCCAACCAGCGAGCCTCTCCCCTTCAGCTATTAGAGTTTATGCCCTAGAGGAAATCCATTTGATGTGATAGATAACAATGTTGTTGTTATTATTTTATTTGAAATAAAATAATATTCTATCATATTATATTTACTGCGTAATATAAATATTAATATAATAGAAGTCCTTAGAATTATAATACGAAATTATATAATTCGAGTAAGACTTGAATTTGAGATTATATAACATGATAAGTATTATAATTCTTAGATGTCCCTAGTCAAGTTTTATTGTTTATATAGGACAACAATAAAGCGTTGAGACTAGTATGTTGATTGAATGATGATCACATCTCATTGATCATTAATATACGTGATATTAAAGTCAAGACATAAATACGTATTGGAGAATATCGTATTGGGCTAACCCACCGTGAGATAACTACATGGAATATAATTAACAGTATCATAAGTTATTCTCATAGTGGCAGTGACGTAATGGTCCTCAGACTTGAAATTATTATAATTTTATTCGAGGATATTTGTGTTTTGATATTATCTAAAGTTATTCATAACTGAGTAACGATAACGGTGATTATTGGATACATCTTGAATCGAATGAAAATTCTGAATGATCTAGATGGAATTTAACCCTATAATATATGTTTATATTTGTAGTTATATCCGTGGGCCTCTTGATTGAGTGAGACTGTGAAATGCATAGCCGTGCTCAAATATTGATTTGTTTTAAACAGTTTACTCACACATCAAGAAAAATAGATTAAATTATAAAGAGGATGATACGATCCATGACTCGAGTTTAATCCTGGATATATTGGTTAAAAGGATTATATTACATTGATACATTGGTCACAGAAAGGTTGTGTTGAATCGTTGATCTTATTACAACTTGGGTAGCAGTGATGTATTGCTAGATGTCAATCACTGTTTATGATTTTAAATATAATTTAAAGTCATTGCCAACGTTGTAATAACCTATAGGGTCACACACTTAGAACGTTACGAAGGGACAAACATTTAACTGGATGAATAAATTATCAAATATGTTGATGTTTATTTTAATGTTGAAATGGTATATCGGGGTTCCTTATAATATGGTACACATTCAGTTTTATAAAGAAAAACTGTTTTCCTTTATAAGAAAGACACGTGAACCATTTGTTTGACACCGCTCAGATCGAAAAGTAAGAAACCCTACTTATTGCCCTTTTTTAATAAAATCTGATTAATGGCGGCTAGCACCAGATCTATTATTCTCTTCGATTTGATCCAAGAGGAACGCGTTCGTGTGGATACTTATGGAGGCATGGCAACTAACATGCTCTCGATTCGATGTTTCATATTCATCTTGGTTCGGATTCATCTAGATTCAATTCGAAAGGTATAAACCCTAATTGATGATTCAATTCTATTTTAATTTATCGTTATCGCATAGATCCATGTATTTTAAGTGTTAAAATGTTAAATTTTTGGTTTCGAATTGATCATTTTGACCCAAAAATTCCTTCAATGGTATCATAGCAATGGGTTGCGATTAATGATATTTTGAAATTAGACCTTGGTTCATATATGTTAGAAATCCCAAATAGTTGATTGTGTTAAGATATCTGCACTGGTTTTAATTCTGAAGCGATTTGTTTTGGGGATGAAATTTAGATTTTTCTGCCATAAGCTGTTTCAATATAAAATGAATTAGTATTAGATATTAATTTCATTTACCAAGTGCATGATTCAACACACTGTTAAGCTTTAATTTTGTGATTCTGATCAGCCATGTTAAATTAAAACTGTGTTTTATAGTTGTAGATTGGACCTTCTATAATTTTAACGAGACTCAATTTCTATTTTGATTTAATTCAAAATAGCTTTTCATCATTGAACAAAAGATGTGATCTTTTGATTTCATGACCTGAAATAAATCTAGGTTAGGATTCTTAGTTATTACTAATTCAAATAAATGATAAAATGATTTGGATCATTGCATAATATAATTTACTATGTTTTGAGAGTTTGAATTAGGCATAGGCATACTTCGATGAGTTATCATGAATATATATACATATAAACATAAAAGGCTTTGGAAGCTATTTGTTACTTTATATATATATATATCTAAACTGTATTGTGTATATGTGTACAGACATATATATGCTATATAGATATAATTCATACATCTATTTTGATAACTGCTGATTTATTATATCATTAAGAATACCAAACCCATTATCAAAATGTTTGATAGAAATTATGATTTTATTGAAAGAATGGTCTTACTGATTGATGAATTAGTAAGATAGGTTTATGATGAATTTTGATTTAATAAAATCATTACTGGTTAAATCTTGAAATATATTGATTACCCAGATATGTGTATTAATTTTTTTTATAATGATATGTTTATAAAATGTATGCATTATAAATACAGGGTATGACTCTGCTATAAACATATTTGATTTAGATCAAAAACCTTTGCTTATGATTAACATTCCTGTAATCATCTGAATGATTTTGAATCAATGCAGGATATTATATAATAAATCGATTATATATATAAACTTATCTGGACAGACAATGATGCATATCAAATAGGTGTATATATATATTAGCATTGTTGATGATGTACTTATATATATACATGTTAACACTTCTTGTTAAAAGTCACATCTGGATTTTAATTGTATCATTCATTTAAGTATGTTGATATTAGAATATCATTCTATTTGTTATCAAATGTTTGAACACATATAGTATACATATGACGATAAATATGAAGGAAATCAATTTTTTTTAGGGGTAACTACAATTTGATTTACTATTTTAATTCAAAAATATTAGCCTTTTGTTATTCGGCTGGGTTGCTATAAAATCAAAAACTCTTTTGATTTGAACCCCTTTAAGTCATTCACAAATATTTGATATTATTATGGATTTGGACATTTACAGCATATACAATTAGTTATACTAGATTCAGGCAAATGTTAATAAGTACTAATTTATTAGCACTTGTTTCTTTACCAAACTGATGAGTAAATGTTTCAAACTTTAGTATGATTCAACCTCCTTTTACACAATATTAATTGTGTTTGTAATGATAAAATTTGTTGTAAAATATGATTAGTAATGATATGTATTATGTATATATATATTATGAAAAGATATTGTATCTTTAATAACTTTGCTTGTATATGTATATATACTAAAATGCACTGTTATATACTTCACTAAAACTGGACTGTATGTATTACCATTCCACAGGCCATTTTACATATATAAATTGGGTTGTTTCTCATTTTAAATTCAGAATTTGAAAATGATTTCGATGCTATATGATAGCTAAAGCAAGTATAACTTGTTTTCTACTTTAATGATGTTTGTTTTATTTCTTTTATGATGTTTTCATTTGAATGTATGGATTCAGATATTGTCTTCATAATAACTTGTTTCCAAAGGTATAAAAGTTATACCATATACATATTTAATATTGACAACTATATATTTGATACAGTTTCTTAACTCAATTAACATGTGTATAAGCACACATCAATGAACATTTAATTTTCTTGTGAATCTGATTTGCAATAAGATTATAAATTAGCTTTCCCTTCCATAGAAGTAATGTCCCATATACTGTTGTATTGTGATCTGATAACATATATGCATATTTCGAAAACATGTATAGCAATTCATTATAACAAATGTTTAGATATTAAGTTGCATTTTTTTAATATATGGAATCTGTAAAAGGGAAATTGGTATAAAAATTATAACATGTCAGCTATACAAATACATGTCCTACTATACATCATAACTGATGTATAGATACATATTTAATATGTTATATATGTAAAAGCCAATGGTATAAATGTTATACTGTATCAGCAGTGTCAATATTCATACTACAGATACCTGAAATTGCATAATTTTTGAAAAGTATTCTGTTATATATATATATATATATATATATATATCTTGATTTGGAACGATAATCTTGTACATATTACATTTGGATGTAATTATGTATAAACCTACGTATTTTACTTGAACATGATTATGAATTAACTCATATTATATCTGAAAGTGAAATTGTATTCTAAGATACAATTGCATTGAGTAATGTATACATATATTTGTTCTCAACCACCCTATACAAGTAGATGTGCAATATATATATATATATATGCAGTTATAATGATAAGTATATATATACACACACATTTATATTCATATGTTATATTTTAAATTGTTATCTATAACATAATGACATGATGGTTGAATATTATACAGATTATTGCACATGTATGAATGTCTGATTCATGCTACTTAACGCAATGATGAGAAGTTTTATATGTACATAAATAAATATACATTTGATGTATATGTGTGAGTTATTACATGTATGTACATATGTTAAATACATTTGATGTATTTTAATCATATTGACCCAATGAATTGAAACTTTTTTTGATAGGTAAATGGTAATGCTAACTGAAATTGTTCTAGTGATAAGCAATTCCATCAATCAACATTGGCAAGAGCGGCTGCTAACATCACTGCATAAGTCAGTGTATTTTGTATACATATGTAGTTTAAGTTTGTGTGCAATTTAATGTAAACTTAATATGTGTACTGTCTACTAATGTTGTATATGTAATGAACACTAATCTGTAGTGTTTGCTAAAAGAAATTAATGCTGAATGGTTTTATGTTATAGGACTGTATTGGAATGTGTTCCTATGATTAAACCATTATACTATTTAAATTTTATTGATGTTTCTAATGTTATTGGATCTGAAATTGTAATAAAAATGGACTGAGTACATATATTGATATATATGATTGCCTAGATGGTCCCCTTTTTTGGCTCAGTAAATTTGTTTACATGTATTTTAATATAAGTAATGTGGACTTAATTTTTCTACCGTGCCTTAAAATTAACAATGAACAAAAATGCATGAGTATGATTTGTTACTCAACCAAACAAAAGAATAAGTCGACCATTACCTTGAAATGTTCAATGTTAGGAGAAGCAATCTACCAATATACACCATTGAATTTAATTATAATATATGTATGATTCATATATTTTATTTAAATTCAACTTATATTACAAATATATAATACCTGTATTTTGATATATGTAAATGACTATAATATTGTTCACCACTACGAATTATAAATTCCCTCTAAAGCAATTTTTTGTTATATTAAGTCATGGTGATGTCTTCCAATAATATACTCATCACTGTCCAAAATCACTGGACGTAACTAACGCCAAAGCGTTGTGCACCTTTTATTTTTGTTATATGCGATGGAGTAAAATGTGGTGCTCCAACCTATTATTGGGTCTGACTTAACTAGGCTACATAATACGATTATGGCCTTAGAGACAATAGCATGAATTATTCTATATTTTGAGCAAATGAATAATACTGAACAAAATGTTCATCATGCGATCCAAGAATTATATACGATATAATTGACATAAGATGTCTACCTAAAAGGTTGTGTTTTGGGTTTAGCCAAAGCTGGGTCAAGGCATAACTAGATATGGATCTTGGAACACCGTTATATATATATATATATATATATATATATATATATATATACACACACACGCACACACACCAATATGTATATATAAACATAGGGATATTAATTTGAGTGGGAGCGTATTTTAATTTATATATTATATTTATGTTAGTATAAATTTTGACTGTCAAAATTTTTAATTTATATTAAATGAATATCATGGAATCAGTTATTATTTTTTATCTACTTTAGATATTAAATAACAAAATAACTCCGATAATTTAAATTAATCCTTGAGAAGGACAAATTAAATTAAATTAAATTTCTTGACTAACATTAAAATTTGTGGATTGTCCTCAAACAAATTAAACACAACTGTTTTAGATCTAAAGAGAGGATCTAAAATAAGTTAAAGTATGACTTCAACTGAATAAAATATAAATGTTATAATAATCTACTTTGACATTTCTAGTATTAGATACTAGATATAAATCACACAAATGAATGTTGATTTACAGAAATCACAGAATAAGTAGAAATCTATAAAAGAACAAGTGGACTTACAAGTGGACTAACAATATGAAATGAAGCAAATGTTGATAGATTATCCATAGTAAGTTGATTCTTGTTGAATATACTAGCTTAATTAAATAAATAAAATAATTGTTATTACGAAATTCCACTTAAAATAAATGTTATAATATATCTTGTTTAGACAAGTTTGAATTTCATTTGTAATAAAAGAACAATTGTTATTCATTTTATTTAAATGAAATATCATATGGAATTTCACAAATAGTTAATGATATTGGTAAATCCTTAATTATAATGTACTTGACATTAATAATGACTGGATTAAATTTAGTGATTTAAATCCAATATACCTTTAGTATTACCAGTTAGCCCAGTAAATAAGAAAGTATATCAAAACTCCATAATGATGGAATTTTGAAATCAATTGATTTCGAATCATATGAAGGATGCAAATCTTGTTTATTAGGCAAAATAACTGAATCACCTTTCACTTAACATAGTGAATGAGTGATAAGTATTGGGTCTCATATATAATGATGTAAATGGAGCAATGAATACATAAGCTAGAGGCAGGTTTTATTACTTCATTATATTTACTGATGATATCAGTAGATATAGATATGTGTATCTTATAAAACATACCAGAATCCTTTGAAAAGTTCAAAGAATTCAAAGTGAAGTTAGAAATCAATTTTGATAGAAAATAAATTCTCTTTGAAAGGATCAAAGAGAATATTTAACCCAATTAATTAATGACTGTCCATATGAGTTTGAAATTGTTTCATAACTTAGTCCATCTAGAAAACCATATTGGAATGGTGCGTCTGAATAGAGACATCATACCTTATAAGATAAAATACGATTAATGATAAGTCATATAGATCTTCCAATAAATTAAATTTAGAGCAATTGTATAAAATCCCACTAAAACGATCTGAAGATACCATACAAGATATGGACTAGGAAATGTCCTAGTGTATCTAATACGATGATTTGAGATGTAAAGACATTTATTAAACGTCCTTCCTCTGATAAGATCAGACCTAAATCAAATAACTATTTTGTGGATATAAATTCTCTGAGAATAAAATGATTATTGCTTGATTTGGTATCCTTTTGAAGAAGAGCCAGTCTCTAAGACATCGATAGAAATAAAACAAAATTTGAAATGTCTCGAAAACCACAAAATACCATTGAATCTTGTATAGACAAGAAATTGAGTGGGAGTGACGCAATAATTCTAATGTCATTTGGTAACACATTAATTATTGTAAATAATGTTAGTTTAAAAACAAGAAATAAATACTGATTCTAAGAAAGAAAATGTTTAGATTAAGAAGTTCATGATTGAACTTAATTCATTGTTGATCGAATGATATACATTGCGATAACAATATGGTTGTTGCTCAGGCCTAAAACATTAAACTCATCATCAATCCAAACATATATTTTAAGAAATATATTCTTATGTGAAGTTATTCACAGAAGAAATAAACATATATGCAAAGTTACAAAAGTAGTAATGTTGCAGACCTACTGAGTTAAACTATGTCGCAACAGAAGTTAAATAGTCACACATAGTTTCATGAGTATACGATACGTAAATGATTGACTCTAGTGCAAGTGGAAGATTGTTAGAGTTTATGCCCTAGAGGCAATCCATTTGATGTGATAAATAACAAAGTTATTGTTATTATTTTATTTGGAATAAAATAATATTATATTATATTATATTTACTGCATAATATAAATATTAATATAATAGAATTCCTTAGAATTATAATACGAAATTATATAATTCGAGTAAGTCTTGAATTTGAGATTATATAACATGATAAGTATTATAATCCTTAGATGTCCCTAGTCGAGTTTTATTGTTTATATAGGACAACAATAAAGAGTTGAGACTAGTATGTTGATTGACTGATGATCACATCTCATTGATCATTAATATACGTGATATTAAAGTCAAGACATAAATACGTATTGGAGAATATCATATTGGGCTGACCCATCGTGAGATAACTACACGGAATATAATTAACAGTATCATAAGTTATTCTCATAGTGATAGTGATGTAATGGTCCTCAGACTTGAAATCATTATAATTTTATTCGAGGATATTTTTGTTTTGATATCATCTAAAGTTATTTGTAACAGAGTAATGACAACGATGATTATTGGATATATCCAAATCGAATGAAAATTATGAACGATCTAGATGGAATTTAACCCTACAATATATATGTTTATATTTGTAGTGATATCCGTGGGCCTCTTGATTGAGTGGGACTGTGAAATGCATGGCCGTGCTCAAATATTGAGTTGTTTTAAATAGTCTACACTACAACAAAATGACCCTATTACAACGGTGGAAAACAGTTGTAAAAGACCTTTTACAACGGTGGGGCAACCGTCGTCTATTGAGAAGTTGTAATAGACTAAAATCTTTTACAACTGTTTTGCACCGTTGTGAAATGTATATTTTACAACTGTTTTCCACCGTTGTAATAAAAGCTATTACAACTTTTTTGCACCGTTGTAGTAAAAGCTATTACAACTGTCATGCACCGTTGTGACTGTTGAATACCACAATATGATTTTTGCTTTTTTATACATTGCATCTCATATAGAAATAAATATTTATATTGAATAAAATGTTATTACATACAATTTGATACTCAAACGATTATTTTATTCAGTTAAATATTTTATTTCAATATTAGAAATAGTACAACTTTCTGACCTCATTATTATACAACTCACTACTACATAATAAAGTCAATCACATATACATTGCTCACCATAAACTGATTACTCAGTACACTCAATTACATATACACTTCCATATAAATATACATACACACTTTCTTATAAATATACATACACACTGCACACACACCGAGTTTTTATATGCTTCAAGTCCTATCTAGTCGCCTGTATACCAATCACAATTTCTCACAGTAAACTGAAACGTAAATATATTTAATTCAAATAAGGATGAAAATATAACTGTGTATTATGTGATACATTAATGCCAATATCCCATACTAAGCATAAACCAACAAAATTGAAAAAAAAAACATGATATCATAGGTCACCTGGTTAGTTTTTTGCCAAAGAAGAATCGCCACCAACCCTCTGGTCCAGTTTTCGACATAAGAACGAAATCAGTTTGTTTTCTTAACTTTCTTCTTTGATTTCTGAAATGATAATGTTTGCCTTCCTAAATATACATGCCAAGTATATGTTAGAATAGTGTATTGTAAACATATCAAACATTTAAGAAGAAGAAAAATCAAGGATAAGAGAAAATGATACTCTTGTACACATTCAAACCTGGGAGAAGATCTTCAAATGTTACTTTAGTTTTATATGCCATCCAAAATGGATTGTATTTTATCTCTTTCGCCTACAATTTTTCCAAATACAACATGAAATTCAAATCAAAATCAACTATTGTAGACAATATACATGTGTTAGCAGCTTCTGCGAAACCTTTCCCACATTTTAAAGAAGTTTCTAAATTAGTTTTAAATTTGTCTAATGATCTTGCACGAATATGTCCTAACATTGCTTGGAATGCAGGATGCTCAAGCTGTAATAGTTATCAAAGCAAACAAGAAATCAATCTTCTTAATTATGGGCAATGAATAACTGAATGCATGTTGTTCGAAGAGTTACTTGCAATGCTCTTGTTTCTAACTGCTGTATTTTTGTAGTCCTAACAGTTTCATCAAAGTACGCAGCTTCAGCATCATACCTGTAAGAAAATCAATAGTAAGAGAAAAACGATTCCCACATAATTATTTTTGGACTTCTTCTATCAAACTATTACTAACTTTGTTTATCAAGATTTTAGAGCTTGTTATATTCAGCGTAACATGTCACAAATTCTTAGTTAAATAAAGGTGTTGTAAGCAAGGCACTGTAAGGCATAATTCATGTTTATCCTTGGACCTTTTTACTCATACATGGTGGCCACTTACATAACATGACATGCACAGCCAAAAAAAACAAGTATTCAAATGGACAATAAGAGAGAGTGACAACACAAAATATGGCATTGGGTGTAGGTGATTGGTACGGATGACAATTTAAAGAAATACATGCATTCACAGTATAACTACAAATTCTAACAGCAGGGAAAAATAGACCTTTGTTAAGCATGACATAAATAAAGAGGAGGGTCCAATGTTGCTGGTAGACAAGCCAAGTCAAAGATGCCCTTGCGTGAATATATTTAGTCGTAAACTTCCATAGTAGTATGTAATGACAACGATGGAAAACACATCAACAGCAAGCCCTTATGTCGACTAAAAAAATTGGAATCATGCATAAGGGTGAAAATGAAGGTTAAATGCCAAAATCCAAATAGATCAAGTTCCAAGATGAACAACGTGGCATGAATATTTCTGTCCATGCATGAGCTTGTTGGCATGAACAAATGAGGCTGACATAAGGAAATATGCACACAAAGATACACAGTAGCACTAAGAGCGTACAAGCTGGCATGTGAAAAAAAAATGTTCAACTAAAAAAAGAAGAAGAAGGTGCAACGTGAATGTGACAACATGCATAACTCAATGTTTCACCATACCTTATTCCCACAAAATATATCTATAACTTATGTTTATAAATACCTATATATGTATATAGAAATGCAGACTTTCCACATTTGTACGCGAGTAATCCATTCATAAGCATGAAAACAAGAACGGAATTTGCAGGACTTTTCCGTTTGTAACCTCATAAAATGTACACTACTTCTTAGACGCATAGATAATGTAAACACAAACACTTAAACCTTTGCCTTAAGATCATACACGACTAGGCTGTCTTTAAATGGGCGTGTGTGAGAGACTCCAAAACGAACACATGTGAGAAGAGGAATGCAGACCTTACCCAACTTAATTCCATGCTTTTAAACTCGTTACAACCTTAAACAGTACAGACCCAACTCTCAAACAAACCCCGGAATTTACTAATTAATAAGAAGCAGGTTCCTACATGAAATGGGAGCACAAACAACAAGGCAGCACTACAATTTTACTAAGTAAATATACTTGGTGTTTATTTTTCATTATGAATGTAATATATGAATCTTTAGATGAGTCAAGTGTACCATGCATATGAAAACAAGTTTATGTATATTTCGGCTTATTATAGACAAAGGTACATATATTACTTGTAAACTATGCATCATATTCATTTGCTAAGTAATATACACAAAATGATATGCACCATTCAACAGAAATTTGCAACATGCAAGATTTAAATGTGTTCAATTCCTCTACCCATATTTCCTTTGTTTCCCCTGCCAAATTCATCTTAACCATCAACTTTTGTGTATTTGATTATCATTATAATAGCATGGTGGAGCCTACTCAACAATTGAATCACATAATGTGTAGTTGAGATTTAATTAGCCATGTAGAGCAACGGAAACGGAAACGGATACTGAGAAATTGAGCAGTTCTAATGAATCTTATGTAAATCAAGTACAACCAATCTGTACTCTACCTTACTGAATATTAATAGCACTAGGTGCTAACTATATATGATTGAAAGAGTAAACTATATTCCTTTTATATATTCATTAATTCAATATTAGGTATTAACGCGAAGTAGCCACTAAAAATAAGTTTAATCGTAAGAGAACTTACGATTTGGTCAAGGATTAATCGACAGTTGCGAATTTCTGGTCTGAAAAGGCTAGGTGGCTCCAGAACTGGGCAGAGCGACGGTCAGGCGACGCAGAGGTAGGGATAGTTTCAGATCCATCCAAGCAATTTGTATTGTCGATGGAACTTGCTTGGCGGTTTCATCAGGGATCTGGCCATGGAGTTTAACAGAGTACGTTGGTCGGCGCTGCTAGTCAGGTTGGCAGTAGGCACCGGCTTGGAGGAGGAATAATAAGTGACGGTTGAATGGGTGCGACAGTAAATAAATTATGAAGGTTGGTTTGGCGATGGAAGATCTTTAGTTTAGATCTAGAGGCAAATTCGATGAATTGGGGATTTTGACAGTATAACAGATGCGTTGAGAAGTTAATACACGGTGACGGCAGGAATGGGTAAAAATTCACCGATGGAGCCAAAAAAATTGATTCGAGGGAGGTTTCTGGAAATCGTGACAGCGTTCTATTGTTCAGAACTCAAAACAAAGAAAAAATGCATGTTAGTATTATATTGTTCAGGATACATTTAAAACTATAAATTTTGCAAATTAATATTTATGGTTTTCATGTATTGAATTATTTCAATACTTCTAATTTTCTGAATATTTTACAAAATTTTAATCTTTTTACCTTTTAATATTATGAAAATTTCAAAAAAATTGTTTTTAATTTTATGAATACTTTTAAGTTTACTTTATATAAAAAATTTGAATTTTAAATTATTTGAATCATTATATGTTAAATTTTCTAAAATTCCAATAGAAAATTAAATGGCTTAAGATTTTAATTTCTAAATTTAGAATTATATGAATATTTCAAAATTTGTTTATAAACGTAATTTAGAAGAAAAAAATTATCATCAAATATTGAATATCAAGCATAATATTTAAAAAACTGAATATCAAGTATAATTATTGAATATTAAATGTAACCAATGCATACTATATATATTTACAAATTATTAACCATTAATTATAATAATTTATTAAATTCAAAAAATAGTTATTGGTCATAGGTAATACTTAGTAAATATGAATTATTTATTAATAGTCGTTGGTAATGAATTTTAAATAAGTACCTATCTAGTTTTTTATTCATAAACTATTAGTTCTGAACTACCATCTTGAATTATTATTCTTTATTAATTTTAATTATTATATTTATAAATAATTATTTAATATTTCAAATTAATTATTATTTTTTAGTAGCCAAAATTGATATTAGTTGCCAAAATTATATTTATTAAAACTTCTGAAATACCAAATAAAATATTACTTATTAATAATAATTATTATTTAACTTTCACTTATTTCCACATAGATATAATCGATTAATAATTATTAAAAGATTAAAATGTATGTTACTAATTATTGATTAATAAGAAGTTAACATACATTAATTATTAAAAATAAATTACTACTTGTTAAATATTAATTATTTAATAATAATTAATAAATATTATTGATTACTAAGTTTATTATTAATCATTAATCATTATTAAATATTAATATAATTAGTTATTAAATATAGATATTATAAACATGAAGTTTGTAATAGGCATCTATTACAACTAACAAAACGAAAAGATGTTAAAAATATGCTTACTACAACTTTAGGGAATTGACAGTTGTAAAAATCATTTATTACAACGGTGTTTTTACCACCGTTGTAAAATTAAAGTTGTAATATGGTGTTTTTGTTGTAGTGCTACTCATAGATCAAGAAAATCGGATTAAATTATAAAGAGGATGATACGATCCATGACTCGAGATTAATGCTGGATATATTGGTTAAAAGGATTATATTACATTGGTCATAGAAAGGTTGTATTGAATTGTTGATCTTATTACAACTTGGGTAGCAGCGATGTATTGCTAGATGCCAATCACTATTTATAATTTTAAATATAATTTAAAATCATTGCCAACGTTGTAATAACCTATAGGGTCACACTCTTAGAATGTCACGAAGGGAAAAACATTTAACTAGATGAATAAATTATCAAATCTGTTGATGTTTATTTTAATGTTGAAATGGTATATCGGGGTTCCTTATAATATGGTACACATTCAATTTTATAAAGAAAAACCGTTTTCCTTTATAAGAAAGACACGTGAACCATTTGTTTGACAACGATCAGATCGAAAAGTAAGAAACCCTACTGATTGCCCCTTTTCAATAAAATCTGATTAATGGCGGCTAGCACCAGATCTCTTCTTCTCTTCGATTTGATCCAAGAGGAACGCGTTTGTGTGGATACTTATGGAGGCGTGGCAACTGACATGCTCTCGATTTGATGCTTCATATTCATATTGGTTCGGATTCATCTGGATTCAATTCGAAAGGTATAAACCCTAATTGATGATTCAATTCTGTTTTAATTTATCGTTATCACATAGATCCATGTATTTTAAGTGTTAAAATGTTAAATTTTTGGTTTCGAATTGATCGTTTTGACCCAAAAATTCCTTCATCAGCAATGGTTCAATTTTGCGGAAAGAGGTTGAGTTTTTATTATTTAGTTTAATTAATTTTTTTAACTTAATAAAATCAGTTTTTTTATACATAATAGCATTTACAATTTCATTTTTTACATATATACAATATGATTTTCCTAATGTTTTCATTGTGTTAAAAAGATGAGATTTTTAATAATAAAAAGGTTTGATTTTTAATTATAAAAGATTAGATTTTATTACATACAATAAAAATACGATTTTTATATGTTAATGTTTGAAATAAAAATATGATTCTTATACATATGGTTTTGATATAAAAATATAATCTTTACATAGAAGATAGCGTTTTAAAAATATAATATTTAAATAGGAGATAACCTTTTAAAAATACGATCTTTATATATGTGTTAGCGATAGAAAAATCTGATTTTTACATATATATTGGAGATAGAAAAATATGGTTTTTATACATGTAGCGAAATAAAAATGTTATTTTTATCCATATAGCATTGAAATAAAAATGGTTTAGGATTAAAAATGCGATTTTTATCGTTTATATCATTATATAAAAGTGTGATTTTTATATATGAAGTAGAAATATAAAAATGTAATTTTTATATGGAAAGTAGCGGAATAAAAATGTGATTTTTATTGTGACGTTAGCAGTATAAAAATTAGATTTTTATATATGAAGTAGCGGGTTAAAAATATGAATTTTATATGAACGGTATGAATGTAAAAATATGATTTTTATTTAAATAACATCGTTTTAAAAATGTGATTTTTATTATGAACAACATGAAAATGGATTGCATTGGAATTTCTGGAAAATCCAAACCGTTCAGAAATAAAGAATGGAGGAGTGGAAACCAAAGGTGAGAACTCCTCACTATAATTTTCTTTGTATAGTTATTCAATTTATAACTACATATATGAACTGCTCCCCATCGTCCACAGACCATGGACGACTTGTTTGTTTGATTGTGTTGTGAAAATTGTTTGAGATGTGAAATGGACTGTATAAAATATTCATGTGTTGAATAAAGTACATGAATAATAAAAATATCATTTTTATTAAATTCATGAACTGTAAATAATATTCATGTGTTGAATAAATATTTAATCGTTAAAAATATAATTTTTGACGTGTATATGAATAAAATAAATATTCATTTATAAGTCGGACGATTTGTTCATGTATAACCATTTGACTGATATGGATTGGGACGATATATTTTACATATCGCCCAACTTCACAATTAATGATCATTGTTTGTTGTTTGAAAACCCTCACGGGTATTGGGATGATATTAGACATACATTAATCCCAATATTTAGGTGTATGTCAATCGATTGGTTGACAGGCTGTTATAAGCGTTGATTATTCATATTTGACGCTTATGCAGTTGTGTAGTGCACTCTGGATGATGGTTGATTGTTTATCATGGCTGTTATGTGCATGTGTTGTATGAAATCCATATAAATCACATTATATGGTAATTGATTGTGTCTGACTCCAGTTCAGAAAGAACAATATTTTAAAATAACGATTATTTTAAAACAATGAATATTTTAAAATAATATTCAGTAAAAGATCAAAATCTGATTTTGATGTTCGATTTGAGATGGACACGAATTTATTTAAATATATAAAGCCGTATTGATTAGATTAACGCCATTTTGACGTGAGCGATATTTATATCGATTTTATTCATTTTTATAATGAATATCGAAAAGGAAGTGATTTCAAAATATAATATTTTGAAAATACATCATTTATATATCGATGATATGGAATATTCAATTTTGATTCGAAATTGAATATGAAGTTGAAATCGCTTTGAAAACGAATTTAAAACGACTTATAAAATACGTTTTAAATGGAAATCGACGAAATATACATAATATACACATATATATATATAATGGCCTGAATAGAATATGGCGTGCCGCAGCAGTTCGCGAATTTCGACCATTGACTACGGATTGACATTACGGGAGATCCGACCGTCGGATTCTCCGAAAACTAGAACCGTTAGGTTTGTATCGAAAATACCTTTCCAACGAATATGAGATATTAGATATCTAACGGTTGGATTTGGAATTATCTCCAAATCAAATTTGGAAAAGGTCATTGTAAGTTCAGTTGGATGACCGTTTATGGAAATCGACTGTACGGGCCTTGATAAAATTATTAAAAATATCAAGAATTTGTGTAAAAGCATAATAAATGGTTTGGGAAGAATTGGGATGAAAAATTCCATATTTGAAAAGATAAAAATATATTTTTATCGAAATGAACTAGTTATGAACTAGAATTATAAATCCAATATTTTTAAATAAACAGATTGGGTTTGAAATGGTTTTAAAAATAATAGAATTTACAATATAAATTGGAATGGATTTGAATCGAAATTATCTTTGGGGTATTTCGATATTGGATTCCGTGATTATACGGATATTGTGGAGGAATTCAAAAGATATATATATATATATATCGTTATTCCAATATGATATTTGTTGGTTTCACAATTTGATATTGAATATAAGCCGATATATTTTCTATTCAGAGCCTTGTATTTAATATCAAATTGGATTTTGGGTTTTTTGTAAATGGTATCTTTAATAATACTGTTCTTAAACCCAATGGAGTTAAGAAAATTAGAAACTGACTGGAGATTAGCTAAGTTGAATGGTTTCCTGGGTATTGATCCGATGTTGGTTTCGGCCTTCGGGGTTAATACTTAGGGAATTGTTCTCTTACTAATTTATGGTTAGAGACTGATGGGATGGGGTTTTCAGTAACACTGTTCTTAAACCCAGTGTGAAAAGAATAAATCTTTTAATTAATATTTAAAGAAGAATTAACGATTAATTAACATTTAATTGGAACTGAAAATGGAATGTGAATTGGGTTTATTGTGAACTGTGTTTTTAACGACATTCATTCTTTAACCCGATTTACAGTGAAATGTGATTTGGAATTTATAAATCTTTTTATTAAGATCTAATGGCAATTTTCCAAAGTAAAGTTTTCCAATTTAATATATTAAATTGGAATTGAATGGAATTGGATTGATAATAATCGAAGTGAACATATGTGGAGGAAGACTGTTAATACATATGGAATTTAAAAGGCTTTTCCGTTATTCCATTTATATTATTAGTTGGATATGGAAATTTATATCGATTATATATATTGATTTTTTTTTCCGTGAAGATTACATAGTTAATGGAAGGTGATTTTGGGTTTATCGTGAGCTTTGTTTTAAATGACATTAATTCCTTAACCTAGTTAAAGATAAGATTAATTTCTTAACTTTGAAAAATCATTAAGAAATGATTTTTAGAGATTAAAACTGAATTAGAGTTTTAATGAATTTTTAATTTGATTGAAAGTTGAATTCGATAACTAAAATTATCAAATTCAAGAAATCGTCGAGAATGGAGTATCACCAGTTTTGCTCCAAGCGATAGTTAAATTTTTAATTAGATTTGAATGTGAAATGGTAATTAATTTTAGCGATAACAACATGGTGTTAGATATGAAGTATTACCAGTTTTACTTCATGGGATGAATAGGTTAGGATTGGGAAATTAAACAAATGATCACTTCAGTAAGGATTGCTAATCCCGGCTAGTTTGGATAAACCATAATTTGGTTAAAATTGATATCTGATGGGATATTAAAGAACAAATTTTAAAGAATTTATCTTTGATAAAATTAATGGGAACCTTTCCCAAAGGATATGAATATTTAAATAAAAGAATATTCAGAATTGGTATGAGGCGTGTGTTGTTTTTTATAGCACTTGTTTATTATATACGCGGGTTATTATTCAGAAAGACCGGGTTTATCCCATTCCGAATAACTGAATCGGCGATGAGTCGACAATGAAGACGGTGGTTGAAGACCGGAGGTCTTCACATCGTTTGGATGATTACTGATGTCTTGATTGGGCTGTACACCTAGGACAAGGTAATAAGTGGTGATCGTCCAGACGTACTTGGAGATCGACCGGATAGGCGAGGGCCTCTCCCCTGTATTGGACATATGGGACGAGGAATAAGGTGCCTCCAGTTTCGTTCAGACCCAGAACGAACTTGTAAATGGATGTGTGTCTGACATCAGATTTCGTTCTGTGTGATTGATAGACATCGGTTGCATAGCGTGAATTGCCTGTGTGGCATGCTGAGATGCAAATGATCAAGTCTTCTGTTGAAAAGCAGAGTCTTATGGTTGATGATCAAAGCATTGCTTTAATATAGCACAACTTTTGTGTAGCATTAATTTGTGAGCTTCACACCCCGTTGTGAACCAGAAACGGGAGAGGACCTCAGGGAGGACCTGCGTTTCCTTCTAGCTAGGAGTGGTGTCTGGGTTTTGCATGCCCAGATGTTTTACTTATGTGAATGATGGATAGCGAGGCGCCTCGGATATATCGGCACTGCGGGGCCGATGGATGGTATGGTCTTTATACAGACTAGATTGACGCCCCATAGGGTGGGGAAACGTAGTGTTTAGGCATTTTAATCCACATCAAGTGGACTGGCCCTGACGATCCAAAGGCTCCCTTAATACTTGCCTGAGACACGGGCTAGTGCGTCTCGAAGCGGTAAGGACGATCCCTTGCCTTGGTTTACAGATGGAAATCCAAATTCCAATACGTGACATTTCGGTTTTATTTGTAGAGACTAGTATGGTAACAAAGTGGGATGGGGCACTATGCCGTTTATGATTGATACATTTATATTTGAAGTTGTTTTCATACACTTTACACTATAATAGAATCAAAATGATTTGTTTTAAACGTATCACGCATGTTTGGCTATTATAAGGTAAAACTCTATCCTTCGGCTTGCGTTGCATTGTGTGATGGGACCTGAGTCTTATAATAGCTTCATTTTTCCAAAAAGCATTGCATTGTTTGTTTTATGCACTGGTATTCTTGGGAGGAAACCCGTTCCGTGTTATACGGCGTGGTCCCTTGATTTACCTTATTTTAAAGTAAAGATTTAATAACTTCGCACCAGTCACATGACTGACTCGGAGTTTATTGTTTTAACCTAAACTCTGGATGCCCCTATTTTCAACACGGGTAGCTCGTAGTTTTGGTTTTGCAGATTTATAGTCACAGGATCCTGGTTTACAGCGGGAATGATATTCGGAAAGCATTGTATCCGTATATTCCTTTCAGTTGTGTTTGTATTAGTTTTCCGCTGCTATGTATTTAAATGTAATTTTAAACCTCTGATATTTATCGAATGTATATTATTTATTCATACTCTATTATATTCTTGTATTCTGAAGGAATTGTTGTAATAAGCAATGAAATGTTCTTCTGTTTGTGTTCTGATTTGTCATGTTCTCAATTCAATCCGGGCTTTCCTTCACGGGGAAGTTTGGGTCATTTCATCATCTTTGTAATTATTTTAATAAATTTGTTGATAATCTTCAACGGAAAAACAATTCTCTGAAATCTAAAAATCATGAATTGACTAGCAAAATTAATATTTTGGAATCAAATCTTGAAATCAACAAGAAGTCTTCAAACTTTATTTGTGGAAATTGTTTGAATTTGAAAAACGGTGTTGTTCATCAAAATGAAAATATTCAGAAGCTTGAAAATGAAATTCTGATCCTAAAAGAGAACAAGATTGAGCTTATAAGTGCAAATAATATTTTGTAAAAAGAATTCAAAAATTTTAAGATGATTGAAAATTCCAAATATGATATTGCTAAGAAACATTTTTTTTAGAAAACTGAATCAATCTTGAATGAGCTTGAAAAAGGGATTGAAAAATTCAAGAGTTTTAAAAAACATCAATTTGAATAACAAATTCAATTTGAATCCGAGATTTTTGAGTCCAGGACAAAAATCAAGTTGCTTGAAAATGAAAACTTGGTTTTGAAACAAAATTATGCCGAAAAGAGAAAGATTAATATTGATCATTATTCGAATTCGATGAAAGAGAATAATAACCTTTAATCCAAAATTCAACGACTAGAATCAACTTTGGATAAATTTTCTAATGGGGAAAAATCATTGAATATTTTGTTACAAAACCAAATTTTCGTTGGAAATAAAAGTGGTCTTGGGTTTTGAAAACTATATAAATTTGCACAAAAGCTGAATTCAAATGATTTTAAAAATCCTTCAAATTGCTTTGAAAAGAATAGACCTGAAAATTTGGACTCTGATAATTTCGGAGGATTTTTAAATCATAAGCGAAATGAAAACTTGTTTTGTAATAATTCATTTAAACTATTTTGGATTCCAAAAGGAAATGAAATAAAATAAAAAAACATCAAACATATTTAGGTTCCTAATGGCACCATGGTAAATTCTGATAGATTGTTGTACAAACAAGTTTGGGTACCAAAATGTATGAATACAGTTATGAGTGGTTTTACAAATTTTGTTAGACTACTCGATCCCTTAAAGAATTAGGTATCAGAGGAGGATGAGGAACCACTTTGCGAATGAGAATTTGATCATTCCACATCTGCAGGTTATTAAGGGTTCCTTAGCCAAGTTTGCCAAGTTAGAGAATCAACGAAATCTACTGTATACTCAATATTTTTTGTTTATATTCTCTGTTTCTTTTTTTCTTCCTCCTTATTCCTCCATCTATTCTTTTCTTGTGTTAATTCTAATTTGGATTGTCACTACCATAATATATTTTTTATATTATTATATGTAATTATTTTGAAGTTTTTTTCCGAATTCCAAACAGTGTTGAAGCATTCTTATCATATCTTGAACATTATTAATTTTAATTCTAATTTTTTCTGAAGATCTGAAGAACTAATGAAATTTCACACATTTTTGCTGTTTTGAGTTTTGTCTAATTCATTTTGAAAAGAATTGAAAATTTACGCTCATTACACTACACTACTATTTTTTCAGTTGTGGTAATTTCATTGCTTTTTGGATTGGCTTGGATATTTCTGAATTGAAGAAAAATCATTTGGTTGTTCTGACTTGAAAATCATTGGATATAGATCATTGTTTTGCATCTTGAGATTCATTTTCTATTCATGACCTTTTGGCTTGGATATTTGTTGTTTGAAATCATTTGAAATTGTTGATACCTTAAATCTTACACACTTCTTAATTTTTAAATTATTATCTTGTGTGATCGATTCATTGAATCCTGAAATTTACACATCTCTTCAAGAGATTTTGAATAAACTGTCCTTTTAATCTTGGATCATGAATCATCTTTTATGGTTATTTCAAATAATTGTAAAAAAATCTCTTGTGTATTCTGCTTTGAAATTGAATGTTTGCTGCTCTGATAGAAGGTATTGAAGTGCTAGATTTTTTTTGCTTGGGATTGGTGATTTTTTCTGAAATTTTTTTGTACAGTTTTCACAGTGACTTCTATGATCAATTAGGAACCCCAAGTGGTATCAATTTGGAAGTGTTGAATTTTTTTTGATTGACCATATTCTCATACTATATAGAACTTTCTAAAACCCTCTTGTAATTAATTTTTCAATTTTAAAATTATTCTTGGATTATTTATTCAAAAACTGAAATTATTAAACAAATTGAACTGTATTTAGAATTCATAAATATTGTATCAGATTTTTGAAATTGTGATGAGTTATACCACATAATACTTCACAACAAGAGGAAGTTTTATTTAAATTTTCATGATGATTCAACAGTTGTTATAATATCTTTGAATTGGCGCTTATTTCACAAACATCTTCTTTCACTATCATACTTCTGTCATCCATCATGATTTTACATTAATATGGAGAGTTTATTTTTTTTTAAATAATCTTAAATATACAATTTCAAAAATTTTGATGGAAATGTGACTATATTATTTTTCAGAATGAGATATAATTGAAAATTTACAAAAATCCCAGGACAGTTGAGCATATTTCATAATTTGATTAATTTAGAAATTTATTTCACAACCGTTTCCATACCTACCACATTTCTATCATCCATTTTGGTTTTATATACTTTGGAGATTTTGTATAATAAGTGTTTTTCTCTAACCTCATTAAAAAATCCAAGATCTAGTCATGAATGGTTATGATATTACTTATAATTAAGCTACGACTGATCCCATTTAAAATCCAAGAACTGGTTATGTGTGGTTAGTGTGCTCTTAAAATGAAAAGAAAAAGAAAAGAAAATAAACAAAATTATATATGAATTCTCCCTTGGTGTGTAAAAACCAACCTATTAATCTATTTTCTAATTTGTGAAATGTGTTAATATCTTATGATATATTATGATTTGTTGATTAATAGTCATCGGGATTTGAGATTATTTGATTTTGTCACTTAATTTGAATTTATAATTGTAGCCCAAATCCATCACTATTTTGTGCTTATTTCAAAAAAAAAATTGAAAATAATTAAATTCATTGTTTGAGAACTCTCTCCTTTTTATAAAATGCGTCGTAAATCCATCATTCCGAAATGTGAAATTTGCCATTAGTTTGAGGAATATTACGATTTTTATTTGATTGAATGAGATTTATGATGAACATTCTCGCTTTTGATCTGATCGTATATTTCTAGTCTATGTTTTTCATCACTATTGATTTCTATATCCTTTTGATGATAACAAAAGAGGGAGAATGGTTATGGTTTTTATTAACGAGTGAATATTTCATGAATATTTTAATATTGAGATTTCAATTGATTTATTCTTTTCACTCATGCACATATCTAAGGGGAGTTTTGTTGTAGGGGAAGAATATATATAAGGGGAGTTCTACAATTCACTGTCAAACATATTTACTGTATTCAAAATCTTGTTATATGTTTGTCATCATATAAAGGGGGAGATTGTTGTATTTAACAGTTATATGATTTTTGTTTGATGATAACAAACATGTATATATATATATATAACTAAATGTGTTTGAAATTGCAAGATTATACTACATCACATATAGAAATTAATATTTATATTTGAATAAAATACACTGCAAAAGAATTATATATTCAAAGAATATTTTATTTAAATATAATATTTTATTTCGATATTTGAATCGTACAAACTTCAAACTCCACTATTGTACATCCTGGTAATTTATTACATTCAGCTCTCACTACAACACTCTGTTCACTCAGTTACATTTCGATGTTGTATTCAAATACAATGTTGCATCATTACATTTCTCTCCGTCACTCAATTACATATATTCTTTCACTCACTGACTCACACTCTGTCTTTGCGTTGTCTTCTGCGGTTAGTCTAGTCACATGCTTACCTGTCATAGAAACACACACAGTAAACTGCAAAAAATAATTTTAAATTCTAGCAGATATAATTTTATTTTCCTTAGAATTTTGGTGTGTTTCTCATCATATTTCAGGACTTGGTTTGATACACATATTCATCCATCCGTGTCTAAACAGCTTGTGATATTCATAGTGATTCATTGTAAATACCACAATGTAGATAGTGTGTCTAGTGTTCACACACACACACACACACTCTTATATATGTATATATATTCTATACATACACAATACATGTATACACATACATATGTATGTATATACACATATATTTTATGTATGGGCACTATGAGATATTCTATACATAGACAATACGTATACACATACATATGTATGTATATACACATATATTTTGTGTATGGGCACTACAAGAAAAAGTAGAATAGATATCAGATTTAACATCGGTCGCAAATTCAGCCAATGTCAAAACATTTTTTAACATCGTTATTTTCAAAAGTGATGTTGCTGGTTTCTCAGACATCTATTTATTGAAGGATCGACGTCTTAAATACACTTAAAAAAATTCGTGCTGCTCGAATATATTCCCCTTACCAATTTGTTTCCCTCCCTTAACCAAATTATGTCCCCCTAAATCTTTCCATACCTTCAGCCAAATCATTTTTCCCAATTCAGATGAAAAATCTGTGGCCTCCCTGAAGAAAAACCCTTCTTCCTAGAATAAAAATCATTTCTTTCCGTTCCATCCAAATTGTAACCATCGGCCTTCCCATTAAATTAACTTCTCTAGTTAAGCTTTTAAGGTACATGTTATAAATCAAATAGTAATTTTTCTGAATTAAATTATGCCTAGCTACCTTACTTATATTGATGACTTCCTTTCAGACAATGCAGTTCAAAAGGTGAGTCATTTTTTGCGAATTGAGTCGCCATGATACACCAAACAGACTGGATTGGAGCATAAAATCTATAAGAATAATTGATCTGTGGACCAGTTAGAGGAGGTGCATATTGAGGCACTCGGTTATGTTGAATTGTAAAACTGATTGTGTAATGTATTGAATTGTGTATGAGAAATGTGAATGTATAATAGTTGGAGTCAGAAATTTGTGCTATCTCATATGTTGAAATAAAATATTTAATTAAATAAAAATACTGTTTGAATATTAAATTTTGTGCAAAAGTATTTCATTTAATAAATAATTATCTTTGTATATAAGATGAGAAAACAACATAAACAAGTCATCATAGACATTAGTATAAATCCATCATAGACATCAGTGAAAAGTTGATATGGTAAACTACTTATTACAACAATTAATTAATTAACTTATGATGTCTTAAAGCTGCTTTGACATCGTCTTTTAACTGATGTAAAAAATGGGTACTTTAGACATCACTTCAGAAAAACAAGGACATCGTTTTTTAGCTGATGTCTATGAACATTTTCTTGTAGTGGGGCAATATGGTTAAACATTGGAACAAAAAGGGACAAATATATCAAGTTTGATATGTTTAGGTGAAGCTTGACAACATATGTATGCTACAAGTATCCATGAACACAAAAGTGCATGCACAAACTGGAATGACAAGCCAAAATGAATCAAGCCATAGCAAATGACATAAGTATGCATGATATATCACCAGGCATGAATGGACAAAAGCACAAGTGCATGGCACAAATGAAACAACTCAATAATCAGTGAAAATAGACCTAAAAGAAGTGACACAAAAAATTCAAGAATGACAAGTGCAAGTACACACAATATCAAAATTGCATGACATACATACATACATACATACATACATACATATATATATATATATATATATATATATATATATGCTGTACACATGTATACAACAACAAAACAACACATGTTCATGGGTTCATGCATGCAAGAATTCAAATACAAGAGGTGCACGATTTCAAGTGCAAACAAGGTCACTAATCAATTCAATATGCACAAAGAATGATTAAATTCAAAGGATGGTCAGAAGTGAAAAATAAGTAGGCAGCAGGAAAGAGTGCAACAGCCAAGTCATTCACATGGGTGCATCAAACCAGATCAAAGAAGGGTAAAAGAGGATCTTTTTTTTGTCATAGTGGAGCAATATAAAGATTCATGTACAGTCCTTCAGAAATCACAAGGGCAGTTAAATTTCATGGCTCAAGACAGTTCAAATGAAAGACACATGAAGCAAACCAGTGAAGTATATATGCATGTATATACACAAAATCAAATATACATGCACAATAGCAAGAGAGTCTACCAAAAAATTATGGAAAATCAGGGTTGAGAAAACATGTGCACAAGATAATCGAGTAAAAGTGTGGAAACAGATGGACATAGCTAGGCTCAAGCATTATGTGACAAGATTATGAAATGCTACAGCAAGTCAGGGGATGAAACATGCACAAACCAAGATATAAGAATTAGTTGACATGCATAGGTGATATACAAATTACGCACACAACTGGGTGTGTATATATATACATATATATACTTTGCATATATATGTAGCCAAGGATATGCCAAGCAACAAGAAAGAAATCAATTTTCTTTCCAGAAATTCGACATGAATGGAATCTTAGGAAAGTTTTTTTGACAATCTATGGAAGAGCAACATTTTTGGAAATAAATAAATTCAAGATTCAAATCTTTCTAGAAATACACAGGCATGTATTAAAGGGCATAGAAACAATTGTTTTGGATAAAAATCAAATTCAAATGTTTCCAGAAATCAGAAATAATTTGGGGGCAAGTACCAATTCGAAGATTTCCTGAAATTAACAATTCAAACTTGACAAGAATAATTCAAATTATTTCCTGAATTCAACAAATCATACACGACATTCAATCAAGCAACATACAATTCATTCAAGCTGTGGAGACAAAGGGGGTAAATCACGCAACAATCAAAGTCGAATAAATCGAGCAAACCACACCAAGGCATATGGTGAAATTAGAGACTAATCAAAGAGGTTTTCTAAACCTTATATAAACCAATTCATCATCGGTAGAAATATTATAGAAATCAAACAACAAAAAATTCAAGAGCAAGCAATTTTAAATCAGAATTACTCACACAGATTTCGATCGCAAGGGCCAAATCTGATCGACAAGCAAGCCACAATCTTTCGAAGCTTCATAGAATTTGATCATTCATATTCAACAAGTTGCAGTTTGGAGATAGAGAGACAAAAACCCTAATTTGAATCGGTCGACATTTTTTCAAGGGATAAAAGAAATAAGAGGTCGGATATTTTTTTATTTAGAAGGAAGGGGTTTTGTTTTTATTTTTTATTGTATTGCTTTTTGTATTTCTTTTGTAATCGTCCATTGTTTTTCTAATTTTTTCTTTAAAACTACGGCTTACTAGTTATAAGATTTATAGTGAGGGTTTTTGGGTTTGTAATTCGGGGAAAATCTTATCTTGGGGATAAAGAACAGTCCAGGGTTTTGTGCGTAGGATTAGAGCAGGAGCAAAGTCTGCGATTTTACAGGGTTTTGTATGCGGTATCTGTTTTAATACCTAGTAGAAATCTTGGGGAATGTAGCAGTAGGCGGGGTTTTTCGAAGCTGTGTAAAATATGTGTCATTTATTTCTGCATTTATTTAAATCGTAAAACTCCAATAAACCCTATTCACTGACCCTCTAGGGTTAATCTAGATCCAACAATTTGTGGTTGATAAAGGAAAAGGAAATCTAGTAGTGACACTAATGGAGTATGTCTACTCTTATTTAAATACCACTTCTTATAGGTAGTAAAGGATTTAACTTGTTTCAATTATTAGACACATGTCATCGATATAACACCAATCATCATCATTGACATGTAACGTTAAGTGAATGTTGCACGCATTAGAGTCAACCAACATGATATAAGATGGTATTTATGTTGATGGAAAATATCACACTTACATGGTAAAGAATTAAGCATAAGGCCACATAATACCTCATGAGATGCGTATCGACTCTCAAATATATTGATTAATGTTTGATGTCACTATTTTTCTGTGCTGACTTTCAATACCGCTTGAGATGGATATCGACGACATCTTATTTTTATTGCTACCTCACACCATAAAGGATGAATAGTAATGTTGTAATTAAAAGACAAACCTAAAGCAAATAAAGATCGAAATGGGGTTGCACGCGAGCTGTTACACATCTATAAATATAGACCATAGTTCCTTTCGAAGGGAATTTCCTTCTCTTCTCTCAATTCTAACATTTTCCATTTTGTAATCCTAGATTGAATTAGGTAGAAATCCAGATTGATTGTAATCTTGCATTATTAATATTAACAAAGAACTTAAACATGGACATTGGACATGTTTATGACTTTGATTATGCATTTTGAGCATTATTGACATGGACATGCACAGGGCATAACTTTTTGGACCTTGGGTAGATTTTACTCCATATATAATATGATAAATTTCGGTCTAAATTGGTATACTTATGCATAACCTCTATTTTTCCTATTGCATGTGGACATTGGAAAATGGAATCTAATAATGACTTATACACTCCATTAACAATCTTAATGGGCCTTTGCACATATTCTCTAATTATCTTTTATATCCCTCTTTATTGTATAAAAGACATGAGCTTTCAGAAATATCCTTCTCTTAGTGATCTTATATCATCTCGAATACTATGATTACTGAATACATAAGGTCACATAAATGTTTGAGCAACAAAATCCATGGGCATAATAGATTCTTATTTTGATGACTTCATCTAGTACTTAGCCACCAGTGTTAAGCATTCTCTTAATAAAATTAATATCATTAAAGAAAAAGCATCATGCAATCTCTAAACAAGAGTTTTCTTATATGTTAGGTATCAAGGGTGTTATATCTATTTCTAGTTAATATCTCCGAAGTTAGAAGGTGGAAAAAGCTTTTTGGACACTTTAAACCTTCCTTATGAATAAATTAACTTAAATTTGAGTTTTAGGAAAATGGAACACTAAAAATGAACCAACATCCTAATAATGAAATTGCTCAACAAGCAACATTGGAGGAATGCATTGCCCTAAAATTTAATCTCAATGTTATAAAGATAAAGCAATCATCAAGGCAAGTGGTACCTTCTAACAGCAAGGACAATATCAGAGGTCTAATACAAAAGCAAGAGATAGTAAGCAAATCGCTGGAAAAGTTGTTGCATAAAAGTCTTCGAAGCTAATCGAAAAAAATGTTGAGTCTCCCAGGACAAGTATAAGTACATTTTTCTTATGAGTAAAATCAGTGGCAAGCTTGTTATAACCCTATGAAAGAGGGAAGGAGGCCAAGAAGATGGTGCAATGGAATTTTCTCAAGAATTGTTAGTAAATGGAAAAGATAAAGCAAGCTATCAATGAAAGATGAAGGAAAATTATCTGGACTATTGTAGAATTTCAATCTCCAAAGAGTATAAATCAAGCAGAGACAACTACCATAGTGAAGAAGCCTCCAAGAAAAATGTGGCAGAGAAGATGGTGAAAGATATTCATGATCTTAAACGGAATATTACTTTTGATGCAATGGTCAGTGATGATCATCAAGAAACGTCTATCACTTGGGAAATTATGTGCGAAAGAATCCCAGCTTGCATCAAGAATCAAGTTATTCAATGTAATAGAGAAACGAACCCAGATAATCATTTGTTAGCTTTTGGAAGTTAGAAGGACTAGTGCAATGCCAATAAGGTTGTACATTTCCCAATCACCATTCAGGATATCAAAGCTAAATTGAATAGGCAATATTAGGAAAAGACAATCTATTCATAGAAGTAATTTTTTTATGAGTGTGTTATGCAATTTTGCATTTTTAAGGATCCTACCATCGATTATACTATACTAGCTAATACTAAGCAAAGGCCAAGGGAGTTGCTGGGGGATTACCTCAAGAGATTGTACACTGAAGTTCTCAAAACAAATGACATGACTAATTGAGACAAATTAGTCCTAGTGCATTCAAGGATAGTTGAGCAAAACACTTTTTGGGGAACTTTATATTCATGATTGTAAGGGCTTAGAGGACTTGTATTTTCAAGCTGATAAGTTGGTCTGCATGAATGAAATGTTTTATGCTAGAAAGAAAAATCAAGCAAAGAAAGAAGGTAGGAAGTCTTATTGTTTATACCAAATGGCACAAACACCCCCGAAGAGGATGTGTACAATTCACAGAAAATAAAATCTAAAGTATAAAGTCACAAACACAAAGAAAAGAGTAGAAATAAGGAAATTTAAAGTGGTTCGGTCTCAATTTCGACCTACGTCCACTATGAAAGCAAATTCCATTATCATGGTTGCCATTACAAGGTACATGCTCTTTTCAATCTCATACATTTTCTCTTTTTACAAGTATTTCACTCTCTTCTCTTCTTTTACACTTGATTCACTTAAATTCAAAATGAAAACAAAGAGATCTCTATAGATGCGACAATTGTTGGATGAATCTTCAACGATTGGAGCACTTAGATGATTTCCGATGAATCCATGGAAGATATAATGTTGAATTAAGACTTGACGGAAGAGTAATGATGGTTGGAATGGTTGAGAATTCAATTTGACAGCACTTCATGGAGCAAGAAATCGGTCCTTGAAAGTGGGAAGCAATGGGGTATTCATAGGTGTGGAGAGAATGGAATGGCAAAGCTGAAATATGGTGTGCATGCTATGGATCGGTCATGACATTATTTACGGAAATGTCACTGGCCAAATACTTCCGACCGATCCATACTTTATGATGACCGGCCGATCCATACATTTGGCTACTCACCACCCAATACTTCTGTTTCCGACCGGTCCAAGGCTCAAGAAGTCAACCGACCCATATCGTTTAGTACTGACCTATCCACGCATGAAGTGGATGACTGACCCATAGCCGACGAAGCCGATTGATCCATCCTTTTGTAGTGTGACCAACCCATCATGTGTATTGTTGACCGACCGATCCATCCTTTTATAGCGTGACCAACCCATATGAAATATGTGTTGACCGACCTATAGCTTTTTCTTATGTCTGACCCATCAATGTTTATATGATTTTTGGTGGATAAACATTTTCCCCTCGGAGTTTATAATTTTTGTTTGTAAAAATTGTGAGCTCTGAAATAAACACTTTTTAACACACTATGTTTTGTCACACATTGATGGGTTGTTCATGTTAAGTTGTTATTATTTTTTATATGTGTGGATCGGCTCGTACATTTCTCTATGGGTCGGCTGCGAATTTGTTCTCATGGATCGGGCGTAGTGAGGTTTTATGGGCCGGTCGGCCCACTTAAATCTGCCTTTATAATATCTCTTTTGGCCCTTTGTCTTCTCATATTATCTTCCCCAAATCAAAAATCAATTTAATGGAGGAAATCTATTTTCTCTGAAGAAAACCAGTGCTCCAATCTACTTCTCTTCAGCCGATTTCCTTCGAATCTGTTCAAATCCAACTCGTCGAACATCTGAAACCCCGAGTCAATCATTGAAATCGAAATCCAACACAAATTTCAACAAATATGAGCCAAATTAAGGTAACGTTCTCAATCCTGGAATGTCACGCTTGTTTATATGCGTAAATTTTACATCAACTGGACTCTTGGTGTAATAACCTGAATTCCGATAGACCGATTTTTTTTCGAAATTCTAATCCAACGGAACTCGAGTTGGCTTGTCTGGTATCCTGCAGAAAAGACAGAGATATAAAATATATCAGAGTGCCGAAAACATCTCATAGCGGAATGAATAAAATATAATATAGCCTTACCATAGTAATTGTACTACCTAATCAGTATCCATAGCTATCAAATCTCTGCCATAAACCTAACCTGCGAGGGTGTTAGGAGGAGGCGGTGAGAACACAAGTTCTGGTGACTAGATTAAATTACACAAGCTGAAATAACCCTGCGTATACCGTTTAGTTATGTTATTTTGTTTATTGGGTTACTTCGAGTTAATTGCACTCAAGGCTTTACACACACGTCGTACCCATCTACCTCCTAGTAGGTTAACCTAATATAGTATATGTAGCTACCCCTAATATCAAGGTACTTACCATAGTACCCTTCTCGCATGGTCTACGCCGTCAGGCCACAGAAGCATATACAGGTCTTCATCATACACCAGAATGACGTATGGATCTTCATATCCAAACTTCTCGGCCAAGCTCGGTCTTAACACGAAGTAGCCCTACCGTCTACGATACACAACCCATAGCAGTCATGCATGTATCTAGACCCTCACACGTACGTTCTATCAACTGTAACCCGAGTCCCGTAATAAGGCTGCATCCAAGGCGCAGAACTTGGTCGGGAGCTTTTCCATATCTGTACAGGCCCGCCTATAAGAACCTCGAAATACAAATATTCAGTATGGTCTGCTTTTCACGGTGGCTATGGCCCTACCCAGGCCCATCCCTCAACTAGTAAAGACTACAATAGCTAACTAACGTTCCCCTAACAAACAATCTAAACATCCAGTTGGCGTGTCCCTCAATCACCGTGCTTCGATAGTGAAAGGTGGATGGTGTCTTGGTTTTAGCTCTAGTCTTTTCGCATCCCACTGACTGCCGATGATGGGTACCCGACGATCTACTATCCTGTGTTGGTCCTGACCCAGCCTCCTACTGAGGCGATCGCCGAATCACCCTAGTGTCATACCACCACAACCTTCTGACTACAATAATACTTTTGCAGTCAAGGCATACTCACCGGGTGGTAACGCGCAGATCCAACCCTTGCGAGTACAGCCTGAGCATGCACCTCAACAGAGGACCACCACGGAGTACCCTACCACGTCCGTCGGTAGCCGCGTGCTCCCCTCTAGTCCCACCAAGAACTCAAGCCGTAAGTCAAGCCGAGTAATCAAGTGGACTTGCTCCTCCCATATCTCTATACACCCTAGTGATCTACCCGTTGGGTTTTTCACCATCAGACGTGCGGATAGGTCCAAACGCATCACACTAACGTGTCACTAGACCCTATGTCCAAACGTTTAATTACGCGCTTGCTCTACCTCACCTGATTTCCAATTAACTTGGTTATTTCCAATTATATTAATTTCTTATTCAAGTTACCAACTTTACTCTGAGCCCTTTATATCTCTAAGGAATGGACCCCTCTTGCTTATTAATTTCAGTTATATAACTTAATCCATTTAAGTTTAATGTTGGCTAGCTTTTTGATCAAGCCACATAGAACATAAATATTCGTAATTAGGAGAACGAAGACTTACACATCCAAATTCAGTGCAAATACACCCCGACTCCTAGGTTCATGCTGCTGCTGATGGGCTCCCTCGTAGAACCCCGCTTGTGACTCAGCCCATGACCTCTCGCTGTCACGACCCGATCGTGGTCCAATCCTGGAACATGCTCGTTGGTTAGCTTCACGATACGGTTCTCCCTTGCATCACGAGCCGACTCCACCTCCAAGAAAGAAAGACCTAAGCTTGGTCTTCCACAAACCGAAATTGAGGGATTTGGTGACTGTGTGGATAACGGCTGCCTTGACTATTTCTCCATCCACTCACAAACGGCTCCGAGATCCACGGGATTGGTGCCACGTGTCTTCACGAACCACCTATAGAAATCACATATAGATAGCCTAATACTTGGCATTTTTGATGATCTTTTGGCAATTGAGAGCTCTAATTCTGCCATTATCAAACCTCCATTATTTCTAATCAAAGATATTTTGAAATTGTTGATTGAATCACTATTGTAAAAGTGTGATTGAGAGAATATTGTGATTGCACTTGCATTCAAACGTATAATCAAAATCATATAAAGTGGACGTAGGCTCTTTAATGCCGAACCACTATAAATTTTGTGTGTTTGTTGCTTTTTCTTTCATTTCTAGTTTTAATTCTCTGTAAATTAAGATAGTTTGGGTGTTAGAACCATATTTTGGTCTAACATTTTTGGTGCTTTCACTGAGAATTGGATTCTCAGCCTATCTGATTATTGCTTTACTGTTTGGATTTTTCAAGTCCGAAGATAATAGTATGCATTCCCACTGTTTCGTTTTTGAAGATTTCAGCAAAGTCAAGACATTATGTCCACAAAAAAAATCCAAGGATTCGCGAGATTCTCGAGCAAAGGAAGCTAATGAGGAGAACGTTTAGGAATAGGCCGAAGTGGTTTCCCCGGCTCCCGGCTCGTAGGAGGCGAACCGACCCCAGGAGGGGGTCATGACCCGGTCTCAAGAAGCCATCACCAACCGCCCTCACGAGATAACAACGAGCCATTCCCAAGACTTGATCACGAGCCAATCACCAGAGGGGGTCACGAACCGCCCTCACCATGTGACCATGACCCGGGCCGGAAAGGAAATTATGGCTCGCTCTACCCACGCTGAAGCTTCTGCTCGACCTGGCTCAAGTGCTCTCATCCAACTGTGAATGTTAATGATCAGCTACCTGCCTCTGCTCCCGTAACAGAAAGATTTTTTTCTCGCATACTCGATATGTTGGAAAGGTCAAATGATGAGTTGGAAGCTCAAAGGCGCGAGAGTTCTTTACTACAGTAGAATATGACTGCGATGAGCAGGAAAATCGACGAACTCCAAAGACAGAGGACACCTTCACCAACTCATCGCTTTACTCCTGACTATTCCTCCTCGTCAGAAGAGCCTCCTAGCCCCCACGACGATAATTAGAAAGGCTTGAGAACATAGGGCAGCGATTTGGATCCCTTCTTTCTCGAGAAGAAACAACACTTAACCTGGGACCTGACAACCGTAACTCAAATAATCCTGCTCTATTGCATGCAAGAGGACCTACAATACTACCAAGCGTCAGGATGCTGATGACCTTATTCAAAATTAACCATTACTACCCTTTCGCTGCGTGATTGACCATGGCCATAGGGGGCAGGGAAGCTCTGCTCAGGCCCCAAACTTGGGGGCAGTACATCGAGGAGATATCGGGGGGGGGGCTACAGGGCAAGGAGTGTTGATCCATAATCCACCTTAACTAATGCTGACGTTGATGCAATGGTGAGGCAGATCATGATAGATAGCCGTGGACAAAGAAATGAGGATTGGGGTATAGACCGTAGTCATACGCCCTTCACTGATGACATATTGGTCGTCTGATTCCCGAGACGATCCAATATGCCGACTATGAACCATTACGCGGGCTGGACAGATCCAATTTAGCATATAATGAGATATTCATGGTATATGAATGCCGTAGCCGCCCCCGACATAGTGAAATGCAAAGCATTCCCGATCTTCTAAGAGGATGTGGCATTAATGTGGTTTACCCATTTTCCTGCACAATCAATCTCGAGCTTCAAGGAACCAAGAGAAAGGTTCATAAATCAATCCCGACTCCATACTCAAAGGTCCAAAAACGTCATTGAGCTGTCACTCATCAAGCAGCGCCCCGGTGAAACTTTATGGTCGTACTTAGACTGCTTTAATTTCGAGGTCACAAAGGTTAGAGACCCTCACGAGCAATCTGTCCTGATGGCCTTAATTGACGGAGTAGATAAAGATATGGAATTTGTCAAATACTTAGGTGGAAAAGCGCCATTGATAAAGTAAATATTCTATGAGAAAGCCAATATCTGCCTGCGCCAAGAGGAATTGTACGCTAATCGAAAGAGGAAGGCCATGGATAAGGAAGATATACAGAGCAATGTGGCCATCAAATAGTCCGGAGATAGCTCTGGTAAGGTAGAGATCAATGTCGGGAATAAGAATCAAGGTAATGGTCATGAAGCTGGAAACGAAAACAAAAAGAAGAATCGAGGAAACAACTCACATAAAAGACCTCGATTCAGGACTTTTGAAAACTTCACACCGTTGAATGATACATTGGAGAATTTTTGCCTAGACACTTACAATGTTCTTCAGTATAAGAGGCCTCCACCATGGGACTCTACGGAGAAAGAGCGTGAAACTGGAAAATTCTGCCTTTTCCATCAGAGACATGGTCACTCCACTAACAAGTGCCGTCATTTAAGAGACGTTGTCGAAAAATTGCTTCGAGAAGGAAAGTTGAATGAATACAAGGTTGCTCCAAGAGACAAGGGGCATGTCGGACAGGACCTGAATCAAAACAACCCTGTTTCTAAGCCCACTTCTCAGCAGAAGGGAAAGACTATTGTTATCAACACTATAGTGGGAAGACCTCATCCGGTTGGACACAGCTATAGAGTAATGGGTTAGCATGTAAATGTGGCCAAGCACCTCGAGTTAGGGGAGTGTAGAAATCCTGAAGATACCGCTCTAGTAAAATAGTAGAAAATGATGTCTGATGACGTCATATTTCGTGATAGAGATAGTCTTGGAGTTCATTCCCCTACCGAAGATCCCTTAGTGATCACAGCCACTATTGGTCTTGGTCTAGTCTATAAGGTCTTGGTGGACAATGGAAGTTCAGTTAACATTCTATTTAAGAAAGCATTTGATCAGATGAAGCTTGAAGCAAAGGATTTGAAGCCCTGCGATGGATGGATACACGGCTTCATTGGAGCCTCAACATCTCCAATCAGATTTGTAGAATTGTAAGTAACTCTGGGAGAATGAGACCGTCGGAGAGCAAGAATTCTCTCATTCGCAGTGTTGGATATTGAATCACCCTATAACGCCTTCTTGGGCCGACCAGCCCTAGCAAAACTCAGGGCTTGCATTGTGCCTTGGTGTCTATTGTTGAAATTCCCAACACATGCGGGAGTGGGAGTAGTTAGGGCTGACCAAGTCGCTAGACGAGCCTGCTACATAGCGGAGTTAAAATTGTTACGCAAAGGAAAAGGCTTAGAAACCAAGGGTACTTCCTCCCCTCCGAAGGAGGATACATCATAGCAATTAAAGAAGACAACCCCGAAGGAGTCGCCCAGAGAACTGCCTGAGGACATAGATCCCAGAGAGGACGAGGAGACCGGGGGAAGAATGGCGACACCTAATGAAACGACTGAGGATATCCTGATCGATGATAACGACCCAGCGAAGGTCTTGAAAATCGGGTTCTAGCCAGATCCCTTTCGAGCAAAAGAATTGGCTGACTTTTTAAAGGCCAACTTGGACGTGTTTGCCTGGACCAACGCTGACATGTGCAGGATATCTCCCTCAATCATGAGCCACTCGTTGAGCATTAACCCAAAGCATCCACCCGTTAAGTAGAAAAGGCGAATGCTTGGCCTGGAGAGGTCAGCTGCCCTAAAGGAAGAACTTGAGAAGTTAAGAAGCAATAGATTCATTAAAGATTCAACTTATCCAGAATGGATCTCAAATCCAGTTTTGGTTAAGAAGGCCAACGGAAAATGGCGCACCTGCATTTATTTCTCAGATTTGAATAAAGCTTGCCCAAAGGACAGTTTTCCACTCCCTAGAATTGACCAAATGGTGGATTCAACAGCGGGTCATGAACTTCTCTCCTTCATGGATGCATATTCAGGATATAACCAAATTCCCATGCATGTTCCAAACCAGGAACATACCGGCTTCATCAAAGATTTGGGATTGTATTGCTATGTGGTGATGCCCTTCGGTCTGAAAAACGCTGGTGCGACATACCAACGGTTAGTGAATCAGATGTTCTACAATCAGATCGGGAAGACAATAGAAGTGTATGTTGACAGCATGCTAGTAAAATCCAGACAATCATCCTACCATGCCGCAGACCTAGCAGAAATGCTCGATATTCTTCGACGATACGGAATGAAGCTCAATCCTTTGAAATGTTCATTTGGATTTGCCTCTGGAAAATTCTTGGGCTTTTACGTTAGCTCACGTGGAATTGAAATTAATCTAGATCAGATCGCGGCAATTAGGAACATCCAGGAACCAAGATAGATTAAAGATGTGCAAAGTTGAAGGTTTTTTAGGTTCTCTACGCAGTGGATTTTAACAAATTTTATCATTCCCAGCATGTAATTTTCAAATCCAAAGTGAATTTAAACATGTACCTTATCGAATCGAAGAATCATATAATATGCTTGTACTTGAAATCGCGAATCAACAAATCTGAATTTGTAGTTGAGTTGAATCGAAGCCTTAATCCAAGCTTCTCTATTGGTAATCCACAGACGATGATCTCGAAAACGTCATACGAAATCGATAAAGGATGAGCAGGTACTAGCCAAGAAGAAATTGGGAATCTAGGTTTTTTTTTTAGTATCGATAATCGCCTAATAAAAGAAAGGAGGCGGCCTTCCTTTTATAATGTGTCACGCGATATTTCAGATGTGCCTTAGAACACGTTCTCCATTGTTTAAATAAAAGAAATTGTCAAACCTTTGATTTCCTTTTATTTAAATGTTCTCACCTTTTACAACGCTTATATGTGTGACCTATAGGTTATCATAATGTTGGCAACAATTTAAACAATATAAAACTGTAAGCAACGAGTGACATCTAGTAATACATCGTTGTTACCCAAGCTATAATAATTTAATGATTCAATGCAACCTTTCTATGATTAGTGTATCAATGTAATCTAGTCCTTTTAAACCAGTATATCCAGGATTAAACTCGAGGCATAGAATGTATCACCCTCTTTATAATTTAATCCGTTTATCTTGATCGATGAGTAGACTATATAAACAAATCAATATTTGAGCATGGCCATGCATTTCATTGTCTCACTCAATCAAGAGGCCCATGGATATCACTACGAATGTATCTTAGGGTTAAATTCCATCTAGATCATTCATAATTTTCATTCGATTCGAGATGTATCCAATAACCACTGTTATAGTTACTCTGTTATGCATAACTTTAGATGATATCAAAACACAAATATCCTCGAATAAAATTATAATAATTTCGGGTCTGAGGACCATTATATCACTGTCACTATGAGAATAACTTATGATATTGTTAATTATATTCCATGTAGTTATTTCACGGAGGGTCAGCCCAATATGATATTCTCCAATATGTATTTATGTTTTGACATTAATATCACGTATATTAATGATCAATAAGATGTGATCATCAGTCAGTCAACATACTAGTCTCAACGCTTTATTGTTTTTCTATATAAATAATAAAACTCAACTAGGGACATTTAAGAATTATAATACTTATCATATTATATAATCTCAAGTTCTGTATTACTCGAACTATATAATTCCGTATTATTATTCTAAGGATTTCTATTATATTAATATTTATATTATGCAGTAAATATAAAATAACAGAATATTTTATTCCAAATAGAACATAATATCAACAATGTTATTATTATTCACATCTAACAGATTGCCTCGAGGGCATAAACTCTAACAATCTCCCACTCGCACTAGAGCCAATCACTCATGTATCGAATACCCATGAAACTATTGTGACTATCATTCTTCTGTTGTGACAAAGCTTTATTCAATGGGCCTGCAACATTACTATCCGTTGGTACCTTGCAGGTATGTGTGTTTCCTCTGTCAACAATTTCACGGATGAGATGGTATCATCCAAGTATGTGTTTTGATCATTGATGTGATCTAGGTTCCCTGGCCTGAGCAATGGCCTCATTGTTGTCACAGTAAAGATCTATTGGATCAACAATGGACGAAACAACAGTAAGTTCAGTGATGAATCTCTTGATCCAACAGCCTCCTTAGCAGCTTCTGAAGCAGCAATGTATTCAACCTCCATAGTTGAATCAGCGACTGTTTCTTGCTTTGAACTTTTCCAGTTAACAATAGCACTATTCAGGAAAAACACATAACCTGACTATGACTTGTAGTCATCTTTATCAGTCTGGAAACTAGCGTCTGTGTAACCTTTTACCATTAATTCCTCTTCGCCTCCATATATCAAGATCGAGTCTTTAGTCCTTTTCAGGTACTTAAGAATGTTCTTGACTACAGTCCAGTGACTTTCACCTAGATCTGATTGTAATCTAATTGTCATACTTAAAGCGTAGGAGACGTCTGAACGAGTACACAACATTGCATACATGATTGATCCAATTGCCAAAGCATAAGGGATTATCTTCATGGGTTCCTTATCATCTGATGATTTAGGACATTGGGACTTAGAAAGTGATGCACCATGTGACATGGGTATGTATCCTTTCTTTGCCTTTTGCATGCTAAATATATTTAGCACTTTATCATTATATGTACTCTGACTTAGGCCTGTTAACTTTCTCAATCTATCTCTATAGATCTTAATAACTAAAATATAGGGTGCCTCATCTAAGTCTTTCATTGAGAAACTTTCCCCCAACCATGTCTTTACCGCTTGTAATAAATCAACATTATTCCCAATAAGTAATATGCCATCCACATATAATACTAGGAGCATATTGTTACTCCCACTAATTTTCTTGTATACGCAGGGTTCATCTTCGTTTTTAATGAAGCCAAACTTTTTGACTGTTTCATCAAAATGAAGATTCCAACTCCGAGATGCTTGCTTCAATCCATATACAGATCGTTGCAGTTTACATACCTTTCTAGCATCCTTTGGATTGACGAAACCTTCAGGTTGTGTCATGTACACATCCTCGATAAGATTCCCATTCAGGAATGCGGTTTTGACATCCATCTGCCATATTTCGGAATCATAAAATGCTGCAATTGCAAGCATAATCCTAATGGATTTAACCATAGCTACTGGTGAGAAGGTTTCATCATAATCAACTCCTTGAACTTGTTTGAAACCTTTTGCCACCAATCGACCTTTATAGGTTTGTACTTTACCGTCCATGTCGGTTTTCTTCTTGAAAACCCAATTACACCCGATTGGTTTTACCCCGTCAGGTGGATCAACCAAAGTCTACACTTAGTTGGTGTCCATGGAATCCATTTTAGATTTCATGGCTTCAAGCCATTTCTCAGATTCTGTCCATTCATAGCCTCTTGGTAAGAAGTGGGCTCATCTTGATCTATGAGCATTACGTCTCCTGTTTGTGTTATTATATATCCAAAATATCTACTGGGCTCATGACGTATTCTATCTGATCTACGAATGTTTTTTGTAATTTGACAAGGCTTAGTTTCCACAACAGTTTATGGTCCTTGCTCAATTTCATGTTCAGGTTCAATGATATCTTGTGGTTCCCAAATTTCTTCGAGTTTTACTTTATTTCCACTGATATTGTTAGAGAATAGATCCCTTTCAACAAGAAAACCAGTTCAAGCAATAAACACTTTACGCTCTGAAGGTTTATAGAAATAATATCCTTTTGTTTCCTTTGGATATCCCACAAAATAACACTTTTCTGATTTGGGTTCGAGCTTGTCAGAGGTAGGAAGCTTAACATAGGCCTCACACCCCCAATCTCTCTGTCCATATGTGATATGGTGTCTTAAAAACCATTTTAATGGGAACTCGATTAAGTATGAATACAGTTGTTGTAAGGGCATAACCCCAAAAACTTATTGGAAGATCTATATGACTCATCATTGATCGTACCATATTTAATAAGGTGTGATTTTTCCTTTCGGATACACCATTCCATTGTGGTGTTCCCGGTGGAGTGAGTTATGCTACAATTCCACACTCTTTTAGATAGTCATTAAACTCTTGGCTTAAATATTCTCCTCCTCAATCTGTTCGAAGAGTTTTTATATTCTTACCAAGTTGGTTTTGAACTTCATTCTTGAATTCCTTGAACTTTTCAAAGGATTCTGATTTGTGTTTTGTAAGATAAACATATCTGTATCTACTGAAATCATCAGTAAATGTGATGAAGTAATAAAACCCACCTCTAGCCGATGTACTCATTGGTCCAAATACATCACTATATATAAGGGCTAATAGTTCATTAGCCCGTTCACTGTGTCCAGTGAAAGGAGCTTTAGTCATCTTGCCTAACAAACAAGATTTGCATTCTTTATATGATTCAAAATCAAATGAATTCAAAATTCCATCTTCATGGAGTTTTGATATGCGTTTCTCGTTTATATGGCCTAAACGACAATGCCAAAGGTACGTTAGATTTAAATCATTAAATTTAATCCTTTTGGTATTAATGTTATAAAATGGCATATCAAAATTAAGAACATGGAGACAATTAACTAATTGTGCAATTCCATAAAATATCTCATTCAAATAAAATAAACAGCATCTGTTTTTTATTACAAATGAAAATCCTAGCTTGTCCAAACAAGATACAGAAATTATATTTGTTTTAATGGAAGGAATAAAATAACAGTCTTATAATTTTAAAACTAATCCAGTTGGTACGACTAATACGGCAACTTCCTACGGCTAATGCGACAACTTTTTCTCCATTTCCTACTCGCAAGTCCACTTCTCCTTCTGCCAAGTTTCTACTCCTTTGTATTTCCTGCAAATTGACACAGATATGTGATCCACATCCAGTATCTAATACCCATGATGTCGAAGTAGATAAATTGGCATATATGACATTTATACCTGAATTGGGCGAAGTCAACTTCCCTTCTTCTTCTTTAGATCTTCTAAATAAGCATAACATTTGTGTTTCCAGTGATCTGGCTTTCCGCAATAGTGACAATCACCCTCTTTGGGAACCCCTCTTTTAGGATTTGATGCCTTTTTGAAATTGGTCTTATTAACAGTCTTCTTAAGCTGCTTTTTCTTGTTCTTGGCCTTGCCTTTAGCAGTTTCCTTCTGTACCATTATTATTGCAGCCGGTTCTGCTTTCTTCATGTTATTTTCAACCGTTCTCAACATGCTCAATAACTCAGTCAAGGGTTTCTCAATTTTGTTCATGAGATAATTCATGACAAATTGAGAATACTTACTGTTTAATGATTGTAGCACTAGATCGGTTTGAGCTTCCGGTGTCAACGGAAACCCTAAACTTTCGAGATACTCTATATATCCAATCATCTTCAGTACGTGTGGACCAACGGGTTCCTTTTCTTTCATTTTGCGGTGATATAGAGACTTGCTTGTGTCATACCTCTTTTATCGAGCATGCCCTTCGAACAATTTATTAAGGTGCTCGATCATCTCATAAGCATCCATGAACTCGTGTTGCTTCTGAAGCCCCGGAGTCATGGTTGCCAGCATGAGACAGCTGACATCAAGAGCATCATCTTGGTGCTTCTTATGGGCATTAATCTTTGCACGGGGTGCAGTACTTGGTGGTGCCTCTAGAATAGGCCCATCAAGTACATACAATTTCCTTTCTTGTTTGAGGAAAATCCTCAAATTTTGGTGCTAGTCTAGGAATTTAATTCCATTCAGTTTTTCTTTTTCAAGAATAGACCTAAGTGATAAACTGTTTTTGGTGTTGCTTTCCATTTAGTATCTACAGGAGATAATAAATAATAATGATTAATAATTTTTGACAATCAAAATGAAAACAATCATTGCTATATAAATATAAATGTATAAATAAAATAAATATGCTCTCACTCAAATCAACATCCCCATATTTTAATATATATATATATATATATATATTGGTGTTCTAAAATCCATATCTAATCATGCCTTGACCTAGCTTTGGCTAAACCCAAAACAAAACCTTTTAGGTAGACATCTTATGTCAATTATATCGTCTATATAACTCTTGGATCGCATGTTGAACATTTTGTTCAGTATTATTCATTTGCTCAAAATATAGAATAATTCATGCTTTTTGTCTCTAAGGCCATAATCCTATTATGCAGCCTAGTTAAGTCAGACCCAATAATAGGTTGGAGCACCACATTTTACTCCATCGCATATAACCAAAATAAAAGGTGCATAATGCTTTGGCATTAGTTACATCCGGTGATTTTGGACAGTGATGAGCATATTATTGGAGGACGTCACCATGGCTTAATATAAACTATTGTTTTAAAAGGGATTTAAATTTGAATTGGCAAATAATGTTATTTATACATCTATTAAAATACAAGTATTTTCTGTTAACCATTTTAATTCCAAATAATCATAATTAGAAGGATATTAAAACTTTTAAATTTATGGTACTTTAAATAACATAAGTAACCATAAATGATTTGAAAAAGTTGCTTTAAACATTTCAAAACTCAGATTTCAATTCAAATTAGCTATAATAAATAAAACATGTAAACAATATAACATTGCTTTTCGTATGTTATGAACATTTCAGAACACACTACATATCAATTTTGTTCACCCGTATTATAGTATATAATATATGAAATAATTCATAAAAGTACTCGGCACTTCATGATGAATAAAACACGACTTTTGATTTTAGAATGTTTCAAATAAACTTCTGTATATAAAGTCAACAAAATATAATTGATGAGCACAGACCAAATTTGTTAAAAGGAAATATAAACCAGGCCTTTCAGTGATCTAATTTATAAACAAAAGAAAATTATAATAGATGATAGTCGAACTAAATTTATATAGTTATTCATACAACTGAAATGATCTGCGCATCATACATCTAAAACAGCCGCACAAAATTATACATCTAAATGTATAAAATTGATATTAAGAACTGATTCTCGCTAAGACATAGAACAAATAGTCCCACTGCATATTATCAGATATATAATCAAACAGATACCGGGTATATTTAAAATTACAAACAAACAAAACAGAATTGCATAAAGATCAACATTTCTATAACTTTTATGTCAATTATAAATTCAGCACATTGTACAACATGGCAAGCTTCTAGAACATAAATTATTATATTCATATAGGTTGATTAGATCTGATCAATGTAGAACAGATTAATATTAATATCTCTAATTCTAGTATCATCATTTAGTTTTACTAACAGTGCTATCATCATATGATTTCGAGTATATTTATGATAGTCATATATCTAAGTTTATCATGGCAACATGGAATTTCCAAACATTTGCAGATCAACTTTACAAACAGAGAAGCATGGACCAACACTGTCAGTATTCAATATAAGAAAATGAACCCATTTCTTACACTAACATATACTAGATTAAATTTTAGTTATAGACTATCTGCAACTCTATTTATTAACTAGTTAAGTGATATGAACTGATCTAAATATAAAACATTTAAAACCAGATCAAAACAAGGGATATGTTATCATATACAAATTCTGGGTTAAATATTCCTAGAGGTCAAAATGTCCTACTGATACCAATAATGTTAATCAATATCCAAAACAGAGTATCAATGATCTATGTATATCATTCATATACACATAATTATATGCATAGTTTTAACTACAGCATTATTAAACATTAACATACTGATATAATTGAGATTTAATGTGTTAGAAGAACAAAACTATATCCATTTTAAAACAGATAAAACCTGAAGGCACTTAATGATTAATTCTGTCATTAAGTAAATGATCAAAATGGTTTGTAAAGCTACAAACTCAAAGTATATCAGAACAAACTTTAACTGGATGAAACATTCGGAATAAACCCAAAACCAAACACATAAAAATTCAACTATAATCTATATAAAATCATAGATTCCTACAAAGCACAAGCAATATACAAATACAAAGTTAATTCAAAGTTAACAATGAATTTATACACATTTTAGAATATCCATATCAAATACAGAATTCTTAATACAGATTCAACTTTTGATTCCATATCAATTTACAAATTTTACATATAACAACTAAAAATTACATTAGTGTTCTCAACACCTTAAATTTTCAAATGTATACAAAATCGAATACGAGATATTAAACCCAATCAATCAAATTCGAAAGTAAACCTAGCTCTGATACCATTGAAGGTTTTCTAGGTTCTCTATGCAGTGGATTTTAACAAATTTTATCAATCCCAGCATGTAATTTTCAAATCCAAAGTGAATTTAAACATGTACCTTATTGAATCGAATAATCAAATAATCTGCTTGTACTTGAAATCGCGAAATCAACACATCAGAATTTGTAGTTGAATTGAATCGAACACCTTAATCTAAGCGTCTCTATTGGTAATCCACAAACGATGATCTCGAAAACGTCTTATGAAATCGATGAAGGATGACCAGGTACTAGCCAAGAGGAAATTGGGAATCTATGGTTTTTTCTGAGTATCGATAATCACCTCATGAAAGAAAGGAGGCTGCCTTCCTTTTATAATGTGTCTCGCGATATTTCAGATGTGCCTTAGAACCTGTTCTCCATTGTTTAAATAAAAGAAATTGTCAAACTTTTGATTTCCTTTTATTTGAACGTTCTCACCTTTTACAACGCTTATATGTGTGACCTTATATGTTATCATAACATTGGCAACAATTTAAACAATATTTAAACTGTAAACAATGAGCGACATCTAGTAATACATCGTTGTTACCCAAGCTATAATAATATTAATGATTCAATGCAACCTTTCTATAATTAGTGTATCAATGTAATCTAGTCCTTTTAAACCAGTATATCCAGGATTAAGCTCGAGGCATAGAGTGTATCGCCCTCTTTATAATTTATTCTGTTTATCTTGATCGATGAGTATACTATATAAACAAATCAATATTTGAGCACAGCCATGCATTTCATAGTCTCACTCAATCAAGAGGCCCATGGATATCACTGCGAATATATCGTAGGGTTAAATTCCATCTAGATCATTCATAATTTTCATTCTATTCGAGACGTATCCAATAATCACCGTTATCATTACTCTATTACGAATAACTTTAGATGATATCAAAACACAAATATCCTTGAATAAAATTATAATGATTTCAGGTCTGAGGATCATTACATCATTGTCACTATGAGAGTAACTTATGATATTGTTAATTATATTCCATGTAGTTATTTCACGGAGGGTCAGCCCAATACAATATTCTCCAATATGTATTTATGTTTTGACATTAATATCACGTATATTAATGATCAATGAGATGTGATCATCAGTCTGTCAATATACTAGTCTCAACGCTTTATTGTTGTTCTATATAAACAATAAAACTCCACTAGGGACATTTAAGAATTATAATATTTATCATATTATATAATCTCAAGTTCTGTATTACTTGAACTATATAATTCCGTATTATTATTCTAAGGATTTCTATTATATTAATATTAATATTTATATTATGCAGTAAATATAAAATAACAGAATATTTTATTCCAAATAAAACATAACATCAACAATGTTATTATTATTCACATCTAACAGATTGCCTCTAGGGCATAAACTCTGACAAAAGTCTCGTTGGAAAAGTTGCTGCATTAAGTAGGTTTATCTCTAAATCTATAGACAAGTGCATTCCATTCTTCAACATAATAAAGCAAGGAAAGCGCCATTTCCATTGGACTCCTGATTATGTAGAAGCCTTTCAAAACATCCTCACCCATTTGGAAAGACCCCCGATACTGTCCAAGCCGGTCAACCACGAAGATTTGTTCGTATACTTGGCAGTGTCGTACCATGCAATAAGCTCAGCTTTCTAAGGGAAGAGGATAAATTCCAGAGGCCGGTGTACTACGTAAGTAAAAAGCTAGCGGCAGCCGAGCGAAACTATCCGAGAATAGAAAAACTTGCGTATAGTTTGCTGATCGCATCTAGAAAGCTTTGCCACTAATTCTAAGCTCATCCCATCACCATGTACACTGACCATCTACTCCGACAAGTCTTGTAGAGACCAGAGGCGTCAGGAAGACTACTCAAATGGAACATAGAGTTAAGTCAGTTCGATTTGAACTTCCAGCCTCAAAGATCGATAAGGGGAAAGTATTGGAAGACTTTATAGTAGAATTTACTATTCGTGAGGATGATGTAGCAAGCGAAGAAGCTGGTCCCTCAAAACAACTATTCGACCCCAACACCTGAAAGTTACATAGCGACGGTGCCAAGAACGATATATGGTCTTGCTCTGGAGTTATACTGGTCACTCCCAAAGAACGAGCGATATACTATTCTCTCAGATTAGAGTTCCATGCCATGAACAATGACTCAGAGTACAAAGCCCTGATTGTCGGGCTAAGACTTGCAAAGGAGTTGGGGATAACAAGGTTGGATATCTTTTGCGACTCCAAGATTGTCGTAAATTAGGTCAATAAGGAGTTTCAAGCCAAGGGGCCAAGACTTGTATCATATTTGAAAGAAGTGAGAAAATTGCTGGATGGTTTTGAACACTACAACATAACCCATATTCTCCGACCAGAGAATCACAAGGCAGATAAGTTAGCCAAGCTGGCTAGTTCTGACAGTCCTGAGGACGCAGAGATGGTCCCGATTGAAATATTGCAGTCTCCAAGTATAGACCAGGTGGAAATTGATCCGGTACTGAAACCGGAAAGGGAGTCGTGGATGACACCCCTAAGGAACTTCCTGATGAATGGAATGCTTCCAACCAAGAAAAGTGAAAGACGTGCTGTTATTTGAAAAGCCTCTAGATATTTCATGCAAGGTGAAGTCCTCTACAGACAAGGATTCTTGATGCTACTGCTCCGGTGTATAGCCCATGACGACATCAAGCAGGTACTGAGTGAATTACACGAGGGTGAGTGTGGCGACCACACTGGAGGTCAAACATTGGCTAAGAAGATACTACGATATGGTTATTTCTGGCCTACCGTGAATAAAGATGCGGCTAAATATGCACAACATTGTGACAGATGCCAGAATTTTCTTAGATCCCCAGTGCACCTCCTAGTAGATTAAAAGCGATGATGAGCCCGTGGCCCTTTGCTGTATGGGGAATTGACATAATTGGAAGCATTCCCATTGCAAAGGGCAGAGCTAAATTCGCCATCGTAATTGTGGATTACTTTACAAAATGGGTCGAAGCAGAACCGTTGACCACGATCACAACTAAGAGAGTGATAAACTTCATTATCAGAAATATTATATGTTGATTCAGAATCCCAAAGATTATCATAACGGATAACGGGACCCAATTTGATAGCACTGAGTTCCGAGACTTCTGCCAAAAATATCATATAGAGAAAATGTACACTGCAGTAGCACATCTGCAATCAAATGGACAAGTAGAAGCGGCAAACAAAGTAATAAAGTCCATTTTGAAGAAGCGACTGAAGTGGACTAGAGCCATGTGGGTCGACGAGTTACCCTTGGCATTGTGGGCCTTCAGAATGACTTATAAATCAGCCACGGGGCACACCCCCTTTTCCCTTACTTTCGGATCAGAATCAGTCATCCCGGTCGAATTATAAGTATCTTCCCACATAACCACTTACTATGACCTGATGACTAATAATAAACTGCACTTCGAATCCCTGGATATGGTTGAAGATAAAAGGGATGAAGTGGACCTGCGTGCCTTGAGGCACAAGTAGCAGGTAGCTTGGTATTACAATAAGAAGGTCCGAGCTTAAACCTTTGAACCCAGAGACTTTGTTCTAAAGCGTGTCTTTCCAACCCCAGTCCATTTGGGTCCGAAATGGGAAGGACCATATGCCATCCTACGGAGGCTTGATAACGGATCTTTCAAGATAGCGATCGTAGACAGAGATGAAATCCCCAGAGTGTGGAACACCTAACATTTGCAGCATTACTTGACATGAAATTGTCATTTTTACTCTTTTGTTTTCAGGACCCTGTAAAAATGCGCGACTTGCCTAGAACAGTCTGGTTACATAAGCAAAAGATTATAAAGTGGATGTAGGCCATGATTCGACCGAACCACTATAAAAACATCGTGTGTCATTTATTTTTATCGCACCATTTCTTGTTCGCTCTTTCATTCTTTACCCATATGAGCTATTATGATTGTGAAATTTGTTATAAAAATTTACAATGATCTCGAAACACGTAATTCAAAGAACCTTCTATCAAACCAGAAGGTGCAAGGGAGTAAACGACACAACCTCAGACATTCTAACTCTCATGACATGAGAAAGAGTATAAAGGACAGGGAAATTAATTGTCCACGAGGCATGAAAGTGCACTGTGATCAAAAGACCGCCTTGACTCCACTCTACCCATGGCACCCGATGGGAGAGTATAAAGGCGCCAAGGACTGAGCGCCGCAAATGAACTCCTTCCCCACTGAAGGATTGGGGGCAAACTGAAAGCTGAGTTTGAACTCTATCCTTGGCATACGACAGGAGAGTATAAAGGTGTTTTGATTAAATGCCACGAAAGGGCTCCTATCCCGCTGTAGGACCGGAAATAAGAATGAAAGCTGAGCCCGAACCCCTCATTCTTGGACATGGGGGGCAACACTTATACGTTCCTAATCAATCCTCAACAAGCCCTGGCCAGGCATCACGTTAATGATTGATTGGGGGCATATACATCATACACAGATACGATGCAGAAATTTTAAATTTTCATTGCCAGAATGGTTTATGACGTGATTTTAAATTAATTACGATTTGAATGTTTATATATGACTAAGTAAGATAAACTTGTAGGTACACAATAATGCGAAAGAAACAAGATTTTATTTACATAGTGTAGAACTACCAATTAGTCAAAATGTGAGGGCCACTCTCACAACTGCATCATAAGGCCAGAAACTTAAAACGAGCAAAAGTAAACGAGCTCTATTTGGGTTTCGGAGATGGTTTCAGTTTCTTCTCTTTTTCTGCTTCTCTGGCTCCTCCATGTTAGCATCGGATTTATCATGTTCCTTCCTCTTCTTCGTATCCGAAGGAGGATCTTGTGGAGCGTCAGAGGATTGTGACGCGAGTTATGCGGTTATCGCCTCGGAGGAGAGCTTTATAATCAGTTCGGATCCAGGAGCAGCTACAGAGAGAGGCGGCACATTAAAAGGCCTTTCCTCGACTTTAATTCTCAGTTGCTCATCATTTTTAGCCTTCATATCGGCTAAGGTCAGATTGTCATCATCCTTAGTCTCTCATGTGATAGTGACATCCTCTCCTTCATCCCCATTATCACCGTCTGTGTCCTTCAAGGCTCCAATGATTTCAACATCCATTGAAACTTCAGTGCTCGTTAGCACAATGGCCTTCTCGGTCGCTTCAACCTCAGTCTGTTTAGGGACTTCAGGGGCTTTAGGACTTGATGGTACGGTGACCTTCTCGACCTCTTCTTACTTCGCTATAGTCCCCTCGGTCGGCTTGGCACCTACATTATGAGAAGCACCTGTTATTAATTTGGGAGAAAATGCGGTCTTCTCAATTCTTTGCTCCACAATGAGACGACAAGTTATGACAACTTTAACAAATTATGGAGAGAATGCGGAGATACCTTCCGCCGACTGCTCATCCGGAATTGCAATAGAAACACCAGCAGGTTGTGGAACAAGAATTTCAGAGATGAGCCAGTCATCGGGGTTATACTCGTCGGCCCCAGAAGTTTTGAGCTCCATGGTTGAGCTTGACCCCTCATCAACTTTGTCCTTGCCCTTGAGCTTAAGCCTCTCTACCTCCAAAGACTCTTTAATTTGACGTCTACCCTCTGCTAAAACCTTAGTCTCTTCACCTCTGAGGAAAGTCTGCATAAGTTTATTCTCATCGATATCCTCAACCTTTAAGCGTTGCCTCTCGCTTTCAACAATCTGGTCCCATGCATCAACTAAAGTGGAGGGATAGTTCTTGATCTAGGAAATTTCTCGGGTCCGAATGACCTGAGCGAAATAATCCATTAATAATTCATCAAATCATTCTATCTCTTGCTCAGCTGCGGTAAGTTTAGCGGTAGCATTCGAGGAATACACAAAGGCTTCGTTAACATGTCCTTCAGCAAGGGCTGCTCTCTCCTCAGCATGAGCAAGTTTATCTTTTAAGCCTGCCATTTCTTTCTTCCAAGCAGCCTTTTCCACGGCAAAGCGGTCTTGTGATGTTTTCAGCTCGGCATTAACCAACTTAAGATCTTCCATTTCCTTTTTCATAGCTACACGCTTTTGGCTGTTCGAATCAAGCTCAAGGTGGAAACGTTTCTTTGCATCCTCCAACTGCGTCTTATAGCTTTCGGCAACCCTCTGAGCTAAGGCAAGAAGAGCTTGATTATTTTCAGGTTGCTTCTCAGCCTTGTCCCTGGCCTTGGTATCATGTTCAGCCTTTACTTAACTTTCACTACATCCATTTCCAAACAGTGGATAACCTCTGAAAGCTTCTTGGCATGGTTCTTCATTGCCCTATATTGAGTTGCCACGTGGCCCACTCGGTTTACGACTTATGTGTCCCAGTCATCGGAAACTGGCTTGAGATCTAGAGCGAAGAGCATCCTGCCAAAATAGATGTCGGGGAACTGCTTCCGTAGACGCTCCAGCTTTGCCTGATTTTTAGGAGTAAGGGTCACCTCCTGTGCAATGGTAATATCAATGTTATGTTGTCCTGATGGGACGAGAGCTTTCTCTCCCTTTTCTAAACCTTTGCTCGATTCTCTATGCTTGTTTTTGGGTTCATGATGCTTCTTGGAGGATCTGAAAAGAAATACTTCTCAAGGGAGTCGGAGCTTTGGGAAGTTGTTTGCCTCCCACATGTGGCACATGACATCTATGGTGCTTCTCGGGATCTTGTCTCGAAGGAGAATGAGAGTGCGTAGGATGAGGCTGATGGGAATCATAGTGTTTCTTAATATCTCTTCCCCGATTATCACAACGATCATGCTCGGTTGCGGGATTGAGTCTGGGCGTGCACTCACGAAGTTCACAATGAGAATAGGATGGTGGCGAGGCATCTTTACTGCAAAAATGACAAGCAAGTATAAGAACCATGAGTACATACAGTGTATGAATGTTGTGACATATAGTGCATGTAATGTGTGTGTCCCATGTGATCCCCCTAACAGACCAGGGCCCGGAGCTAGGCTCGTCTATACAATTTCCTTTTCTTTGACTGGGGAGGATTCTTCCTCTGAGATAGGGAAGAACAGTTCTGCTCCAAAATCCTCAGATGTGTAGATGTTATCCAGCAGTGTGAGCTTGTATAAAACCCCATACCTCTACTCCTCCGTTAAAGAATAACGTGTCGAGGGCTTAGTTGGCTGCAATGTCTTGGGAGAAGTCTCCCTTTCGGGGATAGAAACACGCTTTGGTTCATCAGCTTGGACTTCACACCCTTTATATATGTTCATCTCTTCGTCATCTTGAACGTCCACAGGTGAAGGACTTTTAGGAAACTCGATTGCCTTTGTTGCTTCCGTGGTCACTTCCCCCACGACAGGGGGCACACTGCTAGATTCCCCAATTGCCTGAGTAGGGGGCACATACTTGTAAGGCCTGCCATCCTTACCAAGCCCGGATCTTACATCAACAAGACGATGTTTGTGAAGGTTCTCATCGGTTATACATTGCTTGATCTTTAGATAATCAGATTTTCTCTTTATGAGGCGGGACGAGTTATCTTCATACACTTCACCCTCTTGCTTCTTGGGGTTGGGAACTGTGAAAAAAGATTAAGTATTAGTGCTTTGATTTATGTAATTAAAGCAGATACCGGAGGATCTGAGGCTTACTTGACCGTAACCATCTCCTTGCATACCCAGCTTGATGCTTTATATAGAACCACTCAGATTTAGCGTCCCCCAGATTTCTATGTCCTTAACTTAGAACTTTCTTGGCGGGGATAGACTCAAAGAAAACGAAATTCGAGGTCCCTGTCGAACGATGTTTAAAATGATAGTAAAAGTTCAAGTCCTTATAAACAAGCTCGATTCCAAGAATTTCTGCGTATGCAATGTATAAGGTATATAGAGAAGTGTAAGCATTGGGATGAAGCTGCATAGGAGCAATATATAGTCGCCTCAAGAGGTCAACAACAATTGGAGGAAACAGACGAATAGCGCCTATCGAACACATGACCTTGCTGATGGCCATATATCCTTCTGGAGCAGAATGGGGTCTATCCCCTTTCTCTGGGGTTTTAACGTCATCCCATAGGATCACGTGCCTCAAGCAGATTTTCTTTAACTTTAAATCACCCAGTTTAGAAGCTACGGAATCACTCGGCTTATCTAACTTTTTAACACCCTCGAGTTCGTCAGGAGCTCGATCATCTTCCTCCTCTTCAAGGTATGGGCTCTCGGAAGATGTTGATTCTGCAACAATATCTGTCTCATAATCGGATCCCGAATTATTCCAATCCGGGTGTGACGGAAGTACTTCAGAAATATAATAGCATGACGATCCTGGATCTGCACTTTTCTCTGATAATCTTGCTGAGCGTCTATCAGACATGTCTGTTTTGTCGATAAACAAGTATGGAAATAATTAGAGCTTAAACACCCGTGACCCCCGTGTGTGTGCAATTGTCAAGTGTGTGCGGTACTAAAAATAAAAGCATGAAGTAAAGCAGACGAGTGTATGATTAGTCATTGCAGGTCTTTAAGTTAAGTCTCTGTTCAAATCCAGTTCAAGAAGTTTGTCTCGAAGGCTCTAACCTAACTTGAGACGGCCCCAAACCCCTTACGGACGGCGGCAAGGGTAATCCTTGGAATATAACACATAAACATATAATAGCAGAATAGAATTAAATAAATACACTAGATAATGCACAATAGAATATAATGGATAAAAGTAATCATCAGAGTTACACAGTATACAGGATCATACTTAGTACAAATACAGTTCAGCTATACATAAATGTCTACAGCGAAAAACAAACATAATATGAACAATAGGAGTTGAACAACATAAAAAGAGATAAATGATAGAATCCATCTTCAGCTCCAGCTATCCAGAGAAAGCCAGCACAAACCTGAATACAAGGCTGCCCGTGTAGAAAAAGGGGCACCCGAGTTTGAAAGTGAAACAAACTACGAGTCAGTCATGGGACTGGTATGAGAAATCTACTCAACACATTTATAATATGGCTAATCACAGGACCACGCCACTTTCGTGGAACGGGTTTACTCCATCGGATCGCCAGTACTTTAAAACAAATAGTTCTTTGAAACATCGCAATGCTTTTTATAAAAATGAAGCCATTATAAGACTCAGTTCCCATCACACAATGCAACGCAAACCAGAGGATAGAGTTTTACCTTATAATGGCCAAAATGTGCTTGATACGAATAAAACAAAAGCATTTGATATTATTACTAGTGTTTATATGTTTCAAAAGCAATTTCAAATCATAACTATCAATCATAGATGGCATTAATGCCCCATACCACTATGTCGCCATATATAGGTAAATAATCAAAACCGCACAGTCACGTATTTGGAAATTTGATTTCCGTCATGAACCAAGGCAAAAGATAGTCCTTACCCACTTCGCTACTCTCTAGCCCGAGCCACAGGATCAGAGCTCGAGTGACCCTAGGATCGTCAGGGCCGGTCCACCGATGTGGATTAAAATTCCTGAACAATACGTTTCCCCGCCCTTTGGGGCGTAAATGAGCCAACGAATGACTCCATCGGACCCGGATCGTCCGATCAAACCGAGGCGCCTCGCAACAGCAACAACCACGTAAGTCAAACTCGTCAGGGCGTGTAAAACCACTGACACCACTTCTAACTAGAAAGAAATGCATGTCCTCCCTGAGGTCCTCTCCCGTTTCTGGTTCATACCGGGGTGTGAGGCTCGCGATTTCACGTTATACACAAAGCTACGCCACACAGGCGGTGCTTTGATCATCACCACAAGACTTTGCTTTTCAACAGAAACCCTGATCACTGCATCTTAGCATGCCACACAGGCAAGTCACACCGTGCAACTGATGGCTATCAATCACACAGAATAAATTCCAATGTCAGACACACTATCCATTTGCAAGTCTGTTCTGGGTCTGAACGAAACCGGAGGCACTATATACCGCGCAAACCCATCGATCACCACGTACGTCTGGATGATCACCACTCATTATCCATATTTCGGGATGCCTCCCAATCAGGACCTCGGTTACCATCCAAACGAGGTGAAGATCTCCGGTCTTCGACCATCGTCTTCATCTTCGATTTCTTATCGTCGATTCAGTTATTCAGAATGGGATAAACCCGGTCTTTCTGAGCAACTCGCGTATAAAATAAACTAGTGAAACACTAACATACACACGCATCATTTCAATTCATTAGTCACTAACCGTCAATCAGTAAGAGAACGATTTCCCAAATAAACCCCGAAGGGCGAAACCAACATCAGATCAACACCCAGGAAACCATTCGACTTAGCCAACCTTCAGTTAATTTCTAAATTTCACATCCATATCGTTTATAATATTTTATAACGATTTATCGCTATTTTTATTTATTTTAAAATAGCCAATTTATTCAAAACGACGCTTCGGGCCATAACGCGGCCGTGGCGCTGTTTTCCTTCAGACTTGATTTACAAATATCTGAAAATCTAACCGTTGGATCTTCACAAAATTTACATCATTAGAAAGATCTTTTCAAAACGAATCCAACGGTTCCAGTTTCGGGAAAATCCGACGGTCGGATCTCCCGGTAAAATCGTTTGAAGTTTCGATTACAAAATACGAACTGCAGTGTCGTTATTCGATTAAATATAATTATATATATATATATAATCGATTCTGGCGCTGTTTTTCTTCCGATTTGAATTAAACATTCCAGACAATCCAACTGTTGGATCGTTACCAAGTTGGTGCCGTTGGAAAGATATTTCCAAAGCGAACCCAACGGTTGCAGTTTCGGGAAAATCCGATGGTCGGATCTCTCGGTATAATCGTTTGAAATCACGGTTTCAAAATACGAACTGCAGTGTCGTTATTCGATATATTTCAATTCTATTTATATATATATATATATATATCGATTCTTCGATTTCAAAACTATATTCTTTTCATACATTGGATAAAAATGATATTTTTATCCAACTATCTTCTATTTCAATACTTCACTATTTTTAACAATTCATGTATATAATAAAAATGTGATTTTTTTTATTATAAAACAATTCATTTCAAAACAAGATTATTTTATATAGTTAATATAGGTGATAAAAATAGGATTTTTATTATAAAACAATTTATTTCAAAACAAGATTATTTTATACATTTCATATTGATGTTAAAAATGGAATTTTATTATAAAACAATTTCTTTCAAAATATGAATACCATTCAACACATGAATTTCAATTCAACGAATGAATATCGATTCAACACATGAAGGTTTTCTATAGTTTATATAAATCGATAAAAAGGTGATTTTTATATTTAAAACACGAATACCATTCAACACATGAATTTCAATTCAACGAATGAATTCGATTCAACACATGTAGGTTTTCTATAGTTTGTATATATAGATAAAAATGTGATTTTTATATTTAAAAACACGAATACCATTCAACATATGAATTTCAATTCAACGAATGAATTTCGATTCAACACATGAAGGTTTTCTATAGTTTGTATATATAGATAAAAATGTGATTTTTATATTTAAAAACACGAATACCATTCAACACATGAATTTCAATTCAACGAATGAATATCGATTCAACACATGACGGTTTTCTATTCAACGAATAAATATAGTTTCAACAAATGAAAATAATTCAAACACATGAAAATTATTCAAAATTTCGGCAGCATAACGACAGGGTAGTTAAAACCGGGGCCGTCCCTAGTACGACTCCTCGCTCTACCTTAAAGCCTCGCAGCTTTTGACAATGGGGATTCATGCATCTAGTTCGCACACAGGCGACATGTATATTTATTTCATTTCCACAAACTAATCCTATGTGGTTTCAACCAAATATTTCTCAACCACAAACGGGTATTTTTCAACCACAATCAATCAATATCAACCACAAACATTTCCAATCAACCATTCGTTATCAATCAATTTTTCACACCAATCACAACCAATAAATATCGTCCATGGTTTGTGGACGAGGGGCGTATATATATATATATATATATATATATATATATAGCAATTCACTTCTATTTCAACACATATATAATTTTTACAATGCATATATAACTTATACATCGAACGTACAACTTATACAACGCTTATACTAGAGGTGTACAACGCTTATACAAGTCATACATCGACCATATAATTTATACATCGTCGTTTTCCATATCGTTTATAAATTAGAAATCTCACATTGGGTTCCACTCCACCAAAAATAGCAGAAGGCTCAGAAAAATATGCGGTCTCTTCTAGAATGTAGAAGACGTCCACACGAGTCCACTGTCTCTTTTTTCACTGAATTTCGTCAAGAAACGAAAAAGATATGATTTTTATAGTGAAAACAAGAACCGTAGCACTTAGAACTGCTATAATATAGTTTAAATTATATTCAGCCGTATACCTCATTTTTTCTTCGAAACTAGGTCTTTGATTTTCGTCGAATCCGTGAAGCGATATGAAGATCGGCCAACACCACGTCGCAGCGCTTAGAGAGGCGCGCAAAACGAGGTAAGGGGGGTGCCACTCGGTGGCCTCTGGCGAACACGGCGGCGGTTGAAACTCGCTGACTTTGAAGCGTTAGATCTCGACGATGGCGCAGCTACAGGGGTCGAGTCAGGTATGGATGTGGAGAGGGGATCGAGATCTTCAAAAAGTTGAACTGGAGGGGGTGGCTAAAACGCCTGTGGTGGCGGCGATCGGGCTGGGAAGCTTTGAGCAGCTTCCGCCGTTTATCGGGGGGGGGAGGAGTGAGAATTTCTTTTATTTTATTTTATTTAAAAAATTATGATTGGTCGGGGGAGTTTTAAAGGGGTTTTCTGACACGACCACCAATCTAAACCCAACGACTGTCGTCCCTAGCGTTTTACCCCCATTCCGAACACAATGGGATATGTTTCGTAGGCCCATTCGACTGTTTCAGTCAGTTTTTCCTTCAAATTAAAATATAAAACATTCAATATTTGATTTGAACGTGCATTTCAATTTGCCAAGGCCACAAACTGATTCGAAAAATTCCAGAAAAATAAATCTGGCTATGTTTTGACGATACGGTCCCAACAAAACTAGTTTCGTCGAATTCTGAGACCGTTTGCAAAAAGGCCCATTTCTAGTCGATCCAATTTAACTTTAATTGACCAAAACACGTTTTCCTTTGCCACGCTCACATACTAGCTTCAAAAATTATGAAATTTGAAATCTAGCAATAACTTTACATCCCGGATCCAACAAAAGTGGTTTCGTCGAATTCCGAGGTCGTATGCAAAATGGCCATTTTCACGGGCTATATAAATTCCATAGCGACCTTTCTGAAAATTCATCTGGCCGTAACTTTTGCTTCCTACTATGAAACTTCGATTTTTCGGATTCGTTAGAAAGATATTCACTAACAGATTTAAATATTTTTGGTTTCACTCAAATCCGTTTTGTTTTGCACCCGGTACAGTCCGACAAAGTTTGAATTCAATTTTTGAAACTACAGCGCCATTTCAGGTCTTGTTTATAATTAGAATTAATTATATTCATTTTCAAATGTCGATTCACTCTTACTTTTCATCGCTATTATTTAAAATATTTATTTTAAATATTTGAAATCCACTATTTTAGCCAATTTAAAAAATTTAAATTGGTTCAGATTTTCTGGGTCGTTACATAACTGTTCATCGGTGCGTTTGGGTTATGGTTGATTTTTAGCTAGAGTACAAATTGACGTGTTTGGATAGTTGACGTTGCAAAGTCGAAAGTAGTCGTATAACAAGAGTTGGCTTGAAAATAAGTCGATTCATGGAGATTTGTAAGGTAGTTCGTGATAAGGAATCGGTTCACGAGGAAAGGTCGGCTCATGATGAGAGCTTAACCAATAGACACATGCATCGGCTTGCCTAAGTAACGGCTCATGACAGGGGGTTGACTCACAGAGAGGAGTCCGGTCGTGATTACTCAGGGCTCATGACAAAGTATTCATCTGTGCACCATGACGATTCGCGAGTCACTACCACGACCCGCATCACCATCTCCTTTCACGGGTCGATACTTGTCCCCATCCACGACCCTACCCGACTCTTATTTCCTCACCACGACCTGATCCATTGAAACTTATCTTCCTTTATATCAATCTCTTTCTCTAGTCCCAAACCCATCGACTGCACGACCTAAGCGCCTGTAGCTCACGCCTACTCTCCTCTTCTTACTTTCCCAATTTATAAGCGAGCTCCTCGCAATGGAACCTCTGGCAACATCTAAGCACAATCGAGCAGAGGATCTGAACATGTAATAAGTACACTGTACCCACCACGATTCAAATCTCGAGGTAAAAGAGATGAAGACTGCAGCGGTGAAGAACGATGGGGGCTGACGGAGCGAAGGCGACCAGTTCTCTCACAATCAAGGATTAAACCATGATGATTAAAAGCTATTAAATTGCAGATCCTATTACCTATAAATTCGGGGAACAAACTCGAATGAATTGGGGATTTTTGGAGCTAGGGTTTCTGATTTAGGGAAGAATAGCTTAACAGCAGTAAAATGGTTGAAGTAAAAAATAAGACATGAATCGCAAAACGACTTATATAACCACTACGAGGACTTTTGGTCTTCTCTTTTTTGTCTTGATAGAACGGTTCAGCCCGATGGGCCATCAACGCCTAACTGACCATGTGGTTGCTCGCGCAGGAGCATGTTGCACCATTGGTTCGTGACACACACCGACTCAAATGGCACGATCCATAGCACGACTTAACAACCAAGATCTCGGGATGGCTATCGAGTTGGAAAGTTAAAACCTTTTACCTGCAAGAGTAATTTAAACCTGCTTATGGAAATGTAAAAGCTTACTTAAAGAAACGCTCTCGGTGTGCTCTGAAATTCAAAAATTAGGGGTGACTAATAAACAGCGAAATAATTGGAAACACTATATGATATTTATACCTGCTCAGAGATAACAGAAGACACAGATTCATAAAGCAGCATAACTTTTTAAAGCAGCGACGGTGCGAACAAATACGATTGTTGACTCACACCAATTCAAGAAAAGACAGTTTGGCAATTTCGAAGCATGTTCCATCCTTGATAAAACATACTTCAAGGGGGTAAATTGTTGGCTAGCTTTTTGATCAAGCCACCTAGAACATTCATATTCGTAATTAGGAGGACGAAGACTTACACATCCAAGTTCAGAGCTAATACACCCCAGCTTGTAGGTTCATGATGCAGATCGTGGACTCCCTCATAGAACCCCGCTTGTGACTCTGCCCATGACCTCTCGCCATCACGACCCGATCGTGGTCCAATCCTGGAACACGCTCGTGTGTTAGCTTCACGATCCGGTTCGCCCTTGCATCACGAGCCGACTCCACCTCCAAGAAAGAAAGACCTAAGCTTGGTCTTCCACGAACCGAAATTGAGGGATCTGGTGACACGTGTGGATAACGTCTGCCTTGACAATTTCTCCATCCACTCACAAACGGCTCCGAGATCCGCGGGATTGGTGCCACATGTCTTCACGAACCGCCTGTAGAAATCACCTATAAATAGCCCAATACTTGGCATTTTTGAGGATCTTTTGGAAATTGAGAGCTCTAATTCCACCATTATCAAAACTCTATCATTTCTAATCAGAGATATTTCAAAATTGTTTAGTGAATCACTGCTGTAAAAGTGAGATTGAGAGAATATTGTAATTGTACTTGAATCCAGATGTATAATCAAAGTCATATAAAGTGGATATAGGCTCTTTAATGCTGAATCACTATAAATTTGGTGTGTTTGTTGCTTTTTCTTTCATTTCTAGTTTCAATTCTCTGCAAATCAAGATAATTTGGTTGTTAGAACCATATTTTGGTCTAACGTTTATTAATAAGCCGATAACATGTTATTCCCTAGATTGTAATCCAAGGTCTGTATTCTACAATCTCTTTATATTATTACCATGTGATTCATTGTCTGATTTCATAGTTACAATAACATGATCTACTTAATATATGATTAAATATATTTTATCTCAGTCCACATGTTTTCTGTTAACATGTCGCTTATTATATATGATTAAATATGACTTATTTCATTCCATAAGTTTGCCTCATTCTTTCTTTTTAATCATAATTTCATCTTACACTGTCACTACAACTTGTTGTTGTTTACTTATTAACTTAGTTCTCTTAACTAAAGTTTACTAATAAGTTTTTTTTCCATTTATTATAACTTATTTTATAATTTCCACTTGTCCCTAGGACAAGCCTACCTATTATATAACATTCTTATAAATGTAATTAATTATAATAGGTTATTATCATTCCCCGTTCATTCCTATACTTATACCGTTGTAACATCCATTTATTACAATTAATGCCATTTATTCATTTTCCGTTATGCATATATATATTTATATATATGTTAGGGCACCAGACCTCTCACATTAAGTTGACTACTTGTGGACGCTGGATCTGCTGGGCGGTTCTAGGCAGGCTTCTACCACAAGTTGAACTTAACCTCGTGTCTTAGTACCATTATGTATGTTTATGCATCAGACCCCTCACATTAAATTAACCACTTGTGGATGTAGGATTTGCCGGGTGGTTCCGTGCAGATTTCAACCATAAGTTGTTAACCTTGTGCCTTAGTGCAGTTATAATTACTGTAAAATTTCATATAAACTATGCTTATTTATCCTTTCTCATTAATCCCAAATTTGTCTGTATTTCTATTTTTTACATGTCATACTTAATACCAAACTAAATATATTTTAACTGATTATCATATCGTACATTCTTCCTAACATGTAACTAACCCAACTTTAAAAGAATAACATATAATTATCCAATCATGTCATTATTCCAATCTAACAGATTAACATGTAATTATCCCAATTTTTACATTCAAAGGCTCACTTACGTAATATGCCAATTAAATGGGTTCTTAGGATGGTTCTACATACAACAATAATCTTTTTAACATGTCCTAAACAGTTTTAGTACATAATTTTCCACAAATATCAACTGTTTAGCAAATTCATCATAACGAGGAATTTAAATGATACCATTATTTAAAATGGTATAATTTAGATCCACTCACCTAATAGCTTTCCAAATCATGAATCTGGTTCAGGCCTAGCATTCAATGGCACCCCTAACTGAATATAGAGCCTAAATAACCATGGATTCACAATTCTCAAACTAAAGAAAAGGGAAGAAAGAAGAGAAATCTAAATTGACCAAATCCAAGAATTTACCTCACTTCGATCAGAATTTTGAACACCCATTTGCAGATATACATTCTTTTCCTCCAGATCTTGAATCAGAATTTCCTAAGACTAATTATTTTATTTTCTTAAGAGATTTGAGGAGGAAGAAGAATGGAAGAGTCTAGACAGCCTCTCAGAAAATATGAGATCTAGGCTAGGCTCTGCTAGCCTATTTATAGGTGTTCAAGAAAGTGGATATGATCTTGTACACGCAGCGCCGAATCAACAACGAATGTGGTTTGAAAAATAGCCTAGATTCGTCGAACGAATCTACCCATATCTTGGGTGTGTCGACCCTAGGTCGACCCCAGGGTTGACCAAGCCCCCTTGGGTCGACCAACCCTTGATTGGGTCGACCCCTAGGTTGACCCAGGCCCTGTTTTTTTCCTTTTCTTCATGCATGGTCTTCAGTTTGAATTGATTTGAATTATATTTATATATAAGGTCTATATATGTATACAAAACCTCTAATGCCCACTTTAGACGTATATCTATACACACAACTTTATCTCATTTTCAAAATTCAAACGGCATTATGCCGTTATTTAATTCTTACCTATGTTCATTGATTGCAGGTTTATTTTGAATGTCTCCTTTGTGTGTGTATATATATATGCACATATATATGCATATATTTACAAATACATATATACATATATTTTTATACTTCCTTATATGTATATTTTTCCTTATATGTGCGTTGATACATATTTTCCTTTAAGAACATGTATTATCTTAGCCGTTTCTCTGAAGTAAAAATATGGCACAAACGGGAATCGAACTTGCGCCACTATAACAGCACACCTTCGTTAAGGTCACTCACAAAGGGAATGCATTAACTTCAGTGGAGCATCATAAGTGTATAGAACAGATAAACTACAAAACAGACAAAATTTTAAACAGCGGAAAATATATAAAACTTTACTTCATCGATAAAACAACAGCTTGGTAAAACAGCTTGTACAAAGATTTGTTTTCCAACACCAAAACACCCTTACCCATTACAACAAAGCATCTGTCTTGTTTAACAAAATAAAGAAGCAGAAAATAACAATGATATTCCCCAATAAAGCATGAGATAGCCATAGCAGTGGAAAAGAGAGTCCAAAGCAATACATCGACTATCCTCGAGCTTGGAAAGAAAACTGAGCTAAGTGGTAATATTTCCTCCCTGTGAACCTGGGGGAGGGGGAACGGAAGAAAAGAAGGCGAAAGAAAACGGGTCAGACATAAGTTTGGTAAGTCCAGTGATTATCTAGCATGTAAACAGGCAAAAGGATCATGACATGAATAAACTGAATACCAGACATAACCATGATGATAAGCATAACAAGACAACAAATGATGATCGTTAGATATGACAAGGTAAGATACATTGAATGCGCTTCGGTTCTTTCTCTGATTTCCTAATTTCTCTACACCACCCAACTAGCATCCCAACTAGCGTCTTTTATAGAACGATTCGTATTCCCTACTAGTGTCCCAACTAGCATCATGTGAAAAAGGATCTGTATCCCCTACTAGTGTTCCAACTAGTATCCTGTGTTATAAAATAAGGTGATCCCAACCCTGCAATTATGGTAGCCTTCAGGTGTACATCTAGTATGGGGATCTTACCTCAACCAGCCTAATTGCCATGAAGATGTTAGATGTACCCTTACTACCCTATCAATCGGCTCCCTAATTGTATTAATTTTACCTTGTGTCTGTGTTAATCGGCCCTCTCTTGCGTGTAGATACCCTGTGCTGGTCCCACCATAAGGTGTATCAATCCCTATGATAGCGATCTGACACGATTCAAGACACACAGTGTAGACTACTGATGCCCAGTGCCTGCTTTTCCACTCCGGAGCACGTGCATGCCCATACTCCGTCGGAACTACACTGTTGCACCCCCTGCCGCTATTTTGACCGCTTATAATCATCCCAATAATTGTGCCTTACTCTACCTAGCTCAGGGTACCGTGATACATCCATGTGGGTTACTGCCGAAATAGGTCCCCATTACTAGGGTTTCCTAGGGTCAATTCATATACCCCCCAAATTGGTTAAGTGTTATCCATCCATCCAAGTTAACTTAACCCATCCACACATCATGTCATGTTGGTTAAGTGTTTCTTATTAACTTAACCCTTCTCATTCAATCATGTTGTAATTGGTTAAGTGTTTCCCTTTAGCTTAACCCCATTCGTTCATAATGTTATATTGGTTAAGTGTTTCCCATTTACTTAACCCCACTCGTTCATCATGTTATATTGGTTAAGTGTTTCCCATTAACTTAACCCCACACGTTCATCATGTTATATTGGTTAAGTGTCATCAATCTGGTTGAGTTAACTTAACCCACCCACTTGTCATGTTACATTGGTTAAGTGTTGCCCTCTTGTGTTGCTTAACCCTATCATACATCATGTTGTTTCGGTTAAGTGTTGCCTCAATTAACTTAACCCTACTATTATTAGCATGTCTGTTCCTTAGCTTTAATTAATTCATTAAAGCACCAACCTCTCACACTAGATATGTACTGTTGCGGTCGTTGGATGTGTCGGGCGGTTCCGGGCAGTCTTACACCACAACTGTAACACCCGTTATTTCTGTTAATATTAATGTTCACAAATTAAAGAATAACTAATCTCGGATGTGAGAATTAAGGGAAACGGGTTGCGCCATTGTGTTCGTCTCAGAATTCTGGTTGAGATAGAGTCCGAGTTTGCGTGAATTGGCCTTCGTATGAAGAAGTTATGGCCATCGGAAGTTTCAGAAAATTCAAAACAGATTTCAGAAAATTCAAATTTCAGAGTCATACGGGCTAGGCGGGAAAATTCCCGCCAAGGCCAGGACGACCATAGGGTCGACCTGCCCCCCCCCAGATTTGATTAGTGACCTGTTAATGACTGTGTGCTGACTCATTAGGGTTTCTGATCTTCTCTGATTGGCTGGGATTAATTCTGGGTTGATCGGACGACCTAAACTAATCCTAAACTCTATAAAAACACCTATAGACTCAAACCCTAAAATCAAATTAAAATTAGAGTCATGGCCTCCATGCCGTCACCTTGCAACTCTGAATAGCCGCCACCAATTAGAGAGGAAGAAAGCTAATCAAACTCAATTCTTTTCAACTCTAACAACGAATCTTCTTCAAAGGAAAGCTAATTCAACTTCAGAACTCAGAACTCAAGACCTTCTTGGAGTTGTGAGTTCGATTTCTTTAATAAAATAATTAGCAATTTAATTGGATTGAGTTATGATGCGGATTATATGGCTATGTTGTGAATTATTGACCGCATGTTATCATCTATGTTGTAAAATTGTGATGTTATCATTTATGTTGTAAATTCTATGATGTTATCATCTATGTTGTAAAGTTGTGATATTATCATCTATGTTGTAATTCTATAATTGATCAATTCATGATGATGTTTAATATGATAGTTTGGTTATGTTGATTCATAGGATAAATCATATGTATGTATGCAAGTTTAGGTGTTGATTTAGATGTGGATCATATGCAAGTTAGTGAAAGTTTTATGTATAACCTTACATGTTTCATGACATCTATTTTAGATCTAAAGTTAGGCTATGACATGTGTGAGTTATATGCTAAATTCTACATGCTAGTTTACATGTTTAGATATAAGTTTACATCATTGTTATGTTGCATAAATCACATATGCAAGTTTATATAAATATATGAGTTTGGAATATGAATCATGTTATGTAAGTTTGTAGTTATTGCCTATGCAAGTTTACACCTTTAGATGTAGATCTATGACATACATGATTTATGCAAGTTTGTGACTATTACCTAAACAAGTTTACACCTTTAGATTTGGATCTATGACATATGTAGTTTTATGCAAGTTGTAACTTTGGCCTATGCAAGTTTTAGATGTAGAACCTCATTCACACATGCAAGTTCACCCCTATGTTTAGATCTAGTTTTATCTATATGTATGTTGTGATGTTTTCTCTTTATTCCATGAGTTAGACTATTCGAGTCTAACGTATATTTTACGTTAAACGAACGAACGTACAACGTGGGGTAATAGGATAATATTAGAAAGATTTAATATTAGGAATTGGCATAAATGCCTTAAGAGGCATAGAATAAATTTGTAATGAAAATTGGTATGATTTTACATACCATAAATAGATAGACATAATTGAGTCAATTATGGCCATAGTTAAATTTGGAATTAATTGATGATTTGAATAGGGAAATTAATTCAAATTGGGGAATGATTAATTAGGTGTAATAAATCGTCAAAGACACTAGGTTAGGCTCTTTTGTGGTGTAAGACTGCCCGGACCCACCCGGCAAATCCAGTTGCCACAAATGCCAGTCTAATGTGGGAGGTCTTAGGCATAAATTAAATGCGTAACAGTTGTAAAGACACGAGGTTAGGCTCGTTTGTGGTGTAAGACTGCCCGGACCTGCCCGGCAAATCCAGCTGCCACAAATGCCAGTCTAATGTGGGAGGTCTTTATGAGGTTACGGTCTTAATGAATTAAGAAACACTTAACCAGATAAACATGTAGTGGGACATGAGGGGGTTAAGTGGGTGCCTTGGGTGGCATGTGGAATCTAGTGGGTGCCTTGGGTGGCTTCTGGAATACGATTAGAAACACTTAACCAAAATTGAAACATGTAAGTGAACATGAATAAGAAGAGGGTTAAGTGGGATGTACTAGAGGGGACCAAGCTTAGGAGGATAGCTTGTGTCAAGTAATGGGGGCCCGTTTCAACCAGTAACCCATACGTAACTTTGTGGGCTCGACCCAAGTCGAGGACGGGACACGCATACCGGGCTTGACTGTAAGAGGCCAAAACGGGTTAGTGGTGGCAAAGCAAGTCCAACAGGTTCATTTGCGTGTGTGGACCCGGGATGGTAGGTAAGACGTTGTTGCATCGTGTAGGTATAAGCTGTGCATTATTGGTGGTATCGGGTTGCCACTTTGGGGAGTGATACACCCCACTGTGGGGCCAGCACGGGTATCTACGAGTTAGGGAGTCAATCGCATGGGGGTAGTGGGTACACCTAGTGGAGATAGGGGCAGGCGGCACCTATGAAGGCAGTTAGGGGTGCACGAAACTACCATTATCATTATTAAGTTCTATAGGAGGGATCAACCTTAGGGTGACTAGCGGTGGTGCAGTATAGTAATTATCTTATAGTGGTTTAGGTGCGCCTTTAACGTTATCTTTGTTCATCTTATTTCGATGTTTACTCTGTCATACCCAATTGTTCACAGTCATTTCCTTATTTTCCAACTTATGCCTTAGCCTAGTTACTTTGGTAATTATATTGTTTAAGTTATCGCACTCGCCAGACTTTATGTCTAACCCCCTTTGTTTCCACCTCTTTTCTTCCTCCCCCCCAGGTGCTCAGGTTGGAACTAGCACCAGTGGAGCTTGATTTTGGACAGTTGTATTTCTTGCTTCTAGAAGATTGCTTGGATCGCTGAAGTAAAGTTCAGCCTGTCTTATTTATGGCTATTTTGTATTGGGGATTATGTCTTTCAATTTATGTACTTTGACTTAGTCAAGATGGATATTATGTACTTTGACTCTGGTTTTTGATGATGTAATCAAACTTATGTGTTTACCGCTGCAATGAATAAAGTTTCAAAGTTTTAGTACTGCTTATATATGTCTTGTTGTTAAGTTTCTATTCTATACACACTTAAAATGCTCCATAGAAGTTAATGCATTCCCTTTGTGAGTGACATTAATGGACGTGGGGTGTTACACGTGGTATCAGAGCTGAAGGTTACCAGAACAGATATGAATTTTGAAAAACCATTTTTCAAAAACACATTTATAAAGAAGTACCTTCAAAGTTATGTTTTAAGGAAAGTATTTTTAAGAGAAAAGCTTATTTTAGAAATCGTAACCCCAAGAGCCATATATCTTTACTTCGGTTCTTTTGTATTGAATATTTCCTTTTTCGTTTCAGTATGTCTAGAATTCCCGAGATACCCGAGGGGATACCGATACCAGGATGGTTTAGGAGGTATTTGGAGACTAGGGCTGCCACCGCAGGTCCAGCAGATCCTCCTCCTCCTCGCATCGATACTTTTGCTAAGATATGTAAGGACTTTCGGGCAATGGGTGGAAAACATTTTCACGGGACGAAGACATTTGTTGAAGCTCGAAATTGGCTAAAGGAGGTGGAAGAATTGTTTGGGATCTTTGAAGTGGAAGACGGAAGAAAGGTCCAGTTAGCCACCTGGCTAATGAAGGATGAGGCCTCGTTTTGGTGGGAGGTCACTAATGGGGAACGTCCAGTTGATACTTGGCCAGATTTTTGGCGGAGGTTTGAGGTGAAGTTTCTCTCATGGGCTGAAGAGAATTTATATATGGAAATGTTTTTGGCGCTAAAGCAAGGGAATCTATCGGTGAAAGAATACGTCAACAAATTCAATCAGTTGACGAGATTTGGCTTGGACTTGGTGAATACACCAGAAAAGAAGGCCCTGAGGTTTGTTAAGGGTTTGAACGAGCCGCTTCATGGGTTAGCTATGACCCACATTCCTATGGGGGCTACCTTTGAGAGACTAGTTAACATGGCGCTTATGCATGAAGAGGAGAAGGGCGCCAACGCTAATAAGGCACCCGAGAAGAAAGGGGATCAAAAGAAGCCGCAACAGCAACAACATAACAAGAAAGGTGGCAAAGGCAACAATGGTAAGGGAAAGAAAAGATGCTTTAACTGTGGGACACCCGGCTATCTAAGCAAAGACTGTAGGAAGAAAAAGAAGACTGGCTGTTTCCACTATGGCGAAGCGGGACATCTGATTAAGGACTGTACAAAGAAAGGGCAGAGGGCAGGGTCTACCTCGGGAGGACAGGTGCAGGCTCTTATGGTACCAGGGCAGGCAAGGGGACAAGTTCAGGCTCTCGTGGTCCCACCACTACAAGAACGAGGTAGAGCAATTTCCGTTGAAAGTTTAGTTTTTCTGTTTGATCATCCTGTCCGTACTTTATTCGATTCTGGCGCATCACATTCGTTTATCTCTACAATATTAGTTGAAACACTGCACCTAGATACTAGTCTAGTTACGGATCCCTTAGTAGTCTCAAATCCTATTGGTGGTTCGGCTCATCTTTCTATGATTTTTCGGGATTTGAGAGTGTTTATCTTGGGCGTTGGGTTTGAATCCAACGCCTTTGTTCTTGGCTTCATGGGCTACGGCTTGATTCTAGGTATGGATTGGCTAACTAGATATGGGGCCATCCTAGATTGTAAAAGAAGGGTAGTTAGATTGCTGACTCATTGTGAAAAGACCCTTGATATTTCTTGTGACCCTAGAGGTCCAGTAATGCTTAGCTACCTAGAATCCCTTGACGCATCCGATGATGATTTGCATTCTGTTCGCATAGTCCGTGAATATGTTGATGTCTTCGATGAGGTGAGGGGTTTACCCCCAAAACGTGAGATAAACTTTCGAATATATCTAGTAGATAATGCAAAGCCAGTTGCATTGCCAGTGCGCCATATGGCTCCAAGGGAGAGAAGAGAACTCAGTAAGCAAGTGAAAGAATTGCTTGAGACGGGGTTCATCAGACGTAGTATATCGGAGTGGGGTGCTCCAGTAGTATTTGCCACGAAGGCAGATGGGTCCCTTAGACTATGTGTGGACTATAGAGAACTTAATAAGCTTACTAAGAAGAATAGGCACCCACTGCCGAGGATTGATGATCTCTTCGATCAGTTAGTTGGCGCCTCAGTGTTTTCGCAGTTGGACTTAGCCACGGGTTTCCATCAGTTGAGAGTGGCTGAGGATAGCATAGACAAGACTGCCTTTAGGACTCCAGACGGCTTCTTCGAGTGGCTGGTGATGCCCTTCGGTTTGACAAACGCCCCCGCATACTTTACTGACTTGATGAGTAGGGTGTTTAGGGAGTACCTTAATAAATTCGTGGTAGTCTTTATGGACGACATCTTGATCTTTTCTAAGAGCGAGGAAGAGCATGCCCTACATCTTAGGGAAGTGTTGGAGACCCATCGAGCGCATAGCCTTAAAGCTAAATTTTCTAAATGTCACTTTTGGAGGAAGGAAGTGTGATTCTTAGGGCACATGGTTTCCAAAGAAGGGATAGCTGTGGATCCCGCGAAGGTAGTGGCCATCCAAGATTGGAAGGTCCCTAAAAATGCTACCGAGGTGAGAAGTTTCTTAGGGTTGGCTGGCTACTATAGGAAGTTTATCAAGGACTTCGCAAAAATATCAGCCCCATTAACACGCTTGACGAAGAAGAACCTAGTTTTCGCATGGGACGTAGATTGTGATGATGCGTTCCAACGTTTAAAGAGAGCTTTGACCACATCCCCAGTCTTAGTGTTGCCAGATGGAAGTAAGCCATTTATCGTTTATACCGATGCTTGTGGGACAGGACTAGGCGCAGTCTTAATGCAAGAGGGAAGGGTAATAGCCTATGGTGGAATGCAGTTGAGAGTGCATGAGAGAAATTACCCTACACATGACCTAGAGTTGGTCGCTATTGTTTTCACGCTTAAGTCTTGGCGTCATTATCTTCTTGGCGAGAAATTCGAATTATTCACTGACCACAAATCGCTAAAATACTTGTTCTCTCAGAAGGACTTGAACTTAAGGCAGCAAAGGTGGATGGAATTCTTAGTGTCCTGCGATTTCTAGATAGCATATACCCCTGGCAAGGGTAACGTGGTGGCAGACGCCTTAAGTAGAAAAAGGTTGTCCTTGAGTCCGTTGTTTGTTGAGCGGCGAAGCTTAGAGTTCATCTCTATGTTTGACTTTAGACCTTCCGTTGACTTTGTACCCGGTTTGCTAACATCCTTAGAGGTCAGACCTACGCTTTTGGGACGGATTGGTGAGCCACAGCGAGATGACCCACAGTTGGTTGAGTTAGTATAAAAGCTCAAAAGGGGGGAGTCATCGAGCCATCTCAGTAGGTATAACCTAGATAATAAGTGTTGGTTGCATAGGGACGATAGACTTTGTGTACCACGGGACGAGAATTTGAGGAAGATCATTCTTGATGATGCACATCGTTCGAAGATGACCATTCATCCCGGCGGGGACAAGATGTACATGGACATGAGACGAGTTTACTTTTGGGCCGACATGAAGAGGGATATGGCTAAGTTTGTCGCGAGATGCTTGGTGTGCCAACAAGTAAAAGCAGAGCAAAAGAAACCCGGTGGATTGCTTTATCCATTGGAGGTCCCACAATGGAAGTGGGAAAGTATCTCTATGGACTTTATTGACGGGCTACCGAGATCGAGGAAGGGTAATACGGGGATTTGGGTCATGGTAGAGAGACTTACTAAGAGCGCCCATTTCATTCCCGTGAAGAGTAAGAGGACTGCTCCATGGTTAGCCTCCGTATGCATTCGAGAGATAGTTCGTTTGCACGGTGTTCCTTCTAGCATAGTGAGCAACCGCGATCCTATCTTTACTAGCGAATTTTGGAAGAGCTTGCAAGAGGCGGTAGGGACTCAGTTATGTTTGAGCACCGCATATCATCCTCAGACGGACGGCCAGACTGAGAGGGTGAATCGTATTCTAGAAGACCTATTGAGGTTGTGTTTCTTAGACTTCGGAGGTACATGGGAGGAACAGCTTCCGTTGGTGGAGTTCGCATATAATAATAGCTTTCAGTCTACCAATGGCATGGCACCGTTCGAGGCTCTTTATGGACGGCCGTGTCGTTCGCCTACATGTTGGTGGGAATCTACAGATAATATCTTACTTGGACCCGATATGATTAGAGAGACTTCGGAAAAGATCGATTTGATCCGAAGGAGGATGAAGACGGCGCAAGATAGGCAAAAATCTTATGTGGATAAGAGGAGGTCAGATCTTGAGTTTGATATTGGGGACATGGTCTTTGTCAAGGTGTCTCCATTACGGAACGTCGTTCGCTTTGAGTCCGTTGGGAAGTTAGCACCAAGGTTCGTAGGGCCGTTTCCTATTAAGGAGAGAATTGGGCAGATGGCATATAGAGTGGAGTTGCCCGAGAGACTTAGTGGTGTACACGATGTATTCCATGTATCACATTTGAGGAAGTGCTTGCATGAGACCGCGGAAGTGGTAGAGCCAAGCTTGCTTAGAGAGGTGGAGATAGAGCATGATGCGACGATTCGACGAGCTCCTACGTGCATTCTTGGGTCGAAGATTAAGAAGTTGAGGAATCGAGAGGTCCGGCTAGTCAAAGTGCAATGGGGAGATGATGAGAGCAACGCTACTTGGGAGACGGAAGAGAAGATGCGTTCATTGTACCCTTTTCTTTTCGAGGGTATGTCTTTTAATTTCTCCTTTATCGCCCAGCTTGTTCTTGTTTTATCTTTAGTATGTCCTCTCGCTAGTATCTTTGACCTTTAGATAGGGTAGTCCTATGGTTGAAACATGTGTTTGAGACATGTTATGTATGATGGATGCATGTGGATGCAAGTGTTTGCTAGTGGTTGCTCGTGGATGCATATACACACAATTTAGGCACTAGATCGGCTCACTCACTTCATATTGTATATTGCATATATGTGTGTACATATGTAAGTAATGGATGTATGATGATTGTACTATCACATAGATGCCGCATTTTGGTGAATGGTTGTGCACACATGTAGAAATAATATGTATCAATAGGATTCTTTCGCATACATAGTGGACGCATGGCACTATCATGGTTTGCATTAAGGAGGTCAACTGAATCAGTAGACCGCCTGATTTTGCATTAGATAAGGAACATATACACACACTTCTTGCATATGTTCATACAACATTAGGAATTTATAAGGACAATGGATGCCTGTGTTTGATGGTTGAGTAGATGGTTGTTTGGATGTTAGGATATGCATTCTCCTTCACTTAGAGATTTCGTGGGCGAAATCCTTTAAGGAGGGGAGAATGTAACACCCCGTATTTCTGTTAATATTAATGTTCACAAATTAAAGAATAACTAATCTCAGATGTGAGAATTAAGGGAAACGGGTTGCGCCATTGTGTTCGTCTCGGAATTCTGGTTGAGATAGAGTCCAAGTTTGCGTGAATTGGACTTCGTATGAAGAAGTTATGGCCATCGGAAGTTTCAGAAAATTCAAAACACATTTCAGAAAAATCAAATTTCAGAGTCGGACGGGCTAGGCGGGAAAATTCCCGCCAGGGCCAGGTTGACCTGGGGGTCGACCTGCCCTCACCAGGTTGACCATAGGATCGACCTGGGGGTCGACCTGCCCCCCCCCCCCCCCCCGGGGCAGATTTGATTAGTGACCTGTTAATGACTGTGTGTTAACTCATTAGCGTTTCTGATCTGCTCTGATTGGCTGGGATTAATTCTGGGTTGATCGGACGGCCTAAACTAATCCTAAACTCTATAAAAACACTTATAGACTCAAACCCTAAAATCAAATTAAATTTAGAGTCATGGCCTCCATGCCGTCACCTTGCAACTCAGAATATCCGCCACCAATTAGACAGGAAGAAAGCTAATCAAATTCAATTCTTTTCAACTCTAACAACGAATCTTCTTCAAAGGAAAGCTAATTCAACTTCAGAACTCAGAATTCAGAACTCAAGACCTTCTTTGACTTATGAGTTCAATTTCTTTAATAAAATAATTAGCAATTTAATTGGATTGAGTTATGATGCGGATTATATGGCTATGTTGTGAATTATTGACCGCATGTTATCATCTATGTTGTAAAATTGTGATGTTATCATTTATGTTGTAAATTCTATGATGTTATCATCTATGTTGTAAAGTTGTGATATTATCATCTATGTTGTAATTCTATAATTGATCAATTCATGATGATGTTTCATATGATAGTTTGGTTATGTTGATTCATAGGATAAATCATATATATGTATGCAAGTTTAGGTGTTGATTTAGATGTGGATCATATGCAAGTTAGTGAAAGTTTTATGTATAACCTTACATGTTTCATGACATCTATTTTAGATCTAAAGTTAGGCTATGACATGTGTGAGTTATATGCTAAATTCTACATGCTAGTTTACATGTTTAGATGTAAGTTTACACCATTGTTATGTTGCATAAATCACATATGCAAGTTTATATAAATATATGAGTTTGGAATATGAATCATGTTATGTAAGTTTGTGGTTATTGCCTATGCAAGTTTACACCTTTAGATGTAGATCTATGACATACATGATTTATGCAAGTTTGTGACTATACCTAAACAAGTTTACACCTTTAGATTTGGATCTATGACATATGTAGTTTTATGCAAGTTGTAACTTTGGCCTATGCAAGTTTTAGATGTAGAACCTCATTCACACATGCAAGTTCACCCCTATGTTTAGATCTAGTTTTATCTATATGTATGTTGTGATGTTTTTTCTTTATTCCATGAGTTAGACTATTCGAGTCTAACGTATATTTTACGTTAAATGAACGAACGTACAACGTGGGGTAATGGGATAATATTAAAAAGATTTAATATTAAGAATTGGCATAAATGCCTTAAGAGGCATAGAATAAATTTGTGATGATAATTGGTATGATTTTACATACCATAAATAGATGGACATAATTGAGTCAATTATGGCCATAGTTAAATTTGGAATTAATTGATGATTTGAATAGGGGAAATTGATTCAAATTGGGGAATGATTAATTAGGTGTAATTAATCGTCTAAAACACGAGGTTAGGCTCTTTTGTGGTGTAAGACTGCCCGGACCCACCCGGCAAATCCAGCTGCCACAAATGCAAGTTTAATGTGGGAGGTCTTAGGCATAAATTAAATGCGTAACAGTTGTAAAGACACGAGGTTAGGATCGTTTGTGGTGTAAGACTGCCCGGACTCGCCCGGCAAATCCAGCTGCCACAAATGCCAGTCTAATGTGGGAGGTCTTTATGAGGTTACGGTCTTAATGAATTAAGAAACACTTAACCAGATAAACATGTAGTGGGACATGAGGGGGTTAAGTAGGTGCCTTGGGTGGCATGTGGAATCTAGTGGGTGCCTTGGGTGGCATTTGAAATACGATTAGAAACACTTAACCAAAATTGAAACATGTAAGTGAACATGAATAAGAAGAGGGTTAAGTGGGATGTACTAGAGGGGACCAAGCTAAGGAGGATAGCTTGTGTCAAGTAATGGGGGCCCGTTTCAACCAGTAACCCATACGTATCTTTGTGGGCTCGACCCAAGTCGAGGACGGGACACGCATACTGGTCTTGACTGTAAGAGGCCAAAACGGGTTAGCGGTGGCAACGTAAGTCAAACGGGTTCATATGCGTGTGTGGACCCGGGCTGGTAGGTAAGACGTTGTTGCATCATGTAGGTATAAGCCGTGCATTATTGGTGGTATCGGGTTGCCACTTTGGGGAGTGATACACCCCACTGTGGGGCCAGCACGGGTATCTACGAGTTAGGGATCCGATCGCATGGGGGTAGTGGGTACACCTAGTGGAGATAGGGGCATGTGGCACCTATGAAGGCAACTAGGGGTGCACGAAACTACCATTATTATTATTAAGTTCTGTAGGCGGGATCAACCTTAGGGTGACCAGTGGTGGTGCAGTATAGTAATTATCTTATAGTGGTTTAGGTGTGCCTTTAACGTTATCTTTGTTCATCTTATTTCCATGTTTACTCTGTCATACCCAATTGTTCATAGTCATTTCCTTATTTTCCAACTTATGCCTTAGCCTAGTTACTTTGGTAATTATATTGTTAAAGTTATCGCACTCGCCAGACTTTATGTCTGACCCCCTTTGTTTCCACCTCTTTTCTTCCTCCCCGCCCCCAAGGTGCGCAGGTTGGAACGAGCACCAGTGGAGCTTGATTTTGGACAGCTGTATTTCTTGCTTTTAGAAGATTGCTTGGATCGCTGAAGTAAAGTTCAGCCTCTCTTATTTATGGCTATTTTGTATTGGGGATTATGTCTTTCAATTTATGTACTTTGACTTAGTCAAGATGGATATTATGTACTTTGACTCTGGTTTTTGATGATGTAATCAAACTTATGTGTTTACCGCTGCAATAAATAAAGTTTTAAAGTTTTAGTACTATTTATATCTATCTTGTTGTTAAGTTTCTGTTCTATACACACTTAAAATGCTCCATAGAAGTTAATGCATTCCCTTTGTGAGTGACATGAATGGACGTGGGGTGTTACAGCAACTCAATCTAACCTCGGGTTTTTCGGGCTTAATGCGCTAACCTCTCACATTAGATCTATATTGTTGAGGTCACTGGATGTGCCAGGCGGTTCCGGGCAGTCTTACACCGCAACTCAATCTAACCTCGGGTTAGGCATATTCATCTTTTAATTAATTTACATATCATTCATGTTTATATGTAAAATATCCACAAGTGTTGTCAATTCAAGTCATGTCCCATTTACCCTCTAAATTATGTCCATAATTCTAGGTATACAAATTCTACCATTTCATGCTACTAATTATTTACATGATTATGAGCCAATCTATGCCAATGGCATGTAGTTTAATATTTTTCCCCAATGCCTCCCCCGTTATTCGTTCGCATAATTTATATAGAACGTTAGGCTCGCAAATTAGCCTAACTTATAAACAAAAGGGAAAAGAAAGGGGCATGTAACATTCCAACAGGCCTAAACAATATAGATCAACATGCATAGTATAAATTTGGGATAGAACGACATAAACATAGTTAAGCACATGAACGTGATCTTACATTTAAATTAGATCCAATTAACATGCGAACTAGCATAGATCTAATTGTATAAGCATGAACTTATATAGATCTTAAACATGGGTACTAGCTTGGATTTAAACATGTAAGCGTGTATGAACATAACTTATCATGTAATTTGCATATACAACATGGTAGGTTCAATTGTGTCAGTCTAATAGTCTCACAGGCATAGGATGTACAACCTGATAAATTAATCACAACAGTTCCATAGGCATGATAGGTTCCATTTTGTCAATCCAACAGTCTCATAGGCATGTTAGATTTCATTATGTCAATCACAATAGTCTCATAGGCACGATAGGTGTCATTACGTCAATCACAATAGTCTCATCGGCACGATAAGTGTCATTACATCAATCACAATAGTCTCATAGGCACGATAGGTGTCATTACATCAATCACAATAGTCTCATAGGCATAGGCAATTCAGAATTGACAAAAGGATAGACATGAATAGAATTAGGCATAGTTTTAGATCCAGTTATTATAGTCGTGATTTCTTATTAGTTGTTCACATCTAAACAATAACTGTACTTACAGAAAAAGGACGAATCTTGATTTTTGGGATTTAATTTCTGGATTTGAAAAGCTATCCTTTGATGTAGACGTTTGATTCTCTAGTTCTTCTAATTTGGAGAAGATGGAGGCTAGGCTAACTTAGGCATGGATAGCATGACGGCTTCAAAGTCTTAGGGTTATGTGGTTAGGGTCTAGGTTTGGCTACGTATATATAGATGTCTAGGATTAATTCTAGTGTTTAGATCAGTCTAGGGGAATCAGAGCCATCAAATCAAAGAGATGTGTCATCCAGCCAACCATTGCATGACACATATGCCCTAATACCTCAGATATCAGTCATTGGCCAATCAGCGAAGGCCACATCATCACAGTGCTGTAAAAAATCATCACAGGAGCTGGATCTGGGAGGGGTTTACTCCCTTCGGGGGGGTCGAGACCTATGTCGACTCCCCCTAGGGAGGCTCGACACCCTGAGCGGGAAATTTCCCGCTCAGGCCGCTCTTGCCAGATTTTGAAATTAGAACTATTTTCTGATTTGATTTATTATTATATTTAATTACTGTTTAAACTTGAAAACTTCTGAACTCCATAACTTCTTCATACGGAGTCCGATTAATGCAAAATCAGACTCTATCTCAAGCAGAATTCCAAGACGAACGCAATGGCGTAACCCGTTTTACGCAATTCCGCTTTTAAAAAATTAAGTGTTCTTAGATTCGTTAATTTTGATATTCACAGAAAATACGGGGAGTTACATTCTCCCCTTTTTAAAGGATTTCATCCCCGAAATCTCTAAGTAAAGAAGAATGTATCCTAACATCCAACATCAATCTACTCAACCATTCAATCATAGGCATCCATTGTCCTTAAAAAGGTTTCTAATGCTTTATGAACATATGCAAGGGTGTGTGTACATGTCCCAATACTAATGCAAAAGAACAGGCGCTCCACTGAATCAGTTGACCTCCTTAATGCGAATTATGTTAGTGCCATGAGTCCAACATGTATGCAGTTATTCCTATGGTACTTTATAACTTCTATATGAATGCACAATCATCCATTCAAATGCATCATCCATATGCTATCACATCAAGTTTCAATCCATATATATAAAAATCCACTCATGCATATGCAATATGGAAGTGACGGAGCCGATCTAGCTCCTAATGTGTGTGTATATGCATCCATGAGCAACCACTAGCAAACACTTACATCCACTTGCATCCTCTAAACATAACATGTCTCAAACACATGTTTACATCCATTGGCTTCTACCTAAGGATCGAGGCTTGGACCAGAGGATATACTTAAAGGATAAAGACTAGCATGCAAATAAACTTTATAGAAAAAGAGAGATCAAGGATATACCCTCAAAAAGTGTATGATGCGCGTATCTAGTCTTCAGTCTTCTAAGTCGCATCTTGAGCTTCGTCCCATTGTGCTCTGACTGTCTTAACTTCACGATTGCGTAGCTTATTAATTTCTGTTTCCAAAATATGAGTTGGAACTCATTTCACTGTCGCCTCTTGTTCCACCCTTTCTCCTTCTAGTATACTCGAGACTACAACTTCTGCTGTGTCATGCTAACATTTCCTCAAAGGGTCTTCAAAATTCACTCGAGGGTATTCCATGTAGAAGAACTATCTATTTAAAATAAACAGATGTTAACCATATTACCAAGTGCATTTATTAAGGTGATTAGAGGTCTCTTCTCTACTTAACTTATCCATTGCGTCAACTATCTTAGAGTCTTTTCTTTGTGAAGTCCATATTTGATCCAAAAGCGTAGGTCCTACCCCTAGCGATGCCAACTACTAACTTAACCAAAGGTTTTAAAATCAAAGGTGGATATGTATTCTGAACTTTTCCTTTTCACATAAAGGGGACTTGAAGTCAACTTTTTTTTTCTTAAGGCATCCACTACGACCTTACCCTTCCTTTTCACATCAAAATGGCACCTAGTCCTGTGCCGCATGCATTCGTGTATACCATAAACCATTTACTACTGTAAGGTAATAGTCAAAACTGGGGCCGTTGTAAGTAGGGCTGTCAATTTCCTACCCGACCTGTGACCCTACCCGTGACCCGACCCGAAACCCGCACGGAAATTAGCAGGTTAAACCGACCCGTTTAGTTAGCGGGTCATTTTCGGGTCAACCCGAATTTGATCCATTTATAAATGGGTGGGTTTAGGGTTGACCCGCTAACCCGATTTTGACCCGCCGGACTCGATTATATATTATATCTCTTCCATACTATTAGTCTTTTATGTATACTATTAGTGTTAGTCTTTTATGTATGCAGTAATCAGTATGCTCGTATATGTAAGCTGTTATATTTTACCAATTTATTCTTATATGTTGTTAGTTATATTTTACTTGTAACAACTGTATCTCGTCCATACTGGTAGTCTTTAATTTATCCAGTATGGGAATATATACTTATGTATAGAAAATGATTTTTGAATATGGGGATTTCATGCTTTATATATGTGTTGTCTGTTGGTGACTTTGCAACTTGTTGCTTGTTGGTGATTATATAACAATGTGCATGTTGGTGGTTTGGCTCTTTTGTTGCTTATATTAGTATGCAATATCTATCAATGGGTCAAACAGGAAACCTGACCCAACACGACCTGACACGACCCATTTAGTTAAATAGGTTACGCGGGTCGGGTAGGGTCAACTCGTTTATAAATGGGTTGGGTTAGGGTTGGGAAAATATGACCCGTTTAATAAACGGGTTGACCCGAGCCTTTTATAAATCAACCTGAACCCGACTTGACCCGACCTGAACCTGACCCGACACGACCCATTGACAGCCCTAGTTGTAAGTGCCCTCTTCGATCGTTGGAAAGCGACATCACAATCAATATCCCGAGCAAAGGTTAGATTCTTCTTCGTTAATCCAGTAAGTGGGGCTAATACCTTTGCAAAGTTCTTAATGAACTTCCTATATTAACCCGCTAGTCCACGAAAGCTTCTTACTCTTGTTGCATTCCTTGGGACCTTTCAATCTTGCACCGCGACTACTTTTGCGGGATCTACTGCTATCCCTTCTTTGGACGCCACATGTCCTAGAAACCTTACTTCTCTCCAAAAATGTCATTTTGGAGAACTTCTCCTTAAGTTGATGAGCTCGAAGTGTATCCACGACTTCTCTTGAATGTAAAGCATGTTCTCCCTCGTTCTTCGAGAAAATCAAGATATCGTCCACGAAGACTACTACAAACTTATTAAGGAACTCCCTAAACACCCTACTCATTAAGTCAACAAAATGAGCGGGTGCATTCGTCAAACCGAAAGGCATGACGAACTACTTAAAGAGACCATCAGGGGTCCTAAAAGTAGTCTTGTCTATACTGTCCTCAGCTTCTCTTAGCTGATGAAACCCTGTAGCCAAATCTAGTTGGGAGAAAACAGACATATCTACAAGCTGGTCAAACAAATCATCTATTCTTGGAAGTGGGTGCCTATTTTTCTTAGTCAACTTGTTTAATTCTCTAAAATCCATGCATAAGCGAAGTGAACCATCTGCCTTAGTAGAGAATACTACTGGAGCAACCCATTCAGAAATTCACCGCCTTATGAACCCTTTCTCAAGCAACTCTTTAACTTGCTTGCCGAGCTCTTTCCTATCCCTTGGAGCCATGTGTCGCACGGGCAATGCAACTGGGTTGGCGTTATCAACCAAGTATATACGGAAATTTATTTCACATTTTAGGGGTAAACCCTTCACTTCATCAAAGACATCGGGATACTCATGGACTACTTAAACAGATTGCAAATTATCAACAGATGTATCAAGAGATTCTAGGTAACTAAGCATGACAGGACCCTTAGGGTTACACGAGATTTTTGAAGGTATTACCGAGGCGAGTCAAAAGTCTAACTACCCTCCTTTCCAAATCGAGAATGGCACCATTAGTGGATAACCAATCCATCCCTAGAATCAACCCATAGCCCATGAAACAAAAACGTAAGCATTATATCTAAACTCAACGCCTAGTATAGACATTCCCAAATCCAAACAAATCATAGATGAATAAGCCGAACCATCAACTGGATTTGAGACAATAATGGGATCTTCTACTATACTAGTACTATGGTGCAGGACTCAACTATGGAAGCAAATAGAAAAGAATGTGAAGCGCCAGAATCAAATAAAGTTCTAACAGGATGATTGAAAAGAAAAACTAAACTTTCAATAGAAACGTTCCTACCTCTCTAAGGTACACCAGTAGTGAGAGCATGCAATTGCCCTCTAGAAGATTATGACCTTGCCTTTGTCCCTGTCCTTTGGGCAATCCTTGATAAGATGCCATACCTCACCATACTAAAAACAACCACCGGTCTTCCTCTTCCTACAATTAAATGACCCACTATACCATAGAAAAGACACTTCTCCTTGTCGCGGGATCTATTATTTCTTCCACCCTCCTTATATTCCAATCCCTTATTTGTGATTCTTCTACTTTGGCCTCTTTCTTTTCACCTTTCTCCTTCTGCGTGGATTAGGCCATATCAACAAGCTTCTTATCCTTGGGCTTGTGCTTCTTAGCCAATACTCCCTTATTCTCATCCATACTATCCTTGTATAGCTTGTTGTCAAGTTTCTCGAAACTACCTCCATCACATGGTAACCTACAATGCTTAAAAGAAGATTGGCCGCATGTGAAACTACTGCGGCTACAGATGGAGGTTGGGCACTACTTCTCCCTCGACATGTGCCGTATGCCTATGAAACTATGGCAAAAAGAAAGGAAGAAGCGATTCAAATAGAGAATTGAAAGGTAGTGCATATGGATTTGGGGAATATGCCTTTTAAAAACAATACTTTTCTCTTGGAAAACGCTTCTTTAAAACATGTTTTTGAAAACACCCCCTTTAAAATATGCTTTTGAAAAATCTTTTATCTGTTTTGGTAACCTTCAGCTCTGATACCACGTGTAACACCACACCTCCATTAAGGTCACTCGCAAAGGGAATGCATTCACTTCAGTGGAGCGTCATAAGTGTATAGAACAGATAAACTACAAACCAGACAAAATTTTAAACAGCGGAAAATATATAAAATTTTACTTCATTGGTAAAACAGCAGCTTGGTAAAACATCTTGTATAAAGATTTGTTTTCCAACACCAAAACACCCTTACCCATTAAAACAAAGCATCTATCATGTTTAACAAAATAAAGAAGCATAAAATGACAATGCTATTCCCCAATAAAGCATGAGCCAGCCATAGCAGTGGAAAAGAGAGTCCAAAGCAATACATCGACCATCCTCGAGCTTGGAAATAAAACTGGGCTAAGTTGTAATATTTCCTCCCTGTGAACCTGGGGGGAGGGGGGAACGGAAGAAAAGAAGGCTAAAGAAAACAGGTCAGACATAAGTCTGATAAGTCCAGTGATTATTTAGCATGTAAACAGGAAAAAGGATCATGACATGAATAAGCTGAATACCAGACATAACCATCATAAGCATAGGAAGACAACAAATGATGATTGTTAGATATGACAAGGTAAGATACACTAAATGCGCTTCGGCTCTTTCTCTGATTTCCTAATTTCTCTGCACCACCCAACTAGTGTAGAACGATTCGTATTCCCTACTCGTGTCCCAACTAGTATCCTGTGAAAAAGGATCCGTATCCCCTGCTAGTGTTCCAACTAGTATCCTGTGTTATAAAATAAGGTGATCCCAACCCCGCAATTGTGGTAGCCTTCAGGTGTACATCTAGTATGAGGATCTTACCTCAACCGGCCTAATTGTCATGAAGATGTTAGATGTATCCTTACTACCCTATCGATCGACTCCCTACTTGTATTACTTTTTCCTTGTGTCTATGTCAATCGGCCCTCTCTTGCGTGTAGATACCCTGTGCCGGTCCCACCATAAGGTGTATCAATCCCTATGATAGCGACCCGACACGATTCAAGATGTACAGTGTATACTACTAATGCCCAGTCCTTCTTTTCCACTCCGGAGCACATGCACGCCCATACTCCTCGGAATTACACTGCTGCACCCCCTGCCGCTATTTTGACCGCTTATAATAGGCCCAGTAATTATGCCCCACCCTGCCTAGCTCAGGGTACCGTGATACATCCATGTCGGTTACTACTGAAATGGGTCCCCGTTACTAGGGTTTCAAAGGGTCTATTCGTATACCGCCCAAATTGGTTAAGTGTTATCCATCCATCCATTCAAGTTAACTTAACCCATTATCACGTCATGTCATGTTGGTTAAGTGTTTCTTATTAATTTAGCCCTTCTCATTCAATCATGTTGTAATCGGTTAAGTGTTTCCCTTTAGCTTAACCTCATTCGTTCATCATGTTATATTGGTTAAGTGTTTCCCATTTGCTTAACCCCACTCGTTCATCACGTTATATTGGTTAAGTGTTTCCCATTTACTTAACCCTACTCGTTCATCATGTTATATTGGTTAAGTGTCATCAATCCGGTCGGGTTAACTTAACCCACCCACTTGTCATGTTACATTGGTTAAGTGTTGCCCTCTTGTGTTACTTAACCCTATCACACATCATGTTGTATTGGTTAAGTGTTGCCTCAATTAACTTAACCCTACTATTCTTAGTTTGTCTATTCCTTAGCTTTAATTCATTCATTAAAGCACCAACCTCTCCCATCAGATATGTATTGTTGCGGTTGTTGGATGTGCCGGATGGTTCTGGGCAGTCTTACACCGCAACTCAATCTAACCTCGGGTTTTTCGGGCTTAATGCGCTAACATCTCACATTAAATCAATATTGTTGAGGTCGCTGGATGTGCCGGGCAGTTCCGGGCAGTCTTACACCGCAACCCAATCTAACCTCGGGTTAGGCATATTCATCTTTTGATTAATTTACATATCATTCATGTTTATATGTAAAATATCCACAAGTGTTGTCAATTCAAGTCATGTCCCATTTACCCTTTAAATTATGTCCATAATTCTAGGTATACAAATTCTACCGTTTCATGCTACTAATTATTTACATGATTATGAGCCAATCTATGCCAATAGCATGTAGTTTAATATTTTTCCCCAATGTCTCCCCCGTTATTCGTTCGCATAATTCACATAGAACGTTAGGCTCTCAAATTAGCCTAACTTATAAACAAAAGGGAAAATAAAGGGGCATGTAACATTCCAACTGGCCTAAACAATATAGATCAACATGCGTAGTATAAATTTGGGATAGAATGACATAAACTTAATTAAGCACGTGAACGTGATCTTACATTTAAATTAGATCCAATTAACATGCGAACTAGCATAGATCTAATTTTATAAGCATGAACTTATATAGATCTTAAACGTGGGTACTAGCTTGGATTTAAACATGTAAGCGTGTATGAACATAACTTATCATGTAATTTGCATATACAGCATTGTAGATTCAATTGTGTCTGTCTAATAGTCTCATAGGCATAGGATGTACAACCGGATAAATTAATCACAACAGTTCCATAGGCATGATAGGTTCCATTTTGTCAATCCAACAATCTCATAGGCATGTTAGGTTTCATTATGTCAATCACAATAGTCTCATAGGCACGATAGGTGTCATTACATCAATCACAATAGTCTCATAGGCACGATAGGTGTCATTACATCAATCACAATAGTCTCATAGGCATATGCAATTCAGAATTGACAAAAGGATAGGCACGAATAGAATTAGGCATAATTCTAGATCCAGTTATTGTAGTCATGATTTCTTATCAGGTGTTCACATCTAAAATATAACTGTACTTACAGAAAAAGGACGGATCTTGATTTTTGGGATCTGATTTCTGAATTTGAAAAGCTATCCTTTGATGTAGACTTTTGATTCTCTAGTTCTTCTAATTTGGAGAAGATGGAGGCTAGGCTAACTTAGGCATGGACAGCATGACAGTTTCAAAGTCTTAGGGTTATGAGGTTAGGGTCTAGGTTTGGCTACGTATATATAGATGTCTAGGATTAATTCTAGCCTTTAGATCAGTCTAGGGGAATCAGAGCCATCAAATCAAAGAGATGTGTCATCCAGCCAACCATAGCATGATAGATATGCCCTAATACCTCAGAAATCAGTCATTGTCCAATCAGAGAAGGCCACATCATCACAAAGCTTTGAAAATTCATCACAGGAGCTAGATCTGGGAGGGATCGACTCCCTACAGGGGGGTCGACACCTATGTCGACTCCCCTATAGGGGGGTCGACACCTATGTCGACTCCCCCTAGGGGGGCTCGACATCCCTGAGCGGGATATTTACTGCTCAGGCCGCTCTTGCCAGATTTTGAAATTAGAACTATTTTCTGATTTGATTTATTATTATATTTAATTACTGTTTAAACTTAAAAACTTCTGGACTCCACAACTTCTTCATACGGAGTCCGATTCACGGAAACTCAGACTCTATCTCAAGCAGAATTCCGAGACGAACGCAATGGCGTAAACCGTTTCACCCAATTCCTCTTTTAAAAATTAAGTGTTCTTAGATTCGTTAATTTTGATATTCACAGAAAATACGGGGTGTTACATTCTCCCCTTCTTAAAGGATTTCGTCCCCGAAATCTCTAAGTAAAGAATAATGTATCCTAACATCCAACATCAATCTACTCAACCATTCAATCACAGGCATCCATTGCTCCTTAAAAAGGTTTATAATGCTTTATGAACATATGTAAGGGTGTGTTTACATGTCCCAATACTAATGCAAAAGATCAGGCGGTACACTGATTCAGTTGACCTCCTTAATGCGAATTATGTTAGTACCATGGGTCCAACATGTATGCAGTTATTCCTATGGTACTTTATAACTTCAATATGAGTGCACAATCATCCATTCAAATGCATCATCCATACGATATCACATCAAGTTTCAATCCATATATATAAAAATCCACTCATGCATATGCAATATGGAAGTGACGGAGCCGATCTAGCTCCTAATGTGTGTGTATATGCATCCACGAGCAACCAATAGCAAACACTTACATCCACTTGCATCCACCAAACATAACACGTCTCAAACACATGTTTACATCCATTGGCTTCTACCTAAGGATCGAGGATAGGACCGAGAGGATATTCTTAAAAGATAAAGACTAGCATGCAAATAAACTATATAGAAAAAGAGAGATCAAGGATATACCCCCAAAAAGGGTATGATGCGCGTATCTAGTCTTCAGCCTTCTAAGTCGCATCTTGAGCTTCACCCCATTGTGCTCTGACTGTCTTAACTTCACGATTGCGTAGCTTCTTAATTTCTGTTGCCAAAATATGAGTTGTAACTCATTTCACTTTCGCCTCTAGTTCCACCCTTTCTCCTTTTGGTATACTCGGGACTACAACTTCTGCTGTGTCATGCTAACATTTCCTCAAAGGGTCTTCAAAATTCACTAGAGGGTATTCCATGTAGAAGAACTATCTCTTTAAAATAAACAGATGCTAACCATATTACCAAGTGCATTTATTAAGGTGATTAGAGGTCTCTTCTCTACTTAACTTATCCATTGCGTCAATTATCTGAGAGTCTTTTCTTTGTGAAATCCATATTTGATCCAAAAGTGTAGGTCTTACTCCTAGCGATGCCAACTACTAACTTAACCGAAGGTTTTAAATCCAAAGGTGTATATGTATTCTGAACATTTCCTTTTCACATAAAGTGGACCTGAAGTCAACCTTTTTTTTCTCTTAAGGCATCCGCTATGACCTTACCCTTCCTTTTCACATCAAAATGGCGCCTAGTCCCGTGCCGCATGCATCCGTGTATACCGTAAACCTTTTACTACCTTAAGGTAATAGTAAAAACTGGGGCCTTTGTAAGAGCCCCCTTCGATCGTTGGGAAGCGACATCACAATCAATATCCCGAGCAAAGGTTGGATTCTTCTTCGTTAATCTAGTAAGTGGGGCTAATATCTTTGCAAAGTTCTTAATGAACTTCCTATATTAACCCGCTAGTCCATGAAAGCTTCTTACTCTTGTTACATTCCTTGGGACCTTTCAGTCTTGCACCATGACTACTTTTGCGGGATCTACTGATATCCTTTCTTTGGATGCCACATGTCCTAGAAACCTTACTTCTTCTCTCCAAAAATGACATTTTGGAGAACTTCGCCTTAAGTTGATGAGCTCGAAGTGTATCCATGACTTCTTTTAAATGCAAAACATGTTCTCACTCGTTCTTTGAGAAAATCAAAATATCATCCATGAAGACTACTACAAACTTATTAAGGAACTCCCTAAACACCTACTCATCAAGTCAACAAAATAAGCGGGTGCATTCGTCAAGCCGAAAGGCATGACGAGATACTCAAAGAAACCGTCAGGGGTCCTAAAAGCAGTCTTGTCTATACTGTCCCCAGCTTCTCTTAGATGATGAAACCTTGTAGCCAAATCTAGTGGGTGCCTATTTTTCTTAGTCAGCTTGTTTAATTCTCTAAAATCCACTCATAAGCGAGGTGAACCATCTACCTTAGTAGAAAATACTACTGGAGCACCCTATTCAGAAATTCTCCGCATTATGAACCCTTTCTCAAGCAACTCTTTAACTTGCTTGCTGAGCTCTTTCCTTTCCCTTGGAGCCTTGTGTCGTACGGGTAATGCAACTGAGTTGGCATTATCAACCAAGTATATGCAGAAATCTATTTCACGCTTTGGGGGTAAACCCTTCACTCTATCAAAGACATCGGGATACTCATGGACTGCTAAAACAATTTGCAAATTATCAACAGATGTATCAAGAGATTCTAGGTAACTAAGCATGACAGGACCCATAGGGTTACACGAGATTTTCGAGGGTATTACCGAGGCGAGTCAAAAGTCTAACTACCCTCCTTTCCCAATCGAGAATGGCACCATTACTGGATAACCAATCCATCCCTAGAATCAACCCATAGCCCATGAACCAAAAAAGTAAGCATTATATCTAAACTCAACGCTTAGTATAGACATTCCCAAATCCAAACAAATCATAGATGAATGAGCCGAACCATAAACTGGATTTGAGACAATATTGGGATCTTCTACTATACTAGTACTAAGGTGCAGAGACTCAACTATGGAAGCAAATAGAAAAGAATGTGATGTGCCAGAATCAAATAAGGTTCTAATAGGATGATTGAAAAGAAACACTAATCTTTCAACAGAAACGTTCCTACCTCTCTTAATACACTAGTAGAGAGAGCATGCAATTGCCCTCTAGAGGATTATGTCCTTTGCCCTTGTCCTTGTCCTTCGGGCAATCCTTGATAAGATGCCCTGCCTCACCATACTGAAAACAACCACCGGTCTTCTTCTTCCTACAATTAAATGACCCACTATACCATAGAAAACTTCTCCTTGTCGCGGGATCTATTATTTCTTCCACCCTCCTTATATTCCAATCCCTTGTTTGTGATTCTTCTACTTTGGCCTCTTTCTTTTCACCATTCTCCTTCTGCGTGGATTAGGCCATATCAACAAACTTCTTATCCTTGGGCTTGTGATTCTTTGCCCAAACTCCCTTATTCTCAACCTTACTATCCTTGTATAGCTTGTTGTCAAGTTTCTCGAAACTACCTCCATCGCACGGTAACCTACAAAGCTTGAAAGAAGATTAGCCACAGGTGAAACTACTACAGCCACATATGGAGGTTGGGCACTACTTCGCCCTCGACATGTGCCGTATGCCTATGAAACTATGGCGAAAAGAAAGGAAGAAGAGATTTAAATAGAGAATCGAAAGGTAGTGCATATGGCTTTGGGGAATATGCCTTTTAAAAATAATACTTTTCTCTTGGAAAACGCTTCTTTAAAACATGTTTTTGAAAACACCCCCTTTAAAATATGCTTTTGAAAAATCTTTTATCTGTTCTGGTAACCTTCAGCTCTGATACCACATGTAACACCACGCCTCCATTAAGGTCACTCACAAAGGGAATGCATTAACTTCAGTGGAGCGTCATAAGTGTATAGAACAGATAAAATACAAAACAGACAAAATTTTAAATAGCGGAAAATATATAAAACTTTACTTCATTGATAAAACAACAGCTTAGTAAAACAGCTTGTACAAAGATTTGTTTTCCAACACCGAAACACCCTTACCCATTACAACAAAGCATCTGTCTTGTTTAACAAAATAAAGAAGCAGAAAATAACAATGATATTCCCCAATAAAGCATAAGCCAGCCGTAGCAGTGGAAAAGAGAGTCCAAAGCAATACGTCGACTATCCTCGAGCTTGGAAAGAAAACTGAGCTAAGTGGTAATGTTTCCTCCATATGAACCTGGGGAAAGGGGGGAGAAACGGAAGAAAAGAAGGCGAAAGAAAACGGGTTAGATATAAGTCTGGTAAGTCCAGTGAATATTTAACATGTAAACAGGCACAAGGATCATGACATGAATAAACTGAATAACAGACATAACCATGATGATAAGCATAGCAAGACAACAAATGATGATCGTTAGATATGACAAGGTAAGATACACTGAATGTGCTTCGGTTCTTTCTCTGATTTCCTAATTTCTCTGCACCACCCAACTAGCATCCCAACTAGTGTCTTTTATAGAACGATTCGTATTCCCTACTTGTATCCCAACTAGTATCCTGTGAAAAATGATCCGTATCCCTACTAGTGTCCCAACTAGTATCCTGTGTTATAAAATAAGGTGATCCCAACCCCGCAATTGTGGTAGCCTTCAGGTGTACATCTAGTATGAGGATCTTACCTCAACAGACTTAATTGCCATGAAGATGTTAGATGTACCCTTACTACCCTATCGATCGGCTCCCTACTTGTATTAATTTTTCCTTGTGTCTGTGTCAATTGGCCCTCTCTTACATGTAGATACCCTGTGTTGGTCCCACCATAAGGTGTATCAATCCCTATGATAGCGACCCGACATGACTCAAGATGCACAGTGTATACTATTAATGCCCAGTGCTTTCTTTTCCACTCCGAGCACGTGCACGCACATACTCCGTCGGAACTACAATGCTGCACCCCCTGCCGCTATTTTGACCACTTATAATCAGCCCAGTAATCGTGCCCCACCCTGCCTAGCTCAGGGTACCATGATACATCCATGTGGGTTACTGCTGAAATGGGTCCCTGTTACTAGGGTTTCCTAGGACCTATTCGTATACCCCCACAAATTGGTTAAGTGTTATCCATCCATTCAAGTTAACTTAACCCATCCACACGTCATGTTGGTTAAGTGTTTCTTATTAACTTAACCCTTCTCATTCAATCATGTTGTAATTGGTTATGTGTTTCCCTTAAGCTTAACCCCATTCGTTCATCATGTTATATTGGTTATGTGTTTCCCATTTACTTAGCACCACTCATTCATCATGTTATATTGGTTAAGTGTTTCCTATTAACTTAAACCCACTAGTTCATCATGTTATATTGGTTAAGTGTCGTCAATTTGGTCGAGTTAACTTAACCCACCCACTTGTCATGTTACATTGGTTAAGTGTTTCCCTCTTGTGTTACTTAAACCTATCACACATCATGTTGTATTGGTTAAGTGTTGCCTCAATTAACTTAACCCTACCATTCTTAGCATGTCTGCTCCTTAGCTTTAATTCATTCATTAAAGTACCAACCTCTCACAATAGATATGTATTGTTGCGGTCGTTGGATGTGCCGGGCGGTTCCATGGAGTCTTACACCGCAACTCAATCTAACCTCGGGTTTTTCGGGCTAAATGCGCTAACATCTCACATTAGATCTATATTGTTGAGGTCGCTGGATGTGTCGGGCTGTTCCTGGCAGTCTTACACTGCAACTCAATCTAACCTCGGGATAGGCATATTCATCTTTTAATTAATTTACATATCATTCATGTTTATATGTAAATTATCCACAAGTGTTGTCAATTCAAGTCGTGTCCCATTTACCCTCTAAATTATGTCCATAATTCTAGGTATACAAATTCTACCGTTTCATGATACTAATTATTTACATGATTATGAGCCAATCTATGCCAATAGCATGTAGTTTAATATTTTTCTCCAACGTCTCCCCCGTTATTCGTTCGCATAATTCATATAGAACGTTAGGGTCGCAAATTAGCCTAACTTATAAACAAAAGGGAAAAGAAAGGGGCATGTAACATTCCAACTGGCTTAAACAATATAGATCAACATGTGTTGTATAAATTTGGGATAGAACGACATAAACTTAATTAAGCACATGAACGTGATCTTACATTTAAATTAGATCCAATTAACATGCGAACTAACATAGATCTAATTGTATAAGCATGAACTTATATAGATCTTAAACATGGGTACTAGCTTGGATCTGAACATGTAAGCGTGTATGAACATAACTTATCATGTAATTTGCATATACAGCATGGTAGGTTCAATTGTGTCAGTCCAATAGTCTCATAGGCATAGGATGTACAACCTGATAAATTAATCACAACAGTTCCATAGGTATGATAGGTTCCATTTTGTCAATCCAACAATCTCATAGGCATGTTAGATTTCATTATGTCAATCATAATAGTCTCATAGGCACGATAGGTGTCATTACATCAATCACAATAGTCTCATAGGCACGATATGTGTCATTACATAAATCACAATAGTCTCATAGGCACGATAGGTGTCATTACATCAATCACAATAGTCTCATAGGCACGATATGTGTCGTTACATAAATCACAATAGTCTCATAGGCACGATAGGTGTCATTACATCAATCACAATAGTTTTATAGGCATGGGCAATTCAGGATTGACAAAAGGATAGGCACAAATAGAATTAGGCATAGTTCTAGATCCAGTTATTACAGTCATGATTTCTTATTAGGTGTTCACATCTAAACAATAACTGCACTTACAGAAAAAGGACGGATCATGATTTCTTAGATCTGATTTTTGAATTTGAAAAGCTATCCTTTGATGTAGACGTTTGATTCTCTAGTTCTTCTAATTTGGAGAAGATGGAGGCAAGGCTAACTTTGGCATGGACAGCATGACGGATTCAAAGTCTTAGGGTTATGAGGTTAGGGTCTAGGTTTGGCTACGTATATATAGATGTCTAGGATTAATTCTAGCCTTTAGATCATTCTAGGGGAACCAGTGCCATCAAATCAAAGAAATGTGTCATCCAGCCAACCATAGCATGACACATATGCCCTAATACCTCAGAAATCAGTCATTGGCCAATCAGAGAAGGCCACATCATCACAGAGCTTTAAAAATTCGTCACAGGAGTTGGATCTGGGAGGGGTCGACTCCCTACAGGGAGGGTCAACACCTATGTCGACTCCCCTATAGGGGGGTCGACACCTATGTCGACTCCCCCTTGGGGGGGATCGACACACCTGAGCGGGAAACTTCCCGCTTAGGCCTCTCTTGCCAAATTTTGAAATTTGAACTGTTTTCTGATTTGATTTATTATTATATTTAATTACTGTTTAAACTTGAAAACTTTTGAACTCCATAACTTATTCATATGGAGTCCGATTCACGCAAACTCGGAATCTATCTCAAGCAGAATTCCGAGACGAACGCAATGGCGTAACCCGTTTCACCCAATTCTTCTTTTAAAAATTAAGTGTTCTTAGATTCGTTAATTTTTATATTCACAGAAAATACGGGGTGTTACAGCCACTCTCTTGGAAGTCACATGTCTTTACCAACTGAGCTACAAGGGCTCTTTTTAACTTAATTAAAAACAATGGTAGTCACTGTTCTCCCACCCTTAGGCTAAAAACAATGAAAGCTCTTCAAATTTTATTTTACTTAATTAAAAATGCAGGGTGTTACATTCTCCCAAACTTAGGAAATTTCGTCCCCGAAAGTTGGTAAGGGTAAAATCAAGTGATTCCTGGCATATATCACAACCATCATGTGTGCATCCAATTTTGCAACCATTTGCGTACTAGTGTAAAGTGTAATTAAACATAATAATACATCAATGAAATGAATGCCTAAGTGCTACCTTCTATATGAATGCAAACTTTTCTTGAAAATCTCTTTGAAAACATGATGCACACATCCTAAATATATTGGCAATTTCTATATGAATGCAATATTTGAAAATCAGAATGCTTTTTCATCCAAATTTTCCTATACTCTCACTGAGCAAGAGTGTAGTTTCATCCAATTTTTGCACCTAAAACCCTACCAAGCAGCATTATTTTTCAAATTTCAGAAAAATCTAATTTTTCAAATTTTAGAAAAAATTGATTTTCTAAATTCGATTTTTTATGTTACAAAAAGGTGGAAAGCGGAAAACATCACATCTTTTGTTTTCTTTTATATACCTTTTTCTAACCGTACTTGGATTTTATGAAACTATTATATAAAGTTTCCTTATTTTCTTATCCAAGCACCGCCTACATGAGAAAACTTTCTTTGTTACTAATTTTCGTTTTCAACTTATCTTGGGAAAATTTATTCTTATTCTCACCTTTTCTCAGAATTTTCCATTTTTCTTTAACTATCATGTTTGTTGCTTTACTGAATTTGTTGTTTCCTTTTTAGTTCTACCATCACTCTTTTCTTAGATTATTTAACTTTCTTTACTGAAAATTCCAGTTTGCAACAAAATGCAACATTTTCTGTGTTTTGCTTTTTAATCCTTTCATACCATGTAACATTAAAACTAGTGAGCTATACATGCTCTTATAATGTGCATCTTTTACTAAGAGAATTTTATTTTAGACAAAATTTTCACCAGAAATCACTATTTCCAATATAAACCCCATTTTAGTTCAAAACCCAATATATAATTCTTTACATATTTTTTTTAAACATCAAAAGCACTTTTAAGATCTAAACTTGAAAACACCGTAAACTATCTTCAAAAAAGCTTTTACAATTTCAAGTTCTTAAAATTTAACAATGGGGCTGAACTCAAAGTGGGTTTCCAACTTAACTAAGCTTTCCTAGACATTCCTACAAAGTAAATTCTCTCAACTATATATATTCCTTATCCATTTTTTTCTTTTTAACATTTTCCAATTCATAAGGTTTTACTGCCAAACCGACTAACCTGAAATACTAACATATGGCATTCACCTTTCTTCCATTAAAAGTATATTGTACACTTCCCACCCAAATGGCCTAAGGGTCTCAAATTTCCATGTTCATTCCTTTACTGTACAAAATGGATATCCCAACTTTTACCACATTATGCTTTCTCTATATAGTGGGTTCCCCTCTAGACCTAGGTATATATATAATATACTTATATTTAAAAAAAAATCAAATACGTTCACTCATTATCTATACAGGAATCCTAAACCTAAGCTTTGATACCAGATGTAACAACCATAATTCCAACATAACGGTTTTTTTTTTTTCGAAATTCTAGTCCATCGAAACTCGAGTTGGCTTGTCTGGTATCCTGCAGAAAAGACAGAGATATAAAATATAGCAGAGGTCAGAAACCATCTCATAGTGGATTACCGTAGTAATAATATTGCCTAATCAATATCCATAGATATTAAATCTCTGCCATAAACCTAACCTGCGAGGGTGTTATGAGGAGGGGGTCAGAACACAAGTTCCGGTGACTAGACTAAATTACACAATATGAAATAATCCTACATATACCGTTCAGTTATGTTACTGTATTTATTAGGTTACTTTTGGTTAATAGCACTCAAGGCTTTACACACACATCGTACCCATCTACCTCGTGTTCCAATAGCATAGGAGGTACCTTGTAACACCCCACCTCCGCTAGGGTCACTCTTTCGGGGGCACTAGCTTCTGGGGGGCGTTAGAACTGGGTAAGCATGCATAATGATATATCAAGGCAGAACAAGAACATAAATACATATGTAAAACAGAGTAAACAACGGAATATCTCAAACCATCTCAAAACAAGTTTAGTACATCATAAAGTCAACTGCCAAAATAAACATGTCTAGTACATCATAAACAGAAATACTGTAATACATAGTGCTATCCCCAAAATGAAAATAATAAACCATAGCGAGCTCAATGTCCAGGCATACATGAGCTATCCAGCAAACAAGCAAGCGATCCAAGCTAAGCACCACTATTCCCTCCCTGAGAACCTGGGGGGGGGGGGAACGGAAGAAAAGAAGCGAAAGAAAACAGGTCAGTCAAAAAGACTGGTAAGCCCTACTACGATCAGTCTATAAACTAATAAAGCTAACATCATGATGGAAACTGAGATGAACATACTGGCAATAGATAAAGGTGTCATCACATAAAGAAGATTAAGCTTTGCACCATAGTGTACTAGCAAACTAACATAACAGGTATTGATCCCTTAGCCCAAAACTTTGGCCCAATAACACGAAGTGACCTTAATACAAGGTCCAGCCCAACGGTCTAGTCGATCGGCTCCCTATAAACCTAACACGTTAAGTGTTGGTGCCCATACGGCCCACATATGGTTGTAGTCAGACTGTGCTGGGTCCACCTTCGGGTGTATCAAGCCCTTGGGTGTCAACCCCAGACACTTAAGCAATAATGCACAGTCTAATCCTACTGGTACCCGTGCCTCGAGTTTGTCCAACACCGGACTACGTGCACATCCGTAGCCCGCCTGGACCCGCACCGCGGTACCACTCATCCGTCGCTTTGGTCGCTTACATCCGTCCAGTAATCGTGCCCCCGCCCTAGCCTAGTCCTCTAGGGTTGTGAATGATACCCAACTGGGATTACTGCTGGAACAGACCACGTTGCTAGGGTTTTCTAAGAGGGTTAAGTGTGGTTTAACCCCTCACTAATCATGGATTAAATTAGTTAAGTGTAACCAACAGTTCACCACTTAACCCCATTTAATCCCTTGTATTCCCCAAAATTGGTTAAGTATTAGTGGGCCATGACTTAACCCTAATCATGAGGCATTTATTAATTTAATGCACCCAACCTCTCACATTAGACCTTGTTGTGGTTACTAGTTAGGCCGGGCGGGTCCGGGTAGGTTTACACCACAACTTAGTCTAACCTCGGGTTTCACGTGCAACATGACCAACTACTCACATTGGGTCTTATCGCTTGTAGCCACTAGTTAAGCCGGTCGGTTCCGGGTAGGTTTATGCTACAAACTCAACCCAACCTCGAGTTGGCCACACTTATGTTTTCTAAGTGTCATGTCCACATAATTACAAAACATAATTACAAGTTTAACAAATACTTGGGTAGACCTAACTTAATAGGTAAATTCCCAAGGGGTAGACCTAACTTAATAGGTAAATTCCCAATCTTATATTTTCATGTATTTTAAGTTTTACCCAAACCCCCCAACGTCATTCCATCGCTTACATATTCGTCATAACGCATAAAGGATAGGAAGAGGGAACTTGGCACAACATACATGATGGATCATAATAAACATGCATAACATGTTGGACTTGTATAACTTAGCATAGTGAACTTGCATACACATGCATAACTTGTCAAACTTGCAAATCATGGCATAGTGAACTTGCATAAACATGCATAACTTGTTAAACATGCATAACATAGCATAGTGAACTTGCATAAACATGCATAACTTATTAAACATGCATAACATAGCATAGTGGACTCGCATAAGCATGCATAACTTATTAAACATGCATAAATCCCAACTTTCATCACATATTAACTTTAGAGTTTCTAAAATGAAGGTAAGAGGGCTTACAAATATTATGAAGACACAAATCTACTAATAAAGATTGAGAAGCCCTTTATGCAAGCATATAAAAGCCCAAAACAAAGCTCCAAATAACAAAAATCCCAAAAACTCTAGCTTAGCAAATAAAGCTTGCAACTTGATGATGTATGCAAGCTAATGATCATTCATACAACTTAGAAATGCTTGTATGAACATCAAAACCTTCATAGGAATGATTTATGAAGAGGTTGGAGGCTAGGGTTTTTAGGTGGAGGCCATTTGAGAATTCAATTTGACATAGTTTGGTTGCTAGTATGAATAATGAGTGATTTAGGGTAGGTTAGGGTCTTATTTATAGAAGATTAGAGTGTTTTTAGCCCTAGGATTAACCCTAGGTTGAATTAGGTCCATCAGATCTCGGAACTCTCTAGAACCAAGCCACACAACCAAGCCCAAATCAGAAATGGTGCACCAGGCCAAACAGCCCGGGCACCCCCTGTCGACAGGGCTGTCGACAGGGCTGTCGACACCCTAGGGACCCTGTCGACAGGCCTGTCGACATGCGGGTCCTGGCGGGAATTTTCCCGCCTGCGCCAGTTTGCCCTAACCCTTGTTTTTAAATTAAATTTAAATCTTTTTTTACTTAGGAATTTTCTGAAAACTTCAATGGGCCTTAACTGGGTCATACGGACTCCGATTTTCGAAAACTCGGACTCTATTTCACGTATTTTTCCGAGACGAACGCAATGGCATAGCCCGTTTCCCTTGATTCAGATTTTAGAATTAAATTCTGCCTTGATTTATGTTATAACAGGTTATTGAAAATACGGGTTGTTACATTCTCCCCTCCTTAAAGGATTTCGTCCCCGAAATCTTCAAGTTAGGAACGACGTATCCTACCATCCAATCATCCATCTACTCAAAACATCATCCACGAGCAATCATTGTCCTTACAAGATTCTAAATGTTGTATGAACATATGCAAAGGTGTGTGTATATGTACTTATCTAATGCAAAGATCAATGCAAAATATGTTAGTGAAATGTATCCATATGTATGCAAATCCCTAACATAATGTATAATATCTATATGTGTGCACATAACATACACCCATATGCAACATCCATGTGATAACACACAATTTCCATCCATGAATAAGCATAAACACTCATGCATATGCAATATGAGGAGTGTGCGAGCCGATCTAGTGCCTAATCGTGTATAATGCATCCACGAGCAACCACTTGCAAACACTTGCAACCACTTGCAACCATCAAGCATAACATGTTTCAAACACATGTTTCATCCAAAGGGTTTCTACCTAAGGTTCTCATGACAAGATTAGTACGATAACTAGATAAATATGGGTAGTTAAGAGAAAGATATGCTAACAAAAGGAAAGAGATTGAGAGTGTACCCTCAAAAAGGAATGGATAAAGCCCACGCATCTTCTCCTCGGTTTCCCAAGTTGCGTCTTCTTCGGCTTCACTCCATTGAACCTTCACCAACTTGACCTCTCGATTCCTTAGCTTCTTGGTCTCCGTCCCCAAGATACGAATCGGAGCTCTCCTCAAGGTAGCTTCTTTCTCCACTTCCACATCTTCCAAAACACTTGGCTCCACAATCTCCGCTGATTTATGCAGACACTTCCGGAGATGCGAGACATGAAAAACATTGTGTACTCCGGCAAGCTTCTCGGGCAACTTCACTCTATAAGCCATCTGCCCGACCCTCTCATCAATGGGGAATGGTCCAACAAATCTCGGGGCTAACTTCCCAACGGCTCCAAATCGGACTACATTCCGCAAAGGAGAAACCTTCACGAAAACCATATCCCCTACATCAAACTCCAAATCAGATCTTCGCTTATCAGCATAGGATTTCTGTCGGTCTTGGGCCGCCTTCATCCGTCTTCTAATCAACTCGACCTTCTCGGATGTATCTCTGATCATATCAGGCCCAAGTATAAGCTTATCTGTAGTCTCCCACCAACATGTAGGTGACTTGCACGGTCTCCCATATAAAGCCTCAAATGGTGCCATCCCAATGCTCGCCTGATAACTGTTGTTATAAGAAAATTCCACAAGAGGAAGATGGTCTTCCCAAGTACCACCAAAATCCAGAATGCAAAGCCTCAACAAGTCCTCAAGTACTCTATTCACCCTTTCTGTCTGACCGTCCGTTTGTGGGTGATAAGCCGTACTCAGATTTAACCTCGTGCCCATAGCCTCTTGCAAGCTATTCCAGAACTGACTTGTAAAGATTGGGTCACGGTCACTGACAATGCTAGAAGGGACTCCATGAAGTCTCACAATCTCACGAAGATATACGGACGCTAGCCAAGATGCGGTCCTCTTGCTTTTCACCGGAATGAAATGAGCACTCTTCGTAAGTCTATCTACAATAACCCAAATGCTTGTATTCCCTTTCCCTGACCTTGGAAGCCCATCAATAAAGTCCATGGAGATACTCTCCCACTTCCAAAGTGGGACGTCCAGAGGATGCAATAGCCCACCGGGCTTCTTTGACTCGGCCTTAACTTGCTGGCAAATGATACATCTAGAGACAAACTCCGCCACATCCTTCTTCATCCCAGGCCAAAAGAAAATACGCCTCATATCTTGGTACATCTTATCCCCGCCTGGATGTATAGTCAACTTAGAGTGATGCGCTTCCTCCAGAACTTTTCTTACTAAATCTTCTACCATGGGGACACATAACCTTCCATCTCTCCTCAGCCAACCCTTGTCATCAATAGAATATCGAGCGAGATGGCTAGATGTCTCTCCTCGAATCAGCTTATCCATAATCTCAACTATCTGAGGGTCTTTCCTCTGCGAGGCCCCAACTTGATCCAGAAGGGTAGGTCTGAGCTCAAGAGATGCCAAAGAACCGGTCATCGACTCAACTGCCAAAGAGAAATCAAAGGTTGCCAAGAACTCTAAATTCTTCATCTCAACAAATAGAGGACTTAGTGTCAACCTTTTTCTACTCAACGCATCTGCTACAACATTCCCTTTACCAGGGGTATAGGCTATATCAAAATCGTAGGACGCCAAGAATTACATCCACCTTTGCTGCCTCAAGTTCAGATCCTTCTGCGAAAAGAGATACTTCAAAGACTTATGATCAGTATATAGCTCAAATCTCTCTCCCAGAAGATAATGACGCCAAGCCTTGAGTGCATATACTATCGCTGCCAGCTCTAGATCATGAGTGGGATAATTCTTCTCATGCACCTTAAGTTGCCTACCACCAAAACATATAGCTCTGCCTTTTTGCATCAGAACGGCGCCCAATCCCGTGCCACAAGCATCAGTGTACACGGTAAACATCTTACCACCATCGGGTAAAGCTAGAACTGGTGCTGAGGTAAGGGCTCTCTTGAGTCTCTGAAAAGAAAGCTCACAGTCCATATCCCAAGCAAAAACTAAGTTCTTCTTTGTCAACTTAGTAAGAGGAGCGGATATCTTTGCGAAGTCCTTGATGAACTTCCGGTAAAAACCTGCAAGACCTAGAAAACTTCTTACTTCGGTTGCATTCCTTGGAGTCTTCCAATCCTGCACAGCCACTACTTTAGCGGGATCCACCGCCAATCCTTGCTTAGACACTATATGCCCAAGGAATCTAACTTCCCTTCTCCAAAAGTGACACTTGGAGAACTTGGCCTTTAACTGATGCGCTCTAAGCGTATCCATCACCTCTACAAGATGCCTCGCGTGCTCTTCTTCATCCTTGGAGAAGATCAGAATATCATCTACGAAGACCACGACAAACTTATTCAAGAACTCCCGAAACACCCTACTCATCAAGTCTACGAAATACGCGGGTGCATTCGTCAAACCGAACGGCATAACAAGCCATTCAAAGAATCCATCTGGAGTTCTGAATGCAGTCTTATCTATACTATCTTCAGCCACTCTGAGCTGATGAAATCCAGTAGCAAGATCAAGCTGAGAGAAAACAGAAGCACCGACAAGCTGGTCAAAGAGATCGTCGATCCTCGGTAATGGGTGTCTGTTCTTCTTAGTCAGCTTATTCAACTCTCTATAGTCCACACAAAGTCGAAGAGAACCATCTGCCTTAGTAGCAAACACCACAGGCGCTCCCCATTCGGATATACTTCGTCTGATGAAGTTCTTCTCAAGCAACTCCTTTACTTGCTTGCTGAGCTCCCGTCTCTCACGCGGAGCCATGTGCCGAACGGGCAAAGAAACAGGCTTAGCATTATCCACCAGATAAATGCGAAAAACAATCTCTCGTTTAGGGGGCAACCCCTTAACTTCTTCAAAAACATCTAGATAATCTCGGACCACCCTTACAGACTGAAGGGTTTCCTCTGACGAGTCGAGAGATTCAAGATAGCACAACATGACGGGATCCTTCGGATTGCATGAAATCTCTAGGGTGTTGCCAAGGCGAGTCACAAGCCTCACAACCCTATGCTCACAATCAAGAATGGCTCCATATCTGGACAGCCAATCCATGCCCAATATAATTCCGTATCCCCTGAAACCAAGAACATACGCACTACACAAGAACTCTACACTGAGTATAGAGATCCTTAGATCCTCACATATCATAGATAGATGAGCAGAACCCCCAATGGGATTCGAAACACAAACGGGATCATCCACTAAGCTAGTACTAAGGTGCAAACTATCAACAAGATTAGATGAAATAAAGCTATGTGATGCACCAGAATCAAACAAGGTACGAACTGGAAGATCGGAAATATAAACAAGGTTCTCAACAGAAACACTACCTCGATCGGGAACTGGAGCGGTATTGAGAGCATGAACTTGCCCTCCTGAAGGTCTTGCCTGTCCTTTCTTCTTCGGACATTCCTTGCTGAAGTGTCTAGTCTCACCACAGGAAAAACATCCACCACTAAGCTTCCTTTTCTTCTTCCTACAATCCTTAGCAAAGTGTCCAGGCGCACCACAGTAATTGCACTTCCCCTTGCCTTTGTTGTTGTTCCCCTTCTTGTTCTTGCTCTGATTCCCCTGACTGCTTTGACCACCTTGATTTCCTTTACCTTGAGAATCGGTCTTCTTTGGTTGAGTATCACTCGACTTGACCTCTTTCTTTCCATCACCCTGAAGTAGAGCCATATCGACCAAACTCTCAAAAGTAGCCCCATGCGGAATATGTGACATCGCCAAACCCTGCAGCGGCTCATTCAACCCTCTAGCAAATCGAAGAGCCTTCTTCTCAGGAGTGTTTACTAAATCCAAACCAAAACGGGCCAGCTGATTAAACTTGTTCACATACTCCTTGACCGACATATCACCTTGCTTTAATGCAATAAACTTCTCCATCTGTAAATTCGCCTCAGCAGAAGATAGAAACTTGGCCACAAATCTAGCCCTCAAATCGGCCCAAGTCTCGACGGGCCTCGTCCCATTGGTGACCTCCCACCAATAGGCTGCTTCGTCCTTCAAAAGCCACACTGTCAATAAGATCTTCCTCTCATCATCAATCCCAAAGATAGCAAACAAGTCCTCAGTGTCTTTTAGCCAATTCCTAGCTTCAACAAAAGATTCCGTGCCTAGGAAATTCTTGCCTCCCATCGCCTTGAAGTCTTTACAAACCTTCGTGAACTCAACCTGAGGATGCTGAGGGGGAGGAGGAGGAGGAGGAGCCTCAACAACTGGAGGGGGAGGAACAGGAACCACCGGAGGAGGGACATTAGGGTGAGGATTCTCAACTACAGGAGGAGGAGTGGGAGTAGGGTTTGCGGGGTCGGCTACCGCCCTAGCTTCTAGAAGTCTCCTATACCAGAGTGGTACGTTTACTCCATCTGGGATGGCAAGATTTTCAGCCATACTGAAACGAAAGATAAGATAAGATTAGGTCAAGGGAACGAAGGATAACGCTAATGGCTTTTTGGGGAATAGCCTTTTAAAATACTAGACTTTTCTTTGGAAAATACTTTATACTTGTTTTGAAAATAGTTTTTCAAAAGTCCTTTTAAAAACTTTTTGTTCTTTCTTGTAAACCATATGCTCTGATACCAAATTTGTAACACCCCACCTCCGCTAGGGTCACTATTTCGGGGGCACTAGCTTCTGGGGGGCGTTAGAACTGGGTAATCATGCATAATGATATATCAAGGCAGAACAAGAACATAAATACATATGTAAAACAGAGTAAACAGCGGAATATCTCAAACCATCTCAAAACAAGTTTAGTACATCATAAAGTCAACTGCCAAAATAAACATGTCTAGTACATCATAAACAGAAATACTGTAATACATAGTGCTATCCCCAAAATGAAAATAATAAACCATAGCGAGCTCAATGTCCAGGCATACATGAGCTATCCAGCAAACAAGCAAGCGATCCAAGCTAAGCACCACTATTCCCTCCCTGAGAACCTGGGGGGGGGGAACGGAAGAAAAGAAGCGAAAGAAAACAGGTCAGTCAAAAAGACTGGTAAGCCCTACTACGATCAGTCTATAAACTAATAAAGCTAACATCATGATGGAAACTGAGATGAACATACTGGCAATAGATAAAGGTGTCATCACATAAAGAAGATTAAGCTTTGCACCATAGTGTACTAGCAAACTAACATAACAGGTATTGATCCCTTAGCCCAAAACTTTGGCCCAATAACACGAAGTGACCTTAATACAAGGTCCAGCCCAACGGTCTAGTCGATCGGCTCCCTATAAACCTAACACGTTAAGTGTTGGTGCCCATACGGCCCACATATGGTTGTAGTCAGACTGTGCTGGGTCCACCTTCGGGTGTATCAAGCCCTTGGGTGTCAACCCCAGACACTTAAGCAATAATGCACAGTCTAATCCTACTGGTACCCGTGCCTCGAGTTTGTCCAACACCGGACTACGTGCACGTCCGTAGCCCGCCTGGACCCGCACCGCGGTACCACTCATCCGTCGCTTTGGTCGCTTACATCCGTCCAGTAATCGTGCCCCCGCCCTAGCCTAGTCCTCTAAGGTTGTGAATGATACCCAACTGGGATTACTGCTGGAACAGACCACGTTGCTAGGGTTTTCTAAGAGGGTTAAGTGTGGTTTAACCCCTCACTAATCATGGATTAAATTAGTTAAGTGTAACCAACAGTTCACCACTTAACCCCATTTAATCCCTTGTATTCCCCAAAATTGGTTAAGTATTAGTGGGCCATGACTTAACCCTAATCATGAGGCATTTATTAATTTAATGCACCCAACCTCTCACATTAGACCTTGTTGTGGTTACTAGTTAGGCCGGGCGGGTCCGGGTAGGTTTACACCACAACTTAGTCTAACCTCGGGTTTCACGTGCAACATGACCAACTACTCACATTGGGTCTTATCGCTTGTAGCCACTAGTTAAGCCGGTCGGTTCCGGGTAGGTTTATGCTACAAACTCAACCCAACCTCGATTTGGCCACACTTATGTTTTCTAAGTGTCATGTCCACATAATTACAAAACATAATTACAAGTTTAACAAATACTTGGGTAGACCTAACTTAATAGGTAAATTCCCAAGGGGTAGACCTAACTTAATAGGTAAATTCCCAATCTTATATTTTCATGTATTTTAAGTTTTACCCAAACCCCCCAACGTCATTCCATCGCTTACATATTCGTCATAACGCATAAAGGATAGAAAGAGGGAACTTGGCACAACATACATGATGGATCATAATAAACATGTATAACATGTTGGACTTGTATAACTTAGCATAGTGAACTTGCATACACATGCATAACTTGTCAAACTTGCAAATCATGGCATAGTGAACTTGCATAAACATGCATAACTTGTTAAACATGCATAACATAGCATAGTGAACTTGCATAAACATGCATAACTTATTAAACATGCATAACATAGCATAGTGGACTCGCATAAGCATGCATAACTTATTAAACATGCATAAATCCCAACTTTCATCACATATTAACTTTAGAGTTTCTAAAATGAAGGTAAGAGGGCTTACAAATATTATGAAGACACAAATCTACTAATAAAGATTGAGAAGCCCTTTATGCAAGCATATAAAAGCCCAAAACAAAGCTCCAAATAACAAAAATCCCAAAAACTCTAGCTTAGCAAATAAAGCTTGCAACTTGATGATGTATGCAAGCTAATGATCATTCATACAACTTAGAAATGCTTGTATGAACATCAAAACCTTCATAGGAATGATTTATGAAGAGGTTGGAGGCTAGGGTTTTTAGGTGGAGGCCATTTGAGAATTCAATTTGACATAGTTTGGTTGCTAGTATGAATAATGAGTGATTTAGGGTAGGTTAGGGTCTTATTTATAGAAGATTAGAGTGTTTTTAGCCCTAGGATTAACCCTAGGTTGAATTAGGTCCATCAGATCTCGGAACTCTCTAGAACCAAGCCACACAACCAAGCCCAAATCAGAAATGGTGCACCAGGCCAAACAGCCCGGGCACCCCCTGTCGACAGGGCTGTCGACACCCTAGGGACCCTGTCGACAGGCCTGTCGACATGCGGGTCCTGGCGGGAATTTTCCCGCCTGCGCCAGTTTGCCATAACCCTTGTTTTTAAATTAAATTTAAATCTATTTTTACTTAGGAATTTTCTGAAAACTTCAATGGGCCTTAACTGGGTCATATGGACTCCGATTTTCGAAAACTCGGACTCTATTTCGCGTATTTTTCCGAGACGAACGCAATGGCATAGCCCGTTTCCCTTGATTCAGATTTTAGAATTAAATTCTGCCTCGATTTATGTTATAACAGGTTATTGAAAATACGGGTTGTTACATACCTTGATATTGGGGGTAGCTACATATACTACGGATCTCCATATCCAAACTTATCGGCCAAGCTCGGTCTTGACACGAAGTAATGCCCTACCGTCTATGATACACCACCCAGAGCAGCCATGCATGTGACTAGACCCTCACACGTACGCTATGTTTACTGTAAACCGAGTCCCGTAATAGTGCTGCATCCAATGCACAGAACTCGTTCGGGAGCTTTTCCATATCTGTATAGGCCCGCCTTTAAGGATCTCGAAATACAAATATTCAGTATGGTATGTTTTCACGATGGCTATGGCCCCACCCAGGCCCCTCCCTCAACTAGTAAAGACTACAAGAGCTAAGTGACGTGCCCCTAACAAACAATCTAAACATCTAGTTGGCGTGTCCCTCAACTATCGTGCCTCGATAGTGAAAGGTTGATGGTTTCTTTGTTTTAGCTCTAGTCTTTTTGCATCCCACTGACTGCCGATGACGGTTACCCGACGATCCAGTATCCTGTGTTGGTCCTGACCCAGCCTCCTTCCGAGGCGATCACCGAATCACCATAGTGTCATACCGCCATAGCCTTCTGACTACAATACTACATTTGCAGTCAAAGTATACTCACCGGGTGGTAACGCACAGACCCAACCCCTGTGAGTACAGCCTGAGCATGCACCTCAACAGAAGATCACCATGGAGTACCCTACCACGTCCCTCGAAAGCAGCGTGCTCCCCTCCAGTCCCACCAAGAAATCAAGCCAAAAGTCAAGACGAGTAATCAAGTGGACGTGTTCCTCCCCTGTCTTTAGACACCTTAGTGATCTACCCTGTTGGGTGTTTCACCTTCATACGTGCATACTGGTCCAAGCGCATAACGCTAACATGTTATTAGACTTTATTTCTAAACGTTTAGTTACACGCTTTCTCTACCTCACCTGATTTCCAATTAACCAGGTTATTTCCAATTATATTAACTTCTTATTCAAGTTACCAAGTTTACTTTGAGCCCCTTATATCTCTAAGGAACGGACCCCTCTTACTTATTAATTTCAGTTATATAACTTAATCCATTTAAGTTTATTAATAAGCTGATAACATGTTATTTCCTAGATTGTAATCCAAGGTCTACAATCTACAATCTCTTTATATTATTACCATGCGATTCATTGTATGATTTCATAGTTACAATAACATGTTCTACTTAATATATAATTAAGTATATTTTATCTCAGTCCACATGTTTTCTGTTAACATGTCACTTATTATATATGATTAAATATAACTTATTTCGTTCCATAAGTTTGCCTCATTCTTTCTTATTTAATCATAATTTCATCTTACACTGTCACTACAACTTGTTGTTGTTTACTTATTAACTTAGTTCTCTTAACTAAGGTTTACTAATAAGTTTTTTTTTTCATTTATTATAACTTATTTTATAATTTCCACTTGTCCTTAGGACAAGCCTACCTATTATATAACATTCTTATAAATGTAATTAATTATAATAGGTTATTATCATTCCCCATTCATTCCTATACTTATACCATTGTAACATCCATTTATTACAATTAATGCCATTTATTCTTTTTCCGTTATGCACATATAATTATATATATGTTAGGGCACCTGACCTCTCACAATAAGTTGACTACTTATGGATGTTGGATTTGTCGGGTGGTTCCGGGCAGGCTTCTACCATAAGTTGAACTTAACCTCAAGTCTTAGTACCATTATGTATGTTTATGCACCAAACCCCTCATAAATTAACTACTTGTGGATGCTGGATTTTCTGGGTGGTTCCGGGCAGACTTCTACCACAAGTTGAATTTAACCTCGTGTCTCAATGCCGTTACAATTAGTGTAAAATTTCATACGAACTAGGCTTATTTATCCTTCCTTATTAATCCCAAATTTTTCTGTAATTCTATTTTTTACATGTCATACTCAATATCATATTAAGTCCATTTTAACTGATTATCATATTGCACGTTCTTCCTAACATGTAATTAACCCAACTTTAAAAGAATAACATGTAATTATTCCAATCAAACAGATTAACATGTAATTATCCCAATTTTTACAATCAAAGGTTCACTTACATAATATGCTAATTAAATGGGTTCTTAGTATGGTTCTATATACAACAATAATCCTTTTAACATGTCCTAAACGGTTTTAATACACATTTTTCCACAAATATCAACAGTTTAGCAGATTCATTATGACGGGGAATATAAACGATAAATACACCATTATTTAGAATGGTATAATTTAGATCCACTCACTGATATACACGTAAATGTGTATATTATATTCGCTTATTTATCTTGTTTTCTCTTTAAAATAATTGATATTGTGTACTTATAGTTGTGTTTTCAGATTATTTATGATGAATGGATTGACGGACTTAACTGTTAAAAAGATTGAAGAATTGTGTTGATTTTTTGAGCTGGATTAATGCTTGAAGACCTGAAGAAATGTTGCTATTCAACCACCTTCTGCGCATATTTTAAAGCCAAGATTCTATGCCTTTTCATAAAGATCGCTTATCTCTGATGTTATGGAGTTCTTATTCATGCTCAAAACGATTGGAGTTGATGCCGTTTGATGTCCACAAGCTATTTTTCCATGACATTTGCATGTCTATTCACATGCCTTCACATTGGTTTATTTGTTATTTGGGAAAAAACTTTTGTCCTACATCTTGTAATTGCCCACTTAGTCTTCGTCATGGCAGCTACAAATACACACGTATCTCTTTCATTTGTTTTTACATTAGAAACAATGGAAACACTTGGTATTATTCTGTAAACTCTTCTCTTAGAATAAAATTGTTCTTCTCAGTTTCATTTTAGTTTTTTTATTTATGTTTATTCTTTTCTTTTTCCCTTCTTCTCATTTAGCGATGTTTAGCTAATCACCTTTAATTAGGGGGTCATGATGCTTATAGACTAGATTCAGTATGAATAACATAACCAAAAAGATGAGGACTTTATGCATATAGATCCAGATCTGAACCAAGAGTTAGATCTAAACCTTCATACTCTATGTCGTACAAGAGTTGTGCTCCTTCATAGAGTATATTCGAGTTCGATCTAACATTTTTCAGATTTAGATCTAATTTTTAGGGTTTTACAAATAAAGTAGTAAATTTGTCCTGATAGCTTATGGTTGTTTAATAGCTTAGCTCCTGCATAGGCTATGATTGTAGTTATTCACATGTTTGTTTCTAAAAACCTAATTATTGTTGATTCATATTTGTGACAGAAACATGAGTTAGATCTATATTAATCTATTGATGATTATTAATCCAGTTTATGTCATTACTTCCTAATTACTTTCATCAATTTAAAAAAAAACTTTCTTTTTATTTATTTTCTGTTGTTTTCAAAAATAAATTTTTTGGAATAATCTGATTGGATTTAGTAGTAAAATAATTTTGGTCCTATAGTTCGACACCCTTTACAACAACCCTTGTTGTTTAGGAAAGCCGAACGAATTAAATAATTGTTTACAATTGTTCAATTTTTTCGCAAACACTCACCTAATAGCTTTCCAATTCATGAATCTGGTCCAGACCTAGCATTCCATGGCTCCTCTAATTGAATCTAGAACCTATATAACCATGGATTCACAATTCTCAAACTAAAAGAAAAGGGAAGAAAGAAGAGAAACCCAAATTAACCAGATCCAAGAATTTACCTCACTTCGATTAGAATTTTGAACACCCATTCGTAGATATACATTCATTTCCTCTAGATATTGAATCAGAATTTCCTAAGACTAATTATTCTATTTTCTAAAGAGATTTGAGGGGGAAGAAGAATGGTAGAGTCTAGACATCCTCTCAGAAAATATGAGATTTAGGCTAGGCTCTACTAGCCTATTTATAGGTATTCAAGAAAGTGGATATGATCTTATACACGCAGCGCTGAGTCAGCAACGAATGTGGTTTGAAAAATAGTCCTGGTTCATCAAAGGAATCTGCCCAGATCAGGGGTGTGTCGACCCCTGGGTTGACCCAAGGTCAACCCATCCCCTCTTAGGTCGACCAATGGGTCGACCCACCCTTGCTTGGGTCGACCTGTTGGAGAATGGAGTTTTGATGACAACAACATTGTCTCAGTTATCATTGACTATAAAATACATACATATATATATATATATACACACACACACACCAACATCTCTATGTAGAATATATAGACATATATATGAAGGATTTAAATACAGGACTTAAATTCTGAAGACCGTATAGTTTTAGAGTTTTAGAGATTCAAGATTTAAGACTCATGAGTAATCAAGATTTCAATAGTTCAAGAGCTCAAGATAAATATAGTAATAGAGTCTAGTTTATGTAAGGCTCTAAATAGCACTCCAGGTTCAAATTCTGCTTTTCAAATTTCAAATTCTCTTTTTCAAATTTTCAAAATTCTAATTTTCAAATTTCAAATTCTAAATTATTTTAGTTATGATTTCAAACATATAAGTTTAAAGTTTTAATTATATATGTTTATATAGTTTTAAATCTTATAACTTTATAAGTATGTATAGGATTTCATATGACTTTACACTTTAGAATATTTATTTGTATTATTAAGTTTTGATTAAAGAATTTCAAACTTATGATTTCAAATTTATTTCCTAATTTATAAGTATTCTTATTTTTATAGTTTTATTAAATATATTTTACTAGGTTTATATTTGATTCTTCGTATAACCTTTTGTTTATAAATATTTCTTTATAAATTCCTATATATGTTTAAAATTATATTATATATGTTTATAATATAGTTTCGATATCACGTATATATTAAGTATTTAATCGTATGTTTAAATAATATTTTCTTATATTTTTATACTTGAAAAATAATGTTTTAGCAACTAGTTTTGTTTCAGGAATTTCTAAAATTTAAATATTGATTAAAATACTTTAAAAATCATAAAAATGATGGATATGTCGACATACATTCATGGCTATGTCGAACTGTTAGAAATTTAAATTTGAAAGGAAGTGTCTTTTCACTATTTGTGCGCTCCAGAAACGTTGCAACCTTTCAAATGTTATAAATAGGGGTTGATTTAGAATTTTTTTATCATTCTTCTTTTTCGTCTTCATCTCCTTTCTTTACACTATCATATCTTCTCATTTTTATGATTTCTACACTTATACTCTGCCTAATTCAATTATATTTTCATTAAACTTCTTCTCTTCTCACTCTCTACTCATTACTCTCTGAATCAAGTACTATTGAAATGTTATAGGGTTGTTTGTAATTGTCTGGGTTGTGTAAGTAATTGGTGGTATCCCTTATAGCCGTGAAATCAAGGATGGGTAATCGGTGGTATCTCTTATAGCCGTGAATTCAAGGAGGGTATACTTGATCAAGTGTGTGTGTGGAATCAGTGGTATCCCTAGTAACCTTGAAATCAAGGAGGATTGTAATTGGATATTGATATAGTAAAAATATTGCGCAATCGCGCGTTGCGTGGGACTGGACGTAGGAGCAATTCCGAACTGGTATAAAATCTAATGTGTTCTTTCATTTTCTGCACTTTATTTTTGTTTATCTTTGTGTTTTTGTTTGGTTCTGTGTCTATGATTTTTTCTGTGGTGTTTGATTCATATAGTAATTCATATAATTTTTAGATTTTGTTAAATTCTCAAAAACACTATTCACCCCCCTCTATTGTTAGTTTTTTCCTAACGATCCATTCCGCAATCCCTAACAATTGGTATCAAAGCAAGGTTTTTCAAAAAGTTCATAATCTGATTTTTGAAAATTTTAAATGGCAAATTTTGAACACTAGTTTAAATTCATGCATTGCATCAGTATTAGATGAGTCTGCATTCAATTTTATTGAAAAATCAAGTATGATATGATTTCTTGAAAAGTTTAAATGGATATATCACAGAATCGTCATTTGTTATTATTTCAAATTACAATTTGTTATTTTGAAAAGCCACTTGATTCTTTGAAAAGGCATGATGTTTTGCAGGGAAAGAGTTATGTTTGATGACTATTGGTCGAAGAACACCTAGATGATCGTTCATCAATCAAGAAAAGAAGAGTTTATGAAAGGAAATGACTTTTGGGCTTATAGTAGTTGAAGTATCTGTTCATTCAAAATTTAAATTCAAGTTCAAAATTTTGACGCCAAATTGACCGAGCCATATAAAAAGGATGTGTTCTTATCAAGACGATTCAGATTCATCATCAAGCTATGAAGAGTCAGAAATCGAAAATTCGAATATGTGTTTCGCAGTAATTCAGAATTCAGAAAATATCAAAGAAATGGATCTAAAAACTAGGTACGCCTTAATTAATTTTTAAATTCTTTTTTGGTTGAATGGATGTTTTATTTGTTTTGTTTGCCTTTTTTTGAATTTGAAATAAAAAAATTAATATTCAAACTTGAAATTTAAAATTTGAATTTGGAAATTCAAAATAACAATATTACTATAATAATAAATTTTGAATGTTTGATAGGATTAATATTATTTTAGGAGAAAGTTAAATCTAAAATATAAATCGATAATATAATAAAACCAAGAAGTCAATTTTTTTTTTTGATTTTCTACATGTATATCGACATACATAAATGGTCATGTCGACGTAATGAAATTCAAAATTTGAATTTCAAAATTTTGAACTTTCAAACTTCGCTCCATTTTTTAATTAGAAAATGCCAGTTCAAACTCTAGTTATTAACTTTGTTTATCTACTTATTTTCTTATATCTTGTTTCAAAATATATATATTAAAAGTACATAAATTAATAAAATTATATAAACATGTTAATATTATATACAAAATTAATATAACTTTTTGATATTGATATAAAATATAAATTTATTCATCTTTTATATAGTTTAAACATGCATAGTTTAAGTCATATTATTCATATGATTTCATAACAATTTTGGGTTACATTATCACAAATAATATTTGTAACTTAAAAACTTATTTTAATTTCTTATTCAGATTTATAAAAGCTTAAATATTTAACCTAATATTCAAAATAATATATATATATATATGATATTTTGTCTTAAATATAAGAAATTATAGTTTTATAGTTTAATTTATATCCAGATTTCATAATTTTGTTATGATTATGGATTTCTTTTTAAAGTTTTAACAAATAAATGATTCCTTAACAAATTAATATATTTTTATTTTTAAAAAGTTTAAATGTAAAATTGAGTTGTATCAAAAGATTGATTTATATTTCATAATAAATTAAAATTTAATTTTAAAAAAATGGTTTTTATATATACAATTATGACTATATGTTAACTTTATATGATACAATTCTATATTTTCTTTAAAAAATTCTTCATTTTTTACTATATTAAAGAAGCACCCTACTATGATTATTCAACTCCACATTTCTCATAGAATTATTTTAAATATTTTATTATATATTATGAATATCATAAAACTTTTATCTTTACTATCCTTTTAATCTCTTTCATAAGTATCATCAACCTAAGTTTAGAAATTAATATATATTATCCTTGTTCAATTCAAATAATTTGTAATAAATATGTATATGCATAATAGTTAGATAATATTTTGAATATATTTTACTTAAATATATATATAATTACCAAATCATTCTGCATACTATCACTACACATATTATTTCATATCATACATCATTATTATAAAATACAGTTCATCTCAAATTAAAACCATTCACATCACAAGTTACATTTCATTCAATATATCACTTCATATAGATTTGCATATGACATACTGCATTATAACCAACACACTGCATTAAATATTAATTTTAACTCCGCACATAACAAGTATATAGTATGAAAAGTTTTTATCTAATTAGAAATATAGGATTATTAATCAAATGCATAACATATTTTCTTTGTCTTGATTAACTTGATTGACTTGTTTGGCTTAGTCGAATTGATTGGATTAATTGACTTTTTTGGTTTATTTGATTTGATTAACTTGTTTGAATTGTTTGTCATGGTTGAATTTCATTAGTGGTTGCTGGGTGTGTTAGAAATATACTTAGGCATTTGTAGTTGATAGAATCTTTATAGGTTTTAGGATAAAAAGAAGTTAAAAGAAATGTTTGGTTTTTTATTTGAGTTGGTTGATTGTTTGGATTAAATTGCTTTGCTTATATCATAATTTTAAGAATACCATATTAGAGTTATTTCTTAGTCTAGATTAAAGTCTTATTATAGTTTTAAGGGAATCAGAGTTTAGGATAGGTTTATATTTGTATTAGATTAAGGGGGAGTTTTAGAGTTTCTAAGGATTAGTTGAAGTTTCAATAAGTGTTGATAGGATAGGATAGGTTCAAGAAATATTGATTGGTTTGTTTAGTTTATTAACCTTATAGTTTATTAGACTAGTATAGGCATAATTTTAGGGGGAGTTGCAATATTTTTAGTTTAGAATCATAAATTTAGAGGAAAATATAAGGATTATTATATAGGTATTAGAATCATTTATAACATATATTTAGGGGGAGTATAACTTAGTTTAGTCTAGTATAGTCTACTATAGGTATAGTATAATAATAAAAAATGTACAGATAGAAATAAGGTTTAGGGGGAGTATGTTTAGAATTTCTTTTTGATAATGACAAAGGGGAAGAAATTATAAAATAGGTGTAGTATAGTCTAAGGGGGAGTGAGAAGGAATTCACGGTGAAAGGGGTAGTAATTGAAGAATCAGATCATCAAGTATGAATATTTTATAAACCAAGGTTGTCATCATCAAAAAGGGGGAGATTGTTGAGAATGGAGTTTCGATTACAACAACCGTGTCTCAATTATTATTGATTATAAAAAATATATATATACTAACATCTCTATGTAGAATATATAGACATATATATATGCAGGATTTGTATATAGGACTTAAATACTGAAAATTGTACAGTTTTAGAGGTTCAAGAGATTCAAGACTCATGAGTAATCAAGATTTCAAGATAAAATTAGCAATAGAGTCTTGTTTATCTAAGACTCTAAATAGCACTCCAGGTTCAACACCTGTTTTCAAATTTCAAATTCCAAAATCTTTTTTTCAAATTTTCAAATTTCAAAATTCTAATTTTCAATTTTCAAATTCTAAATTATTTTACTTATGATTTCAAACATATAAGTTTAAAATTTTAATTATATATGTTTATACAGTTATATAGTTTTGTAGTTTTAAACCTTATAACTTTATAAGTATGTATATGATTTCATATGACTTTACACTTTAGAATATTTATTTATATTATTAAGTTTTGATTAAAGAATGTCAAACTTATGATTTCAAATATATTTCCTAATTTATAAGTATTCTTATTTTTATAGTTTTATTAAATATATTTTACTAAGTTTATATTTGATTCTTCATATAACCTTTTGTTTATATATAGTTTATAAATATTTCTTTATAAATTCCTATATATATGTTTATAATTATATTATATATATTTATATGTATATTATATATAGTTTTCATGTCACATATATATTAAGTATTTAATCATATGTTTAAATAATATTTTCTTATGTTTTTTTACTTGAAAAATAATGTTTTAGCAACTAGTTTTGTTTCAGGAATTTCCAGAATTTAAATATTGATTTAAGTACTTTAAAAATCATAAAAATGATGGATATGTCGACATACATTCATGGCTATGTCGAACTGTCAGAAATTTAAATTTGAAAGGAAGGGTCTTTTCACTATTTGTGATGCTCCAAAAACGTTGCAACCTTTCAAACGTTATAAATAGGAGTTGATTTAGAATTTTTTTCATCATTCTTCTTCTCCATCTTTATCTCCTTTCTTTACACCATTATATCTTCTCATTTTTATGATTTCTACACTTATACTCTGCCGAATTCAATTCTATTTTCATTAGACTTCTTCTCTTCTCACTCTCTACTCATTACTCTCTGAATCAAGTGCTATTGAAGAGTTATAGGGCTACTTGTAATTGTTTGGGTTGTGTAAGTAATCAATGGCATCTCTTGTAGCTGTGAAATCAAGGATGGATAATCAGTGGTACCCGTTGTAGCCATGAAATCAAGGAGGGTATACTTGACCAAGTGTGTGTGGAATCGGTGGTATCCCTTGTAGCCGCGAAATCAAGTAGGATTGTAATTGGATATTGATATAGTAATAAAACTCTGTGCAATCCAGCGTTGCGTGTGACTGGACGTAGAAGCAATTCCGAACCAGTATAAAATCTGGTGCGTTCTTTCCTTTTCTACACTTTATTTCTATTTATCTTTGTGCTTGTGTTAGATTCTGTGTATGTGATTGTTTCTGTGGTCTTTGATTCATATAGTAATTCATATAAGTTTTAGATTTTGTTTAAATTCTCAAAACCACTATCCACACGGCCTCTAGTGTTAGTTTTGTCTTAATTATCCATTCCGCAATTCCTAACACGACCCCTCGGTCGACCCAGGCACTGCTTTTTTCCTTTTTCTTCGCGCATGGTCTTCAGTTTGAATTGATTTGAATTATATTGACATATAATGTCCTTATATGTATACAAAATTTCTAATTCCCACTTTACACGTATATATATACGCACAACTTTTATTTCATTTTCAAAATTCAAACGACATTATGCCGTTATTTAATTCTTACTTATTTTCATTGATTGCAGGTTTATTTGAATTTCTCCTTTGTATATATATTTTTGCACATATGTACGCATGTATTTACCTGTACATATATACATACGTTTTATACATCCTTATATGTATAATTTTCCTTATATGTGCGTTTATACATATTTTCCCTTAGGAACACGTATTATTTTAGTCGCTTCTCCGAAATAATAATATAGCGCCTGCGGGAATCGAACTTGCGCCACTCTCTTGGAAGTCACATGTCTTTACCAACTAAGCTACAAGGGCTTTTGTTAACAAGGCTATAAATAGTGGTGGTCATTGTTCTTTTCTTATACCTTCTTTTCATGCTTGTTGTAATATTTCATTTAAAGGTATCTCTTCCATCGTAAATCTGTTTTCTACAATCCATAGGTCTAAATTGACCATAAAATCGCTATAGATGCAATGGCACTAATCCCATGACCAAATTCTGAAAGCTCTTCAAATTTTGTTTTATTTTACTTAATTAAATATGAGGGGTGTTACACTTGGCATGGATTTTGAGTCAAATTGGGTTTTAGATTGACTGCGGGTTTTATGGCATGAATGATTATTTGTGTATTGATCCACCAGTATGTTTGTGTGTCTGGATTTAACTGATTTGTAACTTGTATTTGATCTTAGAAAATGTAGCCTCAACTGAGTTTAGTAGCGTTGAGCCCCTTTAAATCTTGTCTTTGGCTTCATGCCTATAAGCTGTTTGTTAAATGGTTCTGAATTGATCTTGTGTTAATGTGAATACGAACTTTGTTAATCTGAATTCAAGTTTTCCTTCGATGTCGGGACAATGCACATTTTTGTTCGCTTATGCACTTTATTGAATTTTCTATGATGTGGGAATCCATTTATACAGAGTGTCGTTTGATCATGCTTGTTGTATTAAAACTGGTTACATTCACACTTTGAAGCATGGTCATGATACCGAGGAATTGGAAAAATTACAAATACAGAGTGACTGGTTATAGCTGAACCATTATTGTCGGCCAGTTCCGACCCATAATGGGTCGGTCAGCACCGATCTGCAATAGGCCGATCAGCGCCGACCCGCAATGGGTCGGTCATCGCCGACCCACAATGGATCGGTCGGTATCGATCCATAATGGATTGATTATCTCTAGTCCATTGCACTTAGGTATTATTCTGACTGCCCTTTTGATTATTGACCTTCCCTGTATTATGCTAAGTGTAGAAGCGATAATCAACTGAATGTGTTCTTTTAATGTCACCTGTTCTGTAATAAAAACACTTACATGTTTTGGGCTAATATATTTTTGTTTTCGATTTCCCACATTGGCAACAGGATAGATAATCGTTTTAGGAAATTTCTATAGTGAACTTCACAATTTGCAATGGAATTATATATTTGTACCAGATTGCTTTTTTAACCATTTTTAATTTAGTTACACATATCTTGCACAAATATAAGTATTCTAACATAAGTTAGCAGTGAAGCTTGGAATCGATTAATCAACTCATGACGATTATAGATCCCAAACCTCGCTTTCACGATAACATATATAGCTATGCACAACATAACACTTCTTATCTTAGGAAGCGTGTACTTGTGGTTTGTTTTCAAACACAATTATTTGTGTAGAAATGGAAACTCAACAACAATCATGCCAACAACCTGAGGAAGCATCTGGGTCCACTAGAGTTGAGAATTCTGCCCAAGCTTTAGAAATTATGATGGATAATGCCCCTGAATCAAATGTTAGTTAGGATTTTCCTCTGCCTCGACCCCTTACCGAAGTACCTCTCGAGAGAAAATCAATAAAACTTTCTAAGCGTTCATATAAACATTTATGTGCTTAGTTTAGGATTCTGGAAACTGATGCTAAATTACCGGGAGAGAATGAGTTCGCCGGCCTTCCACCCCTGGCTATGTTATCGTGAATCGTCATATGTTAGTAAATGGTGTCATCCCTCCTTTTAACCCTTTTTTGGAAATGATTCTTCGGCGCTTAACTATTGTCCCATTCTAGCTGCACCCAAATGGCTACGCCATTTTAACTAGGCTCTATGTGTTTTTTATGAGGACGAAGTAACGTGCGCCTACTTTCCAGGACATTTGTTCCTTATATGTTTTCAAAAGGAGGAAGGAACGGTCGTCAATTATCTTTGTTGAAGGAAACCAAAATTCCAAGATTATAACTGACTTGTTAGAAAGTGCTAAGGGATTTGTAGATCGGTACTTCTATATCCGGTGTTCCAACAATTTTTATGGCAGGTGGATGGAAGGAGGTAAATACATTTTCTTAAAATCACTTTAATTCATTTTCCATTTAAGTATTGGTTCTTAGACCCCTTCTTTCTTTTGCAGAAATTCCACCTTCTGACCCAGATGCTACTATCGATCAGAATCTATTTGACACTTTGAGAGTTGTCATCGTGAAAGAGAGGAGTAGGAAATTCTTAATTACAGAAAAATTCCTTTGTTAATATCACTTGCTCGATCCTGCACGTACTTTTGTGCTAGATCCAACCACTAAGGAAGATATTTTTGCTAACACCCCTACCAAGAAAGACTCTCTAAAGAAATGCTTAGACCATGTGCATAGTAGTAAGACACCCCTTAAGTTTAAACTGACTCCTATTGAAGAAGAAAAGTTTAGACAACACGAGGGTGAAAGTCTTATGAAGGATACTGAACAAACTGAGGAAGGTGAGACCACTCAGGGAGTCGATCCAATTATTGAGAGAGCGGCTGAGGATCCCTGCATTCCGGATAATCAGGAGGAGAGTTCCACGGATAATTTAAAGAATTTAAGTGACCTCGGCTCAGCTAAGGACCTTAGCCAGCGTGATACTGTGACCTCGAATCTGCCAACTTCGGTTACAACTACTGGAAGTAAGACAATTGTAGCTCAAACTCCTCCATCGGGGAAAACACTTGTGGACATAGGGATTGACTTAGCTTCACCACTCAAGAGTGATTCTTTATTAGATGCGCATTAGGAAATATTTTACATGCGCTATAAGTTTCTAATGTGTTGCGTAAGCTTTATAATTTGCTCCCGTACTTTCCAATCTAAGTATTGAAATCCTGCTTTTCCTTTTTCTAGGTCTAGAAATGATTTATCCATTTATGAAGAACTTTAAACAACACACTAGTTATTATAATCCAAAGCATCTCATGCAACCCTGTCATCCACAATACTCACAACATGGCTACTTAGTGACTGATGAGAAAAAGCAGTGGATGCACGATCACCAAGATATGTTGGATGCAAAGGAGAGGGAGATATAGGACAGAGAGGGCACGAGGTTCTCGTGGTGATAAAGACAAGCATGACGACCGCAACGATGACCGATATGATGATCGGGAAGATGAGGAAAGCCGACGAAGGAAGAGAATAAGTATGAGGCAGAGATGATTCTCAAAAGCGCCTTAAATCAGACAAACTTAATACTGCCACCTAAACTACTTCGTTCGGTGTTCCTCTTGTCGATATTCGTGCGATCATACAGCGGCCCCGTTACAATCCTGCCTCGGCAAGTACTGCACTTTCTAAACGATTCAAGGGTTGGTGTTTGCAAGGAATGTATTTTGACTTGGATATATACCCATTTGATAGAAGGGATATACTTAGTGAACTGGGCACCTTGAATGGCCACATGCTTACACAGTTGGATACTGCTAAAAGCCAGCTTGAGACACACCTAGATGCGGTCAGGAGTCGAGCCGATAAGCAGCTAGGTCTGTGGTACAAGTTGGCTGATAATCTCCAAAGGCTTAACAGAGTTAACCTTAATAAAATTGCTACTTTAGAGAATGACAAGGCTGAGTGGGCTAAAGTTCTTGAATCTCGAGATAATACCATTGTCTCCCTTATGCAAAGAAACACAGAGTTAGAAGGGCTAGAGGCTATAAACAGGAGGCTCAAGGAAGAGCTTGCTACCGCCAAATTGAGAGAAACTACGCTCATAACGCAGGTTAAAGATGCTTGGTCTGCCCAACAAATTGCTGAATCCCAATTAACAGTGGAAAAATAGGCTTCTGCCACTTATCAGCAAGAAAATGCTATCCTTCATGAGAAGTGTACTTCTCAGAGTTTGGCTATTTCTATGTTGAGTACAAGGGATGAACTTCTTGAGGAGGATAGAGGTAAAGCTTTGACTTCTCTCAAAAAAGCTAAGCCGAATGACGATGCAACTTTATTCAAATTTTACGTCTTCAACGTTATGAGCCGGGGAGCTTACACTATTTGGGATCGGATTTTGCAGTGACTTTGACCACAGTCTAGGAATTCGTACTTAAGCATAATAAAGGTACCCACGTTGAAGAATACCTCCTATGCAATCTATTAGATGAGGAATCCCGTGAAGCCTTGGCTGAGGGAAAGAAAAAACTATAGAACAACAGGGATTATTAAGCGATGAGGTTGGACCTTCTAAGGCTGGATGCTCTAGAGAGCAAGCCGAGGATACGACCACTATTAATGCCCCCACTGATCCTGCTAGTATTGAGGTTTCTGGTTCTCAAACTTTAATTGAGCCTTCTGTCAACCCTTCTACCGTTCATATAGAAAAGGATACTATTAAGGAGCACCCTGCTGAGGATCATGTTATTGAGAAGGATATTGTCGAGCAGCACACGGGATATGCCGAGGGGGATGATGATGATAACATGGATGACTATAGGGTTGAGCACAGAAATCTTCCAGCCCTAGGTAAAACCCAGATTGACCAGACTATGTTATACTTGGATTCTCTTTGTAATTCACCTGGGTTACTTGCATTCCATGCTCATTGTTCCTGCTTTGCATTAGGTTTAATCTCGTCACAACCCTCTCCCGTCGAAGACAACAATACGACAACTGAAGCCATCATCACTGACTCGACCTTGATGTCAATTACTACTTTTGCTCCAACTATCACCCTTCCCTCGGGCGATGCATCTTCACAACCAAGGTCGCAAGACACAAGGATCGGTGCATTTGTTGACTTGGATAATGATGATGACGATATTCCTAGTGACGAAGCAGAAGATTCCGACAATGCAGATGAAAGCCCAGAAAAAGCTGCCGAGGACCACGAAAAGCAGAAAACTAAGCCATTGCCGTCTTCGAAGCTCAAAGGAGGAAAGCGCGTCGTTAAAATGAAAGGAGTTATTGTTTTGTCTTCTCCCGAGAGTCCTATAGGAGTTAAAGACGGGAACCAGCCAACTGATACACCTCCTCCTTCTACCAAACTATCTCTGAGGTCCAGCGGTTCGAAGAATGGAAAGAAGAAGAATTAGTTCCTGTGACAAGCTTTCTTTACTTTCTGCTGTTTCCTTTTACGTACTGCATTTAGACCAGTTGTATATGCAAGTGTCGGTCCTTGCTTATCACTTTGTGCATATCCGAGTTCGAGACTCTTGTATCTGTGACTTGTGTTATTGTTGTTGTGAAGCTGTTATTTTGCATTTTCTGTACTTTGGCTAGCAATTGTTACCATAGCTTTGTTGTACTTTCTTATGCAACTGCTTCTTTGTAAACTACAAGTCTTTTTTGTTTGGTATGAAGTTGTGGCGAGCTTGTGGTATATATTGTGAGCATTATTGATCCGTCTTAATATGGTAGTGATGCCCCCATACCAAAAGGTTGCTATGAATTTCTTAAGCCTAGTATGATCAACTTTATTAATTTTCCTTAGTTATGGCTAAAATACTTGAAGTTCCCACTTTAATGGTTAAGTTTGTTGCTTTCTCCATTGAACTTGGATCTTCTTAGTTTGCTCATTAACCAAGGGTTTTAGCTTGGTTGATCAAACTTGTGCCTTTATTTGATGAAATTTCCTAGTTTCCTTGCCCCTGCTTGAGAGGTCTTGTATTTTTAGCCCAACGTTTATCTTTTATTTGAGTAGTTAATTCAAACATAAGAGACTTTCGTCTGTAACTAGACCGATGTATTCTAGCGTCGGTGATTTCACTGGGTGCCTCCGGAGAGGTATTTGGTTAAAGCCCAATATTCTTCGCAGTTTGAATGAATCAGGTGCTAGCCGAATTAATTGGAAACCTCCGAAAAGGTCTTTTGAATCAGCCAATTGCTGAATTTCATATGATCAAACACTAACAATCTAATCGGACGCCTCCGAAGAGGTCTTTTTAATCCTCCGATTGCCGAGTCTGAGATAATCAGACATTAACAATCTAATCGGATGCCCTTGAAGAGGTTTTTTGAATCTTCCTGAGTCTGTGATCTGCAGACACTAACAATTTAATCGGATGCTCCTGAAGAGGCCTTTTGAATCCGTCGATTGCTGAGAGTATAATCAGCAGACACTAACAATCTAATTGGATGCCTCGAAGAGGTCTTTATTCCTAATGTTTATCGTAATCGGGTCATATGTTTCCTGACATTGACAATCTCATTGGGTACCCATTTTCGGCGGGGAATTATGATTAGCTTCACTATGAGAGGCTTTGTCATTGCGTAGTTTCACGGAGTGGACGCTAGTTCTATTATCGGGTGCTCGTTGTAATAAGCTATCCTAGTAATAGGGCTAGGGTCTTGGGTCTCCGTTTTTAGGAGATGCCCCTTTGGTGAAACTTGCAATGTTTTTTTTTTTGTCTTTTTGATGTTACCCCTTTTAACCGTCTGGCTCTTGGTGGCCTTTTATTTTTTGCAAGGCAACACTTTACACCTTCATAGTTATTGCGAATGGTGTTTATGGCACTTGTTACTTGACCTGTCTCCATCGGGATTGCCTGTAAAGGTCACCAGGTCTTATCGGGTTAGTAGTGGGCAATCAATCGATGGCCAGCAATCAAAATCGATTTGAGCAACTTTGAATAACTAAACAAGAGTTTGCAAATATATGATTCAGGTAAGCAAATTTACTTCATTCGTATATACACAGTTTGATTACAATGTTTGCAAAGTATTTACAACTGTTTTGTAGAAAATATGAATGAAAAATTAGGTAAAATAACGTCGGAGATGGTTGATGTTCCAAGCTCTAGGAATTTGAACTCCATCCGCCGTCTTTAATTTTAAGGTGCCATCTAGGAGCTTTTGGCTTATATTGAATGATCCTTCCCAATTGGGTCAAAAAACTCCGGTTCTAGTCATTATTCTCTTTAACACAAGGTCCCCAATCTCGAAGGTCCTCCTTTGCTTGACTTTGGAATTAAAATGCCTGATGATCCTTCTTTGGTGAGCAGCAGCTCTGAGCTTTGCTTCATTTCTCCTTTCTTCGAGCTAATCAAGTGCTACAAGCTACAGCCTCTCGTTCTCTTCTTGGTTGAAGTGAATCCTGCAGTAAGTAGGAACTTCCAGCTCTACTGGGATGATGGCCCCGTATCCAAATGCTAGAGAGAATGGAGTTTGCCTAGTCGCAATTTTATGAGTGGTGTAGTAAGCCCATAGTGCAAGTGGAAGCTCGTCTACCCAACCACCTTTTGCTTTCTCAAGACGCTTTTTGATGGTTGACTTTATGATCTTGTTTACTGCTTCGACCTGCCCGTTAGCCTATGGATGGGCCATTGATGCAAAACTCTTCTGAATCTTATACTTGATTCAAAATTCTTTAAATTCCTTGCTTTCAAACTGTGTCCCGTTTTCTGTTATTATCTTCTACGGCACACTAAACCTGCAAATAATGCTCTTCAAGACGAAGTTGATAACTTTCTTTGAGGTGATTGTGGCCAGTGGCTTTGCTTTAGCCCACTTGGTGAAGTAATCGACAACAAAAGTGGCGTATTTGAAGTTGGATTTTGTAGTATGTAATATCCAATTAGATTGATGCCTCAAGCGGCAAATGGCCATGGGCTGACCATTTGATACAATCCAGTAGATGGTGCTCTTGGAATCTTTGCAAACCATTGGCATCACATTTCTTAGCGTAAGTCATAGAGTCTAAGTTCACATCTGGCCAGAAGTAACCATATCTATTACACCCCACGTCTAATAATGTCACTCTTTATCGAAATACATTAAGTTCAGTGAAGCATTATAGGTAAACAGAAACAGAAACATCACAAGACATATATAACATAACAGTGGAATTTAAACTTTATTTTTTAAACAGAAAACATCGTGGTCAAAAATCTAGTTACATCATAAGTCTAAAATACAGAAAACCCATTACATCAAATTAAAATATCTGCCTTGTACTAAAATCATCAGAGTACAGTAATATAAAATAATAGTCCCCAAAAAAGACATAGCAAGGTAGACAAGTAATCAAAGTGGTACATCTAAGCAACTCCAAGCGGAAATAAAAGAGAGAATCCTAATCAAGCCTGAGTATTCCCACCCTGAGAACCTAGGGGAGAAAAGGAAGAGAGAGAAAACAAAACAAAACGGATCAGACATAAAGTTTGGCGAGTCTAGTTACTTTTAGCATATATATAAGTAAAAGCATCATGACAGTCATATAAACTGGATGAGATAGATAACAATATCATAAGGCAGGTATAACAGACTGAACATGATAAGAAGAATAAACAGATCAGAATATATTACACTTCCCAAGTAATTTTCTCTGCACCAATACTAGTATAACATAAATAGAATGATCCCCAGCAGAAACAAATGGTAGACTTAGGTGTACTTCTAGTGACGGGTTTTACCTAACAGGCAGCTCGACAGATATAACGGGTGTTACCCCAAACGATAATAACGGCTCCTAAACAAGCAGGACTACATATACCCTAATTACAACCCCCAATCGATCAGCCCCTTATCCTGTAGATACCCTTTGTTGCCCCATAGTAGGATGTTTCCCTTCCTAAAGTGGCAACGCCTTCCCCCGATAGGCACAGCCATATCTACTAGTGCTATAACATCTTATTTTCCCAAGCAAGCGAATCCATGGACGCATATGACTCCGTCGGAACGCGCCATCAGACACCTCCACCCATATGAACCTCTTATAATCAGCTTAGTAAGCGTGCCCTGGCCCCTACCTTGTTCGGGGTCCCCCTTTGTATACCATTATGGGTAACTGACTGATACAGGTCCCACACAACAGATGATACAAACCACCCTCTAGACTTGCATACCCACTGCTTGGATTTTGATAGGTTATGCCTAACAGATTAATAAGCCCGCATAACCCCAACACATAGAACAAGTTAAGTTTGTCGGGTTCATATAACCCCATCTCCCCCACAGAGTTAACAGATTTACTTACCCTCATTCATTCAACCAAGTTTACTTAACCCCTACATAATTTGATAGGTTCATATAACCCCCACAGATTTAAACATGTTAAGTATTGCAGATTAACAGATTATTCGTTCATATATGTTAATGCACCAGACCTCCCACATTAAGTGGGCCACTTGTGGATGCTGGATATATCGGGCGGTTCCGGGAAGACTTCTACCACAAGTTGGACTTAACCTCGTGTGTTAGCACCATTACGTGTACATTTACACTCTAAACCCCTCACATTAAATTAACCACTTGTGGATGATGGGTTTGCCGGGCGGTTCCTAGTAGACTTCTACCACAAGTCGAATTTAACCTCATGTCCGAGTGTGGTTACGATTTCTACCTACTGTGAATTTAGGCCTATTCATTCTTAAACAATTATTCATGTTCATCATAGGTTATGCCCCAAATCCCAGTCCTGATTCACGACACAAGTTATGTTCTAATATTTCTTTCCTAATTGTTCCCTATTTCGTCTGTTCGCATATTTCAGTGATAGGCCTTGGCTCAAAGGTAGCCTGGGCTATAAAAATAAAAAAGGAAAGAGGGAGAGAAGAGAACAGAAATAGGCATAATAATAAGATAGGAATATGATGAGAGAAATAGGAATAATAACAAAATAGGCATATGATGGCAGAAATATGCATAATAACAGAATAGGGATATGATGATAGAAACTGGCATAATAACAGAATAGGCATATGATGACATAAACAGGCATATGAGAACTGAATAATGGATCATGTGTACACATAATGGTAGATCGGTTTAGTTATGATTCAGGTTATTAACAGGCATAGGTTTAGATCCAAACTTATAAACATGTCAGGATTACTTATTAAATGTTTATATATGAAAGCATCATAAACTCACAGAGACTAGATCTAAAGAACTGAGAAAAGAGTGTTGATGTTGAAGCAGAGATTCTTGAATACGTACAAGTCGTTGTTGCAGAAGAATAGGCTATTTCAATCCAAGCTGGGGCAACATCTCGTTGTCTCCATTGTTTTTGATGAATAAAACAATAGAAATAAGTTCCTATTTATAGCCTACCGCCAACGAATCAGGTCAAGAAACAAGTCCAGGTTCAGAGAATGGATCTGGCTGGATCCTCGGATGAGTTGACCGTGGGGTCGACCCTAGGGTCGACACCCCCTTGTGTGGGTAGACCCTAGGGTCAACACCCCTTTGTGTGGGTCTACCCTAGGGTCGACACCTCCTTGTGTGGGTCAACCCCCAATGGGTCGATTTCCCGTGTTTCTTCCCTGCTCTTCGATTTTGATTTATTTTGCATTCTGAAGTTGATTTGTTTATATATAATTTTTTTATACGTATACAAACTTCTAAGCTTAATATCTTCTTCATACGATGTTCGTTTTACACAAACTTGGAGTCTATCTTAAGTAGAATTTCGAGACGAACGCAATGGTATAGTCTATTTTACTTAATTCCCAATAATTAATTAAGTATTCTTTAGTTTATCATTATAATGTTCTATAAAATTACGGGGTGTTACAATATCGTAGAGTCTTCTTGGCTAGTGTCTGACCACTAATGTGTCCTGCACACTCTCCTTCATGCAATTATACCAGGATTTCTTTTGATTCCTCTTTGGTGACACAACGGGGCAAAGGCATTGAGAAGCCTCGCCTATATAGAAGACCATCTTGAATAAGATACATATGAGCTTTTTTGAGTAGCTTTGTTCTCTTTTTCCGATTATCTAGGGGCACACCTTTGAGGAGATAATCTTTGAATGGGGTCATCCGTCAATCCGATTATGTGGCAGTCTCCATGATCCAATCTATATCATGGTCATCAATTTCGGGATTTGAAATAACTTCAACGGGCACTATTCCCAGCAATTGTGCATCTCCTGTGCTGGCAAGCTTTGCGAGTGAGTCAGCCTTGAATTTTTCTTCCCGAGGGATATGCGAGATAGTATAGTAGTCAAAGAAATCAAGTAATTCCCAGGATTTTGATAGGTAAGCTAGCAAGTTTCTTCCTTTAGCGTGGAACTCTCTCTTGTCTTAACATACTACCAACTACGAATCACTGAAAATGTGTAAGGTCTTCAACTATAATTCTCTTGCAATTATCAATCCAGCAATTAGGGCTTCATATTCTGTCTCGTTATTTGTCGATGGAAATAATAATCTCAAGGCATAGCAAAGCGAATGTTCTTCAGGAGTCTAAAGCACTACTCCTGCCCCCGAGCAATATTCGTTATAGCACCATTAACAAATAATTTCCACCGAGTGACCACTTCAGTGGATTCTTCCTTGTCATCACCCCTATCCATGAATTAAGCAACAAAGTCTGCTAAAGATTGTCCGTTAATTGAACTTCGCGGATGGTAAGTGATATCGTATTGACTGAGATTGATGTTCCACTTCAACAACCTTCTAGAAGTCTCTGGATAGAACAGGACCAGCTTCAAAGGCTGATCTGTGAGGACCTTGATAGAATGAGACTGGAAATATGTCCTTAGCTTTTTAGATCGATGAGCAGACAATATGCAAGCTTTTCCAACTTGGTATAGTTTAATTCTGTCCCAAAAAGCCTCTTGCTGATGTATTATACTGGCTTTTGAACTTTCGGTTCCTCTCTGACCAAAGCAGCGCTTAATGCATGGGATGAAACTTCTAGATACTAGAATAGATCTTCTCCGTTTTTAGGCTTGGACAACACTGGTGGTGATTCCATACGCTTGATTAACTCTTCAAAAGTAGTTTGACATTCTGGAGTCCACTGAAAGATTTTCCTTCCTTTCTTTAGAGCATTAAAATGAGGAATACACCACTCTTTGACTTAGAAATAAAACGTTTTAAAGTAGTAACCTTCCCATTTAGACTCTGTAACTCTTTCTTCATTCTGGGAGCTCGCATTTCTCCCAAAGAAGTAATCTGTGTAGGGTTGGCTTCAATGCCCTGTGCATTAACCATAAACCCAAGAAACTTCCCTGATGCGAGCCTAAACGAACACTTGAGAGAATTCGGTTTCATGCCATACTTTCTCATAATATTTAACATTTCGGCCAAGTTTTCTGGATGATCATTAGCTCTTTTGGACTTTACTAGCATGTCGTCTACATAAACCTCCATAGTCTTGCCTATTTGAGATTTGAACATGGAATTGATAAGGCGCTGATAAGTCGCACCAGCATTTTTCAACCCGAACGACATCACTTTATAACAATATAAGCCGAAATCTGTAATAAAGCTCATGTTTTCCTGGTCTGGCTCATGCATCATGATTAGATTGTAGCCCGAGTATGTGTCCATAAAAGATAGGAGTTCATGCCCCGCTGTCGCATCAACAAGCTGGTCAATTCTAAGCAGTGGGAAGCTGCCTTTGGGACATGCTTTATTAATATCATAATAATCGATGCATACTCGCCACTTGTCATTAGGTTTCTTGCACAGGATTCGAGACCCAAGCAGGATATGTAGATTCTCGTATAAAGTGATTCTACATGAGTCTGTCCACTTCTTCTTTGAGTGCAGCTGACCTTTCCGTGCCATATTCCTTTTCTTCTTTTTGATTGTAGTGGTACTTGGGTCAATGTTGAGTACATGAACTGCCACTTCGGGGGATATGCCGCACATGTCAGAATGACTCCGAGCAAACATGTCAAGATTAGCTTTCAAAAACATAACCAACTCTTTCTGCAATTTCGGGCCTAGCTGAGAGCCTATCTTCGATAATCTATCCAGATCTTAATCACGAACTGGAATTTGAATCGTGACTTCAACTAGGGCCGCTCTCTCCTCCCTTATACCGGCCTTCCTTAAATCCATCTCATTTTGGGCCGCACTATGCTCGCTAGTACGGGGGCATGCACTAATTGCTATAAGACGAGATCGTGAATCCGAAGGGGAACCTCCACACCCTTTTCTTTGTCCTTCTTGCTCGCTTCTCTTAGCTCGTTGATATAACATTCTCTAGCGAGGTTCTGATTTTGCCTTAACTACACTAATCCCCTTATCCACCGGGAACTTCATTGTCAAGCACCAGGAGGCTAGTATAATTCTGAAAGCTACCAGAGTTAGTCTTACTAGAAAAGCATTATATATTAATGGTTCATCTATAAGAACATAGGACTATACTAAAGTGGCTTTCCTCTCTCCATCTCCAAGTCCTATAAGTAAACCAATAACTCCAATGGGTTGCTTCGGTTCCCCTTTGAACCCTTGGATTTTCTTTTGACAAGCTTGCACATTTGACATGGAAAGCTTCATTTTGTTGAAAGTGCTTTTGGACAATACATTCACTGAGGCTCCGCAGTTAACTAGGACCCTTTTCAAAGTAGTTGGGCCAATCCCAATCATCACTACCATGGGATCTTGAGTCTGAGTGACCACCCCTTCCTCATCTTTCCCGTTGAACATGACATCCTCAACTGAAGTCTTCTGATGTTTCACGGAGATGGCATTGTTCAAGACCAAGCACTTTTCTTCCTTTGGAGCATTTTTTAGCGCATTAACATATCTCTCAATGTCTCCAATACTTGCCCCAGTTGGATGAGGACCTCCGGAAATGGTGTTAATCACGGGACTTTGGCTAACTAGTGTCGGGGCCTTATCTCCTGATACAGATGCATTCTGCACTTGGGTAGTTTGAGGAGGATTGGCAAACAATGGCCTTTTCATGCTGCAGACGGTTCTTTTTAATCAACTCCTCGGTTAGGTTCTTAAGATGCTTGCACTCATTTGTATTGTGGCCAGGTTGATTGTGGAAGCGGCATAACATCCCAGAATTTGCCTGACGACCACCCACCTTCTGAGTCTTCGGCTTTGGATAATCCTCGGTATCCTTAGTGGAAATAAAAATGATTTCCGACGTCTCCGTCAATGGGGTTAATGCAGCAGCTTTAAAAAAGTGGAACTTTTTTCCATTTCTATTATCTTTAGCGCCATTTCCCAGCTTTTGGCCGCCAATGTTTTTTTGGGAACCTGGAACATCGTTGTCTTTCTTCAATGGAACCGCGCTACCCTCAGCAATATCCATGGAAAAATATGGATCATATTCCACATCAATGAACTCCTCCGCTTTTGCATAGAACCGCTCTAAGGTGTTAGGCTTTCTCATTTTAGTCCATCTTCCAAACTTCGACTTTTTAATTATAGCACACTTTAATGCCATTAACACTAGCTGAGGCTCTAGATCTGCAACCTCTGCTGCTACGACATTAAATCGTGTAAGGAAGGCTTTTACCGACTCTCTAGGTTTCTTCTCCATGTCATTTAATGACCTCACGTATTTGATCTTCGTGGATTGCAGCCTGAACCGCTCCCTAAATTTTTTAGCCATGGAGGTAAAGTTATCCACAGATCTTGGTGGAAGCTTGGTAAACCAGAGCGAGGCCACTCCGTCCAAGTACACCGGGAAATATAAGCGTTTGAGTTCATCCGCAGCTATGGCACCATCCATATGCTGATCATATTTGTACAAGAACAAATTTGGATCTCCAGTTCCGTTGTAAGCTTGAATCATCGGCGGATTGAACTTATGTGGGTACTTGGTCAGCTTGATCCGTTCAGTGAGTGCAGTTTTAGATGAAGCGTACTCCCACTTCTTCTCATCATCATTCCTCTCAGCACTTTCCTTTATGATTTACCGGACCATGTCTTCATGACGCTCCTTCTCGTCACGCCGACCCATGGGGCGGATGTCGTATCCTTTGTCGGATGTTCGCTTATGCAAACGGTCGCGATTAGGGATTTAGGGCCCTGTGCCTCCCTCATGGGAAAGTGACCCTTTGGCAGAACAAGTCGCTTTCCAAGAAGTTGGTCTTTCCACATGGTTTCCAGCAAGTGGTTTGGATTCTGCATGATCATCTTTGTCTAGACCATCAATCTCCTGAACAAATTTGTCATGATTGGGATTTATGGCCGAGGAATGGGCACCCTCTACATGGGTGACATTTGTAGTAACTTTTGTCGTGGCGGCTTGGAGAGCAAAGAGAGTTTCTAGCCTTTTCATCATGGTGTTAGTCGAGATCTCCATTTGTTGAGTCAAGCCAACAATGACTTTATCCAGCTCTTCTCTAGTCACATCCACTCCTGCTACGGAGGGTTGCTCAACCTCAAAATTAGTCTGTGGAGTGATAGGATCATTTGCTGCATTTCCAAAAGTCGTAGCTATGACTATCTTACTAGTTGGTGGTTTTTTCGGTGGCATTATGTCGAACAAATTAATAAACTTCAAAGAGAATTCGTCAATTGGCCCGAATATTAGATTTTAAGAATTTATCATAGAAACAGGCTTCAAATTTCACTACTTCTAAAAGCGCTTAGACTTGAGAATGTGAACATTGCCCCACGGTGGACGCCAAAAAGCGTTTATTCCAAAAATGGCACAATCACAGAAAATAAAATCTAAAGTATGGAGTCACAAACACAAAGAAAAGAGTAGAGACATGGAAATTTAATGTGGTTCGGTTTCAATTTCGACCTACATCCACTATGAAAGAAAATTCCACTATCATGGTGCCATTACAAGCTACATTCTCTTTTCAATCTCATACATTTTCCCTTTTCACAAGTATTTCACTCTCTTCTCTTCTCTTCTTTTACACTTGATTCTCTTACATTCAATATGAAAACAACGAGATTAATATAGATGCGACAATTGTTGGAGGAATCTTCAACTATTGGAGCACTTAGATGATTTCTGATGAATCCATGGAAGATACGATGTTAAATCAAGGCTTGATGGAAGAGTAATGATGGTTGGAATGACTTCGAATGGTTGAGAATTCAATTTGACAACACTTCATGGAGCAAGAAAATGGTCCCTTAAAAGTGGGAAGTAATGGGGTATTTATGGTGTGAAGAGAATGGAATGGCAAAGATAAAATATGGTGTGCAAGCTATGGATCGGTCATAACATTATTTACGAAAATGCCACTAGCCAATTACTTCCGACCGATCCATACTTTATGATGACCGACCGATCCATACTTTATGATAACCGAATGATCCATACAGCTGGCTACTGACTGACCCAATACTTTTATTTCCGACCGATCCAAGGCTCAAGAAGGCAGCCAACCATATCGTTTAGTATTGACCAATCCATGCATGATGTGGATGACCGACCCATAGTTGACGAAGCCGACCGATCCATCCTTTTGTAGCGTGACCGACTCATTAGGTGTATTGTTGACCGACCGATCCATCCTTTTGTAGCGTGACCGACCCATATGAAATATGTGTTGACCGACCCATAGCTTTTTCTTATGTCTGACCCATCACTGTATATATGATCTTTACTGGATAAACACTTATTAAATTGCTGTAAAAAGAAACCATGATGGAAAGAAGCCTCAGAGGCAACTGTATTACTTTTATCAGTTAGTCTTATACATTTATGACATAATAAAATAAAAATAGAAGTTTTCAATGTCATACAAAGCTAAAAGTAACCTAAAAGTGCAAAAAGAGAATGAATATTATACCTACTTGGGAACAAATACGAGTGAAACAAAAGAATGCATATCCTTAGCAAGTACAATCCAATGATTGACCCATTCTAGATAGTTAAAAGGGTTCGTTAACAATGTCTAAAAGGCAAATCATCCAGAGAACAACAACCAAATACTTTGAGGTAAGGAGATCAATCTTATGGAGATCAATACTCAGCCAAATTTCATTTCGCTCAATAGGATTGATGTTATTCATGGTCGTATACATTTGACTGCGAACGAAAAAGGAGCTAGGAATCGTTATACGAGGGATGATAAAGAAGGAATATTCTTTGTCCAGTGAAAATCCCTGCTTAAGAACTCTTGTTTCCAAATTCAGCTGCACAACCGACCATTACTCTATAAGAGGTTAACAGAGTCCAACACTTTCAAACCAATTTGCTCGTTATTATTACATGGTTTAAGCTATTCGTGGTTGTTATAATTTTGGTTGACATGTTAACTGAAGTTAATGTGATTTTAAAACATACTTTTTATTTGATGGCAATACCAAAAGAAAAGTAGGTACTGAGTTTAAGCATATCGTTGATGCAATAATTAAGGGTCAACTCCTATTAGGCAAATTAAGTTTTTAGTGCAAATGAGAGTCCATCCACATTCTCAAAATTTTGAAACTCCTCTTGTTTTTATACCACCTTGTTGCAACATTTTTTTTAATATCGACTCTTGACGAGGTTGATGCCTTTGTTTCATCGAAGTACTTGTTGGTGAAATTCTTAACTAAGAATGGATGAGAAACTATTAGGATAGAACAGTATCTCTCTCAGGAGATGTATTGCACCAGCTTGAACACTATAAATATGATCATGCTCCTTGTTATGACTCGAATTAAAACAAACTGGTTAATGGTAAAATTACCAAATCCTTTGGACGTCGGTTTATCAAACCAATTATCCAATAGCTAGAACAAGAATTGTTGAGAATACCAAGATTAGGCTAAAGAAAATTATTTCGTTCAATAACAAAAAGAAAAAAGACGAATTCAATAGGGAACAAAAAAAGAGTCGAGGATATTATCACATACTTGGTTGTAAAGATGAACAGTAATAGATTAAGCCCACAGGAGATCTAGAAGTAGTATGCTACTCAATCAGTTTTACAAAAACCAGCTCAAATTAGGATGGAATTAAATGATTAATTTAAAGTAGGGAAAATTCATTTTTAACAAGCCATGTATTCACTTAGGCTCATTCAGATATGGTTATAATGGATCCTATTGTTATGTGTCATGATGTGAACATTACATCTATCTAGGAAAAGAGGAGACAATTTGACAAGGTCTAGTCTAATGGTTTAATGGAACAGATCAAGAAGCTACTTGTAATTGGGTTCATTATGGAAGTCCTTTATCACCAACCCTACACTAATCAAGAAACCTAATGGAAAATGTAGAACATGATTTAATTATGATACATTAAACAAAGCATATCCAAGGTATTTTTGTCTCTTCGCCGAATATACCAACTGGCAGACGCAACCAACGGTAATAAGCTTACATCCTTTATGGACGCTTATTCTCGATACAACCAGGTCCCTATATTCAAGACAAATGAAAAGAGTATTAGTTTCATCATAGATTAGGGAACATATTGCTACTGAGTAATCCCCTTTGGATTGAAAAGTGTTAAGGCAACATATCAGAGGTTGGTCAATAGAATGTTAAAAGAGCGGATTCGATGAAATAAGAAAGGATATGTTGTTATAATGTTAGTCAAATCCAATGTGGAAACATAATAAATCTTGAAGAGTTGTTTTAGGTATTGCGAAAATATCAAATGAAGCTCAACCCATGAAAATTGGCAGTGGTATAACCTAAAACAAGAAAAGACATAGTGAGTTTAAATGGAAGAGTAGAAGCATTGAACATATTTATATTGAAGGTTGCTGATAAATGCATTCCATTCTTTGATATGATAAAGAAAAATATAACCTTTGAATAGCGAAAGAATGCCAAATGGCTTTTAGAGCTAAAAGATCAGCTTTAGAAATTGCTTATTTTATTTAGCCCTATAGAGGGAGAAAGTCTTCATCTTTATATGTTGTATCTAAGCATGTAGTCAGTTCGGTTCCAATAAGAAAAGAAAGTGGAATTCAACTATATGTATATTATGCAAGTAAAAGATTAAAAAAAAAAGTGGAAATAAACTACCCAGTCGTATAGCAGCCAGTATAATGGGTAATTATTATATCACAAAAGCAAAAAGCACTGCCAAACCCATCCATTCAGAGTGTTGACTAATTTCTCAATTAAGAAAATTTTAAATAAACCTGAGAACATAATAATTTTAATGTAATGATGAATAGAGGCAAGCCAATATTGTATCTTTTTTTTAACCTTAAATGTTAATTAAAGGACAAGCCATAGCTAAATTATTTATGGTAATAGGCTTTATTACGGAATAGTTAGAGAAAGAAAACGATCTCCAACCTAAGTGGCAATTATTGATGCATGAGGCCTTAAATGTGAAAGACTCCAGAGATGGGTACATAATTATCACTCCAAATCGGTGTCGCCTACGTTATGCAATGAAATTGAAAATTTCGACCATAAAATATATGGTTGAATATGAATCCATGATAACAAGATTGACTCTATCCCTACAACTTAAGAGGCTCCCAATTAGCAGTAAATCAGTTAAAATTTAAAAAAAATTAGATGAAAAATGCAAAGCTAGCATCATATATCAAAAATATCATAAAGAAATTAACCCGATTTAAGGGGTTTTTCTGCATATCAATTCCCTAGGAAAAAGAATTCACAAGCTAATTTTTTAGCCAATTAAGTCAGCTCACGAAGGGCACTAGAGGATAGAATTATCTCGATGCAATATCATGCTAGTCTAGCATAGATCATTTAAAAAAAATGAAGATGAGATTCTTCGAGAAAGGCCCTTCCCTCATTCTGAATAAGATAGTTACTATGAATACAATTGGATGACACCCATCATAAAATATCATATGGATAATTTATTACTCGATGAAAAAGAAGCAAGGAGATTAAAGCACCAGGCTCCATTTTTTATTATGATAGGCGTCATAATTTGTAAAAGAGGTACTTTCTATCTTATTAAGATGTGTAAGCCCAAAAAATGGACCTAGAGTGTCAAACGAAGCTCATGAGGGTATTTGTGGAGAACACTCCAATGGATTAAAGATTTCCAAGAAGCTTAGGAGGAAGAGATTCTACTGAATGTAGATGTTTAAACATACAATTGATTATATAAAAAGATGCAACAGGTGTTAATTTTTTTTTCCAAAAATCCTATGATTACCACTATGTGAGCTAACTTCATTTTTAATCCCATGGTCGTTCGATGTATCAGAGTTCAATTTAATAGGACCTATATCTATTTTCAAAGGAGGAACTAAATATGCAGCAGTGTCCATTAATTATTTGACTAAGTCGGTAGAAACAGAGACACCAACTAAATACCACATCTGGACAGGTACTAAAATTTATGATTAAAAACATTCCTACTATATTCGAGATTCCACTGAAGACAATATTCGTTAGTGGGACTTGATTTGAAAATGAATAATTTACTAGATTCTTTATTCAGAATGGAGTCATTAAGAACTTTTCATCCGTAGCTCATTCAAAGGATAGAGGAGTCGTCGAGGCAACTAATAAAACTATCAATGTTATACTTAACAATGATTTGACAAGGCGGAAGGGAATTGGATTAAACAGTTGCCTCTTATATTATGGGCAAACATAACCTCCATCAAAATAGCAATGTGACATGCTTAATATTCATTAACCTGTGGATGTTAGGTCGTAATCCTTACAGAGGTTATGCATTTAATCCAACTAAGAATTAAAGAGAGAATCCCAGACTTAATTACTGAGTTAAGAGGGATAAAGTAGCCATATAGATAGCTGAATATCAATAAGGATATCCAAGTATTATATCATGAAAGCGATTAAGTGTCACTTTAAGAAGGAGAAGGCTATAAAAAGTCATGGCAAACACCAAAAATCTAGCAGACAGATCAATTCGGCCAAATTGCGAAGGACCCTTTATTATACACATGGTAATCCTACAAAGAGCTTACAAACTTTATCATGGTAGCACTATTGTAAGGGCATGGAACGTTGAATGTTTCTAGTTATATTTTCTAGTGATGAATGAATAAATTTGGAAGAAGAGTATATAATGGACAAACCTCAGAAAAAGAGCAAGAGTTATCCCAAAGAAAAATCGTTTAGTTTTTTAAGAGCACCTCCTAGCAGAGAAAGCCTTTGGTCTTTCTAAAGAACCAAGCCTTTAACTTTTCTAGAGCACTCTTAAAGGGAGGAAGCCTTCAGATTCTTCAAAGCTCTATACCTTTAGCCTTTTTGAAGTACCTCCTACATGGAGGAAGACTTTGGCCTTTCAAGAGCAATAAGCCTCCAGCCTTAGTGGAGCAGATATGTCTTTGTTGCTACTTAAGATAACTTACCAAACATACTAAATAACAATTCAAAATTTTTATTGAGGCTGGAGACCAAGAAAACAAAGTTGAACAAACTTGACTTAGAAGGAATGGATCAAAACAATCTTCTAAAGGAAGAACAACTGAACAAAAGTGTAATAGTTCCAGTAAGATAGTGAATCACCAAAAAAAAGTAGATTTCTTACTCAATACCTTTTTGCTAAATAAGGATTTCCATCTTCTGTTATTTCATATGGTTTTTTGGACATATTATTACTAATAAATAGTTTTCTAGCCTTCTTCTATTCCTAAACAGTTATTCTACACTTATGTGACTAGTAACAAATATAAACTTTCTCTAGTTTATTATTATTGCAAGTGTAACAACCCGGATTTTTGGGTAATCGGGAAGTGCAGATTTACCGCGTTTTGTGATTCTTAAGAAAATATGTTGTTGATACGAGTTTGTGGGACCAACTCGTATAACATTTGAAGTAGAAATAGAGTTTTTGAGCATTTCTAAATCAAGTGTATGGAATAAATTATATAACTTTGTTACAGTAGAAATTTATTCCAATCTATAATCTTGAGATCATAATTTAATAACTAAAGGGGATACTGAAAATATATATTTTGGGAATCTATGTTTAAGAGGAAAATGTATTTTCAATATCAAAGGGTAAATTGTTGATTTAATTATTAACTTACTAATTGGATTTTTAAATACAAGACGTATTTAAATAATAATATCAATGGATGAATTGTGTTAAATTACAGTAATGAATTTAAACTATACATGTGGCTTTTAAAATATTAATAAATAAACAAGTGGGTTGTTTGATAGTGTAAGAAAATAAATATTGATTGTGAATCAATATTTATCAAATTGGAGTATTTTACAATCACTGATAATAAATTTAAATTGTTGATTTAACAAAATGTACAGTGACATTGTTGTATTAATGAATTGAGAGATTTATGTTTTAAATACCAACAATACGTATAAAAATAAGCGTGTGTTGTTTTATTGAAATAAAAAGAGGAAGAGTGTTTGTTACAAAGCATTTAACAAAAAATAATAATTAATAACGATTTGTTGATAAATATTGTAACTTTTGGGTTTATTTATGTAATGTTCAATAAACCGTAAAGTTGAATTTGTTGTGAAATTAATGATATGTGTAAATTGTGTGTTTCAACATAATTTGTGATATTAAATTAGAAGAAAGCCAATTTGGATATTTGTTCATTGGTATTTTACAGAATGTAAAAAGATAAATGAAATGTTTTAAAAAGTGTAACTTATGTTAATTTATAATTAAAATTGCAGATTTTGTCTAAAAATGATTATTTATAGATAATAAGCCTCAAAATGTTTTGGAAATGTTGTTTACAAATTTATCTAGCTTTGTTTGTTGTTAATTGTTTGATATATGTGAGCAATAGGGGAAAATTTGGTGTAATAATGGATTGTAAAGGCTAATTACATGTTAAAACTAGCCTGATTACCAATTAGGCTCATTTCTGGATTAATTAATCTAACTAAGGCCTAATAACATACTTAGGCTGAGAAGGATCTGGAGGAGTGAAAAAAACGTACATTTCCTCCTTAGCCTTTTCTTCTCAGAAATAAAGAATTTGATAAAACCTCACAGCCCTCTTACCGTAAATTTTCATAGCTTCCAATCTACACTAAATTTTGTTTTCTAAATTAAAGAACAGCAGGTAATTGACCTCAAACCAATCTAAAATCCATGTTTTTATTTCAATTTGTAGAGAAATCTTTTTACAATGTGTTTTTTTTGTTGCATGCTGTAGATTTTATTTCTACTGGGAAGAGAGGAGGTTCTTCTCTATTGTAGAGCTCAATTTCTCTAATTCCTTGTTGTAAGTTGATGTTATTGATTCTATGGTGAGTCGATTGATTCACACATTCTAGTTTACCATAATATTAGTTTATTTGGGTAGATCTAGGAATTTCTAGTTTAGATTGAGATTTCATGATTAGAAATCCCAATTTTGTTGGTTTCATGTTCATTTACGATTTGCTGTTAGTAAATTAAGCATATCTTTTTTTGTTTTAAATCGGAATTAGGATTTTCTTGAAGTTCTATAAATCCTGAAAAGAGTGTGATAACTTTCATGCCTTGGGTTTTGCTTAATTTTGATGTTTAAGTGGTGAAAAACTCACTTCTTTGTTGTTGGCCTGTAATTGAAAGACAGAGCTAATACATTAGGAGCTAGAAACTATTTCGATCATATCTTTTTCGTTACATGTCCGAATTCGATTATCTTATATGCTCTTGAAAGTTCATAACATATTCTATAACTTTCCAGTTTTGAGTTTTTCAAAATTTTGGTGTTTGCTAGATCAAAAGTAAGCTTGTTTCTTGCTGTCCCAAGAGAAAATTGGCAGTGGCGACGGCAATAGGTCTGAAAAATGTTTTGGCCATATCTTTTTCATTTCTTGTCCGAATTTGATTATCATATATGTTCTGGACATAACATATTCTACAACTTTTGTGTTTTGAGTTTTTTGAAATTTTGTTGTTTGCTTGATCAAAATTGAGCTTGTTTGTTGTTGTCCCGAGAGCAAATTGACAATGGCAACGACAACAGGTCTAAAAAATGTTTTGTCCATATCTTTTTTCATTTCACATCCGAATTCGATTATCTAAGTTGTTCTGGAAAGCTTAGAACATGTTCCACAAGTTTCGTGTTTTGAGTTTTCTAAGATTTTGATGTTAACTTGGTGTAAAATGTGTTCTTCCTCATTGCCCCTATCGTAGACAGCAGACACATATTCTAGCTGAAATCATTTTGGCCATAACTTTTGGACAACTTATCGGAATTCGATGATCTTGGACATTCAAAAAGCTTGAGTCATATGCCACAACCTTTATTTAAAGTGTGTTAGAAGATTTTATTGTTTTCTAGCTTGAAACAGCGGATTTATCCGCTGTACTGTGGTTCATCTCATCTTACTGTGTATTTGCTGTGTGTTATGGAGTTTTATGCATGTGTTGCCTTTTTTTGATGATTTTTTCTGATGTTATACCGCATGGTTTTGCTGGCTCTAAAGCTTGGCAAACCAAGCGATTGTTAATCCGAATCCCGGATCTATGTAGGTTTTGTTGATTCGATTATTGATTTCCATGAGGTACATTGTTGATGTTAAACACTTATGCACGATTTTGAAATAGTTTTCTATATATTAATAAATAATTTTTCTTTATATTTTTAGAGGCTAAATATGATCTTTATTATTTTAGTTTTTGTATTAAATGGCCTCAAAACAATAGTATAAATTTATTTATAAAATTATAAGATTTTAAGGAAGAAAACAATTAGTTATGAAAACCGATTTATAACCCGTTTTGTGATCCAAGTATTTTCCTTATATAAATCTACACTTTTGCACCTTTCGAGAAGATGTGTTGATGATCGAATAATGGCCTAAAACCTACGGTTTGGGACGTAGCTGTATACAATTTTATTTAATCCTAGATTCGTCCAATCGAAGTAATGAATCCTAGTGATTCTTTGTGTTTTAGTACTTTCTGTGATTTAATAAATTATAGTAACTCTCCGTGTTTTAGTGATCTTTTGTGATCCTCTGAGATATTCAGTGTTTTGTGATCTCTTGTGAATTTTTATGTTTTCTTATGTGGAACTGACTTGCAGTGTGTAAAACGTTAAGTGAGAACGTGTGGTATGGGACACACGAATAACATTTTTCGAGTTACTATCTAAGAGTCTGTCACACATTTTTTTTTTGACAGCCAGTACTAGACCTTCGGGTCAACTCTGTATGGACTCTGTGTGAACTCTATGTGGGCCTTCGGGACAATCCCTTGTGACTCAGTGGATCTTTAGGTCATTCGGGTATTGTGTGACATAGTACCGGCGTGTCTTTAAGCCATTCTGTGTGATAACACATGCTGGCATAGCTTCAGCTTGTCATTCTGTGATGGATCCATAATCTGTGTTTCAATGTTTTATGTTTATCACCAATTTCACCATAGTAATTATTGTCATTATTTGTGGTGATTTCATTAGTGGTTTTAAACTCTTAATAGAGTTTCAATGATTCTGTGTTTTAGACTTTTAGTGATTTTGTATTTTAAAGATACCGTGACTTTGTGATTTTGTGTTTTTGAAAATTAGTGAATTTTCTTGGGTTGTGATTTCTATAATTTCAGGATCTGCCATTCGTGTTGCGTGATTCTTGGGGTTGATTACCCTAACCGTGGAGTTCGGGTAATTTGTGCTAACGCAGTGTTTAAATGTACTTTTGTGTTCTCACTGTTACTACCTTATTCTAACCTTATAGACTTATGAGTACGTGTTTCGTTGACCTGTGTGTGCGACATTCCTTTACTACGGAAAGGAAATCATTGTATCGGAGTTTCCTTATGAACCCATGTCTTAAGACTCCTTTCTTAAGGAAAATAATTAGTACTTGACTAATATTTATTTCACCTGTATAGTATTGATTTGTAAGCTAGACTGACCTATGTGTGTATTCCTCGGGGCAGACCGAGTTATTTCAGGTGTAGTTGTTGTGCTTAGAATTTGGCTGGGTAACTTCTGGACCATCTTTACTGTAGCAACTTCCCATTGAGTTTTGAGTAGTCTAGTCTTCCTTTTATTAACTTGTATTATGTTTCATAAGTAATGGTTGTGTAACCATTTTTATTATAGCACGTGTATTTGTTGTACTCTATGATTATAACATTGTATAACGGTTCTGAGAACTGTGACTGTGTCATTATATATATTGTGTTCTGAGCTGATCCTGGAGCCACCAAAGAATTGTATTACATAAAGTATTAAGTTGCCGAGCCTCTTGAAAAAATAGCGATCACCTTATCGATGCACTTAAGACTTGTTAATGCAAATGTATGAGTGGTCGCCCCTAACCTGACCTATTCTCCACTCTAATAGACAATATTACCTAGTAATGCTCTTTATAAGGGTGGGTCTCGGGGTGAGGCGTTGCGGCCAGATAAAAGTTCTCTAGCATACGAGTAATCAGTTGTGGCACGTTCACTAAAAAAAACCTTTTGTAGCTAATCATTTATCAAGAAAAATTGAAAAACTCACTATCTCCTATCAAATAAATTCCTAATTCTCCTTTTGGGGCTTCTACTCTCACATAAAGTTCTTGCTTCGACAATTCAAAATTAGGTGAAAGTTTTTTAGTAATAAATCTATATTCAAAATTATTCCATTCAAAATTTTTTGCTTTATCAAAACGTCGGACTTCTAAATTCTCATAAGGTCCTCCAGGAATTCCTTTTAGAGCCTGTTGAATAATTTTTATAGATTCCTCAATTTCACCGATTCTTACTAAATAATGGGCTAGTGAATCTCCTTCTTTTTGCCATTGGACTTCCCAATCAAATTTATTGTAACACTCATGACTATCAACTTTACGAACCGACGTTCTTATGAATGAGTGAGTATATTGGTCTTTGAAATTATTTCTAAATAGGAATGTCTAGTCTTTTATTAATATTTCCAAGCATATCATTCTGATCAATTATTATTATTGGCAAATATTGATTTTGATCATCTATTTTTATTATAAACTGTGGGATAATGTGTTAAATCTTTATAGATCGTATCAGTAGTATATGAAAAGTATGTATATAATAGTATGAATAACACAATATAATAAAGTAGAAAAATAAGAGAAATCACACCATAGTTTTTTTTTTACTGATTTGGACCTCTCGTTCTACGTTCAGTACTGAAGCTCCCCTTCGACCTTTCACTAACCAAGTACCCTCACTTCGCCTAGACAAATAAGCTTCGATACAAGAAAATTTATTTGAAAATAATGTGTTCAAAACAACACGGATTTTGACTAGTAGTACAGCGATCTTCCTATATCTCCTTGAATATTATAGACTTAAAAGTATACGAGAATATGGAAGAATATAAGATCATGATTAAAAAAATTGAATGGACGAAGCAATATAGATAGAATACATAGTTAGAATAGATAATTAGAGAAGTTCAAGAAGTTATCTCTCTTGATCTTGATCATAGTATATTTATACTTGTTGTAGACTTGCCTTGGATAGTTGCTTATGTTTTTCTTCAGTCCCAGATATGCTACCTTTCATTGTTGAAGAGTTTTGGTGAAGAGATAAAGATGCATCTTTTCAAAAATGACAGTTGCCTCATTTAAAAAACTCTATACCTAGATTCATACGTCTGGGAATGGGTGTTGGAAGTCTGATATGAGTATTAAAAAAATCCAGGAAGGAAAGTTAGACGTCTAGTGCTGAACAATCAGACGTCTGACCTGGTGTATAAAACATTCTAGATCCTAAGGTCATACGTATGACTTTAGATACCAGATGTCTGATTATTGTATTAAAAGGCTACATGATTCAGTTAGTAAATGTGTGTCCCTTGAATACATTAAGTGCCAAGTTCGATTTCTATCTCTATCACATTTTATACATTCTACATTTTTACCCATAATGATAAAAACTGTTATCTTTTCATTGTCGGTTGCACTGGTAGCTTAGTGGAATTGCATGCCATTCTCCCTTGGATGATCCAATGTTCAATTATTACATTTATCTAATTTTATTTTGTAGTATCGATTCTCATTTTTCTTCCCCTCACGTTAATCCCATTGCTTTCATGTTGCACTTCGAATGCATGCACTCGTTCAAAAGTAAGTATATTGTATAAGCATTTCTTCATTGACTTAAAAATTCAATTCTCCACGTCTCGTTTTCCAACCATTTAATTTTTAATGTTTTAGCTACTTGTCTTGAAACAACTCAATAAACACGTTAGTAGCAATGTAGTATAATTATTATCATCAAAACACTGAGACCATGTTTTCAATATTCTCCCCTTTTGATGATGAAAACTATATGAATTTTCTAAATAAATAATACTATATTACTCCCCTTTAATATTTTCTTCACCTAAATTGTTGTTCATCCCCTTTCAATGTGCTCAATTTTCTCCTCCTTTTCCATCAAAAAAAAGAATGAAAATAATAATTGGATTTGGAATGTATATTAAATTAGACTGTTTCACAACAACTGTAACGACCCAGTGATTTTTGACTCCGAAAATCGACATAAAATACCATATCGAATATTCAAGCATAGAGAATACTTGATCATTAATAGAAAGAAGTTAAAGGTTGAGGAATAGAAAGAAAGAAAGAAAGTTAGAATAGAAGAAGAAGAAGATCATAACACAACAGAATCAGAGTAACCATGAATCTCACATCGGAACGAATAAAATATATTATATAACAAAACTTTAGAAATATAAACTTGTAACTATATATACATACCATCATCACATATCACCACAGAGGAAATAAACTCTATATATATCTAGTGTTGAAGCCTCCTTCTCCATGCTCCTCCAAGTACCAGTAAAATCCCGACTACTTGACTGCCCGTACAAATTTGGGCACCCAACAGTTTAGGGTATAACTTAACAAAATAAACACTGGGTCAGTCATGGGACTGGTGTGAGTAAACTCTAATCATTTCGGTTTAACTTTTCAAAATCCTTTTCAAAAGAAAGGATAATCGCAAGATCGATCCACACATAAGCACGGATGGTTCAATTTTACCTTATGACGACCTAAAACATTTCATAAAATCAATACTATTCCGATATTATAATACATTCTAAATCAAGTAAATAACAATCTAGCAGAACGCTTGCATCTCACGCTTTACATATATAGTATACAATCAAAATCGCAGGCTCTTATTGGGTAATGGATTTCCAACTATGACACGGTATGGAACCACCTTCCGATCTGTTTACTCTAGAGGGGATACACTAGAGTTCAACAAGAACATCTTGCAACTCAGCCACACATGATTAGCCATTCATTTTGCTTGAATTTTCCGAATATATAGTCACCTTATGATTGGTATACCAACATAACTGTTCCCGGGAGATACAGAAATGAAAGAAGTAACAAATATGAATATTCTCTAGATGGCGACAATATACCCTAATTGGTAGCAACCCACTTAGGCATATGTTTTAACCAAAATTGGTCAAACACCAAAGGTGTTATGTAAACACTTTACCAAATTGGTTTGAAATGGAAAAATGGGACCACAATCACAAAATAAAGAGCATAAAAGTAAGAACATGAAGTTTTATAGTGGTTCGATCTAGAACAGATCTATGCCCACTTTTGAAGTGATTTTCATTATCATACTTTGCTCTACAAAATACATGAATTCTCTCATATTGTTCATCTAAATTTTCTCTGTCTTTCTACGATCTAAATTGCACTTGAATTTGCTAAGGGTTTGGAGAGATCTCTTGCTTTGTGATGGTGGATGCATGAATCTTCAATCACATTAGCAACTGAATGATCTTCACGGATTCCATAGCGAATTAGCATTAGATCTAGGCTTTAGAGAGGATTAGCGAAGATTAGAGATCACTTGAATTGTGTTGGAGAGATTTCTAATGTAGTTTGAAGGAGATTTGATCCATTCGATGTTGCATAAAGGTAGATCAGGTTAGAGAAGCCATTAATGGTGTTTGGAGTGCTTAAGAGTGGTGGAAAAATTGTCTGGACATCCCTTCCAGTTGTAAAAATCAGTCCTCTGAATGGTGAAGAAGTGGGCTATTTATAGGTGTAGTGTGTAGGTTTTGGGTCGGTCTGAAACTTACCTACGAAAATGCCATTGGGAAAATTTTCTGACCGACCCACTTTGATATCGACCCATTTTAATACCGACCCATATACTGAATTTAAGGTCGATTAGAAAATGATGTGGACTAGTATTATGGCCGACCAACACCCTTATTTTGGAGCCGACTAGGCCTATAAATTAGAACCGACCAGATTTACACTTTTGAGCCGACCAGGTTTACACTCTGCCGCTTCAATGCTTTTGTCTAGAGGGCGATCCACGTGCATGTGGTGCTTTACGGAAGTTGCCATCCATCTTCTTGTATTATCCACACCAGCCCATTTTGGTACCTTGTCACATGTCCACTGAATTCACAACTTTACCACCGTTATCATTTTGAGGCCAACCCAGTATATACTTGTTTTGATACCGACCCTATGTATTATGAGGATGAGTCCAACTTCCTTTTATCGTGTCATACAGCTAGCGCAATGCATCACCAATATGCTGTCACATAGTAACCAATATGCTGTCACATAGTACTTTATTTGCATGAATGTAATGAACTGATCCATATCGTTTATAAATATAGCACGCATGAAGTTAGTAACCTGCTCCATTTTCTGTACATTTTCCACGTATACATATGTTGGAGCTGATCTACATAGACGTGTTTGTTGGATGTTCTAATTTATATACGTTATTTGGCCGACCCGCATGTTCATACAAGCTTTTCCCATGCAATGTTACAATTTGCCACGTGCTCGAGATCATTATGGCAATCATACTTGATCCTTCGTTATGCAAAGCATGAAACCAAATCATATTCACTTTTCTGCCATCACATTATATGAAAACAATCCATACTCTATTGATCCATTACAAAATCCATATATGTATTGTGTACGTGCTATATATTCTTATAGTCCATCCTGGTGAATCACGAATGGCTTGCGTGGCTTACATTTAGACAATGTTACGTGTTCTTGAGGTCCAGCCTTTGTGCCAGCATTCAGTCCATGAGTTATATACTTTAATGTTTTGGCCACTGCATTTTGTATTGAAACTGACCCGTGTATATTTCAGTGTCGACCCGTTATCTTTGAGATCGACCCATAGAATGTATGCCGACCGTTCCATTGTTCGCAATGTGACCGCTCGACCTGTTTCGTAAAACGTGATCAACCGACCCATTGTTTTGGTACCAACCGATCTAGTGCTTTTAACAGGGTTAACATTTGCCCCTCGAAGCTTGTATTTTTGCTTGCGGGAAATGTTGGCTTCGAACTGAACGTTGTTAACATAACTTGCGTTGAGTTCCATTCGTAGCTTTTTTGTTTGTGATGGAAAATCATGCTTTGAATTTGTATGCTTCATGCCACCTGTTCTGTAATTAAAACAAGCACTTGCACGATTTTGGACTTATACTTTATTATTGACCGTCCACATCAATAACATATTAGTTAATCATTAAAAATGAATTATGGCGAACTTTATTTTAAATTGAATAAAGTGTTTGCACAGGAAGGTTTTGCTCAATGGTTTATATCTCGTCGAATATTATCCGCACAAGCAAAATATTCTAATTCGAATTCGCGACGACACTTGAACTCTGCTAATCGATATGTATACCGAATACAGATTTCAAGCCTTGATCTTTGCAATGGTTTATATTTTAAGAAACGTGTACCTGTTCAAATTGAGTCTTTGATTTGAGTTCCTGAAACCAGAGCGACTGCAGTTTCTGGATTGTAAGAGGGTCGGTCTTTGATTATTTCTTGTCCTCTTGACAACTTGCCAGAGAGATGCCATTGTATGCTAACTCAATATATTTTTAATCAAGCGTGCGCTTGTTTTGGTGTTCCCGAATTTTTCGCAAGATTGCCAAGGAAAAGTGAGTTTCCTGACTGTCTACTTTTAGACCTGCTGCATTAGCTCAGTTAGATTTACAAATTTGAATCTGCTTTGGCACCATGGATCATCCTGGGAAATATAAAATTTTGAATCTTTGTTTTGCGACGGCTTGCCCAAGTGTTTAATTATTGCTCAATCTCCTTTTCATATCTCATACTAAAATTGTTGACAGATATTTGTTTCAATTTCTTTGAGAAGCGGTACTACTCCATAAGATTGAACCATGCCATATTCACACATTTCTCCCTTTTTTAAGCATTGCTTATCTTCAGATTTGAAGCAAAACATCATTGGTTTTTTCGTGAGATATTTATGGTTGGAGCTTTGGAGATGAGGAAGCCTTTGCGTTAAGATATTTTATTTGTGCTTCCCAGATTGATCTTTATTGGTGCAGTGAACTTTATCGATGTATCAAGCATATCGATTTTGCCGAAAATTTTCAAATGCCCCCTTTTTTGAAGGCAAGAACAAGCAAAGTGTATTGGCTTCTTTGATGGTAATAAATTGACTTTTGGCTTATCGCAATGTCATGATAGACCTGCGGTGTTTTTCCCGGGCATTGTTTAACTCTTATGTGGTTGTGTTGCCTCGGTACCATGGGTCGTCAGGAGTCATAAGAGCTTGATGTGATTAGTTTTTCGAATTTCCTTGATTGTTACTGACATTCTAGAAGGTTTAATTTTGTCATCCGAAGCTTTTTGAGTTTGCCAATATGCATGGGGCCTCTGATCTTTGTCAATACAATAGGAATTTTGACTTTTATTGACTAGTTCAACAATTCTACTTGGAGAAGTTTTTATATCTTTGTGCTCTCGTTGAGGAAGGACTTTATATATTGTGCCCCAGCTAGGGGAGGACTTTGGGTTTAGTGCCCCCGCTCGGGGAGGTCTTGGGATTTATTGCTTCCGCTCTGGGAGGTCTTGGGAATTCAATTTCACCTCTACTATGGGAGAACGAAAATTTTTATTTGCCCTTGCTGTGGAGGGACTTTATTTTCGGCCTAATCATTCATCGCGTTCAAGACAATCAGATGTCACACGAATTAATTGGAGGTCCGACATTTTTCGCATTTGAAATAATCAGATGCTACGCAAATGGATTTTCATTCTTCACATCTGATTTTTCAGATGCCATGTAAATTGATTTTCATTTTTAACATCCAATTTTTAGATGCTGTGCAAATGGATTTTCATTCTTTACATTTGATTTTTCAGATGCTACGCAAATGGATTTTCATTCTTCATATCCGATTTTTTAGATGCTATGCAAATGGATTTTCATTTTTCACATCTGATTTTTCAGATGCTACGCAAATGGATTTTCATTCTTCACATCTGATTTTTTAGATGCTACGCAAATGGATTTTCATTTTTCACATCTGATTTTTCAGATGCTACGCAAATGGATTTTCTTTCTTCACATCTGATTTTTCAGATGCTACGCAAATGGATTTCGTCACTCTTCACATCTATTTTTTCAGATGCTATGAAAATGGATTTTCATTTTTCACATCTGATTTTTCAGATGCTACGAAAATGGATTTTCATTCTTCATGCCTGATTTTTCAGATGCTACGCAAATGGATTGGGTGACTTTTATATCATTCAGCGGGGCAGCTATCAGTTCCTTTGTCAGATGATTGCCTTGGCGGGCCATTTCAGTTTAGGAATTGGGGCCGTAAACCTCTCACTTAGGGAGTTCCCCTTCGACAAAAGTTACAGCTCTCTCATTCGTTTGTCATGGCACTTGTTCATTGCTTTAATCTTTGCGACTTTTCCCATTCACTTTTCAAGTCGGTGCTTTTCTATTTTCACATTTGTGCATATTGATATTTATAGCATTTGGCACTTGAACTAGTGTTGTTGGGGTCGCTATGCTACGTCAGATTTCACAGGAACAAGCGCACGACAGATGGCCTGTATTATGAAATCAACCTTTAAAAAAGTTTTGATTTGACATAAATTTTTGCAAGCAAGAAATCCATTTAGACAAATATGCTCTTAGTCGTAGAGCTAATGTTCAGTGCATCACTTGCGGATTATTACAGACTATTTACAAGAAGCTTCGAATATAACAGAAAGTAAAACATGAAGTAAAGCATGAACTAAAGCAGGAAACAGAGCATGAAGTAAAGTGGTGGCGACGTTGATTGCTTATTCTGAGCCATTGAGATTGGAGAACCATCAAAGGTTATCAGTTGATGATTTGTCTCGGATTGGCTTGAGCGGGAGTTCCGTTGCTTGGACCAGACTGATCATTTGATGCCCCATGCCCCTATCCCTGGGAGTTGAATATGGGTTTGCAGCTTGAGGATTCTTTACATACTGCTGCAGCCTGTTTTTTCTGATCAACTCCTCGATGAGGTTCTTCAGGTGTCGGCACTCATTAGTATTATGGCCAGACTGGTTGTGAAATTTGCAAAATTTTCCTGAGTTTGCTGCTTTCTCGCTTATCCTTATCGGATTTGGCTCTGTATATTCTTCGAATTCTTTGTTTTAAGATAGATGTTTTCTGAAGTGTCATTCAAAGGCGTCAGCTCTGATGAGTCGAAAAGGCAAGACTTCTTTTTAGCCTTATTGCCGTTCCCATCGTTGGCTCGCTTCTGCCCCTAATTACTCTTCTGATTATATTTGGTAGCAGCATTTTGGGAGCTTCAAGAAGCGGCTTAGCATCAATAATTTGAAGAGGTACAGGAAAAGTGTTGACTCTCATGTACTCCTCGGCCTTTTTATAGAATTTCTCAAGCGTGTTCGGTTCTTTCATTTTAATTCATCTTCCGAATTCGCTCTTCTCATCTATGGCGCTGATTAGAGACATGAGGATTATGCGAGGTTCTGGATTTCTCACTTCAGACAAAGCAACGCTGAATTGGCTGAGAAAAGATTTAACAGATTCCCCCGGATTCTGCTTTATCACTGAAAGTGTTATAACATCCTTGGCTTTAGTAGCATAAAGGCGGAACTGCTCCTTGAACTTTTTGGTCAAGTCAGAGAACCGGTCTACGGACTTAGGTGGTAGATTTGTGAACCATAATGATGTAGCATCTTCTAAGTAGAGAGGAAAGTATGTGCATCTCATCTCATTAGTTGCCTTAGCCGCACTCATATGCCACTCGTATTTGAACAGAAAATAGTTAGGATCAACAAGGCCGTTATATGAAGGCAAAGTTGGACTGTTGGAGGATTGAACTTCTTTGGACACTCTGCTTCAAGAATTCTTTCGGTGAACGGAGTTATATCGGGAGAGAAGTCCCATTCTTTTTCATCTCCATTGCCCGCTGGATTTCTCTTTATGATTAGTTCTATCATGTCCGAGATGTACTCTATGGTGGTATGACGCTCTGCAAAGCTGAGCTCTTTACAAAAGGTTCGTCTAGGCGAGCGGTCTTGATTAGAGAGCTTAGGTCCTTTACCTTCCCAACGAAGGGGTGCCCCCGTGACGGGACTGGTAACCCTTCGAGGTTTCATCTCAGAACGAGTTTTAGATTTTATCTTTGAGTTTTCGACGTTAGCCTCGTCTTTATCGCTCAACCATTCGTTATTATCTTCCATGTTGCCGTTGCGATCATGGTTAGAAGCGGATGAATTGGCATTTTTGTCGAGATCAACATGGACCTTTGAGGTGGTGGATTTGGTCAGCGTTAAGGATAGCATAAAGTTTTTCCATCATAACTTTAGTAGAGGCATCCATTCGATGGTTCATGTTGGCAATAGCGGCATTCAACTCATTTTTTGTCACACCGGTTGCACCTACTAAGTTTTCACCAACTTCAAAACGGTTAGTAAGTGGTGTTTCTTCATTAGCAACATTATTGGTTTCTACCACGGTTTTGCTTGTAGCTTTCTTAGATTTAGCCATGATTTTGAAGAAGGTTTTGAATTTGGTAGAGAGTTCATTGATTTGCCTAGATCTTAGACTTGTAGGATCTATGGTTGAAGTAGGCTTAGAACTTCAATGCAAGGCCTTCAACCTTGTGAGAGTGTGAGAGATGGAAGCACGAATGCAACCCGACGGTGGGCGCCAAATGTTTTAACCAAAATTGGTCAAACACTAAAGGTGTTACGTAAACACTCACCAAATTGGTATGAAATGGAAAAAGGGGACCACAATCACAAAATAAAGAGCATAAAATTAAGAACACGAAGTTTTACAGTGATTCGATCTAGAATAAATCTACGTCCACCTTTGAAGTGATTTTCATTATCATACTTTGCTCAACAAAATATATAAATTCTCTCATAGTGTTCATCTTGCTTTTCTCTCTCTGTCTACAATCTAAATTACACTTGAATTTGCTAAGGGTTTGGAGAGATCTCTTGCTTTGTGATGGTGGATGTATGAATCTTCAATCACTTTAGCAACTGAACGATCTTTATGGATTCCATCGCGAATTAGCGTTAGATCTAGGCTTTAAAGAGGATTTGCGGAGATTAAAGATCACTTGAATTGTGTTGGAGAGATTTCTAATGTAGTTTGAAGGAGATTTGATCCATTTTATGTTGAACGAAGGTTGATCGGGTTGGAGATGCCATTAATGGAGTTTGGAGTGCTTGAGAGTGGTGGAGAAATTGTTTGGACAGCCCTTCGGGGTTGAAAAATCGGTCCTTTGAATGGTGGAGAAGTGGGCTATTTATAGGTGTAGTGTGCAGGTTTTGGGTTGTTCTAAAAATTATTTATGAAAATGCCATTAGGAAAATTTCTTGACCGACCCACTTTAATACCAACCCATATACTGAATCTAAGGTCGACTAGAAAATGATGCGGACTAGTATTAAGGCCAACTAGCAGCCTTATTTTGGAGTCGACCAGGCCTATAAATTGAAACCGATCAGATTTACACTTTTGAGCCGACCAAGTTTGCACTCTGCCACTTCAATGCTTTTAACTAGAGGTCGATCCACGTGCACGTGGTGCTTTACTGAAGCTGCCATCCATCTACTTGTGTTATCCACACCAAACCATTTTGGTACCTTGTCACATGTCCACTGAATTCACAATTTTACCACCATTATCATTTTGAGGCCGACCTAGTATATACTTGTTTCGATACCGACCCTATGTATTATGCGGATGAGTCCAACTTCCTTTTATCGTGTCATACAGTTAGCGCAATGCATCACCAATATGCTGTCACGTAGTACTTTATTTGCATGAATGTAATGAACTGATTCATATTGTTTACAAATATAGCATGCAAGAAATTAGTAACCTGCTCCATTTTCTATACATTTTCCACATATACATATGCCGGAGCTAATCTACAAAGATTGTTTGTTGCATTTCTAATTTATTTACGTTATTTGGCCGACCCACATGTTCATACAAGCTTTTCCCGTGCAATGTTACAATTTGCCACGTGCTCAGATCATTATGGCAATCATACTTGATCCTTCGTTATGCAAAGCACGAAACCAAATCATATTTACTTCCCTTCCATCACATTATAGGCAAACAATCCGTGCTCTATTGCTTCATTAAACAATCCATATATGTATTGTGTACGTGTTATATATTCTTATAGTCCATCCTGGTGAATCATGAATGGCTTGCGTAACCTACATTTAGACAATGCCACGTGTTCTTGATGTCTAACCTTTGTGCCAGCATTCAATCCATGAGTTATATACTTTAATGTTTTGGCCACTGCATTTTGTATTGAAACTGACCCGTGTATATTTTAGTGCCAACCCATTATCTTTGAGACAGACTCATAGAATGTATGCCGACCGATCCATTGTTGGCAATGTGACCGCCCGATCCATTGCATACAACGTGACCGACCGACCCATTGTTTTGGTACCGACCGATCTGGTGCTTTTAACAGGGTTAACACCATGCTGCTAGCCCAAATTTTTGTCATTTCCCGGTTGATGAGTCTTGAGGTTATAATGTACCATTATACAGATCACATCTTTATTTACTTTGCATGCTGCATCATCATACCCGCCAAATCACAAATTGATTTCTCCAAAAAAATACCACGGGTATAAAGCTAAGAGGAACGAATTCCTCTGCCACCAACATAAATACGTTTGAATTCCCAATTTATTTAATAATAATTATTTCATATTATTTATAACATCGTCTATAAATCAAATCACTTTTTTTAATATAATTAAAATAAGTTATTGTATTCTAACCCAATCGAAATTTCATTTTATTTTAAAATAGATTTTTCCCTTTTTAAAACCCCAAATTCCCTTCCAATATATTCGAATATATTTTACGGTATTTAAAATACCAATTATTTAAGGTCAATGTTATTCAAACATCCCAAAACATACAATAATCAATCACCGATTATTGGTCACATCATATAATGCAATATATGAAAGACAACAATATAATTGTTGAGGAATCCAGTTGGAACCCTCCAACAAGTTTCCCTGCATCCACAGATGTTAATCAATAATAAAAATACTAATTTCATATCAATGTGAGATATTATGATAATTAGAATCAATATTCAACCAACATTATAGATAAATATATAATGTATCTGCAATTTCAACCAATTTATAAGCAATTTGTCCAAACAACCATCACACAACATTCAATCATTTATTTATCAGTTCTAAAATATGTTTATAAAATTATAAAACTGGACAGAGTTAATGAGTTTACTCACCTTGGTCATTAATAGTTAAATGACGACTAATGTTCGATAGATCTAAACAAGCATTTAATTTCTCTATAAATCATAATGATCTCCAAACCGCTCCAAACTAGTTCCATTGTGTAGCCTACGACCCTACAATTCCAACTTGACAGACCTTTCATAATTCTGACCATGTATGGATGAGATATTAAATTAAGAAGCTTGTATACTAATAAATTAAAATTTAAACTTATATTTTATTTTAACCTAATTGGGCCTTGCCATTTATTTAATCAGCCCATCCACACTTGCAAGTGCCCAAACCTGTGTCTTCCATTCCATAGTGGCCTTCTTCCTCAACACATGTATTTGGCTCCAGACATGTTCGAACCCACATTTTCAGCTATTTCTTTCTTCTTTTTTTATTTTATTTTTTTATTTTAATAATACGTGGGCCTCACCATATATTAAATGGCCCATTATCTTTATAAAGCCCATTTCACGGTCCCCCTTTGTCACTCTTCGGCCTACATGAACAACTCGTTCAAGTGAACAGGAAATCTTCTTCTTCATTATAACTCAAACTGCCTGCTCCATGATATATTTTCAAGCCTTCCCTTAAACATTTCAAACCCTTCTATCTATTTCTTTTTTTTCATCGGCCCACCTATGTGCGTATAAACCCAGACCCGCCTCAACTGTTTTCCTTCTTCTCCAAAATGTTTTAAGCTCAGCTGCTCCATCATTTACTTTACCATCTCCAACACGAAATATTGGAATCCCCATTCTCCTTCACTTCGAGGATGCTTTCCAACCCAACCAACTAACAGCAACTCAGAACTTGCGTTCTCCAGTACCGCATGCCTCGCTACAGTAAGTAGCGAACATTTTTGGCACCACTCTCCTCCAAACTTTGCACGTGTGGACTAATGGGAGACACAAACACAAATACAATCTTCATTTTTATTTTCGTTGAGTTTCATTTCTGTAAAAGTAGAAGAAAGGTACCATGGTGAAGTATTTATATGAAGACGATACTTAACGCTTAAGGACGTATAGCTGCATAGGGTAGGTAAGCTTGAGTTTTCACATCATCTAATTAGATTTAGAAAATCTAGGTCTACATAAGATGTTTATAGCATTTGAAAAAGAAGTATGATGTATGAATACTTAGTAGAGAGGGTATATATATATATATAAAGTTCATACCTTTGTCTAGTCGCTGACTTCGCTCCTGTTGAACTAGATTACTCGGTTTGCATAAACTCGTTCACTCAAACAAATGATCTATTTATATTAGAAAAGGTTTTGTATGTATATATATAATTACTTTTTTTGTAAAAATATAGCTAAGATATGTAAACCCAAATGTAAAACTACAGACTTTCATTTAGGTAGCGTTTGAATTCTGAAAGGGCCACCAGAATGCCCCGTTGGAATGAAAAGTTGGAAAGTTAGATTTCGCATCAGACGCGTCGGACGCGTCCGACGCACGTCTGATGTGATAGATATTTTTTTGCCCACCTTTACATTTCCACTCTCTGTAAATCTCCAACCCATTTCAACACTACATCACCATCCTCCTTCCTCATTTTTCTCCAGTTCTTCATTTCTCTAGTATTCTAGATCAAATATAATGGCAGACAGTGATGATTCAGATTTTAAAGATTTGCATGATATGCTCGATATTCAAGAAATTATCGCTAATCAAACACGGGAAATGAGCCTAATACATGATTTTGTAAGTTCCAGTCTTGCTTGGGTTCATGAAATACTATAAGGACATAGACCGTTGTCAACGCAATTTTCGAATGAAGCGATTATGTTTCAGATCCTTGTCTGAACGGTTAGCAAATTACGGATTGGAAGCCCCAAAGCACATAATGGTCAAAGAAATGGTGGCTTTATTCTTATATACTATTGCATTGACCCTTCCTACAAGGCATGTTGTGTAGTGGTTTCAACGATCAAATGGTACGATTTGTGTCATTTTTCATAAAGTTTTGAATTCAGTTCTCTTATTGGCAGTCGATATTATTAGACCGGTCGATACCCAATTTAACCGAATTCCAGAACAAATTCGTTCTTCACCCCGATATTATCCTTTCTTTAAAAACAGTATTGAGGCTATTGATGGGACACATGTGATGGCTCATGTGGGTCAAGAAGACATGAAACATATTGTAGGGCGGAAAGGATCTGGTACACAAAATATTATGGCTGTTTGTGCTTTTGATTTAACTTTTACATTTGTAAGAGCGGGATGGGAAGGAACTGCACACGACGCTAAAGTATTTCGGGAAGCTATAAATAATCCAGATCTTAATTTCCCTATCCTCCTGCATGACAGTATTATATAGTGGATTCAGGATATCCACTATTGGAAGGATATATAACTCCTTACCGATTCGTGAGATATCATATACCAAACTTTAATGACATAAAGAATGAACCGAAGTCAGAAAATGAAATTTTCAACCACTATCACTCTAGTTTGCGTATGGCAATTGAAAGAACATTTGGTAATTGGAAGAAAAAATTTGCCATCTTACGTAACATGCAGACGTATCAATACAATTTTCAAGTACAAATTGTTACTACTACAATGGCTATTCACAACTACATCAGAAAACACAACGCTGGCGATCTAGATTTTATGTCGTATGATGACGACCCTGGTTTAGTGCCAAAAGAATACATCGAAGAATATTACAGTATATCAAATCGCGGAAACAGAGATCGAGAACCCGTTAAAAGAACCAGAACAACATCCACCGTGGCAGTTGTACGAGGCAATATACGAAACGAACTAGTTGACGCGGGAATGCATTAAATAGTTTCATTGTATTATGTATTTTATATTTGCATTTTAAATTCTGCAATTTGTATTCCACAATTATGTAATTTTAGTTCTGCAATTTTAATTCTGCAATTTGGATTCTGCAATTTGTATTCTGCATTCTACTATTATGTTCAACAATAAACACACATAAACACAAATAATTAAAAATAGTATATACAAAAACAATAAAATAATAACTCTGCCCCTTCCAATATGCCCCTTTCGTAAAAAAAACACATTCCCCAATCGCAACAATTCCCCCTTGAAAATAACCCTTCCAAATACCTCTTCCCGTTCAAAATCAAACGGACCCTTAGTTGTAAAAAAATGTTAATTAAAAGATAGTTTTGAAATTTAGCATCGAAGTAGTTTATAGATTTGGTACGACATTGATATAAATATGAATATTCTAATGTTAATGGTTCGAACCTGTAAATTCTCCCCATCACATGCATATGCGTGATTCCCATTGTATGTTGAGAATATGCATAGTCTTTAGATGGATAACCAAGTTGAGATTGTGATAATATGTGTTGTCACTTTGACATTTTTCTAGTTAATACAATATTTTATAAAGGCATAAAATTGATAATTGTTACTCTGACAACTGTTAGCATAATCATCAAGCATCATATATAAGTTAATAACTACGTACCTAACCTAAAGCATTTATTTAAGTTTTTATTAAATGAAGTTTAACGGTACGCCATTACGTAAAACTCCGTTCACATACGAGTTGCTACGGACAAAAATAAAAATACTGTTGTGACGAGCAATGTGCCACGATCCCAAAGACATAATATAATAGTCAAGTTAAGTTATTCTGTAAAGTTCCAAAAATGCTAATTTAGGGTGCAAAATATGTTAAACAAAAAGTTGCATATCTTCCAGATTAAAAATTATAGTATTATATTAAATTAAGTATACGCCTTATTTTTTTTATCCATAATCGAAATAAATTATTTATTATAATTAAATAAATCGATATAGTTTATAAACGATTCCATAACGACTATTTGAAAATTCGATTTGGACATAACTTACAACCTACAAGATGAAATCTCAATTTTTCACTTCCATTAGAAAAATACAGTTAAATAGATTCGAACGTTTCTTGTTTCAAAGAAACCTGACGTATAACGAATCCTGTACACTCAATTGAAGTTCAAAATTCAATATTTCGAACTACAGCGACGTTACGAGCTCATTTATAATTTGTATTATAATTAATACGTTTAATTCCATTCAAATAATATATTCATTATTTAACTTGAATTTAAACTCAATTAAATATCTTCTATTATCTAATTCATATAATATTGCCAATTTACGAATTCCGACTATTACGGAAATAAATACATTATTATTATTCCACTATTTATATTAATTAAATATACAAAATATTTTAATTCAAACCATTTGAATTATCAAACCATTATATTAAATAATTAAATAAATTAATTATTAAATCGCAGAAAATTCGGGATGTTACAACAACAATAGTTTTTATTTATTTCTGTAATGATATTATAAAGATTAAAAATACCAACCCAAAATAAATAAAATAATGAATTTGATATACCAAATTTGTTGTAGTTTCATTGTCCATAAATGCTCGTTTTCCGTTTTAGGTAGTGAACGCTTGCCACGTCAAATTCATACCATTTTTATATCATTCTTAGTTACCTACAAATTATAAACTACATATTCTGGTACCTACTTCTTACGTTAGGGTGCAAAGGGGTTAATCATGGGGTAAAACATCACAAAAAATGGTGTGGTTGGACCCTCTAAAAGAAATTTTAAAATAATGAAACAATTTTCTCCCCTTTATATGTGATCTCCCAAAATATATAGGAATTTGTATACTCCTTTCTCCCCCTTTATCATTATCAAAAGAAAATAAATATTTTCATTTATCATATGTCTTGAGTTTTCTTCTTTGACGGATGAATTGTTTTTGGAAGAAAAGCAAAGTTGCAGATTAGGATATCAGATTTGTTCGAGAGTTTCAAGGCTCAATGATCCAGCATATCATATTTTTTTTCCTTTCCGTAGCAAGAGGCATAATCACTACAAGAATACACGGCTATTCCAACTGTAACAACCCGGAAAATCGGAACCAATTTAATTTTTTTATTTTGGCTAATTTAATGGATTTTGACTATTTAAAATAATTTATTTTAAATAATAACGACTAGAAATTTATTTTGAATAGAATTAGAACGTATAAATTTATTTAAATCGAAGTTAGAATATAAATATTTATTTTAATTATAAAAGGAAATGGAAATGGTGCGGCAATTTGAAAATTCGATTTCAAATTTCAAATGAATGTACAGGATTCAAAATAAAACGGATTTTAGTAAAACCAGAAATATTTGAATCTGTTCGAATATATCTTTCCAACAGATGTGAAAATCCAGATTTCATAACGGGAATAAAAAGTTATGTCCAGTTGAAAATTCAGAATCGCTGCTATGGAATTTATATAATATATAGCCCTTAAAAATAGCAATTTTGCAAACGACCTCCGTTTTCGACGAGACTAATTTTGTTGGATCCGGAATGTCAAATTATTGCTAGATTCCAATTTTCATAATTTTTGGAATCAATATGTAAGCGTGGTGAATTTAAATGTGTTTGGTCAATTTAGTTTGAATTTAGTCGACTGGAAATTGACCGTTTTTCAAACAGTCTCCAAATTCGACGAAATTAGTTTTGTTAGGATTGAATCATCAAAACATAGCCAAATTTATTTTTCTGGAATTTTTGGAGTCAGCATGTGGCCTCGGTAAATTAATATGTACGTTGAAATCAATTTTGAACGTTAAATTAATTTATATTTTAATTTTGATAAAAACTGACCGTAACAGTCGAATTGGCTTACTGGCATATCCCGTTGCGTTCGTAGTGGGGGTATTTAGCTAGTGGCGACAGTCGTTGGGTCTCATTTGGAGTCCGGACGAAATTTCAACTTTTCAAAAATTAAAAGAAAAAAATTTATATAATATAATACCCCCCTTTCCCCTCTTTCCCTTTCCCCGATTCAGTTAAAAAAAACCTAACCTACGTTGATCAACCGCCGCCCCCTGCCGGATCGCCACCACCGCCGCGCCTCAGGCCCCCCCCCAAACCCCTTTCGGTCCTCCTCCCTCCCCCGTTCTCCTCCTTCCCGCATAGCCTCGCGCAGATGAGCCCCAGGACTCGTGCCACAACCCTAATGACCACCGCCGACACCAGAGGCCGCGCGCCCGCCTCCCCCTACCATCCGTATCACCGCCTCCTCCCCCTAGCCACGTCAGCACACCGTGGGGTCCCCTACAAAGGAAAAGAAGGTGATTTTTAATATTGAAAAACGTTGTTTTCTTTTCAGTTTTTTTATGTAAATTGTATTGAATTTTCGTTTTTGAATTTTATGTATATAACAATGTATAAAGATAAGATTTTTAAATATATGAAGATAAGATCTTTTTATATGTAAAAATAGGATTTTTATTCACATGAAAGGTATGATTTTTTATATATAAAAATAGAATTTTTAATTATAGAAAGTTATGAATTTTAAATTATAGAAAGTTATGATTTTTATAATATAAAAAGATTAGATTTTCATAAAAGGAAAAGATTAGATTTTTATAATATAAAAAGATTAGATTTTTATAAAAGGAAAAGGTTAGATTTTTATAAAAGGAAAAGATTATATTTTTATAAAGGGAAAAGATTAGATTTTTGTAATAGAAAAGATTTGATTTTTATTTATATATATAACATATAAAGTTGTGATTTTTACATACATAACGCTCGAATAAAGAAGTGGTTTTTATATATATAACAATGATATAAAAATGTGATTTTTATTTTAAAAGTAGCGGCATAAAAATATGAATTTTATTTAAATAACTTCGTTTTGAAAATGTGATTTTTAATATAAAAATCGTGTGAAACAGATTGCGATCGAACTGGTGGAAAACAAATCAAAATTTGAACCGCTCTGAAATAAAGAATGGAGGAGTCGATCCCAAAGGTGGGAACTTCTCACTATAATTTATTTTCTAGTTAAATATATATACTAGGATGCAGACGGTGCTTAGTAGCACCAGACACCTTTGTTTGAAACCATGTTTATTTGGTTGTTTGGTTGATTGGTTTATTTGTTTGAATTTGGTTTGAGATGTGAGTTGAATTGATTAGAATTGGTATGTGTATGGCGCGAGCCATTATTAAGCGAGGGATAAGGTTAGACCTTATTCCGATTCTAGTATCGCGCCATTATGCTGCCGAAATTTTCTAAAAATGTTAGAACAATAAAAATATCATTTTTATTGTATAAATGAACTGTATAAAATATTCATATGTTGAAATAAATATTTTATCGTTAAAAATATATTTTTTAACGAGTATATGAATGAAATTAAATATTCATTTACAAATCAAAACGGTTTGTTTATGTACACACGTTTGACTGATATTGATTGGAACGATATATTTTACACATTGTCCAACTGCACAAATAAAATCGATATGTGTTGATTGAAACCCCACACGGGTAGTGGGATGATATTTGACATACACTAATCCCAATTATTTAGTTGTATGTCAATCGATTGGTTGACAGACTGTTGTAAGCGTTAATTATTTATATTTAATGCTTATGCAGTTGTGTAATGCACTCTGGATGATGGTTGACTGTGTTTGATTATTGTTGAGTACATGTGTGTATGAAATCCATATAAATAAAATTATATGGTAATTGACTGTGTCTAATTCCAATTCAGATATAATGAATATTTTAAATTAAAGAATATTTTAAAATGACGAGTAATGAATATTTTGAAATAATTAATATTTAATAATAATATTCAGTACTGGATCAAAATATGATTTTGATGTCCGATTTGGGATGGACAAGAAAATATTTAAATGTATAAAGCTGTGTTGATTAAATTAACGCCGTTTGGACGTGAACGATATTTATATCAATTTTATTTATTTTTATAATGAATATCGAAAAGGAAGTGATTTCAAAATCTAATGTTTTGAAAATATTATCATTTATATAATAATGATACAGAATGTTCAATTTTGATTAAAAATTGAGTATGAAGTTGAAATCGTTTTTAAAACGAATATAAAACGATTTATAAAATACATTTTAAATGGAAATCGATGAAATATATATAATTTACATATATTATATATATTAAATGGCCTGAATAGAATGCGCCGCGTCCGTTCGCGAATTTCGACCATTGACTTCGCATGGACATTACGAGAGATCCGACCGTCGGATTCTCCTAAAACTGGAACCATTGGGTTCGTATCGAAAAGAGCTTTCCAATGAATATAAGATATTTGAAATCTAACAGTTGAATTTGGAATTATGTCCAAATCAAATTTGGAAAAGGTCGCTGTAAGTGCAGTTCGATGAACGTTTATGGAAATCAACTGAACGGGCCTTGATAAAATTATTAAAAATATCAATAATTTGTCTAAAATCATAATAAATGATTTGGAAAGAATTAGGGTGAAAAATTCCACACTTGTAAAGATAAAAATATATTTTCATCAAAATGAACTAGTTATGAACTAGATTTGTAATCCAATTATTTTTAAATAAATTAATTGGATTGAGAATTGATTTTAATATAACTAGAATTTCCAATATATGAATTGGAATGAATTTAAATCGAAATTATCTTCGGAATATTTCGATATTGGATTCCGTAATTATACAGGTATTGTGGAGGAATTTGGAAGATATATATATATATCGTTATTCCCAATACGATATTTGTCCATTTCAGAATTTGATATTGAATATAAGCCGATATATTTTCTATTCAGAGCCTTGTATTTAATATCAAATGGGATTTTGGGTTTTTCGTGAATGGTGTCTTCATTAACACTGTTCTTAAACCTAGTTGTGAAAAGAATAAATCTTTTAATTAAGATTATTAGAATTTCCAGTTAATTAACATCTAATTGGAATAAAATGGAATGTAAATTGGGTTTATTGCGAACTGTGTTTTTAATGACATTCGTTCTTTAACCCGAATTTATAAATCTTTTATTAAGATTTAAAGGAAATTTTCCTAAGTAAAGTTTTCCAATTTAATACAATAAATTGGAATGGAACGGAATTCGATTGGATAATAATCGAAGTGAGCTTCTATGGAGGAAGACTGTTAATATATATGGAATTTAAAAGGCTTTTCCGTTATTCCATTTATATTATTGGTTGGATACGGAAGTTAATATCGATTGTATATATTGATCTATTTTGCGTGAAGATTCCATAATTAATGTAATGGGATTTTGTGTTTACCGTGAACTGTGTTTTAAATGACATTAGTTCTTTAACCCAGTTAAAGATAAGATTAATTTCTTAACTTTGAATAATCATTAAGTAATGATTTTTGAGAATACAATTGAACTAGAGTTTTAAAGAATCTTTAATTAGATTGGAATGTGAATGAGATAATTAAATTTATCGAATTCATGAAATGATCGAGAACGGAGTATCACCAGTTTTGCTCCAAGCGATAGTTAAATCTTTAATTAGATTTGAACGTGAAATGGTAATTAATTTTACCGATAACACCGTGGTGTTAGATATGAAGTATTACCAGTTTTACTTCATGGGATGAATAGGTTGGAATTAGGAAATAAAATAAATGATTACTTCAGTAAGGATCGCTAATCCCGACTAGTTTGGATAAACCTTAATTTGGTTTAAATTGATATCCAATGGAAGATTAAAGAATAAATTTAAAGAATTTATCTTTGATAAAATTAATGGGAACCTTTAGCAAAGGATATGAATATTTATATAAAAGAATATCGGAATTGGAATGAGGCGTATGTTGTGTTTTTGTAGCACTTGTTTATTATATACACGAGTTATTCGGAAAGACCGGGTTTATCCCATTTCGAATAACCGAATCGACGATAAGTCGACGATGAAGACAGTAGTTGAAGACCGGAGGTCTTCATATCATTTGGATGATTACTGATGTCTTGATTAGGCTGTACACGCAAGACAAGGTAATAAGTGGTGATCGTCCAGACGTACTTGAAGATAGACCGGATATGCGAGGACCTCTCTCCTGTATTGGACATATGGGACAAGGAATAAGGTGCCTCTAGTTTCGTTTAGACCCAGAACGAACTTGTAAATGGATGTGTGTCTGACATTGGATTTTATTCTGTATTGTTTGATCTCTATTAATTGTATATCTGTTTGGTGGTGGAGAATTTATTCTCTTGCTTAACACCCTTCTCTGAGACGTACGAGATCAGAGGTTATATATCGATAGACAACAGTCGCATGGCGTAAATTGTCAGTGTGGCATGCAGAGATGTAAATGATCAAGGCTTCTGTTGAAAAGCAGAGTCTTGTGGTTGATGATCAAAGCGCGGCTTTAATATAGCATAGCTTTGTGTATAGCGTTAATTCGCAAGCCTCACACCCCGGTGTTAACCAGAAACGGGAGGGACTTCAGGGAGGGCATGCATTTCCTTCTAGCTAGGAGTGGTGGAACCCAGACATTTTACTTATGTGGATGATGGATAGCGAGGTGCCTTGGTTATATCGGTCACTACGGGGCCGATGGATTATATGGTCGACATACTGACCATTTCGCCCCATAGGGCGGGAAAACACATGTTCAGGGATTTTAACCCACTTAAAATGTGGACCAGTCCTGATGATCCAGGTGCAGTTGCGGCTGTTCCCAAGACATGATAGGCTAGATTGTCTCGAATTAGCACAGGGTGATCCCTTTGCCTTGGTTCACAGATGGAAATCCAATTTCTAATATGCGACATTTCGGTTTTGATTGTAGAGCTTAGTATTGGCGACATGATATATGGTACCCATGTCGACTATGATTAATACATTATGATTGAAATTGTTTTTGAAACATCTATGCACTTATAATAATATCAAAATGATTTTTTTTAAACGTACCAAGCATGTTTGGCTATTATAAGGGAAAACCCTATCCTCCGGCTTGTGTTGCATTGTGTGATGAGACCTGGGTCTTATAATAGCTTCATTTTTCCAAAAAGCATTGTGCTGTTTGTTTTTTGCAGGTATTCTTGGGAGGAAACCCGTTCCGTGTTGTACGGCGTGGTCCCTTGATTTACTTTATTTTTAAAGTAAAGATTTAATAACTGTTTTAGTTCTCACACCAGTCACATGGCTGACTTGGAGATTATTGTTTTAACTTAAACTCTGGGTGCCCCTATTTTCCACACGGGCAGCTAGTAGTTTCGGTTTTGCAGATATTATATTCACAGGATCTTGGTTTGCAGCTGGAGCTATATTCGGAATGCTCTGTATCCGTGTATTTCTTTCATTTGTGTTTTGTATTATTTTCTGCTGCATTGTAATTTGTAAATCTCTGATATTTATTAAATGTATATTATTTGTTCATACTCTGTATATTCTTGTACTCTGATGTAAATTGTTGTAATAAGCAATTAAATGTTCTTCTGTTTGTGTTTCGATTAGTCTTGTTCTCAAACTATCCGTTCTTTTCTTCTCTTCGGAGACATGGGAAGTTTGGGTCGTTTACATTTGGTATCAGAGCTCTGGTTTACAAAACTCGAGAACAAGGCACATTGGAACCAAACAAAAGAATTCATCAGAGATTGGATTTGTAATATCCAATAAGAATGACTCGTTAGAGATGGGATCAGTATTATCCTAGGACGAGTGTGAAGAGTGTTTTTTAAAATAAAAAATGAAAATAAATTTTGTTTTGAAAATTTAAATCATTTTATACATATTTGAATATTTATTTTATATTGAATTTGGACAATCGAGTATATAAAGATTTTGCATATACGCCTTGCAAACGTATATTCGAAGTTTTAATATAGTGGATTGATGTAGAATTACACTCTAGTCGCCCATAGATGGTTTTGATGATCGCTATAGTATCATCAACATTTATGTTCGAGTTTCGAAAGTGGGATTTCTATATATTTCCAATTGACTGGTGTGAGAATCAAAACTAGATAGGGTCTATTGTTGTGACTTGGCATCAAAAGTGGATATATATATAAGCTATGTGTTTGAAACAATAATCAACTAATTGATTGCTGATTATGTTGTTTGATTATTGGTTTGATTAATTAAAATTTTGAACCATTAAGCCAATTTAGGTCAAATATTGTACTGAATTGAAAATGGATTGAAATTGCATGCATACACATGTATAGGTATTGAACAGGTCATAACAAGTAGGCTAAGACGAGGAATAAAATTGTATGCCCGACAAATAGGTACATGTTTACAAATTTATTGGGTTTGGATGATTTTATGAGATGATTGGCTAGCCGCTTGGCTTTTTCATTTTCTTTTTGCATGATGAGGGCCCTATGTAGCTAGTTGTGGTTTTAAAAGTCTGCCCGTACAAAGGAGGTTATAGCGAAATTTTTCAAAAACTTAGGATGTTAGCCAAATTTTTGAAAAATTAAAAATTCTTAGAAACAGAAAAGTTGAAGAATGAAAGCCAGAATGAAAGTTAAGTTGGTTGGTTAAATAACTTTCAGCTACGTTCCTTTTCGAGGACGAAAAGATTTTAAGTGGGGGAGATTGTAACAACCCCGAAAATCGAAACCAATTTAAAAATTTTATTTTAGCTAATTTAATGGATTTTGAATATTTAAAATGATTTATTTTAAATAATAATGAACTAGAAATTTATTTTGAATAGAATTAGAATGTATAAATTTATTTAAATCGAAGTTAGAATATAAATATTTATTTTAATTATAAAAGGCATTGGAAACGGCGCGACAGTTTGAAAATTCGATTTCAAATTTCAAATGAGTGTACATGATTCAAAATAAACTGGATTTTAGTAAAAACAGAAATATTTGAATCTGTTTGAAAATATCTTTCCATCGGATGTGAAAAATCCAGATTTCATTACGGAAATAAAAAGTTATGTCCAGTTGAAAATTCAGAATAGTCGCTATGGAATTTATATAACATATAGCCCTTAAAAATAGCGATTTTGCAAACGACCTCCATTTTCGACGAGACTAGTTTTGTTGGATCTGGAATGTCAAATTATTGCTAGATTCTAATTTTCATAATTTTTGGAATCAATATGTAAGCGTGGTGAATTTAAACGTGTTTGGTCAATTCAGTTTGAATTTGATCAACTGGAAATTGACCATTTTTCAAATGGTCTCCAAATTTGATGAAATTAGTTTTGTTAGGACCGTATCATCAAAACATAGGTAGATTTATTTTTCTGGAATTTTTGGAGTCAGTACATGGCCTCGGTAAATTAAAATGTACGTTGAAATCAATTTTGAACGTCAAATTAATTTATATTTTAATTTTGATAAAAACTGATCGTAACAGTCGAATTGGCTTACGGGGCATATCCCATTGTGTTCGGAATGGGGGTATTTAGCTAGGGGTGACAGTCATTGGGTCTCTATGGAGTTCGGACGAAATTTCAACTTTGAAAAAATAAAAGAAAAAAATATATATAATATACATAATATCAGTTAGAAGAAAAAAAAACCTAACCTACGTCGATCAGCTGTCGCCCCTTGGCGGATCTCCAGCGCCGCGCCTCAGACCCTTCCCCCCCCCCCGAACCCCTTCCGATCCTCCTCCCCCGTTCTCCTCCTTCCCGCTTTGCCTCGCACGATAGATGAGCCCCATACCTCGCGCTATAACCCCAATAACCACCGCCGACACCAGAGGCCACGCGCCGCCTCCCCCTACCATCCGAACCACCCCCTCCTCCCCTTAGCCACGTCAGCACACCATGGGGTCCCCTACAAAGGAAAAAAAAGGTGATTTTTATTATTGAAAAACATTGTTTTCTTTTCTGTTTTTTTTATATATATATTGTATTGAATTTTCTTTTCTGATTTTTATGTATATAGCAGCGTATATAGATAAGATTTTTAAATATATGAAGATAAGATTTTTTATATGTAAAAATAGGATTTTTATTCACATGAAAGGTATGATTTTTTATATATAAAAATAGAATTTTTAATTATTGAAAGTTATGGATTTTTAATTATACAAAGTTATGAATTTCTAATTGTAGAAAGTTATGGATTTCTAATTATAGAAAGTTATGATTTTTATAGTATAAAAAAGATTAGATTTTATAAAAGGAAAAGACTAGATTTTTATAATATAAAAAGATAAGATTTTTATAAAAGGAAAAGGTTATATTTTTATAAAAGGAAAAGATTAGATTTTTATAAAGGGAAAAGATTAGATTTTTATAATAGAAAAGATTTGATTTTTATTTATATATAACATATAAAGTTGTGATTTTTACATACATAACGCTCGAATAAAGAAGTGGTTTTTATATATATAACAATGATATAAAAATGTGATTTTTATTTTAAAAGTAGCGGTTTAAAAATATGATTTTTATTTAAATAACTTCGTTTTAAAAATGTGATTTTTAACATAAAAATCGTGTGAAACAGATTGCGATGGAACTGGTGGAAAACGAATACAAATCTGAACCGTTCAGAAATAAAGAATGGAGGAGTCGATCCCAAAGGTGAGAACTTCTCACATTAATTTATTTTCTAGTTAAATATATATACTAGGATGCAGACAGTGCTTAGTAGCACCCGACAACTTTGTTTGAAATTATGTTTGTTTGGTTGATTGGTTTATTTGTTTGAATTTGGTTTGAGATGTGAGTTGAATTGATTAGAATTGGTATGGGTATGGCGCGAGCCATTATTAGGCGAGGGATAAGGCAAGACCTTATTCCGATTCTAGTATCACACTGTTATGCTGCCGAAATTTTCTAAAAATGTTAGAACGATAAAAACATCATTTTTATTGTATTAATGAACTGTATAAAATGAATAAATATTTTATCGTTAAAAATATAATTTTTAACAAGTATATGAATGAAAATAAATATTCATTTACAAATCAAACGATTTATTTATATACACACATTTGACTGATATTGATTAGGACGATATATTTTACACATCGCCCAACTGCATAAAAAAAATCGGTATGTGTTGATTGAAACCCCACACGGGTATTGGGATGATATTTGACATACACTAATCCCAATTATTTAGTTGTATGTCAATCGATTGGTTGACATACTGTTGTAAGCGTTAATTATTTATATTTAATGCTTATGCAGTTGTGTAATGCACTCTAGATAATGGTTGACTATGTTTGATTATTATTGAGTACATGGGTGTATGAAATCCATATAAATAAAATTATATGGTAATTGACTGTGTCTAATTCCAATTCGTAAAGAACGAATATTTTAAATTAAAGAATATTTTAAAATGACGAGTAATGAATATTTTAAAATAATATTTAGTAATGGATCAAAATATGATTTTGATGTCCGATTTGGGATGGACACGAAAATCTTTAAATATATAAAGCCGTGTTGATAAAATTAACACCATTTTGACGTGAACGATATTTATAGCGATTTTATTCATTTTTATAATGAATATTGAAAAGGAAGTGATTTCAAAATCTAATGTTTTGAAAATATTATCATTTATATATTAATGATACAGAATATTAAATTTTGATTTAAAATTGAATATGAAGTTGAAATCATTTTTAAAACGAATATAAAATGATTTATAAAATACGTTTTAAACGTAAATCGATGAAATATATATTATATATATTAAATGGCCTGAATAGAACGCACCGCACTGCGACCGTTCGCGAATTTCGACCATTGACCTCGCATGGACATTACGGTAGATCCGACCGTCGGATTCTCCTAAAACCGGAACCGTTGGATTTGTATTGAAATGAACTTTCCAAGAATATAAGAGATTTGAAATCTAATGGTTGGATTTGGAATTATGTCCAAACCAAATTTGGAAAAGGTCGCTGTAAGTGCAGTTCGATGACCGTTTATGGAAATCGACTGAACGAGCCTTGACAAAATTATTAAAAATATCAATAATTTATGTAAAATCATAATAAATGATTTGGAAAGAATTAGGGTGAAAAATTCCACATTTGTAAAGATAAAAATATATTTTTATCAAAATGAACTAGTTATGAACTAGAATTATAATCCAATTATTTTTAAATAAATTAATTGGATTGAGAATGGATTTTAATATAACCAGAATTTCCAATATATGAATTGAAATGAATTTAAATCGAAATTATCTTCGGAATATTTCATTATTGGATTCCTTAATTATACGGATATTGTGGAGGAATTTGGAAGATATATATATTGTTATTCCCAATACGATATTTGTTGATTTCAGAATTTGATATTGAATATAAGCCGATATATTTTCTATTCAGAGCCTTGTATTTAATATCAAATGAGATTTTGGGTTTGTCGTGAATGGTGTCTTCATTAACACTGTCCTTAAAACTAGTTGTGAAAAGAATAAATCTTTTAATTAAGATTATTAAAAATTTGCAATTAATTAACATTTAATTGGAATAAAATGGAATGTGAATTGGGTTTATTATGAACTATGTTTTTAACGACATTCGTTCTTTAACCCGATTTATAGTGAAATGTGATTTGGAATTTATAAATCTTTTATTAAGATTTAAAGGAAATTTTCCAAAGTAAAGTTTTCCAATTTAATACAATAAATTGGAATGGAATGGAATTCGATTGGATAATAATCGAAGTGAGCTTCTGTGGAGGAAGACTGTTAATATATATGGAATCTAAAAGGCTTTGCCGTTATTCCATTTATATTATTGGTTAGATACAGAAGTTTATATCGATTGTATATATTGATCTATTTTCCGTGCATATTCCATAATTAATGGAATGAGATTTTGGGTTTACCGTGAACTGTGTTTTAAATGACATTAGTTCTTTAACCTAGTTAAAGATAAGATTAATTTCTTAACTTTGAATAATCATTAAGTAATGATTTTTGAGATTAAAACTGAATTAGAGTTTTAATGAATCTTTAATTAGATTGGAATGTGAATGAGATAATTAAATTTATCGAATTCATACGATGATCGGGAATGAAGCCAGTTTTACTTCATAGGATGAATAGGTTGGGATTGGGAAATAAAATAAATGATTACTTCGGTAAGGATCTCTAATCCCAACTAGTTTGGATAAACCTTAAATTGGTTTGATATCCAATGGAAGATTAAAGAATAAATTTAAAGAATTTATCTTTGATAAAATTAATGGGAACCTTTCCCAAAGGATATGGATATTTAAATAAAAGAATATTCGGAATTGGAATGAGGCGTATGTTGTGATTTTATAGCACTTGTTTATTATATACACGAGTTATTCGGAAAGGCCGGGTTTATCTCATTCTGAATAACTGAATCGACGATAAGTCGACAATGAAGACGGTGGTTAAAGACCGGAGGTCTTCACATCGTTTGGATGATTACTGATGTCTTGATTGTGCTGTACACTCAAGATAAGGTAATAAGTGGTGATCGTCCAGATGTACTTGGAGATCGACCGGATATGCGAGGACCCCTCTCCTGTATTGGACATATGGGACAAGGAATAAGGTGCCTCCGATTTCATTCAGACCCAGAACGAACTTGTAAATGGATGTTTGTCTGACATTGGATTTTATTCTGTATTGTTTGATCTCTATTAATTATATATCTGTTTGGTGGTGGAGAATTTATTCTCTTTCTTAACACCCTTCTTTGAGACGTACGAGATCATAGGTTATATATCGATAGACATCAGTCGCATGACGTGAATTGTCAGTGTGGCATGCAGAGATGTAAATGATCAAGGCTTCTGTTGAGAAACAGAGTCTTGTGGTTGATGATCAAAGCGCGGCTTTAATATCATAATACCAAACAGGCCGTTTTGTCACACTTTTTCATTTACGATTCATCACACTTATAACCAATATTGATTTGTAACATTAATAACAGTTATACCTGTTATCACGGTTAAAACCGTTATAATGTCCGGTCATTTTGTGAGTAGTTGGAACTCGGTGGAGAGCATTGTAATTACCCTTGGTCCTTTTCTGCTGCCCCGTCTTTTTTCACTTCTAACGCATTTCACCATATCTCGGTTCCTGTTATTCGCAATTTCTGTTCCGTCGCTCTACTTATTTTCGTAGTTCGTATTGGGATCCGTGGTTCTCATCGCTATTAGGGTTTGCACCACTTAGATCTAAGGTTCACGCGGCGTCGACAGCCAAGGTTGGAGGTGCCATCACTATCCAAGAATCTGGGGTTCAAATTGACCTCTACTGTTCGCTTTGAGATTAGGGTGTGTTCAAATTCGATTGACGTTAAAGTGATTTTGATTTGTGCTATTTTCTGCTTGTCTCGAATTTCGAAATTAGATCTATGGTTTTTTATTTTAAAATTCTGTTCTCGCTTTGCCTAATACACAATCTTCTAGTGTTGTCTGTGTCCACATGTAAATCCGAAGGAGTCGTTAGGAATGATATTGGATCAAGTTTTAATTTATTTTTAGTTCACAGATTCTACGTACTCTCAGTGCAAGTTTCATGTTTCCTTTTGACAAAAGAATCTACTATTATTTTTGGTTCTGCATCCTTGTGATTTTTGGCATAAACATACATTTGGAATTTTTTACATGAACATACGTGATTTCGATTTGTACAAATGTTCAGAAATTTTGGATTTTCTTTTCAGCAAGTGCTCGATTTTGTGGTTCTTTTGAAGTGGTTATATGAATAATCTGTTCATATGCTATGAATCAAATGTCTAAAATAAACAAACTTTGAAAAATTCTTGCATAAAAAGTTACAACCACACCAGCCGAATAATTGGATGGCAATTTAATCGACGCACTGAAGAATCCATAGTTGTACATATCCGACGATATAAAACTCGAACCTACAATTATATTTTCACTTAATGGGATTTATGAAAACGCTAATATTTGCATAATTATGTTAGACTAATCAGAATTTAACACTAGCATGAGTAACAGTTTAGATGAAGTTTAACCACTTTTCCATCTGCTGATTTAATGACGTTAAAATCACCGAAAAGCGGATTGTAAGCTTCTTCAAATGAGAGAGTGGAGACGTTGAATGATGTTGTTAAATTTGACGTTAGAATTGAGAGGAAGAAGATGTAAGTTATCTTTCGGAACATTTTTTTCATTTAGCCCATTTTTATCTATTTTGTTTGCGCGGAGCTGGGTATATATATGGTGCATGGAAAAGGGTACAATGTTGTTTAATATAATACCCTTATTTTTAATTTATCTATGGTACTGGATCAAGTTATAACCTCTTATGAATACTAACTAAATTAACCATTTTGTATTCATTAATTTTGTTTGGTATTCTACATGCACGTTCCATGTTATAACTACACAAGTTTTAGTAAGAGGTGATATTTGATTTTAGAATTTGCTACCTTCTGTAAAATCTGCCATGGTTTCTTCTCTACCATACAATAATTTGTTATGCTGGAAATAAAGGAAAAAAACACCATAGCTCATAATTTGGGATGAAAATCCTATACTTGATTGTATGAAGAATTTGTATGTAGTAATCACTATATGTGAAGTCTTATTGTTTAGTTATAATTTACAAACTAATTCATATCCATTCATGTAGGAAGCGGAGAATCCGGAATGCAAACTCACACTAGCAAGGACATGGAAAGTAGCACACACTAATAGGAAAACCGGAGATGTGCTTCCATCAGCGGTAGAAAAATATGCAGGTCTTTATACCATTTTCAATTATAAATACTACACATTACAAGTTTATGAACAATGTTTTTGTGATTCAAGGGATGTTTCTGTGATTCATTATTTACAGTATGGGTAGTTAACAAATTTGCATGGTCCAGCCTTCAAATATATCTTTTACATTCCTTCGTAACTGTCTTTAGTCCATTTTCTTCTTAAACCGAATTTATTTCTCTTTTAGAAATTTTTTGTTCAGTGAATAAACTGGTATATTAATATTGATGGCCATTCCCAAATTTTCCCTAATGATGGATGTCAATAGCTCTAGAAGCCAGTGCAATACAATTGAATCATTGTCAGCTTATGAAAAATCAAATATATATAGTTTTAAAAAGGTATATTAATCATATTAACTTTAAAAATGCTGATTGTCTTGTATAAAAAAAGGTATACTAATCATATTAATAAACTTCTACTCGTTGGCTAACGTTTGGTACATCTACTTGGTTTTCTGTTAAAGAAAGGTAAAATAATCATTGTCAATGGCACATTTTCAAATTGTTGGCTAACATTTGGTACATTACTTCTACTCGCTTTTTTATTTTGTAAAGGCTTTTTTCAATCGGCGTAGCATTTTTTTATCCTGAAAAAGCTTTTCTAATGGGTTACTGGATGAGCCTGGGTGGAAATGCATTAGGATTTGGGTCCGGGGGGGTCCATAAGCTATGAAACGGTGCACACGATCATCGGGGTATGCTCGGATGGGTTTGGTTGTTGGTTAGTCGATGCCATAAATAATCTGGTTTCAAACCTCAATTTTTGTAACATGTACCATTCTGATTTGTTCTATCTTTTTTTGTCTGTGAAAATTTCGAAGGCAACCTAATATTTCAAATCTCAGTTTTTGTAACAGTGAATGTGTAAAGAAAAAAACGAATGAAATGTTTCATAACATAAGATATAGCATTTACTAATTAGAAGTATATATATTTGAAGAAATAGTGCTCCTCAAGTTGAGAATGATGCAATTGTAAACTTACAATAATATGGTTAATATACGTTTTTTTTAAACTTCTATATGATTTGTAAACAATTCAAATTTGTCAAATATGGTTAATATACCCATGGTTGTTTAATAGTAATTTGTCTCGATGCCTAGAGCGAAGACGAAGTGACCTGAAATTCAACATGCCAAATGAAAGTGGAAACCTGTGATATTATCCTCTTGTGGCTCACTAATGAGATTATTTTATTGGTCACATGGAATGATTTCAAATTAAAATGGATTATAGTACGGGAAATTCTATTGGGACACAGCAAAAAAACACAAATAAAACACAATACTACATCTGTTATATTAGTTAAACCACAGACGTCCTTTTAAGCCCATATCCCCACGTCATAAATCTTCTCTCCATTCTTTCTCATGGTTTATATTTACTTCAACATCTTCTTCTGTAATTTCGACAGAGAATAACTGCAGATTCCATCCTCCAAAACAATTATTCCTCCTCCCTCACGTTTTAGATTTATGCTGACGCCGTCTGTAACCTGCTGTGCTCTTTTTTCTTTTTCTTTTTTTGGCTTCTTTATTCCCTTGTCAAAACTAGCATTTGCTAACCAGAGCATGAGGGCTTCATCTTTCAAATGTTGGTGACGTGTTGGTCTTTTTTCTTTTGGTGATAGATAAGGTTTTGTGTACTGCCTTATCAAGTGCTCTCAGTATATCTTCGTTGTTTGCAAACTTGAAATAGAACACAGAGTTAAAGTGCTGAACACAGAGTTAAAGTAAGAAGTCCATCGTTTGGTTTACGATGGCGGCCTGGAAGTAACATTCACCGAATCGGCATGACCAACCGGGGTAGCTATACAACCTACACTAGGGATTTCAGCATCATCCAAGCTAGACTCAACATACACATGCCCATTATCATTCATACAGACATTCACACAACCATTTTCATTGTCAACATAGCCTAGATCTCCAACAAAATCTGGCATAACATTTTCTTTTACAAATTCCAAGCAAACATTCTCACTAAAATGCGGAACGGGGCTACAGCAAAACTAACTGGGCATGGCACCACATTTTCAAACTTAACTTCATTCAACCAAATTATAGAGTTAGCAATTAAGGGAATTAGAGCAACAACTTCAACGTCATTCACACGACAGACTCAGAAATTAAGGGAACATGGGCTATTTACTTACGCTACCAACATGTGCACCCTTATAGAACTTCATGATAAATGCTACTATACCGCAGCGCGTACCTATTGATGGGTGGACGTAATTAAAAAAAAACGCGCCGATTTGGAAACAAGTGTATGGAACATAATCGTCTACCTTTTCCCATAGACAAGGAATGCTTTATGGTTGAAGAATATCGATGTCAATGGTCTAATTTTGCTTGGAAGAAAGAAGTCCTTGTATCAGTTTTGTATGCATGAACAAATGGATACTCTGTCATTTTTATAGTTAAAAATGATTTTTCGCTTTTACAGAGTTGCTTTCATTCCCATATCACAAAAACAAAAAGGAGCTCATTTTCTCTATAAAGATTTTAGAAGAATATATAAAATGGAAGCGGAAGTAATCGCTTGTCATAGCGTAGATCATTGGAAGTAGATGCTTAAAGAAGCTACTCAAAATAGGAAGCTTGTGGTTGTTGAATTTCCGGCTTCATGGTGCGGACCTTGCCGCATGATGGCTCTACTGTTTTCCAAGCTTTCTAGAAAATTCACTGATGTTATGTTTCTAAAGGTTGACGCTTGACGAACTTAAGATAGTGGCACATGGCTGGGCGACAGAGGCAATGCCTACATTTATATTCATGAAGGATATGGTACCATTGGCGCTCGCAAGGATGAGTTGCCCAAGAAAATAAAGCAACACATGTTGTTATTACTTTGCTTACTTTTTGGTATTAACTTGCATCATTGATTAATAATCTGTTTTAAAACTCTGTCTTGGATATTATTTGTTGGCAACTTTGTTTGGGATTTGGTATTTTAGTTTGTGGTGTTTGGTTCTCGTTCTTGCACTTTGGTTTTTATGTTATACCTGGCACTGGACAAGGTGGTAATGAATAAATGGCTACTCGTTACCCCAAGAATTACCTGCAAGAATAAATTACTAACACAGAAAACTTAGATAATTTGATGCATCCAAAATTTATGATAGAAGAATTGGAGACTATTTACATATTTCTGTCCCTAATCAGTTCCAGCTTCAGTTTTTTCCATTGACATGCTATGGTCGGTCATGACTCCCTAATCTTTGAAGTTATTGTATTATTGTTTTCAGTTTGAAATACCGATGCAGACTCCCTGATTTCAGAGTTTTACGCACCTGCTAGCGATGAAACATTTCCCCTTTTATTGTAAGCAATAATTCAGGGGACAAAAGAAGCAGAAAAATAAATTAGGCCTGGATTGTTTTGATCTAATTGTACATTGGAAGATGGGATTCAACTATCTGGTATATATCGATATAATTTTTTTCTAATATATGATTATAAAGATATATATATATCCATATAGATATATATTGATAGCACACAATCTGGTGGTGAAAATTTCCATTCAGTCCTAACCCTAATCAATTCAAGAGAAATGAGATCACAAATAAATGGAGATTGCGGATGCATACCGGAATCCATTGTTCCAATTTGAATGAAGTATTGATCTTCGGAGAATTGTCGTTCCTTCTTTTTTCGATATTTCAAAACTTCATTCAAATTGGAACAATGGATTCCGGTATGCTTCCGCAATCTCCATTTATTTGTGATCTCATTTCTCTTGAATTGATTAGGGTTAGGGCTGAATGGAAATTTTCACCAACAATTGGTATCACAGCGAACACTAAATTAATTCTTGAGTATATACGGTAGGGTCTCTCATATTTGATTTGTTGAGAGTCTTCTTTTCTAAACAATATTAGAAACCAACAGTCGGTTTCTAATATTGCTCGGGATGGTATTCATTGGAATTTAGAACAAGGTTCCGTAAGCATTTCAGAAGAATGATGATATACAGTAAAAGTTAACATCATTAGCATATTTGGATCATGCGCACTGAAAATTCCGGGATACCACTATGTTTTTTATTCTATTTTATTCGAATACTTTAGTCAAAATAGGAAATTTCAATGAAACATGTATTGGTAGAAATAGGAGTCCGAGTTTGTACACATCCTTTTCAAAGATGTGTACAAAACACCAGAACCTATTGGTGAAAATCAGAGAGACCCATATGGATCCTCCTAATTTTCACCAATTAAGTGCAGTGTTATGTTCACCTCACTTAAAAGTGAGGTGAACAAACTACTACATCACAAATAGTCTTACGTACTGTTGCCTGGGAATTTGATCCTTGAATCTTTTACTTTTATTGGTCTGCCAAAGTCATAAACATGATGAATACAATGCGTATAAAAGCATGTCAACAAACTCACAGCCTACTTTTGTTGACTTTGGTGAGTCCAACTTTATAATTCATGGAGTCTTTATTTTGCTGTGAATGAAATGATTCTTTTGGCATTAAAGTTTGCATTTAGACAAGCACTTCAAAGTGCCAGTTTCACTAAAATGCTAGTTTTGGTTAGTTGCAAAATTAAATTATAGTAGACCCTTTAGTATATAGGTGACACTGTCATAATTTGAAATTGCACATATCAATTTGACATTGCAAGTTGACTACACACAGTTTGATGTCATACCTTGGTATTAATGATGGACTAAAAGAAAATAGTACATATTGAAATTCGTACTATTTTTTGCATTGTAGTATGGCAAATAGTACATATTGAAATTCGTACTATTTTTTGCATTGTAGTATGGCATTCACACCTTTTAGTCTGCTGTGTGTGGTTTACATGAATATAGAATAAAGATTAAAAAAAAAGAATGAATATTCAAATATGGTTTCTGTGCAAATTTGATATTTTTAATGGATTAATTGAAACAAAATATCACCAAAGTGATCACCTTTGTGTAGATTAATTTAATTAGAATATCAAAATAATTGTGTGTATGTAATTCATGCATTTATTAACGAACCCAAAGGAGAGTTAGTATTTGGCAGAATTTCATGCATGCTTGTGGCGATAAATATGTGATAATTATAAGGTATTTTATGTGAGCAATATGTTTATCCAAAGATTGCATATTGTTTGACAAAACTTATTATCAATATTTGATCGCTACAACAAGAGTACCGTTCACAGTTAATATTACTGTCCAAAGACTTGATATTAATGATGTGTCTGGTATCTTGAGATGGGATTAACCTATATTTGAATTTATTGTTTTATGTGGATTCTTAATTATATGAGCGTGTCATTTATATAATTGCCATGTTCTCTTTTTAGCTGTTGCAACTGTATCTGCTAATCTTAATTCAGTACCGGTCCTTAACGGTAATAACTTTAAGGACTGGAAGGAGAACATTTTAATTGTTCTGGGCTGCACGGATCTAGACCTTGCATTAAGGATGGATCGGCCTGCTTCTCTTACGGATGCTAGCTCCTTAGAAGAAAGGAGAATTTTTGAGAAGTGAGACCGTTCAAATCGCATGAGTCTTATGATTATCAAACGCGGCATACCTGAGGCTTTTAGGGGTGCGGTCCAAAGAGATCACCGATGCCACAGCTTTTCTTGCTGAAATTGAGAAACGCTTTGCAAAAAGCGATAAGGCAGAAACAAGTATTCTTTTAAAGAAACTTATTTCTATGAAGTTCAAAGGCAAGGAAAACATCAGGGAGTACATTATAGAAATGTCTCACCTTGCTTCAAAATTGAAGGCACTAAAACTTGAGCTTTCGGATGACTTGCTTGTGCATTTAGTGCTTATCTCTCTTCCACCACAATTCAGTCAAGTCAAGGTCAGTTATAACTGCCAAAAGGAGAAGTGGACTCTTAATGAGCTCATTTCATATTGTGTTCAAGTGGAAGAGAGATTGAAGCAAGATAAGACTGAAAGTGCTCATTTGGCAACCACCTCTAAAGGTAAGGGAAAGAAAAGAAAAGCTAAAAATGAAGCTGCTAATGATCCAGATCAAAAGAAACCACAAAAGGATAAGGAAGGTTGTTTCTTTTGCCATAAACCTGGACATATGAAGAAAGAATGTACCAAATATCATGCATGGCGTGCAAAGAAAGGGTTGTCTGAGCTACCGAAAGCCAACTGATGGTGAAAGACACATCTTTGTGGGCGACGGACAGTTGGTAGAAGTAGAAGCAATTGGACATTTTAGATTGTTATTAGAAACTGGTGTTTATTTGGATTTAAAAGTCACTTTTGTTGTACCGTCATTTAGACGGAATTTGGTTTCTATTTCTGTGTAGGACAAATTTGGATATTGTTGTTCATTTGGAAACAATCAGTTTACTTTGTCTTTGAATTCAAATGTTGTTGGAACTGGTTATTTAAATGCTTATGACAATCTTTATTTGTTAGAAACAGTTGCATCCTATAACGAAACCTTGCATGTAGAATCACGTGGTACTAAACGTAAATTAACTAAAGAAAATTCAGCATCTTTGTGGCATAAGCGCTTAGGTCATATCTCAAAAGGTAGAGTTGAGCGCTTAGTGTCTAATGGCATTTTAGAATCCCTTGACTTCACAAACTTTGATGTTTGTGTAGATTGCATCATGGGAAAACAGACCAAAACTAAAAGATCGGGTGCCAACAGATTTTCAGACTTGTTAGAATTAATTCATACAGATATTTGTGGGCCTTTTCCTACGACATCTTGGAATGACCAACAATATTTCATAACATTTATAAACGATTACTCACGTTATGGGTACCTATATCTTATTCATGAAAAGTCACAATCACTGGATGTGTTCAAAGCTTATAAAGATGAAGTCGAGAATCAACTCAACAAAAGGATTAAAAGCGTCAGATCTGACCATGGTGGTGAGTACTGTGGTAGATATGATGGCTCAGGTGAACAACATCCAGGACCGTTTGCTAGATTCCTAGAGGAATGCGGTATTGTCCCACAGTACACCATGCCAGGATAACCTAATATGAATGGTGTTGCTGAAAGATGAAACCGAACTCTTAAAGATATGGTAAGGAGTATGATTGCTCATTCCACCTTACCTGAGTATCTCTAGGGAGAAGCATTAAAAACAACAGCTTATATTCTCAACAGAGTACCAACTAAAGCAGCTGCAAAAACACCTTATGACCTTTGGACAGGTCGAAAGCCTAGTCTAAAGCACTTTCACATTTGGGGATGTCCAGCTGAGGTAAGGCCTTATAGGCCTCATGAAAAGAAACTGGACTCCAAAACAGTGAGCAGCTACTTTATTGGTTATTCTGAGCGTTCTAGGGGCTATAAGTTTTATGATCCCATAGCAAGGAATATATTTGAGATGGGAACTGCAATATTCTTTGAGGATATTGAGTTTGGGGGGGGGGAGAAATAAAGTTAAAGACATTACTTTTGAGGAGGACTTGGATTCAAATCCAATTCCTATTATCACTTTTGACAATGTTCAGTTGCCTACACCTGTCATTGATCAAGAAGTGTATCCAGAACCTCAACAAGATAATGTTATACAACCCCTTATTCAAAATGAAACCATTGTTCCTGAAGAACAAGCTCAACAACCTCAAGAACTAGTGCCGTTAAGAAGGTCCATGAGAGAAAGGAGAAGCACTATTTCAGATGATTATATTGTATTTCTCCAAGAGCAAGAGAATGACAATGGGATGATGGAAGATGACCCGATCAACTTTCATCGTGTAATGGAAAGTTCTAACTCTCAAAAATGGATAGATGCCATGAATGAGGAGTATAAATCAATGCAAGACAATAAAGTTTGGGAACTTGTCCTATTAACAGAAGGTGCAAAACCAATTGGTTGTAAATGGATATTTAAAACCAAGAGGGATGCAAAAGGTAATGTGGAGAGGTATAAGGCACGTCTTGTTGCAAAAGGTTTTACTCAAAAAGAAGGCATCGATTTTCTAGAGACTTTCTCTCCAGTTTCATCGAAAGGCTCTCTTAGGATAATTATGGCACTTGTTGCTCATTTTGATCTTGAGTTACATCAGATGGATGTTAAGACGGCGTTTCTCAATGGAGACATTGATGAGACAATTTATATGGTACAACCAGAAAACTTTGTGTCAGGAGATCCAAAAAATATGGTTTGTAAATTAACAAAATCCATCTATGGACTTAAGCAAGCTTCTCGTCAATGGTACCACAAATTTCATCAAGTGATCACCTCGTTTGGTTTTGAGACGAATATTGTTGATGACTGTGTGTATCACAAGTTCAGTGGGAGTAAACATATATTCCTGGTTCTATATGTCGATGACATTTTGCTTGCCACTAATGATATAGGCTTATTGCACGAAACCAAGAAATTTCTATCAAAACATTTTGAAATGAAAGATCTTGGAGACGCCTCTTTTGTATTAGGTATTCAGATACTTCGAGATCATTCTCGGGGTATTCTTGGATTATTACAAAAGAGCTATATTGATAAAGTACTCAAAAGATTTGGCATGCAAAATTGTAGGCCAGGAGATACCCCTGTCGCTAAAGGAGATAAATTCAGTCTTAGCCAGTGCCCTAAAAGCAATCTTGAAATTCAAGAAATGCAAAAGATTCCCTATGCTTCAGCCGTTGGGAGTCTAATGTATGCTCAAGTATGTACACGTCCAGATATTGCATACATTGTTGGGATGTTAGGCAGATACTTAAGCAACCTTGGTATAGACCATTGGAAGGCAACCAAGAGGGTTATGAGGTATCTTCAGAGAACAAAAGATTACATGCTCACTTATAGAAGATCAGATCATTTGGAGGTCGTTGGATATTCTGATTCTGATTTTGCGGGATGCCAAGATAGCAGAAAGTCTACATCAGGCTATATTTATCTATTGGCTGGAGGAGCTATATCCTGGAAAAGTGTTAAACAGACACTTGTAACTTCTTCTACCATGGAAGCAGAATTTGTAGCATGTTATGAGGCATCAAACCATGGAATATGGCTACGTAACTTTGTCACTGGGCTGCGCATTTTGGAAAATGTAGAAAGACCATTGAAGCTATATTGTGATAATAAGTCAGTAGTGCTATATTCTAATAATAATAGAAGCTCAACTAAGTCAAAACATATTGATATAAAATTCTTAGTTGTGAAAGTGAGAGTGCAGAGTGGACGTATTTCTATAGAGCATATTGGAACAAATTTCATGATTGCGGATCCGCTCACAAAAGGTTTACCACCTAAGGTATTTCATGAGCACACTGCTCGTATGGGTGTTGTACTGTTAGAGGATATCATGATTTAGTGGGAGTTTGTATTTTATATGCTTTATGTTTATCTTGAGACATTTATGTATTTGGTTTTCTGATCAGAAGTAAAGTATTCAGTTCATTCACTCTGTTTACTATTTTGATTCTGACCTCACTTAAGTTTAAGGAGGACCGATTGAAATATATACGTGTTTGATTCACATTTACATGTGATTTTCGTGCTACGTATATATGATTAATCTATGTCATTTAACTGTATATATGTATGTGACCATTGATGGGTTTAGTCATGATTAATATGGCAGAAACCATTGTGATCCTATATAAATATGGTTAATGGACGAGATTGTTAAAGATTACCTTTATTTAATAGCAAATTTTGAGCTCATAAGGTTGTACGTTTATAAGTGAACATATGTTGCCCAAGTGGGAGATTGTTGGATTAAAATTCTTTTATTTGGGCAAATATGTTAAATGTACATTACTATTACAGTTAAGGTTTAAACAATAAGTGAAATTTACAATTTATTGAGGAGCTAAATTGTAAATATGAAATAACTGATTTTATCGGTTAATAAAAAAGGTGTTGGTCCCCGAGAATACGCACGCTTCTCGTTTTTTTCTTTTTTTTCCGTCAGAAAGAAACATCGAAAAGAGAAGGAACGACAATTCTTGGAAGATCAATACTTCATTCAAATTGGAACAATGGATTCCGGTACGCTTCCGCAATCTCCATTTATTTGTGATCTCATTTCTCTTGAATTGATTCGGGTTAGGGCTGAATGGAAATTTTCACCAACACAATCAGCGTATAATATTTTTCTAATATAATATGATTTATATATCCATTGTTCCTGTTATATGAATATATATTTTCATATATATATACACATATAGTGGTTAACTATATCCATTGTTCCTATATTATTTTTGTTGCTAATCAGTAATGGATTGTTCCTATATGCTGATTAGTGGTTCCTTATAACTAAAATAAAATAATAATCATACGTATCCAGCTGAGATCGGTATTGAGTTAAGATTTTAGATGCTTACTTGAAAGGATATACCATATTATTGTTGCTTTTGATAGTTTATTTGTTGTTGTTTTATTTTATCATAAGAAATTGCGATTTTTTATATATACAGCTTTAGTTAGATTATGTCTATTAATATATCAGTTTACTTGTTAGAGTAGTGGTTCCTTGTAACTAAAATAAAATAATAATCATACGTATCCAGTTGAGATCGGTATTGAGTTATGATTTTAGATGCTTACTTGAAAGGATATACCATATTTTGTTGCTTTTGATAGTTTATTTGTTGTTGTTTTATTTTATCATAACAAATTGCGATTTTTATATATACAACTTTAGTTAGATTATGTCTATTAATATATCAGTTTACTTGTTAAAGTAAAGGTTTACTGGTTACATTGGCTACTTTTCAGGATATATCAAACGTGGATCAATACCACTGGGATAAGCAATTAACAGAACAAGGTTATCATAACATTTTGTGCTTTTTCACTTCATGTTTCAAAATTTCTCTTTCCCTAAGAGCATCTCCAATGCTTTACTAATTTGAATGTAAAATTAATGACACATCATCCTTTAACATTTTTATTAAATTTATTTTCTCCAATGTCATTGTTGAATGAAATGTGAAGATGATGTGTTAAGACAATTAGATGACATTGTGAAACACAATGTCTAGTAGTAGACATTGTAGTCTACAATGTGGAATAACATATAGCCACTAATTTTTTATTTATTTAGTTTTGAAATATTCCTAAAATGACACATGTACCAAATTGCATGTTTCTACACATTTGCATTGGAGAACAAACTCAAAATTTATTATAAAAGTATGTTTTATATGTTTCACATTGTGTATTAGATATTGACACATAAACATTTAAAGACATTACATCTAAATAGGGTTGGAGATGCTCTAAATGCAACTTTCAGTCTTAAATTCATTTATACCTCTTTTGTAAGGATTTTCTACCAGTCTAAGGAACCGCATGTATAATGTGTCAGTTATTGAGGCCCAACCCAATTTCTTCTCCTATCAAAAGTTTCAATTTTAATCACTTTGTCTGTTTCTCTTTAGAGAATAGATTATGAAAATATATATGTTTAAAATATATTTGTTCGTGACTATGAAGAGTGAGATTAGTTCATTAGTAGGCTGTTGTGAAGAAAAAGGATCTTCTGCACTTTAATTGTTGAGTCACTTACATCATGGATACCTGGATTTATTGTTCGTTTCAGTGAATTATATTCACACAAGCTAGTCATATTTTCTATTATTCTGAAATCTATGTCTGATAAATTATGCAGGGGGGCAATGAGCATAGCAAGGAAAATGGAAATGCTGATGAAAGATATGCTTATGGTGAGTTTCTTTTTTCTTTTATACTACTGATTTACCACCATGTTTTTTGGTTATCTGTTGCAACTGTTCATTATCTGAAATGGACGTGTGGGCTATATTCTTGTGTCTAAGGCAAGGAATTATGATGCAACATCCTCCTATGGATCATCAATTTTGCATGTGGTATGGTGGATCTTAATTATTGATTAGATTATTGCAGTTAAGGAATTAAATTTAATGGCGCATATAGGGCATTAAAAATGATGATAGAGATCTAGTCTGAGCAATAATCTAAGAAATGGCTTAGCTACATACAACGGGACTGACGTTCATGCCTATATAACGTTTATTGGAACAGTTGAATCAAAGTTACTGCAAATAAAGAGAAAGAATAGGATTGGAAACAAAAAAATTATAATGTAACTGGGGTTTGAAAGTGTCTGGTCTCCATCCTCAAATTCACGTGCCTAATAATCCCAAAGAATTCCAAACTTACATTTTTTATTTTCCATTTAACGCTTTAACTAGTTCATTTAATTGAATAATGCATCCCAGTTTCCCAGGTTATACATAGCGATGAAGGATGAAGATTTGGTATGGATTCTAACTGAGTGAAATATCATTAAAAACGTCCTTCAATTTTCTTTAAAAGAGGTACTTCTTTTTGGAGGACTCAACCTAATGAATGTTACAACGGATTTTTTGTCATTATTTTAGCATACCAAAATTACCCTTTGTTAATTTTAACATGGGTAAATCAGCAGAAACTGCCTAAATTGACAAACTAATATGATAACATGCTGTCAATTTATTACAATCTATATGGCCTTATTCATTGTAAAAACGGATTATAACTATAACCCAACATAAGAAGCAACAATTCATCGTTAACTCAACATAAGAATGTAGTATTTCAAAGCCCACACGTTGCTTGCTAGTATTTTTGATTATATCCTTATCGTGTATGCTTATCTGCGTTATTTAGTAATATTGTTTCAACTATCATGTTTTAACTAGATTTTGCTTCTGTAATGAAATACATGAAAGTGCTTCTTGCTAGTAATGTTGATTTGTAAATTTATAATGTTATCTCTCATGTATGCAGAGATAAAAATTAGAAGTAGTCAATTACCTGATATTTATGTCCATTGAAAATTTTCATATAACATGTTCGGATTTAAATATTTTTGCAGGTATTATAGGATTTCAAGCTTAAGCGTTATCTCCATGAATTTCTTTAGCTATTGTAGCATGGTCCTATGGTGTTTGTATCAAGGGACGCTTATTCTCTACAGTATGTTTGTATGTAAATTGCATCTGTATGTGTTGCTGCCTTGTATCATCCACGGTATGGGATATGAGAAGATCTTATGGTTTGAAACTTATTATTTATGTTAATGATGGTGTATAACTTTTATGTTGGTATTTTAAACTTGTTGTGTTTGCTAGTTTAAATTTGGTATGTTCTACATGCTATTTGCTATTCTAATGTTATTACTGTATGTAGCCAACAATAACATTAAATATATATTTATGCATATTTTGATATAAAATATACGTGTTTTATGCATGTAGTGTACTACGTACAATTTGTAATGGTTATTAGTGTGGTAAATGAGGGAACAACCATTAAAAATAATATATAAACCACGCTTATAACTGTTAGTGATCACAGAATAATAACGATTATAAGAGTTACAATTCCAGCATTAACCGCATTTATAACCATTGACACTGCAAACAATATCACACTTATAACCGTTAGGAAAGTAAATATTATCACACTTATAATCGTTAGGAAAGTAAATATTATCACGCTTATAATCGTGATAATATGCGTTGGTATTTATCACGGATATAACCGTGATAACATGCGTGATAAAAAAACACCAAGGCACACAGGCTTAACGGTTATAACCGTGAGTAAACTGCTTATTCACGGTTATAAGCGTGACAATTTGGCCTTTCTGGTGTTGTGTATGGCATAGCTTTGTGTATACCGTTAATTCGCGAGCCTCGAACCCTAGTGTGAACCAGAAACGGGAGGGACTTCAGGGAGGGCATGCATTTCCTTTTAGCTATGAGTGGTGTCATGGTATGAAGCCCAGACATTTTACTCATGTGGATGATGGATAGCGAGGCGCCTCGGTAATATCGGTCACTACGGGGCCGATGGATTATATGGTCGACATACTGACCATTCCGCCCCATAGGGCGGGGAAACGCACGTTCAGGGATTTTAATCCACTTAAAATGTGGACCGGAACTAACGATCCAGGTGCACTTGCGGCTGTTCCTGAGACATAGTAGGCTAGATTGTCTCGAATAGCACAGGATCCCTTTGCCTTGGTTCACAGATGAAAATCCAACTTCCAATACGTGACATTTCGGTTTTGATTGTAGAGCCTAGTATTGGCGACATGATATATGGTGCCCATACCGTCTATGATTGAAATTGTTTTTGAAACATCTATGCACTTATAATAATATCAAAATGATTTGTTTTAAACGTACCAAGCATGTTTGGCTATTATAAGGGAAAATCCTATCCTCCGGCTTACGTTGCATTGTGTGATGGGACCTGGGTCTTATAATAGCTTCATTTTTCCAAAAAAGCATTGCGTTGTTTGTTTTATGCACTGGTATTCTTGGGAGGAAACCCGTTCCATGTTATACAGCGTGGTCCCTTGATTTACTTTATTTTTAAAGTAAAGATTTAATAAATGTTTTAGTTCTCACACTGGTCACATGACTGACCTTGAGTTTATTGTTTTAACCTAAACTCTGGGTGCCTCTATTTTCCACACGGATAGCTAGTAGTTTTGGTTTTGAAGATGTTATATTCACAGGATCCTAGTTTACAGCTGGAGCTATATTCGGAACGCTCTGTATCCGTGTATTTCTTTCAGTTGTGTTTTGTATTATTTTCCGCTGCATTGTAATTTGTAAATCTCTGATATTTATCAAATGTATATTATTTGTTCATACTCTGTGTATTCTTGTACTCTGATGTAAATTGTTGTAATAAGCAATGAAATGTTCTTTTGTTTGTGTTCCAATTAGTCTTGTTCTCAAACTATCCGTTCTTTCTCTTCTCTTCGAAGACCGGGGAAGTTTGGGTCTATTACACTAACTCAGAGCTGTCGACAGTCGTTGGAATAGAGTTCATAACTTCCAACGGCTTACAACAGAATCCATGGACAATTCCCAATGGCTTCAAACGGTTGCAAGCCGTTGGAAACCGTTTAAAGGCAATAGCCAATTTTCCGTTCGTGGCCATTGGAAAAACTATTTTTTTTAATAACGGCAAGTAAATAACCTTCGTGCCACCCCCAATTCCATTTCCAATCCAATTCCAATTCAATTCCAATCAATTCCACATATATACCAATAACAATATAAATAACCAAATAAATCAAAGAAACATCAATACATACAAAACAAACCAACCAAACATCCAGAATACCATCAAAATATACAAACTATCACCCACTCTGTACCATCAAAATATCCGAACATCCAAACATGTCTACAAACTGTACCAATATATACAAACCATCAAAATAAATCCAAAGTATCATTCTCCACCCACTCTGTACAATAAATACAACATCAAAACAAATCACCATCATCAAAACATACATAAAGCTTCATCATGTTCGTCGTCTCTGGATGCAGATGATGAAGGAAAACTACCATGATTGTGCACGTACCCCGAACCTGTTGATTCAGCTGCTCAAATTACATAGTCTACACACGATTCTGGTCCTGTAGCTACTCAATCAAGGCTCGCATCTCCTTAGTTTCTGCTTTGTCTTGGGTCTTCTGAGCTTGTTGAACCTGCATATAGAATGAATAGCAAAAAGGTTATGTCAGCATATAAAATGCGACAAATTCCATTTGTACACCATAAACTATTTTAGATACACCATTTTTTAAAATTAAGTCATATACACCACTTTTTGCTTAGTATACACTATACGTATTACTAAACTATCCTCAATTTAGAATAAAATGAAATAATTGTCCTATTTTAGTATCTTTCTCTCATGTATTATTCGAACAACTTTGACATCTAATATCAATGAACTTTTGAAAATGATAAGATCTCACTAGAAAAGATTTGTTTATATATTTGGTAAACTCATTCAATCAAATAAATACATAAAAATTTGATTATGAATGATTTCATTGAAGTTTTAGATTCGTTTAACTTAATGTTGAGTGCTATGTAATGTGTACCTTGTATTTTATTATAATTATATCAAACCTCTTGAACATGTAAAAAATCAACTTTTTTTTAAACGCATGGTTTATGCTTACATTTCTAATCATCTCCTAAATGTCAAGTTCCTAGTTATTATTTCATAAGAAATATTATATGCATAACCGTTTATTAAATGTGTCATAATTTAATCGTCTAAGGTAGTGAAAATATTAAATGGCGTTAACAATTGAATCGACTATGGTAGTGACAATATTTTGATGCACTTAAAACCTAAAAAATACGAATATTGGTTAAATCATACGAATATTATCGTCAGGCTACCTAATCCATAACACCTGCTCCGATGCGACGGTTCCATGACAACATCAAATAGGTTGTCTTCCTCCTCCGGCGTCAACTCATCACGACCAGACTCCCCAAGTGCATGAGTCTGTGCCTTCTGAAACTTTGCATATAATGCAAAAAACAATTTCAGTTGAAAAATAATAGAATGTTGACTTTATTTTACATTAGCTAGTAATTAATAAACTAATTGATGCGAGTAATAAAATTTAAAATACGCATACATATGTAGCAGTCGCCTTATCCTGATCATCCCACTGATAAGTCACGTTGCCATCCTCATCTGCATGCCTGGTTGCGTGCGTATGAGTAAATACGTCCATTAGGACACAGGATGTCCACAAACTTTTTCCTGCAATTAATAATTTAAACAATTCAATGCCACAAATATAATTACTGAATCGATCAATATACAAATGTAATAATTGAAAAAATTACCATGTCCTCGCGGTGATGCTGGAAAGACTTGGATCCTCCACGATGAGTTACTAGATTCTTGTTTGTGGTGTTCCTTGCTGACTCAGTCTGCAAATATACATTAACTAATTATTTAAAATCAGCAAAAAAATAAATTAGATTCGTTATAGATTTACCTTTAACACATCCGTGCCCCACCACGCAACCATCTTATTAAACACTTCATTGCCCATCAACCTTGGTTTCTTCCCCCATTATTTAATCTAATTCATCTTCTCTCTGTAATTCCTGGCGACCTTTGAGTTCCAGTGTCGCCGAACTAGGCTCATGTCAGGCTCCTACACATTTATTGCGCCCTGTACAACGAGAAAATATTACTAATCTCATTTATTTGTACTTAACCAATTTGTAGTGCGGTATAAATTTACCAGAAAATCTTACCAGATAGTCTCTCTGACGTCTTCTGGGATCCTGCACCACTTAGGCCAGAAGTCGCTCATTCTAGCCATATACGCATCCTTAGAGATATTTAGAACTATCTGAGATGACTCCAAATCAAATAGAATATAGTTATATAATGTTAAAAACATTAATTTGTTATGCTGCTAATTTTGATACTTACGTATGGTCGGGCTTAGGATTCAAGTAAACAACTGGGCGAGCTAACTGATTGCCACTACCTCACCGACATGTTGGGTAATGCTATGTCCTCCAGAGCTAGAGCCAGAACCAGGGCCAGACATAATATACCTGCCACATAGATATAAAATTGGATTAAAAAAACCTTGCTTCATATTTTGATGTGTTTGAAATTTTGTTATAAAATTATGCTTCTACATTCATATCCATCAATATACTTCATCATGCAATTTAAAAGATAAAAAAAAGACCTAGAAAACAATTCAAATATACATCAATACACTTTAATGCCACTTAAAAACAAGATATAAATGACCGAAGAAAACAATTCAAATATCCACTGTTGAATTTAACTCAAAATATTTTAATTTCTATAAATCTGACGTACAATCTCAGTACAAATTTATTTATCAACATGATTTGTAGGTCATCCATGGAAAATCTTTTAATTTTTAAAGCTTGAAAAAAATATTTCACATGAAAACGTCTAACATTTAAAAATATTCCAATATACTAAAGTTAAAAAATTATCAAATTAATAGTATATTTAATTCAATCTGTTGTTGTCGTATTGATTTTTTTTTTGGCAAAGCCAATGGGGTTAAAAGGTCCCAATCTTGTTATTGAGGTCACACTGATATTTACAAGAAGCAAAAAGAATATATGGAACTAGAGAATTTTAAAATAGTTCTTAAAATTCAAAAATTATTTGATATTTTGTACCAATAGTCCTTGAATACAAAATTTATATTGAAAATACCAATTTTTTTAATTAGTAATACAAATTAAAAGTATATATGGAACTAGAGATCTAAAGTAAAACATACATATAGTTTAAAAAATAAACTAAAACATGATAAATATATCTATATCATATTATATCCAAAAATGATTTTATATAAATAATACATACATAAATATAGGTATATATATACATATATATATATATACATATATAAACTTTATTATTATAACCTTAGTTTATGAAACATGATAAATACATCTATATACAAATAATTTTCATTACTACAAAAATTGTTTTTAAAAATTTGTAACCATATTAATTAACTATTGTTACAAAATAAATTATGTTAATGACTATGAATCAGTATTATGGTGATAATATACCAAACATATGTATTAATTAACTATAATGACATTTTAATTGCTAACAATCTCATTATTTTAGTGATAATATAGGAATTAAGGAGTATTACGATGTAATATACATATGCTAACAACTAGGAATCGATCAAACTTCAAATTAAAACCTAAATCAATTAAAACCTAAAAATTAGGTTTAGAGAAAATACCAATTTTGAAGAGCAAGGAGGGTGGAGAGCGGTTGGAGATGCTCGAAGATGTCGTCAGAGGAGGTTGGGTTGGGTGTTGGACCAGTGGCAGCCCGGTGAAATGTGGAAAATGGTGATGGAGGAAATGTTTTGTGATTTGGGGAAGAATGATACTCTCGGCTTTCTATTCGGAAATAGGTCCGAAATTTCCAATGGTTACCAACGGCCACTGATGTTCTTTATTTCATCGGCTTCCAATGGCTTCTTAATAGCTGTTGGTGGCCGTTGGAAACAAGGCGTTGGAATACATTGTTTTTCTAGTAGTGAATATTCTTTCGTGTTCATATTAACAAAATGGGTTACGCCATTTAGGCATTCATTCCTTTTGGTTGTTGAACAAGCTCATTAGGAATTTATGATTTATCATTTGTTTTTTAGTATTGACTGGTTAACATCATGTTGGTATTGAAGTTTCTTGGATTATATATTGCTTTCTATGTTTTAGTTTCTCGTTGATTGATTGGTCATACATTCGTTGCATGCTGATTATTTATTTCTTATTGTTTATAGTTATTGCTGCTTAATGTTGTGTCCTACTGCTCATGTCTTCTTGCTACTATTTGATATTATATATTATATTTGATTTGTTTGTTAGATGATTTTTATTATTGTTTATTTTTGTTGCTTGAATGTTTGTATGCTTGTTATTGCAGTTGTTATTATTTTCTTATTATTTGTCGCTTTTTGTTGATTAGTATTGATTGATTATTGCATTTCTATTTAGATTATTATTGCAGTATATGCAATTTCATAACTAAAGTATTTCCGAAGAGAGATTGCAGTAACAATTTAAAATAATTGCATATCATCCTCGAGATAGAATCTACGCATGTCTACTGCCTTTTGATGTGACTCAGAGTCCGTGATATATGTTGAATTGACTCATATAAGCTCACTTTCCAACAGATTACTTTGCATGATTATGGAAGTATACTCTACATTGGCTTGGGATCACCTGGTCCCAAATTGCATGGACCCGGTAGACCAAACATATCTGACCCCCCGATTTCAAGTGGGTCCCACCGAAATCAGTGGCTAACATTGATTTGGTCCACCAGGTCCATGAAATTTTGGTCCAGGGATTTAAGCCTCTCTATGCCAAGGTTATACAAGTTTGAATTATGGTAGTATAGCGGCTATGGCGGATTACATTAAATGAAAGCACGAGATTTATCAAAGAAAACCTAGAAAAGGAAAAGGATTCGAAGCATAAATGGAAATTTTTCATCAATGGAATATCAAATAAAAAAGGAAATGGAATTGGTTACGTAATCATTACTCCGTTGAATATTGGTTACAATATAAATGAAGCTATGATTTTCTATAAATAAAAATGTAGCTGAATATTGATCAACGGCAGTTTAATTTATCCATACATTTAAAGATCCTAAGAATAAAAAAATTCAGATATTTTCTAATCCATTAAATCAAACAACTGATGTAAATGTGATCCTTTATTTCAAAAAGAAACTTAATATGTTAATCCGATTTAAATATTTTTAAATACATTAATTTCCTTGAGGAACATATACCCAAGTAGATGTTATATTAAAGAAAAATCCCTCAAGCAAAAAAAAAAAAAAAAAAAAAACTGTAACAACCCGACTCTTTTCCCGGTTTCCGCCGGTAATTAAACCAACTTAAACCGTTCATAAAGACGGATTGCTAGGGGTACATACACATTTGCGCAAAATAAAAAGAAATTTCCATTATCATTACAATAATATTACATCAGAGTTATGAGAGATACATCCAAGTATATCGATAATACCGCGGAAAAGATACTAAAACCGGTAGAAGAATATGCATGCTACAAGATATAATAGCTCCAGCTAAACTAGCATCCTGTTCCAACCACTCCAAGTCTAAACTGCAAACCAAACTATTAGGTTGCCCGTGTAAATATTATGGGCACCCAGAGTTTAGATGTATGAACAATAAACTCCAGGTCAGTCATGGGACTAGTGTGAGAACTTAAAACAATTGTCTTTAGGGTTAATTTTAAAGTTATTTAATTCACCGGACCATGCCGCTAATGCGGAACGGGTTTACTCCATGTGAATACCAGTGCATAGAAATTTGCAATGACTTTTTTGAAAAATGAAACTAACATAAGGTCTTGCGGAACAAACATAATGCAAACACACACATGAGTGAGGTTTCTCCTTATGCAATCAAAAATGCTTGATACATGAAAATCCTCTTTCAATACTAAAATATAGTGTGAAAACAATTTCGAAAGTAAATGTATCAATCCTAGCTAGCATAGGTACCATATATTATACTGACGTATGGTATACAATCAAAATCGTACGGGCTCGTAGCGGAGATTGGGTTTCCAACAATGACCGGGCAAAGGAACTTCCTTCCGAACCGAATTTTGAACACCTCTAGAGGGATGTCCGAGGATCAACAATGATGTTCCTCATGCCAACACAAGGCCGGGTTATCTCTGTAACTAGGTAACTTGGAGTACGCCTGAGTATGTTATCTCTCTATCGTTACCGACCTTTCCGAGCGTGCGCCAACAACAACCACAAAAGTAGATACTTTTACCACATAGTTAATACTTGGGCTCCATAATATAGAAGGAGGCAACACCCCATAACCCTGCTACATTTCTTTCTGTTTTGGCCATTTACCGGTGTGTGAGGCTTGCCGAGGTCACGATATACACAAAGCAACACTTAAATAAGCCATGCTTTGATCATCCATAGCTCATCACATAACTTAAGTATGTCGTATTGTCCATTCATATCGCATCACTAATTTCTATCAATATATAACCTCTAAGATCATACGTCTTAGAGAAGGGTGTTAAGCAAGAGAATAAATTCTCCGCCACCAAACAGATATATATTTAACAGAGATCAGTGCTACGCAGTCAATTATAATGTCAACACACAATCCATACAAGTACGTTCTTGATCTGAACGAAACCACAATCCGGAATTCCTTCACATACGTTCGGGATTCTTACCACTTAGCTGATATAAAATCCATCTGCAAATGGGATATACCTATTTGAAACATTCAACAAGTCGTCGTTATGATATGAAGGGACCTGTCTTCAATACTGTCATCAGTTGCTCCACAACGTCGTATTATTACTTGGAATGGTTTTCGAACATACATCCGATCCCGGTCTTTCCAAATAATAAGCGCAATTAAAAAAATTCAATTACAAAACACACAGGCTTTCAACCAAATCTTCTTCCATCTTGAATTTTGTTAAATTAACTTCTTTAAATCCATTCTCAAATTATAATAAAATCCATATTTAACCTTTCTCAGAAACACACCCTTTAAATCAAAGATCATTTAGTCTCAAACCTAATTTAATTTTCCATTTGATAACTCGTTATCAAAAACCCAGTTTCCTTTGAAAATCCTTACACCATATTTCAACCATAGTTTCCAATTAAATCGGTTTCCCAACATTCAATTCTTTAATCCTAACTAAAAGATTATACTTTCTTCCAAATTCCTTATCTTTAATTTTCCTCAAATCAAAGATTTGATTAAATCCTAAATTACGAGATGACTTTCTATAACTCAATCTCATTAAGTTTTAAGAATGATATGATTTAAAATATGATTCACGATAAAACCCAAATCAATCTATATTGAACATAAGTTATGCAGAAATTTTATCTACTTATATTTGATATCAATTCTCATAATCAACAAATACTTTAAGTGTAATAACGATATAATAATAATATCTTCCAAATTCTTCAAATAGTATACGTTTACACCACAAAATCTCATATCAAATATCCGAAGATTATTTCTGTCTAACTTATCTCAATCAATTTAGGAAACTCGTATCTTAATTAAAAGATTTATCCAACTTTTTGACATTAGATCTGGATAATAATACCATCAACTTATACTCAATATTAATCTCCGTATCCAACTCGCACTATAAGCGAAATAACAGTGAACTCCCTTTTAAATTCCTCAAATAGTAAGAGTCATAATTTACTGAATTAATATCAAACATCCAAATAATTATCTCCAACTGTATCCAATTATTTAAAACTGAAAAACCCATTTTAATACCAAATCAATTTAAATTCCAAATAAAACATTTCCAATACTTTTAAATCTTTGTAAACATTCCACCAATCATTTACAAATGATTACTTATAGTTTGGAAAATAGTTTGCAGGTTAAGAACTTCAAAATAGATTGTTTTCGAAGAAAGCATTACAATAGTGTTTTCAAAAGCATTACAAAAGTGTTATAAAATAGTTATCTTAACTATTTCGATCAAAATATCGTTTATCTTAGCAAAAACTTAAACTTTACAATTCAATACACTTTTACATAATTTATAATGATTTTACAATTTTTTTCCATATTTTTAAAACAATTAAAATAGCTGTTTATAGTTATGGTCGACTACTGCTCTTACCGCGACCATTTTCAAAACGGTTTTAAATAGAACTTGAAAATTATAACTCGAAATTAAAATCTTCTTTCACTCATTTGAAAACACTTGTTGATGGAAATCGAACATTTTTTTTTCTTGGAAATCTGATTTAAATTGCAAAAGTTATAAGCATTAAAGTTTGCATCTAAAATACACAAATTGTCGTTGTGCGACAAGCTCTATTTGGACCTTAATAACCATTATTCTGCGATACTTCAAAATACCTTAGAAAACCATTATATCCTTATATAACCCTTTTAAAATCATTTAAATTTACTTTCCAAATTATTTTGGATCTAAAATTCAACTTTTATTTTACACTTAATAAAATATTAAATTAAAATCCAATTTATTTTTAAATTCAAAAAACTTCAAATTAACCATCCTATTCGTCGGATCAACTAGGGATAGCCAGGGAGAGCAGGAAACTATATTTCCAAACACAAGCCTAGACACTATCCTCTCTGTTATCCTAGAACATTAAGGTATTTATTTATTCATTTCAAGAAACTTTATCAATGCATATGAATTTATACATATGTGTCTTTTCTAATTATTAACCTTCAATTTCAATAATATTATTGCTTCTAATTACGAAGGAGATTTGTCGATCACCAATGTGATACCATAATTGTTGTGTCATAGTGTGTGCGCAACAACATCAACAACTATTTTAAACATCCATAGCAACCATCATTAACATAATGAAATAAATCATAACTGTGCACAAGCGTTATAACATTAACGTTTAACAGTGTGTGTGTTTTATACTACGCATCCATCATCCATCACAACAAACATCATTCATCATTAACCACTAATAATACATCCCTATATTTAAATTAGATTAACTACTAATTAAATATATAAACTGTGGTTAAAGAGTTCTCCCCATACAGCTTTCCAAATTTCCTGGCAGGCGATCCTAGCTGAGCGAACCGTCGAACAGTATTTCGGCTCAAGGTCTTCTTCACCAAAATATATATGCTAATCTCTCTCTATCATAAGAGCAGGACGAGGATGACAATGAACTTTGGCAAAGGTGGTAGTGGAAAAGAGGAAGACTTATGCCATGGAAACCATGGCCATAAGCTTAAGAAGAAGGAAGATACAAAAAATGAAAATGGATGATAAAAAAATGAAGTAAAGAGCTCCTTATATAGGAAAGGAGGAGTAAGGAGGTAAAGACACATAAGGGGACAAGTGGAAACCATGCATGAAAGCTTACATGCAAAATTACAAGTGTCCATACACTTGTCTTAAAAAGGAGAGTTAACTTTAGGTAGCATCTTCCCTTAAAATGCTATGAAAACTAATGGTAACACTTAATTCTAACGCTATTAATTCATGTTACGGTTTGACAAATCCGATCGAACGACAAATAGTGTTAATAAATCCGAACTTATTAATATTCATTCTCATCCATTAAATTTATAATTCAAATAAAATCTATTATATAACTAATCCAAATTATTAAATATACTTAAGCATATATATTTATGTCAAATTCAAATTGAGTAATAAAAATTCCAATTTTAAATTGGTTAAAAATTCTGGATCGTTACATTCACCCCCCTCCATTAAAACTTTTCGTCCTCGAAAAGGAAAGGGAATCGAAATTACTCATTCGACATCTTGTAGATTTTCAGACACAGGATTATAATTCTTTAAACCAAAGCTCCCTGTTCTCATAATGAATATATCGGGTAGAATATTCTTACACACGTATTTACGGATAACCATATCTGCCATGTTTTCCAATGATAAATTCCAATTACCCTTATATTCGATTCACCGTTTACTGGACCACTTACTTATACTTAACCATTTACTGCTTTCAATAAAAAATTAAGAGTTATAAATTTATTCTCTTAGATCATATCTTCCAAATTAAATGGTTATGAAACTTACTCCCTTTCGGTTCCATAAAATTACTATTATACTTTATATGAAAAACTTGATCATCTCAGAACTCAGCTTGTCTAAACGTTTCAGCTCAGGTAATTTCTTTATTCCTACTTGCAAAAAAAATTGAAACTAAATTCACAAGGTTCCATTCTTACTTAAACAGTTCCTTTTATGACCGCAACATAGTTTAGAACTTATCAACTGTCCAAAATCGCCGATAATTCCAGATTTTAGTTCCTTATATTGTTTAATTTTGGCTATTCTCATTAATTATTCCAATTTCGAGGTTACAAAACATATTTCCTTCAAACTTTGGTGAAACCATTTAGATATATTTTTATTAACATCTTTAACCACTGTAGTCCTTAACCAAAATATCGTCAAATATCTTATAGTCATATTGTGAAACTGAATTCCCAAGATATTTGCATTTTAAATTTATTTAGTTGGGGAGAAATAATTATCAAATATCTTGATTGATTAATTCCAACTTAGCCTTTAAATCATGCCCAAACTACTTTTTATATTTGGATTGCTTAAGTAAATTACAACTTTACATATACGTCTTTTAATCAACTAAGAAATTCCAACCACAAGATGTCCATGCTCAAGTTTTTATTTCCAAATATTTTCAAAGTCCTTTTTCCTTTATATTGAAAATATATTCTTTCAAAATCAATTCCAAAAATTAATTTCAAAGTAATTGCCAATTCTTACTCAAAGTTTTGATTTGAGTTTTCAAACTATATATCTTTTCAAAGACCTTTTTTTGATATCACAAATACACTCTCTCATATACTCTCTACTTAATTTATTGGCTTATGCTTATTACAGGTTTACCCAGTTTAATTCTTACAACTCTATAAAATTTTCAAGATTTCTCTTACTTATTCAAATTTACATCAATTTACCCAACATTTTCAAACACTTATCTAAATGGGTTTAAGTATATATTGATGTTTTAATCGGAATCATATAATCATCCCACTTTCGATACTCGAAAATACATACTGATGATGATGCGGTCATCAACAGAATTATCTTCAAGTGGGTAGAGTGTGATCCTTTATCTATTTAGTATACTTAAGACTTCGTATATATGTTAGCTAGGCGTATATTCAAAATCTTCTTTTACTCGATAGTCCAACCTCAACATCGAATACAATACTCAAATTCTAATTCTAATTTCTAACCATATTTATTAGTTACCTTAGGGGAGAATTACCTTAACAAATTTGACCTAAGTTTATCACTTAACAACTGATATAATATAATCTTATCAATATTTCGAAATGTTACCTAATAGTGAAATTAAATCCAAAAGGCATTTGTACTCGGATCATTATCCAGATCAGTGGAAGGGGCTTAATTATCATGCCATAAGAAGTATTTTTTGTGTATTTATAATCACAAAATGTAAACTTAGCTTAATCGTTTGATTAAGTATCCATGTTATAATTAACCATATATTTTCAAAATATGTTTCTTTCTTAAAATATAACTTTTCAAAACTCACTTCCTATTACAAATACGCTCTTTCAAGTATAATACTCCAAAACCTCATTCCATGGTATTACTAACGCTATCTCTAATGAGATATTATAACTTTGATGAGTCTTTCCTTTTGTTCAAATGTTTCGTACCACATAGCTTTGTATAAACCAAAGCTCTGATACCATGTTTTAACGACCCGACTTTTTGCCCGGTTTCAACCGGTAATTATACCAACTTAAACCGTTTATAAAGACGGATTGTTAGGGGTACTTACACATTTGCACAAAATAAAAATAAATTTCCATTATCATTACAATAATATTACATCAGTGTTACGATCAGAGTATATCGATTACACCGCGGAAGAGATACTAAAATCAACGGAAGAATATGCATGCTCCAAGATATAATAGCTCCAGCTAAACTAGGATCCTGCTCCAACCACTCTCAGTCTAAACTGAAACCAAACTGCTAGGCTGCCCATGTAAAAATTATGGGCACCTAGAGTTTAGGTGTATGAATAATAAACTCCAGGTCAGTCATGGGACTGGTGTGAGAACTTAAAACAATTATCTTTAGGGTTAATTTTAAAGTTAGGTAATTCACTGGACCATGCCGCTAATGCGGAACGGGTTTACTCCATGTGAATACTAGTTCATAGAAATTCGCAGTGACTTTTTTGAAAAATGAAACTAACATAAGATCTCGTGGCATACACACAATGCAAACGCACACATGGGCGAGGTTTCTCCTTATGCATTCAAAAATGCTTGATACGTGAAAATCCTTTTTCAATACTATAATATAGTGTTAAAACAATTTCGAAAGTAAATGTATCAATCCTAGCCAACATAGGTACCATATACTATATTGACGTATGGCGTACAATCAAAATCGCACGGGCTCGTAGCGGAGATTGGGTTTCCAACAATAACCAGGAAAAGGAACTTCCTTCCGAACAGAATTTTGAACACCTCTAGAGGGATGTCCGAGGATCAACAGTGATGCTCCTCATTCCAACACAAGGCCAGGTCACCTCTGCAACTAGGTAACTTAGAGTACGCCTGAGTATGTCATCTACTGGTCGTTACTGACCTTTACGAGCACACGCCAACAACAACCACCAAAGTAGATGCTTTTACCACATAGGTTAATACCCGAGCTCCATACCATAGTACACCTTTTATCTAGAAGGAGACAACACCCCATAACCCTGCTGCATTTCTTCCTATTTTAGCCATTTACCGAGGTGTAAGGCTTGTCGAAGTCCCGATATAAACAAAGCTACGCTTAAATGAGCCATGCTTTGATCATCCATAGCTCATCACATAACTTAAGTATGTCATATTGTCCACTCACAACGCATCACTAATTTTTGTCAATATATAACCTCTAAGCTCATACGTCTTAGAGAAGGGTGTTAAGCACGAGAATAAATTCTCCGCCACCAAACAGATATATATTTAACAGAGATTAGTGCTACGTGGTCAATTACAATGTCAGACACATAATTCATACAAGTACGTTCTGGGTCTGAACAAAACCACAATCCAGAATTTCTTCACATACGTTCGGGCTTCTTGCCACTTAGATGATATAAAATCCATCTGCAAATGGAAGCTACCCATTTGAGACATTCAGCAAGTCATACTTATGATATGAAGGGTCCCGTTCTTCAATGCTGTCTTCAACGTCTTCAATTGCTCCACAACGTTGTATTATTACTTGGAATGGTTTTCGGACATACATCCGATCCTGGTCTTTCCATATAATAAGCGCAATTAAAAAAATACAATTACAAAACACACAGGATTTCAACCAAATCTCCTTTCATCTTGAATTTTGTTAAATTAAACTTCTTTAAATCCATTCTCAAATTATAATAAAATCCATATTTAAACTTTCTCCAAAACGCACCCTTTAAATCAAAGATCATTTAGCCTCAAAACCTAATTTAACTTTCCATTTGATAACTCATTATCAAAAACCCGGTTTCCTTTGAAAATCCTTACCCCAAATTTCAACCATAGTTTCCAATTAAATCGGTTTCCCAACATTCAGTTCTTTAATCTTAACTAAAAGATTATACTTTCTTCCAAATTCCTTATCTTTAATCTTCCTCAAATCAAAGATTTGATTAAATCCCAAATTACGATATGCATTTCCATAACTCAATCTCATTGGGTTTCAAGAATGATATTATTGAAGATATGATTCACGACAAAACCCAAATCAATCGTTATTGAACATAAGTAACACAGAAATTGTATTTACTTATATTCGATATCAATTCTCACAATCAACGAATACTATAAGTTTAATAACGATATAATAATAATATCTTCCAAATTCCTCAAATAGTATACGTTTACATCACATAATTTCATATCAAATACCGAAGATTATTCATATCCAACTTATCTCAATCAATTTTGGAAACCTGTATCTTAAATAAAAGATTTATCAAACTCTTTGACATTAGATCTGGATAGAAATATCATCAACTTGTACTCAATATTAATCTCCGTATCCAACTCACACTATAAGAGGAATAACGGTGAACTCCCTTTTAAATTCCTCAAATAGCAAGAGTCATCATTTACCGAATTAATATCAAACATCCGAAGATTTATCTCCAACCATATCCAATTATTTAAAATTGAAAAACCCATTTTAATATCAAATCAATTTAAATTCCATATAAAACATTTTCAATACTTTTAAATCTTTGAAAACATTCCACCAATAATTTACAAATGATTACTTATAGTTCGGAAAACAGTTTGCAGGTTAAAAACTTCAAAATAGATTATTTCCGAAGAAAGCGTTATGAAAGTGTTACAAAATAGTTGTCTTAACTATTTTGATCAAAATATCGTTTATCTTAGAAAAAAACCTAAACTTTACAATTCAAAACACTTTTACATAATTTATAATTATTTTATTTTATTTTTCATATTTTTAAAACAATTAAAATAGCTGTTTATAGTTACGCTTGACTACTGCTCTTACTGTGACCTTTTTCAAAACGGTTTTAAATATAACTTGAAAATTATAACTTGAAATTAAAATTGGCTTTCACTCATTTGAAAGCTCTTGTTGATGGAATCAAATGTTTTTCGTTACTTGGAAATCCGATTTAAATTGCAAAAGTTATAAGCGTTAAAGTTTGCATCTAAAATACACAAATTGCCGTTGTGCAACAAGCTCTATTTTGACCCTAATAACCATTATCCTGCGATACTTCAAATACCTTAGAAAACCATTATATCCTTATGTAGCCCTTTTAAAATCATTTAAATTTACTTTCCAAATTATTTTGGATCTAAAATTCAACTTTTATTTTACACTTAATAAAATATTAAATTAAAATCCAATTTATTTTTAAATTCAAAAAAAACTTCAAATTAACCATCCCATTCGTTGGATCAATTAGGGATAGTCAGGGAAAGCAAGAAACTATATTTCCAAACCCAAGCCTAGAAACTGTCATCCTAGAAAGTTTAGGTATTTATTTATTCATTTCAAGAAACTTTATCAATGTATATGTATTTATACATATGTGTCTTTTCTAATTATTAACCTTAAGTTTCAATAATAATATTGCTTCTAATTACGAAGGAGATTTATCGATCACCAATGTGATACAATAATTGTTGTGTCATAGTGTGTTCGCAACAACATCAACAACTATTATAAACATCCATAGCAACCATCATCAACATAATTAAATAAATCATAACTGTGCACAAGCGTTATAACAGTAATGCTTAACAGTGTGTGTGTTCTATACTACGCATCCATCATCCATCACAACAAACATCAATTATCATTAACCACTAATAATCCATCACTATATTTAAATTAGTCTAACTACTAATTAAATATATAAACCGTGGTTAAAGAGTTCTCACCAAACAGCTTTCCAAATTTCCTGGTAGGCGATCTTAGTTGAGCGAACCATTGGACAGTATTTCGGCGCAACGTCTTCTTCACCTAAATATATATACTAATCTCTCTCTCTATAATAAGAGGAGGAGGAGGATGACAACGAACTTTGGCAAGGTGGTGGTGGAAAAGAAGAAGACTTATGCCATGGAAACCATGGCCATAAGCTTAAGAAGAAGGAAGATAAGAAAAATGAAAATGGATGGTAAAAAATGAAGTAAAGAGCTCCTTATATAGGAAAGGAGGAGTAAGGAGGTAAAGACACATAAGGGGACAAGTGGAAACCATGCATGAAAGCTTACATGCAAAATTACAAGTGTCCATACAGTTGTCTTAAGAAGGAGAGTTAACTTTAGGTAGCATCTTCCCTTAAAATGCTATCAAAACTAAAGGTAACACTTAATTCTAATGCTACTAATGCATGTTATGGTTTGAAAAATCCAATCAAACAACAAATAGTGTTAATAAATCCAAACTTATTATTATTCAGTCTCATCTATTAAATTTATAATTCAAATAAAATCTATTATATAACTAATCAAAATTATTAAATATACTTAACCATATATATTTATGTCAAATTCAGATTTTAATTCAAAATGAGTAATAAAAATTCCAATTTTAAATTGGTTAAAAATTATGGATCGTTACATTAACTATGGTACTAATTACTTACAAGCTCTTGCATACATGGAAAAAGAAAAGGAAACGAGAGGTAGAAACATTGGTACACATGAAAGAACCATTCATATGAAAATGGACAGTTAATATAAGAATAAGTTGATGACACAAATTGTTAAATAACTTTGTAGAAAGAAAACTATCTGAACATAAAAAAGAAGCTAGAAGAATAAGACATCAAGCTCTTTTTTTGTTATGATGAACAAAGCACTTTATAGAAATAGTTATCACTCCTTTTTAAACGACCCAAACTCGCCCGTAAGGGAAAGCCCGGATTGAGTTGAGAACACGACAAATCAGAAAACAACAAATAGAACATTTCATTGTTGTTACGACAATTTACATCAGAGTACAAGAATATAACAGAGTATGAATAAATAATATACATCAGAAAAATATCAAAGACTAAAATAATTTACGTAGCAGCAGAAAAATAACACGTAACACAACTGAAAGAGATACACAGATACAAAGCTTTCCGAATATAGCTCCAGCTGTAAACCAGGATCCTGTAAAATAAATATCTGCAAAACCAAGACTACTGGTTGCCCGTGTAGAAAATAGGGGCATCCAAAGTTTAGGTTAAAACAATAAACTCCAGGTCAGTCATGGGACTGGTGTGAGAACTAAAACAGTTATTAAATCTTTACTTTAAAATAAAGTAAATCAACGGACCATGCCGTATAACACGGAATGAGTTTCCTCCCAATAATACCGGTGTATAAAACAAACAACGCAATGCTTTTTCAAAAAAATGAAGCTATTATAAGACTCAAGTCCAATCACACAATGCAACGCAAGCCGGAGGATAGAGTTTTCCCTTATAATAGCCAAACATGCTTGGTACGTTTAAAACAAATCATTTTGGTATTACTATAAATGTATAGTGTCAAAACAACTTCAAATATAAATGTATCAATCATAGACGGCATCGTACCCCATCCTACTATGTCGCCATACTAGTTCTACAATTAAAACCGAAATGCCACATATTGGAAATTGGATTTTTGTCATGAGTCGAGGCAAGGGACGTACTCCTCGCCGGCTTCGAGACACTCTAGCAAATGCCTCAGGGTTCCCCGCAGTGAACCCTTGGATCCTCCAAGGCCGGTCCTCCCTTACGTTTGAGGATTAGTTATTCCTGAACACACGTTTCCCGGTCCTATAGGACCTATCCATCGGCTCTGTAGTAACTAATATATCTGAGGTGCCTCCCTATCCCTCATCCGCATAGGTAAAAAATATAATAAATGTCTGTGCTCCATACCATGACACCACCCATAGCTAGAAGGAAACGTCATGCACTCCTTGGGTCCCTTATCTCGTTTTTGACTCATACCGAGGTGTGAGGCTCGCAAATTAACGTTATACACAAGGCTATGTATTTAAAGTCGTGCTTTGATCATCAACCGCAAGACTCTGCTTCTCAACAGAAGCCTTAATCATTTGCATCTCAGCATGCCACACTGACAATTCACGCCATGCAACTGATGTCTATCGAATATAACTTCTAAGGTCGTACGTCTTAGAGAAGAGTGTTAAGAAAGAGAATAAATTCTCCGCCACCAAACAGATATATGTTTAATAGAAATCAATCAACATGGAATAAAATCCAATGTCAGACATACATCCATTAACTAGTTCGTTCTGGGTTTGAACGAAACCGCAGGCACCTTATTCCTCGTCCCATATGTCCAATACATGAGATAGGTCCGCACATATCCGGTTGATCTCCAAGTACGTCTGGACGATCACCACTTATTACCTTGTATTGGGTGTACAACCCAATCTAGACACCAGTAATCATCCAAACGATGTGAAAAACTTTGGTCTTCAACCACCGTCTTCATCGTCGACTTATCGTTGAATCAATTATTCATAATGGGTATAAACCCGGCCTTTCCGAATAATTCACGTATCTTATAATCAAGTGCTATAAAAACACAACATACGCCTCATTCCAATTCTGAATATTCTTTTATTCAAAATATTCATATTCTTTGGGAAAGGTTCCCATTAATTTTATCAAAGATAAATCCTTTTAAAATTATTCTTTAATCTTCCTTTGGATATCAATTTTAAACCAAATTGAGGTTTATCAACTAGTCGGGATTAGCGCACCTTACCGAAGTAATCATTTGTTTAATTTCCCAATCCCAACCAATACATCCCATGGAGAAAAACCGGTAATACTCCATATCTAACACCACAGTGTTATCAGTAGATTTAATTACCATTTCACGTTCAAATATAATTAAAGATTTAACTATACTCCATTCTCGATCTTTTCCCAAATTTGATAATTTAAATTATCACATTCACATTTCAATTAATGATTCATTAAAACTCCACTTAGTTTTAATCTTTCCAAAAATCATTATTAATGATTATTTGACTTTGGAAACGCAAACATGCCGCATCGACAATCTGCACAGTACCATTGATTTCTGCCAATATATAACCTCTAAGCTCATACGTCTCACAGAAGGGTGTTAAGCAAGAGAATAAATTCTCCGCCACCGAATAGATATATATTTAGCAAAGATCAACAATATAATTCGAAATACAATATTAGACATATAATCCTGACTTTAACTGGGTTAAAAACTAATGTCATTCAAAACACAGTTCACGATAAACCCAAAATCACATTCCATTAATTATGGAATCTTCACGGAAAACAGATCAATACATAATCGATATCAATTTCCGTATCCGACTAATGATATAAATGGAATAACGACAAAGCCCTTTAAATTTCATATATATTAACAGTATTCCTCCATAGAAACTCACTTCGATTATTACCAAATCGAATTCCATTCAATTCCAATTTACAATATTAAATTGGAAAACTTTATCTTGGAAAATTTCCCTTAAATCTTAATAACAAGATTTATATATTTCAAATCACATTTCACTATTAATCGGGTTAAACAACGAATGTCGTTAAAAACACAGTTCATAATAAACCCAATTCATATTCCATTTTATTCCAATTACTATTTATAACTGGAAACTCTAATAATCTTAATTAAAATATTTATTCTTTTCACACGGGGTTTAAGAACAGTGTTATTGAAGACACCATTCACGACAAACCCAAAATCCAATTCTTTTATTCAATTCCAATTAAATATTAATTAATTGGATAATTTTACTAAATCTTAATTAAAAGATTTATTTTTTCTCGACTAGGTTTAAGAATAGTAATATTTAAGACACTGTTCACGACAAACCCAAAATCCAATTCAATATTAAATACAAGGCTCCGAATAAAAGTTATATCGGCTTATATTCGTATCAAATTCTGAAACTAACGGATATCGTATTGGGAAAAACGATATCTGTATCTTCCAAATTCCCATAACAATAACCGTATAATCACAGAATCCAATATCGGAATATTCCGAAGATTATTTCCATTCCAATTTATTCATTGGAAAATTCTGGTTATATTTTAAAACCATTTCAAATCCAATTTATTTCTTTAAAAATATTGGATTATTATTCTAGTTAATAACTAGTTCATTTTGATAAAAAAATATTTTTATCTTTACAAACGTGAATTTCTCATCAAATTCTTTCCAAACCATTTATTATGATTTTACACAAATTATTAATATTTTTAGTAATTTTTTAAGGCTCGTACAGTCAGTTTCCAATAACGGTCACCGAACGCATCCATAGCGACCTCTTCCAAATTTGTTTTGGACATAATTCCAAATCTATCCGTTCAAATTTAAATCTCTTATATTAATTGGAAAGCTCTTTTCGATACGAACCCATCGGTTCTGGTTTTAGGAGAATCCGACGGTCGGATCACCCGCAATGTCAATTTGAAGTCAATGGTCGAAATTCGCGAACGGTCACTGCGCGGCGCATTCTATTCAAGCCATTATATTATATATATATATAATATATATTGCTCAAAACATATTTTATAAATTCGTTTTAAAATCGATTCCCACTTTCATTTCAATTTTAAATCAAAATTGAATACTCTTTATCATTATAATATATAAATGATAATATTTTCAAAATATTAGATTTTGAAATAATTTCCTTTTCAATATTCATTTTAAAAATGAATAAAATCGATATAAATATCGTTCGCGTTAAAATTGCACAAATCTAATCAACATAGCTTCTTAGATTTCAATATTTTCGTATCCATCCAAAATCTGACATCAAATTCACATTTTAATTCTTTACTGAACATTATTTTAAAATATTCATTATTTAAAAATATTCATTCTTTCTGAATTGGAATCAGACACAGTCAATTACCATATAATATTATTTATATGGATTTTATACACATATGTGCATAACAATAATTATACACAGTCAACTATCATCCAGAGTGCATTACACAACTGCATAAGCATTAAATATAAATAATTAACGCTTACAACAATCTGTCAACCCATCGATTGACATACAACTAAACAATTGGGATTGGTGTAGCCAAATATCATCCCAATACCCGTGTAAGGTTTCAACCAACAAATACTGAATATTATTTGTGCAGATGGGCGATGTGTTATTGTCCCAATCAGTGTCAGTTAAATGGGTGTACATAAACAAATCGTCTGATTTGTAAATAAATATTTATTTTCATTTCAAGAGAATTTCATGCTGTTCATATATACGTTAAAATCTATATTTTTAACGATAAAATATTTATTTCAACACTTCATTATTTTATATAGTTCATATATTCAATAAAAATTATATTTTTATTATTCAAACATTTTATTCAACACATGAATATTTTATACAGTTCATATACACATTAAAAATTATATTTTTAATGAATAAATATTTATTTCAGAAAATTTCGGCATTATAACGGCGCGATATTAAAACCGGAGTAATGTCTAGCATTACCCCTCTCCTGATGCTGGCTCGCGCCATAAACAATAATCAATCCAATCAATACACCACAATACAATCAATTTTCAACACAACCAAATTTCCACAATACAACTCAAACAAACAATCATGGTTTGCACAATAAATAGCGTCGGGGGATTCTAAGCCCCGTCTGTATCTTAATATACATTAACTGTAAAACAATTAGAGTGAGAAGGAGTTCTCACTTTGATTTCCACTCCATCAGTCTTTATTGGACGGTCTGGATTCCGTTTTGCTTCCAGTCAGTTCCATCGTGTAGCGTTCTTCACCGCGATCCTAACGCAGTCAGTTTCACATGATTTATATTAAAAATCACATTTTTATTGCAATGCAATATATCTTAAAAATCGTATTTTTAAATCGTCCCATATATATATATATAAATCACATTTTTGTATAACGCTATTTCATATATATATATATAATATATATAAATCATATTTTTATATTTTTAAAACCACGCTATTTTTATTTTAAAAATCTATGCTATTTATATAGTAAAAATCATATTTTTATTTAAACTATTTCATAATAAAAAATACATTTTAAAAACAAATCTATTTATATATTAAAATTTCATGTTATATATATATATATATTTAAAATTACATCTTTATAAACAGTGCTAATTTATAATAAAAATCATATTTTTATACAATGCTTTTTCTTATAAAAATATGAATTTAAACTAATGCTTTTCTAAATTAAAAATCAGATTTATTTATCCAAGCTATTTATATCAAAATTCAGCTTTAAAACAATTTTATTATATTTAAAAATTTAGCTATATATATAATCATATTTTTATTATTGCTATCTATATAAAAATTTCATTTTTAAAACCACCTTCTTCATATTAAAAATCATATTTAAACAATGCTCTTATATTTTTAAAAATAATGCTATATATAAATTAAAAATCATATTTTATTTAAAGCTATTTATATAATAAAAGTCACATTTTTAATACAAAGTAACATATATAAATATCAGATTTTTTCCAAAATACTTATATATGTAAATTTCAGATTTTGAAAATAATAATATATACATTATTTTCAGATTTTTTTAAAATCAATGCTATTTAATTAAAAATTACAATTTTAAAACAATGTTATACAAATTTAAAATCACATTTCTGCCTAATTAAATTAATTATAGGGTTTAAAAATTACCCTGCCGCCGTTTCTTCTTTCTGTAGAAAGCCGCACCGTCGTCGACTCCTAGGGCACGAGATCATCAGCGCTTGGAGCTACCGATCCTCCATCGAAGGTTGCCACCCTGAAGCCGCTTGCGCCAGCTTCCCTTGCCTGAGTCAACGCCGGACTCGACGTGCCCCACACGCCAGAAAATGGTGATGAATGCGGCGCCTTTTAGGCCAAAATTCGATTGCCTGAGCTCGCCAGAGGTCCAACGCCGACTCCTGTAACCAGCTTTCCCATCGATGAACGATTTTCCTTCACGGGCCATCACCAACGGTGGCGTAACGGAGGAGATCGGCGGAGCTGAAATTTGAAGCTCGTGGACCATCAGTTTTAATCTGGCGGCAGGTTTTTTTTGTTTAGGGTTTAGGAGAATTTTATATTTATATATATATAATTTATTACACAAATTAAATATTTAACTTTCACCCTCCAAACGAACCCCAACGACTATTGCCTCTAGCTAAATACCCCCATTCCGGACACAATAGGATATGTTTCATAAGCCAATTCTATCATTTTGATTAGTTTTTCCTTAAATTAAAATATAAATCAATATATATCGAATTTAAACGTACATTTTAATTTACTAGGGCCACATACCGACGCCAAAAATTCCAAAAAAATAATTCTAGCTATGTTTTGAAAATAGGTCCTAACAAAACTAATTTCGTCGAATTTGAGAAAAATGGTCATTTTCCAGTCGATTAAATTCAAATTGAAATTACCAAACACGTTTAAATTAATCACGCTTACATATTACTTCCAAAAATTATGAAAATTGGAATCTAGCAATAATTTGACATTCTGAATCCAACAAAAGTGGTTTCGTCGAAAACAGAGGTCGTTAGCAAAATGACTATTTTTAAGGGCTATATATTATATTAAAATATATATAAATTCGATAGCAACTATTTTGAATTTTAAGCTGGGCATAACTTTCAATTTATATTATGGAATCTGAATTTTTTACATTAGTTAGAAAGATATAATTAAGCAAATTCTAACGTTTCTGGTTTTAATGAAATCCGATTTATTTTGAATTATGTACGTTCATTTGAAATTTAAAATCGAATTTTCAAACTACCACGCCATTTCTAGTTCGTTTTATAATTAAAATAAATTTATTCGTTCTAACTTCGATTTAAATAAATTTTCAGTTGTCATTATTTAAAATTATTTATTTTAAATATTCAAAATCCATTAAAATAGCTAAAATAAAAAATTTAAATTGGTTTTGAAAATCCGGATTGTTACACCTTTACTTGAGATGTGTTAGTCCAAAAATGGTACAAAACTATTAAGAGAAGTTCATGGAGGATTCTATGGAGATCATTCTAATGGCTTGAAATTGGCCGAAAGGTACATAGACATGTTTTCTTGGTCTCATATCAATAATGATGAGGTGGATTATGTAGAGAGATGTGAGAAATGCAAGAGATTTTCAATAATTTTATATATCTCACTATCTAGTTAACCCCAATCTAAAGTCCATACCTTTTAATGTGTGGTGAATTGACTTAGCTAGTATATTGCCAACATCAAAAGACAAGTAAGAAGTGCAACAATATCCATCGACTACTTTACTAAATAGGTAGAAGTAAAAACACTACCATACATAATATTAGGAAAAGGGATAAGGTTTTAATTATGAACTTAGTCACCAGTTTTGGAATATGGCATAATATAATACTTGATAATGGAAGTTGATTTGAAAGCCAGGAATTCACCAAATTATACAATAAGAACTGGATAATTATAAGTCTTCATCTGTAGCTCATCCCATGACTTATGATGTCCTTGAGGTTACCAAAAAACCATTATTATCATGAAGAAATGATTGAACAAAGAAAAGTAAAATTGGGTGGAAGTATGGCCATTTGTGCTTTAGGCATTCAAAACTTTCACTAGAACCACAACAGGACAAACACTATTTTCTATGACATAAAGATGTGAAACATTTCTTCTGATAGAAGTCGAAATGCAACCTCATTAGAAGATCATATACTTTCAATCTAATCAAGAATAAGAAAATAATCCATATATTTAATCGATGAACTAAAGGACTAAGCCACTATTTGAATGAGTGAAGATACTATAACTCTAAAATTAAGGAAACATCAATCCATAAATGAGACATAGAAGTTTGGAAATTTATGGAAAATACAAAAATCAAACATATTTTCCATTAGGAAAACTTGGAAGGACCCCTAACTATCCACAAAGTATTCCTGTCATGGACTTATCGACCATGTCGACTTATTCCTAATGTGGTAATAATAACTTGGAATGTCGAACATTCATGCTTTATTTCCCCACAATGAATGAATAAAGAAATTAAGACAAGTAAATTTATATAGAAATAAAGAAACTTATAGAACAAAGGAAAACCCTTTGATCCCACCATAAGGGCCTTGTCAAAGCACCTCCTAGAGGTTAGGGTAATCTTTGGTCTTTCCTACAAAGCATGGCTAGAGCGCTTCACGCCTTCCACTTCATATATATGGCCTAGCCAAAGCACAAGCCTTTGGTCTTGTCTCTATGGACCCGACAATGCACCTCCTAGAGGGAGGTCAGAGTAAGGCTCTAGTACGACCTATAAAGTTTGTCCAGAGAACCACAAGCTTTCTATCTCGTCCGTGTGGCTTGGCCGTAACGCCTCTAAGAAGGAGGATAAGGTTTATCCTTTGGTCCACCTAAGATATCCTTGCCAAAGCAGCAACCAACCTTCAGTTTCTCCTATAAGGCTCGATCAGAGTGCCTCTAACAGGGTAGATGGGTAAAACTTTGGTTCTTCCTCAAATGGATAACCAAATGCAACGATCAATGCTTAAGTCATTAACTTAATGATAATAAGAGGGAAAATGCTTCAAATAAAGCCAAAATCATTACCTAAGATGGTAATAACTGTTAGCACCAAAATGGTCATTAAGGAGTCGAAAGAAAAAGCCTAGGTGAAGGGATGTAAGAAGCAAGAGAAGCCTCTTTCGAAAGAGACCGGAGGACACATTCCCGGGATCCCTAGACTTCAATCACTCAGGGAAGAGTTAAATGCACCCTTCGGTTCACCCAAAGGAAGAATTCCAAGAAGATTAGATACCTGCAAGACATGTATTATGTAAGGAGGAAATACCTCGAGCAGTGTGAAAAGCTGGGAGCTTGTGTAAGCTTATTCCTCCAACAAGTATCCGAGTCTTTGGTCAAAAGAATTACTTTTGAGAAATATGCAGGCATCCCAATGGATACTTATATTCGGACATTCAAGAAGGGAAACTGACATTTCAGGCAATACCTAAAGCATAAGGCATTCACCATCGAGAAAACCTGTAGTTGACCTTCATGCGAGTCCCCATAGAAACATCAAAATGAAAAGCATAAGGCAGAAATAAGGTCAACTTGCACCTATAAATACAACCCTAAGGGTCTAGAATCAAGGAAAACTTCTTCACTTAGTCACTTGTACTAGAAAAGTCTAACTTATAAACCCTAATTTCGAAATTGATATGGGGGAAATCTGCACATAAGATACAAGATCCTTGTAACACTCACAATTACAAAATAAAGAGACTTATTTGCGCAATTTAGGTAATGACATGGTAAATTTTGAATTATTATATATTTATTATCTTATAATTTTGCAAGTCTAATATTAATATCCTCAACAGGAACTAAGCCCATAAGAATGCCTTTCAAAGGCCTCGAGTGGACATAGTTTGTGACAACAACCCATAACTCCCGCACTTAACAAGGGAAATAATGCGCTAAAAGACATGCCAGACAGCTATGGACGATCATCAGGGTAGAATAGTATATGTGGATCCTGTCGTATAACTCACAGCGCAAGGATAAAATATTTTAGAACATATACAACAGGCAATAATAGTGAAGCAGAATTGTGTAGAATTTTAAACCTTTGATATCATGATGAATTATCCACACAACAAACTGGATACAACATCAAATCATGTACAAAATGCCTCACTACAAGTCACTCAAAGAATACATCAAACAGCGGAAAAACAGTAGATAGTAGAAAATAATATGCTAACCTCCTGCTCGTCATCGCTCATCAGCATCGTCCTCATCAAGGTCTACTGCATATCACCTGTTACTCAGTTTGCCCATCCACAGCCAGATGAACAACCCAAGGTGATAGGAGGAGACGTAAAACCGTGAGAAGAAAACAGTCTTAATGAGCGATAAAACAACTAACTAACATCATCAATAAAGTATATGAGAGTAAGCAGATTAATCAACTAATCTACCAACATCAACCGAGAAGAACCCAAACCCGTCTTCCCCACATCCGACAGTGATAGCCTTTACAACAATCAAGTAGAAATCAACAGTACATTCATGGCAATCGGTAATCAAGCATAGACCATCATAATCGATATCGACATCTCCCAAGCACAAGCCCCGGAGGCCTAAACCAACATTAGACAAACACTCAAGAGATATCTCCTTCGATACGTATTTAGGCCTTTCACCGATACCTAGGGTACTTGACCAATCATCTAGTTTTTTAGGCGTCCCTATTGTACCTCTGCTTTGAGTCCGTCAGAACCTATGACAACGATAATTCCGTGGCCTCCAATATCTCTAGTCATTATCATCGGCAACTATTCATAGTCAAGAGCCTTCTCAAGCAACCATTATCCACGAGCTCAACATCTTTGAGACATCTTCATATTCATTGCATTTCATCGATCAACAAACACTTCACAACAATTCGACATTCCACCTTGAATCTACATCGAAGCTACGTTCTTTTCTGAGCCAAAAATATCATCATTATTGGGTCAATATAGTCAGGTTGCATAAACCTCCCTGCATAGCGCTACAAGTCACACGACCTAACCCATGGATGCCACCACCGAACCCTAGGCCTGAGCACAATCGACCTGCCCAGTCTAAGCTTTGACCAACTCTTCAGTTGCACACCCCAGGTTCCAACCGACCCACTGGAGTCACGAACGACCCATCATCCAAGTGCATGACCAACCCAAGCCAACTAAGGTTCCAACTGACCCACTGGAGCCGCGAACGACCCATCACTCAATCGCATGACTGACCTAAGCCAACTAAGGTTCCAACCGACCCAGTAGAGCCATGAACGACAGAAAGACAAACGACCCGACCCCACTTGGATGCTCAACTACCCATCAACTTTGGCCGACCCTTCACCACTTCGGGCGACCCATGCACCAACTACCCGAAAGTGCACCGACCCCTCTCCGTTTCTTGCTCCTCAAGCCGGATGACCTAAGTACCAACGACTCAATGCCTTTCAAGCCCCAACGTCCTGAAGCCTCCCATGACCTGATTCCCCATGACCAAGGGAGCACTCAAGAAGCTCTGAAAGTGATAAAGAATACTCTCTTTGGCTTCCACCACAGAGGTGGCACTCAAAGAGTTTGGGCGAAAAATATGTTGAATAAAAAGAAGGATATTCTTCTTTCTGATAGAGGAATAAAGAACTTGGAGTTTGAGTTGCCATCAACTATCCACATGATACTAGCTTTATGGCCAAGGAAATCATTCTCAACACAAAGTTCAGACTAAAAGGCAAGTTGGGCCAACGCCCAAGCCTCCTTGTTAGAAGGAGATGGGCCTTCGTCAAAGGAAGACTACGCTAAGAAAAGAATCTCTTCGGCTGCATGGACACGATCAAAGATATTCTTAGAAACGTGCAAATTCCAGTCCTTGAGACAAGCCGTAAGCCTTCTAAGCTTGCAGGAGAAGATAGCAAAAGGGAAATCCAAAACAAGGGGGCCAAGAATCCAAAACCGTTTGGTGGAAAGAATGATGGGACCTCCACATAGACTGGAAGCGGAAAGACGAGGGAGCCAAAAAAGACAGGGGCCAGCACCTAAGTACCATATGTTAACCGGCCTTTTGATCCGGTTCCCAAAAGTACATGAGCAATGCTCGACTCAACGCAACACATGGAACTAAAGTGGAGAGGGACGTCTAGGAACGAAGGAAACATGTTGAAGTGGGATCGCGCCAACAGAGATCTCGCAGTCCGAGCCGCGAATCCGAGTCTTGGGCCATCAAAACACCCATACCCATGGCCTTCACGCCTCTCACAATGCGACCTTCGTACCCCTCGGGGTGCGAATTTTGCACCCCTAAGGGGTGCGAAATTCGCACCTAGCAGGGCGCGAAATTCGCACCTACCCTCGGGTGTGAATTTCGCACCTCAGGAGGAACGAGATTCGTACCCCCGAAGGGTACGAGTTTCGCGCCCGACAGGGTGCAAAATTCGTGTTCTACGGGGTATGACTTTCCCACCCCACGAGGTTCAAAATTCGCACCCCATGGCTGGGTGCGAAATTCTGGCATGCGCAGGGGTCAGTGCGAATTTCCGGGTGTGTTCCCCAATTATCACCTACTCCTGCCTACTCCTACCTAACCACTCTCCTATAAATACCCCTTGGCCTCACACTTCAAAGGGGTTGGAATTAGTGACCTTGGGACCTCTAGAGAGTTCCTTTAATGGCATCTCTTCTTTGATGAAGAAGAAGGGCAAAAGTGTCTTTTCCCTAATATAAGCAATATATGATAATAATGACATCGTATAGCTTAGAGACAAATGTAATGAGATGTCATGAGACGATCTCAACCTTGTAGCCTTGTGTTATCAATAATATTCCAACAACTCTTCAAAGTGGTCGTAGGCCCCTCTTAAGGCCGAACTACTATAAAACTCTCATGTTATTTACTGCTTTCCTCTCTTGTCTACACGTCAAATTAATAATTCATAGTAATTGGAATCTTGGGTGTTTATGACATTTTCTTGCCGTCAACACCATCAGCGCATAGTCCGAGTCGGTGTGGTGGAGATGAGAGACCGAGTAGGAGAAAGGGAGTGCAAACCAAGCCTCCGATCCAAATACATGGCTAAGACGCGAAAGAATTCGACCCTGACCTTCTTGGTTGTTACGCCAAGTAAAGGTCAAACCCACGAAAGAAATCTCCGACAAGCCGGAGTTAATAATGAAGGAGTTGAAATCTCCTGCCGCAACTTGGTTAATGAAAGTTCTTTCACGCATCTCAACCTGACAAGAAACAACATTGATTTCCCAGCCAATGACGGAGACTCCAAAACCCATATCCCCAAGAGCCAGGATATCAGTCCAAAGGACCTGACGTTCGGTCCTGATCGCATTTTTCGTAGATGACAGAAAAAAGAAAAGAAGAAGAGAAAGGGGAAAACGAACAGGCAACAGATAACAATTGGGAAGAGTCGAAAATAGGGCAGACCGACGACTCTTTAGCCCACATAATCCAGATCTTGTTGGATTCATTGGTTATGCCACCCGCCAAACCAAGGGATAAGACCGAGCTGAATAACACTTTTGCGCCTATGGGAGGCTTGAGAAGTGCCACCAGAGAAATATAATGTTTTCGAACTAAGTGCTTAAGCCTCGCCAATGAGGCTTCACTGACGATTCCACGAACGTTCCAAAACAAAAAGCAGCCACGAAGCCGAAAGAAGCAGATCAGATAAGACCAAGACCAAACAGAAGCAAACAAAATCAGACAAAGTATAAGGTATGTCGAGTAGATCGAACAATCTGCTCAGCCGCTGCTATAGAGTGAGTGTGAATGGTGTGAGGTGTATGAGGCCCAAGCCTCAGCTTCCCACGCGGGGGTGGCGGGAGATACCAGAGGAAATGGGACAAGAAATCTCGTTGGTGGGAGACGAAAGCAACAGAGAAGTAAAGGACACAAAAGACGAAGATGTTGAGAATTGTGATACGCAAATCACAATTGTAGGCAACAAATTTTCTATGTAGATCCATTTTTGGTGGAGAGATTTGTTGCTACTTTTGTGGGATATTTGAAAGTGAAGGAAAAGATTATTTGGCTCTTATCCAAATAGATATTTGATATATATGAAGATAAATTGGATGACAAGTTTACTTGGATGGCAAGTTTACTTGGGTGTCAAGTTTACTTGGGTGACAAGTTTACTTGGGTATGAAGCAATTCACTCTATAAAATGCCTAGTTGAGATCTTCATTATATGGTGGAAAATTTGTCATTGTTCTTCATTATCCTTCTCCTCAAAATTGTTTAGCCATTAAATATTCTCTACATATTTCTTAATAAGGTTATTGATTCAAGTTTTAATTGTTTGTAACGATAGTTGAGATCGATTATAAACAATTTTTATTGGTGAATCAATAAAGAGGGTGGTTGGGTAGAATATCGTTTGCGCATATTTTCGATATTTTTGTGGTATTGTTTATTTTTTCAATCACATTCATCTTCAAGTGATTGGATGATAAAGATGCTATTTTTCTTGGCGTTTTGTTAAACTTCCGCTGCGCATAAAACCCCAACAGAAGAGGGCCTAGATAGGCCATGAGACGCCAGGACTGACAACAGAGCAGGCGAGCAGGCCCTTTCCCTTCGACAACACTAATCTAAAGCCTCTCCCAAGCGGGTAGGAATCTAAAACAAGTTCACCCAAGAAAAAAAAGGGGTTAGCTCCAAGAATAAGCCAAGAATAAGCCAACAACAACTAAAAATCCGAATCTTGTAAGATCCACAAAGAATTTTAGAGATCCCAAGCGAACCACAACAGACGAGACATCGAAAAGTTCAAAAGACAGTGGGCCAGAAGTAACGGCCTCAATTGAAACAGTAATCGCCTCAATTGAAGGGCGCATCTTACGGAAAGATCCATGAACCTCGAACTCACCAGAACACAAGCCCGAATTCGTAACCCTAGAAAATAGGGTGAATCAAAACCAAGCAGAAGGTAGGGGAATCTGATCGAGAGGCGTCGATCACAGACAAGAAAATAGAGCGAGTGGAGAAACAAAGCCGATTGGGAAATTGCAAGAGAAGTTCAGAGAGATGAAACCATTAAAAGAGCCGTTGGGTTTATAATTGAAATCAGTTGTTCAACAACGTGAAAATGATTTTATGCTTAAGTCCATAGTAATGGGTGTTTAGTGCTTAATGTAAGCTCAAAAACTGCAACATTCAACGAATTGAATTGAATACCAGATCACATGCTTTCTACATATTTCTTCCACTCAACCACTATTTATAAGTTGGCAAATTCTATTCAGACATAGGTCTCTACCGAAGGACGAAACTGCCTTTTCCAGTTATATTTTTTTTAACTGTCCAGTCTACCTCGTAGGGACTCTACGTGGTTTGTTTAAAATTTCATGGGGAGCTATTCAGCAGAACGAGGGGTTTCCTCATTTTTGTTGGATTGTAGAGGGCTACTCAACAAATTCTCTTGTTCAAATAAAATTTGCCTTATAAGTTTTGCTATTTTCCACCATCCTACTGACTATTTTATACAGATACATGTTTGTTATACCAATTGAATCATACATGAAAGTAAAAACACATGTACAACAATTAGTAATTTATTTATACCACTTGAACAATAGATGGAAAAGGAATTTGACCAAGAAAAATCCCTAGGTGTATACATGGATCTATAAAAAAGATCAGTGATTGATTTATGAGACCTAATTGATCTGAAAGACATATATACACCTTCTTGAATTAAAAGAACGGGCTGCCATTACTAAATGTTGAATTTTACTGCTTGCATGTTGCAATATAACGTTGTTTGCTACTTTTATATGTATTCCGTGAGCATGTCTAAGAGCAGCAAAATATGAGCGTTCCGATTTAAAAAGGACAGACATGAGAAAACTTTATGACTATCTACTTCCCCAGGTTAATTTTAATGAGAATTGAACTCCGTGTCAACATGAAAATATTACAAACTTTTGGTTTTATACCTGAGCTGAGATCACGTTGTTTAGTATTCAGCCGTCCTATAGATTTCTGTTTTAAACCATTATCACATCTATCATGAGTTTGTGATACTTGCGTCTCAACTTTTAACCGTTAGAAGTGAATAAGTGGCTAGGTGAAGTTTTTGCCAAACAGTATGACAAAACCCAAAACGAACTATTCCCTCAGATTTCATTTGTCGAGAGCCAACGATATACTATTTAATATGGTTTGGAAGGAGAGCGAATTTAAACGTTGTTTAACTTGATTCCATAATCACCATTAATTAACAGTTAATGGTGATTAAGGATTTTGGGGTTTAATGGGTATAACTGACGTTGCCCGATTACACTACCTCACAGACTTACCCTTAGGACTGACTCTATTAATTATGGTTGTAAGACATAGGTTGACATTCTATTGTTTTGTACCATTTGTAAGGTATTATATCTATGTTTATCTTTTATGAGTTAATCTAAATATAAAAACAAGAACTATATTTAAAACAATGCACTAAAAGGGTCACTTTTATTTATTTATTTATTCATTCATTTTTTTTAAGGTTGATGTACAAATATTTCCCGATAGTGCTTTGCTTTGCTTTTTAATTTTAAATTAGGCAACGACTTTTTCACTCGGTATAAGAGTCATAAATAATAAAATTTAATCACCATATATGATTGGACACAAAGTGTTGATTTTAAATTATTTACCTTATAGTTGTTTTTTCATTGTCCAATAATTATGTTGACAACATCCAATATTAATTTTAGACAACCCTAAAGCTTTTCATGGAAAAACCATCCAACTATGTTCCTACATGTGCTACTAGAATGGTGAATAATAAACGATCAACAAATGCAGATGTGAGACTAAACGATCCTGTGGCCTATTTCATGTCTCGGTAAAGAACATATTTTTTTTCCAGTTAATGTAATATTTTTAATGTTTCTTCCATACCCATCTGTCGGTGTCTAAAATTGCTGTAACACAAAGAATAGAATATAAAAGAGAATGACGAAGAAGTATAAATGAAAATAAGGAAATTAAGTAAATGCAATCACACATATCAATTATAGTGGTTCGGTAGCGAAAGTCTACATCCATTTTTGAAGAAATTTCATTATCTCACTTGAGTTTTTATAGGTGCAAGGTTCTGAATCAGAGAAAATCTGGATCGATATGAAATCTTGAAAAAGTAATTGTCTTGAGTGACTAAAAAATCCTCTTTATAGTCTAGGAACCTCATATTTATAGGCATATAAGTCCAAAACTTGTGGAAAAAGGAGTAGAGGTCGACGGAGAGGTGGAGAATGTGGGTTATCTATGTTCTTGTTCAGCTATTCGGATTGGTAGAAGCAATCAAATCTGGATCGGTCTCTTTTATGTTGTGCAAATTCTTTTCGCAACTTTTTCCCTGCCTAGTTGTCTGCTTTGATGGCTTTCTTTGATTTCAGGCTTGAGTGATATAAGTTCACTTCGAGATGGGCCAATCCAGGATGGGTATCTCACGTGCTTGTGTTTGTGAGAGATTTGTACCAAAAATTTCTTGAGATCATACATAATCATTGCCTTTGTCATAATTCAACATCGCACCTAGGCCATTGTCTTGGCTAATGGGTTGAAAATTATTGGGCCAAGCTTGTGTATGTGATCTGAGATGGTCTGACTAAAAAGCCGGGTAACATTCTACCTCCGCCTACCAAAGTACATCTTGTATAACATAACCTGCTTTATACCAGAGTCAAATTTTGGAAATCTGGAATGACATCATACTATTTCTAGGGCATTCGAGACTTGCTTCGGGATACATTATATTGTTTGGAATCATTATAACTTCTCATTGATGAATATCTAAGCAGACGCACTAGTACTTCGTATCAACCCAGTTCCGTTGAGTTAGATACTATGAACTGATATTATTTCATTTTTCTCTACCTAATCTCTTTCTTTATAGTTCTCAAGTGCGTTATTTTATTTTCAGTAAATCAAGAAAGCAAATATACCAAACCAGCGTTTCTTTATAGTGTGCTAAGTATACATCCTTGGATCGTGGAGTCATTTCGGGTTCTTCATTTAAAAATAGTTTAGGATATGATTAAATATTGATTGCAAAGTAATAGTCGTGGTTATGCATGTGAGAATAAGCATGGTAGGATGGTAGTGCCTTGCGCACCCTTATCAAGTGATCTTTGGTTCTAGCCTTATGCTTATTACCCCCCTTTGTCTTATCTTTTCTCTCTCTGTCTCTTATATATATATACACACACACACACCCCGAACCGGCGTCCGATCCAATGGAAATTTGGATTAGATACCGAACAAGAACTATCTCCAAAATTTTAGGAAAGCGAAACGATCATTTCTAAACCTTATTCCTACTAGTATTATCGTACAACGGTGGGGAAAACCCACCAAGTGTATATGCAATTTTTACTATTGGAGAATGGATTTTTTATGACAACAGCCTTATTTCAATATTAATTGATTATAAAATATATACTAACACTTTGGTCTAGAATATATATATATATACACACACATTTGCAGGATATATATACAAGAATTATTACTGTAGGATGTACAGTTTAAAGATATTAGAGATTCAGAATTCAGAGATGATTCAAGACTCATGAGTAATCAAAATTTCAAGATTTCTAGATAAATATAGTAATAGAGTCTAGTTTATGTAAGACTCTGAATAACACTCCAGGTTCAAATTCAAATTCTATCTTCAATCTCTATCTTCTCTATTTTTCCTTCGTTAATTTACTTTTGATTTTAAACTTAAATTTTACAGTTTATAAGTTTTATATATTATATATACTTTATATTTATATAGTTTTGAACTGTATAATTTTATAAATATGTTCATATATCTTATATTTATGTTTTCATATGATTTCCCGCTTTATAATACTTATTTATAATACTATGTTATAATTCAAGAATTTGCAGAATTATATATATATATATATATATATATATATATCAAAGCAGTTGAAAAATGCTCAAAAATCAATTTTGAACTAGGTTATGTTGACATACATTACCTTTGTCGACATATAACTGTCATTTTTTCAAATTGAAAGGAAGTGTCTTTTCACTATTTTTAGCGTTCCAGAAGCATTGCAACCTTTCAAATCTTATAAATAGGGGATGATTTCGAATTTTTTCATTATTCTTCATCTCCATCTTCATCTACTTTCTTTACACCATTATAGTTTATTATTTTTATGATTTCTACATTTATACTCTGCCGAATTCAATTCTATTTACATAAAACTTCTTCTTTTCTCACTCCTTACTCATTACTCTTTAAATAGAAGTGCTATTAAAGAGTTATAGGGCTATTGTAATCATTTGGGAAGTGTTTGGGTAATCGGTGTTTTCCTTGTAGCCGTGAAATCAAGGAGCGGGAGCGGTGTTACCCTTGTAGCCGTGAAATCAAGGAGAGTATATATGGTCAATTGTGTGGAATCACTATTACCCTTGTAGCCGTGAAATCAATGAGGTTGTAATTGGATATCGATATAGTAATAAAACTCTACGCAATCCGGCGTTGCAAGGGATTGGACATATGAGCAATTACAAACCAGTATAAAATCCGGTGTGTTCTTTCCTTTTCTGCATTTTATTTTTGTTTATCTTTGTGTTTGATTCTGTGTCGGTGATTGTTTATGTGGTGTTTGATTCATATAGTAGATCATATAAGTTTTAGATTTTGTTTAAATTCTCAAAAACACTACTCACCCCACTCTAGTATTAGTTTTGCCTTAACGATCCATCTCGCAGTCCCTAACAATTGGTATCAGAGCATGGTCATTCAAAAAGTTCATAACCTGATTTTTGAAAATTTAAAATGGCAAATTTTTAAATGACTTATAACACTAGTTTAAACTCATAATCTGATTTTTGAAATTTGAAATTTTTGATATATGGATATGTTACAAAACCATCATGATATTGTTGTTTATAATTGTAGATTAGTTAAGTTTGAAAAGTCATTTGATTATTTGAAAAGTTGTGTTGTTTTACAGGAAAAGATGTGTTATATAGCTTTTGAAAATTCAAAAGTTAAAAAGACGGGTGAAGCGGCTGTTGGAAATTCAAAATCCAAAATGATGGCTATTGACAAATCAAATTCCGAAATGGTGTGTTACATGGCTGTTGAGAATTCAAAACTCTTATAAACACATTGTAGAAATCAAAAAGAGGAGAAGAGTAATGACGTTTGGTGAAAAGAAATCACGCAGAAATGGATATATATAATGTAAATCAGAAAAGAAATGGGTACCAGATCAATTTATAACTTTGGATTTTCATCTATAACTTATCTTCATACTATATTTCTCTTCATTTGCTTCGTAATGCCATTGGTTTCATGTGATTCCGTCAAGAATTGACCAAATAATGATAAAATGAAATTTTTGGTGAATAAAGAGAGAATGTAACCAAAACTGTCGGCAATTATCTTCAAATTGCATCCACAGGTTAGACTATTTTGTCCCAAATCCTTTTTCAAACTGCAGTTCTTGTTCTCGCGGTCGTTTTGATGGGTAGACTATCAAATTTTGATAAAAATTGAGTGCGATATGGCGATTCGAAGTTCACTATCCCAAACAAAAAAACTGTTACAGGATTTTCTGTTTTCCTCTTATTGTTTCGACTTGCTGCATCCCAATACCATCCAAATTCATCCTAAACTGTTACTAGATCGTATTTCAAGATTTTTTCTTAGATTTTCCACTGATTTCGTCCAATTCCATTAACAAACGAATAAATTATGCCTCCTGAAAGTTTGATTGAAAGTGAAAAACGAGAAGAAGAAGATGAAGAGTAAAGATTATGAAGAAACATGACTTTTGGGCCTATTTATAATGGTTGAAGTGTTTTTTCATTCAAATTCAAAATTTTGGCACCAAGTTGGTTGAACTACTAAATCTTCAATATCTTTCTCGTACATTGTTCAAATTCAGCAAATGAATATACTATCCTGATCATAAAAACGAGCTCGTCGCAATAGAGCAGATCTCATAGTCAAATTCTGAAAGATGTGGATGTATGGCTCATAAAAATGGAAGGACAACAAAATGGAAGATTGCAAAAGGTGGTACACCTTACAATATTTTCATAATTATCATTACATTTAGAAATATACATCTAAGCACATAGTTAGGTATAGAAATTTATCCCTTTTATAGTTTTAGACATTTTGGTTCATATGTTGATACACCAATTTAATTAAATCTTTTACATTCTAAATTCTAAATTCATAACTCTTTGATTTGGTTTTGAAAAATTGAAAGGACATCTTTTCAATATGAAAACGTCTGTTCAAACTCTAAATTATCAATTTTATCTACTTATGTTATATATTTTTGTTTCAAAAATATATTTGAAATTATACAAACCAATAAAATTATATAGATATATATACTTGAAATAATTATCTTTTTTGATATTGCTATAAAATATAAATTTATATATCTTTTATATATAGTTTAAACATAAATAGTTAAACTTGTATATTTTTCACCTATGATTTCATAAAAAATTTAGGTTACATTATGATAAATACTATTTGTAACTTAATACTAATTTTGAGTTCTTATTAAACTTTATAAAACTTGTATATTTAATTAAATATTTTTGTATGAAGAAATATATATATATGATTTTTATGTAATAAATATATAGTTTAATATAAGATGTACCTTACTAAGATTATTTAACTCCATAGAATTATTCTGAATATCTTACTACTTATCATGAATATTTTAATTCTAATCTTTATTATTCTTTCAAATATTTTCATTAGTATGATTAACCTAAGTCTAGAAATTAACAATATCTTTGTTTGATTCAAATAATTTATAATATATATATTTATATGCATAATAGTTAGATATTACTTTATATATCTTTTATACATGTCATCATTATTATCATAATATCATTACACATCTTATTTCATATCATATCTCATTTATTACAATGCATGTCAAAATAAAATCATTCACATCACAAGTTACATATCATTCAATATATCATCTCATATTGCTCTACATAGGACACATAGGTCATACTGCTTTATAACCAACATACTACACACACTGCGCTATATGTTAACTTTTAACTCCACATATAACAAGTATACTATATAGGAAATTATTATCTTAGAAATATATACGTTTATTAATACATAACATATTTACTTAGACTAGATTAACTTGTCTAATTTGTTTGACATAAATAACTTAATTGACTTGTTTGACATGGTTGAATTTCATTAGTGGTATGTTAGAAATATACTTATGCATTTTTGGTTGATAGAAGTTTTATAAGTTTTTAGGATAAATAGAAGTTACAAGAAATGTTTGGATTTGTGTTTGAATTTAGTTGAATTCATGTTTGTGACAACAAAACTTGAATTGGTTGATTGTTTGGATTAAAATTTCCATTACTTAACTTATATTAATTTAACTTATATCATAATTTTAAAATATCTTATCAAAGTTATTTATTAGTGTAGATTAAAGTTTTATTATAGTTTTAAGGGAATTAGAGTTTAGGATATGTTTAGCCTTGTATTAGATTAAGGGGGAATTTTTTTAGTTTCAAGGATTAGTTGAAGATTCAAGAAACGTTTTTAAATTAACGAATATTATTTTGGTTGATATGGTTGTGTAGATTGTTTGTTTGAATTGATTATTTGTTTGAATTGCTTGAATTGCTTGTTTGTTTGAAATGCTTGTTTAGTTTGATTTGGTTGTTTGAATTGATTGGTTTTGCTTAGTTTATTATCCTTTTATTTAGTTTATTAGACAAGTATGAAGGGGAGTTATAATATTTTAAGTTTAGAACCATAGATTATAGGAAAATATAAGGTTATTTAATTCAGGGAGTATTATATAGTCATAAGGAACATTTATAGCATAGATTTAGGGGGAGCATAACTTAGTTTAGTATAGTCTACTATAGGTATAGTATAATATAGGCATAAATTTAGGGGGAGTCATGTATATAATTACTTTAGTATAGGAACTATTTAGATACTTATAGGATTTAGGGGGAGTAGTTTTAGAATTTCTTTTTGATAATGGCAAAGGGGGAGAAATTATAAAATACAGAATTAGTTTATAGGATTTTGAATTAGTTTATTGGACTCTATATATAGGGGGAGTATTAAAAGGATCACAATCAACAGGTATGAACATGTATAATGTAACACCCCTCATTTTTAATATAACTAAAAAAATGTGTGTATATATATATGCATAGATAGGTTAATAATGGTGATGTACAATGAAAATTTATTAATATATGGAAGAGAAGGAAAAATTAATTTGATAACAGTGTATGTAACAGAGAAGACAATAAAATAAGGATACTTCATTTAAAATCACGAATTAAGTAAAACGGACATCACCATTGCGTTCGTCTCGGAATTCTGCTTGGAGTAGAGCCCAAGTTTTCGTAAATCGGACCCCGTATGAATGAGTTATGGCCTTTAGAAGATTTAACTAAAAATCGAAACAAATCGAAATTCAACCCAGGCAGCAAGGCGGGAAAATTCCCGCCATCAACAGGGCAGGTCGACCTGGGGGTCGACCTACCCCTAGGGAGGTCGACCTTAGGGTCGACCTACCCCCCCCAGATCCGAGCAGTTTTCACTCCTGTGACGTGTTTTGTTGCGCTGTACGAATCTGATGGCTTCTAGGTCAATCTAAGGGCTCTAAAACACTCTCTACACCTATAAAATAGTGCCTAAACCTAACCTAATTCATAAACAATTACTTCTGATGCCTCCATGCCGCCAAACTTCAACCAAACATGGTCGCCGCCTCAAAAACCCTAAAATAATTTACAAGTTCTTCATCAACCTTGGAGTTTAATCAAATCAAGAAACAAAATTCCTCATCAACGATTCAAGCTCTTCACCAACAATCAAATAAGAGGATTAAATCGGCGTTCCACATCAACAAATCGTTTATTTTCTCCAATCCAGTCAAGGTGAATGGAATTATAATAAATTTGTTGCATAATAGTATTATTATCGTTCATCATTCCCCAGTTATTAATTTAATTCAAGATTCATGCTATAAAACTTGTTCCTTCTATTCTCCTTCCCCTTTTTATTTTTGGATCTAGGTTATCTCGAACCTAGACGGAAACCTTATTATGCATATGTGCGGTTGAAATATGGAAATGTTGGGCATAATCTATTTATGCAATCGAGAAATATAATCTATAATTTGGGGTTTGTGGCATAACAGTTGCCGTTGCAAATATTGGGAAAATTGGCAAATTGTATATGGGGATTATTCAATGAAATAAAGCTTGAATTGATCATTGTGGGGCGTAATTCATAATGGATCTTTGGGTATGATTTGGGAACATGAACCTATGGTGAATAGCGCATAATTATGAATTCTGACTTATGATGTTAACATGAAATTGTGTAAATTTAATTGGAAATAGGCATAAAAATTGTAATTAAGTTGAATTTAGAACACATGACATGAATTTGGGGTTTGGGTGAAAGACAATTGTTAATGAATGCCTATGACACGAGGTTAGGCGCGTTTGTGGTGTAAGCCTGCCCGGAACCACCCGGCTAATCCAGCAACCACAAGCGGACGTCTAATGTGAGAGGTCAACGAAAAGAACCAGAGGCGTAATGGGTTATGACACGAGGTTAGGCACGTTTGTGGTGTAAGACTGCCCGGAACCACCCGGCAAATCCAGCAGCCACGAACGGATGTCTAATGTGAGGGGTCATACATCCTTACGACATAATAAATAAATTAAGAAATACTAACCATAATAAGACATATGGGTGACATGGGTATGGTTAGAGGGTTAAGTGGGACGCGGGCGACATGTGAAACAAAAATTTAGATATACTTAACCAAATGGAACCCGTAACGGTATCATAAATTAATCGATTTGGGTAAAGTTTAAGTAACGGGTTAAGTAAATGGAAGGGTTAAGTCAAATCTAAAATTAATGACAAGAAATGGGGAATGATAATTAACCTATTATGAATAAACTTGAATAAGGCAAGAAAGGATAATAGGTGGAAATTATAACTTATGGGACAAGATAAGTTATAGGAAACGATAAGGAAGATGAGAAAACACTTAACCAATTTGACATGATATATGGGTAGGTTAAGTCAACATGAACTGATAGATAACACTTAACCCATTTGACATGACACGTGGGTTGAATTGAGTACATGATTGGGGGTTAAGTCAACTTGAACACATGGGCAAACTTGACCAATATAACAGTATCAAAGCAGAGAAAAGTGGGGAATGATAAGATTAAATAATAGATAAATTTATCCTAGGGATAAGGAACGAATATGACTTAAGATGTAATACAAGACTCGAAGGGTATGATGACTTATACCATGAAATAAGTTGATCTAAGCTGGAAATGTGGGAGAACACCCGTACGTTGTCATTTGATAAAGAGAACTTAAGTCATGCTTGAATTCATTGATAAACCTTAGTAAAAAGGAGCTAAGTAACAAACCTTAGTTAAAGGGAACTAAGTATCAGAAACTAAGTATCAAACCATGGTTAAGAGAACCGAGTAATAAACCTTAGTTAAGAGAACTAAGTAAATAACGAGAAAGAGAACTAAGTAATAAACCTTAGTTAAGAGGACTAAGTTGTAAACCTTAGTTAAGAAAACGAACGATTAAGAGAACTAAGTAGTAAACCTTAGTTAAGAGAACTAACTAGTAAACCTTAGTCAAGAAAGCCAAGTAGAACACGAGGGGGAGCGAACGTCCATCTGATCATGAAGAAAGCTCCAATGAACTAGGTTACGAAGCAAGCGGCTTCGAGGGGACGTGAGGGTACTCTTGGTATCCATCCCTCTGTGAGGTTGAAGATGATCCTCCTGGGCTCACATAGGTTAAGGTCTGCGTTAGAAGAGCCAAGGGTATGCCTTGGTTGCAATATAAGCAACCTAAAGACTAGGATGGGTCAGCCTGAGGCGGCGATATCTTGTTTAGCTCTGTGATAGCACGTCGTCGTCTACCTACCATCTTAAGTCAATCGAGTACGTAAAGCGGAAAGGCGGAGAACTCCACCAGACCATATACTTGCTATCTAGTTATGCGTGAGGTTTGGCCGATAGGTTTGTGTGGGCATAGGGGGCCTGCGAATAGTTCTCTTTCTTGGTTTTTCTTGGGTGCTTTCATTAGTTGAGGGAGGGGTCAAGTGGGACCATAGCCACAAACAGATAAAAACAGACCTTAGCACGGACCTTAGCATCTGCATCGGCAGATAACTTAAAGCTCCCGACCGAGTTCCGTGTTTCTTGATTAGCCCTGCCACGGGACTCGGGCCGCACATATAGAGGACATGTGCAACTAGACATCGATAACGATTCTCGACACGTACGTGGGAAAAGTCAAGGGACATACATCGCTCTGGGTAGTGTGTCCTGGACTAGGGGCATCGTTCGATAGGTAGCATAAACCCCAGTGGCCCTGGGTAGCGTAAACCCTGGTTGGATCTAGGAAATGCTCGATAGTAAACCTTGGATTAGGTTTAGATGATACACTGAATCTAGCAAGATCGAGAGTGGCAGTCCAAACGATTTCGAGAATGGTGGCACTACACTAAAGTAGTATAGATTTACATGATGAAGTCCGTACGGCATACGGCAAGGGACTGTATATATATATATATATATATATATATATATATATATATATATATGGAAAGGATTAGACGAGTTGGGGGTATCTACATATACGTTGTATTAGGTTAACCTATTAGTGGGACATGAGTATAGCTAGAGAGCTAATATCGCGAATAACCTAATAAGCAAGAAAATGTAACTGAATGGTATATGTAGGATTATACAGAAGTTTATTCTAAGTCCACTCACACAGAACTTATGTTCTGACCCCCTCCTCATTACATACTTCCAGGTTAGGTTCATGACAAGGATCGTATAGCTTTGAATACTGGTTTAGCAGTATTGTTAATAAGGTAAAGCAATATTTGAATATTATACTTTATTTCCTTCTGCTGTGAGATGCTTTACGAGTTCTGACATGTTTCTTTATCTCTGCCTTTTTCTGCAGGATACCAGAGCACCCAACTCGGGTTTCGATAGATTGGATTTTTGAAAAAAAAAATCGGCCTGTCGGAATCCGGGTTGTTACATCTGGTATCAGAGCCTAGGTTTAGTTTTCCTAGGGAAAAATTTTGAGTGAGCGTATTTGTATTTTTCTTGAAAAATATTATATATAATTATATGAGCTTAGGTTAATATAGGCGCCCGTTTGAGAAATAGATCTGAAAAAGAAAATGAGATTTTAACCTCGTACACTAAAAGTGGAGATCAGGAAAAAATTTGAACTTTTGAGAAAAAACAGAAAAAAAGTGTACATAAAAATGGATATTTAAGACTTTATGTTCCGCTTAAGTTTCTATTTCATGGAATTGGAACATGTGCAAGGAGAATAGGCAGTTGCCATCAAGAAAGAAGACGGAGAGAAGCAGAGCGAGATGGAAAAAAATATAGGTCGACAGGTAGGTCGACCTAGGTGTCGACCTGCCTATAGGGAGGTCGACCTTAGTGTCGACCTGCCCTGTGCAGTACGAAAAAATAAAAGGCTGAAGGCCTACGGCCTTCAGCTCCATTCGATGCTCCAGTTGCTCCATTACAGGGAGCACGAAACCCACCCCCACCACCACGTTTTTTGCCTCCCACCTCTTCAAATCTCCACTATTTTGCACAAAATTACCCCCAAATCGAAGCTAGAAGTCTCCTCTATACAGATCTATACCTTTCTCCTCTTAATTTAAGCTTAACTCGCCATGGAGAACCAACCTTCCCTTCTTGCCTCTTTTCCCCAACTTACGCCTCAAGAAATCGCTTGGTACAACACTCGGAGGGATATAGTCGAGGCGTACGTCAACACCGCAGGTTTGAAGTTGTTGTTAGGGCGTTCGGTTAAGTTTGGTGATTTTATTGGAACACCTTTGGAAGATTTGTTTGCGGAGGCGGGCTTAACTGCAATATTGGATGTTAATGTAGTCGAGCGAAGGGGCTACAAGAGGTTAGTAAGACTTTTTGATGCTAATTTAGAAGTTAGGGTAAACAATGAAGGTTTAATTACATATAATTCGGATGTAAAGGGAACCATCATTAGTTTCAATGAAATACAGTTTGGGGAAATGTAGAATATCCGTAGTACGGGCCATGAGTTAAGGGATTTTGGGATGACTGATTTAGCTGTATGGCATCGGATTTTCTATGATGAGTACGTGAGGACTTGGGATTATACCCATCTACGCCCGTTAGCTAGATTTGTCATTCGAATTTTACAGTATAATATTATTGGACAGACTGGTGGATTTGATAGGATAACACAAATCGTTAAACGAGCCACGTATGCTATTTTTGGGGGTATCCAGATAAATTGGGCTCGCACTATCCTACAGCATTATGACTTTACTAGAGAGGCGAGGCAGTCAAACATTTCTTTTGGAAATTTATGGACCGTAGTTTTTACACGAAGCAATGTTCCTCTGCGAAAGGAAGGTTATATATCACCTCCTTCTCATCCCTCCAGTATTATAGATTTGGCTGCACTAACAAGGATGCATATTCACCTACATGATTTATTAGAGCCTCAGCTCATGCAGCATGATGGAGGAGATGAGGAGGTGGAGGGGGAGCATGAGCAGGAGGAGCCTGAGTAGGAACCACAGGGTGGGGGCTATTAGCCTGGACATGATGGGAGGCCCAGTATGTACCGCCGGCAGGATCAGACCCATATCAGACGGAGCAAGCTTGGGAGGGTGCTTGGACTTCCCAGGCTCTAGGATGGGGTACTTCCGGTACATCTGGATGGGACCCTTGGATTTCCAGACAGTCAGACTGAAGGGCAGAATTGAGGACAGTTTCTGAGCAACAAACTCAGTTAGTTAGAGATCACCAGGACATCCTGAGGACACAGCAGTAGATGCTCCAGACACAGGTTGAGTTGGGACAGACTCAACAACAGGTGCTTTAGGAGATGGGCACCTCCTATGATCAGTTAGGGGTCGGGCTACAGGACTTGCATTTAGAGGTCAGAGAGGGGACTAGACATCTTACGGAACACCTGGATAGTAAGATAGGTGGTATAGAGGATCTCATTCGTAGTTTCTTCGGATAGGGTCCTGGCCTCTATTACTGTATCAGCAAGGTAGTATGTTATTATGTAGTGTATGACTGTTTCTCTTTTATCTTGATGTAGTACTGTACTAGAACTTAATTTGGCATAATCTATGAGTTGTTTAATTTGAAAGTTTTCAGTTATAATTTGTCGGGCATGCAAAATAAAAATATGTATGGTAAGCAAAGTAAAAATGAGAAATTTTAATTTACTAAACTAGAATGCTAAGAGAAAACGGAGAAAATTGTAGATCTTTCCATTAAATACATAAGGAATAAAATTTGGAAAATTAGATTTTTCTAAATATTAAAATTTAAATGTGATTGATAGGATTTTGGAAGCGACAATTGGGTGAAATATGCTCTTATTCTATAAGAGTATGGGAAAACTTGGATGAAAAATATTTTGATTTTTCAAGAATATTGCATTCATATAGAACTGCAAGTATATTTAGGATGTGAGCATCATGTTTTGAAAAAGTTTTTAAAGTTTGCATACATATAGGTGGATCCAAATTAGGCATACATGATTTGATATGATTTAATTCACTTTGCACATGTGCACAATGTTGCAACAATTGGATGAACACTAATTGGATGTTGCGAGGGATTTTCTATTTTGCTCTTATCGAATTTCGGGGACGAAATTCCTGAAGGGTGGGAGAATTTAACACCCAGCATTTTTAATATAACTAAAAAAATGTGTGTGTATATATGCATAGATAGGTTAATAATGGTGATGTACAATGAAAATTTATTAATATATGGAAGAGAAGGAAAAATTAATTCGATAATAGTGTACGTAACAGAGAAGACAATAAAATAAGGATACTTAATTTAAATATCGGGAATTAAGTACAACGGACATCACCATTGCGTTCGTCTCGGAATTCTGCTTGGAGTAGAGTCCAAGTTTTCGTAAATCGGACTCCGTATGAATGAGTTATGGCCTTTAGAAGATTTAACTAAAAATCGAAACAGTTCGAAATTCAACCCAGGTAGCAAGGCGGGAAAATTCCCGCCATCAACAGGGCAGGTCGACCTTGGGGTCGACCTGGGGGTCAACCTACCCCTAGGGAGGTCGACCTTAGGGTCGACCTACCCCCCCAAGATCCGAGCAGTTTTCACTCCTGTGACGTGTTTTGTTGCGTTGTACGAATCTGATGGCTTCTAGGTCAATCTAAGGGCTCTAAAACACTCTCTACACCTATAAAATAGTGCCTAAACCTAACCTAATTCATAAACAATTACTTCTGACGCCTCCATGCCGCCAAACTTCAACCAAACATGGCCGCCGCCTCAAAAACCCTAAAATAATTTACAAGTTCTTTATCAACCTTGGAGTTTAATCAAATCAAGGAACAAAATTCCTCATCAACGATTCAAGCTCTTTACCAATAATCAAATAAGAGGATTAAATCAGCGTTCTACATCAACAAATCGTTTATTTTCTCCAATCCAGTCAAGGTGAGTGGAATTATAATAAATTTGTTGCATAATAGTATTATTATCGTTCATCATTCCCCAGTTATTAATTTAATTCAAGATTCATGCTATAAAACTTGTTCCTTTTATTCTCCTTCCCCTTTTTATTTTCGGATCTAGGTTATCTCGAACCTAGACAGAAACCTTATTATGCATACGTGCGGTTGGAATATGGAAATGTTGGGCATAATCTATTTATGCAATCGAGAAATATAATATGTAATTTAGGGTTTGTGGCATAACAGTTGTCGTTGCAAATATTGGGAAAATTGGCAAATTGTAAATGGGGATTATTCAATGAAGTAAAGCTTGAATTGATAATTGTAGGGCGTAATTCATAATGAATCTTTGGGTATGATTTGGGAACATGAACCTATGGTGAATAGCTCATAATTATGAATTCTGACTTATGATGTTAACATGAAATTGTGTAAATTTAATTGGAATAGGCATAAAAATTGTAATTAAGTTGAATTTAGAGCACATGACATGAATTTGCGGTTTGGGTGAAAGACGATTGTTAATGAATGCCTATGACACGAGGTTAGGCGCGTTTGTGGTGTAAGACTGCCCGGAACCACCCGACAAATCCAGCAACCACAAGCGGACGTCTAATGTGAGAGGTCAACGGCAAGAACTAGAGGCGTAACGGGTTATGACACGAGGTTAGGCGCGTTTGTGGTGTAAGACTGCCCGTAACCGCCCGGCATATCCAGCAGCACGAACAGACGTCTAATGTGAGGGTTCATACATCGTTATGGCATAATAAATAAATTAAGAAATACTAACCATAATAAGACATGTAGGTGACATGGGTATGGTTAGAGGGTTAAGTGGGACGCGGGTAACATGTGAAACAAAAATTTAGATATGCTTAACCAAATGGAACCCGTAACGGTATCATAATTTAATCGATTTGGGTTAAGTCAAATCTAAAATTAATGAAAAGAAATGGGGAATGATAACTAACCAATTATGAATAAACTTGAATAAGGCAAGAAAGGATAATAGGTGGAAATTATAACTTATGGGACAAGATAAGTTATAGGAAACGATAAGGAAGATGAGAAAACACTTAACCAATTTGACATGATATATGGGTAGGTTAAGTCAACATGAATTGATAGATAACACTTAACCCATTTGATATGACACGTGGGTTGAATTGAATACATGATTAGGGGTTAAGTCAACTTGAACACATGGGCAAACTTGACCAATATAACAGTATCAAAGCAGGGAAAAGTGGGGAATGATAAGATTAAATAATAGATAAACTTATTGTAACGACCGGGAAAATCTGAACCAGTTTGAAAATTTTAAATTGGCTATTTTGGTGAATTTAAAACATTTAAAATAAATATTTTAAATGATAACGATGAAAAGTGAGTTTGAATCGATGTTTGAAAATAAATATAATTATTTCTAATTATAAGCAAGGCCTGAAATGACGCGGTAGTTTCAAAAATTGAATTCAAACTTTGCCTGACTGTACCGGGTGCAAAACAAAACGGATTTGAGTGAAACCAAAAATATTTAAATCTGTTAGTGAATATATTTCTAACGAATCAGAAAAATCGAAGTTTCATAGCGGGAAGCAGAAGTTATGGCCAAATGAATTTTCAGAAAGGTCGCTATATAGTTTATATAGCCCGTGAAAATGGCCATTTTGCAAACGACCTCAGAATTCGACGAAACCACTTTTGTTGGATCCGGGATGTCAAATTATTGCTAGGTTTCAAATTTCTTAATTTTTGAAGTTAATATGTGAGCGTGGCAAAGGAAAATGTGTTTGGTCGATTTCTGTTAAATTGGATCGACCAGAAAAGGGCCATTTTGCAAACGGTCTCAGAATTCGACGAAACTAGTTTTGTTGGGACCGTATCGTCAAAAATAGCTAGATTTATTTTTCGGGAATTTTTAGAATCAGTATATGGCCCCGGCTAATTGAAATGTACGTTCAAATCAAATATTGAATGTTTTATATTTCAATTTGAAGGAAAACTGACTGAAACAGTCGAATGGGCCTACGAAACATATCCCATTGTGTTCGGAATGGGGGTATTTAGCTAGGAACGATATTCGTTGGGTTTGAATTGGTGTTCATTTGTGAAGAGGGGTATTTTAGAATTTTGAAAATATACAAATAAATCCCATTGGCCAAAAGTAATTTCTCTCTCCCCGAAATCTAAATCGCGAACAACGGTGGGTGTTCAAATCTTCCCATCCATTTTCTGGCCAAACCACTTCGTTTCAGACCTCGACCCAGTTGGGGATTTTGAAGAGCTCGGCGAGGGCTTCGAATCCATACCTGGAGCACCCCGTATCGTTGCGCGTGTATCGAGAACCATCGCTTCAAAGTTCACGACTTTCAGCCGCCGCCGCTACAGTGCGTCGCACCTGACCGCACGACCAGCGCCTGGTGCGCCTCTCCTCCCTCTTCCTCGTGGTGAAGGCCGATCGACGTATCGTTGCGCGGATTCAAAGAAAAATCAAAACCTAGTTTTGAACATTTCAGAAAGGTAAACGGCTGATTTAATTTTAAACTATATTATAGCAGTTTAAAGCGCTACGGTTTTTGATTTCACTGTAAAAATCATATCTTTTTCGTTTCTTGACGAAATTCAGTGAAACAAGAGACAGTGGACTCGTGTGGACGTCTTCTACATTCTAGAAGAGACCGCATATTTTTTTGAGCCTTCTGCTATTTTTGGTGGAGTGGAACCCAATGTGAGATTTCTAAATTATAAACGATACGGAAAACGATGATGTATAAATTATATAGTCGATGTATGAGTTATATAAGCGTTGTACACCTCTTGTATAAGCGTTGTATAAGTTGTACGTTCGATATATATGTTATATATGCGTTGTAAAAATTATATATGTGTTGAAATAGAAGTGAAATATATATATATATATATATATATATATATATATATATACGCCCCTCGTCCACAAACCATGGACGATATTTATTGGTTGTGATTGGTGTGAAAATTGGTTGATTACGAATGGTTGATTAGAATTGTTTGTGGTTGAAATTGATTGATTGTGGTTGAAAAATACCCATTTGTGGTTGAGAAATATTTGGTTGAAACCACATAGGATTAGTTTGTGGAAATGAAAAAAAAATATACATGCCGCCTGCGTGCGAACTAGATGCATGAAATCCCCATTGTCAAAAGCTGCGAGGCTTTAAGGTAGAGCGAGTAGCCGTACTAGGGATGACCCCGGTTTTAACTACCCTGCCGTTATGCTGCCGAAATTTTCTAAAATATTCTTGTGTTAGCATTATTTTCATTTGTTGAAATTATTTTCATGTGCTGAAACCATTCATGTGTTGAATAGAAATTCATTCGTTGAATAGAAATTCATGTGTTGAATGGTATTCGTGTTTTAAAATAAATTGTTTTATAATAAAAATCATATTTTTATCATCTATATGAACTATATAAAATAGTCGTGTTTTGAAATAAATCGTTTTGCAATAAAAATAACACTTTTACTATATATATACAAACTATAGAAAACATTCATGTGTTGAATAGAAATTCATTCCTTGAATAGAAATTCATGTGTTGAATGGTATTCGTGTTTTAAAATAAATTGTTTTATAATAAAAATCATATTTTTATCACCTATATGAACTATGTAAAATAGTCGTGTTTTGAAATAGATTGTTTCACAATAAAAATCACATTTTTATCATATACATGAATTGTTAAAAATAGTGAAGTGTCGAAATAAATGTCTGTTGGATAAAAATATCATTTTTATAAAATGTTTGAAAAGGAAATGGTTTTGAAATCGAAGAATAGATTATATTTATATATATATATAAATATAATTAAAATAAATCGAATTACAAAGCTGCAGTTCGTGTTTTGAAACCGTGATTTCAAACGATTAATGCGGGAGATCCGACCATCGGATTTTCCCGAAACCGAAACCGTTGGGTTCGCTTTGGAAATATCTTTCTAACGACACCAACTTTGTAAAGATCCAACGGTTGGATTGTCTGGAATGTTTAATTCAAATCTGAAGAAAAACAGCGCCAGAATCGATTATATATATATAATTAAAATAAATCGAATAACGACGCTGCAGTTCGTATTTTGAAATCGAAACTTCAAACGATTGTACCGGGAGATCCGACCGTCGGATTTTCCCAAAACTGGAACCGTTGGATTCGTTTAGAAAAGATCTTTCTAATGATATAAATTTTGGGAAGATCCAACGGTTAGATTTTCAGATATGTGTAAACCAAATTTGAAGAAAAACAGTGCCACGGCCGCGTTATGGCCTGAAGCGTCGTTTAAATAAATTGGCTATTTTTAAATAAATAAAAATAGCGATAAATCGTTATAAAATATTATAAACGATATGGAATGTGAAATTTAGAAACTAACTGAAGGTTAGCTAAGTCGAATGGTCTCCTGGATTTTGATCTGATGTTGGTTTCGGCCTTCGGGGTTAATATCTGGGAAATCGTTCTCTTACTGATTTACGGTTAATAACTGATGAATTGGAATGATGCGTATGTTGTGTTTGTGTAGCACTTGTTTATTATATACGCGAGTTTCTCAGAAAGACCGGGTTTATCCCATTCTGAATAACTGAATCGACGATAAGAAATCGAAGATGAAGACGGTGGTCGAAGACCGGAGAGCTTCACCTCGTTTGGATGGTAACTGATGTCCTGATTGGGAGGCATCCCGAAATACGGATAATGAGTGGTGATCGTCCAGACGTACATGGAGATCGATGGGTATGCGAGGTATATAGTGCCTCCGGTTTCGTTCAGACCCAGAACGGACTTGCAAATGGACAGTGTGTCTGATATGGGAATTCATTCTGTGTGATTGATAGCCATCAGTTGCACGGTGTGAATTGCCTGTGTGGCGTGCTAAGATGAAGTGATCAGGGCTTCTGTTGAAAAGCAAAGTCTTGTGGTTGATGATCAAAGCACCGCCTGTATGGCGTAGCTTTGTGTATAAAGTGAATTTGCGAGCCTCACACCCAGGTATGAACCAGAAACGGGAGAGGACCTCAGGGAGGACATGCGTTTCTTTCTAGTTTGGTGTCGGTGCTTGAACTGGCTGACATTTATATTATTTTCACCTATGTGGTTGTTGTTGTTGCGAGGTGCCTCGGTTATATCAGTCGTTCTGGGACCGATGGAGTCATTCATTAGCTCATTTACGCCCCAAAGGGTGGGGAAACGTATTGTTCAGGCACTATAATCCACTCTGTGTGGACCGGCCCTGTCGCTCCAAGGGGCAGTTGCGGCTGTTCTGGAGGCTCAGGCTAGAGAGTCTCGAAGTCGGTAAGGACTATCTTTTGCCTTGGTTCATGACGGAAATCCAATTTCCAAATACGTGATTGTGCGGTTTTGATTGTATATATATATGGCGACATGATATATGGTACCCATGTCGTCTATGATTGATAGTTATGATTGAAATTGTTTTTGAAACATATAAACACTAGCAATAATATCAAATTCTTTTGTTTTATTCGTATCAAGCATATTTTGGCCATTATAAGGTAAAACTCTATCCTCTGGCTTGCGTTGTGTGATGGGAACTGAGTCTTATAATGGCTTCATTTTTATAAAAAGCATTGCGATGTTTAAAAGGTTTAACTGTTTTAAAGCACTGGCAATCAAATGGAGTAAACCCGTTCCGCGAAAGTGGCGTGGTCCTATGATTAGCCATATTTTTAAATGTATTAAGTAGATTTCTCATACCAGTCCCATGACTGACTCGTAATTTGTTTCACTTGCAAACTCGAGTGCCCCTTTTTCTACACGGGCAGCCTTGTGTTCAGGTTTTAGCAGGCCTTGTCTGGATAGCTGGAGCTGAAGATGGATTTTATCATTTATCTCTTTTTATGCTGTTCAGCTCCTATTGTAATATTATGTTTGTTTCCGCTGTAGACATTTATGTATAGCTGAACTGTATTTGTACTAAGTATGATCCTGTATACTGTGTAACTCTGATGATTTCGTTTATCCAGTATATTCTATTGTGCATTATCTGGTGTATTTATTTATTTCTGTTCTGCTATTATCTGTTTCTGTGTTATATTCCAAAGATTACCCTTAACACCGCAGTACGGGGTTTTGGGGTCGTCACATCGTGGTATTAGAGCTTTGGTTAAGCTTAGTGTTGGAATATAACATATTAATGAACTCGTCAGAAATAGAACCAGTAGTGTTCTAGGACGGGTAACTCATTACAGATAGGATCAACAATATCCTAGTATGAGTAGGGCAGAATGAAATAACACCTCGATAGATACATTTACATTCAAGTATATGTTTCTATGCTTTAAAGTTTCTTTTCTGTTGGCCTGACACTTGATCTGCTATTTGCTGAGGTACTAGAAAATGAGTGCCAGAAACAGAAGAAGTAATACTGACCCGGATATAGAAGCTCTAAATATGAAATATAGAAATCTGGGTGGAAAACCGTTCTCGGGCGAAGAATCTATTATGAAAACACAAGCTTGGATTCATTCTGCTGAGAAAATCTTTGACGGTTTAAAGCTGAGAGATGACCAGAAAAGATTACTGGCCTCCTGGGCACTCAAAGACGAAGCCTTGTTCTGGTGCGATTCAATTATTAAGGATAATCCAGAAGGTGATATTACTTGGGATAGATTCAAAGTGATTTTCCTGGAAAGATTTACTCCTTCAGAAGCAACTGAGCGGTTATGTGATGAATTCTCTTATCTAATACAAGGAGATATGACCATTCTAGAATATCATAAGTAATTCAATGAACTTTCTCACTTTGCCCCTCATCTAATTCAAAATCCGAAGAGAAAGAATCTGAGATTTATCAATGGGCTTCAAAGAAAATATCAGAATAGTGTAATGAGGAATGTGAAGCTTCCTTTTTCTGAAATGATATACATGGCTTACCAGTACGAGGATCTCGACAAGAAAGGTATGTTACGCTACGAAGAGGAAGTCAGTTCTGGTAATAAAGGTGAGTCTAAAACTGATCGTCCTGAGGCCAGTGCGATGTCTGAGGTCAGTAAGAAGCCTAAAGTCAATCGGAAAAGGGCCAGATCTGAGAAAGAACCAGTCACGACTGCCACATGCTCTAACTGCAATAAGCAAGGACATTTGTCAATAAGTTGCAGATCTCTGAAGAAACAAAGAAAGGAAGGATCTTAGTCTAATAAGAAGTTTCAAGAGACCATAGAATGCAGCATTTGCCATCGGTTTGGCCATGTAAAGCAAGATTGTCGGGTGTTAAAAGCAACCAAGGAGGCTCAGGTAATTGAAGTGGCAAAAACCTCAGCACCCTCAGCTAGTCAGGGAAGGTCTGATGTTTTGGAAGGCACGCTTAATGTCAAAAATATTCCAGTTAAAGTACTGTTTCGCGAAGCTTTATTGCAAAGAATGCAGTTAAGAAGTTGGATTTGAAATTGAAAAAGCTCAAAGAACCCGTCACGGTACATAATCCGGTTGGGAGTTCCCTTGATCTTAGTTGGATTTGTGGGGTGCCTGTCTCTTTTTCCAGTTATAAGTTCCCTACCATCTCTATCGTCATGAATTTTACCGAATTCGATCTTATTCTGGGATTGGATTGGTTAACCAAATATGAAGCTGAGGTTAAGTGTGCCGAGAGAGTTGTTAAGGCAAAGGCCCAATTAAGGAATTATATAACCATTCCCTGTGAAGGTCAGAATTCAAATAGAAAAGACTTCTGGGCAGCTTTGGATGTTTCTCCTGCTCAAATGGAGAATATCCCTGTAGTCACAGAGAATATATAGGACCTCATCAAAGATATTCCTATCGTAAAGAATTATGCAGATGTGTTCGAAGAAGTGGTCAGCTTACCTCCGCAGAGAGAAATTGATTTCAAGATTGCTTTAATTCCGAACGCAAGGCCAGTAGTGCACGCTATTCGGAGAATGACTCTAAAGGAGAAAGAAGAACTAGACAATCAAACACGACAGCTTGTATGGAAGGGTCTGATCAGGCCTAGTTTCTCTGATTGGGGAGCAGCAGTGGTGTTTGTCCCAAAGTCAGACGGTACTCTTCGACTACGTGTAGATTATCGTGACTTGAATAAACAGACAATAAAGAATAAATATCCATTGCCGCGAATCGATGATTTGTTGGATCGTCTGAATGGAGCACAAGTATTTTCAAGGATGGACCTAGCTACAAGCTTCCATCAACTTCGTATTGCCGAAGAGTGTGTTCCTATGACAGCATTCAGAGGTCCAGATTTATTCTATGAGTGGTTAGTAATGCCGTTCGGCTTATGTAACGCTCCAGCATACTTCGTCGATTTGATGAATAGAGTGTTCAGAGGAGTCCTGAATAAGTTTGTTCTGGTTTTTATTGATGATATTCTAATCTACTCTAAGTCAAAAGCCGAACTTGAAAAACATTTGGGGCAAGTTTTAGAAATTCTGAGAAGGAATGTATTGAAAGCTAAACTGTCCAAATGTATATTCTGGCAAGTTGAAGTAAAGTTTCCTGGCCACGTCTTATCGAAAGAAGGAATTGCTGTGGATCCAAGTAAAATCATAGCTATTCAAAACTGGAAACAGCCTAGTACTCCCACAGAAGTCCGAAGTTTTCTTGGATTGGCTAGTTATTACCGGAAGTTCGTTAAAGATTTTTCGAAGATATCTAGTCACTTAACAAAGCTTACAAAGAAGCACTCAAAATTCAAGTGGACTCCAGAATGTGAGGAGGCTTTTCAGAAGCTAAAAGTCAGATTAACAACGGCTCCGGTGTTAACTATAATTGACGGCAATCAGGACTTGAAAGTTTGGACAGATGCCTCTAGAGAAGGCCTTGGTGTAGTGTTAATGCAAAGAGGCCAAGTGGTTGCTTATGCTAGCCATCAGCTGAAGCCGCATGAGAAGAACTACGTCACTCATGATCTTGAGTTGTTGGCTATCGTATTCGCTTTGAAAATCTGGAGACACTATCTTCTGGGTGAGAAATTCGAACTGTTTACAGATCACCAGTCGTTAAAGTATCTGTTCACCCAGAAAGACTTGAATCTGAGGCAGCAACGTTGGCTAGAGTTCCTTGCAGCATACGATTTTGAGATTCTATACACTCCAGGGAAAGCCAATGTCGTGGCCGATGCACTGAGTAGAAAGAATGTAATGATCGCCAGTTTTATTATCACGACTTCATTGATAGATAAAATATCTGCTCTTCAGAAGGATGATCACTTCATTCAGAAGATCCGAGAGATAATTCAGAAGGGCGAGCCCTCGAGTTTCCAGGTTGAAATTGATGGGATTCTAAGGCTAAAAGGTCGAATCTGTGTTCCTAACATTTCTGAACTCCTAAAGGAAGTGCTGGATGAATGCCACATGTCAAAACTTAGTATCCATCCAGGAGTAAGCAAAATGTGTAACGACATCAAACGCACTTTCTGGTGGAGGTCGATGAAGAGAGACATTTCTTTATATGTTAGTCGATGCCCTACTTGCCAACTAGTCAAAAGCGACCAACAGAAACTAGCTGGATTGTTGCAACCGTTGGACGTTCCAGGTTGGAAGTCGGAACATATTTCCATGGACTTCATAGATGGTGTGCCCAGAACTAGAAAAGGAAATGATAGTATTTGGGTGATCGTAGATTGCTTCACGAAGACCGCCCATTACATACCTGTCAGATCAAACAGAACTGCTCAGAGTCTGGCGCAGATATATTTCAAGGAAATTGTTAGGCTACACGGAGTGCCGATCAGTATAGTTAGTGATAGAGATCCAATATTTACTAGCAAATTCTGGGAGGCATTTCAAGTAGAACTGGGAACAAAGCTGAATCTAAGCACCGCCTATCATCCTCAGACAGATGGTCAAACTGAGAGGGTGAATCGTATTTTAGAAGATCTATTGCGGGCTTGTGTTCTTGACTTTGGTGGATCATGGGAAGACCATTTACATTTGGCGGAGTTCTCGTATAACAACAGCTACCAGGCGAGCCTGACAATGTCACCATTCGAAGCATTGTATGGTAGACCGTGCCGATCCCCTGCTTGTTGGGTCGAACCCGGTAATAGACTTGTGTTGGGGCCAGATATGATCCGAGAAGCTGCCGACAAAGTCGATTTCGTTAAGAAACGATTACTCGCCGCTCAAAGCCAACAGAAGAGCTATGCTGATAAGAGAAGAGATATATCATTTTCTGTTGGTGACTATGTATATTTGAAGGTATCGCCGATGAGAGGAGTTATCCGATTCGGTAAACTGGGAAGTTGGCGCCCAAATTCATTGGTCCGTTTCCTATTCTTGAACGGATTGAAACTCTCGCTTATAGGGTTCAATTTCCAGATTGGTTGCCTGGAGTGCATGATGTATTTCACATATCTCAACTTCGAAAGCATGTTCATGACCTAGACTTGGTCGTGGAAGAGGCCGCACAGCAAGATATTGAAATTACTCCAGAACTAGCTGTGAGAAGAGAGCCGCTCAAGATTATTGGCAAAGAAACCAAAGAGCTGAGGAACAAGAAGGTTCTCTTAGTCAAAGTGCAATGGAGTGGAGATCCGCGAGATTGTACTTGGGAAACTGAGGAGAGCATTCAGAAAGCCTATCCTAAGTGTCGAATAGATATCTCTGATTGACTCCGATGCAAGGTACATTTACCATACTTTGCATTACCGTTTAGTTCTCTACTTTGTTGTTATTTTCTTTCCCTGGATGTACACTTTTAATTCTATGGTCTGATTAATTTAAAAAGAGTGTAAGAATTAATTTGTATGATTTTGAAAAGTTAAAAACAAATTACTTGTTGTTTGTGTTGTGTGATAGTGGGTTGGATTAATTAAGTTATTAGGATGATAGTTAATTTAATTAATAAGAGAACGAATGGTAGAATTTACTCGATTAAATCACACATTGAACTGATTTAAAAATAGACAGGAATATATACATGTGCATTATATATGTTTCAACAGGTAAATGGATTAGCTGTTGAGTAAAGAAATTATTTGTGTGCCCGACAAATAGGTAAACCTTAATGAGTTGGATGAAAAATATTATTATATCAACTCTTGTGAATGCCATTGGATGCGGAGTGCTGGTTGTTCAGTGTGTAATAATAAACGTCGCCATAGGATAGTAACAATTAATTTTGAACTACGCTACATGGCATACTTCTTGAAGATATGCATACTTCATCATATACCACATAAGAATTTGGAGCTTGTGTGACGAGGTTGAAGATTTACCATACGAGCGAGAGGCTTGAATGGCGATGAATATATATTACAGGTTGAACTGATGACTGATATGGACCATATAAAATGTAACGGTAAATAGCCAGATTAATAAAAAAAACCACATGGGTCTGGAGTTGACAATAATCACGTCTCTCTAGTTATTAGATACGGCACATGGATTATTTATTTCTTACACGAGACGAGGTGACGAGAATTTATTCTCTGGAGCAATTAAAAATACACACTCCCTCAGGCTTAGACAGGGTGACGAGAATTTATTCTCTGGAGTTATTATCTATACACGCTCCCCTGTAAACACCAGAATATATCACTATAAATATGTGTATGCTTTATAGGATTTATTGAGTACCTAATACGGCCCAATAAATTTCCAAACCCCTTCCCGTACAAAGGAGGTTATGGCAAAAAAATTCGAAAATTCCGGGTGTTAGCCAAATTTTTGAAGAATTTGAAAATTCTCAGAAACTGAAAAGTTGGAGAATGGAAGCCAAATTGAACGTAGAGTTGATTAATCAAACCACTTTCGACTTTGTTCCTTTTCGGGGACGAAAATTTTTAAGTGGGGGAGATTGTAACGACCGGGAAAATCTGAACCAGTTTAAAAATTTTAAATTGGCTATTTTGGTGAATTTAAAACATTTAAAATAAATATTTTAAATTATAATGATGAAAAGTGAGTTTGAATCGACGTTTGAAAATAAATATAATTATTTCTAGTTATAAACAAGGCCTTAAATGGCGCGGTAGTTTCAAAATTTGAATTCAAACTTTGCCTGGCTGTACCGGGTGAAAAACAAAACGGATTTGAGTGAAACCAAAAATATTTAAATCTGTTAGTGAATATCTTTCTAACGAATCAGAAAAATCGAAGTTTTATAGCGGGAAGCAAAAGTTATGGCCAAATGAATTTTCAGAAAGGTCGCTATAGAGTTTATATAGCCCGTGAAAATGGCCATTTTGCAAACGACCTCAGAATTCGACGAAATCACTTTTGTTGGATCTGGGATGTTAAATTATTGCTAGGTTTCAAATTTCATAATTTTTGAAGTTAAAATGTGAGCGTGGCAAAGGAAAATGTGTTTGGTCGATTTTTGTTAAATTGGATCGACCAGAAAAGGGCATTTTGCAAACGGTCTCAGAATTCGACGAAACTAGTTTTGTTGGGACCGTATCGTCAAAACATAGCTAGATTTATTTTTCGAGAATTTTTAGAATCAGTAAGTGGCCCCGGCAAATTGAAATGTACGTTCAAATCAAATATTGAAACTGACTGAAACAGTCGAATGGGCCTACGAAACATATCCCATTGTGTTCGGAATGGGGATATTTAGCTAAGAACGACAGTCGTTGGGTTTGAATTGGTGTTCGTGTGTGAAGAGGGGTATTTTAGAATTTTGAAAATATATAAATAAATAAATAAATCCCATTGGCCAGAAGTATTTTCTCCCACCCCGAAATCTAAATCGCGAACGACGATGGGTGTTCAAATCTTCCCATCCATTTTCTGGCCAAACCACTTCGTTTCAGACCTCGACCCAGTTGGGGATTTTGAAGAGCTCAGCGAGGGCTTCGAATCCATACCTGGAGCACCCCGTATCGTTGCGCGTGTATCGAGAACCATCGCTTCAAAGTTCACGACTTTCAGCCGCCGCCGCTATAGTGCGTCGCACCTGACCGCACCATCAGCGCCTGGTCCGCCTCTCCTCCCTCTTCCTCGTGGCGAAGGCCGATTGACGTATCATTGCGCGGATTCAAAGAAAATTCAAGACCTAGTTTTGAACATTTCAGAAAGATAAACGGCTGATTTAATTTTAAACTATATTATAGCAGTTTAAAGCGCTACGGTTTTTGATTCCACTGAAAAAATCATATCTTTTTCTTTTCTTGACGAAATTCAGTGAAACAAGAGACAGTGGACTCGTGTGGACGTCTTCTACATTCTAGAAGAGACCGCATATTTTTCTGAGCCTTCTGCTATTTTTGGTGGAGTGGAACCCAATGTGAGATTTCTAAATTATAAACGATATGGAAAACGATGATGTATAAATTATATAGTCGATGTATGAGTTATATAAGCGTTGTACACCTCTTGTATAAGCATTGTATCAGTTGTACGTTCGATATATAAGTTATATATGCATTTTAAAAATTATATATGTGTTGAAATAGAAGTGAAATGCCTATATATATATATATATACACGCCCCTCGTCCACAAACCATGGACGATATTTATTGGTTGTGATTGGTGTGAAAATTGGTTGATTACGAATGGTTGATTATAATTGTTTGTGGTTGAAATTGATTGATTGTGGTTGAAAAATACCCGTTTGTGGTTGAGAAATATTTGGTTGAAACCACATAGGATTAGTTTGTGGAAATGAAAAAAAATATACATGCCGCCTGCGTGCGAACTAGATGCGTGAAATCCCCATTGTCAAAAGCTGTGAGGCTTTAAGGTAGAGCGAGGTGTCGTACTAGGGACGGCCCCGGTTTTAACTACCCTGCCGTTATGCTGCCGAAATTTTCTGAAATATTCATGTGTTAGCATTATTTTCATTTGTTGAAATTATTTTCATATGTTGAAATCGTTCATGTGTTGAATAGAAATTCATTCGTTGAATAGAAATTCATGTGTTGAATGGTATTCGTGTTTTAAAATAAATTGTTTTATAATAAAAATCATATTTTTATCATCTATATGAACTATATAAAATAGTCGTGTTTTGAAATAAATCGTTTTGCAATAAAATTCACATTTTTACTATATATATACAAATTATAGAAAACATTCATGTGTTGAATAGAAATTCATTCGTTGAATAGAAATTCATGTGTTGAATGGTATTCGTGTTTTAAAATAAATTGTTTTATAACAAAAATCATATTTTTATCACCTATATGAACTATATAAAATAGTCGTGTTTTGAAATAGATTGTTTTACAATAAAAATCACATTTTTATCATATACATGAATTGTTAAAAATAGTGAAGTGTCGAAATAAATGCCTGTTGGATAAAAATATCATTTTTATCAAATGTATGAAAAGGAAATGGTTTTGAAATCGAAGAATAGATTATATTTATATATATATATATATATATATATAATTAAAATAAATCGAATAACGAAGCTGCAGTTCGTGTTTTGAAACCGTGATTTCAAACGATTAATGCGGGTGATCCGACCATTGGATTTTTCCGAAACCGAAACCGTTGGGTTCTCTTTGGAAATATCTTTCCAATGACACCAACTTTGTAAAGATCCAACGGTTGGATTGTCTGTAGTGTTTAATTCAAATCTGAAGAAAAACAGCGCCATAATCGATTATATATATATATATATAACTAAAATAAATCAAATAACGACGCTGCAGTTCGTATTTTGAAATCGAAACTTCAAACGATTGTACCGGGAGATCCGACCGTCGGATTTTCCCAAAACTGGAACCGTTGGATTCGTTTTGAAAAGATCTTTCTAATTATATAAATTTTGTGAAGATCCAACTGTTAGATTTTCAGATATGTGTAAATTAACTCTGAAGAAAAACAGCGCTACGACCGCGTTATGGCCTGAAGCGTCGTTTAAATAAATTGGCTATTTTTAAATAAATAAAAATAGCGATAAATCGTTATAAAATATTATAAACGATATGGAATGTAAAATTTAGAAACTAACTGAAGGTTAGCTAAGTCGAATGGTCTCCTGGATTTTGATCTGATGTTAGTTTCGGCCTTCGGGGTTAATATTTGGGAAATCGTTCTCTTACTGATTTACGGTTAGTGACTGATGAATTGGAATGATGCGTATGTTGTGTTTGTGTAGCACTTGTTTATTATATACGCGAGTTGCTCAGAAAGACCGGGTTTATCCCATTCTGAATAACTGAATCGACGATAAGAAATCGAAGATGAAGACGGCGGTCGAAGACCGGAGAGCTTCACCTCGTTTGGATGGTAACTGATGTCCTGATTGGGAGGCATCCCGAAATATGGATAATGAGTGGTGATCGTCCAGACGTATGTGGAGATCGATGGGTATGCGAGGTATATAGTGCCTCCGGTTTCGTTCAGACCCAGAACGGACTTGCAAATGGACAGTGTGTCTGACATGGGAATTCATTCTGTGTGATTGATAGCCATCAGTTGCATGGTGTGGATTGCCTGTGTGGCATGCTAAGATGTAGTGATCAGGGCTTTTTTTGAAAAGCAAAGTCTTGTGGTTGAGGATCAAAGCACCGCCTGTGTGGCGTAGTTTTGTGTATAACGTGAATTCGCGAGCCTCACACCTAGGTATGAACCAGAAACGGGAGAGGACCTCAGGGAGGACATGTGTTTCTTTCTAGTTAGAGGTGGTGTCGGTGCTTGAACTGGCTGACATTTATATTATTTTCACATATGTGGTTGTTGTTGTTGCGAGGCGCCTCGGTTATATCGGTCGATCCGGGACCGATGGAGTCATTCGTTGGCTCATTGGCGCCCCAAAGGGCGGGGAAACGTATTGTTCAGGCAGTATAATCCACTCCGTGTGGACCGGCCCTGTCGCTCCAAGGGGCAGTTGCGGCTGTTCTGGAGGCTCGGGCTAGAGAGTCTCGAAGTCGGTAAGGACTATCTTTTGCCTTGGTTCATGACGGAAATCCAATTTCCAAATACGTGATTGTGCGGTTTTGATTGTATATGTATGTGGCGACATGATATATGGTACCCATGTCGTCTATGATTGATAGTTATGATTGAAATTGTTTTTGAAACATAGAAACACTAGCAATAATATCAAATTCTTTTATTTTATTCGTATCAAGCATATTTTGGCCATTATAAGGTAAAATTCTATCCTCCGGTTTGCGTTGCATTGTGTGATGGGAACTGAGTCTTATAACGGCTTCATTTTTATAAAAAGCTTTGCAATGTTTAAAAGGTTTAATTTTTTTAAAGCACTGGCAATCCAATGGAGTAAACCCATTCCGCGAAAGTGGCGTGGTCCTATGATTAGCCATATTTTAAATGTGTTAAGTAGATTTCTCATACCAGTCCCATGACTGACTCGTAGTTTGTTTCACTTGCAAACTCGGGTGCCCCTTTTTCTACACGGGCAGCCTTGTGTTCAGGTTTTAGAAGGCCTTGTCTGGATAGCTGGAGCTGAAGATGGATTCTATCATTTATCTCTTTTTATGCTGTTCAGCTCCTATTGTACATATTATGTTTGTTTTCGCTATAGACATTTATGTATAGCTGAACTGTATTTGTACTAAGTATGATCCTGTATACTGTGTGACTCTGATGATTTCGTTTATCCAGTATATTCTATTGTGCATTATCTGGTGTATTTATTTATTTCTGTTCTACTATTATCTGTTTCTGTGTTATATTCCAAAGATTACCCTTAACACCGCAGTACGGGGTTTTGGGGTCGTCACACTTATCCTAGGGATAAGGAACGAATATGACTTAAGATGTAATACAAGACTCGATGGGTAGGACGACTTATACCATGAAATAAGTTGATCTAAGCTGGAAATGTGGGAGAACACCCGTACGCTAGCATTTGATAAAAAGAACTTAAGTCATGCTTGAATTCATTGATAAACCTTAGTAAAAAGGAGCTAAGTAACAAACCTTAGTTGAAGGGAACTAAGTATCAGAAACTAAGTATCAAACCTTGGTTAAGAGAACCAAGTAATAAACCATAGTTAAGAGAACTAAGTAAATAACGAGAAAGAGGACTAAGTAATAAACCTTAGTTAAGAGGACTAAGTTGTAAACCTTAGTTAAGAAAACGAACGATTAAGAGAACTAAGTAGTAAACCTTAGTTAAGAGAACTATGTAGTAAACCTTAGTTAAGAGAACTAAGTAGTAAACCTTAGTCAAGAAAGCCAAGTAGAACACGAGGGGGAGCGAACGTCCATCTGATCATGAAGAAGGCTACAACGAACTGGGTTACGAAGCACGCGGCTTTGAGGGGACGTGAGGGTACTCTTGGTATCCCTCTGTGAGGTTGCAGATGATCCTCCTGGGCTCACGGAGGTTAAGGTCTACGTTAGAAGAGCTAAGGGTATGCCTTGGTTGCAATATAAGCAACCTAAAGACTAGGATGGGTCAGCCTGAGGCGGCGATATCTTGTTTAGCCCTGTGATAGCACGTCGTCGTCTACCTACCATCTTGAGTCAATCGAGTACGTAAAGCGGAAAGGCGGAGAACTCCCACAGACCATATACTTGCTATCAAGTTATGCGTGAGGTTTGTCCAATAGGTTTGTGGGGCATAGGGGGCCTGCGAATAGTTCTCATTCTTGGTTTTTCTTGGGTGCCTTTCATTAGTTGAGGGAGGGGTCAAGTGGGACCATAGCCATACACAGATAAAAACAGACCTTAGCATCTGCATCGGCAGATAACTTAAAGCTCTCGACCGAGTTTCGTGTCTCTTGATTAGCCCTGCCACGGGACTCGGGCCATACATATAGAGGACATGTGCAACTAGACATCGATAACAATTCTCGACACGTACGTGGGGAAAGTCAAGGGACATACATCGGTCTGGGTAGTGTGTCCTTGACTAGGGCGCATCGTTCGATAGGTAGCATAAACCCTTGTGGCCCTGGGTAGCGTAAACCCTGGTTGAATCTAGGAAACGCTCGATAGTAAACTTTGGATTAGGTCAAGATGATACACTGAATCTAGCAAGATCGAGAGTGGCAGTCCAAACGATTTCGAGAATGGTGGCACTTCACTAAAGAAGTATAGATTTACATGATGAAGTCCGTACGACATACGGCAAGGGATTGTATATATATATATATATATGTAAAGGATTAGACGAGTTGGGGGTATCTACATATACGTTGTATTAGATTAACCTACTAGTGGGACATGAGTATAGCCTAGAGAGCTAATATCACGAATAACCTAATAAGCAAGGAAATGTAATTGAACGGTATATGTAGGATTATACAGAAGTTTATTCTAAGTCCACTCACACAAAACTTATGTTCTGACCCCCTCCTCATTACATACTTCCGGGTTAGGTTCATGACAGGGATGATATAGCTTTGGATATTGGTTTAGCAGTATTATTAATAAGGTAAAGCAATATTTGAATATTATACTTTATTTCCTTCCGCTGTGAGATGCTTTACGAGTTCTGACATGTTTCTTTATCTCTGTCTTTTTCTGCAGGATACCAGAGCACCCAACTCGATTTCGATAGATTGGATTTTTGAAAAAAAAATCGGCCTGTCGGAATCCGGGTTGTTACATATAATATTTTATAAACTAAGGTTGTCATCATAAAAAAGGGGGAGATTGTTGGAGAATGGAGTTTTGATGAAAACAACCTTATTTCAATATTAATTGATTATAAAATATATACTAACACTTTTGTCTAGAATATGTATATACATATATATACACACACACACACATATGCTGGATTTATATACTGGAATTATTACTGAAGACTATACAGTTTAAAGTTATTAGAGATTCAGAATTCAAAGATGATTCAAGACTCATGAGTAATCAAGATTTCAAGAGTTCAAGATAAATATAGTAATAGAGTCTAGTTTAAGTAAGTCTCTAAATAGCACTCCTGGTTCAGATTCAAATTCAAATTCTATTTTCAAATTCTATCTTCAATCTTCATCTTCTCTATTTTACTTTCTTTACTTTACTTTTGATTTTAAACTCAAATTTTGTAGTTTATAAGTTTTATATATTATATATACTTTATATTTATATAGTTATAAACTCTATAATTTTATAAGTATGTTCATATATCTTATATTTATGTTTTCATATGATTTCCCACTTTATAACACTATGTTTTAATTTAAGAATTTCAAGAATTATATATATATATATATATATATATATATCAAAACACTTGAAAAGTGCTCAAAAATCAATTTTGATCTAGGTTATGTCGACATATAACTGTTATTTTTTCAAAATTGAAAGGAAGTGTCTTTTCACTATTTGTAACGTTCCAGAAGCGTCGCAACCTTTCAAATCTTATAATAGGTGCTGATTTCGAATTTTTTCATTATTCTTCTCTTACATCTTTATCTCCTTTCTTTACACCAGTATATTTTCTTATTTTTATGATTTCTACACTTATACTCTGCCGAATTCAATTCCATTTACATAAAACTTCTTTTCTTCTCACTCTCTACTCATTACTCTCTCAAACGAAGTGCTATTGAAGAGTTATAGGTCTATCGTAATCATTTGGGAAGTGTTTGCGTAATTGGTGTTTTCCTTGTAGCCGTAAAATCAAGGAACGGGAGCGGTGTTACCCTTGTAGCCGAGAAATCAAGGAGAGCATACTTGGCCAAGGGTGTGGAATCGGTGTTACCCTTGTAGCCGTGAAATCAAGGAGGTTGTACTTGGATAATTATATAGTAATAAAACTCTGCGCAATCCAGAGTTGCGTGGGACTGAATGTAACGGCCCGGAAAAAGTCGATCTTGATTATTCGATATACAACACATATCGAACATCAAGAGTCGAAAATACCGGATGGTTAATGAAAGAAATTAGAGGGTGAGAATAGATAAGATAGAAACTTAGAATAGAAGAAGAAGAAGAACACAACATCAAAGTAACACGAACCTCACAGCGAAACGAATAACATATAAATATATCATAACTTTGAAATATAAATCTGTACTTGAATATACATATCATTTCCAAAGTACAACACTTACAACACAGCGGAAATAAATAATAGCTATATGATCCTGAAGCTGCCTGCTCCAAGCTCTCCAAGTATATCTGTAAAATCCTGACTACTTGACTGCCGTATAAAATTGGGCACCCAAGAGTTTAGGGAAAACAAACAAAATAAACTTTGGGTCAATCATGGGACTGGTATGAGTAAAACAGTTTAAAACAGATTGAGCCATTAAACGATATCTCATAAGACCATGCCGTATAACGGAACGGGTCTTCCCTTATGAGAATCCAAAATATCTTTATATCAAAACCTTTTGATATTATAATAATGTCTATCAACCACAATATAATAATCATCTAGCAGAAACGCTTTCATCTCACGTTCTACATATATAGTATACAATCAAAGCCGCAAGCAGGTATTGGGTAATGGATTTCCAACTATGACAAGGTATGGAACCACCTTTCGCTAGTGTACCTCTAAAGAGGAATACACTGGGTTCAACAAGAACATCTTGCAACCTGGCCACACATGACCGACCACTCATTTCGCTGAGTGTATCGAATGTATATCACCAACGGTTGGGATCAGCAACCGTTTCCCGAATGGGACAGCATCGACAATAGATTTTTAGAAGTAAATGAAACTCTAGATCAGGTGATTATACACCCTAATAGGTGCGACCTACATAGCCATGCTGCATGCCCGATTTCTGTCATTTCCGGATGTGAGGCTAGAGGCCACGCTTATCTCTGCAGATCACACGTTTATTCACTTTGAATGTCACATCGTCATACCCGCCAAATCACACATTGATTTCCCCAAAAATACCACGGGTATACAGCTAAGAGAAACGAATTTCTCCGCCACCAGATGTAAATACGTTTGAAGAGATCAACTTACGCGATCTATTACATATATTCTGTCATATATTCTTCCATACAGGTCGTCCTGGGACTGGACAAACCGAAAGCACTATTCAGTACAACCATCTTAGGCAATCTTTACCTAAGATTTATGCAACAACCCTTGCACTTTACTCCGTCTTCAATTATCTTTGGCATATATGATTCGCAACGCTTATGCCAATACAGAGTGGTTCTTCGGATAATAATCCAACCGGTCTCTCCATATTAACAACGTTAAAATGGTCGAAAATTTCGATAGTCGATGAATTAACTATCAAAGAAAAACACGTGTGCAAACAACGATATTATTTCCAGATGGAAATTACATCGATCAATCACCAATCAACTTTTATCCTTTAAATTAATTTATTTCATTTGTCATTTCCTGTTTCCATATATTCAACATTTCTTATTTTCTAAATTTAGAAAATATATGTTATTAACACTGGAAAACATTTCCATTTCTTGTTTTCTATATTAGAAAACATTTCTGATTCTTATTTGGAAAACATTTCCAAAACTCTTACATTGGACTTAGACAGATGTTTAAACAAACCATTGCTATGCCAACCCAAACCATTACACTTATTAACTAAATCTACTTAACCATCCTTTACTATCAAACCTTAGCCCTTTCCTTAGTTAAGAAGGAAGTCAATCAAGTTGGGGTATAATTACCTCTCAGACCTTAACTGAACAACGTTTTAACTTCGGAATAGACAAAGTTTATCTTTTAAACCTTTAACAAACTTCCTTACGTAACTCTCTTTCGAATAATCTCTATTCGATAACTCCTTCCTTCGAATAACTATATTCAATAATCTCTCTTACGAATAACTAGATTCGAAAACTTTTCTTTGAATAAACTATATTCGATTAACTCTATTCAATTGACTCTTATCAATTAACTCTATTGGATTAACTCTTTTTGATTTTACTCTAATCGATTAACTATATTTGATTAACTCTTTTTGATTAACTCTTTTCACTTAACTCCTTTCGAATAAACTATATTCGATTTACTCTTTCTAATAACAAATGTTTGATAACTCTTTTTAACTCTATTCGAATAAACTATATTCGATTAACTCCTTCGAATAACAAATATTCGATAACTCCTTTTAACTCTATTCGAATAAACTATATTCGATTAACTCTTTCGAATAACAAATATTCGATAAATCCTTTTAACTCTATTCGAATAAACTATATTCGGTTAACTCCTTTAATTCTATTCGAATAAATTATATTCGATTAACTCCTTTAAATTCTATTCGAATAAACTAGATTCGAAAACCTTTCTAATAACTAGATTCGATAACTCCTTTTAACTCGATTCGAATAACTAATATTCCATAACTCCTTTTAACTCGATTCGAATAACTAATATTCGATAACTCCTTTTAACTCGATTTGAATAACTAATATTCGATAACTCCTTTTAACTCAATTCGAATAACTAATATTCGATAACTCCTTTTAACTCAATTCGAATAACTAATATTCGATAACTCCTTTTAACTCAATTCGAATAACTAGTATTCGATAACTCCTTTTAACTAACTCTAATCGAATAAACTATATTCGATTAACTCTATTTAAATTATCTATTGGTTAACTCTAACTCTAACTGGTCAACCCTAATTGATCAACTCTAACTGGTCAACCCTAATTGATTAACTCTAACTGGTTAACTCTAACTCATTTACTCTATTCGATTAACTCATTTCGATTAACTCTTTTGATTTATTCCTTTGATTTATTTCTTTGAATTATTCCTTTGAATTATTCCTTTGAATTTTCTCCTTTGAATCATTCCTTTGAATTATCTCCTTTGATTTATCTCCTTTGAATAATTACTTTTCTATTTGTTTACTTAACAAATAACTATTCCCTTTTCAAATTCTATTTATTCATCAAATAAATATTTCTTTTATCTTTTCTATTATTTAACAAATAAATCTTCCTTGATCTTTTCTATTTATTTAACAAATAAATATTTCCTTTATCTTTCCTATTTATTTACCAAATAAATATTCCTTTTACAACATTCTATTTATTTCCTATTAATAAATATTTCCATTTAATATATTTGTAACTGTTTTACAAGTATTCCCTTTTTAAATTCCATTTGTAAATGTTTTACAAATATTCCCTTTTTTCTATTTTATTTGTAAATGTTTTACAAATATTTCTCTTTCTATTTGTTTTGCAAATATCTTCCTTTGTATTTGTTTTACAAATATATTTCCTTTATGTTTGTTTTACAAATAATTTCCTTTAAATTTGTTTTACAAATATATTTCCTTTATATTTTTTTACAAATATATTCCTTTTTAACTCTTTTGATTTTATAATTATTTCCTTACATAAAATCCTTTTTCCTTTTATATATAAAATCCATTGATTTTATATAAATGATTTATTTTCAAAATATACTTTGAAAATCCCCTTTTATCATTCTGGTATTTCTTACGGTATTTAAATACCAAATAACATTGATCGATATCATTCAAACACACATAATCAACAACTGATTATATATCACATCATATATCACCATATATGAAAACAGTAGAATAAATGTTAAGGAATCCAGTTGGATTCCTCCAACCTGTTTCCCTGCATCAACGGATGTTAAACAATATCATTAACATCGATTTCATTTCAATATGAAAATATTCTGTTAAACAGAATCAATATTTGATTAACGATTTATATATATATATCGTTATCAATAATTTCAACCAATCAATCAGCATTTCAACCAAACAGTTAACACACAGCAATCAACAGATAATTATCAGTTCTAAGAATGCGTTATACAAATATAACTGTTCAGAGTTGGTGAGTTTTACTCATATTGGACGATCATCGTTAATAACGATAACCATCGCTTGATTCAGACGGACAATTTATTTTGCTATAAATTGTAACGGGCTCCAATCCACTCCCAGTCAGTCCCACTGGGTAGTGTCCGTCCATACGATCTCAACGGATCTTGTTTCGCTCAATTCTGATATCATACGAGAGAGTTACGCATTTTTAAAGTTCGTCTACTAATTTAAATTGAAAATGAATCAACCTTTATTCAAATTGGGCTTTACCACTTCAATTAGGCCCAACTACACCCTTATGAAACCCAGACCGCACTTAATCCTTCTTCCCCCAAAACTGTCGAACCCGACTCCAGTAATACTCCTCCATTCTCGATCGTTCAAGCTCCAACTCAATCCATGATTCATGAAATCAACAGCCAAACCGACCATTCCTCTTCTCTTCACGACTTCCTTCCTCCCAAACCCAAAAGGTTGAACTTGACGCCACCCTACTCATCACGTCGTCATCTTTTAACCGACAGTGACCGTGCGTCACTTAATACCACCGATTACCACCATAATATAAAGGGAAGTGCGATTTTCTCCACTAAACCCGTATATGATACTTAATTCACGAAACAAAGCTTGTATTGCGAGATTTCCTCAACCCTAGCTCTTCGCTGTCAAAATCCAGTACCCAAAAATCAGCGTCGAACCATGTGAAACCCATCCAGGATTGAAGAACAACTCTTCATGAACTCATAAACACTCACTTTGGAATTTATAGAGTTTCATTTGAATTTCCATGATTTATTTGAGGATCGAATTTTATCACGGTGGAAAATGATGGAGGCGCCTTTGTTGTTGACTTTGGGAAAACTGAATTAGGTTTAGGAAAGAGGGAAGAATATTTATAGGTAAATTTAATTATTTAAATATTAATTTAAATATTTAAATTTAATGAACCGCTGATTTTATTTATCCTTTAAAATTCCTGTGATCACATATAATACCCAAAAATCATGAAAATGGGCATACAGCTACAGTTCGACATTGCGGAGCCAACGAAACTGGTTTCGTCGAATTCCGACTCCGTTTGCTCACACAGCGTATTTTTTACCGTCAAAATACTGACTGTTTTTCACATTAAAATCCCGTACGGCCACATACTGACTTCAAAAATCACGAAACTTGGCATCTAACAATAATTTAACATTGCGGATATAACAAAATTAGTTTCGTCGAATTATGAGGTCGTTTGCAAAACTGGCTATTTTTAAAGCCCTAAATAACCCTTTTAAATATATAAATATATTTAAAAACAATTAAATTTAATATTTAAAATAAATATTATTGTATATATTCACAACAGAATATCATACAGCTCTAGAATATTTCTATATGAATTTCTAACTTGATATTTCAAATACTGATTAAATCGATATTCGATTTATAATGAAATTCCTTTAATAAATCGATATAAATTATAAAGGAATTCCACAGCGACTTTTATAAAATTTGATTTGGACATAAATCAAAATATACACAATGAAATCCCGATTTTTCTCTTATACTAGAAAAATATACTTCACCAGCTCAATACGTTTCTTGTTTCACAGAAATCCGATTTAAAACAGACCATGTACATTCAGTTGAAGTTCAGATCGCCAAATAACGAACTGTCGCGCCGTTACGCGCTCGTTTATAATTATATTATAAACTATACGTTCAACTGTCGTCGATTGAATATATTTGTTCATATAATTCAACTCTAAACTGAACTATATATTTTAAATAATCCAATTCACACTATATTGTGAATTCCACTATTTTTGATTATTTCTGAATTAAATATATATTATTTAATTATTCAATTAATTAAATATTCTATATGATTTAATTAAATAACCATTTAATTCCCTATATCACTATTTATATAATTAAATAAATTAAATTATATCGCTGAAAAATGTGGGTCGTTACATTCTTCCCCACTTAAAATAATTTCGTCCTCGAAATTGCTAAGGTAGAAAACAAACCCTATCGACTGGCCAGACTTATTTGTTCACTTCTCAACTTCAGTTTCCTCTAGGCCAATTTAGTTTTAATTAAATTATTAATTTAATTCTATTAACGAATATTTCCAAAAATCCTGAAAATTTTCTAACTCCTTAACTTTTCGAAATTTTTTGCCAGCACCTCATTTGTACTGGTCAATAGGTCAAACTCCAACTCACCTCTCCAGGCCTTCTCCAACCCAAAAGAAAATCAAACAACCAAGCGGCTTGCTAATTCGGCTGATCAAAATCTCGAACCCATATATAATATAAACTGGTACCATTTTGTCGGGCATATCATTATATCCTTTACATCTGCTGCTAATTCAGCATATACCATTGTCATCTCAATCAAACTCCAATCACTTTTATCTCCAATACCACCATTCGCTTATATCCAAGCCAAATATCATTTCAAACTCGAGTTTCAATCTCGATTCCAAATTCTTAACTTGATTATCAATTACACTTCAAATTCGAATCTCACAAATCCAATTTGTCTCTATCATTCTAATTCAATTTCAGTTACCACTTAACTGACTTTGTTTCAATTTCAACTTAACTGATTTCAATTCAATTCCAGCTTAATTTCACAAATTTCTATTTAAATTTGTTTTAATTCAAACAATCTTTTCCTGGGAGTTTTAAATAACTTTGTTTTTCACAAAAATCAACTTTCCTTTTCAGGATCAACAACTTGTTTTTCTCAAACAATTCAAAACTAAAATTTTGGTAGTAATCCGTCACTTAGAAACTCGAAAATGAACACCGATGATGCACCATCGAAATTTATTTCCCAACGATCAAAGTAAGTTAAATACTATATCACTTTTCAAAACTATTTCTTCAACCATTTCCATTTTGAAATCACTTCAAAATAACATTCCAATGTTGGTAAACAATTCAAAATCTCCCAAGATCTTAAAATTCCCATATATTTAATCCAAATCCATTTACAAACACTTATTCAAATTTCCAAGGTTTTAACTTCAATTCTTATTTAAATTCAGATTTAATTCATATCGTAATACTTATACGACTTTTGATTGGTTATCTATATAACCGTTTAATTTATAATCTTACTCGATTATAATAACAACCAATATAAATCCTTTATATCAAAATATAATTTGGGTAAAATTATTTTCATTTACTCTCTTTTCAAAACATATCGTGTCGACCCATCGTATTCGAGTGTTTATAAACTCCTACCGATACAGTGGATCAAACTGATCGACCAGAACCCATAAAAAACTCGACCAATAAATCTCCATAATATAAAACAATTTTTTTATATTAATAACAAATATGTTCACTAGTATATATATACTCAACTCAATCTAGGATATTGCTAACCCCATCTCTACTGAGTCACGCCACAGAGCCAAGGTAATGAATTAACCTTAAGCTCTGATACCAACTGTAACGACCCGGAAAAAGTCGATCTTGATTATCCGATATACGACACATATCGAACATCAAGAGTCGAAAATACCGTATGGTTAATGAAAGAAATTAGAAGGTGAGAATATATAAGATAGAAACTTAGAATATAAGAAGAAGAAGAAGACAACATCAGAGTAACACGAACCTCACAGCGGAACAAATAACATATAATATATATCATAACTTTTAAATATAAATCTGTACTTGAATATACATATCATTTCCAAAGTACAGCACTTACAACACAGCTGAAATAAATAATAGCTATATGATCCTGAAGCCGCCTGCTCCAAGCTCTCTAAGTATATCTGTAAAATCCTGACTACTTGACTGCCCGTATAAAATTGGGCAGCCAAGAGTTTAGGGAAAACAAAAAAAATAAACTCCGGGTCAGTCATGGGACTGGTATGAGTAAAACAGTTTAAAACAGATTGAGCCATTAAACGATATCTCATAAGACCACGCCGTATAACGGAACGGGTTTTTCCCTTATGCGAATCCAAAATATCTTTATATCAAAACCTTTTGATATTATAATAATTTCTATCAACCACAATATAATAATCATCTAGCAGAAATGCTTTCATCTCACGTTCTACATATATAGTATACAATCAAAACCGCAAGCACGTATTGGGTAATGGATTTCCAACTATGACAAGGTATGGAACCACCTTTCGCTAGTGTATCTCTAGAGAGGAATACACTGGGTTCAACAAAAACATCTTGCAACCCGGCCACACATGACCGACCACTCATTTCGCTGAGTGTATTGAATGTATATCACCAATGGTTGGGATCAGCAACCGTTTCCCGAATGGGACAGCATCGACAATAGATTTTTAGAAGTAAATGAAACTCTAAATCAGGTGATTATACACCATAATAGGTGCGACCTACATAGCCATGCTGCCTACCCGATTTCTCTCTTTTCCGGATGTGAGGCTAGAGGCCACGCTTATCTCTGCAGATCACACGTTTATTCAGTTTGAATGTCACATCGTCATACCCGCCAAATCACACATGGATTTCCCCAAAAATACCACGGGTATACAGCTAAGAGAAACGAATTCCTCCGCCACCAAACGTAAATACGTTTGAAGAGATCAACTTACGCGATCTATTACATATACTCTGTTAGACATTCTTCCATACAGGTCGTCCTGGGACTGGACAAACCGAAGGCACTATTCAGTACAACCATCTTGGGCAATCTTTACCTAAGATTTATACAACAGCCCTTGCACTTTACTTCGTCTTCAATTATCTTTGGCATATATGATTCACAACACTTATGCCAATACGGAGTGGTTCTTCAGATAATAATCCAACCGGTCTCTCCATAATAACAACGTTAAAATGGTCGAAAACTTCGATAGTCGATGAGTTAACTATCAAAGAAAAACACGTGTGCAAATAACGATATTATTTCCACATGGAAATTACATCGATCAATCACCAATCAACTTTTATCCTTTAAATTAATTTATCATTAATTTATTTCATTTGTCATTTCCTGTTTCCATATATTCAACATTTCTTATTTTCTAAATTTAGAAAATATATGTTATTAACACTGGAAAACATTTCCATTTCTTGTTTTCTATATTAGAAAACATTTCTAATTCTTATTTGGAAAACATTTCCAAAACTCTTACATTGGACTTAGACAGATGTTTAAACAAACCATCGCTATGCCAACCCAAACCATTACACTTATTAACTAAATCTACTTAACCTTCCTTTACTATCAAACCTTATCCCTTTCCTTAGTTAAGAAGGAAGTCAATCAAGTTGGGGTATAATCACCTCTCAGACCTTAACTGAACAACGTTTTAACTTCGGAATAGATAAGTTTATCTTTTAAACCTTTAACAAACTTCCTTACGTAACTCTCTTTCGAATAATCTCTATCCGATAACTCCTCCCATCGAATAACTATATTTGATAATCTCTCTTTCGAATAACTAGATTCGAAAACTTTTCTTTGAATAAACTATATTCGATTAACTCTATTCAATTGACTCTTATCAATTAACTCTATTGGATTAACTCTTTTTGATTTAATTCTAATCGATTAACTCTATTTGATTAACTCTTTTTTATTAACTCTTTTCACTTAACTCCTTTCGAACAAACTATATTCGATTTACTCTTTCTAATAACAAATGTTTGATATCTCTTTTTAACTCTATTTGAATAAACTATATTCGATTAACTCCTTCGAATAACAAATATTCGATAACTCCTTTTAACTCTATTTGAATAAACTATATTCGATTAACTCTTTCGAATAACAAGTATTCGATAACTCCTTTTAACTCTATTCGAATAAACTATATTCGATTAACTCCATTAATTCTATTCGAATAAACTATATTCGATTAAATCCTTTAAATTCTATTCGAATAAACTAGATTCGAAAACCTTTCAAATAACTAGATTCGATAACTCCTTTTAACTCGATTCGAATAATTAATATTCGATAACTCCTTTTAACTCGATTCGAATAACTAATATTCGATAACTCCTTTTAACTCGATTCGAATAACTAATATTCGATAACTCATTTTAACTCAATTCGAATAACTAATATTCGATAACTCCTTTTACCTCAATTCGAATAACTAATATTCGATAACTCCTTTTAACTAACTCTAATCGAATAAACTATATTCGATTAACTGTATTTAAATTCTCTATTGGTTAACTCTAACTCTAACTGGTTAACTCTAACTGGTCAACTCTAACTGGTCAACCCTAATTGATTAACTCTAACTGGTTAACTCTAACTCATTTACTCTATTCAATTAACTCATTTCGATTAACTCTTTTGATTTATTCCTTTGAATTATTCCTTTGAGTTATTCCTTTGAATTTTCTCCTTTGAATCATTCCTTTGAATTATTCCTTTGATTTGTCTCCTTTGAATAATTCCTTTTCTATTTGTTTACTTAACAAATAACTATTCCCTTTTCAAATTCTATTTATTCAACAAATAAATATTTCTTTTATCTTTTCTTTTTATTTAACAAATAAATCTTCCTTGATCTTTTCTATTTATTTAACAAATAAATATTTCCTTTATCTTTCCTATTTATTTACCAAATAAATATTCCTTTTATAACATTCTATTTATTTCCTATTAATAAATATTTCCATTTAATATATTTGTAATTGTTTTACAAATATTCCCTTTTTAAATTCTATTTGTAAATGTTTTACAAATATTCCCTTTTTTCTATTTTATTTGTAAATGTTTTACAAATATTTCTCTTTCTATTTGTTTTGCAAATATCTTCCTTTGTATTTGTTTTACAAATATATTTCCTTTATATTTGTTTTACAAATAATTTCCTTTATATTTGTTTTACAAATATATTTCCTTTATATTTGTTTTAAAAATATATTCCTTTTTAACTCTTTTGATTTTATAATTATTTCCTTATATAAAATCCTTTTTCCTTTTATATATAAAATCCATTGATTTTATATAAATAATTTATTTTCAAAATATACTTTGAAAATCCCCTTTTATCATTCTGGTATTTCTTACGGTATTTAAAATACCAAATAACATTGATCGATATCATTCAAACACACATAATCAACAATAGATTATATATCACATCATATATCACCATATATGAAAACTAGAGAATAAATGTTGAGGAATCCAGTTGGATTCCTCCAACCTGTTTTTCTACATCCACATATGTTAAATATCATTAACATCGATTTCATTTCAATATGAAATATTCTGTTAAACAGAATCAATATTTGATTAACGATTTATATATATATATATATATCGTTATCAATAATTTCAACCAATCAATCAGCATTTCAACCAAACAGTTAACACACGGCAATCAACAGATAATTATCTGTTCTAAGAATGCGTTATACAAATATAACGGTTCAGAGTTGGTGAGTTTTACTCACATTGGACGATCATCGTTAATAACGATAACCATCGCTTGATTCAGACGGACAATTTATTTTGCTATAAATTGTAACGGGCTCCAATCCACTCCCAGTCAGTCCCATTGGGTAGTGTCCGTCCATACGATCCCAATGGATCTTATTTCGCTCAATTCTGATATCATACGAGAGAGTTACGCATTTCTAAAGTTCATCTACTAATTTAAATTGAAAATGAATCAACCTTTATTCAAATTGGGCTTTACCACTTCAATTAGGCCCAACTAAACCCTTATGAAACCCAGACCGCACTTAATCCTTCTTCCCCAAAAACTGTCGAACCCGAGTCTAGTAATACTCCTCCATTCTCGATCGTTCAAGCTCCAAATCAATCCATGATTCATGAAATCAACAGCCAAACCTACCATTCCTCTTCTCTTCGCGACTTCCTTTCTCCCAAACCCAAAAGGTTGAACTTAACGCCACCCTACTCATCGCGTCGTCAGCTCTTAACCGACAGTGACATTGACCGTGTGTCACTTAATACCACCGATTACCACCATAATATCAAGGGAAGTGCGATTTTCTCCACTGAACCCGTATATGATACTCAATTCGCGAAACAAAGCTTGTATTGCGAGATTTCCTCAACCCTAGCTCTTCGATGTCAAAATCCAGTACCCAAAAATCAGCGTCGAACAATGTGAAACCCATCCAGGCTTGAAGAGAAACTCTTCATGAACTCATAAACACTCATTTTGGAATTTATAGAGTTTCATTTGAATTTCCATGATTTATTTGAGGATCAAATTTTATCACGGTGGAAAATGATGGAGGCGCCTTTGTTGTTGACTTTGGGAAAACTGAATTAGGTTTAGGAAAGAGGGAAGCATATTTATAGGTAAATTTAAATATTTAAATATTAATTTAAATATTCAAATTTAATGAACCGCTGATTTTATTTATCCTTTAAAATTCATGTGATCACATATATTACCCAAAAATCAGGAAATTGGGCATACAGCTACAGTTCGACATTGCGGAGCCAATGAAACTGGTTTCGTCAAATTCCGACTCCGTTTGCTCACACAACGTATTTTTAACCGTCAAAATACCGACTGTTTTCACATTAAAATCCCGTACGGCCACATACTGACTTCAAAAATCACGAAACTTGGCATCTAGAAATAATTTAACATTGCGGATCTAAAAAAATTAGTTTCGTCAAATTCTAAGGTCGTTTGCAAAACTGGCTATTTTTAAAGCCCTAAATAACCCTTTTAAATATATAAATATATTTAAAAACAATTAAATGTAATATTCAAAAATAAATATTATCGTATATATTCACAATAGAATATCATACATCTCTAGAATATTTCTATATGAATTTCTAACTTGATATTTCAAATCCTGATTAAATCGATATTCGATTTATAATGAAATTCCTTTAATAAATCGATATAAATTATAATTGAATTCCACAGCGACTTTTCTAAAATTTGATTTGGACATAAATCAAAATTTACAAAATGAAATCCCGATATTTCTCTTCCACCAGAAAAATATACTTCACCAGCTCCATACGTTTCTTGTTTCACAGAAATCCGATTTAAAACAGACCTTGTACATTCAGTTGAAGTTCAAATCACCAAATAGCGAACTGCCGCGCCGTTACGCACTCGTTTATAATTATATTATAAACTATACATTCAACTGTCGTCGATTGAATATATTTGTTCATATAATTCAACTCTAAACTGAACTATATATTTTAAATAATCCAATTCACACTATATTGTGAACTCCACTATTTTTGATTATTTCTGAATTAAATATATATTATTTAATTATTCAATTAATTAAATATTATATATGATTTAATTAAATAACCATTTAATTCCCTATATCACTATTTATATAATTAAATAAATTAAATTATATCGCTGAAAAATGCGGGTCGTTACACTAAACGTAGGAGCAATTCTGAACCAGTATAAAATCTGGTGTGTTGCTTCCTTTTCTGCATTTTATTTTTGTTTATCTTTGTGTTTGTATTTGATTCTGTGTCTGTGTATGTTTCTGTTGTGTTTGATTCATATAGTTGATCATATAAGTTTTAGATTTTGTTTAAATACTCAAAAATACTTTTCACCCCCCTCTAGTGTTAGTTTTGCCTTAACGATCCATTCTGCAATACCTAACATTTACAACATCATACGACAATGGTACAACTAAAATATGTAGGGTGATCTTAATGATACTAAAAAAATGGATAGAAAAAAATTTGTGCATCCGCACCATTTTTCGTTTTTACCATATTCGATGGCCCTTTGTTGATTTCAGACTAAACTCGAATATCTCCACCGAAGTCCAAAGAAAAATGCAAACTTGCACACAATAACATCAACTAGGTATACGCACGTATAACTGCTCCCATGCACTCTTTCTTCCAAAAATGGCTCCACGAATCCCCCTGCTCAAAGGATCCATACAATAACATTAATAATCCACTAAAAGTAACATTTTCAACTAAATTATGCAAACATTCACGCATAACTTCTAATTTGAAATAGAAAAAAGATATGCACACGTTCCTAATAACACATGCTTTCACAATGTTTCAACACCACTTGTAAGATGGTCTAGTTTCATTAATACTCAAGTAAACTATGTTCCACAAAAAAAGAATGTTACATTATTATTGAACATCAACTACATATAGTTCTGCTCTTCATCTCCTACATCCAACTTATCACCGCAAATGATATATCCCTTACCAGTTCATTATTCAAATAATTTGATTATTTATAAATTATAGTAAAAATTTGATTGTCCCTCCTATTGAGAAAAATGAAAAATTGTATACTTAAAAGTGAAGTTGTTTCTCTGCACCGGGTTCAACATAAACATTTATTTCAAATACATCACAAAAGTACAATAAATGTTAGAAAAAGGAAAATCATCATATTACATTATGTGGAACTAAAAATGCAATTCCAAACTCTGCTAATAATTTTTTTTAAATAACAACATATAATATGGTTTTATTCAAAAATCAGTATGAAATTGACCAGATTCAATTTATGGGATGAGACATCTAGATCAGTGTGCCATATCGAAAGAATTGGCTGGAGAAGGAAGACAGTGCATAGAAATGATGCCCAATATTGTTGGAATATCACGTTCTAATGCAAACTGCACTTGAGCCTCGTGATTATCTCTAGAAGCAAGAGAGATAGATAGAATTCATCTATCCAGCAGATCACCTCCCCAACTTGCAACCTGTAGAACATGCACATTAGTATAAGTCTAGGGAATATCATAAATAAAAACAAGCGCATTCAGAATTTTTTTCAAATAGAAGTTTTAAAAGCTCTTGGAGAAATAAGTCACGGTCACATACAAAGCATAACACAATTAGTACTCTGAAACAAGCGAAACACTCTCTTTGTAGACATAGAGAGCAACCAATAAAAGAGGTCAATATCTCATCTCTTAATTAGTTAATATCTAATTACACAACCAAGTCGAATTGCAATAATGCAATATCACGTAAAATATATCGCAGGTGCTTCGCTCCACATCCTACAATAAATGTGAGATGGTAGTTAGCATGGAGGGATAAAATGGAAGACTGGTCTAAATGGACTCGTGGCACTGACCCATCTTTTTGAAAGAGGAATAAATGATATGCATTTTTTGTCGTGCACTACGAATTATGAAACTAAAATTACTTACCCTATAGCCTGTGTCGATCACAGTTCTTATACTTCCATCTTGCATTCCTAGGACAAGATCTTGCAAAGATCAACATATGCACCAACCCCATTTGGAAACATTGTCCCACCACCGGGAAATAAGAACTTATCTCCTTCTTTTTTAAACCAATGTTGATTGGATTTTTGATTTTTTATCCATTTATACAGGACAATCCTAATTGATAAATTAAACAATGTAAATGATAATTCATTTCGAATTTAAGGGTGTAATGGGTTAGCTAAAATAAAAAATGCAATACCTGTACTATAACTGACCTCTGCTTTTTGGGCACTTAATAGGAGGCTTATAACCAGTTGCTAGCGGCACTAAGCATTGTTTTCTATCGAACATAAGTGGGTAATGCCTTTCCATAAAACTTAATCGGTAATTTCCGTGTTTTCTCCGTCTCTGCTGATTTAATTATATAGTTAAGTGTAGTGTTTCCAAAAGAAATAGGAGTGATGATTAATCATGATAAATATACATACGTCAAAACATGCTTGAAATATCAAGCAGTGTTACCATTGGTGTGATTTAAAGAACTTCTTCATGTCTTATAAGTGATATGATAATTAAGCAACTAATTTATAGAAAATGGTACAATGATCAAAATTTTGTAACAAAAAAGGGCAAATTCGTGATAACTTTTGCTTCACATTTGAAAATCTCAAGCGTTTAGCCTCTTCAGAAATATAAGTAAAATGTTAGTCCCATGGTAAATTAGCAGTCAGTAAATAAGGTAGACAAGTCTGACTACCACTTAGCAATGATGCTTGGGCATGCATGAAATGCAATACAATGACAATAATAATTGAAATCATATGTTGTCCAAATATATGCAATTGTAACTAAACAACCTGACCAAGATAATCATACTACTAGACTAATATATTGTTTACCATAATATTTTCTACACCATTGGAGATGAAATTTGTTGCCTATATTTTTACATCACTTGAGATATAACTAGTCCCCTTAATTATGTGATTACTTAGCATGATGATATAATTATCATCTTTGAGGAAATATCACCTACCTTGAATAACGTGTCTTGGTTTATTCGGATTCTAACATCACATGTATAGATAAACATGCTATCATCCTTCATTGGTATACAATTCCCATCAACTATTTCTTGTAAAGAAAGTAATAAATTTCAAATATATCTTAGGGTCTGAGAACAAAATCCCCTAAGAATATCAAATCGATAAAATTAGTACGTATACATTAATTATTTGATTTTGGGTCATATTTCAAAAAAAAACTCATTCAGTATCTCTATATCAAAAGATAAATAAGAAAATTCACCTTACAACTATTGCATTTATACTTCCATCCCAATTTTATTTGATCCTATTAAGGAAAACAAATGCCTATTCTTTAGTATGTAGCTACTAACCTATTAATTCTAATTCTCTGTGAAATTAAAACAACACAACTTATATACTGGCATGGTTACAGACATATTTGTGCATAATGGTGAAAGATCAAATAACAGTAAGAAAGCACAGAGGTACGACGATAAAGAGAAGAACGAAATAGGCATCAAAGTGGGAACTACCGGTTTTTCACATAAATTTGAATAGAACGTTCCAAAACGTGTAGAGAGGTTTAGATATATGGATACATATGACACGTTAATGTGTAGTCACTATTACAAGGATAGTGTGGAATCCAAGTATAACTACAAACAATAATTTTTCCTTTTATCAGAACCCAAACCTTTGGCGATAGGATCATTGTTAAGATCAAACATGTTTGCTTTCTCATTGCTATTACATTCCAAATTCTTATTTTTTCCCTCCTCCTCCACAAGTTCCTATAAAATATAAACGCACTCATTTTTACAGAAATAACAAATTGCAAAACTGATAAATAACATCTTGTATTAACTAACTGAACAAGGATTTGTTTATTTTTTTTTGCGAAACTGATCAAACATATTTGCAAAACTGAGTATTGCTCAGTTTCAACAAAACTGGGCATATGCTCAGTTTCGAGAAATTGGGCATATGCTCAGTGTAACACCCCGTATTTTGGGTTAAGGCTAAAATTCACTAATTACAGAATAAATAATCTCAGATGTGGGAATCAGGGGAAACGGACTGCGTCATTGCGTTCGTCTCGGAAAAATACGCAAAATAGAGTCCGAGTTTTCGAAAATCGGAGTCCGTATGGCCCAGTTATGGCCCGATGAAGTTTGCAGAAAATTCAAAACTAAAAAACAGATTTAAAAATTTAAAATTCAGATTTTGAAATGGAACAGGCGGGGCCAGGCGGGAAGAATCCCGCCCTACCCATGTCGACAGGGCTGTCGACAGGCCTGTCGACAGGCCTGTCGACAGGGGGGGTGTCGACTTGCCTGTCGACAGGGTCGCGGCGTCCAGTGAACCTGGGTGCACCAGGTTGCACCAGGTTGGGTTTCAGGCTGGCTAGGAGGGCTGGTTCTAGAGATTTCCTAAATCTAAGGGTCCTAACCTAATCTAGGGTTAATCTAAGGGCCTAAAACACTCACCTAATCCTATAAATAAGACCCCAACCCTACCCTAATTCATTCATAATTAGGTCTTGTAGCTAAACTATGGCAAAATGAAATTTGAGCATGGCCTCCACTAGTTCATGAAGGAAGTTGCAAGCTAATCCCTCTCAAATCATTCTCTAATCATCACCATCTTCATAATTAGCAACTAATTCCTCTTCATAAGTTGGTTAATCTTGAGTTTGGTGAGTTTCTATCACTTTAACATCGATTGTTAAAGTAAGTAGATTGGGTGTAATGAGACTTATGGTCTTAAATGCGGATTAGTGAGTTTAAATCATGTATAATGATATGTTACTCTATGTTGTTCTATGTTTATGCATACTTGATAAGTTGGTTTATGCATGCTTAATAAGTTGATTTATGCATGTTTAACAAGTTGGTATATGCATGTTTAACAAGTGAATTTATGCATATTTAATGAGTGGAATTATGCATGTTTAACAAAGTGAGTTATGCAAGTTAAGTATATGTTTAAATGCAAGTTCAATGTGATATGCAAGTTATGCATGCTTATGCAAGTATATGGATGCTTATGCAAGTCATGTATATGTTTAAATGCCAGATTTATGTGATATGCAAGTTATGCATGCTTATGCGAGTATATGAATGCTTATGCAAGATATGTATATGCTTAAATGACATGATATGCAAGTTATGCATGTTTATGCAAGTTATGTATGCTTATGCAAGTATGTGAATGTTTATGCAAGTATGTGAATGCTTATGCAAGTTAAGTGTATGCCTAAATGCATGTTTAACATGTTATGCAAGTCATGAGAATGCTTATATGCAAGTTCAACATGTTATGCAAAATATGTGTATGATAATATGCAAGCTCATATGCAACATGTTATGCAAATCATGTGTATGATAATATGCAAGTTTGGGTTAAATGTGGTTGGGTTAAAATGTGTTCATATATGCAAGTTGACATCCTCTTAACCCATGACAAAGTTATATGCTAAACCCATGATATTTGTGATGGATCTTCCCCTTTTATTATGTCATGAAATGAGAACGATTTACGTGGGGAACGATGGGGTTGGTAAATATGTTAATAAATGAATGATTGGGTATGATTAAGCATACCATAAAAATACATTACCATAAGTGGGAATTTACCTATTAAGTTAGGTCTACCCCATGGGAATTTACCTATTGAGTTAGGTCTACCCATGTTATGGAAAACTTGATATTAATTAGGGATAATTAATATGGGGGTGATTAATTAGGTGTAATTAATCGACTAAGACACGAGGTTGGACTCATTTGTAGTGTAAAACTGCCCGGACCCGACCGGCTTAACCAGTTGCTACAAATGTCAGCCCAATGTGAGAGGTCTTAGCCATGAATTAAATACGTGATTAAAGTAAAGACACGAGGTTAGGCTCTGTTATGACGTAAGACTGCCCGTACTCTACTGGCTTAACCAGGCGGTCATAACAGCTAGTCTAATGTGGGAGGTCTTTATGGGAGATCACGGTCTTAATTAATTAAGAAACACTTAACCATATTAGCATGTAGTGGGACATGAGGGGTTAAGTGGGTGCCTTGGGTGGCATGTGGAAATAGTGTGGTTGCCTTGGGTGGCATGTGGAATCTAGTGGGTTGCCTTGGGTGGCAATAGAAAATACGATTAGAATACTTAACCAAGTGGAAACATGTAATTAAACATGATTAAAGGGTTAAGTGGGATACACTAGATATATGGCAAGCTTAAGTGGGTAGCTTGTGGGGGGCCATTTCAACCAATATCCCAAACGTATCTTTGTGGGCTCGACCCATGTCGAGTGACGGGACACGCATATTGGGCTTGATTATAAGAGGCCAAAACGGGTTAGCGGTGGCAACGCAAGTCCAACGGGTTTCATATGCGTGTGTGGGCCCGGGCTGGTAGATAAGCCGTTGTTGCATCGTGTAGATATAAAGCCGTGCACCGTTGATGGTATTGGGTAGCCACTTTAGGGGAGTGATACACCCCACTGTGGGACCAGCACGGGTATCTATGGTAGGGAGCCGATCGATGGGGAGTAGTGGGTACACCTGATGAAGATAGGGGCAGACGGCACCTATGTAGGGGTACACGAAACTACTGGGTAAGAATTACTGAGTACACCTAGTGGAGATAGGGGCAGACGGCACCTATGTAGTGGGCTAGGAGTACATGAAACTACTGGGGAAATTTTCTAAGTCCTTGGAAGGGATCAACCTTTAAGTAGGAATGACTGGTGTGGTGCAGTTAGTAACTATCTTTGGGTGGGTAGATGCGTCCTGACGGTTATCTTAGTTTATCCTAAGACTACCAAGCTGCTTAGTGTAGCCATTCATCCCCAGATATTACCGTAGGTCAAGTTTATATCTTCTCTGGTTACCTTAATGATTGTATTGATAAAGTTATAGGACTCACTCAGACTTATGTCTGAACCCGTTGTTTTTATCTTTTTCCAACCCTCAGGTCCTACGGTGGATCCTAGCGGTAGTAGAGCTTGATCGGATTGCTGTTCCAGTCTTTAGGAGCTTGGGTAGATGTAAAGCTTCAGTTATCCAGTTATCTTTTCTTTTGTTATGGCTATTGTATGAGAGAGTGGGATTATGTACTTCTTTATTTTGATGGATATTGTACTTGACTTTTATCGTGGTTTATGATGTAACCAGACATGTTTATTTCCGCTGTTGTGAGATGATATTTTTAAATTTCAAGTACTAATTATATCTGTCTTGTTGTAATTTTTCTGTTCTATATTCACTAAAATACTCCACCGATGCTATGGCATTCCCTTAGTGAGTGACCATAGCGGGCGTGGGGTGTTACACGTGGTATCAGAGCAAAGGTTACCGGAACAGATAATTTTTTTTAGAAAACTATTTTTCTAAAAACATTTTTGGAAGTAATATTTTCAAAAACATGTCTTTAAAGAGAAAAGTTTTTGAAAGAAAAGCATAATCCCCAATAGCCATATCTATATCCTTCGAATTCTCCGTTTTGAGTCTTTCCTTTTTCGTTTCAGCATGGCTGAAGATCTTAACTTTCCGGAGGGTGTGACGGTACCAGTATGGTATAGGAGATTGATGGAGGCTAGGGCCACCACGGCGGGTCCAGCAAATGTTCCTCCACCAACCGTAGCACCCGATCTTCCTCCTCCCCCTCCTCCTCGCACGGATACTTTTGCTAAGACCTGTAAGGAATTCAAAGCTATGGGAGGAAAACCTTTTCAAGGATCTGAAACCTTTGTGGAGGCTAGAGATTGGCTTAAGGAGGTGGAAGAGTTGATAGATATCTTTGAGATGGAAGAAGGGAAGAAAGTCAAGTTGGCTGCTTGGTTAATGAAGGGGGAGGCCTCATTCTGGTGGGAGGTCACTAGTGGAGAACGCCCCGTTGACTCTTGGGCGGATTTTAGGCAAAGATTTGTGGCAAAGTTTCTCTCAAGGGCGGAGGAAAACTTGTATATGGAAAGATTCTTGACTCTAAAGCAAGGAAATCTCTCGGTGAAGGAGTATGTTAACAAGTTTAATCAATTGGCAAGGTTTGGCCTAGATATGGTGAATACACCGGAAAAGAAGGCTTTGAGGTTCGTGAAAGGCTTGAATGAACCTATGCATGGGTTGGCTATGACTCATATCCCTATGGGGGCCACCTTTGAGAAGCTAGTTGACATGGCACTCATGTATGAGGAAGAGAAGGGTCCTAATGCTAATAAGGCACCCGAGAAGAAGGGAGATCAAAAGAGACCTCAACAACAACAACAAAGCAAAGGTGGGAAAGGCAATGGTGGCAAGAGCAAGAAGAAGAAGTGTTTCAATTGTGGGACACCTGGCCACCTAAGCAAAGATTGTCGCAAGAAGAAGAAGACTGGCTGCTTCCACTGTGGCGAAGCAGGGCATTTAGTGAAGGATTGCCCTAAGAAAGGGCAAAGGACGGGGTCTACCTCAGGAGGACAGGTGCAAGCTCTTATGGCACCGAGTCAGGCTAGGGGGCAAGTACAGGCTCTCGCGGTTCCACCAATTCAGGAGAGAGGTAGAACTATTTCCGTTGAAAGTCTGGTTTTTCTATTTGACCATCCTGTCCGTACATTGTTTGATTCAGGCGCATCGCATTCGTTTATCTCATCATCATTAGTTGAGTCACTGCACTTAGACACCAGTCTGGTAGATGATCCCTTGGTTGTTTCAAACCCAATTGGGGGCTCCACTTATTTGTCCATGATATGTTTGGGTTTGAAGATTTCTATACTTAGCATTGAGTTTAGATGTGATGCTTTTGTATTGGGCTTCACGGGCTATGGGTTGATTTTGGGCATGGACTGGTTATCCAGTAATGGTGCCGTTCTTGATTGCGAAAGGAGAGTTGTTAGGCTCATGACCCGCTTGGGTAACACTCTCGAGATTTCTTGTAATCCCATGGACTCTGTTATGCTAAGTTATCTTGAATCGCTTGACGCTTCGGTCGAGAGTTTGCAATCTATGAGAGTGGTCCGGGAATATCCGGATGTGTTTGAGGAGGTGAAGGGCTTACCTCCGAAGCGGGAGATTGACTTCCGAATATATCTGGTGGATAATGCTAAACCTGTATCTTTACCAGTGCGCCACATGGCTCCTCGTGAGAGGAGGGAACTCCATAAGCAAGTAGGGGAGTTGCTTGAGAAGGGGTTCATAAGACGAAGTATATCGGAGTGGGGTGCTCCAGTAGTATTTGCTACGAAGGCGGATGGGTCCCTCAGACTTTGTGTAGACTATAGAGAACTCAACAAGCTCACAAAGAAGAATAGACACCCATTGCCGAGGATTGATGATCTTTTCGATCAGTTGGTTGGCGCTTCAGTATTTTCTCAGTTGGACTTAGCCACGGGGTTTCATCAGTTGAGGGTGGCTGAGGATAGCATAGACAAGACTGCCTTTAGAACTCCGGATGGTTTTTATGAGTGGTTGGTGATGCCATTTGGGTTGACGAACGCCCCTGCATACTTTGTTGATTTGATGAGTAGGGTGTTCAGGGAGTTCCTTAATAAATTTGTGGTGGTCTTTGTGGATGATATCTTAGTATTTTCTAAGAGTGAAGAAGAGCATGCCCTACATCTTGGGGAGGTGTTGAAGACTCTTCGAGCGCATAGCCTTAAGGCTAAATTCTCTAAATGTCACTTCTGGAGGAAGGAAGTACGGTTCTTGGGGCACGTGGTCTCCAAGGAAGGGATAGCTGTGGATCCCGCGAAGGTAGTATCAATTCAGGATTGGAAGGTTCTGAAGAATGCTACCGAAGTAAGAAGTTTCTTGGGGTTGGCGGGTTATTATAGGAAGTTTATTAAAGACTTCGCGAAGATATCAGCCCCATTAACCCGCTTAACGAAGAAGAATCTTGTTTTCACATGGGACGTAGATTGTGATGATGCGTTCCGACGGTTAAAGAGAGCTTTAACCACTGCTCCAGTTTTAGTGTTGCCAGATGGGAGCAAGCCATTTGTTGTCTATACCGATGCCTGTGGGACAGGCCTTGGCGCAGTCTTAATGCAAGAGGGAAGGGTGATAGCCCATGGTGGAAGGCAGTTAAGGCCACATGAGAAAAATTACCCTACCCATGATTTAGAGTTGGCTGCTATTGTTTTTGCGCTTAAGATCTGGCGCCATTATCTTCTTGGTGAGAGATTCGAGTTGTTCACTGACCATAAATCATTGAAGTACTTGTTTTCTCAGAAGGATTTGAATCTGAGATAGCAAAGGTGGATGGAATTCTTAGCATCCTATGATTTCGAGATAGCGTATACCCCTGGCAAGGGTAACGTGGTGGCGGACGCCTTGAGCAGGAAGAGGTTGTCCTTGAGTCCATTGTTCGTGGAACGACGAAGCTTGGAATTTATCTTGATGTTTGATTTCAGACCTTCCATTGACTATGTACCCGGTTTGCTAGCTTCCTTGGAAGTTAGGCCTACTCTTTTGGGGCGGATTGGGGAAGCCCAGAGGGACGACCCACAGTTGGTTGAGTTGATAGAGAAGCTCATAAGGGGGGAGTCGTCCAGCCATTTGAGTAGGTACACCCTAGACGATAGGGGGTGCTTGCGTAGAGATGGTAGACTTTGTGTACCGCAAGATGAAGGGTTGAGGAAGGTTATTCTTGATGATGCACACCGTTCTAGGATGACCATTCATCCCGGTGGGGACAAGATGTACCAAGACATGAAGAGGGTTTTCTTCTGGGCCGGTATGAAGAAAGATGTGGCCGAGTATGTCGCTCGATGTTTGGTGTGCCAGCAAGTGAAGGCGGAGCAAAGGAAACCAGGTGGGTTGCTTCACCCATTGGAGGTTCCGCAATGGAAGTGGGATAGCGTCTCGATGGATTTTATTGACGGGTTACCCAGATCGAGGAAGGGTAATACAGGAATTTGGGTGGTGGTAGATAGACTTACTAAGAGCGCCCATTTCATACCTGTGAAGAGTAAGAGGACTGCTCCATGGCTAGCTTCAGTATATCTTCGAGAGATAGTTCGATTGCATGGGGTACCCTCTAGCATAGTGAGTGATCGAGATCCTATCTTCACTAGCGAGTTCTGGAGAAGTTTGCAAGAAGCAGTGGGGACTCAATTGTGTCTGAGCACCGCATATCATCCTCAGACAGACGGCCAGACTGAGAGGGTGAATCGTGTTCTAGAAGACCTTTTGAGGCTTTGTATCTTAGATTTTGGAGGTACATGTGAAGAGCATCTTCCATTGGTGGAGTTCGCATATAATAACAGCTTTCAGTCCAGTATTGGTATGGCTCCTTTCGAAGCTCTCTATGGAAGGCCTTGTCGATCACCTACATGTTGGTGGGAATCTACGGATAAGATCTTGCTTGGGCCTGATATGGTTAGGGAGACTTCTGAGAAGATTGACTTGATTCGAAGAAGGATGAAAGCAGCGCAAGATAGGCAAAAATCTTATGCGGACAAGAGAAGGACGGATCTTGAGTTTGAAGTTGGGGATATGGTTTTTGTTAAGGTATCTCCGTTGAGGAATGTTGTTCGCTTCGGATCCGTTGGGAAGTTAGCACCGAGGTTTGTTGGGCCGTTTCCTATCAAGGAAAGGATTGGACGGATGGCATATAGGGTGGAGTTGCCCGACAGACTTAGTGGTGTTCATGATGTATTCCATGTATCACATCTGAGGAAGTGCTTACATGAGACGGCAGAGGTGGTAGAGCCGAGCTTGCTTAGAGATGTAGAGGTAGAGCGTGATGCGACGATTCGACGAGCTCCTACTCGCATCCTTGGGTCAGAGACTAGGAAATTGAGGAATCGAGAGGTTCAGCTAGTCAAAGTACAATGGGGAGAAGATGAGAGCAACGCAACTTGGGAGACGGAAGCGAAGATGCGTTCATTGTACCCATTTCTTTTTGAGGGTATGTCTTTACTTTCTCCTTTATCGCTTGTCTAGTACTTATCTTATCTTTAGTATGTCCTCTCGTTAGTACTGTTTGACCTTTAGATAGGGTAAACCTATGGTTGAAACATGTGTTTGAGACATGTTATGGTTGATGGATGCAAGTGGATGCAAGTGTTTGCTAGTGGTTGCTCGTGGATGCATATACACACACCCTAGGCACTAGATCGGCTCAATCACTTCATATTGCATATTGCATAAAATTGTGTGTAGAAAGCTATATTTATGAATGTCTAATGATTGTGTTATCATATGGATGATGCATTTTGGTGAATGATTGTGCACTCATGTAGATATTGTATGTGTCGATAGGGTTCTTTCGCATACATAATGGATGCATGGCACTATCATGGTTTGCATATGTTCATACATTAGATAGGGAACATATACACACACTCTTTGCATATGCTCATACATCATTAGAAATTGTTCTAAGGACAATGGATGCCCGTGTTTGATGGATTGAGTAGATGGTTGTTTGGATGGTAGAATATGCATTCTCCTTAGCTTAGAGATTTCGGGGACGAAATCCTTTAAGGAGGGGAGAATGTAACACCCCGTATTTTGGGTTAAGGCTAAAATTCACTAATTACAGAATAAATAATCTCAGATGTGGGAATCAGGGGAAACGGACTGCGTCATTGCGTTCGTCTCGGAAAAATACGCAAAATAGAGTCCGAGTTTTCGAAAATCGGAGTCCGTATGGCCCAGTTATGGCCCGATGAAGTTTATAGAAAATTCAAAACTAAAAAACAGATTTAAAAATTTAAAATTCAGATTTTGAAATGGAACAGGCGGGGCCAGGCGGGAAGAATCCCGCCCTACCCATGTCGACAGGGCTGTCGACAGGCCTGTCGACAGGGGGGTGTCGACTTGCCTGTCGACAGGGTCGCGGCGTCCAGTGAACCTGGGTGCACCAGGTTGCACCAGGTTGGGTTTCAGGCTGGCTAGGAGGGCTGGTTCTAGAGATTTCCTAAATCTAAGGGTCCTAACCTAATCTAGGGTTAATCTAATTGCCTAAAACACTCACCTAATCCTATAAATAAGACCCCAACCCTACCCTAATTCATTCATAATTAGGTCTTGTAGCTAAACTATGGCAAAATGAAATTTGAGCATGGCCTCCACTAGTTCATGAAGGAAGTTGCAAGCTAATCCCTCTCAAATCATTCTCTAATCATCACCATCTTCATAATTAGCAACTAATTCCTCTTCATAAGTTGGTTAATCTTGAGTTTGGTGAGTTTCTATCACTTTAACATCGATTGTTAAAGTAAGTAGATTGGGTGTAATGAGACTTATGGTCTTAAATGCGGATTAGTGAGTTTAAATCATGTATAATGATATGTTACTCTATGTTGTTCTATGTTTATGCATACTTGATAAGTTGGTTTATGCATGCTTAATAAGTTGATTTATGCATGTTTAACAAGTTGGTATATGCATGTTTAACAAGTGAATTTATGCATATTTAATGAGTGGAATTATGCATGTTTAACAAAGTGAGTTATGCAAGTTAAGTATATGTTTAAATGCAAGTTCAATGTGATATGCAAGTTATGCATGCTTATGCAAGTATATGGATGCTTATGCAAGTCATGTATATGTTTAAATGCAAGATTTATGTGATATGCAAGTTATGCATGCTTATGCGAGTATATGAATGCTTATGCAAGATATGTATATGCTTAAATGACATGATATGCAAGTTATGCATGTTTATGCAAGTTATGTATGCTTATGCAAGTATGTGAATGTTTATGCAAGTATGTGAATGTTTATGCAAGTTAAGTGTATGCCTAAATGCATGTTTAACATGTTATGCAAGTCATGAGAATGCTTATATGCAAGTTCAACATGTTATGCAAAATATGTGTATGATAATATGCAAGCTCATATGCAACATGTTATGCAAATCATGTGTATGATAATATGCAAGTTTGGGTTAAATGTGGTTGGGTTAAAATGTGTTCATATATGCAAGTTGACATCCTCTTAACCCATGACAAAGTTATATGCTAAACCCATGATATTTGTGATGGATCTTCCCCTTTTATTATGTCATGAAATGAGAACGATTTACGTGGGGAACGATGGGGTTGGTAAATATGTTAATAAATGAATGATTGGGTATGATTAAGCATACCATAAAAATACATTACCATAAGTGGGAATTTACCTATTAAGTTAGGTCTACCCCCATGGGAATTTACCTATTGAGTTAGGTCTACCCATGTTATGGAAAACTTGATATTAATTAGGGATAATTAATATGGGGGTGATTAATTAGGTGTAATTAATCGACTAAGACACGAGGTTGGACTCATTTGTAGTGTAAAACTGCCCGGACCCGACCGGCTTAACCAGTTGCTACAAATGTCAGCCCAATGTGAGAGGTCTTAGCCATGAATTAAATACGTGATTAAAGTAAAGACACGAGGTTAGGCTCTGTTATGACGTAAGACTGCCCGGACTCTACCGGCTTAACCAGGCGGTCATAACAGCTAGTCTAATGTGGGAGGTCTTTATGGGAGATCACGGTCTTAATTAATTAAGAAACACTTAACCATATTAGCATGTAGTGGGACATGAGGGGTTAAGTGGGTGCCTTGGGTGGCATGTGGAAATAGTGTGGTTGCCTTGGGTGGCATGTGGAATCTAGTGGGTTGCCTTGGGTGGCAATAGAAAATACGATTAGAATACTTAACCAAGTGGAAACATGTAATTAAACATGATTAAGGGGTTAAGTGGGATACACTAGATATATGGCAAGCTTAAGTGGGTAGCTTGTGGGGGCCCATTTCAACCAGTATCCCAAACGTATCTTTGTGGGCTCGACCCATGTCGAGTGACGGGACACGCATATTGGGCTTGATTATAAGAGGCCAAAACGGGTTAGCGGTGGCAACGCAAGTCCAACGGGTTTCATATGCGTGTGTGGGCCCGGGCTGGTAGATAAGCCGTTGTTGCATCGTGTAGATATAAAGCCGTGCACCGTTGATGGTATTGGGTAGCCACTTTAGGGGAGTGATACACCCCACTGTGGGACCAGCACGGGTATCTACGGTAGGGAGCCGATCGATGGGGAGTAGTGGGTACACCTGATGAAGATAGGGGCAGACGGCACCTATGTAGGGGTACACGAAACTACTGGGTAAGAATTACTGAGTACACCTAGTGGAGATAGGGGCAGACGGCACCTATGTAGTGGGCTAGGAGTACATGAAACTACTGGGGAAATTTTCTAAGTCCTTGGAAGGGATCAACCTTTAAGTAGGAATGACTGGTGTGGTGCAGTTAGTAACTATCTTTGGGTGGGTAGATGCGTCCTGACGGTTATCTTAGTTTATCCTAAGACTACCAAGCTGCTTAGTGTAGCCATTCATCCCCAGGTATTACCGTAGGTCAAGTTTATATCTTCTCTGGTTACCTTAATGATTGTATTGATAAAGTTATAGGACTCACTCAGACTTATGTCTGACCCCGTTGTTTTTATCTTTTTCCAACCCTCAGGTCCTACGGTGGATCCTAGCGGTAGTAGAGCTTGATCGGATTGCTGTTCCAGTCTTTAGGAGCTTGGGTAGATGTAAAGCTTCAGTTATCCAGTTATCTTTTCTTTTGTTATGGCTATTGTATGAGAGAGTGGGATTATGTACTTCTTTATTTTGATGGATATTGTACTTGACTTTTATCGTGGTTTATGATGTAACCAGACATGTTTATTTCCGCTGTTGTGAGATGATATTTTTAAATTTCAAGTACTAATTATATCTGTCTTGTTGTAATTTTTCTGTTCTATATTCACTAAAATACTCCACCGATGCTATGGCATTCCCTTAGTGAGTGACCATAGCGGGCGTGGGGTGTTACACTCAGTTTCAAACAAAACTGAGCAAGCCCAGTTTTGTTTGGAACTGTGCATATGCCCAGTTCCGAGAAACTGAGCATTCCATTCACCTAAATTTTTCGTAAATGTTTATGAGATATTATCTACACTTCAAAACCAATCATCTACAATTCAAACCACATTAAAGGCACATAAACGATATAAACAAAAATATATATTAGATTAGAGTGTACAAAAGGTTACCACGTATAGTACACGAAAAATTGTAACTTATTATTAAGATGAAAGGGAAAGTAGCTTGCTACTTAATAAACCAATTGCATAAAATTAATTTGCAATTGATTAGACGTAAATGGTTTACTACATGAAAATGGCGTACTACATCAAGAGGAGAATTAATTTTGCAGCTAAAACGGTTTACAGGTAGACAACAGAGACCAAAGGTGCCCGTTAGATGTCCCTAGGGAGGCATTCAGAAGTCCACAAATTTGAGACTTGCGGCGCTGCCACATAGGATTAAGGCAGCCCTATTAAATGAGTATTGGTGGAAATGGGCACTTTGAGTATGTGAAAAAAAAACACGGTTGAACTCATGCGAAACTAATTTTCAGTATTTCTCGGAGAGGTAATAGCTTAAGTAAATGGTAGTAAACAAATGGGTCCTATTAACAGGAATGGAAACACTCACACAGCAGTTAGATATAAGTAAAATAAGGAAAGCTTATGCATAATGCACAATAGCTAATTTTGTAACAAACATGGAATTGATCTTTGTCAAATCAAGGAATGGATTATGCATATTAACATGTGAAATTCAGAGAGTTACTGAGTGAGTATAAGTGAAATAAATCTAGTACACAACATTTATGCATTGTGATGCCAACCAAGATTGAACATTTACCAGCTCTTTAAGGCTTCAACTGCAAATCGACGTTGCGCTGAAAGAAATTCTATATGCGTTATTACTAAGTATCATCTTCTTGTGTCTGAAAATATTTTTTCATAACTGTCCAATTTTTTATTAAAATTATAAGTGCAAATTTGTCCCGTATATAAATTGCAGCTTCAAAATTGCTTCAAGTCTAAATACGTTTTTGAAATTCTTGTTATCAATTTTGCAGGATAAGAATTTGAAGTTCATCTTATATTTGTTTAATTTTCATCCATCAAGTCAATCATGTAAACAAATCCATAAATAAAGTCAGACAATTTGTGATTGTGTTATTTTTTGGTTTTTAAATTTATAATCATTAAGAAAAATCATATTGCAACAATGGGTGATTTTTCTTGTAAATGAAAGGAGATAAATAGAGAGTGTACTCCTATTATTATCCAAGATTATGCAAAAATTGAGGGAAAAAACAAATTTGTCAAAAAATAAAAAGGCCTGTAATTGTCGAAGAAAAAAAACAGTTATCAAATTAATTCTGCTTTCGGCTGTTGATCCATCCATATATTTTATAATTTAATGTCTCTATCCATATTTAAACAATTTGTATTCTAAGTGTATGTATGAACATTTCCTCAATTTGTTGTAATGGTGTTTTCTCAGTTCGCGCAAAAACTGAACTGAGTAGCTCAGTTTTTGTGCCAAAACTGAGCTGCTAAGTTTTGGCGCAAAAATGAGCTGCTCAGTTCAGTTTTCGCGCTAACCGAGAGGCTCAGTTCATGCGAAAACTTAATAATACTTGATAAACAAAAATAAAAATATAGAAAATAAATAAACCACTTCAAACACCTACAAAAAAAACATACATAGGTTTTTGCTGCTAATGGAATAACTTGTCCAGCTTTCTTATTTTCTTGTCCCGCCTTCCAAACCATTGTCCTCGTAACTTTCACCTCTGGATTTTTCTTAACCTACAATAAGAAATATTATTAAACTAATTAACTATTTATTAATAGCATTTACTAGAAATATTTTTACTATGATTGCTTACCATTTCATCATAAACTTTACGGTATGATTTTCTTCCTAGCGTGTGAATGATAGTATTATTAGCTTTGGCTTGGGCATTTCTCCTGCATTGCTCTTTTTTCTTATCAGTGTATTCGTTGTCTACAAACTTCTCCCACCATACTTTTTCAATGTCTGCAGGACATTTAGTGATAGCGATATTCTTGGGTATGATGGTTCCTTTGACTCTAAGCAATCTGTTTCGCAAAGTAGACTTTACCGTATGAAAATATCATGGAAATGTTTTTTTTCTAAAATTGGCCGAGCTAGATCAGGATTGATGTCCATGTCAAATTCATTCTGTTTTAACAAAAAAAAATCAATACAAAGAATAAATTTTGTGTAGAAAGTAAATAATTAAATAAGGTGAATTTGTGACATACCAATAGTTCTTTCCATAAAATATCTTTATAGTAACCATCAACATTTACTATGTTGCTTGTCTTGCTAGAGGATTTAGCGTCAGATGGATTAACTGGATTATGCTATTGCTTAGGTCTGGTTGCTCCAACATTGTTGTTAATGGGGTTGTAGGAAACAAGATTCAATCTAAGAGAGGTCTTAGACAAGGCGACCCCCTATCGCCTTTTCTGTTTAATTTGGCGGCTGATGTTTTCTCTAGAATTATTAAGAGAGCTGGGAGATTAGATGTCTTAGGTAGTGTTGTTAATGAGGAATTTAATAATGAATTATCTATCCTCCAATTTGCAGATGATACATTATTATTTTCTTCTTACTTGCCTAAGCATATTATTGCTCTTAAGTTTATTCTTTACTGTTTTGAGATTTTATGCGGCCTCAGAATCAATTTTGATAAGAGTGTTATTATGGTCCTTAATGATTTTGACAATGTTGAGGCTTTGGTTGCTAGCACCTTAAACTGTTCTGTTATGAAATTTCCTTCTGATTACTTAGGTTTTAAGATTAGGCCTTCGAAGCTTAAGAAGGATGATTGGTTAGTTATTATTGATAAGATCAATAATAGATTATCGAGTTGGAATAATAGATTTCTGTCTAAAGCAGGTAGATTATTTCTTGTTAATTTGGTATTATCTGCTACTCCTTCTTATTACATGGCCATTCATCGATTTCCTTAATGGTTATTGAGAAAATTGACAGAATCAGCGTAATTATCTTTGGAGTGGAGTTCCTATTTGTAGGTGTTATAAATGTCTAGTCAACTGGGAGGTATGTTGTATGCCCAAGAAAGATGGGGGTCTGGGGATCATTAACTTATATAATTTTAATTCTTCCCTGCTAGCCAAATGGCTATGGAGATTTAGGTGCCCTGATGTGTCGGCTACTTGGAAGATTATTGTTTCCAAATTTTATTATTCTGGGGGAGAGTATATTGTTGGTTATAGTGTTAGTTGGTTTAATAGGTTATCTTATTTTTGGAAGTCTGTTTTGAATTGTTTTGATTTTTTTAATTTAGGTTGTAAGGTGACTGTTCACTCAGGTAACTTTACTTTCTTTTAGCATGATGCTCGGATTTCTCGTGTGCCGCTTAAAATTGAATTTAGTGAGGTTTATAATATTTGTAGATTTAAGAATGCTTTGATTATAGATGTTTATAGAGGGGATTTAGATCCTCCGTGAGAGTTTTCCTTTGATAATATTTTAGAAGGGGGTTTATTAAGGCAATTAGCCTTACTTTAATCTAAGTTAGCTCTGTATCATTTGGATGAGCATGGTGATTCTATTAGTTGGGGTTTGGATAAGAGTTTAGTTTACTCTGTTAATTTTATTTATTTTTCTAGCGTTTCTTTGCGCCCTTTCAAGTTTCTTTGGAAAACTAATTCTCCTCCTAAAGCTAAGTTTCTTATGTGGTTGATTATTCATAAGAAGCTAAATTCGGTTGAGCTTTTAAAAAGAAAGAATATTATTTTTGATGTTAAGTGTTGTTTTTGTAGTATTATGGATGAGGATGTCGATCATTTATTTATCTCTTGTTATTTTACTTGCTTTATTTTTAATATGGTTTTAAGGATTTTTGCTTTTGATTGTTTTAATTCTTTTAGTAGCTGCATTGATTATTGGGATTATTATAGATTTGTTTATAATTATAGGCAGAGATATGTGTTGGATTCTTTAGTTTCTATCATAAGTTGGTTCATTTGGTTGGAGAGTAATCAAAGTTTTTTTTTTCATTCTATTTCAGTTTCTGCTGATAATTTAATCATTAGAATTGTTATTTTCTGTTTGGATTGGAAGTTTAATTCGCACTATAAATTTTTTGGTGAATCGCGTTTTGAGTGTTTTTTGATTAAGGTTAGATTTAATTTGAGTTTATTCATTAGAATTAATAGTTATTTTAGATGTAATAGATCTCGTCTATGTTGTTAAGTTCTTGTCCTTAATGTTGTTTATTTCTATTTCTTGTTGCTATTTTTGCTTCTCTTTTGCACACACACACACACACATATATATATATATATGCCTATATATTTATATATGAATTTTCTTAGCTATATATATATTTGTATACACATATACTCATATATATATATGTCTGTGTGTGTGTGTGTTGATTACTAATAGTTTGTCTAGTTTCTTTCAGTTTTCAGATTGTTGATTTTGCTGAGGAGCTTTTCGGATAGTTGTCTGGATTGGCGATTGTTTTTTGTTTGGATCTTTTGTGTGTGTGGAGCTGGAGAGTTTTTGGGGTATTATGTTATCCTTTTTTGTGGTATTTTGATTGGAGTGACTAGCTAATATATTGGAGTAGATATACTTCAATATCGGGTGGTGGCTCTGTCGGAACTTGATATTGAAGTACGATGGGCGGTGGCCTAGCTGGAGCTCATCTATATACTTTCCTTTACATTCCTATTGTAGTGTGTGTATTGTTTTTGTATTATTTTGGGTCTGTATCGGATATTATATCCTTTTTGTTTTAATTATATATGTGTGCTCTCTTTTTTTTAGAAGATCACACATTTTTGTTTTCAAAAAAAAAAAAAAAAAAAAAAAATAGCCATCAACATTTCTCCACTCGTTGTAGCCAATTGGTATATGACAACGAATTAGCGCTCTGCATCTGGAGCCCCATTTAGCTTCATCATTAGCTTTAACACCATCGAAGTCAACTATTATTGAGTATTTTTTTATCACTTGGTGGAGGACAGTTATTTGCTTCAAGCTCCTCGTTTGTAACTTCAGTTGCACTACCAATGCAATTGTTCGACATTCTGCATTAAAAAGAATTAATATGCATATTGAAACTAATATGCGTGCTTGATTTGATTTTACAAATGGATATTGAGTATGAACAAAGTAAAATCATTTAATTCATTTCACCTAAATAAGCAAAACAATACAAATATTCATTTCAAAATTACATCTCTTTCATTTAAATACATTTCAACAATGGCACTAAATTCTGTTGTTCTCTCAAAACATACTGAAAATCGGTTGGTATGGTGTAGTCATCTATGTTGTCTGTCATGCACTTTGGAGAACATCGAACAATGGACCAATCAGAATTTTGAGTGTCTTGCACATAAAAAACTTGACATGCTTCAATTGCTAGAATAGTTGGCTAGTCATACTCCCCATTCCCATTTTTGAGCCTTTTCAAGTTCACCATCAACGAATGGGAATCAGTACAAATCTTACAACCATTTGTCTTATCCACAATGTTTACCCAATCACAACAGAATACAACATGTTGGAAATCATAATAATCAACCTTTATGATTTCTTTAATGATACCATACCAAGTAGTGTCATCATCCGTAGGATTTATATCTTTTGCACTTGCAACAAATGTGGTGATTGCGTCCATGCAAACACTACTATCTTGGATTGAATGACTGTCATCATAAAGTTGAGGAGAAAATATATATCCGTTCAATCTGTACTTTAGATAACTTTTAGATTCCCACTTTGGACCACTAACATATTGCCATAACATTGTATTCATGCATTTTTCTTGTAGAAGTTGCCATGAATGAACAAACTTGAACGTCCAACATAAAAAGAACAAAACCTACAATTTTTATATATATTGAAATAATATACCTTTTTGTGTAACCAATCAATAAATTCGCTTTGAACGATTACTTCAGCCATTGTGGTAACTTTTCTTTTATTACGAGAAACATCTTCTAAGGACGAGCGTATGCACTACAAATTAGATATTATCTTGTGAATATATTTCATACTTAATGTCATTGGTATCTATTAAAATATAGAGAAAATTCATACGTATAATATTCATCTCTTTCAGGAATATTGATACTAAAAAGTATCCACCTTCGAATTTGAACACGTTGCACCCTAGTTAGCTAAATACATTTGCCTTCCATGATGGGACGTTCATATATATCATTACCATCATCTAAAAAAGATGCTTGTGTCGAACTACGATTTCCATCATGTGGGTTCGGCATATACTCCATTGCATATCTAACTGATTCTGAAACAAGGTATGCTTCAGCAATTGATCCTTCTATGTAGCGCTCATTCCTAGGTATATTTTTGCATTCTTTCATTGCTCTAAAAATAACACACATGCAAATATATTTAGAGATTATCACTTTGAAATAACATTCATAAAATTTGTAAGAAAAATATATCACCTTTTAAATGGATACATCCATATGTAGTTTGCAAGTCCACATAACAAAGCTTGGTCGGCTAGATGTACCATAAGATGAATACTTATATCAAAGAAGTCCGTCGAAAAATAATGCACTAGCACACATAATGCCTCAGAAATCTTATCTTTGGCGGCTTGAACATGTTCTCGAACTAAAAGTTTTGAGCGTATCAAGTTAAAATCAAACTCACTTGTAAAATAGCTCGACGTAAATCATGGTGCTTCGAATATGCATGTTGAACCGTTATAGGAAGTAAGTATTGCATTACAATATGATACTCATATGTTTTTTTAAGGTGCAAAGTAGGTGGTTGAACAGTAACAAGAGTCCAAGTCTAGCAAATCTAGTTGCAAGGCACGATGGAAGCTTCGTATCTTGTAGAACTTCACAATGTTTTGTTTTATGAATCTTATCGAATGCAAAATTAGATGATTGCCTTAACCTATCAAATAATAAATTGAGAAGATGCTCTGCGACATTCTTCTCTGTATGCATCACATCAATAGTATGTCGTACTTTATGACTACTCCAATAAATTAAATTATAGAAAATTGGCTTCTTATACCAAGGAGATTTTTCTACGTCACTACCTTCGGCCATTAAGGAACATGCATTACTAGCTTCAATTATCGTTCGCTTCTTATTCCTAGGCAATTTTCCAGGAAAATAACTTATACGATCAAGCTTTTCCAAAAGGGATGGTCCTCTTAACCTTGTTGGTGGTTCTTTATCTTTGCTATCCTTATACCATCCATATTTGACGCATCTACATGGATGATCATCCTTCAAAAATCTTCTATACTTTGGGTAAACATTCTTGTTACCTATGTACTCTGACTCAGTCTCCATAGCATAAACTGGACAAGCTTTATAACCATGTGTCACACAACCAGATAAATTTCCCAATGCTGGAAAGTCGTGGATTCCCCATAATAATGTTGCCTTCATCGTAAACATTTCTCTCTTGTCCATATCAAAAGAATCTATGCCTTCCATCCAAAGTTCCCTCAACTCATCTACAAAGGTTCTAAATACACATCAATGTCTTGACTTGGTGCTTTCGGTCCAGGAATGAATAAACTTAGCATATGAAATTGCGATTTCATGCATAATGAAGGAGGTAGATTATAGGGAATCATATATACGGGCCAACAACTGTAACAATTGGAGAGATCCTTATTCGGATTAAATCCATCAGTAGAGATACCAAGCCAAACATTACGTCCTTTATTTGCAAAGTCCGGCCACTTACATTTAATTGATCACCATTCAGCTGAGTCAATGGGATGACGCATGAAATCCCAAGAAGGATCGGCATGCTTATGCCATTGCATTTTACGAGCTATGTAAAGACCCGGAAAATTTGAACACTTAATCTTCAAATATCGTAACTATTAGGAATATTTTAAATGTTATAAATGTGATTTTATAACACTGTTAAACATCATTTAATTAGTAATTTATGATCCTAGACTCATTTCGGAAAAGTGCTTCCAAAAATATATATTTTGAAAAAATGTCGAAAAAATGACCGAAAACCGTTTTATCGATATATAACTATTTTCTCAATAAATGTTGTTGAAAATTTAAATGGGTGTCTAATCAATCATTAGGAAAGTGATTAGAAAATGAAAATATTTTTAATGTTTATGGTTAACTAAATTTTTGATGATGTCATGCATGACATAAGCAAGATATTTAGGAAATGAGCAAATAAGGAAAATGAGAAAAAGTAGTAATTGAATCGTTAAACAAACATTTAAAGATAATTATAAAGATTTGTTTTGGGTTTGTTGTAAACAGTGTTTTAGAAACACTTGTTTTTAAACCCTTGGAATATGTAAAACTGGAATATACGGTTTATTGATTTTAAATATACTTAGGTCTTTAATAACTGATTTTAAAGATAGAAACAAGTATTGAAATCTTTCAGGATAAAGATATTGAATAAGATGTTTAACTTATAAAAGAGAAGAAGTTCTTTATTAAACAATGGTTTTAACCTCTTTGATTATATTAAAGGAAATCTTGAAATTGAATTGTAGATATACTTATACCGGAGGGATAAGTATAAGAATACGTTTTGAAGTATTGAAGTTATAAAAGAAATCTTGAAATCGAATTGTAGATATACTTATACCAGAGGGGTAAGTATATGAGTATGTTTTGAAATATTGAAGTTAGAAAAGAAATCTTGAAATTGAATTGTGAATATACTTATACTGGAGGGTTAAGTATATTAAAACCTTTTTAAGTATCGAAGAGTAAAGGAATAGTGAATTAGTAGAATATACACATATACACCTTTTATATGTATGCGTTGAATACATACACTAGTATATAAAGGGATATTAATCGAGTATGAGTTATTGATTAATAAATGAAGTCTTATTAGATAAGTGAAGCCTTATTTGATAAGTGAAGTTTTATTAGATAAAAGAAGTTTTACTAATAAAGTAGTTTTAATTAATGAAAGATTAATCAAATGTGAGAGGAATTAGAAGCCGTTTATATGAGTTAATCGTGCTTTGACTATTATCATGCTATGTGACTTAATAGTGATTTGATTGTTTATCGTGCTTTGTGACTTGATAGTGCTTTGGATGGTTAGTCATTTGTTATGGAAATTAAGCGAGGCTGTTTTCCACATACAAACGTCTATTGTGTGAATTGATAGTCAATTAATTAACTATAGAGCTTGACCTTAAATTTAGCTACTGGTTTTGAGGAGACCGGGATTGGTAAGTGTTTTACTTATCGAAAACCACTTCAAAACTAGTATACGATTTCTATGTTTCGAAGCGATTGTGAAGTGAAGGCTATGTGGTAATTCGAGACCTGTTGAGATAGTCGAACACATATAGTGATTCTAAGATCTGTGAAAGAATCTATGTGTGATTCCAAGATCTGTTGATGTATTGGAATCCATGTGTGATTCTGATATATGTGAAGGGATCTATGTATGATTCCAAGATCTATTGAGTTGTGGGATTCCGTCTGGGAATTTTGTTCTATTCGAGTGATGAAGACTCGCGTGAAAGATGCCGAACGAAACCTCGACATCGGAAATGACAGAAAATAGAGTAAAAGCACATTCTAGGGTTTTGCTGACCTATGACATGATATATTGACTCCATATCCAGTGTGTGCTTATTATCGAATCGTGCGGGAGCTCCTCGAAGTTGCATGCTGGAGTTGGGTATATTTGGTTCCACGTGGTGCACACCGGTATTTTCGTGCGTGGGCTAGTTGTGTTTACCTTATGGTATATTTTATTTAGAGATATACGACACTCGGAGGTACTTTCTGACATTGTGCATGGAGTTCGGATTTGTATTGAGAGATTTCCGATGGAAAATCCAATATGCGAACGTGCCTTATCGGTTTTGTTTGTATACTTAATAGTTGTCGAATGTAACCAATGTAACCATTCCTTCTATGTAAATTTATTTATATTCCACACCCTAGACATTATCTAATATACAACTATATTCCTCCTAATAAATGGTTGGTTTCTTTTGAGGGAAAAAACTGGGTTGGTAATTTGCACGGTCCCCTTAGTGTTGTTACATGCAATGTGTATCTTGGGTTTATCATACCAGACTGATGTCTGACGCTTGGTTTTTGTTTCCCTACAATTCTCACGTACTCCTTCGAGTAGGTTGAGTGTGGCAAATTTTACTTTGGATGCTTTAGAGTTCGGAAGATGAGATGGGGGCTTCCATTATCTGTCTACCTATTTCTATTTTCGTTGTATTGTATTGGTTATGTACATATCAGCATTGTGAGGACAGGTACTTATAACTGTTCAAGTTGACGATATATTAGTCTTCTCTGGTAGTTGTAGTCGTACAGATTTATTTTGTAAAGATCATTGTTTATATTATATGTTATCATTCCGTTGTGAGATTCTGATATTGTGTCCTCTTATTCCTTGTTCTATTTCCTTTTATTTTATTTCACCCTAACTTTTCATTTTTTCGGCACTTAGGTGCTCGACACATGAATACCATGGATGTATTAGTGTCGACATTTGATGGTCGAAAAGGCGGGTCGTTACATTTGGTATCAGTGCACAAGGTTGAGCGAACACCTTGGCTTTGGTTGGGTATGATTCATTAAGAGATAGAGTAATGGAATGCCCTTACATGTGTTGAGTGTATTATATATATGAGAGCGCGTACTTGTTAGTGCTATAAAAATATTTTGTGTTGTGTTAGTTAATCTGTTGGTGGTTTATGAATTCTGGTCAATATGTAGGACGCCATGGTATCGATAGGGATTTCTAGATACTTAAACAAGGAAAATCGATACAATATAGGTTTTAAATTGGTAAATGAAATAATTTTACCTAGGCTTATATTTTTGTACAAAATATAAACTTTCATAAATTGATATTGTTATTTATGACGTGTTTGGTTGTTAGGAATGATAATATTCAATGATTATCAGTTACTGAATATTAGTTCTTCTCGATCAGTTTATGAGCATGTACAATTGCTTAGTTTACCTTTTAAAAACCTGGGTTGGGTAGATGGTAATAAGTGGGAACAATAGATATGAACACCTTGTGAATTAAGTTTCATAGTTTGACTATAAGGCATTTAATGATGATGTTAGGTTAAATTGACTTTTAACATGATTCGTCTATTATAATCTGAATAATGATAAGAATTCTTGAAAAAAGTTAGATAAAGAAGTGCTTTATATAAATTATTGAATCCCGATTAATACATTTTACGGATCCTTATAGTCTATGCATTAAGATTGTATAAATGTGAATAATGCCATGATTTGTAGTTTGGTAGGTTTCATTTGTTAAAATGAAATGGGTATTTCAACGATTTTGGATAGTTGAAAACTTCTGAATTATTATAGAATTTGAAGTTAAGTGTTTGTGAAAATATAAATTGAGTTTATATAACACTTGAATTATTAAGATAGCAAGTTAGAACAAGTTCAAAATTTGATTAACATACTTAATAAATTTGATGTTTGGACATACTCATAGAATGTATTAGAGTATTATATGTGTACGAACTTAAGTTATACAGTGTTTAATAACTTGAAGTAAAGTTTTATGAAATGATTTGTAAGTGGTTTTAGTATTAATAAAGAAATACTAAGTGATAGTTGAATGTCGAAAAAAGAGGAAGGATATTAGAATAAAATGGCATACTATACATATAGAAGAATAAATAAAGGATATTGGTATTTAAGAAACCAATAGGATAAAATACGTGAGTTGTACGTAGATCATTTTATTCGCATAGTTGATCTTGGTACAGACTCGGATATAGGATTTTGAAGGTGATTTACACCGGTCTGAACAAGGATTCTTCACTAGAATTTGATAGTGAAAACTTGATATGGATTTTTGATATGATCCTGAAGTTTTCTATCATAGCATATGGATACGTAAGGAAGATGAAAGTTTCTGGTCAAGGAACTTGATCGGAGTATGCACTAGAGATGTCAAGTGTGGTATACTAGTTCGGAAGAGAAGTCTTGTGATCGGGAAAGTAATATGATCAAACAATGTGTACGGATGGTTTATATGCATTGTACGGGATTTAGCGCATATGGAAATTGTAGGAAATGACTCTTCGACGTGTTATGAGGTATTGTGAATCATCGACTGAGTAATCCCTAAGGCTGTTGAGCGTAAGGCACGCTTAGTAGATTGTTTATCGTCCTTATTCGATGAGAGGGTTTGAACTTGATCAAACCATGAGATTTGTATGCAATTAGTGTGATACTTAAGTATCGATGTTTGATTGTTTTCTTTGGTTGCTCGTGTTGCATTTTGGGGGACGAAATATTTTAAGTGCGGGAGAATGTAAAAACCCAGAGAATTTGAACACTTAATCTTCAACTATCGTAACTATTAGGAATATTGTTAAATGTTATAAATGTGATTTTATAATCTTGTTAAACATCATTTAATTAGTAATTTATGATCCTAGACTCATTTCGGAAAAGTGCTTCCAAAAATATATTTTCTGGAAAAATGTCGAAAATATGACTGAAAACCATTTTATCAACATATAGCTATTTCCTCAATAAAGTTGTTGAAAATTTACATGGATGTCTAATTAATCATTCGGAAAGTGATTAGCAAATAAAAATATTTTTAGTATTTATGGTTAACTAAATTTTTGATGATGTCATGCATGACATAAGCAAGATATTTAGGATATGAGCAAATAAGGAAATGAGCAAATAAGGAAAATGAGCAAAAGTAGTAATACTTCATATGTAAGATTAGGGTTTTAAGGGCTTCTAGGTCTTTTCTCATTCACCTTGCTTTTCCTATAAAAGAAGGGGCATACCTTCTCTTTTGATTCACAAAAATTCCTAAGCTTTAAGGATAAAAACAATGTCTTCTTCATCTTCCTCTCTTACTCACTAACTTTCTAAAAACATACTCAAACCAACTCCAAATCAACTCAAACTTTAGTGAAGCCTTCCTACACTATTATAAGACCTTTTAGCAAGTTAGAAGTTGAAAATCCAAGCCTTTCTCTATTTTCCATTAGAGGCCGTGAGCTTTATAAGGAAGGAAAGCAAGGAGAAAGCAAGGAAAAGCAAGGAAAGGAAGGAGGTTGCTAGCTTGGATCTTGGTTCTTATTCTTGGATCTAGGACTTTTTAATGGTTAAGGTGAGTTTACTCACTATTTTGTACAACAAACAATAATTATTTACATGTCCTTAACTATACTAAAAGTTGCTTGAATGTTGGTAACTTATGTTAAAAATGTTAACTTGATTCTTACTTCAAAAGTAAGTGACATATGTGATCCATGTTAATAGATTGGAATGGACTTTAATGGACTTGGAATTGTACTTGAATTGACTTGTATAACAAGTAGAATGGACTTGAAACAAAGCACATAAGGATTAGTAGGGAATTGGCATATTGTGGAATTGAACTTGAAAGTGCACTTATAGCGATAGTCGCTATAGATGCAGTTTGGAATTATTGTGTTTTCAACACTTTGAATGGATCTTTGTAATGACATCCTTAGTGATTTCTTATCAAATTAATCTTGTATTACTTGTATGTTTACTATCTTGAAGTTATTGGATAATAAAATGTTAAGTAACCCATCGAAAATGACTAAAACTTCACTAGTGCAAAAGTACCCATTTAACCTTCATTTTTGGATTTCAAAGTATCTTCTTTCAAAATATCTTATAAATATCTTCTTTCAAAATATCTTATAAATATCTTCTTCCAAAATATCATATAAATATCTTCTTTCAAAATATCTTCTTTCAAAATATCTTCTTTCAAAATATCTTCAAAATATCTTCTTTTCAAAATATCTTTCCAAATAAAACAAAGGTTAGAAATGGTTATGGATTGCTAAACCTTGTCATGAATAAGTCAATAGATTAAAAGGTAACTGATAATGCTTAACACTAATAAGCCAACGAAGTAGGCTAATCTATTTGTGAGAGTTAAGACTGATGTCGAGTAGGGACGGAGCAATCGAGCTCTAACCTACCGGCTTCCCTCTTAGCCGAGGAACAGATAGGTTAGGAATCTTGGAAACATGTTAATCATGTTGATTACTTACCTGTTTATTGAATATCTTGGATACTATGCTTAATTCTTATAAGCCGACGAGTAGGCTTATCTATCTGTGAGTGTCAAGAATGAGGTGTCTAGGAAAGGGGTGTTATGCAACCAGTGCTCTAACTTACCTGGCCTCACTCTTGACCGAGGGATACTTAAGTTGATAATGTCGGAAACGAGTTAAGTGTACGAACTGTGATTTCTATAAGCATAATATGGTTTTTGGTTTGTTGTGACAATGTGTTAGTTACATTCTTTTTTAACCCTCTCAGATTATATCATCCAAGTAAATATAATTGAATCTTTAAACAAACATTTAAAGATAATTATAAAGATTTGTTTTGGGTTTGTTGTAAACAGTGTTTTAGCAACACTTGTTTTTAAACCCTTGGAATATGTAAAACTGGAATATACGGTTCAATGATTTTGAATATACATAGGTATTTAATAATTGATTTTAAAGATAGAAACAAGTATAGAAATCTTTCAGGATAAAGATATTGAATAAGATGTTTAACTTATAAAAGAGGAGAGGTTCTTTATTAAACAATGGTTTTAACCTATTTGATTATATTAAAGGAAATTTTGAAATTGAATTGTAGATATACTTATACCGGAGGGATAAGTATAAGAATACGTTTTGAAGTATTGAAGTTATAAAGGAAATCTTGAAATTGAATTGTAGATATACTTATACCGGAGGGATAAGTATATGAGTACGTTTTGAAATATTGAAGTTAGAAAAGAAATCTTGAAATTGAATTGTGAATATGCTTATACCGGAGGGTTAAGTATATTAAAACCTTTTTAAGTATCGAAGACTAAAGGAATAGTGAATTAGTAGAATATACACATATACACCTTTTATATGTATGCGTTGAATATGCATACTAGTATATAAAGGGATATTAATCGAGTATGAGTTATTGATTAATAAATGATGTCTTATTAGATAAGTGAAGCATTATTTGATAAGTGAAGTTTTATTAGATAAAAGAAGTTTCACTAATAAAGTAGTTTTAATTAATGAAAGATTAATTAAATGTGAAAGGAATTAGAAGCCGTTTATATGAGTTAATCGTGCTTTGACTATTATCATGCTATGTGACTTGATAGTGATTTGATTGTTTATCATGCTTTGTGACTTGATAGTGCTTTGGATGGTTAGTCATTTGTTATGGAAATTAAGCGAGGTTGTTTTCCATATACAAATGTCTATTGTGTGAATTGATAGTCGATTAGTTGACTACATAACTTGACCTTAAATTTAGCGACTGGTTTTGAGGAGACCGGGATTGGTAAGTGTTTTACTTATCAAAAACCGCTTCAAAACTAGTATATGATTTCTATGTTTCGAAGCGATTGTGAAGTGAAGGATATGTGGTAATTCGAGATCTGTTGAGATGGTCGAACTTATATAGTGATTCTAAGATCTATGAAAGAATCTATGTTTTGATTCCAAGATCTGTTAATGTATTGGAATCCATGTGTGATTCCGAGATCTGTGAAGGGATCTATGTATGATTCCAAGATTTATTGAGTTATGGGATTCCATTTGGGAATTTTGTTCTGTTCGAGTGATGAAGACTCGCATGAAAGATGCCGAATGAAACCTCGACATCAGAAATAACAGAGTAGGAGCACAATCTGTGGTTTTGCTGACCTATGATAGGATATGCTGACTCCATATCTAGTGTATGCTTATTATCAAATCGTGCGGGAGCTCCTCGAAGTTGCACGGGGGAGTTGGGTATATTTGGTTCCACGTGGTGCACACCGGTGTTTTCGTGCGTGGGCCAGTTGTGTTTACCTTATGGTATATTTTATCCAGAGATATACGACGCTCGGAGGTACTTTATGACCCTTGTGCGTGGAGTTCGGATTTGTATTGAGAGATCTTCTATGGAAAATCCAATATGCGAACGTGCCTTATCGGTTTTGTTTGTTTGCTTAATAGTTGTCGAATGTAACCAATGTAACCATTCCTTCTTTATATGTGAATTTATTTATATTTCACGCCCTAGACATTATCTAATATACAACTATACTTCTCCTAATAAATGGTTGGTTTCTTTTGAGGGGAAAAATTGGGGTGGTAATCTGCACGGTCCCCTCAGTGTTGTTAAATGCAATGTGTTTCTTGAGTTTCTCATACCAGACTGATGTTTGATGCTTGGTTTTTGTTTTCCCTACAATTCTCACATACTCCTTCGAGTAGGTTGAGTGTGGCAGGTTTTACTTTGGATGCTTTAGAGTTCGGAAGAGGAGATGGGGGCTTCCATTATCTATCTACCTATTTCTATTTCCGTTGTACTGTATTGGTTATGTACATATCAGCTTATGAGGACAGGTAGTTATAACTGTTCAAGTTGACGATATATTAGTCTTCTCTGGTAGTTGTAGTCATACAGATTTATTTTGTAAAGATCATTATTTATATTATATGTTATCGTTTCGTTGTGAGATTCTGATATTGTGTCCCCTTCTTCCTTGTTCTATTTCTTTTTATTTTATTTCACCCTAACTTTTCGTCTTTCCTGCACTTGGGTGCTCGGCACGTGAATACCGCGGATGTATTAGTGTCGGCATTTGAAGGTCGAAAAGGCGGGTCGTTAGAAGCTATCCACAGTATAGTGTACAATCTAGTCAACCTTGGAATTATAGGGAAGTGTCTTAAATTTTTCCTTGGTTGAGTTGTCATTTTTTTTATGCTTAACGCATTTGCCTTATCTTTAAATCTTGACGTATTACAATGAGGACATACTACCATGCTAGTGTTCTCTTTCCCAAATAACATGCAATCGTGTATGCATGCATGAATACATTTTACCTTCATTCCCAAATCTTTTAACATTTTTTTCATGGTAGGATACTTGTCAGCTAATGTGTTCTCTTCTGGGAGATCTTTTTTAAATAGTTTAACCAATTCTGTCATGCTATTTCCCGACCAATTAAATTCTTTCTTCAAGTTACGAAGCTCTATCATTACACTCAAAGTTGTAAGTCCAACCTTACAAGAAGGATATAATTTCTCATTTGCTTTGCTTTTGTATTCATAGTACATTTTCTTAACATTTATCTCTTCAAAATTTACTTCACCGCTAACTAGTGGCATATCATGTACTCTAAATGCACCATTAACAAGATTTCCTAGAGTGCCCTCAATATACTCTTCTACTTGCATTTGGTCTGGAATGTGGGACTCTTGGACAAATCCGATGTGTGAGTCATTTGCATAGTAGTATCATTTCTCTCCCCATGGAAGAACCACACATCATATGTCGGCAGCATACCAAAAAATATAAAGTGTTACTCAACTATTTCTATTGAAGTTCTTTTAGAGTTTTTGCACTTCTTACAAGGGCACACACATAACTGAGTATCATGTGGTAAGTGTTGCTTGACGAAGCTGATAAAGTTCTGAACACTGTGCTTATATTCTTCCTCATTTCTATGTGTATTTCTAATCCAACTTCTTAATGTTTGTTTGGTCATGAATGTCAATCAAAAACATTCAAAAAACAATAATTAATACATCATCTAAGTTCTGTAGGATTGTTACCTCACCAATTAAAAAAAAGGATTATTTACTTTTTATTTATTTTCGTCTTAGTGTTAGAAATGTTTCCTACAAGAAGGTATGAAATTATGAGAAAAATTATGGAGAAAGCCGCAACATTAATACTTCGTTGTTTTCGTAGGTATCTACAAAAAAATATACATATCTCCATATTTTTATATTTTACTTTTATGTGATGAGAAAGAAGCATAACTCAACAAGGTATGAAATTATCATGCTAACTTGATGCTAACAAGGTATACCAACGCCTATTGCTTTTTTTGTTGACATGTTTTTATACCATTCGTATAATTCTTGTCCTAAATTACAACTAGTATGACTTGATTCATTTTGTCATATTGCTTTATATACGGTATTTAATTATGAGTATCATATTGATTTATATATGATACTCTGACTTGATTTATTTTATCATATTGTTTTTATATATGATAAAGTCGAATATTGGTTTTGTTTTGTTTAAGTGTGCTGCTGTTTACACCCCCATTTAGACTACTGGCCACCTATACTAAAGGCCACATCTTTTTTATGCCTCTCTGCTCCTTTACACCACCTAAATTATTCAATTTCTAATAGGTTACCACCTCTACCTTTATTTCTTCATCGTTCCAAAAAAAACGTCTTCTTCCTAAAATTTTCTCTATCGATCTTGAAGATTTCCTAAATTACCCACCCAATTTCAATCGTCCAATCAACTGATAACGTTCCTGCCACGATGACAAGAGGGAAGAAGTCATCTAAGTCGAGTAAGGTTCGAACCCTAATTTTGTTTTCTTCTAAAATCGATGCTAGCTATAGGCTTAGAAATGAGTTTGAAATCATTGATAGTTGAAGTTTACAAATTGGTGTGAACAGTTCTTCATAACCTATTTTTTGTCTTAATCTTCCATTCTCTACTCAGCCAAAAACATTTTTTTATGGTTTAGGGTTTGCTATCTGAGAGTTTACATTGTTTGAGAAAATAAGAGAAGAGAAGATACAGTACGGCTGTTATTAACTGAGTGAAAAGAAATAAAGTGGTGGTAGGAAGTAGGTCAAAAATAATACAATCTATTAATTTTTTAAAGGTGGTCGGTAGTCTAAATGGGGGTGTGAATAGCAGCACACGTGTTTAATTTGGGTTGTGATTACCATTTTGTCTTGTATGTGATGATTTATTTCTTTAAGACATGGTTAGGTTTTTAAAGTGTTTTGACGTTTGGTAATACTACTACAAATTTGAGTAAAATAGCCCCTTCGTCTTTTGTTTCTACCGTTTGTTAAGCCTTGTTAATTAATATTTTGGACTATTATATATTTCTTACTTCAGTCCATAATGATTATATGATATTTCTGCGATTATCTGATAAATTTGCCATACTGTTGTTCATTATGATGGGAGGACTAGTGAATGGGATAATTTGAAATGGTCAAAGCAAGCTATTCTTGTAAGCGTCTGGAAGCAAAAAAAATGGTGTATGTCCATATATGTATACTGAGTATTGCTCAGTTTCAACAAAACTGGGAATATGCTCAGTTTCAAATAAAATTGAACAATGCTCAGTTTCAAACAAAACTGAGCATATGCTCTGTTTTGTTCGAAACTGAGCATATTGCTCAGTTTTGTTCGAAACTGAGCATTGCTCAGTTTCTCGAACTGGGCATATGCTCAGTTTCGAACAAAACTGAGCAAGCTCGGTTTTGTTTGAAACTGAGCATATTCCCACTTTCGAGAAACTAAGCATTCCATTCACCTAAATTTTTCGTAAATGTTTATGAGATATTATCTATACTTCAAAACCAATCATCTACAATTCAAACCACACTAATGGCACATAAACAATGTAAACAAAAATATATATTAAATTAGAGTGTACAAAAGGTTACCACTTATAGTACACGAAAAATTGTAACTCATTATTAAGATGAAAGGGAAAGTAGCTTGCTACTTAATAAACCAGTTGCATAGAATTAATTTGCAACTGATTAGGCGTAAACGGTTTACTACATGAAAATGGTGTACTACATCAAGAGGAAAATTAATTTTGTAGCTAAAATAGTTTACAGGTAGACAAAAATAAAATTAAAAATTAAGAAAGAGAGCAAGACATAATTTGTTTACTTACTGTACAGTCAACTTTAAATTGTTTCATATTAACGTCCCTCGTGAGACAGTGATACATCTTTGAATTTGTTTTCTAGAAATCTCAGGATCTGACTCTGTTGACAATGATTAAATACTGTTTCACCAGAAATTAATATGGTCGTTAAACATGTTTATACATATTTGACTACTTTAAGGTATATATACATGCATATGTACTGTTTCTGGTACGTAACTTAATTTTATTTGTGACTAAATTTTTAGCATATGTAAGGAAGCTTAATTACATACAATGTCTTATGAATTAATAAAAAATGCAACATGTGTGGTATGTTATAATAGAAATAACAACCTGATCAAAAAGAAACCCTCCCAGGGTCATTTCATTCATCAGCGTAACTAGTTTACTAGAAAAATAAGGATTCCATGGGATAAATGAAAATCATATCTCAGTTATTATTAAAAATAATCTTTAATCAATACAAAACACCAATCCTCATTCGTTCCCTCCAATGATTGCATCAACATTTTAATTTATTTACTTCATGTAAAAAAGATTCTTGATTCATCACAACCTATTTATAATCACGAAATAGTAATGTTCATAAACTCGGATGTTAAAGTTAAAAAGCTATACTAGAAATATCTTCCTGTGATTAATATTCACTCAATGTTGTCAAAGCCAATTAAAATAGTGAAAATGATACTAATATGACCATTAAAATTACCATTAACACTGGTTCTTACATTCTTTTATTGCTAAATTTACCTTTACCAATAACACTAGTTCAAATAGAATAGATATTATCTATTGTCTTCTGCACGAAATTTCTGAAAATGCATAAAAGGCATTCAACTTGGAAGGAATCAACGACAATTGGCAGTACATGTGATCCATGTGATGGCTTACAATAAGTGTGCTGGTTTTTTTTATTTCTTATTCTTTTTAAACATTTTTTTTTCACTTATGAATTAGCATTTTGCCAAATTGACTTCTTGAAAGAAAAACAATTTGACAAAAGCAAAACCACATAAAATGGAAAAGCAAAACTATTTGTATTCTAAGTGTATGTATGAACATTGCCTCAATGTTCACATTATTTATACTGGTGAAAAAAGCTGAAACAATTGGTCAAAGCAAGCTATTCATTTACACATGTTGTAATATACATATATGTATGTCCAACACATACATATTCATGCATCTATATTTCAAGTAGTTTTCATTTTAATCATATATCATTTCCAACTATCTTACATTGATTTGTTTAACAAAAAATTCATTTCGAGCATTGACTCAATTACATTGATTTGTTTAACAAAAAATTACAAACTCATTCCAGCAAACAATGAAGAAAAAAATCAAGTAGTTTTCATTTTAATCATATATCATTTCCAACTATCATACATTGATTTTTTTTTTCCAACAAATTCATTTCGAGCATTGACTCAATTACATTGATTTGTTTAACAAAAAAATTACAAACTCATTCCAGCAAACAATGAAGAAAAAAATCAAAAAAATTATATCAAGACAAAATCAGAAGAAAAATAAAATAAAAAATCAAACATTTCAAGCAAACAATTTATTTCAGCAAACACTTCTGCAAAATTTCAAGCAGCATAGAACTTTTTATTCAATAATAAATATATTGATCATCTTTTTTTTTTGGGCCTCGGCGTTCAAATTAGAAAAAAAATTCAGATTAGTCTGTTTAAATTCATAGACAACTTTATAGGAGGATAAAAGTATATGTTCCGACTTTTTCTACCTCTTTTTTTTTTAATTTACAGAACAAGTTAACATAGAAGTTTAGAACATTAAATTGAGGAATACAAGAACACGCACGCACGCACACACATTCTGACTTGTTCAATCTATATTCTAAAATATGTTCAAAAAAAAATTGAAAAAAAAAATCTAAAGATAGCGTGATTTACCATTAATTCTTAGATCATGCAAATCTACATTAATGCCAATATCCATATACTAAGTTATCATACAAGCACATCTGCACCATTAATATACACAATAATATACAACCATTATGCAAACAATGGTTTGTACTTCGAATGTGATCAAGAGGAAGAAGTCAAAACATGTTCAGTTTATATGGGTTTCTAGAGAAATTATTTATTTGTTTGCTTTAGTTTCATTTGGCAGTTTCATAGGTTTTCTAACACATCATATATTATAATATATATGAAATCAAACAAATAGTAAATTTTGAGGAATCCAATTGGATCCCTTTAACCTGTTTTCCTGCATCCACATATGTTAGCCAATATAAATAATACCTATCCTGCTTCAAGGCAGGATAGAAGGTCATCCGCTATAATATTGTGGGGCGTATAGGGTCATCCGCTAATGGTACTGCGGGCACCTTCTAATGGTACTGCGGGAAATATCCAACCACCAATATATATATTTATATATATATACACACATATAATAGCCACAAGCCTAAATATAACTAATATATACGCATCTAAAACTGAAATATCCAATACACATACACACCTGAAACTGAAATCCAGTGAAGGGAGCAAACACAATATGATGAGGTGCAGAAGAAAATAAGCGAATGAGAACTGCAGTAACAAGAAATGGTACATTAGATCATCTGTTCATGAAGCAATTTTAAACCGCTAAAGTCACGTATGAAGCAAGATGTGTATAAATGATAGTAGTTAGTAAACACAGTCTATCCTAACAGTACAACTTACACATGCAAGGGATAGTAAACAAAAAATCGACATAAAATATGTGCATACAATCTACCAGGATTTCTTTTATTAAAAAATGGATGTTCTATAAACTAATCAAATGTACTGGAAATTTGGAATTTCTTTTATTTACAGTCCATTAGCAAAAGAATAGTGCAGAAACTCAAATTCATACAATAATAAAACATTATACATTAGCAACTCTATCATATTGTCTAAAAAGCTGAATGAGAATTGAGAGTGGACCCTATAAAAGGGGATAGTTTTTACCCACCTAATCATAACTGAAAGATAAAGAAATTATACATTGAAAGAACAATAGGACCATTAACAAAAGAATAGTGCACATTAATAATGTAGCAATACAAATGAAACTAGAACCAAAAGAATAGTGCTCATTTATGTTGGTCAATAATGAATAATACTTATAATTTAAAACATTTACTATTACTGCCGTTATTGTCATCATACATTTACACATATAATGAAAATTTATCTCAAAGATTAACCTAATAATAAATTAATTTAAATTTAATACTAATATAGTATTAATTTGATGGTTTTGCAACATATAATGCACCCACCAATGCACACCCTAAGTCTGCTTGTATTCAACTCACATTAACACACTGTGAAATCGATTTTTAGAAACTCAAACTGCAGAAACTCAAATTCATACAATAATAAAGCATTGTACATTAGACACTCTATCATTGTGAAATCGATTTTTAGAAGCCGCCGTGATTCCTAGAAGTGAAATCGATTTTTTGTACCTCTTATCGTGATTAACCTAGAAGCCGCCGTGATTCCTAGAAGCCCCAATTCCTAGAACCCCAATTCGAAGTAATGGAGAGAGGATTTGAGAGGCTAATACCGATTTTAGAAATCCAAAATCCGTTGTATCTCTGATATTGATATTGATTAGCTAATCGCTGATTTCAATTCTTCGATGTCCATTTTTTTATTTGCTTGTGATGCGGCCTTGGAAGGAATAAGCGTTGAGTAATAAGCGCTGAGGTACCGATTAGGGTTATGTGCGATAACTTACCCTTTTGCCCTTAGAAATGAAGAGTTGACTAGGCATATCAATACATAGAAGTGTTGACACATTTTTGATGACACATTTTTACTGCAACAACACATATTAGTGTCACTAGTCTACAACACATATAAGTATTGACAATTTAAAAAAATAACAGTTGCCAAATGACCATTATGGTGTACCGACTCTTATCTTATCTTAAGCTTACAGTATTTAAAACGATATAAAACTTGTTTATTATCTTTATCTCAAACTCAAAGACCATCTCAACAAAATTAGGGTAACTGACTTATGATTTTGGAAGTAACTCTACTGTGTAATAACAGATTTAAAGCATATTATTCAACATGCATCACTAATCAAATTCATGAACTAACCGTATACAGTTTCTGTTGGAATATAATTTGAAATGGTCTTTTGTTATTTATGTTTATTGTTGGTTTATGTATTCAAAGTGTCTATGAGTCATGTCCGTTCAAGTGAAGAGTCATGTCCATTCAGTGAAGAGTCGTGTCCGTTCAGTGAAGAGTCATGTCCGTTCAATGAAGAGTCGTGTCCGTTGAAGTAAAAAGGTGTATGTCTAAAAGGTTATATCTATTTGTAAGGGTATGTAGCCCACTATAAATAGGTGGTCATTTTGTTGTATTGTAAGGAAGTAAGGAGGCAAGAAATTCAATGTGTTCACTAATTAAATTAAACACTCTTCCTCTAATTTCTCTTTCTCTAACAAAGTGGTATCAGAGCCTGGTTGAAATTATGGCGCATCTATTTCTTCCATCGTTTCTTCTCACTGTTCTCACAAAAGAAAATTTTGAAGAATGGAGTAATAAAAAGAAAGAAGAGCTGATTTCCAAAAGGTTATGGGACATCATTGAATGTGGCTACGAATGACCAAAAGATGTTAAAAATATGACGGAGAAAGAAAGTAAATCATTTACAAGTTTGACACGGAATGATCTTCAAGCTCGTGTTGTGATGAGTGAGAACGTCGATGAAGAAGCATAGGGTCATATTCATGGAGAAAAATCCGCAAAAGAATCATGAAAATTATTGAAAAAGGTTTATGCAAAGGATGACTTAAAGTTGATAGAAGAAGACAATTTGATTGTTGACAAAGAGAATGCGAAGAATATTGAGAAGGCGAAAGATGTTGAAGCTGAAGTGCACATTGAAGAGGTTAAGTCAACCAATAATGTGAAAGTAATGAAAGCAATATGAAGTACGGAGATGGTGTAAACAAAGCTGAAGAAGAAACAACTGATATAAAAGAAGACATTGGTATTGATGATGAAAAAAATATTTGTGGAGGAGAAAATGGTGGGAAAGATGCTGATGTAAACCTCAAAGAGGATTTTGAAAATGAGAATTGTGCAAAGAATAAAGACATGATGGATGAAAAGATAATCTAAGTAGTAGGGGAAGTAAAGGACGACATGAAGATGAAGGATGTTGAAGAAAGCTATCTTAAAATAAAAGAGTACGAAGAAAGGGAGGACAACAACAGTGATACAAAAAAGTTGCAAAATAATGCTGATGCAAGAAAAATGGATGACATAAAATTGGAGCAGGAAGAGACATTACATGCTGGAAAATATTGTGAAAAAAGCTCAGAAAAGACATCTCACTACAAGAAAACCTACATTTAGTTTCTCTTTTCAGCGGCGTTTGTACCGCAAATGCATCCGATATTATTTTAGGGGATTGTTAAAGGGACTCCACATTTGGTTAAGGGGAGGATAATTTTAAGGGGACTCCAGCTTAATATTTTTTTGTTAAGGGGGGTCTTATTTATTTTAAAAGAAATGGAAAATGAGACCTAACTACCTCTGGCTCGTCATTTATGTTAAACACTAACTTACTAAATTCAGCGTAAGTAACAAACGTGTGAATTACTAAACATCTCAATTACAAAAATTCAATACAACATATTAAATCAAAATTTGTGTTTCTGCATTTAAAATTAACCATACTAATTCCAATATGAAATTATAATTATTACCTAATCTGATGTCTTCTAATTACCCATGAAATTTTCTTGTGTCTCCATTACGTTAACTATATCCATTTTTTAATTTTATGTGCATCATTAAATTGTAAGCATTAATTAAGGTTTAGGTTTTATATTTTATGTTAATGAGGATTAAAGGGGTTAATATCGGAATTCTAAATTATATGTTTAAGGGGAGGCTAACTTATTTTGACTTCCCCATAACAATTATACAATAAATAAAATTTGATTACTCCACTTAACCAAATGTGGAGTCCATTTGACGATCCCCTTATTTTATCAGTACCTGTTTTATTCAATCCCGCTGATTTTTTTTTCTTCCAGCCTAATGCTGAAAACCTCGTTCCATTCAAAAATGCTGGTATGACAAAAAAGTATTTTGTCAAAAAGTACACCAGAGACAAAAAAAAAATAGGAGGCTCACCCCTTGAATTACACAAATACCCCCCTGAATTCAATGCTTACCACCCCTAAATTCCGGAATTACCCCAATTTCTTACTTTTTTTTTGACAAAAAAAATTTCAGGTATTCTAGCATATCTCCGTTCCATTTTCCCAATCTTCTTCCATTGTTACGTTCTTTCCTCATATACGTCGGCCATAACATTTCCTCCATTTCACGTTACTTCTCTCTCTTAACCCTCTTCCCTTCTCCTCGACCATCCGCTCCTCCTTCAGACTATTCCTGTATTTTGGGATTTGTTCATAAGCCCAAAATCAACAAATCGAGGTTTCTTCAAAAGCCCTTATTTGGCTAAGGTATTACAATTTCTGTACTGTCTGATTTGGCTATAGTACTTTAATTTCCGTGCAATGTTTAACGTTACTACATGAACCCTAACTACTGCATTTTGCTGTTATCATTTGAATTGATGACAGAACGAGGATTTTTTTTTTGAATCAATGACAAATTTTGCCTTTTTTTGAATCGATGGTTGCATTTTGGAAATTCAGAGATTTCTGAGTTTTGGTGGTATTTGATTTCGGCTCTGAAAAAATATACGAAAAAAAAACATTGTAAAATTCTTGTGTTTTTAATGCAGGTTGGTATATTATATATTTACTGGCACTTTTCGCATTGGTTACATGAATCCATACTCAAAATTACTATTAGTCTATAATGCTCGTCCCAATTATAATACTGAAGTTCTTACAGTAACCGAGAATTGATGACCATTGTCACAAATTTGCAGTTGATCCTCGCACCTGCACCCTCAGGATTCAGGATCTTACCAAAATTTACCTCGTACTCTGTAATAAGGTGCGAAAAACAATACAATTTCTAAAAAGAATTCAGAAATCAAAAAACTTCTACTCAACTAAAGTGGGTTCCATTTCCTGTTCAGAATTGGGTAGGATCCAAAAGTGCGTTGTAAAAAACAGAAGGGTTACTTGAATTATCACAATTGTCAAACAAGAAATGGGTTACTGCTTGTATATTAAAGACATGATCATGGGACATTACTCGGTTTGAATTCGTATTACATTTAATTTTGGAATTAATGAGAATCAGGGAGACATATCAAGCATTGTAATTTTTTACTGTAGGATTTTGTCATCTATTCCTCCCAGCATGTGTCATAGAAGTAACAAAAAAAAGAGAGGATAGAAGTCAGCATCCACTATTATACAGTAGTATGATCGTTTTAAACATGTTAAGCTTGCCTGTAGCACAGTTGTTTTTAATTGCACGACTTGACCATTTTTGCATTATATACACAATTATAATATCCCATTATGTAAAGTTTAAAAGCAAGAAGTATAGTGTTCAAAAGCTAGTCATGACATGTAAACTGTTTGATTAATCTGGATATATGTTAAACCCATGCAAATACATATCCCATATGATTTTTGAGCAAAGCTCATTTCTTGTATTTGGAAAGCTAATGTATAAAGAGCTATGCATTAGTTTCATTTTCTAAATCTTAAGTTGGTGCTAATAATGTAAATTTTCTTTTACCAAATGACTCACTCAGCAACCCACAATTTTTGCAACCATTGAATTAATATATTCTTACCTATGATACTTTGATAACTTCATGTTGTTATTTATAATTTTGGGATGAGAGCGATTTTTGTGATTTGTTTGCTATTTTGATGGTTTTGTTCCATTTCGTTTTCGGTATTTTTGGGGTTTGCTTTTCATAAATTTCCCCAGTGTCATGATGTGTGCTTTATGTTAAGGTAATCAAACAAAGCTTCATAGAATAGTTCTATAAATGTCTTGCTGAGTATACGTAGACCTTGGAATCGAAGGATAGTGTTGAATTATGGGTTTTCCCACTTTTTTCCTTGCTAATCTTAGTTTTGTTATGCTTTTCAAATTTTTTGATTAACCTTGCAAAAACTATTAGATAATTGCTTTATTACGTTGTGTAACACCCCACGCCCGCTATGGTCACTCTCAATGGGAATGCCATAGCATCGGTGGAGTATTTTAGTGAGTATAGAACAGAAAAATTACAACAAGACAGATATAAATAGTACTTGAAATTTAAAACATCATCTCATAACAGCGGAAATAAACATGTCTGGTTACATCATAAAACCAAAATAAAGGTCAAGTACAAATATCCATTCTTGCTAAATAAAAATACATAATCCCAATACATGAACTGATAGCCATAAAAGAAAAGGGAAGCTGAGCTCTACATCTACGGTCCAAACTCCAAGAGGTAGATAAAGCAAACTGATCAAGGCCCGCTAGCACTAGGCCCAACCTGAGGACCTGAGGGGAAAAAGATAAAAACAACGGGGTCAGACTTAAGCCTGAGTGAGCCCTATGACCTTAATAATACAATTATTAAAGTAATTAGGGTATGATATGAACTCGGTACGGTACCTTTGGGGATAATGACTACACTACGTAGCCAACAAACATAGGATGAACTAAGATAACCGTAAAGACGCATCTACCCACCCAAGGATAACTACTAACTGCACCACACCAGCCATTCCTACTTAAAGGTTGATCCCTCCCAAGGACTTAGAAAATTTCCCCAGTAGTTTCTTGTACCCCTACCTAGGTGCCGTCTGCCCCTATCTTTATTAGGTGTACCCACTACTCCCAAGCGATCGGCTCCCTACCGTAGATACCCGTGCTGGTCCCACGATGGGGTGTATCATTCCCCAAAGTGGCCACCTGATAATACCAACGGTGCACGGCTTTATATCTACACGATGCAACAACGGCTTATCTACCAGCCCGGGCTCACACACGCATATGAAACCCGATGGACTCGCGTTGCCACCGCTAACCCGTTTTGGCCTCTTATAGTCAAGCCCAATATGCGTGTCCCGTCACCCGACTAGAGTCGAGCCCACAAAGATACGTTTGGGATATTGGTTGAAATGGCCCCCCCACAAGCTACCCACCTAAGCTTGTCACTTATCTAGTGTATCCCACTTAACCCTTTAATCATGTTTAATTACATGTTTCCACTTGGTTAAGTATTCTAATCGTATTTTCTATTGCCACCCAAGGCAACCCACTAGATTCCACATGCCACCCAAGGCAACCACTGAATTTCCACATGCCACCCAAGGCACCCACTTAACCCCTCATGTCCCACTACATGCTAATATGGTTAAGTGTTTCTTAATTAATTAAGACCGTGATCTCCCATAAAGACCTCCCACATTAGACTGGCTGTTATGACCGCCTGGTTAAGCCGGTAGAGTCCGGGCAGTCTTACGTCATAACAGAGCCTAACCTCGTGTCTTTACTTTAATCACGTATTTAATTTATGGCTAAGACCTCTCACATTGGGCTGACATTTGTAGCAACTGGTTAAGCCGGTCGGGTCCGGGCAGTTTTACACTACAAATGAGTCCAACCTCGTGTCTTAGTCGATTAATTACACCTAATTAATCACCCCCATATTAATTATCCCTAATTAATATCAAGTTTTTCATAACATGGGTAGACCTAACTCAATAGGTAAATTCGCATGGGGTAGACCTAACTCAATAGGTAAATTCCCCCTTATGTTAATTTTTTTTTTTTTTATGGTATGCTTAATCATACCCAATCCAACTTTTATTAACATATTTACTAACCCCATCGTTCCCCACGTAAATCGTTCTCATTTCATGACATAATAAAGGGGAAGATCCATCACAAGTATCATGGGTTTAACCAAATCTTAGCATATAACTTTGTCATGGGTTAAGAGGATGTCAACTTGCATATATGAGCATATATTAACCCAACTACATTTAACCCAAACTTGCATATTATCATACACATATCTTGCATAACATGTTGAACTTGCATATAAGCATTCTCATAACTTGCATAACATGTTAAATATGCATTTAAGCATACACATAACTTGCATAAGCATTCACATACTTGCATAAGCATGCATAACTTGCATATTATGTTAAACTTTGCATTTAAGCATATACACAACTTGCATAAGCATTCACATACTTGCATAAGCTTTCACATACTTGCATAAGCTTTCACATACTTGCATAAACATTCACATACTTGCATAAGCTTGCATATCATGTTAAACTTGCATTTAAGCATACACCTAACTTGCATAATCATTCACACAACTTGCATAAACATGCATAACTTGCATAACATGTTAATCTTGCATTTAAACATGCACATAACTTGCATAAGCATGTTGCATAATAGATCAATGTTCAACTTAGTATTTTGCATCATAAACATCATGAAACATAGCACTAAACTTGCATAAAGATATAACATTAAACTTGCATAAAAACGTCATGAACACATATACTAAACTTGCATGACATAGAGCATATAACTTGCAAAACACATAACATATACAATATTAAGCTTGCATAAACACATTGATCCACAAACATAACCATACATCATCATATCCTATCTTAATCAATTTGATAATTGATTATTAAGGGGATAGAAGCTCACCAAAACACAATTAGCAAACTAATGAAGAAGATTAAGAGGCTAGAAGTTGATTTGGAATACTATCCCTTCTCTAATTTTTGATGGAGGCTCCTTCAAGATTTAATTTGGCGGCATGATGGCATTAGACCTATTTTTAGTATGGATTAAGGGGGGTTTAGGGTGTATTTATAGATTAGGTGAGTGTTTTAGGCCCTTAGATTAACCCTAGATTAGATTAGGACCCTTAGATTTCGGAAATCTCTAGAACCAGCCCTCCAAGCCAGCCTAGAACCCAACCTGGTGCAACCTGGTGCACCCAGGTTCTCTGGACGCCGCACCCCTGTCGACAGGCAAGTCGACCCCCCCCTGTCGACAGCCCTGTCGACATGGGTAGGGCGGGAATCTTCCCGCCTGGCCCCGCATGTTCCATTTCAAATCTGAATTTTAAATTTTTAAATCTGTTTTTAGTTTTAAATTTTCTGCAAACTTCATCGGGCCATAACTGGGCCATACGACTCCGATTTTCAAAAACTCGGACTCAATTTTGCGTATTTTTCCGAGACGAACGCAATGATGCAGCCCGTTTCCCCCGATTCCCACATCTGAGATTATTTATTCTGTAATTAGTGAATTTTAGCATTAACCCAAAATACGGGGTGTTACACGTTGCCAGTTACATTATGTTGCATCGGAAATTACCATAATCATTTCTCTTGTGCTGCAACTTTGATCTGTTTTAATTTGGAAGAAAAGCCTGATCTTTATTGATGTTGTATTAATTACACAGAAAGAAAATTTGTTCTTCATTTTTTTTTTGTAACATTTTAGTGTTCTGTGATTATTTCACTACCTTATTTGTTACTTTTTTCAATTGTTATGTTCATTAGGATAGCTTCACCTATTGTTCCGAATCATATGTAATGTATTTGTTCATAAACAACATGTGTATTTTGCATATTGGACAATTTTGTCTTTTTTTTATTTTCAAGATAATGGTTTTAACGTGTAAAACTCATTTTGTTTATCAAGTCAACATGCAGTATCTTTTAAGATAAAACTAAAACAATATGTGTTATGTTATATTCTTTTTTGAGAAAAAGTTAAAACAGTATGTCTTATGATTGACAGAAGTTTGATTTTTTTTTTCCCTTCTACGAATGAGGAGATATTTGAATTCGATAATGGGCAAAAGCTTTAATTTAATTTTCCGAATTTATTTTCCACTAGTTTAGAAGCTGTACGTATTCACAATTCATCATGGCATATTGTTAGCCTGTTAGTTTTAGTAGTCAATCAACAAATATAACATTTGTTGCAATTCATTGAAACTACCAAACGTGATTTGGCAAGTTAAACTTTGTTATAAATGCATTTGATATGGGAATATGATTCTTCTTCTAAGATTTCTTCGCTGGCACATGCATATTGGCAATGGTATGTTTCTTTGTTTTTCCCAATTTACGTTGTGTTAAATGACCAACTAAAGTTGGTGATTCCATGCTCTTGGTCAAGCATGTTTAAATGATATTGTGTTAAAATCCATTCATATTAATTTCTTTGAAACATGCATTTCAACCTAAGTTGGATTATGTTTTTTTAGTTATGTTTATGTAATAGCAGCACTTTTATACTTATTTTTATTTTTACAATATTGAAAGTTCAATTTGTATTGGTGATTTCTTAGATGTTCGGTTATTGGTAAAAAATCATTCAATGTGTCGTTTAGCAGCTCTATTGTCTTCCTCGTGGTTTCTTAACTTGTTTAAAAAATATCTTAAAATATGCATATTGTGTTGCCTTTATTTATTGGAGTCATTATTTACTGCTGAGCAGGGAGACCTCCAGCGAGCAGCGCATAGGAAGAGACCGGAGTAATTGAAGCAACAACGGAAGCTTCATTACGAGGCGCAGCAGCACAACTGCTGGCAAGGAGGAGGGGAACAGAACAAGCCTGACCATTAGTAGTGATAGGTGCAGAGCCCAAAACCATAGAGTTAGAAAAGGAAGCATCTGAGTCACCAGCAAAACCATGGCAGTCCACAACAATGTGACTGGAAGCTGACGCAAGAAGAACAGGCTGGCCCCGCAGCCAAAGCTAGGCCCGACGAAGTCACGGATTCAGGACCATCACACGACAAAGCATCAACTGTAGAGGTTAAGGACGCATGAGTGGAAGCCAAACCAACATCTGAGATATGCATGCTAGCAGGAAAACCATGATCTGCGCTACTGGAAACACGCTTAGGCGAAGAGAGAACCAATACAATTGGAGGTGGAATGACCAAATGCTCAACAAGAAGCACAACAAGGAGGCCTGACTTCATATGATACTACCACATCCATTGTTTTCCCATTAAAAAAACCAACATGAACAATAGGAAGAAAACAGAAGGGGGGCATTAACATCAACTAAGACACATGCAAAACCAATTTTCGAAATATTTTAGATGAAATTATCCCAGGCAATCGGCACACCCAACACACTAGCAATTGCACAAATTATTTCATGATCCCACATGTCTTCTGGTATATCAAATTTCACCCAAATCGGAAGTGATTTAAAAACATCTTTTGGGTAGCTTAAGCCTGGGGTCCACTTCTTCATCATAACCACTCTCGAGTCAAAGAACGGGCCACCGTTCAAAATCCGCTCCATGTCCCCGACAAGATCAAATCTGACCACGTAGTGACCTTTCTTCCGAGAAAACAGCTCAAACTTACCCGCCGGCTTCCACATGTGCTTAATGAAAATGGTGAGATGAAGGATGTAGGGACACAGACCAATGATATAAATCACGATGGAGTTGCCCCATCTACCAATAGATCTGTTGCTCATAGACTCGGACACGAAGGCACGACGCTCAACATTGATGCACCGAGGTGTATTAGCAAAGACCTATCTGGAGAGGGTGTTCAACATGCATAGATAAAAATGCTAGACAACCGTAAGTCACTTGATAAATCTAATCATCTTATTTTCATTTTTGGGTTTTTTGAGATAAATTTGCCTTGGACATCATGCCATTTTAATAATGCATGAAATTCTGTTTCAAAACAGATGCATAAAATTTCGCATTTACAAGAAACTATGGTTATAGAAATATGTTTTATGTCAATAGTTATGATTTTTATCCAATGCTGCACTATAATGACTGCAATTGGTCGTGTTGAGGTTATTATGAGTTTACCTCATCACATAAATTTTGGGAATTTTAGTGCTGCAACACAATTTTCTTTATGTTATTGGCAATGATTCAGATTCCTCATAGTTGTATTATTGATTAATTGTATAGCTATGTACTTACATTTGCTAATGGAAATGAAAAATGCTCTACGAAGTAATACAAGAAAATTCTTAACATGAAGTGAGGAAGTTATCATGAAATATTTCATATATATTTATTGTAGAATTCATTAGGTAATTAAATTGGATCAATAATTCAAGTTAAGTTGCACTTTAGCAATGGTGCATTGAGGGTGATTGCTCGAAAAGCAATGGTTAAGGTACTAAAGCATGAGGTCTACAAGACGTTTATAAGGTTAGTTAGCTGAAACTTACATATCAGCTCTTTGAAATATTAATTTCTTATTTCCATTTTTTCATGGGCATTGTAAATTACACTTACATATTTTAGGGCTCAATTAGATACTTTTAAGAAGTATCTTTCTGTGTTTTAAAGAAAAATATCTTTTTTATTAGGGAGCGGCTTTTGGGACACAAAATAAAACACACAACTTTAAACACAGAATCCTGACTGTTGGATTCTTTTGTCTTTACATGAGAGGTGCAAATCATGGGGAGATCTAGTGGTCCAGATTCTGTGTGTTTAATTTTGTGCCAAAATTTTGTGTCCCTTTAGACTTTCCCTTTTTATTAATGTTAGTTTTTTATTTGTATAAGAAAATATATTTCAATTAATTCTTGAATATTATGTCATGAATATGACTAAATTACATTCACCTTCTCTGTGATGCGCCCAGTGCAATATGCATGACTATAAGTCCAAGAAAATACACAATTGATCTAGGTGGCTTGTCTATTTTAAATTACATAAATGGATTTATGAAAACAACACACCACCTTTATTTGTGTAATTACACAAATGTATTAATGAATAACATACCTCATTTGGTCTTTTATGTACTATAAGTCTAGGCGGCTTGTCTATTTTAAAGTTCCTTTGATTGGAAGTTCCATTTAGGCGGCTTGACTATTTCAAATTCTAATGCATATATTCTTCATTTGGTTGGAAGTTGTGGTGACAGAGGCGGTGTTTGTTGAAGCTCAGGTCTAATGAGGTAAGGGTTATTTCAAGTTGAAGTATATAAAGAAGGTGTGTGGATTTCCGGCGATTGAGGAGGAGTTGTAGTGATGTTGTTTTTTTGTAGATTAGTGGTTGGTGCGAGGCTAGGATGTACTTATTGATGGCAGACCGACTGATAGTTGACGGAGCAGTGTAGGGTGATGATTGTTTTTGTTGCACTTGGTGAAGAATGGCTGAATTTTTTAGGGTGTTGCTGAGGTCATTATAGGTTGTATATGGACAGATTTGGCAGTTTGCAGGTGAGGCTTGGTTTGCACGTAAGCACGTTTGTGATGTTGAAGCCAATTTGTGGACAATTGGAGTGATTGTGTGGCTTGTTTAGGAATTTGGAATTTAGGTTACTGGTTTTAGGCAGTGGGAAGTTTTGTTCTGGTGGCAGGGAAGTGGTGATGTAAGGAAATGAGTTGAAGAAAGCAGGGAGAAACCAATGATGGGGAAATTCCAAGTCTGGAAAAAGAAAATCTTGACCAGAGTGATATAATCTATCTGAAATTGTTGCACCCAACCATGATCAAAATGAGGAATTTGTGCTATCGGTAGAATCCATCAGTCCTATATTAGATAACGCTGCCCCATCAGTAAAACATTTTGATGAGGTGCTTGCTGATACAAATAGTAGCAAATCTGATATTCCTACTTATAGTCATATTGGTAGAAGTCGTACGTTTGAGTTATTGTTCAATGAGAAATCCAATTCATACGCTGGCATACCTGCTTCATCTGTCTCTACAATTCTGCAGGTTCATCCTGGAAAAGTTTTGGTTATTGCATATGCTGACCAGGTTTAAGGATAAGCGTTGGCAGCATTACAAGATTTGAGGGTACATGGTTAACATTGAAACAGCTTATCATATTAATATTCCTCATGTTACAATGTTCAATAATCATTTTGCATTGAAAATGCTACATGTATTTACAACACGTTTTTGTCTAATCTGGACTGTATATACAAAATAACTAAGGGTTCTTAATCCTTTTTTCTGAAAATCCTCCTTGATTCACTACTAAGATCATACTTATAAACCATTTTTCTATTTTGATCTTGTTTCCATTGATATCGTAATTACAGAATTTTAAGTCCTTCCATATCATTTATCTTACTGAAAAATACAAGTTAATACGATTCATTAAAAAAAATTAGCTTCCGATTTCATATGAAATTTTGACCGATTTAAAATTTTCAAAATGATGACAATTTCTGGGGATTATCTTGATAGTGAAAAATAATATGCATACAAGATCTTAGATGGTTTGGAAAATTTCGTATGTACAAAATAATATGAGCCATCAAACATATTTATTTGAACCATTGATCTCAAATGTATTTTCCAATGAGTTAGAACTTTTGGGATGGTAAGAAGATTTTGTGGAGATGATAATGGTACAAGTAACCAGTGTGCAAAAAAAAAAAAAAGGATCATCCAGCAGGGTTATAGGATATATTCAAGAAATGGAATCCCATCCAGAATTAATTAAGCTGAAGTGATGAAGACTTAAATGCTCATGAATGAATATTTTTTGATACTTTTAAATTTCTAACCTTGTAAGTTGAAATGTTATATTAAGCCTTTTGTGCCTGCGCTTTACACATGAAGTTCATGGACTACACATAATAACTCTTCATGCATGTCTGCACATGTTATAGATAAATTTGTTTACTTTATTCTTATCTTGTCATCCAATCACTTAAACTATTTTGTTTTAGGTTATAGATCCGGATGCTCAACCTAGTGATCTTTGCACTCATCGTGAGTATACTCGCTGGTTGGTAACTTCAAGTAGTGCTCTTTCAAGGCACATATGAATCTTCTGTATGCTGCGTATTTCCGCTGAACTCTCTAAATGAATAATTTGGTACTCCCATTTATATTAATGATTGCTTGGCCTTGATTCTTTGTTTGCTAAATAATTGGTTTTGAAACATATTCCATTTTATTACCTTGATTATTTTAAAATTGCCTAGTCAGGCGGCAATCACAAATTTTCATCTCTCATAAATTTGAGACCTGTTTAGGAGGAAATGGGATCTCTAATCACGAGCTGCTGTAATAAAGCAATAAAAGAGAGAATATTGTGGTATTCATCGTGAAATAAAGTAGAAAATCTATTTAAACAATATTGGTACACACATATATGCGTCATGCATGTGTGGCTTTATGTTAGTGTGTGGAAAATCTATTTGAACACGGAGTTCTACACTGTTCTTTTTGTAGGAATGAGTCACGAATCCTGTTTTTCTTGATTAAAAGAGGAGGATATATATCCCAATGCCGTAAATGTTTCCCATGTTTAGTAGTTTTGTCTTCTCTTGCATTGTTGGGTATCTGTAGTTGTGGCATTTTATTTCTTTTTGGCTCCTAGGTTTTCTACTATTCTGTATTTATCTCTTTTGTAGTTGATGATTTTTGTTTGATGGAGCAGTTTGTGGTTTGATTTCCAAATATACCACAGGTCATACAAATGCATGACTTGTACTCAGTCCACTATCAGGTAACTAACCTCCTCACTACCAGACTTCTATTGCTTTTTAATAACATATTAAGAGTTATACATGTAAGGGCCATTCAATATGATATTTAAAATCTCTGAGTCTAAGTGTAATTTTTTGTGTGTGTATGTTTATATATTCATACAGGTATACACATCTAATTTTAAGCGTGTTATCAGTAGGCCTGTTGTGAAATGGTGCCTCTTTTTTAATTTTTGCTAACTGAAGTTTGAAGAGTCTTATTTGTTGTTGGAAAAGCATTTAAATCTTCTCCGAATACATGTAGAGTATGTGCATAAGGTTTCTTCATTTTTACATAGTGGGTCCTGTTGTTTTGTTGATGCTTCCATCTGTTTTACTCGTATGTAATTCTAACTCCGGACCGTTATACTTGTGTATACGAAATTAGTATTTTCAAAGTAAAGAACAGCCGTGTCAAAGATCTGATGGTAATTAAGCTATGAACAAGACTTTAACTATTATGTATTAAAATATTGCATCCGTGCTAGTTGTGTAGACTTATTTGTAAATGGTTGTCGTATGTGGATTCGCTTATTTTATCGAAATACTATTACTGAAATGATTATGGATATTATATTTGATTATGCGAGTAATGTTTTTTTTAACTTATTTGAATATGGTGATTATCGATGTTGGTTTGAAAATGATGATTATGTGATTGATTATTTGTTTTAATATTGCCAGTATATATAAGTGATTACTGGAAATGATACAAGCCATTAACAGTAAATAGTTGCAATCAAAAGGTATTGAAATCAACAAGTTTTCATAGTGTTTCAGAAATGCTATAGAAGAAAATGTAATTTACCAAAAATATTGTAGTTAAAATAAAATGTAACAAGAAATATATAGTAGGAAAGATTAAATACTGCAAAAGTACTATAGTAGCGTTGGAAAAACGCAACTGAAAATAAAAAAAGAAGGGTGCAAATATCATTTTAGTTGCATTTTTAAAACATTGCCAAAAAAAACCTTTTGTAGGGTTTTTTAAATGCTACAATATATTCATTTTTGATTGCGTTTACTATTATACAACTAAAACTTTCAGACTTTTAGTTGCATGTTGTGTTGCAGCGTTTATCGAAACACTACTATAAGTTTTAGCAGAGTTTTTACAACGCTACTAAAGGCCTTTTTTAGTGTGTCTGTAGAATCTAACAACTGAAAATGTTGATCAGAGGCTTGATTCTATAAAAGGTACTCTTGACAATGTTGTAGAAATATCTGATTCTAAGAAATTTCCTCCTAATGGAAAAATGGAGTCACTGGAACTTATGAATAAAATTGTCAAGGTAGGACCTAGTAATAGGAATATGCCCCATTTTGTTAAAAGAAATGGGAAATTGTCAGTTGTTCGTGATATTCCTGTTGGTTATAGTAGATGTGTTTCTGTTGAAAACAGAAGGTTGAGTTCGATAGTCGAACAAATGGAAAAGTCTAAATGCAAGTCCATAAAAGGTGAGTTGGAAACTGGGAAACTATGAACTCTGTTCGTAATAATGTGTAGAATATCGTTAAGTATTATGAAGATAAAAATGAGAAAGGAAAGAGATTGATTGAAGAGAAGATACAATCTATGGAACTCGAGGCACCCAACCCAAAAGGAGTAAGAAAGAAAATTTGGAATTAGGAGGGAGTGTTGGAATATAATTTGAAATAGTCTTTTGTTATTTATGTTTAATGTTGGTTCATGTATTCAAAGTGTCTATTCAAGTGAAGTGTCGTGTCCGTTCAAGTGAAGCGTCGTGTCCGTTCAGTGAAGAGTCGGATCCATTCAGCGAAGAGTCGTGTCCGTTAAGTGAAGAGTCATGTCCGTTCAATGAAGAGTTGTGTCCATTGAAGTAAAAAGGTGTCGGTCTAAAGGTCATATCTATTTGTAAGGGTGTGTATTCCACTATAAATATGTGGTCATTTTGTTGTGTTGTAAGGAAGTAAGGAGACAAGAAATTCAAAGTGTTCACTAATTAAATTAAACACCCTTCCTCTAATTTCTCTTCCTCTAACAGTTTCAACATATTTCTGTTTGAAAATATCAATAGTTTCCAAAAAAATACTACAAAAACAAACCAAACAAAAGTTGTTGTAATTATATATTCACATAACCATCCAAAGTCAATAAACAATTGAAATTAACATCAACAACCAACATTCTCTATGTGTCCACCAAGGTATATCCTAGTATTTGATTCTTGTTAGCGCTTACCAATAAAAGGCCAGGAAGAGATTTGAAAGGAAACTTTTACACAAATTTCTATGATTTTATTTGTAGCTAAGGAAAAAAACTCAATCTAGTGCATGAATTCTAAATTCAAATGCATGAAATTATAAAGCTAAAATTATTGCATCATTCGCTCAAGCAATTAGGTTAGAGCTTCTCAGTTTCAATTGAGCTAAAGTTAAAATAATATAAAATATGATAAAAAAAACTGAGTTTCTTTGACTTGGCATCATTGATATATCAATGTCGAAGTATTGGTTCTAAACAAATTACACAAATTCCTCCTACATGTAAAAGAGAACTAAATTCGAAATCTAAACAAATTACTTGCTAGTTCGCTGTCTTCTTTTGCCCGCAAAATTTTCAGTTTCCCCTAAAATTAGAAATTTAACAGAACTCAAAACACAAACAGAATGTCAAAAATCAATTCGATCTAAAAAATAAAAGTTGTAGTCCTCTTTATCCTTCAAATTCAACCAAAACTGGATATAATAGAAAACAAACCCAAATCAAAGCATCTGCGCACTACTGCTATGAAAATTAACCTAAATTAAAGTGTCATTGCCTATCTTGGAGTTACCACACACCATCTAACATTGCGCTATCCTTGTTGCTGCCTGTATGATGGAGTCCTAGCCGTGTTCCCATGCCTCCAAGATTTGAAGCCTGATTTTTTATTTTTGACTGTGTGATGTGAATTGATGCCCTAGAATTTTATGATGAATGTAAACGAAGAGCTGAGATACCAATTTGCATGGAATTGGATTTTAAACGAGAAGTTGAGAGCTAATCGGAAAAATATTTGAGATTGGGAGGAAGATGATGCAGCGATAATCGTGAACATGGTTTAGGAAAGAAAAGCTATGCGAAACACTGAGCCATGTTATTTAAGCTTCAGACTAATTTGATTAGCACCCACAGTAGGCAAACCTCCCTAATGGTCGGTTTGATAAAAATCCATTCCTCTTTATTTATCCATCTCCTTCTGATTTAGCTTTATAAAGTCCACATCGAATTGTTGTTTTCAACAACATCATCAAATCATGACCTACCTAAACAAGAATAACATAATCACCTTTTACCAATTCAAATATCCTATTGCTCGTCGGTTCTAGTAGTTAACACCATGCCTTTGTTTAGAATTGATCACAAATTCAAGTGGGCCTATAATCTTGCTTGCATGGAATCAGTTTGAACTAGGGTCGATCAATTGTGTATGAGTGAAATCGTGTGGAGATGAAAGAAGGGCGTTGAGGTGATGGATGTGAGGTCAAAGGTGATGTCCATGGGTCTGGAAGAAGGAGCTAGTGAGTCGGTTGTCGTGTTGAAATAGTGATGGAAATAAACAGTGGGAAAAAGGATGTTATTATGTTAATTGATCCAAAGAGTAGTTTACGAGAAGGAAGAAGCGAGGTTTTACGTCGATGCGAAAGGAAGTGGACGTTTAAGGAATATGAAGTTTTATAAGGTTTAGCACGACGGGCTTCACGGGGTGTTGGGATCAGTCTGCATAAGTAAATCCAAATTGGTATGCTTATGTCGATCCAGATTGGGGTGCTAATATCCAACATTGCCTGATTTTAAATTCCCTTTGTATTTAACAACGAACTAATGATTTATCTGATTCTATCAGTCGAACATGGCCTTCAACACATATCGTGCTCGAGCTTACTTCAAACTTGAAAAAAAAAATGTAGAGCATATACTAGATTGGAATTTTAGACTTAACCACTTAAGCATACATATATCGGTCTCCAAACCGATGAGTCGAATCAGATAGGAAATTGTCCACTGCCATTGACCGATCCGAAAACTTGGTTGAGATTCATACCTAATGACTTGAAGGCTAATAAGACGGTCGGCGATGACGGTTTTTTTAGCTAGTTTTCGAGTAATGTTGTCGACTGCGCTTCTAACTTCAAAACTACATGCTTTCTATTATTTCACTACACACACTGCATTGTTCCACACATAAAGGGGTATAAATATATTTCTCTAACTATTATCGTTTGTTGACTCCAATGAATATACGGGGATCTATTCGTGTTGCCAAGATGAATGCTAAGCACGAGGTAGAGCTTAAAGGTCCTAGCATTACCCCTACTTCTTCTAGAACAACCACAAATAATTATGGGATAAACTCTGATTATAATGTCGAACAACATGTTAACCAACAAGAAGAATAAGTAGGGGTTGTTAGGCAAATTATACAAGAACCCGACACTTTGCAAGGGTTTGTATTGTTAGAAAATCCATCTGATTCCCTGCCTTCTACAATAACTGAAGCCAATCTAAAGAGGCTATGTTTTTAAACATAGTATTACATTCAAAGACTTCTGGTCCTAGGCTCAGATGATAGGGCATATATGCCTCTGGAAGGTTATACCTCATGCAATTAGTATATATGCACGGTTGGGTGTACACCACTGTTTAACTCATTCACTCGAGAGATTCCATATCACATGTGGATTTGCCACAAGCAGCTTAACCCAAACTCTCCTGCATACCTACTTTGCACATACATTTTGTACTAAGAGTATGCTTATCGTGTTCCAATGATCAATGGCATCCGCTTCTTTTTTATCTTTTTTAAACAGAGAAACTTTACATCGTCTTTCATTTATTTCGACGTTACTTCAAGCAATAGAATTTTGGTTATCGGTTGGAATAAATTCAATGGCATCACGATTGAGTGGTTCTATGAATGATGCCTAAAGGGATTTGCAAGCCATGGATTGAAGGAAGTTAGTGCAATTCCAATACAATATGTTATAAACGTTTCACTATAATAAGGTGATATCTTTGCTTTAACAAATAAATGTTTTCTGATCTTAATTCAGGAAATCCTGCAAAGCCATCAGGGAAGAAATTCGAGTCAGCTATAGTCAAGTATGGTTGAGCATCATTGAATCATTGCAATGTTTAAAATTTCGTTAATGACGAGCTTCATCATGGCTTTGGTATGCTCGATAATAGTCGAAGCGGTTGGCTTAATGGACTCGGACACCAAGGGAGGTCCTAGTCGAAGGTGAAGGTGCGGGTAATGCAGAAGATGGTCTCGTGGTGCTTCTAGTCTCTAAACAGAATGTAGAGGTGGACCAAGAGCTATTTAAGTGTAGATACGTTGATGTGGATCCTGATAGAAAACCAAGAATGGGAGATATGGATAATATCATGTCGTTTTCTTCTATAATATTTTCTCCATTGAGACACGACGTAGAATCGTCTCCTCAGCCTCAAACTCTTTTGACCAAGTTAGATTAAGAAGCACTGTTGGATCCAAAGGAGATACAAAAGATCTTAGCTAATCTTCCTCTTATAACTGCATAGTTTTCCTTTGAAGATGCCAATCCTGACACTTACTTTACGAATTCGGGACGAACCGGTGCTTCCTTTGAAGTAGGAGGGAACTAATCATTAAGTAGGTGCTTAGAAAAATCAATCTATTAAGGGACACTAGGACACACACAACACTTAGCAAAATACTCTACCACACTTGTATTATGTTCCTTTTGATTTATTCCAACCAGCACTTACTCTTCTTTGTGGATAGAATGACAAGAAGACACCGCTCTGGTTATAATTTGACCTCTGGTGTTTATAGAGATCAACCTTCGTATTTCAAACCATTATGATAGTAGCCATTATCTCTGAGGAACTTCTAATGGTGAATATCATCTTAGGAGGTGTTTGCCTACTCAAAGTAGTCAAGATAGATTGCCTCATGATAGCGATCACAAGAAAGATACTACTTATGCTTCTTCTTCGATGCCAACTCAAAAGAACAAAGATCTATCCAGATCTAAGTAGGTGATAAAGACATCCAAAAAGGTCCCTCCCTGAATTGAATCATCTAAAGGAAACTCATCTTAAGTTTTCACAATTCTTGACCTGAGCTTATCCACTCAAGAGAAAAATTTATAGCTCCAAGTCGCATTTTATGCTATAATTTGACCGGTCAATGTTCATACCTTAGATTCATCCATCTTTGGTCATGGTTAACAAGGAAATCTTGGACAAATTATGCGAGAAAATGCACGATGCACTCAACCAATAAAAGATATATTTAAAGTGTCAGGGAGATACTTCGTCATCATTAAGGGAATAGAGTTAGAATTATAAAACACCAACAAAAGTGCAACTTGTGATCAAGATATAATTATGAGCTTGAAAAAATAAGTGGCTGATTACAAGGATAAGCTTGCCAAGGTATCTAAGGATATTGATTCTATTATAGATGAAATGATGCGAATAGAAAATAATTCAGTGAAGAGTTGGAAAGTTTATCCCTTAAGACTAGATATGTGGATAAAGATAGCAAAGCACTTTCCATTGAGAACAAAAATTGAAGGATGAGGTTGCCGCACTCAAATCTAAACTTATTGAAGTCGAACAACCGGAAGTTTCCATCGAGGATACTATTTAATTAGCTTGCGAGGAAGCGAGAAATGAAAGAGCTAACCATGAATATGATATTGTAGGTCTCAGGATAGACTAGTTAATTTAGAAAGGGAGAAAGACGAGTTTAAACCCACCATTCTAGGTAACTATGCAAAGGTTCTCCTCCACTATGACATTTACTGTGTTCTCAAATACCCCGTAATGCTCGTGGCTTGTTGATATGTATTTATGAAAGAAGAAAATCTCATAAACAATAGCAAGTCCATATATGAGTGGGAGCTCCTAAAGAAGTATTTGCATGGTAACGAACAAATTATCTTGAACGAAGGTCATTAGATTATCAGGAAAGAGGAGGAACCTGAAAGGGCAACCCTATTGGCCTAGGAGAAATGTAAGAACATTCCTACAAGGGGTTCAATAAGTGCACATATTACTGAATCGATGAATCTGGCTACGATCCCGAGCATGCAGGGCTAACAGAGCAACTACTTTTGACACTTATTCAGCAAGGGACAACCCCTCAAGGTGATGACAAAGAAGAAAAAGGTTCTGAAGGTATATCTACTTTTTTGTCTTTCGAGAGGGCTCTTATTAAATGGTAAAGAGCTAATATGCTTTCATTTAGGTCATTTGAGAAGAACAAATGTCTAACTATCATAGATATTCCAATTATAGGTACTCATACCACAAAATCTCATGGTTATGCCCCCAGATACAATAGATTCGATAATTTAAGTGTCTTCAGTTTGTGTGCCAAGCAAGGGGATTGATTTGACAAAAGAAATCATTAATGCTTTCATAGATACATACATCAGCGCCTTTGACCTAGATAGAGATCAACAAGAGATCGTGATCGCTAGAGAGAGCAAAAAAGAAATTCACCCTATTTATGATCTACAATTTAGGTCACATCAAATGAATGGAACCAAGAGCTTTATTAATAGAAGGATGAGTAACATCAAATGTCTTACAAGTAGGGACTCCAATCAAGTAAGTAAAAAGTGTTTCAAATAAATTAATGCATGAGGTGCTCCTTGTTTCATAATCTCGGTAATTCATCGCCATCAACGGTCCTTAGCTTGAAGGTTCCAGTTCCAATCCCAGTTGATGACGTATGTCCTTCCCACTTAAATCCTAAGTGCATAAGGTTGTGGAAGATGCAATTTAAGATGAAATCGCCCATGTTAAAGGTTCTAGGTCGAAACTTGGTATTATAGTATTGGTGTAACAGCCTGCACCTCTGTTCGTGCAGACATTGTCCCCAACTTAGTCTCCTTATAGGAGTGGGGTTTTATACCTCAAAATACCTCGACGTTGTTAGAAGGTTTGGATATACTATTTAATTTCTCATTTCATACCCTAATTCCACGATGTGGGACTTCTAATTCCATCTCGATTAAATCTCCACCCTTTAAAGCCCACCATCTTTGTTAGCTAATCATCTCTCACCACCCAGGCAATTTGGTTATCACATGAGCCACAATTCTGACTGGGTAATGTCTGATACCACTGTAACAACCCTCACCTCCATTTGTGCAGATATTGACTCCGACTTAGTCCTGGTATGGGAATCGCGTTTTGTTCCTCTAAAGTCCTCGATTATATTAGGAGGTTGGGCTCTACTGTAACAACCCGCATTTTACGCATCAGAAGATCGTAAAACATTTTTATTTTATTCCCTGAGGGTTGATCGTTCTCATCTTTTGATATGTTGCTTATGGGGATGTGAGACATGTCCATAATTTTTACCAATTTTGTTTATGACCATTTTTCCCCTGTCAGTCTTGTATAGGGAATATTTTTTGACTCATGTCGAATCAGGAGGTAAGGCATGTACCATTGGAAATGAAATGATGATTGCCTTTCCATATAGTGGTTACATTAAAGATTTGGCTCAGCGGTTTGGGAGAAATCGCTGTTTTAAGGTTTTTCAGTTGGTTGTTCAGGTTTGGAGTGCCATAATGGGCTGATTTGGGAAGGCCCATTGGTGGGATATTGGAAGGGTATAAAGAGGGGGTAAGGGATAGGGGAAATGGTTTTAGTTTTCCATTCTCTCATTTGGTGCCTTGTGCTCCTCCTTCCTCTAATACCTTTCCACCGTTAAAAATCAAAATCCAAGGAGGGAAATCATAGATCTATGCCATTGGAGGCTAGATCTACATCAATTGAAGCAAGAGTTCATCAGATCAAGAGGTTTGGTGCGAGGTGCTTGCTGTCCGGATTTTTATTTCATCACTTTTAGCTCGTTTTGGAGAATCGATGAGTGATTTACATGTCTCACATGGATTCAATGCAGTATATAGGTGTTTGTTCATGTTTTTCATCAATTTCATGTGTTTTCTATAAATTTGTGCATTGGTAAGTCCATTTTCATATAAGACACCATATGATCTGATTTAGTAAGTTTAGATAGGTAATTTCTAAGATATTTCATGTGAATGTGCAAGTTAAATCCATGATTTTGTTCATATGTACATTTATTATGATTTTGGTGGATTTTACATGATTATTGGTGATGTTAGTGGTTTCATAACATGTTCATGATGGTGTTGAATGGACTGGTTGAGTTAGATTCGTCGAACGAATCGTTTTGGCGAAGTTTTGGTCAAACCACGGGGAGGTTTTCTTGGAGGAAAAGAAATGGGTTGGGTCGGTCGAGCACTTCAGGGTCGGTCGCTTCTGAATGGCTGGGTCGGTCACGAGATGAAGTTGGGTCGGTCGGTCCTCTTTGGGTCGTGCAGGAGTGGATCGGTCGAGCGAGCCAAGACTCGAGTACGGGGTCCGTCATACTTAGGTACTGGGTCGGTCGATCAGGGTACAACCAAATAGTTTGGTGTCGTCCTGGCTTGGGTCGAGCACAGATTGGTTCGGTCTGGCATGGTGTGGCCTGGTCGAGCAGAACAGGGTCATTTTTCTGAAAATTTATATTTTCGGGTACGACTCGGATTTGAAGAAAAGAGCTTGAAAAAATATATTTTTCGGAGGCAACCCCCCGAACCCTAGCCGCAGCGCAGTGGTGTAATTGGCTTGGTGATGGTGATAACTTCGAGGAGAATTCAAGTGGGAATATTCGAAGTGTTGAATGTGTTCGTTGATCGGTGTAGAATAACGTATGAGGTGACAACTCAAAGGTTGTGAGTTGGAGGATAATGGTTGCTCGAGAAGGTTGCTTGATCTATGAAAAGTCGTTGAGTTGGATGACTAGAGATGCGAAGGCCGAGCGATTATCGTTGTCATAAGTTCTAGCAGGCTCGAAGCAAAGGTACACCAGAGACGTCTAAAAGACCGGTTGTAGATCGAGTACCCCGTGGTCTTGTAGAAAGGCCTAGTTGTCAAGATTGGACATATGGAGGTTATGCTAGAATTGGGGTTGCCATTATGAAAAGGTTGGTCGTCATATGATTAACGATGGTTTCAAAGCAGGATTGGCGATGATAGCCAGAGTCAATCATGGATGATTGGTTGATCTATTTGTACCGTCTCATGTAGGCTGTCCAACATCGAAGGAGAAGTTCCTTGAGTACTTGTCTGATATTGGTTTAGGTCTCTGGGGCTTGTGCTTGAGGGATGTTGAATTCGACTAGGATGGTTTACATGAGATATATATAATTTGGATTTTATGAGTGCTTACCATGATTGAATGGGTGTTCTGGTTTCCATGAATGAATGGTTGAATTGTTTATCGTAAAGGCTATCACTGTTCGATGTGGGGAAGATAGGGTTGAGTTCTTCTCTGTTGTTGTGGGTAGATTAGTATGTTTATCTATCCATTCTCATATACTTTATTGTTCAAGTTTGTTAGATGTTTTATCGCTCACTAAGACTGTTGTCTGACTCAAGGTTTTATGTCTACTCTTATTACCTTGGGTTGTTCATCCAATTGTGGATGGGCAGACTAAATAGCAGGTTACAAGTGATTAGTGAGGACGATGCTGCTGTGCGGAGGCGAGCAGGAGGCTGACGTACCGGTTCTATTACTATCTAGTATTTATGTTTTCACTGTTTGAGTGCTCTATGAGGGTTGTAGTGAGTCCTTATGTACAAACTTTGGTACTAGTTGGATAACTTTTCAGGATATTGAGAAAGTTTCAAAAGTTTGCTATATGATGCTTCATTAATATTACCTGTTGTGTATGTTCTATTATATTTTATCCATGCGCTATGAGTTCTATGACAGGTTCCGATGTTGTTTACCTACTCTGGTGATCATCCATAGCTGTCTAGCACACTTTTCAGTGCATTATTTCTCTTGTTTAGTGCAGGGGTTATGGACGACCGTCACATCTACTATTTACGTTCTCACTTCATACTCATTTTTCGTAATATGGGACTTCTAATTCCATCTCAATTAAGGATGCTAATTCCATCTCAATTAAGGATGTTATAGTCCAGTGGCTCATCGTCCATGTGATGTTGTTCTTAAATCTTCTTCTTTATGCTTTTCATCGATCATGTCCAAGGATTTCAAGTGAAAATTTCTATTGATAAATGGTCATAGTATGCTAATCAATGAGAAGGGATTTCCAATTTAATTGGGATGACAACTTTTGATTTGTATGCCAAAACGAATGGAGTGTGACCGATCTTCGATTTGTGCATCCATCTAATAAACCCAAAGCGCCAATGATAAATCACATACCCATTTTTCCCTAGATTTCTCCAAGCTTTATTAGGATGAACTTTATGATGTTGTTGGTAGCCACTACTTTCTCATTCGATTGGGGATGATCGATCGTCGAATATCGCTTGTCAACGCATTGACATGCATAAAGTCTCAAAAGTCGATATTGTCTAATTGGGTCCCATTATCGGTTATGATCGTTCGAGAAGACAAAGATGACTTATGATATTCCTTACAACGAATTTGATCATTTTCTTAGTCATTAAGATTGCCAACAGCTTGGCTATGGATCACTTAGTGAGGTAATCAATTGCAGCGATAAAATATTAGTCCCGTCCTTTAGAAATTTGCAAGGAATAGATGATGTCAATGCCTAAAATTGCGGACGGCCAAGGACTAACCATCTGTGTTAGCACCGTCGGAGGGGATGTTATGATTTTGGCAAAAATTTGACATTTATCACATCGTCATGAGAAATCTCCCTCGTTCGGTTAATAATGGGATAGAAAAACCTGTAACGAAGTATATTTTTCTTAAGTTTGCCTCAGTATGATCACTACATTCTCTTTATGCTCTTCTCTTGATACACATTTGGCATCATTGTGGGCCACATATTGAAGCAACAGGAGCAAGAAACCCTTCTATACATTTTTCCATCTTGAATAGTGTAATGTGTTTCCTGATGAAGGATGGATTGTTTCTCATTATTTCCGCTGAGAAGGATTCCATCATCTAGAAGCTCTTGATTGGGGTCATCCATGACTCCTTCTTTGGCTTCTTACTAGTACCTAATCAACTTTCATCTGATTAACACTTGAAGCATCAAGAACTTTTACAAGAATCAAGCCTATACAATGCACATCTCTAAAGTTGGCCAACTTCGCTAAGGAATCCACCTTCTCGATTTTTTTCATGAGAGCTTTGCAAAGTGGTGTGAAATGTTCAAAGTCAGTTAGCAATTCTTGGAGCTGGTTAAGGTAAGGTGTCAGCCTTGCTCCCTTCATTTTAATTTCCCCTCTTACCTGGAATACCAATGGCATTATATGATAATCACAAAAGATCTCGATTGACTTGACTCCTAGTTTTTTGGTTAGTTAAAGTTCGCAATTAGTGCGCTTTGTGCTTTGCCTCGTTATTAGTCATTGGGACATTGAGTTTCCATGAGTACCAAATCGATCTCTCTACAAGAGTTGTAATCACAACTCCAGCACCAAATAATTGATCATTGTGTGCCACATCGGCGAACATCTTCCATTGGATGGGTGGTGGACCATTTTTCTCTTTGGTCTCCTCCAGTGCCGTGAATTCTGCTATGAAATCTGCTAATGCTTGTCCCTGGATGGCTCTCTAAGGAATATAAGTAATATAAAATCGACTCAACTCTATATTCCACTTAAGCAATCCCCTAAATGCTTTAGGTTGCTGCAAGAACTGTCACAATAGTTGGTCGGCAAAATTTTGATTGGGTGAGCTTGATAGTAATGGTGGAGTTCCTTGGAGGTGATAAAAAGGAAATAAGACAATTTCTCATTCTTTAGGCAATTTAATTCTGCTCCCATTAACCTTTTACAAAAATAATAAATAGGTTTTTGGATGCGCTAGTCATCGCGCATGAGCGTAGAACTAATGGCACATAATGACACCAATAATTAAAAAAATAGGTCCTCGTAATCTAGTGGCTTGGACAATATTGGAGGTCTCCTAAGATGGCTTAGTAAATTCTGGAATGCTTCTATGTAACCTGTCATCTAAGCAAAGTTGTGCTCCCCTCTTTTAATTAGTTCGAAGAAAGGAATGCATTTGTTGGTGGCTCTAGATATGAACCGGCTAAGGGCGGCTATTTTCGATTTACGCTCTATATGCCTTTATTCTTCATATGTATCGCAATGTTCCTAATGGTAGCAATTTTCTTGGAGTTGGCCTCAATTCCACCAGAATGAACTATGAGGCCCAAGAATTTCCTAGGTGCACTCCAAAGGAACACTTCAAACATTTGAACTTCATCTCGTATTTGCAGAGAATGCCTAACATTTTCATAAAATCACTTATGTGATCATCAGATAGCCATGATTTCACAAGCATATCGTCCATGTTTACTTCCATGGATTTCCCAATCTAGTCGTTGAACATTTTATTGACTTGTCTCTAATAAGCAACTCCAGTTTTTATAAGTTCGAAGGGCATCACAACATTACAATACAACACTAAATCAGTTATAAAATTAGTATGCTCTTGATCAGGAATATGCATTGGAATCTGATTTTAACCGGAATAGGCATTCATGAAAGGAAGAAGTTCATGGCCAACGGTCGAATCCATGATTTAATCAATTCTGGAAAGTGGAAAACTATATTTTAGGCAAGCTTTATTTAAATCTGAATAGTCTATGCAAGTGCACCATTTACCATTGAATTTTTTCACCAACATCAGATTAGAAACCCAATAGGGATATAAGGAAAGCCGTATAAAACCATTGCTTTTCAGCGTGTCCATTTCTTTATTGAGCGTGGTCGACCTCACCGTCCTAGTATATGCCTTTTTTGCTTATTGGTATAAACTTTGGGTTGATGTTTAACATCTGGCTCACTATCACTAACGAGACCCCATATATGTCCAAGTGGGCCTAGGTGAACACATCAAGGTTCACCTGGAGAAAATTCAATAACTCCTTCATTCGTATTAGACCTAGGTAAGATCCAATTTTTAGAACCATCAATGGGTCATTACTATTAATTGGAACTTCAATTGTGGTTTTGGCGGGAGCGGCTGTATTATATCCTAACTTTTTTTTCTTTATTGGGATCCATATCTTTATAGAGCTTACTGTGCTACTCAGACCAGGATTTCTTCTTTGGCTGCTAAGCATTTTTATCCTTAATGCAGAGACACCTTTCCTTTCCTATGCGATGCATATTTTTCCACTCTACCATATAATATGCTCTGGAAGCCACTTGATTTCCTCTCACCATTCCGACTCCGCAATTCATTGAGAATTTCCATTAATAAACACCATGGAGCAATACGTGCCCTGAATTCACAAGGGACAATCGGCCTAAAAAAGCAATATATGGCGAACGTATATAAAAAACAATAAATGGGAGAATTCACACTCTACGTTGATCACCTTCTCTCAACTCCGTTGGTAATTCTTCAATGCCTTCTGATTCGTTGGCTGATCCATTGAATCCATGAATGCAAGTTGTATATGGTTTCAAATCCTTTTTTAGACAAAATAATGAAGAGCTCCCATGGTCAAGAAGGATTTTGCACACCAATGTAAGGCCAATCATGGTTGAGATCACCAAAGGATCGATCGATGGAGATTTTACTCCATCAACTTCAAAATTTCTAAAGACAACATAGCCCATCATAATCTTTCTCTACTTAGATGCACTAATTATTTTGTACTGTTGCATTCCTCATACTCCACATGATTTACTACATTGATATGTTATTTTATAGTTCTCCATCTTTTTCCAACTGGATGTTGTCCAATAATTATAGTGTAATAATATCTTTGTTCTTTTGTTAAGGGGTATCTTTAGGTGCTACTTGGCCTTGATTACTTCTACCAACATCTTACCCTTTGTCCCTCAGGGAAACCATATACTCGTCCAACTTTCCTTTACAAATAAATTTTTTTAATATGTCTCTGAGATGATGATACTCATTTGTATGTAGTCGTGAATTTCATGGAGCAAGAAAAACTTTCCAGTCCATTTCTCGCTACCAGTTGATTCTCTAGCAACGGTTTCTTGTTTTGAATATAGGTTCCAAATATATATATATATATATATTCTAATGGGTCATTAAGTGGGGTACAGTTACTAATTTTGAAAGATCTTTCGTGATTCCTTGCATTCCTTCGAGTTGCTATTTCTATCACCATTACCACCTCTTCCTTGGTCATTACCTTATTGGTTTCAATTTTGGACGTTCACTTTCATTTTGCTTGAATTACTACAGTGCCACATTGCTCTGAATTCTTTCGATATTGAGTCCTGCCTTTTCTTTCTTGTGAGCTCTTCTCACTTCTTCTTTCAGTAAAATATGATTATCTTTTGCATAAAATTGATCCAAAATAGATGGAGGCTTTCCTATCAGCCATTCCGCAAGTGCAGTTCAGAGTTCGAGTCGACACCTTTAACCAACGCCATTAAGATTGTTTTGTCATCTTGCTCACTTACTTCTTTTACTGCCATATTGAACCTCTTTAAATAATTTTCCAAGGGTTTTCCCGAATCTTGTTGCATACTAGACAAGATCATTATGTGCTTTAGTTTTGTAGCGAGGATGCGAAGTTGGTTTAATATTTTTGTTCTAAACTGTTGAAAGGACGGGAATAACGTTGGTATTAAATTAGTGAACTACATTATCACTATTCCATTAACTTTACCTGGAAAGCCTTACTGTTGACACACTTTTTGGTTGAAGCGGTCACACGTCAAGTATGGGGTTAGCGATGCGCTCAAGCATGAAGGACATTGTCAGGAAACACAAAGCGGCTCGGTCAAAGTCGCGTCACAAATAAAAGAAGACCCAAGACTCCTATCAGACGACCTCTTTTGGGCCCGAGAACGTATGCTTCAAGGTTCTGTAGTATAATTCTTAGTCAAACCATCATCCGAGCCGAAGGCGAGCCTTGCTTCAAGCTAAAGGCGAGCCGTCAAGCAGGTCCGGGCGTAGCGCTAGTGGGGATCCGGGGCCCCACAGTCACGGCAGTGAACGACCTAATCGGTTAGGTCGAACCAGTGTGCATCGCCCGATTCATTTGATTTTCTCCATGTCGGAAACTCAGATTCCTTCACTTCGGACCAGCAAAATAGCGGATTCCCTCACTTCGCATTCAGGAACTTTGACTCCCCCGACAGCGTGATTCAGGTCCCCTCCTCCATCAAATTCATATCTCCCGGTGGGGTGCGAAATTCCTCACCCTCCTGGTGGGGTATGAATTTCGCACCCTTGGCCAGGGGGTGCAAATTTCCTGATATGGGTTGTTTTATAGGGTGCGAAAATTAGCTTATGTAGGCCCCATTACTCACCTACTCCCACTTAACCTTCTTCCTATAAATACTCCAAGCCCTGGCCTTCATTTGGATCCGTCTCTCTTGGAATTTTTGGACCTTGAGAGCTCCAAACACTCACTAATGGCTTCCAACACCTTCACCATGGCCATTGGAGATGGCATGGATAATTAAAACATGGCATGCATGATTTCCATCAACACTTGAACTTTAACAAGGATTGTCATGCTACTTTTGAACTTCATGGACATGAACACTAAACTTGGATATTATTGACCAAGTCAACGCTTCTCAACGAAGAAGAAGAAGAGCAATTTGGTCAAAGTGTAGAACAAACATATATTTTGTTATTTTATTGTAACATTTTGAACTTAGCTATTGTCCGAACTTGTACACCTTTGTAATCAACTAAATATATGATGAATGATGATTATAAAGTGGACGTAGGTGTTAGTGCCGAACCACTATAAAAATTGTGTCTCCCCGCATTTACATTGTTTACTACTTATTTGGATAATTGTTCACACATACACATTGGGTGTTGGCGTAATACAGTTTTTCCCGTCAACATTTTGGCGCGCTAGGAAGGGGCACGCACAGCTTCGACCTCTGCATCAGATTAATTATTCGGATTTACCTTCAAACCTCATCTTCGACTTCAATTTTACTTGCTTTATACCATGGTTTAGCGCAAGAAGCTCCCAGCTATCACTAAATCCCATGAGGAAACGGGAGATGAAGGAAGTCATGAACTTTCTTCGACTGAAGTTCCATCAAACTATGTCACTCGAGAAGACGTCGATGGAATGATCAAGAACCTCGCCATAGATTTGAACGCTTGACTCGAGCGAAAGAAGACGCTTTTAATACCTTCCTCGCTCGTATTGAAGAAAGGATAAGGAACACTTCAAGGCCGACTGGCCAGGCAGACATTGTTCGAACTAGTACCAGTGTTCCTCCAACTATGACTCGGGACTTGGGGGCAACCCCGCAAACCAATCATCAGGTTGACATCGCTCCTCCAAATGGCGCTGGTCCCGCTACACTCGGGGACACCCCAACCCCGGACGCTGCTCCAGATCGTGACCCTTTGGTCGGACAAGTCACGGGTTCCGCTGTTGGTAACGTCGCTCAAGTGCCAGTGTGCGCAGATTTGGATGGTAGCGCTCCCATGGTTTCGGGAGTCAAGATTGCGCCCATTATCGCCCCTCAAGTGGGAATCCAACCAGACTTTCTCCTCAACCAACCGATTCCCAACTTGGACTTGAACACTGGGGGCACTAGTGCTGCTTTGGATAATTTAAATCAGTTGCTCACTTTTGTAAATGGGTCGGAGATCGCGGACGTCCTCCGTCGATTCAATCGAGGTGGTGCTTTTTCTATGGACATGGACTGCGTAACTTGCAGTCCGCTTTCTTTGGATATCTGGAACTCTCGGAACCACCTGATTCCAAGCTACCAGACTTGGATCCTTATGACGGTCGCAAGGACCAAACCACTCACCTCATGAGATACATTTGACATATAGAAGTTCTTTTAGGTTCAGAAAATGTCATGGCCAACTGCTTCTCGCTTTTCTTAATAGACATAGCTGCGATGTCGTACAAGCAGCTCGAGCCGGACTCCATCTCTTCTTGGAATGCTTTGATTACCCGATTCGTGGAACAATTCAGAGTTAACATAGATCGTCTGAAAAGCGTAATGACTATAAACGACATTAAGCAAAAATCCAGCGAGACTCTACAGAAATTCTTAAAGCGGTTCAATGCTGCGATGGCTTCGGTCGAGAGACCTAACCCCTCTATGGTTCTAATGGACGCAGTATCTGGTGTTCTAGATAAGTCCGAATTCAGGACTTTGCTACTTCGGGACCCAACAAGGGACCTCGGTGAATTCTACTTCGAAGCTGAAAGATTCCTTCGGGAAGAGGATGCGAAGGCTGACATCAAAAAAGTCCTCGATGTTAATGCAGCCATTGACGGGAAACCGTCCGACTCTGGGAAGGCAAAGATTCCTGTTATCACTAAGGAACCCCCATCGGGAGGCAATCCCAATAGAACTCGAGGGTAACCCAAGTTCTCGTCTTACTCAGAGCTTACTCATACCCTCCAGGAGATCTTTCGAGAGGTTCATCCCAATCATCCTTTCAGACAGCCTCCCTTCAGGGACCTAACTCAAAAAGAAAGGGAGTCCGATCAGTATTGCGAGTTTCACTGCTTCCCTGGCCATCATAGGAACAATTTTTGGCATCTCAGGGACATGATAGAAGAGCGCATTAGGCATGGACTTCTAGCGCAGTTTGTTCGGAAGAAGGCTGGGCACCAGGATACGCTTGGGACAAGTAGTGGTAGCAAGGGCATTATTATCAATTAACCCTTCACTGGCTCTGATGCCTGGGATGCAAGTCTCCATGGCATCAGTATCTTAGGACTTACGACTTTGGATTTTCTAGCAATTTGGATTTTGTTCTCTCGGCTTCCTGGATTTTGTTTGTATGCAAACATATCAAAACCGATACAAGACCAGTATATTATAAGGACTCTTCTGACCAGACCAAAATCTCTAATTGTCAGCAAAGTTGTTTCTTTATTTAAATTTCAATGAATTTTTTATTCAAATCCAAAAATTTATCTTTTTTATACATATGTCATCGATTCGGCATTGATAATAAAAGGGCACCCTTTTATTTATTCTAGATCTTGGTTCTCCGGCCTTCGGTGCTTAGGCTGTGGTTACGTTCTTCTTTGGTTTTTTTGGGTTTAGGATATTATTGTTTTCAAATAAGGCGCTCCTCACTTATGGCTTTCTCAATCCGGCTCTCTAAGCTCGGTTACTTGGGCTTCAGCCCATGGTTTTGACTTTAAGGGCTTTATCTCTTCGAATGTATCCTTTTTTTGGTTATTCGGATTATTATGGTTGTAAGATGGTTGAGTCAGTATACCCATGTACGGGAGCTGTTATAATCCCTAGGCATGCTCTTTGCCGACGATACACCATCACCCTCCTTGGTTATTTATGAAAAGTTTACTTATCTGGCTTTGAATTGTGAATGGTTATGTTTGTTTACCCATGTAATAGGAATCGGCGAGATCCTAGGCATGCTCTTCACGAACAATAAACTATTCGCTTTCTTTTACGTATGAACTTGGAATCAAAAACAGCCAAGTCTGCCTACCCATGCATGGGGGCAGACCAGTTCCCTAGGCATGCTCTTTACGGATGACGAGCCATTGGGTTTTCCTTTGGCTTTACTAAAAAATCCTTAACTTTTATAAATTTAATAAAATTGCTTCGCAAAGTGAGGACGCTCAGTTGTGAAGTATGAAATCGATAACGGGATTGCAAACTCTAATAAGTGTCTGGCTATCTTGGCTTCTCTTCCTACTTCGACGAGATCGCCTTGACTCGTGGCAAGCATCGGCTCGTGCACAATCCTACTTGTTTGGATTAGTGGGTCGCCTTGTAAACGATCTTGGATTATGTCGGGTGGACTTATCCATGACACGACAAGAATATCCACTCATGGATTGGTGGCAAGTGTCAGATTGTGCACGATCCTACTTGTTTGGATTAGTGGGTCACCCTGTCCACGACCTTGGATTACATCGGGTGGACTTGTCAAGTGGCATGACAAGAATATCCACTCGTGAATTTGTGGTGAGTTTCGGATCTCGTACGATCCTTCTCGTTTGGATTAGTGGGTCGCCTTGTCAACGATCTTGAATTACGTCGGGTGGACTTGTCCGTGACACGACGGGAATATCCACTCATGGATTTGTGCCGAGTTTTGGATCTAGTACGATCCTTCTCGTTTGGATTAGTGGGTCGCCTTGTCAATGATCTTGGATTACATCGGGTGGACTTGTCAATGACACGACAAGAATATCCACTCGTGGCTACCTTGGCCTCTTGCCTTACCTTAATAAGGTTGCTGCAACTCGTGGCGAGTCTTGAGGTCTAGACTTTAGATCGACAAACCCAACTCATTTGGTTATTGGATCGTCTTCACCTGACGATTCATATGGTTATCTGGCTATGTGGTTATCTTGGTTATCTCTCAAAACGATCTAAGGCGATCATCGGCTTTCACCGAACTTCTAACATTCTGGTTCTCTGGTTAATATGATCCGAAGCGATCACGGATTTCCAGCTTATCGGCTTTGGTTTTGTGGATAATACGATATGGCACGGTCGTGGCTCTTCCATCTCATGAATATAAAAGCTCGCTCCGGACTTTTCCCAGCTTTAGTTTCTGGATTTCTCTTCTCCTCCCAAAACACACCTTCCTTGGACCACACAAGATATGTTTTGGGTGGAAATGTTGACACATGCTTTTTGGTTGAAGCGGTCACACGTTAAGTATGGGGTTAGCGATGCGCTCAAGCATGAAGAACATTGCCAGGAAACACAAAGTGGTTTGGTCGAAGTCACGTCAATTTTAAAAGAAGACCCAAGACTCCTATCAGACGATCTTTTTTTAGCTCAAGAACGTCAGCTTCAAGGCTTTGAAGTATAACTCTTAGTCAAATCATCATCCAAGCTGAAGGCGAGCCGTACTCCGAGCCGAAGGCGAGCCGTTAAGCGGGTCCGGGCACAGCGCCGATGGGGGTCCGGGGCCCCACAGTCCTGGCGGCGATCGACCTAACCGGTTAGGTCGAACCAGTGGTCATCGACCGATTCATCCGATTTTCTCCATGCCGGAAGCTCAGATTCCTTCACTTCGGACCAGCAAAATAGCGGATTCCCTCACTTCGCATTCAGGAACTTCGACTTCCCAGATAGCGCGATTCCCGTCCCCTCCTCCATCAAATTCGTATCCCCCGATGGGGTGCGAATTTCGCACCCCTCTGGGAGGTGCGAAATTCTGCACCTCCTGGTGGGGTGCGAATTTCGCACCCCTTCGGGAGGTGCAAAATTCCGCCTCCCGGTGTGGTGCGAATTTCGCACCCCTCCAGGAAGTGCAAAATTCCGCACCCCATGGTGGGGTGTGAATTTCGTACCCTTGGCCATGTGGTGCGAATTTCCTGATATGGGTTGTTTTATGGGGTGTGAAAATTAGCCTTTGTGGGCCCCGCTGCTCACCTACTCCCACATAACCTTCTTCCTATAAATACGCCAAGCCTTGGCCTTCATTTGGATCTTTCTCCCTTGGAATTTTTGGACCTTGAGAGCTCCAAACACTCATTAATGGCTTCCAATACCTTCAACATGGCCATTGGAGATGGCATGGATAATTAAAACATGGCATGTATGTTTTCCATCAACACTTGAACATTAACAAGGATTGTCATGCTACTTTTGAACTTCGTGGACATGAACACTAAACTTGGATATTGTTGACCAAGTCAATGCTTCTCAACGAAGAAGAAAGGCAATTTGGTCAAAGTGTAGAACAAACACATATTTTATTATTCTGTTGTAACACTTTGAACTTAGCTATTGTCCGAACTTGTACAACTTTGTAATCGACCAAAGATATGATGAATGATGATTATAAAGTGGACGTAGGTGTTAGTGCCGAACCACTATAAAAGCTGTGTCTCCCTACATTTACATTATTTACTGCTTATTTGGATAATTGTTCACACATACACATTGAGTGTTGGTGTGCGACAATTTTACCCGTCAACACTTACATTTGATAGCATTGATGGTATGTACCGAGTCCATATACCACTGGTACCTAGTCAAATGTTGCATTAGATCAGTTTTTCCTATGTAGTGCAACATTGGCGGTAAATTGAATTTTCACTAAGGGAGGGGGTATTCAACTTCCAAAATATCATTAGTGAATGAGATATGACTTCACTAATTCTCTAATCTTCATTGGTAAAAACTTGATTGTCTCTCATGATCTGTCGTATAATGGTAGTTAAATCAGGACACTGAATCATTGTGGGACAACTTTTTGATTCAACATCATATCTTGGTCTCCTCGATTCTCTTTTTTTTGGCTTAACTCATCGATCTGCATCTCTGGTTGCGTTATCTTTGTCTCTGGCATCTCGATCATAGACATGACGCAAGGGAGTTGCAACTACTACGCGAGAGGAGCCTGACAGTTTCAGATTTACAAAAGGACGAAGTAAGTTCATATCGACCCTCACGTCTCATTTCAGATAGGCATGATGTAATGTCCACTCATAAGTTGGCCATTAAACTGAGAAAAAGAGTAGAGTCAAGTTTATTGAATGAGAGTGTTTGTGTAAAAGATTTGAGTGTAGGAAAATCATCAAACACTTTATTTCCAAATAATTCTAGCAACCCAGCCAGTCAACATTAGTTTCCTCGGTCAACTGTTAATATGGTGAGGTGGTGGAAGATCCCATGGTTGAAGACATAAGGACTGGACGTTGATCAGGCCAGAGAATCAGATGGTGCATTTGCACAATTGCACAAGTTATCACAGGTGTAATAAGTCTGCATATGTTTTAATTAAGTTTTAGGCCCAATAATCTCAGCCCAGTTGTAAGTATCTCTACATAAATATGGGTTGTATTACACCGAAGTGGGTGTTGGGTTTGTTTGGGAGTTTTTCTCTCATAAATGTTCAAGCTGTCAATTTAGTAAAACATTTGCTAAAATAAAGAAATAAGTTTTTTGTCATTCTTGTTCACTGTTAATTTCTGCTTTCAGATCTCTTGTCTCTACTATGTATTTCTCGGTGCAAATCTATGGTGAATATGTCCAACTTGGATCCAAGGATCACCAGAAGTCAAACAAAAAAATCGGGACCTAACACATTGGTATTGGAGTTAGATGATTCAGATCTACATGAAAACCTAGATGAAGATCGAGATGACAAATCCGGCGACGTCGAAGATGAATTTCAACGCATTGATTCCAGGCAAGACCTAATTAACGCACAAACTGCTTTGAATATCCGCGAGTTGCAAGAATCAAGTCATGAAGTCCTCTCTAGGATGGATATGATGCAAGAAACTTTGAATAACATTACCAAGGAATTCAAAGATTTAAAGAATCAAGCGGTAAATCCTAAAGCTCCATATATTCCTCCTGCCCAGCGGAATCAAGCAAGACAAATTCAAGAATCATCATCCATGGCAATTCCTAATCAGGTACACTCTGAACATACATCCTCTAATCATAAAAATAGGAATGCACAGGTTATTCCCATAAATTCTCAAAATCCCCCAAGGCTGCTCCAAAACACGGTGATAAAACTGGATTTTCCGACATATAATGGGGACTGTGAGGTTGTTTAATGTATTAATCAAATCAAGCATTTGTTTAAATATCATCATACTCCGGAAAATGAATGGGTACCCACAAGTTCGTTCCATTTACGTGAAGATGCTAGGAAATGGTATATATGGCTTGTTAAGAAAGTTAAAGACTATGAAAATTGGATTGTTTTTAAAGATGAAATTTTAGTTAGGCTTGCTCCTGAGGAATTTCTGAAACCATACAGCACCATTTCTAACTTAAAACAAACCTATACTGTTGCGGCCTATTTAACACAATATGAGCATTTACAAGGCATGTGTGATGCACTTCCCGATCAATTTATGCTAGAAAAGTTCGTTGATGGGCTTAAAGACGAGATTAAGTTTGATGTATTGGCATTACACCCTATTGATTTCAAGCACACCGTGAGTTTAGCGAAGGTTTGAATGTAAAAGATTGAATAAAAAGAAAGCTAAGGCGAGCAAATCTTTCAAGAACACTGTTGGGACAAGAAATATTAAAAAAGAGTTAATCAGCAAAGATATAAATGTAAAAAAGAAAGGCCTCACTCAAGAAATATTGGAGAGAAGAAGAAAGAACTTGTGCTTTGGATGTAATGAAAAATGGCACCCCGGCCATGAATGCAAAACCAATCACATCTACATAATAGAGGGAGTGATGTCTCTACATAATGACGATGAAAATGAAGTTCGTGAAGAAGTTGATGATTCCGAAGAACAGAATGGCCAAGATGCTGATACAACAGTTCAAACTACATCCGCAAGCAGTAAAGAAAATGAAGAACAGTCCTATGCTATAACTTTAAATTCCATGTGTAGCATCCCTACCTTGCCTACAATTCGTGTTAGGGGACATATCAACAATCATTTGATAGAAGTACTCATCGACTCCAGTTCAACCCACAGTTTTCTCAACACAGAACTGTCCAAAAAACTGAATCAGCACATACAAGAAACAGTTGAGTATGTTGTGCAAGTAGCCAACGGGGAAAAAAAATACAAGGTAAGGGTTTATGCAAAGGGGTTATGTTCAAGTGTCAGGGTTGTTCAATGCCAGTGGATCTGTTAATTGTGCCATTGGAAGGTTGTCAAATGGTACTCGGTGCACAGTGGATGAAGGAGCTTGGAGAAATATCTTTCAACTTCTCAAAATTGCAAATCAAATTTCGTTGGAAGGAAACGGATTATGTGTAGCAGGGTATTGAAAATAAAAACAAGGTAATTGACAGCCGAAGTATAATGAAGGAAGGTTTACATTGTCAGGTAACTCTGCTATTGTGTTCAAGGGAATTACAGGGTAAACCAGTTCAGGAAAAACAAGCAATGCCATCAGAAATTCAACAACTACTGTAGCAATATCCTACTGTTAGTCAACCCAGCAATTGCCTTCCCCCATCGCGTGAATGTGACCACAAAATACCACTCATCCCTGAATCAAAACCTGTATGTCTACGACCATATAGGCATTCTTATCATATTAAGAATGAATTAGAAAAACTGGTCAGAGAGATGTTAGAAGCTGGGCTGATTAGACCTAGTATGAGTGAGTATTCATCGCCCGTGGTTATGGAGAGGAAGAAAGATGGCTCATGGAGAATGTGTGTCGATTTTAGAACACTCAACAAGCAAACCGTGAAAAACAAGTACCCTATTCCTTTAATTGATGATTTATTAGATGAGTTGTATGGATCTATTTATTTTACAAAGTTAGATCTTAAATCGAGTTATCACCAAATTTGAATGCACCTACAAGACATACACAAAACCGCTTTTAAAACACACGAAGGTCACTATGAATTTGTAGTCATGCCATTTGGTTTATCCAACGCACCGTCTACTTTCCAGTCTCTTATGAATGAAATTTTCAAAACTTATTTATGAAAATTTCTATTAGTTTTTTTCGATGATATACTAATCTATAGCCAGACAATGTCTGAGCATTTGCAACATCTATCCTTGACTTGCAGGTACTAAAGGATAATCAATTAATAATCAAACTTTCAAAGTGTTCCTTTGCTCAAAATCAGTTCACTTATCTAGGGCATGTTATTACAAAAAATGGCATCGCTGTGGACCCTGAAAAAATAAAGGCAGTAAAAGAATGGCCACAACCGAAAACACTGAAGGAGCTGAGGGGATTTCTTGGACTTATCGGTTATTACAGAAAATTTATAAGGCATTATGGACTGATAGCGAAACCACTCACCAACTTGTTAAAGAAGAATTCCTTTCATTGGCAAGAACAAGCCGTTCTATCTTTCAACCAGTTAAAAAACTGCTTATTATCCCCGCCAGTATTGAGTATGCCAGACTTGGAAAAGGAATTCGTGGTGGAATGTGATGCAAGTGGTGTGGGAATAGGAGTTGTACTAACACAAGAAGGAAGACCCATTGCTTATTTGAGTCAAGCTTTGAATGCCAGAAATTTGGCACTGTCGACATACGAGAAGGAGCTTTTGGCAGTATTGTTGGCTACAAAAAAATGGGCACAGTATCTTTTGGGAAGAAATTTTACTATACGTACTGATCATTAGAGTTTAAGGCACCTACTCTCGCAAAGACTGACAACAGGGATACAAGGAAAATGGTTAGCGAAGTTGCATGGGTTTGATTATAAGGTTGAGTATAAGAAGGGTAATGAAAACAAAGTTGCTGACTCCTTATCCAGGTTACCAGAAAATATGAAAGGAGAGATCAACCACAGTCAATTTCAAGCTATTACTACGATAGAAGGTAGCTGGCTGAGTGAACTAAAAAAAAATTGTTGGAAGCATCAAGTATATATCAAACTATGAAGACAAAGTTACTAGAAGGAAAATTGAATGACAAGTACAAGATGATTGACAATTTCATATACCATAAAAACAGTCTGTTGTTGCCCAAAGATTGTAAGGATATTATTAAAGTACTATTGAACGAATACCATGCAAAACCACTTGGAGGACATGCTGGTACAAGAAAAACAAAGCACCGAATCAATCAGGTATTCTACTGGAAAGGTATGAAAACTGATATAGAGAAATACATAAAGGAATGTGATATTTGCCAACATAATAAGCATGAGAATGTTCACATTCCAGGTCTCTTAAAACCATTACTAATTCCTAAAGTAATATGGAGAGATATTTCGATGGATTTTATAGTTAGTCTTCCTTAAAGCTATAAATACACAGCTATATTCGTGGTTGTGGATAGATTATTGAAGTATGCTCACTTTTTTCCTTTGAAGCACCCCTATACTGCAGCACATGTTGCTCAAATCTTCTTTGATGGGGTCTAAAATTACATGGAATGGCGCAGAGTATCGTTTCAGATAGAGACGCTACTTTTACAAGTTCTTTCTGGCAGGAACTGATGAAGTTGCAAGGCTACACGTTAAAGATGAGTTCAACGTACCATCCACAATCGGATGGACAAACAGAGGCAATTAATAAAATATTAGAGGGTTATCTGCGTTGTTTTGTGTGCCACAAACCACAAGAATGGAGTAAGTGGATTACCACTGCTGAATACTGGTATAACACGTCGTGGCAGAGCTTGATCAACATGACTCCCTTCGCTGCTGTGTATGGAATTCCCTCTCCAACCCTACTATCTTATGTGCCAAAAACTGCATTTGTGCCGCAAGTGAAAGAAATGCTTTACTCGAGGGATATTGTACTACATATGGTAAGAGACAGTTTGAAGTTAACGCAAGAGCGAATGAAACGATACGTAGACACGAAGAGAAGAGAGCGGCAGTTTCAAGAGGGAGATTGGGTCTATCTCAAATTACAACCTTATCGACAGATTTCGGTAAGTTGCACAAAAACCACAAAATTATCACCAAAATTTTATGGGCCTTATAAAATTGTTCGAAAAATTGGAGCTATTGCCTATGAATTAGAACTCCCCAAGAATGCACGAATCCATCCGGTGTTTCATGTATCGCAATTAAAGAAGAGAGTTGGTCGGGGAGTGATACTACAACAATGCGATCCTACGTTCATTGAAGAAATTATAGAAGAGCCTGAACTAATCTTGGATAGACGCATTTTTCCAAAATAAAACAGAGCAGTGCTGTAGGTATTGGTAAAATGGAAACAACGAAGTTTGGAAGAGGCAACATGGGAGGATTACTGGTCATTAGTGAAGAGATTTCCCGGTTTTGACCTTGAGACAAGGTCAACTTTTGAAGGGGAGGGGAGTGTAATGTCCACCTATCAGTTGGCCATTAAACTGAGAAAAAGGGCAGAGCCAGGTTTATTGAATGGGAGTGTTTGTGTAAAAGATTTGAGTGCAGGAAAATCGTCAAACACTTTACTTCCAAATAATTCTAGCAAGCCCAGCTAGTCAACGTTAGTTTCCTCGGTCAACTGTCAATATGGTGAGGTGGTGAAGATCCCATGGTTGAAGACATAAGGACTGACGTTGATCAGGCCAGAGAATCAGATGGTGCATTTGCACAGTTGCACAAATTATCACAAGTTTAATAAGTCTGCATATGTTTTAACTATGTTTTGGACCCAATAATCTCGGCCCAGTTGTAAGTATCTCTGCATAAATATGGGTTGTATTACACCGACGTGGGTGTTGGGTTTGTTTGGGAGTTTTTCTCTCACAAATGTTCAAGCTGTCAATTTAGTCAAACATTTGCTAAAATAAAGAAATAAGTTTTCCGTCATTCTTGTTCACTGTTAATTACTGCTTTCAAATCTCTCATCTGTACTACGTGTTTCTCTGTGTAAATCTATGGTGAACATGTCCAACTTTGATCCAAGGATCAGTAGAAATCAAACAAAAAAATCAGGACCTAACACATGACTGTATCGATCTGGATAGGTATAGTGTGTACGATATGGATCAGTAAAATTGCGTCGATCCAGATCTGGATTCCTGTGTGCCGGGTTGATTCGGGCACTTTGATTAGTGATCTGGAGCCTACTCCATTCAATTCACTTGGGTTGGCTTCGATGGTTATGTTTTGAGGACGAAGACCTCTCAGATTCAACGGATTCTGAAGTTGGAGAGCACTTTCTTCATACATTCCATTATGAATTCAGTCAGTTCAACTGATATCTCAAATCGCGGTTTTCCCTCATCTGTTGATCGAATGTTTCCTGCGTTTTCCAACTTCTTCATAATGTCCAACAATTCAGCTCGGGCAACCATTCCTATCGCTGTGGAGGTGGATGCAAAAGCAGCTACCGTAGAAATAGCAGTATCCTCAACAACAGATCTTTGAACTTTTTTGTTGAATGCTTGTTTCTCCTTTGTCTGAGCATTCGTGCAAACATCATAAGTCTTCTTCTTAGAAGTCATATTGATATTCGGAGAATTTTAACTTCTTTTACACAAAAAATAGCAAAAGATACAAATTTTCCCTCAGTAGACTTGGAATCCACTAGTATGTGAGAGGGCCTAAGGACCGAGAATCATTGAATTTCTTAGTGAAAGCACCAAAATGTTAACATTTAAGATTGCACTAATACCTAGAATAGAACGTATGCAGAGAATAACAAAAAAAAATAAATCTAAATAAGGAAACTAAGTAAATGCAATCACGCACATTAATTATAATTATTCGACAGTGAAGGCCTACATTCACTTTTGATGGGATTTCACCCTCTCATTTGAGTTTCCACAAGTACAAAATTTCGGATCGGTACGAAATTTCAGGAAAAAATCACAAAAGTCTCAAGAACATCCTCTCTATAGCCTAGGCACCTCATATTTATAGGCATGGACGACCAAATTTATGGGAGAAAATGTGGAGGTCATGAGAGAGGTGGAGAACGTGGGTTACCCAGGTTCTCATTCATTTGTTGAAATTGACAAAGCGATCAAGTCCGTATCGGTCTCTTTTACGCCGATCTGGACAATTGTGCAAATTCTTTTTGCGACCTTTTCCCTGTCTAGTTGCTTACTTGATGGCTTTCTTCGATTACAAACTTGAGTGATATAAATTCACTCTAAGTTGGGTCATTCTGAACTGGGTTGATGGCATGCTTAAGTTTGTAAGATATATATCCGAAAAATTTCTTAAACTCATTTGATCAGTGCCTTCGTCATAATTCTAGTTCTACACCCGGTCAACTGTCTTTGGCTATTAGGTCGATGGTTACTAGTTCAAATCTTGTGTATGTGATCTCAAATGACCTAGATGAAAAGTCGGGTAACACTATCCTTACATGAAATTCACCAAAGAAGATATGGAAAATAGTCATGCAAATGGAGATCTTAACATATGTTGAACATCACTCAATATGTAGATGATTTCAACTTATCCGGACCAGTAGTAGATCGAGCAGGCTGCTCTAGTAACCTATACAAAGATATCAGCGTGAAGAGGTCGACGACAAGAAGCTTATACTACTACTGCTAAGATGGTGGTGGTAGAGAACCTTTGGAACGTGTATTTGAGCAGTTGGAAGCATCACATGCTATTACTGCTGAGAAGCGTGTAGCTGAAAGAAAACTTATGATTTCTCTACTGGTCAGCGAGTTCGCGATTGAAATTGGAGATTGTCGGTTTTTGCAGGGATATTGGATGCTATGAGGGTGGTGTAGGAGCAGGTAGTCAACCTGGAATTCACACATTTGGAGGGAGATTGCAACGATTGAGGCGACTGACGGTTGGTGATTTGCATGCAATTTGGGGATTTCAGAGGTGGTGGGAGAAAAATGTGTTTGTAGATGGCTCGTGCTATGGTTGTTGCAGAGTTTGATGCAGGGGTGTTAGTGTTGATGAAGGAGGCTAATGTCGTTATGGTGATAGAAGTTGCGGATTTTGGAGGAAGTTAAGGATTGTTTGTATGTATTGATTGAAAAGTAATTCGAGAGGCTTGAATGGTGATTTTTGTTTATTGTGTCAAGCAGGCGGTGCCTGTGGTGAATGTACTATTATAGTGAAGTTGTGTGACAATTAGCAAGTGAATGAAGTTTGGTACGAGGTGTGATTGCAGTGCTGGTTGTATGGGTTAAGATGTTGGCAATGATGTAGTGTTGGGTTAAACGTGGATTGGCTTGTGGTGTAGGAGGGAGAGTTTGCATGTGGCCGAAAATGAATTATGTAGTGTAATACCATACCTGAAACAACAAAAAACAGATTTATAAACATCTTGAAGCATTACTAAAATAAAAACTCGAAAATGGCGTCCTCGTTTCAAACAAAATCAAATCCTCGTTCAAAAGATTTCAAACTCTTAGATTCTGACTACCATTCGAAAATTCCTCCAGATCAAGGAGCTTCTGCTTTGCATGCAGATCAAACAAGGAAGCCGATTCAAGGTAAATCAACTTCTTTTAACCTAAGTTCCAGATATGATTTTCCTGAGTTTAACCTAAATAATAAGCCAGATCTGAGTGATGTTTCTTCGATTAAGCCTAAGGCTTGGATAGATGTAGTTTCAAAGAATAGATCTCATCAGAAATCTATCCAATTGAAATATTATGAACCCTTGGTTAAGGATAACATTAAAGTAGCCGTAATAGAGGGAGAGTTAGTAAGAAGAGCTAGGGAAAGATGGATCAACTCAATTGCTTTTTATGTTTTTGGGAATAGGCCTTATTTTCAGTTTCTGCGTGAATATATAGATAGAAATCGAAAAATTAGGGGCAAATATCAGTTGTACTCGAGAGAAAATGACTTCTTTATTCTTAAATGTGAATTAGAAGAAGACTGTGAAAGGATTTTATCAGAAAGCCCTTATTATTATAACAAGTGATTGATCTTCATGAAGAAAATGGAACCTAGTATTAATCTAACTAGAGAATTTTTATACACCATACCCATTTGGATTCGTCTTCCTAACTTGCATCTAGATTACTGGTCAGTTGAAGCAATCAGTAGAATTGTATCTATTTTAGGCCATCCAATTAAACTTGATAGTGTCACTGAGGATGTTATTCGTATATCTTTTGCGATGGTTTTAGTAGAGGTAGATGCTAGCTTTACTTTCCCCGAATTTGTGCTTATCCAGTGTGATAATAACAACATAGTTTGGCAAAGAGTTATATATGAATGGTGTCCTAGTTAGGCCTGGCAATTTGACACGTGATACGCTAACACGAAACGAAACGACACGAAATAAACTGTTATGGGTTTTGATTTTTGGTATATGAAACACGAAAGTACACGAACACGAAATTACACGATAAATTTCGTGTCGGATATGAGTTTTCACTTTCAATACACGAAAGTACACGAAATATTTTATATATAATTTTTATTTTTTATATATCATATAATATATTAATTTCGTGTACTTTTCGTGTACACAAAAGTACATGAAAGTATACAAAAGTACACGAAAGTACACGAACAGGAAGTACACGAAAATACACGAAATTAATTTCGTGTACTTTTCGTGTCGTTTCGTGTTTACACGAATTATTTCGTTTCGTGTTCGGATCGGGTAAACAGGTACACGGAATGATTTCGGGTCGTTTTCGGTTTTAGCTCTGAGTACACGAAACGACACGATTGCCAGGTCTAGTCCTAGTGCTTGTTCGAATTGTAAAAATTTTGGGCACTCAACTAGTGAATGTAAAGCCTCTAAAGTCTGGAAGCTCAAAGAACTAGAATGTAACATGGAGATTGACACTTCTAAAGAACAAGAGTTAAGGAGACATGCTAATTTATATGTCTGATATTGCTGTAAATTTTTCTGCAACTCAAATTAATGGTGTCGACAATGAAAAAGTGAATAATATAAAGAAACATGAGTTTTCTTCCTTGGATCCAATGTTAGATGATCAACCAAATTTGAAGGATGATAAATCAGGAAATGCTAATGTAAAAGGTTGCAAAAAGAACAGTGGTGATCATTTTAAGTGTGCTAATGATTACGTAAACTCAGAAGGGACTGTTGAAGATATTGAGGAGTGTAGTGATTTTCAGAAATTTGAAGATATTACAGGTAAGGATTTTCTAATGAGTGACTCTGATAGCTCATATAGTTCGACTTGTAGCTTTGAAAAGAAAAGATTCAAAACAAAATCTAGCAAGTCCAAAATGGGAAATATAATGGTAACAGAAGAACCACTGGTAGAGACAAATCCAGACTGGGTTAAACTCATGTTTGAAATCCAATCTCGTTCTAAAACAAAGAAGAAAAAAGAAGTGGGGGGTAATCCAGGAGGGGTAAAGAGTGGAGGAGTTTCTAAGAAGTGAGTAATATTCTTGGCTCTTCCTGTTTATTCTGGCATATGTTTTATGGCAAATTCTATTTCAACCCACTAATTTAGTTAGTAGCCCCCCAAATCATGAAATAGTTGGTAAACCCCCAAATTTAGTTAGTAGCCCCCGTTTTAAAAAAAAAAACCAAAAATACCCTTCCACGTAGGGGGACTACGTGGTTTTTCAGTGTACCTCGTAGCTGTTCTACGTGGTTTGTCAAAATACCACGTAGATGATCTCCGTGGTTCATTCATGGACCACGTAGGGTTACTACGAGGTTCGCCGAAAAACCACGTAGTACAACTACGAGGTATTCAAAAAACTGGGAAAAAATTATAACGGAAAAAAGGGATTTCGGTCATCATATTTTTTTGATGAAATGGGGGCTACTAACTAAATTTCTGGGTTGAAATAGAATTTGTCATGTTTTATATGTGGTTTTCTGTGTCGTGTCTGGCTTCAGTATCTTTGTTAGAATTTCTTCACTATTGTTAAGTCAAGCTGGATTTCGTTTTCAAGGAGATCTTCTGGGAGTTTATGTTAGTTCGTGTGAATATTTGATTCGCAGTGTAGTGCATGCATGGTTCTGTGTTGAGAGTTGGTGGATGGTCAGTTGACTTCTTAGTTTTCCTATTGAGTTTATGGCTAGCTGCTTCTTGGTTCTTTTCACAAAAGGTTTGGGAATCATTCGTAGGGTGTGCTTCTTTGTAATGGTGGCTTTGGTTTGGTGTTGAGGCTTGTTTGATTGGCTTGCTGCGATTCTCCAGTTGGTTTCTACTTGCCTGTGGGTTTTCTTTTATGTTTGTAGTAGTGTACTTTAGTGGACTTTCTTTTCGGGGTTGACTCAAGTTGGCAAGCATTGGTATTTTGCATGGGTTATTTCTAATGTGACTGGTTTATTTGCTAAGTATTTTATGGTGCTGGTGTTTTTTGTTCCATCTGTTATGGTGCGCTGTCGCTGAGAGCTTTGGGAATCTTGCTTGTGGTTTAGGAATATGCGGTGGCTCCTGTTCTGTTTTGGAGCTTATTTTTGAAGTGTCTTTTTTGATATGTAGTTTGTGGTGTTTTATTTGGGTTTGTGTTGTGTTTTGGTTTGAGCGGGTTTTACTTTTTTGTGTAGTATTTGTTCGGTTGTATGGTCATTTTGTAACTCGCTCAAACCTTCTTGTAACTCTTTGTTCATGTAATTAAGTACCCATTTTATGTTCAAAAATTATGTAGTGTAGGCTGTGTTGTTGCAGTTTGTAGCTATAATGGTGTTGGAGTTTGAGTAGCAATTTTTGCAAGAAGTGAAGCTAGTTGTCGTGATGATGTAGAAGAAAGTGATTCATGACCCAGACATAGGTTAATTCGTGTGAAAATAACTGTTAAGTTTCGGCATTTCCTGTGTACCCGCTGCTCTTACGCGCTTCACCGTGTCTACCTGGGTTTAGCGGTTGAAGTCTCATATGTCGGCGTCCCGATTGAACGTTCATCATCACCACCCATCGAGCATATATTGTGGTATTGGCAAACACATGTTGTAACAAAAGGAATCCCCAATGTTACTTGCCACCAATACCCCATATATATATATATATATATATATATATATATATATATATATATATCACGATCTTTTCTAATTTCCCCGCGATGTGGGACTATTTCTTTGTTCAATCTACACACCCACTTCATTTCAATGCGAGCCATGCCTAACAAAGAGGTCGATGACAGGAAGTTGATGATATGATTTTTTTATTTTTTTATTTTATTTTATTTATTTACCTTCGTTTAATAAAATATTTTTGGTGTAGAAAGTCTCAAATTCAGGATCCTCCGCTGCGCGGATTTCTTGGGAAGCAAAGTCATAAAACTTGGTACTTTATTACATATATAACCTATTTTACATCCTTAGTACTACAACTCACAACAAGTGACATAGTACAACTCACAAAAAGTGACATTCCACTCACTCTGTCAAATTTACCCGTACGGAGACTCCTTACTAACTGAAGATACAAAATCTATGGATAACATAGATGTCTAGCACAAGACCAAAACTCAACGACTAGCTATAGGACCCACAAGACTCAAAACTAGATCAAACAATAACTATAACAAGCTGTATCCATATCAGACCAGAAAAAACTTTCATCTGCTATTCCGGTGGTATGATCTTTGGTGTTCATGTTGCCTACACCATTTGTCTCTTATGTCTGCTTTCTTGAATTTCAGTTGGTACACCTAGATCATACTTGCAACCCTATACGTTTATTATTACTGTTGTTTTTGACGACCACGTAGCTATGGATTGTGTGGTAACATGTTTTCCCATTTAGCCGTCCTTATTGAATTCCAACACGCTTCTGTTTGCAATGAATGAACACAATTAATAAATAACTATGTTATATTAATTCTTAGTCCCTTTAGCAATCATAAACTTTTCAATTATTCTCCGGGCTCATTCGCCAGAATACAATTTTATTCATACTTTTTTTCTAAGTGTGAACAAAACACTTTCCTCCTATTGGAGGAATCAGGTGGGCCACACATGGACCCCCCTGAATTCCTCCAATAGGAGCCGAGTGTTTTGTTCACACTTGCTAAAAAGTGTGAACAAAATCGGACTTCATTTGCCAAAGTCATCCCTGCGAAAAAAAAAAAAAAAACCAAGAAAAAGCATATAGATTTGTCAACGTTACCGTCCAATCAAAAGTATAACCCATCTAAATTAGAAAAATATGTCTTGTCTGTGACTTTCACATCAAATTCATACCTGCTACATTGGATGCTTATCCTCTGATTATAATTTATTCTCCATTCTGCATATCATAGTTATAATCAAGTTTTGCTTCTTCAGTAAAGCAACATAAACATTGACTACTGCTAAATTTCAACTATAATAACATATCGAAGTTAATAAAAATTAACTAATGACATGCTAGCCAGTCACACAATTGTTCAAAATGTAGTGATAAGCATAAAATTTTCATGTATAACAAATAAATCAACAGAGAAAATTAGCATAAAGAAACATGTGTTATGTAGCATATATTTCCTCATATTGCTAGTTTGGTGACTTTGAAAGCAAATATATTTACTATAAGAAAAGGAAAAAATGGTTCATATATTCTGTATTCGGATTGGCAACAAAACAAATAAAGAAATTAAGCAATTTCTTGAACAAATTAACGTCTATTCACATTGTGCATGATTCTGGAACTGGAAATAGTACATCTCTCCCACAAGAAAGAAGATGAGAACAAAACTAATACAAAAATAACCGAGAAAATGAACACTGCATTCACCTTCACCTCTCTCTATTCACTAATGGACCATTATCATTATTAACTGAAGAAGATACTGAGTTTCTCTTAATAAACTCCAAGCAATCAGCAATAGCTTCTGCATAGAACGAGTTCGACCTCATAGTAACTTTTGGTCTTAATTTATAGCTCTCATGCTTGATCAGTTCTCTTCTACTACTGCTAAAACTATCACTGCTGCTTTTGCTTTTGCTTTGGCTTGAGCCTTTACTTAAACACTTGAAACATCTTTCAAATATGCTGAAAATAGCGAGAAGACGGGTACGTAGTCGGTGAACTGAGAACCTTTGATTGTTTACTCGAAACCCTTTCATTCTTCGCCATTTTTGTTTGAGCCTTGTGTAATTTTGATGACCCATATTAATGGAACTTGGATATGAAAATATAATAGGAATTGCTTTGTAGGATGTGAATATATATATGTGTTTACGATATGATGTTGAGTAGGAGAAGACTTTTTTGTGGGTAGACAACAAAAATTATAAGGCTTTGTGGGGCTATTGTAAAATTTGTAGAGGAACTAAAAAGACTGGTTAATTAGGTTTGAATTGTTTAATAGTACCTTCCTTGGTTTAACAAACGTACTGCCTATTTTTACTGTAAAACGTGTAATTTTGGTGCCTTTGCACCATATACCTTATTGGTTAAGATATTGTTTTATGCCCTTGCTAATTGTATCAAATCTGTGTTATAGATGTTTTGCAAGTAAAAGCATTCTAGTGTTGTTGTGATAGTAAACTAAATAAGAGCCATTTTGAGTTAACAATATTTGAAATATGGATGATCAGAATTTATCTGAAGCTCTTTTTTTATTTTATTTCATTTTTTTTATTTCCAAACTGTTGCTTCTTCCAATGTGCTTCATCCATAAATTTATAATGCAATTTGTTTGTTTGAGAGAAATTTTAATGTTGAAATTATAATATCACTTAAGAACAAATTCAGCAGCAGCCTGCAGTCTGCATTTCACTAACTAATTAGTTAGTCACAAGGCAATGTGTTTTATCTGGTCTCTAGTTTGTATCTTCCAAATCTGTCTCTAGCATTGTGTCTCTTCAACTTTACAAAATTGTAGTTGGTAATATAAAAATGTTCTTGTCGGTTCTATGTATTGTAAGTGTCATTGAACACACACATGAAAATGACAGGAAAAAAGGTAGAATCATTGCTTAATTATTCAGTATTCTAATTAGAAAAGGTTGACAAGCTGCAATTATCAACTAATCACTAATCAGCATATTAGGCTACCCAAGCAAATAAAAACAGGCCAATTTTTGTTTAAAATGTATTTTGAATGAAATGTATTTGTACTAACTTGCAAGGTGTAAAACACACACCTATCTAAAAACAAAGTGCTTACGTTTACATGGTTAAATAAGTTTCAGCTTCAATTCGTGGTCAACAAAGTTTAGTGCGATTCAGTTCATTTAAATCACAAACTAAGTTTATATAGTATATTTTGCATGATAAAAAATTAAGATACTCTACGTTTGCGTACGTGCAACAAAAATGACAAAGTTAGGTTAAGAATTGAGTACCGAGGACATCTGATATTTGTTTTTATGAAGTGATTCTTGTCTAAAGATGAATTCAAATGAGTGTCTAATCATTGTCCTTTAATATGGACTGCAGAATGTTTGGATGGTCTGACTTTGTCTTCGTTGTCTTATGACAGCTAACCTACCACACTGTATGAAGTTCTATCAACCTGTTTTTTCACTGATAATCTGGGTTTAACACCGGATTCTAACACTAAGAGCATGCCCAACTAAGAGCATTCCCAACACACAGAGTTGGAAAACATCAAATCAATATCACCTTTTTGAAGGTCACCAGCCAACTCACACCCAACAACATTTGCTTTACCCGGCTAACTTTTAACCGGTTAAAGTCCTGCTGAATTTTACCATGTTCGATCGTGATCCACGTGACTCCTGAATCAAGTATAATGGTGTGTGTTTATCTGGGTCTTTAAAAAGCCGGCTAAACAACCAACCTTCAGAGTTGCTCTGACAACCTGATCCAAAATTGACCAACCGACCTCTTGTTGGGGGTCAGTTGGATCCCAACCCACACTGGGTGAGGAATGCTCTAAGGATTATCTATTATATTTCTTTGCATATTCCTATACATTCACCTCTAAAATAACTAAAGTTGATTGTATGCTTATTGTTCTTGTTTTCCTCGTATGGCGCTTGAGTGAACGCTGCTGATCAAGGTCACTAGATCATATATACAAGTGTTACCCAAAAACACTAAAAGCAAGTGTACTATCCAAACCTACAAGATGTCAAGATTAAATACGTGTAATAAACACTGTTGAGATTTGTGATACGCAAATCACAAAATTGTAGGCAACAAATTTTCTATGTGGATTCATTTTTGGTGGAGATATTTGTTGCTACTTTTGTGAGATATTTGAAAATGAAGGCAATGATTATTTGGTGTTTATCCAAATAGATATATTTGAGATATATGAGGATAATTTGGGTGACAAGTTACTCTATAAAAGGCCTACATGATATCTTCATTATGTGGTTGAAAAATTTGCCATTGTTCTTCATTATCTTTCTCCTCAAATTGTTTAGCCATTAGATATTCTCTACCTATTTCTCAATAAGGTTATTGATTCAAGTTGTGTTTGTTTAACGATAGTTGAGATCGGTTGTAAATAATATTTTGGTGAATCAATAAAGAGGGTGGTTGGGTGGAATATCGTGTGTTCATATTTCCGATTTTTTTTGTGTTGTTGTTTGTTATTCAATCACATTCATCTTCAAGTGATTGGGTGAAAAAGATTCATTTTGTTTTTGGGTGTTTTGTCAAAACTTCCGCTGCGCACAAAACACCAACAGTTGGTATCGGAGCTCAGATCACCGCATAGCTTGGAGTGTTTGTTGGATTGAAAAAAAAAATTGATTTTTTGTTTGAAAAAAATGATTTTTTGATGTTGGAGACGATGACGTTGTCGAAGATGGTTATTTTGAATGGGAGGAATTGGGGTATATGGAAGCCGAAGATGGATGACGTTCTATATCTCAATGATTTGCATGATCCCATTGATGGAAATGGGGAGAAGCCCTCGAATATGGATGAGGGAAAGTGGAAGAAAATGGACAAAAAGGCGATTGCGTTGATTTGCCAATATTTGGATGATTCTGTGTTCCACCATGTGGCTAGTTGTGAATCCGCAAAGGCGTTGTGGGACAAATTAGTATCGCTGTATGAGTCAAAGAGTGCTACAAGCAAGGCTTTTCTGGTTCGAAAGTTGGTGCAACTTCGTTTGGATGAGGAGAAGTCTGTTGCAGAGCATTTGAACGAGTTTCAAGATGTCATCAATCAATTGGCAAACATGAAGGTCAATTTTGATGATGAGTTGCAGGCTCTTTTGTTGATGAGTTCTCTTTCGGAAAGTTGGGAGACTTTGGTTGTTTCATTGAGTAATTCCAATGCTAATGGAACTATCTCTTTGGAAACGGTTCGAAGCAGTCTTTTGAATGAGGAGCTAAGGAGAAAATGGTCGGAGTTGAAATCGGTTCAAACTGAGGCGATGGTAGCAAGGCACTCAGGTAAAGATACAAGGAAGAAGAAAGGTGCTATCTTTCGTCATTATTGTGGTAAGAAAGGCCACAAGTGCAATGATTGCTATTCATATATACGAGATATGAAGAAGAAGAAGGCGCAAGGTGATAATAATAGTGATTTGGCATAAGCAGGCCTTGTTGATGGTACTGAAAGCGATTCTTCATGTGATGTCCTATTTAGTGTTGTGGAGCCTTGGAAGATGGATTCAGGAGCCAGTTTTCACATATGTCGAGATGTGAAAAGTTTTTCTTCGTATGAGAAGAGTGTTGGCATGATAAAGACGACCAATGGAGTAGAGCTATCTATTTGTGGAGTTAGAGCTGTTAGGTTTCGGATGCATGATGGAGTGGAGAGAGAAGTTGCCGGTGTGAGGCACATACCCAATTGTTCGCATAACCTCATATCTCTCGGTCAGTTAGATCGCCGCGGTTGCACTTATGAGACTCGAGGTGGAGTTTTGAGAGTGAAGAAGGGTGGTCGTGTGATGATGCGAGGAGTTTTGGAGGAGGGGAACCTATATAGTTTGGTCGGTTCAGTGGTCAACAGTGGAAGGCGGGTGACGGTTGAAGAACCTAGTCCACAGCAAGGTGGAGAGGTTAATATGGTCACTGCTGATGGTCCTAAGGTGGAGGATCATGGTATCGACAAGGGTCTAGATGTTGATGATGCTCGAGGGATCCCGGAGATGAAGAGATCATGTCAAGCGGAAGACGGATGTCGAGTTTTGAAATCCACAAAGACAAAATGGAGGTCTTTGTGGTATTACAAACGCTTTTGAAGATCGCTATTGGCATGGTGCACGATGAGGGAGGTGCACCATTAGTGGGCGATGGTGGAGGTTTGTAATGATGTTAATTGAGAAAAGAAGGTTGAAAGTGAGAGCTAAGTTGTCTAGTGTTGAGTGGAGGAGATGTTGTGATTTGGTATCAAGGTGGAGTGTTGAGATTTGTGATACGCAAATCACAAAATTGTAGGCAACAAATTTTCTATGCGGATCCATTTTTGGTGGAGATATTTATTGCTACTTTTGTGGGATATTTGAAAATGAAGGCAAGGATTATTTGGTGTTTATCCAAATAGATATATTTGAGATATATGAGGATAATTTGGGTGACAAGTTAATCTATAAAAGGCCTACATGATATCTTCATTATGTGGTTGAAAAATTTGCCATTGTTCTTCATTATCTTTCTCCTCAAATTGTTTAGCCATTAGATATTCTTTACCTATTTCTCAATAAGGTTATTGATTCAAGTTGTGTTTGTTTAACGATAGTTGAGATCGGTTGTAAACAATATTTTGGTGAATCAATAAAGATGGTGGTTGGGTGGAATATCGTGTGTTCATATTTCCGATGTTTTTTTTGTGTTGTTGTTTGTTATTCAATCACATTCATCTTCAAGTGATTGGGTGAAAAAGATTCATTTTGTTTTTGGGTGTTTTGTCAAAACTTCTGCTGCGCACAAAACCCCAACAAACACTACGCACAATACAATGAAACGCAACATCCTCGTTTTGAAACTCAAAACTAAACGCTACAGATATTGTGATCATCTATAATATTAATTAATTTCATAATTGAATGCGGACGAGTTAATGATATCAATATCAAACGCACATGAACATAAAACAAAATCACAATAATTTCCACAACAGCTTTTACATTTCACATTCATTATAATCATAATCGCAAAGCATTTCCTAAGTTTCAAATACAACGTAATTTTACAAATACCACTAAAACAACATATGAAGATGCCCCCCCTAAATTGATTAGAGTACCCATAATAATTACGATGACTACAATACCAACATGAGTTCAATAACATAGCGAAATCAAAATAAAGCGCGTAAAATAGCCAGCGATGCCTTTTGCAAATCTCCGCCAGCTTTGTTTGTCAAAAAAGTTAAATACTCAAAACTTACTCTCGAACTGTCAAACAAAGCACCCGAGAGTTAATGGGAAAATAACATACCATTGCGTGAGACAAAAGGTCTGATGAGAATAATAATATATCAACACAAATAAATAGGTATCTACTGAAACCAAGCCTGTAACGACCAACACTTTTCTAAGTCTGAATTTCAATAAAAATTGAAACTCAAACTCATTCAAGCACGGATCGTGTAAATCTAATACTACAAATAACGAGAATGAGCATAATCAGAGCACAATAAAGAAAAACTCACAATGGAAACAAGACAAGATAATAAGTATCGACAATGATAACTATCTTAATCGTAAATCGCCACATTAATACCAAAGCACGAGAGAACAAAAACAGTAAATCAGGCAAGAGCACTTCCAAAGACTTGTTCCCTCTAATATTAACTTGAAAGTTGTTATGAGGAAAGAGTCAGAATAACAAGTCCTGGTGATGTGAAAATGAATAATATTGTTCACAATATACAAATATATCTCATATCGTTTCACCTAAATTATATATTTAACAAGGTTAGTGATTCGAATCTAACTTTGTACAATTATACATAATGATTAACTAACATACCCAAGGTAGCGCTTCTCACATAATAGATTATTAAACCCTTAGATGGAATCTTTACACGTATATGAAGCATTTAGGACAACCCTACAAACCAACAAATAAGAGGCAGACTTCCTGACCACTTAATACCTCTCTAAATCAAAAGAGGTGGGTTCTACAGTCACTTATGACCTCACTTAATATAGTGTATATAAGGTGGATTCCAACAATCAATTAAGATCTAAGGCGGATTAGTTGATCAAATAATACATTATCAAGTGGTTTACTTACTTGCGACTATAAGTTGGAGGACACTAGTTACTAAGTCCCTAACCATTAATCAAAGACTTTTGTCATTCTCGTATCCTAATCTCATATAAGACGAGAGATAGTGAGCAGTCACTTATGCCCTACATGATGGTATACAACTTCTTGCCATTTATGACCTTCCCTTGGTGGACCCCTACGTTACTACTAATTGACCTTAATAGATAACTCATATGTCACTTAATACTTCCAGGAGGATAGGAACCTTTGGTACCTCCGTAGCGGTCGATTAATACTATATCTCAAGACGGACTCTAACATAGTCGCTTACTACATAAGCAAAGTGCACACTTCCAGAAATTTCCGAACTCGTACTGTTAAAACCAAAATTTGATTTCAACACCAAAGGTGTTATGTAAACACTTCACCAAATGGTTAGATTAGAATATGGAGCCACGTAATCACAAAATAAAAAGCAAAAATGAAGAACAAGGATTTTTATAGTGGTTAGTTCAATCTAAAATAGATCTACGTCCACTTTTGAATCATTTCACATTATGATATTTTGTTTTATAACATACATGAATTCTCTCATATTGTTCATTTCTCGCTTTTCACTCTTTTTAGGATCTAAATTACACTTGAATTGACAAAGGAATTGGAGAGTTCTCTTGCTTTGTGATGGTGGATGTATGAATCTTCAATCACTTTAACAATTGAATGGTCTTCACGGATTCCAAGCGATTTAGTGTTAGGTCTAGGCTTTAGAGAGATTTAGTAGCGGTTGGAGATCACTTAAATTGAGTTAGAGCGGTTTTCCATGGCATATAAAGGAGATTAGAGAAGCTTTGATTGAATTTGAGAGAACTCTAATGAAGTTTGGAATAGATTTAATCCATTTGATGTTGGAGAGAAGTTGTTTGATCCTTGGAAGCCATTAATGAAGTTAGAAGAGAGCTTCAAATTTGGCGGCGCTTCGTGGTAGGAATGAAATTTCATCCCCTTTCAAGTGTATGGCATGGGAGTATTTATAGTATTGTTTTAAGGGTAGTGGCGAGGCCATAAATAAGTGTATATAGCTGTACCAATGCACTTTATAGCTGTAGTACAGCTGGCGCCACGATTTCAACTGAATGCGGCATGACTTTCCTTCGCTTGCGGTACTAACTGCTTGCGCCATAAACTCCCCAGAACGAGACGCGACATGATTTCTACTTATATCTGTCATGCCGCTATCCTAATAAGAAATGGTCCACGCACTTTATATTATATTAGCATGTGTGCCCCTTCTACTTTACAGCTAGTGTACCACTATTCCCTTTCAATTTGCTTTATGAAAAGCACAACATAGATGGCTTTTACTACTTGAACACGACATTGTATTTAAATATACGGTCCGGAATGATGTAACAATGACTTGGATTAACTATTCGTGTGACCTAAGCTATCCCAACCATTAAACAGCTCACGCTTTATGTGGCCATGTGGCACTTCCTGGAAGAGCTGGGAAAGACTTATATATCCTTTACATGGATTTCAAGTGTTAATCTCTTTGATACAAGACCTGACTCATCCTTTTTATATCCATATGTTTTGCTCCTATTCTCACGTGACGATAGTTGGCCCTCATTTCATTTAGCTGAACGTCATGGAATATGCATGCACAACTTGCGATATAAGTTGCTATTTGTCCCATGCATGCGGCATGATTTCTCATTGAATGACACGGGCTAATTTTTCCTATGGTGTAAGCAACTTTGCGGTGTGTATCGCAAGAAATAATGGCATGGATTAAAGGATTTTCAATCCGGTTTCGCTACATTTGAATGTGACATAAGCCCATACTAATGTGGCACCAACATCTAACTCGCATCATGCAATATGAATGGCCTGATGACAACTTGCGTAGCTATTTGGCCTTGCCTTCTACAGTATGAATTTTTCAGATCATAATATACTTTGGCATTTTCTAGCATGGTAGCCCATTTTTGAATGAGATATGGCCTAAGCATCTTGACTTTCATTTTCTTACGCCATGCATTTTGATGCATGAGATAGGTCACGGTGCACAAATGGATTGTATGACATGAAGAATAGCGACATGGTGCTTAAGCGACGTGCTTTTAATATTGCTAGCTGACCTTTTGTCTTCGCGGTATAAGTCATGTCGTACCGAAGACTTATTTTGAGCGGCTTAATTTGCCCGATATGGTATGGCATATACTTCATGTCGTGTTTAAGGACTTAGAGTCATGTCGTGGAAACGACTTGTTCAGCTTTAACAACTTGAATGGTTACGACACGGTCCATGTTGCTTTGACGGTCTACCGCTTAGACCGTAACCAGTCAAGAGCCCTTTGGCGTTAATTCTTTGAACCGCGTTATAATAACGGTGTTAAGATTTGCCCCTCGAAGCTTGTATTTCCTGCTCGTGAGAAATGCGGGCTTCGAAATGAACACAATTTGTGTTGAGATTTAGTTGTAGCTTTTTTTTGCTATGGAAAATCATGCTTTGAATTTGCATATTTCATACCATCTGTTCTGTAATTAGAACAAGCATTTGCACAATTTTGGACTTATACTTTGCTATTGATTGCCCGCATCAATAACAGATTAGTCTAATCATTAGAAAATGAATTATCGTGAATTTTATCCTGAATTGAATAAAGCGTTTGCGCAGGACTTCTTTACTTAACGGTTTCCTACTCGTCAAATACTATCTGCACAAACACGATATTCTAATTTGAATTTGCGTTAACGCTTAAGATCAGTTAATCAATTTAAACCGACTGTACATTTCATGCGTCATCGTTTTACCGACTTATATGATGGTGTACGACTTTTCACATTTAGGAAATACGTATCTGTGATTTATTTTTTGCTTCCTCTGTGAGAAGCTTAGATATTCATGCCCCTCGTTTAGGAAGTCGTTATTAGTCTTCTCCATGGGAAATACTTTGGATGTCATGCCCCTGCTCGGGCTAAAATCTAACACTTGTTGTATTTGATATTTTTAGACACTATGCAAGTTAATTGGTTAAATCCAAACTCCGTCTACAATCCAGCTTGGTTAATTCAAGCATTGGAGACTTTCGTCACTCAATTATACAGATTAATCCAATTGCCGGTAGGTTCAGGAGTGCCCCCAGAAAGGACTTTTGTTACAATCCCCAAAATTTGTCGTAATCGGATCAGGTACTTCCTAGTACTGACGATCAATTGGGTGCCCCCGGAGAGGTCTTTGGTTAGAACCCCAATGTTTGTCGTAATCGGATTAGGTACATCCTGATACTGACGATCAATTGGGTTCCCCCGGAGAGGTCTTTGGTTATAATATATGCTGGTCCTTCTAGCTCGCTTTCCGGTCCTTCCGGCCTGATATTGGTACTTCCAACATCAAGTTTGTCGGTCCTTCCAACATATTGTTGGTCCTTCCAACGTGTTTGCTAGTCCTTTCGGCCTAATGTTGGTAGTTCCCACATCAGGTTTGTTGGTCCTTCCGGAATGGTGTTGGTCCTTTCAGCATGTTTGTCGGTCCTTTCGGCATGATGCTAGTTGTTCCAACTCAAGGTTGGCACCAGCTTGGTCGGACGCTTGACTTGGCGGGCTATCTCAGATTAGGAACTAGAACTTTCAACTCTCAATTAGGGGAGTGCCCCTTCCATGAAAGTTACAAGACTCTTGTTTGTTTGTCATGGAACTTGTTCGTTGTTTGAATCTTTGCGACTCCTCTCATTCACTTCCCAAAACGATGTTTTTTTTGCATTTGTGCATGTTGATATTTACAGCCTTTGACGCTTGACTTACTGTTGTTGGGGTTGCTATGTTTCATCAAGTTCTGAAGGAACAAGTGCTTGACAGATGGCCTGCAATATGAAATCAACTTTCTACTCAAGTTTTGATTTAACATAAAATTATATAGGCAAGGGATTCATTCAAGTAGATATGCTCTTAGTCACAAAGCTAATATTCGATACAGCATTTGTAAAACATTACAGACTTTTTACAAGAATTCTGAATATAGCAGTAAGTAAAGCATGAAAATAAAGCAGTGGCGACGATGTTTGCTTATTTTGAGCCATTGAAATTGGAGCACAATCAACGGTTATCAGTTGATCAGCCTTGGATTGGTTTGAGCAAGTGTTTCATTGCTTATTGTCCCCTAGCCCTGGGGAATTGCAACATCGTTTGAGGATTATGGATTTTTCACATATTGTTGCATACAATTCTTCCAGATCAACTCTTCGATTAATGATTCTAGATGCCTATATTCGTTGGAATTGTGGCCTAGATGATTATGGAACCGGTAGAATTTTCCAGAGTTCGCTTGATTGTCACTTACTTTCTGAGGTTTTGGTATTGGATAGTCTTCGGTGTCTTTAGTTGCAGAAAAGATGTTTTCTGGAGTGTCATTTAAAGGCGTTAGCTCTGAGGGGTTAGAAAAGTGAGGCTTCTTTGTTGTCTTGATTGTCTTTCCCGTTGCTTCCTCTTTTCTGACCTCCAGGATTTTTTTGATTGTACTAGGTAGCAGTGTTTTTGGGAGCTTCAAGAGGTTGGTTAACATCAATAATCTGAAGAGGCACAGGATTATTGTCCAATCTCATGTAATCCTCGGCCTTTTTATAGAATTTCTCAAGCGTACTTGGCTCTTTCATTTTAATCCATTTACCAAATTTGCTCTTCTCATCTATGGCGCCGACCAGTGACATTAAGATCATGCGGGGCTCGGGATTCCCTACTTCAGATACAATAACATTTAATCTTTTGAGAAAAGGTTTGATAGATTCTCTTGGATTTTTCTTCATTGATGTAAGAGAAATAATATCCTTAGCCTTCGTAGCTTGCAATATGAACTGCTCTTTGAACTTCAGAATCAAATCATCAAATCGGTCGACGGATTTGGACGGCAGCCTTGTGAACCATAGTGATGCAACACCTTCTAGATAGAGAGGGAAGCACAGACATTTGATCTCGTCTGTTGCTTTGGCTGCATTCATATCTATATAGGAAGTGATTCGGATCAGAAGTTGCATTGTACGGAGGTAGAGTAGGATGAGTAAACTTCTTAGGGAACTCAGCTTTGCGGATCCTCTTCATGAATGGATTTTTGCTGGAGGAGAAGTCCCATTCTCTTTCATTGTCATTGCGAGCCATGTTGTCTTTTATGATTTGCTTTACCATATCCGCGATATATTCCTTCGAGTTGTGTCATTTCAAAAAGCGGACTTCGATCTCTTTTACGGATGCTCATCGTGGCGAGCGATCACGACTAAAGGATCTAGGTCTTTTACCTTCATTATGGAAAGGTGCCCCCTTGAAGGGACTTGCAACTCATCGGTTATTTCGATCGGAATGCATTTTAGCTTTAAACTTTGAGTCTTCGATACTAGCATTGCCTTTGTCAGCAAGTCCTTCCAAGTTGTTATTATAATGATCGTAGGCTGATGAGTTTGCATTCTCTTCAAGGTTGACATGGATTTTCGGAGGATAAGCGGGATTCGCTTGAGTGTTCAAGGGAGCACTCATTTTATCCATTAAAGCTTGATTAGCATCCAATATAGTTTTATTAGCATCGATTAAAGCTATGTTGGAGGCTTCCATTCGTTGACTCAAGTGAGCGACGACGACATCTAATTCAGCCTTGGTTACTTCGGCTCCTCTTATTGAATTTTCTCCAACTTCAAAGCGGTTGGTAAGTAGAGTAGTTTCGTTGTTAGCAACATTGTCATTTTCTTCAACGGTCTTACTAGCGGTCTTCTTTGATTTAGCCATTATCTTGGTCAAGGACTTGAATTTGGAAGAGAGTTCATTGATTGGTCTAGAACATAGACTTGGTGAATCTATGGTAAATGAAGGCTTAGAACTTCGATGGTAGGCTCTTAAGATTGAGCGATGTGTGAACGTGGCCCCACGGTGGGCGCCAAATGTTAAAACCAAAATTTGGTTTCAACACCAAAGGTGTTATGTAAACACTTCACCCAACGGTTAGATTAGAATATGGATCCATGTAATCACAAAATAAAAAGCAAAAATGAAGAATAAGGATTTTTATAGTGGTTTGATCTAAAATAGATCTACGTCCACTTTTGAATCATTTCTCATTATGATATTTTGTTTTATAACATACATGAATTCTCTCGTATTGTTCATTTCTCGCTTTTCTCTCTTTCTAAGATCCAAACTACACTTGAATTGGCAAAGGAATTGGAGAGGTCTCTTGCTTTGTGATGGTGGGTGTATGAATCTTCGATCACTTTAACAATTGAATGATCTTCATGGATTCCAAAACAATTTATTGTTAGATCTAGGCTTTAGAGAGGTTTAGTAGCGGTTAGAGATCACTTGAATTGAGTTAGAGCGATTTTCCATGGCATATGAAGGAGATTAGAGAAGCTTTGGTTGAATTTGAGAGAACTCTAATGAAGTTTGGAACAGAATTAATCATTTTGATGTTGGGGAGAAGTTGTTTGATCCTTGGAAGTCATGAATGAAGTTAGAAGAGAGCTTCAAATTTGGCGGCACTCCGTGGTAAGAATGAAATTCCATCCCCTTTCAAGTGTATGGAATGGGGGTATTTATAGTAGTGTTTTAAAGGTAGTGGCGAGGTCGTAAATAACTCTGTATAGCTGTACTAGTGCACTTTACAGTTGTAGTAGAGCTGGCGCCACGATTTCAATTGAATGCGCAAGACTTCCCTTGGCTTGCGGTACTAAACTACTTGCGCCATGAACTCCCCGGAACGAGAAGCAACATGATTTCTACTTATATCTGTCATGCCATTATCCTAATAAGGACTGGTCCACGCACTTTACATTATATTAGCACGTGTGCCCCTTCTACTTTATAGCTAGTACCACTATTCCCTTGCAATTTTCTATATGAAAAGCATGACTTGGATGGATCTTGCTACTTGAACACGGCATGGTATTTAAATATACAGTCCGGAATGATGTAACAACGAGTTGGATTAACTATTCACATGACTTAAGCCATTCAAACCTTTAAATAGCTCACCTTTTTGCTTTATGTGGCCACGTGGCACTTCTTGGAAGAGCTGGGAACAACATATATATATCCTTTACATGGATTTCTTGTCTGAATCCCTTTGATACAAGACCTGACTTAACCTTTGTTATCCACTAAAATCGATATGTATAATTGATGGGTTATTGACAAGTTTATACGGGTCGGTTTTGTGACACTTAAGAAGTGGTCGGTTCTGTGACACTTAAGAAGTGGTCGGTTCTGTAACACTTAAGAAGTGGTCGGTTCTGTAACACTTAAGAAGTGGTCGGTTCTGTAACACTTAAGAAGTGGTCGGTTCTGTGACATTTAAGGAGGGGTCGGTCTCATAAGAGCTCCTAGTCAGTCGGAATCCTTGAGACCATTTTTCAAGAAGGGTCGGTCGTAATGGACAATATCTCTGGTCGTCCTTTTCCTTACAAGGCTCCTGGTCGCATTTTCTTCCAAGTAAAGTGATCGGTTCCTTTTTTGCTATCATCCTCGTTGGGTCCACCATTCATGAAGTCCTGGTCGTTCTGCTTTGAATCTATGCCTTCGGGTCGCTCCAACCTATCATAGCTGGTCGATCTCATCTCCATGCTAGCTTGGTCACTCCGACCTGCTTCGAAGCCTCAGGGTCGGTCCGCCCGGTGTCAAAGACCCTTGGTCGGTCTGCTCTGCACCAAAGCTTCCAGGTCGTCAAAATAGGTTTTGGGTCGATCAAAGCTGATCTGGTTGGTACAAAAGCATGCCAGCTGGTGACAGAAAGCAGTGGCATTTCCGTAAATACTCAAAATACCGACCCATAACCTGAAAGTCATATTTTAGCCATTTCGTCACCTATAAATAGGGCATGACTTCCATCTTTGGGAGGACTTTCTGAAAAGAGGAGGAGGTGCTACCAAATTGTCCTTGGAAGGAGGTGTTGCCAAATTGTCCTTGGATTCTTTTCAAGCATTCCAACATCCATTCTTCATGATTCACCGAAGACTTATTAAGCTTGTGGTCATGGCTTCCATAGAAGAAGAGGCATAAGCGCTTCATGAGAGAAAGGATTAATGGCAAAAGCTCCGTCATCAAAGGGTTCTTCGCTTTCCTTTCAAGTTTTCTGTCATTCTCAATGAGTGTAAAGATGAATGTATATCGAAAGAGCTTCTACGGATGTATGAGTGAACAAATATTGTAAAACTCTTGGTGAATAATAAGATTCTTTCTTCAGAGTGGACGTAGACTCCAATAAGGGTCGAACCACTATAAATTCTTGTCTTCTTTTTTATATTTTGATGTTTTTAGATCTTAGATATGGCCTCACACAATTGTAAAGGTATTCTTGCACCTTGCCTCTGAAAAGGTGACGTGCTTTCTAAGCATCTCGCCTCCGATTAGGTAACGTGTCAAGCAATATTTCGGTTGTTTTGCCAAAATTTTGGTTTAACAATTAGGTGCCCACCGTGGGGCCAGATCTACTTTCTGACGTCAAATATATCGTGATGATCTTGAAATCTTTAAGCCCATCCTCGAAATAGATCATTCGAGTCTACGACTTGGACTTTCTGACGAACACTCCTTAAAGTTCAAGCTACTTTCTGAAATAATGCCGCCAAAAGCAAATAAGGAAGTAAGGGCTAGAGCATCTAATGAGGGAAATAGAGAGGAAACCCCCGCGGTTAACCAGTTTGAAGTAGGTGAAACATCGAATGGAGGCATGAATGTCACAAGAGGTGAGCTTGATCAAGCCATCGCTGGATTGACACAACAGGAGGAGACAGCTAACAAAGCCATCTTGGCAAGGCTAGATTCACTCTTTGCTCTTCAAGCCGCAACGACAAAGGTAGCATCAAAGCCTGTTCATGTAGAAGATGCTGATTCCTCTTCTTCTAGCCCGAATCGAGAAAAATCTTTCCAAGAGATCTCTAATCCTGATAAAGGAAAACTTGAGAATTCAAAGCTAGCTGACTGGAACCGTAATGCGAGGATTACTTCTCGTCAAGTTGCTAATTCTGCCAAAGGGGCACTTTCCAATGAAGAAAGGTCAGGACCCCGGAGTCGCAACCGTGATGGTTTGCTTAAGCGAGCCTCCGGTCGAGACAAAAGCGTCCGCCCCACAGATAGCCTCCACGAGAAGGATCGTCTCTGGAAAATGGTCTGATAGATTATGAAAGAAAGCAAATGTCAAAACGATGATGAGGCTAAATAGGAGTTCGCGCCATCAAGAACCCCTCTCACTGAAAGAATCAAATAGGCACCTTTCCCACGGAAATTCAAGCCACCTACAATCCAAGCTTACAATGGGACAGGCGACCCCAATGTGTTTTTGTTTCGATTCGACCAACACATGGATGGGGCCCAAGCAATTGACGAGATTAAGTGTTTATACTTCCCAGTGTACTTGGAAGGGGTAACATCATTATGGTTCACTAAATTGCCTCCCAGGTCTATTGATAATTTTTTCACAGTAGCAAGATACTTCCAAGACCAGTTCTGCCTCTAGACAACGAAAGTTAGAGATATTATGTCCCTCAACGAGTTGGCACAAGCCCTGGGTGAAACGATTAGATCTTTTCTGAATCGTTTTAATGCTACTGTCGCCGAAGTGGGGACCCATGAGCCAAGGCTAATTCTAATGGCTTAAAGGGGGGCATAGATAAACAATCTGAATTTGGAAGGTGGTTAAAGAGAAAGAAACCCAATACATTAGAGAAATTCTATGACAAAGCTGAGGAATACATGTGTCTTGAAGATGATCCCATTTATTCTGTTGGCAATGTCAAAACTAATGTAGTTCTGGTAAGGAAGGAAGTTTCTACAAAAACCAATCAAGGAAATTTAGGAGGGGGGCAAAAAAGAGGAAACGGAAATGATGCTAGGAACAACAAGGATTCCAAAAAATGACGCTTCTTCAAGCCAACATAACTTACTCCGTTGAATGATACAATTGAGCACATATGCATGGCAACTAAGGAAACGGAGGATTATCCAAGCCCAAAGCCGATAAAGGTGTCCGAAGAAGCTGCAAATTCAGGAAGGTTCTGTCGATTTCATAATCGATCGGGTCATGACACGAATGAGTGTCGGCACTTGAGGAATTTGATTGAAGAGTTGATAAGAAAAAACCGTCTTCAGGAGTATGTGAAGCGTTCATCAGATATTGAGCCTATTCAGGGGCAGCAAGCTCAGCCAAGTCAAGACGGAAGAACACCAACAAACGGTTCTCGACCTATTATCATTACGATTAGTGGTGGACCTTATCCTGCAGGAGATACCTGGGAGGACATTGTCAGATATAAAATGAACCAAGTAGTGCTTCAAAAGAAGATGGATTCGAAGTTTGCAGTAACTCTCTTCGTTGGAAAATTCCAAAAACATCCTGGGAAGATGTGGTGTTTCGAGATCGGGATTCTAACGGAATGCTGACTCCAACTATTGACCCAATGGTGATCACTATTGGCTTGGGCCCAACAATAGTAAAGAAGGTACTGATTAATAATGGGGCATCTGTAATTGTCCTGTTTTACAATACTTTCTCTAAGATGGGGTTGTCTATGGATAATGTGCAAGCAAGTAAAAATAAAATACACGGTTTCACTGGTGTACCAACTCAGCCTATTGGTGTGGTCGATCTCCTCGTAGAGCTTGGTGAGGGAAAGAAGCAAGTTTCCATAATGCAGCCTTTTGTTATAATAGACTCGCTTTCAGGGTATAATGCATTTTTGGGAAGGCCAACACTAGCTGCTTTCAGAATAGCTCTTGCTCCATGGTGCCTGATGATGAAGTTCCCAACTGCAAACGGAGTGCGAGTAATCAAAGGAGATCCTCAAGAGTCAAGAGATTGCTATATGGCAGAATTGATTAAAGCTCGGAAGTATGAAATCATAAAGGATGTAGAGTCTCCTCTCTGCATCCGTTAAGCCCCCTTATAGCAATTAATGACCTCCCCCTGTGTTGGAAAATACAACGACATGCAAGAAGATATGGATCCGCGAAAAACCAGAGCAGGGGATGAAAGGGCAACGCCAGCTGAAGCTACCATTTCCATACAGGTTCATGATAATGATCCAGATAAGGTGGTTAAGATAGGCTCTCAGTTGGATCCTTTGCTGCAAAAGGAATTGATTGTTTTTCTAAAGTCAAATTTGGATGTCTTTGCTTGGAACCACTCAGATATGTGTAGAATATCTCCGGAGGTGATGGTGCATAAGCTGAATATTGATCCTAGCGTACATCCCGTGAAACAGAAAAGACGGATGCAAGGCCCTGAAAGATCTGAGGCTTTGAAAGATGAGGTGGATAGGCTATTGAAGAACAATTTCATTCGCGAATCCACCTATCCTAACTGGGTGTCTAATCCAGTTCTTGTGAAAAAGTCAAACGGTAAATGGTGGGTGTGTGTTGGTTATTCTGATCTAAACAAAGCGTGCCCGAAAGACAGTTTCCCCCACCTCGAATTTATCAGCTTGTTGATGCAACAGCGGGGCATGAACTATTGTCTTTCATGGATGCGTACTCAGGCTATAATCAGATCATGATGCATGAGCCGGACCAGGACAGTACCAGTTTCATAACTGATCGTGGGTTGTATTGTTATAAGGTAATGCCGTTTGGTTTGAAAAATGCAGGTGCCACATATCAATGCCTAGTAAATTCAATGTTCAAAGGGCAAATCAGAAAGACCATGGAAGTCTACGTTGATGATATGTTGGTGAAATCCAAAGAGGCAAAAAGTCATATGGAAGACCTTGATGAGATGTTTCAAATCCTAAGGAAATACGGCATGAAGCTGAATCCACTCAAATGTTCATTTGGTGTAGCTTTAGGGAAATTTCTTGGCTTCATGGTAAACGCTTGGAGCATTGAAGCAAACCCAGCGCAGGTGGTTGCCTTGCGGGAAATGCAAGCTCCAAGGACTAAAAAAGAACTCCAAAGCTTGAATGGCAAGGTAGCAGCTTTAAGCCGTTTCATTTCAAAGGCGACGGACAGGTGTATTCCCCTCTTTGATGCATTGATAAAGGAAAGGAAGAGTTTCCAGTGGACTCTAGAGTGTCAGCAAGCATTTGAGGATCTCATCAAGCACATGGAATCACCTCCGATGCTGTCAAAACCAAAGGATGGAGAAAGCTTGTTCCTATATCTTGCAGTATCATCCCATGCTCTAAGCGCAACCCTCATCAGGGAAGAAGATAAAGTTCAGTGGCCGGTATACTACATCAGTAAAAGGTTTACCGGGGCTGAAAGGAATTATCCAAAGATAGAAAAGCTTGCATATGCCTTGCTTGTCGCATCACAAAAGCTCAGGCCTTATTTCCAATCTCATTCTATTAAAGTCCTTACAGATCAACCTTTATAACAAGTGCTGTTCCGTCCAGAAACCTCGGGGTGACTACTAGAGTGGAATATTGAGCTCAGCCAATTTGATATCACTTATCACCCCAGAAAAGCGATAAATGGGCAAGCTCTAGCTGACTTTATTGCCAAGTTCACTAATAGAGGAGAGGAAATGGAAGAAACCAATGAGTTGGTCGCCAGATGGAAGCTTTTTGTTGATGGTGCTAAGAATGAATACTGTGTTGGGGCAGGGATAGTGTTCAAAACTCCAGAAAAATGGCAGATATGTTGTGCTCTGCGGTTCGAATTCCTCGTTACCAACAACGAGGCCGAGTATGAAGCTTTGCTTGGAGGATTCAGAGTTGCGAAAGAATTAAGCCTGAAAAGTTTATTAATCTTCAGCGATTCACACTTGATGGTTTCCCAGATCAAAGGTGAATTTCAGACCAAGATGGGAAAGCTCCCGACGTATCTACGCAAAGCTAAGGAGTTTCTTGACAATCTGGACTATTATTCTATTTCCCATATCCCTAGAGGAGAAAATTGGAAAGCCGATTCTTTATCAAAGCTGGCTAGTACCAGAGATCCTCAAATCTTCGATCTAGTTCCTGTTGAAGTTTTATCTAGTTCTAGTATTGAAGAATCCAATGTAGATTGGGTTATGGAGACAACAGACGAGCCAGACTCGTGGATGACCCCCATCAAGAACTATATACTCCATGGAACACTTCCTGAAAACCCGAAGAGTCGCAAGAAGTTGCTTCGAAAGTCTCGCTTGTATCTCGTCCAAGATGGTCGCTTATATAGGAGAGGATATTCAACACCTTTTCTACGATGTGTAACAAGGGAAGAATCCAAAGCAATCCTGGCAGAATTACATGAAGGAGATTGTGGAGGGCATGTAGGAGGACAAACTCTTGCCAAAAAAGTTCTCCGATATGGCTACTTTTGGCCTGAAGTAAATCTCGACTCTATGATCTTCGCTAAGAAAATGTGACTGATGCCAGAAATTCGCCAAAATTCCGAGAGCTCCATCAATTGAGTTGACACAAATGTTGAGCCCTTGGCCATTTGCCGTTTGGGGCATAGACTTGATTGGAGTATTACCTACTGCAAAATCCAGCTTCAAGTATGCCATAGTTGTTGTGGATTACTTTACTAAATGGGCTGAAGCTGAACCACTGGCAACCATCACATCAAGAAAGGTGATCAATTTTGTTTTGAAAAATATCATATGCAGATTTGGAATTCCGCAGAAGATTATCACCGACAATGGCATGCAATTTGAAAGTGATGAGTTCAGGGACTTTTGCGACAAATATCATATTTAGAAAAGTTTTGCAGCAGTTGCCCATCCGCAGGCCAACCATCGGGAAAAACCAAAGGAATAAAATCAAGAAAACTCGCTAAAATTCCACCAAGGGAGCATCATCCGAAAGGATCGATTTAGGGTTATGATTTTACCACTAAGACATCTTGATCAATTCGAATGTCCAATAAAATCAATACCTACTACGTGGAACTAGGCAGACACAAATTTAACCCAAAACCTCTCTGGGGGTGCTCAGTCAAGTAACTTAAAGTCAGAAAAATCTGACCACGTTATTACCAAACTGAGTTTTTAACCCAAAACCTCTCCGGGGGTGCTCAGTCAAATAACTTAAAGTCAGAAAAATCTGACCACGTTATTACCAAACTGAGTTTTTAACCCAAAACCTCTCCGGGGGTGCTCAGTCAAATAACTTAAAGTCAGAAAAATCTGACCACGTTACTACCAAAATGAGTTTTTAACCCAAAACCTCTACGGGGGTGCTCAGTCAAATAACTTAAAGTCAAAAAAATCTGACCACGTTATTACCAAAATGAGTTTTTAACCCAAAACCTCTCCGGGGGTGCTCAGTCAAATAACTTAAAGTCGGAAAAATCTGACCACGTTATTACCAAACTGAGTTTTTAACCCAAAACCTCTCCGGGGGTGCTCAGTCAAATAACTTAAAGTCAGAAAATTCTGACCACGTTATTACCAAAATGAGTTTTTAACCCAAGACCTCTCCGGGGGCACCTAATCGACTGCAAAAGTCAGTAAATATCTGACCAAGTAATGTCACAAATTGGGTAAAAGACCTCTTCAAGAGGCATCCGCTCATTTCTCAAATATCTAGTACATCCAGATGCAAAGGATGGAGAATTCCAGATAATGCATGCAAAGTTCGTATGAAGAATAAAAAGCTCCGAATGTCACAGTGCAATGACAGACACTTCTTAAATTCTGATTATAGCTTAGATCATCCAATACTCAAGTCCATTTTCAATATATCAAGGTTGGAACAATCCATTTGGTACGGGGGCATATCATATCACAAAGCCGAAAGTGACTGTTTGATTCTTCACGTACCAAAGGATCATTACAACCATATATAGTTGAAAAATACATAAACAAGTAAAATGTTTAAAGTGAGATGTGCAAGTGTGGTGTGCAAACTAGAATATGCGGGAAAAAACGTAATAACAAGGTCAAAAGTACAAAAACACAGAACATTGTCACATCACATACACATACTAAAACAAAACATGCCTAGCAAGCTTGTGTCGGATTTTGATCCTAAGTCTATTCTTGCATCCGGTACTGATTCAGGAATCTCTTGAGGGTTGGTATCGAGCTGAACGCTGGGCGCTGTGGAACCTGAGGTAGGGGTATTGTCCTTGTTAAGGTATCACACAGTATCTAAGTCAGGAAGTTCGCCAAAGGTACCCGTGGAATCTCCATCTTGGGTACTTGGCATAGATGAGTCCATAAGAACATCTTCAATGTTCTGTTCGTTATCTAAAGCTGTTTCCTCTACCCCAAGCTGTTTACCCTCCCGCTGTACAAATTCCTCTTCAATACTTGAAGGAGGCATGGTCTCAGTAATTTTTTCTGAGGCTTTCGGGGTATTTGCCAGTTTTTTAGGAACAATCTCTGCAATTTTCTCTGGGGTTGCCGAAGTATCAACCTGTTTTTCAGAAATATCTTTATGTTTTTCAGGGGTGCCCAAAAGTCTCTTGCTACCACTATCAGCTTGTGTACTCCTCTTCATGTATTTTTTGGCTGTCTTCTTCACCGTCAAAGTACGGGATGAGGGAAGTAGGTCGTATTGTTGGAGGAATTCTTCGGGAAGCAAAAACTGTCTACTTCTTTCGGTTTCGCTAACAGATAGTAGTAATTCCAGAAGAGATTGGTCAACATTTGTTCCTTGGTCAGAAGGAGCCTCTGTAAAATAAAGAAGAGAATCAGTAAACTATCGTGGAAGGCGAAACAAAACTTTTGTGAATATTTACCTCCTTCTGTCCACCGGCCAAGAAAGCTGTCAGGACACCGGATATAGAAATATTGATCGGGAAATCCTTTGACACTCTCTAGCAAGCCAGTTATGACCCTAGATTGTCTGCTTTCTACAAAGAAAAAGGAAGGACGAACCTTCTTCCTTTGCTTAAAATAGTGTAAGGAGCATATATCTTTGAAAGTTGGTTCGCGTTTTATAACTCTCATAAACAACACGTATAAACTCATAAGGATAAAATAGCCATTGGGGTGTAATTGATAAGGAGCAATGGCCAAGTTTTTCAGGATCATTTCTATATAAGGGTTGAAATGAGGAATCGCTCCACTCTGGAGCATCCCACGATTAACTGTAACATATCCAAGGGGAGGGTGATCAGGCAAATCATCTTTTCCAGGGAACTTGACTTCGTCATCAGAAAGCCTATGTTGCTTGCACAATTTGCGATACAAGTCAACATCAAGCGTCGTCAAGTAGCTATCAGTTGGTGTATGAGTAAGAAATCAAGGGATTGGAAAGTTTTGATCAACATTCGTCTCAGTGACAGCGGCAGAAGAGGTTTCAATATTTTGATCAGAAGTTCCAGCTTCACTAACTAATGAAGTTTCCTCAACAACTTGGAGAGCTTTTTGTCTAGTCGTCATTTCTACATAAACAAGTGCACTTGAAAAACAAGCTACAAGAGTATTAAGTGAGTTTTAACAGGGTCGGCCTTGGCAAGCTAGAAGTCGGGTCGGTTCAAAGCCAAACAGGAACTGGTCGCTCAAAACCAGTAAACTTGTGGTCGCACAAAATTAAACCCTTCTTGGTCGGCAAATTATTCTAATATTGGTCATTCCATTATCAATCCAATTACGACCAATCTAAAATCGACCACGTCCTGATTGGTCGAGATTTAAACCTGCCCTGGTCAACCTAATACCAACCAATTTTTGGTCGATTAAAGAGCCAATCCAGATCTGGATAATTCTAAGCCAATCAAGACCTGGTCGGTATCAAATCATTCATAACTCAGAACGGTAATGGAATGGATCGGTCCAGTCAGGTAAAGCTGTCCAATCTCGCACGAGCTCGTTTCTGTGTACACCTCTGGTCGGTCAAGCAGAATATTATAGGGCTGGTCGGTCCATACACTGTTCTATCTCTTTAAACTGGTTGATTAAACAAAAATTGGCCAACATGACTATGAAAAACAGTCTAAGACCGACACAACTCGATTATGCTAAGATTGACCAGGCTGGTCGTGCATTAGAAAGAAAACAGGAATTATTTGATGCGAATGCATGATGAAAACATCATGAAATGATGGTTTAAGCAGAAAATTATGTATGCATCATATATGTGTAGGGAAAGTTGGCTATTTCAAAACTTGTGCCAAAATGAATTATTTCTATAACAAATCTATCTAAGCATAAGTTACAATGAATCATGTGAAATTTCATGTATGTTTAGAAATTATTAACTAACTTGTCGCCGATACGAGCGGTCAGCGACAGATTATATTGGCTCGAAATAGTCGCTTAAATTTATGCAGGACATGGTAATAATCAAGTTTGAACAGGGCCAGTCCACCACGATCCAAGGATTGGTCGGTCCTGTGCGACCACCGGACTAGACGGTCGCCCCAGAACTTATCTAAGATTGGTCGGTTTAAAGAAAAAACTGGAGCTCTGGTCACTCAACATTTGCCTGGGTCGGTTTGCATCAGACTTCACCTCAGGTCGGTTGAAAATTAACCAAAGCCCTAGTTGGTTCTAGGCTGGTCGGTTTTAGAGGCAATACACATAAAAATCGACCTGAGTCGGTCGTACTTTAAAAGCAAACATGGTAACTGCTACAAATATGTGATACAAATGGTATAAAGGGATGATTTTGGAAGGGAAATCAGACATCTATCACAAGACATTAACATAGCCTCATCAAATCATGAATTTAGATAAGCATATCGCTGGCATTATTACAAAACCAAGGTGTTATGGAGTGTTCTATGTCGGTTTCATCACACATAACCATGAAACAAATCAAACCGACCCTTATAATTACTTCAAACAATTCTCATATCAAAGAATATCCAATCTAAGAATTTAAGTACATGAAAAGGGTTACATCAATCTAATCTCCATTCAGTTCAACCCCAAACAACATCACAAACCTCAATTTCCTAACAACTCTGATCCGATTGCATTTTTACCCAAAGAATCCGGTCAAATTCAAAAGTCAGCATCGATCATTCCCAAATTAACATCAAAACAGACATATACCTGCAATTGGATCAACTAGCTGGAGGAGTTTGGATCGGACTTCCAGGCTTCAGCGAGATGTGAACTCAAGTGACTGGGATTCAAATCTTTGTCAAAAGATTCGAGGTAAGCAGTCGTGGATGGATCGGATTCCTGGATTAAATCGGTGGAGCGAAATGAAGTTGGAGAATTTTCTTCAAGAGGACGCCGCCATTAAAATGAATTAGTCAGAATTAAGAGAAATGAGGAATATCAAAGGGTTAAGGTGAAGTTATATAGCCAGGCCGACCAGCCCGTCCCGTTATTGACTGGACCGAATTAACCCGAAGAGGAAAAAAAACCTATTCATGCGAATTAAGTTTAAAACCGACCCATAGTTAAATTTGATCAATAAAATCCATCAACGTATCATGTAATGTTTCGAAGTCCATAACTTTTCATACAAAATATTATGAAACTCCTAGGGGCAAAATGTTATCCACTAAAATCAATATGTATAATTGATGGGTTATTGACAAGTTTATATGGGTCGGTTCTGTGACACTTAAGAAGTGGTCGGTTCTGTGACACTTAGGAAGTGGTCGGTTCTGTAACACTTAAGAAGTGGTCGGTTCTGTAACACATAAGAAGTGGTCGGTTCTATGACATTTAAGGAGGGGTCGGTCTCATAAGAGCTCCTAGTCGGTCGGAATCCTTGAAACCATTTTTCAAGAAGGGTCGGTCGTAATGGACAATATCTCTGGTCGTCCTTTTCCTTACAAGGCTCCTGGTCGCATTTTCTTCCAAGTAAAGTGATCGGTTCCTTTCTTGCTATCATCCTCGTTGGGTCCACCATTCATGAAGTCCTGGTCGTTCTGCTTTGAATCTAAGCCTTCGGGTCGCTCCAACCTATCATAGATGGTCGATCTCATCTCCATGCTAGCCTGGTCGCTCCGACCTGCTTCGAAGCCTCAGGGTCGGTCTGCCCTACGTCAAAGACCCTTGGTCGGTCTGCTCTACACCAAAGCTTCCAGGTCGTCAAAATATGTTTTGGGTCGATCAAAGCTGATCTGGTTGGTATAAAAGCATGCCAGCTGGTGACAGAAAGCAGTGGAATTTCCGTAAATACTCAAAATACCGACCCATAACCTGAAAGTCAAATTTCAGCCATTTCGTCACCTATAAATTGAGCATGACTTCCATCATTTTGGGAGGACTTTCTGGAAAGAGGAGGAGGTGCTGCCAAATTGTCCTTGGAAGGAGGTGCTGCCAAATTGTCCTTGGACTCTTTTCAAGCATTCCAACATCCATTCTTCATGATTCACCGAAGACTTATTAAGCTTGTGGTCATGGCTTCCATATAAGAAGAGGCATAAGCGCTTCATGAGAGAAAGGATTAATGGAATAAGCTCCGTCATCGAAGAGTTCTTCGCTGTCCTTTCAAATTTTCTATCATTCTCAATGAGTGTAAAGATGAATGTATATCGAAAGAGCTTCTACGGAAGTATGAGTGAACAAATATTGTAAAACTCTTGGTGAATAATAAGATTCTTTCTTCAGAGTGGACGTAGACTCCAATAAGGGTCGAACCACTATAAATTCTTGTCTCCTTTTTTATATTTTGATGTTTTCAGATCTTAGATATGGCCTCACACAATTGTAAAGGTATTCTTGCACCTTGCCTCTGAAAAGGTGACGTGCTTTCTAAGCATCTCGCCTCCGATTAGGTAACGTGTCAAGCAATATTTCGGTTGTTTTGCCAAAATTTTGGTTTAACAACCTTTTTATATCCATATGTTTTGCTCCTATTCTCACATGACGATAGTTGGCCCTCATTTCATTTAGCTGAACGTCATGGAATATGCATGCGCGACTTGCGATATAAGTTGTTGCTTGGACCATGCATGCGACATGATTTCTCAATGAATGACACAGGTTGGTTTTGGCTATGGTGTAAGCAACTCTGCGGTGTGTATCACAAGAAATAACGACATGGATTAAAGGATTGCCAATCCAGTTCAGCTACGTTTGCATGTGACATAAGCCCATGCTGATGTGGCACCAACATCTAACTCGTGACATGCAATATGAATGGCCTGATGCCAACTTGTGTAGCCATTTAGCCTTGCCTTCTACAGTATGAATTCTTCAAATCATAATAAACTTTGGCATTTTCTAGCATGGTAGTCCATTTGTGAATGAGAGAAAGCCTGCATGTCTTGAATGTGGAGACAATGGCTTGATTAAAACGACATGTTTTATGGCCGGAACGAATGACATGCTTCATGGCGTAAAGTTCGAGTGTCTTGACTTTCATGTTCTTGCGCTATGCATTTTGCGGCATGAGATTGGTAACGACACATAGAATGGATTATATGACATGAAGAATAGTGACATGGTGCTTAAGCGATGTGGTTTTAATATCGCTAGTCGTCCTTTTGTCTTCGCGGTATAAGTCATGTCGTACAGACGGCTTAGTTTGAGCAGCTTAATTTCCCCGATATGGTTTGGCATATAATTCATGTCGTGTTTAATGATTTAGAGTCATGTCGTGGAAATGACTCATCCAATTTCAATGACTTGAATGGGTATGACAGGTCCATGTCGCTTTGACGGCTTACCGCTTAGACCGTAACTAGTCCAAAGCCCTTTGGCATTAATTCTTTGAACTGCGCTATAATAACAGTGTTAATACGTACATAATTTGCCATTTATTGATCCTTGTTGTAAAAAGGAAAGCTATCTAACCACTTAATACCTAATGATGGCGGACCCTATGATTCTACCATTATTCCTTAAGACCCCAAGGAAGAAGAATGGGCCTGACTTCTATGGTTCACAATCCAAGAAATAAATCCCAAGAAGAGGAATGAGTCCGACTGCCATGCGAAGTCCCATGTTTAATCTTAAGAAAAGAGTGAATCCAATCACTTAATAATTGTGTGAGGTGAATCTCAAAACTACTTAAAACCTTAATCCCAAAGCAGTAATTGTCGTGGTCCTATGATCAATGATATATAACAATAGTTGTAAGTATATCCAACTACTGCAAAGTGTAGACTTCTATCGGATAACTCAGATGACAACGTATCTTCAACCTGTGCATACAACGCGCTTAGCGGATTTAATGCGGTAAAGGTCCAGATAGTCATTGTGGGGATAAAGCGAAGATATAGCAGTATACAGCGGATGACTCTAAAATTGCAAGTATAACTCATTCTTAATGTTTTTGTGAATATATAAATGATAACTAAATGAAAAATTAACACTCAATTTAACTATGATTTGTAAGTTCCTATGTTAAGGTAAACGTAAGCCGCTCTTTTAATTAATTAAATTTAATAGCATTTTAGAATGTTTTTGTTTCTAAAAAATATATATTAAAAATTTCAAATAGAAACCTAATTTCGTAATTTTTATAATGTATAAATATCCATTTTTAAATTCATTTCTTACATTAAAGATATAGCGGGAATAATGTAATTTAGTGGAAACAACAGGCTATAACGGGAATAGCAGAGTATGGTGGGGTTTAAAGTGAAAAGGCTATATCAGAGTCTATTTAGGAAAAGCGTAGTGGTAGAATCTGCTATGGGATATAGTAGGGTTATAGCGAGGTAATAGCCGAACATTAATTACACAGTTATCAACTTAGTTAGTCCAATTCTTAAATTAGTTAGAGATATTAATCTAGATTTTTTTTGGCTAAATCGACCGGTTTTTATAATGACCGCAAGCACTTATTATTATAACAAATAATAATTACAAATGTTACAGGAGATTGACAGATCACTAATGTACTACAATCGATTTTTTAAGGTTGATCATATACCACTATTGGTTTTTAGAGTGGTCCGACCACTAGACCTTTTACAAAAGCTAGACTGACATGATAAGACTATTATATGTCTCCACGCAAGGAGATATTTCATACAAGCATAGATATTAACATCGATTTAGTTTAGAGACAAGACAAGATCGATATTCCTAAGATAATGTTCATAGCTCTAGATGATTCATTAGACTTAATACTAATCATGGTAATTTTATCCAAATCCCCATTTAATTTAATTATGTTGACTTCCATATGCCATTAATAACTATGATGGTCACTTTTTCTAAGGCAGTTGACATTACAATCAATGTTATTTATATCAGCCCTGCTTATTTTCATTAATTTCTTGTTACTTGTAACTCCTAAGCCTTCTCTAAATTTAAAATATTAATTGGAAATAAATTAGAGTTACAATATTTAATCTTATTTATACTAATTGTAACCAATTTTAAATTCTACATTTAATTCCACATGAAATACTAGGTTACAACCATTTAATTTCCCTTTTCTACATGAAATGCTAACATATGCACACGATTAATGTAGAGCATTCAAATTCAAACTCATCCTAATGTTTTCCTAATGATAATAATATCTAGCATTAATTACGTATGTTTTTGGATGTAATATATATATATATATATTAACGCACTTATTACGTATTCACTTACTTTCCATATTCTTATATTTATATATTTACTAATTTTTTATTTACAACTATTTTACCTTCTAGTCCAAACAATTGACTAGAACAATCTTTCCATGTTCTGACTTGCAGAGTTTTAAAATCTTATTAGAAGGACTTTTGATATAATTTTCCAAACATTTAGAAGGAAATAATTTATTGACTTATTTAAAATTGCAAGGAAAGAATGATTCTTTAATTGGAATATACCATGTAACCTTAAATTATGAGAAAGCACGTAAATTTACACATCCCACTCTTTTGTTTATTTGCATATTCCTTATAATTTCAAAAATGGTCTTTTTATTAAAAAATCAAAAGGGATAATTTATAAAAACTAAAAAAATACTTAAACAATTCGAAACACAGATAGATTTTAAACTAAAAAGGAAATTAACAAAAATGCTACACTTGCACCCAATTTAAATAATCTAGAACAAAATAACAACACAAATCTCAATAATATTCAGGGATCGATTTCCTGATTCATGTGTAAATACTAGCTGAAAGATACAAAAGGAATTGTAGATAAGATTTAGATATTTATAATTAAAAAGCCTATAATTTATTTATCAGATTTAGGCTTATAAATCTGAATTACAGCAAAGAAAGAGATCTGATATTATGAACAATATATATATATATTTCTCAATCACTTGTAAATATCCTCAAATCTCAAAACTAATTATAGCTTTTAGATTTCATTCCTAAATCCATACAGATATATATATATGATACGTATAAAAAAGTGAGATTTATGCATATCAAAATTTGTGGATCTGGAAAAGAATTGGAATCAGGAAAGGAAATAAATAATAGAAAATCTAATAAATTACCTTACGCGCAATACCCATCTTTATTCACAAAGTTGGATTCATTCTCTCTACTTCTTGCTGTTTGATTTGAAAACTATTTTATTTAAGAAAACTCAGAAGAGATTGGAAAAATGAAAATGAGAAAAGGTAAGGGGGTCGAGGCCTTTACTTATAGGTGCTAAAATAACCTAGAACCGTCATATTTCATTTCATAAAAAATCATCCATTGAAATATATTTTATTCACCTCAAACCTTAGCAACCATTAGTATGGAACGAACAGAAGGTCGCTCTAGCAGTTGACCTCCTGGTCGACCTCTCTAGTCGACCTGGCACAAGTGGGTGTAACAATCCGGAATTTCAGAACCAATTTAAAATTTTAATTTAATCTATTTTATTGAATTATAAATATAAATTGCTTATTTTTGCTAAATAAAATTTGAGAATAATTTTAAAATTAGTTTTTATATTTTATTTGACTTCAGACAAGCTCAGAAAAGTTATTAATTTGATTTATAAGTATGAACTTAAAAATCGATATTTTAAAAGCTATATCGATCACTTAAAGAAGGACCATTTTCCTAACAGTCTCAGAATTCAAAGAAACTATTTTTGTTGAATCCGGAATGTCGAAATATGTTAGGATTCAAATTTTCAAGTCCAACGGAGTTCGTATGTAAGAGAACGGTATATAAATGTAAGCTGAAAATTCAGTCAGTTTTCAGTTTAAACTGAAAATAAGGCCATTTTTCGAACGGTCTCCAAATTCGACGCGGCTAGGTTCCTTGGAACCATAGTTTCATAATGTAGCAAGATTCCATAGTTTGTAATTTTTGGAGTTAACGTGTGGCCGTGAGGCTAGAATGAAGTTTGCACGTTAGAATTAATACATTGGCTAAATGTGTCACTTCTTGAATAGTGTTGGCCCAATTAAAATCAAATAAGCAACTCCCTCTCACCTCCACTTGGCACCCTCACCTTTGTTTGTGCTTCCATGACATGATATAGGGTTAAGTGGGTTTTAGTTTGGTTTTAATTCACTTTCATATGCTAAAGCTTCTTCCAAAAGCTTAAAACCTTATTAACGGTTACCTCTTCCATTCCTCTCTCTAGCACCTCCACCACCACCGAGCCCTAGGGCTGCTGCGCCTCCTCCCTCCACTGCAACAGCATGGCGGCGCACCACCTCAGACCTGGGCGTGGCCCCCTCCCCCTCCTCTTTTGCAAAAAAGCCCTTCACGTCTCTCCTTTTTGCAAAAGATTGCATTTTTAGGCTTCTACACCACTTCTACCACCACCACCACCTCGTGTGGCCTCTACATCATCACGCCAAGCCTCTCCATACCAAGTCAGGCACCCTCTCCGCTGTCCACGCCGGACAGCGATCCCGTGGGCCCCATGTTCCCATAAATCCATAAAAATCACAATATTCTCAAAACGCATTTTGCAAAAACAACCCCCGACCTTCTTTGCTTAATTACTTTCGATCCTTGCATTTCTGGCCAAGGCCCCATAAACGAAAGTTGTAGATCTCGTTTTTCTCTATGAATCTGACATACCAAAACCAAATTTTGGAGTTCGGAGCTACTCGGAAAATGTGTTTAAAGATCGTAGACCTGATGCAAACATTCACATTTTTTGGCGAATTGGTACATTTTTGGAAGAAAGTCCACTAGGAAATAGTTGTTCGGAATGATGTTTCTGTGCTAGTGACAAAGCTTGGTTGTATGCAAATTCTAGAGCCAGAAAGACGAATTTGAGTGCGGAGAACGACAAACGGTGAGCGCACGACAAGAAAAATCTAAATTAGAAGTGTCGTGGAGATTGGTTTAGCTCGGGTGAGAGCTCTAAACTCTTCTATCTTAAATTAGTATATTAGATTCGTTAGTTAGTTATGCATTTTAAGTTGCAAGTTAGAAATTGCATCATGTAATTATAATATATTTTTGGAGTTCAACACTTGAACTATTCACAAATCATTTGCATTAGAAGCGTCGTGTCAAAATGTGACACTCGCATTTCAAACTCTGTGGATGGACACTTGCGGCGCCTTAAATGGTATTTGGTAGTTGAGTTATTATTTATTTATTTATGATTACAGTGTGTGCATTATATGCGAGTGATTATTCATTAAATAATTGTTGTTGGTTGAAAACCCCACACGGGTCTTGGGATGGTATTTGACTCACACATCTCCCTTTTGTGAAATTGTGGTTAATCGGTTGATTGACGGATTTATGTAAGCGTCAATTATTTGATTGAAGATTATATAAAAATAAAATGCACGCTGGATATCACTTTGTATGTTGATAGTTGTTTGCAACTATTATTGGGTGTTTATGATGAATGTAATCTATATTAATTTATTTATATGGATATTGGTTGAGATTTTATTCCAATCCGGAATGAACATGAATATTTTTGAAATGTAATATTCAATGAAAATTGAAAAGTTGATTTTAATGTCCGATTTTGGATGGACACGAAAATATAAAAATATATGAAGCCGAGTTAAGTAGAAAACTATATTTTAACTTGAATGGATTTCTATATCGATTTTATTCTTTTTTTTAAAATGAATATCGAGAAGACTGAATTTCAAAATATTACATTTTGAAAATATTATCAATTTGAGATCATAACAAAATGCAATTTTCAAGTTTAATATAAAGTGGTAATGGAAGTGAAATTATTTTAAAAAGGAATGTATAAATGTTTTGTAAAATACGTTTTTAATGGGATCGATGAAAAATATTGTATATATTTAAATGGTTTGAATAGAACGTATCACACAGCGACTGTTCGTGAAATTCAACCATTAACTTGAAATGGATATAACGGGAGATCCGACCGTCGAATTCTCCTAAAACCGAAATCATTGGGTTCGTATCGAAAAGATCTTTCCATGAATATATGAGATTTAAATTTGATCAGCTAGATGTTGAAATATATCCAAAATCAGTTTTGAAAAAGGTCGCTATGGATGCAGTTCGGTGGACGATATTGGAAACCGATGGCTAGGGCCTTGATAAGATTATTAAACGTATGAATAAATTATAAAAAAAATCATAATAAATGATTTGGAAAGACTTTAGATGAGATATTCCACATTTGATAAGATAAAAGGCATTTTTATCTGAATGAACTAGTTGATAATTAGAATAACAATCCAGTGGTTTTCAAAAATAATTAATTGGATTTTTGTGAATGGTTTATAACATGACCAAAAGTTTCCAACATATAAATTGGAATTAAATGGAGAATGAGATTTTTGGTTGTCGTGAATGGTATTTTCATGGATACTATTCTTGAACCTATATGTGAATGGAATGAACCTTTTGATTAAGATTTAGAGAAGTTTTCCAATTTTATTTAATTAAATTGGGGTTGAATGGAATTCGATTCACAATAACCGGAATGAGCTTCTGTAAAGGAAGACATTTACTATTTATGGAATTTAAATGGATTTCTCCATTATTCCACTTATAGTATTAGTCTGATACAGAGATTTATATCGGTTATAAATGGTTCTGATTTCCATGAAGATTCCATATAAAATTGAAGATGATTTTGGGTTTATCGTGAACGGTGCTTTATATGACATTTGCTCTTTAAGCCAAGTAAAGATAAGATTAATTTCCATAGGTTGAATAATCATTAAGTAATGATTTTTTAAATTTAAACCGAACTAGAGTTCTAGTAAATCTTTAAGTAGATTAAAATGAGATAGGAATAATTAGATTAATCAAATTCAAGAAATGTTCGAGAATGGAGTACCACCAGTTTTACTCTATGCAATAGTTAAATCTTTAATTAGATTTGATGTTAAATGGTAATTAAATTTACCAGTAATGATGGGTGTTAGATATGGAGTAGTACCAGTTTTGTTCCATGAGATGAATAGGTTGGGATTGGGATAAATAAAATAAATGATTACATCGGTAAGGCTCGATAATCCCGACTAGTTTTCTAAACCTTAATTCGGTTTAGGATTGTTAAAAGATATAATAAAATCTTCTGCAATGGTTTTCAAAGAAAGATTTAAACAAGAGGTTTAAATGAATTAATCTTTGATAAGATTAATGGGAATAATTCCCAGTATAAAGAATATTTGAATAAAAGAATATTCTGGATTGGAATGAGGCATATGATGTGTTTACATATATCACTTGATTATAAGATGCGTGGGTTATTCGGAACGACCGGGTTTAACCCATTCTGAATAATTGTTACAAGGACTAAAATTCAAAGATATTGAAGACAGTGCAAGACCGACATTCTTCACATCGAATGGATTACTACTGATGCCCTTGATTGGAGTTGTTGCCTTGAAAGGGTTATAGTGGTAGTTGTCCAGACGTACTTGTTGATTGTTTGGATATGCGAGGGCTCTCTCCTGTATTGGACATATGTAATGAGGAATAAGGTGCTTCCGGTTTCGTTCGGACCCAGAATGGACCTGTAAATGGATTGTGTCTAACATTGTATTGTGTGCTGTATCTGTTGATCTTTGCTAAATATTTTTTTTTGGCGGCAGAGAATTTATTCTCTTTCTTAACACCCTTCTCTGAGACTTACGAGCTTAGAGGTTATATATTGGTACAAATCAATTGTATGGTGTGGATTGACAATGTGGCATGCTAAGATGAAAATGATCAAGGTTTTTGTTGAAAAGCAGGGCCTTGTGGGTGATGATCAGCTTTAAGTAGCATAGTTTTGTGTATAACATTGATTCGCGAGCCTTGTACCCGGTATGAGTCAAAAACGGGATAGTGACTGCAGAGAGTGCATGCCTTTCTTTCTAGCTAGAAGTTGTGTCGTGGTATGGAGCCCATATATTACTTATGTGGATGATGGATTGCGAGGCGCCTCAGATATCGAGCCGACTAAAAGACTCAGAGATAGGTCCGATAGGACCGAGAAACATATCGTTCAGGAATAACTAATCCTCAAAAGTAAAAGAGGACCGACCCTGAATATCCAATGGCTCACCAACGTCTAAATCCTGAGGCTTTTGCTAGAGTGTCTCGAAACCGGTGAGGAGGATCCCTTGCCTCGACTCATAGATGAAATCCAACTTCCAATACGACATCGTGCGGTTTTAGTTGTAAACCTATATGGCGACATAATATATGGTTCCTATGACGTCTGTGATTGATATATTTATATTTGAAGTTGTTTTATACACTATGCACTTATAGTAATATCAAAATGATTTATTTTAAGATGTATCAGGCATGTTTAGCTACTATAAGGTAAAACTGTATCCTCCGGCTTGCATTGCATTACGTGATGGCACCTGAGTCTTATAATAGCCTTATTTTTCGAAATTGCGTTGTTTACAAATTGTTTTATTTTAGAATATTCATGGGAGTGAACCCGACCTGCGATATACGACATTGTCCCGTGATTAACCTTATTTTAAAGAAAAGTTTAATAACTGTTTTATGTTCTCGCACCAGTCCTATGATTGATGTGGAGTTTATTATTTTCGCCTAAACTCTAGGTGCCCATAATTTTCACACGGGCAGCTAATAATTTTGTTTTGCAGATATTTATTTAACAGGATCCTGGTTTATAGCTGGAGCTATATTCGGAAAGCTTTGTATCCATGTATTTCTTTCAATTGTGGTAGTTAATGTATTTCCGCTGTGTATTAAATTTAGACATTTTTATTTTCGTTACTATATAATTTATTCTTTGATAATTGTATTTTTCCACTGTGTAATATTTATTCATACTCTGATATTCTTGTACGCCGATGTAAATTGTTGTAATAGCAATTAAAAGTTCTTCCATTCTGCGTTCTGATGCGTCATGTTCTCAAACAATACACGTTCCAGTTCGGTTTAGGCTGAGCAGGGATTTCGAGGCATGACAAGGGGGTTGGGAGATAAATGAGGAAAGTTCATGTTATTTTAATTAATAAATTAGTTTCTGTCCGTAATCATTTTTCGTTTGTGACCTTTTCATATAGACTTCATTTGTAAAGTTCAAAAAATGAAAGTTTGATAGAATTCCGTTATGAACGCAAATGTGTAAGTTTGGACAAATTCCATTGTTTTCTCAAATTCCCTTAAATAACTAATATAATTAATGTCATATTTGGGGTGTTATATTCTTCCATCAAAAGAATTTTCATTCTGAAATCTAACCATTGGCTAAGTCACGGTATTAGCACCTAACTATCCCAAACTACACATCCAATTGTATACAACTGATTTTGCAACTTAGTGTGAGCATGTCCACAATGTACATAATGAGTCAAAACCATACGAAAAATGTTTATATGCATGTTTAATGATTTTAAATCGGATCCTCCTATATGAATGCACTTTTTTTTAATCATTTCTCCAAACATGATGTAAAAAATATATCGGCAGTTCTATGTGTATGCAACTTTTAAAAAACATTTTCGAATAAAACTGTCATATGTCTATAAGTAGAAATATACAACAACTAATTTACATCCAAATCCTAACATCCAATACGATAACGCATCAAAAAACGCTTTCTATTTATTTATTCCTATGTCGAAAGAAATAATTTTCAGTGGAGAATTTCACATTCTTACCACGTTGAAATTTTCCATTTTCCATTCAATAGTGGAATTTTATCTCGTTTACCCCAGTATACTCCAAATTTCTACACATAAACTACATAACGTGGCTCAGAACAAGCTATAAAACATAAATGAATTTAAAAATAACAAACGTGCATCGTTGACAATGAATGGAAACAGTGTATCCAAAGCTAAAATAACTTTTTCTTTGTTATTGATAGCTTTTAAACATATCATCGACCTAAATGCACCGCTAAAACCACAAAACAAATTTCTAGTCATCTTCCTACACTTCACATGTGATCCTAAAAATCATGATTTTTGGAAAAATAAACTTTAATACTTCTTGAAAATTTATGGTTTTTTGTATAGTTCAAAACGTGTAAGCATGCATTCTTTTTCAATGCTAAAACGTAATCTAAAATTTTGAATTTAAAAATATTTTTCTTTTTTTAATGACATTAGGAAAATATTTTCAAAATATTTCCTAAAGATTTGAATGGTTCATGTTACAATTCAACTTAGATGAAGGTCGGTTACACGGAAAATATGCAAAATGATCTCAACTAATCCTATCCAAAAATTGGACATTCCGAGAAATGGCAATATTCAAAAATTAAATTTTAGCATTTAAGGAACAAGCCAAAATTTTTACCCATGACAAAAAAATCCATAACTTATTCTTCGATAAAATTTACTATCCAAAGATCAGAATTATCTATAGTTAGTTAGATTTAAATTATGAGATTTCGCTTGCGACTCAAATCATAAATAGGTGTGAATGAAATACGTAATTATTTCAAAAGGTAGAAATCACATCACATCATTGTGATATTTTCATGGACGGTTGATACTAATCGTCACAAATTAACATATACAACAAAAGCAAAGAAATAAATGCTAGAAGGGAAAAAATGTCGGAAGAATGAAGAAAACAACACCGAAACTATGGAATATTTTCTATGAATAGCGAGAGTTCTTGCTTTGTGAATAAAGCTTGGCCCATTTCTACAACATATGACTAGTCATACCATAGTAGCTAAATACTCAATCTTGTGTTATAGACATTACTAGTGTTATTGAAGATTTCCACGTCATCATCTCTTTTAAGAGAGAATTAATGACGACAAAAGAAATCTACCTTAAGACTGCTTCATAAGGAGATTCACCTAACATCACCTTATGAAAGTGGGTAGGTAAAATACAAAAAGCAACTCCATTAGGAAGCATGTACGATCAATAAGCTGAATCAAAGGTGATGCAATCACAATTGAAGACTGCGCCACCAATCAACGCAAGATCTCCAAGTTGGTCAAACAAAAGATCGTTTAAGTCTGCGTATAGCAAAGATGCCTCTAAAATTTCCATAAGATTCTCCTCGGTAAGACCATTAGAAGACACGTCAATCTTTAACTCCAAATCAGTAATTGTCCTCATTAGAATCTATTCCAATAAGACTGTGTTAAGGTGGATGCACAAAGGGCGACGATCCCATTCAAAAATATTGAAGCAAATGACTGATGTAAATTCTACTACTATGACTAGTTCTTTAAGCCCTAAAGTGGCGGAACCCTCTACTTAATACGATCTAACTAAGAGACCACTTGAAAGATATCGGGCTTAGATCTTGGAGTAATAGTGAGGCGAGATTTAATGCACAAACTAATGTAGAAAAGGAAGAGACGAGGAAGCTATAAAGAAAGAGATAGAGAACAAGGATATGGTTCGTTTAGATAAGGAAGGAAGGATGAATGAAAGTATTGAGTTTATGTAGTGGAATTTAGTGCAAATTTTACGGTTGAGTCCTAGGCTCCAGTGGCACCAAAACTTATCAATCAATTAACCATTCTTGATTTAACACTTGTCGTTCAACTGCTAGATCGACTTTGGATATAGGTTGAACCTGGACCCAATTAGTGTTAAACTAAAATATTAGTCAGCCACCATCCTGGAGGCCTCAATTCAATATAATCCTACCGTTGGGTATTGACCTCGATGCCTTGTCATATTTATCCCCATCGAGCCCCCAACGATTTTGATTTGTGTTGTCTTCTATGGAGTGCCCCTTAATGCCGTCAGTTTACGGTGTGTTTACGGTACTGTATAGACTACAATGCCTATAAACGGTGTAAAGGTTAAACTATAATCCCGTTTATGCTATTTTTATTATATTTACTTTTCGAATAGATATTATTATAATAGTGTGCTATTTGTATCTAGTTCCACAGATCCTTAAAGAATGGAATTCCAAACATCCTTTATGTTATTTTGAATTTCGTTAAACATTTCACTTGAGTTGATTCGCTTATATGAGAATGTTATTCATGACTCGAGTGTTTTATTTTTATATAATGATCAGGTTAACCGGAGAATTTCAGCTTCGAAGATCTATCTATTAGAGCTAGAGATTCGCCGGATATAGCCATATATTTTGTTATCCCATTCCAGTTATTTTTCACTTCTATCATTAATCATGCATTAGTTAAATTTTGTAATTAGTCTTCTGTTGTATTTTTATTACTTTTGTACTCTGATAATTATGTAAATTAAATAAATCTTGTATTATTGTGTGATTTTACTTCCACTGTGAGATATTCTGTTTTCAGTGTTTGTGATTCCGTGATGATTTATTTTTAGCTCCATTGCAATTAACAATCCGCGATTTCAAATGGTTTAAGTTAGTTTAATTATCGACTTGAAGCGATCGAAAAGGAAGGTCGTTACAACTTCTCACATCGTCATTAAGATCCAACGAGATCCGAAAAATTCTTTTTCTTACTATGGCGGTGTCACAAGTCACTTTCTAGTTCCGAACCATTCTCCAAATGTTCAACATAATCTCAATGAATGGCTGCGACCACATAATATCTCAAAAATATCTGAAAATACTTCAAATTGTATTCTATACTAAATTTATACGAAATTATTCCCTTATTTCGCTTATGGGTCGAATAATGATTTTAGAAAAAAACACCCCAGACTCGGAAATAAATTCCTTAGTCATTTTGAGAGTAATTTTTTGGAAACCTTTTCAAAATTAAACCGTGTTCCTAAACCAAGGGTCTTGTACTATATATTATTATTATTATTTCAGTCAAAGTCAAATCTCATTTTATTTAAAAAGTAATTTTTCTATAAAATTAACTTAAAATCATTGGAACCGTCCCTTTTCAAAAAAAGTTCTCTTGGATATAAGACCAAGAATATCAAAGGAATCATTTTAGACATAGGAATATCCAACTTGCCATAATAAGATACCAGGTGAACATATCTCATTAACATGCCTTCGTAGATGTACAGTATATTAACATGAACTTCCCGTTTTGTAAAAACAAAGAAAATGTCATCTACAAGGGCTCTCCGAAATAAACCAAAAATTATGACTATCTCAGGCATGGCTAACTTTTCGTCCACTCCCAAACTCAAGTCCACGGGATTCCATCCTATGTCATCCTCGCACTCATCAAAAAAATTGACAAACGCACCGTGGGGGTAATTTTTGTGTTGACAAGAAACTTGAACTCTAAAATATCTCTAACTCATAATCGTTGGTCCATTAATACGAGGTAGAAACCCAACTATGTTGTCGTAAGTTTATTTAGAACGAAATGCAAGATAATTCCATAGAAAATAGAAAGTCATATCAAATACGCTCTCTCACTTAATCCTAACTATTAATTTCTCTGATGGTCTAAACCTAATTTCTGAAAATAAATGTAATGACCCACACTTTTCTAAGCTCAAATTTTGCAAAAAATCAAAACTCAAAACTCTTTCAAGCCTTGATCGTGTAAAGATAGTACTTGCAAATAATGAGTATGAGCTAATCAGAGTACAATAAAACTAAACTCACAACGAAAAAAAGATGGATGATAAGTGTCAACCATGAAAAGTCCCTATATATGTATCGTCACATCAATACCGAGCATGAAAGAACAACATCGAAAAACCAAGAATGAACACTTCTAAAGATCCGTTTCCTTAAAAATTGACTGAGTTGTTATGAGAAGTGGTGCAGAACAACAAGTCCCGGTGTGACGAAAATGAATAAAATTGTCCATAATATACAAATATATTCCGTTTGGTTTCACCTAAATTATATGTTTAGCGAGGTTAGAGATTCTAACCTAACCTTGTATAGTTATGCAAAAAGATTAACTAATATACCCAAGGTAGCTCTTCCCAGATGGTATATTATTAAACCTTAAGACATAATCTTTACACGTATATGAAGCCTTTAAAACCACCCCGGAAACAAATATCTTAGAGGCGGACTTCTTGACCTAATGCCACGATAAATCAAAAGAGGTGGATTCTATAGTCATCTATGACTTCACTCAAAATATGATATACAAGGCATACTCTTACGATCATTTAAGGACTAAGGCAGATCGGTTGATCACTTAATACCTTCTTATGTGGTTTACTAACATGATGTCATAAATTGGAGGACACTATAGCTAAATTCCTTAACCACTAATTTAAGAGTTCTGTCATTCGCGTATCCAAACCCTGCAGAAGACAAGAGATAATAAGCAGTCACTTATGACCTACAGGATAGGTAGACAACTTCTATCCATTTCAACCCTACTCCCAATGGAATCTTGTGTTACTACAAGCTGGTTTTATTAGATAATCCCTAAGCCACTTAATACTCCTCGCAAGACAGGTGCACCTGTACCTCTATAGCAGTCATTTAATACGATATCCCAAGGTGGAATTTAACCTTGTCACTTACTACCTAGAGGAAGTAGAATCTTCCAAAGATTATTGATCTCATACCCAGTTAGCCATTAAAAGTTTTTTTTTTTTGGAAAAATGGGAGTTATTTGATTACAAGGAAGGACCTAATGATAGTACCATTACTCCTTACTGATCCCAAAGAAGAGGAATGGGTCAGTCTACTATGGTTCACAGTCCTTAGAATAAATTCCAATGAGAGGAACGAGTCTGACTACCGCATGAAGTCCCCATTTAAATCTTAAGGAAACAATGAATCCAATCACTTAATACCACCAAGAGTCGAATCTAAAAACCATTTAAGACCTTAATACCGAAGTAGGCAATGCTAAGATAATTGTCACTGGTTCCAATGATCAATGATATCTCACATTACTTATAAATATGTCTGGCTACGGGAAAGTGTAAACTTATATCAGATAACACAGTTAACCTCGTATCATCAACCTACTAGGGCCAACTACTAAATTAATTAGAAATATTAATCATAGAATTAAATGAGAGACAAGATAAGATCGATACTCTTAAGATATGGTTTATAGCTCCAAGATGATTTATTGGACTTAATATTAATTATGGTAACTCTACCCATGGCTCCATTTAATTTGATTACCATAACTTCCATATGTCATTAATAACCATAACAATCACTTTTTCTAAGACAATAGACAATACAATCAATGTTATTTTTATCAGTCCCATTTACTTTCAACAAATTCTTATTATTTATAACTCCTAAATCTTCTACAAACTTATTATATAAATTGCCCTTAAACTAGTATTATAGTATTTAATTCTTATTAACACTGATTGTAACTCTTTTTAAATTTACAGTTTAATTCCACATTTATTTCCAATGAAACCCTATGCTACAACCATTTATACTCTGTTTATTGCAGGAGGTGTTAATATATACATGCAATTAATGGAGAATATATACAAATCCAAATCTGTCTTAACATTTTTGTAATGATAATAATGTAACGACACAGTTTTTTTGGATAACTGGGCTAAAAAAGCTATTGTGTGTTCGTTTATTTAAATCTAAGATAAATAAAACATAAGTTATTAAGCCTAACTCATATAATCTATTGGAAAGAGAAAATAGAGATATTGTGATTTTCTAAATTGAGTAAATTGGAATAATTTAACTACACTTGTTATAATAGGCAATTTATTCCAATTCACGATTTTAAATTATAACTTGATGATTTATGTGAATTTTAAAATATATAATATTGATTAGCAATCAATACACAAATGAAAAATATTTTTTCTATATAGATGTTAAGTTTTTCTAAATGAATAATTAATTGATAAAGTGTGGATTTGTGTTTTTAAATACAAGCTGTATTTCTTGACAAAAATGAAATAAAGAATGTGTTATAAACTATGTTTGGCAGTGGTTACTTAAATTTTAAAGTAATAAAATATAAGGTTGAATTTTTGTTAAGCTAAAAGTAAATTTTAGAGTATTTTTAAAGTAAACTAGTGACATTGCAATAATATTGGTAAATTAATTGGATTGCTTAAAAAGTAAAATACAAATATTGTCTGTGAATCAATATTTGAAAATTTGAAATATTTTATAGAGTCGATAAATTTAATTTGTTTAAAGCAATGAGATGCGGAATATTTTTTTTGTAGAAAATAAATAAGTTTCAAAGTGTAAAATAAGTATTTTGACAAACATGCTTATATTAATAAAATTTTGTGTTTAATGGTTTGGAAATGTTATAACATGTTTATGTAAATTTTGTAAAGTTCTAATAATGTAGAAAAGTGCGTTGAACTGGATTTTTTGTTGTAAAAAGATGTAAACTTATGTAAATTGGGTATGTAGCTTAGCTTAAACTTTTTTGTAACACCTTCATATTTGCAACATTATGATATTTGGTTTGGATCCTTAAATTAAAGGCCTATAGATGTTTCTGCAGGGAGAAAAAGGAAGTATATATACTTCATTTCTCTTTTCGGGAATACCTACTTCTTCTTACAATCATATTATAGTAAAATTAAAACCATGGCTTCCTTCTTCGTAAAGCTCCACCAAAATCAAGCCTTCCAAATGAAACAAAAAGAGGGAAACTTGCTACCTTGTTTACCTTAGCAAAAATTCAAATCATCTCCTTTTTGGAGATTCAAGAAGAAGTTTACAGTAAAGTCTCATATTGCATGTCTGTAAAGCTTCCTGATTTGGGTTCCTGGGGCCTTGATTCATACTTTTGCAGCTAATTCAAGGTTGAAACCTCTCAAAATCCACATAGGGTAAGTGTCCGCTCATATCTTCTAGTTTAAAAGTGATTTATGTATATTGAGTTGAGTTAATTCATTGTTTGCTGAAAGTTTCTATGCTTCTTCTAATGTACAATTTCTGTGGTGCAAAGATAGTTTTAGGTCCTACTTTGGGTTTAATTATCTTCCTCAATCCTTAGTGAATTCAAGAAATTCTTCATATGGACTAAAGTAGGACTTTTATTCTTTGATCATGTCAAATTTCATGTCATTCTGATTCACTTAGGTGCTTGAAATTGTTAGTAAAAGTTGTAATCTGGTGCGGAATGGTGCCTGGAAAATTCCTATAGTCTGCGTCTACACATTTATCGACCCATGCATTGGACGTCAACCTGTGGGTCGACATACCCTATGCATCGCTAGCATGTGTAATTTGCACAAGAATTTTTCCTGCCTCATGCCATGTGTCAGACGAAAAAGTTGTTCTAACACCCAAACAAGTGATAGTTCCAAATAAAGTAGAAATAAAATCAATGAGAACACCAAATTTATAGTGGTTCGGCATTAAAGAGCCTACGTCCACTTTATACTTCTTTGATTGATGATTCAAATACAAATACAATGTTGATTTCTACTCAATCTCACTTATACAATTGATAATCTCTCTTCAATTTATGGAATTATATTCCAAAAGTTTAGATATAATCAGAATAAAGCAAAGAAATTCACTAAACTAGAAGTTTGAGTGATTAATTTGCCAAAATATCCCCTCAAATAAGGTGTTTTGGGGGTATTTATAGGTTGTAAAACCATCCGGTTTGGAGCCACATGAGACCCATCTCATGACTTTCGGATGCGCTAGCTTCAAGATGATGATAGTGCATTGGAAACGTGGGCTATTGGAGTAAAACCGCTCCGGTTTTATAGGAGCATAGGTATGACTGTTACAGTTTTGCTCCTCGGTTTAGATCGGAGGGACAAAAGAGGTGCGGGTCGGAGATGATGATTCGATCTGAATATGATACCTTTCTCCAATCTTCTGGCTCGTGTGTAGTAAGGTAAAGGGGTTCAGTTCGAGGGGTCTGAACCGACCTGGATGACCTTCTGTTTTTCTTTATATATTTGAGTACATTCATTAGATAACTCTTCAACTTTGTGTAGCCTAACCATAAGTCTGCTAACATTTCCCCCCTCGAAGTACGTGTTTATTGAAGATGACGCTTGCTTTGAAATAATTGATTTGTTTGCTTCTAAATCAGTGCCATTGAATAGTTGCCTTTATTTGTTCATAGAGTCATGACATCTCATGGGGTCGCATCTTTTTGGAACTTATAAATACTCTACGGGCTTAGGTACCACCATTGTTGCTTTTACCAATTCCGAAATTTTGATTAGGGCTTTGGGTAGTTTCTCCAAGTACTCTTTTAACATACATACGCACGGATTATATCCATTTCTTCTAATTTCATTTGTTCACTATTTGTGTATTGTCCTAATCATTTAATTGGTAATCTTACTTTGGCTCGAACTAAATTTAATTGATCCACTTTTATTTTGATCCCCTGGTTCATTACAGGGCTGTAAGGCCATGGAAATGCTTTCTGGACGGGTCGTTCTGAGCAGCAGGGACCACTGGAATACGAATGGCTCCCTCATCTTCATATAAATTCATGGAACCCTGTCTTTCTCCCCCTATTTACTTCGTTATCATTTCCCTAACTCAATACAAACCCTAATTTTTTAATGCACGACAAAATCTTCCTTATTTCCAAAATTGATTCATAGGTAGGGCTTCGATTCTCATCGTATTCAGTTAATTTACCAATCTAAACTTGAATGTAAAGTAGACTTAGGTGATTTTTCTTGATTTAATACACAATTCGATGCTGGTGCCTTCCTTCTCGCTGTTATTGTCGCTGATGGTCTTGTCGCCACATCGAGGCGGTAGTAGAGGCAATCTAAGCTGACATCGAGGTCATTGGTTCACAAACACCTCGCCAAAAACGAGTGTACGAGAATGTTGGGTTCGTTGTTCTTGGATGAGTAGGAGAGAGGAAGAAAGGGACACATTTGAGAGACGGGGCTCGTTCTGGAGCGGAGAGGATAAGCTCAAAGTTATTGGGATAAAGCATGCGACCTCGGTTCGGACCGGAGCAGATGATGTCAGTTGGAGTATTAAGGCTACTGAAGTGGAGAAACTGGGTTTCGAGACATTGTTGTGGTTCAGTTTGGTATCAACCGACCCAAATGGAATTGTCCTCCCGAAAGTTCTGCCCAAGCTGGTCCCATTTGCCATTAAGTATTGAACCGATCTTAGGCCCCTAATGCCCAATCCTCTGCACCGATCCGACACTTTAGTATACACATCTTCAAATCAATCCTACTATCTTATCCAAATTACCGGTCCGATCTGAATCGCTACAGCTTCACAAGACCCGATCCGAACAGGCTATGTTTCTCTTTTCCTCTGAACCGAACCGATAAGCCTGAATATGAACTTCTGAATTGAGCTATTGTTTAAAACTTGGATCCCCGAACTGACCTGAATATCTTTCATGTTGAACATAGGCATAATCTATAAATGACTTGTCAAAAACAGAGCATGATCTTAAACTTGCGGACAGTTAGGATAAAGCCTACTGGACTAACGAACATATGACTACTTTCCACACTGCTTTACTTCTTGCTAATCTTATATTCCCTGATTTCAGCATTGTACACATTTGAACAGTTTAGCACACATACACACACAAGGGACACGGGAAACTACATTCTAGTTTTTGTTATCTTGTAGATAATACAACTATCATGGCCAGAAGACATTCAGCTAGGCTAGCAGAGAGGAAAGACACAACAAGATAGTTTGAAAATCCCATTATTGAAGACATACCTTCTACTTTAGATCCAGATTGGGATAGTGCGGGCTCGGACTACGAAGCATAAATACATGAAAGTGAAGCATCATCCGGAGATGATGTCTTTATGGATGAAGAAGAGGAGGGAGGAGTAGGAGACAGTCACGCTCCTGATGAATTCGAGAATGCCTTTGTCTTAGTGTCACCTGGCGATTCCGTCGCATCGACAATTGATAATGCCAAACTTGCACGAATATGTTTGAAGCATGGGATTCTTCGGAAGGACACCGAGTTTCCCACTGAAACGGACCGGCCTTATAATCAACCCAAAGGGTGCGATCAGTAGGCTAATGTGCCTTATGAGGGAGATACCTTTGTTCCTGCCATTCATCATTGATTTCTGAGAGGAATGCACATAGCTCCAATGCAGCTCCAACCCAAGTCCTACGCTTATCTGTACACCTTATATGTTGCTTGTAGTGAAATTCTAGGTACAAAGCTTACCTTTAAAGATGTCTACTTCTTCTACAATTTCAAGCATCGAACCCATGATACCCGGTCCTTTGTTTATTTTGAATCGGTGCCGAAGAGGAAGATCATTAGCGTACTTTTCAACAATAAAGTTGGTGATCCGAGACCCAAATGGTTCTATATCAAGCAGCAACCAGGATGTGCCAGGAAATGGCTCAAATCAAGTAAAATTTCGTACTTTGATTTCTAACTTCAATAACTACTATAAATGTATTGACTGTCATTCAATTTCACTTGCAGTCCCTAACCTGAAAAAGGTTGTACATCAGGTATGTTTAGATCGTTTGAACCAATTTCTCAATGGTGATAAAAAATTCCTGACCATCAGAGACTGTCGAGTGGATGAGTATCTTCACCGCCATCTCTTACTCGCTATCACTCATAGCATAGGCCACGGAGAAGGACCCTATGTATATATACCCCTAGTTGAGGAGCCAATTGAAATCTTACCTAAGAGGAGGGAGAGCTTGAAAGATCCAATTACGCCTCAGAAGAGCCCTTCTCCCACTTCGACCCAAGACGATATATTAGCAAACATAGCTGATAAAGATAAAGATAAATACGTCACTCCTGAGTATATGGCTACCCCTGAAAAACCGATTTCCCCAAGAGAGCTACCATCAATCATGCCCCGAGGCGATGAGTCCTTTATGGATGATTCTATATACCGGGGTTTGGCGGAACTTCCCTTGCCCAACACTATCTATACTTCTAGAGATTTTGGTAGGGATCCTCTCTCTCTCTCTCTCTCTTACTTATGAAGAAGACGTTATCCCCGTAAAAGCCGAGGATACTGTCCATACCGGTCTAATTCTAGGCTCTGGTCTGTACCGAGGGGGGAGGATCACTTAGGATATACGCACTACACTTGCATCGCACGTCACAACACTTGTGCTTTATATCAATCTTGATTCTAATGTTTACTTGTATTGCTTCGCAGGACAAATGACACATCACCGCTACTATATGAGAGATGTCTGCTCGAGTATGCTCCCAATTGATTCTGATACAAGGCATGATCAATATGAAAGTAGCGGCAGAGATGACAGGAGACATTATGATTCCGGACGCCCTTATTCCTCGCGCTCCCACTCCCTCTGACGGTCAGATCTTGACAAGCATAAGAGTCATCAAGATCGTTTTGAAGGAGATAAGCCACAATCCAAAGTTCTAACTCCTCCTAAAGAGAAACATCCTCAAGAGAAGCCTCCGTCGAAGCATGTTGATCCACAAGACAAACATAAAGTTTCTGAGAGAGGTTGAGATCAAGGTAAGACGTCGATCGTACCTGCTAAACGATGAAATGTCAACTTATCAATAGCCAAGCCCGTGGCACTCGATTCCGAAAATATGGCAAAATTGGAACTTTTGTGGAAACAATTTCCCAATCACTACTTTGACCATATGCAATTTGTTCTCGCTCTCAAGCCGATTCCTTCTAAATGGGCGGATAATGTTAAAGCAAAAATAGATTTAGCAGATAAGTAGTATAACGAGATGTATAAATATGCACGCAATCTCTCCAAGATCATTCGAGACTTAATCACTGATATAGATAAAATGAAGGAAATGGCCGAGGATGATGAAACCATTTTGAAAGATACAGAGAAAGAAGTAGAGGACGCACTGGCTCAACTTGCTCTTGCTTTGCGAAATGCGGATAACTACAAAAAAACATGAGGAGCTATAAAAGCGTTATCACATTGTACTGGAATCTAACAGCCAGGAGCACTTAGATTTGAAAACCAAGCCGAGGATGCTAAGTCCAATAGTATCAAGGAAAAATTAATCTATGCCAATCTTGAGCAAGAGAAAGTTGAGTTGGCGAGAAAGATTGTCGAGTTGGAGGCCAAGCTGATAGAGGCCGAGACTAGGGCAACCTTAGCTGAGGGAAATGCAGATATTGCTTTAAAATCTGTTAAGAGTTCCAACACATAACTTGCCAAGGCCCAAAAAGAATTGGATGAGGGCACGAAAACTATGATAGGGTTGTTCACTCAAGTGATCCACTCTCGTGATGTTTCATGGATTAAAGACTACCCAACTACTCTGGTATATGGGCGGGATTAGGTAGTTGAATGGATGGAACAAGAGCTTAAGTGGATTCGATTGATGAGGATAAGCTTATGGAGAAATATTTGAGGGGTGAGGAGACCGTACGCTTGGCTGAAAATCATAAGCTTATCGCTGTTGCCTTGAAGGAGGAGAGGCTCAACTTAAAGGAAAAACACTATTGAAACTGGATCTTCATCCACTGCTACTAGGATTGCTGAATCGGAGGGATACGATCCCGAGAATCCAGGAATTCCCAAGGCATCTCTCCTATCCTCGATTATTGAAACCATCTCAGAGACTCCCGCTGCTCATGTGAAAAAATCGTCAGATGGTATTTCCACCTTTTCACCTTAATTTGTTTGAGCCATTTCAACCTTTCATCATATCGTTGGCCAAACAATATAGTAGCCTTCTTTTTCTCCAGAGCTAATAACTATTACTTTTCACCCTGTAGGTCTGGAGACAACTGGAAAGACTGATGAACAACCGGAAGATGCTACTGAAGCACAGTCTGCTTAGAAGGCTCAGGAGAAAAAGGATGAAGCTACTAACTCTGAATATACAGAGAAGATCGAGTTCAAAAAGGGAGAAGTCACAGACAAAGCTTTCATGCCATCCAGCACTAAGATTCCTAATTATGTAGACATGATAGATGATCTGAAAGAAGATGACGGTGGTGATGGGAAAGAGGAGGACAACGACGTAGCAGTGACTAGAGGTTCTAAAATGGCTAACAATATGACATTGGCCGAGATGAAGGCAAACAAAGATGGGCTTATGAAAGCCAAGGTCGTAAGGGAAGAACCTCTCAATGTTGATCCTCTTCAGGCTATTGCTCCTAAGTAAGGATTAGTTGTCAAGCTATCTTCTAGGTCAATAACTGGGAGTTTGAGTCAGCAAACTCCAACCGATCCTAATGTTCCCCCTATTGACAAAGGTAGGAGGAAGCGCATCCTCACCGAAGCTGAGCAAGAGGAGATAACCAGGTTCAAAGCCTCCAAGAAGTCCAAAACCTCCCCCCAAGCCTAAGCAAACGTAGCTTAATCTTATTTATTTTGTTTTACACTAGCATGCTGTTTTTGTAGCGAGTGCGGCCCTCATATCTTTTGTTTAGTTTCATTGTAAAAACTGCATTTATGTGAATAAAGTAGTTTATTCTCAGTAACTTGTTTTTCTACAATGTTACATTTGCGTGTTTGTCATTCGTTTTGACCAATTGTAAGCACGAGCAACAAATAATAAGTTACATCATCAATCGAACAAACAATTCTGCATGAGTTCCCTGCAAACAACAATACGTGTAATGTCACGACATCATTATTAAGCTAAACGATTAATAACAGGGAAGTGAAGTGTGTATGCCCCCAATCAATCTTGGATAAATTGCCTGGCCAGAGCTTGTTCGAGATTGATTAGGTTAGACATTAAATTGCCCCTAGCCCTTTAGTGGGGCCAAGATTCTTTTTCATTGGTACTTATTCTTAGCACCTTTATACTCCCCTCTTTATGGTCAGGTAAGAGTGAATTCAAGGCGGTCTTTTGTCGTGGTGCACCTTCACACCTTAGGGACATCGTCTACCTATCCTTTAACTCTCTCTCGAATCATGAGAGTTAGAGTTTAGGATGTCGTCTTCCTGTCCTTTTCATCTTGTTACCCAAACAGTTATCTCGTTTGCTCTAGTTTCTTTCCACACATAATTTCTTAATGTAGAGTCTCACAGGTTGAACACAATAAATTCAAGTAAAATTTAGTGTTTTGTATTCAGATTGTAGTAATCACAGAATATATGGAGAGATTTATGCAGGAAAATTAAATCACAGACAATATTTTTATAGTGGTTCGGCCAAGTCGTGGCCTACATCCACTTCATAATCTTTTTTTATGTCAATCAGACTTTTCTAGGCAAGTCATGCCTTTTTGCATGGTTCATAAGACAAAAGAAAACAATACAGATTTAAGTCAAGTACTGCCGCAAGTGTTGGGCATTCCAAGCTCTGGGAATCTCTTCACCATCCACGGTCGTCAGCTGGAAAGCTCCTGTATCAAGTTTCCGCTGGATGGTATATGGTCCTTCCCACTTCGAACCCAGATGGACTAGGGGTGGAAAGACACACTTCAGTACTAAGTGTCCAGGTTCAAAGGTTCATGAGCAAACCTTCCTATCGTAGTATCGTGCCACTTGGTGTCGGTTCCTTGAGGCAAGCAAATCCGCTTTATCTCTTTTTTCTTCAATCATGTCCAGGGATTCAAGGAGAAGTGCTTTGTTTGTCATTGGATCGTAGTACGTTATCCTGTGAGAGGGACTTTCAATTCCAATGGGATAACTGCTTCTGATCCAAAAGAAAGAGAAAAAGGATTATGACTCGTTGTCGTCTTATATGTCGTTCGTAGACCCGAAGTGCTAGTGGTAGTTCATCAACCTACATGGCTTTTTCCTGATCCAATCGCTTTTTCAGAATAGACTTAATAATCTTGTTTATTGGAACAACTTGTCCGTTCGATTGTAGGTGAGCTACTGCAGTGAATCTTTTGTCAATTTTATATTTTCGATAGAAATCTTTAAACTTGGAGCTGTCGAATTGGGTTCCATTATCTGTTATGATAACGTTAGGGATCCCAAATCGAAAAATGATATTTCTGACTACAAAATTAATCACCCGTTTCGTCCTGATCATAGTTAAAGGTTCAGCTTCTACCCATTTAGTAAAGTAGTCTACGACCACGATTTCATACATTGCTCCACCTTTAGCAATAGGTAGGGTACCAATGATGTCAATCCCCCATACGGCAAATGGCCATGGGCTCACCATTGTCTTAAGTCTATTCGGAGGTGCTCTGGGAATTTTGGCAAATTTCTGGCACCTTTCACATCGTCGTGAATGATCAACTGCGTCTTTGTTTATGGTAGGCCAGAAATAGACATAACGCGATATTTTCTTTGCCAATGTCTGACCCCTAGTGTGGTCTCCACATTCACCTACATACACTTCTACTAGTACACGTTAGATGTCGTCATGTGCTATACACCGGAGCAATGGCATGGAAAATCCCATGTAGTAGATTATTCCATCTTGCAAGACATATCTTGCGGCTTTACGAATCACATCTCGCTAGCTTCTTGCTCTTTTTTGGTGGGAGCATTCTGCTTTCAAGGAAGCTCTTAATTGATGTCATTCATGATTCCCTTTCTAGTTTAGCTTCCAGTACTGGGCCGACTTCCATCTGGTCAAAGCTTGGTGACTTCAGTACCTCTATCGGAACCATCTCAGTCTCTTTCGGATTGTTAGAGCTTGCTAACTTAGCTAGTCTGTCGGCTTTTTGATTTTCTATCTGCAGGATGTGAGTTATACTATGATGTTCCAAGTTTTCTAACAACTCCTCTACCTTTTCAAAGTAAGTAGTGAGTCGAGGTCCCCTAGCCTGGAATTCCTTTCGCACCTGGCAAACAACTATTTTGGAATCACAGAAAATGTCCAGCATTGTCAACCCCAATTCCTTAGCGAGTTTCATCCTGACAATCAGGGACTCGTATTCAAAATCATAGTTGGTGGCAAAGAATTCCAACCACAAAGCATAGTAGATAGACTGTTTTTCAGGAATTATTAAAATGACTCTGGCGCCTGATCTTCGATCATTCTTAGCCGCATCTGTGTACAGTTTCCAGGGGCTAAGTTCTAAACTCGGCACTGAGGGGTTAGCCTTATCATCTAACACATCCTCTTTGGGAATGGTAAACTTTGCGTTGAAGTCAGCTAACGCTTGCCCCCTTATTGATCTCCTTGGCTGGAAGTTTATGTCGAACTGGCTCAACTCAATGTTCCATTTAAGCAACCATTCGGATGCTTCAGGTCGTTGCAATACTTGTCGTTGCAGTTGATCGGTGTATGCTATAATTGGATGAGCCTGGGAATAATGACAGAGTCTACGGTATGCGATCAGGAGTCTGTAGGCAAGTTTTCTATCCTTGGATAATTACGTTCTACTGCCGCTAATTTCTTGCTTGCGTAATACACCGGCCTATGGACTTTGTCTTCCTCTCGCACCAAACTTAGCTGATGGCATGAGATAATACTGCCAAATATATGGACAGGACCTCACGGTCCACTGGCTTAGACAAAGTTGGGGGTTTCTCTAGCAGATCCAACAAGTTTTGAAAGTATCTACACAGTCAGGGGTTCATTTGAAGTTTCGTTTCCCTTGCTTAGTTAAGTCAAAGAAAGGAACATACTTGTCTGTGGCTTTGGAAATGAATCTTCTTAACGCCACAACTTTTCCAGTAAAACTTTGAACATCTCTAATCTTTTATGGCTCTTCTATGTTCTTAATTGCTGCAATTTGGTCAGGATTAATCTCGATCCCTCGACAGCTGACTATGAACCTGAGGAACTTTCCTGATGCAACCCCGAATGAACATTTCAAAGGGTTCAACTTTATCTCGTACCACCATAGAATTTTGAACATCTCCGCCAAGTCTTTTGTGTGATTGGAGGATCGTCTAGATTTCATAAGCATGTCATCTACATAAACTTCCATTATTTTCCTAATATAACTATAAAACATTCGATTTACCAAGCGCTGATATGTGGCTCCGGCATTTTTTAGTCCAAATGGCAATACCACATAACAGTACAACCCTAAGTCTGTAATGAAACTGGTGCATTCTTGATCTGGTACATGTATAGGGATTTGGTTATACCCTAAATATGCATCCGTGAAGGAGAGAAGCTCGTGTCTCGCGGTTGAGTCTACCACTTGATCAATCCCGGGTACTGGAAAGCTATCCTTCGGGCAAGCTTTGTTTAAATCAGAAAAGTCAATGCATGTTTGCCACTTCCCATTTGATTTCTTAACCAGGATGGGATTTGATATCCAATCCAGATATGTCGAGTCTATGATGAACCCGATACTGCTTAGCTTCTCCACTTCTACTTTCAAGGCTGCTGGCCTCTCTAGGCCCAACATACACCTTTTTTCTTCACCGGAGGATGCTTTGGATTTAGGCCTAGTGAATGGCTCATGATCGAGGGAGAAATTCCACGTATGTCTGCATGGGTCCAAGCAGACACATCAAGGTTTTCTTTCAAAAAATCCGTTAATTCTTTCGTCGGGAAAGAATCTAAATGAGATCCAATCTTCAAGACCTTTGCCAGGTCGTCGTTATCGATTGGAATGTCAACAGTTGCCTCGTTGGGTGTCGCCTTCCTGGTTCCTGGTTCCTCGTCCCCTCTGGGGTCAGTATCTTCAGGTTAGTCGTCAGGCGACTCCCTTGGTGGTATTTTCATTAGTTTCTATGTTGAGTTCTCCTTAGCAGCAGAGGGAGTACTCTTAGACTCCAAACACATTCCGTTACACAACCTCTTCAACTTTGGCATATAACGGGCTCTTCCAGTAACTTGGTCGCTGTGAATCATTCCCTCCTCGGCATCAGTTGCGAATTTCATTAGCAGGCACCAGGGGGCGATGCAAGCTATAAATTATGAAAGTGCCGGCCGGCTCCAGAATGGATTGTAAGATGAATCGATGTCCATAATGACAAATTGGAGGATCCTTACTCTTCTGCGTTCTCCTTTACCTAATTCTACGGGTAAATCTATCACTCCAATTGGGGAGGTCGAAGCTCCGTTAAAGCCACGAACCCATCTTTCACATGGCTTTAAATCCTTTATTTCCAATTTCATTTGATTAAAAGACTTTTTAAATAGGATGTTAACAGAGCTCCCATTATCCACTAGGACTTTCTTGACTATTGCTGGTCCGATAACGGTAGTTATTACTAATGGATCAGTGCTCGGCGCTTCGACTCCGATGCTCTCTCTGTCTCGAAAGACAACATCGTCCATCACCGTCTTTTGCTGCTTTACTAGTGCGGTTTCTTCTAGGTTACTACATTCTTCCATTTCTGGATGTTTGGACGCATTAACATACTACTCCATTATCCTACTACTGGATCTAGCTGGATGCAGTCCTCCCACTATGGTGTTTATAACGATATTCTTTCCCTTCTGCTGAGCTGTGGGCTTAGAAACGGGTTGGTTTTGATTGGGGGTTTGTCCTCCTTGCCCTCTATCTCTTGGGACGTCCTTGTACTCATCCAACTTTCCTTCCCAAAGCAATTTTTCAACAACGTCTCTTAGATGACGACACTCGTTAGTAGAGTGTCCATGAGTTCCATGAAACAAACAGAATTTCACAATTGCGAGCTCCTTCTCAATAGAGTCCCCGGGCAGAGGTTTCTTGTATTGTAAGACGTTATAAGTATCCAGATAAATGTTCTCTAAAGTGTCACTAAATGGTGTATAATTTTTGAAAGTTCGAAATCAAGGCCTTTTTTCCAGAGTTGTTCCACCGATTTCTGTTCCTTTTACCACCGTTTCTATCACGATCACTATTTCCTCCATTTTTGTTACCAATGTTCACCTCGACTTCCCCGTATTGTCTGCGGATTGTTTCACAGCGGCATTACTTTGGATGTCTTCTCTGGAGGCTCCATCAGATTTTATTTTTCAATTGGCATATATTTCCTCCCCCTATAGGCGAATATTTGCCTTTTCATAGAACGATTCACTTATCAATGGTGGTTTTCCAGCCAAATACCCCCCGAACTCCATGTTTGGATCAACCCCATCTATTTACACCATTAGAATGGTTGGTCCAGGTGGGTCTCTTACTTAAGTAACTGCTTGGTTAAAGCGATCTAAATATGACTTTAAAGATTCACCAGAAGCCTGCTTAATTTTGGACAGTTCGATGATGCTTTTAGATTTCCGGGTATGGAGTCGGAATTGGTTCATAAAACGTTCGCTTATTTCTTTAAAGCTTGATACGAATCGGGGAGGGAGTCAAGTGAACCACATCAATGCAACATCTTCGAGATGTATCGGAAAAGCTTTACATTTCACTGCGTCAGGTGCTGCTACGACATTCATATACCATGCATACCTCATCAATTGTGGCCCTGGATCGCTTCTTCCTCCATATCGATCCATTCACGGCAGATTAAATCATCGAGGAAACTAGAAATCTTGGATTTCATTGGTGAATCGGGTGTGGTTGCGTTTAATACCCTAGTCCTCATTGGTGTGATGTCGACTATCAGCCATGATCTGACGCACCATCGCCTCTACCTCAGTATTGGCTAAAGTTGGTTCAGGATCCACACTCTTATTTCTTCTAACTGGCTCATTTCCTACATCGGGTGATGTTCTTTGGTTCTGGGCTGCAGTTGAACTCCCTAACCCTCTACGATCCCGGTCATTCATAAGACGAGTGGGATGGAGAAGTTTACCTTGAGCAGGATTAGTGATGTTAGGATCTCTGGGAAGGACGTGGGATCTTCGCATCAGCAATAACATTGATTCTCCCAGTTTAGGGTCATTAGGTCCGAGGATACATGCCACGTCCTCACGAGATCCCAATGATCTAAACATTAACTGATCAAGATTCTCGGACTTTTCATATGGCCTCCTCTGACATGGACGTTCTTCATTTGAAGAGGGTGAATGATCCGCTGCAGGACGTTGAGTTGGAGAGGACGTTCTATGTCTATGAAGTTCACTAATTTCCCTAATCATAGCTTCATGTTTTCTCATATAAGAACGCTATCGTGTTTATGGGCCTCTAAAGCATCCCTGGTGATGTCTAGCATATCGAGTAGGAGCTAGAAATCCATGTGTGTGAAGGGTGCAGAAGGAGTAGGCTGTTTATTAGTTGTTGCGGCTGGCATTGGAGCATCTGCAGGGGCTCGAGTAGAAGTACCAACCTCAACTGTAATCGGCTCGGTTCGGGTTATGGTTGCACCATCGGTTCTGATAGGAGGATGCCACCTTAAATGCTCATGTTTTCGGTTCAGTTCGGGTTTGCTTCTGCTCCGCTCGGACCATCGACTTCAGGTCGGATCGGTGATGCACCCCCAAACCGGTTCGGTCCTGAAATTTGTCCCCTCGATCTGGTGACAATCATGGCTTGTTGATCTTCTTTCTTCCCGTTTTCCCGAGCAACTTGCAGTTCTTTTCCTTTTCCTTTAGCGATAAAGTCCAATCCTCTTGGGATTAGTCAGAAAACTTTCAAAAACACTGAAGAAAGTGGATTAATTTCTTTGAACTTGAGGATCCAAACTGTGGAACGATAATCCAAAATGCTGAGAATTCAAAGTTCTCAGTGAAAGCACCAAAATGTTAGACCAAAATGTGGTTCTAACACCCAAACAAGTGAAAATTCTAAGCAAAGTAGAAATAAAATCAATGAGAACACCATATTTATAGTGGTTCGGCATTAAAGAGCCTACGTCCACTTTATTCTTCTTTGATTGATGATTCGAATACATATGCAATGTTGATTCCCACTCAATCTCACTTATACAATTGATAATCTCTCTTCAATTTATGGAATTACATTCCAAAAGTTTGGCTATAATCTGAATAAAACAAAGAAATTCGATAAACTAGAAGTTTGAGTGATTAATTTGCCAAAAGATCCCCTCAAATGAGGTATTATAGGGGTATTAATAGGCTGTAGAACCATCTGGTTCGGAGCCACGTGAGGCCCATCTCGTGACTTTCGGATCCGCTAGCTTCAAGATGATGACAGCGCTTTGGAAACGTGGGATAGTGGAGTGAAACCGCTCCGGTTTTATAGGATCATGGGTATGACTATTAAAGTTTTGCTCCTCGGTTTGGATCGGAGGTACAAAAAAGGTGCAGGTCGAAGATGCCGAACCGATCCAAATATGCTACCTTTTTCTAATCTTCTGGCTCGTGTGTAATAAGGTGAAGGGGTTCGGTTCGAGGGGTCCGAACTGACCCGGATGACCTTATGTTTTGTTCTATTTACTTGAGGACATTCGTTGGAAAGTCTTCAACTTTTTATAGCCTAACCATAAAGTAGGCTAACACTATGTATTGCTGAGTTTTCTTAGTGATTTTCTTGTGAATTCCGTAGAAGCCTATGCATCATATAATTTTTTTGGCTTAATTCTAAAATGTAAAACTTTCTCATGAACAATCCGAAGCGCAGACTTGCAGATTTTGATGGTTTCTATGACATGTTTCTAGATGGATTTCGATGATTTTGGTGCTTGTTTATGATGAATCTCACTATTTAACACATAAGCACGATTTTAAACTAGCTTTCTCATACCTACACAAATATAGTTTTCTCTTTAGCTTTAGGCCAAAATGGTTTGTTGATTTTGATTTCAAATTAACATCGCCTCGATGCAGTTGTATAAATCTATACTGAAATTATAAATGGATTTATAGAAATAAATTAAGTGTTTGTGAAATCGTTTTATAATCCTGTTTTCGTAGAACTAAGTATTTTCTATATATTAAAAATACACATTTCTGCATCCTTCAAGAAGGCGTGTTTGTGATTAAACAGTATAGTAAACCTCGTGGTGTAGGACACAAAGGTATATTTTATCAGTTAATTACAAATCCGTCTAATTGAAGGTGATGGTTTAATGTCTCTGATGATTTGATATTCCTGCTGATTCAATGTTCTAATGATTTCTAGTGTGGAATTTATGAGCAAATAGAAAAATAGTAGTGACCACGTGTGGTATGGGATGCATAGTTATCACCGCTGCATTACTGTCCATATGCCTATGACATATTCTATTGTTAATTCTAGTACCAAGGACTTGTGGGTCCCGTACATATGTAGATATACGTACACAGCTATCCAGTGTTTGTTGTTCATTATAGGTGGTGGCTAAGAATAAGGACTGATGGGTCACCTGTTCAATTATCGAACTGGTGGGTTTGACAGAAAGACATGGGGTCCCTCAATATTATGATGTTCATGTTGTCGAGGTTGATGAGTCACGACTAGAGGCTGACATGTCACAGTATATGTTACTTAGCAAAACTTGGGGGGGGGGGGATCTGATATGAATGTGCAATGCTATGATGTTTCAGATCCTAATTATTATTATTATTAATGATGAATTCTGGGTGAATTCAAATATTGAAGCTTTGATAATTTTATCTCATAATCATATTTACTTTGGAGTCTTAAATCCAGATTGATGTTTCGATGATATCATTGACTTTGTAGTTTTGTACCATTGTTTGATGACTTATTGAATTGTTGTCATTTGATGTTCTGGGTCCTATTTATAATAGGTTTGTTAAGATCAAGGTTTTAAATCTCGGATATCGGTCGCGTTTTGTCTTGGGGATTTTATAGACTCGGTCTCGTATCGGGGGAGATCTCGGACGAGATAAGTCTAACTTGGGAGTTCGTCTCGGATTTTCATCTCGGGTCTGAAAGTTCGTATCGGAATAATCTCGGGGTATACGATATGTTAAAAATGATATTTTAACAAAATGATTTTTATGCTATTAAAAACATAGTAACTTAAACTTAAAATGCGAAATAACTTTATTATTCTTTATTTTGTGAAAGATCACTCATTCTCTAAATTGTAATATGCTTAAAACAGAAATATTGTTAGATAGGAAATATTAAAAGGATCCAAAACATTAAAAAATTCAGCTTAAATAGACCATAAATTACATAATTTCATAAGTAACATGTATGTAGAAAGAAAAATATGAAAATCATAAGCATTGTAAAACTTATACAAACATACAATATAGTCATTTAACATGCAAAATGTAACATAACAAAAGATTGCTATGGCTAGATTTGAGTTTTTTTAATTATTATTCTAGTTCAGGCACATATTTAAATTTTAACCAAACAAACTATGATCTCGGACGATATTCTAGTATTTCATCTCGGTCGATATATCGTTCGATATTGCAATATCTTGGGTGATATATTCGAAAGGAGATGTAGAGTGATATTTGTTGTTTCGTTTCAGAAGGAGCCCAAAACAAGATCTCGGAGGAGATCTCGGGCGATATTTGCGAGATTTGAAACAGTGCTTGAGATTGAAACCAATCTTTGTTTGGTTTTATATATTAACCACTTTTATTGGTTAAACTCCTTAATGAGTTTATATGTTGCTTGTTGGAAGTTTGAATCATTCCTCGATGTTATACTTATGTGCTTAGCTTGAAGCTTAGCACCTCTTTGATGTACTTAAAACCCCACTTGATGATTTCTTATATTGTTTTTGGTATCTTATAGGCCGCCAAGTCTTAAAAACCTTATGAATCAATTTTTCTCTTGGGCTTATGCTATCCTTTTATGTAAAAAGGAATTCTTATCTATAATTTTGTAATTTACCTACTGTATTCTAACTGATTTGTCAGCTAGACTAACACCGTATGTTAATACTTGGGTAAGACTGAGTTATTTCATGTTGTAGATTATTGCTGACTCAAGGTTAGATGACTCATCTTGGACTTATCTTTGGAGTCAATTCCTATCTGTATTTAAGTATTCTAGTCATTGTATATTCTTCCTTTTGGAGATTTTATATTTTTATGGTTCATGTTTAACCATTCATATTTGTAGCACGTGTATATATTGTATGTAATTGTATCTATATGTAACTGTTTTGTGATCTATTAACTTGTATGACTTGTATATTGTTCTGAATATGATCCTTAGCCATCATAGTTTCATACTAGATGCATTGAGTATGTCAATCCACTTGAATAGAATAGAAAATTTTATAAAACCAATTGATGCATTCAGTACTCACCTAATATGAAATTATTGTTGGCGCCCCTAACCAGCTATATTCTCCACTCTAATAGATAGTATTACTTAGTAATGCTCTTTATTAGCATGGGTCTCTGGGTGGGGTGTCACAAATTATGTCAAGAGTTAATTATGTATGTTTTTAGATGGATAAAGTGTGTGTGTGTGTATTAGTACACTTATTATATATATACTTACTTCCCATATTTTATATTTATTGATTTAGTAATTTCCAAATTCTAACTAGTTTACATTTTGTTCCACTAATGTTCAGAACAATCTTTCTAAATTCCGACTTACTGAGATTTTAAATCTCATTAGAAAATCTTTTTCCATAATTTCCGTAAATTTTCCCAACATTAAGAAAGAAAGAATTTATCGACTTATTTAAAATTATAATGAGCGAACATTCTTTTATTTAGAACAGACTACATACTAAAATTGTGTGTAAAACTCATAAATTTACGCATCCCTTCCTTTTGTTTGTTTTCATATTCCTTATAATTTATAACATGGTCTTTATATGGAAAAAGAATAAAAGAGCTAATTTATAAAAATTAAACAAATCTTTAAATATTTCAAAACATAGATAGAATTTAAAGTAAAAATGGTAGTTGACACGAACAACACTAACACCCAATTTTACAAAATCTGAACAGAACAACAATACAAATCTCAATAGTAATCAGGAATTGATTTCTAGATTTAGTTTAAATACTAGCCAAAAGATACAAAAAGAATTATAAGAAAGATTTAACTATTTAAATGAGCAAGTTTGTTTAAAGGAAAAACATAATAATAATTTTTAAATTGCAGACGCAAAGTTTATCATTTAACTAGAAAGCCAACAGCGTCATGCCATCATCTGTCTTCAGTTGTTTCTTCCTCTAACCGAAGTCATCCAAACCTGAAGCCACCGCCATTGCATGAAACATCTGCCGCCACATCTTGAAACCGCTGCCGTCGCCTGAAGCCGTTGTCATCGTCCAAAAGAAATCGAACCCAATCATCATCATTTTTGAAGTGGTCTCCTGAAGAAATCAAATCGTTATGGTGCAATATAAATCTTGTAACCGACATCATGTTTGAAATGAACTCCTGAAGAAATCAAATCGTTACATTGCACAAGTACATATATCAAATTGTTATGAAATCAAATAATATAAATATTACGAAGTGATAACTGCATGTATCATTTGATTCTTCTAATATCATGAGTTGACAAAAACGATAAACAGCATAGCATTGAAAAATGATAAACAAACATAGTGTAGAGCTTTTAGAAAAAACAAAAACAAAAGTAAGATGAATAGGTACGAAATGATAAGTAAATATAGCACTGAAAAAAACGATAAACAAATATAGCATGGCATAGTTGTAGTTGAATATGTCAGTCTGTTTTGTTGTGTGTATTATGGTGAATGTTATATGACAGAGCAACATAACATTTGGTGTTTGGAAGATGAAAAAAAAAGTTAGATAAATAGTTATAGAATGGTAAATAAATATAGCATTGAATGTATGATAAACAAACATAACATGACATAATTATAGTTAAACAAGTGTGCACCCGTGCTTCGCATACATATGTTGCAAAATAAATATAGTAATGTCATGTGCAAATACATAAGCTAAAACCAATAACATTAAGCAACAAACTACTAATGCTTTCAATGCAATTTCACATGAATTGATTGTCAAGTGCTAAGGCTTTAATTTCAATGCAATTTCACATGAATTGATTGTCAAGTGCTAGATTTAACGCCTTAAATACATTCACACATTAAATGCTAACTGCAGCAATAATTGTGTTTCTTTTCAATTGGGGATATGAACTGAGTTCAGCCCAAGTGGAAATGAATAGATGTACCTTATTAGGTAAGAATTTCAGAACAAACGCATACATGTAATCACTCGCCATTTCATATAAATCAATATAATAATTCCCCACTGTCACAATATTTATTTATGTACATGATAGAAAAGCCGGATTTAAAAAATAATTTACGTCCTCACCACGTTAAAAACATAATTTGCTTCATTTATGTTCTTCCCAATACAAACTTTAAACATGTCATAATTGTTTGCAAATTTGTCATGTATACAAAAATATTTATAAAAAAGAAAGAACAGTTTCAAGGAACATGTGGTTTTATTCCTTATAACAGAGACATTAAAGTAAAAGAAAACTCAAAAAAAATTCCGACCTGATAAACAATTCTATGCATATCAATGAACTGATAAACAAAGCTCAGTTCCGCTACCCAATTATTATAGTTAAAACTGCAAATCCTTCTTCTTTTCAACCTATTCGGTAGCAGCAGTGAATGCAACAGCATCAGTACTGCTCCTTTTTTCTTTTCCATTTCCGGTTCCTTTTCTGCCTCCACTGCGACTTCGCCTTCTTTAGAAGTGTTTGTTTCAGCATCTGCAATTACATCTTTGATAGAGGATTTTACAATTTTTTCGTCAGCAGCTTTTGGAGTAGGGACTTTTTTGTCATCTTTGCTTTTACCATCTTTAGCAGCAGCTGTAGAGTGTCGTATGTCACCAATTTATTTGACGAAACTCCAAGACAAATAAAAACATATATGCCTCACATCAGTTTTCCATTACCATTTAAACAACAAATTATGAGTTGATGAAATCAAAGAAACAATCTGTTCAAGTTGAAGATCAAAACTGCAAACTTATCAGAGTAACTCATTGAATCCATCCAATGGCATGCAAAATGAAATACAAACGTCCATGTATCACTTGAAAATAACTTGTTCTATCATCATGTAGTGTGTGTCCTATATCAATTTTTTCATTGTTCATTTTTTTGTATGCTCAGCTCAAGATTCTGAAACTACCTATCTGCAGAGTCAAGTAGACCGGACTGGTCCTATGAGCATGCATTAACTGCATAAATTTTCATGTAATAGAAAAGGTAATCTAAAACACTAAATAAAGATTAGATAAAGACTACTCCATCTTGAAACCTTCACAAAATATAAAATGGAAGGAAATTTTGTGTGCACATGGAGCATACGGGGAATTAAGGCAACCAAATTTCACAGAACATAATGTAATGTTATAATGTTATTCCCCACTCAAATATGATATACATCTTCTGATGAACACCATTAAGATCTAATATTTGTTAGTTAAACTCGTGGCATATTTAAGAATTTACCAAACTCAGCTGAAAAATAGAAAACTGCATTTTACATTTTAAATTTTCATTGAACTTAATCAAAAAATTGAAAGCTTTGCTTTCTACGGGTTGAAATAGCAAGAAATACCATTAGTTGAAAATCAAATAAAATCGACACACTAATAGATTGAGCTAAAAAGAAGAAAAGCAACCTTGAAATAACAAATATTGGTAATGCTTTTATTGACTGTCGTCAATGTATCTTCATGTAATCAAGAATCAGGAATATACCATAACTTAGAGGCTTACCATATTGTTTTTGTACTCTGCTAAATAAGCTACAGAAAGTTGTAGAGCTTACCAATTTCTAATGCACATTGCAAACGTAACATTCAAACCACATATACCCAAAAAAAAAAACGTGACACATTTATTATATTATTACATAATATTACAATAGCAGAAATGGCATTTATTATTTGGGATGTATTACTGTCAATTATAAATTAGTAGAAACAGTGTATCAATATAGCGATAGCTTGATTTTTATTTTTTACAACATTGGGTAAACTCTTCGATTTGATGTAACATTTGAAATTAAAACCAATTAAAAGTATTTGACATAATGTTTTGCAAATTTGATATCAGTGACATTTATTTCAGTGTTAATACTGTTAGAAGTGTTATAAATGAATTATATAAATACTTCTGTATTGAATGCTTTGAAAGTTACAATGTGTCACTATAATAAATCTGAAAAAGGTGAAATATAGTAGTACTGAAAATGAGGAAAACAATGTTAATATCAATTTTGACAGCTTCATTAATGCACAATGCAATTTAACTTTGAAACCATAATATACGATTTTTTTACATAATTCATCTATCATAAAACAAATAGCAAATTCTTAACCTTTTTATTGAGTACTAATAAAAGGTTCATGTTTTAAGCACTAAAATATCAAATAAAAGAATTTACCTAACAATGTGATAGTAAATAACAAACATCCAGTCCCTTCATTAGTACAATTACCGTTATTATAAAGTCAATAGTGGAGCAAAATCTTAAGCTTGAAAAGGGATTGCTATTACTTTATTGTTAGGTAAGTTGCTAGTTAATTGCTTATAAAGTACATACAAATTGTAGTGAAAAATATATGAAATCAAATACAGTATTGTCAGAATTCAATACAGTGTCCTTGACATATTTAATATTATTATTATATTTCACCTTACTAAAATATATTGCGTTGAAGAAAGAAAAGATTTGCATAATTAGTTTACTGTTTGTATCATGAACATTCTAGAAAAAATTGTAGCTTATTATATTTCTGTAATTTGCATAAATTGTTCAGAACTATGTATGTATATATGTAAGTGTGTGTACATATATATATGCATATGTGCATGTATATATGTGTGCGTGTGTGTGTGCGTGTGCCCCCTCCACTAACAAAAAATCTCTGTGAAGTTAGATAGCAACTCATAAGTTTAAAATGTTTATCTATATTATCAATATGTAGAAATTTTAAATGTTTCCAATAGAGCTGTCATATATAAAAGGGCTAACGTTCTTTATATCGTGAGTCCTCAGAGTCCATCAAATTTATTTGAATTAAGTGAATTTAGATTATCTGGGTGTCACTTGAAAAGTGTCAAAACCAGTATCGTTACTCCAATATTATGCGGCTGCACATTTTTTTATGAAACTCAATACTGAAGTTGAAATATGTAGATGTTGTATTTGTATACTAAGTTTTGTGACTATTCTAAATGTCTAGCAGAGAAGGTTAAAAAAATGTAGCGCTAGGTAAAGCAAAATCCAATAGAGGAGTAAAAATATTTTCGAAATGTTAACTTACTCATGGATAAAATTAAAAAGCAATATATTAAGAATAAACAAAAACAAAACAAACAAAGAAGATACAAAACATATTTAAGATAATGTAACTAACAATAGAAATGTCAAAAGTAAAATGCACAACCAAGTTTAAAATTAACGATGTAGTTAATAACCCTTTTATAGATTTACTTAAACAATGAATCATATTTTACTATTATTAGAGGGGGTATGCAAGATAACAAATATCTTAAACGCAACTCTTTAATGTAGTTCCGAAAAATATATTAAATGGGATATGCTGATAGGAAACACAGACGAAATAGACAAAAAGACACTTGGATATTATCCTAATCAAATGATATAATAAATCCAAAAAAATAGACAAAAAATATCAGTAGCTAAAATGCAAAAAAAAAAAAGTATGTATTAAATCAAGTTAAAAACACTTTAGTTAGTCGAGTTAAATGCGCACTCTTGTTACTTTAAACACAGAACAAACTCATGTATTAGACCAATACTCCATATTAGTATATTATTCTAGCTACCATGACATGCATTTTTAAAATAATATATAATATTACAATGTGTCTAAAGCATAATGAAAAGAATAAAGCTCGTAGATGGTAATGCCACAATGAGAACCAAAACCATAAAGAACCACACAAAAATGGTCAGCAATTTTTATGGGTTGATGCTCTATATTCTCAATCAGTTCCTTGCCAATAGTCCCATAAATACTGAAAAAGAATGAATTACATGTACTATGTATCATCTCACAATGCATAATTTGTGGTTTACAAAGAACAAAGTGCAAACCTAGAAAATTCAAAAACATAATATAAACATTCTGTGAAGACCGTAACCATGCAATAAAATGACATCGAATATGAAACATTTGATGGCAAAAATAAATCATGTTATGTATCTGAACCAAAAACAATATTTCAAATCGTCTATGGAGAAAAAAAGTATCACATCCATCAAGAAATAAAATAATGAGATTTCATTTATATGTTTTGTTTTAATTATTCAACCAAGTTCATATTCATTTGTTACATAAATAAACCATAAAAGTATATTTAATCATGATAGTAATAATTTTTATTGTATTTAAAGTAGTTTTTCTATCCATTTTGATGTAAATGAAGAGTGTAAAAATGACAAATCAATTGATATCAGGTTTTAGATGTACTTAAGAAATGCTAGCTTAATGTTGATGGTGCAGTTTTAGCCAATGACCTTTTTTTTAGTATGCTTGATTCTTCCTTTATAAAGTATTTACAAATCTCTCTGCAATACATGGGACAGCCATGAAATTTTAGAAGTAAGCAACATGCCAATAGACCAAAAGTTTCAGATAAATACCATGCTGATCATGGGTGGTAAAGATGAGAAATGAAACAATCATATGATAAAGTACATACATTTTGTCCTAAAGAGTAAAATTATACAATTTAGTCAAGTTAAGAAGTTAAAATTTCAATTTCAAGGTAGTGGCAAATAAAGTATTATACATCTCTTAGCAATTATCAATTAAGAGAAGTTAAATAACTAAATAGTTATCAAAATTGATATAGTCAATTGAAAGTAATTACCTAGGGAGAGATGATACTCATCATCGGCTGTCAAAGAAAATTTCATGAATACTTTTGACTGCTCCTTTTCACCACTTCATATGATTGAATCATATGCACCATGTTACTTAAAAACCTATAAAGTTGAATCCACATAATAAATAATTTAAAATACCAGACGTAGTTTTTCTATAAGATTCTAGTTTTGTTTCTTATCAATCAAGGGTCTTTGTTTTTTAATAGATTGAAGCTACCATGTTGATGTTCACCATCATCCAAATCCCATACGCCAAAATTGTTTCTTATTTATACGACTATTATAAGCCTTTTGTGTCACATGATATTTCAAAACATTAACCATTAAGAAGTTTCATATTGATATAGTAAATAACAATGCAAAGTTATTTAATATGATCCAGAAATTAAAATCAACTAAAGTGCAAGTGAATAGATTCAACCAATGAAATATGCTCTTATGGTTATACTTTGTTAAATACGGAGGTGAATACAACAATGAAATATTTTATAAATGAAACAACACTCAAGTACCAAAAATAAAAGTGAAACCCACTAAAATGCAACACTATCAACAAAACCAACAGTAGCATAGGTTATGAGAAAGAAGAATCCATACTGACCATGTTTTCCAAGCATTGTAAACATGAACTGCAAAACCAAAGATAAAATTATGCTTAGTAAAATTCTCATTAATTGAAGATATAATAACAAAACATAAAGATTCTACTTTGTCGATATTTGAACCATATAACGAAACCATTACAGCGTGAATACATTTGATAACATGAAATCACAAAGTACCTCATAATAACATTTTCGCTTGAACATGTTTCCAAGGATTGCAAATAAACGGTAATAATTTTCCTTGGATTGGGAGCCATTACTATTATCCGCCTAAGAACAAAGAAGAGAGAAATCCTGGGCTTCCTTAATGGATCTGAGATTTACCAAATATTGATCCAACTAAATTCAGAGGAGAATGGAGAAAATATATATTAATACCACTTGCATTACGAAGATAAGCGAGTAGAGAGTTCATCCACATCATTAGTACATAATTATGCACATGGGTATAACTAAAAGCATGGCCAATCAATCACTTGATCCACAGAGTAATTAATACGTTAAAACTAAAACAATTTCTGTTCTTTAAAATATTACTCTAATTTGTTGTAATATAGTCATTCTGTATTTTATTTTTGCATCATATAACTTAACCGAAATTTCCATTCAACGTTCGTTCATCAGGTTTCAGATAAATAGAAGAATATCTTCTCAAAGATTACAAATTTACCTCTATTCAGTCCCCCTTTTAGTAGTTTGTTTGGCATTAAGTTAGTGCCTGAGTTAATTTCCATTCAAAATTCATTCAGTAGTTTTAGACCATGGAGGAAAACATTACAAATTTAAGATTATTTAGTGTTTTTCATTTCCCTTTTTCACAATTAAAAGTTATTATCCTTTGATAGAACTACAATAGTATTGTTGGTATAGAAAAATATTTTCCTATTTTATGATTATTTCTCCTGTAGTAATGGTCTATGTTACCTTTGGTTATCTAATTGATCTGATATGTTTCCTCTACATTGATTCTATCCTTCCTTAATTGTAGCACCACGAATTATTACTTTGATCCTCTATTAAAATTTCAATTGTCTGCTTCCATATTAAATATATTAGAGTATATTATATTCCATATACACACAAAGAGAGGATGGTAAAATTTCCGTTAACTGAAGACGTAATAATAAACATAAAGATTCTACTTTGTCCATATTTTAACCATATATTAGAACCATCAGAGCATGAATACATTTAATAACATGAAATCGCAAAGTACCTCATAATAATAATCTCACTTGATAATGTTTCCAAGGATTGTAAATAGAGGAATAGGTAGATCAGCAGTAGCAACTTGCATTGGATCGGGAATCATTACTTTTACCCACCAAAGCTCATGAAGAGAGAACTCGTAAGCACCCTTAATGGGTCGGAAAAGTAAATGATTTTGATAGAAACATAGGACTAAACTGCAACTAAGTTAACAACAAAAGCCAAATACCTAAATCTTTCAAAACTTGAAGGCAAAACAGTAGATAAAGACAAAATATTTTAAGCTATGTTCATGATATCCGAAGCCACTTGCGCAATAACAATATGAAGTGGTTCAGTTATGTACGTTCACGTTGGTAGTAGAGCAAAACAAATTGAAAAGCCACAGCCACTAAATAGCTTGAAAGAAAAACAAACGTAAATTTTATAAAAGGAAAATTTGAATTTAGAGAATGTGAAATGCCCCTTTAGAATTCCTTTTACCTTGCATCTGTACTTGAATATGGCTCGATTCAGTTAAACGAAATAAAATGAAGGAAAGGGGAACATTTCAAATGTATTGAGCAATATTGTTAGTTTATGTATTTCTGTTCCATAAAACTATAACAAAAAAGCAAATAATGGACGGAACTGAAAAAGCTGCTCAAAACATACATGCGAAAAGTGAACATATTTTATTGTCAATTCCATTGTAACCACTACCACAGAGGATTAACAAATGTGTTGTAAAATCAAACCTTGTTGAATGCATTATATGTTGGAGTCTGTTAGCATCATGCAAAATAGACTTAAAGAATACAGACAAAAACTGAAAAAACACATGTATTAGCTACCTAATGGATCCCCTATTATGACCCACCAATAAGACATGCAGGCGGAAAATTAAAATAAACATTTGAAATTGTAAGCAATCAAGTTTACTGGAAAGAAACATGGGCCAACTAAATTTAATATGCAACACCGCAGTGATTTCAATATAGCAAATAAGTACAATAGTTGAGGAAGACAGAATGAAACATGAACTTACACATTTGATTGGAGGAAAGAAAATTTGTAAACTTCAAGCTATACCTCATTAATAATAATAGTAACTGATGTAAAGCGGCAGGCGATAGGAATAAATATAGCGCCATATGATTAAACTAATAATCTTGCATCAACCTTTTAAATTATCTTCCTCTTGGCCGCTAGAAATCGATTTATCCTCGAAATCTAGCATTCAGTTGACATAAAACAAATGTTAGTGAAAATAATGAAATGTGTGAGTGGTTTTAGTTACTGCAAAATAGAAGAGAGTAGAATCAAAACAAACAGAGGTCTGAACTGAATAATTAAATAGCATTTCCTTCATAAGTTTTTTATAAAATGTATTGGTAGAAAAAAATAGGTTGAAATTATTTCAAACTATCGTAATAAATCAACATTAGTAACATTCGTTAGAGAGGGGAAAGGGATATGGAAACTGAAAGAGGCATAAATGAGAACAGAATAAAGAAAACATGAAACCAAAAGCCATGATAAAGAGAAAACGGTTACGTGGAACGAAGCATCGATTGAAGAAAAGCCTGGTTGCAGCAAAGGTATCAAAGCGCAAATGCATAGGTTAAAATCAGTATGATGAAGGAAAGATGAGAATGGACTGTAGCAATCGTTAAGGACACCCAATTGAAATGAAGACAATGCAAGGATGCGAGAGAGACAACAGAAACAGAGGCTAACCAATAGGAGGCGAAGAAGAATGGTATCATGTAATATAAGAAAATATTTAACAAATTCATAATGATTACTTAATTCTCATTTTACAGTTGCACGTGAATTATTTCTATGTATATAATAAAATATTTTAATAATTAATTTTAGAAAACGTAATATATAAAATGATATATTGTAAGTTAAAGTTACAGTCAGTATCAAACAACCACTGAAATGTAATTTCCTAATATCATAATTAAATATCAATTATGGACAGTAAGTAATTAAATATCAATTATGAACAGTAAGTAATTAAATATCAATTATGGACAGTAAGTAAATAAATATCACTTAAATAACGATTAATTAGCACAATAGCCTACGGTATCCACTATAAAGTATATAAATAATGTTTCTGTATTCAGAATTCTAAATAATCATATACTTTAAAATGCTTATATGAGTATTTGTAAATGCAATAAACAAAGTGCAATTACAACTATGGTTTTATGCCTTAATTACGCACAAACATCTATCAGCTTTCAAAACGACTAATTGTTTCCAATAGCCGCATTAATTGTTTTTTTATAGTAATTAGAAAATGATTAAGGAATGGATTAAAGCATGTTGTTACCAAAATAATAGGACAACCCAAACTGTTTTTGCTTTTAAAACCGAATATTCTTTTTACAAATGCATTTAAAACTGAATCAGTATACTTTAATATTTTCATCATTTGAATATTCTTGATTTACCATTCATGATGCCAAATTGTTAAGGACTCAATTGGATTATTATGTGTTATATATAACTAATGCTGTCAGACTCGACTGAATACTCTGTCCATGCATAATATAGACCAATATAAGACATCTTTCGCTAAACAACCCGTAGAACTAAAGATATGAAAGGAATAGGAATTATTAAATATCTGAAAGACGTTAAGTTCAACAACCAATTCCAACAATACAGGAGGGAATCGTGCAAATAAATTATCGATAGAAATTTAGGGTTTGAAATTTTACCGATACTATACCAATGATGAGCAATCGGCTATGGTTGAATAGTATTACGCACTGTATCTGTAAAGGGGAAGGAAAATCACGGTTGGGAGTAACAGTCGCGAAGTTGGCAGTGGTGATTCAATGAACTTCGATCCAATTTAAATTGGGGAGAGCGCTGTAGGAGATGAATATGAAGTTCCAAATCTGAAGGGGATTGGAGATGCTGGAGGAAGAAGCGGTGAAAGCAAGTTGGAAATATCTGAGATTAAGGCCGTTTGAAAATTGCAAAGAAGGAAAAATGGAGGATGAGAAGAGGGAAAGGGGGAAGAACGATTAAAATTGGCCTGACGTAGTAAAAAGAAAAAAAAGAAAAGAGACGGTTGATGTCTAGATTGACGTGGCATGGCTCAGAGCTTAACAAATTGAACTCAGTAATTATAATATAGTATAGATATGTCATTTTATTTGATGTATGTTATGGTGCAATGATAAATGATAGAGGATACCATTCAATGTTTTGAATATTACAGACAAAAATAAGATGTGTATACAGAATGATAGACATACATATCATTGAAAAAAATGATAAAATATCATGATATAGTTACAATTGGATATGTTACTTTGTTTGCTTAATGTGTTATGTTGCAATGATAAATGATAGAGAGAAATAACATTTAGTATTTGACAGATGATAGGCAAAACAAGATGAATAGCTATACAATGATAGACAAATATAACATTGAGAAAAAATGACAGACAAACATAGCATGTGGAGTGGATTTGCACATAAAGAATATTGTTTAACCAACCAAACTAAAAAAACGCAAAGGAGATCCGGACTTAAACCTAAGCGGGTACTTAAGGAATGCAAACAACGTCCGGACTAAAACCTAAGTGGGTACTCATAGAATGGAAAGGACGTTCAGGGTCAAATCTGAGCGGGTACTTTTGAAAACCAATCTATACCCAAAACATATTGTTTAACCAAACAAACTTAAAAAAAAATGCAAAGGACGTCCGGACTCCAACCTAAGCAGGTGCTCATGGGATGTAAAGGACGTATGGACTCAAAATGGGTACTTTTGAAAATCAGTCTTTACCCCAAACATATTGTTTAACCGAACAAACAAAAAAATGCAAAGGATGGCCAGATTTAAACCTAAATGGGTACTCATAGGATGCAAAGGACGTCCGGACTCAAACTTAAGCAGATACTATTGAAAATAAGTCTTTACCACAAACATATTGTTTAATCGAACAAACTTAAAAAAATGCAAAGGACATCCGAACTCAAGCTTAAGTAGGTACTTATGGGATGCAAAGGACGTCTGGACTCAAACCTAAGCAGGTACTCATGGGATGCAAAAGACGTACAGACTCAAACCTAAGAGGTTACTTTTGGAAACCAATCTATAAACATAAAATATTGTTTAACCGAACAAAATGAAAAAAAAGCAAAGGACATCCGGACTCAAAACTAAACAGGTGCTTATTGGATGCAAAGGACGTTCAGACTCAAACCTAAGCGGGTACTCATAGGATGCAAAGAATCTCCGAATTCAATCCTAACCGGGTACTTTTGAAAACCAATTTATACCCAAAACATATGTTTAACCCAAAAAAATAAAAAATGCAAAGGATGTCCAGACTCAAACCTAAATGGGTACTTATGTGATGCAAAGGACGTCCATACTCAAACCTACACGGGTACTCATAGGATGCAAAGGATGTCCGAACTCAAACCTAAGCGAATACTTTTGAAAACCAATCTATACCCAGAACATATTGTTTAATCGAACAAACTAAAAAATTGCAAAGGACGTCCGGACTCAAACCTAAGCGGGCACTTAAAGGATGGAAAAAACAACCGGATTCAAACCTAAGCAGTCTAACTTTGAAATCCACTAGCATGAATAAAAAATGTAAAACAATAATATAATCTAGCATTTTTGTACAAAATCTAGTACAATCTTTGCGATATATAAAAATTTAGCTTATTTTGACATTTTAATTATGAAATCCACTTTAATAGTTATAACATTAGAAACGATAGATTAATGTAGCATTTTATTATAAAGTTTACTAGCATGTTTAAGATATTTGAAATGATAGTATCTTGTGGCATTTTAGTTATGAAGTATATTAGTCTATTTTAATCATGTAAAGTGATACAATAGCATATCTATTCCTATTACATTCAATTGTACTAAAATGCAATTTGAAACTAGCATAATACAAAAATTTGATGTTAAATGTTTGTACTGTGAAAGTCATAAACAACATATATTGTTGAGTACTTAGATGGCCAAAAAATTTAGTATACATGTAAATTTTTTAATATTTATAAATGATACAAAATCTTAACTATTAAAATGAAATGCTATATACATCTAGTATTACACTTTAGCAAATTCAGCAATAGCCTTAAACTTACCAAAATATAATCAACATAAAATACAAACACAGCAAACTAAATTGCATATATAGTAGAGTGACTTTTACAACACGCACAAAAATGATAGTTTTATTTATCATTGTTCTGAGCAGAAACCAAAACCCAATCGAAACAACATACGACAACATCTTTTATTCTCAAAATCACAAAGCACAAGTGTAACACCCCGAATTTTGGGTTAATACTAAAATTCACTAATTACAGGATAAATAATCTCAGATGTGGGAATTAGGGGAAACGGGCTGCGTCATTACGTTCGTCTCGGAAAAATACGCGAAATAGAGTCCGAGTTTTCGAAAATCGGAGTCCGTATGGCCCAGTTATGGCCCGATAAAGTTTGCAGAAAATTCAAAACTAAAACAGATTTAAAAATTTAAATATTCAGATTTGGAATGGGCCAGGCGGGGTCAGGCGGGAAGCTTCCCGCCCAACCCATGTCGACAGGGCTGTCGACAGGGGTGTCGACATGCCTGTCGACAGGGTGGCACCGTTCAGTGAACCTGGGTGCACCAGGTTGCACCAGGTTGGGTTTCAGGCTGGCTAGGAGGGCTGGTTCTAGAGATTTCCTAAATCTAAGGGTCCTAATCTAATCTAGGGTTAATCTAAGGGCCTAAAACACTCACCTAATCCTATAAATAAGACCATAACCCTACCCTAATTCATTCATAACTAAACTATGGCAAAATGAAATTTGAGCATGGCCTCCACTAGTTCATGAAGGAAGTTGCAAGCTAATCCCTCTCAAATCATTCTCTAATCATCATTATCTTCATAGTTTGCAACTAATTCTACTTCATAAGGTTGCTAATCTTAAGTTTGGTGAGTTTCTATCACTTTAACATCAATTGTTAAAGTAAGTAGATTGGGTGTAATGAGACTTATGGTCTTAAATGCGGATTAGTGAGTTTGAATCATGTATAATGATATGTTACTCTATGTTGTTCTATGATTATGCATATATGATAAGTTGGTTTATGCATTCTTAATAAGTTGATTTATGCATGTTTAACAAGTTGATATATGCATGTTTAACAAGTGGATTTATGCATATTTAATGAGTGGAATTATGCATGTTTAACAAAGTAAGTTATGCAAGTTAAGTATATGTTTAAATGCAAGTTTAATGTGATATGCAAGTTATGCATGCTTATGCAAGTATATGGATACTTATGCAAGTCATGTATATGTTTAAATGCAAGATTTATGTGATATGCAAGTTATGCATGCTTATGCGAGTATATGAATGCTTATGCAAGATATGTATATGCTTAAATGACATGATATGCAAGTTATGCATGTTTATGCAAGTATGTGAATGCTTATGCAAGTATGTGGATGCTTATGCAAGTATGTGAATGCTTATGCAAGTTATGTGTATGCTTAAATGCATGTTTAACATGTTATGCAAGTTATGAGAATGCCTATATGCAAGTTCAACATGTTATGCAAGATATGTGTATGATAATATGCAAGCTCATATGTAACATGTTATGCAAATCATGTGTATGATAATATGCAAGTTTGGGTTAAATATAGTTGGGTTAATATATGCTCATATATGCAAGTTGACATCCTTTAACCCATGACAAAGTTTTATGCTAAACCCATGATATTTGTGATGATCTTCCCCTTTTATTATGTCATGTAACGAGAACGATTTACGTGGGGAACGATGGGGTTGGTAAATATGTAAATAAATGAATGATTGGGTATGATTAAGCATACCATAAAAATAAATTACCATAAGTGGGAATTTACCTATTGAGTTAGGTCTACCCCATGGGAATTTACCTATTGAGTTAGGTCTACCCATGTTATGGAAAACTTGATATTAATTAGGGATAATTAATATGGGGGTGATTAATTAGGTGTAATTAATCGACTAAGACACGAGGTTGGACTCATTTGTAGTGTAAAACTGCCCGGACCCGACCGGCTTAACCAGTTGCTACAAATGTCAGCCCAATGTGAGAGGTCTTAGCCATAAATTAAATACGTGATTAAGGTAAAGACACGAGGTTAGATTCTGTTATGACGTAAGACTGCCCGGATTCTACCGGCTTAACCAGGCGGTCATAACAACCAGTCTAATGTGGGAGGTCTTTATGGGAGATCACGGTCTTAATTAATTAAGAAACACTTAACCATATTAGCATGTAGTGGGACATGAGGGGTTAAGTGGGTGCCTTGGGTGGCATGTGGAAATTTAATGGTTGCCTTGGGTGGCATGTGGAATCTAGTGGGTTGCCTTGGGTGGCAATAGAAAATACGATTAGAATGCTTAACCAAGTGGAAACATGTAATTAAACATGATTAAAGGGTTAAGTGGGATACACTAGATATTTGACAAGCTTAAGTGGGTAGCTTGTGGGGGCCCATTTCAACCAATATCCCAAACGTATCTTTGTGGGCTCGATCCATGTCGAGTGACGGGACACGCATATTGGGCTTGATTATAAGAGGCCAAAACGGGTTAGCGGTGGCAACGCAAGTCCAACGGGCTTCATATGCGTGTGTGGGCCCGGGCTGGTAAATAAGCCGTTGTTGCATCGTGTAGATATAAAGCCGTGCACCGTTAGTATTGGGTAGCCACTTTAGGGGAGTGATACACCCCACTGTGGGACCAGCACGGGTATCTACGATAGGGAGCCGATCGATGGGGAGTAGTGGGTACACCTAATGAAGATAGGGGCAGACGACACCTATGTAGGGGTACACGAAACTACTGGGTAAGAATTACTGAGTACACCTGGTGGAGATAGGGGCAGACGGCACCTATGTAGTGGTCTAGGAGTACATGGAACTACTGGGGAAATTTTCTAAGTCCTTGGAAGGGATCAACCTTTAAGTAGGAATGACTGGTGTGGTGCAGTTAGTAATTATCCTTGGGTGGGTAGATGCGTCCTGACGGTTATCTTAGTTTATTCTAAGTCTACCAAGCTGCTTAGTGTAGCCATTCATCCCCAGATATTACCGTAGGTCAAGTTTATGTCTTCTCTGGTTACTTTAATGATTGTATTGTTAAAGTTATAGGACTCACTCAGACTTATGTCTGACCCCGTTGTTTCTATCTTTTTCCCAACCCTCAGGTCCTACGGTGGATCCTAGCAGTAGTAAAGCTTGATCGGATTGCTGTTCCAGTCTTGAGGAGCTTGGGTAGATGTAAAGCTCCAGTTATCCAGTTATCTTTTCTTTCGTTCTGGCTATTGTATTGAGAGTGGGATTATGTACTTCTTTATTTGGATGGATATTGTACTTGACTTTTATTGTGGTTTTATGATGTAACCAGACATGTTTATTTCCGCTGTTATGAGATGATGTTTTAAAATTTCAAGTACTACTTATATCTGTCTTGTTGTAATTTTTCTGTTCTATATTCACTAAAATACTCCACCGATGCTATGGCATTCCCTTAGTGAGTGACCATAGCGGGTGTGGGGTGTTACACGTGGTATCAGAGCAAAGGTTACCGGAACAGATAAAATTTTTAGAAAACTATTTTTCTAAAAATATTTTTGGAAAAGGTATTTTCAAAAACATGTCTTTTAAGAGAAAAGTTTTTGAAAGAAAAGCATAATCCCCAATAGCCATATCTATATCCTTCGAATTCTCCGTTTTGAATCTTTCCTTTTTCGTTTCAGCATGGCTGAGGATCTTAACTTTCCGGAGGGTGTGACGGTACCAGTATGGTATAGGAGATTGATGGAGGCTAGGGCCACCACTGCGGGTCCAGCGAATATTCCTCCACCAACCGTAGCACCCGATCTTCCTCCTCCCCCTCCTCCTCGCACGGATACTTTTGCTAAGACTTGTAAGGAATTCAAAGCTATGGGAGGAAAACCTTTTCAAGGATCTGAAACCTTTGTGGAGGCTAGATATTGGCTTAAGGAGGTGGAAGAGTTGATAGATATCTTTGAGATGGAAGAAGGGAAGAAAGTCAAGTTGGCTGCTTGGTTAATGAAGGGAGAGGCCTCATTCTGGTGGGAGGTCACTATTGGAGAACGCCCCGTTGACTCTTGGGCGGATTTTAAGCAAAGATTTGTGGCAAAGTTTCTCTCAAGGGCGGAGGAAAACTTGTATATGGAAAGATTCTTGACTTTAAAACAAGGAAATCTTTCGGTGAAGGAATATGTTAACAAGTTTAATCAATTGGCAAGGTTTGGCCTAGACATGGTGAATGCACCGGAGAAGAAGGCTTTGAGGTTCGTGAAAGGCTTGAATGAACCGATGCATGGGTTGGCTATGACTCACATCCCTATGGGGGCCACCTTTGAGAAGCTAGTTGACATGGCACTCATGTATGAGGAAGAGAAGGGTCCTAATGCTAATAAGGCACCCGAGAAGAAGGGAGATCAAAAGAGACCTCAACAACAGCAAAGCAAAGGTGGGAAAGGCAACGGTGGCAAGAGCAAGAAGAAGAAGTGTTTCAATTGTGGGACACCTGGCCACCTAAGCAAGGATTGTCGCAAGAAGAAGAAGACCGGCTGCTTCCACTGTGGCGAAGCAGGGCATTTGGTGAAGGATTGCCCTAAGAAAGGGCAAAGGACGGGATCTACCTCAGGAGGACAGGTGCAAGCTCTAGTGGCACCGAGTCAGGCTAGGGGGCAAGTACAGGCTCTCGCGGTTCCTCCGATTCAGGAGAGAGGTAGAACTATTTCCGTTGAAAGTCTGGTTTTTCTATTTGACCATCCTGTCCGTACATTGTTTGATTCAGGCGCATCGCATTCGTTTATCTCATCATCATTAGTTGAGTCACTGCACTTAGACACCAGTCTGGTAGATGATCCCTTGGTTGTTTCAAACCCAATTGGGGGCTCCACTTATTTGTCCATGATATGTTTGGGTTTGAAGATTTCTATACTTAGCATTGAGTTTAGATGTGATGCTTTTGTATTGGGCTTCACGGGCTATGGGTTGATTTTGGGCATGGACTGGTTATCCAGTAATGGTGCCGTTCTTGATTGCGAAAGGAGAGTTGTTAGGCTCATGACCCGCTTGGGTAACACTCTCGAGATTTCTTGTAACCCCAGGGACTCTGTTATGCTAAGTTATCTTGAATCGCTTGACGCTTCGGTCGAGAGTTTGCAATCTGTTAGAGTGGTCCGGGAATATCCGGATGTGTTTGAGGAGGTGAAGGGCTTACCTCCGAAGCGGGAGATTGACTTCCGAATATATTTGGTGGATAATGCTAAACCGGTATCTTTACCAGTGCGCCACATGGCTCCTCGTGAGAGGAGGGAACTCCATAAGCAAGTAGGGGAGTTGCTTGAGAAGGGGTTCATAAGACGGAGCATATCGGAATGGGGTGCTCCAGTAGTATTTGCTACGAAGGCGGATGGGTCCCTCAGACTTTGTGTAGACTATAGAGAACTCAACAAGCTCACAAAGAAGAATAGACACCCATTTCCGAGGATTGATGATCTTTTCGATCAGTTGGTTGGCGCTTCAGTATTTTCTCAGTTGGACTTGGCCACGGGGTTTCATCAGTTGGGAGTGGCTGAAGATAGCATAGACAAGACTGCCTTTAGGACTCCGGATGGTTTCTATGAGTGGCTGGTGATGCCATTTGGGTTGACGAACGCCCCTGCATACTTTGTTGATTTGATGAGTAGGGTGTTCAGGGAGTTCCTTAATAAATTCGTGGTGGTCTTTGTGGATGATATCTTAGTATTTTCTAAGAGTGAAGAAGAGCATGCCCTACATCTTGGGGAAGTGTTGAAGACTCTTCGAGCGCATAGCCTTAAGGCTAAATTCTCTAAATGTCACTTCTGGAGGAAGGAGGTGCGATTCTTGGGGCACGTGGTCTCCAAGGAAGGGATAGCTGTGGATCCCGCAAAGGTAGTATCAATTCAGGATTGGAAGGTTCCGAAGAATGCTACCGAAGTAAGAAGCTTCTTGGGGTTGGCGGGTTATTATAGGAAGTTTATCAAAGACTTCGCGAAGATATCAGCCCCATTAACCCGCTTAACGAAGAAGAATCTTGTTTTCACATGGGACGTAGATTGTGATGATGCGTTCCGACGGTTAAAGAGAGCTTTAACCACGGCTCCAGTTTTGGTGTTGCCAGATGGGAGCAAGCCATTTGTTGTCTATACCGATGCCTGTGGGACAGGACTTGGCGCAGTCTTAATGCAAGAGGGAAGGGTAATAGCCTACGGTGGAAGGCAGTTGAGGGCACATGAGAAAAATTACCCTACCCATGATTTAGAGTTGGCCGCTGTTGTTTTTGCGCTTAAGATTTGGCGCCATTATCTTCTTGGTGAGAGATTTGAGTTGTTCACTGACCATAAATCATTGAAGTACTTGTTCTCTCAGAAGGATTTAAACTTAAGACAGCAAAGGTGGATGGAGTTCTTAGCATCTTATGATTTTGAGATAGCGTATACCCCTGGCAAGGGTAACGTGGTGGCGGACGCCTTGAGTAGGAAGAGGTTGTCCTTGAGTCCATTGTTCGTGGAACGACAAAGCTTGGAGTTTATCTCGATGTTTGATTTCAGACCTTCCATTGATTATGTACCCGGTTTGCTAGCTTCCTTGGAAGTTAGGCCTACTCTTTTGGGGCGGATTGGGGAAGCCCAGAGGGACGACCCACAGTTGGTTGAGTTGATAGAGAAGCTCATAAGGGGGGAGTTGTCCAGCCATTTGAGTAGGTACACCCCAGACGATAGGGGGTGCTTGCGTAGGGACGGTAGACTTTGTGTACCGCTAGATGAAGGGTTGAGGAAGGCTATTCTTGATGATGCACACCGTTCTAGGATGACCATTCATCCTGGTGGGGATAAGATGTACCAAGATATGAAGAGGGTTTTCTTCTGGGCCGGTATGAAGAAAGATGTGGCCGAGTATGTCGCTCGATGTTTGGTGTGCCAGCAAGTGAAGGCGGAGCAAAGGAAACCAGGGGGGTTGCTTCACCCATTGGAGGTTCCGCAATGGAAGTGGGATAGCGTCTCGATGGATTTTATTGACGGGTTACCCAGGTCGAGGAAGGGTAATACAGGAATTTGGGTGGTAGTAGATAGACTTACTAAGAGCGCCCATTTCATACCTGTGAAGAGTAAGAGGACTGCTCCATGGCTAGCTTCAGTATATCTTCGAGAGATAGTTCGATTACATGGGGTACCCTCTAGCATAGTGAGTGATCGAGATCCTATCTTCACTAGCGAGTTCTGGAGAAGTTTGCAAGAAGCAATGGGGACTCAATTGAGTCTGAGCACCGCATATCATCCTCAGACAGACGGCCAGACTGAGAGGGTGAATCGTGTGCTAGAAGACCTTTTGAGGCTTTGTATCTTAGATTTTGGAGGTACATGGGAAGAGCATCTTCCATTGGTGGAGTTCGCATATAATAACAGCTTTCAGTCCAGTATTGGGATGGCTCCTTTCGAAGCTCTCTATGGAAGGCCTTGTCGATCACCTACATGTTGGTGGGAATCTACGGATAAGATCTTGCTTGGGCCAGATATGGTTAGGGAGACTTCAGAGAAGATCGATTTGATTCGAAGAAGGATGAAAGCAGCGCAAGATAGGCAAAAATCTTATGCGGACAAGAGAAGGACGGATCTTGAGTTTGAGATAGGGGACATGGTTTTTGTCAAGGTATCTCCGTTGAGAAATGTTGTTCGCTTCGGATCCATTGGGAAGTTAGCACCGAGGTTTGTTGGGCCGTTTCCTATCAAGGAAAGGATTGGACGGATGGCATATAGGGTGGAGTTGCCCGACAGACTTAGTGGTGTTCATGATGTATTCCATGTATCACATCTGAGGAAGTGCTTACATGAGACCGCAGAAGTGGTAGAGCCGAGCTTGCTTAGAGATGTAGAGGTTGAGCGTGATACGACGATTCGACGAGCTCCTACTCGCATCCTTGGGTCAGAGACTAGGAAATTGAGGAATCGAGAGGTTCAGCTAGTCAAAGTACAATGGGGAGAAGATGAGAGCAACGCAACTTGGGAGACGGAAGCGAAGATGCGTTCATTGTACCCATTTCTTTTTGAGGGTATGTCTTTACTTTCTCCTTTATCGCTTGTCTAGTACTTATCTTATCTTTGGTATGTCCTCTCGTTAGTACCTTTGACCTTTAGATAGGGTAAACCTATGGTTGAAACATGTGTTTGAGACATGTTATGGTTGATGGATGCAAGTGGATGCAAGTGTTTGCTAGTGGTTGCTCGTGGATGCATATACACACACTCTATGCACTAGATCGGCTCAGTCACTTCATATTGCATATTGCATAAAATTGTGTGTAGGAAAATATATTTATGGAGGTATAATGGTTGTGTTATCACATGGATGATGCATTTTGGTGAATGATTGTGCACTCATGTAGGTATTGTATGTGTCGATAGGGTTCTCTCGCATACATAATGGATGCATGGCACTATCATGGTTTGCATATGTTCATACATTAGATAGGGAACATATACACACACTTTTTGCATATGCTCATACATCATTAGAAATTGCTTTAAGGACAATGGATGCCAGTGGTTGATGGTTTGAGTAGATGGTTGTTTGGATGGTAGGATATGCATTCTCCTTAGCTTAGAGATTTCGGGGACGAAATCCTTTAAGGAGGGGAGAATGTAACACCCCGAATTTTGGGTTAATACTAAAATTCACTAATTACAGGATAAATAATCTCAGATGTGGGAATTAGGGGAAACGGGCTGCGTCATTACGTTCGTCTCGGAAAAATACGCGAAATAGAGTCCGAGTTTTCGAAAATCGGAGTCCGTATGGCCCAGTTATGGCCCGATAAAGTTTGCAGAAAATTCAAAACTAAAACAGATTTAAAAATTTAAATATTCAGATTTGGAATGGGCCAGGCGGGGTCAGGCGGGAAGCTTCCCGCCCAACCCATGTCGACAGGGCTGTCGACAGGCCTGTCGACAGGGTGGTCGACATGCCTGTCAACAGGGTGGCACCGTTCAGTGAACCTGGGTGCACCAGGTTGCACCAGGTTGGGTTTCAGGCTGGCTAGGAGGGCTGGTTCTAGAGATTTCCTAAATCTAAGGGTCCTAATCTAATCTAGGGTTAATCTAAGGGCCTAAAACACTCACCTAATCCTATAAATAAGACCATAACCCTACCCTAATTCATTCATAACTAAACTATGGCAAAATGAAATTTGAGCATGGCCTCCACTAGTTCATGAAGGAAGTTGCAAGCTAATCCCTCTCAAATCATTCTCTAATCATCATTATCTTCATAGTTTGCAACTAATTCTACTTCATAAGGTTGCTAATCTTAAGTTTGGTGAGTTTCTATCACTTTAACATCAATTGTTAAAGTAAGTAGATTGGGTGTAATGAGACTTATGGTCTTAAATGCGGATTAGTGAGTTTGAATCATGTATAATGATATGTTACTCTATGTTGTTCTATGATTATGCATATATGATAAGTTGGTTTATGCATGCTTAATAAGTTGATTTATGCATGTTTAACAAGTTGATATATGCATGTTTAACAAGTGGATTTATGCATATTTAATGAGTGGAATTATGCATGTTTAACAAAGTAAGTTATGCAAGTTAAGTATATGTTTAAATGCAAGTTTAATGTGATATGCAAGTTATGCATGCTTATGCAAGTATATGGATACTTATGCAAGTCATGTATATGTTTAAATGCAAGATTTATGTGATATGCAAGTTATGCATGCTTATGCGAGTATATGAATGCTTATGCAAGATATGTATATGCTTAAATGACATGATATGCAAGTTATGCATGTTTATGCAAGTATGTGAATGCTTATGCAAGTATGTGGATGCTTATGCAAGTATGTGAATGCTTATGCAAGTTATGTGTATGCTTAAATGCATGTTTAACATGTTATGCAAGTTATGAGAATGCCTATATGCAAGTTCAACATGTTATGCAAGATATGTGTATGATAATATGCAAGCTCATATGTAACATGTTATGCAAATCATGTGTATGATAATATGCAAGTTTGGGTTAAATATAGTTGGGTTAATATATGCTCATATATGCAAGTTGACATCCTTTAACCCATGACAAAGTTTTATGCTAAACCCATGATATTTGTGATGATCTTCCCCTTTTATTATGTCATGTAACGAGAACGATTTACGTGGGGAACGATGGGGTTGGTAAATATGTAAATAAATGAATGATTGGGTATGATTAAGCATACCATAAAAATAAATTACCATAAGTGGGAATTTACCTATTGAGTTAGGTCTACCCCATGGGAATTTACCTATTGAGTTAGGTCTACCCATGTTATGGAAAACTTGATATTAATTAGGGATAATTAATATGGGGGTGATTAATTAGGTGTAATTAATCGACTAAGACACGAGGTTGGACTCATTTGTAGTGTAAAACTGCCCGGACCCGACCGGCTTAACCAGTTGCTACAAATGTCAGCCCAATGTGAGAGGTCTTAGCCATAAATTAAATACGTGATTAAGGTAAAGACACGAGGTTAGATTCTGTTATGACGTAAGACTGCCCGGATTCTACCGGCTTAACCAGGCGGTCATAACAACCAGTCTAATGTGGGAGGTCTTTATGGGAGATCACGGTCTTAATTAATTAAGAAACACTTAACCATATTAGCATGTAGTGGGACATGAGGGGTTAAGTGGGTGCCTTGGGTGGCATGTGGAAATTTAATGGTTGCCTTGGGTGGCATGTGGAATCTAGTGGGTTGCCTTGGGTGGCAATAGAAAATACGATTAGAATGCTTAACCAAGTGGAAACATGTAATTAAACATGATTAAAGGGTTAAGTGGGATACACTAGATATTTGACAAGCTTAAGTGGGTAGCTTGTGGGGGCCCATTTCAACCAATATCCCAAACGTATCTTTGTGGGCTCGATCCATGTCGAGTGACGGGACACGCATATTGGGCTTGATTATAAGAGGCCAAAACGGGTTAGCGGTGGCAACGCAAGTCCAACGGGCTTCATATGCGTGTGTGGGCCCGGGCTGGTAAATAAGCCGTTGTTGCATCGTGTAGATATAAAGCCGTGCACCGTTAGTATTGGGTAGCCACTTTAGGGGAGTGATACACCCCACTGTGGGACCAGCACGGGTATCTACGATAGGGAGCCGATCGATGGGGAGTAGTGGGTACACCTAATGAAGATAGGGGCAGACGGCACCTATGTAGGGGTACTCGAAACTACTGGGTAAGAATTACTGAGTACACCTGGTGGAGATAGGGGCAGACGGCACCTATGTAGTGGTCTAGGAGTACATGGAACTACTGGGGAAATTTTCTAAGTCCTTGGAAGGGATCAACCTTTAAGTAGGAATGACTGGTGTGGTGCAGTTAGTAATTATCCTTGGGTGGGTAGATGCGTCCTGACGGTTATCTTAGTTTATTCTAAGTCTACCAAGCTGCTTAGTGTAGCCATTCATCCCCAGATATTACCGTAGGTCAAGTTTATGTCTTCTCTGGTTACTTTAATGATTGTATTGTTAAAGTTATAGGACTCACTCAGACTTATGTCTGACCCCGTTGTTTCTATCTTTTTCCCAATCCTCAGGTCCTACGGTGGATCCTAGCAGTAGTAAAGCTTGATCGGATTGCTGTTCCAGTCTTGAGGAGCTTGGGTAGATGTAAAGCTCCAGTTATCCAGTTATCTTTTCTTTCGTTCTGGCTATTGTATTGAGAGTGGGATTATGTACTTCTTTATTTGGATGGATATTGTACTTGACTTTTATTGTGGTTTTATGATGTAACCAGACATGTTTATTTCCGCTGTTATGAGATGATGTTTTAAAATTTCAAGTACTACTTATATCTGTCTTGTTGTAATTTTTCTGTTCTATATTCACTAAAATACTCCACCGATGCTATGGCATTCCCTTAGTGAGTGACCATAGCGGGTGTGGGGTGTTACAACAAGCAGAACATAATACTTGATTTATTTGATAGAAGATGCATAATTTGAAATCGATCAAAATAAATGATAGTTTCAACAAACTAAATTGCACATATAATATAACAACAACATAAAATACAATCAACATAAAATAAAACATCTCTTATTCTCAGCATGAAATCTAACAAGCAACTAAATTGTACATATAATAGAGTAAATTTCATACTACACACAAAAATGATTGTTTTATATATCATTATTATAAGCAGAAAAAACCAATCGAAAAACCCACAACAACAAAATTTCTTATTCACAAAATCATAAAGCACAAGCAGAATGGAAAACTCGAATGATTAGACGAAAGATGCACAATTTGAGATGGATCGATCAAAGTTGCAATGACCTCAATTTTCATTTGATAAAAAACGCACAAATTGAGATGTATTCAAGATTGAAGGCATTGGCTATTGTGATGACCCCAACATTACTATCTTTCGAATCGACCATAAACCACACAAGTCCGATCCGAAAAGGAAGAAATCCTCGAGCTGTTATGTGGTACAGCACATCAAAACAAAACACAAATAATATCTCAATGTTTTTACAACAATTTTATGTCAGAGTAAGGAACATATTAGAGTACAACACCAACTCAGAGAATAATACATTACAATACAAAAGACAACAGAAACATAATTACATTCAGCGAAAGATTATCAAATGGTCTGGACACGGCTCAAGCTTCAATAAAGAATCCTTCTCTATAAAATATATGCAAAACCAAAACTACTAGCTTCCCAGGTTGAAAACACGGGTACCCAGAGTTTAGGTGGGAAACAATAAACTCAGAGTCCGTCATGGGACTGGCATGAGAACTAAAGTATACTTGACCACGCTGTATAACACGGTTTTCTCTACAAAAATACCAGTCATAACAAAACACAATGCTTATTGAAAACGAAGTTATTATAAGACTTAAGTCCCATCACACAATGCAATGCAACCAAAGGATAGAGTTTTACCATATATTGCCAAACATGGTTGATACGCGAAATTTCTCTTTTATTATCACTAGCGTGTAGTGCGGAAATAATTTTCAAAAATAAATGTACCAACCTTAGATGGCATAATTCTCCATCCCATTATGTCGCCATATTGGTTTACAACTAAAATCGCAAAGCTCGTATTGGAAGTTGGATTTCATCAATGACCATGGAAAAGTATCTTCCTTAATTGCTCGGATCATCCCTAGCAAGATGTTCAGGACTCAATGCATGGTCCTTCGAAGCGGTAATGCAGACCGACTTATTCCCGGTGAGTTCAGGTTACTCCTAAACATAACGTTGCTTGATCAAATATGACCGTCATCTTGGTCTCATCTGACCACCATCCGAGGAGCCTCGATTCCATCATCCACATAAGTAAATTTCCTGGGCTCTAATCCATGGAATCAGCTTTCAACTAGAAAGAATCGTATGTCCTCACTCTTCGATGCATTATCCCGTTTTCGGCCATTCACGGGTGGTGAGGCTTGTCGAAGTCTCGTTTAAACACAAATCTACACTATATTAGCCATGCTTTGATCATTATCCACAAAGCTATGCTTTTAAACAAACACTTTGATCTATCAGCACTTAGCATGCCACATTGTTAATTCACAACATATTATCGGTGTCTATTAATATACAACCCTCTAAATACATAAGTCTCAAAGTAGAGTGTTAATCTAAGAGAATAAATTCTCCACCACCAATTGATATAAAATCAATAGAATCCAAATGGTTATATTGCAAAATACAACTTCAGACACACATCCATTTACAAGTCCGTTCTGGGTCTAAACGAAACGGAAGGCACCTTATTCCTCATCCAATAAAAGAGAAAAACCCTTGCATATCCAGGCAATCTACAAGTACGTCTGGACGACCACCACTTATAACCTCGTCTTGGGTGTACATCCTAATCGAGACATTAAAAATAAAAGATTCCCGGTTTTCAACCATTATCTTCGATATCTTCAAAAATCGCCGTATAGTTATTCAGAATGGATTGAAGCCCAGTTTTTTCGAAATAGTTATCACATCTTTAAAATCAAGTGGTATATAAACATATCATTAGTCTCATTCCAATTCAAAATATTCTTTTACTCAAATCATCCTTTTACATTGGGAATTACTCCCTTAAATATTATCAAAAATTTATATTCCTCAAACTTCTTGTTTAAGTCTTTCCTTGGAAATTATTTCAAAATATTATATAATCCATTTTCATAAATTTGACTCGAATCAAGGTTTATATGCCTTGTCGGGATTATCGAGCCTTATAAAAAAGTAATCACTCATATCGTTGTCCCATTCCTATCCTATTTGTCCCACGGAGCAAAACTAGTGGTACTCCATATCTAACTCCCCTCGTGTTTCAGTAAGTTTAATTACCTTCTTTTATTTCAAATTTAATTAAAGATTCATAAGAACCCTAACTTAATTTTAATCTCCATTTAATTCATTCATTCAAATATTTGTTGAAAGACTTATTAAAAACTCTAACTTAGTTTTAAAACTTCCAAATCATTATTCAATGATGTCTTAACTGTGAAGCCAATCTTGTCTTTAACTAAGTTTAAGAATAGATGTTATTCAAGACATCATTCACAACAAACCCAAAATCCAACTTGGTATCAGATATAAGGCTTTAAAAAGAAATCATATCGACTTATATTTAATATCAAATTCTAAAATCAACGAATAACGTATAGGGAATAACGATATAGATATCTTCCAAATTCTTCAAATAGTGTCCATATAACTGCGGAATCCAATTTCGAAATATCCGAAGATTATTTCCATTCAAATCCAATTAAATTCGTACATTGGAAAAACTTAACTTAGTAAATTACTTATTAAATTCCAAACGTTTCAATCACTTTTATCAGAATAGCTAGTTCTTACAAAATAGCTTTATGTTATTCAAAACTAAAGATATTCAGTCCAAATCACTTTTAAATCATATATTATGATATATCAAGTTTTTTCCTTATTTTTAATAATTTTTATTTTACCATTATAGGTAAATCCCAGTTTTGACCCTAAGCTACCAAATCTGGATTTTTAGGAAAATTCGTTTTGGATTTATCTTAAAACCTATCCATTGGATCTTACTTCTTCCTTTTGCATTTGAAAACTCTTTTCATTTTTGATCTAACTTTTACATTTTAGGAAAATCCGATGGTCAGTCCAGAAAGTCAATTTGAAGTCAGTGGTCGAAATTCTAGAAATGCCGCTGTGCGACAAGTCCTATTCAGACTAAATTTCGATTTATAATTAAAATTAAATCAAAACACTTCCAAAATAATTTATTAATTATATAAAACATGTATAATTATCTTTGGAAACTAAATTTCAATTATTTCTCTATAAATTTTAATATTTCCATATTCAATCAATTTAATATTATTTAAATCATTAAAATAATATTATTTTTCAAAACTTGTTATTTGAAGTCCACATTTTCCTGAAGTCCAATATAAATATAAATAAGATAGTTTTGAAAAGGAAATCTCTTAAAAACCTTTCCCAAATACGCTAACCGAACTTCACTTTTAAAAGTTACTATTCATTTCAAATTTTAATTCGAAAACATACCTTTATTAAGTGAAATTAATTCAAATAAAATTCTTATTTTCACGAAAACTCTTTGTAATGACTTAAAATACCTTTCCTAATTGTTTCAAATTTAAAATTCAAACTTTTTTCACTGAATAGTTTATTTATAAAATATTCAAATTAATTCCATATTGGAATGAGATTCGACCAATCACCATATAATTCAATTTATAAGGATTTCACACATCATTAACATCCAATAATAGTCATTACCAACTATTTACATCCAATTACCACACAATGGTATCATCAACATAAGTGTTAAGATCATTTGAACTTAATACTCAATCAAACTATTGTTAATTAAGTTATTAAACCTCATTAACATTTTGTTGCCATAATTGACAAAACAATTCCACATTAACACACATCACATTCAAATGATCATCCATATCATATTGATATCAAACAATGTCACCTAATATCAACAAATATCACATATGTGTGTTTCATTCACTTATTAAGTGAACATTGGTGAATAAATATTCCTTGTTAATAAGTGATTAACTCAACTACGACTAACATCATTATTTTAACATCATGTTAAATTAACAATCTAAACATGTAAACCGCATCACATAGCATCGACATATCAATCACATAGCAATTTATCACCAACAACATCATAAACTACTTAACTAAACTAGTTAACCAAATACGGGTGAACGGTTCTCACCAAAGCTTTTCCACACAACGAATCTCCTAGGTGGGAACTTCTAGCTTTGCTACCTCTTTACTACAACTCAACAATTTCAAACTTGTAACTTTCAACCCAATTTATTTCCAATTACACATACATAAAGGTACACACACACACACACACACACATATATATATTAAGTACTTATAAGCAGGAAAGGTGGAAATTTTCACTTGAGCTTGTCCTTGGGAAGGGGGTTTAGTCACGCATTGGCGGGTAGGGGGTAGGGGAGGTGGTGCGTGAGTCTCAAGGGTAGTGGGGTAGTGTAGGGGGATGCTAAGGGTTGTAAGGTAGTGGAAAAGGGTAGAAATGGTGTAAAAACTTGATTTTTAAATAAAAGAGGAGGCTTTGGTTTAGGCTACTAGGAGGGGCGGAGGGCTGGTGTGGGTTGGAGTTAAGGTGGAAGGTAGCGACTTGGAGTATAGAAGAAAGAAGGAATGGAAATGGAGTTTAAGGAGATGGAATTTTACAAAATGGAGATGAAAATTAATTTCTCTTTCTTATCACGTTGTTTAAGTACCATAAGAAGGGGTGAAAGGGAAGAAATTGACAAGTATTAAGGAGAGGACATTTGTTGTCTAAGTATGGAGGAAGGTAGGAATTTGTGTAAAAAAGAAAATGATTATCTTCAGAGAATTTTTAAACTAGCACTTAGGTATATGTTAGGAAAGTGCTACCTCCATTCAATTGATTTTAAATTTATGAAATAATTAGTGAGTGTTAATATGTCATTAAGGTGGTTATTAATCATTCTATCAATATTTTCAAATCGTTCAGTATTACCCAAAACTGTTAACCTCATCGAATTTCAATAAAACGACACTACGAGGTTTCAACTCGTACGGTAAAACCATAAGTCCAATCAATACAAAATTTGAAACCCTGCTATATTTCAGTAATACGATTATAATAAAATTGGTCTTATTGAATTGGAAAGCCTTTTGAATTTAACTGTTTTTTCAATAGGCGAGTATATTACATATGCTTGCATGCTGATTCCGATTAACTTGAAATTTGGAACCTTACCATATTTATTACGGATCCTATAATATCGGCTTCATTGAAATCCGAGACTATTTGGAAAATGTCTATTTTAGGCTTAACTAATATTAAATTATTGATTTTCACAAAATTCATTTTAATTTGATTTTAAAAGTTCACTAACCTTATTCCAACCCTAACAAGATATAAACTAAAATTAGAATTCATTTTCAATAGTTTTCCAAGTCTATATTCAATATTTACTGAATTTTGAAATTCAATCAGACTTATCTATTTAAAAATCCTTTTTAAATCTATTTAAATCCTATTTTAAATTTACTGACAATTTAAGATAAAATATTCTCCCCAACTTAAAAAGATTTCGTCCTCGAAATCGAAGACGAAACAGAAGATCGTTTACTTAACTAACTCAGCCTTCGTTATAGCTTACTTAAATTCTTCCACTTTTCAGTTTCTAAGAATTTTCCAATTCCTCTTGGCTAACGCCTTAAATTTTCAAAAAAATTCTCCATAACCTCCTTTGTACGGGTCAATAGGTACAACTTCAACTTTCCTCTCTAGGACCTTATCAATCAAAAAGAAAATCCAAAAGCCAAGTGGCTTTCTAATCGGCTCATAAAATCATCAAATCCAATCAATATGATAAATATGTATCTTTGTGTTGGTCATTCAATTTTATTCCTCTTCTTAGATTCCATGAAGTAACCGGTCCAATATATATATATATATATATATGTATATATATATATATGTCTAATCTCAACTAATTTCCAGTCTTTAAACATTGAAATTTAGTTATATTCAATTCTACTTGATATAATACTAGATCAATCCAATTCTATTTAAATTCTCCTAAGTTAAATTTTTATTCGTTTGATTTACTGTTATCTTTTCTATTCCTTAAATTGTAATAGTTAAATTTATTGCTCAAATCATACTAATCATTTGCTAAATTACAAACATTAAATTTTGACCAAGTTCTTGGTTCTCACACCAATCAATTGGAATTATATATTCATCCGTTTGAAACTCGAAAATAAACACTGATGATGTTGCAACCATCATCAGAATCATCCCCAAGTAACTAGAGTGTGATTCTATATCTACCTAGTATATTTGAGGATTCAGATCTACATATGCAAGGCATATATGCAAAACCTTCTTATACTCGATAGTCTAATTCTTAATTTTGAATAAAATACTTAAACTCTTCTAGATACAATACTCTTTAAACTCATTCTAAGGAATTACTAATCCTATCTCTAATGAGTCACTCATTCTAAGATACTATTGATCCTATCTCTAATGAGTTTTGTTTTATAGTATGTTACTAATCCTACCTCTGATGAGCCTTTTCATCTTGTTTTATTGCGTCACACTGTGACAACACAAAAATCCAACCTTTAGAATCGACCATAAACCACACAAGTTTGATCCAAAATGGCCAAAATCCTCGAATTGTTATGGGATACAACACATCAGAACAAAACAAAACGAATATCTCATTATTATAACAAAATTTTACATCAGAGTACAGAATATATCATGGTACAATGCCAATATCAGAGAATAAAACAATACAATACAATACAATTACAACGGAAACATAATTACATCCAGCGAAAGACAATCAAATCTTCTAGACACAACTCTGGCTTCAATCAAGAATCCTGCCCTACAAAATATATACAAAAATAAAACTATTAGTTTCTCATGTGGAAAATATGAGGACCCAGAATTTAGGTAGGAAATAATAAACTCCGAGTCAGTCATGAGACTGGTGTGAGAACTAAAACAATTGTTATACTTTATTTTAAAATTCGGTAAATCACAGGACCACATCATATAACACAGAATGAGTTTTCTCTAGATGAGTACCAATCAAAACAACATGCAATGCTTTTTGAAAAATGAATCTATTATAAGACTCAAGTCCCATCACATAATGGAACGCACACCGAAGGATTAAGTTTTACCTTATAATAGCCAAACATGCTTGATACGTGAAATTTCACTTTTATTATCACTACTACATAGTATGGAAATCATTTTCAAAAATAAATTCATCAATCTTAGACGACATAATGCCTCATCCCATTTTGTCGCCATATAGGTTTACAACTAAAATGCAAAGCTCATATTGGAAGTTGGATTTTCATCAATGACCATGGCAAAGAATCTTCCTTAACTGTTTGGGTCATCACTAGCAAGATGTCCAGGACTCAACGCATGGTCCTTTGGAGCAGTAGAGCTAGCTCACCAATTCCCGATGAGTTCGGTTTACTCCTGAACATAACGTTCCCCAGTCGTATCGGACCGTCGTCTTGGTCTCATCTAACCATCATCAGAGGTGCCTTGATTCCATTATCCACATAAGTAAATTTCTCGGGCTCCATACCTTGGCATCACTTTTCAGCTAGAAGGAAACGTATGTCCTTAATCTTTGGTACATCATCCTGTTTTTGGCCATTCAAGGGTTGTGAGGCTTGTCGAAGTCACGTTTTGACACAAAGCTACACTATATCAGCCATGCTTTGATAATTATCCCCAAAGCTCTGCTTTTCAACGAAAGCTTTGATCTATCAGCACTTAGCACGTTACATTGTCAATTCACAACACATAATCAGTGTCTATTAATATATAACCCTCTAAGTACATAATTCTCAGAGAAGGGTGTTAAGCTAAGAGAATAAATTCTCCATCACAACTGATATAACATCAATAGAAACCAGTTGCTTTTATTGTAAAATACATCGTCAGACACACATCCATTTCCAAGTTCATTCTGCGTCTGAATAAAACCGAAGGCACCTTATTCCTCGTCCAATAAATGAGAGGGGACCTTGCATATCCAAAAAATCTCCAAGTACGTCTGGACGACTGCCACTTATAACCTCGTCTTGGGTGTACATCAAAATCTAGGCATCAAAAATAATCCAAACAATGCGAAGATCCCCGGTCTTCAACCATCGTCTTCGATATCTTCAAAAAGCGTCGTATAGTTATTCAGAATGGGTTGAATCCCTATCTTTCTGAAATAACTACCGCATCTTAAAAATCAAGTGATTTATAAACATATCATAAGTCCCATTCTAATTCGGTATATTCTTTTACTCAAATCATCCTTTACATTGGAAATTGCTCTCTTAAATATTATCAAATATTTACATGCTTTAAACTTCTTGTTTAAATATTTTCTTCAAAATTATTTCAAAAAATTATATAATCTCTTTTCACAAGCTTAACTCAAATCAAAGTTTGTAAGCCTTATCGGGATTATCCAACCTTACAAAAAGGTAATCTCCCATATTGCTATCCCATTCCCATCCTATTCATCCCATGGAGAAAAACTAGTGGTACTCCATATCTAACACCACTCGTATTTTGGTAAGTTTAATTACCTTATTTCATTTCAAATCTAATTAAAATTCGTTAAAACTCTAACATAGTTTTTGTGACGCCCGCCCCGCACCAGCCTGCATCTCCTCCAAAAGTGCGCTGTACACATGCCCGACTAGCACAAGACGGTCGTCATAAGAAAGAAAAGAAGAGAATGAACTAATCAAGAAACCTGCAGAATGTCTCACAGCGCATGGAATAAAATATAATAATAACATACTTGACACAAAACAGGCGAGACAGTGCATAAGCTGATAACTAAAATCAACATCAATCATCAAAGCAGCGGAAATCCAAATACAGCTTATTACAATTTTCCAAATTTTACTGTCTCTAAACAAAAGAAAGCTGAAGTAGAAGATACACCAACAATGCCCAAGCAGTGATCTTCAACAACACAGGGAGAATACTATATATATATTACGTGGAAGCCTCCTGCTCGTCTCCGGATCATCTACCCGTGCATCACCAGCTAACCTGTCTCTAGTCTGCTCGTGTGAGCACCCAGAGTAATAAGAGGAGACATAAAACTCTGGGTCAGACATAAAGCCTGGTATGAGCGATAAGCATCTAAACAGAATAATAACAGGTATACTAAACCATACCTGAACCTGGACCTGCAACCAAAGAGTTAGTACCACATACCGTACAATACTCCAAGGTGCCATAATAAATGGTGTAAGAATACGGGGGGTGGGATGTGCATGTCACAATAATAGCAAACAAATCATCCATAGCAACCATCCTCACATCTCTCACTCAGTGCGTAAAGCGTACGACATCTACCACTTTGGAACACTAGACAAACTGAGGTAACGACGAATCCCGACTTGTAGAAACCCTGCTGTGACCAAGCCAAACACTTGGAGTCATGACCAAACATTTCAATGACCCACTTCATTGGTCATAGTCCTTGGTTCTACCAATGCCATAATGGCCCTGAATCCGCCTTCGTACCTCCTACCATAGTGGTCCAAAGCTATAGACGTCGATAACTCCTTAGCACGCGTCCCGCAGCAAAGCCCAACCATGAAGTGAACTCGTTGATTCCCATCTGAATCTTAAGCTCTAACTTCTCATTTGGACTTCCTTTGCATCTCGGGTTTGGTCGAATTGGAGTGGGTCTTCAGAAGAGTTGTCGTGCAGTAGCAGCTCTAGAATTCGGTTCGGTTCGGTCACCCATGCTCGGTTCGGTTCGGAGTGCCACCTTCCTCTGGGTTCGGGTCCTTCTCCTTGTCCTCTTTCATTCGATTCGGGTCGGGTACTTCGCTCTGGGTCGGGTCGGGGTCCTCCTCCAGGTCGGGTCGGGTGTCCTTCCTTCCAGCGCTCCGATCCGCCCCCTTATTTCTTCACGTATTTCGATCCGATCCCTGCATCTCCAAGTCGATCCGATCTGGCCTCCAATCACTCTTCCGATCCGATCCGCTCCGCTCCCTAGCTTACTCCGATCCGATCCCCTTGTCCACTCCAACTCTAAGTAAACAGCCTTCCTTTTTGCCAAGCCTTCTCCAGCAACAAGTTCCAATCCAGTTCGAATCTCCTTGGTCAGTTCACAAATCCGATCCGACCCCCTTTCTCCGATCCGAACCGGTTCGGAACCTGCACACTTCTGAAATTTTCCAGCAAGCTTTCTACGCCATTCGACGACGTTTTCGACCAATTTAACTATTCTAATCAATCATGAAACATACCATAGAGTCATAGCAACACGTAATAGCAACCACAAACAGCAACCAACAATTCAAATGAATCAAAATGGATCAAAGGTAGCTAAAACTTCATTTTTTCCCTTAAGCACTCTTAATCATGTTTAAGCATACGATTAGCAAAACACATCGAAATTAACCCAAATTTCTAACAGAGCCTTAAAACATTATTTTAGAATTTTAAGAATTTTTCCAGAATTTATTTACGTATAAATTCGCTAATCTTCACTAATTACCCTTAATCACCGTAATTAGTGCAAAAACTATGCAAATCACTCACCTTGGCCACAAACAAAATTCTCAGAACTGAAACTCCTCTGATTTGGGCGAATACTGATGTCCAACAGCAGCTCTAACCTTGCTTTGGTGCTTTTTCTTCTTAATTTGATGCCTCTAAGCCTTAATCCTTGATTAGGAAGTGATTTTTGGGTGTTTTAGAGAGATTTAGAGAGTGGAGGCCATGGCTAGGTCAAGAGAAATGAAAGTGGCGGCTGGAAAATGTCTAAAGAAATGTTTTCTAACCCTAATCAGCCTCCATATACCCATAAACCCGAAATTCCCCTTGGGCCTAGCTGCTAATCACCCGTTTAAGCCCAATTAAGCTGTTTTTCTCCATCTGAAACTTGTTTCAGCCATATCTCCCAAACGGTAAGTCCGTTTGGCTAATGTGACCACTCTACGGAAAGAGAAACCATCATCCGAAGCCAATGGAAGTGGTTTCAGGTCAAAATTCATTTCCAGTCAAAAGTTATGGCCAAAACAGTGCCAACTAGGGGTAAAATGGTCATTTAAAAATCGAGAAAAATCATGAACATGGGAAATGACCCCAATAGTCGTCTCCCAGAGTTACATGACCATACGACTTCGTATGTGAAAGAAATAAATATCCTACGATCCTATGATGCGTAGAATGCGGGTCGTTACACTCTCCCCCCCTTAAGAAATTTCGCCCCCGAAATTCCTTAACCCAAAACATACAAAGGATCCCGCATGCCTAACAACCATATACAACAATCAAATATGCAAAACAAGCAAACAAGCCTATCCTAGCATGCGGAAAAACTAAATCGAAGTCAAAATCTTACCAGACAAAGAGTTCTGGATACTTCTTACTTATGTCCTCCTCTGTTTCCCAAGTACAATCACTCTCGTCCTCGCTCCACTGTACCTTGACTAGCTTCACCGCCTTCCTTCGAAGTTGCTTCATGTCGTACTCGACAATACGGGCCGGTTTGCGGTTGCCAACCGTCTCGGGTTCTACTTCGAAGTCCTCCAACTGATCAGGTGAAATAGTCATATCTGAGTCGTGAACGAACTTCCTTAGTTGGGAAACATGAAATATGTTATGAACTCCCGCCATCTTCTCTGGTAAGTCAATTCTATATGCCAAGTTCCCGACTAGTTCAAGAACAGGGAATGGGCCAACAAATCTTGGTGCCAACTTGCCCCTCCTGCCAAATCGTATTACGCTCTTCAACGGAGAAATCTTGACAAACACCAAGTCGCCAACGGAGAATTTTAAGTCTCTTCTCCTCTTATCAGCATAACTCTTCTGCCTATCTTGGGCATCCTTCATTCGTTGTTGAATGATCTTGATCTTACCTGAAGTTTCCCTCACCACTTCTGGTCCAAGCATAAACTTCTCGCCAGTCTCTATCCAACATGATGGTGAGTTACACGGCCTTCCGTACAAAGCTTCAAACGGAGCCATACCGATACTGGATTGGTAGCTATTATTATATGCAAACTCTACTAGATGCAAATGGTCATCCCATGATCCTCCAAAATCCAATATACATGCTCTCAAGAGGTCTTCCAAAATACGGTTCACCCTCTCCGTCTGACCGTCGGTCTGAGGATGATATGCGGTACTGAGATGTAAATCTGACCCTAGAGCCTCTTGTAAGCTCTTCCAAAACCCACTAGTAAACAACGGGTCTCGGTCGCTCACAATGCTTTTAGGTACTCCATGAAATCTCACTACCCACTTCATATACAACTCTGCTAACTTAGCTGCCGTTCTGGTCGATTTGACTGGTATAAACCTTGCACTTTTAGTCAGTCGATCTACAATTACCCAAATGCTGTCATATCCCGATCTAGTCCTTGGTAATCCATCGATGAAATCCATCGAGACTTGCTCCCATTTCCATTCGGGAATTTCTAAGGGCTGTAACAAACCACTAGGCTTCTTTTGCTCGGCTTTAACTAGCTGGCAATTCATGCATTTGGATATAAACTTCCCGACGTCTCTTTTCATTCCTTCCCAGTAGTAAGTCTGCTTCATATCTCGATACATCTTGTTACCACCGGGGTGTATAGTCAGTTTTGAGTGATGACATTCTCTAAGCACTTCATCCCTCAATCCATTGACATTGGGTACAACAAGCTTTCCATTCTTTCTAAGCCATCTATCTCGATCAAGCCCATACTTGTTCACCTCCTCATCGATACCCATCTCTAACTTGGAGATGATTTCCAATAGGTTAGGATCGTCCCTCTGACTAGAGCCGATCCGCTCAATCAAAGTGGGTCTGATCGTCAAACTCGCTAACATTTCTGGATCCAATTCGCACTTTGGTCTGAAATCAAACCCCGCGATAAACTCCAGTTGCTTCCATTCAAGGAACATAGCCCCTAAGCTGGCATGTCTTCTACTCAATGCATCAGCCACCGCATTGCCCTTTCCTGGTGTGTATGCGATGTCAAAATCATAGGAAGCTAAGAACTCTAACCATCTCTGCTGACGGAGATTTAAATCCTTCTGGGAGAATAGATACTTTAACGACTTATGATCTGTAAATAGCTCAAATCTTTCTCCCAAGAGATAGTGTCTCCACATCTTTAACGCGAACACGATCGCTGCCAATTCTAAATCATGGGTAGGGTATCTTCTCTCGTGCGGTTTCAATTGCCGACTTGCATAAGCTACAACCCTACCGCCTTGCATCAATACAGCACCCAGTCCGGTACCACAGGCATCCGTGTATACCGTCATCTCTTCATCCCCCTTAGGAATGACTAACACTGGTGCGCTTGTCAACTTGTCCTTTAGGCTTCTAAATGCATTCTCGCACCTTTCATCCCAGACAAAAGCTTGATTCTTCTTGGTCAACTGGGTCAACGGTGCTGCTATCTTGGAGAAACCTTGGATAAACTTACGGTAATATCCCGCTAACCCCAAGAAACTTCTTACATCTGTTGCATTCTTGGGCGTAGGCCAATCTTGTACCGTAGCCACCTTCGCCGGGTCCACGGCAATCCCATTTTCTGATACAACATGGCCCAAGAACCTCACTTCCCTCTTCCAGAAGTGACACTTAGAAAACTTTGCTTTCAACTGGTGTTTTCTCAACACCTCCATCGCTACTCTTAAATGTTCCTTGTGTTCTTCCTCTGTCCTCGAATAGACCAAAATATCATCAACGAACACAAGGACAGACTTATTCAACTGATCTCTGAATACCCTATTCATAAGATCCACAAAATATGCCGGGGCATTAGTCAGCCCAAATGGCATAACCAACCATTCATAAAATTCAGACGGCGTCCGAAATGCCGTTTTAGCTATACTCTCAGCTTCCACTCTAAGCTGATGAAAACCTGTCGCGAGATCCAACTGAGAAAATATTCTCGCGCCACTCAACTGATCGAACAAATCATCTATCCGCGGTAGAGGATACTTGTTCTTCCTCGTCACTTTATTCAACTCGCGGTAGTCTACACACAAACGAAGGGAACCATCCGCCTTGGTAGTAAACACAACTGGTGCTCCCCATTCAGAAACACTCCTTCTGATAAATCCCTTCTTCAAAAGATCGCTGACTTGCACCCCGAGCTCTCGCTGCTCCCTTGGTGCCATACGACGAAGTGGCATCACTATAGGTCTGGCATCTTTTACCAAATCAATACGAAACTCAATCTCTCGGTGTGGTGGAAGTCCGGTCACTTCTTCGAAAACATCCGGATACTGACCAACCACGGGCAAACCTGACAACTCACTATGCGGAATGTCGAGGGAGTTTAGAAAACTAGCCAATACCCCCTTACTGGGTAGACCACCAAACACTATCCTCCGCCCATCATCCGCTCTAGCTGTCACCAACAAGCCCTCACAGTCTACCACCACCCCGTATCTTTGGAGCCAATCTACTCCCAAAATAATGCCAAACCCAGTAAAGTCCAAAACAAAGCAATCACAAACAAACATGCATCCATGACTCGATAGAACCACATTACGACAAATCATGCTAAGACTAGTCGAACCACCAATCGGGTTCGTCACTACTAAAGGTCTATCGACAATCTCGGGTTCCAATCCCAACCTATCTACCAGGTCACTAGATATGAAGGAACTGGAAGCTCCGGTATCAAACAAAACTCTAACGGGAACATCATAAACAGAAAGCATACCTTGAATGACGACATTCTTTCCCTTCTCCGCTGCAGTTGGGGCATTCGACGAAGAAGGAATAGCATTAAGAGCATATGCTTTCACCATTTGCTTTTCCTTAGGGGGTCGCGGACACTTGTCCTTGTGGTGTCCCAATTGGCCACAATTGAAGCACTTCCTATCCGCTGGCTTGGCCCGACAATTACTAGCATAATGGCCCTTCTTACCACAGCTGAAGCACTCCACATCTTGCTTATTCCTTTTCTTCTGGCCATCCTTAGCCTGATTATGCTTTCTCTTGTTCTGAGAACCACCTTTGCCTCCACCACTAGCTTGTGGCTTTGGCTCATCTGCGGATGCAACCTCAGTCTTCGACTTAGGGTAGAGACTTTCCGATCTTAACGCTTTCCCCACAACCGATTCAAACGTCTCATCGATGTGGTTAATAAGTTTTCCCCCCAAGTATTGATCCAAACCAGTTATGAATTTCTCATTCTTTTTCTCGGCAGTATCAATAAGAGATAATCCATATTTTGACAAAGTGTCAAATTCAGCAATATACTCCGAGACAGCCCTGCCATTCTGCTTGAGCTCCAAGAATTTCTTAAACAACATTGACTTCTGAGCAGCTGGAATGAACTTCTCACTAAAGCGAACCTTAAACTGCTCCCAAGTAATCTGATCTTCGGGAGTAGCTGCCTTTATGGCATTCCACCAATTCATTGCCCGCCCTTGCAACTGACGGGACGCTAGCTTTCTCTTCATCGCATCCTCGATACCCAAATCCTCGAAGATACGTTCGCAACTATCCACCCAATCCTGAACATCCGTAGCCGACTCCGTTCCGTGGAACGGCTTCCCACCAAGACTAGTATAATCCTTATTCAGCTTGGCGAAGTCGACTCTTGGCGCCTGCACTATTGGACCACCACCATTTCCACCATTGGGAGCTGCCCTCTGCACATCTCTAAGCATTTCTCTCATGAGGTCAGTAAACATCGTCCTCATGTCAGCAGCATTCTCATTATTGGCTCCCCTACCAGCACCTCTAGTATATCGGCTCATCGTCAATCTGAAAAAGGAAATGATTAACGACTCCATAGTGGTGCTAGTGCAGTACGACTTTATTCTTATACTACTAATAGTATATATATATAGCTTTTTTTTTTAAAAACCAAAGTAATCACAAATACGCTCTCTCGTATACGTATAATATCTCTCCCTGATAACTTCCCTAGGTTAACTACGCAACCTAGAGCTCTGATACCAAGTGTGACGCCCGCCCCGCACCAGCCTGCATCTCCTCCAAAAGTGCGTTGTACACATGCCCGACTAGCACAAGACGGTCGTCATAAGAAAGAAAAGAAGAGAATGAACTAATCAAGAAACCTGCAGAATGTCTCACAGCGCATGGAATAAAATATAATAATAACATACTTGACACAAAACAGGCGAGACAGTGCATAAGCTGATAACTAAAATCAACATCAATCATCAAAGCAGCGGAAATCCAAATACAGCTTATTACAATTTTCCAAATTTTACTGTCTCTAAACAAAAGAAAGCTGAAGTAGAAGATACACCAACAATGCCCAAGCAGTGATCTTCAACAACACAGGGAGAATACTATATATATATTACGTGGAAGCCTCCTGCTCGTCTCCGGATCATCTACCCGTGCATCACCAGCTAACCTGTCTCTAGTCTGCTCGTGTGAGCACCCAGAGTAATAAGAGGAGACATAAAACTCTGGGTCAGACATAAAGCCTGGTATGAGCGATAAGCATCTAAACAGAATAATAACAAGTATACTAAACCATACCTGAACCTGGACCTGCAACCAAAGAGTTAGTACCACATACCGTACAATACTCCAAGGTGCCATAATAAATGGTGTAAGAATACGGGGGGTGGGATGTGCATGTCACAATGATAGCAAACAAATCATCCATAGCAACCATCCTCACATCTCTCACTCAGTGCGTAAAGCGTACGACATCTACCACTTTGGAACACTAGACAAACTGAGGTAACGACGAATCCCGACTTGTAGAAACCCTGATGTGACCAAGCCAAACACTTGGAGTCATGACCAAACATTTCAATGACCCACTTCATTGGTCATAGTCCTTGGTTCTACCAATGCCATAATGGCCCTGAATCCGCCTTCGTACCTCCTACCATAGTGGTCCAAAGCTATAGACGTCGATAACTCCTTAGCACGCGTCCCGCAGCAAAGCCCAACCATGAAGTGAACTCGTTGATTCCCATCTGAATCTTAAGCTCTAACTTCTCATTTGGACTTCCTTTGCATCTCGGGTTTGGTCGAATTGGAGTGGGTCTTCAGAAGAGTTGTCGTGCAGTAGCAGCTCTAGAATTCGGTTCGGTTCGGTCACCCATGCTCGGTTCGGTTCGGAGTGCCACCTTCCTCTGGGTTCGGGTCCTTCTCCTTGTCCTCTTTCATTCGATTCGGGTCGGGTACTTCGCTCTGGGTCGGGTCGGGGTCCTCCTCCAGGTCGGGTGTCCTTCCTTCCAGCGCTCCGATCCGCCCCCTTATTTCTTCACGTATTCCGATCCGATCCCTGCATCTCCAAGTCGATCCGATCTGGCCTCCAATCACTCTTCCGATCCGATCCGCTCCGCTCCCTAGCTTACTCCGATCCGATCCCCTTGTCCACTCCAACTCTAAGTAAACAGCCTTCCTTTTTGCCAAGCCTTCTCCAGCGAAAAGTTCCAATCCAGTTCGAATCTCCTTGGTCAGTTCACAAATCCGATCCGACCCCCTTTCTCCGATCCGAACCGGTTCGGAACCTGCACACTTCTGAAATTTTCCAGCAAGCTTTCTACGCCATTCGACGACGTTTTCGACCAATTTAACTATTCTAATCAATCATGAAACATACCATAGAGTCATAGCAACACGTAATAGCAACCACAAACAGCAACCAACAATTCAAATGAATCAAAATGGATCAAAGGTAGCTAAAACTTCATTTTTTCCCTTAAGCACTCTTAATCATGTTTAAGCATACGATTAGCAAAACACATCGAAATTAACCCAAATTTCTAACAGAGCCTTAAAACATTATTTTAGAATTTTAAGAATTTTTCCAGAATTTATTTACGTATAAATTCGCTAATCTTCACTAATTACCCTTAATCACCGTAATTAGTGCAAAAACTATGCAAATCACTCACCTTGGCCACAAACAAAATTCTCAGAACTGAAACTCCTCTGATTTGGGCGAATACTGATGTCCAACAGCAGCTCTAACCTTGCTTTGGTGCTTTTTCTTCTTAATTTGATGCCTCTAAGCCTTAATCCTTGATTAGGAAGTGATTTTTGGGTGTTTTAGAGAGATTTAGAGAGTGGAGGCCATGGCTAGGTCAAGAGAAATGAAAGTGGCGGCTGGAAAATGTCTAAAGAAATGTTTTCTAACCCTAATCAGCCTCCATATACCCCTAAACCCGAAATTCCCCTTGGGCCTAGCTGCTAATCACCCGTTTAAGCCCAATTAAGCTGTTTTTCTCCATCTGAAACTTGTTTCAGCCATATCTCCCAAACGGTAAGTCCGTTTGGCTAATGTGACCACTCTACGGAAAGAGAAACCATCATCCGAAGCCAATTGAAGTGGTTTCAGGTCAAAATTCATTTCCAGTCAAAAGTTATGGCCAAAACAGTGCCAACTAGGGGTAAAATGGTCATTTAAAAATCGAGAAAAATCATGAACATGGGAAATGACCCCAATAGTCGTCTCCCAGAGTTACATGACCATACGACTATGTATGTGAAAGAAATAAATATCCTACGATCCTATGATGCGTAGAATGCGGGTCGTTACAGTTTTAATCTTCATTTCATTTGTTCAAATCTTTGTTAAAAGATCTATCAAAACTCTAACTTAATTTTAAAACTTCCAAATCATTATTCAGTGATTACTTAATTTTGAAAGCTAATCCCTTCTTTAACAGAATCAAAGAATGGATGTTATTGAAGACATCATTCTCGACAAACCTAAGATCCAACTTGATATCAAATAATAGGCTTTAAATAGAAATCATATTGACTTATATTTAATATAAAATTCTGAAATCAACAAATAACATATAGGGAATAACGATATCAATATCTTCCAAATTTCTCAAAAAGTATTAGTATAACTACGGAAACCAATGTCGAAATATCCGAAGATTATTTCCATTCAAATCCAATTATATTCGTACAATGGAAAAACTTAACTTCGTTAAGTACTTATTGACGTCCAAACATTTCAATCACTTTTATCAAAATAGCTAGTTCTCACAAAACTGCTTTATATTATTCAAAACTAAATATATTTAGTACAAATCACTTTTAAATCATTTATTATGATATATCAAGATATTTCCCTATTTTTAATAATTTTTATTTGACCATTATTGGCAAATCCCAGTTTTGATCCGAACTACCAAATCATAATTATCCGATTTGGATTTATCATGAAACCTAACCGTTGGATCTTATTACTTCCTTTTGGATTTGAAAATTCTTTTCATTTTGAATACAACTTTTTCGTTTCAGGAAAATCCAACGGTCGGATCTTGCGGAAAGCCAATTTGAAGTCAATGGTCGAAATTCATGAACTACCGCTATGCGACAAGTCCTATTAAAACCAAATTTCGATTTAATTATTTCTGGAAACTATATTTTAATTATTTCTCTCTAAATTCAAATATTTCCATATTTATTCAATTTAATATTATTTAAATCATTAAAATAATATTATTTAAATCATTAAAATAATATTATTTTTCAAAACTTATTATTTGAAGTCCTCATTTTCCTGAAGTCCATTATAAAAATAGATACGATAGTTTTGAAAAGGAAATCTCTTTAAAACATTTCCCAAATACTCTAACTGAACTTCACTTATAAAAGTTACTATGCATTTCAAATTTAAATTTGAAAACATACCTTTATTAGTTGGAAATTAATTCAAATCAAATTCTTACGTTTATGAAAACTATTCATAATGATTTAAACTACCTTTGCAAATTATTTCGAATTTGAAATTCAATCTTTTTTCACTGAATATTTTATTAATTAAGTATTCAAATTAATTCTGAATCTAATGAGATTCAACCAATCACCATATAATTCAATTTATATGGATTTCACACATCATTAACATCTAATAATAGTTATTACCAACTATTAACATCCAATTACCACACAGTGGTATCATCAGCATAAGTGTTAAGATCATTAACACTTAACACTCAATCAAACCACAATTAATTAAGGTATTAAACCTCATTAACATTTCACTGCCATAATTGACAAAAAAAATCCACATTAACAAACATCACATTCAAATGATAATTTATATCATATCGATATCAACCGATGCCACCAAATATCAACAAATGTCACACATGTGTGTTTCCTTTACTTACTATGTGAACATTGGTGAATAAACTTTCCTTGTTAATAAGTGATTAACTCAACTACGACTAACATCATCATATTAACATCATCTCTATTTGATAATTAACAATCTAAACATGTAAACCACATTACATAGCATGGACATATCAATCATATAGCAATTTTCACAAACAACATAAATAACTACTTAACTAAACTAGTTAACCAAATACGGGTGAAGAGTTCTCACCAAAGCTTTCCCACACCACGACTCTTCTAGGTAGGAACTCCTAGCTTCACTACCGCTTTACTACCACTTAATAATTTTAATGTTGCAATCTTTTAACTGAATTTACTTCCAATTACACATATATAGAAGGGGTGTGTGTGTGTATATATGTATGCATAAATAAATAAAGTACTTATAAGCAGGAAAGGTTTGTTTTTTCACTTGAGCTTGGCCTAGGAAAAGGAGTTTGGTCACGACATAGTTTGGTAGGGGGTAGGGGAGGTGGTGCATGAGTCTCAAGGGTAGTGGGGGTGGTGTTGGGGGATGCAATGGGTTGTAAGTTAGTGGAAAAGGGGAGAAATGTTGTAAAAACATGATTTTCAAAAGATAAGAGGGGGGGGGGGGTTTTGTAGGTGGGGCCCACGTCCAGAACTAGGAGGGGAGGAGGGGGCTAGTGTTGGTCAGAGGGAGGAGAGGAGAGCTAGTGACGGTCGGAGATAAGGTGGAAGGTGGAGGTTTGGAGTGGAGAAGGAAGAAGGAATGGAGTTTATGGAGATGTAGTTTTGCAAAATGAAATGAAAATGAAAATTAATTTTGCTTTCTTATCACATGTTCTACGTGACATTGGAAGGGGTGAAAGGGAATAAATTGACAAGTACTAGGGAGGGGACATTAGTTGTCTAAGTATGGATGAAGGTAGGAATTTTTCTAAAAAGAAAATGATTGTCTTAAGGGAAATTTTAAATTAGCACTTAGGTTTATGTTAGGAAGGTGCTACCTCCTTTAAATTGATTTTAAATTTGTGAAATCATCAGTGAGTGTTAATATGTCATTAAGGTTGTCATTAACCATTCAATCAATATTTTCAAATTGTTCAAGATTACCCAAAACTTTTTAACTTCAATAGAATTTCAATAAAACGACTCTATGTGATTTCAACTCTTATGATCAAACCGTAAGTTCAATTAATACAAAATTTGAAGCCCTACTATATTTCACTAATACAGTTACAATAAAATTGGCCTGGTTGAATTTGGAGACCGTTTGAATAATGGCATTATTTCTAGCTTTTACTGAGTTTTAACTGATTTTTCAATACGTGATTATATTACGCACTAATTCTGATTGACTTGAAATTTGGAACCTTACCATATTTTAATATTACATATCCAATAAAATTAGTTTCATCGAAATCCGAGACTATTTGCAAGATGTCTATTTTTAGGCCATTATAATAATACTAAATGATAGATTTCATGAAATTCATTTTAATTCGATTTTAAAAGTTCACTAACCTTATTCTAATCTTAACAAGATATAAAATAAAAATAAATTTTATTTTCAATATTTTTCCAAGTCTATATTCAATGTTTACTAAAATAATGCCTTTTTATTCAAAAGGAGGAAAACGACAGGTTTTACCATTCTTAAGCCAAAACCCAACAATATTGAATACAAACAGGAATGTTTCTTTTATTCTTATAATAACATAATTCACTTATTTCGTCTTTTTACCCAAATTCACGTATTTCGTTATTCAACATTGAACTAAAGATCTGGAATGCATTTATAACTAATTTTTGTTTAATGGGATTGATTTCCAGATCCCTAGTGTTATGTAGAATGTATAACATATTTCATGACATAACTATTGTAATATATGGGAAAAATATTTAAGAATCCTACAATTCATGCTGTATATAATCACAACTTATCATTTACAAATTTTAAACATATTTATAATCAAATCTTATGGTTGCCAATAAATTCACAATATTTAAATGAACAGATCTGATAGACATAGATTTGATTCAAATGAAATAAACAGTCATTATAACTGTATTAGTAAATTTCTAACTCACCTTATAGCTTCCAAATTCAAAGTTTGAAATTCTTTAAGCCTATAATCCCCAAATTCTTACAAATCTTCAATTTATCTAGAAAGGGGAAACATTCTAGATCTGTAGAAATGCAAGAAAAGGGGAAGAGAGCGAAGAATCTATCGTTGAGCATCAATTTGCATCCTCTTCCATTGAATCTAGTAGTCTTCACAATTGATTATGAATTTGATTTGTTTGTATGTATATATTTTTAATCGAAGAAATTAGGTTTGGAGAAGGAGGAAAATGGCAGAGCTCCGCTGCCTCTATATATTGGAATGGAAATGAATGAGACCTTACCCCTTTATTTATAGGGTGGATTTGGCCTTGGACCGTCAGATCTATTTTTATTAACATTTGTCCATTCATATTATAATTTTATATGACAAAACACTAGCCGTCACTGCTTGGCTCGACAAAGCGGTCGACCGCTTGGTCGACCTTGTAGTGAGGTGGCTGGGGTAATTAATTCTTACTATATATTAATTATTCTGATTTATTTATTTTCCGTACGTTTTTGTTTTTCATCGATAACTTTCTCATAAAGACTCCGTTAGTGAATCCCAAACAAGAAAGTTGACCAAAATTCCGAGACGAACGCAACGGTTAAAGTTTTGTGGTCAAATTCCATCGTTTACTGAAATTCCTATTTTTGAGCTTCTAATAAAATAACTATTTATTGTCAAAATTCCTGCTTGTTACAACCGTGAAGTCCCAACATGAAAATTAATCATAATTCCTTTATGAACGTAGCAGTGCAAGTTTCATGGTCAAATTTCATCATTTTCTCAAATTCTGTTTTGGAATCTTATTAAATAACACATTTAACTAACATAAGATTTTGGGGTGTTATAAGGTGGCTTAACAGAATGGGTTTTCCCCTCACTAGTACCCTTAATCAAAATAATCAATCAATCAACAAATCAATGTTAAGCCTATAGTAACAATGGTTAATACTATAGTAATAATAATTTATGAATGAATATATGCATGCATGTCCTAATCTTCTATCTGAAGGGTAACTCTGACTATCTATTTTAACCTGATCCTAACTGATCGTTTTATTGTTATCCTAATTATATGTTTAATCTTGGATAATTCATGACATACCGTCTACTCTGATCTTCTGTTTATATTTGAATATCCATATTATATTAAATAGCTGAAGCGGATCTATTAGATTCACTAAATTATCTAACTGGATGTTAAAACTAAATTGGACAGTCTATCCAAGTTCAACTCCTTTTGACTATCTATTTATCTCACTACCTGCCTCTCATATTTTGCTAGGCTAACTAAGAAGTTAAAGGTTTTGTAAGCTCGAAAATAACCTATCTCATTGCATCCATTTCTGTATGTACCATCCTTTAGTTCCTACCCTAATTCTGCCTTATTCACTAGGATGCTGGACAAATTCAGCTATGTGGGATAGGTGAAGTATATGACGCGATCTACACTAATCTCATCTTCTTTTCTGATCTTTTGAGTCTTTTCTATCCTCTTTCCACTTATCCAATGTGAAGACATAACCATTTTAGTAAAATATAGGGTTGAATACTCTACAAAATACTTTTTTGAAAACATATGCCTTTATAATTCAATCCTTTCAGATATCAATTTTGGAATATTAAAATTCAATAATCATCTATCAAATAACACGATTATGTCAAATATATGTTTTCAAATCATTGTTGATGATATTCTAAAAAATATTTAGAGAAAACACAATTCAAAGCTTATGGCGTCAAAGCCGTAATCATTTTGAAACAAGTATTTTCGTAAAGTCCTTTCAACTCTTTCAAAAACATTCAAAACAAAGGAAAAGATGTCACTTAAATTCTTTAGTTCTACGCAATACAAACGGTCTAGTATGAAAGTTACTACAAGGATGAAACGACCCAGACTTCCCGATCCCCGAGGAGACGGAGGAGCCCGGGTTGTAATGAGAACACAACGCATCAGAACGCAAACACGAGAAAATTTCATTGCTATTACAACAATTACATCAGAGTACAAGAATATATTAGAGTACGAATAAATATTATGTAGCGAAAAAATATCAGACATTTAAATTACATTTAAACACATAAACATAACGTGTAGTGGAAATACATCAACTATCACAGTTGAAAGAAATAAATGGATACAAAGCTTTCCGAATATAGCTCCAACTATAATCCAGAATCCTGTGAAAAGAAATATATGCAAAAACTAAAACAACAAGATGTCCGTATGGAAAATATGAGAATCTAGAGTTTAGGTGAAACAAGAAACTCCAAGTCAGTCATGGGACTGGTGTGAGAACTAAAACAGTAATTAAATCTTTACTTTAAAAGTTGGAAAATCATGGGACCACGCCGTATAACACGGAGTGGGTTTACTCCACACTTACTTTAGTGGATTAGTTATTCCTGAACACACGTTTCCCGGTAACATCAGACCTATCACTTGGCCAGTAGCAACCAATATCAGAGGCGCCTCGCGATCCATCATCCACATAAGTAAAAGTGTATGGGCTCCATACCATTACAACACTTCTAGCTAGAAAAAAACGTCATGCACTCCCTGTAGTCACTATCACATTTTTGACTCATACCGGGTGTAACGCTCGCGAATTAACACTATACACAAATGTTATTTAAAGCCGTGCTTTGATCATCAACCACAAGATTCTGCTTTTCAAAAAAAGCCTTGATCATTTTCATCTTAGCATGCCACACTAACAATTCACGCCATACAATCGATGTCTATCATTATATAACCTCTAAGCTCGTACGCCTCAGAGAAGGGTGTTAAGCAAGAGAATAAATTCTCTGACACCAAACAGATATATATTTAATAGAAATCAATCAACACAGAATGAAATCCAATGTCAAACACATATCCATTTACAAGTCCGTTCTGGGTCTGAACGAAACCGGAGGCACCTTATTCCTTGTCCATATGTAAAATACAGGAGAGAGGTCCTTGCATATTAGGTCGATCTCCAAGTACGTCTGGACGATCACCACTTATTATCTTGTCTTGGGTGTACAGCCCAATCAAGACGTCAGTAATCATCCAAACGATGTGAAGATCTCCGGTCTTCAACCACCGTCTTTATCGTTGACTTTTTGTCGTCGTATTAGTTATTCAAAATGGTTTAAACCCGGTCTTTCCGAATAACTTGCGTATTTTATAATTGATAATCAAGTGCTAAAAACACATCATATGCCTCATCCCAATTCAGAATATTCTTTTATTCAAATATTTACATCTTAGGGGAAATGTTCCCATTAATTTTATCAAAGATAAATTCTTTTAAACTTATTCTTTAATCTTCCTTTGGATAACATTTTCCAAAGATTATATTTTATCCATTAACAATTCTAAACTAAAATAAGGTTCATAAAACTAGTCGGGATTATCGAGCCATACCATAGTAATCATTACTTTTATTATCCCAATCCCAACATATTCATCCCATGGATCAAAACTAGTAGTACTCCATTTCTAACACCTACTGTGTTATTGATAAAATTAATTAGCATTTCATGATCAAATCTAATTAAAGATTTAACTATTGCATAAAACTGGTGGTACTCCATCTCGAAACATTTCTTGAATTTGGTAAATTTAGTTACCTCGTTCACACCCTAATCTTACTAAATATTTAATAAAACTCCAATTGGTTTTAATCTCAAATATCGTTACATAATGATTATTAACTTTAAGGAATTAATCGTGCCTTTAACTGGGTTAAAGAACCGATGTCATTTAAAACACAGTTCACGATAAACCCAAATCATCTTCCATTAACTACAAAATCTTCACGGAAAACAGATCAATATATAATCGATGTAAATTTCGATACCGGACTAATAATATAAATGAAATAACGGCAAATCCCTTTTAAATCCATATATAGTAACGGTCTTCCTTTACAGAAGCTCACCTCGATTATTATTAATCAAATTCCATTCAATTCTAATGTAATGAATTAAATTGGAAAACTTTACTTTGGAAAATTTCCATTAAATCTTAATAAAAAGTTTTATAAATTCCAAATCATATCTTCATTGTTAGTTGGGTTTTAAGAACAGAAGTTATTTAAATCATTGTTCACGATAAACCCAGAATCATTACCATTTAATTCCAATTTATATTTATAAATTGGAAAACTTCATTAAATCTTGGTCAAAAGTTTATTCTATTCTCAACTGGGTTTATGAATAGTGTTATTAAACACACCATTCATGACAAACCCAAAATATAATTTGATATTAAATACAAGGCTCTGAATAGAAATTATATCGACTTATATTCAATATCAAATTCTGATACTTACGGATATTGTATTGGGAATAACAATATCTATATCTTCCAAATTCTTTAACAATATCCATATAATCACAGAATCCAATATCGAAATATTCCGAAGATTATCTCCATTTAAATCGTTTCCAGTTCATTCGCATGAAAGTTTTGGTTATTTCAAAAACCATTTACTTATCCAATTTATTTATTTAAAAACAGTGGATTATTATTCTGGTTAATAACGAATTCATTTCGATAAAAATATTTTTTTATCTTCCCAAATATGGAAATTTTCATCCAAAATTTTTCCAGATAATTCATTATGATTTAACACGATTTTTCCATTTTTTAATAATTTTATTAAGGCCGTTACAATTGGTTTCCAATAACAGCAACTGAACTGCATCCATAGCGACCTTTTCCAAAATTGATTTGGACATATTTTAAAATCAAACTGTTCAAATTTTAATCTCTTATATTCATTGGAAAGATATTTTCGATACGAACCCAACGGTTCTTGTTTTAGGAGAATCCGATGGTTGGATCTCCCGTTACATCAGTTTGAAGTTAATGGTTGAAATTCGCAAACGGTCACTGCACGATACGTTCTATTCAAACCGTTTAAATTTATATATAATATAATATATATTTCGTCGATTTGCATTCAAAACATATTTCGTAAATTGTTTATAAATTCATTTTAAAATGGTTTCAACTTCAATTTCAATTTTAAATCAAAATTGAATATTCCATATCATTATAATATTAAAATGATAATATTTTCAAAATATCAGATTTTGGAATCCATTACCTTTACGATATTCATTATAAGATAAATAAATTCGACAAAAAATTCCATTTGAGTAAAAATGGCACACTTCTACTTAACTCGGCCTCATATATTTCTACATTTTTGTGTCTATCCAAAATCGGACATCAAAATCATATTTTGATTCTTTACTCAATATTATTTAAAAATATTTGTTTATATTCTGAATTGGAATCAGACCCGATCAATTACCGTATAATTTTATTTATATGGATTCCATACATCGCATGTATACAAACATAGTGATGAACAATTATTAAACAATCAATTCACATCCAGAGTGCAATTTACAACCGTATAACCATTAAATAATTAAATAACGCTGATAACAGTCTATCAATCAATCGATAGACATACAATTAAATCCAAGGGAGATGTGAATTAATTGTCATCCCCAAACTTGTGTTGGGTTTCAGACAACAACAATGAATTCAAATTAATCGTTGTTAATTAATTTAACCAATTCTAATTCGATTCAAATTGTTTTTCTAATTAACCAATTTTCACTGTTCAAATTGTAAATGGATATTCATAATTTAATTTCAAATACCACATTAATATTAACATTATTTTTAATATGTTAATCATCACAATTACAACGCAATACAATCAATTAAATCATCAATGGTTTTCAAGCAACAGTGAATGTGAGCTAATAGGCACCGTACAACATTTGTGATAATTTAAAACTGATAAAAATCAACACTGACAAGTCATATATTTTCAGTTACAAAATAAATAACTGTACAAAATTTTAGTGAGAGTTCTCACTTTTGGTTTCCACTCTGTTAGTCTTTATTCGAGGATTGTTTTAATAAAATTAAACAGGATGTTTAATTTTATCAAAAACTACAACAACTTCCATTTCCGTTATGGTCAATTCGGAATGTAGAGTTTGTCTTCACGATCGCAATGCAACTTGTTTCGCGTGATTCTGAGCTCATATAAAAAATATATACCAGTTTATACATTTAATACATTAAATAATTAATTACATCATTAATACTAATTACTTCATTAATCTCTTCCTCCACCTGTTTAAGCTTCCTGAACACGATCACCTTGAGCTCCCTTACCCTCTCTCTTCACCGCACCTCCCCAGCACCACCTGCCACCGATTAAAGACCGCCGCCCGACTCCCTTAGGCGTCGCCTAACCCCCTCCACTAACCCTCGAAACTCACCCCCCCGACCTTGCAATTTGACCTCGAACGCAACATATTTGGAGCGCTGCAAAGGCCATCACAGTGATCAATATCCGATCACGTTGGTATCAAATTAAAGAATATGAAGAGTATAACCAATTTCATTTTGGAAATCTTTGAAATCGTTGAATGGATTAGAAGAAATTTGAGAGAGAAGGATTCGAGATTTCAGCTATTTAAACGATGGATGCGGCGGACTTCTAAATGAAGAATAGGGTTAGGGTTTTAATTAGAATATATATATATATATTATAATATAAATTAATATTTAATTTGTAATTTACTTGTTTATGTTAGGGACTCCAAATTAAACCCAATGACTATCATTCCTAGCTAAATACCCCAATTCCGGACACAACGGGATATGTCTCATAAGCCAATTCTATCGTTTTGAGCAGTTTTCATCAAAATTAAAATATAAATTAATATAATGGTCAATATTGAATTTGAACGTACCTTTTAATTTACCTGGGCCACATGCTGACTCCAAAAATTACAGAAAAATTAAATCTAGCTATGTTTTGACGATACGGTCCTAACAAAATTAATTACATCGAATTTGGAGACCATTTGAAAAATGGTCTTTTTAACTGGTCGATTAAATTTAAACTAAAATTGAAAACACATTTAAATTTACTTCGCTCACATATTAATTCCAAAAATTATGAAATTTGAAAGCTAATAATAGTTTGACATTCCGGATCCAACAAAAGTCATTTTGTTGAAATGGAGGTCGTTTGCAAAATGGCTACATTTAAGGGCTACATATTATTAAAATATATATAAATTCTATAGCGACTATTCTAAATTTTGAACTGGACATAACTAACATTTAAGGGCTAAATATTATTAAAATATATATAAATTCTATAGCGACTATTCTAAATTTTGAACTGGACATAACTAACAATTTATAAAGTGAAATCTCAGTTTCTTACATTCTTTAGAAATATATAGTTAAATAGATTCTAAAGTTTCCTTTTTTATCGAAATCCGATTTATTTTGATTTATGTATATTCATTTGAAATTAAAAATTGAATTTTCAAACTACCACGCCATTTCGAGTTTGTTTTATAATTATTATAAATTCATAGTTCTAACTTTGATTTTAGTTGTTATTATTTAAAAATAAATCATTTTAAATATTCAAAACCCATTAAAATAGCTAAAACAAAAATTTTAAATTGGTTCGGAGATTCCGGATGGTTACAATCTCCCTCACTTAAAATCTTTTCCTCCTCGAAAAGGAACGAAGATGAAAGTTGTTTAACTAACCAACTCAACTTTTGTAACAGCCCGAATTCCGATAGACCGAAGTTTTCTCAAAATTTCAATCAATCAAAACTCGAGTTGGTTTGTTTTGGTATCCTACAGAAAAGACAGAGACATAAAATATGTCAGAGTTCAGAAAATATCTCACAACGGAATGGATAAAATATAATATACTCAAAGTATAGCCTTACCGTATTAATAATACTGCCTAACCATATCCAAGGCTATCTTGTCTCTGCCACAAATCTAACCGGCGAGTATGCTATGAGGAGGTGGTCAGAACACAAGTTCTGGTGACCGGATTTAAATTATACACTTTGGATAATCCTACATATACTGTTCAATCATATTTTCTTATTTATTAGGTTACATGGGTTAACAACACTCAAGCCTTACACACACGTCGTACCCATCTACTCCCCAGTGGATTAACCTAATCTAATATATACGTAGCTACCCCAATATTATGGTAGACCCCATGGTACCCAACTCGCACGATCTCCACCGTAATACCATAGAAATAAATGCAATCCCTCATCCTACGCCAGAGTGACGTATGAATCTCTACATAGTAATTTTACGTTCCGCCTATATTCGTCATTACTACGCTACGTACGCGTACGGACTATGCCATCGTCGATCAAATTAGATTTCATACCGGAGTAATGCCCTCAAGTGTACGATGCATCACCCAGAGCCGACATGCATGTATCTAGATTGTCCCACATATGTATCGTCAATTGTAGCTCGATACCTTAATCGCACATCCTCTAATGTGCACCGAGTTCCATGGTAGGGCGGTACAAGAAACACGGAACTCGGTCGGGAGCTTTTCCATATCTGTACAGGCCCACCTTTAAGAGCCTCTATATACAGATATTCCTAGGGTCTGTTTTCACGGTGGCTATGACCCCACCTCGGCCCCTTCCTCAACTAGTAAAGACTACAAGAGCTAAACGACTGGCCCCTAACAAACAATCTAAACATCCAGTTGTCATCTTCCCTCAACCACGGTACCCCGATAGTGAAAGGTAAAGGTCTATTGATTTTAGCTCTAGTCTTTCCACATCCCACTGGCTGTCGATGACGGGTATCCGACGATCTACTATCCTCGTTGCTTGTGACCCTTCGCCTCCCCGTTGAGGCGACCTTCGAATCACCTTGGTGTCACCGTGTCACAACATTCTGATTGCATAACTACTTTTGCAGTCAAGGGCCACCCACCAAGTAATTAGGCGCAGACCCAACCTCTGCAAGCACAGCTTAAACATCTACCACTGCACACAGGACTACAAGGAGCACCTTACGTATCTCAGGAAGTCGCGTGCTTCCCCTTCCAGTCCTTTGGAGCCGATAGAATAATCAGATGAATGTATGCTCCTCTCGTGCCTTATAACACCACGATGATCTACCCCGTTGGGTTATTCACCCACAAACATGCGAACTGTTCCAAGCGCCTCACTTTAATATGTTGCTAGACCCTATGTATAAACAATCTTTTACGTGGTTGCCTTACCTCATCAGGCTTCCATTTAACTTGGTTATTCTCATTCATATTGAATTCTTAATCAAGTCACCAAGTTCCTCTTGCTTATTATCAGTTATATAACTTAACCCATTTAAGTCTATTAATAAGCCTACAACATATTATTCTCTTGATTGTTGTCCAAGGTCTGTGATCCACCACCCTTTATATTCCTGTTTGACTTCAAGGTTACAATAACATATTCTACTTAATGTGTCATTAAGTATATCTCGATTCACATGTTTTCTAATTAACATGTCACTTACCATTTATGATTAAATATAGCGTATTTCATTTCATAAGTTTCCCTTATTCTTTCTCATTTAATCATAAATTCAATTTACACTGTCACTACAACTTATCGTTGTTTACTTATTCACTTAGTTCTCTTAACTAAGGTCCATTAATAAGTTTCTCTACCCATTTATTATAACTTATGTTAAAATTTCCTCTTGTCCCTAAGACAAGTTTAAACATGTTATTCTTATCAGCCGGTTTCAGACTTCCAAGTTTACAGATTATTAATTTGTAATTAAGTACAACCTCTTATATTTCATACACTTTCCCTCTTTTCTAAACTGGTTTTAGGTTTTATCCATTTACCGATTACTTAATTTACAATTAAGTGTCCCTTATCTCATTTCACCAGTTGTCCCGTTTCCTTACTAGTTTATTATAACCTAAATTATAATCTTCACTTGTATTTAGGACAAGTCTACCTAATATACAACATTCTCATTAATGTAATTTATTTATAATAGGTGATTATAATTCCCCATTTGAACCATTTTCTTTTACTGTTGTATTCCAATATTCTTCATTCAGTGTAATATATGTTCTTTATTTTATTAAGGAAAACATTTCATGCACCTTATCAATTTGATTTATAGAAGGAATCAGTGATTTATTTTCGTAACATATTCCCATCTAAATCCGTGGTGGCAAGTATTTTTTTCCTTTTTCTTACTTAATTCATTGTGATTTACTTGCACCCAAGTTCTCATAAATAGGTAATTTAGGGAAATACATCACTTTTTTTTGCATCGCACTAACTCAGTCCATTACATCCCTTCCTTTCTTATTTTCTGAGTTAGACACTTAATTACCATCATTTCAATTTATTCATATCTTGTTAGATACATACATACATACATGCATATATATATATATATATATATATATATATATATATATATATATATATATATGCCCCAGACCTCTCACATTAAGCCTACACTTATGGACGCTGGATTTGTCGGGCGGGTCCGAGCAAACTTCTACCACAAATCGACTTAACCTCGTGTCTTAGCACCATTACATGTTTTAATTATGCACTTAGACCCCTCACATTAGATTTACCACTTGTGAATGTTGGATATGCCTGGCGATTCTAGGCAGACTTCTATTACAAGTGCAGTCTAACCTCGGGTCTAAGCGCGTTATAGTTTCTTATTTACGGCAAATTTTAGGCATGTTATCCTTTTTACTGTGATCTAATTTACATGTCATCAAATTATGCCTATATTATGGCGCCCTTTTTAACCTGTATTTAATTCTATTTTGACATGTAAACATTTAATTGGGTAATTGTTCAAATTTAACAGGTTGACATGTCATTTACTCAATAATATGCCATAAGTGAATCATGGAATTTTAACTATAGAATTTTCTGTTCATATCCTAACAAGTTTGTTTTCTTCAACATGTAAACATTCAACGTATTAACTAGTTCAACATATGAATTTCCTGACATATTCATATTAACATCTCAACTTGGTATAGCAGCAATTTATAATTAATTTGACAATTTCATAATTAATAAAAAGGGGAATGCTAAACGATAACATATTATTATCTAAAATGGTATAGCTTAAATCCACTCACCTCATACGCTTTCCCAATTCTGGATCTGGTCCAGTTTTAGCATCCATGGTTTTTCCCTAATTTGATTCAAAACCTAACAACCATGGACTTATTATTTATAAAAAGAGAAAGGAAAGGAAGAGGAAAAAATTTGAATAGATTGGACCTAGAAATTACCTCACTTTATTAAGAAATCTGAACACCCATTTACAAGCATATGTTCCTTTCCTCCAGATTTAGATTTAGAATTGTACCAAAACTAATAACCTAAATTTTCTAAATAGATTAGGGTAGGAAGAGGAAATGGTACAGCTTCAGCGTAGCCTCAGAAATATGAGGTTTAGGGTAAGCTTTGTAGACTTATTCATAGGTGTATCAGAGAAACTTGGCCCTCAGATATAAGTCAAAATATCAAGGCCAACAACGTCAGAGGAAAATTCCAGATCCGCGTTGGGATCAACACCCCTTGGGGTGGGTCAACCCCCTGTTGGTGGGTCGACCCGCTTGGGTCGACCCCAATGGGCCATTTTCCCTCCAAATTTCCCGCTCGATCGTGAATTTTGATTTTTGAACAAATTTTCGATACATTTATTTAATATATATACATATAAGTTCCTTATATGTATACAAACTTCTAATGCTCATAACTTCATCATACGGTGTCCGTTATATGCAAACCATGTGTCTATCTAGACCAGAATTTTGAGAAGGACGCAATGGCACGGTCCATTTCACTTAATTCTGAATATTTAATTAAGTTATTCTTATTTTATTATCTTAGGTTAAAAATGCGGGGTGTTACATTCTCCCACCCTTAGGAAATTTCGTCCCTTAAATTTGATAAGGTTAAAATCATTTAACCCCTCGCATAATATACATCCATCATGTATGCATCCAAATTTTGCAAACGTCGTGCACTTTTGCAGAGTGATATACAACATAATAATGCATGTGTGCCTAAGATGTACCTCCTAGTATGCGAAATTTTCAAAAATCCTTTTAAAATATGATGCTCACATCCTAAATATACCAGTAGTTCTACACGAATGCAATATTTCGAAAATATGAATACATTTTCATCCAAATTTTCCTATACTCTTACTGAGTAAGAGCGTAGTTCTTCCAATTGTTGCATCCAAAATCCTACTAACCAACTTTATTTTTTGAATTTTAGAAAAATCTAATTTTCTAAATTCAATTTCTTATGCTACAAAATGGTGGAAAACGGAAAATTTTACATCTTTCGTTTTTCTTTTATATATCTTTTTCCAACCGTACTTGGATTTTCATGTAACTATTTATAAAGATTTCCTATTTTCCTATCCAAGTACGACAAACGTAAGAAAAAATTTCTTTTGTTACTGATTTTCTTTTTTTCATCTTATCTTGGAATTTTTTTTATTATTATCCATCTTTTCTCATAATTTTCCATTTTGTTGCTATACTAAATTTTCTGTTTCCTTTTCAGTTGTACCATTTTCTTAGCTTATTTATTCTATGATCTTAGTTTAAATTTATATAAGCTTCTAGTCTTTCAACTAAAACAGGAGAATAAACACCCTAAACAGCTACTACCAAGGGTCAAGAATCTCAGGGCTATGTTCCCCTCAGACAGAAAATTCCAAACTATGGGATCTACGACAGGTTTAGGTGTTACCCTAACTACCCAGAAAGAACAAAATTACCGAATGATCCCGAAAGAAATGTAGTAACGGGTTTTACCTCTAACATGAAAATTAGCTACGAGATCTAAACACTTACTTGCCCTTTATTATCTAGTAGTCACTACTAGTCCTAGCTACGTACCAACAATTATTTCAAGCAACACCCTAGGCTTTCCAATGCTTACGCATTTTATGGGAACTTACCATTTTTTTCCCAAGATGATTCTCGCTATTAGCTTCATAGCCTCAAAACTTTTCCCATCTTCCCTAGGCGCTAATCCTCATCTACTCCCTACTTTCAAAACACGGTTTGGCCTTTTTATTTAAAATTTCTTCCAAAAATATTTAATGTCAAAACCTTATTTTCCTTATGAAAACTTACTTTTGCCAAACCATAAAACATGTCCTATATAAAAAATGTAAATCGTTTTTTTTTTCAAATCACAAAAACTGGAGTAGATAAGGACAACTATTTCTCAATCGGGTTTACGACTCGTTCTTGCATATAAGGCTAGTTCAGTTTCTTACTACAAGGTGCAAACATTTACTCTATTCTTAATTTGTACAACTTATTTTGTCCACCCAACAAAATTTTCTCTTTTAAACAATTTATCAAAAACGATTGTCAAAAGAATAGAGAATTCAAAACTTTCTTTATTAAAAATTCTTATATGAAATATAACAAGAAAACTAATGAGCTATACATGCTCTATAATATGCACCTTTTTCTGACAGAATTTTACTTTAGACAAAGTTTTCACTAGAAATCTCTATTTACAAAATATACCCCATTTTACATCAAAACCTAATATATACTTCTATACATATTTTTAAAACTATAACTTTTAAGATTAAAACTTGAAAACACCATAAATAGTTTTCCCAAAACTTCTATAATTTCAAGTTCTTAAAAGTTATCAATGGGGTTAGACTCAAAGTGGGTTTCCAATTTTTCTAGGCTTTCCTAGACACTCCCCAAGGTCAATTCTCCCAACCATATATATTCCTAATCCGTTTTTCTCTTTTTAAATTTTTCCAATCTATAAGGTTTTCAAGCCCACTAACCCAAAATACAAATCATATGAGATTCACTTTCCTTCCATACAAAGTACACTATACACTTTCCACCCAAATTACCTAAGGGTCTCAGATTTCCATATTCATCCCTTTAGTGTACAAAACAAACATCCCATTTCTTACCATATTATACTCCTTCTATTTAGCGGGTTCTTCTATGGATCTAGATATATATATAATATATTTATATTTTTAAAAATACAATTACGTTCACTCACTATTTATACAGAAATCCTAAACCCAAGCTATGATACCAGATGTAACAAACCGAATTCTGACATATAATTTTTTTTCAAAATTCCAATCTACCGAAACTTAGATTGCTTTGCTCTGGTATCCTGCAGAAAATACAGAGACATGAAATATGTCAGAGTCCAGAAAATATCTCACAGGGGAATGGATAAAATATAATATACTCAAAGTATAGCCTTACCGTATTAATAATACTGCCTTATCATATCCAAGGCTATCTTGTCTCTGCCACAAACCTAACCTGCGAGTATGTTATGAGGAGGGGGTCAGAACACAAGTTCTGGTGACTTAATTTAAATTATACACTTTGGACAGTCCTACATATAACGTTCAGTCATATTTATTTATTTATTAGGTTACTTGGGTTAACAACACTCAGGACTTACTCATACCCATTTACTCCCCAGTGGATTAACCTAATATAATATATATGTAGCTACCCCCGATATTAAGGCACCCCACAGTACCCCACTTGCACGGTCTAAACCGTGATACCACATAAATGAACGCGGTCCCTCATCCTACCCCGGAGTAGCGTACGGATCTCTACATAACAATGTTACGTTCCGCATATACCTGTCATTACTACGCTACGTAAGCGTACGGACTGTGCCATAGTCGATCGAATTAGATTTTATACCGGAGTAATGCCCTCAAGTCTACGATACACCATATAGAACCGACATGCATGTATCTAGACTATCCCACATACATATCGTCAATTGTAGCTCGATGCCTTAACCGCACGTCCTCTAATGTGCACCGAGTTCCATGGCAGTGCGATACAAGAAACACGGAACTCGGTCGGGAGCTTTTCCATATCTATACAGGCCTGCCTTTAAGAGCCTCTATATATGGATATTCCTAGGGTCTGTTTTCACAGTGGCTATGGCCCTACCTTGGCCCCTCCTTCAACAAGTAAAGACTACAAGAGCTAAACGACCATCCCTTAACAAACAATCTAAACATCCAATTGGCATCTTCCCTCAACCATCGTACCCCGATAGTTAAATATGAATGGTCTATTGGTTTTAGCTCTAGCCCTTTTACATCCCACTAGATGCCGATGATGGTTATCCAATGATCTACTATCCTTGTTGGTCGTAACCCTTCGCCTCTTCGTTGAGGCAACCGCCGAATCACCCGCGTGTCACCGTGTCATAGCATTCTGACTGCATAGCTACTTTTGCAGTCAAAGCCCACCCACCTAGTAGTTACACGCAGACCCAACCTCTGCGAGCAAAGCCTAAATATCTGCCACCGCACAGAGGACTACTAGGAGAACCTTATGTATCTCAAGAAGCCGCGTGCTTCCCCTTCCAGTCCTTCAGAGCAGATAGAATAATCAGATGAACGCGTGCTCCCCTTGTGCCTTATAACACCACAATGATCTACCCCATTGGGTTATTCACCCACAAACATGCGAACTGTTCCAAGCGCCTCACTTAAATATGTTGTTGGACCCTATGTCTAAACATTCTTTTATGCACTTGCCCTACCTCATCAGGTTTCCATTTAACTTGGTTATTCTAATTCATATTGAATTATTAATCAAGTTACCAAGTTCCTCTTACTTATTAATTTCAGTTATATCCTAATTAAGTTTATTAATAAGCCCACAACATGTTATTCTCTTGATTATGGTCCAAGGTCTGTGATCCACCACCCTTTATATTTTTGTTTGACTTCAAGGTTACAATAACGTGTTCTACTTGATGTGTCATTAAGTATATCTCAATTCACATGTTTTATAACTAACATGTCACTTACCATTCATGATTAAATATAACTTATTTCACTTCATAGGTTTTCCTTATTCTTTCTCATTTAATCATAAATTCAATTTACACTGTTACTACAACTTATCGTTGTTTACTTATTAACTTACTCTCTTAACTAAGGTCCATTAATAAGTTTCTCTACCCATTTATTATAACTTATGTTATAATTTCCTCTTGTCCCTAAGACAAGTTTAAACATGTAATTCTTATCAGCGGGTTTCAGACTTCCAAGTTTACAGAATACTTAATTTGTATTTAAGTACAACCTAGTATATTTCATACATTTTCCTCCTTTTCTCAACTGGTTTCAGGTTTTCTCCAATTACTTATTACTTAATTTACAATTAAATGCCCTTATCTCATTTCACCAGTTGTCCCATTTCCTTACTAGTTTATTATAACCTAAATTATAATCTTCACTTGTCCCTAGGACAAGTCTACCTATTATACAACATTCTCATTAATGTAATTTATTTACAATGGGTGATTATCATTCCCCATTTAAACCATTTTCTTTTACTGTTGTATTCCAATATTATTCATTCACTGTAATAAATGTTCTTTATTTTATTAAGGAAAACACTTCATGCACCTTATCAGTTTGATTTATAGAAGGAATCAACGATTTATTTTCATAACGTATTCCCATCTAAATCGGTGGCGGCAAGTAATTTATTTCCTTTTTCTTACTTTATTCATTGTGGTTTAATTGCAACCATGTTCTCAAAAATAGGTCATTTAGGTAAATACATTACTTTTTTTCGCGTCACGCTAACTCAGTCCATTACATCCCTTCCTTTCTTATTTTCTGAGTTAGACACTTAATGTTAGCCTGCTTTGTGATCGGGGTACCCAAAGCAAAGGACTTGAATATGAACATACATTGATAGGAAATCGCTTTGGTGAAGTGGTGGAATATGGAACAACTTGAGTTTTGAGTTTTGTGAAGACCTGCTCGCCCCCTATCGGCTCGCCCCTAGCGGCTCGTGACCCCCTCCTGAGTGCGATTCGTGACCCCCTTCTGAGGGCGGTTCGTGACCTCCTCCTGAGGGTGGTTCGTGACCACCTCCTAAGGGTGGTTCGTGACCCATGGACCATGACCCTGCTTGACCATCACCACCAGATCCTCACCTCAGCTCACCATACCGGCTCATGAACCGTGACCACGAAACGCGACCAGGACCCGCTACTACACATGTTGATCTTGACCTATTCTCGAGGCTATGACCGCTCCTACTTTCCTGGATCGGTTGCCACATGTCCTACCACGACCTGATCACTATATGGTCTCTCCTACAACTATAAATACACCTCCATAGGGCATTTTCAAGGGACTTTTTGGCAACTCCTTGTCCATGGCAGCCATGGCCAACATTTCTCCATGAATAACCACCAACTTCCTCAATAAAATCTATGAATTCAGAGAGAATTATTTATTGAATTCGAGTGATTGAGTGACTATACTCCTTGTTATTGTAATCTATGAATGAAATGAGAAACTATAAAGTGGACGTAGGCTCGTTAACACTGAACCACTATTAAAATCCTGTTGTCTTGCTTTTTCTCGTATTTTTCAGTTATTTCTTCGTATCCTATGCTCTAAATATGACATTTTGCATGTTAGGACCATTTTTTGGTCTAACATTTAGGTGCTTACACTGAGAAATAAAGATTCTCAGTGTTTAAGGATTTTTCAGTCTACTTGTTGGATCGCCTAATCCGATGAGGAAATCCTATGAATTCTATACTGATTTTGCAGTAGTGGAGATCACCCGATGTGCAACCACCTCCACGCCATTTAGCAGTAGTTGCTAAAGTTTAGAAAAGTAAACTCATCACACTTAGCACGTGAAAGGCATCATCGGAAAGCTTAACACTTCCCCACGTAGCCTCAGATCTGGATCCTTATCTGATCCGCTTGAACTTATGCATTTCCCAGCCTCGAACCCATTTGGTTCGTGAAGCAGCTTCGAACCCGTTCGGTTTGTGGAGAAGCTTCGGAACCGTTCATTTCGTGAAGCAGCCTCGGACCCATTCGTCTCGTGAAGCAGCCTCGTGCCCATTCATCTTGTGAAGCAGCATCAGACCCGTTTGGTTCGTGAAGCAGCCTCGGACCCGTTCGGTTCGTGAAGCAACCTTTGACCAGCTCGGATCGTGGACATATCAGATCCAACCCGATGGAGCAGCCACGAACCTGAAGGCAATGACAATCTGGAGGTATATTAGATTCACGAGCGGCATGTGAACATCACGAACCGTGTCCCTCGAGTCGAATAAATGTATGAATCATGACCCGAACCGATGCTTGGGAAATTGATGCCACGAACCGCGGATGCATTATGAACCGACACCAAGGACCTGGAGAAATGCCTGAATCATGACCTCGAAAATGAATGACGAACAAGGGTCATAACCAGACCCGAAAAAGTAACAGTTTTTAAAAAAAAAACCATTTTTTCGATCATTTCAGAAAAGGCTCCATCGTCCAAAATCGAAAAAAATCGTGCGGTGCCCACATTTTGGACCTAACCGGTTAAGCCAATCGCCACTGGGACTGTGGGACCCCAGACCCCCACCGCCACTGCGCCCGGACCCGCTAACGGCTTGCCTTCGGCTCGGAGCATGGCTCGCCTTCAGCTTGGAGTATGTTTTGTCCTACAATAATCATTAAGGCTTGTCAATCAAGATTCAGTAGATAGTCTGAGGATATATCGACAGCAAATTGGTAATGACTGGGATTCTTCCTTGAGCCATAACACCTATTTACTAATGTTAATCAATGTGAGGAATTATTGAAAAAATTCGGCATGTTGGCTATGACTGTATACGAGATAGTGATTGTCTCATAACAGTCTCCTCTTGCTGAGCTCCGATGGTGTATAGATTTCACCAATGCAACTGATGATGTTCCCGAACGAGTAGCGATCATCTAGTCTACATGACTTAAACTTGTCCAACAGGCGGAGTCCCAGATGCCATTGACATAGAACAATCCGAACACTATTCTGAAGATGACTCATAAGATCCCAATGACCATGATTCTCAATGATGGGATACCCGATAACAAGTAGGGATCCTAGCATTACAAAGTTACCCTCCATTTGAATGGCGTGGTTAAAAACATTTGTCCTATGATTCACTCCCTAAAAGGCTTAGCTAACCTTTGCAATGCCTATTTGCTGTCAACCGCATCGAGGAAGATTGATTTCCATTGAATAAGGTTTATATCAATGTACTTTGGTGCCTAGAGTTAGGTAATAATTGAATCACCGCAGGCTAGGATTGGACAGATGGATCCTTGCCCGTATGATAACAACTTGACTGCTCACCAGCCATCATATAACCTTGGTCAAGAGATGAGAGTTCAAGATCAAAGTAAATATGAATCAACCATTAACTCTCTACTTCTTACTTTCATTATGACAGAACACACGAACATTACTTGAAGCCTCACAATCTATGCTATTGTGTTCAAGCTTATCTGATCAAGGTCCAGACAGACCAGCTCCAACAGAATTCAGAGTCTGCATTGCACCCTAGTGCCTATTGCCATTTATCCCAACCGAAGATGGAGTGGGAATGGTCTATGATGACCAAGTTCTTGGAGAAGCTGACTATTTATCTAGATGGAATATGCTACACAACACAGATGGCATGAAACTCAAAGACACTTCGCCTCTAGATGAAATGGAGTGTGATGGATGTGTCAATATTGCGAATAAAGGGAGCATCACAAAAGTAATTGCCCGATGATCTGCCAAAAGATATAGATCCCAGAGAGGATGGTGATTTGGGATGTAGAAGGGTGATGATGCAACAACCCAAAGATTGAAAAGCTCGTCTATGGCTTGTTGATCGCTATGAGAAAGCTCCCCCACTACTCCTAAGTTCATTCGATTGTGAGACACACTATTAGCCGCTACGACAGGACCTGTAGCGACCTGAGCATCTGGAAGATTGCTCGAACGGAACATAGACCTGAACCTGTTTGATCTCAATTCCCTCCTAAAGAAGTCCATACGAGGGCAAGCATTAGCCAACTTCATCGCTGAATGTACTGTTCCCGAAGAGGATGTGTTAGATGAAGAAGACGGACCCTCAAAATGAAAGATGATCCCCATCAAGACACTGCAAAATCCAACCATTGATTAGATGGAAGTTGACCCAGCATTGGAGACAGAAACCAAAAGAGAGTCATGGAAATCCCACGATGAACTTCCTACAGCACGGAATGCATCCAACAAGGAGAAATGAATGGTATACAATCGTTCTTTATGCAAGTCAACACTGCTTATTTTCGCCGGAAGGTGGTTCCAAGACATACACCAATGGGTCCCATTACTGAGTTCACCACCCTGAATGATTCGACAAAATCACTAATTAAATTGCTGCTTGAAGGGAGATACATGTGAATGAAACATCTAATGAGCAATATTTTGAAATTAGAAATTGAAGATTCACACTTCCACTCCTTTCATCAATTATCTTCCAAGTGACTCATTCCCCGGACGCTGGGGGCAACTAGAGATTTGAGCATGAATTGCTCGAGATCACATCATCTAATTCAAAGCTGATACATCAGGAATTTGCACGACTGATTGCCTTAGTCTTACCTGAAGGTTAGCAAGTCAGAGGTTTAGAATGCTTACGCCTGAATGCGGATTGATTGTTTGGGCACCAACTCTTATCCCCGATATAGGATCGAAGGCATATCTGCAAATTTATGAGATATAACTATCCCACCAACAGCAATATCCTATTTCCTAGCATAGAAAGTGCAAAAGATTCTATAAGCATGAATCCATTGTTCTCATACCAAATGCTATCCTAGCACCAATGCGATGAATTGCTACTATTAGCGGTTCAAATATGATTCCCTGACACTCAATCCTTTCCCTCGATGTTGGGGCAAGAAGGAGATTCAAAAGAGATACGACCTTGTTACTCCAAGACCCCGATCAGGGTCCATTTATTCTTGGGACTGCCGCCTCTCAATAATTTGAAAAGACATTCGTTACCAGCTTAAGGTTTTGGAAGCCATCTCCTGATAGAGACATGACGAAGCAAAATGGACCTATAAAGTACCTACAATGCCATTTTCGCTCTGAATGATATCGGTTCCTTTAACATGAATATTCTTTAATCATGACTCTTATATTTGCATGCTTTATGAGTTATTGATGTAATTAACTCAGATGAACTAATGTGTGGATGGTATAGGTACCCGGGATTTGATACTGATTAGATTTCTAGCACCTATATTTGGAGTTATGGAACAAAACCATAACGAGCTCAACTTAACTGCTCATCTACAAAGCCAAGCCCTCTGTCTGAGGAAAGGTGTATAGCTCAAGGTGGATCCGATTTGAACATCCACTCCTTGGCCCGCACATGGCAGACCTTAAGATAATTATGCATTGACTTTAGCATTTTGAAGACGGAGCCCGATTCCAGATGGATGCAGCTCGACCGTCTACATGGCTCGATACTATGCTCGACGCCACCATATTACATGCACTCAAATAAAGGAGTCAGCGCTGCCCCTTTATATGCTCACTTTTCAATCATGAAATTTTCTTTCACATGCCTCTTGAGTCATTGACATCACTAATCATGTGAGATGAATGATACAGGTACCCGAGGTTTGGTGCCAATCACTCCTCCCATAGATTGTTCGGAGGAAATCAAAGCCTTGGCAAATGCTTTCCAGTCGTTTGTCTGACTGACTCTAATCCTCAGAGATTGGATAGAAATATAAACCTAGGATGAATGAGATAGGCACGCCATGATTAAAGACCACTCGATCAGTGACTCTGACTCTCATGATTTGAGCGATGGTATTAAGGACGATATCATGACATCCGACCAAACTGCATCCCACGAGTCGACGGGACGAGAGAGACTTGATTATTGCAAATGACTACCTCTACCCATGAATCGAAGATTATGAGGTAGCACCTCGACGAGTGTGATTCGACCGCTCGCCTAAAAGCTCCATTCGCCAGAGTGAAGCATGGAGTATGGACTAGAACCGAGCTCGAGAACGAACTCGAAACGGTAGAATCCCACTTTTTGAACTAGAGTGCAGAAGGAATGCTGGGGCGAATGATATAACCCTTTTCCTGAATCACTCTAACTCTCATTATCCGAGAGAGAGTATAAAGGACGTGAAGATAGTGTCCACAATGCGTGATGGTACACCATAATTAAAGGCCGCCTTGATTCCACTCTACCCTTGGTATTCGACGGGAGAGTATAAAGGCACCAGGGACTGGCGCCACAAGAACTCTTACCCTGCTGAACGGGGAACAGACTGAAAGCTGAGTTCAAACTCTATCCTGGGCATACGACAGGAGACTATAAAGGCATATTGACTAAATGCCATAAAAGGGCTTCTATCCCACTGTAGTATCGGGGGAAGATTGAAAGCTGAGCCCGAACCCTTCATGTCCGGACATGGAGGTACTTATCCACTATTGATTGGGGGCATACACACATCACATCCCTACAATAGCTGCAATATGATATGTTATTTATTTGAAGGAATCTTCATTTGTAGGGACACCGGATTAAAACCCTCATCTGACCAGTAATGTGATTTATTGTTCATTACTTAGTACAGTAATGCTTTGATTACAAATATATTCGATTGAAATATGTAACAAACTTGCAAATGTATGATATTGCATGAGTACTACTTTGTTTACCATATGCAGATTTACAAAAGATAACTAGTCAAGAACGCGAGGGCCTCACTCGCAACAACATCAGCATGCCAGTGGAAAACAAACAAAGGGACGCATCCAGAAAGATGATGTAGGAGCATAATTCTAAACTGCATGTGAGACTCAAGGCGACGACAGAAAAGAGGCCTTGGTAGTGGATTGTTCAGCGACATGTCATATGACTTTATACTCACAAATTGAAGGACCCGACGAGGATTTCTATGGATTGAAGATTTCTTGGATTGTCCGGAACACGTTTTCCTTCGCTAAATTTTGAAACGGCCGTTCAAGGACCATAAAACGGATGCAAAGAGAACGTCCATTTGTTGGTCCCAACCTACTTCTAAACTGGAAAGCTTAGACAAGATTAGACATATCCCATGCTATAGTTAGGCGTGACGCAGCCACCTTGTTCTGACCTTTCCACTCCTTCCAACTTGGATGGGAGACTAGGGCTTACCATGGGATGAGTACCAACAAATCGATGTTCACCCAACTTTGACTCATGATGCTAAGAGGGAGTATGAAAGATATGGATTCAAAGTCTACTATTCAGAACAAACCTCTGAGGAAGGAGGCACAGGATACGAGCCTTAAGCGACACAGTTCAACTACCCGATGCCTATATTCAGAATTGAATGACAAAAGCCTTATTGACGGCTACTGCTCATGTGGAACCAAGAAGTCCGAGGCCGACTTTCACCTATTTTATGACTTCACGCTGGGGGCACTAGCGCTAAATTGGAAGGCCGAGCAACAACCATCAATTCGGTGGAAATGATAAAATTGAAGTCCAAGTAGTATCGAACTTGGCTCAGCCAGATAGAAACCATCAGCTCGGGTTGAACATGAACCAATCAGTAGGCATTCAGTATGCGGCTTCGATTCAGAACATTATGGATGGAAACATGGGCAATGGAATAACTACCTGCAACATCCTAGATGAGAATGCAAGAATTGTAACAAACTCAGGTCATGCACGACCAGCTTTAGCACCAACTCGAACGGATACTCGAGTGACATTTCACAATCAGCTCCAAGCAAGAACGCAACAATTCGAAGAATAGGAACCCGATCGGGTCGAATGACTCGAACCACGAACCGGGGGCAATATCGACGTGGAAACAAGAAATTAGCAAAGACCCCCTTTGTAATCTCAGATTCGATGCTAGGGCACCAGTCCTTATCTTGGAAATAGGCAATAGCTCCTTGGTGGCAATCTGCTTGCAGTTTGATTCGGCGCCTCTCAAGAGGTGACACTTCTCAAGATAATTAGGATAATGACAATCACAGCCTTTTCACACAAGACATCATGGTCTCCTCTTATTCCCCTGGATTTCAAAGATTTCTCTACAATAAGATCTACTCAGAGGCTCTGATAAGTTTAATCGAGAGAATGGAGCACCATCCAACTCCTGAAATGATAAGGACAAAGGAAAATCCTTGGAAAAGGATGATAAGAGTATGCGGTTCCGGAAAGAAACCTGTTTCACTGATCAAGTCCATATTGTTTCTTAAGCTCAATGGAAACGAGAATGAGAAAGAGGTTCAACAAGACTATGATGACCATTTCCGACTATGTTGAAGCATAAACGGAGGGGCCCAACTAACTTCATAACGACATTTATTCACTCGATTTAACAAGCTTACTTAACTCCGCAACTGATCTGATGAGAGTAACCAAATTCGCTGACGCCCGATGAGGCAATCTTCACTATTCGACTAAAAAGAAGAGACAATATCAAAGAAAATGTGGTTCGATCATTTGGATATAAAATTCCAACTGTTGCTAAATTGAGAAATAGTACGGAATGATCTAGGTCGACTAAGGTTACTAAACCTGCAACTCTTACCAGATGCAATGACGGGAAGCATAAAATCTTCAAATTTAGATGCCTAATTGATTCAACTCAACCCCCATCGATGTTGGGGGCATAAGACATGACCTCGCTTGCCCTCTGATGACACTGAGGGCATGAGCGTCGATTCGCGGACTGACCTGAAGATGACCCTGGCTTGGAGCAAAATTCAAAACATGTACAATATGCCTCTGGAGTATGACATGATTCGTCTTCCCCGACCAAGCGAGCCAACTTGCGGGTAAATGTGACTTCAAAGACTTGAATCGCAATTACATCGAAGAGAAGGGCGATTGTGGATTCCTTCACCCACGGTCCGGAGTGGTCATGGCTTTTGGATTCCTTACTGTTACTATTCAATGCGATTTTAAGATCTTGGATCGATATCAAGATAGTCCAAACTTGAGTACAAATGAAAAATTCATATGTTGACTCTGATGTGCTTCATCCCAATGGTCTAGATGTTAGCTCAGAGCCCAAATATTCTCACATCGCCCCATGACTTGGAGGACTACTTTATACATGGAATCATGCATAAAAGAAAGTTCGACTCGACAATGCGCTTGACCTACGTAGGATGACGACAGTGTTTAGCAATGACCTATGCATGTGGAATCGCGATCGAGAGCTAATAATCTTGCATGATTTTTGATGAATGAATCAGACCTCTTGATTTGACGTGGCTTAAACCATTACTTGATCATCTCGAATACTCCTTCCATAGAACTTGGCTTGACTAGCTCCCATGGAAGCAATGCAACAATTGGATAAAGCCTTCTCAAGGGTAAATGACGTTCCAGAGAGATTTAGCTCAACAAATTCAAAGCACATCTCATCTGTGATAAGATGTACTTTGGGGGGGCAAAATGTTAGCCTGCTTAATGACCAGGCTACCCAAAGCCAAGGACTTGAATATGAACATACATTGATCGGCAATCGCTCTGGCGAAGTGGTGGAATATGGAACCGCTTGAATTTTGAGTTTTGTGAAGACCTGCTCGCCCCCTACTGGCTCGCCCCTAGCGGTTCATGACCCCCTCCTGAGGGCGTTACGTGACGCCCTTCCAAGGCTGGTTCGTGACCCCCTCCTGATGGCGGTTCATGACCCCTGGACCATGACCCGACCTGCCCATCACCACCAGATCCTCACCTCAGCTCACCATATCGGCTCATGAACCGTGACCACAAACCGCGACCAAGACCTGCTACTACATATGTTGATCTTGATCTATTCTCGAGGCTATGACCGCTCCTACTTTCCCGGATCGGTTGCCACGTATCCTACCATGACCTGATCACCATATGGGCTCTCCTACAGCTATAAATACACCTCCAGAAGGCATTTTCAAGGGACTTTTTGGCATCTCCTTGTCCATGGCAGCCATGACCAACATTTATCCATGAATAACCACCAACTTTCTCAATAAAATCAATGAATTTAGAGAGAATTATTTATTGAATTCGAGTTATTGAGTGACTATACTCCTTGTAGTTGTAATTTAGGAATGAAATGAGAAAATATGAAGTGGACATAGGCTCGTTAACGCCGAACCCCTATAAAAATCCTATTGTCTTGCTTTTTCTCGTATTTTTCAGTTACTTCTTCGTATCCTATGCTATAAATATGACATTTTGGATGTAAGGACCATTTTTTTGATCTAACACTTAATTACCATCATTGCCATTTATTCATATCTTGTTATATACACACTGTAACAACCCGAATTTTAATAACATGTTAAAACCATAAGTCAAGGAAGAATTAATTTTTAAAATAAGAATCAAGATAAACGGGTTGCACCATTGCTATCGTCTCGAAATTCTGCTTGGAAACGTGTCTGAGTTTTCGAGAAACGGAGTCCGTTTGAGGGAGATATGACCCACCAAAGTTTCAGGAATTTTCAGAATTGAAAATAGCTCGAAATTCGAATTCGAAAATCAAATTCAAACCCCAGCGCAGACTGGGATGGAATTTTCCCGCCCAGGACCAGATCGACCTAGGGGTCAACACTATGGTCTACCTCCCAGGGACCAGGTCGACCCTATGGTTGACCTAGGAGTCAACTTGGTGCCAGAACCCAGTTTTGAGCCTGGGTTCATTCTGATGTATCTGGTCTCGTTTTCAGTCTAGACGCCCGCCTAATCCTATATAAATAGCCCCTAGCCCCATTCTCTTTACACCATTCTTCTCTCCTTATGCTTCCTCTGAAATAATAGAAATAAATAAATAAAATAATGGTGTCGCTACTCTGCTGGGACCAAAACTAGAACTAGTGCATCTTCTTCCAAATCTGAATAAGATTAAAAGAGAACTACTGCAAATTTTCTTCTATAATCCAATCAAGGCAAGTGCAGTTATTTTTCGATATGAAAATTAGTCATGATCTTGACATAATTATAAAACTGAATCTGAGACTAGGCCCTTTTCCTATTTATCAGATCTGTTCCTCGGTTTTATTATTCTATTTGTTCTGAACTACTTCCTCCTTTCTTTCTTTTTGTTTGATAGCCAGGCTACCACGAGCCTGAGCCAAGTCTCATAAGAGATGAACACATAAACGCTAAATTTTGGAAGAATATTGAATGAGGCATATTTAGGAAAAATCGATTTGTAACAAATTTGAGGACACAACGCATGTTGTAATTCTGGACATAAATTTGAGACATATTGCATAAGATGATCTATGACTTGGAAGAAGAGGATTATAGTGACTTAGAACATAAAGAACATATTTCATAATTTAAGATTTGGAGCTGGGCATATTAAATCCGATAGTTTGTCATTTGGAAGTAGGAGAATTAATTTGCATATGACTTAGATGTAAAAACCTATATTAGGACTTGATGACTATTAAGTGTGAATACACCTAAGTAAAGGGTGGGTGGATATGTGACATGCATTGTAATCAATGGCTATATTTGGCATAATTTATATGTGAATCACGATTAGGGTTTTTGGAGAATTTTTGAGCTATGCAAGTTTAACTAAAATTTGGGACATGTGTAATATGGTGGATTATAACCATAATTTAGGCATATAAGTTTAGGCTTACTTTATGAATTAGGCAAGATATGTGAATAGGACTTTAAGGAATGTGTAAATCGGCTAAAACTGTTATCTTCTTAATATGTTAAATTTGCCTAATCTGCTAAATTTTTTACCTGTTTAATCTGTTGAATTGCCTAAACTGTTAAATATGTTGAATCGCCTAATCTTCTAATTATGCCTAATCTGCTAAATCTGTTGAACCGCCTGAGCTGCTAATTCTGTTATATCTATTGAAAAGCTGAATGATTGTAATTTGTGTATGAAAATCCGTAGCCTCGATCTAAGATTGAGTAAAACATGTTAATTTGATTAATCTGCTGCGACTTGAAAAGAAGTCAAATCTGTTAAATTGACATAATTAGTCTGGTAGTTGTATAATTTGTAATGGAATAAACTGGTTATAGTATAAATGCTGAGACACGAGGTTAGACTCATGTTTGCGGTAGAAGCCTGCCCGGACCCAACCGGCTTAACCATTAACCGCAAACTTCTAGTCTAATGTGAGAGGTCGTAGGCATAACTAAAATATGCTTAGACACGAGGTTAGGTCCAGCTTGTTGCAGAAGTCTGCCCAGAACCGCCCGGCATATCCAGCGGCCACAAGCTACAGGTCTAATGTGAGAGGTCTGCGCATTAATATTTAATTAATGCAAATCTGAGATAAATATGATATCTAAAACGTGTTGGGTGTATGAGGATAAACCAACTGGACTGATGGATTAATAAACCTGTTTCATGAATCTGTAGGCCCAATACAAAGTTAGATAATCTGTAAGTTTGTTAAAACTGTACACCTAATCCGTTAGTCTGAAAACTAGTTGACTTGATTTTCTGATCTGTGAACTAGTTGATCTGAATTCTGTAGGTCTGAAGACTTGTAAACAAGCTAGTTATAAATCCATTAGTCTGGGGACACCAGGTTAGGGGGAAAATACTTGTGTCATCTGTTGTTTGGGACCCATATTAGTCAGTAACCCTTTCTGGTATTAAAACTATGACCCAACAGTAGGTAGGGTCCAGGCACGCTTACTAAACTAATTATAAGCAGTTCATTCTGATAATGGCGAGGGGTGTTGAGTGTGCGTTCCAACTGGGTCATGTGCGTGCATGGATCCCGGTCTGCCTCTGAGGATGTAAGATGCCGTGACATCTGTAAATAGGTCTGTGTCATTCAAAGGTTGCCACTTTAGGGAGTGATACACCCTTCTGTGGGGCTGGCACATGGTATTTATGTATTAGGGAGTCGATCGCTTGGGGTAGATTTAGGGTACACTTAGTTCTGTCTGTTTCCGTTGGGATACCGTCTGTTTCTATTGGGTGGTAACGCCTGTCTATTTCTGCGTGGTACCGTCTGTTAGGGTAGTAAAGGCCCATTTACTAGTGTACACCTAATTCTAACATTCTATTTCTGTAGGGATTATTCTGTTTCCGTCTCTGATTCCGTTTATGTACCTTTTGTCTGTTGGGGTGGTAAAGGCCCATTACTGGCATTCTGTTTCTGTATAGATTATTCTGTTTCGTTTCTGTTTCAGTTTAGATATTAGGGTAACACCTAATCCTGTTATACTAGTATTAGTGCAGAGAAGTAAGACGTAAGTAAGAAGCATAACTTGGGCTATATCATTCTGTTTCTTCTGTTTAGCATAAGTATACCAGTTACTCCTGTTGTTGTTGTCTCTTATCCAGCTTTATTTTCATGTCATGATATTATTATCTGTTCATATGCTAAAAGTCACTGGACTTGCCAGACTTTATGTCTGACCTTGCTTGTTTTCGCCCCTTTTCTTTCGTCTCCCCCCCAGGTTTTTAGGGCAGAAATATAGGAGCTTGATTCGGATTTTCTCTGCTTGAAGTATCGCTTGGCCTTGGCTCTATCTTTCCATAGCAGTTTATGTTGGGGATTATGACATTAAAAACTATGCATTCTGAAGGCTTTTGTACACGACCGATATTTTGTACTTGAATTCTGATATTGGGATTTGAAAAGATGTAACCAAACTTATTTCGGTTTCTGTTGTAATAAAGTTATAAAATTTTCATGTACTGTTTTATTTGTCTTGTAAATTACTGTTCTGTCTACTAAAACGCTCCATCGAAGTTAAGGCATTCTCTTTGTGAGTGACCTTAACAGAGGTGGGGTGTTACACTTGGTATCAGAGCTGAAGGTTACCAGATTTGATAAAAAAAGTTTTAGAAAACTATTTTCAAAAAGGTTTTTAAAAAGGAAGTATTTTCAAAAGTAGAGTTTATTTTGAAAAACAAAATCCCCAAAGCCATAGCCTATCTTTCTATCCTTTGTTTTGAATCTTTCCTTTTTCTTTCGTTTCAGCATGACTGGGGATCTTAACCTTCCGGAGGGCGTACCTATACCTAGCTGGTTCAGGAGGTACCTAAAAGCTAGGGCTAATGATGCGGGCCCAACAAACATCACTCCTCCCCCAGCTGCAGCTGCTCCTCCTCCATCTCCGCGAATGAATACTTTCCCGAAGATATGTAGAGACTTTCGAGCCATGGGTGGGAAGAACTTTAATGGAACTGGATCCTTCGTGGAAGCAAGGAACTGGCTCAAAAAACTGAGGATTTGTTCATTATCTTCGAGGTGGACGATAGGCAGAAGATACAATTGGCGATATAGTTGCTTAAGGACGAAGCTTCTTTTTGGTGGGAGGTCACAAATGGAGAGTGTACGGTAGAGAGATGGATGGATTTCAGGCATAGATTCGAGATGAAATTTCTCTCACGAGCGGAAGAGAGTCTATACGAAGAATGGTTGTTGGCGTTGAAGCAGGGGAATTTATAGGTGAGAGAGTACGTCAACAAGTTTAATCAATTGGCAAGATTCGGCTTAGAATTGGTAAATACACCACATAAGAAGGCACTAAGGTTTGTTAAAGGTTTGAATGAGCCGCTGCACGGATTGGCCATGTCCCACATTCCTGTGGGGGCAACCTTCGAAAAATTGGTGGACATGGCGTTAATGCATGAAGAGGAAGCTGAAAGTAAAAAGAAAGAGGAAAAGCTTGAAGGACCACAAAACAAGAAGGCGGGGCCCAAAAAGGAAACACAAAAGAAGGATGAGAAGACTGAAGATAAGAAGGATAAGAAGTGCTTTACTTGTGGAAGCTCTACCCATCTGAACAAGGATTGCAGAAAAAGGAAGGGCACTTGCTTGAACTATGAAGAAATGGGGCACTTCACAAGGGACTGCCCAAAGAAACGGGGGCACGGGAAGAGGGCAGAACCGACTTTTGGAGGACAGGCGAATGCTCAAGTGACTGGTAGATAGGGTAGAAATAAGAAAACTTATGTAGAAGGTTTAATTTCCTTATCTGATTGAGGAGTTAAAAACTCATTCTGATTCTGGCATTTTGATTCTGTAATTGAAACTCTGCACTTTAATACTAGTCTTGTTTCTGGTTCCGTTATAGTCTCAGACCCCATGAGGGTTACGACTCATCTGTTTGTGATAAGTTGGGGTTTGAGGGCATCTGTGTTGGGCATTAAGTTGACCATGACGCATACATTCTGAGTTTTTATCATGCTTAGTTTCCTAAGAATCATTTGGTAATCTGATCTGTATTAGTAGTCTGTAGGTTTCTGAAAAGGATAGGAGTTTTTACTCAATGTGTGAAATAGATTTCCATTTGGGCATTTGTTTAATGGGAGTAATTTTCTGAGTATTAATCTGATGTTGATTTTGGTCTTTGGGGTTGACACTTAGGGAGTTATTCTCCTAAACTGATGTCTAATGGGAACCTAGCTTTAGTTTTAATTATACTTGCTTCTATCACTCGACTTTATCCTTCGACCTTTAGGTAGAAACTAATGGGTGTAAACATGTGTTTGAGACATGTTATGTTTGATGGTTGCAAGTGGTTGCTCGTGGATGCATATACACACACCAGGCACTAGATCGGCTCAAAAACACTCTCATAATGCATATGGATGTGTGTGCATTTTTTTGAAAATTTTATTAATGCAAAATGGTTGACTCAGCACATGGATGTTGCATATGAATGAATGGTTGTGCACTCATATAGAAATGATATGTATCAAATAGGAAAATTACATACATGTTGGACTCATGGCACTGACATAATTCGCATTAAGGAGGTCAACTGAATCAGTGGACCGCCTGATCTTTGCATTATATAAGTACATATACACACACTCTTGCATAAGTTCATGCAGCATTAGAAATCTTTTAAGGACAATGGTTGTTTGTGGATGATGGTTGAGCAGATGGATGATTGGATGATAGGATGCATTCTTCTTAACTTGAAGATTTCGGGGACGAAAACCTTTAAGGAGGGGAGAATGTAACAACCCGAATTTTAATAACATGTTAAAACCATAAATCAAGGCATAATTAATTTTTAAAATAAGAATCAAGAGAAACGGGTTGCTTCATTGCGTTCGTCTAGAAATTCTACTTGGAAACGAGTCTGAGTTTTCGAGAAACGGAGTCCGTATGAGGGAGATATGACCCTCCAAAGTTTCAGGAATTTTCAGAATCAAAAACAGCTCGAAATTCGAATTCGAATTCAAACCCCAGCGTAGACTGGGCGGGAATTTTCCCGACCAAGACCAGGTCGACCTGGGGTCGACACTATGGTCAACCTCCCAGGGACCAGGTCGACCCTATGATTGACCTGGGGGTCAATCTGGTGCCAGAACCTAGTTTTGAGCCTGGGTTCATTCTAATGTATCTGGTCTCGTTTTCAGTCTAGATTCGCCTGCCTAATCCTATATAAATAGCCCCCTAGCCCCATTCTCTTTACACCATTCTTCTCTCCTTATGCTTCCTTCGAAATAATAGAAATAAATAAATAAAATAATGGCGTTGCTACTCTGCAGGGATCAAAACTAGAACTAGTGCATCTTCTTCCAAATCTGAATAAGATTAAAAGAGAACTACTGCAACTCTTCTTCTATAATCCAATCAAGGCAAGTGCAGTTATTCTCCGATATGAAATTTAATCATGATCTTGACATAATTATTAAACTGAATCTGAGACTAGGCCCTTTTCCTATTTATCAGATCTGTTCCTCTATTTTATTATTCTGTTTGTTCTGTATTTCTTCCTCCTTTCTTTCTTTTTGTTTGATAGCCAGGCTACCACGAGCCTGAGCCAAGTCTCATAAGAGATGAACGCATAAACGCTAAATTTGGGAAGAATATTGAATGAGGCATATTTGGGCAAAATCGATTTGTAACAAATTTGAGGACACAACGCATGTTGTAATTCTGGACATAAATTTGAGACATATTGCATAAGATGATCTATGACTTGGAAGAAGAGGATTATAGTGACTTAGAACATAAAGAACATATTTCATAATTTAAGATCTGGATCTGGGCATATTAAATCTGATAGTTTGTCATTTGGAAGTAGGAGAATTAATTTGCATATGACTTAGGTGTAAAAACATATATTAAGACTTGATGACTATTAATTATGAATACACCTAAGTAAGGGGGGGGGGTTGGATATGTGACATGCATTGTAATCAATGGCTATATTTGGCATAATTTATATGTGAATCACGATTGGGATTTTTGGAGAATATTCTGAACTATACAAGTTTAACTAAAATTTGGGACATGTGTTATATGGTGGATTGTGACCATAATTTAGGCATATAAGTTTAGGCTTAATTTATGAATTAGGCAAGATATGTGAATAGGACTTTAAGGAATGTGTAAATCGGCTAAAACTGTTATCTACTTAATATGTTAAATTTGCCTAATCTGCAAAATTTGTTACCTGTTTAATCTGTTGAATTACCTAAACTGTTAAATATGTTGAATTGCCTAATCTGCTAATTATGCCGAATCTGCTAAATCCGTTGAGTTGCCTAATCTGCTAAATCTGTTGAACCGCCTGAGCTGCTAAATCTGTTAAATCTGTTGAAAAGCTGAATGATTGTAATTTGTATATGAAAATCCGTAGGCTCGATCTAAGATTGAGTAAAACATGTTAATTTGATTAATCTGCCGTGACTTGAAAAGAAGTCAAATCTGTTAAACTGACATAATTAGTCTGATAGTTGTATAATTTGTAATGGAATAAACTGGTTATAATATAAATGCTGAGACACGAGGTTAGACTCATGTTTACGGTAGAAGCCTGCCCGGACCCTACCGGCTTAACCAGCAACCGTAAACTGCTAATCTAATGTGGGAGGTCGTAGGTATAACTAAAATATGCTTAGACACGAGGCTAGGTCTGGCTTGTGGCAGAAGTCTGCCCGGAACCGCCCGGCTTATCCAGCGGCCACAAGCTACCGACCTAATGTGAGAGGTCCGCGCATTAATATTTAATTAATGCAAATCTGAGATAAATATGATGTCTAAAACGTGTTGGGTGGATGGGGCTAAACTAACTGGACTGATGGATTAATAAACCTGTTTCGTGAATCTGTAGGCACAATACAAAGTTAGACAATCTGTAAGTCTGTTAAAAATGTACACCTGATCCATTAGTCTGAAAACCTGATGACTTGATTTTTTGATCTGTGAACTAGTTGATCTAAACTCTGTAGGTCTGAAGACTTGCAAACAAGTTAATCTGAAATCCATTAGTCTAGGGACACAAGTTTAGGGGGGGAAAATACTTGTGTCATCAGTTGTTTGGGACCCATATTAGTCAGTAACCCTTTCTGAAAAACTATGACCCAAGAGTAGGTAGGGTCCGGGCATGCTTACTGAACTAATTATAAGCGGTTCATTCTGATAATGGCGAGGGGTGTTGATGGTGCGTTCCAACCGGGTCATGTGCGTGCATGGATCCCGGTCTGCCTCTGAGGATGTAAGACGCCGTGACATCTGTAAATAGGTCTGTGTCATTCAAAGGTTGCCACTTTAGGGAGTGATACACCCTTCTGTGGGGCTGGCACATGGTATTTATGTATTAGGGAGTCGATCGCTTGGGGTAGATTTAGGGTACACTTAGTTCTGTCTGTTTCCGTTGGGATACCGTCTGTTTCTATTGGGTGGTAACGCCTGTCTATTTCTGCGTGGTACCATCTGTTGGGGTAGTAAAGGCCCATTTACTAGTGTACACCTAATTCTAACATTCTATTTCTGTAGGGATTATTCTGTTTCCGTCTCTGATTCCGTTTATGTACCTTTTGTCTGTTGGGGTGGTAAAGGCCCATTACTAGCATTCTGTTTCTGTATAGATTATTCTGTTTCATTTCTGTTTCAGTTTAGACATTAGGGTAACACCTAATCCTGTTATACTATTATTAGTGCAGAGAAGTAAGACGTAAGTAAGAAGCATAACTTGGGCTATATCATTCTGTTTCTTCTGTTTAGCATAAGTATACCAGTTACTCCTGTTGTTGTTGTCTCTTATCCAGCTTTATTTTCATGTCATGATATTATTATCTGTTCATATGCTAAAAGTCACTGGACTTGCCAGACTTTATGTCTAACCTTGCTTCTTTTCGCCCCTTTTCTTTCGTCTCCCCCCCAAGGTTTTTAGGGCAGAAATATAGGAGCTTGATTCGGATTTTCTCTGCTTGAAGTATCGCTTGGCCTTGGCTCTATCTTTCCGTAGCAGTTTATGTTGGGGATTATGACATTAAAAACTATGCATTCTGAAGGCTTTTGTACACGACCGATATTTTGTACTTGAATTCTGATATTGGGATTTGAAAAGATGTAACCAAACTTATTTCGGTTTCTGTTGTAATAAAGTAATAAAATTTTCATGTACTGTTTTATTTGTCTTGTAAATTTCTGTTCTGTCTACTAAAACGCTCCATCGAAGTTAAGGCATTCTCTTTGTGAGTGACCTTAACAGAGGTGGGGTGTTACACTTGGTATCAGAGTTGAAGGTTACCAGATTTGATAAAAAAAGTTTTGGAAAACTATTTTCAAAAAGGATTTTAAAAAGGAAGTATTTCCAAAAGTAGAGTTTATTTTGAAAAACAAAATCCCCAAAGCCATAGCCTATCTTTCTATCCTTTGTTTTGAATCTTTCCTTTTTCTTTCGTTTTAGCATGACTGGGGATCTTAACCTTCCGGAGGGCGTACCTATACCTAGCTGGTTCAGGAGGTACCTAAAAGCTAGGGCTAATGATGCGGGCCCAACAAACATCACTCCTCCCCCAGCTGCAGCTGCTCCTCCTCCACCTCCGCGAATGAATACTTTCCCGAAGATATGTAGAGACTTTCGAGCCATGGGTGGGAAGAACTTTAATGGAACTGGATCCTTCGTGGAAGCAAGGAACTGGCTCAAAAAACTGAGGATTTGTTCATTATCTTCGAGGTGGACGATAGGCAGAAGATACAATTGGCGATATAGTTGCTTAAGGACGAAGCTTCTTTTTGGTGGGAGGTCACAAATGGAGAGTGTACGGTAGAGAGATGGATGGATTTCAGGCATAGATTCGAGATGAAATTTCTCTCACGAGCGGAAGAGAGTCTATACGAAGAATGGTTGTTGGCGTTGAAGCAGGGGAATTTATAGGTGAGAGAGTACGTCAACAAGTTTAATCAATTGGCAAGATTCGGCTTAGAATTGGTAAATACACCACATAAGAAGGCACTAAGGTTTGTTAAAGGTTTGAATGAGCCGCTGCACGGATTGGCCATGTCCCACATTCCTGTGGGGGCAACCTTCGAAAAATTGGTGGACATGGCGTTAATGCATGAAGAGGAAGCTGAAAGTAAAAAGAAAGAGAAAAAGCTTGAAGGACCACAAAACAAGAAGGCGGGGCCCAAAAAGGAAACACAAAAGAAGGATGAGAAGACTGAAGATAAGAAGGATAAGAAGTGCTTTACTTGTGGAAGCTCTACCCATCTGAACAAGGATTGCAGAAAAAGGAAGGGCACTTGCTTGAACAATGAAGAAATGGGGCACTTCACAAGGGACTGCCCAAAGAAACGGGGGCAAGGGCAGAAGGCAGAACCGACTTTTGGAGGACAGGCGAATGCTCAAGTGACTGGTAGATAGGGTAGAAATAAGAAAACTTATGTCGAAGGTTTAATTTCCTTATCTGATTGAGGAGTTAAAAACTCATTCTGATTCTGGCATTTTGATTCTGTAATTGAAACTTTGCACTTTAATACTAGTCTTGTTTCTGGTTCCGTTATAGTCTCAGACCCCATGAGGGTTACGACTCATCTGTTTGTGATAAGTTGGGGTTTGAGGGCATCTGTGTTGGGCATTAAGTTGACCATGATGCATACATTCTGAGTTTTTATCATGCTTAGTTTCCTAAGAATCATTTGGTAATCTGATCTGTATTAGTAGTCTGTAGGTTTCTGAAAAGGATAGGAGTTTTTACTCAATGTGTGAAATAGATTTCCATTTGGGCATTTGTTTAATGGGAGTAATTTTCTGAGTATTAATCTGATGTTGATTTTGGTCTTCGGGGTTGACACTTAGGGAGTTATTCTCCTAAACTGATGTCTAATGGGAACCTAGCTTTAGTTTTAATTATACTTGCTTCTATCACTCGACTTTATCCTTCGACCTTTAGGTAGAAACTAATGGGTGTAAACATGTGTTTGAGACATGTTATGTTTGATGGTTGCAAGTGGTTGCTCGTGGATGCATATACACACACCAGGCACTAGATCGGCTCAAAAACACTCTCATAATGCATATGGATGTGTGTGCATTTTTTTGAAAATTTTATTAATGCAAAATGGTTGACTCAGCACATGGATGTTGCATATGAATGAATGGTTGTGCACTCATATAGAAACGATATGTATCAAATAGGAAAATTACATACATGTTGGACTCATGGCACTGACATAATTCGCATTAAGGAGGTCAACTGAATCAGTGGACCGCCTGATCTTTGCATTAGATAAGTACATATACACACACTCTTGCATAAGTTCATGCAGCATTAGAAATATTTTAAGGACAATGGTTGTTTGTGGATGATGGTTGAGCAGATGGATGATTGGATGATAGGATGCATTCTTCTTAACTTGAAGATTTCGGGGACGAAATCCTTTAAGGAGGGGAGAATGTAGCAACCCGAATTTTAATAACATGTTAAAACCATAAATCAAGGCATAATTAATTTTTAAAATAAGAATCAAGAGAAACGGGTTGCTTCATTGCGTTCGTCTAGAAATTCTACTTGGAAACGAGTCTGGGTTTTCGAGAAACGGAGTCCGTATGAGGGAGATATGACCCTGCAAAGTTTCAGGAATTTTCAGAATCAAAAACAGCTCGAAATTCGAATTCGAATTCAAACCCCAGCGTAGACTGGGCGGGAATTTTCCCGCCCAGGACCAGGTCGACCTGGGGTCGACACTATGGTCAACCTCCCAGGGACCAGGTCGACCCTATGATTGACCTGGGGGTCGATCTGGTGCCAGAACCTAGTTTTGAGCCTGGGTTCATTCTAATGTATCTGGTCTCGTTTTCTGTCTAGATTCGCCTGCCTAATCCAATATAAATAGCCCCCTAGCCCCATACTCTTTACACCATTCTTCTCTCCTTATGCTTCCTTCGAAATAATAGAAATAAATAAATAAAATAATGGCGTTGCTACTCTGCTGGGATCAAAACTAGAACTAGTGCATCTTCTTCCAAATCTGAATAAGATTAAAAGAGAACTACTGCAACTCTTCTTCTATAATCCAACCAAGGCAAGTGCAGTTATTCTCCGATATGAAATTTAATCATGATCTTGACATAATTATTAAACTGAATCTGAGACTAGGCCCTTTTCCTATTTATCAGATCTGTTCCTCTGTTTTATTATTCTGTTTGTTCTGTATTCTTCCTCCTTTCTTTCTTTTTGTTTGATAGCCAGGCTACCACGAGCCTGAGCCAAGTCTCATAAGAGATGAACGCATAAACGCTAAATTTGGGAAGAATATTGAATGAGGCATATTTGGGCAAAATCGATTTGTAACAAATTTGAGGACACAACGCATGTTGTAATTCTGGACATAAATTTGAGACATATTGCATAAGATGATCTATGACTTGGAAGAAGAGGATTATATTGACGTAGAACATAAAGAACATATTTCATAACTTAAGATCTGGATCTGGGCATATAAAATCTGATAGTTTGTCATTTGGAAGTAGGAGAATTAATTTGCATATGACTTAGGTGTAAAAACCTATATTAAGACTTGATGACTATTAAGTATGAATACACCTAAGTAAGGGGGGGGGGGGTTGGATATGTGACATGCATTGTAATCAATGGCTATATTTGGCATAATTTATATGTGAATCACGATTGGGATTTTTGGAGAATATTCTGAACTATACAAGTTTAACTAAAATTTGGGACATGTGTTATATGGTGGATTACGACCATAATTTGGGCGTATAAGTTTAGGCTTACTTTATGAATTAGGCAAGATATGTGAATAGGACTTTAAGGAATGTGTAAATCGGCTAAAACTGTTATCTACTTAATATGTTAAATTTGCCTAATCTGCAAAATTTGTTACCTGTTTAATCTGTTGAATTACCTAAACTGTTAAATATGTTGAATTGCCTAATCTGCTAATTATGCCGAATCTGCTAAATCCGTTGAGTTGCCTAATCTGCTAAATCTGTTGAACCGCCTGAGCTGCTAAATCTGTTAAATCTGTTGAAAAGCTGAATGATTGTAATTTGTGTATGAAATTCCGTAGGCTCGATCTAAGATTGAGTAAAACATGTTAATTTGATTAATCTGCCGTGACTTGAAAAGAAGTCAAATCTGTTAATTTGACATAATTAGTCTGATAGTTGTATAATTTGTAATGGAATAAACTGGTTATAATATAAATGCTGAGACACGAGGTTAGACTCATGTTTGCGGTAGAAGCCTGCCCGGACCCTACCGGCTTAACCAGCAACCGTAAACTGCTAATCTAATGTGGGAGGTCGTAGGTATAACTAAAATATGCTTTGACACGAGGTTAGGTCTGGCTTGTGGCAGAAGCCTGCCCGGAACCGCCCGGCTTATCCAGCGGCCACAAGCTACCGACCTAATGTGAGAGGTCCACGCATTAATATTTAATTAATGCAAATCTGAGATAAATATGATGTCTAAAACATGTTGGGTGAATGGGGCTAAACCAACTGGACTGATGGATTAATAAACCTGTTTCGTGAATCTGTAGGCCCAATACAAAGTTAGACAATCTGTAAGTCTGTTAAAAATGTACACCTGATCCATTAGTCTGAAAACCTGATGACTTGATTTTTTGATCTGTGAACTAGTTGATCTAAACTCTGTAGGTCTGAAGACTTGCAAACAAGTTAATCTGAAATCCATTAGTCTAGGGACACAAGTTTAGGGGGGAAAATACTTGTGTCATCAGTTGTTTGGGACCCATATTAGTCAGTAACCCTTTCTGAAAAACTATGACCTAAGAGTAGGTAGGGTCCGGGCACGCTTACTGAACTAATTATAAGCGGTTCATTCTGATAATGGCGAGGGGTGTTGATGGTGTGTTCCAACCGGGTCATGTGCGTGCATGGATCCCGGTCTGCCTCTGAGGATGTAAGACGCCGTGACATCTGTAAATAGGTCTGTGTCATTCAAAGGTTGCCACTTTAGGAAGTGATACACCCTTCTGTGGGGCTGGCACATGGTATTTATGTATTAGGGAGCCAGGCGCTTGGGGTAGATTTAAGGTTCACTTAGTTCTGTCTGTTTCCGTTGGGGTACCGTCTGTTTCTGTTGGGTGGTAACACCTATCTGTTTCTGCGTGGTACCGTCTGTTGGGGGTAGTAAAGGCCCATTTACTAGTGTACACCTAATTCTAGCATTTTGTTTCCATAGGGATTATTCTGTTTCCATCTCTGATTCCGTTTATGTACCTTCTGTCTGTTGGGCTGGTAAAGGCCCATTACTGGCATTCTGTTTCTGTATAGATTATTCTGTTCCGTTTCTGTTTTAGTTTAGACATTAGGGTAACACCTAATCCTGTTATAGTAGTATTAGTGCAGAGAAGTAAGATGTAAGTAAGAAGCATAACTTGGGCTATATCATTCTGTTTCTTCTGTTTAGCTTAAGTATACCAGTTACTCCTGTTGTTGTTGTTGTCTCTTATCCAGCTTTATTTTCATGTCATGATATTATTATCTGTTCATATGCTGGAAGTCACTGGACTTGCCAGACTTTATATCTAACCTTGCTTGTTTTCGCCCCTTTTCTTTCATCTCCTCCCCCAGGTTTTTAGGGTGGAAATATAGGAGCTTGATTCGGATTTTCTCTGCTTGAAGTATCACTTGGCCTTGGCTCTATCTTTCCATGGCAGTTTATGTTGGGGAATATAACTTTAAAAACTATGCTTTCTGAAAGCTTTTGTACAAGACCGATATTTTGTACTTGAATTATGATATTGGGATTTGAAAAGATGTAACCAAACTTATTTCGGTTTCTGTTGTAATAAAGTTATAAATTTTTCAAGTACTGTTTTATTTGTCTTGTAAATTTCTGTTTTGTCTACTAAAACGCTCCATCAACGTTAAGGCATTCCTTTTGTGAGTGACCTTAACGGAGGTGGGGTGTTACACACACACACACACACACACACACACACACACATATATATATATATATATATGCACCAGACCTCTCACATTAAGCCTACATTTGGGGACGCTGGATTTGCTGGGCGGGTCCGGGCAGATTTCTACCACAAGTCGACTTAACCACATGTCTTAGCATCATTACATGTTTTAATTATGCACTTAGACCCCTTACATTAAATTTACCACTTGTGAATGCTGGATATGCAGGGTGGTTCCATGCAGACTTCTATCACAAGTGCAATCTAACCTCGTGTTTATGCGCATTACAGTTTCTTATTTAATACAAATTTTAGCCATGATATCCTTTTTACTGTAATCTAATTTACATATCATCAAATTATGCCTATATTATGGCGCATGTCCTTTTTAACCTGTATTTAATTCTATTTTGACATGTAAACATTTAATCGGTTAATTGTTCAAATTTAATAGGTTAACATGTCATTTACTCAATAATATGCCATAAGTGAATCATGAAATTATAACCACAGAATTTGCCATTCATATCCTAACAAGATTGTTTTCTTCAACATGTAAACATTCAGTACTTTAACTAATTCAACATATGAATTTCCTGACATATTCATATTAACATCTCAACTTGTTATAACAACAATTTATAATTAATCTGACAATTTCATAATTTATAAAAAGGGGATTGCTAAATGATAACATATTATTATCTAAAATGCTATAACTTAAATCCACTCATCTCATACGCGTTCCCAATTCTGGATCTGGTCCAGTTTTAGCATCCATGACTTTTCCCATAATTGGATTCAGAACCTAACAACCATTGATTTATTATTTATAAAAAGAGAAAGGAAAGGAAGAGGAAGAAATTTGAATGGATTGGATCTAGAAATTACCTCATTTTGTTAAGAAATTTGAACACCCATTTACAAGCATATGTTCCTTTCCTCCAGATTTAGATTCAGAATTTTGCCGAAACTAATAACCTAAATTTTCTGAACAGATTAGGGAAGGAAGAGGAAACAGCAGAGCTTCATCGTAGCCTCAGAATTATGAGACTTATTCATAGGTGTATCAGAGAAACCTGGTCCCTCAGATCTAAACCAAAAATATCAAAACTGACCATGTTAAAGGAAAATTCCAAATCTGCGTTGGGGTCGACCCCCCTTGGGGTGGGTCTACCCCCCTATTGGTGGGTCGACCCCCCTTGAGTCGACCCCCAACGAGTCATTTTCCCTCCAGATTTCCCGCTCGATCGTGAATTTTTATTATTGAACTGATTTTCGAATTTTCTGGATATATTTATTTAATATATATACATATAAGTTCCTAATATGTATACAAACTTCTAATGCTCATAACTTCTTTATACAGTATCCGTTTTACGCAAACCAAGTGTCTATTTTTATCAGAATTTCGTGATGGACGCAATGGCTTGGTCCGTTTCACTTTATTATTAATATTTAATTAAGTTATTCTTATTTTATTTTCTTAAGTTAAAAATGCGGGGTGTTACATTCTCCCACACTTAGGAAATTTTGTCCCCGAAATTTGATAAGGGTAAAATCAATTAACCCCTCGATATACATCCATCATGTGTGCATCAAATTTTTGTAAACATCTTCCACTTGTGCAAAGTGAAATACAACATAATAATGCATGTATGCTTAAGCGGTACCTCCTATGTGTATGCAAATTTTTCAAAAACCCTTTTAAAATATGATGCTCACGTCCTAAATATAATAGCAGTTCTACATGAATGCAATATTTCAAAATACATTTTCATCCAGATTTCTAACACTCTTACTGAGTAAGAGCGTATTTCATCCAATTATTGCATCCAAAATCCTACCAACCAACTTTATTTTTCGAATTTCAGAAAAATCTAATTTTCTAAATTCGATTTCTTATGCAACAAAAAGGTGGAAAACGGAAAATTTCACATCTTTCGTTTTTCTTTTGTATACCTTTTTCCAACCGTACTTGGATTTTTATGTAACTATTTATAAAGATTTCCTATTGTCCTATCCAAGTACAATCCACATAAGAAATTTTTTCTTTTGTTATCGATTTTCTTTTTTTCATCTTATCTTGGAATTTTTTTTATTCTTATCCATGTTTTCTCATAATTTTCCATTTTTGTGCTTTACTGAGTTTTCTGTTTCCTTTTCAGTTTTACCATTTTCTTATCTTATTTATTCTTTGATATTAGTTTAAATTTAAATAAGCTTCTTGTCTTTCAACTAAAACAGGAGAACAGACACCCTACACTGCTACTACCAAGGGCCAAGAATCTTGGGGCTATGTCCCTCTCAGACAGAAATGTCCAAACTATAGGATCCACGATAGGTTTAGGTGTTACCCTAACTACCCAACAAGAACAAAATAACCGAATGATCCTAACATAAACGTTGTGATAGGTTTTACCCCAACATGATGTTGTATATAACAGTATTGTATACACAATTATATGATTTTTGTTTGATGATAACAACCAAATATATTTTATTATTGAATGTGTTTGTAACTGTACTGGTATATTTTACATTAGACAGGAATATAATATTTAAATAAAATACAACTATACAGAAATTTGAATATTCACACAGTATTTTATTTGAATAAGAATATTTTATTTCTATATTTAAACAGTACAGATTTACAACTCCACTATTTGTACATACATCACTAATATACATTTCAATATATTCAATTTCATACTTAGCTCCTCTTTACAACACTTACACTTTCATATATACTACATTTCTATACAGTTCACTCGTATATACCGACACATATGAATATCATCGTCTTCAGTTTTCTTGACTTCACAGCATTCCACAGTCAATTCAGTCATCTTCATACCTGTTCATACAAAAGAACACACACAGTAGACTGCAACAAAAATAAAATTGAATAAAAGAAAATAAAAATTTATTTTTAAATTTTATTTGCCTCAGAATTACGGTGTGTTTCTCATCATTTTTCTAGACTTGGTCTGATATGCAGGGATAGGAAAAACATGGCTGCATGTACACACATACGTGTGCACTGCCTCGCCAATCAGTGTGTGCATCTGAGGAGTAGCCATCAAGGACCAACTCGACTCAGCATTACATGTCAAAATGGACAGTACAAAAAATAACCAAAGTGGTCGAGCAAAGCAATCATGAACAAACAAAGCTACATGGGGCAACAGCATAAATGGTGGAGCTTAAGTCAGCATAATTTAAAGATGCAGAGCAGCAGTTTATGTACATGTATGTGATCAAGTATACAAGAAAGCATATATGTAAACAAGTTCAAGAAGTGGCATGAACAAATGAAATATCTGTCCTTATCAGTATATATAAAAAAAAAGGATTTAAAATGACCGATCCAAAGTCAAACAGATGGTGCATACAAGTTTGAACACCAACAAGTAGGACATGTAAGAAGTACAATATCAGTTCAAATTCAAAGCAAAAGAATGATAACTGTATTGTTCAAAGGAAGATCAAGGCAGCAAACCAAGGTCGAGGCAATAATATCAAGTGCAATATTAGTTTAAATCAGAAACATACTGTTCAAACTGCTTTGCACCAATATGGTAAGACATACATGAGATCACAACAGTCACAAGGTAAAGTGCAGTCACAAGCAAAACTGAGCAAAACTGAGGTCACAAGTGCAGTCACAAGTGCAGCAACATAGGAGCATTTACAAGTGCAGTCACAAAGAAGAGTAAAGCAACAGTTCAATGATCGGCTAGCAAGCATGAGTGGTATATGGTGCATACACAAGGTCATAATCCAACAAAGTGATGCAGTTCTACATGGCTGTGAACATATGTTCAAAAACGATTGTCAAAGTCGAGGAAGTGCATGCTTATATGAAACTACACAGTTCAAGCAAATATTTTTAAAACAATGGTAATACAGCAGCCTTAGCATGAATGAGAATGGATTGATGTATATGGCAGTACATCAGTTTTTTAAAACAAGAATATAGCAAACCAACCTGTCTGGTGCAACAAGCAAGGGTAGTATCTACTCTTATCAATTCAAAAATTTATCAAGAAAAAATGCATAACAAAACAGTATTGAATCAAGCAGACGAGCCATGAAACAACAAGACTTGGGTGATATACATGATGTACAAATATATTAGCTACAGCATATACATTGAAGCAGCACATTCAGCAATGAAGACAATGTGGTCGAGCAGTGGATTGCAAGTCAAAACAGTCCAAAGTGGTTCAAGAATACTCAAGCTCAACTACAAGAAACATGGGAGTGAAACAAGTATAAAGGGAGCAAATTCAAGCATGCATGTTTTAATAACAGCGAAATGAAAATGGCATTCAACCAAGTTAGAAGAACAATTGTATGATCAAGTATAGCACCAGTTCTTAGTTCTCGGCAAAGCAAGTTCAAGTACAAAGCTGTTCTTATTAGTTCAAAAACAGTCAAATATTAAATCAAATTCAATGATCAAGCTCTGTTAAAAGAGAAAAGAATTTTCCAGAAACTCAAGACTCATTTCAAAGCCCAGAGAGATCAACAAGCAATTAAAAGCATACGGGGCCAAGTTAAAAAAATTCAGAACAAGTTGAAGATTTTAAAACTCCAAAATTTTCGTATTCAAAATTGAAAGATTCATCACTCAAAACGTTTCCAGAAAATTGGATTTACAAATCTGTTATATCGAGAAATTCTAGAAGGAAGACTCAGTCAAAAATCACCAAATTATTCGCAAGAAAGCCAATTCAAAAGCCCTAAAATTTTAAAATCAAGGGTTTCAAAGATCAAGACTTAATCAAAAATTCCAGAACATACGATGATTTAAAGTTCCAATATTTCCGAAATCAGAGCACAAAATTAGGGTTTCTAAACCCTATAAGAACACCCACATCATTATCGGCTATTATCATCCATGATCGAGGAAATTAAAAGCAAACGAGTAAATTAAAAAATCATACCAGGAAAAGAAGAAGACTTGGATCCAAATCAAAGCTTCATCAACTCAACCGAAGAAGAACTTGCAATAGGAACTCGAGAACATCATAGCGTCGGATTTCAGAATCAAAGAACCAAAACCCTAATCACAGTCGCCATTTCTAGGAAACCCTAAGAGTCGCCATTCTTACAATTACAAAGAGATCGGACTCAAGAGTAAAGTGGTGAAGCAATAACAAAAGGGGGCCGGCCAAGTTTAAGGGGATAACCCTTATTTAATTACTAGGGTTTTCAAAGTTTTAAGGGTTTTATTTTATTTTGTTTTTTTGTTCGTCTTTAATTTCAATTTGCTATCAAGTCTAGAGTTTTCTAGTTTGTCTCAAAAACTAGGGAGAAGAATTACGGGAATTGTAATTCAGGGAAATCTGGTTTTGGGGATAAAAACCAGTGCAGGGTTTTCAGCGTAGGGTTAAGAACAGTTGGGAGCGAGTGTCGCGAGTTTACAGGGGATTGTAAGCGTAGAGATTGTTTTAACTCCTAGTAGAAACCTTGGGGAATGCAGCAGTAGGCAGGGTTTTGCCGAAGCTGGGTATATCTGTGTGTTATTTATTTTTCCGCATTTATTCTGATTATTATCTGTGCTGTGATTATTTAATTACTCTGTGAAAATTTGTGATAAACCCTATTCACCCCCCCTCTAGGGTTAATTTAGATCCTACAAGTGGTATCAGAGCCAGGTTTTTTTATTTTATTTTAACTCTAGAGTCATGAATTTGTCAAACAACGCTTTTTCTGAGGGTCAGTCCATAGCTAGGCCACCAATGTTTAATGGAACTGATTATGCATATTGGAAAGCTAGGATGAAAATTTATTTGAGTTCAGTTGATTATGATGTGTGGGATATTATTGAAACGGGTTATAGATCTCCCACTGTTATTGTTAGTGGTGAAGAAATTCCTAAATCAAAAGAAAGGTGGGATGCTAATGATAAAAAAATATTTTCAACTAATGCCAAAGCGATGAATGCTTTAATCTGTGCTCTTGATAAAACTGAATTTAATCGAATTTCTCATTGTGAGACTGCACAGGAAATATGGCATACGTTGGAGGTCACACATGAAGGTACATCTCAAGTGAAGGAATCTCGTCTCGCTCTACTCAGCAATGAATATGAAAATTTCTCTATGCAAAAAGACGAAGATATAAAAGAGATGTATGGACGCTTCTCATCACTGGTCTACAATGCAAAAGCTCTTGGCAAGACCTACACCGAAGTGGAATTGATCAGAAAAATACTGAGAGTGCTACCGATGAATTTTGAAGCAAAGGTGACGGCGATTCAAGAATCCAAAGATCTGAATAAAGTAAGCATGGAAGAGTTGATTGGAAATCTGATTACTTATGAGATGGAGTTGAAAGCAAGAGAAGAACGAAAGGATTCTGAATCAAAGAAGAAGACGATCGCTCTAAATAATTCTGTTGAAAGTAATGATGATGACCCCGCTGAAGAGCTAGCCATGGTTTTAAAAAGGTGGGCCAAAGGAAAATACAAACCACGAAAGAAGAATTCAAAAACCAACAAGTCCGAAAGTTCAGATAATTCAGACGATGAAGTGTATTGCTACAACTGCAAGAAACCCGGTCATATCAAACCAAATTGCCCACAGCTTAAAAATGAAAAGAGGAAGAAATTCAGAAAAAAGAAGAAGGCTTTTGCTGCTACATGGGATGACGAGGAAGGAGAAGAAGCTTCTGAAAGTGATGAAGAAGAAGCTAATTTGTGTCTTATGGCACAATCTGATTCAGAAGGTAGTTCTAGTGAGGTATCGAATTTTACTTATAAAGATTTAATTTTAATGTGTCACGATCTCACGAAAACTGTTGATTCTCTTGAACTAAAAGTTAAGAAATTGAAATCTGATAGGTCAAAACTAGTTCAAGAAAATAACAGTTTAGAAACAAAACTTGAAAAAGTTAAGAATTCATCGTTTTCAGAATGCGAAAAATGTCAATTTTTGAGTAACGATTTGTTGAAATTAAAAACTAATCTTGAGTTACTTAAAAGTGAAAACATGAATTTGAAAAATGAAAATCTTGATTTTGAAAAGGTGATTGAAAAGTTTAGAGAATCTGAAAAACTTGATTTTGAAAAACAAAAACAAATTGAAATTGAAATTTCCAAGTCCGATGCTAGAATCAAAGCACTTGAAAACGAAAATTTGATCTTAAAACAAACTGATGCTGAAAAAAGGAAAATCGCTATTAATCGTTGTTCAAATTTAATGAAAGAAAATAGCGATCTTAAATTTAAAATTCAACAACTTGAGTCAGCTTTGACTAAATTTTCTAAAGGAGAGAAATCATTGAATATGTTGTTAAAAAATCAATTTTTTGTTCAGAATAAAAAGGGACTTGGATTTGAATCTGATCAAGTTAAAAAACCAAATTTTAATGATTTTAAAAATCCTTTAATTGGCTTTGAAAACAATCAAATTGAATTTTTGAAATTTAATAATTTCAAAGGGTTTTTAAATCATAAACAAATTGATAACTCGTTTAAAAACAATTCATTTAAATCTGTTTGGATTCCAAAAATTAACAAAATAAATTTAAGCAAATCTAAACAAATTTGGGTTCCAAAGGGTACGCTAGTGAATAGTAATGGATTGTTATATAAACGGGTTTCGGTACCAAAACGTGTAAACGAAGATAAGAGTGGTAAAACAACTTTTGTTAGACCACTCGATCATATAAACATTTAGGTACTATGGGAGGCTGAGGAACAACTGTGCTTAAGTTAGATAAAATTCAAGTTGATTCATATATCAAATTATTTGGAGTTCCTTAGCCATAGATTCAGAGTTGGAGATTCATTGCATCACGTTGATTATGGTAAGTCAGGTATGATCTCTAAACTCGTACTTTTATTTCTTATTTTTTTTTTTTTTGAAATCATTCGTTATGGATTGTTGAAATTCTTGGACTATAAAAAATTGATTTTTTTTTTGGTGATTTCAAACAATTATCTTCAAATTTGATAAGTTGACTGTATCTTGAGATTGTCTAAAAATTCTCTGAGGATGTCACTTGTGATTCTTGCTTTGAAAATAATCTTGTGCTGCTCTGATAAGGAAATTGATTTGATTCATTGGTGTTTAAATGATAAGTTGGAAGATCAGTAACTGGATTTAGTTAAAATTCATAGGCAATTTGAATTAAAATTGTTTTAAAAATTGTCCAGGAGCAATCAATGTTAAAAATATTAGAAAATTTCATTTTTTTTAACTGATTGATTTGTTAAGCTTGCATTTTTTTTCAAAAACTCCTCTTGAAATTAATATTTTCAATTTTAAAATTATTTTTTGATTATTTATTCAAAAATTGAAATTATTGATTAATTTGAACCGTTTTTGGGACTCATCAAATTTATTGATAGATTTATGAAACTGTGATGAGTTGCGACTATGGTATAATTCATAACTAGAAGAGATATTATTTTAAATCTCATGATGATTAGACAAATTTTATAATATCTTTGAATTAGAGCTTATTTCACGACCATCTTCTATATCTACCATATTTCTGTCATTCATCATGGTTTTATTTAATTTGGGGAGTTCTAATTATTCTTAAAATAAAAAAAAATAAAAAATAAAATAAATAAATAAATAAATAATTTATCCTTGGTATTCACTCCCATTTAAAAATCCTCGCGGTTATGCGTGGGTGAATTACCTTAATTTCTATGTGCTTCCATTCTCACTTAAAAGACCTTCGGGCTGTGCATGGATGGAACTCATTAGAGAGGATAAAGTTAAGTTACTACTAACCCCATTTAAAAGACCTTTGGGCTATGCGTGGTTAGAAAGTGCTTAACACATTTTTTTTGCATATTTAAAATCTTTAAAATTTATATTCAAATATTCAATTTTTTATTAAACTCTCCTCATTCGATAAAATCCATCGTAAATCCATTCATTCTGAAAGTGAAATCTGCTTCTGATTTAAAGAGTATTATGATTTTTGTTTGATTAAATGGGATTTGCGATATATATTCTCTCTCTTATTTTGAATTTATATTTATAGTCAATATTCATCACTGTTTCAATTTCTATTATCCTTTTGATGATAACAAAAGGGGGAGAATTGTCAAGATTTTGACTGATGAGTATTTAATTCAAAAATATTTTAAGATTGGAAATTAAATATCTAGAGGGAGAATGGTCAATTGGATTTCATCATTTATATTATTTTTTCACATATATAAAGGGAGTTCAGTTGTAGGGGGAGTATACAAATAGGGGGAGTAATATATTTCACGTTCAAAACACATTCAAAATCTTTTATTTGTTTGTCATCATCAAAAGGGGGAGATTGTTGTATATAACAGTATTGTATACACAATTATATGATTTTTGTTTGATGATAACAACCAAATATATTTTATTATTGAATGTGTTTGTAACTGTACTGGTATATTTTACATTAGACAGGAATATAATATTTAAATAAAATACAACTATACAGAAATTTGAATATTCACACAGTATTTTATTTGAATAAGAATATTTTATTTCTATATTTAAACAGTACAGATTTACAACTCCACTATTTGTACATACATCACTAATATACATTTCAATATATTTAATTTCATACTTAGCTCCTCTTTACAACACTTACACTTTCATATATACTACATTTCTATACAGTTCACTCGTATATACCGACACATATGAATATCATCGTCTTCAGTTTTCTTGACTTCACAGCATTCCACAGTCAATTCAGTCATCTTCATACCTGTTCATACAAAAGAACACACACAGTAGACTGCAACAAAAATAAAATTGAATAAAAGCAAATAAAAATTTATTTTTAAATTTTATTTGCCTCAGAATTACGGTGTGTTTCTCATCATTTTTCTAGACTTGGTCTGATATGCAGGGATAGGAAAAACATGGCTGCATGTACACACATACGTGTGCACTGCCTCGCCAATCAGTGTGTGCATCTGAGGAGTAGCCATCAAGGACCAACTCGACTCAGCATTACATGTCAAAATGGACAGTACAAAAAATAACCAAAGTGGTCGAGCAAAGCAATCATGAACAAACAAAGCTACATGGGGCAACAGCATAAATGGTGGAGCTTAAGTCAGCATAATTTAAAGATGCAGAGCAGCAGTTTATGTACATGTATGTGATCAAGTATACAAGAAAGCATATATGTAAACAAGTTCAAGAAGTGGCATGAACAAATGAAATATCTGTCCTTATCAGTATATATATAAAAAAAAAAAAGGATTTAAAATGACCGATCCAAAGTCAAACAGATGGTGCATACAAGTTTGAACACCAACAAGTAGGACATGTAAGAAGTACAATATCAGTTCAAATTCAAAGCAAAAGAATGATAACTGTATTGTTCAAAGGAAGATCAAGGCAGCAAACCAAGGTCGAGGCAATAATATCAAGTACAATATTAGTTTAAATCAGAAACATACTGTTCAAACTGCTTTGCACCAATATGGTAAGACATACATGAGATCACAACAGTCACAAGGTAAAGTGCAGTCACAAGTGCAGTCACAAGCAAAACTGAGCAAAACTGAGGTCACAAGTGCAGTCACAAGTGCAGCAACATAGAAGCATTTACAAGTGCAGTCACAAAGAAGAGTAAAGCAACAGTTCAATGATCGGCTAGCAAGCATGAGTGGTATATGGTGCATACACAAGGTCATAGTCCAACAAAGTGATGCAGTTCTACATGGCTGTGAACATATGTTCAAAAACGATTGTCAAAGTCGAGGAAGTGCATGCTTATATGAAACTACACAGTTCAAGCAAATATTTTTAAAACAATGGTAATGCAGCAGCCTTAGCATGAATGAGAATGGATTGATGTATATGGCAGTACATCAGTTTTTTAAAACAAGAATATAGCAAACCAACCTGTCTGGTGCAACAAGCAAGGGTAGTATCTACTCTTATCAATTCAAAAAGTTATCAAGAAAAAATGCATAACAAAACAGTATTGAATCAAGCAGACGAGCCATGAAACAACAAGACTTGGGTGATATACATGATGTACAAATATATTAGCTACAGCATATACATTGAAGCAGCACATTCAGCAATGAAGACAATGTGGTCGAGCAGTGGATTGCAAGTCAAAACAGTCCAAAGTGGTTCAAGAATACTCAAGCTCAACTACAAGAAACATGGGAGTGAAACAAGTATAAAGGGAGCAAATTCAAGCATGCATGTTTTAATAACAGCGAAATGAAAATGGCATTCAACCAAGTTAGAAGAACTATTGTATGATCAAGTATAGCACCAGTTCTTAGTTCTCGGCAAAGCAAGTTCAAGTACAAAGCTGTTCTTATTAGTTCAAAAACAGTCAAATATTAAATCAAATTCAATGATCAAGCTCTGTTAAAAGAGAAAAGAATTTTCCAGAAACTCAAGACTCATTTCAAAGCCCAGAGAGATCAACAAGCAATTAAAAGCATACGGGGCCAAGTTAAAAAATTCAGAACAAGTTGAAGATTTTAAAACTCCAAAATTTTCGTATTCAAAATTGAAAGATTCATCACTCAAAACGTTTCCAGAAAATTGGATTTACAAATCTGTTATATCGAGAAATTCTAGAAGGAAGACTCAGTCAAAAATCACCAAATTATTCGCAAGAAAGCCAATTCAAAAGCCCTAAAATTTTAAAATCAAGGGTTTCAAAGATCAAGACTTAATCAAAAATTCCAGAACATACGATGATTTAAAGTTCCAATATTTCCGAAATCAGAGCACAAAATTAGGGTTTCTAAACCCTATAAGAACACCCACATCATCATCGGCTATTATCATCCATGATCGAGGAAATTAAAAGCAAACGAGTAAATTAAAAAATCATACCAGGAAAAGAAGAAGACTTGGATCCAAATCAAAGCTTCATCAACTCAACCGAAGAAGAACTTGCAATAGGAACTCGAGAACATCATAGCGTCGGATTTCAGAATCAAAGAACCAAAACCCTAATCACAGTCGCCATTTCTAGGAAACCCTAAGAGCCGCCATTCTTACAATTACAAAGAGATCGGACTCAAGAGTAAAGTGGTGAAGCAATAACAAAAGGGGGCCGGCCAAGTTTAAGGGGATAACCCTTATTTAATTACTAGGGTTTTCAAAGTTTTAAGGGTTTTATTTTATTTTGTTTTTTTGTTCGTCTTTAATTTCAATTTGCTATCAAGTCTAGAGTTTTCTAGTTTGTCTCAAAAACTAGGGAGACGAATTACGGGAATTGTAATTCAGGGAAATCTGGTTTTGGGGATAAAAACCAGTGCAGGGTTTTGAGCGTAGGGTTAAGAACAGTTGGGAGCGAGTGTCGCGAGTTTACAGGGGATTGTAAGCGTAGAGATTGTTTTAACTCCTAGTAGAAACCTTGGGGAATGCAGCAGTAGGCAGGGTTTTGCCGAAGCTTGGTATATCTGTGTGTTATTTATTTTTCCGCATTTATTCTGATTATTATCTGTGCTGTGATTATTTAATTACTCTGTGAAAATTTGTGATAAACCCTATTCACCCCCCTTCTAGGGTTAATTTAGATCCTACACATGAAAATTAGCTATGGGATCTAAACACTTACTTGCCCTTTACTATCAAGTAGTCACTACTAGTCCTAGCTGTGTACCAACCATTCTTTCGAGCAACACCTTAGGCTTTCCAATGCTTACGCATTTTACGGGACCTTATCATTTTTTTCCAAGATAATTCTCGCTATTTGCTTCATAGCCTCAAAACTTTTCCTATCTTCCCTAGGCACTAATTTTGCCTACTCCCTGCTTTTAGAACACGGTTTGGCATTTCATTTAAACTTTCTTCCAAAAATTTAAAAATGTCAAAACCTTGTTTTCCTCATGAAAACTTACTTTTGCCAAACCATAAAACATGTCATATATAAAAAATGTAAATCATTTTTTTTTCAAATCACAAAAACTGGAGTAGACAAGGACAACTATTTCTCAATTGGATTTACGGCTCATTCTTGCCTATAAGGTCGGTTCAGTTTCTTACTACAAGGTGCAAACATCTACTCTATTCTTAATTTGTACAACTTATTTTGTCCACCCAACAAAATTTTATCTTTTAAACAATTTATCAAAAAAGATTGTCAAAAGAATAGAGACTTCAAAACTTTCTTTATTAAAAATTCTTGTATGAAATATAATAAGAAAATTAGCGAGCTATACAAGCTCTATAATATGCATCTTTTTCTGAGAGAATTTTACTTTAGACAAAGTTTTCACAAGAAATCTCTATTTACAAAATATACCCCATTTTACTTCAAAACCCAATATGTACTTCTTTACATACTATAACTTTTAAGATTAAAACTTGAAAACACCATAAACAATTTTCCCAAAACTTTGGTAATATCAAGTTCTTAAAAGTTGAGTTAGACTCAAAGCGGGTTTCCAATTTTTCTAGGCTTTCCCAGACACTCCCCAAGGTCAATTCTCTCAACTATATATATTCCTGGTTCATTTTTCTCTTTTTAACATTTTCCAATCTATAAGGTTTTCAAGCCCACTAACCCAAAATACTAATCATATGGGATTCACTTTCCTTCCATACAAAGTACATTGTGCACTTTCCGCCCAAATTACCTAAGGGTCTCAATCATTCCTTTAGTATACAAAATAAACTTCCCATTTCTTACCATATTATACTCTTTCTATTTAGTGGGCTCCTCTATGGATCTAGGTATATATATAATATATTTATATTTTTAAAAATACCAATACGTTCACTTACTATTTATACAGGAATCCTAAACCTAAGCTCTAATACCAGACGTAACAACCTGAATTCCGATGAACCGAATTTTATTTTTAAATTCCAATCTATCTAAACTCGGATTGGTTTCCTCTGGTATCCTGTAGAAAAGACAGAGACATAAAATATGTCAGAGTTCAGAAAATATCTCACAGTAGAATGAATAAAATATAATATACTCAATGTATAGCCTTAGCATATTAATAATACAGCCTAACCATATCCAAGGATATCTTGTCTCTGCCACAAATCTAACCTGCGAGTGTGTTTTGAGGAGGGGGTCAGAACACAAGTTCTGGTGACTGGATTTAAATTATACACTTTGGATAATCCTACATATACTATTCAATCATATTTTCTTATTTATTAGGTTACTTTTGTTAACATCGGTCAAAGCTTACACACTCATCGTACCCATTTATTCCCCCGTGGATTAACCTAATATAATATATATGTGGCTACCCCCAATATTAAGGTACAGGCCATGGTACCCCACTTGCAAGTTCTAAACCGTAATACCACAGAAATGAACACAGTCCCTCATCCTACGCCGGAGTGGCGTACGTATCTCTACATAACAATGTTATGTTCCACATATATCTATTACTACTACGCTACGTAAGCGTACAGACTGTGCCATCGTCGATCGAATCAGATTTCATACTAGAGTAATGCCCTCAAGTCTATGATACTCCATCCAGAGCCGACATGCATGTATCTAGACTGTCCCACATACGTATCGTCAATTGTAGCTCGATGCCTTAACCGCACACCCTCTAATGTGCATAGAGTTCCATGACAGGGCGAAACAAGAAACACGGAACTCGATCGGGAGCTTTTCCATATTTGTACAGGCCCGCCTTTAAGAGCCTCTATATATAGATATTTCTAGGGTCTATTTTCACTGTGGCTAGGGCCCCACCTCGGCCCTTCCCTCAACTATTAAAGACTACAAGAGCCAAACGACCGGCCCCTAACAAACAATCTAAACATCCAGTTGGCATCTTCCCTCAACCACCGTACCCCGATAGTGAAAGGTGAATAGTCTATTGGTTTTAGCTCTTGTCTTTCCGCATCCCACTGGCTGCCGATGACGGGTATCCGACGATCTACTATCCTTGTTGGTCGTGACCCTTCACCTCTCCATTGCGGTGACCTCCTAATCACCCTGGTGTCACCGCGTCACAACATTCTGATTGCATAGCTACTTTTATAGTCAAGGCCCCTCCACCTAGTAATTACGCGCAGACCCAACCTCTGTGAGCATAGCCTAAACATCTGCCACCACATAGAGGACTACTAGGACCACCTAACGTATCTCAGGAAGCCGCGTGCTTCCTCTTCCATTCCTTTGGAGCCGATAGGATAATCAGATGAATGTGTTCTTCCCTCGTGCCTTATAACACCACGATGATATTCCCCGTTGGGTTATTCACCCTCAAACATGCAGATTGGTCCAAGTGCCTCACTTTAATATGTTGTAAGACCATATGTCTAAAAATTCTTTTATGCACTTGCCTTACCTCATCAGGTTTCCATTTAACTTGGTTATTCTCAATCATATTGAATTCTTAATCAATCTACCAAGTTCCTCTTGCTTATTAATTTCAGTTATATAACTTAACCCATTTAAGTTTATTAATAAGCCCACAACATGTTATTCTCTTCATTGTGGTCCAACGTCTGTGATCGACCGCCCTTTATATCTTTTTTGACTTCAAGGTTACAATAACATATTCTACTTAACGTGTCATTAAGTATATCTCAATTCACATGTTTTCTAATTAACATGTCACTTACCATTTATGATTAAATATAACCTATTTAATTTCATAAGTATTCCTCATTCTTTCTCATTTAATCATTAATTCAATTTACACTGTCACTACAACTTATCGTTGTTTACTTATTAACTTAGTTCTCTTAACTAAGGTTCATTAATAAGTTTCTCTACCAATTTATTATAACTTATGTTATAATTTCCTCCTGTACCTAAGACAAGTTTAAACATGTTATTCTTATCAGCGCGTTTCAGACTTCCAAGTTTACAGATTACTTAATTCGTAATTAAGTAAAACCTCTTATATTTCATACATTTCCCCTCTTTTCTCAACTGGTTTTAGGTTTTCTCCATTTACTGATTACTTAATTTACAATTAAGTGTCCCTTATGTCATTTCACAAGTTGTCCCATTTCCTTACTAGTTTATTATAACCTAAGTTATAATCTTCACTTATCCCTAGGACAAGTCTACCTATTATACATCATTCTTATTAATGTAATTTATTTATAACAGGTGATTATCATTCCCTATTTAAACCATTTTCTTTTACTATTGTATTCCAATATTCTTCATTCACTGTAATATATGTTCCATGTTTTATTAAGGAAAACACTTCATGTACCTTATTAGTTTGATTTATAGAAGGAATCAGTGATTTATTTTCATAACATATTCCCATCTAAATCCATGGTGGCAAGTAATTTCTTTCCTTTTTCTTACTTTATTCACTGTGGTTTACTTGCAACCACGTTCTCATAAATAGGTCATTTAGGGAATCATCTACAAAAACTTTTTCTTCTTTTTCATGGCGGAAACGAAACAAAAGAATACATCTACTTTTTCTCATCAAAACAAAACTATCAATACATCTTCATCTATTGATAAATCTAAGCTTAATGTAGTTTCTAATTCTTCAGCAACTTCAGATTTGATATCGGATCTGAGTAATCGAAAGCTCGAGTTTGTGCAACCAGCTCCAGATCATGTTTTCATTCCTGGAATCATATACAACAAATCAGAGACATCCTGGAATTATACTATTGCATTGATTCCGATTCTATTCAGGCTATCTACTATAAAGCTTAAGGAATATGTGTCAAAAGTTTGGAAACCTGTTGGTACATTTAATGTTCATTCGACTCCTGGTTTCAATTTTGTGGTTCAATTTGATTACAAAGAAGATTTTGATCGTATAACAGAGTGTACTACATACTCTTATTTTGGTAGATTATTGTTTATTGAGATCTGGTACCCTGGTTTTGATTAACAGCAAACAAAGTTCTATAGTTCAGATCTGGGTAAGATTGTTAGATTTACCATTAGAGTTGTGGACTAATGAAGCTATTTAAACGATTGCTAGTTATATTTCAAAACCCTTATTGATTCATGTTAACACAACTGAGAAAAAGCACACGAAATATGCTAGAGTTCTAATTTTAGTGGACACTTCAACTGATCTCAAAAATGAAATTCCTATTCATATGCATAATGGTCAGAAATTAATGATTCAAGTTGAATATGAGTATGTACCTATGAAATGTCTTCAGTGTTGTTTATTTGGTCATGAGGAAGATTATCATGAAGAATCTTCAGATCCAAGATGGAAGCCGCCTGACATTCATATTGAAACTCAAAATCAAACAGCTGAAGATCAAAATGATAATTTTGTGTTTCAAAATGAGAATCTAGTACCTCAAAATGTTATACCTGATCCTCTTGTGGATGTAAATTCAAATAATTCTGAGGCTAATACTCTTGGACAAGCTCAATCTGATAATCTTCCTGGTGAAAATGTTGATCTGAATTCTTCTAAACTTCCAGAAAACTTGATACCTGACATGTTAAATAATGTAGCTGATTATATAGAGGAGACAGATAAAATGAAAAATCAGGACAAAGGAAAGCAAGTTGAAACCTCTTCTTTAGTTGACAAAAATGTTAATTACTTGCAAGTTTCAAAACCAAAAAACCAAACTCCTGCTAAAAGAGCTACGAGGAGTACTTCTTCAATTAAATGACACTGATTTCATGGAATGTTAGGGGTATGAATACTTCTTTTCGTATGAAAGAAATATTCACACTCCTAAATAAGACTAGATCAACTTTGTTGATTTAGTTGAAACCAAATTATCTATAGCAAATTTGGTGTTATTTTCTCCTTTATTACCTAATGATTGGAAATACTTGACGAATAATTCAGCTTTGAGTTCAGGCAGGATTTTGTTGATTTGGGATTCAATGATTTGGCATCTAGATATGATTTATTTTTCTCCTCAGCATTTAACAGTGAAGGTAGTTAACTATGGCGGATTTATGATGTTTTTTACAGTCATATATGGCTGTAATACTTTTACAGAGAGACTAGTTCTATGGGAGACTTTGGTTAGAGAATCTATCTCTTATTCAAATGCTTGGATTTTAATGGGGGATTTTAATAATCCTTTATCACCAAAAGAAAAGAAAGGTGGAGCTCCAATACCTTATCATCATATAAGAGAATTTCAAAAATTTCTAATACAAACAGGTTTAACTGATTTAAAACCTTTGGGTTTTAATTTTACCTGGCGTAGAAGAGGAGTAGCTACAAATATAGATAAAATTTTGGTGAATAATGTATGCCTACATCAGTTCCTTAATATTGTAACACCCCGCCTCCGCCAGGGTGGCTCTTGCAAGCACTCTGACTTTGGAGGGGCGTTTGTATCGGGTAAACATGCATAATGATATATCAAGGCAGAACAAGAACATATGTATATATGTAAACAGAGTAAATAAGATAAGTAAAACAACGGAAGATTTCAAACTATTTCAAAACAAGTCTGGTACAACATAATGTCAACTTTCCAAATGCACAAGTCTAGATAAAAACAACATCACTGAAAAACTGAAATACATAAGTACAATCCCCAAAATAAGTGATAACCATAGCTAGCTTCATGTCAAGACCGTACATGAGCTAAAATCCCACAAGCAAGCGATCAGAAATCCAAGCTAAGCTCCAATATTCCCACCCTGAGAACCTGGGGGGGAAACGGAAGAAAAGAGGCGAAAGAAAAACAGGTCAGTCAAAAAGACTGAGTAAGCCCTACTACAATCAATGTAAACTGATAAAGTTAACTGGCATGAGAAGCAGGGATGAACATAAGGATAACAACATACTAGCATGATGATTAACTAACAAGGTAGATAAAGGTGTCATCGCATACTCAGGTTTAAGGTTTTTTCACCACAGGTGTACTAGCAAGCTAACATGACTTGAATAAACAAGTATTGATCCCTTGGCCCAAGCTTTGGCCCAATGACATGAAATGACCCTAATAAAAGGTCCAACCAAACGGTCTAATCGATCGGCTCCCTAAGCCTAACTCGTCACGTGTTGGTGTCAATACGACCCAAACATAATTGTAGTCGGACTGTGCCGGGTCCACCCTTCGGGTGTATCAAGCCCTAGGGTGTCAACCCCTGGACACCATAAACATGAGTGCACAGTCTCGATCTACTGGTACCCATGCTTGACTTCTCCAAATACGGACTACGTGCACGACCATAGTCCAACCGGAACTACATCGGCGTACCACTCGACCGTCGTTTTGGTCACTTATACCAGTCCAGTAATCGTGCCCCTCCCTAGCCTAGTCCCTAGGGTCTTAATGATACAAACTTGGGATTACTGCTGGAGTGGACCCCCATTGCTAGGATTTTCTAGTGTGTTAAGTACGGTTTAACCCTTTTACTAATCATGGATTAACTTGGTTAAGTGTAACGATGGGTTCACGACTTAACCCCGATTAATCCACCAAGCCCAAATTGGTTAAGTATTAAGTGGACCATGACTTAACCCTAATCATGAGGCATTAATTAATTTAATGTGCCTTAACCTCTCACATTAGACCTTGTTGTGGTTACTAGTTAAGCCGGGCGGGTCCGGGTAGCTTTACACCACAACTTGGTCTAACCTCGGGTTCAAGGTACAACATGACCAACTTCTCACATTGGGTCCTATTGTTTGTAGCAACTAGTTAAGCCGGTCGTTTCCGGGTAGTTTTACGCTACAAACTCAACCCAACCTCGAGTTGGTCACACTTATATTTTCTAAGTGTCATGTCCATCATGTTTCCAAAACATATTACAAGTTTTCAAGAATTTGGGTAGACCTAACTTAATAGGTAAATTTCCAATGGGTAGACCTAACTTAATAGGTAAATTCCCAATCTTATGTTTTCATGTCTTTTAAGTTTACCCAACCCCAAACGCAATCCCATCGCTTACATAATCGCAATAGCGCATAAAGGATAGAAAGAGGGAACTTGGCATAAAGATGACAAATGGTGTTGAAGCCACAAGTTTAACATGGTGGCATATGAAATGTACATATGTTCATATACTTGCATATTGCATCATTAGGCCTCAAAAGCATGCATAAAACCAAACTTAGCATATTGGTGATACATGGTGTTAATGACATGTAGAAATGGCCATAAGTTCGCATTTAGCCTCACATGCAAGTTATCATAAGAGATATGATAACTTACATGTTGCCAGAATGCAACCTTTAGCATAAAGCTTGAAGCTTTATGTTCATATACTCAAGGTAAGCTTGCATAACATGATAACATGAGCAAAATGATCAACCCAAACTTGCATAACATAACTTGCATATCATATGGTTAACTTGCATATCATAACATAGCAAACTTGCATAACATAACATGATAAACTTGCATATCATAACATGGCAAACTTGCATAACATAACATGATAAACTTGCATATCACAACATGGCAAACTTGCGTAGCATAACATGGTAAACTTGCATATCATAACATGACATACTTGCATAACATAACATGATAAACTTGCATATCATAATGATCAAACACAACTTGCATCATTCATTAACTTTAGAGTTTAAATATGAAAGTAGAAAAGGGCTTACAATGCTTATGAAGACACAAATATATATATATATAGATTGAGACAAAGCCCTTATGCAATCAAATAAACCCAAAATGCAAGCTCCAATAGAAAAACCCTTGAGCCAAAATGAATCAAAACTCTTGCTTTATGATGTAAATATGGAAACTTGACTTGAATGCAAGCTAATGATGCTCATACAAGCTTGAAAACACTTGTATGCATTGAAAATCTCTCATAGAAATGACTTAGGAATTTTATGAAGAGAGTGGAGGCCATGAGAGGAATGATTTTGCCATAGTTTAGTTACTTGAATGAATAATGATGATTTCGGGTTAGGTTAGGGGCTTATTTATAGAGATTAGGATTAGTTTCAACCTTAGGATTAAACCCTAATTCCAATCTCAACCCTTAAAACCGAATCTGGCCCCAAAACCTAACCAAAACCCCAAAATGGTGCACCAGGCAAAACTGCCCGGCTGAACCAAGTCGACACCCAAGTCGACAGGGCTGTCGACTTGGGCCTAACCATGTCGACTGCCCTGTCGACAGGGCTGTCGACATGGGTGGTCTGGCGGGAAATTTCCCGCCTGCGCCCAACTGCCCTAATTTCCAAATTCAAACTTGAATTTGAAATCTGTTTTTACTTTGAAATTTTCTGAAAACTTGTTGGGCCTTAATCGGGTCATACGGACTCCGATTTTCGAAAACTCGGACTCTATTTCGCGTATTTTTCCGAGACGAACGCAATGACATAGCCCGTTTCCCTTGATTCAGATTTATAAATTAAATTCTGCCTCGATTTACGTTATAACAGGTTATTGAAAATACGGGTTGTTACATTCTCCCCTCCTTAAAGGATTTCGTCCCCGAAATCTTCAAGTAAGGAAGAACGTATCCTACCATCCAACATCCATCTACTCAAAACATCATCCACGAGCAATCATTGTCCTTACAAGATTCTAAATGTTGTATGATATGCAAAGGTGTGTGTATATGTACTTATCTAATGCAAATATCATCAATGCAAATTATGTTAGTGAAATGAATCCATATGTATGCAATTCCTAACATAATGTATAACATCTATATGTGTGCACATAACATACATCCATATGCAACATCCATGTGATAACACAAAAATTTTCATCCATGAATAAGCATAAACACTCATGCATATGCAATAAGAGGAGTGTGTGAGCCGATCTAGTGCCTAACGTGTATAATGCATCCACGAGTAACCACTTGCAAACACTTGCAACCACTTGCAACCATCAAGCATAACATGTTTCAAACGTATGTTTCATCCAAAGGGTTTCTACCTAAGGTTCTCATGACAAGATTAACATGATAAACTAGATAATCAAGACAAACATGGATAGCAAAAGATATGCTACAAAGAGATTGGGAAGATAAGCAGGATATACTCCTTTCGGATTACAAGAAATCCCTTCCTAACCCAACCCATATTCTGTAAAAGCCCAAAAGGTTTAGTCAACCTAACGGACCCCTTTAAACCTTGACATGTATTACTAACCGATGAGTCACACCCCCTTATGGAGTTTACAACAGAAATGGGATCGAGAACGGGACCGAGAGGATATATGTAAAAGATAACATGCAAGTAAGTTCCACCGGAAAACAAGGATCAAGAATATACTCTTAGAAAGAGATATGATGCGCGTATCTAGCCTTCAGTCTTCTAAGTCACGTTTCCTTGAGCTTGACTCCACTATGTTTTGACCGTCTTTTACCTCATGATTTCTTGGCTTCTTAACTCTTATTTCCCAATATGAGTTGGAACCCATTTCATTGTCGCCTCTCGTCTTCCTCTTTCACTTACTCTTCTTCTATCATACTTGGCTTAAACATAACTGTGACCTCATGGTTTCATGCAAGCTCCCCAAAATTCACCAGTGAATCCTGGATCTCGTTTACTTACTATAAAGTATTCCACGCAGCAGAACTTTTCTTGGAAATACCAATCCACGTTGCCAATTGCTCTTACTAACGTGATTTTCTATAACTCATGCTTGAACGAAATGAACCATCCGCCTGTGAATGATAGGCCGTACTTAGATTCAGTCGCTTTCCCATGACTTCCCGTAGACTATCCCAAATCTGGCTAGTGAAGATTGAGTCATGTTTACTAACTATACTTTAGGGAACCTCGTGCAACCGCTTTATTTCTTGAAAGTAATCCGTTGCTATCTATAATGCAGTCCTTTCGCTCTTTACCGGAGTGAAATGAGCACTCTTCGTGAGTCTACCTACTATGACCCACATGCTCGTATTCTCTTTCCTTGACCTTGGTAATCCATCGATAAAATCCATAGGAATACTCTTCCACTTCCATAGTGGAACGTCTAGAGGATGCAATAGCCCACCGGGCTTCTTCGACTCGGCCTTAACTTGCTGGCAAATGATACATCTAGAGACAAACTCCGCTACATCCTTCTTTATCCCAGGCCAAAAGAAAATGCGCTTCATATCTTTATACATCTTATCTCTGCCCGGATGTATAGTCAACTTAGAGCGATGCACTTCCTCAAGAACTTTCTTTTTCTCATCGCGTCTTAGCCATCCCTTGTCATCTATAGCGAGGCGTCTTAACATCTCGCCTCGAATAACCTTGTCCATGATCTCGGCTAACTGCGGGTCTTCCTTCTGTGAAGTCCCTACTTGATCCAGAAGGGTAGGTCTAAACTCAAGGGACGCTAACTGACTAATTAAACTGAGAAAGCTTCTTACTTCAATTGTCCTCGTCGGGGCTTTCTGGTCTTGAACCGCGACCACTTTAGCGGGATCCACCGCTAAGCCTTGTTTGGAAACTATGTGCCCAAGAAATCTAACTTCTTTTCTCCAAAATGACATTTGGAGGACTTGACTTTCAACTGATGGGCTCTAAGCGCATCCATCACCTCCTTGAGATGTCTAGCATGTTCTTCCTCGTTCTTTAAGAAAGTCAGGATATCATCTACAAAGACTACCACAAACTTGTTCAGGAACTCCCTAGGCACCCTACTCATCAAGTCCACGAAGTAGGCGGGTGCATTAGTCAAACCGAATGGCATGACCAGCCATTCTAAGAATCCATCTAGAGTTCTGAACGCAGTTTTGTCTATACTATCCTCAGCTACTCTGAGCTGACGGAATCCAGTAGCAAGATCAAGAGAAAACATATGTTCCTACAAGCTGATCAAACAAATCATCGATCCTTGGTAATGGTTGTCTATTCTTCTTGTTCTACTCACGATAATTAACATACGGGCGAAGCGAACTGTCCACATTACTAGCGAATACTACTAGAGCACCCTCTTCGGAAATGCTTCATCGTATGATGTTCTTCTCAAGCAACTCCTTGACTTGCTTTCTTAACTCTCATCTCGCGGGACCATGTGCCTAACCGGCCACATAACTGGCTTGGCATTATCAACCAGATAAATGCGGAAATCAATCTCTCGCTTAGGGGTAACCCCCCTTCACTTCACCCAAGATATCAGGATATTCTCGGACCACCCTCACCGATTGCAAACTATCGATAGACGAGTTGAGGGATTCAAGATAACACAACATGACGGGACCCATAGGGTTACAAGAAATTTTTAGGGTATTACCGAGGCGAGTCATGAGCCTCACAACACTATGCTCTAAAATCAAGAATGGCTCCAAAACTGGACAACCAATCCATGCCCAAAATCAACCCATACCCCATGAAACCGAGAATATAAGCATCACACGAGAACTCTACACTAAAGATAGAGATTTTCAAATCCACGTAGATAATAGACAAATGGGCGGAAACCCCAATTGGATTTCAAACACACACGGGATCATTAACTAGACTAGTACTTAGGTGCAAACTTTCAACTAGATCAGATGAAATAAACTATGCGATGTGCCAGAATCAAACAAAGTACAAACAGGAAAATCAGAAATGTAAACAGGACTCTTAACAGAAACACTACCTCGATCATGAGCTGGAAGAACGATGTTGAGGGGATGAATTCGCCCTCCAGATGGTCTTGCACACTGAGTCTGACCTTGCCCTTGCTTCTTCGGGCAATCTTTGCTGAAATGTCCAAACTCACCACAATGAAAGCATTCACCACTCTTCCTTTTTCTCTTCCTACAATCCTTAATAAGATGCCCAACTGAACCGCAATAATGGCACTTCCTCTTGTCATTATTGCCCTTGTTATTGTTCCCCTTGTTGCCTTGACTCTTGTTCTTGTTCTTGCGGTTTTTGGAGTTCTTGCCTTGCTTCCCGGAATTCACCGTTCCTTCCGACGTAGGCCCTCCCTTCTTCGGGCAGTCCCTAGTGAAGTGTCCCATTTCTCCACAGTTAAAGCAAGTGCCTTTCCTCTTTCTGCAATCCTTGTTTAGACGAGTCAAGCTTCCACAAGTAAAGCACTTCTTTTCCTTCTTATCTTCAGACTTCTCCTCCTTCTTTTTCATTTCCTTTTTGGGCTCCGTTTCCTTGTTTTGAGACTCATTCATCTTGACCTCCTTCTTGTCACTCCTATTCTCTTCATTGAGTAGGGCCATATTCACCAAACTCTCGAAAGTTGCCCCCAAGGGTATATGAGTCATGGCTAAACCATGTAATGGCTCGTTTAATCCTAGAGCAAAGTATAGGGCCTTCTTCTGAGCTGTGTTAACCAAGTCTAAACCGACCCGAGCCAGTTGATTAAACTTATCTATGTATTCCCTAATAGTCATGTCCCCTTGCTTCAGTGATAGGAACCTTAGTCCAAACTTTCCCCGAAAGTCATCCCAAGTCTCAATTGGCCTAGTAGCGGTGGTGACCCCCCACCAACGTGCAGCTTCTTCCTTTAGCAACCACACTGCTAATAAAACCTTCCTACGGTCATCTATATCAAAGAAGGCAAAAAGATCTTCGGTTTTTTCAACCAATTCCTTGCCTCTACATAAGTCTCGGTTCCAATGAAATTCTTGCCACCCATCGTCTTAAAGTTCTTACAAGTTTCCGCAAAATCCGCTTGTGGAGGTTGAGGGGGAGGAGAAACATCAGCTATGGGAGGAGGAGGAGAAACATTAACCACCGGAGGAGGAGGAGGAGGAACATCTGCGGGGCCGGCTTCGGTCGCCCTAGCCTCCAAAAGTCTCCTATACCAAACAGGTACGTGTACTCCCTCCGGAATGGCAAAGTTATTGGCCATACTGAAAACAAAGAAAAAGATAGATTCAGAATGGAGAGAAAAAAACGAAGGAATTTTTGCTAATGGCTTTTTGGGGAATAGCCTTTAAAATAAACTAGACTTTTCTTTGGAAAATACTTTATACTTGGTTTTGAAAATAGTTTTCCAAAAGTTTTAAAAAACCTTTTTGTTCCTTCTCGTAAACCATATGCTCTGATACCAAATGTAACACCCCGCCTCCGCCAGGGTGGCTCTTGCAAGCACTCTAACTTTGGAGGGGCATTTGTATCGGGTAAACATGCATAATGATATATCAAGGCAGAACAAGAACATATGTATATATGTAAATAGAGTAAATAAGATAAGCAAAACAGCGGAAGATTTCAAACTATTTCAAAACAAGTCTGGTACAACATAATGTCAACTTTCCAAATACACAAGTCAAGATAAAAACAACAACACTGAAAAACTGAAATACATAAGTACTATCCCCAAAATAAGTGATAACCATAGCTGGTTTCATGTCAAGCCCGTACATGAGCTAAAATCCCACAATCAAGCGATCAGAAATCCAAGCTAAGCTCCAATATTCCCACCCTGAGAACCTGGGGGGGGGGGGAAACGGAAGAAAAGAGGCGAAAGAAAAACAGGTCAGTCAAAAAGACTGAGTAAGCCCTACTACAATCAATGTAAACTGATAAAGTTAACTGGCATGAGAAGCAGGGATGAACATAAGGATAACAACATACTAGCATGATGATTAACTAACAAGGTAGATAAAGGTGTCATCGCATACTCAGGTTTAAGGTTTTTGCACCACAGGTGTACTAGCAAGCTAACATGACTTGAATAAACAAGTATTGATCCCTTGGTCCAAGCTTTGGCCCAATGACATGAAATGACCCTAATACGAGGTCCAACCAAACGGTCTAATCGATCGGCTCCCTAAGCCTAACTCGTCACGTGTTGGTGTCAATACGGCCCAAACATAATTGTAGTCGGACTGTGCCGGGTCCACCCTTCGGGTGTATCAAGCCCTAGGGTGTCAACCCCTGGACACCATAAACATGAGTGCACAGTCTCGATCTACTGGTACCCATGCTTGACTTCTCCAAATACGGACTACGTGCACGACCATAGTCCGTCCGGAACTACATCGGCATACCACTCGACCGTCGTTTTGGTCACTTATACCAGTCCAGTAATCGTGCCCCTCCCTAGCCTAGTCCCTAGGGTCTTAATGATACAAACTTGGGATTACTGCTGGAGTGGACCCCCATTGCTAGGATTTTCTAGTGGGTTAAGTACGGTTTAACCCTTTTACTAATCATGGATTAACTTGGTTAAGTGTAACGATGGGTTCACGACTTAACCCTGATTAATCCACCAAGCCCAAATTGGTTAAGTATTGAGTGGACCATGACTTAACCCTAATCATGAGGCATTAATTAATTTAATGTGCCTTAACCTCTCACATTAGACCTTGTTGTGGTTACTAGTTAAGCCGGGCGGGTCCGGGTAGCTTTACACCACAACTTGGTCTAACCTCGGGTTCAAGGTACAACATGACCAACTTCTCACATTGGGTCCTATTGTTTGTAGCAACTAGTTAAGCCGGTCGGTTCCGGGTAGTTTTACGCTACAAACTCAACCCAACCTCGAGTTGGTCACACTTATATTTTCTAAGTGTCATGTCCATCATGTTTCCAAAACATATTACAAGTTTTCAAGAATTTGGGTAGACCTAACTTAATAGGTAAATTCCCAATGGGTAGACCTAACTTAATAGGTAAATTCCCAATCTTATGTTTTCATGTCTTTTAAGTTTACCCAACCCCAAACGCAATCCCATCGCTTACATAATCGCAATAGCGCATAAAGGATAGAAAGAGGGAACTTGGCATAAAGATGACAAATGGTGTTGAAGCCACAAGTTTAACATGGTGGCATATGAAATGTACATATGTTCATATACTTGCATATTGTATCATTAGGCCTCAAAAGCATGCATAAAACCAAACTTAGCATATTGGTGATACATGGTGATAAATGACATGTAGAAATGGCCATAAGTTCGCATTTAGCCTCACATGCAAGTTATCATAAGAGATATGATAACTTACATGTTGCCAAAATGCAACCTTTAGCATAAAGCTTGAAGCTTTATGTTCATATACTCAAGGTAAGCTTGCATAACATGATAACATGAGCAAAATGATCAACCCAAACTTGCATAACATAACTTGCATATCATATGGCAAACTTGCATATCATAACATAGCAAACTTGCATAACATAACATGATAAACTTGCATATCATAACATGGCAAACTTGCATAACATAACATGATAAACTTGCATATCACAACATGGCAAACTTGCGTAGCATAACATGGTAAACTTGCATATCATAACATGGCATACTTGCATAACATAACATGATAAACTTGCATATCATAATGATCAAACACGACTTGCATCATTCATTAACTTTATAGTTTAAATATGAAAGTAGAAAAGGGCTTACAATGCTTATGAAGACAAAAAAAAATATATAGATTGAGACAAAGCCCTTATGCAATCAAATAAACCAAAAATGCAAGCTCCAATAGAAAAACCCTTGAGCCAAAATGAATCAAAACTCTTGCTTTATGATGTAAATATGGAAACTTGACTTGAATGCAAGCTAATGATGCTCATACAAGCTTGAAAACACTTGTATGCATTGAAAATCTCTCATAGAAATGACTTAGGAATTTTATGAAGAGAGTGGAGGCCATGAGAGGAATGATTTTGCCATAGTTTAGTTACTTGAATGAATAATGATGATTTAGGGTTAGGTTAGGGGCTTATTTATAGAGATTAGGATTAGTTTCAACCTTAGGATTAAACCCTAATTCCAATCTCAGCCCTTAAAACCGAATCTGGCCCCAAAACCAAACCAAAATCCCAAAATGGTGCACCAGGCAAAACTGCCCGGCTGAACCAAGTCGACACCCAAGTCGACAGGGTTGTCGACTTGGGCCTAACCATGTCGACTGCCCAGTCGACAGGGCTGTCGACATGGGTGGTCTGGCGGGAAATTTCCCGCCTGCGCCCAACTGCCCTAATTTCCAAATTCAAACTTGAATTTGAAATCTGTTTTTACTTTGAAATTTTCTGAATCGTTGGGCCTTAATCGGGTCATACGGACTCTGATTTTCGAAAACTCGGACTCTATTTCGCGTATTTTTTCGAGACGAACGCAATGGCATAGCCCGTTTCCCTTGATTCAGATTTATAAATTAAATTCTGCCTCGATTTACGTTATAACAGGTTATTGAAAATACGGGTTGTTACAAATATGAAAGCTCTTTCATTCCCACAAAAATCAAGTGATCATAATCCTATTCTATTGGAGCTAATTCCTACACCAGAGATTAAGGGATCCCCCTTTAGGTATAGAAATGACTGGAGTTATTATGAAGGATACCATAATTCAGTTCAAAAAGGTTTAAGTTCTAATGTGTGGGGTTTTTATAACTATCAGTATCAGCAGAAGCTAAAAAATTGCAAAATAGAACTTAAAAATTGGAATAAAACTAGAAGTAGAGCTGTTTCTAATCTTACAGTGGCAGAACAGAAAGTTTCTCTTCTAGAATCTGATGTGGATCTTCATCCTGAGGACCTTCAACTGTATGATGATTACCTGCATGCAAAGAGGGATTTTCAAAATGTTCAGTACATGGTTTTCAAAGGTTTAAAGAAGCAAGCAAAAATTTCCTAGTTGCAACAAGGTGACACAAATTCAAAATTTTTCTATTCTAGAATGTCAAATAGAAGATATTTCAATCAGATTCGAGCTTTGATTGACTCTAATGGAAATCTGTTGTATAAACCTGATGATATTGAATCTGAAGCCATTGATTATTTTACTTCTATGTTTAATGGCTCATGTTCATCTGGTTTTCCAAGTTTTCAACCAATAGCTTATATCAATGATCATGGTCAAAGGAATTTAGTGAGAAATGTTGAACTTGAAGAAGTTAAAGAAGATGTGTTCTCAATTCATGATGAGTCCAGCCCAGGTCCAGATGGTATAAGTGTTAAGTTTTTTAAAATGCATTGAGAATCATTAAAGGATGATTTGCTAAATGCAATTTCAGATATTTTTAAGTCTGGTAAGCTTCCTAAAGCCTTAAACCATACTTTTATAAAACTAATACCAAAAAATGATAGACCATCAGAAATTGCTCATTACAGGCCTATTTCATGTTGTAATGTCTATTACAAATATTTTCAAAAATTTTATGTAACAGATTAAAACCTTATCTCCCTTTTTTGATTTCTGAAAATCAGAGTGCATTTATAAAGGGAAGGTATATTAGAGACAATATTTTACTTGCACATGAATTGTTATGGGATTTCAGGAAATTTGGCATGCCAAAAATGAGTGTAAAAGTTGATCTATAGAAGGCCTATGATAGAGTGAATAGAGAATTTATTTGTTATGTGATGGAATGTATGCAGTTCCCTACTCATTTTAAAAATCTGATCTATGAATGCATGACAACAGCCACCTTTTCTATTATGATACAAGGAATTCCGAAAAGGATTCATCTCATCAACAAGAGGAATTAGACAAGGAGATCCTCTTTCTCCTTATCTATTTGCTTTGGCAATGCAATATTTCACCTTTTTAATGGATGAAGCTATCATTTCTAATTCTTTCCAGCCTAGCAATCAAGTGCAACCAGTGATTTCTCATTTACTCTACGCAGATGACTTATTGGTTTTTGGAAAAGCTTCATGTCAAAATGCAAATTGTTTAAGGCTGATTTTTCAGAAGCTCAGCATGTTTGTTGGTTTGAATGTCAATGCTACAAAAACTAAAATAATTTTTAGTACTTCAGTTTTAAACCAATCAGAAATAAAGAATATTTTGGGATTTGATCAAGGTACATTGCCAGTTAAATACCTAGAAGTTCCTTTATCATCAAATTACTTACACTATTCCGAGTGTAGTTCATTGATTCAAAGGGTGCAATGGAAAATACAAGGATGGGAGACTAAGCTATTGAGTTTTGCAGGTCGTGATGAGCTTATTAATTCAGTATTAACCCCTATCATTTTATACTGGTTGCTCATCTATCAAATACCAGAGTTCACTTTGGATAAATTGCAGTCATTATGTGTAGATTTTTTTTGTGGGGGTACTGTACATAAAGTAGCTTGGTCAACTTTGTGTAAACCTAAGAAAGAGGTGGGAATTGGATTGAAGAATTTTTCTAACCTAAAGAAAGTTGCTTGTGTGAAGTTATTATGGAATTTCCTGTCTAACTCATCTTTGTGGAGTAGATGGATTCATAGCAGATATTGTAAGAATGATTTTTTTCTGATCAATGGCTAAAAACCCTAATGCATCTAGCACTTGGAAATCAATTATGAAATTAAGGTCAAACTCAAAGAAACTATTTAACCGGAAAATTTGTAAAGGGGAAAACACTTATCTTTGGTATGATCCTTGGATAAATTGCAAGTGTATGGTGGATATGCTTGGCTATGATAGACTTCAGATCATTGGGCATCCTGACCAAATAGTGGATTTGATAATTAGAAATGAGGCTTTCCATACTGAAATTCACCCTACAACAAGAGAATTAATTGAAGAAATAAGTTCAATTACAATTCATTCAAATCAAAGTCAGGACTTTTATGAATGGTGTGAAGGTGGGGATTTTTCTTTTCACAAAACATGGGAGTATATAAGATTAACGGATCCTACTAACACTATATTTTCAGTAATTTGGCACAAGAAAAACAGTAGACGAATGTCCTTTATATCTTATCTAGCAGTACTGGGAAGATTAAATACTAAAGATCGATTACTTCGATTTAGTCTAGTAGAAAATATCACGTGTCCTTTATGTGAAAATCATCCTGAATCTATTGCTCATTTATTCTTTCAGTGTGATTATTCATCATATATATGAAAATCACTGAAAGATAAGTTAGAAATACCTTTAGATCTCCTTGCTAATGTCAAAGAGGAAGCACGAAATCTATATTTGAGGTTTCCAAATAAAGATCAAACTAGAGATTTAGCTTTTGGATCTTTCACTACAACAATTTACTCTCTGTGGAGAGAAAGGAACTTGAGGATATACTAGAGTAAGAGATCGTCGGCTTCTATTTTACTAAGGAGAATTGAAAGAGAGATTTTGGATCTAGTTCAAGGAAATGGATCGAAGACTGCACGGAACTCGAGAAGTATACAGCTGTTGGATAAATGGGGTATCGAACTGATAGATGCCGGTTAACTAAAGAGTTTGAACAAGTTGATGGCGGTGGATTATTTGGGCTCTTTGGTGGGCCGGGAAGATGGATCTTTTTCTTTTGCTTTTATAGTTGTTTTTGATGTATTTTCTTTCGACTATATGAGTTTAGTTTTTGTCTTGTATTTTGCCTATTTTACGATTACTCTTTTTCCTTGTAAGGTACCCACTAGGGGGTTTGTAAGGTTTTAACGAGGCTTGTAAGGTAGGCTTTTAATTGGTTTAGAAAAAAAGAGAACCAATTTTCAAAATATATATATATATATACACACACACACCAGACCTCTCACATTAAGCCTACACTTGTGGTTGTTGGATTTGCTGGGCGGGTCCGGGCTGACTTCTACCACAAGTCGACTTAACCTCGTGTCTATGCACAATTGCATGTTTTGATTATGCACTTAGATCCCTCACATAAGATTTACCACTTGTGGATGCTAGATATGCCGGGCGGTTCATGGCAGACTTCTATCACAAGTGCAATCTAATCTCGTGTCTAAGCACGTTACACTTTCTTATTTACTACAAATTTTTGGCATGTTATCCTTTTTACTGTAATCTATTTTACATGTCATCAAATTATGCCTATATTATTGCGCATGTCCTTTTTAACCTGTATTTAATTCTATTTTGATATGTAAACATTTAATCGGTTAAGTGTTCAAATTTAACATGTTAACATGTCATTTACTCAATAATATGCCACAAGTGAACCATGGAATTACAACCATAGAATTTGCTATTCATATCCTAACAAGATTGTTTTCTTCAACATGTAAACATTCAATACTTTAACCAATTCAACATATGAATTTCCTGACATATTCATATTAACATCTCAACTTGTTATAACTGCAATTTATAATTAATCTGGCAATTTCATAAAGAATAAAAAAGGGAATGTTAAACGATAACATACTATTATCTATAATGTTATAGCTTAAATCCACTCACCTCGTATTCTTTACCAGTTCTGGATCTGGTCCAATTTTAGCATCCATGGTTTTTTCCTTAATTGGATTCAGAACCTAACAACCATGGATTTATTATTTATAAAAAGAGAAAGGAAAGGAAGAGGAAGAAATTTGAATAGATTGTATCTAGAAATTACCTCACTTCGTTAAGAAATCTGAACATCCATTTATATGTTCGTTTCCTCTAGATTTAGATTCAGAATTTTACCTAAACTAATAACCTAAGTTTCTGAATAAATTAGGGGAGGAAGAGGAAACGGCAGAGCTTCAGCGTAGCCTTAGAAATATGAGGTTTAAGGTTTGCTCTGTAGACATCTCCATAGGTGTACTAGAGAAACCTGGTCCCTCAGATCTAAATCAAAAATATCAAAACCGACCATGTTAGATGAAAATTCCAGATCTGCGTTGGGATTGACCCTGGGGTCGACCCCCCTTGGGGTGGGTCGACCCCTCTGTTGGTGGGTCGACCCCCCTGGGTCGAACCCCAACGGGTCATTTTCCCTCCAGATTTCGCGCTCGATCGTGAATTTTGATTTTTGAACTTATTTTCGAATTTTTTGGATATATTTATTTAATTTGTAGTATGTATACAAACTTCTAATGCTCATAACTTCTTCATACGGTGTTCGTTTTACGCAAACCAGGTGTCTATCTTGACCAAAATTTCGAGACAGACGCAATGGCACAGTCCGTTTCACTTAATTCTAAATATTTAATTAAGTTATTCTTATTTTATTATCTTAAGTTAAAAATGCGAGGTGTTACAACTTTCATTCTCCGACTTTTCAGTTTCTAAGAACTATCTAATTTCTCAAAATTTTGGCTAACACCCTAAATTTTTGAAAATTTGCGCTATAACCTCCTTTGTATGTGGAGGATTTGAAAATTTTATTGGGACGTATTAGGCACCCAATAAATCAGTACAAAGCATACATAATTTTGTGACCTACCTATGCCTAAGGGAGACATGTAAAAAGTCAAAATCTCGTACCTTGCCCTAGTGTTGGAAACAAAATAGTCCATATGGCGTAATTAAAAAAAAGTGATGTAAATTTTTGTCATCTCCAGACCTATGTAGGGTTTTTATTAAATCCTTCCCCTAGCACCCGTATATGTATTTTATTAAGTCCATAATCAGTCTTATGTTCAACCTGTAATTCAGTCCTCGCCATACATGCTTCTCGCCCGTATGGTAAATCGGACCTCGTCATATAAGAACCAAATGCTTATATGGAATATGATATCATATGTTGTCTTCACGCAGTACGCCGTGCAGTGTAGTTCATAATTTATTTGCTGCTATCCTATGGCGTGGGTTCAAATTTCACACAGAACAACCATCACAACGCATCCAAATCACTCACAAGAGTTGATATAATAATAAAATTGTGCTACCAACTCATTAAGATGCACCTGTTTGTTAGGCACACAATATATTTCTCTACTCAACAGTAAATCACAACCTGCTCAACATGTATTTATGTGTACATATCTATCTAATATATAAATCCAATTCGAAATAAATTTTCTATTCAGCTCTATATTATATTTGGTTTGGTTTTATTTATCATTCATTCCCATATGGGTTTTATCATTCCAATACTTTTTTAGTTCAATTAATAATCACACAACACAATCATCAATCAAGTAGTTGATTAGCTTTGCAAATATATAACTTTTATATAATAAAAATTATTTTTCAATGCCAAATCACAAACAATAAAATCTAACTATGTTTGGTTCTCACACCAATCAATTGGATAATATAGATATCCCACTTTCGAAACTGAACATAAATAGTGATGATGCGGCCACATCACCAGAATTATCCCTGAGCGACTAGAGTGTGATCCTATATATACCCAGTATATTTTGACTTCGAATACACGTTAATTACGCATATATTCAAGATCTTCATTGTAACAACCCGTATTTTCAATAACCTGTAATAACATAAATCGAGGCAGAATTTAATTCTAAAATGGGAATCAAGGGAAACGGGCTATGCCATTGCGTTCGTCTCGGAAAAATACGCGAAATAGAGTCCGAGTTTTCGAAAATCGGAGTCCGTATGACCAAGATATGGCCTCGCGAAGTTTCACGAAAATTCCCAAATTAAAGTATACTTAATTAAGTGAAATGGGTTGTGTAGATATATATATATATATATATTGATATATATATATATATATATAATTGAAAATTTAATAAATAAATATGCAAAAATGCTCAAAACAGCGAATTGGGAGAGGGGAATAACCGAACCGGCCGATTTTTGAAGTCGACCCGAGCCCGCTGGGTCGACTAGGGGTTAATCCAGGGTGTTTGGCTGTCAACCCGTGAGCCGATTCGCTCAAGTGCAGATTTTGCATTTGAATGGTTCTCATGGTCCATCTTTAATCTAAAGGCCCTAGATGGTTCCTACACTTGACTTCTTCCCCAAGACATGCTTTGATGGCTTGGATTGAATCTAGGGTTAATCCTATGGCCTAAAACACTTGCCTAATCTATAAATAAGACCCTAACCTACCCTAATTCATTCATAATTAAACCTAGTGACTAAACTATGGCAAAATGCTAGCTCTCATGGCCTCCACTAATTTTATGAAGAGGGTTGCATACTAATCACTCTCTAATCAACTTCTAATCCCTTCTTAGCATCTTAATCTTCTTCATTTGGTGTTCAAAGTTGCTAGTTGTGAGTTTCTATCACTTTGATGATCTTTTGGTAAACTAATTAGATGAGATGTGATGAGATTTATGGTTTTGTATGTGGGTTAATGAGCTTTGAATCATATGATATGATGTTAGCATTAATCTTATGTTTATGCATGTTGAGTATGTAAGCTTATGCAAGTTTAATATGATGTATGTTATGTTTGCATGATGCTAAATATGCAAGTTGTGGGCTATGTAATCATATGCATGTTATGCAAGTTCATGGTAATATGCTATGCAAGTTACATGTATGTAAATATGCAAGTTACATGTTTGTTAATATGCAAGTTACATGTATGTAAATATGCAAGTTACATGTTTGTTAATATGCAAGTTACATGTTTGTTAATATGCAAGTTACATGTATGTAAATATGCAAGTTACATGTTTCTTTATATGCAAGTTACATGTTTGTTAATATGCGAGTTACATGTATGTAAATATGCAAGTTACATGTTTATTAATATGCAAGTTCATGATGACACATTATGCAAGTCTATAAGCTAATATGCAAGTTTGTTATGCAAAATGAATATGTAAGTTATGTGACATATTATATGCAAGTTATGTGACATGTTATGCAAGTTCATATGCAAGTTATGTGTTTGTTAATATGCAAGATGGCACCTTTGAAACATGTTCATTCATATGCAAGTTGACACCTTTTATATGTGTTATATCATGAACGAAATTACGTGGGAACGATGGGGTAATTAAATGCATAAGTTAATAAGATTGTGTGAAATTAATATAATTATGCATAACACAAAATAAATAAACATAGTATGGGAATTTGCCTATTTGGTTAGGTGTACCCATACTATGTGTTGGGAATTTACCTATTGAGTTAGGTCTACCCCATGGGAATTTACCTATTAAGTTAGGTCTACCCATGTTAAGAAAACTTGATTAATTAGGGATAATTAATATAAAATTATGAGGGTGATTAATTAGGTGTAATTAATTGACTAAGACACGAGGTTGGACTCAGTTGTAGCGTAAAACTGCCCGGACCCAACCGGCTTAACCAGTTGCTACAAATGTTAGCCCAATGTGAGAGGTCTTAGGCACAAACTAAATACGTAATTAATGTAAAGACACGAGGTTAGACTCTGTTATGACATAAGGCTGCCCGGACCCAACCGGCTTAACCAGCGGTCATAAAAGACAGTCTAATGTGAGAGGTCTTTACAAAGGTTACGTTCTTAATTAATTAATTAAGAAACACTTAACCACATTAGCATGTAGAGGGACATGAGGGGTTAAGTGGGTGCCTCGGGTGGCATGAGAAAATCTAGTGGTTGCCTTGGGTGGCAATAGAAAATACGATTAGAATACTTAACCAAAATGGAACATGTAATTAAAACATGATTAAAGGGTTAAGTGGGATATACTAGAAAAAGGGACAAGCTTAGGTGGGTAGCTTGTGGAGGCCCATTTCAACCAGTAACCCATACGTATCTTTGTGGGCTCGACCCATGTCGAGGACGGGACACGCATACTGGGCTTGACTGTAAGAGGCAAACGGGTTAGCGGTGGCAACGCAAGTCCAACGGGCTTCATATGCGTGAGTGGGCCCGGGCTGGTAGGTAAGCCGTTGTTGCATCGAGTAGATATAAGCCGTGCACCTTTAGTTTCATCAGGTTGCCACATTGGGGAATGATACATCCCACGGTGGGGCCAGCACGGGTATCTACGTTAGGGAGCCGATCGAATGGGAAGTAGTGTGTACACCTAGTGGATTGTAGGGCCCCGTGGCGCCTACTTGGTCACCTAGGGGTACGCAGGTACTAATTAGTAAATTTTATAAGTCCTTGGGTGGGATCAACCTTTAAGTTAGGAACGACTGGTGTGGTGCAGTTTAGTAATTTACCTTAGGGAGGGTAGATGCGTCTTTATCCTTTATCTTCGTTTAGTTGACTGCTTAGGGTAGCCATTCATCCCTATATGTTACCGTATATCAGTTTATGTCTTCTCTGGTTACTTTAACGATTGTATTGTTAAAGTTATAGGACTCGCTCAGACTTATGTCTGACCCCGTTGTTTTTATCTTTTTCCCAACCCTCAGGTCCTACGGTGGATCCTAGCAGTAGTGGAGCTTGATCGGATTGCTGTTCCAGTCTTTAGGAGCTTGGATAGATGTAAAGCTCCAGTTATCCAGTTATCTTTTCTTTTGTTTGGCTATTGTATGAGAGTGGGATTATGTACTTCTTTATTTTGATGGATATTGTACTTGACCTTTATTGTGGTTTTATGATGTAACCAGACATGTTTTACTTCCGCTGTTATGAGATGATGTTTTAAAATTTCAAGTACTATTTATATCTGTCTTGTTGTAATTTTTCTGTTCTATATTCACTAAAATACTCCACCGATGCTATGGCATTCCCTTAGTGAGTGATCATAGCGGGAGTGGGGTGTTACACGTGGTATCAGAGCTTAAGGTTACCAGAACAGATAAAATTTTTGAGAAAAACTACTTTCTAAGAGTATTTTCGAAGAAAGTATTTTTAAAAAGCATGTCTTCTAAGAGAAAAAGTTTTTGAAAAAGAAAAGCATAATCCCCAATAGCCATATCTTTATCTTTCGGAATCTCCTTTTTGAATCTTTCCTCTTTCGTTTCAGCATGGCTGAAGATCTTAACATCCCGGAGGGTTTAGTTATACCACTATGGTATAGGAGGTTGCAAGAGGCTAGGGCCGCGGCTGCGGGTCCGGCCAATGCTACTACACCAGAGACAACCGCTCCTCCTCCTCAGCCTAGAGTGGATAATTTTGCTAAGGTTTGCAAGGAGTTCAAGGCTATAGGAGGAAAACCTTTTCTTGGTTCAGAGACTTTCGTAGAGGCTAGAGATTGGCTTAAGGAAGTGGAAGAGTTGCTAGATATCTTTGAAGTGGAAGAGGGAAAGAAAGTCAAGTTGGCGGCTTGGTTAATGAAGGGAGAGGCCTCATTCTGGTGGGAGGTCACTAATGGAGAACGCCCTGTTGACTCTTGGGCAGATTTTAAGCAAAGGTTTGGGGCTAAGTTTCTCTCAAGGGCGGAAGAGAATCTGTTTATGGAGAAGTTCTTGAATTTGAAGCAAGGGAATCTCACGGTGAAAGAATATGTCAACAAATTCAATCAATTAGCAAGGTTTGGCATAGAGTTGGTGAATACACCGGAGAAGAAGGCTTTGAAGTTCGTTAGAGGCTTGAACGAACCATTGCAAGGAATAGCTATGACTCACATTCCTATGGGGGCCACTTTTGAGAAGCTTGTCTACATGGCACTTATGCATGAGGATGATAAGAATTCTAAGGCACCAGAGAAAAAGGGGGATCAGAAGAAACCGCAACAGCAACAACAAGGCAAGGGCGGAAAAGGCAATGGTGACAAAAAGAAGACGAAGAAGAAGTGCTTCAATTGTGGAACACCAGGACACCTTAGTAAGGATTGTCGCAAAAAGAAGAAGACCGGTTGCTTTCATTGTGGTGAAGCAGGGCATCTTGTGAAAAACTGCCCAAAGAAGGGGCAGAAGACGGGGTCTACCTCAGGAGGCCAGGTGCAAGCTCTTATAGCACCACCTCAGTCAGGGGGGCAAGTTCAGGTTCTCTCAGTTCCACCGATTCAGCAGAGAGGTAGAACTATTTCCGTTGAAAGTCTGGTTTTTCTGTTTGATCATCCAGTTCGTACTTTGTTTGACTCTGGCGCATCGCATTCTTTTATCTCATCATCGTTAGTTGAGTCACTGCACTTAGACACCAGTCTAGTTGATGATCCCTTGGTTGTCTCAAACCCAATTGGGGGCTCCATATATCTGTCTATGATATGTTTGGGTTTGAAGATTTCTATACTTAGCGTTGAGTTTAGATGTGATGCTTTTGTATTGGGCTTCACGGGCTATGGGTTGATCTTGGGCATGGACTGGTTATCCAGTAATGGTGCCGTTCTTGATTGCGAAAGGAGAGTTGTCAGGCTCATGACCCGCTTGGGTAACACTCTCGAGATCTCTTGCAATCCCATGGAATCTGTTTTGCTAAGTTATCTTGAATCGCTCGATGCTTCGGTCGAGAGTTTGTGTTCTGTCAGAGTAGTCCGGGAATATCCGGATGTGTTTGAAGAAGTAAAGGGTTTGCCTCCGAAGCGGGAGATAGATTTCCGAATTTATTTGGTGGATAATGCCAAACCAGTGTCTTTGCCAGTACGCCACATGGCTCCTCGTGAGAGAAGAGAACTTCATAAGCAAGTAGGGGAGTTGCTTGAGAAGGGGTTCATAAGGCGAAGTATATCGGAGTGGGGAGCTCCAGTAGTGTTTGCCACGAAGGCGGATGGGTCCCTCAGACTTTGTGTGGATTATAGAGAACTTAATAAGCTCACGAAGAAGAATAGACACCCATTACCGAGGATAGATGATCTCTTTGATCAGTTGGTTGGCGCGTCAGTATTTTCGCAGATGGACTTAGCTACAGGGTTTCATCAGTTAAGAGTGGCGGAGGACAGTATAGAGAAGACTGCTTTCCGGACTCCGGATGGTTTTTATGAGTGGCTAGTGATGCCATTTGGGTTGACAAACACCCCCGCATACTTTGTTGATCTCATGAGTAGAGTGTTCAGAGAGTATCTGAATAAGTTTGTAGTAGTTTTTGTGGATGACATCTTGGTCTTTTCCAAGAATGAAGAAGAGCATGCCTTACATCTCAAGGAAGTGTTGGAGACTCTTCGAGCGCATAGTCTTAAAGCTAAATTCTCTAAATGCCATTTTTGGAGAAGAGAAGTGCGATTCTTAGGGCATGTGGTCTCTAAGGAAGGGATAGCTGTGGATCCCGCAAAGATAGTATCTATCCAGGATTGGAAAGTTCCTAGAAATGCTACCGAGGTAAGAAGTTTCTTGGGGTTGGCAGGATATTATAGGAAGTTCATCAAAGACTTCGCGAAGATATCAGCCCCATTAACCCGCTTGACGAAAAAGAATCTGGTTTTCTCGTGGGATGTAGATTGTGATGATGCTTTCCGACGGTTAAAGAGAGCTTTGACCACCGCTCCAGTTTTAGTGCTCCCGGATGGGAGTAAGCCGTTTGTTGTTTATACCGATGCTTGTGGAACAGGATTAGGCGCAGTCTTGATGCAGGAGGGAAGGGTAATAGCCTATGGAGGGAGACAATTGAGAGTGCATGAGAAGAATTACCCTACCCATGATCTAGAGTTGGCCGCGATTGTTTTCGCACTTAAGTCTTGGCGCCATTATCTTCTTGGTGAGAGATTCGAGTTGTTCACCGACCATAAATCATTGAAGTACTTATTCTCTCAGAAGGATTTAAACTTAAGACAGCAAAGGTGGATGGAGTTCTTAGCATCCTATGATTTCGAGATAGCGTATACCCCTGGTAAGGGTAACGTGGTGGCAGACGCCTTAAGTAGAAAAAGGCTATCTTTGAGTCCATTGTTCGTGGAACGACGAAGCTTGGAGTTTCTTTCTTTGTTTGACTTCAGACCTTCTGTTGATTTTGTACCTGGTTTGTTGGCATCCTTGGAGGTTAGACCTACTCTTTTGAGACGGATTGGCGAGGCTCAGCGAGACGACCCACAGTTGGTTGTGTTGGTAGAGAAGCTTATAAGAGGGGAGTCGTCCAGCCATTTGGGTAGATACACCATAGATGATAAGGGATGGTTGCATAGAGACGGTAGACTTTGTGTACCGCAAGATGAGGGTTTGAAGAAGGCTATTTTGGATGATGCACATCGTTCAAGAATGACTATTCATCCCGGTGGAGACAAAATGTACCAAGACATGAAGAGAGTTTTCTTCTGGGCCGGTATGAAGAAAGATGTGGCCGAGTATGTGGCTAGATGCTTAGTGTGCCAACAAGTTAAAGTGGAGCAAAGGAAACCCGGTGGGTTGCTACACCCATTGGAAGTTCCACAGTGGAAGTGGGATAGTGTCTCGATGGATTTCATCGACGGGTTACCGAGATCGAGGAAGGGCAATACGGGAATTTGGGTTGTGGTAGACAGACTTACCAAGAGTGCCCATTTTATACCCGTAAAGAGTAAGAGGACCGCTCCATGGCTTGCTTCAGTCTATGTTAGAGAGATTGTTAGATTGCATGGCGTACCATCCAGCATTGTGAGTGATCGAGATCCTATTTTCACTAGTGAGTTTTGGAGAAGTTTGCAAGAGGCGGTAGGGACTCAGTTGTGTTTGAGCACCGCATATCATCCTCAGACGGACGGTCAGACTGAGAGGGTGAACCGTATCTTAGAAGATCTTTTGAGGCTTTGTATCTTGGATTTTGGAGGTACATGGGAAGAACATCTTCCTTTGGTGGAGTTCGCATATAATAACAGCTTTCAGTCCAGTATTGGTATGGCTCCTTTCGAAGCTCTTTATGGAAGGCCTTGTCGATCTCCTACATGTTGGTGGGAATCTACGGATAAGATCTTGCTTGGGCCGGATATGGTTAGAGAGACTTCAGAGAAGATTGATTTAATTCGAAAAAGGATGAAAGCAGCGCAAGATAGACAGAAATCTTATGCGGATCGGAGAAGGACGGATCTTGAGTTTGAGGTTGGGGACATGGTTTTTGTCAAAGTATCTCCATTGAGAAATGTTGTTCGCTTTGGGTCCGTAGGGAAGTTAGCACCGAGATTTGTTGGGCCGTTTCCTATTAAGGAAAGGATTGGACGGATGGCATATAGGGTGGAGTTGCCCGACAGACTTAGTGGTGTTCATGATGTATTCCATGTATCACATTTGAGGAAGTGCTTACATGAGACCGCGGAGGTGGTAGAGCCGAGCTTGCTTAGAGATGTAGAGGTAGAGCGTGATGCGACGATTCGACGAGCTCCTACTCGCATCCTTGGGTCAGAAACTAGGAAGTTGAGGAACAGAGAAGTTCAGCTAGTTAAAGTGCAATGGGGAGATGACGAAAGCAATGCTACTTGGGAGACGGAAGCAAAGATGCGTTCTTTGTATCCATTTCTTTTTGAGAGTATGTCTTTTAACTTCTCCTTTATTGCTTGTCTAGTACTTATCTTATCTTTAGTATATCCTCTCGCTAATACCTATGACCTTTAGATAGGGTAAAACCTATGGTTGAAACATGTGTTTGAAACATGTTATGGTTGATGGATGCATATGGATGCAATTGTTTGCTAGTGGTTGCTCGTGGATGCATATACACACACATTAGGCACTAGATCGGCTCAGTCACTTCATGTTGCATATTGCATAAATGGATGTGGTAGTTAGATTGATGGATGTATCATGGCTGTGTTATCATATGGATGATGCATTTTTGTGTATGGTTGTGCACGCATGTAGAAATTTGTATGTGTCAATAGGGTTTCGCATACATATTGGATGCATGGCACTATCATGGTTTGCATTAAGGAGGTTTACTGTATCAGTAACCGCCTGATTTTCGCATTAGGTAAGTACATATACACACACTTTTGCATATATCCATCCAGCATTTAGAATCTTGTAAGGACAATGATTGCTCGTGGATGATGCTTTGAGTAGATGGATGATTGGATGGTAGGATACGTTCTTCCTAACTTGAAGATTTCGGGGACGAAATCCTTTAAGGAGGGGAGAATGTAACAACCCGTATTTTCAATAACCTGTAATAACATAAATCGAGGCAGAATTTAATTCTAAAATGGGAATCAAGGGAAACGGGCTATGCCATTGCGTTCGTCTCGGAAAAATACGCGAAATAGAGTCCGAGTTTTCGAAAATCGGAGTCCGTATGACCAAGATATGGCCTCGCGAAGTTTCACGAAAATTCCCAAATTAAAGTATACTTAATTAAGTGAAATGGGTTGTGTAGATATATATATATATATATATTGATATATATATATATATATATAATTGAAAATTTAATAAATAAATATGCAAAAATGCTCAAAACAGCGAATTGGGAGAGGGGAATAACCGAACCGGCCGATTTTTGAAGTCGACCCGAGCCCGCTGGGTCGACTAGGGGTTAATCCAGGGTGTTTGGCTGTCAACCCGTGAGCCGATTCGCTCAAGTGCAGATTTTGCATTTGAATGGTTCTCATGGTCCATCTTTAATCTAAAGGCCCTAGATGGTTCCTACACTTGACTTCTTCCCCAAGACATGCTTTGATGGCTTGGATTGAATCTAGGGTTAATCCTATGGCCTAAAACACTTGCCTAATCTATAAATAAGACCCTAACCTACCCTAATTCATTCATAATTAAACCTAGTGACTAAACTATGGCAAAATGCTAGCTCTCATGGCCTCCACTAATTTTATGAAGAGGGTTGCATACTAATCACTCTCTAATCAACTTCTAATCCCTTCTTAGCATCTTAATCTTCTTCATTTGGTGTTCAAAGTTGCTAGTTGTGAGTTTCTATCACTTTGATGATCTTTTGGTAAACTAATTAGATGAGATGTGATGAGATTTATGGTTTTGTATGTGGGTTAATGAGCTTTGAATCATATGATATGATGTTAGCATTAATCTTATGTTTATGCATGTTGAGTATGTAAGCTTATGCAAGTTTAATATGATGTATGTTATGTTTGCATGATGCTAAATATGCAAGTTGTGGGCTATGTAATCATATGCATGTTATGCAAGTTCATGGTAATATGCTATGCAAGTTACATGTATGTAAATATGCAAGTTACATGTTTGTTAATATGCAAGTTACATGTATGTAAATATGCAAGTTACATGTTTGTTAATATGCAAGTTACATGTTTGTTAATATGCAAGTTACATGTATGTAAATATGCAAGTTACATGTTTCTTTATATGCAAGTTACATGTTTGTTAATATGCGAGTTACATGTATGTAAATATGCAAGTTACATGTTTATTAATATGCAAGTTCATGATGACACATTATGCAAGTCTATAAGCTAATATGCAAGTTTGTTATGCAAAATGAATATGTAAGTTATGTGACATATTATATGCAAGTTATGTGACATGTTATGCAAGTTCATATGCAAGTTATGTGTTTGTTAATATGCAAGATGGCACCTTTGAAACATGTTCATTCATATGCAAGTTGACACCTTTTATATGTGTTATATCATGAACGAAATTACGTGGGAACGATGGGGTAATTAAATGCATAAGTTAATAAGATTGTGTGAAATTAATATAATTATGCATAACACAAAATAAATAAACATAGTATGGGAATTTGCCTATTTGGTTAGGTGTACCCATACTATGTGTTGGGAATTTACCTATTGAGTTAGGTCTACCCCATGGGAATTTACCTATTAAGTTAGGTCTACCCATGTTAAGAAAACTTGATTAATTAGGGATAATTAATATAAAATTATGAGGGTGATTAATTAGGTGTAATTAATTGACTAAGACACGAGGTTGGACTCAGTTGTAGCGTAAAACTGCCCGGACCCAACCGGCTTAACCAGTTGCTACAAATGTTAGCCCAATGTGAGAGGTCTTAGGCACAAACTAAATACGTAATTAATGTAAAGACACGAGGTTAGACTCTGTTATGACATAAGGCTGCCCGGACCCAACCGGCTTAACCAGCGGTCATAAAAGACAGTCTAATGTGAGAGGTCTTTACAAAGGTTACGTTCTTAATTAATTAATTAAGAAACACTTAACCACATTAGCATGTAGAGGGACATGAGGGGTTAAGTGGGTGCCTCGGGTGGCATGAGAAAATCTAGTGGTTGCCTTGGGTGGCAATAGAAAATACGATTAGAATACTTAACCAAAATGGAACATGTAATTAAAACATGATTAAAGGGTTAAGTGGGATATACTAGAAAAAGGGACAAGCTTAGGTGGGTAGCTTGTGGAGGCCCATTTCAACCAGTAACCCATACGTATCTTTGTGGGCTCGACCCATGTCGAGGACGGGACACGCATACTGGGCTTGACTGTAAGAGGCAAACGGGTTAGCGGTGGCAACGCAAGTCCAACGGGCTTCATATGCGTGAGTGGGCCCGGGCTGGTAGGTAAGCCGTTGTTGCATCGAGTAGATATAAGCCGTGCACCTTTAGTTTCATCAGGTTGCCACATTGGGGAATGATACATCCCACGGTGGGGCCAGCACGGGTATCTACGTTAGGGAGCCGATCGAATGGGAAGTAGTGTGTACACCTAGTGGATTGTAGGGCCCCGTGGCGCCTACTTGGTCACCTAGGGGTACGCAGGTACTAATTAGTAAATTTTATAAGTCCTTGGGTGGGATCAACCTTTAAGTTAGGAACGACTGGTGTGGTGCAGTTTAGTAATTTACCTTAGGGAGGGTAGATGCGTCTTTATCCTTTATCTTCGTTTAGTTGACTGCTTAGGGTAGCCATTCATCCCTATATGTTACCGTATATCAGTTTATGTCTTCTCTGGTTACTTTAACGATTGTATTGTTAAAGTTATAGGACTCGCTCAGACTTATGTCTGACCCCGTTGTTTTTATCTTTTTCCCAACCCTCAGGTCCTACGGTGGATCCTAGCAGTAGTGGAGCTTGATCGGATTGCTGTTCCAGTCTTTAGGAGCTTGGATAGATGTAAAGCTCCAGTTATCCAGTTATCTTTTCTTTTGTTTGGCTATTGTATGAGAGTGGGATTATGTACTTCTTTATTTTGATGGATATTGTACTTGACCTTTATTGTGGTTTTATGATGTAACCAGACATGTTTTACTTCCGCTGTTATGAGATGATGTTTTAAAATTTCAAGTACTATTTATATCTGTCTTGTTGTAATTTTTCTGTTCTATATTCACTAAAATACTCCACCGATGCTATGGCATTCCCTTAGTGAGTGATCATAGCGGGAGTGGGGTGTTACATTCATATACCCGATAGTCCAAATTCAATATAAAATGAAATATTTAAATTTTTATAATAAGATAAAATTTTCAAAACTAAACACATTTTTAGTAAATAACACTCTTCCAACTCATTCAAGGGTATTACTAACGAGTCATTCCTATAGGATGTTACTAATCCTATCTCTGATGAATCCTTTTGTTTGGTTCTAATGTGTCTTGTTCTCGAGCTTTGTAAACCAAAGCTCTGATACCATGATGAAACAACCCAGACTTCCCGATCCTTGAGGAGACGGAGGAGCCTGGATTGTAATGATAACACGACGCATCAGAATGCAAACACGAGAACATTTCATTGCTATTACAACAATTACATCAGAGTAAAAGAATATATCAGAGTATGAATAAATATTATGCAGTGGAAAAATATTTGGATTTAAATTACATTTAAATGCATAAACATAATATGCAGCGAAAACACATCAACTACCACAGCTGAAAGAAATACACGGATACAAAGCTTTCCAAATATAGCCCCAGCTGTAATCCAAGAACCTGTGTAAAGAAATATCTACAATAACCAAAACTACAAGCTGCCCATGTGGAAAATATGGGCACTCAGAGTTTAAGTGAAACAATAAACTCCGAGTCAGTTATGGGACTGGTGTGAGAATTAAAACAGTAATAAATCTTTACTTTAAAAGTTGGGAAATCATAGGACCATGCCGTATAACACAGAATGAGTTTACTCCGCATGAATCTCATTTTAAAATAAAACAAAGCAATGCTTTTTGGAAAATGAAGCTATTATAAGACCCAGGCGCCATCACACAATGCAACGCAAGTCGGAGGATAGAGTTTTCTCTTGTAATAGCCAAACATGCTTGGTATGTTTAAAACAAATCATTTTTATATTAAACTAAGTGCATAGTATCAAAATCAACTTAAAATATAAGTGTATCAATCATAGACGACATAGGTACCGTATATTATGCCACCATGCATAGGTTTACAACTAAAACCGGAAAGAACGTACTGGAAATTGGATTCCATCAATGAGTTGAGGCAAGGGATGACTTCTCTCCGATTCGAGACACTCTAGAAAATGCCCCAGGATCACACCCTTAGTAACACTTGGATCTTCAAGCTGGTCCGTACTTATTTTAGTGGATTAGTTATTCCTGAACACACGTTTCCTGGTCCCATCGGACCTATCACTTGGCCAGTAGTGACCAATATCCAAGGCACTTCGCAATCCACCATTCATATAAGCAAAAATGCATGGGCTCCATACCATGACACCACTTCTATCTAGAAAGAAACGTCGTGCACTCCCTGCAGTCACTATCCCATTTCCGACTCATACCAGGTGTAAGATTCGCGAATTAACGCTATACACAAAGTTATGCTATTTAAAGTCGTGCTTTGATCATCAACCACAAGACTCTGCTTTTCAACAAAAGCCTTGCTCATTTGCATCTTAGCATGCCACGTTGACAATTCGTGCCATACAACTGATGTCTATCAATATATAACCTCTAAGCTCGTATGTCTCAGAGATAGGTGTTAAGCAAGAGAATAAATTCTCCGTCACTAAACAAATATATATTTATTAAAAATCATTCAACACAAATTTAAATCCAATGTCAGACACACATTCATTTACAAGTCCATTCTGGGTCTGAACGAAACCGGAGGCACCTTATTCCTCGTCTCATATGTCCAATACAGGAGAGAGGTCCTCGCATATCCGGTTGATCCCCAAGTACGTCCGGACGATCACCACTTATTACCTTGTCTTTGGTGTACAATCCATTCAAGACATCAATAATCATCCAAACGATGTGAAAATCTCCGGTATTCAACCACCGTCTTCATCGTCGACTTTTAGTCGTCGTAACAGTTATTAAGAATGGGTTAAACCCAGTCTTTTCGAATAATCCGCATATTTTATAATCAATAATCAAGGGCTCTAAAAATACATCATACACCTCATTCCGATTCAGAATATTCTTTTATTCAAATATTCACATCTTAGGGGAAAGGTTCTCATTAATTTTATCAAAGATAAAATCTTTTAAACTTATTCTTTAATCTTCCTTTAGATATCATTTTCAAATGATTTTATTTTATCCATTAACAATTCTAAACCAAAATAAGGTTCATAAAACTAGTTGGGATTATCGAGCCATACCGAAGTAATCATTTCTTTTACTACCCCAATCCCAACCTATTCGTCCCACTTCCCACAGAGCAAAACTGGTAATACCTCATTTCTAACACCCACTGTGTTATTGATAAAATTAATTACCATTTCATGTTAAAATCTAATTAAAGATTTAACAATCACATGGAGTAAAACTAGTGGTACTCCATCTCGAAACATTTCTTGAATTTGGTAAATTTAGTTACCTCATTCATACCTTAATATAATTAAAGATTTATTAAAACTCCAATTGGTTTTAATCTCAAAGATCATTACTTAATGATTATTCACTTTAAGGAATTAATCAATTCTTTAACTGGGTTAAAGAACCGATGTCATTTAAAACACAGCTCACGATAGACCCAAATCATCTTCCATTAACTACAAAATCTTCACTAAAAACAAATCAATATATAATTGATATAAATTTCTGTATCAGACTAATAATATAAATGGAATAACGGCAAAGCCATTTTAAATTCCATATATAGTAACGATCTTCCTATATAAAAGCTCATCTCGATTATTATTAATCGAATTCCATTCAATTCCAAATTAATGTATTCAATTGGAAAACTTTACTTTGGAAAATTTCCATTAAATCTTAATAAAAAGATTTATAAATTCCAAATCATATCTTCACTGTTACTTGGGTTTTAAGAACAAATGTTATTTAAAACATTGTTCACGATAAACCTAGAATCATTACCATTTAATTCCGATTTGTATTTATAAATTGGAAAACTTCATTAAGTCTTGGTCAAAAGATTTATCCTTTTCTCAGTTAGGTTTAAGAACAGTGTTATTAAAGACACCATTCACTACAAACCCAAAATCTAATTCAAAAATTAATAACAAGGCTCTGAATAGAAATTATATCGACCTATATTCAATATCAAATTCTAAAACTAAAGGATATCATATTGGGAATAATGTTATCTATACCTTCCAAATTCCTCAACAATATCTGTATAATCACGGAATCCAATATCGAAATATTCTGAAGATCTACTCCATTTATATCCTTTCTGGTTCATACGCTGGAAAATTCTGGTTATTTCAAAAACCATTTAATAATATATTTTTTATTTAAAAATATTGGATTATTATTAAAGTTAATAACTAGTTCATTTCGATAAAAATATGCCAAATTTTTTCCAAATCACTCATTATGGTTTTACATGATTTTTCATATTTTTAATAATTTTATTAAGGCCCTTGCAGTCGATTTCAAATAACGGCCACCGAACTGCATCCATAGCGACCTTTTCAAAAATTAATTTGGACATATTTTAAAATCTATGCATTCTAATTTAAATCTCTTACATTCATTGGAAAGATATTTTTGATACGAGCCAAACGGTTCCCATTTTAGGAGAATCCGACGGTCGGATCTCCCGTTACATCAATTTGAAGTTAATGGTTGAAATTCGCGAACAGTCGCTACGCAATACATTCTATTCAAATCATTTAAATTTATATATCATATATATTATATATTTCATCGATTTTCATTCAAAATGTATTTTATAAATTGTTTATAAATTCATTTTAAATTGATTTTAGCTTCTGTTTCAATTTCAAATCAAAATTGAATATTCCATATCATTATAATATTAAAATGATAATATTTTCAAAATACCAGATTCTGAAATCCATTTCCTTTTCGATATTCATTATAAAATAAATAAATTTGATAGAAAATTCCATTCGAGTATAAAGGCGCACTTCTACTTAACTCAGCTTCATATATTTCAACATTTTCGTGTCCATCCAAAATCGAACATCAAAATCATATTTTGATTCTTTACTGAGTATTATTTTAAAATATTCGCTTATATTCTGAATTGGAATCACACCCAATCAATTACCATATAATTTTATTTATATGGATTCATACATCGCATGTATACAAAATAGTGACGAACAACTATTAAACAGTCAATTCACATTCAGAGTACAATTTACAACTGTATAAGCACTAAATAATTAAATAACGCTGACAGTCTGTGTAACACCCCACGTCCATTAATGTCACTCTCAAAGGGAATGCATTAACTTTCATGGAGCATTATTAGTGTATAGAACAGAATATAACAAGACAGATGTATATATTGGTACTTGAAAATTTTAAAACAAATTTTATTGTAGCAGAGAAATAGTTTGATTACAACAACTTCATAAACCAACAGTAAAACCAAGTACACTTAATATCCATCTTGACAAATTGTTCTTCGAGTACATAAAGTAAAAAGCATAACCCTAACACAAGTAGCCATAAAAGAGATGAGCTGAACTTTACTTTCAGCAATCCAAGCACTTCCAAAAGAGAGAGAAAGAGATCCAAGATCAAGCTCCATTAGTACTAGTCCCACCCCGAGACCCTGGGAGGGGGAAAAGGAAGAAAAGAGGCGAAAACAAGGGGGTCAGACATAAAGTCTGGCAAGTATAATAACTCTACCAATATAATTATTAAAGTAATTAGGATAAGGCATAAACTGGTAAAACAAGGTATGACCGTGAAACAGGTGGGCATGACAAAGCAAACAAGAGGAATATTCTGGCGTTAATCTCATTCCCAATCACTATAGGATAATTACTATACTACACCATTACTAGTCTCCCTAAAAGTTGATCCCGCCTACAGAACATAATAATGATAATGGTAGTTTCATGTACTCCTAGCTGCCTTCATAGGTGTCGTCTGCCCCTATCTCCACTAGTTGTACCCACTACCCCCATTCGATCGGCTCCCTAACTCGTAAATACCCGTGCTGGTCCCACAGTGGGGTGTATCACTCCCCAAAGTGGCAACCCGATACCACTAAAGATGCACGACTTATATCTACACGAAGCAACAACATCTTACCTACCAGCCCGGGCCCATGCACGCACATGACCCCGTTGGACTTGCGTTGCCACCGCTAACCCGTTTTGACCTCTTACAATCAAACCCAGTAAGCGTGTCCCGTCCTCGACTTAGGTTGAACTCACAAAAGATACTTAATGGGTTACTGGTTTGAAAAGGGCCCCCTGCCTGACACAAGCTTTCCACCTATGCTTGGTCCCCACTAAGGTTTCCCACTTAACCCCATTCTTATTCATGTCTTCTTACATGTTTCAACTTGGTTAAGTGTTTCTAATCTTATTTCACAAGCCACCCAAGGCCACCCACTTAACCCTCATGTCCCACCACATGTTTATCTGGTTAAGTGTTACTTAATTCATTAGAACTGTAACATTGTAAAGACCTCCCACATTAGACTACTGTTTGCGGTTGCTGGATTTTCCAGGCATGTCCGGGCAGTCTTATACCGACAACAAGCCTAACCTTGTGTATTTACAATCGTTACGCATTTAATTTGTGCCCTTGTGACCTCTCACGTTAGACTACCATTTGTGGTTGCTGGATTTGCCGGGCGGGTCCGGGCAATCTTATACCACAAACGAGTCTAACCTCGTGTCTTAGGCGGTTAATTACACATAATTATTTAACCCCAAATTGGATCAATATCCCTATTCAAATATGTCAATAAATTCCAAATTTATTTTTGTCCATAATTGTCACCTAAATTATGTCCATAATTTCAAGTATATAATTTATACAAATTAATGCGTCAAATTAATTATATCCCTTTTAAGGCCATTTTATGCCAATTTAGAATTATGTATATTCAATATTTTCCCATTGTCCCCACGCTATTCGTACATTTTGATATGACATATGTTAGACTCACAATAGTCTAACTTATAAAAAGAAAAGCAGCATCACAACTTGCATAACACATAAAATAGGTCTAAGAATCATGATATAAGTTTGCATAGCCAATAACTTGCATAGGCAATACACATTTGCATAAACTATCATGGATCTAAATATAGATCTAAACATAAAGATGTGAACTTACATATATGGATATGGTTTTCCTATAACTTGCATATGAATTTCATTCAAACTAGCATATGATTCACATACAAAACTAGCATAGGCAATGGGCATAAATTTGCATAACTATGTACTACCATGGATCTAAATATAAATCCAAACATAAAGATGTGAACTTGCATATGGATCTAAACATAAAGGTGTGAACTTGCATATGGATCTAAACATAAAGATGTGAACGTGCATATGGATCTAAACATAAAGATGTGAATTTGCATATGGATCTAAACATAAAGGTGTGAACTTGCATATAATTTATCATCCCAAACTTGCATATGATTCATATACATATGTTTTAACATCCCAAACTTGCATAAGATGAATCAAGTAAACATGTACAATTGAAAAGATCCACAATAACACAACTATCAACGATAACACCACATGATTCAAAGTCATATTCTCATAATACAATTATAACTTATCACAATTAAATTAATTAATTATTTTGTGAAAGATATTATACTCACAAACAAAAGAATAGTCTTGTCTTTCTGGGATCTGTATTTTGAAACTGAATTGCTCGCCTTTGATGTAGACTAGTTGTTATGTAGGTTAGATTAGATTCTGATTCTTGCTTCTATCTTGTTTTAGGTTGAAAGAGAACGACGGCTACTTTAGGTTCTCCATTGACGGCATGGAGGCTCTTGGTATGAATTAGTGTGATTTTAGGTTGAGTGTTAGGTTGCTTATATAAAATTTTAATAAATTTAGAGCCGTCAGATTAACCCTGGAAGCAATCAAGACCATCCAATCAAGATAGAATAACACCTCAGACCTAGTGACTCAGTAATGAGTCGAAACAGCGTCCTCTTTCAGATCTGCCCGGGGGGGGGGGGGTATAGTTCGACCCACAGGTTGACCCCCTGGTCGACCTGTATGTCTAGGTCGACCCCCCGGTCGACCTGGCCCTTGGGCGGGATATTTCCCGCCCAGCCTGCTCCCCTGTTTGAATTTGAATTTCTGAACTGTTTTTAATTTATTTAAATTCTAGAACTTCGGAAGGCCATAACTTCTTCATACAGAGTCCAATTCACGCAAACTCGGACTCCATCTCAAGTAGAATTCCAAGACGAACGCAATGGTATAACCCATTTCCCTTAATTCCCACATTTCATATTAAGTATTCTTTAATTTGTTAATTTTTAATATTTAAAATCACGGGTGTTACATTCTCCCCTCCTTAAAGGATTTCGCCCCCGAAATATCCAAGTTAAGGAGAATGTTTATCCTATCATCCAATCATCCATCTACTCAACCATTGAACACAGGCATCCATTTTCCTTACAAGATTTCTAATGCCGTATGAACATATGCAAAAAGTGTGTGTATATGTTCCTTATCTAATGCAAAATCAGGCGGTCTACTGATTCAGTTGACCTCCTTAATGCAAACTATGATAGTGCCATGCGTCCATTATGTATGCGAAAGAATCCCAACGATACATATTATTTCTACATGCGTGCACAACCATTCATCAAAATGCAGCGTCCATATGATAGCACAACCATTATACACCCATAAATTAGATATGCACACACATTTATATGCAATATGAAGGTGATTGAGCTGATCTAGTGCCTAAAGTGTATGTACATGCATCCACGAGAAACCGTTAGCAACCACTCGCAACCATCAATCATAACATGTTTCAAACACATGTTTACATCCATTGGTTTCTACCTAAGGATAAAGAATAGGACCGAGGAGACATACTTGAAAGATAGATATAAGCATGAATAAACTTATGGAAAAAGAGATCAAGGAGGTACCCTCAAAGAGAAAAGGGTAGGCTGCGCGTATTTTCCTCTTAGTTTCCCAAGTCGCGTCTTCCTCAGCATCACTCCATTAAACTTTAACAAGCTTAACTTCACGGTTGCGTAACTTTTTGACTTCCGTACCCAAGATACGAGTTGGAACTCTTCTCACAATCGCTTCTCGTTCCACTTTTACTTCCTCAAGTATGCTTGGCTCTACCACTTCCGCAGATTCATGTAAGCATTTTCGTTGTTGAGAAACATGAAAAACATTATGAACTCCATCCAGTCTCTCGAGTAGCTATATTCTGTAAGCCATCGTCCCAATCTTTTCAATAATAGGAAATGGACCTACAAATCTTGGTGCTAGCTTTTCTACGAACCCAAAGAGAATGACATTCCTCAAAAGGAGATACTTTAAGGAACACCCTATCTCCAGCCTTGAACTCGAGGTCGATCCTTCTTTTATCCGCATAGGATTTCTATCTATCTTGTGCAGCCTTCATCCGTCTTCTTATCAAGTCCACATTTTCTGAGGTCTCTCTAATCATGTCTGGTCCAAGTACGAGCTTGTCTGTAGACTCCCACCAACAAGTTAATGATCGGCACGGTCTTCCATATAAAGCTTCGAAGGGCGCCATTCCTATGGTGGCTTGGTAGCTATTGTTGTAGGCGAATTCCACCAAAGGAAAATGATCCTCCCATGTCCCTCCAAAGTCAAGAATGCACAATCTCAAGAGGTCTTCTAATACTCTATTCACCCTTTTCGTATGACCATCGGTTTAGGGGTGATAGGCCGTGCTTAAGCATAATTGGGTTCCTACTACTTCTTGCTGACTCTTCCAAAACTTGCTCGTAAAGATATGATCTCGATCTCTCACTATAGTGGAGGGTATCTCATGGAGTCGAACTATTTCTTTGAGATAAACGGATGCTAGGGACGAGGCAGTCCTTCTACTTTTAACAGGTATAAAGTGGGTGCTTTTAGTGAGCCTGTCCACTATTACCCAAATACTGGTATTGCCCCTTCTTGACCTCGGCAGCCCATCAACAAAATCCATCGAAATGCTATCCTACTTCCACTGTGGGACCTCGAGAGGATGAAGCAGACCACCGGGCTTCTTCTACTCCGCTTTGACTTGCTGGCATATCAAACACTTAGCGACGAACTCAACTACATCACTCTTCATGCCATTCCAAAAGAAAACCCTTTTTATATCTTTATACATCTTGTCTCCTCTTGGGTGTATGGTCAGTTTGGAATGGTGCACCTCTTCGAGGACCGTTTTCACTAAATCCCTTACTTGTGGGATGCATAATCTTCCATCCCATCTCAGCCAACCCCTATCATCGATGGAATATCTATTGAAGTGACTAGAAGTCTCACCCCTAACTAGTTTTTCCATCACATCAACTAGCTGAGGGTCTTCTCGTTGTGCGGTTCCTATTGAGTCCAAAAGAGTAGGACGCACCTCTAGTGATGCTAACAGACCAGGCAAAATTTCTGAAGAGGTTCTAAAAATAAAGTTTGCTATATACTCCAAGCTTTGCCTTTCTACAAAGAGAGGACTCAAGGTTAGCCTCTGCCTACTTAAGGCATCTGCTACCACATTAAAATTTCCTAGGGTATAGGAAATCTCAAAATCATAAGAGGCTAGAAATTCCATCCACCTTTGCTATCTTAAATTAAGATCTTTCTACGAGAAAAGGTACTTCAACAATTTATGGTCAGTATACAATTCAAACTTCTCACCTAGGAGATAGTGGCGCCAAGACTTAAGCGCAAAGACGATGGCAGCCAACTCTAGATCGTGGGTTGGGTAGTTTTTCTCATGTACTTTCAACTTTGTGCCTCCGTAAGCTACTACCTTCCCTTCTTGCATCAAGACAACACCTAGTCCCGTACCATATGCATCCATGTATACGGTAAACATCTTGCTCCCATCCGGCAATGTCAGAACTGGGGCTGTTGTTAGAGCCCTTTTCAAATGTTGGAAAGCAATATCGCAATCCAAATCCCAAGTGAAAGTTAGGTTCTTCTTCGTTAATCTTGTGAGTGGGGCTGAGATTTTAGCAAAGTCTTTAATGAATTTTCGGTAAAAGCCTGCTAGCCCAAGAATGCTTCGGACTTCGGTTGCATTCCGTGGAACCTTCCAATCTTGCACCGCAACTACTTTTGCGGGGTCCACGGCTAACCCCTCTTTGGACACCACATGTCCAAGAAACCTCACTTCTTCTCTCCAGAAGTGGCAATTGGAGAATTTAGCCTTTAACTGATGTGTACGAAGAGTATCCATGATTTCCCTTAAATGCAAAGCATACTCTTCTTCATTCTTCGAGAAGATCAAAATATCGTCTACGAAGACCACCACAAACTTATTAAGGAATTCTCTAAACACCCTACTCATCAAGTCAACAAAGTAAGTGGGTGCGTTTGTCAAGCCGAAAGGCATGACAAGTCATTCGAAGAAACCATCCGGGGTTCTGAATGTGGTCTTATCAATGCTGTCTTCAGCCACACTTAGCCGATGGAACTCGTTAGCCAAATCTAGTCGGGAGAAAACAGACGCACCCACAACCTGATCAAACAGGTCATCCATTCTAGGAAGTGGGTGCCTATTCTTCTTGGTCAGCTTGTTTAGCTCCCTATAATCAACGCACATGCGAAGTGAACCATCCTCTTTGGTTGCGAATACTACTGGAGCACCCCATTCAAAAATACTCCACCTTATAAACCCCTTTTCGAGCAGCTCCTTGACTTGCTTACTGAGTTCTTTTCTCTCCTTAAGAGCCATGTGTCTAACGGGTATAGCTATGGGCTTTGCATTATCAACAAGGTATATGCGGAAGTCTATCTCCCTCTTTGGAGATAAGCCCTTCACCTCTTCAAATACATCTGAGTATTCACGGACTACTCTAACAGACTGCAAGTTTTCAACAGACGCATCAAGAGATTCTAGGTAACTAAGCATAACAGAATGTATGGCATTACACGAGATTTTGAGAGTGTTGCCAAGGCGAGTCATAAGTCTAACCACTCTCTTTTCACAATCGAGGATGGCACCATTACTGGATAACCAATCCATGCCTAGAATCAATCCATAGCCTGTGAAGCCAACAACGAAGGCGTTGCATTCAAACTCAATGCTCAAAATAGACACTCTCAAATCCCGACAAATCATTGAAAGATGAGCTGAACCACCAATAGGATTTAAGACTACTATGGGATCCGTAACTAGACTAGTATTTAGGGTCAGTGTTTCAACTAACGAAGCAGACAAAAACGAGTGTGAAGCTCTAGAATCAAATAAAGTACGAACAGGATGATCAAACAGAAAAACCTAACTTTCAACAGAAATGTTTCTACCTCTTTCCTGTCCTGGTGTCATGAGAACCTGAATCTTCCCTCTTGCCTATCCTGGCGCCATGAGAGCCTGAATCTTCCCTCCAGAAGTGGACCCTGTTCTTTGCCCTTGCCCCTGATTCCTTGGGCAGTCTTTAACTAGATGTCCTGCCTCCCCACAGTGGAAACAACCAGTCTTCTTCTTCTTCCTATAGTCCTTGCTCAGATGGCCTGGTGTTCCACAATTAAAGCACTTTTTCTTTCCTTTGCTATTGTTGTTCTTTCCGCCTTTCTTGTTTTGCTGTTGTGGTTTCTATTGGTCCCCTTGTTTCTCCGGTGCTTTATTAGCATTAGCACCTTTCTCCTCTTCATGCATAAGCACCATGTCAACCAATTTCTCAAAGGTAGCCCCCATCGGAATGTGGGTCATAGCCAACCCATGTAGTGGCTCATTCAAACCTTTAACAAACCTTAAGGCCTTCTTCTCATGTGTGTTTACCAAGTCTAAGACAAATCTCGCCAACTGATTGAACTTGTAAACGTACTCCTTTACTGACAAATTTCCTTGCTTCAATGCTAAGAACCTTTCCATATATAAATTCTCTTCTGCTCGTGAGAGAATTTCATCTCGAACCTATGCCTGAAATCCATCCATGTCTCTACTAGACGCTCTCCATTCGTGACCTCCCACCAAAACGAGGCTTCGTCCTTCATTAACCAAGCAGCCAATTGGACCTTCCTTCCGTCTTCTACCTCGAAGATACCAAACAAGTCTTCTACCTCCTTAAGCCAATTTCGAGCTTCAACAAAGGTTTTTGATCCGTGAAAAGGTTTTCTGCCCATTGCTCGGAAGTCTTTGCATATCTTTGAAAAAGTATCAACACGCGGAAGGGGAGGAGGAGGAGGGGCCGCAACTGGGGGTTGAGAGATGTCTGCTGGGCTTGCAGCAGTGGCCCTAGCCTCCAGATACCTTCTAAACCAGGTTGGTATCAGTATTCCCTCGGGTATCTCAGGTAACCCAGACATGCTGAAAAGAAAATGAAGAGATTCAAAACGGAGAATTCGAAAGAAAGATATATGGCTCTTGGGGGTTATGTTTTTAAAACAAACTTTTCTCTTGAAAATATTCTCCATAAAACATACTTTTGAAAGTGTTTCTTTACGAAAAGCTTTTGAAAACAGTTTTTCAAAATCTCTTATCTGTTCTGTTAACCTTCAGCTCTGATACCACGTGTAACACCCCACATTAATGTCACTCTCAAAGGGAATGCATTAACCTTTATGGAGCATTATTAGTGTATAGAACATAATATAACAAGACAAATACTTATATTGGTACTTGAAAATTTTAAAACAACTTTTATTGCAGCGAGGAAATAGTTTGATTGCAACAACTTCATAAACCAACAGTAAAACCAAGTACACTTAATATCCATCTTGAAAAATTGTTCTCTGAGTAAATCAAGTAAAAAGAATAACCTCAACATAAGTAGCCATAAAAGAGATGAGGTGAACTTTATTTTAACCAATCCACGCACTTCCAAAAGGGAGAGAAAGAGATCCAAGATCAAGCTCCACTAGTACTAGTCCCACCCTGAGAACATGGGAGGGGGAAAAGGAAGAAAAGAGGCGAAAACAAGTGGGTCAGACATAAAGTCTGGCGAGTATAATAACATTAACAATATAATTATTAAAGTAATTAGGATAAGGCATAAACTGGTAAAACAAGGTATGACCGTGAAACAGGTGAGCATGACAAAGCAAACAAGAGGAATATTCTGGCATTAATCTCATTCCTAATCACTATAGGATAATTACTATACTGCACCATTACTAGTCACCCTAAAAGTTGATCCTGCCTACAGAACATAATAATGATAATGGTAGTTTCATGTACTCCTTGCTGTCTTCATAGGTGTCGTCTGCCCCTATCTCCACTAGTTGTACACACTACCCCCATGCGATCGGCTCCCTAACTCGTAAATACCCATGCTGGTCCAACAGTAGGGTGTATCACTCCCCAAAGTAGCAACCCAATACCACTAAAGATGCACGGCTTATATCTACACAATGCAACAACGTCTTAGCTACCAGCCCGGGCCCACGCATGCACATGACCCTGTTGGACTTGCGTTGCCACCGCTAACCCGTTTTGACCTCTTATAATCAAACCCAGTAAGCGTGTCCTGTCCTCGACTTGGTTCGAGCTCACAAAAGATACTTAATGGGTTACTGGTTTGAAAAGGCCCCCCCGCCTGACACAAACTTTCCACCTATGCTTGGTCCCCACTAAGGTTTCCCACTTAACCCCATTCTTATTCATGTCTTCTTACATGTTTCAACTTAGTTAAGTGTTTCTAGTCGTATTTCACAAGCCACCCAAGGCCACCCACTTAACCCCCATGTCCCACCACATGTTTATCTGGTTAAGTGTTACTTAATTCATTAGAACCATAACCTTGTAAAGACCTCCCACATTAGACTACCGTTTGCGGTTGCTGTATTTGCCGGGCTGTTCCAGGAAGTCTTATACCGCAAACGAGCCTAACCTCGTGTCTTTACAATCGTTACGCACTTAATTTGGGCCCTTGACCTCCCACATTAAACTACCGTTTGTGGTTGCTGGATTTTCCGGGCGGGTCCGAGCAGTCTTATACCACAAACGAGTCTAACCTCGTGTCTTAGGCGGTTAATTACACATAATTATTTAACCCCAAATTGGATTAATATCCTTATTCAAATTTGTCAATAAATTCCAAATTTATTTATGTCCGTAATTGTCACCTAAATTACATCCATAATTTCAGGTATATAATTTATACCAATTAATGCCTCAAATTAATTATATGCCTTTTAAGGCCATTTTATGCCAATTTACAATTTTGTATATTCATTATTTTCCCATTGTCCCCACGCTATTCGTACGTTTTGATATGACAAATGTTTCGCAATAGTCTAACTTATAAAAAGAAAAGCAACATCACAACTTGCATAACACATAAAATAGATCTAAGAATCATGACATAAGTTTTCATAGCCAATAACTTGCATAGGCAATACACACATTTGCATAAACTATCATGGATCTAAATATAGATCTAAACATAAAGACGTGAAGTTGCATTTTGGATATGGTTTTCCTATAACTTGCAGATGAATTTCATTCAAACTAGCATATGATTCACATACAAAACTAGCATAGGCAATGGGCATAAATTTGCATAACTATGTACTGCCATGGATCTAAATATAAATCCAAACATAAAGATGTGAACTTGCATACTGATCTAAACATAAAGGTGTGAACTTGCATATGGATCTAAAAATAAAGATGTGAACTTGCATATGGAGCTAAACATAAAGATGTGAACTTGCATATGGATCTAAACATAAAGGTGTGAACTTGCATATAACTTAACATCCCAAACTTGCATATGATTCATATACATATGTTTTAACATCCCAAACTTGCAAAAGATGAATCAAGTATACATGTACAATTGAAAATATCCACAATAACACAACTGTCAATGATAACATCACATGATTTAAAGTCATATTCTCGTAATCCAATTGTAACTTATCATAATTAAATTAATTAATTAATTTGTGAAAGATATTATACTCACAAACAAAAGAATAGTCTTGTCTTTCTGGAATCTATATTTTGAATATGAATTGCTCGCCTTTGATGTAGACTAATTGTTATTTAGATTAGATTAGATTCTGATTCTTGCTTCTATCTTGTTTTGAGTTGAATGAGAACGGCGGCTACTCTAGGTTCTCCATTGATGGCATGGCGGCTCTTGGTATGAATTAGTGTGATTTTAGGTTGAGAGTTAGGTTGCTTATATTGAATTTTAATTAATTTAGAGCCATTATATTAACCCTATAAGCAATCAAGACCATCCAATCAAGATAGAATAACACGTCAGCCCAAGTGACTCAGCAATGAGTCGAAACAACATCATCTTTCAGACCTGCCCGGGGGGTAGGTCGACCCCCAGGTCGACCCCCTAGTCGACCTGTTTGAATTTGAATTTCTGAACTGTTTTTAATTTATTTAAATTCTGAAACTTCGGGAGGGCATAACTTCTTCATATGGAGTCCAATTCACGCAAACTCGGACTCTATCTCAAGCAGAATTCCGAGACGAACGCAATGACGTAACCCATTTCACTTAATTCCTACATTTGAAATTAAGTATTCTTTAATTTGTTAATTTTTAATATTTAAAATCATGGGTGTTCCAGTCGGCCAATCAATTGATAGACATACAATTAAATCCAAGGGAGATGTGAATTAATTATCATCCCCAGACCCGTGTGGGGTTTCAACCAACAACAATGAATTCAAATTAATCATTGGTTAATTTATTTAACCAATTCTAATTTGATTCGAATTATTTTTCTAACTAACCAATTTTCACTGTTTAAATTATAAATGGATACTTATAATTTAATTTCAATTACCACATTAATATTAACATTATTTTTTATATGTTAATCATCACAATCACTACACAATACAGTCAATTAAATGATCCATGGTTTTAAAACATCAGGGAATGTGAGCTAATAGGCACTGTACAACATTTGTGATAATTTAAAACTGATAAAAATTAACACTGACAATTCATATATTTTCATTTATAAAATAAATAACTCTGCAAAATTTCAGTGAGGGAATTCTCACTTTTGGTTTCTACTCCGTCAGTCTTTATTCGAGGATTGTTTTAATAAAATTAAACCGCACGTTTAATTTTATCAGAAACTGCAACAGTTTCCGTTTCCATTCTGGCCAGTTCTGAAATGTAGAGTTTGTCTTCACGATCGCAACTCAACTTGTTTCGTATGATTCTGAGCTCATATAAAAAATATATAGCAGTTTATACATTTAATATATTAATTAAATAATTAATTACATCATTAATACTAATTACTTCATTAATCTCTTCTTCCTCCCGTTTAACCTTCCTGAACATGATCGCCTTGAGCTCCCTCACCCTCTCTCTTCACCGCGCCTCCCCAGCATCACCTGCCGCCGATCAAAGACCACCGCCTGACTCCCCTGCATCGCCTACCCCCACCACTAACCCCTCGAAACTCATGCCCCTACCTCGCCTTTTGAGCTCGAACACGGAATATTTGGAGCGCCGCCCAGGCCATCACAATAATCAATGCCTGATCACATTGGTATTGAATTGAAGAACGTGAAGAGTATAACCAATTTCGTTTTGGAAATCTTTGAAATCGTTGAATGGATTAGAAGAAAATTGAGGGAGAAGGATTCGAGATTTCAGCTGTTTAAACGATGGATGCGGCGACCTTCTGAATGAGGAATAGGGTTAGGGTTTTAATTAGAATATATATATATATATATATATATATATATATATTAATGTAAGTTAATATATAATTAGAAATTTACTTATCTTATGTCACAAACTCCAAAATAAACCCAACGACTGTCGTTTCCAGCTAAATACCCCCATTTTGGACATAATGGGGTATGTTTCATAAGCCAGTTCTACCGTTTTGATCAGTTTTCATCAAAATTAAAATATAAATTGTTATAATAGTCAATATTGAATTTGAACATATCTCTTAATTTACCAAGGCCACATACTGACTCCAAAATTTACAAAAAAACTAAATCTAGCTATGTTTTGATGATACGGTCCTAACAAAATTAATTTCCTCGAATTTGGAGACCATTTGAAAAATGGCCTTTTTAACTGCTCGATTAAATTTAAACTGAAATTGAAAACACATTTAAATTTACTGCGCTCACATATTAATTCCAAAAATTATGAATTTATATAACGAACTCCATTAATTTTTTTTAAATTGGTTCGGAAATTTCGGGTTGTTACTAAGGATTTACAGTTTTAGCAGGCAAACAGATGGTTTCAATCCTTTGCGACTTCAAAAGAAAAGGTTAGCTACAAACAACTAGGTATTCAAAACGAAATTAAATATTGAAAGGCGTTTTGAATTATAAAACAAGGCTTTCGAAATCGAAGCAAATTGCTTTATTAACTTAAAACATCCAAACCTGATTTATGAAAATGAAATCGAAGCAAATTGCTTTAATAATCAAAGCAACACAGTTTAAAGCAATTGCTTCAAAGCTATCAAAACTACATGATTTGTTTGCTTCAAACCCCTTTAAAATGGGATTCCTTTACAAAGAGAGGAAAATTCTTCGAAATGCTCCTTCGTTTGTTCCTACTTTGAAGCACCCCATACTATGTTGCCATAATATTATGTGCTTCCCAACAAGTCAAAGTGACAAAGCAGATACATTCGAAGCCAACATCCGAAGAAAGGTAGTGGCTTCGTAGATTTCAGAACCATAAGTGTATCAAATCATAAAATCTTCATTTAAAAAAATATTTTTCACTAACCCTTTGTTATTTGGTGGAATATAATTGTCTATAAAACTTGCTTTTCAAAATTGTGTCATAGATCTCAAAGTGTAAATGTTTAAATATTGTTAGCCCTTTCTTTCAAACCCATTTATTTACTTATCCTTAACTAAATCCTTTAGGTTTTCTAGCTCATTAAATTCATATTAAATTGTAATTTCGCAAGGGAAAAAAATCAAAAATATAATAGTAAATCTCTTTATATATATACACATCGTTATATGTAATTTTGAAACCATAAACAAATATTTTATCTCTTTTAATAATTAAAATCAAAACCGTTGATTTTCAAGGATTAGTAAGTTTATAAAATAATCAGATTTGTGTAGAAAATTGTAAATGTAAAACCCATCTCTAAAATAACATTCCTAACCTTATCTAAAATGTAAGGCATTTTGATGTCATATGATAGGGTTTCTATGCTAATCATGCTTGAAAACTTCATGGAACTGTAACTTACCGTCAGCAGGCATATATTTATGAACATTTATCATCTGATCATGGTGTAGTACAACATAGTAACAAGCAAAAATTCAGATCTAATCATAAACCCGAATCAACAGGCAATAAGCATGAGTGAATATCATTATTCTCCTTAAATTGTTTTAAAGAAACTTTAAATTTAAAAGTTTATTAATTCTAAACCAGATTCCCTCTTCTAATCTGGTATTTCTTCCTTTCTATAGAGTAATATCCGACCTCACTATTATATTTGGCTTTGAAGATAAAATTGCGGAGTAGGAAATGAGAGATGGTAAAGCTAATGCGTATAGTAAATATCTTCTTTCCTGTTTGGCCCTTCTTATATTCTACTTCATTTTAGTAGATCCTGATTGATCTAATTATTTGTTTAACCATTGTTCTACTCATTAAAGATCAAATTGCATTCTCATTTACATTTTTTTTATTTACCCAATTAAATACTATAGATTATGTCAAGTAAAAGTAGGATGCGACATCCTACCATCCTCATAGAATTTCAATCCTTAAAATTACAGTAAAGACGCATGCATCAATCAAAAATGCTTAAGGGTAAACAGATCATCAAACAAATCAGGATAAATTGCCCTAATCCTTACCTCAGTTTCTAGAGTTTGGTCTCTATCATCATTACTCCACTAGACTTTTACCAATCTGAGTGTCTTGGAAAGGTGGTGATGGCCAGTTGATACTTCACTTAGCATGGCGAAGGCCCACATTTTACCCTAGGCTAAGGCGATGCAGTCTGACTCTTAGCCTTTTGAGTGGCATGAATTCAACTACAAAGAAACCATTCGATACCTATGATCCTTTTGCAAATGTCCTCCGAAGCAGTGTTCATCTTAAAAATGTCCATACAACTCATGCCATAGTCCTTGTAGCTAGGAATCATCGTAAGAAATCATAGTTAGTCATAGAATACATCCTTCTTAAAGCCCTCCTCCGACCATTCCCTTAATCTGACTCATCGTCACCTACTGTGCATCGCAAGATATAGCTGTCTATTGTCGAAGCGATCGCTCTCCATCTTGGAACTATCACAGTAAATAACTAAATCATTGCCTTGAAACATTACATCTTTGTTGCAAAGCCAAAACTAACTATCGAAGATCCATCAGCTGAAATCAAATTTCAAATGAATAATTACGTCATGCTCCTTGAAGCCTAACATTGTCATCTTCAATTATGGAAAATTCTGGCCATTTTCAAAGTAATCGATAAGTGCTACCTAAGTTGTGTATTTAGCCAAAATTGGTTAAGTATAAGCTAAATGAAAACATCTGGCGTCTCTCTTAATGTAAGAAGCACATATCCAAATCTACCAACCTTCTTCTTCAAATCAATGGATACACAACAATACTCTTCCACATATTGATTCCATCCATTTGATTTTTCATTATTCATCCTCTCATTCAACATGCAATTGACCATATCACATCATTATAGTCTTAATTATTTATGAAATTAACTGATACACACTAAACTACATTAAATGGGATCATTCCAAATAACATATCACTAACGAGTGGCCTTTATAATGAAAACGAGCAAGTAAGAATAACACATGCAATCAATATTCATGTAAACATCTAAAATAACAATTAAGCATCGATAATAACATACATTCAATTCCTATAATTTTTCTACGTCGTTCAATATGGGATTACTGCAAAAATAGCCAAAATCCACAACATCGTTCAAGATAGTGCACAAACGAAAAAATATGATATTTTAATTTAAAACCATTTTTAAACATATTTTATTTCTTTTATAAAATTGAATATAGGTTTAAATATTTTAGAAATCCCATTTTAAAGTTAGATTTCATTTCAAAACATTGATTTAATACTATTTAATTGTTATAGCATATTGTGCGATAATATGACTCATCTTTACCAAATTTTTTAAGTTAGCACCAAAGCATGAAGCTCTCCATCACGACCAAAATGCTAGAAACTACATCTAAAACAATCCTCGTATGAAAAAGATATGAATTTTAAATACTATTATTATATATAAACTTAATTAATAGCTTTTTATCCAATTTCAAACTAAAGGCCATGTGAGTACCAAAGTATCATAAGAGCTAACTGCCAAAAGATTCAGCTCTCTTACAGCTCCTTCAAAACTCAATTAATTTCTGCACTATTTCTGCCAACTAACTCCTCAACACGCCATATTCACAATGCTCATTGCTCAGAGTTTGGTGGTCCTGTTAAATACGGCTCGGCCCTTACACTAAGCCTTATTAATTGTCACTATTTGCTCTGGGATCCAAACTTGATGAACTTTATTACGAGTTCCAAACCAGAAGGGGAAACCAATTCATCTAGTGTGATTACCTACCTTACACTCATTCGATGATAAACTAAAACCCAAGTTGTCATTCAAAGCATGGCCATCATTGAAATCGGTGTCGCACCTGGCGATATGAATATGAGATCCAAGGGATTTCTGATAGACGTTCAATGAAGGTGGTTTGGAAATTTTTCGTGAAAATAATCAGCTGGTTTTGATTTCTGAATTGAAGTGGAAATAGGTCGCTTCAAATGGATGGATCAATGGATTAAAGCAATGAATGATAATGGGTTTAAACAGGAGAAGAATTAGAGTTTTGCTATTTTATTAATTTATTAAAATTTTTAAACAAACTACCATGTGTTTTAATATGGTATGATGAAATGACACACTTGATTATTAAATTTATCTATATACATCACTTTACTATTTAGGTTCCAATAGTATACTTTTTCCATCATCTGAGAAGCGCGGCGAGATGATATTTTCATGCATTCGAAAACATTTGACCTTTTAGTCTGTAATAACCGAAATTTTTTAGCCTGAATTTCGATAAAAGTCGAAACTCAAACCACCAAAGCATGGATCATGTAAATCTGGTATATGCAAAATAACTGAGAATGAGCGTAATTAGAGTATAAGAAACTTACTCACAATGGAAATAGGATAGAATAACAAGTATCGACTAAGGATACTACCTTTACAGTAAATCACCACCTCAATACCGAGCATGGGTGAACAAGAACGGAAAACCAAACTTGAACGCTTATGTAGAACTGTCTTCCCCAAGATAAACTAGAGAGTTATTATGAGGAGGGGTAAGAACAACAAGTCCTAGTGAGTAGAAAATATATAACACCATCCATAATAAACAAATGCATCTCACTTGGTTTCACCTAAATTATATGTCTAACAAGGGTAGTGATTTTAAGCTAACTTGCAAAGATTATGCATAATGATTAATTACCATATTTAAGGTAGCACTTCCCAAAGACAGATTATAATTGTACAATGAGATAGAACCTTTAACCAATAACTAGTAACTAAGAGGTAGGGTTTTTGACCACTTATTACCTTACTAACAAAAGAGGCAGGTTTTATAGCCACTTGTAACTTCACTCACAAAATATTATGCAAATCAAATCCCCTACAACCACTCAATACCAAGGCGGTTTACAAACACAATGATTCAAATTAAAGGATATTAGCTCCTGGGTCCACTAACTCAAAAGCAAGGCTTCTGTCATTCTCTTATCCTAATTTTGCATAGGGAAAGAGATAGTAAGCACTTTCTTACCACCTACATGATAGGTATATTACTGCTCGTTATTTAAGGTCATCCCCGACGGACCCTTACGTCGTTATCTAGCTGTCCTCATTGGACAATCTCCAACTCACTTAATACTACCTACAGGATAGACATACCTTTGGCACATCTATAGCGGTCACTTAATACCATATTCCAAGTTGGACTATACTCCTGTCACTTACTACCTAAAGTGTGCGGATCCTCACAAAGATTATCGATTTCATACCCAATTAGCCAATTAATACTTATTATTTAGAAGAATGTGAGTTATCTGATCACTTATTAGCTAACAAGGGCATACCCTATGATTCTGCCCTTACCTTAAGAAAAAGGGTGAATTCAATAACTTAATACCCTAGTACGAGGATCCCACTGCTTAAGATTTAATTTCGAAGTATGATACAATATTAAATTGTTCCTTTAGGTTTTTTCTTTTCAATGGGAGGCAAGCCTTATAAAAAGTAAAGATCTCAACACTTGAAGTAACCCACTAGGAACATTACACGCTACAACAAGTAATTATCATAGGTTCCTATTATCACTGATAGCTTACATCAGTTGTTTATATATCCAACTGCTGGAAAGTGCAGACTTCTATGGGATAACTCAATAGACCTTACATCATCAACGTACTAAGTCGAATTCTTATAGTAATAAGGGATATTATTCCTAGAATTAAACAAAAGATAAGATATAATTTTTATTCCTATAAGATAAGATTTAAGCTCTAAGATGATTTATTCAACTTAATACTTATTATGGTAATTTCTACCTAAATCCCATTTAATTAAATTACCATAACTGTCATATGCCATTAATTACAAGAACAATCACTTTTCCTTAGGCAACAGACGTTCAAATGAATGCCGTTTATACCGATCCCATATGATTTCGTTAATTCTTTTTGTTGTAACTTCTGTTCATTACACTAGTTATTATTTATAAAATTAGTTCTTATATATATACATATAACATATAAATGTTTATTATACTAATTTCTATAATTTGGAATTGTAATATTTATTTCGTATTCATCTTAATTGTAACCTTATAACATTCCTTTATTTTCCCACAAAATTCATGGTTCAATCTTAATTCTTTTTTAAGTTAGTTGTAACCTTTACAATACAATAATTTATTCCACATTTACTACTAACAATTCAAAGATTACAACCATTTATTTCCATTTATCTCGGAAACATTACTATGTACGCGTCATTAATGGAGAGCATTCAAATCAAAAACTATTTTATTATTTACCTAAATTATATTAATAATAGCATTATTTATGTTTATTTTTGGATGGATAGAATATAAATATAATTAATTACATGTATGTTAGCAAAATATTTATGCAGTTACTAATTTAATTTCTTGTTGTTTTGCATTTTACTCCAAATTAATGACTAGAACAGTCTTCATATTCTATGACTTGGTGAGATTCAATATCCCATTAAATGGTTATTTGTTATAGTTCTTATAATTTTTTTCCCAAAGATTTAAAAAGAGGAAAATTGACATATTCAAGGAATAGGTAATATTTTATAAGGGATAGATAGTATAAAGTAGGTACAAAATACGTGAACACATCTATTCCATGATTTGGTCACATTCCTCGTAATTTCAAACATTGACTTTTTATAGAGATAGGACAAAAGGGGCTAATTTATGAGAATCGAGCAAAACTCTAAACAATCCAAAACACAGATTGATTTCTAAACCAATATTACTAATTTACTCGGTTCTTACAATTAAACTCAATTCTACAAAACTGGAATAACCGGCTACACGAAGCTCAATGATATCTAGGGATTGATTTCTAGGTTTAAGATGTAAACAACAACCACACGGTACAAGAAATAATTATAGGACAGGTAAGAAAGTTATAACTAAAAAAGCCTACAAACAAATATCATATTTAGGCATATAAATTCAAATTTACACCAACGAAATAGATTTGATATTAAAACAGTGCATAAATTTCCCGTTGACTTGAATTTTTTTGAAATCCCAGATCCGAATAACAGCTTTTAGATTTTTATTCTTAAATCACTAATGATCTATAATATGTATAAAAGGCGGATAAGTACACATATTAAAATAATTAGTTCTAGAAAAGAATTGGAAAAAGGGGAAGAAAGTAAAGAATAGAAATTTTCTAATACAAAGAACTAACCTTTTGTTCATAGATATGGATTCATTCTTTATGATTCCCGTTTTTTGACTTGAAAATTGATTTATTTTAGAAAGTTTGGAAAATGGAAGAGTTTCGTTGTTGCGTCCAGAAATTACGAACAAAGAATAGGTGGTCTATCCTTTTATTTTTAAGTGCTCAAATGATCTGTAACCATTAAAATTAATTATATTATGATTTGTCTATTATTATAAAAATTTATTAACAAAAACCCTAGTCATCACTCACCCTCCAAGAAAGAAGAGGTCGACATGCCCTCTGAAGGGAAGTTTACATGGGCGTTGACACCCCTTAAGTGTGAGCGATCAACCCTCTTCTAGGCTAGGCAGGTGATTTTTGGTAATATTATATATCATATGTATATTTATTTATTTGATTAATTATTTTCCGTTCATGTTCATTTTTCATTTGTATTTTTTTTTCATATGAACTCCATTCGCAAACCTCTAAACATGAAAGTTAACCAAAATTCTATCATGAACACCGCGATGCAAGTTTCATGGACAAACTACAACGTTTTCTCAAATTGCATTTTTGGAACCTAATTAAATAACTTAATTAACAAACACCATATATTGAGGTGTTACATGATCTTCTAATCTCCAAATAAGGTAATTTATACTCATCTTAACTTGTAATGTATATATGTACTCAATGGAAGTGGTCTTAAGTCCTAATTTGATTGTATATAAGAAACATATTTTTGGACTATTTGTAAGTTAGTGATATTATACCTAAATGAATTTTTTATATATCTTTCCATTATAAATATAGTTGTTTAAGGTGCTTTCAACATTGTATCACCTACTCCTTAGGGATGTTTAAACAGTTGAATCTAGAGGGGGTATTTTGTGATGCATACCTGGTTGTCTCTGGTCTTGTTCATGTGATGGTTCTAAGACTTTTTGTAAAGATGCTTGATTCTAAGCATCAATTCATTTCATTATTGTTTTCTAAGTATTAATCGTGCTATATTTCTATCTTTAGAATCTAACGCATGGGAAACCCATCTCCACTGGTTTTTCCTTACCATTTCTTAACTTCGAGTGATATTCATTGGTGAATCTTTGGAGTGTTCTTCCTTTTGGCATGATTCTTTGAGCTTTTAGAAATGTTGTTCCACTGGTTGCTGAAGCTTAGGTGCCCTTAGATTATTTCCCTATTGAGTCTAAGATTTAGTCGATTTTCCCTATCCACTCGGTAGTTTGGCCTTCCAATCTTGCTAGAGCAACAATAGTAATTAATGCCAAGAATTGGTTTTCACAATTGATTTAGTGATCAAGTGTGTTTTCTTTATTGAACTAGTGAATTCTCGACGTTGCTGAAGGAATATCGATTTTCAAAAGGTATAGATAAATTTTATCCATCATTGGACAATCAGGTCTCTTTTCTTTATCTACTCATTGGTTTTGGAGTGTGGTTCCATTGGCTATATGGATTAAATAAAAATTCGAACGTACTTTTCCCGTCAATCTGATGGTTTCTAAGCATGGTTTCATTGGCTTCGAGAATAAATATTCTTTGAATCAATTTTCATTATCGATCTAGTGGTTTAACAACATTATTCCATCGGCTCTAACAGATACGGAAGCGTTGAATCAATTTTCTCTGTTCAACAATTAGTTACGGAACATAATTCAATTGGTATATAAATTCAAGGAAGTTATCAATCTATTTTACCTATCGAATGGTGGTTTTAGAATGTTGTTCCATAAGCTCTTGGAGATAAGGAAGTTTAGACCAATTTCCTTATACATTAGGTGATTTATTAACAACAAGAACCCAGTTTCATTAGTTTAAGAAGTTAATTCTATTGATAAAAGAAAACGCATGTCCTTCCTATGTACAAGGCTCCAGTGTCTTTGGGTGGCATAATTGCAAAAATAAAAGTGCATAGTTTGTTTACCATAGTGTTACAATAGTTCCATGCTCCAATTATGTGGAATTAAGATTCCATGAACTATGGTTTTCTTGACAATTCCATCTCCATGATTTTGGCAAATCAGGTAAGGTCGTCCCCAATTCAAGTCGAAGGGTATGGTAGTAGAAAAAAGTCTTCAAGTGGGATGTCCCATACTTTAAAAGTTCGACTGTAGATCTTTTAGTTGAAATGTCATGCTACTCCTTGGGTAGTTATCTGCAATTCAAAATTTTCTTGCTTCTTGTCAAATTGGTCAAGTGAGGTGAGCAACAACTTCTCGTTCTCTATAGTTAACTTTTATCTATCTATGGGAGAGGACTTCTCATTCCACTGAGATCATGACTCTAAACTATTTGCTAAGGAAAATGATAAGTACTAGATCATAGATTTTTATGTCATCCTGCAAGTTTATAGTGCTTTTCGAAGCTTATAAACCCAATTATCTTTAGTTCGCATAAGCAATTTCTTTAGAGTTGACTTAATGGTTTTGTTTACTGTTTTTACTTGCCTATTTTGTATTGATTTTCCACCATAGAGAAGCAATTCTTAATTTGGTATCGCCTAAAGAAGTCTTGGAAATCAACACAATTGAAGTGAGTTCCGTTGACAATGATGGAATTTTATAGCACTCCAATCCTACAAACGAAAATTTTAGTCATAAAGTTAATTACTTTCTTATAGTGAATGTGGATATTGATTCCACTTCGTATCATTTCAAGAAGTAATCAACATCTGTAATTATGTATTTAGCTCCTCCTTTCGCTATCGATAGCACGCTAACAAGGTCAATGCCCTAGATTACAAATGGTTAGTGACTGGACATATACATAAGTTCTAATGAAGGCATTTCTTGATACCAAACAATTTCTAGCACCTATTGCATCACCTCCTATACTAAGTTGCCTCCCTTTTAGGGTTTTACCTAAATATCCATGGCAGAGCGCAATCTTGGCAAGTGTCTATCCCATGGAGTCGTCACCGCAATTGCATTTTCGAAACTCCATTGGAATCCTTTCAGCTTCATCTCTGGCTACACATCACATATGTGTAGATATTCCCCTCTCGTAAAGCCTTTAACCCTACATTACAAGTAATAGTGCCTTTTGAAGAAGCTCTTATATCTAGGAAGAAATCCCCTAATCAAGTCCTCCTTGATTAACATCATTCATGATTTGGACTCTTCGACAATCTCAAAAATTCAATCCATATCCATCTGATCATAGATGGGTTCGATCAGCACTTCAACTAGAACTAAGCCCATCGACTGCATGTTCTCTAGAACTAGCTAACTTTGTTAATGAATTAGCCTTCATGTTATCTTCTCTAAGAATAGTGATCTTGTTGTGTTCCAGATCATCAATAAATTCCTGGGCCTTACAAGTAAGCGGTAGGATTTATACGCTCTGCTTGATACTTTCGTTTTTCTTGAGAAAAAACAAGAAGTGAACTGCTGTAGATGTCTAATATCTTAATTCCTATCTCCTTTACATTTCTTTAAACCCATAGCGATTTATACTCCATTTTGTTGTTGTGAGAAATGCTAGTTTCAATGCATAAATTTTGATCGTTCTCTAAGGGTCTCAAGCATAACTCCCCTTCTTGAGAAAATTTCATATATCTTGCCGTCAGTAAACAACTTCCATCATGCTTAACGTGTCATAACTTCTTCTCATCATGGGAGTGTAAACTGAATGATGAAATCAGCCAAAACGTGTCTGTTGATCACTCCCTTAGAGTGGTAAGTTTTATTATATTGGTTTAAATTAGTATTTTATTTCAAAGTCATCATGAAGTTTTGGGTCAAAAACGTATTTTCTTCATAGGTTGATGCATCAATACCATAAATGCATAAACCTAGAAATATGACAACAATTTACTTGATGCTACCAGTAAGAAACATGTGAGTTTCTCCAAATATGGGTAATCTCGTCTGGTTATGATAAATTTCTTACTGATATAATATAAAGATTGTTCATTCCTAACTTCTTCCTTTAGGAGTAACATGCTCAGTCCATCAGCGGATACTGCTAAATAAATGAATATATCTTCTCCGTCTACAAACTTAAAAAGGATGGTGAGGTCTCATATATCGTAATAATTCTTCAAACATCATTTGACGATTTTTAATCGAATCAAAATTATTCTTTCCCTTCTACAATTTGTCATAGAAGGGGATATGCTTTTCTATAGCTTTGGAAATAAGGCGATTGAAAGTAGCTTGTCTTTGCATTCAAACTTTGCAGTTCCTTTTTATTCGTCGGGGACTTGACGTTCCATAAATGATTGATCTGCTTCGTCTTGACGTCAATTCCCCTTATGTTTACAATTAAGCCTTAAAAAATTCAAAAAAAATAATACTCTAAACGGACATTAAAGTGGAATCCAACTCCATTTCGTACTTTTATCGGATTTTAAACATTCTTGATAGGTCATCAAGGTGATTCGTTGACATTTGAGTCTTTACCAACATGTTATTAATATACGCCTCTATAGCACATTCAGTCTAATCCTTTAACATCTTATTTACTAACCTATGGCAAGTAGTTCCTGTGTTCTTTTACCCGAACAACATATGGGTTAACAGTATAGTCTTGATAAAGCTATTGTTTTCTTGATCTGATACATGCATAATGGTTTGATTATATCCTGGGTAGGGATCCATAAATAAGGAAAATTTATGCCTTATTGTTACATCCATATGTTGGTTGACCCATAATAAAGGGAATATGTCCTTTGGATTCACTTTGTTCAAATCCAAATAATCATTACAAATCCACCACTTCTCGTTAAATTTATAGAGCTACACTGGATTCGATACAAAAATTAGATAAATCATATCTTGGATAATGTCGTTAGCTAATAGGCTATCCAATTCTTTTTCCAAAGAAGTGGACGTTATGGACCTGGGTTGTGCCTCATTTGCTTATTGGAGTGAACCTAGAATCAATATTAGGAGTATGACATAAAATCCTTGTCGCTATCTCACACATACAGGAATGAGTCAAAGCAAAAACATCAAAGTTTGCATGAAAAAAGTTGGCCAACTCTGAATTTTGACTCAAAGCTTCTAACTAATTATGGCAAAGTTTAATTAATAAATCAATAAGGAGAGACATGGTAATCTCCATCGTTTCACCCCATTACTTCCACTGAGCTATTTTTCTCGGGTATATAGCCTTGTCAAAATAACTATCGACCCAAAGCCAGGGGCTCTTTTGTAGTTGGTATGATGATGGTCCATGAATATGGAGAGTGGCCCCTATATTATTTCCTTCCTCATGTCCTCTGGACTCTTATAATTCTATGATACAACACTCCATTGTAATGTTCTGGTCTTAATTCACTGCTCCTACTTTGTTCTCCATCAAAATTTCATAGCCTAACACCATAGAGCTAGAGAGATCTTGAAACCAACTAGGATTGGGCATCCAAATAAAACAAGATATGAGAAAAACTCAGCCCCAATCACTAAAGTTTAAATAATAAAACACCTTCCAGTGCCCTTTATCAAGCTCCATGGATAGGTCAATAATTCCAATTTTTTATTTCCCATCGCCTATAAACCTTTGAATCTTCATCTTACAAACTAATACATCCTTCTTTCTTATCTCGATCAATCTTAATCTATAGATGTCTTGAAAAATAATATGTTGACCAAAATTCCACTATTCATCATAACACTTTCACAATTGTTGAGCCAATCCTGATCAATCGCTAGGTCGATAGTCGGCTTCTTCTATTTGCGATTTCTTCATCAATGAATGCCTTCGACAACAAAGAAACTCGCTGTTGATGCTTGTTTCAATGAACTAAAATTTCTCTCCAAATTACTTAAGCTCCTTTTGTTACAGATTGCAGAATGGATCGTTAAGGCAAAACCAACACTAGTGGGGGTGAATAGTGTTTTTGAGAATTTAATCAAAATCTTAAACTTATATGATCTATTATATATATCAAACACCACAGAAACTATCACAGACACTGAATCAAACACAAACACAAAGATAAACAAAAATAAAATGCAGAGAAGTAAAGAACACACCGTATTTTATACTAGTTCGGAGTTGCTCCTACGTCCAGTCCCATGCAACGCTGGATTGCGCAGAGTTTTATTACTATATCTATATCCAAGTACAATCCACTCCTTGATTTCAGGGCTATAGGGGTAACACCAATTCCACACACTTGATCAAGTATCCTCTTCTTGATTTCACGTCTACAAGTGTAATACTAATTTCGTTCCTTGATTTCATGGCTACAAGGAAAACACTGATTATCCAAACACTTTCCAAATCATTACAATAGCCCTATAACTCTTATATAGCACTTCAATTCAAAGAGTAATGAGTAGAGAGTGAGAGGAGAAGAAGTTTAATGTAAATAGAATTGAATTCAGTAGATTATAAGTGTAGAAATCAAATGAATGAGAAAATATATTGGTGTAAAGAAAGGGGATGAAGATGGAGAAGAAGAATTATGAAAAAAATTCGAAATCAGCCTCTATTTATAAGATTTGAAAGGTTGTAATGCTTCTGGAACGTTACAAATAGTGAAAAGACACTTCCTTTCAATTTTGAAAAAATGATAGTTATATGTCAACATAGACATATATGTATGTCGACATATCCTTGTTCAAAATTGATTTTTGAGCATTTTTCAAGTGTTTTGATATACATATAATTCTGGAAATTATTGAATTAGAACGTGATGTTGTAAATGAATATTATAAAGTAGAAAATCATATAAAACCATAAATATAAACTATATAAACGTATTTATAAAATTATAGAATTTAAAACTATATAAATATAAAGTATAAATATATAAAACTTATAAAGTATAAAATTGTAAAGCTTAAATTAAAATAGAAAGTAAAATAGAGAAGATAGAGATTGAAAATAGTATTTGAAAGTAAAATTTGAAACCGGAATATGAAAATCAGAATTTGAATTTGAGTTTGAACTTGGAGTGCTCTTCAGAGTCTTACATAAACTAGACTCTGTTACTATATTTATCTTGAACTCTTGAAATCTTGATTACTCATGAGTCTTGAATCATCTCTAAATTCTAAATCTCTTAAATCTTTATACTGTATATTCTTCAGTGATAATTCCTGTATATAAATCCTACATATATGTGTGTATATATATATTCTAGATAAAAGTGCTAGTATATATTTTATAATAAATTACTATCGAAATAAAGTTCTTGTCAACAAAACTCTATTATCCAACGATCTCCCCCTTTTTGATTATGACAACCTTAGTTTATAAATATCATACATATATAAACATGTTGATGATGATCCATCTAATACTCCCCCTATCTATATGAATCCTATAAACTAATTCTATATTTTATAATTTCTCCCCCTTTGGCATTATCAAAAAGAAATTCTAAAACTACTCCCCCTAAATCCTATAACTATCTAAATAATTCCTTTATCAAAGTAAAATACTCCCCCTTAATCCAATATCTATCTAATCTTATAATTGATTTTATAATAAAGTATATATTACTCACCCTAAATTCATGCCTATATAATATCCTTATATTTATAAATTTCTATAATTCCCCTAAAATTGATGACTACACTAGTCTAGTAAACTAAATAAAGGATAATAAACTAAGTAAACTAAACAATATTTATAATCAATCCAAACAAGCAATTCAACCAAACAATCAGTTCAAACAATAAATCTAAACTTATTAAATCAATAAAAGCAAAGATACATGTTTATTCAAGAAAAATACTTCTTGAACCTTCAACTAATCCTTAGAAACTCTAAAACCCCCACTTAATCTAATACAAGACTAAATCTATCGTAAAATTAAGTCCCTTAAAACAATGATAAGACTTTAATCTAGGCTAAAAATTAGCTAAGATATCTTTATAAGTTAAGTAAAGCAATTTGATCCAAACAATCAATCAATTTAAGTTTCGTTGTCACAAAATATCAACTCAAATAATTTCAAACCAAATATTTCTTGTAACTTATATTTATCCTAAAACCTATAGAGCTCCTATTAACTACAAATGCATAAGTATTTTTCTTGCAAACCTATCAACCACTAATGAAATTTAACCATGTTAAGTAAGTCAATCAAGTTATTCAAGTCAAACAAATCGAACAAAGCAAACAAGTCAACCAACCCAATCAAGCCAGTCAATACAGTCAAGCCAATCAGTTCAATCAAGCCAATCAATTCAATACTGAAAAAGTATATATGTTATGTATACTTGTTATATGTGGAGTTCAAGTTAACATGTAATGCAATGTGTTGGTACTAATGCAGTATGACATATGTAAAACAATATGAAGTGGTATATTAAATGAAATGCAATTTATGATGTAAATGATTTTAATTTGAGATGCACTGTAATGATGTATGATATGAAATAAGATGGGTAATGATAATGTTAGCCTACTTTGCGAACTAGGCAACACAAAGTCAAGAAACCAACCATTGAAGAATATTTCAAGACATAAGACTCCGGTTCGGATCGGAAGGAAACATCACAATTCAGATTGATAGCAGCATATCGGTTCGGATCGGGCAGGATTCTCTGTTCGGATCGGATGTCTCTTACTGGATAGATTGGCAAAGCATACCTGATCGGATCGGAAGGCCAATAAATCTCAAGTGGATCGGAAAGCCATCTGCTTGCCACGACGCTGGAGCGGAGCGGAGTATGATTGGAGAAGAAGAGACGTCCAAGCTACTCCGGTTCGGATCGGGTATTCCGATCCGAACCCCCAACCTGCACGTCTCCGACCCGCACCCATGATCCAGGAAAATCTCCTATAAAATCGCCTGGAGAACCGGACCGGATATGACTAATTCCTACCCCTAACGTCCGTCTTTTTGATGTGTTGTCAGCTTGATGGTCCATCCGAACCCGAAGAAAGAGCGATGGAGGACACGTGTTCCGACCCGGATTGAATCTCAGCAAATTCACACCTATAAATACCCCATCTAGAGACAAAGAGAAGGATCTTTTTTTTTCAGCACTTTTGAGAATCCAAGTACCTCCATCATCCGAATTCCTTTGCTCCCGGAAAATCCAAACCATCTTTCATTTCTTGTTTTAATCATTTGAGTGAACAAAAGTGAGTTGTGAGCGAATCTTACATTGCATTTGTAACTGAATTACTGAATATAGTGAAAACTAAGTGGACGTAGGCATTTCTTCGCCGAACCACTATAAATCTTGTGTGTTCTTTTTTATTTCTGCTTTACTTTATCTTGTTTCTAATCAATTTGGGTGTTAGAACCACATTTGGGTCTAACATTTTGGTGCTTTCACTGAGAATCCTCATCTAAATTCTTTATTTTCCGGGATCTCTTTCTACTTTTTGGACCGTTGAGTTCAAAGAAGTGAATCCTTAAGTTTCTCCGTTTTTCTTACATTCGTTGAATTAATTGTTGAAGACTCATGGCCAAAGGAAAAGGCAAAGAAGTTCAGTCTGTTCAAGGAAATGGAGCTGGCGAAGATCAGCAACATGCTGTTGTAACAAGGTCTCGGGGGCAGAGTTCAGCAGCAGGGAGAATCAATGCAGGAAATCCGAACCGACAGCAAGGGGAGAGCTCCGATCCGATCCGGGTAGGAGACTCCGAAGCCGTGCACTCCCCCAGTCTGAACCGACCCGAGTTGCTCGCTGCACACCGATCCGACCAGGCACCCCAGCTCCGATCCGACCCGACTTCCTACCTCCGATCCGACCCGATGCTTGGTGAAGCTGGAACATCTACTCGAGTCCCCGCGAATGCTCCAATTCCAGCTGCCAGGGTTGGAGACCAGGTCAATCCATCTGCTCCCATCACTCAAGGAGATTTCTCGCGCTTGCTTGATATGCTTGAGAGCACGAGGGAAGCTATGAGAGTTCATGAGCGCACTAATCTCATGATGCAGGAAAATATGAGGCTCATGAGTCGGGAGATCAATGAGCTCCGCAGGCAGAGAACTCCATCACCGGTTCGTCACACCCCCGTAGATCAATCTTCATCTTCCGAGGAAGAGAGGCCCCGTGAGCGAAGGCCACTCGAACGACCTCAGAACGTGGAGCAGCTAACGTTTGGATCTTTGGGATCTCGCGAGGATATCGCACGAGCATTAGGAAACGATAGCCCTACTCGGGGGCAAAGACTCCAATCCCCTCTTCCCGAGATCGACCGGGAACACAGGGAAAGGAATCGGGTAGAGGCAGCTCGAAGAAGAAGGGCATCTCCAGAGCAAGAGCCCCGAAGGAACTCGGACACTAGGGCCAGGGAACCTGAGCAGCCCCTGACTAGTGCCGATGTACAGGCAATGGTTCGCCGAATTATGTCCGAGAGCCGGAATTATACAAATGAAGACTATGGCATCGAGCGAAGCCATACTCCGTTCACTGACAATATCCTAGACTTCCAGTTTCCCCGACGCTTTAACTTGCCACAGATGGACAAGTATAACGGAAGGACTGATCCGGGACAGCATTTGATGCGGTATTCGTGGCTTATGAACGCCGCTGCTGCCCCTGATGAAGTAAAGTGCAAAGCATTCCCAATCTACCTGGAAGATGTGGCATTGTTCTGGTTTACCCGGCTTCCTCCTCGTTCAATTTCTAATTACAAAGAACTAAGTGAGCGCTTCATGAACCAGTTTCGACTACATGCCCGCAAGTCCAAGAGTGTTATTGAATTGTCGAGGATCAAACAGGCACCAGGAGAGTCTTTAAGGGCATATTTAGATCGTTTTAACCAAGCTGTAACTGAGGTCAGTGACCCGCATGAGCCCACTATTCTGATGGCATTGAAGGAAGGAGTCGATCCTGAATCTGAGTTTGGAGACTACCTTTCTGGGAAGACACCCCCCACAAGGGCGATATTCTACGAAAAAGCCGATATTTATCTAAGACGAGAGGAGGCCCGGGCAAACCGGAAAAGAAAGTCTGAGACAGCTTCAAAGGAGAATGTGCAGAGTAATATTGCCGTGAAGCAGTCTGGGGAAAGTTCTGGCAAGGTTGAAGTAAATGTAGGAAATAAGGGTGGAAACAGCAATACTGGAAATGGGGGAAACAACAACAACCGTAATTCGAACGGTAACAGGAGAAACAGGAATAGGGGAAGCGACCCTAACAAAAGGCCCCGATTCCAGAATTACGAGGACTATACGCCATTGAATGACACCCTAGAAAATATTTACCTGGATACGTACAATGTGTTGCAGTACAAGAGACCGCCACCTCGTGATTCGACCGAGAAAGAAATGGCGACAGGGAAATTTTGCTTGTTTCACGGAACGCATGGACATTCGACCAATGAGTGTCGGCATTTGAGGGATGTAATTGAAAAGTTGCTGCGTGAAGGAAAGTTGGATGAGTACAAGGTTGCCCCGAGGGACAGGGGGCAAGGAGAGCAGGCTCCAAAACAGATCCTACCTGCTCCTAAGCCTACCGCGCAGCAGAAAGGTAAAGGGATTGTCATCAACTCTATAGTAGGCGGACCTCACCCGGCAATCCGAAGTTTTAGGTCAATGGACCAGTATGTGAATGCTGCCAAGCATCTGGATGTGAATGAAGGTGACGATTTGGAAGATGTCGCCCCTATAAAACAACAAAAAACCATGTTCGATGACGTGGTATTTCGCAGCCGAGACAACACGGGGATACAATCTCCCACCAATGATCCGTTGGTTATTACTACCACCATTGGGCCGGCCTTGGTCCATAAGGTATTAGTAGACAACGGAAGTTCCGTTAATATTTTGTTCAAGAAGTCGTTTGATCAGATGAAGCTCGAGCCCGAAGATCTGAAACCTTGTGAAGGATGGATTAGAGGTTTCAACGGAGCGACGACGTCTCCCATGGGATATATAGAGTTGCCTGTAACCCTAGGGCAAGGAGAACGTAGAAGAGTGCGAATGCTTCAGTTCGTAGTATTGGACATAGATTCGCCATATAACGCATTTTTAGGGAGACCTGCCCTCGCTGAATTCAGAGTTTGTATCGCCCCTTGGTGCTTGTTACTGAAGTTCCCAACTGAAGCTGGAACTGGAGTAATAAGAGGGGATCAGGTCTCTGGACGGGCCTGCTACGTGGCCGAACTGAAGATGTTGATGAAAGGAGTTAATGCTGAGAGTAAGGATGCCTCGTCTCCCTCAAAGGGGGACTCGGCATAGCAATTAGAGAAATTGACCCCAAAGGAGTTGCCCAAAGGAACACCTGAAGACCTGGATCCTAGAAAAGACGAGGAACCAGAGGCTAGGAATGCAACTCCTAATGAAACGACAGTGGAAATTCCTGTTGATAAAGCTGATCCGACGAAAGTTTTGAAGATTGGTTCTCAATTGGATCCACGTCGTGCCGAGGAACTGACGGACTTCTTGAAGGCAAACTTAGATGTGTTCGCCTGGACCCATGCTGACATGTGTGGGATATCACCTTCCATTATCAGTCACAAATTGAATGTAAATCCGAAGCATCCGTCTGTGAAGCAAAAGAGACGCACGCTGGGCCCAGAGAGGTCGGCTGCCCTCAAAGAGGAAGTAGAGAAATTGAAGCAAAATGGATTTATTCGAGATTCGACCTATCCCGACTGGATATCGAATCCCGTCCTGGTAAAGAAGCCAAACGGAAAGTGGCGAACTTGTATTGACTTTTCAGATTTAAATAAGGCTTGCCCAAAAGATAGTTTCCCACTTCCCAGGATTGACCAGCTTGTAGACTCGACAGCAGGTCATGAACTTCTCTCTTTCATGGATGCATACTCTGGATACAATCAAATTCCTATGCATGTACCAGATCAAGAGCATACAAGTTTCATCACGAATTTGGGGTTATATTGTTATGTTGTAATGCCATTCGGATTAAAAAACGCTGGAGCTACTTATCAGCGGTTGGTAAATAGAATGTTTTATGATCAAATAGGAGAAACTATGGAAGTATATGTGGATGATATGCTTGTTAAATCAAAGCAGTCCTCCAGTCATACGCAAGACTTAGCAGAAATGTTTGGTATCTTGCGAAAATACCGTTTGAAATTGAATCCTTTAAAATGTTCATTTGGAGTGGCGTCGGGAAAGTTCCTTGGCTTCATTGTGAGTTCCCGAGGAATTGAGATCAACCCTAGCCAGATAGCGGCGATTAGAAATATCAGAGAACCAAGGAGAATTAAAGACGTCCAAAGTCTGGCAGGGAAGGTAGCGGCGCTGAGTAGATTCATCTCCAAAGCCACCGATAAATGTGTTCCATTTTTTGATTTGATAAAAAGGGGAAAGAAGAACTTCCAGTGGACTCCCGATTGTGTCGAGGCTTTCCAAAATCTGTTAGAGCTGTTAGAGAAACCGCCAATTTTATCGAAGCCCGTAGATCACGAAGAACTATTTGTTTATCTAGCAGTCTCGGCTCACGCTGTCAGCACAGCCCTGGTTCGAGAGGAAGACAAAGTGAAAAGGCCAGTATACTATGTGAGTAAGAAATTAGCAGCGGCAGAGCGTAACTACCCAAAGATCGAGAAGCTCGCTTACAGCCTCCTGATTGCATCCCGAAAACTTCGTCACTACTTCCAAGCCCATCCAATAACCATATACACCGATCAGCCGTTAAGACAGGTGTTGCAGAGACCCGAAGTGTCGGGAAGGTTGATTAAATGGAACATAGAACTAAGTCAGTTTGATTTGAATTTTCAACCACGAAAGTCAATCAGGGGGCAAGCTCTAGCAGACTTTATTGCGGAGTTCACCATTCCAGAGGAAGAAATAATCAATGACCAAGTGGTCAAATCTGAGGATAAGCTAGAGATGAATCCGTGGAGACTATATACGGATGGAGCTAAAAATGACCGAAGATCCGGAGCTGGAATTGTCTTAGTCACTCCGGAGGGACGGTCGTTATATTACGCCCTACGGTTAGAATTTTCGGCAACTAACAACGACTCTGAGTATGAAGCCCTGATTGCCGGGCTGAAACTTGCTAAAGACCTCGGAGTAAAAATGATGGACATATTTTGTGACTCTAAGATTGTTGTTTGTCAAGTGCGAGAGGAATTCGCGGCTCGAGGACCTCGACTTATCGCCTACCTCAAGAAAGTGAAAGAGCTATTGAATAGCTTAGATCGGTACAGCATAACACATATTCCCAGAATTGAAAACCAGAAAGCGGATAGACTGGCAAAACTGGCTAGTTCTGACAATCCAGAAGGGACCGAGGTAATTCCAATTGAAACATTGGAATCGCCAAGCTTTGAGTCAATGGAAATTGAATTCGTTCTTGAAGCGGAACCAGAGAAGGAGTCATGGATGACTCCAATTAAGAGTTTTCTTAAGAATGGGACACTCCCATCGAAGAAAAGTGAGAAAAGAGCTGTAGTCCGCAAAGCTGCCAGATATGTTATACAAGACGATACTCTCTATAGACAAGGATTTTCTATGCCCCTGTTACGATGTATCGCACACGACGACATCAAGCGTGTACTGAGAGAAGTGCACGAAGGTGAGTGTGGAGATCATACAGGAGGTCAAACTTTAGCAAAGAAAATATTGCGGTACGGATACTTCTGGCCTACGATCAACAAGGATGCAGCTGATTATTCACGACGCTGCGATAAGTGCCAGAGATTCGCCAAGATCCCCAGGGCACCGTCAACCCAGCTTAAATCGATGGTGAGTCCTTGGCCGTTTGCCACATGGGGAATCGATATCATTGGAGTTTTACCAATTGCTAAAGGAGGGGCTAAGTATGCCATAGTAGCCGTGGATTATTTCACGAAATGGGTGGAAGCTGAGCACTTGACCAAGATCACAGCAAGAAAAGTGATAAGTTTTGTGGTCAGAAATATTATATGCCGGTTCGGGATCCCAAGAACGATTATAACTGACAACGGAACCCAGTTTGACAGCTCTGAGTTCAGAAATTTTTGCCAAAAATATAAGATAGACAAGCGATATACTGCAGTCGCCTACCCACAATCGAATGGGCAAGTAGAAGCGGTAAACAAAGTTATAAAATCCATCCTCAAGAAACGGTTGGAGCGTGCAAAGGCAAAATGGGTTGATGAATTGCCCCTAGCTTTGTGGGCATATCGAACAACGTTTAAAACGGCTACCGGTCATACCCCTTTCTCTCTCTCCTTTGGCTCAGAAGCAGTAATTCCAGTTGAACTGGAAGTTCCTTCCCACAGGGTTACGTATTATGACCCGATGACGAATCGGGCACTTCTACTTGAGTCTCTTGATGAGGTCGAAGAGAAAAGGGACGAAGCAGACTTGCGTGCAGCAAGACATCGGCGTCAGATGGCACGCTATTATGACAAAAAAGTTCGCCTCAGAACTTTTGAACCAGGGGATTTGGTGCTAAAGAGAGTTTTTCCGTCTCTTCCTCACCTCGGCCCAAAATGGGAAGGACCCTTTGTCATCCAACGGAGACTTGATAAAGGAACATTCAAGTTAACGACCGTAGATGGCGAAGAAGTCCCTCGAGCATGGAATGCCCAACACTTAATGCGATATTTGGATTAGAAATGCTATACTTTTTGCTGTTCTTCCTATAAACTCTGTAATAAGGCACGACTTGCCTTGGGAAAATCTGATGATATGAATAAAGGTCTATAAAGTGGATGTAGGCTATGACTTAGCTGAACCACTATAAAAATATTGTGTGTTATGTACTTTTATGCATTTACATTCGTTAATTGTTCTGTTGTGATTATAAAATACAGGATTACTTAGAGCCTAAAAAGGTTGAAACAGTTTGGACATAAAAAGAAGCACAATGATTGTTTGTGCAATAAGACATAAAAGAATGAGAAAACGACATTCTGAACTCTAACTCTCCAGAGAAAGAGAGAGAGTATAAAAGCGTCTCCGACTGAGCGCTGAGAAAGAGGTTCAACTCCGAACTCTAACTCTCCAGAGAAAGAGAGAGAGTATAAAAGCGTCTCCGACTGAGCGCTGAGAAAGAGGTTCAACTCCGAACTCTAACTCTCCAGAGAAAGAGAGAGAGAGTATAAAAGCGTCTCCGACTGAGCGCTGAGAAAGAGGTTCAACTCCGAACTCTAACTTTCCAAAGAGAAAGAGAGTATAAAGGCGTCTCCGACCGAGCGCCGAGAAAGAAATCTTTTCCCGTTGAACGACCGGGGAATAAACAAATAACTGAACTCGAACTCTAACTCTCAAGAGAATGAGAAAGAGTATAAAAGAAATGCCAGGAAAAACAACAGATATTGATGACACAGGAAATGCTATCCCGTTAGAGAATCGGGAGCGTTCAGATTGCGTGGTTAAGCACTGAATAACCTATGGAGATTGACTGGGGACGCATATATAAATACATATCTCCCCTCTCCGCAACTTTGTTTCATAACTATAGATATGCATTTTTACATAAGTGCAGAACTGCTAACAAATAAACATTGCAAAAAGTGAATTATTTTTATTTACCAATGAATGAACTTGTACAGGGAAATAACTGGAAAAGAAAGTGCGGAAGCTGTTGGTGTAGCAGCACTTATTGGTTTATAAAGATGCTAAAAAGATACAGGGGAACCCACTATTTGGGTTTGGGATGAGCCTTCGATTTTTTGGCAGCTTTTTCCGCATCTTTTGCTTCCTTCTCGGCTTCAGTCAAGATCCGCTTTGATTTCTTTTTTCCTGAAGATGTAGTACTGGAGCCAGCAGACTTCTTCCCGGAGGGCGGGGCGCTGGAATCAAGAGAAGATTTTTTAGCAAGTTCTTCGGTAATAGATCTAGTTGAGAGCTTAACCACTAACCTTGAACCTGCATCCACCACTGCGAGGGGCTTGAGAACCTCAGGGTCTAATTCTTCAGCCTTTAATTGCAGACGCTTGTCTTGATCAGCCTTCATGGCCGCCAAGGTAACGTTATCGGCGCTCTTTGACTCCCCGGTTATTGTAACCTCCGGTTCCTCATCATGCCCCTCGTCTCCTCCGTCATCTTTTAAAGCTGCAATCATTTCTTCGTCATGGGGAGTAGTGACCTTAATTGGCTCACTTCTTTCCCCCAGGTCTGTTGAAGCAGCCTTGTCTTCCCCTTCTTTGACCCTATCAGCGGGTTGTGTCCCAGCGGTAGCTCCTTGAGCTACATCTGTCTTCGTGAATGATTCAACGCCTACAAAATGAGAAACATTGGTTATCAACTCAGGCAAGAGCAAAGGATTTCTCATCGAACGTTCGGTTATGTAGCCAAAGGTAGTAGTAGCCTTGACAAATTGAGGAGAAAAGATAGGGATACCTTCTGAAGACTTTTCAGCGGGGGTAACTACTACCTCCGGAGCTATTTCAGGAATAGGAGATAGCAAAGTAGTTCGGGAAATTCCCGGGTTTTCGGGATCATACCCCTCTACTTCGGGAGTTACAGGAGCAGAAGAAGAAGAACCGGCTTCAGGAATGGTTTTCTGTTTAGACTTCCGCCTCTCTTCTTCCATGGCCTCAGCAATTAAACGGCGCCCTTCAGCTAGACGCTCCGGTTCGTCGTCTCTCAAGTACTTCTCCATCAGCTTATCTTCATCGAGGGAATCAACCTTAAGCTCTTCTTTTTCCCACTCGACGATTTGATTCCACACATGAACCAAAGTGGATGGATAGTCCTCGATCCAGGAAATGTTTCGACGACGAATAATGTGCGCGAAGAATTCGATCATTAGCTCGCTGAAACCCTGAATATCGGCCTCAGCCTCTGATAGTTGTTTGCGGGTTTCCTCCGCAGATTTAATAGCGCAGTCCACATTGCCCTCAGCCAGAGCAGCCCTGTTTTCCGCCTCCAACAATTTTGAAGCCAAGTCTGCGTTTTTCTTTTCTAACTCGGCACTCCTGTTCGCTAACTCGGCGTTTTTCTGCTCAAGCTCAACATAAGCAAGGCGTGTCTTCGCGGCCTCTGATTTGGCCTCGTCAGCTTGTTTCTTCAACTCAGAACGCTCCTGAGTGTGGGATTCTAGCAAGTCATGATAGCGCTTTTGCATGTCCTCAAACTGTTGTTTGAAGTTAGAAGCGTTCTTCTGAGCGATAGCTAGTTGAGCTTGAGTATCTTCTAAATCTTTACCTAAGGTTTTTAGGGCCTTGGCATCCTCCTCTGCAGTCTTTTGCATCGAGTCAGCATTTGTCATTAGAGTGCGGATGATTCTAGAAAGACTGCGAGAATACTTGAACATTTCGATATATTGTTTTTCCACCAAATCGATTTTTGCTTTAGCTTCATCCGCCCAATTAGAAGAAATGGGTTCAAGGGTAGGAAGGAAGGTCAGAGTCTCGAAGTAGTGCTCGGGAAATTGCTCCTTTAAATATGCCAGCCTTACTGCAGTTCCCGCGTCTGGTGGAGGAGGAGCGAGGACTGTTAGTTCAGTGTCCCTTCCTGAAGAAAATTCTGTAGAACCCTTATCTGTCCTGGGTCGTTTAGTAGCAGGGACTTTTTGCTTACTTCTAGACCCAGTTTCCTTTGGAGGAGTTTTCTCTCTACTCCGCTTTTCATGGGAGGAAGTGGAATCCCTAGATTGTGGTCTATCCTCCTCCCTACGACCTTGATAGCTTTTGTATTTCTCTTGTTCTGGTCGAATTGGTGAGCGGGAGCGTGAGGTTCGAGATCGATAAGGATCATAGGGTCTTCTTTCCTCCCTACCGCGGTCATCCCGACGATTATACTCGGTATCCTGAGGAGGATTGGACATGCTGCGGCGAAGCTTTCTTATATCATAAGAGGATCGAGACATTGTACCTGTACGATAAGATAAGCGAAGTTTAGAATCAATGGATTCATGGAGAAAAAAGTGCAATGAATGCTAGTGCCACGGTGTAAAGTGCATCCTATGTGGTGTGTGTGTCCCCCCAACCAACCCGGGTCTGAAGTTAGACTGGTGCGGGCAGGCTCTTTGGCCTTAGCAGGAGTAGTTTCTTCAGAAGAAGTGAAGACTAGAGGGTCCTTTCTGAAATCTTCTGAGGTATATATAGTCTCGGGTAAGGGGAGATCCCCCAAGCCCTGAAATATGTGCTCGTCGGTGCTAGGAACATCCCCTTCGGAAGCGTGAAGTGGCGACCCTTGGGGAGATTTTGATTTGTCTACCGAGGTAGTTTCCTCGGGGGCAATATACCCTTCACGATGTTTTTTGGCCAGATTAGCCAGTTCATCATCTTGAGTGGAAGAGGGAGAGGGTGAAGTTTGAAGAGAAGCTGCAGGAATTCCCGAGCCTTCTCCTATTTCAGGAACTGTTTCCACTGGAGGAATATATGCATAAGGGACCGTCCCATGACCGATGCTACGGAAAACGGATAACAGCCCGTGAAAATGAAGGTACTCATCTTTAAGAACCTCGTCAATAGTAAGGAACTTTTGGTCGCCATTGAGGAGACGGTGCATTCGATCAAAGAACGCTTGGTCTGATACCTGTTTGGGATTGTCGACTGCAAATAAAAAGGAAAACAGGTCAGGGTGATGATTCAAGTGTATAGAGTCCAGGGTCAGAAAGTCAGTGCTTTACTTGATTTTGTCCATCTTCTGGCGCATCCAGACTGTTGCTTTATATAGAACCACTCTAGTCTGGAATCTCCAGCTTTGCTGCTAAACGGCGTAGAGATTATCTTCCTCTTTGGGACCGACTCAAAGTAACAGAAAGAAGGGGTTTCTCTAGTCCGATGTTTGAAATTATAGAAGAAGTGAACATCGTCAAACGTAAGCTCCACGCCTAGAATTTCACGATATGCTATGAATAAGGTATGCAGATAGGCATATGAATTGGGATGCAGCTGCATGGGGGCAATCCGCATTTGTCTTAAGAAGTCGACGATGAAAGGCGAGAATGGAGGAATAGCGCCAACCATGCACATCAGTCGAGTAACCGTCATATATCCTTCTGGAGGGTTGTGGGGACGATCAGAGCGTGAGGGCACTAGAGTGTCCCTTTTCATTATTCCATACTTCAAGCAAATTCTAATGAGCCGGTCATTGTCAATTGTCGATTCTACGGAATCTGGAGGTGACTCCAATATAATGGCTGAGTCAAATTCATCGGGTGCTCGATGGTCACCAACCCCTCCTTCCTCCTCAAAGCCTAGGGAAACTTCATTTTCTGAAGACTTTTCATCGCTTTCCCGATGACCAACTCCGTAATCCGGACCCTCGCTGTCCCATTCTGGGTCAGATGAAGAAGAGATATCCTCGAGAGTGGTTTTGTTGGAAGTTTCTGGAGCTTCTTTCCTCTCAGCTAAACGAGAAGAGCGTCTGGGCCTCATTGTCATGGAACTATTGAAGAAGCAATAGCACGGATTAGAGTGAATTATCCCGTGTCCCCTTTTTTGTGTATGTGTGTGAACTAAAGTGTTTGCAACAAATGTGGGAAATACAAAATAGAAGTACAGCAATGCAAGACGAAGCTTTAAAGAGAAAGTAATAGTCAGAGTTGTCCTTGATTCTCGTTTATGTTCGCAAGGCACTATCCTAACTGTCCGTGAGGCATATTCGTCTAGAATAAGTGTTAGTTGAATTAGTTGGGTGGTCTTTATGTGTCAAGTTCAATATGTTCGGGTCGGTTCGGATATGCATATGATGACTAGCTCGACACAAGCACAGATAACAGTCGGTTCGGGTGCCTCACTAAAGCATGGTCAGTTCAAGACAAGGGAAGCAACGGGTTCGGAAGCAGGACTGATCTGTTCGGATCGGGTAGCCCGATCCGAACCGAACCAGCACCACCTAACCGGTCCGTTTACTTCAACCTCTTATCCCATTCACTTTTCCGACCCGAACCGACTTTTTCTTTCCTTTCCATCTTTCCACAGAACGAAACCCGAGCCGATCCCCTTTCCCTCCTTTTTCTTTTTTGCTCCTTCGTCTTCTACCCGAACCGACTCCAGCTTGTCATCCCACTCTTCATCTCTTTCCTCTTTTCCCATCTACTCACAGACGAGTCCGCTCTATCACCGAAGCCACCGTTAAGAATAAATATTCGCCCTCTTCAGCCTCGCAACGCCTCGAAGCAATGGCGCATCCACCAGCAGCGGCGGAGGGTTCGAGTGATGCTTCTGGCCAAACCATCCTAACCCAACGATAATTGAAATCGAGAACGATAACAACAAAATTATTTGAGATTAGAAAAGCTACCTATATGTTTGATTCGGGAAATCTACAGGAAATAGTTTTAGAATTTTCGAGTTTCTGACGTTTTCAATATTAAGGTCGGGAGCGGCAGCAAAAAAGAAGAAGGAAGGAATGAAGGCAGTAACGAGTTTATAAAGGGAATGTTGTTGACTCCTCGTCTTCCTATTTTGTCTCACCCACTCGGACCGGAATGAAGGCCCAGAAGCACAACTCCCTCTGAAGGCCCAACGTCCAAGAACCTAACTCACGAAAACGCTTCGGATCGGAGTCCGAACCGAGCGGAAATCTCACGCGATTGATTTAACGTCCGACTCGAATTGAAGAGAAGGGAAGTAAAGGAGGAGCATACCTGCAAGAAGCATTACACGGCGAGAAGAGTTCCCAAATTTGCTCAGAAATGAAGAAAAGGCACTCGGATCGGACGCCGAACCGAATAGAAATCGATGCATTACTCTTGACAATTCTGGTTAAACGACATCAAAGCACGCTTTGTACAACGAAAGCATCCTTTGAGGGGGCAAAATGTTAGCCTACTTTGCGAACTAGGCAACACAAAGTCAAGAAACCAACCATTGAAGAATATTTCAAGACATAAGACTCCGGTTCGGATCGGAAGGAAACATCACAATTCAGATTGATAGCAGCATATCGGTTCGGATCGGGCAGGATTCTCTGTTCGGATCGGATGTCTCTTACTGGATAGATTGGCAAAGCATACCTGATCGGATCGGAAGGCCAATAAATCTCAAGTGGATCGGAAAGCCATCTTCTTGCCACGACGCTGGAGCGGAGCGGAGTATGATTGGAGAAGAAGAGACGTCCAAGCTACTCCGGTTCGGATCGGGTATTCCGATCCGAACCCCCAACCTGCACGTCTCCGACCCGCACCCATGATCCAGGAAAATCTCCTATAAAATCGCCTGGAGAACCGGACCGGATATGACTAATTCCTACCCCTAACGTCCGTCTTTTTGATGTGTTGTCAGCTTGATGGTCCATCCGAACCCGAAGAAAGAGCGATGGAGGACACGTGTTCCGACCCGGATTGAATCTCAGCAAATTCACACCTATAAATACCCCATCTAGAGACAAAGAGAAGGATCTTTTTTTTTCAGCACTTTTGAGAATCCAAGTACCTCCATCATCCGAATTCCTTTGCTCCCGGAAAATCCAAACCATCTTTCATTTCTTGTTTTAATCATTTGAGTGAACAAAAGTGAGTTGTGAGCGAATCTTACATTGCATTTGTAACTGAATTACTGAATATAGTGAAAACTAAGTGGACGTAGGCATTTCTTCGCCGAACCACTATAAATCTTGTGTGTTCTTTTTTATTTCTGCTTTACTTTATCTTGTTTCTAATCAATTTGGGTGTTAGAACCACATTTGGGTCTAACAGATAATATGCATAATGATTTGGTGATTATATCTATTTTGGTGAAAGATATTCAAAATTCTACATATTTTATAAATTATTTCAATCAGACAAAGGTAACATTGATTTCTAGACTTAAGTTAATGATGCTAATGAAAGAAATTAAGAGTTTAATATATTCATGACATGTAGAAAAATATTCAAAATAATTATGGAATTACATAATATTAGTAGGGTAAATATAGGAAGAACTAAATATCCTTTTAAAGAGAATATAAAATATTATAAAGTAGACTATAAACATATATTCATAATAGAATATAAAAAATGATTTTAAAAAGAGCTTAAAATTCAATTTATTATTATAACGACCTGAACTCCCTTTATCTCCTAAGAGATGGAAGGAGGCGGATTGAGTTGAGAACACGACAAATCGGAACGCAAACGACAGAACATTTCATTGTTATTACAACTATCGCATCAAAGTACAAGAATATAACAGAGTATGAATAAATAATATACAACAGAAAAATATCAGAGAATAAAATACATTACATAGCAGGGGAAAAATAATACATAACACAACTGAAAGAAATGTACGGATACAGAGATTTTCGAATATAGTTCCAGCTGTAAACCAGGATCCTGTAAAAATAAATCTGCAAAACCAAAACTACTAGCTGCCCGTGTGGAAAATAGGGGCACCCAGAGTTTATGTTAAAATAATAAACTCCAGGTAAGTCATGTGACTGGTGTGAGAACTAAAACAGTTATTAACTTGAATTTTAAGGTTAGGTTAATCAAGGGATCACGCCGTATAATACGGAATAGGTTTTCTTCTAAGAATACCAGTGCATAAAAGAAACAAAGCAATTCTAATGAAAGAAAATGAAGCTGTTATAAGACTTAGGTCCCATCACACAATGCAACGCAAGTCGGAGGATAGAGTTTACCTTATAATAGCCAAATTGCTTGATACGTTAAAAAACAAATCATTTGATACCATTATAAGTGCATAGTGTATAAAACAACTTCAAATATAAATGTATCAATCATAGACGGCATAGTGCCCCATCCCACTATGTCGCCATAGTAGGCTCTATAATTAAAACTGAACGATATCGTATTGGAAGTTGGATTTCCATCATGAAACAAGGTAAGGGATTGTCCTTACCGAATTTGAGACACTCTAGCCAATGCCTCAGGACCCATACTCAGGTGAGCCATTGGAGCATCAGGGCTGGTCCACACTTACGTTAATGGATTATAATTCCTGAACAATACATTTCCCCACCCTATGGGGCGTAAATCTGTTCAATATATCGACCATCAAATCCATTGTCCCTGTAGTGACCAATAGATCCGAGGTACCTCGCTATCCATCAAGTAATATGCAACATCCACATGAGTAAAATGTCTGGGCTCAATACCATGACACAACTCCTAGCTAGAAAGAAACATATGTCCTCCCCGAGGTCCTCTCCCGTTTCTGGTTCATATCGGGGTGTGAGGCTCGTGAATTAACGCTATACACAAAGCTATGCTATTTAAAGCCGTACTTTGATCATCAACCACAAGGCCCTGCTTTTCAACAAAAGCCTTGATCACATGCCACTCAGCATCCACACTGTCAATCCATATTGTACCACTGATTTCTGCCAATATATAACCTCTAAGCTCATAAGTCTCTGAGATGTGTGTTAAGCAAGAGAATAAATTCTCCGCCACCAAACATATTTGTAACACCCTACCTCCGTTAAGGCCACTCACAAAGGGAATGCCTTAACTTTGGTGGAGCATTTTAGTAAACAGAACAGAAACTTACAAGACAGATAAAACAGTACTTGAAAATTTTTAACTTTATTACAGCGGAAACAGAAATCAATATGGTTACACCCTTTCAAATCTCAGAATTCAAGTACAAAATATCAGTCTTGTACAAAAGCCTTCAAAATGCATGGTTTAAAATCATAATCCCCATAGAACGGAAGCTATACAGAGCTAAGCCGTACTTTAAGCACTTCAAGCAAAGAGAAATCCGGATCAAGCTAAAGTATTCCCTCCTTGGATAATCTTGGAGGGGGGGGGGAATGGAAGAAATGAGGCGAAACAACAAGGGTCAGACAAAAAGTCTGGCAAGTCCAGTGACTTTTAGCATATGAACAGATAATAATAATAAGACATGAATATAAAACTGGATGAGAGATAACTGTAACAGGTGTAGCAGATATAACAGAAGAACAGAATGACATAAACTATTGATTTACACTTCTCTGCACTAATACTAGTATAACAGAATTAGGTGTCACCCTAATGTCTAAACTGAAACAGGAACGGGTACAGAATAATTTAACAGAAACAGAATGCTAATAATGGGCCTTTACTACCCGATCAGAAACAGACAGAAGCAAAAATAGATTAATCCCTACGGAAACAGAATTTAGAATTAGGTATACACTAGTAATGGGCCTTTACCACCCGAACAGATGGTACCACGCAGAAACAGACAGGTGTTACCACCCAACAGAAACAGACGGTACCAACAGAAACAGACAGAACTAAGTGTACCCTAAAACCCTACCCCAAGCGATCGGCTCCCTAATACATAAATATCCTGTGTCGGCCCCACAGTAGGGTGTATCACTCCCTAAAGTGACAACCAATTGGCACAGACCTATTTACAGATGTCACGGCGTCTTACATCATCAGAGGCAGACCGGGATCCATGCACGCACATGACCCGGTTGGAACGCACCATCAACACCCCTCGCCATTATCAGAATGAACCGCTTATAATTAGTTCAGTAAGCGTGCCCGGACCCTACTTACTGTTGGGTCAAAGTTTTGATACCAGAAAGGGTTACTGACTAATATGGGTCCCAAACAACAGATGGCACAAGTAATTCCCCTCCTAACCTTGTGTCCCCAGACTAACAGATTTCAGCTTAACTTGTCTACAAGTTTCAGACATACAAAATTTAGGTTAACTAGTTCACAGATCAGACAATCAAGTTAACAGGTTTCAGACTAATGGATCAGATGTTCGGATTAACAGGCTTACAGATTAACTGGTTCCAGATTATCTAACTTTGTATTGGGCCTACGGATTCACGAAACGGGTTCATCAGATTCATTGGTCCAATTGGTTTAACCTTACCCAACACGTTTTAGACATCATAATTATCTCAGATTTTCATTAATTAAATATTAATGCCCAAACCTCTCACATTAGACTGACAGTTTGCGGCTACTGGTTAGGCCGGTTGGTTCCGGGCAGGTTTCTGTCGCAAACTGAGTCTAACCTCGGGTTTCAAGCACGTTATGACTAACTTCTCACATTAGAACCTATTGTTTGCGACCACTGGAATATGTCGGGCGGTTCCGGGCAGAATTACGCTGCAAACTCATTCTAACCTCGAGTTAGCCATGTTTATCTTTGCGGCCAATTAATTAATGATTTACCATTTATACCCACGCCTAATATACATGTCAATTATTCGTAACTATAGCCAATTCAGATTATGTCAATAGCGGACTAATTATACCAACTCAACAGATATAGCAGATAACAGATTTCTCAGGTTAGGCAACTTAGCAGATTAAGCAAACTAGCAGATTTAGTATTTTCAACAGACTTAGCAAATGACAGATTTGGCAGTTGAACAAATCTAGCAGACTAGGCAGTAGAGCAGAACTAGCAGATTAAGCAATATAACAGAACTAGCAGATTAGGCAATGTAACACAACTAGCAAATTAGGCAAATATAACAAATTTACTTATTTCTTAAAGTTTCATACCTTGCCTAATTATAAACCTTGCCTAAGTTCATGTGCATAAATAATAGTCTTGATTCACACTATTATCATATACCCTATGTTTGTACTAAATTTACATAGCATAGATTATGGTCATAAATTTACCATATATCATATGTTCCAAATTTTTATTAAACTTGCATAGTACAGAAGATCCATATAATTTATACCAAATATAGCCATAGATTACTATGCATGTCATATATCCCAAAGGTCCCTTACTTAGGTGTTTATTTACATTAATAGATATCCTACTTTCATGTAAATCTTTATACCTAGGCCATATTCTCTTTATCCTAAATCATGTGTTCAATACAGTCTATATTTATGTTCAATTATATACCTTTTTATGTCATGTCCACAAATCATATGTTCAATACCTTTTTATGTTACAAATATAACATGTCCAATCATATGTCTCAGATTCATGTTCTAGCTACAGTCCATGTTCTTTCCTCAAATTAGTCACCTATTGGTCATGCCCAATTTATGCATCATTCATTTTACTGTCCCAAGCATTTTAGCGCATGTTAATCTCTTATGAGATTGGCTCAGGCTCGTAGTAGCCTGGCTATAGAACAGAAAGAGGAAGGAGGTACAGAATAAGATAAATCAAATCAAAACAGAACAGATATAATCTCAGATTCAGATTAACAATTCATGTCAAAATCAGAATTAACGTTTATAGCGGAAAATAACTGTACTTGCCTTAATTGGATTAAAGAAAGAACTCTAGTTGTTGTAGAACCGTTGCAGAAGCTCTAATCTCTAATTGAATTTAGGTTGATGTTGATTGTCTTCTAGTTTTGATTCCAGCAGAGTAGCAACGCCATTTTTATTTTTAATTTAGAACAGAGGCAGAGTAGAAGCAGAATAGAATTGTGTGCAGAGAAGGCTGGGTTTGGGGATGTTTAAATAGGTTTAGGCAGACGAATCTAGACAGAAAACGAGACCAGATACATCAGAACGCACCCAGGCAGAAAAGCAGATTCGGGAGGCAGGTCGACCCCTAGGTCGACACTAGGGTCGACTCTAGGGTCGACCCCTGGGGGCAGGTCGACTCTAGGGTCGACCCCCTGGGGGCAGGTCGACTCTAGGGTCGACTCCCCAGTCGACCTGGTCTGTGCTGTTTAATTTTTTTTCTGAACTTTGGAAGGCCATATCTTTGTCATATGGACTCCGATTTACGAAATTTCGGACTCTATTTCGCGTATTTTTCCGAGATGAATGCAATGGAACAGCCCGTTTCCCTTGATTCCGATTTTATATTTTAATTATACTAATATTTGTAATTCTTAAGTTCACAGAAAATACAGGGTGTTACATTCTCCCCTCCTTAAAGGATTTCGTCCCCGAAATCTTCAAGTTAAGAAGAATGTGTCCTACCATCCAATCACTCATCTACTCAGTCATCATCCACAAGCATCCATTGTCCTTAGAAATTTCTAGTGTTGTATGAACATTTGCAAAAGTGTGTGTATATGTTCCTTATCTAATGCAAAGATCAGGCGGTCTACTGATTCAGTTGACCTCCTTAATGCGAATTATGTTAGTGCCATGAGTCCAATATGTATGCAATTTTCCTATTTGATACATATCATTTCTATATGAGTGCACAACCATTCAGTCATATGCAACATCCATGTGCTGAGTCAATCATTTTGCATCCACAAATTTAAAAATGCTCACCAATCCATATGCAGTATGAGAGTGTTTTCGAGCCGATCTAGTGCCTAGTGTGTGTATATGCATCCACGGGCAACCACTAGCAACCACTTGCATCCACTTGCAACCATCAAACATAACATGTCTCAAACACATGTTTACACACATTAGTTTCTACCTAAAGTTCGAAGATTCGATCGATAGGATACAGTCGAATGATGGAAGCGAGTACAGATAAGTCAAAGACTTGGTTCCATTAGACATTGGTTGAGAAAATAATTCCCCTAAGTATCAACCCCGATGACCGAAATCAACATCAGATTGACACCTAGAGGATCACCTCCTTTAGCCAATGTCAAAACTAGAAAGCAGAATTATTCAAATATTTACAGACTACTGGTACAGATCAGGTTCCCTAATGATTCTTCGGAAGCTAAGTATGATAAAATCATATCCCACAAAAACTCAGAATGTATGCGTCATACTTGACGTCTAACACAGATATCCCTCAAACCCCAATCCCAAACAGATGAGCCATAATCCTTATGGGTCTGAGTCTACAGCGGAATTCAGAAATAATACTAGTATTAAAGTGCAGAGTATCGATTACAAAATCAAAATACCAGAATCAGAAAAAGTCTTAACTCCATAATCAGATAAAGAAATTAAACCTACTATAGAAATTTTCCTATTTCTATCCTACTAGCCTCAAGAGTGTTCGCCTGCCTTCCTTGTCCTCGTTTCTTCGGGCAGTCCCTAGTGAAGTGTCCCATCTCCCCACAGTTGAAGCAAGCGCCCTTCCTTTTTATGCAATCCTTGTTCAGATGAGTCGAGCTTCCACAAGTAAAGCACTTTTTCCCTTCTTATCTTCAGACTTCTCATCCTTCCTTTGTGTTTCCTTTTTGGGCCACACTTTCTTATTCTGTGGTTCCTCCTTCTTTGTCTCTTTCGGGCCCTTGTCTTCCTCGTGCAGTAGTGCCATATCCACCAATTTCTCATAAGTTGCTCCCATGGGTACATGGGTCATGGCTAGGCTGTGCAGTGGCTCGTTCAATCCTTTAACAAAGCGGAGAGCCTTTTTATGCTAAGTGTTGACTAAATCCAATCCGAACCTAGCTAGTTGGTTGAACTGGTTGACGTATTCCTTGACCGTCATACTTCCTTGCTTAAGAGATAAGAACTTTTCCAGTTGTAAACACCGTTCAGCTTGCGAGAGAAATTTTGTCTCAAACCTTGTTCTGAAATCCATCCATGTCTCAACCAGCCTCTCGGCGTTAGTGACTTCCCACCAGTAGGAAGCTTCGTCTTTGAGCAGCCATACCGCCAACTGTACCTTCTGCCTATCGTCCACCTCGAAGATAACGAATAGATCCTCAGCTTCTTTGAGCCAATTCCTCGCATCTACGAATGATTCAGTTCCTTTGAAATCCTTCCCACCCATGGCCCTAAAATCTCTACAGATCTTTGAGAAAGCAATTGCCCGAGGAGGGGGTGGGGGATCATTTGCTGGACCTGCAGCGGTGGTCCTAGCCTCAAGATATTGACGAAACCAACCGGGTACATGAACACCCTCTGGTATTTCAGATGCTTCAGACATGCTGAAACGAAAAAGGAAAGGATCAATACAAAAAGGACTGAAAGAAAGATATATGGCTCTTGGGGATTATGTTTTTCAAAATAAGCTTTATTTTTGAAAATACTTCCTTTCAAAACCTTTTTGAAAATAGTTTTCAAAACTTTTTATAAAATATGGTAACCTTCAGCTCTGATACCAAGTGTAACACCCCACCTCCGTTAAGGTCACTCACAAAGGGAATGCCTTAACTTTGGTGGAGCATTTTAGTAAACAGAACAGAAACTTACAAGACAGATAAAACAGTACTTGAAATTTTTTAACTTTATTACAGCGGAAACAGAAATCAATATGGTTACACCCTTTCAAATCTCAGAATTCAAGTACAAAATATCAGTCTTGTACAAAAGCCTTCAAAATGCATGGTTTAAAATCATAATCCCCATAGAACGGAAGCTATACAGAGCCAAGCCATACTTTAAGCACTTCAAGCAAAGACAAATCCGGATCAAGCTAAAGTATTCCCTCCTTGGATAACCTGGGGGGGAACGGAAGAAAGGAGGCGAAACAACAAGGGTCGGACAAAAAGTGTAACACCCCGCACCCGCTAAGATCACTCACTAAGGGAATGCCTTAACTTTGGTGGAGCATTTTATGTGAATATAGAACAGAAAAATTACAACAAGACAGATATAAATACTTGAAAATCTAAAACATCATTTCATTGCAGCAGAAGGTAAACATGTTTAGTTACAACACCATAAAGAGTCAAGTACTAAATATCCATCCTAATAAAACATAAGTACATAATCCCACTACATAAACAATAGCCATAATAGAAAAGATAAGCTGGGCTTTACATCACGGTCCAAGCTCCAAGAGACAGATAAAGATATCTGATCAAAGCCCACTAGTGCTAGGCCCAACCTGAGGACCTGGAGGGAAAAAGATAAAAACAACGGGGTCAGACATAAGTCTGAGTGAGCCCTATGACTTTAACAACACAATTATTAAAGTAATTAGGGTATGATATAAATTTGGTACGGGATGACTGGGGATAAATGACTACACTAAGTAGCCAACTAGACATAGGATGAACTAAGATAACGGTAAAGACGCATCTACCCACCCAAGGGTAATTACTAACTGCACCACACCAGTCATTCCTACTTAAAGGTTGATCCCACCCAAGGACTTAGAAAATTTACCTAGTAGTTTCGTGTACCCCTAGCTGACTACATAGGTGCCGTCTGCCCCTATCTCCACTAGGTGTACCCACTACTCCCCAAGCGATCGGCTCCCTACCGTAGATACCCGTGCTGGCCCCACAGTGGGGTGTATCACTCCCCAAAGTGGCAACCCGTTACAATCAACGGTGCACGGCTTATACCTACACGATGCAACAACGTCTTACCTACCAACCCGGGTCCACACACGCATATGAAACCCGTTGGACTTGCGTTGCCACCGCTAACCCGTTTTGGCCTCTTATAGTCAAGCCCAGTACGCGTGTCCCGTCCTCGACATGGGTCGAGCCCAATAAGATACATATGGGTTACTGGTTGAAATGGGCCCCCACAAGCTACCCACCTAAGCTTGTCCCTTTATCTAGTGCATCCCACTTAACCCTTTAATCATGTTTAATTACATGTTTCCACTTGGTTAAGTATTCTAATCGTATTTTCTATTGCCACCCAAGGCAACCCACTAGATTTCCACATGCCACCCAAGGCACTTACTTGATTTCCACATGCCACCCAAGGCACCCACTTAACCCCTCATGCCCCACTACATGCTTATCTGGTTAAGTGTTTCTTAATTGATTAAGAACGTAACCGTTGTAAAGACCTCTCACATTAGACTATCTTTTATGGCAGCTGGATTTGCCGGTTGGGTCCGGGCAGCCTTACGCCATAACCGAGTCTAACCTCGTGTCTATACACTTGTCACATATTTAGTTTGTGCCTAAGACCTCTCACATTGGGCCAATCATTTGTAGCCGCTTGATTTGTCGGTCGGTTCCGGGCAGTCTTATGCTACAAAAGGGTCCAACCTCGTGTCTTAGTCGATTAATTACACCTAATTAATCACCCCCATATTTCAAATTAATTTTCCCTAATTAATTCCAATTTTAACGATGTACATAATTGACTCAATTATGTCCATCCACTTTATGGTATGCATAATCATACCAACTTCACACCATTTCATTAACATGTATATTAACCCCATCGTTCCCCACGTAATTCGCTAACATGGCATAAAAGGGAAGATTCATCACAAATACAATGGGTTCAACCAACATGGGTTTTAAAGGTGTCAACATGCATATAGCATCAAACCCAACTAGCATAAATAACCAACCCAAACTTGTATGAATCACATATGTCATAAAGAGGTTAACTTGCATAAGTGACTTATGTCATACAAAGGGGTGAACTTGCATATGTATGTATGACATACTAAGGGGTTAACTTGCATATGTATGCATATCATACTAAGGTGTAAACTTGCACATGTCACTTGCATATAATCAAACACCAAACTTGCATAACATGTCTTATATGAACTTGCATATAATCATACACCAAACTTGCATAACATATCCTATATGAACTTGCATATAATCAAACACCAAACTTGCATAACATGTTGTCATATTGGATCAATGTTTATCATATGACTTGCATAACTTGCATAACATCATGATCACAAAGCATATGACTTGCATAACTTGCATAACATCATAAACACATAGCATATGACTTGCATAACTTACATAACATCATGAACATGTAGCATATGACTTGCATAACTTGCATAACATCAAGAACATGTAGCATATGACTTGCATAACTTGCATAACGTCATGAACATGCAGTATATGACTTGCATAACTTGCATAACATCATGATCACAAAGCATATGACTTGCATAACTTGCATAACATCATGAACACATAGCACATAACTTGCATAACTTGCATAACATCACAAACACATAGCATATGATAACATAATCTTGCATTGATCCACATTCATAGCCATAACCTCATTATATCCTATCATAATCATTTCAACAATTGTTCATTAAGGCTATAGAAACTCACAACTTGTTTATTAGCACTCCTAAGAAGAAGATTAAGTTGCTAGAGTTGATTAGTAGTTGATTTGAGAAGTTATCTTCCTCTTTAATTTGATGGAGGCTCCTTCAAGTTGCATTTTGACGGCATAACGGTGTTTTATCTATTTTTAGTATGAATTAGGGTAGTCTTAGGGTGTATTTATAGAGTAGTTAGGTGTTTTAGGCCATTAGATTAACCCTAAATCAGATTAGAGCCATCAGATTTCGTCCTAGCCACCAAAACACAGCCCAAAAGCCAAACTGGTGCACCCAGGTCACCTGGGCTCGACCAGGGAGGTCGACCCCCAGGTCGACACTAGGGTCGACACCCTAGTCGACCTGGTGGGCAGGTCGACACCCCTGTCGATCCCCAGGTCGACTCCCTGAGTCTGGCAGGAATTTTCCCGCCACTTCTGAAATTTGAAATTTTTGTATTTAAAATATGTTTTAATTTTTCTGAAACTTCTTCGGGCCTTAACTGGGTCATACGGACTCCGATTTTCGAAAACTCGGACTCTATTTCGCGTATTTTTCCGAGAGGAACGCAATGGCATAGCCCGTTTCCCCTGATTCAGATTTTAAAATTTAATTTGCCCTGGTTTATCTTATAGCAAGTTATACAACATACGGGGTGTTACATTCTCTCCTACTTAAAGGATTTCGTCCCCGAAATCTCTAAGTCAAGAAGAACGTATCCTACCATCCAAACAACCATCTACTCAAACCATCAACCACTGGCATCCATTGTCCTTAGAGTTTCTAATGCTGTATGGACATATGCAAAGAGTGTGTGTATATGTTCCCTGTCTAATGCAAAATCAGGCGGTCTACTGATTCAGTTGACCTCCTTAATGCAAACCATGATAGTGCCATGCATCCAATATGTATGCGAAAGAACCCTATCGACATATACTATTTCTACATGAGTGCACAATCATTCACCAAAATGCATCATCCATATGACAGCACAACCATTATACATCCATTAATATAGCTACCTACACACAATTATATGCAATATGCAATATGAAGTGACCGAGCCGATCTACTGCCTAAAGTGTGTGTCTATGCATCCACGAGCAACCACTAGCAACCACTTGCATCCACGCGCATCCATCAAACATAACATGTCTCAAACACATGTTTCAACCATAGGTTTACCCTATCTAAAGGTCAAAGGTGCTAATGAGAGGACATACTAAAGATAAGATAAGTACTAGAAAAACGATAAAGGAGAAGTTAAAAGACATACCCTCAAAAAGGAATGGGTACAGTGAACGCATCTTCGCTTCTGTCTCCCAAGTAGCATTGCTCTCATCCTCTCCCCATTGCACTTTGACTAGTCGCACCTCTCTGTTCCTCAACTTCCTAATCTCTGACCCAAGGATGCGGGTAGGAGCTCGTCGAATAGTTGCATCACGCTCTACCTCCACTTGTCTAAGCAAGCTCGGCTCTACCACCTCTGCGGTCTCATGTAGGCATTTCCTCAAATGTGACACATGGAATACGTCATGTACCCCACTAAGTCTCTCGGGTAAATCCACTCTATATGCCATCCGTCCAATCCTTTCCTTAATAGGAAACGACCCTACAAATCTTGGAGCTAACTTCCCAACGGACCCAAAGAGAACAACATTCCGTAATGGAGATACTTTGACAAAGACCATGTCCCCAACATCAAACTCCAGATCCGTTCTCCTCTTATCCGCGTAAGATTTCTGCCTGTCTTGCGTCGCTTTCATCCTTCTTCGAATCAAATCAATCTTTTCCGAAGTCTCCCTAACCATATCAGGCCCAAGCAAGATCTTATCCGTAGATTCCCACCAACATGTAGGTGATCGACAAGGCCTTCCATAAAGAGCTTCGAAAGGAGCCATACCAACACTGGACTGAAAGCTGTTATTATACGCGAACTCTACCAATGGAAGATGCTCTTCCCATGTACCTCCAAAATCTAAGATACAAAGCCTCAAAAGGTCTTCCAGAACACGATTCACCCTCTCGGTCTGGTCGTCCGTCTGAGGATGATATGCGGTGCTCAAACACAATTGAGTCCCCACTGCTTCTTGCAAACTCCTCCAAAACTCGCTAGTGAAGATAGGATCTCGATCACTCACTATGCTAGAGGGTACCCCATGCAATCGAACTATCTCTCGAAGATAAACTGAAGCTGGCCATGGAGTAGTCCTCTTGCTCTTCACGGGTATAAAATGGGCACTCTTAGTAAGTCTGTCTACTACAACCCAAATTCCCGTATTACCCTTCCTCGATCTGGGTAACCCATCAATAAAATCAATCGAGACGTTATCCCACTTCCATTGCGGAACTTCCAATGGGTGAAGCAACCCACCAGGTTTCTTTTGTTCCGCTTTCACTTGTTGGCACACCAAGCATCTAGTGACATACTCGGCCACATCTTTCTTCATACCGGCCCAAAAGAAAACTCGCTTCATGTCATGGTACATCTTGTCCCCATCGGGATGAATGGTCATCCTAGAACGGTGTGCATCATCAAGAATAGCCTTCCTCAAACCCTCGTCTTGCGGTACACAAAGTCTACCGTCTCTACGCAAGCACCCCTATCATCTAGGGTGTACCTACTCAAATGGCTGGACGACTCCCCCCTTATGAGTCTCTCTACCAACTCAACCAACTGTGGGTCATCCCGCTGTGCCTCGCCAATCCGTCCCAAAAGAGTAGGTCTGACCTCCAAGGATGCTAGCAAACCGGGTATATAGTCAACGGAAGGTCTGAAATCAAACATCGAGATAAATTCCAAGCTTCGTCGTTCCACGAACAATGGACTCAAGGACAACCTTTTTCTGCTCAAGGCGTCCGCCACCACATTCCCCTTGCCAGGGGTATATGCTATCTCGAAATCATAGGATGCTAAGAACTCCATCCACCTTTGTTGTCTCAAGTTCAGATCCTTCTGAGAAAACAAGTACTTCAATGATTTATGGTCAGTAAACAATTCGAATCTCTCACCGAGAAGATAATGGCGCCAAATCTTAAGCGCAAAAACAATAGCGGCCAACTCTAGATCATGAGTAGGGTAATTTTTCTCATGCTTTCTCAACTTCCTTCCACCATAGGCTATTACCCTTCCCTCTTGTATTAAGACTGCTCCCAGCCCTGTCCCACAAGCATCGGTATAGACAACAAATGGCTTACTCCCATCTGGCAACACTAAGACTGGAGCTGTGGTTAAAGCTCTCTTTAACCGTCGGAACGCATCATCACAATCTACGTCCCATGCGAAGACTAGATTCTTCTTCGTCAAGCGAGTTAATGGGGCTGATATCTTCGCTAAGTCCTTGATAAACTTCCTATAGTGGCCAACCAACCCCAAGAAACTCCTCACCTCGGTAGCATTCTTCGGAACCTTCCAATCTTGAATTGATACTACTTTCGCGGGATCCGCAGTTATCCCTTCCTTGGAGACCACGTGCCCCAAGAATCGCACTTCCTTCCTCCAGAAGTGACATTTAGAGAATTTAGCCTTAAGGCTATGCGCTCGAAGAGTCTCCATCACTTCCCTAAGATGTAGGGCATGCTCTTCTTCACTCTTAGAAAAGACTAAGATGTCATCCACAAAGACCACCACGAACTTATTAAGGTACTCCCTGAACACCCTACTCATCAAATCAACAAAGTATGCAGGGGCGTTCGTCAAACCAAATGGCATCACCAGCCACTCATAGAAACCATCCGGAGTCCTAAAGGCAGTCTTGTCTATGCTATCCTCAGCCACTCTCAACTGATGAAACCCCGTGGCCAAGTCCAACTGCGAAAACACTGAGGCGCCAATCAACTGATCAAAGAGATCATCAATCCTCGGCAATGGATGTCTATTCTTCTTTGTGAGCTTGTTGAGTTCTCTATAGTCTACACAAAGTCTGAGGGACCCATCCGCCTTCGTGGCAAAAACTACTGGAGCACCCCACTCCGATATACTTCGTCTTATGAACCCCTTCTCAAGCAACTCCCCTACTTGCTTATGGAGTTCCCTCCTCTCACCAGGAGCCATGTGGCGCACTGGTAAAGATACTGGTTTAGCATTGTCCACCAGATATATTCGGAAGTCTATCTCCCGCTTCAGAGGTAAGCCCTTCACCTCCTCAAACACATCCGAGTATTCCCGGACCACTCTAACAGATCGCAAACTCTCGGCCGAAGCGTCAAGCGATTCAAGATAACTTAGCATAACAGAATCCATGAGATTACAAGAGATCTCGAGAGTGTTCCCCAAACGGGTCAAGAGCCTAACAACTCTCCTTTCGCAATCAAGAACGGCACCATTACTGGATAACCAGTCCATGCCCAAAATCAACCCATAGCCCGTGAAGCCCAAAACAAAAGCATCACATCTAAACTCCATGCTAAGTATAGAAATCTTCAAACCCAAACATATCATGGACAAATAAGTGGAGCCCCAAATTGGGTTTGATACAACCAAGGGATCATCTACTAGACTGGTGTCTAAGTGCAGTGACTCAACTAATGATGATGAGATAAACGAATGCGATGCGCCAGAGTCAAACAATGTACGGACAGGATGATCAAACAGAAAAACCAGACTTTCAACGGAAATAGTTCTACCTATTTCCTGAATCGGTGGAACCGCGAGAGCCTGAACTTGCCCCCTTGCCTGACCTGGTGCCATAAGAGCTTGCACCTGTCCCCCTGAGGTAGATCCCGTCCTTTGCCCCTTCTTAGGGCAATCCTTCACTAGATGCCCTGCTTCGCCACAGTGGAAGCAGCCCGTCTTCTTCTTCTTCCGACAATCTTTGCTTAGGTGGCCTGGTGACCCGCAATTGAAGCACTTCTTCTTTCCCTTGCCACCGTTGCCTTTCCCACCTTTGTTTTGTTGCTGTTGAGGTCTCTTTTGATCTCCTTTCTTCTCGGGTGCCTTATTAGCATTGGGACCCTTCTCTTCCTCATGCATGAGTGCCATGTCTACTAGCTTCTCAAAGGTGGCCCCCATAGGGATGTGAGTCATAGCCAATCCATGCATCGGTTCATTCAAGCCTTTAACGAACCTCAAAGCCTTCTTCTCTGGTGTATTCACCATGTCTATGCCAAACCTTGCCAATTGATTAAACTTGTTGACATACTCCTTCACCGAGAGGTTTCCTTGCTTTAGAGTCAAGAACCTTTCCATATACAAGTTTTCCTCCGCCCTTGAGAGAAACTTTGCCACAAATCTTTGCCTGAAATCCGCCCAAGAGTCAACAGGGCGTTCTCCATTAGTGACCTCCCACCAGAATGAGGACTCTCCCTTCATTAACCAAGCAGCTAACTTGACTTTCTTTCCTTCTTCCATCTCAAAGATATCTATCAACTCTTCCACCTCCTTAAGCCAATCTCTAGCTTCCACAAAAGTTTCTGATCCTTGAAAAGGTTTCCCTCCCATAGCCTTAAATTCCTTGCAAGTCTTAGCAAAAGTATCCGTGCGAGGAGGAGGAGGGGGAGGAGGAAGATCGGGTGCTATTGTTGGTGGAGGAACATTTGCTGGACCCGCAGTGGCGGCCCTAGCCTCCATCAATCTCCTATATCATACTGGTATCGTCACACCCTCCGGAAAGTTAAGATCTTCAGCCATGCTGAAACGAAAAAGGAAAGATTCAAAACGGAGAATTCGAAAGATAAAGATATGGCTATTGGGGATTATGCTTTTCTTTCAAAAACTTTTCTCTTAAAAGACATGTTTTTGAAAATACTTCTTCCAAAAATGTTTTTAGAAAAATATTTTTCTAAAAATTTTATCTGTTCTGGTAACCTTTTCTCTGATACCACGTGTAACACCCCACACCCGCTAAGGTCAATCACTAAGGGAATGCCTTAACTTCGGTGGAGCATTTTAAGTGAATATAGAACAGAAAAATTACAACAAGACATATATAAATACTTGAAAATCTAAAACATCATTTCATTGCAGCAGAAGGTAAACATGTTTAGTTACAACACCATAAAGAGTCAAGTACTAAATATCCATCCTGATAAAACATAAGTACATAATCCCACTACATAAACAATAGCCATAATGGAAAAGATAAGCTAGGCTTTACATCACGGTCCAAGCTCCAAGAGATAGATAAAGAAATTTGATCAAAGCCCACTAGTGCTAGGCCCAACCTGAGGACCTGAGGGGGAAAAAGATAAAAACAACGGGGTCAGACATAAGTCTGAGTGAGCCCTATAACTTTAACAACACAATTATTAAAGTAATTAGGGTATGATATAAACTTGGTACGGGATGACTGGGGATAAATGACTACACTAAGTAGCCAACTAGACATAGGATGAACTAAGATAACGGTAAAGACGCATCTACCCACCCAAGGGTAATTACTAACTGCACCACACCAGTCATTCCTACTTAAAGGTTGATCCCACCCAAGGACTTAGAAAATTTACCCAGTAGTTTCGTGTAACCTTAGCTGACTACATAGGTGCCGTCTGCCCCTATCTCCACTAGGTGTACCCACTACTCCCCAAGCGATCGGCTCCCTACCGTAGATACCCGTGCTGGCCCCATAGTGGGGTGTATCACTCCCCAAAGTGGCAACCCGATACAATCAACGGTGCACGACTTATACCTACACAATGCAACAACGTCTTACTTACCAGCCCGGGTCCACACACGCATATGAAACCTGTTGGACTTGCGTTGCCACCGCTAACCCGTTTTGGCCTCTTATAGTCAAGCCCAGTACGCGTGTCCCGTCCTCGACATGGGTCGAGCCCAATAAGATACATATGGGTTACTGGTTGAAATGGGCCCCCACAAGCTACCCACCTAAGCTTGTCCCTTTATCTAGTGCATCCCACTTAACCCTTTAATCATGTTTAATTACATGTTTCCACTTGGTTAAGTATTTTAATCGTATTTTCTATTGCCACCCAAGGCAACCCACTAGATTTCCACATGCCACCCAAGGCACTTACTTGATTTCCACATGCCACCCAAGGCACCCACTTAACCCCTCATGCCCCACTACATGCTTATCTGGTTAAGTGTTTCTTAATTGATTAAGAACGTAACCGTTGTAAAGACCTCTCACATTAGACTATCTTTTATGGCAGCTGGATTTGCCGGTTAGGTCCGGGCAGCCTTACGCCATAACCGAGTCTAACCTCGTGTCTATACACTTGTCACGTATTTAGTTTGTGCCTAAGACCTCTCACATTGGGCCAATCATTTGTAGCCGCTGGATTTGCCGGTCGGTTCCGGACAGTCTTATGCTACAAAAGGGTCCAACCTCGTGTCTTAGTCGATTAATTACACCTAATTAATCACCCCCTTATTTCGAATTAATTTTCCCTAATTAATTCCAATTTTAACAATGTACATAATTGACTCAATTATGTCCATCCACTTTATGGTATGCATAATCATACCAACTTCACACCATTTCATTAACATGTATATTAACCCCATCGTTCCCCACGTAATTCGCTAACATGGCATAAAAGGGAAGATTCATCACAAATACAATGGGTTCAACCAACATGGGTTTTAAAGGTGTCAACATGCATATAGCATCAAACCCAACTAGCATAAATAACCAACCCAAACTTGTATGAATCACATATGTCATAAAGAGGTTAACTTGCATAAGTGACTTATGTCATACAAAGGGGTGAACTTGCATATGTATGTATGACATACTAAGGGGTTAACTTGCATATGTATGCATATCATACTAAGGTGTAAACTTGCACATGTCACTTGCATATAATCAAACACCAAACTTGCATAACATGTCTTATACGAACTTGCATATAGTCATACACCAAACTTGCATAACATATCCTATATGAACTTGCATATAATCAAACACCAAACTTGCATAACATGGTGTCATAATGGATTGATGTTTATCATATGACTTGCATAACTTGCATAACATCATGATCACAAAGCATATGACTTGCATAACATCATAAACACATAGCATATGACTTGCATAACTTACATAACATCATGAACATGTAGCATATGACTTGCATAACTTGCATAACATCATGAACATGTAGCATATGACTTGCATAACTTGCATAACATCATGAACATGTAGCATATGACTTGCATAACTTGCATAACATCATGATCACAAAGCATATGACTTGCATAACTTGCATAACATCATGAACACATAGCACATAACTTGCATAACATCACAAACACATAGCATATGATAACATAATCTTGCATTGATCCACATTCATAGCCATAACCTCATTATATCCTATCATAATCATTTCAACAATTGTTAATTAAGGCTATAGAAACTCACAACTTGTTGATTAGCACTCCTAAGAAGAAGATTAAGTTGCTAGAGTTGATTAGTAGTTGATTTGAGAAGCTATCTTCCTCTTTAATTTGATGGAGGCTCCTTCAAGTTGCATTTTGACGGCATAACGGTGTTGTATATATTTTTGGTATGAATTAGGGTAGTCTTAGGGTGTATTTATAGAGCAGTTAGGTGTTTTAGGCCATTAGATTAACCCTAAATCAGATTAGAGCCGTTAGATTTCGTCCTAGCCACCAAAACACAGCCCAAAAGCCAAACTGGTGCACCCAGGTCACCTGGGCTCGACCAGGGAGGTCGACACTAGGGTCGACACCCTAGTCGACCTGGTGGGCAGGTCGACACCCATGTCGACCCCCAGGTCGACTCCCTGAGTCTGGCGGGAATTTTCCCGCCACTTCTGAAATTTGAAAATTTTGATTTAAAATCTGTTTTAAATTTTTTGAAACTTCTTCGCGCCTTAACTGGGTCATACGGACTTCGATTTTCGAAAACTCGGATTCTATTTCGCGTATTTTTCCGAGACGAACGCAATGGCAGAGCCCGTTTCCCCTGTTTCAAATTTTAAAATTTAATTCTGCCCTATTTTATATTATAGCAAGTTATTCAACATACGGGGTGTTATAAAAAGTCTGGCAAGTCCAGTGACTTTCAGCATATGAACAGATAATAATAATATGACATGAACATAAAACTGGATGAGAGATAACTGTAACAGGTGTAGCAGATATAACAGAAGAACAGAATGACATAAACTATTGCTTTACACTTCTCTGCAGTAATACTAGTATAACAGAATTAGGTGTCACCCTAATGTCTAAACTGAAACAGGAACGGGTACAGAATAATTTAACAGAAACAGAATGCTAATAATGGGCCTTTACTACCCGATCAGAAACAGACAGAAGCAAAAACAGATTAATCCCTATGGAAACAGAATTTAGAATTAGGTATACACTAGTAATGGGCCTTTACCACCCGAACAGACGGTACCACGCAGAAACAGACAGGTGTTACCACCCAACAGAAACAGACGGTACCAACAGAAACAGACAGTACTAAGTGTACCCTAAAACCCTGCCCCAAGCGATCGGCTCCCTAATACATAAATATCCTGTGTCGGCCCCACAGTAGGGTGTATCACTCCATAAAGTGACAACTAATTGGCACAGACCTATTTACAGATGTCACGGCGTCTTACATCCTCAGAGGCAGACCGGGATCCATGCACGCACATGACCCGGTTGGAACGCACCATCAACACCCCTCGCCATTATCAGAATGAACCGCTTATAATTAGTTCAGTAAGCGTGCCCGGACCCTACTTACTGTTGGGTCAAAGTTTTGATACTAGAAAGGGTTACTGACTAATATGGGTCCCAAACAATAGATGACCCAAGTAATTCCCCTCCTAACCTTGTGTCCCCAGACTAACAGATTTCAGCTTAACTTGTCTACAAGTTTCAGACATACAAAATTTAGGTTAACTAGTTCACAGATCAGACAATCAAGTTAATAGGTTTTCAGACTAACAGATCAGATGTTCGGATTAACAGGCTTACAGATTAACTGGTTCCAGATTATCTAACTTTGTATTGGGCCTACGGATTCACGAAACGGGTTCATCAGATTCATTGGTCCAATTGGTTTAACCTTACCCGACACGTTTTAGACATCATAATTATCTCAGATTTTCATTAATTATATATTAATGCCCAAACCTCTCACATTAGACTGACAGTTTGCGGCTACTGGTTAGGCCGGTTGGTTCCGGGCAGGTTTCTGTCGCAAACTGAGTCTAACCTCGGGTTTCAAGCACGTTATGACTAACTTCTCACATTACAACCTATTGTTTGCGACCACTGGAATATGCCGGGCGGTTCCGGGCAGAATTACGCCGCAAACTCATTCTAACCTCGAGTTAGCCATGTTTATCTTTACGGCCAATTAATTAATGATTTACCATTTATACCCACGCCTAATATACATGTCAATTATTCATAACTATAGCCAATTCATATTATGTCAATAGCGGACTAATTATACCAACTCAACAGATATAGCAGATAACAGATTTCTCAGGTTAGGCGACTTAGCAGATTAAGCAAACTAGCAGATTTAGTATTTTCAACAGACTTAGCAAATGACAGATTTGGCAGATGAACAAATCTAGCAGACTAGGCAGTAGAGCAGAACTAGCAGATTAAGCAATATAACAGAACTAGCAGATTAGGCAATGTAACACAACTAGCAAATTAGGCAAATATAACAAATTGACTTATTTCTTAAAGTTTCATACCTTGCCTAATTATAAACCTTGCCTATGTTCATGTGCATAAATAATAGTCTTGATTCACAATATTATCATATACCCTATGTTTGTATTAAATTTACATAGCACAGATTATGGTCATAAATTTACCATATATCACATGTTCCAAATTTTTATTAAACTTGCATAGTACAGAAGATCCATATAATTTATACCAAATATAGCCATAGATTACTATGCATGTCATATATCCCAAAGGTCCCTTACTTAGGTGTTTATTTACATTAATAGATATCCTACTTTCATGTAAATCTTTATACCTAGGCCATATTCTCTTTATCCTAAATCATGTGTTCAATACAGTCTATATTTATGTTCAATTATATACCTTTTTATGTCATGTCCACAAATCATATGTTCAATACCTTTTTATGTTATAAATATAACATGTCCAATCATATGTCTCAGATTCATGTTCTAGCTACGGTCCATGTTCTTTCCTCAAATTAATCACCTATTGGTCATGCCCAATTTATGCATCATTCATTTTACTGTCCCAAACATTTTAGCGCATGTTAATCTCTTATGAGATTGGCTCAGGCTCGTAGTAGCCTGGCTATAGAACAGAAAGAGGAAAGAGGTACAGAATAAGATAAATCAAATCAGAACAGAACAGATATAATCTCAGATTCAGATTCACAATTCATGTCAAAATCAGAATTAACGTTTATAGCGGAAAATAACTGTACTTGCCTTAATTGGATTAAAGAAAGAACTCTAGTTGTTGTAGAACCGTTGCAGAAGCTCTAATCTCTAATTGAATTTAGGTTGATGTTGATTGTCTTCTAGTTTTGATTCCAGCAGAGTAGCAACGCCATTTTTATTTTTAATTTAGAACAGAGGCAGAGTAGAAGCAGAATAGAATTATGTGCAGAGAAGGCTGGGTTTGGGGATGTTTAAATAGGTTTAGGCAGACGAATCTAGACAGAAAACGAGACCAGATACATCAGAACGCACCCAGGCAGAAAAGAAGATTCGGGAGGCAGGTCGACCCCCAGGTCGACTCTAGGGTCGACCCCCTGGGGGCAGGTCGACTCCCCAGTCAACCTGGCCTGTGCTGTTTATTTTTTTTTCTTTTTTTTTCTGAACTTTGGAAGGCCATATCTTGGTCATATGGACTCCGATTACGAAATTTCGGACTCTATTTCGCGTATTTTTCCGAGACGAACGCAATGGCACAGCCCGTTTCCCTTGATTCTGATTTTATATTTTAATTATACTCAGATTTGTAATTCTTAAGTTCACAGAAAATACGGGGTGTTACAATATTTATATATATAGCGGAGATTAACGAGTAGAGTATAAAGAAATATAATGTTGGACATACCATCCATTTGCATGTCCGTTCTGGGTTAGAACGAAACCGGGGGCACCTTATTCCTTGTCCCATATGTCCAATATAGGAGAGAGGTCCTCGCATATCCGTTCGATCTCCTAGTATGTCTGGACGATCACCACTTATTACCTTGTCTTTGGATGCCTCCTAATCAAGACATCAGTAATCTTCCAAATGATGTGAAGATCTCCAGTCTTCAACCACCGTCTTCATCGTCAACTTATCGTGTATCAATTATTCAGAATGGGATAAACCCGATCTTTCCAAATAACTCGCGTATCTTGTAAATAAGTCCTGTAAATACACAACCTATGCCTCACTCCCTTCCAAAATATTCTTTTATTCAAATATTCTTTTCACAATTTAAACCAAATTAAGGTTTTCCAAACACGTCGGGATTAGCGAACCATATCGAAGTAATCATTTATTTTATTTCCCATTCCTAAACTATTCATCCCATGGAGCAAAACTTGTAATATTCCATAACTAACACCATGGTGCTATCGGTAAAATTAATTACTATTTCTCTTCAAATCTATTTAAAGATTTAACTATCGCTTGGAGCAAAATTGGTGATACTCCATTCTCGATTGATTCACAAATTTGATAATTTAAATTATCACATTCACATTTCAATCTAATTAAAGATTCACTAAAACTCCACTTAGTTTTAATCTTTTAGCAATCGTTATATAATGATTATTCAAATTCATGAAATAAATCTTGTCTTTAACCGGGTTAAAGAACCAATGTCATTTAAAACACATTTCACGATAAACCCAAAATCACATTCCATTAATTATGGAATTTTCATGGAAAACAGACCGATATAGATAATTGATATAAATTACCGTATCCAACCAGTAATATAAATGGAATAACAACAAAGCCTTTTAAATTCTGTATATGCGATTTTCCCAAAATCCGGTGTCATGGAAGTAAGGATAATCATTCAGAATATAACACATTAGTCAACATTAGTGGATTATAGATAATAGCATAAACAGGAAATAGAATAATTTACATCAATAGGACAGTGGAATCATAAAATGTAATAAACATTAGAGTGGCACATTCATAGGATACAACTTAGTGCATAAAGGAAATGATCAGTCTACATCAAGATCACTAGGACATATACATCAGATAATACGTAATAGAGATAAATCAGTCTACATCGCAATCAGTGGTACATATACATAAGAGAATACAAGCGGAAATGTCAATAGCCAAAATAAAGAGAAAGCTAGTCTTCGCCATCAGCCAAAAACGCACTCCATGCTATAGTGCAAAGCCAAAATACATCCTATAACATGTCACTGGGCTGCCCGTGTAAAAATAAGAGCAACCAAGTTTGCAAGTGGAAACAAGCTATGAGTCAGTCATGGGACTGGTATGAGAAATCTACTAAACTGATTTAACAAATATAATAAGGCAAATCATAGGACCACGCCGCTAACGCGGAACTGGTTTATTCCATTGATTGCCAGTGCATGAAACAAAGCAAATCTTTTGAACAATGCAATGCTTTTTATAAAATGAAGCCATTATAAAACTCAGGTCCCATCACACAATGCAACGCAAACCGGAGGATAGAGTTTTACCTTATAATGGCCAAATATGCTTGATACATATAAAACAAAATCATTTGATATTATTACTAGTGCATATATGTTTTAAAAGAAATTTCAATCATAATGTATCAATCATAGACGACACGGGCACCATATATGATGTCGCCATATATAGATTTACAATCAAAACCGTAATGTCATATTGGAAATTGGATTTCCGTCATGAGTCGAGACAAGGGATGTACTCCTCGCCGACTTAAAGACACTCTAGCAAATGCCTCAGGATTCCCCGCAGAGAATCCTTGGATCCTCCAAGGTCGGTCCTCTCTTACGTTTGAGGATTGGCAATTCTTGAACACACGTTTCCCAGTCCTATAGGACCTAACCATCGGCTCTGTAGTAACCGATATAACCGAGGTACCGCGCATTCCAACAACCACATAGGTAAAAATATATAAATGTCTGGGCTCCATACCATGACACCACCCATAGCTAGAAAGAAATGTCATGTTCTCCTTGGGTCCCTTATCCCATTTTTGACTCATAATCTGGTGTGAGGCTCGCGAATCAACGCTATACACAAAGCTATGACCTTTAAGACCATGCTTTGATCATCAACCACAAGGCTCTGCTTTTCAACAAAAGCCTTGATCACTGCATCTCTGCATGCCACGCTGTCAATCCATACCATTCCATTGATGTCTACCGATATACAACCTTTGAGCTCGTACGTCTCAGAGAAGGGCATTAAGTAAGAGAATAAATTCTCCACCGCCAAATAGATGTATACTCAGTAAAGATCAACGAATACAACACAGAATACACGTCAGACACACATCCATTCACAAGTCCGTTATGGTTCTGAACGAAACCGGAGGCGCATTATTCCTCGTTCCATATGTCCAATACGGAAGAGAGGCCCTCGCATATCCGGACGATCAACAAGTACGTCCAAACCACTACCACTGTAACCTCATCAAGGGAGCTACCCATATCTAAGGCATCAGTAGCAATCCATACGATGTGAAGATCACCGGTCTTTCACCGTCTTCATATCTTTGACTTTTAATCGTCAACCAATTATTTGAAATAATAATTAACTTGGCCTTTTCAAATAATTCACGTATATATAGAATTCAAATCAATTAATTTTATGGTTAACCTATTTGACATTCGTGTTTCAGTTCATTAACATAATTTTTAAGTCAAACACATCCAACCATCAAAATACCTGAGAAATCAAATAAAATCGGTTTATTTCCATTCCATATCGCTATATATATTTTATAATGATTTATCGCTATTTTTATTTATTTAAAAATAGCTTGTTCTTAATTAAACGACGCTTCGGGTCATAACGTAGCCCTGGCGATGTTTTCTCCGGATTTGATATACACATTTCTCAAAATCTAACCGTTGGATCTTAACGAAGTTAATACCGTTGGAAAGATCTTTCCAAACCGAACCCAACAGTTCCAGTTTCGGAGAAATCCAACGTTCGGATCTTTCGGTATAACCGTTTAAAGTTACGATTTCAAAACTCGAACTACAACTGCGCGATACGTTTTATTTTAATATATATATATATATAATTCATTCGACGATTTTCAAACCGTTTTCACTTCAAAAATTTGGCTAACGCCTTTAAATTTCAAAAAATTTCACCATAACCTCCTCTGTATGGAGAGGGGCTTGGAAATTTATTGGGATGTATTAGGCACCCAATAAATCCAGTATAAGCATACACAATTTTTAGTATCCTATTCTGTTTGCTCCAAATTTGGGAACAAACACCAAAGATGTAAAAGGTTACACTTCACCAATTCGGTAAGAATATGGAACCGCGTAGTCACAAAATAAATGGATAAAAACAAATAAGAACACAAAGGAATTTTTATAGTGGTTCAATTCAATACGAATCTACGTCAACTTTTAATCAATTCTCATTATAATACCCAAGCTTTCAAAATATAGATCTTCCCTCATTACAATATTTTCTCTCTTTTTCTCTTTTTATGATCTAATTTCACTTGAATTTCACGAAGGAAAATGAAGAGGCCTTTAGCTTTGTGATGAATATCCAATCACTTAGGTGCTTTGATCCTTCTCCATGATCTTTATAGATTTCATAGTGAATTAACATTCGATTTAGACTTCGGAGAAGATTAGAGATCTTTTGGATGATGCTTGAGAGATTTATTATGTAGCTTGAATGAGATTGAAGGTGCTTAGATTCAATTGTAGAGAACTTTCATGATCGTTGACTTGGATTTGATCTTCATGAAGTTACAAAATTGTTGTTGAATCCATAGAAGCCATTACAGAAGTTGTAGGTGAGTTTTCAATTTAGCAGAATCTCCTCCTTAGAATGGAATTTGGTTCCCCCCTCTCAAATGAATTATGAGGGGTATTAATAGGTGATTTTAGCCCGAGTGGAAATTCTGTAATTATGCAGAAAAACGCCTTGACTCATCTCTCCATGATTCGTTTCGACATGACTCAATTCGATATGACTCAATTTCGGCATGGTGAAATGCGACATAACTCTCTCTCAGTGGCACTTTGGTAAATAGGGTGTATAGTTTGTGCTAGGTTGGAAATTGCGTGGCACGACATGGCTTCTTGCTTGCGCTATAAAGTACTCACGACATGACTCTAACACACCATGGATTAATGCCACTACAAAGATATTAAAGTGGTATGAAAGTGTACAGCTGGACAATGATATGCGATATGAATGGTCTGAACGCCATGACCATATTTGCGGCATGAATCATCCCCCTGATATAAATATAATACTTGCGGCCTTACCTTGTGTTTTAACGACATGGATTCATCAATACACAGTAAATGCTTTCATGCGACATGGTCTTTTACAGGTGGATAGGTACGACATGGACATGAATGGCTTGAGAAATACACTTTCTTTGGATAAATCGACACGGCAACATATCGTTGGAAATCATGGCACCTGGACGACATGAATACATGCCGCATGTATTCTGTAGTTCATTTTAAAGTCCTTGTCCTTTGTGGCTTCAAGTACCATGCTTCCTGAAAACATGCCACGTGCCACCACTTTATTCATATGATCCAAGCCACTTTCATACAAGTCCCGACACCTTGACTTTGCACCGAAAATACACTCGACTTAAACCATGTCGTTTAATCAACCTGGACTCAACATAATATTTATGGCTTGACTTACTGTTATGCTTGATCTCGCGATATGAACGAGCTGATTTTGTACAGCCGGCATAATATATGTGTTCAACGACATGTTTATATGGATCGACTTATGTATTAACCCATCCTTATTATCGCGCCTTAGCACTGGAACGACATGGCTGATATCAAAGGAAACACGGTATGCAAGTCTGGACGACATGAAACTTTTGGCGGTATGAAATATGTCCTGTAACCGACTTGAATTGAGGGATTAACGGCATGGCCCCATAACACGTGTATACGGCATGACTCTCATACATTAAAATTCAAGCAATTATTTTGTTGTTCATTTTCTTGTCTTACATGCATTCTTAGGATTTTAATACACTCCTGCACTGTTGCTCTCGAATAAATTTATGCATCCACGTGCACCATTCCTTTAATACTTGAACACGGCATGCTTTGGAGCGACTTGTCGTATGTGCATGTTGCCTGTGTCTTATGTCGTGCGGCTTATAATCATGTCGTAAAAACATCTTGGGTTAGTCGTGGCGTGTGTCACTGTTCGTACATACTTCTTAGTTCTGTATCGCGTTCTAAGAACGGGGTTAACATTTTCCTCTCGAAGCTTGTATTTCTCGCTTTCAAGAAATGCGGGCTTCGAAATGAACATAATTTGCATTGACATTCTGTCGTAGCTTTTTGTTTGCTATGGAAAATCGTGCTTTGAACTTTGTGATACCCGCTCTGTAATAAAAACAAGTATTTGCACGATTTTTGGACTTGTACTCTGTCATTGATCACCCACATCAATAACAGATTAGTTTAATCATTAGAAAATGAATTATATCGAATTTTATTTTTGAACTGAATGAAGTATCTGCACAGGATTGTTCTACTCAGCGGTTCATAACTCACTGAATACTGTTTATACAAATACCGTATCCAAATTCGAATTCGCGTTAACGCTTGAAATCAACTAATCGACTATGCCGACTGTGGATTCCAAACATTATCGCTTTATAAATTATATGATGGTAAACGATATTTCTCATTTGAGAAATATGTATTTGTGATTTATTCTCTGCTTCTCTTTGGAGAAGTCTTTGATTATTTGTGCCCTGGCTCTTACTCGGGTTATTTTCACCGCTACAACCTTTCTCTTCTTTTTGGAGAAGCTTTAGGTATTCATGCCCCAATTTAGGAGGTCCTCTAGTCTCCTCTATGAGAAGTAATTTAGATTTTGTGCCCCTACTTAGGCTAAAATCTGATACTTGTCGTGTCTGTGGTTTTAGAAAATACACAAGCGATTTGGTTTATAATCCAACACCTGTCGCATCTGAGATATTCAGACATTGCGCGAGTTAATTGGTTAATGATCCAACACTTGTCGCATTTGAGATATTCAGACACTTCATAAGTTAATTGGTTAATGATCCAACACCTGTTGCATCTGAGATATTCAGACACTACACAAGTTATTTGGTTAATGATCCAACACCTGTCGCATCAGAGATATTCAGACACTACGCAAGTTAATTGGTTAATGATCCAACACCTGTCGCGTCTGAGATATTCAGACACTGCCAAGTTAATTGGTTAATGATCCAACACATGTCGCATCTGAGATATTCAGACACTGCGCAAGTTAATTGGTTAATGACCCAACACCTGTCGCATCTGAGATATTTAGACACTGTGCAAGTTAATTGATTAATGATCCAACACCTGTTGCATCTGAGATATTCAGACACTGCACAAGTTAATTGGTTAATGATCCAACACTAGTCGCATCTAAGTTATTCAGATACTGCACAAGTTAATTGGTTAATGATCCAACACCTGTCGCATCTGATATATTCACACACTGCGCAAGTTAATTGGTTAATGATCCAACACCTGTCGCATCTGATATATTCAGACACTCCACAAGTTAATTGGTTAATGATCCAACACCTGTCGCATCTGAGATATTCAGATACTGCGCAAGTTAATTGGTTAATGATCCAACACCTGTCGCATCTGAGATATTCAGATACTGCGCAAGTTAATTTTTTAATGACCCAACACCTATCGAATCTGAGATATTCATACACTGCGCAAGTTAATTGGTTAATGATCCAACACCTGTCGCATTTGAGATGTTCAGATACTGCGCAAGTTAATTGGTTAATGACCCAACACTAGTCGCATCTGAGATATTCAGACACTGCGCAAGTTAATTGGTTAATGACCTAACACCTGTCGCATCTAAGATATTCAGACACTGCGCAAGTTAATTGGTTAATGATCCAACACCTGTCGCATCTGAGATATTCAGATACTGCACAAGTTAATTGGTTAATGACCCAACACCTGTTGCATCGGAGATATTCAGTCACTGCGCAAGTTAATTGGTTAATGACCTAACACCAGTCGCATCTGAGATATTCAGACACTACGCAAGTTAATTGGTTGGTTGTTGTATCGTTTCATGGAGCTGAATCTAATTCCTTTGTTAGATGCTCGACTTGGCGAGTCAACTTAGTTTAAGAACTAGAGCTTTGAAACTTTCACTTAGGAAAGTGCCCCTTGGACGAAAGTTACAACCTTCTTATTTGTTTAACGGTGTGCTCGTTTGATATTCGAATCTCTTCGACTTTTCCATTCACTTTCCAAGGCGGTGCTTCTCTTCTTTTATTGCTTAACCCATTGTGATCCTCCCCATTCACCCTTCAAAGTGGTGCCTTTCTTCTTTGCGTCATGCATGTTGACGGTTAAAGCACTCAACATTTGAATTAGTATTCGTTGGGAGCATTTCACTTTGTTAGGCCTCGAGAGAGAAAACACTTATTGGATAGCCTGTAATGAAGAATCATTTGTTTGCAAATTTGATGCAAATTTGGCAAGTCAAAGATTTATACAAGCAGGTAATGCTTCATTCATAGTGCTATTGTTTGGTACAATGCATGTAAATCGCTACAGAATATTTACAAGAAAGTAGAACATAACAAAGAGTAAAGTAATGCAGGAAGTAAAGTAAACGCGATAGAAATCGCTTATTCTGAGCCGCAGATGTCATCATCAACGATCATCAGTTGATTATCTGCCTAGGCATAGTGTGAGCAGAAGCTACGTTGCTTGGGCCGGATTGGCCATTTGATGCCCCTTGACCCTGGGGAGTTGTAGAAGGATTTGCATTTTGGGAGTTCTTCACATACTGTTGAAGACGGTTCTTTCTAATCAGCTCTTCAATTAATGATTTCAGGTGCCTACATTCGTTGGTAGTGTGGCCTGGCTGATTGTGGAACCTACAAAAACTCCCAGATTTGGCTTGGTCATCTCCTATTTTTTGAGGCTTTGGTATTGGATACTGTTCGGTGTCCTTAGTCGCAGCGAAAATGTCTTCGGGAGTTTCCATCAAGGGGGTTTGTTCAGAATTCTTGAACAAGCGGGGCTTCTTACTGTTCCGGTCATCCCTTCCTTCATTTCCCCTCTTTTGACCATTTCCGGGGTTCTTTTGACTGGGCTCAACAGTTGCACTTTTAATAGCTTCAAGGAGTTGGTTACCACCAATGATCTAAAGGGGTATAGGATTATCGTCCACCCTCATGTCCCCTTCTGCTTTCTTATAGAACTTGTCAAGCGTATTCGGTTCTTTCGTCTTTATCCACCTCCCGAATTCGCTTACTTTGCCTATAGCATCAAGTAGAGTCATGAGGACTATGCGTATTTCCGGATTCCTTACTTCAGACAAGGCAATATTGAATTAACTAAGGAAGGCTTTGACGGTCTCCCCTGGCCTCTGCTTCATTGCTGAGAGAATTATAGCGTCCTTGGCTTTAGTAGCGTACAGGCAGAACTGCTCCTTAAACCTTTTGGTCAGGTCAGAGAATCGATCGATGGATTTGGGTGGCTGCTTTGTGAACCATAATGATGCAGCACCTTCTAAGTAAAGAGTAAAATATGTGTATCTCATATCATCAGTTGCTTTAGCTGCTCTCATATGCCACTCGTATTTGAATAAGAAGTAGTTTGGATCAATGAGGTCGTTGTATGGGGGCAAAGTTAGAGGATTGAACTTCTTCGGACATTCTGCTTCAAGGATTCTTTTGGTGAATGGAGTCCTATCAGGAGAGAAGTCCCATTCTCTTTCGTTGTCTTTGCTAGCTTGATTCTTTTTCATGGATCGTTCTATCATGTCCGAGATATATTCTTCGGTGCTATGGCGCTCTGTGAAGCTGAGCTCTTTACCAAATGTTCGTCTGGGCATATTATCTCGATTAGATAGCTTAGGCCCTTTGCCTTGTCGACGAAGAGGTGCCTCCGTGACAAGATTAATTACCTTTCGAGCATTCGCTTTAGAATGGTCCATAGCTTTTGATCTAAAATTCTCGATGTTAGCTTCGTCCCTGTCACTTGCTCAATCATAATCGTCTTCCATATTGTCGTTGCGGTTATGATCGGAAGCGGGCGAATTATCATTCTCCTCGAGATCCACATGCACTTTTGGAGTGGCTAGATTTGATCGAGCATTAAGGATGGTGTCGAGTTTTTCCATCATCATTTTGGTAGAGGCATCCATTCGGTTGTTGACATTAGCAGTAGCGATTTTTAATTCATTTCTGGTCACAACAGCTCCGCTTTTTAAATTTTCGCCAACTTTGAAACGGTTATTAAGCGGTGTTTCTTCATTAGAAACATCATCGGCTTCTATCACGGTTTTGCTAACGGTCTTCCTAGACTTTTCCATGATTTCAAAGAAGGTTGCAACTTAGAGCTTTAATGCAAGGATCTCAACTTCGGGAGACTGCGAGGAGAGGTAGGAGATGCGAGCGTGGCCCCACGGTGGGCGCCAAATGTTTGCTCCAAATTTGGGATTAAACACCAAAGATGTAAAAGGTTACAATTCACCAATTCGGTAAGAATGTGGAACCACGTAGTCACAAAATAAATGGATAAAAACAAATATAAGAACACAAAGGAATTTTTATAGTGGTTCGATTCAATACGAATCTACATCCACTTTTAATCAATTCTCATTATAATACTCAAGCTTACAAAATATAGATCTTCCCTCATTACAATATTTTCTCTCTTTTTCTCTTTTTATGATCTAATTTCACTTGAATTTCGCGAAGGAAAATGAAGAGGCCTTTAGCTTTGTGATGAATATCCAATCACTTAGGTGCTTTGATCCTTCTCCATGATCTTCATAGATTTCATAATGAATTAACATTCGACTTAGACTTCGGAGAAGATTAGAGATCTTTTGGATGATGCTTGAGAGATTTATTATGTAGCTTGAATGAGATTGAGGGTGCTTAGATTCAATTGTAGAGAACTTTCATGGTCATTGACTTGGATTTGATCTTCATGAAGTTATAAAAGTGTTGTTTAATCCATAGAAGCCATTAGAGAAGTTGTAGAAGAGTTTTCAATTTGGCGGAGTCTCCTTCTTAGAATGGAATTCGGTTCCCCCCTCTCAAATGAATTATGAAGGGTGTTTATAGGTGATTTTAGCCCGAGTGGAAATTCTATAATTATGCAGAAAAACGCCTTGACTCATCTCGCCATGACTCATTTCGACATGACTCAATTTGACATGACTCAATTTCGGCATGGTGAAATGCGGCATAACTCTCAGTTGCACTTTGGTAAATAGGGTGTATAGTTTGCGCTAGACTGGAAATTGCGTGGCACGACATGGCTTCTTGCTTGCGCCATAAAGTACTCATGACATGACTCTAACACGCCATGGATTAATGCATCTCCAAAGATATTAAAGCGGTATGAAAGTGTACAGCTGGAAAATGATATGCGACATGAATGGTCTGAACGCCATGACCATATTTGCGGCATAAATCATCTCCCTGATATAAATATAATACTTGCGGCCTTACCTTTTGTTTTAACGAAATGGACTCATCAATACACAGTAAATGCTTTCATTTGACATGGTCTCTTACAGGTGGACAAGTACGACATGGATGTGAATGGCTTGAGAAATATACTTTCTTTGGATAAATCGATATGGCAGCATATCGTTGGAAATCATGGCACCTGGACGACATGAATAGACGCTGCATGTATTCAATAGTTCATTAGTTCATTTTAAAGTCCTTATCCTTTGTGGCTTCAAGTACCATGCTTCTTGAAAACATGCCACGTGCCACCGCTTTATTCATATGATCCAAGCCACTTTCATACAAGTCCCGACGCCTTGACTTTGCACCGAAAATACACTCGACTTAAACCATGTCGTTTAATCAACCTGGCCTCAACTTAATATTAAAGGCTTGACTTACTGTTATGCTTGACCTCGCGATCTGAACGAGTTGATTTTGTACGGCCGACATAACATATGTGCTCAATGACATGTTTATATGGACCGACTTATGTATTCACCCATCCTTATTATCGTGCCTTAGCACTGGAACGACATGGCTGATATCAAAGGAAACACGGTATGCAAGTCTGGACAACGTGGAAGCTTCTGGCGGTATGAACCATGTCCTGTAACCGACTTGAATTAAGGGATTAACAGCATGGCCCCTTAACACGTGTATACGGCATGACTCTCATACATTAAAACTCAGGCAATTATTTTGCTATTCATTTTCTTGTCTTACATGCATTCTCAGGATTTTAATACTTAATGCACTATTGTTCTCGAATAAATTTATGTGTCCACGTGTACCCACGACATGCTTTGGAGCGACTTGTCGTATGTGCATGTTGCCTGTGTCTTATGTCGTATGAGCGACTTATAATCATGTCGTAAAAATGACTTGGGTCGGTCGTGTCGTGTCTCACTGTTCATACTTACTTTTTAGTTCTGAACCGCATTCTAAGAATGGGGTTAACATATTCTATGCCCAAGGGAGTGTGTAAAATTACTCTAGAGATAAATCACGTCACCTTGTCCAATGTTGGAAAATAAATAATCCCTGTGCCATATCTAATAACTAGAGAGATGTGATTATTGTCAAATCTACACCCATGTGGGGTTTTTTATTTAATTTGGCAATTTACCGTTATATTTATTTTGTCTATATCAGTCCTCAGTTCAACCTGTAATTCAATTATCGCCATACGAACATCTCGCTTGTATGGTAATCTCAACCTCATCATGCAAGCTCCAATTGCTTATATGGAATATGAATGCAATGACATCAATAGTTCGTCTTCGGTTCAACCTAAAATGCAGTCATCACCATAAAAGCATCTCGCTTGCACGGTAATTCCAACCTCGCCATATAAGCTCCAAATGCTTATGTGGTATGTGATAGAGTATGTTATCTTCAAGAAGTATGCCATGTAATGTAGTTCAAAATTAGTTGTTGCTATCCTATGGCGATGTTTATAATCTCACACAAAACAACCAACACACCACATCCAATGGCATTCACAGGAGTTGATATATAAATAAAATTGCATAGCCAACTCATTAAGGTTTGCTTATTTGTTGGGCATGCAAATAAATTCTTTATTCAACAGCAAATCCATCTACCTGTTTAGCATGTGTATATATATGCATATCTATGCTAAAAATAATATTTTTAGTGAACAAATATTTATTTCCATACATGACTATTTTTAACACTTCATATACATGTTAAAAATATTATTTTCTACCAAAAAATATTTATTTCAACCCATGGTTATTTTTAACACTTCATATTCATGTTAAAAATATTATTTTCAATGAACAAATAATTATTTTAACACTTGCTACTTTTAACACTTCGGATACATGTTAAAAAATATTATTTTCAATCAACAAATATTTATTTTAACACGTGGTTATTTTTAACACTTCATATACATGTTAAAAATATTATTTTCAATGAACAAATATTTATTTCAACACACGGTTATTTTTAACAATTCATATATATGTTAAAAAATTTATTTTCAATGAACAAATATTTATTTTAATACGTGGTTATTTTTATCACTTCGTATGCATGTTAAAAATATTATTTTCAACCAACAAGTATTTATTTCAACCATGTGCAGTCTCTTGGATCTCCGCTCCACTGCACTTTGACTAAGTGAACCTTCTTATTCCTTAGAACCTTGGTTTTTTTGCCAACAATTTTCAGTGGCTCTCTTCTAACTGCTAATTCTGGAGTAATATCCAAATCCTGCTGCGCTTCTTCTTTCACAACTAGATCTGCATCATGCACATGCTTTCGAAGTTGAGACACGTGAAATACATCATGTACCCTGGGCAACCAATCAGGCAATTGAACCCTACAAGCAAGAGTTCCAATCCTTTCAAGTATTGGAAATGTACCAATAAATCTCAGTACCAACTTCCCTGTTTTCCCGATTCGGACTACTTTCATCGGAGAAACTCTCAAATATACATAATCACCAACAGCAAATGCTAAATCTCTTCTTCTAAAATCTGCATAACTCTTCTGTCGGCTCTGAGCTGTTTGCAGTCGCTGCTTAATGAAATCGACTTTATCTGAAGCTTCTCGAATCACATTGGGACCAAGTATTAGTCGATTACCGATTTCTACCCAACATGCGGGAGATCTACATGGTCTACCATACAATGCTTCAAATGGTGACATTTTCAAGCTCGCTTGATAGCTGTTATTATATGAAAACTAAGCCAAGAGCAAGTGATCTTACCATGACCCGCCAAAATCAAGAATACATGCCCGTAATAAATCTTCTAATATACGGTTCACCCTCTTAGTTTGGTCGTATGTTTGAGGATGATATGCAGTAGTAAGATTTAACTTTGTTCCCAATTCTTCTTGGAATGCTTCCCAGAATTTACTAGTAAATATCGGATCATGGTCACTAACAATACTACTAGGAACTCCATGTTGTCTGACAAATTCTTTAAAATATATCTGAGCCATACTTTGAGTTGTTCTAGTCGATTTGATAGGAATAAAATGGTCGGTCTTCATGAAACGATTTACGATCACCCATTTACTGCCATTACCTTTCCTGGTTCGAGGCAAACCATCTATGAAGTCCATGGAAATTTGATCCCACTTCTAACCCGGGATGTCCAATGGTTGTAACAATCTGGTGAGTTTCTGTTGATCGCTTTTGACTTGTTGGCAAGTAGAACACCTGCCAATGTATAAGGAAATGTCTCTTTCCATAAATCTCCACCAGAAGGTGCGTTTGATATCATTATACATTTTACTCACTCCTGGATGGATACTAAGTTTGGATTTGTGACAATCATCCAGTATTTCTCTCCGGAGCTCAGGAATGTTTGGAACACAAATTCGGCCTTTTAACCTCAGAACCTCATTGTTATCAATCTGAAAACTCGAGGATTCGCCTTTCTGAATTCTCTCTCTGATCCTCTGAATGAAGTGATCATCCTTCTGAAGAGCAGATATTTTATCAATCAATGAAGACGTAATAATAAGACTAGTGATGATTACGTTCTTTCTGCTAAGCGCATCGGCTACAATATTGGCTTTCCCAGGAGTATACAGAATATCTAGGTCGTACGCTGCAAGAAATTCTAGCCAATGTTGCTGTCTCAAGTTCAAGTCTTTCTGGGTGAACAAATACTTCAATGACTTATGATCGGTGAATAATTCGAACTTCTCACCCAATAAATAGTGTCTCTAGATTTTCAAAGCAAACACGACAACTAACAGCTCAAGATCATGAGTAGCGTATCTCTTTTCATGCGGCATCAACTGACGGCTAGCATAAGCGACTACTTGGACTCTTTGAATTAATACCGCACCAGCACCTTCAAGAGAAGCATCTGTATAGATGGTCAAATCTTGATTGCCATCGATAATAGTTAATACTGGAGCAGTTGTCAATCTTAATTTCAGCTCTTGGAAAGCTGCCTCACATTCTGGAGTCCAATTAAATCTTGCGTGCTTCTTTAAAAGCTTTGTTAATGAACTGAATATCTTCAAAAAATCTTTAACTAATTTCCGATAATAACTAGCCAAGCCCAGAAAACTTCGGACTATTGCGGGGGTCGTAGGCTGCTTCCAGTCTTGAATAGTTGTAGTTTTTCTTGGATCCACTGGAATTCCTTCTTTTGATACTACATGACCAAGGAACTTCACTTCTTCTTGCCGAAATGTGCATTTAGAAAATTTGGGTTTTAAGACATTCTTTCTCAGAAACTCCAACACCTGTTGTAAATGTTTCTCATGTTCACTAGCGGGCTTAGAGAAGATTAAAAGGTCGTCAATGAAAACCAGTACGAATTTATTCAATACTTCTGTCAATACTTTGTTCATTAGATCAATGAAATAAGCTGGAGCGTTACATAAGCCGAACGACATTACTAACCACTCAGAATATATGTCATGACCTCTGAAAGTTGTCAAAGGACAACATTCTTTGGCAATACAAAGTTGATGGGAACCTATAGCTGGGTCCATTCTAGAAAATATTTGCGCTCCATTCAATTGATCGAGTAAATCATCAATGCTGGTAATGGATATTTATTCTTGAGCGTCTACTTGTTGAGGTCTCGGTAATCAACACGCTGTTGGATACAACAATGTGTCGTATGATTTTTGTTTGATGATAACAAACATATAATATTATTTAAATGTGTTTATAACTGTACTATTTTATATTCATCTCATAGAAATAAATATTTATTGAGCACATATATTCATACAAAACATGCATACAGAATTAGTTTACTACAGCATGGATTACATGATATTCACACCCAAGATGGACACAAAAATCCATAGAACATAGACTGACAAATATTCTAAATGGACTGTGCTTGTGACAAAGCAATTTCAAGCGTCAAAATACAACTACAGGGGTGACACAAGTTCAAAGTATACAAAATACCAGCTCAAGAACAAATGAAAGCTCAAGTAATGGATGTGTGGTTAAAGAAATTGTGTATACATGAATGGTACAGCAGGGATATGAAAGTGCAGCCATAGTGAAGAACAAATAATGCAGCATGTATACTAATGTAAGTAAATGGAGCAAAACAAGTTATTTACAAAGTCTAGTACGCAATGGTAAGCTCATGTGAAGGATTTGTGTAAACCGTTTAATAAATATTTGTTCATATCAGTTTTTTTAAGGAAGCAATATTGAATAATTCCATTCGAATAATATGGGAAAAGATCAATTTAGAAATGGTCAACCAGAAAGTATAATCAAAGTTCCATAAAAATTGTTCAAGGTTGTAATCGATAGAGACCATTTCAAAGTTCAGAAATCACGCAAGTTCAAGAACAATTCAAAGCCAATTTCAAGCCCCAAAATTTACTCATATATCACAACCAAATCGTCATATGAAATTAGAGATTTTTAAGGATTAAACCCTATAAATACACCAATACATCACTGGTATTTTCCCATCGAAAACCAAAAACCCACAATTTTAAATAGTGCAAAAATCAAATCGATTCAGAATTCACTCACCAAAGTTTACGATCGCAAAATTTTCCGAATCGGTGACAAGAAGGAGCAAACACTAGTATTTGATCAATTCCATCATCTGATTCAAAGCCACAAGGATTCAATCAATTCAAAGAAGCCATCGATCGATTTGGGGACGAATCAGAAAACCCTAGAAATTTCCAACCGCCGCCGCCATTCTTTTTGTATCTCAAAAGAAGCTATCAGGTTTAAGAATACTAAAGTGGACCGGTCAATTTTGGACTGAAGAGAACAAAGGGGATAACCCTATTTTAATTCTAGAATTTTTATACTAGGGTTTTCTTTGTTTTATTTTATTTGTTTTTTTTTTCTATTTTTAATTTGTATTTGTTTTTTAAGTTGTGTTGTAAAAACAAATGAACAGTTTCTAGGTCTGTAAAATCTAGAGGAACGAATTACGGGATTTGTAATTCAGAGAAATCTAGTTTCAGGGATAGAAACCAGTGCAACGTTTTGAGCGTAGGGTTAAGAAAAGTTGGGAGCAAGTGTCGCGAGTTTACAGGGGATTATAAGCGTAGAAACTGTTTTAACTCCTAGTAGAAACCTAGGGGAATGCAGCAGTAGGCAGGGTTTTGCTGAAGCTGGGTATATCTGTATATTATTTATTTTCCGCATTTATTTTTATTATTATCTGTATTGTTATTATTTAATTATTCAGCAAAAATATGCGATAAACCTTATTCACCCCCCTTTAGGGTTAATTTAGATCCTACACACACAATCGGAGAGTACCATCTGACATAGGACCAAACACTACTGCTGCTCCCCAATTCGAGAAGCAAGGCCTGATTAGACCCTTCCATAGCAATTGTCAAGTTTGATCACCCAATTCTTCTTTTTCCTTCCTGGTCATTCTTCGAACTAAATGCACAACTGGCCTTGCATTCAGAATTAGCTCGATATTGAAGTCAATTTCTCTTCGCGGCAGTAAGCTATAAACTTCTTCAAACACATAAGCATAATTTTTAATGACAGGAATATTTTCTAATAAAGTGGGAGTAACTTGTAGTCTTCTAGCGCAGACCAAAATTCTTTTCTATCTGAATTTGAGCCATGACATAGTATAATAATATCTCCCAGTTTCGTTTTAACTTTTACTATTTTTTCGGAATATTTTACTTTGGCCTCATATTTCGTTAACCAATTCAGTCCAAGGATGATATTGAACTCAGAAAAATCGATAACGGTCAAATCAAAAGGAAACCGGTAGAAAGAATAAGAGACGGGCACTCTACAATATGAACTAAGGACAAGAGATCCTCCTAACAGATTATGAACTCTAATCGATTCTTTAAGGTTTCTTAATTTTAACTTTAACTTTCTAACAGTGTTACTTGCAGTGAAACTTTGTGATGCACCAGTGTCAAATAATACTGAAACAGGAATATTTTTAACAGTATGTGTACCTCCCAAAACATCAGGTTTAACTGCTTTCTCGGAAGAAGCTGGTGGATCCGCCCTGTCATACACATGTGCCACCTGAGAATTCTTCAGCAATGGACAATTGGTCTTTTGATGTGCCCCTTCTTATGATAGTTGAAGCACTCCTAATTATCCAGACGGTTCTGGCTAGCACCAGACTAACTTGTCTTCTGTCGTTTCAGGGCGTTACATTCATTAGAGTAATGCACGAGCTAGTCACAATTGTAGCATTTACCCCTTGGCTTCCTATTTGCTTGAGGCTTTGTAGTTTCTATGTTGCTTGCCTCGAATTTCTTTCTAGAAGACTTTCGTTTGTTGGTAGCTTGGTTCTTTGCACGGTTTTCTTCAAAGTTCCTTTTATCTATGCTTTCATATTTGCATGCCATCTCTACCATCTCAGTGAATGGAAGCTTAATGTGCCCCGTTGTTCTACTTTGGTACCTACGCTGAGGTCCATGGATGAATCGCTTGCTCTTATCCTTAGGATCATGAACAAGCTTGGGAGCATAACGGGATAGTTGGGTGAACTTGTTGAGATATTACTGAATAGTGTGATCTCCTTGTTGGAGATTAGCGAACTCGTCCTGTAGGCATTCCATCTCCTGCTTAGGGATGGATTTCTCTTTGAACACCACTTTAAATTGAGCCCATGACATCTATAGATCGCCTAAAGTAATGGCCTCCCACCATAATAGCGCTTCGTCCTTAAGCAACCAGGCGACCATGAATCTCCTTCAATGATCCTCAAGTTCTAAGCCAGCGAAGATGCTGTAACGACACGTATTTCCTACAATATATAATTAACTTATTTAATTATATAAATAGTGGTTTACAATTCAAATGGTCATTAACTAAATTATATTGAATATTTAATTAAATTAAATAATAGAATAATATATTTAATTTCTGAAAAAACCAAAAATATTGGAATTCACAATATTCTGTTAACTGGATTATTCCTAAGATTTTATTCAGCTTAGAATTTAGTTAGAATAATGAATATATTTAAATAACGTCAATTTGAACGTAGAATTTTAATATAATTAAAATCGAGCTTGAAATGGCATGGCACTTTGCGATTTGGTAATTTGAACTTCAACTGAATGTACAAGATTCGTTTTAAGCCGGATTTCTGTGAAACAAGAAACGTTAGAAGCTGGTGAAGTATATTTTTCTAGTGGAAGAGAAAAATCGGGATTTCGTCGTGTAGATTTTTAGTTATGTCCAAATTAAATATTCATAAAACAGCGGTATATTCGTTCGTGGCCATAACGATTATTTAAAAATATTTAAATATCAGATTTGAATTTAGCCAAGGTTCTTTTGAGACATAGTCATGATTTAGTTTGTTGAATTTTTGGTAATTTTACTTAATTAAATATGCAACTTTTTATTTGGAGTATTTTGTACCCTTAATCAGCGATTTTGCAGTTACGCAATATGGGTTAGTCTACCGGTATTATTATATTTTTGGAACCGCGGCACAGTGCTCGTTTCAATGATATTTTTATTTTTGTTCATAGCAGCTCGTATATGGACAGAATTACATATATATAGGGTATGTTAAATTTTACAACTCAAAACAGAATATCCTAACATATTTCCTTGATCGAAAATAAGGCCAAGCGTTCCTTTATGTTTCCAGCCACCAGTTATTGTTTGTTAAACGTGGAGAAAGCTCTTCCTCTTAAACTCAAACCAACTAAAACCAAAATCTATAAATACTGAGGACATTATCCTTCCTCTGGTTTCTTCCCGAACCACAAACCCAAGAAAGGTCAGCCGCCACTTCTTCCTTATCTTCCAGTGAAAAACAAGACCTTCAAAAATCGAGATAAATTCAAAATAAAATGCTATAAATCAAAAGGGGTATATGTTTGAACTTGTACCACCCTACGCTTCAATCTGATACAGTTTTCATTTAATTCGAACATGTTTTTTTGCTACCGTAAGTACACAGTAGATTTAGGGTTGGCATTTTCGAGTGGTGTAAGTTTCAATTCACGAGTTAAAGGAGGGATTGGTGCTTAGGGTAGCAAGGCGCAGACATAGAGATGTTTTTGTGGTATTCGATGTAAGTTTGGGTCGATCGAATGCTGGGGTGCGTCGTTTAATGAGGGCGATGGGTTTGGGAAGGCTGATGCGAGTTGGAGGAAATTCATCTGAGGATGATGAGAATTTGAAGAGAATAATTTTGGTGAAATCCGTTTGTGGATTTATCTAAAGCAGGAGGAGAACGAGAGGCAAGAAGGTGTGGAAATGGCCATGGTTTTTGCAGATGATGTTTACTGAAGCGCGATTGTTTCGGAGCTGAAAGGCAAAGGAGCGGGTACAGGTCTTTGATTGTAAAGGTAATGGTTGGTCCAAGTCAAATGGGTAAAGCCCAATGGAAAAGTAATTGAGTTTTATTTAAATGTGTATTAAACTTGTAAAATTCATAACTGTGCCATACGTTATCGACATCCAGCAAAACAAGATCCGTCGGGATCGTATGGACGAGAGCTACACCATGGAACTGACTGGAAGTTAATTGGGGCTCATTACAATTTATTGCAAAATGAATTGTCCGTATGAATCAAGCGATGGTTATTGTTATTAACGACGATCATCCAATGTGAGTAAAACTCACCAACTCTGAACAGTTATATTTTTATAACGTATTCTTAGAACTGATAAATGACAACTGATTGCTGTGTGTTAACTGTTTGGTTGAATTGTTTGTGTATTGATTGAAATGATAGATATCGATATATATATATATATAAATATATATATATATAAATCGTTAATCGAATATTGATTCTGTTTAACAGAATATTTTATATTTGTGCTTGTTTAACACCTGTGATGCAGTGAAACAGGTTGGAGGGACTCAAGTGGGTTCCTCAATATTTATAATATTGTTCTGTTCATATATTGTAACATATGATGTGATATATAATCTATTGTCGATTATGTGTGTTTGGACGATATTGGCCAACATGATTTGATATGTTAAATACCCTAGCATACCGGAATGTTGAAAAGGGAATTTTCAAAGTGAATATTGAAAATAAATTATTTATAAAATCAAAGGATTTTATAAAGGAGAAAATATTTATAAAATCAAAGAAGATTTTATAAAAGCGATTTATTTTAAAAATCGAAATCTTTTAAAGAAGGAATTAATTTATAAAATCAAAAGATTTTATAATAAAGGAAATGCTTATAAAATCATAAGATTTAATAAAAGAGAATATTTATAAATGGAATTATAAATAAAGGGAAATCTTTATAAATGAAATATTTATAAAATCATAAGATTTTATAAAGGAGATATTTATTTGTTAAATAAATAGATTATAAAAGAGATATTTATTTGTTAAATAGAATAGAATTAAAGGAATATTTATTTAGAAAATAAATAGAGTAAAAGAATATTTATTGGGAAAAATAAATAGAGTTAATGAAAAGGAGTTAATCGAATTTAGTATTCGAAGTAGTCAAATCGAATTTAGTATTCGAAGGAGTTAAATTGAATTTAGTATTCGAAGGAGTTAATCGAATTTAGATATTCGAAATGAGTAAATCGAATATGGTATTCGAAAGTTAGTAAATCGAATATGGTATTTGAAAATTAGTCGAGTTGGTCAAGTTAAACGAACATTGCTAGTCGAGTCGAGTTAGTCGAATATAGTAAATCGAAAGGGGTTAGTCGAATGTAATTATTCGGAAGGAGTTAATCGAATCTAGTTAATCAAACCAAGTTAGTCGAGTTAGTCGAATATGGCTAGTTGAGTCGAGTTAGTCGAGTCGAGTTAATCGAGTCGAGTTAGTCAAGTCGAGTTAATCGAGTCGAGTTAGTCGAGTTAAATTCATCCAGTCGAGTAAATTGAATATTAGTAATTCTAATATAAGTTAATTGAATATTAGTTATTCGATAGGAGTTAAATAAGTTAAGTTAAATAAGTCGAGTTAATTAAGTTAAGTCGGTAAAGATGAGTTAATCAAACCGAGTTAATCCAAATGAGTAAATCCAAAGGAGTTAATCGAATATAGTTTACTCGAATAGAGTTAAAGGAGTTAATCGAATATTGTTTATTCGAATATAGTTTATTCGAATATAGTTAAAGGAGTTAATCAAATATGGTTTATTCGAATAGAGTTAAAGGAGTTAATTGAATATAGTTTATTCGAATAGAGTTAAAGGAGTTAATCGAATATAGTTTATTCGAATATATTTAAAGGAGTTAATCGAATATAAATTATTCTAATAGAGTTAAAGGAGTTAATCGAATATAGTTTATTCGAATAGAGTTAAAGGATTTAATCGAATATAGTTTATTCGAATAGAGTTAAAGGAGTTAATCGATGTTAGTTAAATCGAAAGGAGTTATCGATTGTAGTTTAATTGAAAGGAGATTATCGATTATAGCTAATTCGAAAGAAAGAGATCGAATATGAGTTATTCGAAGTGAGTTAATCGAATATAAGTTATTCGAAGAGGGTTATCGAATATAAGTTATTCGAAGAAAGATAATCGAATATAGGTTACTCGAAGAAGAGTTAGTTAAATAGAGATTTCTCAAAAGAGAGTTATACGTCGAATTCGATTATATCGAATTCGAGAAAGTACTTATGCTTTCCGGTTTTTAAATCAAGAGAATATATTAATGAATTAGTATTTGTTTAATTATTAGAATTAAGTAATAAATGGAAGTTATAATTTGAAGTTAGATAATTCGAAAGTAGGGATTATAACGTTATCGTTATAACAAATGTTTTAATAAAAGAAGTGGATTCGTAAATTGAATCTGAGAGAGACGTAAAGAAGATTGTTAAAGGTTTAAAAGATAAACTTTGACCATTTCGAAGTTAAAACGTTGTTCAGTTAAGGTCTAAGAGGTAATTGTACCCCAACTTGATTGACTTCTTAACTAAGGAATGGTAAGGTTTGATCGTGAAGGAGTTTCGGAAATGATTTCCAAATAAGGATCAGAAATGTTACCTGAGAATAGAAAAATAAGAATTTAGAATATATGGAAACAGGAGATAAGTAAATTAATGAACTAAAGAGAAAAATGTTAAATGATGATTGATCGATATAATTTCCATTTGGAAATAATATCTTTGTTTGCACACGTGTTTTTCTTTGATAGTTAACTCACCGACTATCGAAGTTTTTGACCATTTTAACGTTGTTAATATGGAGAGACCGGTTGGATTATTATCTGAAGAACCACTCCGTATTGGCATAAGCGTTGCGAATCATATATGCCAAAGATAATTGAAGACGGAGTAAAGTGCAAGGGGTATTGTATAAATCTTAGGTAAAGATTGCCTAAGATTGTTGTACTGAATAGTGCCTTCGGTTTGTCCAGTCCCAGGATGACCTGTATGGAAGAATGTCTGATAGAGTATATCTGATAGATCGAGTAAGTTGATCTCTTCAAACGTATTCACGTTTGGTAGCGGAGGAATTCGTTTCTCTTTGCTGTATACCCGTGTTATTTTTGGATAAATCAATTTGTGATTTTAAAGGGTATGACGATGTGACATTCTAAGTGAATGTAGATGTGGCATGTAAAAGATAAGCATAGCTTCTAGCCTCACAACCGGGAAATGACAAAAATCGGGCAGGCAGCATGGCTATGTAGGTTGCACCTGTTAGGGTGTATAATCACCTGATCTAGAGTTTCATTCACTTCTAAAAATCTATTGTTGATGTTGTTCCTTATCGGGAAACGGTTGCTGATCCCAACCATTGGTGATATACATTCGATACACTCAAGCGAAATGAGTGGTCGGTCATGTGTGGCCGGGTTGCAAGATGTTCTTGTTGAACCCAGTGTATTCCTCTCTAGAGGTACACTAGCGAAAGGTGGTTCCATTCCTTGTCATAGTTGGAAATCCTTTGGCCAATACGTGCTTGCGGTTTTGATTGTATACTATATATGTAGAACGTGAGATGAAAACGTGTCTGCTAGATGGTTATTATATTGTGGTTGATAGACACTATTATAATATCAATGAATTTTGACATAAAGATTATTTTGGATTCTCATACGGGAAAAACCCATTCCGTTATGCGGCGTGGTCTTATGAGATATTGTTTACTTGTTCAAAATGTTTTACTCATACCAGTCTCATGACTGACCCAGAGTTTATTTTGTTTTGTTTCCCTAAACTCTTGGGTGCCCAATTTTGTACGGGTAGTCAAGTAGTCCGGATTTTACGGGTATACTTGAAGAGCTTGGAGCAGGAGGCTTCAGGATTGTATAGCTATAGTTATTTCCGCTGTGTTGTAAGTGCTGTACTTTGGAAATGATATGTATATTCAAGTATAGATTTATATTTCAAAGTTATGTTATATATTATATGTTATTCGTTCCGCAGTGAGGTTCGTGTTACTCTGATGTTGTGTTGTTCTTCTTCTTCTATTCTAAGTTTCTATCTTATCTATTCTCACCCTCTAATTTCTTTTCATTATCTTTCCGGTATTTTTCGATGTTTGGTTAGTCATCATTGAGTCTATGGCGATAACCAAAGTCGACAAAAATCCGGGTCATTACAGTTGGTATCAGAGCATAAGGTTAAGTTATTACCTTGGCTCTGTGGCGTGACTCAGTAGAGATGGGGTTAGTAATACCCTAGATTGAGTTTGAGTGTATATATATATATATGAGCACGTATTTTTTATTCATTATTAAAATGATTTTATATTGTGAAGATTTATTGGTTGAGTTATTTGTGAATTCTGGTCGATCAGTTTGGTCCATTGTATCGATAGGCGTTTCTAAACACTCGAATACGATGAGCCGACGCGGTATGTTTTTTTAAACAAAAAAGGGTAAACGGAATAATTTTGCCTAGATTATATTTTGATATAAAGGAGTTATTAATATTTAAATACTAGTATATTGGATTTTTTGGTTGTTATTATAATCGACTAAGATTATAAATGTGAAACGGTTATGTAAATAACCAATTAAGAGTCTTATAAGTGTTACGAATGAGTTAAATCTGAAATTAAATCAGAATTGAAATTTAAACCTGAAAATTTGGAGAAGTGTTTGTAAAAGAACATGGATTAAATATACGTGAATTTTAAAATCCTGGGAGATTTTAAATTTGTTACAAGCATTGAAATGATTTTTTGAACTAATTTCAAAATGGAAGTATGTGGAAATGATTTTGAAAGTGGTATAGTATTAAACTCACTTGATCGCTCGAAAATAGATCCCGATGATGACAGCTGCATCATCGGTGTTCATTTTTGAGTTGTAAGTGACGGATTACTACCAAAGAGATTGTTTTTAAAATTGTTAAACAAGTTGTTTGAGAAAAGGAAAATTTTGTTTTTGAGTAAAACAAAGCTGTTTAAAAGTCCCAGAGAAAAGATTGTTTAAATTAGAACCAAATTGAACTGAAATTTGCAAAAGCAAATTGAAGTTGAAATGAATTAGGATGTTATCGAGAAATTTGGATTTATGTGATCGGAATTTTAAATGGAACCTTATTAGTGTAGTTAAGAGTTTGGAATCGAAATGAAACTCGAGTTTGAAATGAAATTCGACTTTGGTATAAGCAAATGATTTGATTTGGGAATAAACAGATTGGATCGGTGTTCATTTTCGAGTTGTAAGTGACGGATTACTACCAAAGAGATTGTTTTTAAAATTGTTAAACAAGTTGTTTGAATCCTGCAAAGGAAAATTTTGTTTTTGAGAAAAACAAAGCTGTTTAAAAGTCCCAGAGAAAAGATTGTTTAAATTAGAACCAAATTGAACTGAAATTTGCAAAAGCAAATTGAAGTTGAAATGAATTAGGATGTTATCGAGAAATTTGGGTTTATGTGATCGGAATTTGAAATGGAACCAGATTAGTGGAGTTAAGAGTTTGGAATTGAAATGAAACTCGAGTTTGAAATGAAATTCGACTTTGGTATAAGCGAATGATTTGATTTGGGAATAAACAGATTGGAGTTTGATTGGGATGACCCTTGTATCTGTTGAATTGATAACATATGTAAAGGATATAATGATATGCCCGACAAAAAGGTACCAGTTTATATTATATATTAGGTATGAGATTTTGATGAGCCGAATTGGCAAGCTGCTTGGCTGTTTGATTTTCTTTTGGGTTGAAGAAGGCCCAGAGAGGCGAGTTGGAGTTTGACCTATTGACCAGTACAAAGGAGGTGCTGGCGAAATTTTTCAAGAAGATAAGGTGTTAGAAAATTTTCAGGATTTTTGAAAATTTTCGTTGATAAGGATTAATTAATATTTTAAAAAAAAATTAATTGGTTTAGTGGAGATTAAAGTGAAGAAGTGAACAAATAAGCTCTAACCAGTTAATAGGGTTGGTTTTCTACCTTAGCAATTTCGAGGATGAAATTATTTTAAGTGGGGGAGAATGTAACGACCCGTATTTTCTGCAATATATAATTAACTTATTTAATTATATAAATAGTGGTTTAGAATTCAAATGGCCATTAACTAAATTATATTGAATATTTAATTAAATTAAATAATAGAATAATATATTTAATTTCTGAAATAATCAGAAATATTGGAATTCACAATATTCTGTGAACTGGATTATTCCCAAGATTTAATTCAACTTATAATTTAGTTAGAATACCGAATATATTTAAATAACGTCAGTTTGAACGTAGAATTTTAATATAATTAAAATCGGGCTTGAAATGGTGTGGTAGTTCGCGATTTGGCAATTTGAACTTCAACTAAATATACAGGATTCGTTTTAAGCTTCTGTGAAATAAGAAATATTAAGAGTTGGTGAAGTATATTTTTCTAGTAGAAGAGAAAAATCGGGATTTCGCGTGTAGATTTTTAGTTATGTCCAAATTAAATATTCAGAAAAACAGCGGTATATTCGTTATTTAAATATCAGTTTCGAATTTAGCCAAGGTTCTTTAGAGACATAGTCATGATTTAATTTATAGATTTTTTTGGTAATTTTTAATTAATTAAATATGCAACTTTTTATTTGGAGTATTTTGTACCCTTAATCAGCGATTTTGGGGTTACACAATATGATTTTTGGAACCGTGGCATAGTGCTCGTTTCAACGATATTTTCATTTCTGTTCATAATAGCTCATATATGGACAGAATTACATATATATAGGGTATGTTAAATTTTACAACTCAAAATAGAATATCCTAACATATTTCCTTGATCGAAAATAAGGCCATGCATTCCTTTATGTTTCCAGCCACCAATTATTGTTTGCTAAACATGGAGAAAGCTCTTCCTCTTAAACTCAAACCAACTAAAATCAAAATCTATAAATACTGAGGACATTACCCTTCCTCTGGTTTCTTCTTGAACCACAAACGCAAGAAAGGTTAGCCGTCACTTCTTCCTTGTCTTCCAGTGAAAAACATGACCTTCAAAAATCGAGATAAATTCAAAATAAAATGGTATAAATCAAAAGGGGTATATGTTTGAACTTGAGTCACCCTACGCTTCAATCTAATATAGTTTTCATTGAGTTAGAACATGTTTTTTTGCTACCGTAAGTACACAGTAGATTTAGGGTTGGCATTTCCGAGTGATGTAAGTTTCAATTCGCGAGTTAAAGGAGGGATCGGTGCTCAAGGTAGCAAGGCCCAGACGTATGGATGTTTTTTTGGTATTCGATGTAAGTTTGGGTCGATCGAATGCTAGGGTACGTCGTTCATCGAGGGCGATGGGTTTGGGAAGGCTGATGCGAGTTGGAGGAAATTCATCTGAGGATGATGAGAATTTAAAGAGAATAATTTTGGTGAAATCCGTTTGTGGATTTATAGAAAAAAGGAGGTGAACGAGAGGCAAGAAGGGGTGGAAATGGCCATGGTTTTTGCGGATGATGTATAATGGAGCGTGATTGTTTTGGAGAGGAAAGGCAAAGGAGCGGGTACGGGTCTTGGATTGTAAAGGTAATGGTTGGGCCAAGTCAAAAGGGTACCCAATGGAAAAGTAATTGAGTTTTATTTAAATTTAAATGTGTATTAAACTTGTAAAATTCATAACTGTGCCATACGTTATCGAAATCCAGCGAAACACGATCCGTCGGGATCGTATGGACGAGAGTTACACCATGGAACCGACTGGAAGTGAACTGGGGCTCGTTACAATTTATTGCAAAATAAATTGTTCGTCTGAATCAAGCGATTGTTATCTTTATTAACGACGATCGTCCAATGTGAGTAAAACTCACCAACTCTGAACAGTTATATTTTTATAACGTATTCTTAGAACTGATAAATGATGACTGATTGTTGTGTGCTAACTGTTTGGTTGAATTATTTGTGTATTGATTGAAATCATAGATAACGATATATATATATAAATCGTTAATCGAATATTGATTCTGTTTAACAGAATATTTTATATTCGTGCTTGTTTAACATCTGTGATGCAGGGAAACAGGGAAACTGGGTTCCTCAATATTTATAATACTGTTCTGTTCATATATTGTAACATATGATGTGATATATAATCTGTTGTCGATTATGTGTGTTTGGACGATATTGGTCAACATGATTTGATATGTTAAATACCCTAGCATATCGGAATGTTGAAAAGGGAATTTTCAAAGTGAATATTGAAAATAAATTATTTATAAAATCAAAGGATTTTATAAAAGAGAAAATATTTATAAAATCTAAGAAGATTTTATAAAAGGGATTTATTTTAAAAATCCAAAGCTTTTAAAGAAGGAATTTATTTATAAAATCAAAAGATTTTATAAAAAAGTAAATGTTTATAAAATCATAAGATTTTATAAAAGAGAATATTTAAAAATGGAATTATAAATAAAGGGAAATCTTTATAAATGAAATATTTATAAAAGGAAATATTTATAAAATCATAAGATTTGATAAAGAAGATATTTATTTGTTAAATAAATAGATTATAAAAGAGACATTTATTTGTTAAATAAATAGAATAGAATTAAAGGAATATTTATTTAGAAAATAAATAGAATAAAAGAATATTTATTGGGAAAAATAAATAGAGTTAACGGAAAGGAGTTAATCGAATTTAGTATTTGAAGGAGTTAAATCGAATTTAGTATTCGAAGGAGATAAATCGAATTAAGTATTCGAAGGAGTTAATTGAATTTAGATATTCGAAACAAGTAAATCGAATATGGGATTCAAAAATTAGTAAATCGAATATGGTATTCGAAAATTAGTCAGGTTAGTCAAGTTAAACGAACATGGTTAGTCGAGTCGAGTTAGTCGATTATAGTAAATCGAAAGGAGTTAGTCAAATGTTGTTATTCGAAAGGAGTTAATCGAATCGAGTTAATCAAACCAAGTTAGTCGAGTTAGTCGACTCGAGTTAATCGAGTCGAGTTAGTCAAGTCGAGTTAATCGAGTCGAGTTAGTCAAGTCGAGTTAATCGAGTCGAGTTAGTCAAGTTAAGTTTGTCCAGTCGAGTAAATCGAATATTAGTTATTCAAATAAATTAATCGAATATTAGTTATTCGATAGGAGTTAAATAAGTTAAGTTAAATAAGTCGAGTTAATTAAGTTAAGTTGGTCAAGATGAGTTAATCAAAACGATTTAATCCAAATGTGTAATTCCAAGGGAGTTTATCGAATATAGTTTATTCGAATAGATTTAAAGGAGTTAATCGAAAAGAGTTAAAGGAGTTAATCGAATATAGTTTATTCGAATAGAGTTAAAGGAGTTAATCAAGTATAGTTTATTCGAATAGAGTTAAAGGAGTTAATCGAATATAGTTTATTTGAATAGAGTTAAAGGAGTTAATCGAATATATTTTATTTGAATAGAGTTAAGGGATTTAATCGAATATAGTTTATTTGAATAGAGTTAAAGGGGTTAATTGATGTTAGTTAAATCGAAAGGAGTTATCGATTGTAGTTTAATCAAAAGGAGATTGTCGAATATAGCATATTCGAAAGAAAGAGATCGAATATAAGTTATTCGAAGTGAGTTAATCGAATATAAGTTATTCGAAGAGGGTTATCGAATATAAGTTATTCGAAGAAAGATAATCGAATATAGGTTATTCGAATAAGAGTTAATCAAATAGAGTTTTCTCGAAAGAGAGTTATACGTCGAATTCGATTATATCGAATTCGGGAAGGTACTTATGCTTTCCGGTTTTTAAATCAAGAGAATATATTAATGAATTAGTGTTTGTTTAATTATTCGAATTAAGTAATAAACGGAAGTTATAATTTGAAGTTAGATAATTCAAAAGTAGAGATTATAACGTTATCGTTATAACAAATGTTTTTATAAAAGAAGTGGATTTGTAAATTGAATCCGAGAGAGACGTAAAGAAGTTTGTTAAAGTTTTAAAAGATAAACTTTGACCATTTCGAAGTTAAAACGTTGTTCAGTTAAGGTCTGAGAGGCAATTATACCCCAACTTGATTGACTTTTTAACTAAGGAATGGTAAGGTTTGATCGTGAAGGAGTTTCGGAAATGATTTCCAAATAAGGATCAGTAATGTTTCCTGAGAATAGAAAAATAAGAATTTAGAATATATGGAAACATGAGATAAGTAAATTAATGAACTGAAGAGAAAAATGTTAAATGATGATTGATCGATATAATTTCCATTTGGAAATAATATCGTTGTTTGCACACGTGTTTTTCTTTGATATTTAACTCACCGACTATCGAAGTTTTTGACCATTTTAACGTTGTTAATATGGAGAGACCGGTTGGATTATTATCCGAAGAACCACTCCGTATTGGCATAAGCATTGCGAATCATATATGCCAAAGCTAATTGAAGACGGCGTAAAGTGCAAGGGCTGTTATATAAATCTTAGGTAAAGATTGCCTAAGATGGTTGTACTGAATAGTGCCTTCGGTTTGTCCAGTCCCAGGACGACCTATATGGAAGAATGTCTGACAGAGTATATCTGATAGATTGCGTATGTTGATCTCTTCAAATGTATTCTTGTTTGGTGGCGGAGGAATTCGTTTCTGTTAGCTGTATACCCATGTTATTTTTGGATTAATCAATTTGTGATTTTAAAGGGTATGACGATGTGACATTCTAAGTGAATGAAGATGTGGCATGTAAAAGATAAGCGTAGCTTCTAGCCTCACAACCGGGAAATGACAAAAGTCGGGCAGGCAGCATGGCTATGTAGGTCGCACCTATTAGGGTGTATAATCACCTGATCTAGAGTTTCATTTACTTCTAAAAATCTATTGTCGATGTTGTTCCTTATCGGGAAACGGTTGCTGATTCCGACCGTTGGTGATATACATTCGATACACTCAAGAGAAATGAGTGGTCGGTCATGTGTGGCCGGGTTGCAAGATGTTCTTGTTGAACCCAGTGTATTTCTTTCTAGAGGTACACTAGCGAAAGGTGGTTCCATACCTTGTCATAGTTGGAAATCCATTTGCCAATACGTGCTTACGGTTTTGATTGTATACTATATACGTAGACCGTGAGATGAAAGCGTTTCTGCTAGATGATTATTATATGTGGTTGATAGACACTATTATAATATCAATGAGTTTTGATATAAAGATTATTTTGGATTCTCATAAGAGAAAAACTCGTTCCGTTATACGGCGTGGTCTTATGAGATATCTTTTACTTGTTCAAACTGTTTTAAACTGTTTTACTCATACCAGTCCCATGACTGACCCGGAGTTTATTTTGTTTTGTTTCCCTACACTCTTGGGTGCCCAATTTTGTATGGGCGGTCAAGTAGTCAGGATTTTATAGGTATACTTGAAGAGCTTGGAGCAGGAGGCTTCAGGATTGTATAGCTATAGTTATTTCCGCTGTGTTGTAAGTGCTGTACTTTGGAAATGATATGTATATTCAAGTACAGATTTATATTTCAAAGTTATGTTATATAATAAATGTTATTCGTTCCGCTGTGAGGTTCATGTTACTCTGATGTTGTGTTGTTCTTCTTCTTCTATTCTAAGTTTCTATCTTATCGATTCTCACCCTTTAATTTCTTTTCATTAACTTTTCGGTATTTTTTGATGTTTGGTTAGTCATCATTGAGTCTATAGCGATAACCAATGTCGACAAAATCCAGGTCGTTACAGATGCGCTCGCATGACTTCAACCAAGCTAGTGCTTCAGCTACTGTACCATTGCCTGAGAATGGCAAGCCACCAAGATTCATGTATTTCTTAGCCATCCGGTCGAGATCAAATGGTTTTGAGGGCAGTGGTGGTACTACAGCCTCAAGATAAGGCTGATTCTGTGCAGCGGGGATTTCACCCCTTCCTTGGCCTCCGCCCGCTCTCCCTCTGCCTCTAGCTCTATTAGCCATGTCAGTCATTTCTGTACAAGCAAGAAATGAGTCAGACCAACAGAAATGATAATTTTTAAGGAATGGTAAAAGCAGAAGAACATATGGAAAGATAATGATATACTGATCAAATTATTTTGCTATTCTGCTATGTTCATTCTAGGACATCACTAATCCTATCTCTAATGAGCTACTCGCCTTAGACCTCTACTGATTCTAATTTTAACGAGGCATTTAATGTGTTTAATTCCAGAACTAAGATTAACCAAAGCTCTGATACGATCTGTTATTTTCCTAAAACCCCATGTCGTGGAAGTAAGGATAGTCATTCGGAATATAACACATTAATCAACATTAGCATATTACAGATAATAATATAAACATGAAATAGAATAATTTACATCAACATGACAGCGGAATCATAAAATGTAATAAACATTAGAGTGGCACAGTCATAGGATACAACTTAGTGCATAAAGGAAATGATCAGTCTACATCAAGATCACCGGGACATATACATCAGACAATACATAATAGAGATAAATCAGTCTACATCGCGATTAGCGGTACATATACATGAGAGAATATAGGCGGAATAGCCAAAATACAGAGAAAGCTAGTCTTTGCCATCAGCCGAAAACGCACTCCATGCTATAGTGCAAATCCAAAATACATCCTGTAACCTGTCATTGGGCTGCCTATGTAAAAATAAGGGCACCCGAGTTTGTAAGTGGAAACAAACTATGAGTCAGTCATGGGACTGGTATGAGAAATCTACTTAACTGATTTAACAATAATAATAAGGCAAATCATAGGACCACGCCGCTAACGCAGAACGGGTTTACGCCATTGATTTCCCGTGCATGAAACAAAGTAAATCTTTTGAACAACGCAATGCTTTTTATAAAATGAAGCCATTATAAGACTCAGGTCCCATCACACAATGCAACGCAAACCGGAGGATAGAGTTTTACCCTGTAATGGCCAAATATGCTTGATACGTATAAAACAAAATTATTTGATATTATTACTAGTGCATATATGTTTCAAAAGAAATTACAATCTTAATGTATCGATTATAGATGGCATGGGTACCATATATCATGTCGTAATATATAGATTTACAATCAAAACGATAATGTCGTATTGGAAATTGGATTTCCGTCGTGAGTTGAGGCAAGGGATGTATTCCTCGCCGGCTTCGAGACCCTGTAGCAAATGCCTCAGGATTCCCCGTAGAGAACCCTTGGATCCTCTAAGTCCAATCCTCTCTTACGTTTGAGGATTGGCAATTCCTGAACACACATTTCCCGGTCCTATAGGACCTATCCATCGGCTCCGTAGTAGCCGATATAACTGAGGCGCCTCGCATTCCAACAACTACATAAGTAAAAATATATAAATGTCTAGGCTCCATACCATGACGCCACCCATAGCTAGAAAGAAACATCATGTTCTCCTTGGGTCCCTTATCCCGTTTTTGACTCATACCTAGGAGGCTCGCGTATCAACGCTATACACAAAGCTCTGCGCTTTGAGGCCGTGCTTTGACCATCAACCACAAGGCTCTGCTTTTCAACAAAATCCTTGATCATTGCATCTCTGCATGCCACGTTGTCAATCCATACCATACCATTGATGTCTACCGATATACAACCTCTGAGCTCGTACATCACAGAGAAGGGCGTTAAGCAAGAGAATAAATTCTCCACCACTAAACAGATGTATATTTAGTAGAGATCAATCAACGAATACAGCACATAATACACGTCAGACACACATCCATTTATAAGTCCGTTCTGGGTCTGAATGAAACCGAAGGCACCTTCTTCCTCGTTCCATATGTCCAATACGGAAGAGAGGCCCTCGCACATCCGGACGATCAACAAGTACGTCCAGACCACTACCACTGTAACCTCGTCAAGGGAGCTACCCATATCTAAGGCATTAGTAGCAATCCATATGATGTGAAGATCACCGGTCTTGCACCGTCTTCATATCTTCAACTTTTAATCATTGATCAATTATTTTAAATGAGAATTAACTCAGCCTTTTCAAATAATTCATGTATATATAGAATTCAAATCAATTCTTTCTATGGTTAAACTATTTGACATCCACATTTCAGTTCATTAATATAATTTTCACGTCAAACACATCCAACCATCAAAATACCTGATAAACCGAATAAAATCAGTTTATTTCCATTCCATATCACTATATATATTTTATAATGATTTATCGCTATTTTTATTTATTTAAAAATAGCTCATTTTTATGAAACGATGCTTCGGGTCATAACGCGGCCCTGCTGCAGTTTTTCTCCAGATTTGATTTGCACATTTCTCCAAATCTAACCGTTGGATCTTAACGAAATTAATACCATTGGAAAGTTCTTTCCTAAGCGAACCCAACACTTCCAGTTTTGGAGAAATCTGTCGGTCGGATCTTTTGGTATAATCGTTTAAAGTTACGATTTCAAAACTCGAACTGCAGCAGCGCGATTCGTTTTATTTTAATTTATATATATATATATATATATATAATTCATTCGACTATTTGCAAACCGTTTTCACTTCAAAAATTTGCCTAACGCCTTTAAATTTCAAAAAATTTCGCCATAACTTCCTTTGTACGGAGAGGGGTTTGGAAATTTATTGGGCCGTATTAGGCACCCAATAAATCCAGTATAAGCATACACAATTTTTAGTGTCCTATTCTATGCACAAGGCAGTGTGTAAAATTAATCCAGAGATAAATCTCGTCACCTTGTCCAGTGTTGGAAAATAAATAATCCATGTGTCGTATCTAATAACCAGAGAGACATGATTATTGTCAACTCTACACCTGTGTGGGGTTTTTGATTTAATCTAGCGATTTACCATTATATTTACTTTGTCCATATCAGTCCTCAGTTCAACCTTTAATTCAATCATCGCCATACGAACATCTCGCTCGTATGGTAATCTCGACCTCGTCATACAAGCTCCAAATGCTTATATGGAATTTGATATGCTATGACGTCAATAGTTCGTCTTCGGTTAAACCTGAAATGCAGTCATCGCCATATAAGCATCTCGCTTGTACGGTAATTCCAACCTCGTCATATAAGCTCCAAATGCTTATGTGGTATATGATAGATCATGCTATCTTCAAGAAGTATGTCATGTAATATAGTTCAAAATTAATTGTTGCTATCCTATGGCGACGTTTATAATCTCACACAGAACAACCAACATACCGCCTCCAATGGCATTCGCAGGAGTTGATATATAAATAAAATTGTGTAGCCAACTCATTAAGGTTTACCTATTTGTCGGGCATGCAAATATATTCTTTGCTCAACATCAAATCCATTTACCTATTTAACATGTGTATATATATGCATATCTACGCTAAAAATAATATTTTTAGCGAACAAATATTTATTTCCATACATGACTATTTTTAACACTACATATACATGTTAAAAATATTATTTTCAACTAAAAAATATTTATTTCAACCCATGGTTATTTTTAACACTTCGTATACATTTTAAAAAAATTATTTTCAATGAACAAATATTTATTTTAACACATGGCTATTTTTAACACTTCAAATACATGTTAAAAAATATTATTTTCAATCAACAAATATTTATTTTAGCACGTGGTTATTTTTAGCACTTCATATACATGTTAAAAATATTATTTTCAATGAAGAAATATTTATTTCAACAAAAAGTATTTTTAACACTTCATATACATGTTAAAAATATTTTTTTTTAGCATAACAGTTGTGTAGAGCGACTCTACACACCCGATTTGATAATAGTAATAATAACATATTCGGTCAACAAGTCTGACAGATAGAATTAATACTAATAATGCATGCAAAATGAATGCAAGGAGTTTTAGCGCATGGAGCGATTAATTACAAATTATTCTAATGAACAAGAAAAACAAAGTTACTTCTAAACACCGCGAACTAATACCACTAACACAACTCCTCGCATGATCGTGTAATCCACAAGCCAAAAAAACACAAAATGTTTGCCTGTAGCAAGAGAACGTGCGACACAAGATGTACTTACCATGGACTAGGGTAGCGACGGCGCTGCTGAGCGTCGCCAGCGTCGGTACTTACTTCCGACTCATCCCACACGATGGCGGTATCTAGTAGATTTAGTATGAAATGTTCCGGCGGTGTACCCGAGGTTGATGCTTGAATGCGTGCACTTTGTCGAACGGTAGAGCTTGACTGAGCTGGTCTAATCATGGGTGAGAGGCCATTAAGGAGTGGAGGAGGTGGTGGTGGTGGGGTGTCATCCTGGATGGATGGCTACTCAACGGGGTCAATGGGCTGATTGGGGCTGGAGAGGTTTATGTCTAAGTCAAAATCAGTGATTGGGTCCCAATTACGATCTGGAGAAGGCTAGGGGTTCCAGCCAAGGGGACTGATGACTTCTAAAGAGTTGTCGGGGTGCTGATGGGTGGTTCTAGGTGGGGTAAAAGGTTGGGTGGGTGTTGGTAAAGTTGATTCAATCTACATGGCGTCAAATCGAGGTTCAGGGACCGGCATCGGAAAGCTGAAGTTGAAAGGCTCCATTAAAAACTCGCGGTTGTTCTCTCATTGATTACCCAAAAGCAGGTCCTTGGGGTTTAGAGATGGGTGGAAGTGGTCCCAGTCTTCAATTCTGATAACATAATCAGTGTTTCCGGGTCGGACGGAGTATGTAGTGGGTAAAGTCACCTCCTTTAGCACCCTAGCCCTCGCAAACACGTAGCATAAATTTTTTGTGCCCAATTGTAGTTGTCCATCCTGAGAAAGAGACCCACTGGGTAGAGCGCAATGGTAAGATGGACGAGACTATTGCGGTGAGGCACTAGAAATCCTTTAACACGCATCCACGACGTGGGCCAGAATTCGCGATCCACCACCTCGTTAGCTAGAGACCAGGCCTACAGCGCCAGCGAACCACCATGACGGAAAATAAATTGGCGGTTAAGAGTCGTGTTGCAAAGATCAACATTTGGGAACTGGACAAGGTAAGAATGGTCAGAAAGAATGAAGATCTCCCAGTTTCGGTGGTAGAAGAAGTCGGTGAGGGTGGTTCGCACTAAATAGAAATTCCAGTATCCGGTGAGGATCGCAACTTTGACGAGGTTTGGAGCATTGGCTGGAAATGCCTTTTCTGAAGAATGGAGAGAGAGTAACGAAGAAGAATTAGGGTTGGGAAGAGAAACGGGTGCGGATGAATGGGATTTAAGCTGAGTGGATGATTCGACGTGGAGAGAAGGTTTATCGTTGATTGCTGGCACGTGTGCGGAGAGAGGAATGGATGTGGTGGTTGTAGAGAAATTCACAGGGACAGGTGCTGCTTTCGAAGTGATTAGCACATTCTTCTTAGAGGATCCACGAGAGCAGCTTTTTTGCATGTGCCCAAAAAATCCACATCGAAAGCAAATCTTTTCATTTCTGCATTGACTCGCCACGTGGCCTGGAGAGGCATAGTGAAAACACAATCGTTTTGATTTCAAATTTTCCACTGTTCGCGCCAAAGAAACAAACGGAGGCAAAGCTCCCTTCTTGAATTCCATTGAGGTAGACTGCTTAGGGGCCGAGGGCGGTGCTTGGGTCTGCCTTTTAGGACCTAGAGGTAGGAAAGGTGTTGACTTGGTGGCGGTGTAGGAAGTAGCGGGGGTAGCGAGGTTGGCAGCTGAAGAAGTGGAGGAGAAGAAACTTGGGTAGCATGCAACGGTGGTGGGTTGGGAGGGGTAAGCGGTTTTGGCGGTAGAGGAGGTTTCGCCAAAGGTTGGGTGGTAGTGTTGGGGATGGACACTTCGTCTAACATAGGGTCGACAAAGTTGGTTTGGTTAATATTTGAGGGAGGAAGGGGTTGGGGGTTGGTTATGGATGCCATTGTTGGAAGCCATGACATTATGCAGTGAATCTAACGGTGTTAGTTTACCTTATTTAGGTAAGTAGTCTCTGATAAAAATATTATTTTCAATCAACAAATATTTATTTCAAACTATGGTTATTTTTAACACTTCATATACATGTTAAGAATATTATTTTCAATCAACAAATATTTATTTTGACCTATGGTTATTTTTAACACTTCATATACATATTAAAAAATATTATTTTAAATTAACAAATATTTATTTCAACCTTTGAATATTTTTAAAGGTTCATGCATACAATAAAAATGTGATTTTTATTGTTAAACCATTTTATTTCAAACATGAATATTTAACAACACATGAATATTTCAGAAAATTTAGGCATTATAACGGCAGGGTATTTAGCACCGACATCATGTCCAACACGGCTCCTCTGCTATCCTAGGCCTTGCAGCATTACAATACTTTCATTTCAATGATTTCCACAACATCATTCATTTTCACACCACAATGAATATACCACAAATACAACCAATTTTGTTGCAACAACAATCAGTCATTCACAATCACAATCCAAACAATTTATATCGTCCATGGTCTGTGGACGAGGGGAGTGTATATATATATGTATATATATGTATGTATGTATGTATGTATGTATGTATATGAATATATTTATTCCTGTTCCAATTTTATTTCAATTCCACTCAATGCACATATGATTTATACAATTTATATATAACTTATACATCACATATTTAATTTGTACAACGCTTGTATGTGAGATATACAATGCTTATATAATTTTTACATCGATTATATAATTTATACATCGCTATTCCATTCCAATTTGAATTTAGAAATCTAACTTTGGGTTCCACTCCTTCGTAAATTGTAGCGAGCTCCGAAAGCATTCTAGTCTCTTCTAGAATGTAGCTTACGATGTCATGGTCCCGGTATCTCTTGTTTCACTGGATTTGGACAACACAAGAAAAATATATGATTCTCATTCCATAGTCTAACTTTGCAATGCTTGAAAGTGTTAAAACCCTTTAAATTTAATAAAGACGATACCTTTCAGCAATTCTTCAAAACTAGGTTTAGATTTTTTTTGTGAAATACGAAGCACTTGGAGACGATCAGGTTACGCCACCTTTTAGAGCTCCGAGAGGCACTCTGATCGACAGTGGAGGCGCTCAGATCGATGCAGCGATGGAGGCTTGGCGGTGCTTCAACCGGCGTGACTTCAGGGATGTGGATCTCGAGAAATACTACACGATGGGGGGTGTAGTGGGTATGGATTTGAAGAGGACGAGGAGCTCTACAAAAACCTCAACTGGAGCAAAGGATTTTATTGAGTGGATTGGATGGAATCAAGGAGAGAAGGTGGAGATGTGGATTCGATACTGGGGGGTTTACGGGTTTTCTCGTTTTTTTGGAAAACATAAATTATGAAAGGAATTTTATGATTGGCTGGTTTATATATTTATTCGAAAAATAGTGTTTTCTTATCCGAACTCAAAATAAAACCCAATGAGTGTCACACCTAGCTAAATAGCCCCATTTTGGACACAATGGAATATGTTTCGTAAGCCCATTCGACTATTTCAGTCAGTTATTCTTCAAATTAAAATATAAAACATTCAATTTTAGATTTAAACGTACATTTTAATTTACCAAGACCACACACTGATTCCAAAAATTCCCAAAAAATAAATCTAGCTATGTTTGGATGGTACAGTCCTAAGAAAGTTAATGTTGAATTTGGAGACCGTTTGAAAAATGGTCTTTTTCTAGCCGATCCAACTCAAACTGAAATTACCAAATGGGTTTTCCTTTGCCACGCTCAAATGTTAATTCCAAAAATTATGGAATTTTAAATCTAGCCCTAAATTGACATTCCGGATCAAGCCAAAGTGGTTTCCTCGAAAACGGAGATCGTTTGCAAAATGTCTATTTTTACGGCCTATATTTATATTAAATTTCATAACGACTATTCTGAATATTCAACTAGCCATAACTTTTTATTCCCGCTATGAAATTTCCGTTTTTTAGATCCTCTACAAAGATTTAGTTAAACAGATTTAAATATTTTTGGTTTCACTGAAATCCGATTTATTTTGAATCCTGTACATTTAGTCAAAATTCAAAGTTGAATTTTCAAACTACCGTGCCATTTCAGGCTCGTTATATAATTAAAATAAATTTATTCCTTCTAACTTCAGTTCAAATAAATTTTTAATCGTTATTATTTAAAATAAATCACTTTAAATAAATCATTTTAAATATTCCAAATTAATTAAAATAGCCAAATTAAAATTTTTAAATTGGTTTTGATTTTCCGGGTTGTTACAATATATGTTAACAGTCTTCCTCCATAGAAGCTCATTTCGATTATCACTAAATCGATTTCCATTCAATTCCAATTTAATGCATTAAATTGGAAAACTTTACTTTGGAAAATTTCCATTAAATCTTAATAAAATTATTTATAAATTCAAAATCACATTTCAGTGTTAATTTGGGTTAAAGAATGAATTTTGTTTAAAACACAGTTCACAATAAACCCAAAATCACATTCCATTTTATTCAGATTACTAAATATAACTGGAAACTCTAATAATCTTGATAAAAAGATTTATTCTTTTCACCACTGGGTTTAAGAATAGTTTTATTTAGGACACCATTCACGATAAACCCAAAATCCAATTCGATATTAAATACAAGGCTCTAAATAGAAATTATATCGGCTTATATTCAATATCAAATTCTGAATCCAACAAATATCGTATTGGGAATAACAATATATATATATATACACACACACACGTATGTATGTATGTATGTATCTTCCAAATTCCTTAACAATATCTGTATAATCACGAAATCCAATATCAAAATATCCGAAGATAATTCCCATTCATATCCCTTCCAATTTATATATATTGGAAAAATTCTGGTTAAATTAAAACCATTTCAAATCCAATTTATTTATTTAAAACATTGGATTAACATTCTAGTTATTAACTAGTTCATTGTGATAAAAATGTTTTTGCAGACATGGTATTTTTCATCCATAATCTTTCCAAATCATTTATTTTGTTTTACACATATTATTAATATTTTTAATAATTTTTTTAAGGTCCGTTCAGTCGGTTTCCATTAACGGCCGCCGAACTACATCCATCGCGACCTTTTACAAATATGATTTGGACGTGTCTTCAAATCCAACCATCAAATTTTAAATCTCTTATATTCATTGTAAAGCTCTTTTTCGATACGAACCCAATGGTTCTGGTTTTTGGAGAATCCGATGGTCAGATCTCCCGTAATGTCCATTGGAAGTTAATGGTTGAAATTTGCGAATGGTCGCAGCGTGGCGCGTTCTATTCAGGCCATTAATATATATATATATATATACACACACTTCATCGATTTCTATTTAAAACGTATTTTATAAATTTGTTTATAAATTCATTTCAAAACGATTTCAACTTCATTTCAATTTTCAAATCAGAATTGAATATTTCTTAATAAATTCGTTTTAAATTCATTTTAAAACGATTTCTACTTCATTTCAATTTTCAAATCAGAATTAAATATTCCTTAATAAATTCGTTTTAAATTCATTTTAAAACAATTTCTACTTCATTTTAATTTTCAAATCAAAATTGAATATTTCTTAATAAATTCGTTTTAAATTCATTTTAAAACGATTTCTACTTCACTTCAATTTTCAATTCAAAATTGAATATTTCTTTATAAATTCATTTTAAATTCATTTTAAAACGATTTCTACTTCATTTCAATTTTCAATTCAAAATCGAATATTTCTTATCATTATAATATTAAAATGATAATATTTTCAAAATATTTGATTTTGATTATACGCTGGATATTATTTAAAAACATTTGTTAATTCTGAGTTGGAAGCAGACTAAATCAATTACCATATAATTTCAGTTATATGGATTTCATACATCGCATGTATACAACGTAATGATAACAATCATAAAAAATTTATACAACATGTAGAATGCATTTTACCACCGTATAAGCATTAAAATAAATAAATAATGCTTCTATAGTCTGTCAAACCATTGATTGACATATAGCTAAACAACTGGGATTAGCGTACGACAAATATCATCCCAATACCCGTGTCGGGTATCAATCAACAAACACTGATTTTACTTGTGCAGTTGGGCGATGTGTAAAATTTATCGTCCCAATCTATGTCAGTTAAATGGGTGTACATAAAAAAATCATCTGATTTGTAAATGAATATTTATTTCAACACATGACTATTTTATACAGTTTTATTACGCATTAAAAATGATATTTTTAGTGAGTAAACATTTTATTCAACAATACAATCAATTTCACAACCACAATCAAATCACACAAATCACCCATGGTTTGTACAATAAATAGTCTCAAGAGCTACTAAGCCCCGTTTGCAACCTAGGATATATTTAACTGTGAAATAATTTGAGTGAGAAGGAGTTCTCACCTTGGGTTCCACTCCGTCATTCTTTAAAGGACGGTTTTTGGATTTGCTCCAGCGCATTGTATTCTTTACCGTGAACCCAACGTAATCTGTTTCACGCGATTTATATTAAAAAACGCATTTTTAATTATGCTTCGTATATTTAAAAATCACATTTTTTTAATAACGCTTCATATACTTAAAAATCACATTTTTAATAATGCTTCAAATATTCAAAAACCACATTTTTAATGCAACGCTATTTAGATAAAAATCACATTTTTACACATTGTTATTTCTTACAAAATTATTGCTATTTTTATTTTAAAACAATATTATTTTTATTTTAAAACAATACTATTTATATTAAAGTTCTTTCATAATAAAAATACATTTTTAACACAATGTTATATCATATAAAAATTACATTTTCATACTATGTTATTTAAATTTTAAAGATCTCATTTTTTTTCCCGATGCTACATATATTTTAAAAATTCCATTTTTTTATACACTGTTATTTCTTTTAAGAAATCATGCTATTTATATTTTTAAAAAAATGTAGTTTATATTTCAAAAAATCACATTTTTAAAACAAAGTTGTATACTAAAAAAAATCCTATTTTTTTATTACATTAAAAAACTGATAATAAATTCAATGTTATATATATATAAATCAGATTTTTAAATAATGCTTTACATTTATATAATTAAAAATCGATTTAAAAACAATGTTATTTTTTATTTTTAAAAACCATATTTTATTTTTAAAGCTATGTATATAATAAAAATCACATTTTTATTTCAAAACTATATATGTAAAAATCATATTTTTTTCTATGCTATAATATATAAAAATCATATTTTTCTATATTTTTAAAATCAATACTTTTAAAACAAGGTTATCTATATTTTTAAAAACAACATTATTATTTTCAAAATCAATGTTATTTAATTTTAAAAACAACGCAAATTTTTTTTTAGAAAAAATCTTGTTTAAAAATAATGTTTTACACAAATAAAAACTCACCTTCGTTCTATTCTAACCCTCCAGACCACATTGACGTTGATTTTCCAACGCTCAAAACCTAGGGCTCGATCTTGCGAGCAAACCACGGCGACTGGCGATGATCAAAAGCTGCCTCTACGTCGTCCTACATGCGAGCTTCCTCCAGCGCCCCTTCTGGTCGAGCTCGATCGAAGGTGGAAGCCCCAAATCGTCACGATACGGCGTAGCTTTGAGAGCGGGAATCGAGCTATCCACGAAGCTAGGATCGATCACACCCGTGTAGAAATAAAGAGCTCAGAATTCTATTTGATTTTCGTATAGAAACCCTTATTCAATTCGAAATGAATTAAGAGAGATTGATGGATTAAAATCGGAGCACGATTCCCATTCGTTTCAGCTTGGAGGCGGAAATAATTTTCGCATTTGACCAAGAGAATTCTGACCTAGGGTTTGACCAATCTAATTTATATATGTGTGTGTGTGTGTGCGTATTTTATATTATTTAATTCAATTTTAACTTCTTTATCGTTCCAAACTCCAAATCAAACCCAACGACTGCCGCCTCTAGCTAAATAACCCCATTTAGGACACAATGGAATATGTTTCATATGCAAATTCGACAGTTTTGATCAGTTTTCTTCAAAAATAAAATATAAATCTATACATATATTGAATTTTAAATGTACATTTTAATTTGCGGGGTCACATACTAACTCCAAAAATTCCAGAAAAATAAATATAGCTATGTTTTGATGATACGGTCCCAACAAAACAATTTTCTTTGAATTTGGAGACCATTTGAAAAATTGCCATTTTCCAGTCGATTAAATTCAAACTGAAATTACCAAACACATTTAAATTTACCATGCTCACATATTTATTTCAAAAATTATGAAAATTGGAATCTAGCAATAATTTGACATTCCGAATTCAACAAAAGTGTTTTCATTGAAAACGGAGGTCGTTTGCAAAATTACTATTTTTAAGGGCTATATATTACATTAAAATATATATAAATTCCATAGCGACTATTTTAGATTTCAACTGGACATAACTTTCAATTTATATTATGAAATCTGAATTTTTCACATCCGTTAGCAAGATATTATTAAACAGAATCCAACGTTTCCGATTTACTGAAATCCGATTTATTTTGAATTATGTACATTCATTTGAAATTTAAAATCGAATTTTCAAACGTCCGCGCCATTTCAAGCTCGTTTTGTATTTAGAATAAATTTATACATTCTAATTCTATTCAAAATAAATTTATAGTCGTTATTTTTTGAAATAAATCATTTTAAATATCCAAAATCCATTGAAATAGCCAAAATAAATTTTTTAAATTGGTTTAGAACTTTCGGGTTGTTACAATCACCCCCACTTAAAACCTTTTCATCCTCGAAAAGGAACAGAGTTGAAAGTTGTTTAACTAATCAACTCAACTTTCATTCTTCAACTTTTCAGTTCCTAAGAATTTTCTACTTTCTCAAAAAAATTGGCTAACACCCTAAATTTTCGAATTTTTTTGCCATAACATCCTTTGCATGGGAGACCTTTAAAACCTCAACTAGCCTCAGAGGGCCCTCATCAAACGAAAAGAAAAAGAAAAAGCTAAGCGGCTTGCCAATCGGCTCAAAAAATCATCAAAACCCAATAAATATAGTAAATATGTACCTATTTGTCGGGCATACAATTTTACTCCTCTTCTTAGCTTCCACGCTATGACTTGTTCAATATATACACGTGCACATATATGCAATTCCAAACAATTTTCAATTTAGTTCAATATTTGACTCAATTTGGCTAAATTTACTTTCCATTCATATTGGTTTTATTAGTGGAATTAATAATTATCCATCACAACTAGCAATAATTTAGTTGATTAACTTTTCAATCTTGTATCTTTAATATATATACTCAAAAATCCAATTTTTAGTGCCAAATCATAACAATAGACCCTATCCATGTTTTGGTTCTCACACTAGTCAATTGGAAATATATAGACATCCCACTTTCGAAACTCGAACATAAATACTGATGATGGAGCCCCACCATCAGAATCATCTCCGGGTGACTAGAGTGTGATTCTTTATCTATCCAGTATATTTGGGACTTCGAATACACATTAATTACGCGTATATTCAAAACCCTCACATACTCGATTGTCCAAATTCAATATAAAATAAAATATTCAAATACGAATAATTGATATAAAATTTTAAAACTAAATTTGATTTTAAAAATAACACTCTTCACACTCGTCATAGGATACTGCTGATCCCATCTCTAACGAGTCATTCTTATTGAATATTACTAATCTAATCTCTGATGAATTCTTTCGATCGGTTCTAATGTGTCTTGTACTCGAGCTTTGTAAACCAAAGCTCTGATACAAAGCTATGACGACCTGAATCCCTTTATCTCCAAAGTGAGGTAAGGAGGCGGATTGAGTTGAGAACACGACAAATTGGAACGCAAACGACAGAACATTTCATTGTTATTACAACAATTGCATCAGAGTACAAGAATATAACAGAGTAAGAATAAATAATATACAACAGAAAAATATCAGAGATTAAAATACATTACGTAGTAGCGGAAAAATAATACATAACACAACTGAAAGAAATACATGGATACTAAGCTTTCCGAATATAGTTCCAGCTGTAAACCAGGATCCTGTAAAAATAAATCTGCAAAACCAAACAACTATCTGCCCATTTGGAAAATAGGGGCACCCAGAGTTTAGGTTAAAACAATAAACTCCAGGTCAGTCATGTGACTGGTGTGAAAACTAAAACAGTTATTAACTTGAATTTTAAAGTGAGGTTAATCAAGGGATCATGCCATATAATACGGAACGGGTTTTCTCTCAAGGATACCAGTGCATAAAACAAACAAAGCAATGCTAATTAAAGAAAATGAAGCTATTATAAGACTCAGGTCCCATCACACAATGCAACGCAAGCCGGAGGATAGAGTTTTACCTTATAATAGCCAAACTGCTGGATACGTTTAAAAACAAATCATATGATTCCATTATAAGTGTATAAAACAACTACAGATATAAATGTATCAATCATAGACGGCATAGTGCCCCATCCCACTATGTCGCCACACTAGGCTTTACAATTAAAACTGAACGATGTCATATTGGAAGTTGTATTTCCATCATAAAACAAGGTAAGAGATCGTCCTTACCGAATTCGAGACACTCTAGACCATGCCTCAGGACCCAGACTTAGGTGAGCCATTAGAGCGTCAGAGCCGGTCCACACTTACGTTAATGGATTATAATTCTTGAATAATACGTTTCCCCGCACTATGGGGTGTAAATCTGGTCAATATATCGACCATCAAATCCATCAGCCCTGTAGTGACCAATATATCCAAGGTACCTCGCTATCCATCAAATAATATGCAACATCCATATGAGTAAAATGTTTGGGCTCCATACCATGACACCACTCCTAGCTAGAAATAAACACATGTCCTCCCTGAGGTCCTCTCTCGTTTTTGGTTCATACAGGGGTGTGAGACTTGCGAATTAACGTTATACAAAAAGCTATGTATTTAAAGCCGTACTTTGATTATCAACCACAAGGCCCTGCTTTTCAACAAAAGCCTTGATCACATGCCACTCAGCATGCCACACTGTCAATCCATATTGTACTACTGATTTCTACCAATATATAACCTCTAGGCTCATACGTCTCAGAGAAGTATATTAAGCAAGAGAATAAATTCTTCGCCACCCAATGGATATATATTTAGCGAAGATCAACGACTACAGTATAAAGAAATACAATGTCAGACATACCATCCATTTGCATGTCCGTTTTGGGTTTGAACAAAACCGGGGGCACCTTATTCCTTGTCCCATATGTCCAATACATGAGAGAGGTCCTCGCGTATCCATTCGATCTCCAAGTACGTCTGGACGATCACCACTTATTACCTTGTCTTGGGATGCCTCCCAATCAAGACATCAGTAATCATCCAAACGATGTGAAGATCTCCGATCTTCAACTACCGTCTTCATCATTGACTTATCGTGTATCAATTATTCAGAATAGGATAAACTCGGTCTATTTAAATAACTCGCGTATCTTGTAAATAAGTCCTGTAAAAACACAACATACGCCTCATTCCAATCCAGAATATTCTTTTATTCAAATATTTTTTCACAATTTAAACCAAATTAAGGTTTTCCAAACTCGTCGGGATTAGCGAACCACATTTTATAAATAAAAACCGATTTAAAAATAATGTTATTTTTTTATTTTTAAAAACCATATTTTATTTTTAAAGCTATTTACGCAATAAAAATCACAATTCTATTTTAAAACCATATATGTAAAAATCATATTTTTATTTTATGCTATAATATATAAAAATCTTATTTTTCTATATTTTTAAAATCAATACTTTTAAAACAAGGTTATCTGTATTATAAAAAACAAAATTTTTATTTTCAAAATCAACGCTATTTAATTTTAAAAACAACGCAAATTTTATTTATAAAAAATCTGGTTTAAAAACAATGTTTTATATAAATAAAAACTCACCTTCCTTCTATTTTAACCCTCCCAGACCATGTCGACGTTGATTTTCCAGCGCTCAAAACCTAGGGCTCGATCTTGCGAGAAAACCACGGCGAATGACGATGATTGGATGCTGCCTCACCGTTGGCCTACACGCGAGCTTCCTTCGGCACCCCCTCTAATCGAGCTCGATCGACGGTGGAAGCCCCCAATCACCACGATACGACGCAGCTTTGAGCGGAGGAATCGAGCTATCCCCGAAGCTAGGATCGATCACACCCGTGTAGAAATAAAGAGCTTAGAATTCTATTTGATTTTCGTGTAGAAAACCTTATTCAATTCGAACTGAATTAAGAGAGATTGAAAGATTAAAATCGTAGCACGATTCCCGTTCATTTCAGCTTGGAGGCGGAAATAATTTCCATGTTTGACTAGGAGAATTTTGACATAGGGTTTGACCAATCTAAGATATATGTGCGTGTGTGTGTGTATATATATGTGTGTGTGTGTGTATTTTATATTATTTAATTCAATTTTAACTTCTTTATCGTTCCGAACTCCAAATCAAACCCAACAATTGTCGCCTCTAACTAAATACCCCCATTCTGAACATAATGGAATATGTTTCATAAGGTAATTCGACTGTTTTGATCAGTTTTCTTCAAAAATAAAATATAAATCTATGTATTGAATTTTAAACATATATTTTAATTTACCAGGTCCACATACTAACTCCAAAAATCCCAGAAAAATAAATCTTGCTATGTTTTGATGATACTATCCTAAAAAAACTAATTTCATCGAATTTGGAGACCATTTTGAAAAATGGCCATTTTCCAGTCGATTAAATTCAATTTGAAATTACCAAAGACGTTTAAATTTACCACGCTCACATATTAATTCCAAAAATTATGAAAATTGGAATCTAGCAATAATTTGACATTCCGGATTCAACAAAAGTGGTTTTGTCGAAAATGGAGGTCGTTTGAAAAATGGCTATATTTAAGGGCTATATATTATATTAAAATATATATAAATTCCATAGCGACTATTTTAATTTTTCAAAAGGAAATAAGTTTCAATTTATAATATGAAATCTGAATTTTTCACATCTGTTAGAAAGATATTATTAAACAGATTCCAAAGTTTTTGGTTTTACTGAAATCCGATTTATTTTGAATTTTGCACATTCATTTGAAATTTAAAATCGAATTTTCAAACTTCCACGCCATTTCAGGCTCGTTTTATATTTAAAATAAATTTATACATTCTAATTCTATTCAAAATAAATTTATAATCGTTATTATTTAAAATAAATCATTTTAAAAATTCAAAATCCACTAAAATAGCCAAAATAAAATTTTTAAATTGGTTCAGAATTTCCGAGTTGTTACAAATTTTAAGCGATATATATACTAAATTTTTAAGACATAAAATCATGTATACATACATACATATATATATATATATATCTTTATACCAAAATATTAAGTTAAATATACAAGTTTTATAAAGTTTAATAAAATAAGAAATTAAAATTAGTATTAAGTTTTAAATAGTATTTTGATAATGTTATCCAAAATTGTTATGAAATCGTATGAACAATATAACCCGTCTTCCTCTAAAAAATTATATATAAGTTAAACTATGTATGTTTTTTATATAAAAAAGATAAATAAAGTTAAATTTTATGTCAAATATTTGAAAATTTTATATTAATTTTGTATATTACATTAACATGTCTATATAATTTTATTTATATATATATATATATTTTGAAACAAGATATAAGAAAATAAGTAGACAGACAAAGTAAATAACTAGAGTTTGAACCGGCATTTTCTTTTTTAAAAGATGAAGGGAAGTTTGAAATTTTAAACTTTTGAAACTCAAAGTTTGTATTTCATTTTATAGGCTTTTATGTCGACATAAGGACATATGTATGTCGACACACATGCGTAAATTTCAAAGAACATGTGGTTTTGTGACTTTGGTTTTAAATTACCGATTTATGTTTCAGGTTCAACTATTTTCTAAAATAACGTTAATTCTAACAAACATCCAAAATTTATTTTATTATTAAATATATTATTTTATTGATATTTTGAATTTCAAAATTTGAATTTTAAATTTCAAATTTGAATTTTAAAGTTTTTAAATTTCAAATTCAAAATAAAGCAAAGCAAACAAAACATCCATTCAACAAAAAATAAAAAAATTAATTAAGGCGTACCTCTTTTTGCAACCTTCCATTTTATTGTCCTTCCCTTGTTATGAACCATACATTCACATCCTTCAAAATTTGACGATGAGATCTGCTTTATTGCGACGGGCTCGTTTTTTTTATTAGGATAATATACTCATTTGCTAAATTTGAACCTCGTATGAGAAAAATATTGAAGATTCAGTATTTCAACCAACTTTGCAACGACCCACATATCCGTACCGTTTGAGCTGACTTAATACAACTCAAGTCCAACCCAAACTGCACAAAAATACGAATCATTAATAGAAAGAAGTGAGAGGATGAGAAATAGAAAGATAGAAAATTAGAATAGAAGAAAACAGATAGAGGATCGAATTGAATACAACACAGAGTCTCACAATCGCAGCGGAATAAAATATAATATATAAATAATCACTTTTGAAATACAAATTGTATTTGAACTTACATACATCTGAACTATTGGAATGCCCGTACAAATTTTGGCACCCAAGAGTTTAGGGAAAACATTGAAAAATAAACTATGGGTCAATCATGGGACTGCTATGAGTAAACAATTTAAAACAACTCGATTGACAAAGGATATCTAATAAGACCACGCCGCAATAACGAAACGAGTTTTTCTCTTATGAGAATCAAAAGTACTCAGTTTAACATTCAAAAACGGTTGGAAAGAAAAGATAATCGTAAGACTGATCCAACATGGATATTTTTTCACCTTACAATGACCCAAAACATTTTGAAATTGAATATATCTTCTGACATTATAATAGTGTCTAAATACAAATAAATATCAATCTAGCGGAGTGCTTGCATCTCACGCTCCACATGCATAGTATACAATCAAAAACGTGGGCACTTATTGGAGATTGGATTCTGACTATGACAAGGTATGGAACCACCTTATGATAGTGTATCTCTAGAGAGGAATACACTGGGTTCAACAAGAACGACTTGCAACCCGGCCCACACATGACCGACCACACATTTCGCTAGAGTGTGTCGAATGTATATCACCAACGGTTAGGATCAGCATTCGTTCCTGAAAGGGACAGCATCGATAGATTTAAGAAGCAAATGGAATTTCCCTAGATAAGTGATTATACACCCTAATGGGAGCGACCCACATAGCTATGCTGCTTTCCCGATTTTTGTCATTTCCCAGTTGTGAGGCTTGAGGCTGATCTTACGTTTAGATATAATACGTCTTCATTCACTTTGAATGCCACATCGTCAAACCTGCCAAATTACAAATTGATTTCCCCTAAAATACCATGGGTATAAAGCTAAGGGAAACGAATTCCTCCGCCACCAAACATAAATACATTTGAAGAGATCAACTTATGCAATTTATTAGGCATACTCTGTCAGACACTCGTCCATACAAGTTATCCTAGGACTGGACAAACCGAAGGCACTATCCTGTAAATCCATCTTAGGAAATTTCTACCCAGGATTGACAGAATAGCCTTTGCATAACTTCGTCTTCAATGATCTGCAATAATTTCTGACTTGTAACGTATATATCGAATCGAAGTGGAATTAGACTTCAGTCTCTTCGGAATGATCATGAAAAGGTCCAGATTTATAATCGGTGATTTAACTATAAAATATAAAAATAAAATAAATAGATTTAACTATGTTGGATCTGCTAAGCTTAATCTAAATCACCTTTAATATTTAAGTTCAAATATTAGCTATGTATATAAATACATACATATTTTCATTTGAAAAATGATTAAATAACCAATTATACTCTTATTATCATCATAACATGATAATCCCACTCTCGAATATCTATTTCATAACTGAAAATGAAATTCAACTAACACTGATTTTGAACACAAACTAATATGAATTATTGGATAATGGTGAAATCGATCAAGTTGGGGTATTTTAATTACCTCTCAGACATTGAGTCGAAATCATTTTTATCGTTAAGATTCGTAGAAGTTCGCTATCCAAAATATTCAACAAACCAAAATCTATAAAATCCAATTTGATTCTCAAATCTTAACCCATTTTTAAAACAACGTTATTGGATTGAACCATTGAATAAGTTAACTTACATATTAAATCAGGGGGCTTCATCCAAATAATCGACTTGATTTCCTTTTCGTTTAAAACTAAATTTTCTTCTTCACTTAATTAAAAAGTTAATTAAGTTTAAAAGTATCCTTCTGAGAAAATTAAATTACGATTTAATTGCACCATTATTCTTCCAAATCCATTAAATAAAAACTGATTGACTTCTCACTCTTTATTTAAGGAAAACGAATGTTTAAAATGATTATAAATAATCTTTCCTTTATAAATTGATTAATAATAATATTAATTTAAAATAATCCATTTGTTTCTTAAAATAATTTTATATCTAATTGAAAACTTACGTCCATTTTTGAGTTACTTTACAGAAAAAGGCTTAGCATTCCCAACAGTATATAACAGTTCTTATAACAGACGACGTTCAAGTTGTTAACCCAATTTGCGCAAACAATCATATAAATACAAGTCAATTTTTTAACTGATAATATCTCAACAACATATATTAACTGATAAAACATAGCAAACTGATATAATAGCATAACGGTGTTTATTGCTGCTAATAGGGTGTTCAACCAATTCAGTCAATCAAGTATATAGTGGAACGGTGTTTATTTCCTCTAATAGAGTGTCAATAATACATACATACATATATATATATATATAATCACGATATAAGTAATTAAACACAACATAATTAATACATTTATTTAATTCGATGATCAATCCATAATTACTGCATTACAATTTATTACTCATCAATGATTTATGTGTTAATTCATTTCACAACTAAATTTGCATTCAATAATATTTTGATAATATCTAGTATTAAAACCACTTTTTAGTTACTTGACAACTAATTCATTTTGACTTGAATTGTTTTAAACCTTGATAATTTACGTGTAGTTATTAATTTTTGACTCGATTACGCACACACTAGCCAAATTAGTCAACCTATCTTCTTGGTTTACTCATATATACATATACTCGTAAACATATGTTTATTATATGTATTTTAACACTTTATTTCTTTTTATTGTTTATGTGAAATGGGCCGAGCCCAATTTAAACAGCCCATCCCTTTTATATATACTTTCTTACAAATATATATATATATTATTAAACATAAATTACATTTTTAACATTCTTTACATTTTTTTACTTATATGGGCTTAGCCCAACCCATTAACCTAACAACAAGAGAAGAAACCGCAAGCACCTGGTAAAAGAGAAATCACTGCAGTAATGCTTCTTTCTACCATCTAATACCTTCCGTTCTGTCTTCCACTTCTTCCTGCGTCTTACTCTTCCAACTTTCCTTCTCTTACTGTTTCGTTATTCTTCTTATTTTTATTTATTTATTTATATATATATAATGGTGGGCCGAACCCAGATAATGTCCATGCCCTTACGTTCATTCCTTCCCATTTAGGGCTGTAAATTTTGTTCGAATGTCCGACGTCCGTTCGTGTCCGTGACCGAAATACGTCCGTCCGAGTCCGTCCGATTTTCATTTAGGACACGAGTTAGGACAACAAAATTTGTACGAGAAAAAAATCATGTCTGGTCCGAGCTCGTCCGAATTCGTCCGAATTCGACATATAGTTGAGAGAAAACATAGTAAAATGTACAAAATGTGATATAAATAACCATGTCCGACCGAGTCCGATCGGTCCGAGCATGTCCGTGTCCGACCGATTTTATTTAGGACACGAATTAGGACAACGAAATTTGTCCGAGAAATTTTTTGGTCCGGTCCGTGTTCGGTCCGATTTTTTTTAGGACAGAAACTGAACACACCTCCGTCCGGTCCGGTCCGACCGATTTACACCTCTATTCCCATTGTAAATTCTCAAGCAACGAAATTACCTTCCTATTTTCATTTTAGTATTGTTGTTTCATATTTTACATATTGTATATATATAACTATAACTGGTTTGAGCCCAATTCAATATCATCTCACGTATAACAGTACCACATGCACCAACTTCGTTTGTTATTTTTATCCAAAAATGCTAGTTTACCCGAATGATAATAGGGTAAAATATCCGAATGGAGATAAAAATGCAGGGACCACCCATGAATTGCTTGAATTCATCCTTAAAATTAGGATGTAGGGTCCCATATTTTTCTCTCTTAATTGGGTAAAATACCCAAAAGTAGTTCGGGTATTGTAGCAAAGTTGATTTTTATCCCCTTCGCGTCTCACACATCTATCCCTTCTCATCCGTTTTTTCTTATTTCCTTCAGTTTCCAATTCTTTTCTTTTTATTCTATCTTATATTTCCGATTCTCCTTAAATACGTGTATTATATTATTCTTACGAGGGCCAAGCCCAAACCCAAACTGGCCATGTATTACGCAAGATACCCACCTGCACCCATTCTCGTTATTTTCCCTTATCACTTTTTTTACATTTTGGTTCCCTGATCCTTTAGGTTTTTCTATAATTGCGTCTTCTGTCCCATTTCAGTGTTTCGTTCTTTTTTATGGGAATCGGGTCGTGTTATTTCGCATAGCTCTTGCCTTAATGGAATTATATGGACCTGCAATTGTGACAACAAAAGATGCTGGCGATGCAGTTACTTTACTGCAAACTTTAGTTGGTTCAACTTTTGATAGTAGCCAACTTGTATTGGCAGCTTGTATGGGTTAACAAACTGTAAATGAAGCAAGTCTTCAAGAATAAAGGAAAGTGTAAAAACATTTAGTCTTAGTTACAATGGAGGCGAGATCAAAGGGATCAAAAGCCCGGAGTGATTCTCAGGGTCTTGCTTCGAAACCTTAAAATTTTAATAATTCAATAGATCGGTTAATTGACATGTCCAATCTACAAATATAAACGAGTATCTAAGCGATTTAGCAGTCGATGAGAACTCATGTCTAGAACTTGATTTAAGGAGCCGGTGACATGGTTAATAACATGAAACAGAGTCTGAGTACACTTATTACAGGTTTCTTCTATTTATTTCAGATCTTTTAATGAAGATCTACTTGTCTAATACATCCAAGAGTATTTAACAACATCTTTTAAAAGAGGTAGTTTCTTACCTTACATTTTTCTATTTTTCACATTATCAGTTTCAGTTTTCCAGTTTACACCATTGATCACAATATAGCCCCGACCCTCTGTTATTTATTTTCTTTCCAGTTTTAGTTAGTATGTAGATATATTCAAACACTCAACACATTTATATAAGTGTGTGTATATATACACACACTTGCAAAATTCATTAAATATGGGAATGTTTACTCAATAGAGGGTTTACTGTTTAGCTGCTCAGTTTCAGGATTAGAATATAATTTTGGTTAGTTAATACCCATCAAAACATATACATCTACATATGTATACATATATATACTAACTATATTATCCATAACTCAATAGTGGAAGTTTACTCACAACTATATAATGTTTCTTTTGTGTATTTCCAGTTTTTAACATAGGGATAGTCAACTAAACACAACATGTTCTGAAGCACCAATGCATATATACTTGCATCACAACATGTTATGAAGCATCCATGCATATATCAACCAGTATTAGTTAAATGGAAAAACTAAAAAAAAAAGAATTTACTCACAAATAATTGTATAATGGTATGCATTTCCAAGTTCCTAAGTTGATCACTGGTATTTGCTATACTAGTCTGCCATTACTTTGTTCTCGGTTTCTTCAGATCTTGTATATGGGTGTATGAGTGTTTACAAGGGTATTTATAGGTGAACAAATATATATATATATATATATGGTATATATCTCATAGGTTATACAGTAGAGTCTGTTTGGGGCTGTTCTACTTGATTGAAAGATTGCACTGCTTTTGTCACTTCTGACTTACACCCTACAAATATTTACTATGACCAGGTGCACATATTGAACTTAGCTGTTAAGTAAATGTATCCTAGCTACAGATCTAGGCTTTCCAGTCTCAATATGTAATAGTAGAGAAGTACCAATCTTCTTGTTGTCATGTGTAAAATGTGATTTTTTAATACTAGGCTAGGCTAGCTCAAAGAAAATTGATGTGAGTGTTGCTTGTTGATTTAAATGGAATCAGTAGATAAGTTTTTACTAGCTGGATCTAATGTTTCAAACAGAAAAGGCATGGCCTACAGGTGCTTGATAAAAGGGATTTAGGCATAGGGATGATTTTTTTTCCTACACATGTATGTGCCAGACCCTTGTACAAACTCTTTAAATATCCAATACTCTACCCTTAAACAACATAGGTCATTAAATTTCTAGGCATCTAGCCATAGTATGAAATGGTTAGACTGTCTCCAAATTTTGATGTGAAGGATGTTTCTTATAATATGTGCAGTATTTTTTTTTTCAGACTAAGCATGAAAGGCCTATGCACCTATATGTGTACCAGTCTATGTGTAGAAGAACGTAAAAGCTTTACATTGATTCCAAGTAATCAATTCTATTTGATGTGTTGCTCTTATGCTATTCATATCAACTTAATGTTATATCCCCTTTTCTTAATATATATACATACTTCAATATGCAGTAAAAATGAGATTTTTACTTAAATACCTATAAGTAATTCCATGTATATTTACAAGAAATAAAAACAATTTGAATGCAAATGATATATATACCCATATAACAAATTAAAATAAACACATAGGATTTTACAAATAATTATTATTCTACTTTTAATTTAAATCATAACCGAAATAAATTATATTACAAATTCATTCAAGAACCAGGACGTTAGAATCTACCCCCCTTAAAAGAATTATGTCCCCGAAATTGAAGTGTAACGAGGAGACTACAGTTATATATATAGTTATAGGCTTATACCTAAAACAAATACATGGGCCATCCCCTAACAACCGCAGCAAACAAGGTATTCAAAACACACATGTTATTTATCAAAACATTTCACAGCAATCAACGCATTCAATATATCAACAATTAGCTATGAATCAAAGTCATTTTCATAACTAGAAATCTCTGTTACTATGGTTGGAAAACATTTCCATTTCTTATTTATACACTTCTACTCTTCAAAATTCATTGGTTACTGACCGTAAATTGGTAAGAAAACAATCCTCTAAATATCAACCCCGAAGACCGAAATCAACATCAGATCAACACTCCGAAAATCGTTTAACTCAACCAATCTCCGGTCAGGTTCCAATTTCTTAACTCTAGTTAAAATTTCAAATTCTAGAATTCAAGTTTCCGATATTTATTCCAAATCAGTTTGAAATCTCATATCTAGATTCCACTATAAATTCAAAACCTTTGAATTCTCCCAAAACATATTGTATTTCCTCAAACAATTTTCCACATTGTCTGATATTTGTATATCTCTTGCTTATATAAATTCAATTTGGTTCAATATATAATTGTTTCAATGTCTATAATCTTATTATAATAACAACAATCGACACGTCCATATATAAAAATAACTTCATAAAATTACCTTTTAATAAGAAAATTATAAATTTGGGCAAAATTATTTCATTTGCCAGCTTTGAAAACAATACTGTGTCGAATTAGTTTTTCAAGAGTTTACAAAAACTTTTCGATACAGTGTGCACCCTGCATTGACTAGAATTTTTAAACCGCTCGACAAACCAATCAACATAATATAAAAAAGTTTTATATCAATTAACAAGTACGCGCTCATATATATACACTCAAACTCAATCTAGGGTATTACTAACCCCATCTATATCGTGTTACTCCACAAAGCCAAGGTTACACTCAACCTTCAGCTCTGATACCAAGTGCAACGACCCACGAATCCGTACCGTTTGAGCTGACTTAATACAACTCATATCCAACCCAAATTGCATGAAAGTATGAATCATTAATAGAAAGAAGTGAGAGGGTGAGAAATAGAAAGATAGAAAATTAGAATAGAAGAAAACAGATAGAGGATCGAACTGAACACAACACAAAGTCTCACAATCGCAGCGGAATAAAATATAATATATAAACAATCACTTTTGAAATACAAACTATATTTGAACTTACATACATCATCAGAGTATATTACATATACAACATAGTGGAATAAATTCTAAATATCTAACATTGAAGCCTCCTGCTTCAAGCTTCTCCATAAAAATCTGTAAAATCCTGAACTATTGGAATGCCCGTACAAATTTTGGCACCCAAGAGTTTAGGGAGAACATTGAAAAATAAACTCTGGGCCAGTCATGGGACTAGTATGAGTAAACGATATAAAACAACTCGATTAACAAAGGATATCTCATAAGACCACGCCGTGATAACGGAACGAGTTTTTCTCTTATGAGAATCACAAGTACTCGGTTTAACTTTCAAAAAAGGTTGGAAAGAAAGGATAATCGTAAGACCAATCCACACATAAACATGGATGATTTTTACCTTACGATAACCCAAAATATTCTAAAATTGGATATATCTTTTGAAACTGTAATAGTGTCTAAATGCAAATAAATATCAATCTAGCGGAACGCTTGCATCTCACGCTCCACATACATAGTATACAATCAAAAGTACGGGCACTTATTGGAGATTGGATTCTGACTATGACAAGGTATGGAACCACCTTCCGATAGTGTATCTCTAGAGGGGAATACACTGGGTTCAACAAGAACGTCTTGCAACCTGGCCCACACATGACCGACAATTCATTTCGCTGGAGTGTATTGAATGTATATCACCAACGGTTGGGATCAGCAACAGTTCTCGAAAGGGACAACATCGATAGATTTAAGAAGAAAATGGAATTTCTCTAGATAGGTGATTATACACCCTAATGGGAGCGACCCACATAGCCATGCTGCCTGCCCGATTTTTGTCATTTCCCTATTGTGAGACTTGAGGCTGATCTTACCTTTAGATATAAAACGCTTTCATTCACTTTGAATGCCACATCGTCAAACCCGCCAAATCACAAATTGATTTCCCCAAAAATACCATGGGTATAAAGTTAAGGGAAACGAATTCCTCCGCCACCAAACGTAAATACATTTGAAGAGATCAACTTACACAATTTATTAGGCATACTCTGTCAGACACTCGTCCATACAAGTTGTCCTGGGACTGGATAAACTGAAGGCACTATCCTATAAATCCATCTTAGGAAATTTCTACCTAGGATTGATAGAATAGCCCTTGCATAACTTCGACTTCAATGATCTTCAATAATTTCTGACTCGTAACGTGTATATCGAATCGAAGTGGAATTAGATGCCGGTCTCATTGGAACGATAATGAAAAGGTCCAGATTTGATAGTCGGTGATTTAACTATCAAATATAAAAATAAAATAAATAGATTTAACTATGTTGGATCTGCTAAGCTTAATTTAAATCACCTTTAATATTTAAGTTCAAATATTAACTATGTATATATATGTATACATACATATTTTCATTTGTAAAATGATTAAATAACCAATAAAACTCTTATAATCATCATTACGTGATAATCCCACTCTCGAATATTTGTTTCATAACTAAAAACGATATTTAACTAACATTGATTTTGAACACAAACTAATATGAATTATCAGATAATTGTGAAATCGATCAAGTTGGGGTATTTTAATCACCTCTCAGACCTTGAGTCGAAATCATTTTTATCGTTATGATTAATAGAAGTTCGCTATCCAAAATATTCGACAAATCAAAATATGTAAATCCAATTTGATTCTCAAATCTTAACCCATTTTTAAAACAACGTTCTTGGTTTGAACCATTAAATAAGTTAACTTACATATTAAATCAGGGGGTTTCATCCAAATCATCGACTTGATTTCATTTTCGTTTAAAACTAAATTTTCTTCTTCACTTAATTAAAAAGTTAATTAAGTTTAAAAGTGTCCTTATGGGAAAATTAAATGGGAAAAAATTTTTTAAGGACAAAAGCCCACTCAAATTTATCCACAAGGACAGCCGCCTAATATTTTATCCTAAAAGACAACACAGTGAAAAAAATAATTCGGCCGCTTCTTTCTTCTTCTCTCCTCTTGCGCTTTCTTTCTTCTTCTATTCACGTGCGGTTTCTTCTTCCTCCGCTCCCGAATCACGTCCGCTCCGAACAATCGAACCCAAAATCGGCTGCTGAAATTTATTCATAACAATTCATAAATCACAACAAGAACATTGACATCAGAATCGAAATTGCAATCGAATCCAAAAATTCGATTCCATAATTCACGAGAAACTGCAACCCTAAAAAAAAAAATGTCTAACAACATAAATCCATTGGAAATCGCAATTGAATTGAATAGTAATATTTTTCTAACGATGGAAAACGCGGTTGAAGAAGTCGAAATTGTTGAAATAATTTTTTCATGATTGGAAATGTTTTTTTTTTTCATCGTTAGTAGTTTAGCAGTTCGTAGGTATCATTTTTCTATTTTTTTGGTTATCATTTTTCCGGATTTAACTTTAAAATATAGTAGCAGTTTTTAGTTATCATTTTTCTATTTTTTTAGTTATCATTTTTACTGTAGTTTATGTGTTATGTTAAACGTCAAAGCATTTTTAAGGTATCATTTTTATATTTTTTAAGGTATCATTTTTAGTGTAATTTCTCTGTTATGTCAAATATTACTGCAGTACTAAAACAGCAATATAACTTCAAAATTAAAACAGCAATAAAATGTCCTGAAATAACATGAAAAACAGGTAAAACGGTAAAAATGATAACTACAAATATAGAAAAATGATAACTAAAAACTGCTGCTATGTTTTAAAGTTAAAAACAGGAAAAATGATAACTACAAAAATACAAAAATGATAACTAAAAACTGCTGCTATGTTTTAAAGTTAAAAACTGGAAAAATGATAACTACAAAAATACAAAAATGATACCTACGAACTGCTGTACTGGTAAAATGAAAAAAAAAACATTTCCAATCGAAAAAAATTGTTTCAACAATTTCGACTTCTTCAATTGTGATTTTCATCATTTGTAAAATATTTTTATTCCATTCAATTCTGATTTCCATTTGGATTTTGTTGTTCGACATTTTTTTTTAATTTTTTTGGGTTTCGAATGATTTTTTTCTCGATTTTGATTTCGTGATGTTGGCCGAATTATTTCGAATTTCGATTTTTGTATTCTTTGAAATTCGTGATTTCTCGTTTTCTGATTTTACGATTTCATGATTTCGTGATTTATGATGAAATCGGGAATGACGTGAGAGAGGAGAGAAGAAGAGAGCAGCGGCCGACGTGAGAGAGGGAGAAGAGAGAAGTAGCGGCGAATTTTTTTTTCAACTTTTTGTCCTTCTGAGTAATTTTTTAGTGGGCTGTCCTTATGGATAAAAAGGCCTTATGTTTTGTCCTTGTAAGAATTTTCCTCAAATTAAATTACGATTTAATTGCAACATTTTTCTTCCAATTCCGTTATATAAAAACCGATTGACTTCTCACTCTTCATTTATGGAAAACGAATAGTTTAAATTGATTATAAATAATCTTTCCTTTTTAAATTAATTTATAATATTATTAATTTAAAATAATCCATCTAATTGTTTCTTAAAACAGTTTTATATCCAATTGAAAACTTACGTTCATTTCCGAGTTACTTTACAGAAAATGGCTTAGCAGTCCAAATAGTATATAACAGTTCTTATAACAGACGACAGTCAAGTTGTTAACCCAATTTGCGCAAACAATCATATAAATACAAGTTAATTTTTTAACTAATAATATCTCAACAACATATATTAATTGATAAAATATAGCAAACTGATATAATAGCATAACGATGTTTATTGCTGCTAATAGGGTGTTCAACCAATTCAGTCAATCAAGTATATAGTGGAACGTTGTTTATTTCCAGTAATAGAGTGTCAACAATATATATATATATATATATATATATAAAATCACGATATAAGTAATTAAACACAACAGAATTAATAAATTTATTTAATTTGACAATCAATCCATAGTTATTGCATTACAAATTGTTATTGATCAATGATTTATGTGTTAATTCAGTTCACAACTAAATTTAAATTGGAAAAGATTTTTATAATATCTAGCATTAAAACCACATTTTAGTTACTTGACGACTAATTCTTTTCGACTTGAATTGTTTTAAACCTTGATAATTTACGAGTAATTATTAATGTTTGACTCGACCATGCGCACACTAGCCAAATTAGTCAACCTATCTTCTTGGTTTACTCATATATACATATACTCATAAACATATGTTTATTATATATATTTTAACACTTTATTTATTTTTATTGTTTATGTGAAATGGGCCGAGCCCATTTTAAACAGCCCATCCCTTTTATATATACTTCGTTACTAATATATGTATATATATATTATTAAACATAAAATACATTTTTAACTTTCTTTACATTTTTTTTTTACTTACATGGGCTTAGCCCATCCCATTAACCTAACAACAAGAGAAGTAACCGCACGCACCTGGTAAAAGGGAAACCACTGCACTAATGCATCTTTCTACCATCTAATACCTTACGTTCTGCCTTCCACTTCTCCCTGCATCTTACCCTCCCAGCTTTCCTTCTCTTACTATTTCGTTCTCCTTCTTCTTTTTATTTACTTATTTATATATATAAAATGGTGGGCTGAACCCAGATAATGTCCATGCCCTTACATACATTCCTTCCCATTGGAAATTCTTAGGCAACGAAACTGCCTTCCCATTTTCATTTTAGTGTTGTTGTTTCATAGTTTACATATTGTATATATATAACTATAACTGGGTCGAGCCCAATTCACTATCATCTCACGTATAACAGTACCACATTCACTAACTTCGTTTGCTATTTTTATCCAAAAACGCTAGTTTACTCGAATGATAATATAGTAAAATACCCGAATGTGAGATAAAAATGCAGGGAACACCCATGAATTGCTAGAATTCATCCTTAAAACTAGGATGTATGGTTCCATATTTTTCTCTCTTAATCGGGTAAAATACTTAAATGTAGATTGGGTACTGTAGCAAAGTTGATTTTTATCCCTTTCACGTCCCACGTAGTTGTCCCTCCTCATCCATTTTTTCTTATTTCCTTCAGCTTCCTATTCTTTTCTTTTCTTTTCTATCCTATATTTCCGGTTCTCCTTAAATATGTGTATTATATTATTCTTACGTGGGCCAAGCCCAAACCCAAACTGGCCATGTATTACGCAAGAGACCCACCTGCAGCCATTCTCATTTTTTCCCCTTACCACTTTCTTTACGTTTTGGTTCCCCGATCCTTTAGTTTTTTCTATAATTGTGTCTTCTATCCTGTTTCAGTGTTTTGTTCTCTTTGATGGAAATCAGGTCATGTTATTTTGCATAGCTCTTGCCTTAATGGAATTTTATGGACCTGCAGTTGTGACTACAAAAGATGCTGGAGACGCAGTTACTTTACTGCAAAATTAAGTTGGTTCAACTTTTGATAGTAGACAACTTGTATTGGCAGCTTGTATGGGTTAACAAACTGTAAATGAAGCAAGTATTCAAGAATAAAGGAAGGTGTAAAGACATTTAGTCTTAGCTGCAATGGAGGCGAGATCAAAGAGATCGAATGCCCGGGGAGATTCTCAGGGTCTTGCTTCGAAATCGTAAAATTTTAATAATTCAACAGAGCGGTTCATTGACCTGTCCAATTCTACAAATATAAACGGGTATCTAAGCGATTTAGCAATCGATGAGAACTCATATCTAGAACTTGATTTAAGGAGCCAGTGACATGGTTAACAACATGAAACAGAGTCTGAGTACACTTATTTACAGGTTTCTTTTATTTATTTCAGATCTTCTATGATGATCTACTTGTCTAATACATCCAAGAGTATTTAACAACAGCTTTTAAAGGAGGTAGTTTCTTACCTTACATTTTACTGTTTTGTGCATTATCAGTATCAGTTTTCCAGTTTACACCATTGATCACAGTATAGCCCCTCCCCTCTGTTATTTATTTTCTTTCCAGTTTTAGTTCGCATGTAGATCTACTCAACCACTCAACACATTTATATATGTGTTTGCATATACATATATATATATATACACTTGCAAAATTCATTAAATAGGGAAATATTTACTCACTAAAGGGTTTACTGTTTAGCTGCTCAGTTTCAGGATTGGCACATAAATTTGGTTAGTTAATACCCATCAAAACATGTACATCTACATATGTATACATATATATACTAACTATATTATCCATAACTCAATAGTGGAAGTTTACTTGCAAGTATATAATGCTTCTTTTGTGTATTTCCAGTTTTTAACATAGGGATATAATCAACTAAACACAACATGTTCTGAAGCATCAATGCATATATACTTGCATCACAACATGTTCTGAAGCATCCATGCATATATCAACCAGTATTAGTTAAATGGAAAAGAAAAAAAAGAATTTACTCACAAATATTAGTGTAATGGTATGCATTTCCAGGTTCCTAAGTTGATCACTGGTATATGCTATACTTGTCTGCCATTACTTTGTTCTCGGTTTCTTCAGATCTTGTATATGGGTGTATGAGTGTTTACAAGGGTATTTATAGGTGAAATATATATATATATATATATATATGTCATATAGCTCATAGGTCATACAGTAGAGTCTGTTTGGGGATGTTCTACTTGATTGAAAGATGGCACTGCTTTTGTCACTTCTGACTTATGTCCTACAACTATTTACTATGACTTGGTGCACATATTGGACTTAGCTCTTAAGTAAATGTATCCTAGCTACAGATCTAGGCTTTCCAGTCTCAATATGTAATATTAGAGAAGTACCAATCTTCTTATAGTCAAGTGTAAAATGTTATTTTTAATACTAGGCTAGGCTGGCTCAAAGAAAATTGATGTGAGTGTTGCTTGTTGATTTGAATGGAATCAATAGATAAGTTTTTACTAGCTGGCTCTAATGTTTCAAACAGAAAAGGCATGGCTTATAGGTGCTTGATAGAAGGGATTTAGGTATAGGGATGGACTTTTTTCCTGCACATGTATGTGCCAGACCCATGTACAAAATCTTTAAATATCCAATACTCTACCCTTAAGCAACATAGGTCATTAAATTTCTAGGCATCTAGCCATAGTATGAAATTTTTATACTGTCTCCAATTTTTGATATGAAGGATGTTGCTTATACTATGTGTTGTATATTTTTTTTCTGACAAAGCATGAAAGGCCTATGCACCTATACGTGCACCAGTCTTTGTGTAGAAGAACGTAAAAGCTTTACTTTGATTCCAAATAATCAATTCTATTTGGTGTGTTGCTCTTATGTTATTCATATCAACTTAATGTTATATCCCTTTTTTGAATATATATACATACTTCAATATGCAGTAAAAATAAGATTTTTACTTAAATGCCTATTAGTAATTCCATGATATTTACAAGAAATAAAAACAAGTTTGAATGAAAATGATATATATACCCATATAACAAATTAAAATAAACTCATAGGATTTTACAAAAAATTATTATTCTAATTTTAATTTTAATTTAAATCATAATTGAAATAAATTATATTACAAATTCATTCAAGAACCAGGACATTACAAATTTGGTGCGAAATTTTAAATTTAAATTTTGAATTTGAATGAAAAGACACTTCAGTCATTATAAATAGGCCCAAAAGTCGTGTCTCTTCGTAATCTTTTCTCCTCCTCTTCTTCTTCTTCTTCTTCTTCTTCTTCTCGTTTTTCCTTTTCAATCAAACTTTCAAGAGGCACAGTTTCTTCGTTTCTTAATGGAATTGGACGAAATCAGCGGCAAATCAAAGAGAAATGCAAGGAATACGATCTAGTAATAGTTTAGGGTTGAATTTGGATGGCATTGGGGTGCAGCAAGTCGAAACAGTAAGAGGAAAACAAAAAAATCCCTTAACAGTTTTTATGTTTTGGATAGTCAACCTCTAATCGCCATATCTCACTCAATTTTTATCGAAATTTGATGATTTACCCATCAAAACGACTGCGAGAACGAAAACTATAATATGGAAAAGGGATTGGAACATACCTATGACTGCAATTTGAAGATACTTGTCGATAGTTTTGGTTTCCTTTTCCCTTTACTCACCAAATCTTCATTCGATCATTATTTGATCAATTATTGATGGATTCACATGAAACCAGTAGCATTATGAAGCAAATGAAGAGACGTACAACATGAAGATAAGTTACAGACGAAAATCCAAAGTTATAAATTGATCTGGTACCCATTTCTTTGTTGATTTACATTATATGTATGCATTTCTTCTTGACGTCTTTTTACCAACCGTCATTACTCTTCTCCTCTTTTTGATTTCTACCATGTGTTCATAAGAATTTTGAATTCTCAACAGTCATGTAACACACCATTTTTAAATTTGAATTTTCAACAGCCACGTCACCCATCTTTTCAGAGTTTGAAAATTCAATAGCCATATAACACATCTTTTCCTATAAAACAACACAACTTTTCAAAGAATCAAAATGACTTTTCAAATAATCAAATGACATTCAAAATAACTACCTACAATTTTAACAGTGATATCATGATGATTTTGTAACATATTCATATATAAAAAAATTCGAATTTTAAACATTTCAAAATTTTAAATTTTAAAGATCAAATTTCAAAAATCAAACTATGAGTTTAAACTAATGTTATATATCATTTCAAAATTTGCATTTAATATTTTCAAAAATTAGATTACGAACTTTTTGAAAGACCTTGCTCTGATTACAATTGTTAGGGATTGCGGAATGGATCATTATGGCAAAACTATAGAGGGGGGAGAATAGTGTTTGTAAGAATTTAATCAAAATCTAAAACTTATATGATCTACTATATGAATCAAACACCACAGAAACAATCACAGACACAGAATCAAACACAAACACAAAGATAAACAAAATTAAAATGCAAAAAAGGAAAAAACACATTGGATTTTATACTGGTTTGGAATTGCTCCTACGTCCAGTCCTACGTAACGCTGGATTGCGCAGAGTTTTATTACTATATCAATATCCAAGTACAATCTTCTATTTGATTTCACGACTACAAGGGGTAACAGTGATTCCACACACTTGATTAAGTATCCTCCCCTTGATTTCACGAATACAAGGGTAACACCGATTCCGTTCCTTGATTTCACGACTATAAGGAAAACACCAATTACCCAAACACTTCTCAAATGATTACAATAGCCCTATAACTCTTCAATAGCACTTCGATTTAGAGAATAATGAGTAGAGAGTGAGAAGAGAAGAAGTTTAATGTAAATAGAATTGAATTCGGCAGAGTATAAGTGTAGATTTCATAAAAATAGGAAAATATATTGGTAAAGGGGATGAAGAGGGAGAAGAAGAATGATGTAAAAATTCGAATCAACGCCTATTTATAAGATTTGAAAGGCTGCAATGCTTCTGCAATGTTACAAATAGTGGAAAGGAACTTCCTTTCAATTTTGAAAAAATGACAGTTATATGTCGACATAAACATATATGAATGTTGACATATCCTTGTTCAAAATTGATTTTTGACCATTTTTCGAGTGTTTTGATATATATATATGTATATATATATATATATATATTAATCCCTAAAAAATCCATACACACATTGAGTAAAGGATATGGAATGAACACCATCAGGGTCAGTCGTGCGCAATGTCATCCGAGGCACGTTAACAACTCACGACGGATAGGACGCAACTACACAGAGCAAGACCCAAGTACCAAACCCAAGACAAATCAAGTCGACCAATACGACCAAAGAAGATGGCACGGTAAGCTATGAGAAATGCAACTCAATAGAGATCAGGATCGTACATTCTGTAAGCCGCTCACAACGATGGAGCACGCTTGATCTAAAATCAAAGTTCAGTCGCACGCATCAAGACAGGAGTCGAGGTCGCACGTATATTTAAAACTGCTCATGAATTGCAACTCCTATCGCTTGACACTCGAGCCAGAAACCTATTGGTAGGTCGTATACCAACTCCTAGAAAGAGCACATTCACGTCTCAAAGTTGCAAGTCTCAAAGTTGCAAGTCTCAGTCAGTCGCCTCTAGACTAATGAAGATCGTCGCTCGCCCACTCAAATCAGACATAACCGCATTAAGGAACTATGGTCGATTCATTCCTTAATTTCGCCATCTAGCGCAGAAGCAAAGGTCGGTCGTACATATTGGGGCAAAGCCGCTCAAACACCGAAGCAAAGCAAGCCGCCCATTAAACATAGGCGGAAGCGACCTCATAGCATAGCCGAAAGGACAAACAGCACCATACAAAGGAAGAAAAAGGACGAGCGCCCTTGAACTAAGAAGGTCGGTCACGCAAGGAACAAGGGAGAATCGAGTCCAGTCCCGCGTTCAGCTCTTATAAAATTTTCCAAGTTTCCCAAAGCATTCACTCTTACAGGGACACCCCTTCTATGAACCCGCTCGCACATGATAACTGAATACGGCTGCAGACAGTTGGCTACAGCTAGCCAATGGCATGTTTGTAATTAATAGAATGAGCGATCCGTAGCTTGCATAAACGGATTTCAAGTCATTTCCCAAAGGAAGCTCACCTATAAATACACCACGGCTACCAACATATAGGGGTACCAATCTTGGAAACCACGAAGTGCTGCTAAATTCTATCCTCGACTACTGATTCGGCCATGGCGTCAAGTGCAATCTTGTGACCAAGGAAAACGAAGACATCCTCCTTCTCAATCAATCATCCTTCCTTCTTCTCCTCAAATTCTACCACTCTCTTGTATAATTCCAAGATTGAAATATATAAATGAGGGTATATTGAGTGAATATAGAGATGTATGAAAAGGGAGATGTATTTTGTAATCCTCATTATAAGATTGGAAATCACCTTCACAGTGGACATAAGTCTAATTAATGTCTGAACCACTCTAAATCTCATCTCTACTTTACTTTTTCGCATTTTTCATTCTCAATTTCTGATTAAACATGGTTCCATTTATTTTTTACCGTATTTGTGAAGTACAGTTTCAGTACCTTGGGTGTTTACATAAATTTTGATGTAAACATTTTGGCGCCCACCGTGGGGATGTGTCAGCTTCTTTCCCCATTCAGATCCGGGAAGATTTTCTGAGAAGAACTGAACTTAGAAATATGAACATGCTAAGAGGAATCACCAACAAAGTCAACAGCCCCAGCAACAGCGTTAACACCATCACGCCGCCTGTCACCGATTCCGGGGGGAGGAGTGGCCCGAAGTTGAAGAAAATGTAACCATGAAGGAATAGGAAGAGGCGATGACAGGATTAACGAGTCAAATAACTATTGCAAACAATGCAATGATGAAGAAGCTCACGTTGATATTTGCCATTCGAGTCGCCACCGCAAAAGCCACATTAATTGCCACCTATTCCTCGCTAGCCCAAACAAATCATGAGCCAGAAGCAGAATTCTCCGCTTCAAGCTCAAGACAGTAGGATTCCATACAGAGGGTTGCGCATCGCGCTAATCTGAATTATGAAGGGAACAAAGCTTCTGTGTGCGGTCATTTTGACGACACAATCATGAAACGGAAAGTTAGTCCCAGTACTATAAGGATGTCCCCTCCAAAAGAATGCCTAAATTCATTGACCCTAATTCACGAGGGCACATCTAGATCAAAATTTGATAATGAAGAAGGCGGTCAATCCATGGATCCAAGCAAGGAATGGAAATACATCTTAGAAATGGCATGAGCAATTGTGAAGGAAAGCTCAAAGAAGAAGGGTGATCGAAGAGAATGGGATTCCTTCCCAGGTAAAACCCGGCTCGCTGAAAGGGTTAAGAAGATTGTATACCTACAAAGATTCGAACCTCTATCATTACAGTCCTAAGATGGGACAAGCGACCCTAATATATTTCTATGTAAATATGACCAGTATATGAAAAGGGCATGCGCTACTGATGAAATCAAATGCTTATATTTCCCAACTTATCTAGAAGGGGTGGCTTATCTATGGTTCACATACCTGCCGCCGTAGTCCGTGGACAATTTCGTGACCTTGGCTAAACTATTCAATAAGTAATTCAAATCCCAGGCACCCAAAACTCGGGATGTTACAGAGCTGAGTGGACTACACCAAAGACTAGGAGAGCCCCTCAAAGCTTTTCTCACTCGCTTTGATATGGCAGTGGCTAAAATCAAGAATCTCGAACCTGGCCTAATCTTAATGGCCATCAAAGTGTAACGACCCAGAATTTGGGGCCAATTAAAATTTTTTTATTTTAGAAATTTTAATGGGTTTTAATATTTAAAATAATCTATTTTAAATAAGTATGACTTAAAACTTTGTTTAAAACGAATAAATTCAATTTAATTATAAAAGGAGTTTAAAACAGCGCTGCAGTTTGAAATTTTGAATTTGAACTTTGACTGAGTATACAGGATGCAAATTAAATCAGAATTAAGTGAAACAAGAAATATTTGTATCCGTTTAACCATATCTTTCTAACGAATCTAAAAAACTGAAGTTTCACTTTATAATTTGAAAGTTATGCCCAGTTTAAAATTTAGAAAAGTCGCTGTAGAATTTATATATATTTTAATTAAATATATTGGCCTTAAAAATAGTCATATTTCAAATGACCTCGATTTTCGACGAAACCACATTTATTGGAACCGGAATGTCGAATTATTGCTAGGTTTCAATTTTCATAATTTTTCGAACTAATATGTGAGCTTGGCAAAGGAAAATGTGTTTTGTCAGTTTTAGTCAAATTTAATCGACTTGAAAATGGCCATTTTTCAAACGGTCTCAAAATTCGATGAAATTAGTTTTGTTAGGACTGTATCATCATAACAAAGCCAAATATAATTTTTCTGTAATTTTTAGAGGTCGTATGTAGCCCCGGTGAATTTAAATGTAAAATTGAATTAATTAAATAAATGATTTAAATATTAATTTAAATAAAACAGGCGGAAGACGTTCGTTTGGGCTGACAGAACCTAGCCCATTGCGTCCGGAACGTGGGTATTTGCCTAGGGACACCTCTCGTTGGGCTGAAATTCGATCTGAAAAGGACTAACAGGCCTAAACCTAGTAGATAAGTAATTAAATATTATTTTAATTATAAATATACCCTAATATTACACTAAACCCTAGCCCAATCTAAACCTAACCGCCATAGATAATTTCAAAGGCTGAAATGCTCCCTCGATCTCCCCCACCATTCTTCGAATCCACTATGAATTAGAACTCCAACCAAAAGCAAATTTGTTCGTCTCTCTGGACTCTTTAACTTAAATGGTTATGATCACCACAGGCGATCTGAGTTGGGCGGTTTTTAGCCAGAAAGTGGCGGACTTTAGGCGTAGTTCTCGAGGCATAAAAGCCACCGAGCATGGCGGCGCTCGTCCTGGAGGGGGCGACGTTGCAGTGGTTCGTGTAGCAGTGTCTGATCGGGGTCTCGATGGTCGTGGGGCGACGCGCAGTTGGCTAGGGCAAGCGGGATTTGGTCGTGAACGATGTCTGAAGATTTAACAGAGGAGGAAGGAATGAGTAAAGTAATTAGAAGTTAATTTTATATTTAATTAATCCATTTATGTAATTATAATTCAAACCATCGTAATTCGATCCAATCTTATCATAATTAGACGAAACGAATTGCGTTGGGATCGCGTGATCAAGCACTACATTCCAGAACAAACCAGATCTGGAACCGGGCATGTTGAAATTTCAGACACAAATCTAAGTGAAATTTCTGTTTAAATATAAAATTAATTAATTATTTCACTGTGAGATTTATATTCGTTGTATATGAAATCCATGATGATGTTGTATATATTTATTTCGGTGATTGATTTGTTTGCGTTTGAGATGAGTTGAATGGATTAAATGGTGTAGATCTAGGATATATTTACAATAGAGATCTTACTTTGATTGTATTTATCAAATAAATATATATAAATTGCTATTATGTTTGAATAAAATTATAAATTTGTTAGGTCATATTATGCTAGAATAAAGTTATTAATTTGTTAGATCATGTTATACTAAAAATATCACTTGCTTGATCATGTTATATTAGAAGATGTTGTGTTAATTTAGAAATGTCATAATATAGAAATGTTATGTTAGAAATACCTTTTTATTGGAAATGTCATTTTATAGAAATGACATTTCGTACAAATGCCATATTAATAAGAAATGTAAAAATTTTGTAGTATTAGAAAATTGTGAATATATAAAATATCCTTTTTATGTTAGAATACATAGAAAGATGTTAACAAATAAAATATTCTTTTATTTGTCATTATAGTACATCGGAAAAAGGTATACAAATAAAAATAACATTTTTGTCAAAACATGATTATAGAAATAAATATCACATTTTTGAATAGAAATTTGTTATGTAAATAAAAACAACCTTTTTATTAGAAATGTGTTTTGCAAAAAAAAATAACATTTTTTTTCTTTTTGAATAGAAAAATAGAAATGTATATATGATAAAAAGGACATTTTCGTTTAGAAAGGTTAAATATGATAAAAAGAATATTTTTTTAGAAATGTTTAATATGACAAAAAGGACATTTTTGTTTAGAAAGGTTAAATATAATAAAAAGAATATTTTGTTTAGAAATGTTTGATATGATAAAGAGGACATTTTTGGTTAAGAAATGTGTAATATGATTAAAAGAACATTTTTGTTAAGCAATGTTCCTTAGGATTAAAAATATCATTTTTAGGGATGAGAAGTTAGAATAAAGATAACATTTTTATTTGAAATGTTGCATAGAATAAAATAACATTTTTGTATAAAATGTTTTGTTAGAATTAAATGGTCATTTTTGTGATGAATGTTCCATTAGAATAAAATTTTCATATTAGATTTGTGACATAATAAAATATCATTTTTTGTCACATTAGATTTATGCCAAAATGAAGATTACATTTACATGTAATATTGTTTTCATTAAAGAGAATAGAATTAGAAGATTACATTTACATGTAGTATTGTTCTCATTAAAAAGAATAGAATTTTAAACATACATGTTTATGTAATTTAATTCTCATTAAAAAAAGGATTAAAAGGTTGTATTCCTATATGATATTAAAAATATTCATTTTTGTCCTTTAAAAAGGATTACACCAAAATATACATTTTTGGTAATTAAAGATGATAACACCAAAATATACATTTTTGGTCATTTAGAAGGATTAGATAGAAATATACATTTTTGTATATTTCAAAGGATTAGACAAAAATATTCATTTTTGTTAGATTAAAAGGAATTAAAACAAAAGTATCATTTTAATGTAAATTCATACATTAGAATTGGCATGCAAAACAACAATGACATGTATGTTAATTATAAGATGTCATTTATGTTAATTATTAAATGACATGCAGGTTGATCTTAAATGTGACATTAGATTATAATAACACTTTGTTGTAAATTGTGTCATCAGAATAAAATGACAGTTTATTGTCATTTGTCATTAGAATTGAAATTTTAGATTTTTATTGTCATTTGTCAACAATAAAAAGAATAGAAATAAAAGACTAGATTTTTATTGCCCCTAGTCACAATAAAAGAATTGAAATATATGCCTGTGATGTTGAAATGTTTGATGTGTTAAATATAATGTTAGTATATTCAAGTTTGAATATTACACTCCCATTTACAAGTTGCCCGACTTGTTTATGTGATTGGGACGATAATTTTCACACATCGCCCAAGTGCACAAATAATTTATCATTTGGTTTATGGATGAAACCCCACACGGGTGTTGGGATGATATTTGACCTACACTAGTCCCAATATTTAGTGTAGAATCCACTCTGCTTGTTATTTGGATGCTTGATAGTTATTTCCCATCGATTACATGCAATATATGGATGTTGATTGAGTCACATTCCAATAAAGAATATTCTAGAAGAGAATACTTAAGCAAATATTTTAGGAAAAAATAATATATTTTAGAAAAATATATTTATTTATTGAGATGAACTAATTATTAACTAGAATAAATCATTAAATTAAGATTTAATGAAGTTTTCCAATTTGTCAATATTTAATTGAAATTAAATAAATTGGATTTTGGGTTGTCGTGAATAGTATCTTAAATAACACTGTTCTTAAACCCCGTATGAAAAGAATAATCTTTTAGTTTAAGATTATTAAAAAAGTTTTCAATTATATCAAGTAATTGAAATAAGATGAAACATGAGTTGGTTTTATTGTGAACCATGTTTTTAAGTGACATGTGTTCTTTAACCCAACTGACAGCGAAAATATGATTTGGAATTTATAAATCTTTATTTAAGATTTAAATGGGAATTTTCCCAAAAGCCAAGTTTTCCAATTTAATATATTAAATTGGAGTTGAATGGAATTCGAATTAACATTAACTGAGGTAAGCTTCTATAAAAGAAGACCGATACTACATATGGAATTTAAGAGGCTTTGCCGTAATATTATTGGTCGGATAGAAATTTATAACGATCATATATTGATTTGATTTCTGTGAAGATTCCATATTTAATGGAAGTCGATTTTGGGTTTATCTTGAACGGTGTTTTAAAATGACATTAGTTCTTTAACCCAGCTAAAGATAAGATTAATTTCTTAAATTTAATTAATCATTGAATAATGATTTTTGATATTTAAAACCAAATTGGATTCTTAATAAATCTCTAAAAGAAAGATTTAAGAATAAACTTAAAAGATTTATCTTTGATAGAATAATGCGAATATTTTATTAGATGAATATTATGAATTGGAATGAGGCATCGGATGTGTTTTTATAGTACTTGATTTTTAATTATAAAATACGTGAGTTATTCGGGAAGACCGGGTTCAACCTATTCCGAATAATTACTACGACGAGGAAGAGTCGAAGATGAAGACGGTGGTTGAAGACCGACGACCCTCACATCGAATGGATGTGTTGCTACAGAGACCCTTGATGGGAGTTGCTACCTTGAAGGGGGTTCAGTGGTGGCCGTCCAGACTATTGTTGATTGTTCGGATTTGGTTTTCGCTCAGACCCAGAGCATAAGCTAGTAAATGGATGCGTGTATGACATTGGATTTCGGTCCATGTGAATTAAATCAATTTCTGTTAATGTATGTCTGTTTGGTGGTGGAGGATTTATTCTCTACTTAACGCCCTGGTATATATTAATAGTGATTGATCGCATGGCGTGAATTGTCAATGTGGCACGCCAAGATGCAATTGATCAAGGCTTTTGTTGGAAAGTAGGGCCTTGTGGGATGATCAAAGTATAGCCTATTACAGCATAGCTTTGTGTATATCGTGACTTCGCGAGCCTCACACCCCGGTATGAGTCAAAAACGGGATATGGACCGTAGGGAGTGCACACGTTTCTTTCTAGCTAGTGGTAGTGTCAGCGCTTAAACTGGCTGGCATTTTACTTATGTGGATGATGGATTTGAGGCACCTCGGATTTTTATAGGCCGTTAGTGGTCATACTATAGGTTCAAAGGAACCGGGAAGCATGTGTTTAGGCATAACTAATCCACTACCGTTAGGTGGGGACCGGCCCTACCGCTCCAAGGGTTCACTGCGGGGGATCCTGAGGCATTTGCTAGAGTGTCTCGAATCGGAGAGGAGCTTGCCCCTAGCCTCGACTCATGATGGAAATCCAATTTCCAATACGACCTTGCGGTTTTGATTGTAGAACTAATATGGCGACATAGTAGGATGGGGTACTATGCCGTTTATGATTGATACATTATGATTGAAATTATTTTTGAAATATATATACCCATATATATACACACTAATATTAAATCCGTTTTATCGTATCAAGCATCTTTTGACCATTATAAGGTAAAACCCTATCCTCCGGTTTGCGTTGCATTGTGTGATGGGACTTGGGTCTTATAATGGTTTCATTTTTCTAAAAAGCATTGCGTTGTTTAACGATTTACCTTATTTTATGCACTGGCAATCCAATGGAGTAAACCCGTTCCGCGTTAGCGACGTGGTCCTGTGATTAGCCTTTTTATTAGATAAGTTTAGTTAAGATTTCTCATACCAGTCCCATGACTGACCTAAAGTTTGTTTCACTGGAAAACTCGGGTGCCCATATTTTCCACACGTGCAGTCGAGTAGCTTTTTGCAGATATATTTACAGGATCTTGTATTACAGCTGAAGCGGTATTCGGAAAGCTCTGTATCCGTGTATTCCTTCCAGTTGTATATTTGTATTATTTTCCCGCTGCTATTTAAATGTAATTTAAAACTCTGATATTATTGTATTCCTATTGTGTAATAAGTATTCATACTCTGTGATTTTCTTATACTCTGATGTAATTGTTGCAAACAGCAATAAAATGTTCTTCAGTTTATGTTCTGATGTGTGTTGTTCTCAAAGCAATCCAAGCTTTCCTTTACTCGGAAGTTTGGGTCGTCACATGTGGTATCAGAGCATTGGTTTACAGAGCTCGAGAACAAGACACATTAGAATCGAACGAAAGAATCCATCAGAGATTGGATTAGTAATATCCAGTGAGAATAACTCGTTAGAGATGGGATCAGTAATATCCTATAATGAGTGTGAAGAGTATTACTTTCTTTAAAATAAATAAAAACAAACTCAGTTTTGAAAATTTTATCTAAATATACGTATTTGAGTATATTATATTTTTAATGTGGATAATCGAGTATATAAAGATTTCGAATGTACGAGTAATTAACGGATATTCGAATTTTAATATACTAGATGGATACAGAATCACACTCTAGTCGCCTGGAGATGATTCTGATGATCGGTGCATCATCACCAGTATTTATGTTCAAGTTTCAAAAGTGGAATTTCTATATATTTCCATTGACTGGTATGAGAACCAACACTTAGTCAGTACACATTGCTGTGGTTTGCACTAAAAACATGATTTTTGATAAAAGTTATATATATTTGAAAAGTTAATCATCTAATTAATTGCTGGTTGTGATGTCTAATAATTAGTTTCACTAATTAAAATATTAGAATGATGATTAATTAAACAAATAAATAAAAAAAATTAAGTTGAGTTGGTTAAATTAAACAAATTTTAACTACGTTCCTTTTCGAGGACGAAAAGATTTTAAGTGGGGGCGATTGTAACGACCCAGAATTTGTGGCCAATTTAAATTTTTTATTTTAGAAATTTTAATGGGTTTTAATATTTAAAATAATCTATTTTAAATAATAACGACTAAAAACTTTGTTTAAAACGAATAAATTCAATTTAATTATAAAAGGAGTTTAAAACAGCACTGCAGTTTGAAATTTTGAATTTGAACTTTGACTGAGTATACAGGATGCAAATTAAATCAGAATGAAAAAAGAAATATTTGAATCTGTTTAACCATATCTTTCCAACAAATCTGAAAAACTGAAGTTTCACTTTATAATTTGAAAGTTATGCCCAGTTTAAAATTTAGAAAAGTCGTTGTAGAATTTATATATTTTTTAATTAAATATATTGGCCTTAAAAATAGTCATTTTTCAAATGACTTCGGTTTTCGATGAAACCACTTTTGTTGGAACCGGAATGTCGAATTATTGCTAGGTTTCAATTTTCATAATTTTTCGAACTAATATGTGAGCGTGGCAAAGGAAAACGTGTTTTGTTCGTTTCAGTCAAATTTAATCGACTTGAAAATGACCATTTTTCAAATGGTCTCAAAATTCGATGAAATTAGTTTTGTTAGGACCGTATCATCATAACAAGCCAAATATAATTTTTCTGTAATTTTTAGAGGTCGTATGTAGCCCTGGTGAATTTAAATGTAAAATTGAATTAATTAAATAAATGATTTAAATATTAATTTAAATAAAACAAGCTGAAGACGTTCGTTTGGGCTGACGGGACCTAGCCCATTGCGTCCGGAACGTGGGTATTTGCCTAGGGACACCTCTCGTTGGGCTGAAATTGGATCTGAAAAGGACTAACAGGCCTAAACCTAGTAGATAAGTAATTAAATATTATTTTAATTATAAATATACCCTAATATTACACTAAACCCTAGCCCAATCTAAACCTAGCCGCCAGAGACAATTTCAAAGGCTGAAATGCTCCCTCGATCTCCTCCACCATTCTTCAAATCCACTACGAATTAGAACTCCAACCAAAAGCAAATTTTTTCGTCTCTCTGGACTCTTTAACTTCAATGGTTATGATCGCCACAGGCGATCTGAGTTGGGCGGTTTTTAGCCAGAAAGTGGCGGACTTCAGGCGTAGTTCTCGAGGCATAGAAGCCATCGAGCGTGGCGGCGCTCGTCCTGGAGGGGGGAGACGTTGCAGTGGTTCATGTAGCAGTGTCTGATCGGGGTCTCATTGGTCGTGGGGCGGCGCGCAGTTGGATAGGGCAAGCGGGATTTGGTCGTGAACGATGTCTGAAGGTTTAACAGAGGAGGAAGGGATGAGTAAAGTAATTAGAAGTTAATTTTATATTTAATTAATCCATTTATGTAATTAAAATTCAAACCATCGTAATTCGATCGAATCTTATCAGAATTAGACGAAACGAATTGCGTTGGGATCGCGTGATCAAGCACTACATTCCAGAACAAACCAGATCTGGAACCGGGCATGTTGAAATTTCAGACACAAATCTAAGTGAGATTTCTGTTTAAATATAAAATTATTTATTTATTCCATTGTGAGATTTATATTCGTTGTATATGAAATCCATGATGATGTTGTATATATTTATTTCGATGATTGATTTGTTTGCGTTTGAGATGAGTTGAATGGATTAAATGTGTAGATCTAGGATTTATTTACAATAGAGATCATACTTTGATTGAACTTATGAAATAAATATATATATATATATATATATATATATATATATAAATTGCAATTATGTTAGAATAAAATTATAAATTTGTTAGGTCATATTATGCTAGGATAAAGTTATCAATTTGTTAGATCATGTTACACTAAAAATATCACTTGCTTGATCATGTTATATCATAAGATGTTGTGTTAATTTAGAAATGTCATAATATAGAAATGCTATGTTAGCAATATCTTTTTATTGGAAATGTCATTTTATAGAAATGACACTTCGTAGAAATGCCATATTAATAAGAAATGTCAAATTTTTGTACTATTAGAAAATTGTGAATATATAAAATATCCTTTTTATGTTAGAATACATAGAAAGATGTTAACAAATAAAATATTCTTTTATTTGTCATTATAGTACATAGGAAAAAGGTATACAAATAAAAATAACATTTTTGTCAAAACATGATTATAGAAATAAATATCAGATTTTTGAATAGAAATTTGTTATGTAAATAAAAACAACCTTTTTATTAGAAATGTGTTTGGCAAATAAAAATAACATTTTTTTCGTTTTGAATAGAAATATAGAAATGTTAATATGATAAAAAGGACATTTTTGTTTAGAAAGGTTAAATATGATAGAAAGAATATTTTGTTTAGAAATGTTTAATATGATAAAAAGGACATTTTTGTTTAGAAAGGTTAAATATGATAAAAAGAATATTTTGTTTAGAAATGTTTAATATGATAAAGAGGACATTTTTGGTTAAGAAATGTGTAATATGATTAAAAGAACATTTTTGTTAAGCAATGTTCCTTAGGATTAAAAATATCATTTTTAGGGATGAGAAGTTAGAATAAAGATAACATTTTTATTTGAAATGTTGCATAGAATAAAATAACATTTTTGTATAAAATGTTTTGTTAGAATTAAATGGTCATTTTTGTGATGAATGTTTCATTAGAATAAAATTTTCATATTAGATTTGTGACATAATAAAATATCATTTTTTTGTCACAATACATTTATGCCAAAATGAAGATTACATTTACATGTAATATTGTTTTCATTAAAGAGAATAGAATTAGAAGATTACATTTACATGTAGTATTGTTCTCATTAAAAAGAATAGAATTTTAAACATACATGTTTATGTAATTTAATTCTCATTAAAAAGAAAAGGATTAAAAGGTTGTATTCCTATATGATATTAAAAATATTCATTTTTGCCCTATAAAAAGGATTACACCAAAATATACATTTTTGGTAATTAAAGATGATAACACCGAAATATACATTTTTGGTCATTTAGAAGGATTAGATAGAAATATACATTTTTGTATATTTCTAAGGATTAGACAAAAATATTCATTTTTGTTAGTTTAAAAGGAATTAAAACAAAAGTGTCATTTTAATGTAAATTCATACATTAGAATTGGTACGCAAAACAACAGTGACATGTATGTTAATTATAAGATCTCATTTATGTTAATTATTAAATGACATGCAGGTTGATTTTAAATGTGACATTAGATTAAAATAACACTTTGTTGTAAATTGTGTTATTAGAATAAAATGGCAGTTTATTGTCATTTGTCATTAGAATTGAAATTTTAGATTTTTATTGTCATTTGTCAACGATAAAAAGAATAGAAACAAAAGACTAGATTTTTATTGCCACTTGTCACAATAAAAGAATTGAAATATATGTTTGTGATGTTGAAATGTTTGATGTGTTAAATATAATGTTAGTATATTCAAGTTTGAATATTACACTCCCATTTACAAGTTACCTGACTTGTTTACGTGATTGGGACGATAATTTTCACATATCGCCCAAGTGCACAAATAATTTATCATTTGGTTGATGGATGAAACCCAACACGGGTGTTGGGATGATATTTGACCTGCACTAGTCCCAATATTTAGTGTAGAATCCACTCTGGTTGTTATTTGGATGCTTGATAGTTATTTCCCATCGATTACATGCAATATATGGATGTTGATTGAGTCACATTCCAATAAAGAATATTCTAGAAGAGAATACTTAAGCAAATATTTCAGGAAAAAAGAATATATTTTAGAAAAATATATTTATTTATTGAGATGAACCAGTTATTAACTAGAATAAATCATTAAATAAAGATTTAATGAAGTTTTCCAATTTGTCAATATTTAATTGAAATTAAATAAATTGGATTTTGAGTTGTCATGAATAGTGTCTTAAATAACATTGTTCTTAAACCCCGTATGAAAAGAATAATCTTTTAATTTAAGATTATTAAAAAAGTTTTCAATTATATCAAGTAATTGAAATAAGATGAAACTTGAGTTGGGTTTATTGTGAACCATGTTTTTAAGTGACATGTGTTCTTTAACCCAACTGACAGCGAAAATATTATTTGGAATTTATAAATCTTTATTTAAGATTTAAATGGGAATTTTCCCAAAAGCCAAGTTTTCCAATTTAATATATTAAATTGGAGTTGAATGGAATTCGAATTAACATTAACCGAGGTAAGCTTTTGTAAAAGAAGACCGATACTACATATGGAATTTAAGAGGCTTTGCCATTATTCCATTTATATTATTGGCCGGATACAGAAATTTATAACGATCATATATTGATTTGATTTCTGTGAAGATTCCATATTTAATGGAAGTCGATTTTGGGTTTATCGTGAATGGTGTTTTAAAATGACATTAGTTCTTTAACCCAGTTAAAGATAAGATTAATTTCTTAAATTTAATTAATCATTGAATAATGATTTTTGATATTTGAAACCAAATTGGGTTTTTAATAAATCTCTAAAAGAATTAAGAATAAACTTAAAATATTTATCTTTGATAGAATAATGCGAATATTTTATTACATGAATTTTCTGAATTGGAATGAGGCGTTGGATGTGGTTTTATAGTACTTGATTTTTAATTATAAAATACGTGAGTTATTCGGGAAGACCGGGTTCAACCTATTCCGAATAATAACTACGACGAGGAAGAGTCGAAGATGAAGACGGTGGTTGAAGACCGACGATCTACGCATCGAATGGATGTGTTGCTGCAGAGACCCTTGATGGGAGTTGCTACCTTGAAGGGGCTTCAGTGGTGGCCGTCTAGACTATTATTGATTGCTCGGATTTGGTTTTCACTCAGACCCAGATCATAAGCTAGTAAATGGATGCGTGTCTGACATTGGATTTCGTTCCATGTGAATTAAATCGATTTCTGTTAATGTATGTCTGTTTGGTAGTGGAGGATTTAATCTCTACATAACACCCTAGTATATATTAATAGTGATTGATCGCATGGCATGAATTATCAATGTGACACGCCAAGATGCAATTGATCAAGGCTTTTGTTGAAAAGCAGGGCCTTGTGGGATGATCAAAGTATAGCCTATTACGGCATAGCTTTGTGTATATCGTGACTTCGCGAGCCTCACACCCCGGTATGAGTCAAAAATGGGATATGGACCGTAGGGAGTGCATACGTTTCTTTCTAGCTAGTGGTAGTGTCAGCGCTTAAATTGGCTGGCATTTTACTTATGTGGATGATGGATTTGAAGCGCCTCGGATTTTTATAGGCCGTTAGTGGTCATACTATAGGTTCAAAGGAACCGGGAAGCATGTGTTCAGGCATAACTAATCCACTACCATTAGGTGGGGACCGGCCCTACCGCTCCAAGGGTTCACTGCGGGGGATCCTGAGGCATTTGCTAGATTGTCTCGAATCGGAGAGGAGCTTGCCCCTAGCCTCGACTCATGATGGAAATCCAATTTCCAATACGACCTTGCGGTTTTGATTGTAGAACTAGTATGGCGACATAGTAGGATGGGGTACTATGCCGTCTATGATTGATACATTATGATTGAAATTGTTTTTGAAATATATATATACCCATATATATACACACTAATATTAAATTCGTTTTATCGTATCAAGCATCTTTTGACCATTATAAGGTAAAACCCTATCCTCCGGTTTGCGTTGCATTGTGTGATGGGACTTGGTTCTTATAATGGTTTCATTTTTCTAAAAAGCATTGTGTTGTTTAACGATTTACCTTATTTTATTCACTGGCAATCCAATGGAGTAAACCCGTTCCGCGTTAGCGGCGTGGTCCTGTGATTAGCCTTTTTATTAGATAAGTTTAGTTAAGATTTCTCATACCAGTCCCATGACTGACCTGTAGTTTGTTTCACTGGCAAACTCGGGTGCCCATATTTTCCACACGGGCAGTTGAGTAGCTTTTTGCAGATATATTTACAGGATCCTGGCTTACAGCTGAAGCGGTATTCGGAAAGCTCTGTATCCGTGTATTCCTTCCAGTTGTATATTTGTATTATTTTCCCGTTGCTATTTAAATGTAATTTAAAACTCTGATATTATTGTATTCCTATTGTGTAATAAGTATTCATACTCTGTGATTTTCTTGTACTCTGATGTAATTGTTTCAATCAGCAATAAAATGTTCTTCAGTTTATGTTCTGATGTGTGGTGTTCTCAAAGCAATCCAGGCTTTCCTTTACTGGGAAGTTTGGGTCGTCACGGAAAGGGGGGCATACGTAAAGAAACCAAGTTGGGGCGGTGGATCAAGAAAAAGAAACCAAGTACACTTGAACAATTACTCAACAAAGATGAAAAATACGCAAGCATTGAAGGAAAAAATGCACAGGTAGAGAAGAATGGAAATGCGCAAAGCAGCCTTGATAGTCAAAAAAGGAGCAATGAAGGAGAAGATAATTGAGCAAAAAAGAAGCAGCGCTTTTTCAAGAACTCCGATTTCACTCCCCTTAACAATACCGTGGGAAATATCTTCATGGCAACTAAAAACACCGAAAGGTATCTGATCTTGAAACAAAGACAGGTCAAAGATGTCGATATAAAGTCAGGAAGATTCTGTCAAATTCCATAAGCAGCCAAGGCACGATACTAACGAATGTAGGCACTTGAAGTCAGTAATCGAGGGGTTAATCAGGAAAAACCGTTTGCAACAGTATGTACAAGATCAGAAAGGTTATCCCGACTCTCCGCAAACAAGGGGCAATACGCATTTAGAAGAAAAAGGCTTAAACCAATCCAAAGAGGTCGCTCATCAAGAGGACCAGTCACTAGTGTTTCGATAATGAAGCGTTAAACTAGAGCTCTCATTACTTTGCTTCATTCCCTTATTTTATCTTGTTATTAAGATTGTTTTACCTTGCTTTATTATTTGCTATGCTCGCATTAAGTTACGGTTTACTCGCAAAAACTTTTTGCATCAAAAATTAATTATGTGTCTACCTGAGTAGCATACTTATTGGTCCATGCTAAAAGAAAAACGATCTCTTGGAATGTAGGCATGGTAAAAGGAAATCTGCCATACACAGCTGGACTGCGACGAAAACCCCAGGGCACACCTTAAATAAAGCAGCTTGAGGATCACGAACATCGAGAAAGATCGAACGGGATAAATAGAAACATCACCTCAAAAAGGACAGGCTATTCTAAGAGAAACAACAAGCCGAAAGCCGCACCTCTCATTATGGAATATGTTGAATGCTTAGCCAACACCCATGCAAAGGACTGGTGCCAGGCTTCGTCAAAAGTACAGGAATATTACCAAATCAGTCCCTCGGATAAAATTGCTAATCCTAAAGAGGCGCCCTCTCAGATGTAGAGCATGAATTCCTTAAAACCGGAGTCAAATTCGGTAGCAAGGATTGATGTCCACCTCCTAAGAGACAATGTCGGAGTAAAAGCAACTCAAAAAGACCCACGGTAAAAGTCCCACGGATAAAATCGCTGAGCCCACCAAAGAACCTTCTTAGGTGCTGGACATGAGTTCCCCAAATTGAAAAAAAAAATTCAATGAGGAGAACTAGTGTCTGTTTCTTAGGGCAAGGCACAAAGTCGGAAAAACCGGCATATCCCAAAACGGAAAAATTGCCAATCCAAAAAAAAACGAGGGGCACCTTGTTAGGTGAAGGACACGAATTTTATCCCTTTTGAGTCAAGATTCAATGAGATGAATTAGTGTCCGCTCCTCGGGATGAAGCATAAAAAACAGGAAGGATTAAACATGCTGGAAGGACCAATGCAAAACAGAAATCCTAGCCGAACGGGGGTGTCAGAAATCCTAGCCGAAAAGGGGTATCCATTCTAAAACCTTTTTGAATAACTAAATCAATCAAACAGTGCCTAGAATGGGTCGAAAATCTATAACCCAAGACCTCCCCAGGGGGCACGTATTCAAAACAAGTCCCCTAAGGGCTTGGATTACCAAGGCAGTCAGGCGCGGGGTTGAATACTACTAAATAAAAGATACCAAACGCGCTTATAATAATACAATTGCGTAATAACCTCCAATAAGCAAAAAAATCCAAAAGACAACTAAATCCCAACAATAATTAAAAAAAAAATCGGGCGCAACCGGAAAATTTATAAAGCACTCGGCCAAATGTGTAAATCAGAAAATAAAGGTGTAGCATGCAACGCAGCCGCGCGAAAATAAATAAGTTACATGATAAGAACTGCAATACGTTGAGGTCTGAAACAAACCACAAAAGTAACAAATCTAAGCGTATCAGAATAAGCGAGGCTGGCTCCTGCATACACAAGCCAGGCTAAAAGTACCATTCTAAATCAAAACCAAAATAACAAAACAGGTAAAGCATTAGCGAGCCACAATGTTCAGATGATGTAACACCCTGAATTTTCTATGACTATTAAAAGAACGAATTTAAGAATACTTAATTGTTAAAGTGAAAATTAAGGGAAACAGGTTACGCCATTGCGTTCGTCTTGAAATTCTGCTTGGAATAGAGTCCAAGTTTTCGTAATTCGGATTTCGTATGAGGAAGTTATGGCCCTCGGAAGTTTCAGCAATTTAAATTAATTGAAAACAGTTCAGATTAAATTCAAAATTCAAATTCAAACGAGGAAGTGGGCCGGGCGGAATTTTCCCCGCCCCAGGCCAGGTCGATCAAGGGGTCGACCTCCCTTATACAGGTCGACCAAGTGGTCGACCTGGGGAACGACCTACCCCCCGGGCAGATCTGAACTGTGACGATTCTGACTTGTTGCCGAGTCTTTTCTAACCTGTTGCTGAGCCACTAGGGCATAGGTGGCAATTCTGGATATCTCTATCTAGTCTGGACGGTTGTGATTGCTCCTATGATAATCTAACGGCTTATATTGATTTAAACTTCTGTATAAGCATGCATAGACTCAAGCTCACCTAAACTAAATTAATCTCTTAGCCTCCATGCTGCTGCTATAGTTCTTCTTCTTAAATCTTAGGAATTACAAGTTAAAATTCTAATACAAACGACGAACAAATCATTATCTTCTCTAATCCGCCTTTGCGAGTACAATTTCCTTCACAAAATAATTAATAAATTAATTATGATGAGTTATAATTTGGATTATGATAACATGTCTGTTGAATCATGTCGTGTTACTTAACTTTCTTATTGTCTGTTGGTGAACATATGACAGTTTTGCTAACTTACATTGGTAGATCTATTTCATATGTCCAATCACATATGTTTAACTTGATTCATTTTATGACATCAAATTATATGCAAGTTTGGGATGTAAATCAAATGTTAGTTTGTATGTAAATCTTATGCAAGTGCGTTTCTACATATACTAGTTTGTATGTGATTCTTATGCAAGTTTGTATGTGAATTATACACAAGTCTATATGTGAATCAAGTATATACATATGCTATTTTATATGCAAAACATGTGATATTAGTTTACATGTTTAAATTCATATGCAAGTTTGTAGAAATCTATATGCAAGTTTAGGTGAAAACTATATTCACATATGCAAGTTTAGGTGAAAACCATATTCACATATGCAAGTTTAGGTGAAACCCAGATTCATATATTCAAGTTCACAATTTCATTTTAGATTTATAATTAGATCCATGGTAGTTTATGCAAATTTATATTCTATATGTCCATTGCCTATACAAACTTATGTTATAATTCTCATTCGCAAGTTAGATCTATTGTAACACCCCGAATTTTCTATTAACACTAAAGTTGCTAAAATAATAATAAGTGTGTAGAAGAGGGGATGTATCTAATATGAATATAAAAATATTAATAAGTGTGTAAGAGAGGGGATGTATCTAATATGAATATAAAAATATTAATAAGTGTGTAAGAGAGGGGATGTATCTAATATGAATATAAAAATATTAATAAGTGTGTGAGAGAGGGGATGTATCTAATATGTATATAAAAACAATAATAAGTAAAGGGGGATGTATCTAATATGTACATTGTAGAAAATATATATATATTTATGACATGAATAGAAGTTTATTAATATGCTGAGTGTTTGCTGAGTCACTTCTGACTCATTGCTGAGTCAACAAGATAAACCCCATCTTGTCTGAACGGCTGCGGTTATTTCTAGGTTAAATCTAATGGCCTAAATGAATTCTAAAAACTATAAATAAGTGGGTAGACCCTAGACCTAAATCACTTGTAAAATTAGAGAAGCTACCGTCATGCTGCTGCCATGGAGTTCAGCATAGCCGTCACAAACTAAGAAGAGGAAGCCTAATCATCTACAACCAAATCTACACAAATCAAATCAAAAGATCTCTCTTTCTCTAATTCTTTTCTTTTGTTGGTGAGTATGATGATTCTCACAAGACTATTACAAACTAATTTGACTCAGTAATGAATGGATCACAAGAAAGTGATGTGATTTGTAATTGTAAATTCTATATATTGTGGATCTCTTATTATGTTATTATGTTGTCGTATGATGTAAATTATATATGCTATGTCATGCTATGTTGTAAATTCTCTTATGCTATGTCGTGCTATGTTGAGAATCATGTCAAGCTATGTTATACTATCATACTATGCCATGTTATAAATCATGCTATATTATGTTGAAAAATCATGATGTTGTTGGATCATGCTTAAAGTTATGTTTTTTTTCTTAATTTAAATGGATCTTGTTTATGGGAATTTGCCTATTAGGTTAGGTGTACCCATAAACTTGAAACTATAATTAAATAAAACTTGATTATGGGAATTTGCCTATTGAGTTAGGTGTACCCATATAAAACCATGTTGTTAAAAAAAATTAGATGATGTTGATTCACACATGTTCATATGTAAGTTTATGAAAATTGATTGAGATCATATTAGGTGAATTTTGAACAAGTTGACACCTTTAGGTCCATGACATGTATAATCTATGCAAGTTGGACATATGCAAGTTTCACCCCTTATTATGATTCATTTGGTCACATATACATGTTGTTATTATGATAATCTCTTTTATGCTATGAGTTAGGCTATTCGAGTCTAACATATATTTTGCGAATAAACGTTCAAACGTGGGGTAGGGGTAATATTAGGAATTAATAAATTGGGTGCAATTTTGTAAGATGTTGCATACCATGAATGAATGTCCATAATTGAGTCAATTATGGACATTGTTAAAAATTGGAAGTAATTAATAATTCAAGTAGGGAATTATTAAAATTGGGGGAAAGTGGATTATTATTAATAATCAATGCTTAGGACACGAGGTTGGACCCGTTTGTGATGTAAACCTGCCCGGACCCGTCCGGCAAATCCAGTAGTCACAAATGTCGGCCCAATGTGAGAGGTCCTAGGCCCAAACTAAAGCATAACAGTTGTAAAGACACGAGGTTAGACTCTTTTATGGTGTAAGACTGCCCGGACCCGCCCGGCAAATCCAGCTGCCATAAATGCCAGTCTAATGTGAGAGGTCTTTATGAGGTTACGGCCTTAATGAACTAAGAAATACTTAACCAGATAATCATGTAAGGTGGGACATGGGGGTTAAGTAGGTGCCTTGGGTGGCATGAGGAATCTGGTGGTTGCCTTTAGAGGCATTTGAAATACGATTAGACTTAACCAAACACACATGTAAATGAACATGACTAAGTGGGTTAAGTGGGATGGACTAATGGGGACAAGCCTAGGTGGAATGCTTGTGGTAAATAGTGGGGGCCCATTTCAACCAGTATCCCAAAACGTATCTTTGTGGGCTCGACCCAAGTCGAGGACGGGACACGCATACTGGGTTTGACTATAAGAGGCCAAAACAGGGAGCGGTGGCAACGCAAGTCCAACGGGTTTCATATGCGTGTGTGGACCCGGGCTGGTAGGTAAGACGTTGTTGCATCGTGTAGGTATAAGCCGTGCATGTCCGTTGTATCAGGTTGCCACTTTAGGGGAGTGATACACCCCACTGTGGGGCCAGCACGGGTATCTACGAGTTAGGGAGCCGATCGAATAATGGGAAGTAGGGTACACCTAGTGGAGATAGGGGCAGGCGGCACCTATGTAGTCAGCTAGGGGTACGTAAAGCCATTGGGAAAGTTTCTAAGTGAAGCTAAGTGGGATGAATCTTTAGGGTGACTGGTGTGGTGCAGTATAGTGTTTATCCTTTAGTATTTAGGAGCGCCTATAACGTTGCCTTTAGCGATTGTCTATGTCCTTAATCTGCTCTTCATAGACATTTTCTTGTTTTCCAGCTTATGCCGTAGTCCAGTTATTTTGGTAATAGTATTGTAGAATTATCATATTCACCAGACTTTATGTCTGACCCCCTCTTTTCCATCCTTTTTCTCCCTTCAGGTCCGCAGGTTGGGCCAAGTTCTAGTGGAGTCTAGTTGGATCGCTTATCTTCTGGAAAGCTTGGACTGCTGAAGTAAAGTCCAACTTGTTATCTTTCTTTTTAATGGCTATTCATGTAATGGGATTATGTACTTGTTTTATCAAGATAGATATTGTACTTGACATTGAATATGGTGTTATGATGTAATCAAACATGTTTTGACTTCTGCTACAATGAAATAAAGTTTTTGAATTTCCAAGTACTATTTTATATCTGTCTTGTTGTAATTTTACTGTTCTATATTCACTTAAAACCTCCATGGAAGTTAATGCATTCCCTTTGTGAGTGACATTAATGGACGTGGGGTGTTACACGTGGTATCAGAGCATAAGGTTACCAGAACAGATTAAAAAAAAAAAATTAGAATTTTTTTTTTTCTAAAGTATTTTTGGAAGAAGTGCTTTCAAAAAAAAACATGTTATTTAAAGAGAGTTTTTATGAAAAACATAATCCCAAATAGCCACATCCTTATCTTTATCTTTCGAATTCTCCATTTTGAATCTTTCCTTTTTCGTTTCAGCATGGCTGAAGATCTTAATCTCCCAGAAGGTGTGACGATTCCAGGGTGGTTTAGGAGATACTTGGAGGCTAGGGCCACCACTGCAGGCCCAGCGGATACTCCTCCACCCCTAGTTGCACCCATTCCTCCTCCTCCTCGTGTTGACACTTTTGCAAAGACGTGCAAGGAATTCAAGGCTATGGGAGGAAAAACTTTTCAAGGGACTGAGACGTTTGTGGAGGCCAGAGATTGGCTTAAGGAGACTGAGGAATTGTTGGATATCTTTGAAGTGGAAGATGGGAGGAAAGTCCGTTTAGCTGCTTGGTTAATGAAGGGAGAGGCCTCGTTTTGGTGGGAGGTCACTAACGGGGAACATCCAGTTGATTCATGTGCGGATTTCAGACGAAGGTTTGAGGCAAAGTTTCTTTCAAGGGCAGAGGAGAACTTAAATATGGAAAAATTCCTGGCACTAAAGCAAGGGAGCTCATCAGTAAAGGAATATGTCAATAAATTTAATCAGTTAGCAAGGTTTGGCTTGGAGTTGGTGAACACGCCAGAGAAGAAAGCTTTGAGGTTCGTTAGAGGCTTGAATGAACCGTTGCAAGGGTTGGCTATGACCCACATCCCTATGGGAGCCACCTTTGAAAAGCTAGTAGAAATGGCACTTATGCATGAGGATAAGGCAGTTGAAAAGAAAGGGGATTAGAAGAAACCCCAACAACAAAATAAGAAGGGTGGTAAAAACAATAATGGCAAAGGGAAGAAGAAATGCTTCAATTGTGGGACGCCTGGCCATCTCAGCAAAGATTGTAGAAAGAAAAAGAAGACTGGTTGTTTTCATTGTGGAGATGCGGGACATTTAGTGAAGGACTGTCCAAAGAAGGGGCAGAGGGCAGGGTCTACCTCGGGAGGACAGGTGCAGGCTCTTATGGCACCAGGGCAGGCAAGGGGGCAAGTTCAGGCTATTGCGGCCCCACCGCTGCAAGAAAGAGGTAGAACAATTTCTGTTGAAAGCTTAGTTTTTCTGTTTGATCATCCTGTCCGTACCTTATTCGATTCTGGCGCATCTCATTCGTTTATCTCTGCATCATTAGTTGAATCACTGCACTTGAACACCAGTTTAGTAGAGGATCCCTTGGTCGTTTCAAATCCAATTGGGGGTTCGGCTCATTTGACCATGATATGTTTGGATTTGAAAATCTCTATACTTAGCGTTGAATTTAGATGTGATGCTTATGTATTGGGCTTCACGGGCTATGGGCTAATTTTAGGAATGGATTGGTTGTCTAGAAATAGGGCCATTCTTGATTGTGAAAGGAGAGTAGTTAGGCTTGTGACTCGCCTTGGTAATGCTCTCGACATCTTTTGTAATCCCATAAATTCCGTTATGCTAAGTTATCTTGAATCGCTTGACGCGTCTGTAGAGAACCTGCGATCGGTAGAAGTGGTCCGGGAATATCCGGATGTGTTTGAGGAGGTGAAGGGCTTACCTCCAAAGCGGGAGATAGACTTTCGAATTTATCTTGTGGATAATGCTAAACCCGTATCTTTGCCAGTGCGCCACATGGCTCCTCGTGAAAGGAGGGAACTCAATAAGCAAGTAAAGGAGTTGCTTGAGAAGGGGTTCATAAGACGTAGTATATCGGAGTGGGGTGCTCCAGTAGTTTTTGCCACAAAGGCGGATGGGTCTCTTAGACTTTGTATGGACTATAGAGAACTAAACAAGCTTACTAAAAAGAACCGACACCCACTGCCGAGGATTGACGATCTCTTTGATCAGTTAGTTGGCGCCTCAGTGTTTTCGCAGTTGGACTTAGCCACTGGCTTTCATCAACTGAGAGTGGCTGAGGATAGTATAGATAAGACTGCTTTTAGGACTCCTGACGGATTCTATGAATGGCTAGTGATGCCCTTTGGTTTGACAAACGCCCCTGCATATTTTGTTGATTTGATGAGTAGGGTGTTTAGGGAATACCTTAACAAATTCGTGGTAGTCTTTGTGGATGACATCTTAGTCTTTTCTAAGAATAAAGAAGAGCACTCCCTACATCTTAGGGAAGTGTTGGAAACCCTTCGAGCGCATAACCTTAAGGCAAAATTTTCTAAGTGTCACTTCTGGAGGAAGGAAGTACGGTTCTTAGGGCACGTGGTTTCCAAAGAAGGGATAGCAGTGGATCCCGCAAAGGTGGTGGCCATCCAAGATTGGAAGGTCCCTAAAAAATGCAACCGAAGTAAGAAGTTTCTTGGGGTTGGCTGGCTATTATAGGAAGTTTATCAAAGACTTCGCAAAAAATATCAGCTCCATTAACACGGTTAACGAAGAAGAACCTGGTTTTTACGTGGGACAAAGATTGCGATGATGCGTTCCAACGTTTAAAGAGAGCCTTAACTTCAGCCCCAGTCTTAGTGCTGCCAGACGGGAATAAACCGTTTACCATCTATACTGATGCTTGTGGGACGGGACTTGGCGCGGTCCTCATGCAAGAGGGAAGAGTAATAGCCTATGGTGGAAGGCAGTTGAGGGTTCATGAAAAGAATTACCCCACGCATGACTTAGAGCTAGCCGCAATTGTTTTCGCGCTTAAGTCTTGGCGTCACTATCTTCTTGGTGAGAAATTCGAACTGTTCACTGACCACAAATCATTAAAATACTTATTCTCTCAGAAGGATTTGAATTTAAGGCAGCAACGGTGGATGGAATTCTTAGCCTCCTACGATTTTGAAATAGCATATACCCCGGGCAAGGGTAACGTGGTGGCAGACGCCTTAAGTAGGAAAAGGTTGTCCTTGAGTCCGTTGTTTGTTGAACGACAAAGCTTAGAATTCATCTCTATGTTTGACTTTAGACCCTCCGTTGACTTAGTACCCGGTCTGTTAGCATCCTTGGAGGTTAGACCTACACTTCTAGGACGGGTTGGTGAGGCACAGCGAGACGACCCACAGTTGGTTGAGATAGTAGAAAAGCTCAAAGGGGGGGAGTCGTCAAGCCATCTTCGTAGGTATACCCTAGACGATAAGGGTTGGTTACGAAGGGATAATAGACTTTGTGTACCACAAGACGAAGACTTAAGGAAGGCCATTCTTGATGATGCTCATCGCTCAAAAATGACCATTCATCCCGGTGGGGATAAGATGTACAAAGATATGAAGCGGGTTTTCTTTTGGGCCGGTATGAAAAAGGATGTGGCCGAGTACGTCGCTAGATGCTTGGTGTGCCAACGAGTTAAAGCAGAACAAAAGAAACCCGGTGGGTTGCTTCACCCATTAGAAGTTCCACTATGGAAATGGGAAAGCATCTCAATGGATTTTGTGGATGGATTACCAAGATCAAGGAAGGGTAACACGGGGATTTGGGTTATAGTAGATAGACTTACTAAAAGCGCCCATTTTATTCCCGTGAAAAGTAAGAGGACTGCTCCGTGGTTGGCTTCTGTATACATTAAGGAGATAGTTCGTTTGCACGGTATTCCTTCTAGTATAGTAAGCGACCGTGACCCCATCTTTACTAGCGAATTTTGGAAGAGTTTACAAGAGGTGGTAGGGACTCAGCTATGTTTGAGCACCGCATATCATCCTCAGACAGACGGCCAGACCGAGAGGGTGAATCGCATTCTAGAGGATCTTTTAAGGCTTTGTATCCTAGACTTTGGGGGTACATGGGAAGAGCACCTTCCGTTAGTAGAATTCGCATATAACAATAGCTTTCAGTCTAGTATTGGCATGGCACCTTTCGAAGCTCTTTATGGAAGGCCTTGCCGTTCGCCTACATGTTGGTGGGAATCTACCGATAAAATCCTACTTGGGCCCGATATGGTTAGGGAAACCTCGGAGAAGATTGAGTTGATTCGAAGGAGGATGAAAGCAGCACAAGATAGGCAAAAAAATCGTATGCTGATAAGAGGAGGACAGATCTTGAGTTTGACATTGGGGACATGGTTTTTATCAAAGTATCTCCGTTACAGAATGTTGTTCGCTTTGGGTCCGTAGGGAAATTAGCACCAAGGTTTGTAGGGCCGTTTCCTGTAAAAGACAGGATTGGGAAGATGACATATAGGGTGGAGTTGCCAGAGAAACTTAGTGGAGTACACGATGTATTCCATGTATCACATTTGAGGAAGTGTTTGCACAAGACCGCGGAAGTGGTAGAGCCGAGCTTGCTTAAAGAGGTGGAAATAGAGCGTGATGCAACAATTAGACGAGCTCCTACATGCATTCTTGGGTCGGAGATCAAAAAGTTGAGGAATCGAGAGGTCAGACTGGTTAAAGTGCAATGGGGAGATGATGAGAGCAACGCAACTTGGGAGACAGAAGAGAAGATGCGTTCGTTGTACCCTTTTCTTTTTGAGGGTATGTCTTTTAATTTCTCCTTTATCGCTTAGCTTATCTTATCTTATCTTTAGTATGTCCTCTCATTAGTATCTTTGACCTTTAGTTAGGATAATCCTATGGTTGAAACATGTGTTTGAGACATGTTATGTATGATGGATGCAAAATGGATGCAAGTGTTTGCTAGTGGTTGCTCGTGGATGCATATATACACACACTTTAGGCACTAGATCGGCTCAGTCACTTCATATTGCATATTGCATATATATGGATGTATTTAGTATAATGGATGTATAATGGTTGTACCATCATATGGATGCTGCATTCGGTTGAATGGGTGTGCACGCATATAGAAGTAGTATGTAAGCAATTAGGATCTTTTGCATACATAATGGATTCATGACACTTACATAATTTGCATTAAGGAGGTCAACTGAATCAGTAGACCGCCTGATTTCGCATTAGGTAAGGACATGTACACACACTTGCATATGATCATAAAGCATTAGAAGTCTTTTAAGGACAATGGATGCCTGTGTATGATGGATGAGTAGATGGACGTTTGGATGGTAGGATATACATTCTTCCAGACTTGAAGATTTCGGGGACGAAATCCTAAAAGGAGGGGAGAATGTAACACCCCGAATTTTCTATTAACACTAAAGTTGCTAAAATAATAATAAGTGTGTAGAAGAGGGGATGTATCTAATATGAATATAAAAATATTAATAAGTGTGTAAGAGAGGGGATGTATCTAATATGAATATAAAAATATTAATAAGTGTGTAAGAGAGGGGATGTATCTAATATGAATATAAAAATATTAATAAGTGTGTGAGCGAGGGGATGTATCTAATATGTATATAAAAACAATAATAAGTAAAGGGGGATGTATCTAATATGTACATTGTAGAAAATATATATATATTTATGACATGAATAGAAGTTTATTAATATGCTGAGTGTTTGCTGAGTCACTTCTGACTCATTGCTGAGTCAACAAGATAAACCCCATCTTGTCTGAACGGCTGCGGTTATTTCTAGGTTAAATCTAATGGCCTAAATGAATTCTAAAAACTATAAATAAGTGGGTAGACTCTAGACCTAAATCACTTGTAAAATTAGAGAAGCTACCGTCATGCTGCTGCCATGGAGTTCAGCATAGCCGTCACAAACTAAGAAGAGGAAGCCTAATCATCTACAACTAAATCTACACAAATCAAATCAAAAGATCTCTCTTTCTCTAATTCTTTTCTTTTGTTGGTGAGTATGATGATTCTCACAAGACTATTACAAACTAATTTGACTCGGTTATGAATGGATCACAAGAAAGTGATGTGATTTGTAATTGTAAATTCTATATATTGTGGATCTCTTATTATGTTATTATGTTGTCGTATGATGTAAATTATATATGCTATGTCATGCTATGTTGTAAATTCTCTTATGCTATGTCGTGCTATGTTGAGAATCATGTCAAGCTATGTTATACTATCATACTATGCCATGTTATAAATCATGCTATATTATGTTGAAAAATCATGATGTTGTTGGATCATGCTTAAAGTTATGTTTTTTTTTCTTAATTTAAATGGATCTTGTTTATGGGAATTTGCCTATTAGGTTAGGTGTACCCATAAACTTGAAACTATAATCAAATAAAACTTGATTATGGGAATTTGCCTATTGAGTTAGGTGTACCCATATAAAACCATGTTGTTAAAAAAAAATTAGATGATGTTGATTCACACATGTTCATATGTAAGTTTATGAAAATTGATTGAGATCATATTAGGTGAATTTTGAACAAGTTGACACCTTTAGGTCCATGACATGTATAATCTATGCAAGTTGGACATATGCAAGTTTCACCCCTTATTATGATTCATTTGGTCACATATACATGTTGTTATTATGATAATCTCTTTTATGCTATGAGTTAGGCTATTCGAGTCTAACATATATTTTGCGAATAAACGTTCAAACGTGGGGTAGGGGTAATATTAGGAATTAATAAATTGGGTGCAATTTTGTAAGATGTTGCATACCATGAATGAATGTCCATAATTGAGTCAATTATGGACATTGTTAAAAATTGGAAGTAATTAATAATTCAAGTAGGGAATTATTAAAATTGGGGGAAAGTGGATTATTATTAATAATCAATGCTTAGGACACGAGGTTGGACCCGTTTGTGATGTAAACCTGCCCGGACCCGCCCGGCAAATCCAGTAGTCACAAATGTCGGCCCAATGTGAGAGGTCCTAGGCCCAAACTAAAGCATAACAGTTGTAAAGACACGAGGTTAGACTCTTTTATGGTGTAAGACTGCCCGGACCCGCCCGGCAAATCCAGCTGCCATAAATGCCAGTCTAATGTGAGAGGTCTTTATGAGGTTATGGCCTTAATGAACTAAGAAATACTTAACCAGATAATCATGTAAGGTGGGACATGGGGGTTAAGTAGGTGCCTTGGGTGGCATGAGGAATCTGGTGGTTGCCTTTAGAGGCATTTGAAATACGATTAGACTTAACCAAACACACATGTAAATGAACATGACTAAGTGGGTTAAGTGGGATGGACTAATGGGGACAAGCCTAGGTGGAATGCTTGTGGTAAATAGTGGGGGCCCATTTCAACCAGTATCCCAAAACGTATCTTTGTGGGCTCGACCCAAGTCGAGGACGGGACACGCATACTGGGTTTGACTATAAGAGGCCAAAACAGGGAGCGGTGGCAACGCAAGTCCAACGGGTTTCATATGCGTGTGTGGACCCGGGCTGGTAGGTAAGACGTTGTTGCATCGTGTAGGTATAAGCCGTGCATGTCCGTTGTATCAGGTTGCCACTTTAGGGGAGTGATACACCCCACTGTGGGGCCAGCACGGGTATCTACGAGTTAGGGAGCCGATCGAATAATGGGAAGTAGGGTACACCTAGTGGAGATAGGGGCAGGCGGCACCTATGTAGTCAGCTAGGGGTACGTAAAGCCATTGGGAAAGTTTCTAAGTGAAGCTAAGTGGGATGAATCTTTAGGGTGACTGGTGTGGTGCAGTATAGTGTTTATCCTTTAGTATTTAGGAGCGCCTATAACGTTGCCTTTAGCGATTGTCTATGTCCTTAATCTGCTCTTCATAGACATTTTCTTGTTTTCCAGCTTATGCCTTAGTCCAGTTATTTTGGTAATAGTATTGTAGAATTATCATATTCACCAGACTTTATGTCTGACCCCCTCTTTTCCATCCTTTTTCTCCCTTCAGGTCCGCAGGTTGGGCCAAGTTCTAGTGGAGTCTAGTTGGATCGCTTATCTTCTGGAAAGCTTGGACTGCTGAAGTAAAGTCCAACTTGTTATCTTTCTTTTTAATGGCTATTCATGTAATGGGATTATGTACTTGTTTTATCAAGATAGATATTGTACTTGACAGTGAATATGGTGTTATGATGTAATCAAACATGTTTTGACTTCTGCTACAATGAAATAAAGTTTTTGAATTTCCAAGTACTATTTTATATCTGTCTTGTTGTAATTTTACTGTTCTATATTCACTTAAAACCTCCATGGAAGTTAATGCATTCCCTTTGTGAGTGACATTAATGGACGTGGGGTGTTACATCTATTTTATGTGTTATGCAAGTTGTAATGTTTCTTTTCTTCTTATGAGTTAGACTATTTGCGAGTCTAACATATTTCATATTAAAACGTACGAACGGTGTGGGTCAATGGGAAAATATTAAATATTAATATTGTGAATTGGCATATAATGGCTTTAAAAGCATATAATTAATTTGAGACACTAATTGGTATAATTTATATACTTGAAAATTTTGGGCATAATTTAAGTGACAATTATGGACATGGGTTAAAATTGGAAGTTATTGACAATCTGAAAGAGGGATATTAATTCAAATTGGGGTTGAATAATAATGTGTAATAATAAATGCCTAAGACACGAGGTTAGACTCGTTTGTGGTATAAGACTGCCCGGACCCGCCCGATAAATCCAGCAACCACAAACGGTAGTCTAATGTGAGAGGTCAAAGGCATAAATTAAATGCGTAATAGATGCCTAAGACACGAGGTTAGACTCGTTCGTGGTATAAGACTGCCCGGACCGCCCGGCACATCCAGTAACTACAAACGGCAGTCTAATGTGAGAGGTCGTAGGCACAATTAAAAGATGCTTAGACACGAGGTCAAGCCTGACTTGTGGTGGAAGTCCACCCAGAACCGCCCGGCATATCTAGCGGCCACAAGCAATCGACTTAATGTGAGAGGTCTGTGCATTAATAATTAATTAATGTTGATCAAAGACGAATGTGAATGACAAACAGAAGTTTGGTTGAGTTGAGTAATTCTCTGAGTACCAATCTGATGTTGATTTCGGTCTTCGGGGTTGATACTTAGGGAGTTATTCTCTTAACCAATATATCTGTGAACTAAGATGTACTTAATCATAAATAAGGTGAAACATGTTATACGATATATATATATATATATATGATACGTAAAACATGATAAGTGGATAGGGTTAAGACCAGCTTAACCAATAATATATTAGTGGATAGGGTTAAGACCAGCTTAACCAGTAGTATATATATTAATCTGATAAGTGGATAGGGTTAAGACCAACTTAACCAACAATATATATTAATCTGATAAGTGGATAGGGTTAAGACAAACTTAACCAATAATATATATTGATTTGATAAGTGGATAGGGTTAAGACCAACTTAAACAATAATATATAAGTGGATAGGGTTAAGACCAGTTTAACCAATAATATATATACATATATATATATATATAGATTTGATAAGCGGATAGGGTTAAGAAAAGCTTAACCAATAACACATGTTGATTTGATAATTGGGTAACATGTGGGATATAATTATAAACACTTAACCAAGTTGAAACATGTAAGAAGATGTGAATAAGCGGGGGTTAAGTGGGAAATCCTAGTGGGGACCAAGCATAGGTGGAAAGCTTGGGTCAAGTATGGGGGCCCTTTTCAAACTAGTAACCCATTAAGTATCTTTGTGAGCTCGAGTTAGATCGAGGACGGGACACGCTTACTGGGTTTGATTGTAAGGAGTCAAAATAGGTTTGCGGTGGCAACGCAAGTCCAATGGGGTCATGTGCGTGCGTGGGCCCGGGCTGGTACATAACACGTTGTTGCATCGTGTAGATATAAGCCATGCATCTTTAGTGGTATCGGTTTGCCACTTTGGGGAGTGATACACCCCACTGTGGGACCAGCACGGGTATCTACGAGTTAGGGAGCCGATCGCATGGGGGTAGTGGGTACAACTAGTGGAGATAGGGGGCAGGCGGCACCTAAGAAGACAGCTAGGGGTACACGAAACTACCATTATGGTTATTATGTTCAGTAGGCGGGATCTACTTTTAGGGTGACTAGTAATGGTGCAGTATAGTAATTATCCTATAGTGTTAGAGACGCAATTAACATTATCTTATTCCTCTTGTTTGCTTTGTCATGCCCATTAGTTTCACAGTCATTCCTTGTTTTCCAATTTATGCCTTATCCTAATTACTTTAATAATTATATTGTTAAATTTATTGGACTCCCCAGACTTTATGTCCGACCCCCTTTGTTTTCGCCACTTTTCTTCCTTCCCCACCCCCCCCCCCCCGATTCTCAGGGTGGTACTAGTGCTAGTGGAGCTTGATTTGGATCTTTCTCTCTCTTTTGGAAGTGCTTGGATTGCTGAAAGTAAAGTTCAGCTTATCTCTTTATGGCTACTTATGTTGGGGTTATGCTTTTTACTTTATGTACTCAGAAAATAATTTGTCAAGATGGATATTAAGTGTACTTGGTTTTATTGTGGGTTTTTGATGTTGTTGTAACCAAACTATTTCTCCGCTGCAATAAAAGTTATTTTTATATTTCAAGTATCAATATATGTATCTGTCTTGTTATATTCTGTTCTATACACCAATAATACTCCATGAAAGTTAATGCATTCCTTTGAGAGTGACATTAATGGACGTGGGGTGTTACACATGGTATTAGAGCTGAAGGTTACCAAGAACAGATAAGAGATTTTGAAAAACTGTTTTTCAAAAGAATTTTATAAAGAAATACTTTTAAAAATAGGTGTTAAGGAGAGTATTTTCAAGAGAAAGATTTATTTTGAAAAACATAACACCAAGAGCCATATATCTTTCCTTCGATTCTCCGTTTTAAATCTCTTCCTCTTTCCTTTTTGAATTTCTTCCTCCACGTATAGACGCTTTTCCTAAGATATGTAAGAACTTTCGTACGATGGGAGAAAAACCGCTTCATGGGACTGGGACGTTTGTCAAAGCTATAAGGAAGCGGAGGACTTATTGGTACCTTTAAGATTAACGATGGGAGGAAGGTTCAATTAGTTGCTTGGTTAATGAAGGATGAAGCCTCATTTTGGTAGGAGGTCACGAATGGAGAATGTGCAGGAGAGACATGGATAGGACACACGATAAGAAAGTAGATCCAAACAAAGGAGGTAAGGATAATAAGGGCCCAAGAGAAAAGGAAGGGCCACACTTGTGAAAGACCTAACTACTTAAATAAAGACGTTAGAAAGAAGAAGAAGACTAGTTGTTATCATTACGGAGAAACAGTACATCTTATTAGGATCATCCAAAGAAGCAAAAGGCAAAGGTAAGGACAAAGTACAGGATCTTCCGGAGGGCAGACGCGTCACCTCAAGGCTGGCATGCTTGATAGAGGTAGAAATATCTTGGTTGGAAGTTTGGTTTTTCTTTTTGATCATCCTGTTCGAACCTTGTTTGATTCTGGCGCTTCACACTCCTTTGTATCTGCTTCATTAGTTGAAACACTGCACCTAAATACTAATCTAGTTACGGATCCCATAGTAGTCTCAAATCCTATTGGTGGTTCGACTCATCATTCAATGATTTGTCGGGATTTGAGAGTGTCTATCTGGGGCGTTGGCTTTGAATGCAATGCCTTCGTTCCTGGCTTCATCGGCTACGACTTGATTCTAGGCATGGATTGGCTAGCTAGATACGGTGTCATCCTAGACTGTGAAGAAAGGGTAGTTGGATTGTTGACTCGTTGTGGCAAGACCCTTGATATTTCTTGTAACCCCAGAGGTCCGGTAATGCTTAGCTACCTAGAATCTCTTGACACATCCAATGATGACTTAGAATCCGTTCATGTGGTTCGTGAATATGGTGACGTCTTTGATGAAGTTGGGGTTTACCCCCGAGGCGAGAGATAGACTTTTGAATATACCTGGTAGATAATGCAAAGCCAGTTGCATTACCAGTGTGCCACATGGCTCTGAGGGAGAGAATAGAACTCAGTAAGCAAGTGAAAGAGTTGCTTGAGAAGGGGTTCATAAGAAGAAGTATTTCAGAATGGGGTGCTCTAGTTGTTTTTGCTACGAAGGTTGATGGTTCACTTAGATTGTGCGTGGACTATGGAGAGATGAATAAGCTCACAAAGAAGAACTGACACCCATTGCCGAGGATAGATGATTTATTTGACCATTTGGTTGGTGCTTCGGTTTTCTCGCAACTGGATTTGGCTACAGGATTACATCAGCTAAGGGTGGCTGAAGACAGCATATATAAGACTGCATTTAGAACTCCTGACGGTTTCTTCAAGTGGCTTGTCATGCCTTTTGGTTTGACGAATGCACCGACGTACTTCGTTGACTTAATGAGTAGGATGTTTAGGGAGTTTCTGAACAAGTTTGTGGTAGTCTTTGTGGACAATATCTTGATTTTCTCTAGAAGCGAAGAAGAGCATGCCCTACATCTTAAGGAAGTCTTAGAGACCCTTTGAGTGCATCAACTCAAAGCTAAGTTCTCCAAATGTCATTTTTGGAGGAAAGAAGTGAGGTTCTTAGGACACGTGGTCTCTAAGGAAGGGATAGCTGTGGATCCTGCAAAGGTGGTGGCAACCCAAGGTTGGAAGGTCCCTAGAAACGCGACGGAAGTAAGAAGCTTTCTAGGACTGGCAGGCTATTATAGGAAGTTCATTAAGGACTTCGCGAAGATATCAGCCCCACTTACTCGGTTAAGGAAGAAGAACTTGACTTTTTCTTGGGATGTTGACTGTGATGATGCTTTCCAATGTTTGAAGAGGGTTTTGACGACAGCTCCAGTTTTATTTTTGCCAGATGGAAGTAAGCCATTCACATTGTATACCGGTGCTTGCGGGACAGGGTTTGGAGAAGTTTTCGATAAAAGAGGAAAAGGTGATATGCAAAAGGCGGCAAGTACGAGTATCGCTTATCATCCACAGACGGATGGACGGACAGAAAGGGGTGAATAGAATCCTTGAAGATCTTTTGAGGTTATGTATCCTAGATTTTGGAGGGACATGAGAAGAGGCAACAAGCTTAGTGGTGTTCATGATGTGCTTCACGTTTCGCAGTTGCGAAAGTGTTTACAAGATATCGCGAAAGTAGTAGAGCCGAGCAGGGTTAGAGAAGTGGAAGTGGAGTGGGATGCCCCGATCAGACGAGCCCCTACATGCATCCTTGGATCGGAGGTCATAAAGTTATGCAATAAAGAGGTCAAGTTGGTTAAAGTGCAATGGGGAGATGATCAAGGAGAAGCGACTTGGGAGACGAAAGACAAGATGCGTACGCTGTACCCTTTCCTTTTTTAGGGAATGTTTTTAACTTCTCCTTTTCCTACCGCTTTGTTGATACTTATCCTATCATTTAGTATGTCTTTGAGATGATATATTCGATCTTTAGTTTGGAAGAACCCTATGGTTGTAAACATGTGTTTGAGACATGTTATGTTTGGTGGATGCAAATGGATGCAGGTGGTTGCTAGTGGTTGCTCGTGGATGCATGTACACACACATTAGGCACTAGATCGGCTCAATCACTTTCATATTGAATATAAATATGTGTGCATATTTAAATTAATGGATGTATAATGGTTGTGTTGTCATATGGATGCTGCATTTTTGAATGGTTGTGCACACATGTAGAAGTAATATGTATCATTAGGATTCTTTCGCATACATAATGGACGTATGGCACTATCAAGGAGGTCAACTGCATCAGTGGACCGCCTGATTTTGCATTGGATAAGGAAAATTTACACACACTTTTTGTATATGTTCATATGGAATTAGAAATATTGTAAGGACAATGGATGCCTATGTTTGATGGTTGAGTAGATGGATGATTGGGTGTTAGGATATACATTCTCCTTAACTTGGAGATTTCAGGGGCGAAATCCTTTAAGGAGGGGAGAAAGTAACACCCTGAATTTTCGGGGACTTTTAAAAGAATGAATTTAAGAATATTTAATTGTTAAATTGAGAATTAAGGGAAAAGGGTTACGCCATTGCGTTCGTCTCGAAATTCTTCTTGGAATAAAGTCCAAGTTTTCGTAAATCGGATTTCGTATGAGGAAGTTATGTGTAACACCCCACACCCGCTAAGGTCACTCACTAAGGGAATGCCTTAACTTCGGTGGAGTATTTTAAGTGAATATAGAACAGAAAAATTACAACAAGACAGATATAGATAATACTTGTTAACTAAAACATCATTTCATTGCAGCAGAAGGTAAACATGTTTGGTTACAAAACCATAAAACAAGAGTCAAGTACTAAATATCCATCCTGATAAAAACATAAGTACATAATCCCACTACATAAACTAATAGCCATAATAGAAAAGATAAGCTGAGCTTTACATCAATGGTCCAAGCTCCAAAAGATAGATAAAGCAATCTGATCAAAGCCCACTAGTGCTAGGCCCAACCTGAGGACCTGAGGGGGAAAAAGATGAAAACAACGGGGTCAGACATAAGTCTGAGCGAGTACTATAACTTTAACAATACAATAATTAAAGTAATTAGGGTATGATATAAACTTGGTACGGTAATGACTGGGGATAAATGACTACACTAAGCAGCCAACTAGACATAGGATGAACTAAGATATCGGTAAAGACACATCTACCCACCCAAGGGAAATTACTACACTGCACAACACCAGTCATTCCTACTCAAAGGTTGATCCCACCCATGGACTTAGAAAATATAACTAGTAGTTTAGTGTACCCCTAGCTGACCACATAGGTGTCGTCTGCCCCTATCTCCACTAGGTGTACCCACTACTCCCCAAGCGATCGGCTCCCTAACGTAGATACCCGTGCTGGCCCCACAGTGGGGTGTATCACTCCCCAAAGTGGCAACCCGATACAATCAACGGTGCACGGCTTATACCTACACGATGCAACAACGTCTTACCTACCAGCCCGGGTCCACACACGCATATGAGACCCGTTGGACTTGCGTTGCTACCGCTAACCCGTTTTGGCCTCTTATAGTCAAACCCAGTACGCGTGTCCCGTCCTCGACATGGGTCGAGCCCACAAAGATACATATGGGTTACTGGTTGAAATGGGCCCCCACAAGCTACCCACCTAAGCTTGTCCCTTTTCTAGTGCATCCCACTTAACCCTTTAATCATGTTTAATTACATGTTTCCACTTGGTTAAGTATTCTAATCGTATTTTCTATTGCCACCCAAGGCAACCCACTAGATTTCCACATGCCACCCAAGGCACTTACTTGATTTCCACATGCCACCCAAGGCACCCACTTAAACCCCTCATGCCCCACTACATGCTTATCTGGTTAAGTGTTTCTTAATTGATTAAGAACGTAACCTTTGTAAAGACCTCTCACATTAGACTGTCTTTTATGGCAGCTGGATTTGCCGGTCGGGTCCGGGTAGCCTTACGCCATAACAGAGTCTAACCTTGTGTCTTTACACTTGTCACATATTTAGTTTATGCCTAAGACCTCTCACATTGGGCCAATCATTTGTAGCCGCTGGATTTGCCGGTCGGGTCCGGGCAGTCTTATGCTACAAAAGGGTCCAACCTCGTGTCTTAGTCGATTAATTACACCTAATTAATCACCCCCATATTTTGAATTAATTTTTCCTAATTAATTCCAACTTAATGATGTACATAATTGACTCAATTATGTCCATCCACTTATGGCATGCCACTTCATACCAATTTCACCACAATTTTGTTAACATGAATATTAACCCCATAGTTCCCCACGTAATACGCTAACATGACATACTTAATAAGGGAAGATTCATCACAAATACAATGTGTTCAACTTAGCATAACATTAGCATCAACATGGGTTTTAAAGGTGTCAACTTGCATATATGACCATAGCATCAAACCCAACTAGCATAAATAATCAACCCAAACTTGCATGAATCACTTATGTCATAAAGAGGGTAACTTGCATAGATGTTCATGTCATAGACCTATCATAAAGGGGTAAACTTGCATACATGTCATAGGTTTAAAAAGGGATGAACTTGCATATGTTACTCATATCATAAAAAGGGGTAAACATGCATATATATGCTTGACATACAAAGGGGTAAACTTGCATATGTATGCATATCATACAAAGGTGTAAACTTGCACATGTTACTTGCATATAATCAAACACCAAGCTTGCATAACATGTCATATATGAACTTGCATATAATCAAACACCAAACTTGCATAACATGTCATATATGATCTTGCATATAATCAGACACCAAACTTGCATAACATGTCATATATGATCTTGCATATAATCAAACACCAAACTCGCATAACATGGTGTCATAATGGATCAATGTTTATCATAGTGATTTGCATAACTAGCGTCATGAACATATAGCATAAAACTTGCATAACTAGCATCATGAACATATAGCATAAAACTTGCATAACTAACATCATGAACACATAGCATATGATAACATAACTTGCATTGATCCACATACATAACCATAACCTCATTATATCCTATCATAATTAGTTTAGCAATTGCTTGCTAAAGGCATAGAAACTCACAACTTGTTGATTAGCACTCCTATGAAGAAGATTTAGTTGCTAGAGTTGATTAGAAGTTGATTTGAGAAGCTATCTTCTTCTAAACATTGATGGAGGCTCCTTCAAGTTGCATTTTGACGGCATGATGACGTTGTATCTATTTTTAGTATGGATTAGGGTAGTCTTAGGGTGTATTTATAGATTTAGGATGTAGTTTAGGCCCTTAGATTAACCCTAGATTAGTTTAGAGCCATCAGATCTCGTCACAAGCCCCAAAACACAGCCCAAACCTGACCAATTCACTCAAATGGTGCACCAGGCAAAACTGCCCAGCCACCTGTGTCGACTCCCAAGTCGACAGGGCACTCGACTTGGGTCCAGCTGTGTCGACTCCCAAGTCGACTCCCCAGTCGACTTGGGGTAGCTGGCGGGAATTTTCCCGCCTGGCCTGATTCTTTGAATTTTGAACTTGAAATTTAAATCTGTTTTGAACTTAGAATTTTCTGAAAACTTATATGGGCCATAACTGGGTCATACAGACTCCGATTTACAAAAACTCGGACTCTATTTCGCGTACTTTTCCGAGACGAACGCAATGGCATAGCCCGTTTCCCCTGATTCAGATCTTAAAATTTAATTCTGCCCTGATTTATATTATAACAAGTTATTCAACATACGGGGTGTTACATTCTCCCCTACTTAAAGGATTTCGTCCCCGAAATCTCTAAGTCAAGAAGAACGTATCCTACCAACCAAACAACCATCTACTAAACCATCAAACACTGGCATCCATTGTCCTTAAAATTTCTAATGACGTATGAACATATGCAAAAAGTGTGTGTATATGTTCCCTGCCTAATGCAAAATCAGGCGGTCTACTGATTCAGTTGACCTCCTTAATGCAAACCATGATAGTGCCATGCATCCAATATGTATGCGAAAGAACCCAATCGACACATACTATTTCTACATGTGTGCACAACCATACACTAAAATGCATCATCCATATGATAACACAACCATTATACATCCATTAATATAGCTACCTACACACAATTATATGCAATATGCAATATGAAGTGACTGAGCCGATCTAGTGTCTAAAGTGTGTGTATATGCATCCACGAGCAACCACTAGCAAACACTTGCATCCACACGCATCCATCAATCATAACATGTCTCAAACACATGTTTCAACCATAGGTTTACCCTATCTAAAGGTCAAAGGTACTAATGAGAGGACATACTAAAGATAAGATAGGTACTAGACACACGATAAAGGAGAAGTTAAAAGATATACCCTCAAAAAGGAATGGGTACAAAGAACGCATCTTCACTTCTGTCTCCCAAGTAGCGTTGCTCTCATCATCTCCCCATTGTACTTTGACTAGTTGAACCTCTCTATTTCTCAACTTCCTAATCTCTGACCCAAGGATGCGGGTATGAGCTCGTCGAATCGTCGCATCACGCTCTACCTCCACTTCTCTAAGAAAACTCTGCTCTACCACCTCTGCGGTCTCATGTAGGCACTTCCTCAAATGTGACACATGGAATACGTCATGTACACCACTAAGTCTCTCGGGTAAATCCACTCTATATGCCATCTGTCCAATCCTTTCCTTAATAGGAAACGGTCCTACAAACCTTGGTGCCAACTTTCCAACGGACCCAAAGCGAACAACATTCCGTAATGGAGATACTTTAACAAAGACCATGTCCCCAACATTAAACTCAAGATCCGTCCTCCTCTTATCTGCGTAAGATTTCTGCCTATCTTGCGCTGCTTTCATCCTTCTTCGAATCAAATCAATCTTTTCCGAAGTCTCTCTAACCATATCGGGCCCAAGCAAGATCTAATCCGTAGATTCCCACCAACATGTAGGTGATCGACAAGGCCTTCCATAAAGAGCTTCAAAAGGAGCCATACCAATACTAGACTGAAAGCTGTTATTATACGCGAACTCCACCAATGGAAGATGCTCTTCCCATGTACCTCCAAAATCTAAGATACATAGCCTCAAAAGGTCTTCTAGAATACGATTCACCCTCTCAATCTGGCCGTCCGTCTGAGGATGATATGCGGTGCTCAAACACAACTGAGTCCCTACCGCCTCTTGCAAACTCTTCCAAAACTCGCTAGTGAAGATGGGATCTCGATCACTCACTATGCTAGAAGGTACACCATGCAATCGAACTATCTCTCGAAGGTAAACTGAAGCTAGCCATGGAGCAGTCCTCTTACTCTTCACGGGTATAAAATGGACGCTATTAGTAAGTCTGTCTACCACAACCCAAATTCCCGTATTACCCTTCCTTGATCTCGGTAACCCATCAATAAAATCCATCGAGATGCTATCCCACTTCCATTGCGGAACTTCCAATGGGTGAAGCAACCCACCGGGTTTCTTTTGCTCCGCTTTCACTTGTTGGCACACCAAGCATCTAGCGACATACTCGGCCACATCTTTCTTCATACCGGCCCAAAAGAAAACTCGCTTCATGTCTTGGTACATCTTGTCCCCACCGGGATGAATGGTCATCTTCGAACGATGCGCATCGTCAAGAATAGCCTTCCTCAAACCCTCGTCTTGCGGTACACAAAGTCTACCGTCCCTACGTAACCACCCCTTATCATCTAGGGTGCACCTACTCAAATGGCTGGACGACTCCCCCCTTATGAGCCTCTCTACCAACTCAACCAACCGTGGGTCGTCCCGCTGTGCCTCACCAATCCGTCCCAAAAGAGTAGGTCTGACCTCTAAGGATGCTTGCAAACCGGGTAAAAAGTCAACGGAAGGTCTGAAGTCAAACATCGAGATAAATTCCAAGCTTCGTCGTTCAACGAACAATGGACTCAAAGACAACCTTTTTCTTCTTAAGGCGTCCGCTACCACGTTACCCTTGCCAGGGGTATACGCTATCTGGAAATCATAGGATGCTAAGAACTCCATCCACCTTTGCTGTCTTAAGTTCAAATCCTTCTGAGAAAACAAGTACTTCAAAGATTTATGGTCAGTGAACAATTCGAACCTCTCGCCAAGAAGATAATGGCACCAAGACTTAAGCGCAAAAATAATAGCGGCCAACTCTAGATCATGTGTAGGGTAATTTTTCTCATGCACTCTCAACTGCCTTCCCCCATAGGCTATTACCCTTCCCTCTTGCATTAAGACTGCGCCTAGTCCTGTCCCACAAGCATCGGTATAAACAACAAGTGGCTTGCTCCCATCCGGCAACACTAAGACTGGAGCTGTGGTTAAAGCTCTCTTTAACCATTGGAACGCATCATCACAATCTACGTCCCATGTGAAGACTAGATTCTTCTTTGTCAAGCGAGTTAATGGGGCTGATATCTTCGCGAAGTCCTTGATAAACTTCCTATAGTAGCCAGCCAACATCAAGAAACTCCTCACCTCAGTAGCATTCTTCGGAACCTTCCAATCTTGGATGGACACTACCTTCGTAGGATCCACAGCTATCCCTTCCTTAGAGACCACGTGCCCTAAGAACCGCACTTCCTTCCTCCAAAAGTGACATTTAGAGAATTTAGCCTTAAGGCTATGCGCTCGAAGAGTCTCCAACACTTCCCTAAGATGTAGGGCATGCTCTTCTTCACTCTTAGAAAAGACTAAGATGTCATCCACAAAGACCACCACGAACTTATTAAGGTACTCCCTGAACACCCTACTCATCAGATCAACAAAGTATGCGGGGGCATTTGTCAAACCAAATGGCATCACAAGCCACTCATAGAAACCATCCGGAGTCCTAAAGGCAGTCTTGTCTATGCTATCCTCAGCCACTCTCAACTGATGAAACCTCGTGGTTAAGTCCAACTGCGAAAACACTGAGGCGCCAACCAACTGATCAAAGAGATCATCAATCCTCGGCAGTGGGTGTCTATTCTTCTTTGTAAGCTTGTTGAGTTCTCTATAGTCTACACAAAGTCTAAGGGACCCATCCGCCTTCGTGGCAAAAACCACTGGAGCACCCCACTCCGATATACTTCGTCTTATGAACCCCTTCTCAAGCGACTCCCCTACTTGCATATGGAGTTCCCTCCTCTCACGAGGAGCCATGTGGCGCACTGGCAAAGATACTGGTTTAGCATTGTCTACCAGATATATTTGGAAGTCTATCTCCCACTTCGGAGGTAAGCCCTTCATCTCCTCAAACACATCCGAGTATTCCCGGACCACTCTAACAGATCGCAAACTCTCGACCGAAGCGTCAAGCGATTCAAGATAACTTAGCATAACAGAATCCATGGGATTACAAGAGATCTCGAGAGTGTTACCCAAGCGGGTCATGAGCCTAACAACTCTCGTTTCACAATCAAGAACGGCACCATTACTGGATAACCAGTCTATGCCCAAAATTAAACCATAGCCCGTGAAGCCAAAAACAAAAGCATCACATCTAAACTCAACGCTAAGTATGGAAATCTTCAAACCCAAACATATCATGGTCAAATAAGTGGAGCCCCCAATTGGGTTTGAAACAACCAAGGGATCATCTATTAGACTGGTGTCTAAGCGCAGTGACTCAACTAATGATGATGAGATAAACGAATGCGATGCGCCAGAGTCGAATAAAGTACGGACAGGATGATCAAACAGAAAAACCAGACTTTCAACAGAAATAGTTCTACCTCTTTCCTGAATCGGTGGAACCGCGAGAGCCTGAACTTGTCCCCTTGCCTGACCTGGTGCCATAAGAGCTTGCACCTGTCCTTCTGAGGTAGATCCCGTCCTCTGCCCCTTCTTAGGGCAGTCCTTCACTAGATGCCCTGCTTCGCCACAGTGGAAGCAGCCAGTCTTCTTCTTCTTCCGACAATCTTTGCTAAGGTGGCCTGGTGTCCCACAATTGAAGCACTTCTTCTTTCCCTTGCCACCGTTGCTTTCCCACCCTTGTTTTGCTGTTGCTGTTGAGGTCTCTTCTGATCTCCTTTCTTCTCGGGTGCCTTATTAGCATTAGGACCCTTCTCTTCCTCATGCATAAGTGCCATGTCTACTAGCTTCTCAAAGGTGGCCCCCATAGGGATGTGAGTCATAGCCAATCCATGCATCGGTTCATTCAAGCTTTTAACGAACCTCAGAGCCTTCTTCTCCGGTGTATTCACCATGTCTATGCCAAACTTTGCCAACTGATTAAACTTGTTGGCATATTCCTTCACTAATAGGTTTCCTTGCTTTAGAGTCAAGAACCTTTCCATATACAGATTTTCTTCCGCCCTTGAAAGAAACTTTGCCACAAAGCTTTGTCTGAAATCCGCCCAAGAATCAACAGGGTGCTCTCCATTAGTGACCTCCCACCAGAACGAGGCCTCTCCCTTCATTAACCAAGCAGCTAACTTGACTTTCTTTCCTTCTTCCATCTCAAAGATGTCTATCAACTCTTCCGTCTCCTTAAGCCAATCCCTAGCTTCCACAAAAGTTTCTGATCCTTGAAAAGGTTTCCCTCCCATAGCCTTAAATTCCTTGCAAGTCTTTGCAAAAGTATCCGTGCGAGGAGGAGGAGGGGGAGGAAGATCTGGTGCAACTGGTGGCGGAGGAACATCTGCTGGACCCGCAGCGGCGGCCCTAGCCTCCATCAATCTCCTATACCATACTGGTATCACTACACCCTCCGGAAAGTCACGATCTTCAGCCATGCTGAAACGAAAAAGGAAAGATTCAAAACGGAGAATTCGAAAGATAAAGATATGGCTATTGGGGATTATGCTTTTCTTTCAAAAACTTTTCTCTTAAAGACATGTTTTTGAAAATACTCCTTCGAAAATGTTTTTAGAAAAATAGTTTTTCTAAAAGTTTTATCTGTTCTGGTAACCGTCAGCTCTGATACCACGTGTAACTCCCCACACCCGCTAAGGTCACTCACTAAGGGAATGCCTTAACTTCGGTGGAGTATTTTAAGTGAATATAGAACAGAAAAATTACAACAAGACAGATATAAATAATACTTGTTAACTAAAACATCATTTCATTACAGCAGAAGGTAAACATGTTTGGTTACAAAACCATAAAACAAGAGTCAAGTACTAAATATCCATCCTGATAAAAACATAAGTACATAATCCCACTACATAAACTAATAGCCATAATAGAAAAGATAAGCTGAGCTTTACATCAATGGTCCAAGCTCCAAAAGATAGATAAAGCAATCTGATCAAAGCCCACTAGTGCTAGGCCCAACCTGAGGACCTGAGGGGGAAAAAGATGAAAACAACGGGGCCAGACATAAGTCTGAGCGAGTCCTATAACTTTAACAATACAATCATTAAAGTAATTAGGGTATGATATAAACTTGGTACGGTAATGACTGGGGATAAATGACTACACTAAGCAGCCAACTAGACATAGGATGAACTAAGATATCGATAAAGACGCATCTACCCACCCAAGGGTAATTACTACATTGCACAACACCAGTCATTCCTACTCAAAGGTTGATCCCACCCATGGACTTAGAAAATATAACTAGTAGTTTCGTGTACCCCTAGCTGACCACATAGGTGCCGTCTTCCCCGATCTCCACTAGGTGTACCCACTACTCCCCAAGCGATCGGCTCCCTAACGTAGATACCCGTGTTGGCCCCACAGTGGGGTGTATCACTCCCCAAAGTGGCAACCCGATACAATCAACGGTGCACGGCTTATACCTACACGATGCAACAACGTCTTACCTACCAGCCCGGGTCCACACACGCATATGAGACCCATTGGACTTGTGTTGCCACCGCTAACCCGTTTTGGCCTCTTATACTCAACCCCAGTACGCGTGTCCCGTCCTTGACATGGGTCGAGCCCACAAAGATACATATAGGTTACTGGTTGAAATGGGCCCCCACAAGCTACCCACCTAAGCTTGTCCCTTTTCTAGTGCATCCCACTTAACCCTTTAATCATGTTTAATTACATGTTTCCACTTGGTTAAGTATTCTAATCGTATTTTCTATTGCCACCCAAGGCAACCCACTAGATTTCCACATGCCACCCAAGGCACTTACTTGATTTCCACATGCCACCCAAGGCACCCACTTAAACCCCTCATGCCCCACTACATGCTTATCTGGTTAAGTGTTTCTTAATTGATTAAGAACGTAACCTTTGTAAAGACCTCTCACATTAGACTGTCTTTTATTTCAGCTGGATTTGCCGGTTGGGTCCGGGCAGCCTTACGCCATAACAGAGTCTAACCTCATGTCTTTACACTTGTCACGTATTTAGTTTATGCCTAAGACCTCTCACATTGGGCCAATCATTTGTAGCCGCTGGATTTGCCGGTCGGGTCCGGGCAGTCTTATGCTACAAAAGGGTCCAACCTCGTGTCTTAGTCGATTAATTACACCTAATTAATCACCCCCATATTTTGAATTAATTTTTCCTAATTAATTCCAATTTAATGATGTACATAATTGACTCAATTATGTCCATCCACATATGGTATGCCACTTCATACCAATTTCACCACAATTTTGTTAACATGAATATTAACCCCATCGTTCCCCACGTAATACGCTAACATGACATACTTAATAAGGGAAGATTCATCACAAATACAATGGGTTCAACTTTGCATAACATTAGCATCAACATGGGTTTTAAAGGTGTCAACTTGCATATATTACCATAGCATCAAACCCAACTAGCATAAATAATCAACCCAAACTTGCATGAATCACATATGTCATAAAGAGGGTAACTTGCATAGATGTTCATGTCATAGACCTATCATAAAGGGGTAAACTTGCATACATGTCATAGGTCTAAAAAGGGATGAACTTGCATATGTTACTCATATCATAAAAAGGGGTAAACATGCATATATATGCATGACATACAAAGGGGTAAACTTGCATATGTATGCATATCATACAAAGTTGTAAACTTGCACATGTTACTTGCATATAATCAAACACCAAGCTTGCATAACATGTCATATATGAACTTGCATATAATCAAACACCAAACTTGCATAACATGTCATATACGATCTTGCATATAATCAAACACCAAACTTGCATAACATGTCATATATGATCTTGCATATAATCAAACACCAAACTTGCATAACATGGTGTCATAATGGATCAATGTTTATCATAGTGATTTGCATAACTAGCATCATGAACATATAGCATAAAACTTGCATAACTAGCATCATGAACATATAGCATAAAACTTGCATAACTAGCATCATGAACACATGGCATATGATAACATAACTTGCATTGATCCACATACATAACCATAACCTCATTATATACTTTCATAATTAGTTTAGCAATTGCTTGCTAAAGGCATAGAAACTCACAACTTGTTGATTAGCACTCCTATGAAGAAGATTTAGTTGCTAGAGTTGATTAGAAGTTGATTTGAGAAGCTATCTTCTTCTAAACATTGATGGAGGCTCCTTCAAGTTGCATTTTGACGGCATGATGACGTTGTATCTATTTTTAGTATGGATTAGGGTAGTCTTAGGGTGTATTTATAGATTTAGGATGTAGTTTAGGCCCTTAGATTAACCCTAGATTAGTTTAGAGCCATCAGATCTCGTCACAAGCCACAAAAAACAGCCCAAACCTGACCAATTCACTCAAATGGTGCACCAGGCAAAACTGCCCGGCCACCTGTGTCGACTCCCAAGTCGACAGGGCAGTCGACTTGGGTCTAGCTGTGTCGACTCCGAAGTCGACTCCCCAGTCGACTTGGGGTGGCTGGTGGGAATTTTCCCGCCTAGCCCGCCTGGCCTGATTCTTTGAATTTTGAACTTGAAATTTAAATCTGTTTTGAACTTAGAATTTTCTGAAAACTTATATGGGCCATAACTGGGTCATACGGACTCCGATTTACAAAAACTCGGACTCTATTTCGCGTATTTTTCCGAGACGAACGCAATGGCATAGCCCGTTTCCCCTAATTCAGATCTTTAAATTTAATTCTACCCTGATTTATATTATAACAAGTTATTCAACATACGGGGTGTTACATTATGGACCTCGGAAGTTTCAGTAATCTAAATAAATTAAAAACAATTCGGATTAAATTAAAATCCCGCCCAGCCCATGTCGACCAGGGGGTCGACCTACCCCCTGGGCAGATCTAAATTGTGATGATTCTGAATTGTTACTGAGTCTTTTCTGACTTGTTGCTGAGTCACTAGGGCATACGTGGCAATTCTGGATAACTCTATCTAGTCTGGACGGTTGTGATTTCTCCTATGATAATCTAACGGCTTATACTGATTTAAACTTCTATATAATCACGCACAGACTCAAGGTCTAAACCTAAACTAAATTAATCTCTTGGCCTCCAGGCTGCTGCTAAAATAGTTCTTCTTAAAGCTTAGAAATTGCAAGTCAGAATTCTAATACAAACGACAAACGACAAACGACAAACGACAAACGAATCATTCTCTTCTCTAGTCCGCCTTTGCGAATACAGTTTCTTTCACAAATTAATAAATAAATAAATTATGATGAGTTATAATTTGGATTATGAGAACATGTCTATTGAATCATGTGATGTTACTTAACATTGTTATCGTCTGTTGGTGAACATATGATAGTTTTGTTAACTTATGTTGGTAGATCTATTTCATATGTCCAATCACATATGTTTAACTTGATTCATTTTATGACATCATTTTATATGCAAATTTGGGATGTAAATCATTGTAACAACCCGAAAATCTGGGCCAGTTTAAAATTTTTATTTTGGCAATTTTAGCGAATTTTGAAGATTTAAAATGAATTATTTTAAATAATATCAACAAGAAATTTATTTTGAATATATTTAGAACGTATATATTTATACACTTCGTTGTTAGAATATAAATAATTATATATATAATCATAAATAGAATTGAAATGGCACGGTAGTTCGATAATTCGACTTCAAACTTCAATTGAATGTACCGGGTGCAAAACAATCCGGATTTTAGTGAAACCAAAAATAATAGGATCTATTTGAGAATATCTTTCCAACGAATCCGAAAAATCAAAATTTTATAGCGGGAATCAAAAGTTATGTCCAGTTGAAAATTCTGAATAGTCGCTATGGAATTCAGGCCCTTAAAAATGGGAATTTTGCAAACGACCTCTGATTTCGACGAAACCACTTTTGTTGGGTCCGTGATGTAAAATTATTGTTAGATTCCAAATTTCATAATTTATCGAATCAATATGTGAGCGTGGCAAAGGAAAACGCGTTTGACCAGTTTCAGTTGATTTTAATCGACTGGAAAATGGCCATTTTTCCAATGGTCTCAGAATTCGACGAAACTAGTTTTGTTAGGACCGTATCGTTAATACGAAGCTAGAAAATATTTTTCGGGAATTTTTCGAGTTAGTATGTGACCCCAGTAAGTTGAAATGCGCGTTCAAATTCAATATATAGAGTTATATGTTGATTTTGACGAAAACTGATCAAAACGATCGAATCAGCTTGCGATACATATCCCATTGTGTTCGGAATGGGGGTAAAACGCTATGGATGACAGGCGGTGGGCCTCGTTTTGAGGTCGAAAATAAAAGTTGCTTTTTGGTGAAAATAAAATAATTAAATAAATTAAAAATTAAAAACCCCCTTCTCCTTCTATAATTTCTGCCCCCCCCCCCCCATTCAAAATCATTTTACAGAAAGAAAAAAAAGGGAAAAGGGGAAGACGCCGTCGCAGCTCCCCCACGACCGCCGCCCACGGCGAGACCACCGCACCTCCCTCCCATCGATGACGCCGACCCCATCGCCTCCCTCCGCCTCTCGCTGCTTTCCACCTCGCATCTCCCTCCAGCCGACGCTCGAAGGCCCCGCACCCACCTCTCTGTCGCGTCGCCAAGCCTCCAGAGCTCCCTCCCCCCTTCTGATTCGTATCGCAACCCCACAGCCCCCCTGAATCCGAAACCGACGGTGAACCCCCCCCCCCCCCCCTTGCGCAGTCGAACACTGTAAGCTTCTCCAATTTATTTATTTGCATTTATTTAGATTAAATAGGGTTGGAAATCAGTTTTGAAAATATATATACAAAGTTTAAAAATCTTTTTGGAAAAATATAAAATAGAATTTGTTTTTTTGAAGAAATAGAAAGATAGCAATATTTTTGAGAAAGAAAATATATGATTTTACATATAGAAAGGTTAAAAATTCAATTTTTATATATTGAATAGTGACGTAAAAATAGAATTTTTATATATTGAATAGCGACGTAAAAATAGAATTTTTATATATTGAATAGCGACGTAAAAATTCAATTTTTATATATTGAATAGCATAGTAAAAATTCGATTTTTATATATTGAATAGCATAGTAAAAATTCGATTTTTATATATTGAATAGCATAGTAAAAATTCGATTTTTATATATTGAATAGCAAAGTAAAAATTCGATTTTTATATATTGAATAGCAAAGTAAAAATTCGATTTTTATATATTGAATACCAAAGTAAAAATTCGATTTTTATATATTGAATAGCATAGTAAAAATTCGATTTTTATATATTGAATAGCAAAGTAAAAATTCGATTTTTATATATTGAATAGCAAAGTAAAAATTCGATTTTTAAATATATAGTGGCTACGGGCGACGAAAGCGATGAAAGGCGAGAACGACGAAGACTTCTACAAAAGAAGAGTCAAGAGTTGGATAGCTATCGGTGAGAATTTCTCACCTTTCAATTTCTTTTTCTAGTTATATATATACATACTAGGATGCAGACGGTGTTTAGTAGCACCCAACACCCGTCATCCACAGACCATGGATGGCTTGTTTGTTTAATTGTTTGGTTGTGTAGTTGGTTAGATTATTTGGTTTGAATTGAATTGTTTGGTGAAATGAAATTGATTTGATTGATGTGTGATTGGCGTGGGCCTTCACTAGACCGGGGATAAGGCTAGGCCTTGTCCCGTTTCTAGTATCGTGCCGTTATGCCGCCGAAATTTTCTAAAATAAGTTAGAAAAATAAAAATATCATTTTATTTAAAGAATGAACTGAATAGAATATTTTCATAGGTTGAATAAAATGTTTTATCGTTAAAAATATAATTTTTAACATGAAAGTGAATAAATAAATATTTATAAACAAATCGGCCGATTTGTTTATATACACTGATTTGACTGATATTGATTGGGACGATAAATTTTACACATCGCCCAACTGCACAAATAAAATCTGTGTTTGATTGTTTGAAACCCCACACGGGTGTTGGGATGAAATTTGAAGTTCACTCATCTTGATTGATTAAATATGTCGATCGATTGATCGACAGGTTGTTATAAGCATTAGATATCTATATTTGATGCTTATACAGTGTAGTGCACTTTGGTTGATGGTTGATTATTTTTCAATGCTATTATATACGTGTGATGTATGAAAATCCATATAATTAACATTATATGGTGGTTGATTGGGCCACATTCCAATTTAGAAAATAAAAAACAATATAAAGTAAAGGTTCATGTGTTGACTGTACTCATTCGTTGAGATTAGTCATGTGTTGAACGAAATATTATAAAAATAAAATTTATATCTTTATCACTATAAAGTAAAGGTTCATGTGTTGACTGTAATCATTCGCTGAGATTAGTCATGTGTTGAACGAAATATTATAACAATAAAATTTACATCTTTATCATATATAGAATTAGAAATCAACTGGAAAATAGATGAGATGAGTGGTCTCCTGGATATTGATCTGATGTTGGTCTCGGCCTTCGGGGTTAATATTCAGGGAATTGTTCTCTTACTAATTCACGGTTGGAGTCTGATTTTAAATCAAACGATAGATACCTTAATTTTCATAAAATATGTTAAATAACAAAAATAGTCACACGTGGACAGTACTCATTCGCTGAGATTAGTCGTGCGTTGACAAAGATATAGAGTCGTGTATTGAAAGAAATATAGATACATTTATTGAATATAAAGCCGTGTTGATTAGTGATGCGCTGTTTTGACGTGAACGATATTTATATCGATTATATTCGGTTTTTGAATTTAAAACAAATTTGAATTGAATATAAACTGATTTCGAATTGAATGGAATAGAAAACCAATTTGATTTCAATTGAATATATAACGAATCGAATTCGAATTGAATTGAAAACGAATTGAATTCGAATTGAATATATAACGAATTGAATTCGAATTGAATATATAACGAATCGAATTCGAATTGAATTGAAAACGAATTGAATTTGAATTGAATATATAACGAATTTGATTTGAATATATAATGAATTTGATTCAAATAGAAAACAAAATGAATTTGATTCAAATAGAAAACAAAACGAATTTGATTTGAATATATAATGAATTTGATTCAAATAGAAAACAAAACGAATTTGATTTGAATATATAATGAATTTGATTCAAATAGAAAACAAAACGAATTTGATTTGGATAGAAAACCAATTTGAATTGAATCAAATAGAAAACCAATTTGAATTGAATTGAATAGAAAACCAATTTGAATTGAATTGAATAGAAAACGAATTTGAATTGAATTGAATAGAAATGAATTTTAAAACGAATTTATAAGGAAGAATTCAATTTTGATTTGAATTGGAATGGAGGTTGAAATTGTTTTTGAAACGAATTCAAAACTATTTATAAAATTCTTTTTAAATAGAAATCGACGAAATATATATTATATATATTATATATATAATATAATGGACTGAATGGAACACGCCGCGCCGCGGCAGTTCGTGAATTTCGACCATTTATTTCAAACGGACATTACGGGAGATCCGACCGTCGGATTCTCCTAAAACCAGAACCGTTGGGTTTGTATCGAAAAGAGCTTTCTAACGAATATTAGAAATTTGAAATCTAACGGTTGGATTTGGAGATACGTCCAAATCAAATTTGGAAAAGGTCGTTGTAAGTGCAGTTCGATGGCCGTTGTTGGAAATCGACTGTACGGGCCTTGATAAAATTATTAAAAATATCAATAATTTGTGTAAAATCATAAGAAATGATTTGGGAAAAGTTGGGATGAAAAATTCCATATTCGAAAAGATAAAAATGGATTTTTATCGAAATGAACTAGTTTTGAACTAAATTTAAAACCCAATTTTTTTTAAATAAATAAAATAAATTTAAAAAGGGGTTTAAATAATCGGAATTTCTAATATATTTAAATTGGAATTGAATTAAAACTGATTTGTTGGGTTTGTCGTGAACTGTGTTTTAAATAACACTAGTTCTTTAACCAAGTAAAAGGAGTTTTAACGAATCTGCAATTGGATATGAAATGGGTTTATCGTGAACGGTGTTTTAAATAACACTAGTTCTTTAACCCGATAATAAATAGAATGTGATTTGGGTTTGTCGTGAACTGTGTTTTAAATGACATTAGTTCTTTAACCCTGTAAAAGGAGTTTTAACGAATCTGCAATTAGATTGAAATGTGAATCTATAATCTAAATTATCAAATTTAGAAATGAGCGAGAATGGAGTATCGCCAGTTTTTCTCCAAAGCGATAGTTAAATCTTTAATTAGATTTGAACATGAAATGGTAATTAATTTTACCGACAACACTGTGGTGTTAGATATGGAGTATTACCAGTTTTGCTTCATGGGATGAATAGGTTGGGATTGAGAAATAAAATAAATAATTACTTCGTGTGGTTCGCTAATCTCGAATAGTTTAGAAAACCATAATTTGGTTTGAAACGACATCCAAAGGAAGATTAAAAGATAAATTTTAAAGAATTTATCTTGGATAAAATTAATGGGAACCTTTCCCTGAGAATATGAATTGGAATGAGGCGTATGTTGTGTTTGTGTAACATTCGTTTTAATATACGCGGGTTGTTCGGAAAGGCCGGGTTTATACCCATTCTGAATAACCGATTCGACGATATGTCGAAGATGAAGACGGTGGTTGAAGACCGGAAGTCTTCACATCGTTTGGGTGATTACTGATGATCTTGATTGGGCTGTACACCCAAGATGAGGGAATCAGTTGGTGGTCGTCCAGACGTACTTGGAGATCGATGGATATGCGAGGATAGTGCCTTCGGTTTCGTTCAGACCCAGAACGAACTTGTAAATGGATTGTGTGTCTGACATTGGATTTTATTCTGTGTTGATTGATTTCTGTTAAATATATATCTGTTTGGCGGCGGAGAATTTATTCTCTTGCTTAACGCCCTTCTCTGAGACGTACGAGCTTAGAGGTTATATATCGATGGATATCAATCGCATGGCATGAATTGCCTGTGTGGCATGCTAAGTTGCATGGATCAAGGCTTTTGTTGAAAAGCAAAGTCTTGTGGTTGATGATCAAAGCACGGCCTACGTGGCAGCTTTGTGTATAGCGTGAATTCGCGAGCCTCACACCTCGGTATGAGTTAAAAACGGGATACGGACCGCTGGGAGAGCACGATGTTTCTTTCTAGCTTTGGTGGTGTCAGTGACTTACAAGCCCTGACATTTATATACTTTTCACCTTTGTGGTTGTTGGAATGAGGCGCCTCGATTATACGTCTGTAAGGACCGGGAAACGTGTGTTCAGGAATTGCCAATCCTCTAACGTAAGTGAGGACTGGCCCAACCGCATCCAGGATTGCCCAGAGTGCATAGTCCTGAGACATTTGCTAGAGTGTCTCGAACGCGGAGAGGAGCTTGCCCCTTGCCTCGACTCATGACGGAAATCCAATTTCCAATACGCGTATTGCGGTTTTAATTGTAGAACTAGTATGGCGACATGATATATGGTACCCATGCCGTCTATGATTTATATTATGATTGAAATTGTTTTGACACTATACACTTATTATAGTATCAAATGATTTGTTTTAAACGTACCAAGCATGTTTGGCTATTATAAGGGAAAACCCTATCCTCCGGCTTGCGTTGCGTTGTGTGATGGGACCTGGGTCTTATAATAGCTTCATTTTTCGAAAAAGCATTACGCTGTTTATTCTATGCACTGGTATTCTTGTGAGGAAACCCGTTCCGTGTTATACGGCGTGGTCCCTTGAATTACTCTCTTTTAAAATTGAATTAATAACTGTTTTAGTTCTCACACCAGTCACATGACTGACCTAGAGTTTATTGTTTTAACCTAAACTCTGGGTGCCCCTATTTTCCGCACGGGCAGCTAGTAGTTTTGGTTTTGCAGATTTATTTTCACAGGATCCTGGTTTACAGCTGGAATGATATCCGGAAAGCTCTGTATCCGTATATCACCTTCAATTGTGCTTTGTATTATTTTCCGCTGCTATGTAATTTATTGTAATCTCTGATATTTATCGAATGTAATTTATTCATTTATACTCTGTATATTCTTGTATCCGATGAATTGTTGTAATAACAATGAAATGTTCTTCCGTCTGCGTTCTAATTTGTCGTGTTCTCAAAACAATCAAGGGTTTTGAAAGGTCTAGATCGGTTTAACGACTGATTCGGATCGAGCGAAATTCCCGGCCGTCACATTTGGTATCAGAGCTTTGGTTTACAGAGCTCGAGAACAAGACACATTAGAACCGAATGAAAGAATTCATCCGATATTGGATTAGTAATACCCAATTAGAATGACTCGTTAGAGATAGGATCAGTAGTATCCTAGAACGAGTGTGAAGAGTATATTTTCCAAATGAAAACAATTTTGTTTTGAAAATTTAAATCGTTTTATACGTATTTGAATATTTATTTATTTTGAACATGGACAATCCAATATATAAAGGTTTTGTATATACGCGTCATGAACGTATATTCGAAGTTTTAATATATTAGATAGATATAGAATCACGCTCTAGTTGCTCGGAGATGATTTTGATGATGGAGCTCCATCACCAATATTTATGTTTGTGTTTCGAAGGTGTGACATCTATATATTTCCATTAGACTGGTGTGAGAACCAAAACTAATATAGCTAGAATACATTGTTGTGATTTGGCATCAAAAACATGATTTTCTGTATATGTATCAAAATTATGAATTTGAAACGTTAATTCACTAATTGATTGATGTTTGTGTTGTTTGTTTATTTGTTTGATAATTTTGAACCGTTATGCCTAACTGCATCAAATGTTGAATTGTATGGAAAATTGGTCGCATTTGCATGCATATACATGTATATCATTGAACAGGTCATAGCAAGGAGGCTAGAGCCGAAGAATAAAATTTGTTTGCCCGACAAATAGGCACATGTTCCCTATATAATTTACTATTTTGTTTGGGTGATGATGATTTTATGAGCCTATTGGCTAGCCGCTTGGCTTTTTCTTTTTCTTTTTGAGATCAGAAGGCCTGTATGGCAATTTCGGGATTTTCCCGTGGCTCCCGGTGCAGGGGAGGTTATGGCGAAATTTTTCGAAAATTTAGGGTGTTAGCCAAATTTTTGAAAGTTTGAAAATTCTCAGAAACTGAAAAGTTGAAGAATGGAAGCCAGATCGAACGTAGAGTTGATTAATCAAACCACTTTCGACTTTGTTCCTTTTCGGGGACGAAAAGTTTTAAGTGGGGGAGATTGTAACAACCCGAAAATCGGGGCCTGTTTAAAATTTTTATTTTGGCAATTTCAGCGAATTTTGAAGATTTAAAATGAATTATTTTAAATAATATCGAAGAGAAATTTATTTTGATATATTTAGAACATATATATTTATACACGTCGTCGTTAGAATATAAATAATTATATATATAATTATAAATAGAATTGAAAATGGCGCGGTAGTTCGATAATTCGACTTCAAACTTCAATTGAATGTACCGGGTGCAAAACAATCCGGATTTTAGTGAAACCAAAAATAATAGGATCTATTTGAGAATATCTTTCCAACGACTTCGAAAAATCAAAATTTCATAGTGGGAATCAAAAGATATGTCCAGTTGAAAATTCTGAATAGTCGCTATGGAATTCAGGCCCTTAAAAATGGGAATTTTGCAAACGACCTCGGATTTCGACGAAACCACTTTTGTTGGGTCCGTGATGTAAAATTATTTCTAGATTCCAAATTTCATAATTTATCGAATCAATATGTGAGCGTGGCAAAGGAAAATGCGTTTGACTAGTTTCAGTTGATTTTAATCGGCTGGCAAATGGCCATTTTTCCAACGGTCTCAGAATTCGACGAAACTAGTTTTGTTAGGACCGTATCGTTAATACGAAGCTAGAAAATATTTTTCGGGAATTTTTCGAGTTAGTATGTGACCCTAGTAAGTTGAAATGCGCGTTCAAATTCAATATATAGAGTTATATGTTGATTTTGACGAAAACTGATCGAAACGATCGAATCAGCTTGCGATACATATCCCATTGTGTTCGGAATTGTAACAACCGGAATTTTAACAACACGTTAAAACAAGAAATCAAGGCAGAATTAAATTTTAAAATTAGAATTAGGTAAAATGGACATCACCATTACGTTCGTCTCGGAAAAATAAGCGAAAAAGAGTCCGAGTTTTCGAAAATTGGAGTTCGTATGACCAAGATATGGCCAAAACAAGATTTCAGTAGACTTTTTGGCAGACTGACCCGTGTCGACTGTAGTGTCGACACCCAAGTTGACCTGCCCCCCCTTGTGTCGACTGTAGTGTCGACTTCCCCCCTGTACAGGTCAACTTGGTCGGCCTGGGGTGGCAGAGAACCCATTTTTGAGGCCCGGGATGAGTTTTGATGGTCCGGATTGACTCTAGGGTTGTTCTAAAGGCCCTAAATGGTTCCTACACTTGACTTCTTCCCCAAGACATGCTTTGGGTCTAGTTTGTTGGCTTGTGATGGATTTAGATGGCTAGGATCTAAACTAGGGTTTATCCTACGGCCTAAACTATCCTAGTCTTCTATAAAAAGACCCCTAACCCTACCTTAAACCCTCATAAATTGATCCTACAACTAAACTATGCCAAAATTTCTAATGATCATGGCCTCCACTCAAGCCTCCATCCTCTTGTCATAAATTCTATCTTCATTCACATGAGAGATTACATGATCATATGAGTGTATGAGAGTTTCTATGTTCATATGAGAGCTTCTAAACTTGATTTCAAGGCAAATCTTCATCAAAGCAAGGATCTTTCTTATTATTTTCTCAAGGGTTTTATTGGAGCTTATTGATTTGGGGTTTTTGCTAGTGTGGCTTCGTCTCAATCTTTTTATATATTGATTTGTGCCTTCATAGCATTGTAAGCCCCATCCTACTCTTAGATATTAACTATGAAGTTAAATGTTCATGTTGCAAGTTTTGGGTTTGAACTTGAGTAGGTTACATGCTTAGAAACTATCATGTTATGTGTAGATTTATCCTATGCATATTCGTAAAGTCATCACCTTAATTTTGTGGGCTAAAAGCTATAAGCTTTATGTTGAAATGTTGCATTTTGCAACATAAGAACTCTCTTATCCCTTAAGTTAACTTGCATAGAATGCTAGATGCGAACTTCTAGCCATTTTTCTATGTCATCTATCACCATGATTCACCTATATGCTAAGTTTTGGGGTTATGCATGTTTTCGGGGCTTAATAATGTAACATGCAAGTTTGTGAACACATTATGTCTCATATGCCACCATGTTTAACTTGCGGCCTTATACCCCTTTTGTCATACCTTTGCCAAGTTCCTACTTTTAATCCATTATGCGTTGTTGCGAATGTATATGCGAGTTTAAAAGTGTTGGGGTTACGTTATGGGTAAACTTTAATGACATGAAACATGATTTGGGTAAATTGGTATAAACATGACAACATGTAATTTTGGCTATGAACATGGGACTTGAAAACTTGACACGTATGGGTTGTAAGTGTAATAAGACACTAGACCAAACATGAAAGTGGCCAACTCGAGGTTGGGTTGAGTTTGTAGCATAAATCTACCCGGACCCGCCCGGCTTAACTAGTGGCTACAAACAATAGGACCCAATGTGGGTAGTTGGTCATATAGCACTTAAAACCCGAGGTTAGACTAGGTTGTGGTGTAAATCTACCTAGACCCGCCCGGCTTAACTAGTAACCACAATAAAGTCTAATGTGAGAGGTTGGGGTGCATTAATCAAATTAATGCCATATGAAAAGGTTAAGTAATTTTGATTAACGACACTTAACCGATATGACACGAATGGGTAGGTTAAGTTAAACCGGACTTGGTTCCTTAATGACACTTAACCATATAAGACAATTAGGGGATGGGGTTAAGTAATTTACACTTAACTAATCCGACTTGGTAATTAGATGGGGTTAAGTAACCTACACTTAACTAATCTAAACACGGTAATTAGATGGGGTTAAGTAATTCATACTTAACTAATCTAACACGGTAAATTCGATGGGGTTAAGTAATTTACACTTAACTAATCCAACTTGGTAATTAGATGGGGTTAAGTAACTTAGACTTAACTAATCTAAACACGGTAATTAGATGGGGCTAAGTAACCTTCACTTAACTAATCTAAGCACGGTAATTCGATGGGGTTAAGTTAAACACTTAACCAATCTAAACTTGGTAATTTAATGAGGTTAAGTAACCAATACTTAACCAACTTAACATGATAATTTAATGGGGTTAAGTAACTTATACTTAACCAATTGTACATGATGATTTGATGAGGTTAAGTAACCTATACTTAAACAATCTAATATGCGGACCTGATAGGGTTAAGTCACAAGACCTTTTAACTTAGGCTTAACCATTGTAATACGATTAGTGGATGGGGTTAAGATAACCCATACTTAACCAATCCGACTCGATAATCTGATGGGATTAAGATAATTATGCTTAATCAATCTAACATGATAATCTGATAGGGTTAAGACAAATAAATACTTAACCAATTTGACTTGATAGGGATAAGTCATGAGCTTCTTGGTACACTTAACCAACTTGTAGGGCTAAGCCTTGAACTTGAGTACTTAGCCAATCTTGACATGATTCGTGGGCGGGTTAGGTCATGAACTTGAATGACAACACTTAACCCATTAGACAAAACCCTAGCTCAGGGGACTAGGTTGAAAATCGTAGTTAACAAGGATAGTGGGAAGAGAAGCTAAGTGGTAAACCTTAGTTAAGGATAACTAAGTAATAATTCTTAGCCAAGGACATGGGACTAGTTCATAAATAGATACGGTAAGTCATCGCTTAGTATACGAGGAGGAGCAACTTATCTGACTTGGATAAAAAGCTCCAGCGAACTGGGTGACGAAGCGGTAGCTTCGGGGGACGTGAGGGTACTCTTGGTATCCCTCTGTGAGGTGGCAGGTGGTCCATGAAACCCGGCCTCACAGAGGTTAAGATCTGCGGTAGAAGAGCCAAGAGTATGCCTTGGTTGCTATGCGAGCGACCTAAAGACTGGGATGGATTAGCGTGGAGTCGATGATACTTGTTTTTGCCCTGGATAGCACGTCGCCTACTACCTACCATATTTAGTCAATCGTGTACGAACGGAAAGGCAGAGAACTCCCAACAGACAATGTTCTTGCTATCGAGTCATGGGTGAGGTTGGCCCATAGGAAAGTGGGGCTATAGTGCGGCCGGCATGTAGTTCTCATACATGATTTTTCTTGGATTGCCTTTCAGTAGTTGAGGGAGGGGTCACGTGGGACCATAGCCACGGGTACAAAAACATACCTTGATATCTGCATCAGTAGACGACTTAAAGCTCCCGACCGAGTTCCGTATTTCTTGATTTGCCCTGGCACGGAACTCGGATGGCACATTGAGGAACATGTGCGTCTAGACATGGAAAACGGTTCACGATACATACGTGGGATAAAAGGGCGCGGTTGACGGGTGGCATAATCCCTAGTGGTCCTAGGTGGCCAAAGCCCAAACCAAGACACGGAAACGTTCATTAGGTAGCATAATCCCTAGTGGTCCTAGGTGGAATAAATCCTAAGGGAACGCGCGATAGTTCATGGTAAGGAAACATAACAAGATCAAGGGTAGCAGTCCAAAATAACCTCAAGGATAAAACGTTCACATGGGAAAGCCCGTATGGCCTACGGCAAAGGACTGAACTTATACATGGAAAGAAACATACGAGTTGGGGAAAACCTACATATGCTATATATATTAGGTTGACATGGACCATTACATGACATGGGGCAAGGGACATTCATAATTAACATAGGACGCGGGTTGGGATACTAGTACGAGAGGTGCAGAGCAAATATACATGTTAGAACCATGAGAAATATACATGATAGATACCGTGGGATGTTATACAGGATAGATACCTTGGGATATTATACTTGATAGAAACCTGACGATGTGATACCTTGATTTATCATGACACCATAGTTTATCATGATATCTTAGTTTACCTTGCTACAGTAGTTCAGCCTGTTACCCTGGTTTAGTTTATCTATCTTGTCGTCATCCTTATGTTTACTTTCAGTTTATGCATGTCATGTTACCTTTACCTGTTTTTATACTGATAGTAGATAGGGCTTACCAGTCTTTATGACTGACCCCGTTTTGTTTCGCCTCTTTGTCTTCCGTTTCCCCCCAGGTTACAGGGAGGAAATGCTATTGTTAGTTCGGACTTCTTCTGTTTGAAGGTCATCATGTATGGCTTGGACTTTTCTTGGCTATGGCTACTTTACTGTTTCACTTGGGGAATAATTTATGAAAAGGTTTTTATGCTTCTTTACTATTGCAAGACAGGTTTTCATGTAAGAAATTCTCTGATGTAAAAGGCTTTAGACCTTATTTATTAATGATATGAAAGTTGGTTTTACTTCCGCTATTTTATATGTTCTGTCTTGTAATATTTCTGTACATGTTTACCAATAATACCCCTCTAAAGCTAGTGCATTCCTTTGCGAGTGACCCTAGCGGAGGTTGGGTGTTACATTTGGTATCAGAGCAGAAGGTTACCAGACTAGGCAAAAGTTTCTAAAACCTTGTGAAAACTATTTGAAAAACCATTTACAAAGAAGCATTTTTCAAGAAAGGTTTTTAAAGGCTATTCCCCAAAAGCCATTAGCACTATCCTTTGTTTCCATGATTGAATCTCTTTTCCTTTCTTTCCTCCATCTGTAGTCACAGTAGTTTTAACTGCGACTAATCCTTGTCTAACTACGTGAGTGTTTTCCCCGTGCGATGGAAAAAGTTCTCGAGAGACCTGTTACCGAACTTATAAGAAGGGATAATAAGAGCAAGGATAAAGGACACGAGCTTAAGAATAAGCAACTTGTTGATATGGCTTGGTCCATCAAGGAGGACAAGATCATCGGAGAGGGCAATTGTACGCTCCCATTTCTAGGGTACCTAAAAGAAATGGTACCGTTTCTGGTAAAGGTTTAGTCGTTCTTTTCTATCATCCCGTCCAGACTTTGTCTTGATCATCGTATCATTTAAGTCTGCTTGGATAGTTGAGTCTCTGCACCTTAGTACTAGCATGGTAAAGGATCCCAGTTTTGTCCCAAAATCTGGTTGGAGAGTCGGTCCATTTATTCATGACTTGTTGGATTTGAGAACGTCTATGCCAAGTGTTGAGATTAGAAGCAATGCTTCTATTGTTGAGCCATGGATGGATTCTAGGGGTAAAGTGGTTATCCAGTAAGGGATGCCATTCTCGGTTTTGAAAGGAGGGTAGTTAAACTCTTAACTTGCCTTGGTAATACCCTCGAAGTCTCGTGTAACCTTTTGGGTTCTGTCATGGTTAGTTACCTAGAATCTCTTGATGCATTTATCGGAAATCTCTGATCCGATCGAGTAACGTTCACCACTAAGGCGGATGGTCCATTCCGCTTAAGCATGGGTTATAGGAATCACCCTAGTAAGTGCACGTGGTAACATGGATTGGCATTGGTAAACGAGATCCAGAATTCACTAGTGAATTTTGGAGAGCTTGCATGAGTACGTAGATATGGTTGAGCCAAGTATACTAGGGAAAGAATAAATGAAAGTGAAACGAGAGGCGACAGTGAAAAGAGTTCCGACTCATACCTTGGAAATAGGAATCAAGGAGCTACGAAATCATGAAGTCAAACGCAGTCAAGGCACACTGGAATTAAGCTCAAGGAAATGCGGCTTAGACGCGCGCATCGTGTCTCTTTGTAAGAGTATATCGTTGATCCCTGGTTCTCCTGTAGAGCTTGCTTGCATGCTATCGCTTGGTGGATATCCTCTCGGTCCTATTTCTGTTGCAAACCCCGTAAGGAGTTTGTCTTGTTTATCTCCTCGATCTTATCTTGGGAACCTTAGATAGAACTCTATGGATGTAAACATGTATTTGAAACATGTTATGATTGATATGGTTGCAAATGGTTGCAAGTGGTTGCTCGTGGATGCGCGAATACACGTTAGATACTAGATCGACGCACTCACATTTTGCATTGCATATGCACGAGTATTTATACTTGTTTGAATGTTAATGTGTTGTCATGCGGATGTTGCATATGAATGAATGTTTGTGCACGCATGTAGTACTTATATGCCTAGGATTATTTGCATACATGTTGGATTCATGGCACTAAACATACTTTGCATTAGAAAGATCATTCAGGCCTGATCACTAGCATTAGCTAAGGAGCATATACACACACGCTCTGCATATGTTCATATGGCATTAGAAATCATCTAAGGACAATGGTTGCCTGTGGATGATGTTTTGAGTAGATGGATGATGGATGGTAGGATACGTTCTTCCTAACTTAGAGATTTCGGGACGAAATCCTTTAAGGAGGGGAGAATGTAACAACCCGAATTTTAACAATACGTTAAAATAAGAAATCAAGGCAGAATTAAATTTTAAAATTATAATTAGGTAAAATGGACATCACCATTGCGTTCGTCTCGGAAAAATACGCGAAATAGAGTCCGAGTTTTCGAAAATCGGAGTCCGTATGACCAAGATATGGCCAAAACAAGATTTCAGCAGACTTTCTGGCAGACTGACCCGTGTCGACTGTAGTGTCGACACCCAAGTCGACCTGCCCCCCCCCCTTGTGTCGACTGTAGTGTCGACTTCCCCCCTGTACAGGTCAACCTGGTCGGCCTGGGGTGGCCCAGAACCCATTTTTGATGCCCGGGATGAGTTTTGATGGTCCGGATTGACTCTAGGGTTGTTCTAAAGGCCCTAAATGGTTCCTACACTTGACTTCTTCCCCAAGACATGCTTTGGGTCTAGTTTGTTGGCTTGTGATGGATTTAGATGGCTAGGATCTAAACTAGGGTTTATCCTACGGCCTAAACTATCCTAGTCTTCTATAAAAAGACCTCTAACCCTACCTTAAACCCTCATAAATTGATCCTACAACTAAACTATGCCAAAATTTCTAATGATCATGGCCTCCACTCAAGCCTCCATCCTCTTATCATAAATTCTATCTTCATTCACATGAGAGATTACATGATCATATGAGTGTATGAGAGTTTCTATGTTCATATGAGAGCTTCTAAACTTGATTTCAAGGCAAATCTTCATCAAAGCAAGGATCTTTCTTATTATTTTCTCAAGGGTATTATTGGAGCTTATTGATTTGGGGTTTTTGCTAGTGTGGCTTCGTCTCAATCTTTTTATATATTGATTTGTGCCTTCATAGCATTGTAAGCCCCCTCCTACTCTTAGATATTAACTATGAAGTTAAATGTTTATGTTGCAAGTTTTGGGTTTGAACTTGAGTAGGTTACATGCTTAGAAACTATCATGTTATGTGTAGATTTATCCTATGCAAATTCGTAAAGTCATCACCTTAATTTTGTGGGCTAAAAGCTATAAGCTTTATGTTGAAATGTTGCATTTTGCAACATAAGAACTCTCTTATCCCTTAAGTTAACTTGCATAGAATGCTAGATGCGAACTTCTAGCCATTTTTCTATGTCATCTATCACCATGATTCACCTATATGCTAAGTTTTGGGGTTATGCATGTTTTCGGGGCTTAATAATGTAACATGCAAGTTTGTGAACACATTATGTCTCATATGCCACCATGTTTAACTTGCGGCCTTATACCCCTTTTGTCATACCTTTGCCAAGTTCCTTCTTTTAATCCATTATGCGTTGTTGCGAATGTATATGCGAGTTTAAAAGTGTTGGGGTTACGTTATGGGTAAACTTTAATGACATGAAACATGATTTGGGTAAATTGGTATAAACATGACAACATGTAATTTTGGCTATGAACATGGGACTTGAAAACTTGACACGTATGGGTTGTAAGTGTAATAAGACACTAGACCAAACATGAAAGTGGCCAACTCGAGGTTGGGTTGAGTTTGCAGCATAAATCTACCCGGACCCGCCCGGCTTAACTAGTGGCTACAAACAATATGACCCAATGTGGGTAGTTGGTCATATAGCACTTAAAACCCGAGGTTAGACTAGGTTGTGGTGTAAATCTACCCGGACCCGCCCGGCTTAACTAGTAACCACAACAAAGTCTAATGTGAGAGGTTGGGGTGCATTAATCTAATTAATGCCATATGAAAAGGTTAAGTAATTTTGATCAACGACACTTAACCGATATGACACGAATGGGTAGGTTAAGTTAAACCGGACTTGGTTCCTTAATGACACTTAACCATATAAGACAATTAGGGGATGGGGTTAAGTAATTTACACTTAACTAATCCGACTTGGTAATTAGATGGGGTTAAGTAACCTACACTTAACTAATCTAAACACGGTAATTAGATGGGGTTAAGTAATCCATACTTAACTAATCTAACACGGTAAATTCGATGGGGTTAAGTAATTTACACTTAACTAATCCGACTTGGTAATTAGATGGGGTTAAGTAACTTAGACTTAACTAATCTAAACACGGTAATTAGATGGGGCTAAGTAACCTTCACTTAACTAATCTAAGCACGGTAATTCGATGGGGTTAAGTTAAACACTTAACCAATCTAAACTTGGTAATTTAATGAGGTTAAGTAACCAATACTTAACCAACTTAACATGATAATTTAATGGGGTTAAGTAACTTATACTTAACCAATTGTACATGATGATTTGATGAGGTTAAGTAACCTATACTTAACCAATCTAATATGCGGACCTGATAGGGTTAAGTCACAAGACCTTTTAACTTAGGCTTAACTGTTGTAATACGATTAGTGGATGGGGTTAAGCTAACCCATACTTAACCAATCCGACTCGATAATCTGATGGGATCAAGATAATTATGCTTAATCAATCTAACATGATAATCTGATAGGGTTAAGACAAATAAATACTTAACCAATTTGACTTGATAGGGATAAGTCATGAGCTTCTTGGTACACTTAACCAACTTGTAGGGCTAAGCCTTGAACTTGAGTACTTAGCCAATCTTGACATGATTCGTGGGCGGGTTAGGTCATGAACTTGAATGACAACACTTAACCCATTAGACAAAACCCTAGCTTAGGGGACTAGGTTGAAAATCGTAGTTAACAAGGATAGTGGGAAGAGAAGCTAAGTGGTAAACCTTAGTTAAGGATAAATAATTAATAATTCTTAGCCAAGGACATGGGACTAGTTCATAAATAGATACGGTAAGTCATCGCTTAGTATACGAGGAGGAGCAACTTATCTGACTTGGATAAAAAGCTCCAGCAAACTGGGTGACGAAGCGGTAGCTTCGGGGGACGTGAGGGTACTCTTGGTATCCCTCTGTGAGGTGGCAGGTGGTCCATGAAACCCGGCCTCACAGAGGTTAAGGTCTGCGGTAGAAGAGCCAAGAGTATGCCTTGGTTGCTATGCGAGCGACCTAAAGACTGGGATGGATTAGCGTGGAGTCGATGATACTTGTTTTTGCCCTGGATAGCACGTCGCCTACTACCTACCATATTTAGTCAATCGTGTATGAACGGAAAGGCAGAGAACTCCCAACAGACCATGTTCTTGCTATCGAGTCATGGGTGAAGTTGGCCCATAGGAAAGTTGGGCTATTGTGGGGCCGGCATGTAGTTCTCATACATGATTTTTCTTGGATTGCCTTTCAGTAGTTGAGGGAGGGGTCACGTGGGACCATAGCCACGGGTACAAAAACAGACCTTGATATCTGCATCAGCAGACGACTTAAAGCTCCCGACCGAGTTCCGTATTTCTTGATTTGCCCTGGCACGGAACTCGGATGGCACATTGAGGAACATGTGCGTCTAGACATGGAAAACGGTTCACGATACATACGTGGGATAAAAGGGCGCGGTTGACGGGTGGCATAATCCCTAGTGGTCCTAGGTGGCCGAAGCCCAAACCGAGACACAGAAACGTTCATTAGGTAGCATAATCCCTAGTGGTCCTAGGTGGCATAAATCCTAAGGGAACGCGCGATAGTTCATGGAAGGGAAACATAACAAGATCAAGGGTAGCAGTCCAAAATAACCTCAAGGATAAAACGTTCACATGGGAAAGCCCGTATGGCCTACGGCAAAGGACTGAACTTATACATGGAAAGAAACATACGAGTTGGGGAAAACCTACATATGCTATATATATTAGGTTGACATGGACCATTACATGACATGGGGCAAGGGACATTCATAATTAACACAGGACGCGGGTTGGGATACTAGTACGAGAGGTGAAGAGCAAATATACATGTTAGAACCATGAGAAATATACATGATAGATACCGTGGGATGTTATACAGGATAGATACCTTGGGATATTATACTTGATAGAAACCTGACGATGTGATACCTTGATTTATCATGACACCGTAGTTTATCATGATATCTTAGTTTACCTTGCTACAGTAGTTCAGCCTGTTACCCTGGTTTAGTTTATCTATCTTGTCGTCATCCTTATGTTTACTTTCAGTTTATGCATGTCATGTTACCTTTACCTGTTTTTATACTGATAGTAGATAGGGCTTACCAGTCTTTATGACTGACCCCGTTTTGTTTCGCCTCTTTGTCTTCCGTTCCCCCCCAGGTTACAGGGAGGAAATGCTATTGTTAGTTCGGACTTCTTCTGTTTGAAGGTCATCATGTATGGCGTGGACTTTTCTTGGCTATGGCTACTTTACTGTTTCACTTGGGGAATAATTTATGAAAAGGTTTTTATGCTTCTTTACTATTGCAAGACAGGTTTTCATGTAAGAAATTCTCTGATGTAAAAGGCTTTAGACCTTATTTATTAATGATATGAAAGTTGGTTTTACTTCTGCTATTTTATATGTTCTGTCTTGTAATATTTCTGTACATGTTTACCAATAATACCCCTCTAAAGCTAGTGCATTCCTTTGCGAGTGACCCTAGCGGAGGTTGGGTGTTACAGGAATGGGGGTAAAACGCTATGGACGACAGGCGGTGGGCCTCGTTTTGAGGTCGAAAATAAAAGTTGCTTTTTGGTGAAAATAAAATAATTAAATAAATTAAAAATTAAAAACCCCTTCTCCTTCTATAATTTCTGCCCCCCCCTTTCAAAATCATTTTACAGAAAGAAAATAAAAGGGAAAAGGGGAAGACGCCATCGCAGCTCCCCCACGACCGCCGCCCACGGCGAGACCACCGCACCTCCCTCTCATCGATGACGCCGATCCCATCGCCTCCCTCCGCCTCTCGCTGCTTTCCACCTCGCATCTCCCTCCAGCCGACGCTCGAAGGCCCCGCACCCACCTCCCTGTCGCGTCGCCAAGCCTCCAGAGCTCCCTCCCCCCTTCTGATTCGGATCGCAACCCCACAGCCCCCCCTCCCCCCCCCGGGATCTGAAACCAACCCCCCCCCCCCCTTGCGCAGTCGAACACTGTAAGCTTCTCCAATTTATTTATTTGCATTTATTTAGATTAAATAGGGTTGGAAATCAGTTTTGAAAATATATATACAAAGTTTAAAAATCTGTTTTGAAAAATATAAAATAGAATTTGTTTTTTTGAAGAAATAGAAAGATAGCAATATTTTTGAGAAAGAAAATATATGATTTTACATATAAAAAGGTTAAAAATTCAATTTTTATATATTGAATAGCGACGTAAAAATAGAATTTTTATATATTGAATAGCGACGTAAAAATAGAATTTTTATATATTGAATAGCGACGTAAAAATTCGATTTTTATATATTGAATAGCATAGTAAAAATTCGATTTTTATATATTGAATAGCATAGTAAAAAATCGATTTTTATATATTGAATAGCATAGTAAAAATTCGATTTTTATATATTGAATAGCAAAGTAAAAATTCGATTTTTATATATTGAATAGCAAAGTAAAAATTCGATTTTTATATATTGAATAGCAAAGTAAAAATTCGATTTTTATATATTGAATAGCAAAGTAAAAATTCGATTTTTATATATTGAATAGCGAAGTAAAAATTCGATTTTTATATATGTAGTGGCTACGGGCGACGAAAGCGATGAAAGGAGAGAACGACGAAGACTTCTACAAAAGAAGAGTCAAGAGTTGGATAGCTATCGGTGAGAATTTCTCACCTTTCAATTTCTTTTTCTAGTTATATATATATACTAGGATGCTGATGGTGTTTAGTAGCACCAGACACCCGTCATCCACAGACCATGGATGGCTTGTTTGTTTAATTGTTTGGTTGTGTAGTTGGTTAGATTATTTGGTTTGAATTGAATTGTTTGGTGAAATGAAATTGATTTGATTGATGTGTGAATGGCGTGGGCCTTCACTAGACCGGGGATAAGGCTAGGCCTTGTCCCGTTTCTAGTATCGTGCCGTTATGCCGCCGAAATTTTCTAAAATAAGTTAGAAAAATAAAAATATTATTTTATTTAAAGGATGAACTGAATAGAATATTTTCATAGGTTGAATAAAATGTTTTATCGTTAAATATATAATTTTTAACGTGAAAGTGAATAAATAAATATTTATAAACAAATCGGCCGATTTGTTTATATGCACTGATTTGACTGATATTGATTGGGACGATAAATTTTACACATCGCCCAACTGCACAAATAAAATCTGTGTTTGATTGTTTGAAACCCCACACGGGTGTTGGGATGAAATTTGAAGTTCACTCATCCTGATTGATTAAATATGTCGATCGATTGATCGACAGGCTGTTATAAGCGTTAGATATCTATATTTGATGCTTATACAGTGTAGTGCACTTTGGTTGTTGGTTGATTATTTTTCAATGCTATTATATACGTGTGATGTATGAAAATCCATATAATTAACATTATATGGTGGTTGATTGGGCCTTATTCCAATTTAGAAAATAAAGAACAATATAAAGTAAAGGTTCATGTGCTGACTGTACTCATTCGTTGAGATTAGTCATGTGTTGAACGAAATATTATAACAACAAAATTTATATCTTTATCACAATAAAGTAAAGGTTCATGTGTTGACTGTACTCATTTGCTGAGATTAGTCATGTGTTGAACAAAATATTATAACAATAAAATTTACATCTTTATCATATATAGAATTAGAAATCAACTGGAAAATAGATGAGATGAGTGGTCTCCTGGATATTGATCTGATGTTGGTCTCGGCCTTCGGGGTTAATATTCAGAGAATTGTTCTATTACTAATTTACGGTTGGAGTTTGATTTTAAATCAAATGATAGATACCTTAATTTTCATAAAATATGTTAAATAACAAAAATAGTCACACGTGGACATTACTCATTCGCTGAGATTAGTCGTGTGTTGACAAAGATATAGAGTCGTGTATTGAAAAAAATATAGATCCATTTATTGAATATAAAGCCGTGTTGATTAGTGATGCGCTGTTTTAACGTGAACGATATTTATATCGATTATATTCGGTTTTTGAATTTAAAACAAATTTGAGTTGAATACAAACCGATTTCGAATTGAATGGAATAGAAAACCAATTTGATTTCAATTGAATATATAACGAATCGAATTCGAATTGAATTGAAAATGAATTGAATTCGAATTGAATATATAACGAATTGAATTCGAATTGAATATATAACGAATCGAATTCGAATTGAATTGAAAACGAATTGAATTTGAATTGAATATATAACGAATTCGATTTGAATATATAATGAATTTGATTCAAATAGAAAACGAAATGAATTTGATTCAAATAGAAAACAAAACGAATTTGAGTTGAATATATAATGAATTTGATTCAAATAGAAAACAAAACGAATTTGATTTGAATATATAATGAATTTGATTCAAATAGAAAACAAAACGAATTTGATTTGGATAGAAAACCAATTTGAATTGAATCGAATAGAAAACCAATTTGAATTGAATTGAATAGAAAACCAATTTGAATTGAATTGAATAGAAAACGATTTTGAATTGAATTGAATAGAAATGAATTTTAAAACGAATTTATAAGGAAGAATTCAATTTTGATTTGAATTGGAATGGAGGTTGAAATTGTTTTTGAAACGAATTCAAAACTTTTTATAAAATTCGTTTTAAATAGAAATTGACGAAATATATATTATATATATATAATATAATGGCATGAATGGAACGCGCCGCGCCGCGGCAGTTCGTGAATTTCGACCATTTATTTCAAACGGACATTACGGGAGATCCGACCGTCGGATTCTCCTAAAACTGGAACCGTTGGGTTCGTATCAAAAAGAGCTTTCTAACGAATATTAGAAATTTGAAATCTAGCGGTTGGATTTGGAGATACGTCCAAATCAAATTTGGAAAAGGTCGTTGTAAGTGCAGTTCGATGGCCTTTGTTGGAAATCGACTGTACGGGCCTTGATAAAATTATTAAAAATATCAATAATTTGTGTAAAATCATAAGAAATGATTTGGGAAAAGTTGGGATGAAAAACTCCATATTCGAAAAGATAAAAATGGATTTTTATCGAAATGAACTAGTTTTGAACTAAATTTAAAACCCATTTTTTTTTAAATAAATAAATTAAATTTAAAAAGGGGTTTAAATAATCGGAATTTCTAATACATTTAAATTGGAATTGAATTAAAACTGATTTGTTGGGTTTGTCGTGAACTGTGTTTTAAATAACACTAGTTCTTTAACCCAGTAAAAGGAGTTTTAATGAATCTGCAATTGGATTTGAAATGGGTTTATCGTGAACGGTGTTTTAAATAACACTAGTTCTTTAACCCGATAATAAATAGAATGTGATTTGGGTTTGTCGTGAACTGTGTTTTAAATGACATTAGTTCTTTAACCCTGTAAAAGGAGTTTTAACGAATTTGCAATTAGATTGAAATGTGAATCTATAATCTAAATTATCAAATTTAGAAATGAGCGAGAATGGAGTATCGCTAGTTTTGCTCCAAAGCGATAGTTAAATCTTTAATTAGATTTGAACGTGAAATGGTAATTAATTTTACCTACAACACTGTGGTGTTAGATATGGAGTATTACCAGTTTTGCTTCATGGGATGAATAGGTTTGGATTGGGAAATAAAATAAATAATTACTTCGGTGTGGTTCGCTAATCTCGACTCGTTTAGAAAACCATAATTTGGTTTGAAACGACATCCAAAGGAAGATTAAAAGATAAATTTTAAAGAATTTATCTTGGATAAAATTAATGGGAACCTTTCCCTGAGAATATGAATTGGAATGAGGCGTATGTTGTGTTTGTGTAACATTCGTTTTAATATACGCGGGTTGTTCGAAAAGGCCGGGTTTATACCCATTCTGAATAACCGATTCGACGATATGTCGAAGATGAAGACGGTGGTTGAAGACCGGAAGTCTTCACATCGTTTGGGTGATTACTGATGATCTTGATTGGGCTGTACACCCAAGATGAGGAAATCAGTTGGTGGTCGTCCAGACGTACTTGGAGATCGATGGATATGCGAGGAAAGTGCCTTCGGTTTCGTTCAGACCCAGAACGAACTTGTAAATGGATTGTGTGTCTGACATTGGATTTTATTCTATGTTGATTGATTTCTGTTAAATATATATCTGTTTGGCGGCGGAGAATTTATTCTCTTGCTTAACGCTCTTCTCTGAGACGTACGAGCTTAGAGGTTATATATCGATGGATATCAATCGCATGGCATGAATTGCCTGTGTGGCATGCTGAGTTGCATGGATCAAGGCTTTTGCTGAAATGCAAAGTCTTGTGGTTGATGATCAAAGCACGGCCTACGTGGCAGTTTTGTGTATAGCGTGAATTCGCGAGCCTCACACCTCGGTATGAGTTAAAAACGGGATACGGACCGCTGGGAGAGCACGACGTTTCTTTCTAGCTTTGGTGGTGTCAGTGACTTACCAGCCCTGACATTTATATACTTTTCACCTTTGTGGTTGTTGGAATGAGGCGCCTCGATTATAGGTCTGTAAGACCAGGAAACGTGTGTTCAGGAATTGCCAATCCTCTAACGTAAGCGAGGACCGACCCAGCTGCCTCCAGGATTGCCCAGAGTGCGTAGTCCTGAGACATTTGCTAGAGTGTCTCGAACGCGGAGAGGAGCTTGCCCCTTGCCTCGACTCATGACGGAAATCCAATTTCCAATACGCGTATTGCGGTTTTAATTGTAGAACTAGTATGGCGACATGATATATGGTACCCATGTCGTCTATGATTTATATTTATGATTGAAATTGTTTTGACACTATACACTTATTATAGTATCAAATGATTTGTTTTAAACGTACCAAGCATGTTTGGCTATTATAAGGGAAAACCATATCCTCCGGCTTGCGTTGCATTGTGTGATGGGACCTGAGTCTTATAATAGCTTCATTTTTCGAAAAAGCATTGCGCTGTTTATTCTATGCACTGGTATTCTTGGGAGGAAACCCGTTCTGTGTTATACGGCATGGTCCCTTGAATTACTCTCTTTTAAAATTGAATTAATAACTGTTTTAGTTCTCACACCAGTCACATGACTGACCTGGAGTTTATTGTTTTAACCTAAACTTTGGGTGCCACTATTTTCTGTAACGGCTGGAAATTTTCGACTCCTCGAGGGTCGAAAACACCGAGACGTTAGTGAAAGAAAGTAGAGGGTGAGGAAGAAAAGATAGAACTAATAGAATAGAAGAAGAAGAAGAACTTACATCATCAGAGTAAACACGAATCTCACAGCGGAACGAATAAAATACAACATAACTTTGAAATACAAATCAGTACTCGTATATACATACCATTTCAAAGTACAACACTTAACAACACATCGGAATAATAATAGCTATAATCCTGAAGTCTCCTGCTCCAAGCTCTCCAAGTGTATCTGTAAAATCCCGACTACTTGAGTGCCCGTACAAATTTAGGCACCCAAGAGTTTAGGGAAAACAAAACAAAATAAACTCCGGGTCAGTCATGGGACTGGTGTGAATGAAACTCCAACACTTGGTTAAATAAAGGATATCTTTCTGATATTATAATAATGTCTAAATACAAATAGATATCAATCTAGCAGAACGCTTGCATCTCACGTTCCACATACATAGTATACAAATAAACCGTGAGCGCTTATTGGAGATTGGATTCGAACAGACAAGGTATGGGAGCACCTTCCGATCAGTGTACTCTAGAGGAGATACACTAGGGTTCAACAAGAACGTCTTGCAACCCGGCCACACATGACCGCCCACTCATTTAGCTTGAGTGTAACGAATATATTATCACCGATGGTTGGGATCAGCAACCATCCTTCCCGATAAGGGACAACATTGAAATAGATTATAAAGAAGTACAATTGAATATTCTCCAGATGGTGATAATACACCCTGCTTGGGTATGGCCCAACTAGCCATGATGCCTAGCCCAACTTCTGTTATTTCCCGGTTGTGAGGTTTTGAGGTCACGTTTATCACTTTGACAGATTATTTCTTCAATTACTTTGAATGCCACATCGTCATACCCGCCAAATCAATATCGATTTCTCAAGGCATCACGGGTATAAAAGCAAAGAGAAACGAATTTCTCCTCCACCAACGTAATACATTTAAAGAGATCAACATATATGATTCGTTAAGAATACTTTGTCAGACACTCGTCCATATACGTTGTTCTGGGACTGAACAAACTGAAAGCACTATTCAGTGAATCCATCCTACTTAGGCTTTTCACAATAGCCCTTGCACTTCACTCCGTCTTCAATTATCTTCAGCGTACTTGATTCACAACGCTTATGCTAATACAGAGTGGTTCTTCGGATAATAATCCAACCGGTCTCTCCATATTTACAACGTAAATATGGTCAAAACTTTGATAGTCTGTGATTCAACTATCAAATGAAAACATGTCGGTGTACAAACAACGATCTTATTTCCAAATGGAAATTCGATCGATCAATCATCATATGTTCATATTTCCTTATATCATATATTTAGAAAATATATGTTATTAATCATTGGAAAACATTTCCATAGCTTATTTTCACATCACTATTATTTCGCAACTATCAGTCCCTAACTGTAACTAGTATGAGAACAATTCTCTAAGTATCAATCCGGAAGGTCGAAACCAACATCAGATCGTCACTTAGAAAACCATTCAAATTACCCTCTCCAGACAGTTTCTGAATTTGCTTAACTCTATTTCTTAAATTCTTATCATGAAAACATTTCATTTTCTATGTTTAGAAAACATATCTGACTATATTTGGAAAACGTTTCCAAAACTCATTTACGGATTTCCAATGAACGTTGTATAAAACATCGTTACGCTTAATCCATTAATCGCTTATTACTTAACTATATTTCAAATCAACCTTTTCTATCGAACCACAACTATTCCTTTGTCAATTCTGAAGTAAATCAAGTTGGGGTATAATTACCTCTCAGACCTTAATTGAACAACGTCCTTTACTGTGAAATAGATGAAGCTCGTTACTCACTTTTTCCAATCATCTGTTTACGCAAATTCTCGGATTCAAGTTACGAATCTACTTCTTATATGAAAACGTTTGATTATAACTATAACGTTATAATTCCTACTTCTGCAATATCTAACCTAAATTATAACTTTATCTCCTAACTCGAATAATTTAACAGACACCTAATTTCTAAATCAATAACTAAATCTTGATTTAAACCCTGGAAAGTAAATAGTACTTTCCCGAATTCGCTATAATCGAATTCGACGTATAACTCTCTTTCGAGTAATCTCTATTTGATTAACTCTTCTTCGAATAACCTATATTCGATTATCTCTCTTCGAATAACTCATATTCGAAATCTCTCTCTTTCGAATAAACAATATTCGATCTCTTTCTTTCGAATATGCTATATTCGAAAATCTCCTTTCGATTTACTAATCGATAACTCCTTTCGATCAAACTAAAATCGATAACTCCTTTAACTCTATTCGAATAACTAATATTCGACTAACTCCTTTGGGTCAACTCATTTGATTAACTCCTTCGAATAACTAATTCGAATAACTTACCTTCGAATAACCAATATTCGATTTACTCTAACTCGATTAACTTAATTCTAATCGATTTACTCCATTTCGATTCAACTTAATTCAAATCGATTAACTTAACTCAAATTGATTAACTCCTTTCGAATAACTAAATTCGATTTAACTCTTCTCGAATAACTACATTCGATTAACTCAAATTGAATAACTAATATTCAATTAACTCTTCGACTAACTCCTTTGGATTAACTAACTTCGACTAACTCCTTTGGATTAACTAACTTCGAATAACTCCTTTGGATTAACTAACTTCGAATAACTCCTTTGGATTAACTAACTTCGAATAACTCCTTTGGATTAACTAACTTCGAATAACTCCTTTGGATTAACTAACTTCGAATAACTCCTTTGGATTAACTAACTTCGAATAACTCCTTTGGATTAACTAACTTCGAATAACTCCTTTGGATTAACTAACTTCGAATAACTCCTTTGGATTAACTAACTTCGAATAACTCCTTTGGATTAACTAACTTCGAATAACCAATATCCGATAACTACTCTTCGAATAAATAATATTCGGTAACTCTTCTCAAATGAATAACATTTGATTTCTCCACTCGAATAAACTATATTCGATTACTCTTCCCTCGAATACACTACATTCGATAACTCTACTTCGAATAAGTGATATTCGGCAACTCTACTCGATTAACTCCACTTGGATAACTCTAACTGGTCAACTCTAACTGGTCAACTCTAACTGAGTAACTCTAACTGATCAACTCTAACTGGTCAACTTTAACTGGTCAACTTTAACTGGTCAACTTTAACTGGTCAACTCTAACTGTTTATCTTTAACTGGTACTGGTTAACTCAAATGGTTTAACCTAACTGGTTAACTCAAATGGTTTAACCTAACTTGATTTACTTGTCTCGATTAACTGAACTAATCCACTTAGTTTAACTTAGTTAATTCACTCAGTTTGACGCAACTAATTCACTTTGATTTACACATTAGTTTAACTTAACTAAGTCACTTAGTTTGACGCAACTAATTCACTTTGATTTACCAATTAGTTTAACTTGACTAATTCACTTCGATTAACCGCTTGGTTTATCTTAACTAATTTACTTTGGTTAACTTAACCAATTACTTTGATTTACTCGACTAACTCGCTTTGGTTAACTTAACCAATTACTTTGATTAACTCGACTAACTTGCTTTGGTTAACCTAACAAATTACTTTGTTTAACTCGACTAACTTGCTTTGGTTAACCTAACCAATTACTTTGTTTAACTCGACTAACTTTGCTTTGGTTAACCTAACAAATTACTTTGTTTAATCCTTTTATCACACTCTGGTATTTCTTATGGTTTTTAACACATAATCTAACAACGATGAATATCGTCCAACCACATGTAATCACAACAGATTATATATATCACATTTATATATCACAATACATAAATCATAGTAAAAATAACTGTTGAGGAATCCATTTGGATTCCTCCAACCTGTTTCCCTGCATAACAGATGTTAGACAATATAGATAACATCACTTTCAGTTCCATATGATACATTCTGTTTTAAACAGAATCAATATAGAAATTTAACTAACTGACTAGCAGTTCAATCAATCAACCAACACACAACAATCAACAGATGATTAACAGTTCTAAAAATACATTATAAAAATATAACTGTTCAGAGTTGGTGAGTTTTACTCACATTGACGCGTTAGCCGTTAAATAACAGTTTGCGTTATTTGATTCAGCCTGACAATTTATTTCGCCATAAATTGTAACGAGATCGGATTCACTTCCAGTCAGCTTCATTGTGAAGCTCTCATCCATACGATCCCAACGCAACTTACGGTTCTCGATTCTGACCTCGTATGACCAAGTTATACCTTTATAAAGTTGATACATTTTAATTTGAATTTTAAATAAAACTAGACTAATATTTATTGGGCTTCACCCTTGAATGTCGGCCCACTTACTCTTGCCTAAGCCCATTACCGAACCCTTTCTTCCTCCAGGACTTTGCCGTGAGCTCCTCCCTCAATACACCATAGCCGATACTTCCCTCCATCCTTCCTCCCTCTACACTCGTCTATTTCACAAACCAAAAGCATCAGCGTCTCCCTTGTCTCGATCTCTCCGACACTGCTACCAAGATGGCCAACTCGCACCATCCAAACGGAAGTCGACGTCAGCCAAAAACTGCGGATTCCCGTACTTGATCGACGTCTTTTGTACCAGAAAATCGCCAAAAACACACCGCAAGCTCGGTTCTTCCTTCTCAGTCCAAATCTAATCTCGAAATCCCGAATCAATGTACTAATCCTTGGAGAAGTGGAACCCTAGTTCGCTGCTGACGAACTCGAGCCGCCGGTAGTGGCGTCGCATCCTCCCAAATTGGCACCAGCGTGAACACTCGGGCCTTAGGAATTCAACTAAACCATTATTGTGATTTTAAGCATTTTATTTCTATTTCTTTTTGAATTTTGAAGAGAGAGTTTTCACTTTTTAAAACTCAGAAACTGGTCGCGGCTCACTTTTGCTGTATGATGCCTATTTAGGTCTTAAGGAATGAGATTTTTCTGTGTGGCTGTAAAGGGGAGCATGCGGATTGTGTTTTGATCATAAATTTTGTTAGGATATTTTGTTAAGGTGTCGTGGCCAAGCTTTTTCTATGAAAAATAAAAACCAAGTTGCTGTAAAAATGAACATCACATGTTTTTGTAAACAAACCAACTTGTTTACCGATGGTAGACCAATACACCGCATATTTCAAAGGCAATGGAACTGCTAATTTAGACCGGAGTGGTATACATACCAATATTAAATTGGGTTTGAGCTATAAAGCTTAATATACTTTGATATATAAAATTCTATTTAGTTACCCACTGCTATCGACAAAAATACAGATGCCGTTGAGATAAGCAAGGCGCTACGATCCTAGAAATATAATAATACCGGTATATTGGCTCATATTGTGAAACTTTAAAATATTGATTACAGGGTGCGAAATACTCCAAATAAAAAGTTACTTATTTAATTAATTAAAAATTATAGTAAAATTCTAAAAATTAAATTATCACTACTTCCCAAAAGAACCTTGTCTAAATTCAAGCCCGGTCTCTAGTTATAACGAATAAACCATTACGGTCATTAAACGATTTTATAACGACTATTTTAAAATTTGATTTGGACATATCTCAAAATCTACACGACGAAATCCCGATTTTTCTCTTCCACTAGAAAGATATACTCCACCAGCTCCACACGTTTCTTGTTTCATAGAAATCCGGCTTAAAATGAATCATGTACATTCAGTTGAAGTTCAAATCGCCAATTTGCGAACTGCCGCGACGTTTCAGGTTCGTTTTAATTATAATTATAAATTATTAGTTCGAACGTTTTACTTTAAGTTATCGATATCGCCAAATCGATATATAAATAATTAAATAAATTAATTATTCGACAGCTAACAAAACGCGCCATTACAGACTTCCCCCCTTAAAATAATTTCGTCCTCGAAATTGCTAAGCTAGGAAAATGCTACCAACTTTACTAACTAGATTCAAATATCTTTCAGTTTACTTCCCAACTCCAGTTTTAACTGAACCATTTAATTTTCAATTAAATTATTAATTCATTCTGGCTAACTGAATTTCCATAAATCATGAGAATGTTCTAACGCTTGGAATTTTCGAAAAATTTCGCCATAACCTCCTTTGTACGGCTCAATACGTCAAACCACAACTCGCCTCTCTAGGCCTCCTTCAATCCAAAAGAAAATCAAACAGCCAAGTGGCTTACCAATTCGGCTCATAAATCCCAAACTCATATAAAATATAAACTTGTACCTTTTTGTCGGGCATATCATTATATCCCTACCATCTGCTACCACTTCAACATATACCAATGTTATCCATTCCAATTGATCTCCAATCAGTTTCTCCCCAAACCGAATCATTCACTTATATCCAAGTCGAATTTCAAATCTTAATTCATCAACTCAATCCCATTCCAGATGATTCTATAATCAAGTCCAGTTTTATTTATCTTAATTCAAGTTAAACTTCTAATAAATTTATTTAGGTTTACCATCTCAATCTATTTAACTTCGTAAGTTAAATTTAAATTCCAGAATTTAAATTCCTGGGTCTTATTTCAAATTAATTTGAAACCACATACCAATTCAAAACCTTTGAATGTCTAAAACAACTTGTTTTCTCAAAACAATTCAAAAACAAAACCTTTGGTAGTAATCCGTCACTTAGAACTCGAAAATGACACTGATGATGTCTAGATTCATCATCAAAATCTATTTTCCAGCTATCGAAGTGAGTTCAATACTATATCATTTTCAATTTGAAAAACATTTCAAAATCTCCCAGGAACTTAAAATTTCCTTATTTTAAATTCCAAATCTGATTTAAATTCATATTTAATTCAAACTATTTCATATATTACATTCATATGAATTCTGATTAGTTATTTATAATCATTTCACCCTTTTTTAATCTTATTCGATTATAATAACAACCAACACAATCAATATACTATAAAAATTTCAAGATATATATTTCTTCTATAAACAAATATATTTTGGGAAAAATTATTTCATTTACCCTCTTTCAAAACATACCATGACGGTTCATCGTATTCGAGTGTTTAGTAACCCTTATCGATACAGTGGATTTAACTGATCAACCAGAATTCATAAGCCACTCAACCAATGAGTCTCCACAATATAAAACCATTTTATATTGAATAACAATTACGCGCTCATATATATACACTCAAACTCAATCTAGGATATTACTAATCCCATCTCTATCGAGTTATGCCACAGAGCCAAGGTAATCACTTAACTTAAGCTCTGATACCAACTGTAACGGCTGGGGCAGTGGGCTATCATCCCACTGTGGCTTACAGAGGCAACCCAGCACCTTGTTTTACGGCCAGCATCTCGACTCGACCAACCCACATTTTCGGGACATGTAGAGGTAAGAGTCTCCTGTTCGCCACCAAACCGTGAAGCGAGAACCCCCTATCATGCGTACCAAGCGCACAATCAACAAGGACTGGTGTGAATGAAACTCCAACACTTGGTTAAATAAAGGATATCTTTCTGATATTATAATAATGTCTAAATACAAATAGATATCAATCTAGCAGAATGCTTGCATCTCACGTTCCACATACATAGTATACAAATAAACCGTGAGCGCTTATTGGAGATTGGATTCCAACTGACAAGGTATGGGAGCACCTTCCGATCAGTGTACTCTAGAGGAGATACACTAGGGTTCAACAAGAACGTCTTGCAACCCGGCCACACATGACCGTCCACTCATTTAGCTTGAGTGTAACGAATATATTATCACCGATGGTTGGGATCAGCAACCATCCTTCCCGATAAGGGACAGCATTGAAATAGATTATAAAGAAGTACAATTGAATATTCTCCAGATGGTGATAATACACCCTGCTTGGGTATGGCCCAACTAGCCATGCTGCCTAGCCCAACTTCTGTTATTTCCCGGTTGTGAGGTTTTGAGGTCACGTTTATCACTTTGACAGATTATTTCTTCAATTACTTTGAATGCCACATCGTCATACCCGCCAAATCAATATAGATTTCTCAAGGCATCACGGGTATAAAAGCAAAGAGAAACGAATTTCTCCGCCACCAACGTAATACATTTAAAGAGATCAACATATATGATTCGTTAAGAATACTTTGTCAGACACTCGTCCATATACGTTGTTCTGGGACTGAACAAACCGAAAGCACTATTCAGTGAATCCATCCTACCTAGGCTTTTCACAATAGCCCTTGCACTTCACTCCGTCTTCAATTATCTTCAGCGTACTTGATTCACAACGCTTATGCTAATACGGAGTGGTTCTTCGGATAATAATCCAACCGGTCTCTCCATATTTACAACGTAAATATGGTCAAAACTTTGATAGTCTGTGATTCAACTATCAAATGAAAACATGTCGGTGTACAAACAACGATCTTATTTCCAAATGGAAATTCGATCGATCAATCATCATATGTTCATATTTCCTTATTTCATATATTTAGAAAATATATGTTATTAATCATTGGAAAACATTTCCATAGCTTATTTTAACATCACTATTATTTCGCAACTATCAGTCCCTAACTGTAACTAGTATGAGAACAATTCTCTAAGTATCAATCCGGAAGGTCGAAACCAACATCAGATCGTCACTTAGAAAACCATTCAACTTACCCTCTCCAGTCAGTTTCTAAATTTGCTTAACTCTATTTCTTAAATTCTTATCATGAAAACATTTCATTTTCTATGTTTCGAAAACATATCTGACTATATTTGGAAAACGTTTCCAAAACTCATTTACGGATTTCCAATGAACGTTGTATAAAACATCGTTACGCTTAATCCATTAATCGCTTATTACTTAACTATATTTCAAATCAACCTTTTCTATCGAACCACAACTATTCCTTTGTCAATTCTGAAGTCAATCAAGTTGGGGTATAATTACCTCTTAGACCTTAATTGAACAACGTCCTTTACTGTGAAATAGATGAAGCTCGTTACTCACTTTTTTCAATCATATGTTTACGCAAATTCTCGGATTCAGGTTACGAATCTACTTCTTATATGAAAACGTTTGATTATAACTATAACGTTATAATTCCTACTTCTGCAATATCTAACCTAAATTATAACTTTATCTCCTAACTCGAATAATTTAACAGACACCTAATTTCTAAATCAATAACTAAATCTTGATTTAAACCCTGGAAAGTAAATAGTACTTTCCCGAATTCGCTATAATCGAATTCGACGTATAACTCTCTTTCGAGTAATCTCTATTTGATTGACTCTTCTTCGAATAACCTATATTCGATTATCTCTCTTCGAATAACTCATATTCGAAATCTCTCTCTTTCGAATAAACAATATTCGATCTCTTTCTTTCGAATATGCTATATTCGAAAATCTCCTTTCGATTTACTAATCGATAACTCCTTTCGATCAAACTAAAATCGATAACTCCTTTAACTCTATTCGAATAACTAATATTCGACTAACTCCTTTGGGTCAACTCATTTGATTAACTCCTTCGAATAACTAATTCGAATAACTTACCTTCGAATAACCAATATTCGATTTACTCTAACTCGATTAACTTAATTCTAATCGATTTACTCCATTTCGATTCAACTTAATTCAAATCGATTAACTTAACTCAAATTGATTAACTCCTTTCGAATAACTAAATTCGATTTAACTCTTCTCGAATAACTACATTCGATTAACTCAAATTGAATAACTAATATTCAATTAACTCTTCGACTAACTCCTTTGGATTAACTAACTTCGACTAACTCCTTTGGATTAACTAACTTCGAATAACTCCTTTGGATTAACTAACTTCGAATAACTCCTTTGGATTAACTAACTTCGAATAACTCCTTTGGATTAACTAACTTCGAATAACTCCTTTGGATTAACTAACTTCGAATAACTCCTTTGGATTAACTAACTTCGAATAACTCCTTTGGATTAACTAACTTCGAATAACTCCTTTGGATTAACTAACTTCGAATAACTCCTTTGGATTAACTAACTTCGAATAACTCCTTTGGATTAACTAACTTCGAATAACTCCTTTGGATTAACTAACTTCGAATAACTCCTTTGGATTAACTAACTTCGAATGACTCCTTTGGATTAACTAACTTCGAATAACTCCTTTGGATTAACTAACTTCGAATAACTCCTTTGGATTAACTAACTTCGAATAACCAATATCCGATAACTACTCTTCGAATAAATAATATTCGGTAACTCTTCTCAAATGAATAACATTTGATTTCTCCACTCGAATAAACTATATTCGATTACTCTTCCCTCGAATACACTACATTCGATAACTCTACTTCGAATAAGTGATATTCGGCAACTCTACTCGATTAACTCCACTTGGATAACTCTAACTGGTCAACTCTAACTGGTCAACTCTAACTGAGTAACTCTAACTGATCAACTCTAACTGGTCAACTTTAACTGGTCAACTTTAACTGGTCAACTTTAACTGGTCAACTCTAACTGTTTATCTTTAACTGGTACTGGTTAACTCAAATGGTTTAACCTAACTGGTTAACTCAAATGGTTTAACCTAACTTGATTTGTCTCGATTAACTGAACTAATCCACTTAGTTTAACTTAGTTAATTCACTCAGTTTGACGCAACTAATTCACTTTGATTTACACATTAGTTTAACTTAACTAAGTCAATTAGTTTGACGCAACTAATTCACTTTGATTTACCAATTAGTTTAACTTAACTAATTCACTTCGATTAACCGCTTGGTTTATCTTAACTAATTTACTTTGGTTAACTTAACCAATTACTTTGATTTACTCGACTAACTCGCTTTGGTTAACTTAACCAATTACTTTGATTAACTCGACTAACTTGCTTTGGTTAACCTAACAAATTACTTTGTTTAACTCGACTAACTTGCTTTGGTTAACCTAACCAATTACTTTGTTTAACTCGACTAACTTTGCTTTGGTTAACCTAACAAATTACTTTGTTTAATCCTTTTATCACACTCTGGTATTTCTTATGGTTTTTAACACATAATCTAACAACGATGAATATCGTCCAACCACATGTAATCACAACAGATTATATATATCACATTTATATATCACAATACATAAATCATAGTAAAAATAACTGTTGAGGAATCCAGTTGGATTCCTCCAACCTGTTTCCCTGCATAACAGATGTTAGACAATATAGATAACATCACTTTCAGTTCCATATGATACATTCTGTTAAACAGAATCAATATAGAAATTTAACTAACTGACTAGCAGTTCAATCAATCAACCAACACACAACAATCAACAGATGATTAACAGTTCTAAAAATACATTATAAAAATATAACTGTTCAGAGTTGGTGAGTTTTACTCACATTGACGCGTTAGCCGTTAAATAACAGTTTGCGTTATTTGATTCAGCCTGACAATTTATTTCGCCATAAATTGTAACGATATCGGATTCACTTCCAGTCAGCTTCATTGTGAAGCTCTCATCCATACGATCCCAACGCAACTTACGGTTCTCGATTCTGACCTCGTATGACCAAGTTATACCTTTATAAAGTTGATACATTTTAATTTGAATTTTAAATAAAACTAGACTAATATTTATTGGGCTTCACCCTTGAATGTCGGCCCACTTACTCTTGCCTAAGCCCATTACCGAACCCTTTCTTCCTCCAGGACTTTGCCGTGAGCTCCTCCCTCAATACACCATAGTCGATACTTCCCTCCATCCTTCCTCCCTCTACACTCGTCTATTTCACAAACCAAAAGCATCAGCGTCTCCCTTGTCTCGATCTCTCCGACACTGCTACCAAGATGGCCAACTCGCACCATCCAAACGGAAGTCGACGTCAGCCAAAAACTGCGGATTCCCGTACTTGAGCGACGTCTTTTGTACCAGAAAATCGCCAAAAACACACCGCAAGCTCGGTTCTTCCTTCTCAGTCCAAATCTAATCTCGAAATCCCGAATCAATGTACTAATCCTTGGAGAAGTGGAACCCTAGTTCGCTGCTGACGAACTCGAGCCGCCGGTAGTGGCGTCGCATCCTCCCAAATTGGCACCAGCGTGAACACTCGGGCCTTAGGAATTCAACTAAACCATTATTGTGATTTTAAGCATTTTATTTCTATTTCTTTTTGAATTTTGAAGAGAGAGTTTTCACTTTTTAAAACTCAGAAACTGGTCGCGGCTCACTTTTGTTGTATGATGCCTATTTAGGTCTTAAGGAATGAGATTTTTCTGTGTGGTTGTAAAGGGGAGCATGTGGATTGTGTTTTGATCATAAATTTAGTTAGGATATTTTGTTAAGGTGTCGTGGCCAAGCTTTTTCTATGAAAAATAAAAACCAAGTTGCTGTAAAAATGAACATCACATGTTTTTGTAAACAAACCAACTTGTTTACCGATGGTAGACCAATACACCGCATATTTCAAAGGCAATGGAACTGCTAATTTAGACCGGAGTGGTATACATACCAATATTAAATTGGGTTTGAGCTATAAAGCTTAATATACTTTGATATATAAAATTCTATTCAGTTACCCACTACTATCGACGAAAATACAGATGCCGTTGAGATGAGCAAGGCGCTACGATCCTAGAAATATAATAATACCGGTATATTGGCTCATATTGTGAAACTTCAAAATATTGATTACAGGGTGCGAAATACTCCAAATAAAAAGTTACTTATTTAATTAATTAAAAATTATAGTAAAATTCTAAAAATTAAATTATCACTACTTCCCAAAAGAACCTTGTCTAAATTCAAGCCCGGTCTCTAGTTATAACGAATAAACTATTACGGTCGTTAAACGATTTTATAGCGACTATTTTAAAATTTGATTTGGACATATCTCAAAATCTACACGACGAAATCTCGATTTTTCTCTTCCACTAGAAAGATATACTCCACCAGCTCCACACGTTTCTTGTTTCATAGAAATCCGGCTTATAATGAATCATGTACATTCAGTTGAAGTTCAAATCGCCAATTTGCGAACTTGCGCGACGTTTCAGGTTCGTTTTAATTATAATTATAAATTATAAGTTCGAACGTTTTACTTTAAGTTATCGATATCGCCAAATCGATATATAAATAATTAAATAAATTAATTATTCGACAGCTAACAAAACGCGCCATTACATTTTCCGCACGGGCAGCTAGTAGTTTTGGTTTTGCAGATTTATATTCACAAGATCCTGGTTTACAGCTGGAATGATATCCGGAAAGCTCTGTATCCGTATATCACCTTCAGTTGTGCTTTGTATTATTTTCCACTGCTATGTAATTTATTGTAATCTCTGATATTTATCGAATGTAATTTATTCATTTATACTCTGTATATTCTTGTATCCGATGAATTATTGTAATAACAATGAAATGTTCTTCCGTCTGCGTTCTAATTTGTCGTGTTCTCAAAACAATCAGGGGTTTCGAACGGTCTAGATCGGTTTAACGACTGATTCGGATCGAGCGAAATTCCCGGCCGTCACAATCATATGCTAGTTTGTATGTGAATCTTATGCAAGTCTGTTTCTACATATACTAGTTTGTATGTGAATCTTATGCAAGTCCGTATGCGAATTATACACAAGTCTATATGTGAATCAAGTATATACATATGCTAGTTTATATGCAAAACATGTGATATTAGTTTACATGTTTAAATTCATATGCAAGTTTGTAGAAATCCATATGCAAGTTTAGGTTAAAACCATATTCACATATGCAAGTTTAGGTGAAAACCATATTTACATATGCAAGTTCAGGTGAAACCCATATTCATATATACAAGTTCACAATTTCATGTTCAAATCTATATTTAGATCCATGGTAGTTTATACAAATTTATGTTCTATATGTCCATTTCCTATGCAAGTTATTGGCTATGCAAACTTATGTTATAATTCTCATTCGCAAGTTAGATCTATTTTATGTGTTATGCAAGTTGTGATGTTTCTTTTCTTTTTATGAATTAGACTATTTGCGCATCTAACATATTTCATATTAAAACATACGAACGGCGTGGGGACAATAGGAAAATATTAAATATTAATATTGTGAATTGGCATATAATGGCTTTAAAAGCATATAATTAATTTGAGACACTAATTGGTATAATTTATATACTTGAAAATTTTGGGCATAATTTAAGTGACAATTATGGACATGGGTTAAAATTGGAAGTTATTGACAATCTGAAATGGGAATTTTAATTCAAATTGGGGTTGAATAATAATGTGTAATAATAAATGCCTAAGACACGAGGTTAGACTCGTTTGTGGTATAAGACTGCCCGGACCCGCCCGATAAATCCAGCAACCACAAACGGTAGTCTAATGTGAGAGGTCAAAGGCATAAATTAAATGCGTAATAGATGCCTAAGACACGAGGTTAGACTCGTTCGTGGTATAAGACTGCCCGGACCCGCCGGGCACATCCAGCAACTACAAACGGCAGTCTAATGTGAGAGGTCGTAGGCATAATTAAAAGATGCTTAGACACGAGGTCAAGCCTGACTTGTGGTGGAAGTCCACCCAGAACCGCCCGGCATATCCAGCGGCCACAAGCAATCGACTTAATGTGAGAGGTCTGTGCATTAATAATTAATTAATGTTGATCAAAGACGAATGTGAATGACAAACAGAAGTTTGGTTGAGTTGAGTAATTCTCTGAGTACCAATCTGATGTTGATTTCGGTCTTCGGGGTTGATACTTAGGGAGTTATTCTCTTAACCAATGTATCTGTGAACTGAGATGTACTTAATCATAAATTAAGTAAAACATGTTATACGATATATATATATATATATATATATATATATATATATATGATACATAAAACATGATAAGTGGATAGGGTTGAGACCAGCTTAACCAATAATATGATAAGTAGGTAGAGTGAAGACCAGCTTAACCAATAATATATAAGTGGATAGGGTTAAGACCAGCTTAACCAATAATATATATATATATATTAATCTGATAAGTGGATAGGGTTAAGACAAGGCTAAACTAATAACACATGTTGATTTGATAAGTGGGTAACATGGGTGACATGTGGAATATAATTTTAAATACTTAACCAAGTTGAAACATGTAAGAAGACGTGAATAAGAGGGGGTTAAGTGGAAAATCCTAGTGGGGACCAAGCATAGGTGGAGAGCTTGTGTCAAGTATGGGGGGCCCTTTTCAAACCAGTAACTCATTAAGTATCTTTGTGAGCTCGAGTTAGATCGAGGACGGGACACACTTACTGGGTTTGATTGTAAGAGGTCAAAACAGGTTAGCGGTAGCAACGCAAGTCCAATGGGGTCATGTGCGTGCGTGGGCCCGGGCTGGTAGATAAGACGTTGTTGCATCGTGCAGATATAAGCCATGCATCTTTAGTGGTATCGGGTTGCCACTTTGGGGAGTGATACAGCCCACTTTGGGACCAGCACCGGCATCTACGAGTTAGGGAGTCGATCGCATGGGGGTAGTGGGTACAACTAGTAGAGATAAGGGCAGGCAACACCTATGAAGACAGCTAGGGGTACACGAAACTACCATTATGGTTATTATGTTCAGTAGGCGGGATCAACTTTTAGGGTGACTAGTAATGGTGCAGTATAGTAATTATCATATAGTGTTGGAGGCGCAATTAACGTTATCTTATTCCTCTTGTTTGCTTTGTCATGCCCATTTGTTTCACAGTCATTACTTGTTTTACCAGTTTATGCCTTTTCCTATTTACTTTAATAATTATATTGTTAAAGTTATTGGACTCGGTCAGACTTTATGTCTGACACCCTTTGTTTTCGCCTCTTTTCTTCCTCCCCCCTCCCAAGGTCCTCAGGGGTGGAACTAGTGCCAGTGGAACTTCATTTGGATCTTTCTCTCTGTTTTGGAAGTGCTTGGATTGCTGAAAGTAAAGATCATCTTATCTCTTTATGGCTACTTATTTTGGGGTATGCTTTTTTAATTTATGTACTCAGAAAATAATTTGTCAAGATGTATATTAAGTGTACTTGGTTTGATTGTGGATTTTTGATGTTGTTGTAACCAAACTATTTCTCCATTGCAATAAATGTTGTTTTTATTTTCAAGTATCAATATATGTATCTATCTTGTTATATTTTGTTCTATACACCAATAATACTCCATGAAAGTTAATGCATTCCCTTTGAGAGTGACATTAATGGACACGGGGTGTTACAGATGATCCTCTCCCTAGACTCAAGGGCCTCGACAAGTTTGAGCCTGTCTTTTTCTAAGGCATTAAGTCATTCGAAATTCTCTTTATTTGACCGTTGAAGATCTTCGACAAGAGAATGCCAGGCACCCATTTGCTCCACAATGTAATCTCTGACAGTTGCGATAAGGCCTTCAACCAGATGCGGACGTGCTTCCAACTGATTAAACTAAGCCAATATGCAATCCTTCATGGTGTCCATCTTACCTGCAATAATCCATCTTTCAGATGGGTCTATATACACACCATAACGTGAGCTAGCTAGATACTGAGCCACAAAGTCATCAACAAGTTCAGGATGACAAGGGTTTGGAACAGAAAGAGGTACCGGGATAGTTGCAGGATCCAAAGTGATAGACGAAGAAGCCATACGACTAAGAGCAGTCTGAATATCTAGATCGTAAGTTCATTCAACAAACAATGACTTTGAGTGTCAGTCGCACCCAAGATCTCCTTGCCTTGGGGCATTTTTTTGCTACCAGCCTTCCTTGTCGATTTTTTCCTAAGCTTCCTAGATATGAAGAATTCCATCCTCGGACGACTAATTTCAAAAGAGATCGGTGTGAACTCAAACAACAACTATAAAAAGGGAAACAGTCTAGCCAGACTCAGGCATAAACAGAAACATTTCAACTGGAGACCCCTGGGGCATTTCATTGAATAATTTATGAACAAATACCAAGCATCGAGATTTCAAGGAAAACCCCTAGATTATTCATATTCTTCAAAGATGATTATAGAAACGGTATCTATGCTACACAAAACCTGGTATTGCTTGGATCCCAAATTCATACACAGCTCGGTCAGGTCATGTTTGAAACATCCTAACTTGGGAACGCATGAGTATTCAGGCAAAACAAAACAAAATAAAGAAAAGGAAACTTACCCAGGAAGATCATGGTACCTTGGAGGCAAAAGGAAATTGCTCTAAGATAAACTGGTGTTGCTGCAAATACTAGGCAAAATGATGGAAAGAGAAAGCCAAAACCTTTTGAAGGAAAATCAAGGCAGAAATGTCAAATATAAACTACCTGGTAAAACTCTCAAGGAAGCACAGCTATGACTGAAGTATTTCTCGAAAAAGATAAAAGTGGAATGAAGAAGGTTAAAAGTAACTAAGGAAGATTAAAAGGCATACATCCAGAGAATTCTCGCCAATCAGCTTAAGTGGCCGACTACACAAAAATGTTCCATCAAGCTCCAGCTGGCATCCCGAAATTCAATTGTTCGCACAATAACCTAAAGGATACATCAGCCCTCTCGCTCACAGAGAGAGACAATACCAGTCCACTACAACGAAACAATCCAAATTTTTTGCATGAACGGCCCCTCGACAAATCTACCAAACAATGTGCGATCAAATATGTTGAAGCCAGTAATTCCTTACTAAAAGAAATCACGGACTTCGAGGGGCAAGTGTTAATCCCTAAAGAATCCATATGCACATTGAGTAAAGGATACGAAACGAATACCATCACGGCCGGTCGTGTGCAATGTCATATAAGGCACTTAAACAACTCACGATGGATAGGACACAACTGCACAGGGCAAGAACCAGGTATCAACCCCAAGACAAATCAAGTCGACCAGTATGACCAAAGAAGATAGCGCGGTAAGCTATGAGAAATGTGACTCAATAGAGATAAGGATCGTACATTCTGTAAAGCCGCTCACAACGACAGAGCACGCTTGCTCTAACATCAAAGTTCGGTCACACGCATCGATACAGGAGTCGAGGTCGCACGTATATTTAAAAACTACTCATGAATAGCAACTCCTATTGCTCGACACTCAAGTCAGAAACCTATTGGTAGGTCGTATACCTACTCCTAGAAAGAGCACATTCACATCTCAAAGTTGCAAGTCTCGGTCGGTCGCCTCTAGACTAATGAAGATCGTCGCTCGCCTACTCAAATTAGACATAATCGCATTAAGGAACTATAGTCGATTCTATCCTTAATTTCTCCATCAAGCGCAAAAGTAAAGGTCGGTCATTTATATTGAGGCAAAGCCATCAAACACTAAAGCAAAGCAAGTCGCCCATTCAACATAAGCGGAAGTGACCTCATAGCAAAGCCGAAAGGACAAATAGCGCCATACAAAGGCATCAAAAGGACGAGCGCCCTTGAACTAAGTTGCGCAAGGAACAAAGGAGAATCGAGTCCAGTCCCGCGTTCAGCTCTTATAAAAGTTTCCAGTTTCCCAAAGCATTCACTCTTACGGGGACGCCTGCTTCTATGAACCCGCTCGCACATTATAGCCGAATACGGCTCTAGACAGCTGGCTACAGCTAGCCGATGACATGTTTGTAATTAATAGAATGAGCGATCCGTAGCTTGCATAAACGGATTTCAAGTCATTTCCCGAAGTAAGTTCACCTATAAATACAACATGTCTACCAACATAAAGGGGATCCAATATTGGAAACCATAAAGTGCTGCTAAATTCTATCCTCAACTACTGATTTGGCCATTGCGTCAAGTGCAATCTTGTGATCAGGGAAAACGAAGATATCCTCCTTCTCAATCATTCATCCATCCTTCTTCTCCTCAAATTCTACCACTCTCTTGTATAATTCCAAGATAGAAATATATAAACGAGGGTATATTGAGTGAATATAGAGATATATGAAAAGAAAGAATTGATGTATTTTGTAATCCTCATTATATGATTGGAAATCTCCTTCACAGTGGATATAGGCCTAATTAACGGCTGAACCACTCTAAATCTCATCTCATCTCTACTTTTTCGCATTTTTCATTCTCAATTGCCGATTAAACACGGTTCCATTTATTTCTTACCATATTGGTGAAGTACAGTTTCAATACCTTGGGTGTTTAGACCAATTTTGGTGTAAACAATATATATATATAACTCTAGAAATTCTTGAATTAAAACATAGTATTGTAAATGAATATTATGAAGTAGAAAATCATATAAAAACATAAATATAAACTATATAAACATATCTATAAAATTATAGAGTTCAAAACTATATAAATATAAAGTATAAATATATAAAACTTATATACTATAAACTTATAAAACTTAAATTAAAATAGAAATTAAAATAGAGACGATAGAGATTGAAAATAGGATTTGAAAGTAGAATTTGAAATCAGAATTTGAAAAACAGAATTTGAATTTGAGTTTTAATTTGAACCTAGTGTGCTATTCAGAGTCTTACATAAACTAGACTCTATTACTATGTTTATCTTGAACTCTTGAAATTTTGATTACCCATGGGTCTTGAATCATCTCTGAATTCTGAATCTCTTAAATCTATAAACTATACAGTCTTCAATAATAATTCTATATAAATCATGCATATGAATGTATATATATATATATATATTCTAGACAAAAGTGTTAGTATATATTTTATAATCAATTAATATTGAAATAAGGTTGTTGTCATCAAAACTCCGTTCTCTAATACCTTTATGTAGGGTGAGGTCATCGAGTAATAGTATTGATTACTGATCTCCATTTGGTTCCCTTGGCCCGGTTCCCTTGGTCCCCTATATGTTGGGGTTTCGAACGCCTTCCTTGAGCAATCAATCTTTACAATTCAGTTGTTCGATCTGCATTCTATGATAATTTCATGCACTACTGGAGGTGATTATTTTTAATCCATTCCTTAAACAAATCTCACAAAGGCTCGCAATCATTGGTATTATGCTTATAAGTCTCATCGAAGTCATAATACTTCCTTGACCATTCTTTTTCCCAGTTGCCTCTTTCTTAGTTGATTTATTATAGCTTTAAATTCCCTAGTAGCTAAATAAATATTCCTCACGTTATCGCCCCATAGTTTGTAGCTCTCCAATCTGAAGTTCCAAGACGTTCCTACCCCTTATGTGTCTGCCATTGTTCTAATTTCCGTTCATTATCCTCTAGCATTCCCTACACTTCTGGAAATACTATCTTAACCACTCTACTTTTTTCACTGGAACATTAATTTTAATTACTTCTTCAATTCATCAGCTCCAGTTATACTTTCGTCCAAGATTGCTTCCACTAACCTTAAGAACTGATTAGCCTTCTTGTGGAATTCTTTTAAGGTGGTAGGTTGTTTCATATTACACAATCTTCTAAAGTCTATCTCCAAACAAATTGGTTGAACCAAACTGATAAATCATACGTTCCTTTATATTACCGACCTCTAGCATAGCCATGTGAAAGATATTCAAGAGTCCTTTTAAAGACTCTGGGGTCCCTAGGATAATTCAGACAATGACACAACACCCTTTGGTCAGAGGGGTGGTGCTTGATTTGCGTCCAATTCATCGTTGTAACCCATCAAATTTTGATATGGAGTTATGCTCCAGGCTGGACAACCACAACGATGTTATTCGTTCCAAAATTATTGGGAGACATCGGACTACATTTGTTACCCAAACTCAATCCATACGTCACTCGTACTTGTACGAATGCAACTAAGGGTCCATTATACATTGTAAGCTGATATGGTTGTCATTCTCAACTTTTGATATGTTATTATTCTTTGATATGATACCTTATAAGTATAGGCCCTTCATTCACTAAAAAAAATTCCTATAGAATTTTATGTGCTCATAGTACATTGCATAATAGGTGCTTGAACTCCAACTTCAGTAAATGCTTCATTAATAGTGGCACCTATTCCAAAAAAAAAACGTTTCTATGACACAAATCCAATTAGCCATCTGATAAGGTGACCCAAGAAAATCCCAAGCAAAATCTTCCCCTGGATTTAGACACTTTTGAAGATGATTCCTAGCATAGTTCATTGTTCCATTTCCTTCAACTAAGTTTTCTATAAGTCCGACACTCTCGTCCTTCGCCGCTAGACTGGATTTCTTATATTTTTATTAAAAGCTAAGGAATTCTACTGTTATTTACTAGGTAGAGTCCCTCTCCTGCCTCCTTTAGTTTTTGTGATTACATGCTAAGCAGTACATCTAACTTATTCATTAGATCCTTTTAGTTAGACTCCATTTTATGGTTCGAAACTTTGGCTATCACATTATATACTGTATTTACAACTTCTTATTGACTAAAAAGTACAGGCTAGTAGATATTCTAATTTAAAGGGGAATTTCATCACTCGGATCAGTCATAGTTGCAGATGCTTTCTTGGTACCCGAGGATTCTTTACAGCCATCGATTCAAGCAAGAAAATCTCTCAAAAAAACTAAATAGGAAAATTCCTTCAAGCAAAACCTCCAAATCCAACTTCTAAACTTATCTACCAAATATGAGAACAATATCTGAGCTAGGTTCATTTCTATTTATGAAATCATCAAAAAGTTAATCCAAAAATGGATTAACAACAAAGGTAAGATTGTAGGGAGTGGATCTAATAGTAAATAGGAATACAAAGAAAATTAAAGAGAACATGGAGTTTTTTTTACAATGGCTCGGCTAAACTTATCCTATATCCACTTTATAATGTTTATTGATTTACTTACTATTAAGGTTGCAAGGTTTAATTGGATTATATATAAGGTGAATTTGAATTAACTATCTAGTACAAGAGTCTCACAGAGGATGCCAACGATAGCCCCCTTGGTGACTATGGTGTGGAGGAAGTAGGTGAAGAAAGATTTATGCAAAATAATAAACGATAGTATCTAGAAAATCCTTTTTAACTTGAAGACAAGTTTGAATTTATAGGGGTAAACAGGCTATTGGACTAGAAATTTGTCTTTGACAACATCTAGGAGTTGGCCCAGGTTTTCTCAAGAAACCTTGAAGCCACCTTGGTCAACAATATAACTTGGTACCAGGTTCTATCTAAAACCAATCCTAGGTCATGTACTTTGGCCGGAATCAATTTTCTTTTATTATATTGTGCTTCCTAATTGCATTAATAAATCCTTTCCAGTTTTAGTAACTAATGACTTGTTTTGATGTGTGTTCCTTCATAACTTGGTTTATTCTTCAACTTAAGTAGTTAAGTCTTTGATTCTAGAGACAGGTTGTCAGGAATCACATGAAATCATTCAGGCTTGCATGTGAGAGAGAAACATTTGGACAAAGTTTGATAAGGTAATGATAAAGCATTATAACTCTGTAAGAGTTAAAGAGATAATTCGGTGCTAAGTTATGTAGTTAACTTATTCTTCTCCAATTTTCCCCAAGCTATTTTTTTGGTCCATCTCGGTATGTTTGCTATGTTTTCATTTATTCTTCCTTTGTCTTGACATTCTACCTCCTTCGAGTCTCAGCTTGGTTAAAAACTAGATTAACAACTACCAAATGAGTTTTTAAATTTTGAATGAAAGTGTATCATTTCAACCATTTGCAAATGGGTGCATATATTCATTTACTATATAAAGGGGAATGCAAAATAATTTTATCAAAAATAATTTCTTCCTTTCTTCCCAATCCAGTCTATCTTGAACATGTGAATTGTACTCTTTCAAAATCATTTAAAATCAATTCTGACTTCATTATACTTATTGACTGCTATCCAAGAGGCTATAGGATTCACTTTGTCCAAATTAGATTCTTTATCTTTAAAAATCCACAAAACTCTAATGTTGCTTATATGGGTGTGCTTACAAATCGTTCAAATTTGGTGGATGTGCATACAGCCTGTTCAAATCAGGTTGGCATACATCTAACTTGTCCAGATTGAGCAAGCATACCTAGAGTTCAAAAAATAGAGAGGGTGTGTCTCATAGCTTCATAATCCATATTGTAACTGGGCTTTCACTATATCTAGTTAAAAAGGGCATTTAAAAATAAACCTATACAATTAATTAAATGAGATTATATGTGGGAGAAATCTAAAATAATGTGAAATCACCATTCCATCTCTCTACCTCTATCTCTTAATCTTTACAGCTTTTATTTTACTCTATGATTGCAACTAAGATTGATCATTAGCGTAATTATGTTTTGTTAATGTAATAATTGTCATATACCATCGATGTTAAATTAGCTATATGGCGTTCTATGTCCATTGTAACATCCTGTATTTTTAACAGTATAATAATTAATTAATTTAATTATTTAAATAGTGATGTAGAGACTTAAATTATTGTTTAATTAAATAATATTGAATATTTAATTAATATAAATAATATAATAATATAGTTAATTCCGAAATAATCGGAATTAAGTTGAATTCACAATATTGTGTGAATTGGATAATATATAAGATATAATTCAATTTAGAATTTGATTATAATAACAATTATATTATTTAAACAGTAGTTTGAACGTATAATTATAATATAACTATAATCGAGCTCGAAATGGCGCCGTAGTTCGTATTTGGCGATTCGAACTTCAACTGAATATACATAATCTGTTTTAAATCGGATTTCTATGAAACAAGAAACGTTCGGAGCCGGCGAAGTATATTTTTCTAATGAAAGAGAAAAATCGAGATTTCATTGTGTAGATTTTGAGTTATGTCCAAATCAAATTTTAGAAAAGTCGCTATGGAATTCCTTTATAATTTATAGCGAGTTATTTATATTTTAAATGGATTTTCAATATAAATTGAATATCGATTCAACCGGGATTTGAATATCGAGTTATATGCCCAATTGGATCTGTATGATATTCCATTGTTAATATATATATATGATAATATATATTTATTTATATTTAATTTAATTATTTTCAAATATATTAATATTTAAATGAGTTTATTTAGAGCTTTAACAATAGCTAGTTTTGCAAATGAACTCCATTTTCGACGAAACTAAATTTGTTGGATCCGTAGTATTAAATTATTGTTAGATTTCAATTTTCGTGATTTTTGAAGTCAGTATGTGGCCGAACGGGATTTTGATGTGAAAACAGTCAATATTTTGACTTTAAAAATATGTTGTGGGAACAAACGGACTCGGAATTCGATGAAACAAGTTTCGTTGGGTCCATAATTTCAAAACATAGTTGTATGTCCATTTTCTTCGAGTTTGGGTATTGTATGTGATTGCAGGGATTTTGAAACGATAAATACAGATAGCGTAGGCTATAAATTAATAAAAAAATTCGAATATAAAAATATAAAATCTATACTATAAATACCACCCACCCTTGGCTAACCCTAGATATATTTCTGCATTGGTCAAAACAATTTGAGGCTGCCAGAAACTCTTCACAGTAAAGCAAGAATGGATTGAAAAATAAATTTTATGTTAATGGAATCCGAACATCTTTCTCCTCATTTCTATATAATTTCCTTCAGACTCGATGTTGTTTCCGGGTTGCCATTGTTTTACAGCGTTCGCAATTTTTGTTTAGGGCTCATGATTTAAGAAATTTGGGTTACTGATTCATGAATCGAACACTGTTTTGGGGTTCTAGAGATCGAATGGAATCTCCTTGTGTTTTTTTTGAGGCAATCCATGATTTTTTCTGTCGGTGTTTGGTTTGTACCATGCCTCAAGGAGTTCTGGTCGCGATACATAGGAGGCTGTCGAGAGTAAAGAAAATGGTGTGGATGCAGGGAGAAGTTGATGAGGAGTTTATGGTGAAGAGTTTGTGCATGTTAGTTGAAGCGTGGATGCTCGAAAATGGGAAATGGCGGTGGAATTTTGACTGGAAGGAATAACGTATTTCAAAGGGGGAGGAGAAGATGGATTTATCGGGTATGGGTTTATGAGAAGGGAGATGGGCCAGATATGATGTAAAGGCCCAATAGTTTAAAACAAAAAAAAATAGTTTAATTTAATTTAAAAGTGTATGAACTTTTAAATTACATATCTTTGTCATGCGATGTCAGAATTGAACAAAACAAGATCCGTTGGGATCGCATGGATGGGTGCTACAAAATGGAACTGAGTGGGAGTGAATTGGAGCTCGTTACAATTTACGGAGAAATAAATTGTTTGTTTGAATCAACCGACAGTTATCGTTATTTAACGATGATCTTCCAATGTGAGTAAATCTCACTAACTTTGCATAGTTTATATTTTTATAAACATAATCTGGTATTGATATATGATGATTGATTGCTTTGTGTTGATTATTTGGTTGAATTGCCGATGTATTGGTTGAAATTATAGATAATGATATATATATATATATATATAAATCGTTAATCAATTATTGATTCTGTTTATCAGAATATTTCATATTGAAATAAATCAAAGTCATTTATATTGTTTAACATCTATGATGCAGGGAAACAGGTTGGAGGGATCCAACTAGATTCCTCAATATTTATAATACTGTTTGTTTTCATATATTGTGATATATAATTTGTGATTGATTATGATGACACTAGTCTGATTAATTGGTATTTTAAATACCGTATAAAATACTATAATGTAAAAACAAAATTTTCAAAGTGAATATTGAAATGAAATATATATATATATATATATATATGAAATAAATAGGATATTATAAAAGGTAATGTTTGGAAAACAAATATTGGAAGATATAATTATAAAAGGGAAATATTTATATGAAATAAATAGGATGTTGAAAACGGAAATATTTATATGAAATAAATAGGATGTTGAAAAGGGAAATATTTATACGAAATAAATAGGATGTTAAAAAGGGAAATATTTATAGGAATTAAATAGAATTATAAAAGAAATTATTTGGAAAACAAATAGAATTATATAAAGAAATATTATTAACATTCTATGTGAAAGATTAGATTAAAGTAAATATTTTGCAAATAAGATATCATAAAGGAATTTGGGGTTTGAATTAGGAATTTAAAGGGAATTACTGGAATTAGAAACTGATTGGAAATTAGATGAGTTGAATAGCTTTCTGGGTATCGATCTGATGTTAGTTTCGGCCTTCGGGGTTAATACGTAGGGGGTTGTTCTCTTACTAGTTTACAGTTAGAGACTGATATATGTGAGAAGATAGAGATGAGAATAAAAATGGAAATGTTTTCCAATATTAATAAGGTATATTTTCAAAATTTAGAAAATAAGAATTTCTGTAAATATATGGAAATAGGAAATGGAAAAATGAATAAATTGATGATAAATTAATTTAAGAGATAAATGATGATTGATGATTGATCGATAGAATTTCCATTTGGAAATAATATCGTTGTTTACGCATGTGTTTTCCATTGATAGTTAAATCACCGACTATCAAAGATTTTGACCATTTCCGTTGTCAATACGGAGAGATTGGGATCAGATATATTATCTGAAAACTACTCCGTATGGCATTAGCCTTGCGAATCAAATATGATGAAGATAATTGAAGATGGAGTTATGCAAGGGCTGTCCTGTTTACAGAATAGTGCCTTCGGGTTGTCCAGTCCCAAGACAACTTGAATGGACGAATGTTTGACACAGTATGTCTGGCAGATCGCATAAGCTGATCGTTTCAAATGTATTTATGTTGGTGGCGGAGGAATTTGTTTCTCTTAGCTTATACCCGTGGTATTTTTGGGGAAATCAATTTGTGAATTGACGGGTATGACGATGTGGCATTCAAAGTGAACGAAGGAGTGATCTGTTAAAAGATACGTTATGACCTCAAGCCTCACCAACTGAGAAATGACAGAAATCGGGTAGGCAGCATGGCTAAGTGGGCCGCACCCAATTAGGGTATATTGTCACCATCTAGACAATATTCATATTTGTTACTTCTTTCACTTCTGTATCTCCCGGAAATGGTATGTTGGTATACCAACCATAATGTGACGGCCCGCCCCGCACCAACCGACATTTACTCCAAAAGTGCGCTGTACACATGTCCAGTTAGCACGGAACGGGTCGCCAGAAGGAAAAGGAAGAAGGAAATGAACATACAAAGAACCTGTAGAATGTCTCACAGCGCATAGAACAAAATATAATAATAACATACTTGACATAAAACAGGAGAGACAGTGCATAAGCTAAAAATCAGACTAAACATCATAGCAGCGGAAATCCAAAATACAGCTTATTACAACTTTCAAACTGTCTCAGAGCAAAGGTAAGATAAATGAGGTACACTACTAATGCCCAAGTAGCGACCACCGACGACACAGGGAGAATGTGTATACATATATAATACGTGGAAGCCTCCTGCCCGCCTCCGAATCAGCTACTCGCACATCACCAGCTAACCTGTCTCTAGTCTGCTCGTGTGAGCACCCAGAGTAATAAGAGGAGACATAAAACTCTGGGTCAGACATAAAGCTTGGTAAGAGCGATAAGCATCTAAAGTGAACAATAACAGGTAGACTAAAACATACCTGAACCTGGACCTACAACCAAAGAGTTAGCACTACATACTGTACAACACTCTAAGGTATCATATCAAACAGTGTAAAGATACGGAGGTGGGGGAGGTGTGCATGTCATAATGATGGCAAACAATCAAGCATAGCATCCATCCTCACATCTCTCACTTGGTGCATAAAGCATACGATATTCACCACTTCGATCACCCAACAGTCCTTGCTACAATCACTTTGCCCCATGAAGTCATAAATGGCTTCACTGCACTGATAACGTAGCCACAAATCCTTTGCTATGTCCACTTTGCCCCATGGAGTCACAAGAACCCCACTGCACTGGCTCGTAGCCTTACCAATCCTTACTATGTCCACTTTGCCCCATGGAGTCACAAGAACCCCACTGCACTGGCTCATAGTCTTACTACGCATCACCTTGCCCCTCGGGTCATAATGACCCTACTGCACTGATAACGTAGTCTTGCTACCATCACCTTGCCCCTCAGGTCACAATGACCCTACTGCACTGATAAGTAGCCCATCATTCATTCTTAGTGGTGAATCGAAGTTATGAACGTCGACAACTCCTTAGCACACATCCCGCAGCAAAGTCCAACCATGAAGTGAACTCATTGGTTCCCAACTGGTTCCGGGATCCTGAGCTCTAACTTCCATTTGGACTACCTTTGCATGTCGGGTTATTGGTCATCACAATCGAATCGGATCGGATCAGTCTTCACATTCTTCATCGGATCGGATCGGCCTTAGTCACTCGGATCGGGTCGCGCCTCCTGCGTCGGATCAGGTCGTGGTCCTCCGGCTCGTGGCTCCTCTTCCTGATTCGGATCGGCGTCACCACTTCGGGTCGGATCGGGTTGCTTCATCCGGTTCGGATCGTGTCTTCTGATCGGGTCGGGTCGTCTCGCCCTAGTCCCATCGACTCGTGAGCTCCCCACCCTCTTCTGGTTCGGATCGGGAGTACTTGTTGGTTCGGATCGTGCCTCTACCACCGGATCGTGCCACCTAACTAAGTCATGACCAACTCCTTCAAACGGATCGTGACGCCCATGCTGGAACGGGTCGAGTCGCGCTCCCCGCTACCGATCTGATCCGAATTTTGGGTCATTTCCTGCATGTTTCCTGCGACTGTTTTTACGCCCTTCGACGGCGTTTTCGACCAATCTATCACTTCTAAACAATCACAAAGCATACCATACAGTCATAGCAACATGTAATATCGATCCCAAACATCAAAACATAAATCATAGCATATAAAATGGATCAAACATACCCAAAATCTCATATTTCCCCTTAAGCATGTTTAGGTGAAACTAATGATATGATTAGAAAAACTTAACCAAATTAACCCAAATTCATAACATCATTCCGAATTTTATAAACATTTTTCCAGAATTTTATCATGTTTAAATTCGCTAATTAACACTAATCACCCCTAATTAGCCATAATTAGTGCAAAACTATGCAAATCACTCACCTTAGCCACAAAATAAACCAAGATCTGAAATGATTCTCTGATTTGATGCGAATTTCAATACAAAACAGCAGCTCCTTTGTTGATTTGGTGAAGGTCCTCCTTGATTAGGGGTTGCTAAGCCAAATCCTTGACCAAAAGATGATTTGGAGGTAATTTAGAGGTTAGAGGCCATTTTTAGGGATCCTTGGTGATAAGTGGAGGCTAGGAAACTGAAATGGAATGATTCTCCATCTCATTTTCAGCCCTCCCATAACCCTAATCCCGAAATGGGTTATGGGCCTACTTACTAATCACCCGATTTGGCCCGGTTAAGCAGTTTTTCACACTCCAAACCTTGTTTCAGCCATATCTCTCAAACGGTAAGTCCGTTTGGCTAATGCAACCACTCTACTGAAAGAGAAACCATCAAACAAATCAAATGGAAGTGGTTTCAGGTCAAAATTCCTTTCCAATCAAAAGTTATGGCCAAAACAGTACCAACTAGGGGCAAAATGGTCATTTAAAAATTGACAAAAATCATGAACATGGGAAATGACTCTAATGGATGTTTCCCAAAGTTACATGACCATACAACATCATACGGGAAAGAAATAAATATTCTACGATCCCCCAATACGTAGGATATAGGTCATTACACTCTCCCCCCCCCCCCCCCTTAAGAAATTTCGCCCCCGAAATTCCCTAATCCAAACATACACAAAGGGTCCCGCATGCCTATCAACCATAAAACAACCATCAAACATGCAAAGCAAGTAAAATATGTCTATCCTAGCATGCAGAATTACTAAATCGCAAAGTAAATCTTACCAGGCAAAGAGTTCTGGGTGCATCTCCCTAATGCTCTCCTCTGTCTCCCAAGTACAATCATTCTCGTTCTCGCCCCACTGAACCTTGACTAGCTTCACCGCCTAACTTCGAAGTTGCTTCGTATCGTATCCCACAATACGAATCAGCTTGCGGTTCCCAACCGCCTCGGGTTCTACTTCGAAGTCCTCTAACTGATCAGGTGAAATAGTCACATCTGAGTCATGAACGAACTTTCTTAGTTGGGAAACATGAAACACATTGTGAACTCCAGCCATCTTCTCTGGTAAGCCAACTCTATAAGCCAAATTCCCGACTAGTTCAAGAACAGGGAATGGGCCAACAAATCTTGGTGCCAACTTGCCTCTCCTGCCAAATCGTATCACGCTCTTCAACGGGGAGATCTTGACAAACACCAAGTCACCAATGGAGAATTTCAAGTCTCTTCTCCTCTTATCAGCATAGCTTTTCTGCCTATCTTGAGCAGCTTTCATTCGTTGTTGAATGACCTTAATCTTATCTGAAGTTTCTCTCACCACATCTGGTCCAAGCACAAACTTCTCGCCAGTCTCTATCCAACATGATGGTGAGTTGCACGGTCTTCCATACAAAGCTTCATATGGTGCCATACCGATACTGGATTGGTAGCTATTATTATATGCAAACTCTACTAGATGCAAATGGTCATCCCATGATCCACCAAAATCCAATATACAAGCTCTCAAGAGATCTTCCAATATACGATTCACCCTCTCCGTCTGACCGTCGGTCTGAGGATGATATGCGGTACGGAGATGTAATCCTGACCCTAGAGCCTCTTGTAAGCTTTTCCAAAACCCACTAGTGAACAACGGGTCTCGGTCACTCACAATGCTTTTGGGTACTCCATGAAATCTCACTACCCACTTCATATACAATTCTGCCAACTTGGCCGTCGTTCTGGTCGATTTGACTGGTATAAATCTTGCGCTTTTAGTCAATCGATCCACAATCACCCAAATGCTATCATATCCCGATCTAGTCCTTGGTAGGCCATCGATGAAATCCATCGAGACTTGCTCCCATTTCCATTCGGGAATTTCTAATGGTTGCAACAACCCACTAGGCTTCTTTGGCTCGGCTTTAACTAGTTGGCAATTCATGCATTTAGATATAAACTTCCCAACGTCTCTTTTCATCCCTTCCCAGTAGTAAGTCTGTCTCATGTCTCGATACATCTTATTACCACCGGGATGTATAGTCAGTTTTGAGTGATGACATTCTCGAAGCACTTCATCTCTCAAACCATTCGCGTTGGGCACAACTAGTCTTCCATTCTTTCGAAGCCATCCATCTCGATCAAGCCCATACACATTCATCTCCTCATCGATACGCATCTCTAACTTGGAGATGATTTCCAATAGATTAGGATCGTCCCTCTGGCTGGAACCAATCCGATCTATCAAAGTGGGTCTGATCGTCAAACTAGCTAGCATAACTAGATCTAACTCGCATTTTGGTCTGAAATCAAACCCCGCGATATACTCCAGTTTCTTCCATTCAAGAAACATTGCCCCTAAGCTGGCATGTCTCCTACTCAAGGCATCGGCTACTGCATTACCTTTCCCAGGTGTGTATGCGATATCAAAATCATACGAAGCCAAGAACTCTAACCATCTTTGCTGACGAAGATTCAAATCTTTCTGGGAGAAGAGATACTTTAACGATTTATGATCGGTAAACAACTCGAATCTTTCCCCCAAGAGGTAATGTCTCCACATCTTCAGCGCAAACACAATCGCTGCCAATTCCAAATCATGGATAGGATACTTCTTCTCATGCGGCTTTAACTGCCGACTAGCATAAGCTACAACCCTACCTCCTTGCATCAATACTGCACCCAGTCCGGTACCACAAGCATCCGTGTATACCGTCATCTCTTCATTCCCTCTAGGAATGACTAACACTGGCGCACGCGTCAACCTCTCCTTTAGACTCTTGAAGGCATCTTCACACACTCCGTCCCAGACGAAGGACTGATTCTTCTTAGTCAACTGAGTTAATGGTGCTGCTATCTTGGAGAAGTCCTGGATAAACTTACGATAGTATCCAGCTAATCCCAAGAAACTTCTTACATCTGTAGCATTCTTGGGCGTAGGCCAATCCTATACTGTAGCCACCTTCGCAGGGTCCACGGCAATACCACTCTCTGAAACAACATAACCCAAGAATCTTACTTCCCTTCTCCAAAAATGACACTTAGAGAATTTCGCTTTCAATTGGTGTTTCCTCAACACCTCCATCACTATCCTCAAGTGTCCATTGTGTTCCTCCTCTGTCCTTGAGTAAACAAGGATATCATCCACGAACACAAGAACAAACTGATTCAACTGATCTCTGAATACTCGATTCATAAGATCCACAAAATAGGTTGGTGCATTGGTCAACCCAAATGGCATAACCAACCACTCATAAAATCCAGACGGCGTCCTAAATGCCGTTTTCGGAACACTCTCATCCGCTACTCGAAGCTGATGAAATCCTGTCACGAGGTCCAACTGGGAGAACACTCTAGCTCCTTCCAGTTGATCAAACAAATCATCTATCCGCGACAGAGGATACTTATTCTTCCTCGTCACCTTATTCAACTCGCGATAGTCCACACACAAACGAAGGGAACCATCTGCCTTAGTGGCAAACACAACTGGTGCTCCCCACTCAGAGACACTACTTCTAATAAATCCCTTCTTCAATAGATTGCTGACTTGCACCCCGAGCTCTCGCTGCTCCCTTGGTGCCATACGACGAAGTGGCATCACTATAGGTCTGGCATCTTTCACTAAATCAATACGGAACTCAATCTCTCGGTGTGGTGGAAGCCCGGTCACCTCCTCGAAGACGTCCGGATACTGGCCAACCACGGGCACATCTGACAACTCATCCTGCGGGATGTCGAGGGAATTTACAAAACTAGCCATAACCCCATCACTAGGTAGGCTACCAAACACTACCCTCCGCCCATCATCCGCCCTCACTGTCACCAAAAAGCCCTCACAGTCTACCACCACCCCGTATCTTTGGAGCCAATCGACCCCCAATATAATGCCATACCCAGTAAAGCCCAAAACAAAGCAATCACATACAAACATACATCCATGACTCGATAAGACCAAATTCCTGCAAATCATACTAAGGCTAGTCGAACCACCAATCGGGTTCGTCACTATCAATGGCCTATCGACTATCTCGGGTTCCAGTCCCAACCTATCTACCAGGTCACTAGATATGAGGGAACGGGAAGCCCCAGTATCAAACAAAACTCGAACTAGTATATCATAAATAGAAAGCATGCCTTGAATAACAACATTCTTTCCTTTCTCCGCCGCAGTTGGGGCATTCGACGAAGAAGGAACAACATCAATAGCATATGCTTTCACAATCTGCTTCTCCTTAAGAGGTTGCGGACACTTATCTTTCTGATGTCCCACTTGGCCACTGTTGTAGCACTTCCTTTCCGCTGGCTTGGCCCGACATTCCTTAGCATAATGGCCTTTCTTCCCACAGCTGAAGCACTCAACATCCTTCTTGCTCTTTTTCTGGCCACCCTTAGATTGGTCCTGCTTCCTCTTGTTCTGAGAGTTATTCTTGCCTCCACCGCCTGCTTGCGGCTTTGGCCCTTCTGCAGATGCAGCCTCAGTCTTTGACTTAGGGTAAAGACTCTCTGATCTCAAAGCCTTCCCCACGATCGATTCAAAAGTCTCATCGATGTGGTTAATAAGCCTTTCCCCCAAGTATCCATCCAAACCGGTAATGAACTTCTCATTCTTCTTTTCAGGAGTGTCGATGAGAGACAGTCCATACTTTGACAAAGTGTCGAACTCAGCAATATAATCAGAAACTGCCCTTCCGTTCTGCTTGAGTTCCAAGAACCTCTTAAACAACACTGATTTCTGGGCAGCTGGGATAAACTTCTCGCTAAAGCTAGCCTTGAACTGATCCCAAGTAACTTGGTCCTCTGGAGTAGCTGTTCTAATGGCATTCCACCAATTCATCGCTCGCCCTTGCAGCTGACGAGACGCTAGCCTTCTCTTCATCGCATCCTCAAGACCCAAGTCATCGAAGATACGGTCACAGCTATCCATCCAATCTTGAACATCGGTGGCCGACTCCGTTCCGTGGAACGGCTTCCCACCAAGATTAGTGTAATCTTTGCACAACTTGGCGAAATCGACCCTAGGCGCCTGCACTACTGGGCCAACACCAACTCCGGGATTGGGAATTGCCCCTTGCACTTCTCTGAGCATGTCTCTCATGAGGTTAGTAAACATAGCCCTCATGTCAGTGGCATTCCCTTGGTTGGTCCCTCTACCAGCACCTCTCGTGTCTCGGCTCATCGTTAATCTGTAAAAAGGGAAACGATTAACGACCCGATAGTGGTGCTAGTGCAGTACGACTTCGTTCTTATACTACTAATAGTATATGCATATATAGCTTTTGAAAACCAAAATAATCAAAAATACGCGCTCTCATATACGTACTATCTCTCCCTGGTGTCTTTCCCTAGGTTAACTACGCAACCTAGAGCTCTGATACCAAGTGTGACGGCCCGCCCCCCACCAACCGACATTTACTCCAAAAGTGCGCTGTACACCTGTCCAGTTAGCACGGAACGGGTCGCCAGAAGGAAAAGGAAGAAGGAAATGAACATACAAAGAACCTGTAGAATGTCTCACAGCGTATAGAACAAAATATAATAATAACATACTTGACATAAAACAGGAGAGACAGTGCATAAGCTAAAAATCAGACTAAACCTCATAGCAGCGGAAATCCAAAATACAGCTTATTACAACTTTCAAACTGTCTCAGAGCAAAGGTAAGATAAATGAGGTACACTACTAATGCCCAAGTAGCGACCACCGACGACACAGGGAGAATGTGTATACATATATAATACGTGGAAGCCTCCTGCCCGCCTCCGAATCAGCTACTCGCACATCACCAGCTAACCTGTCTCTAGTCTGCTCGTGTGAGCACCCAGAGTAATAAGAGGAGACATAAAACTCTGGGTCAGACATAAAGCCTGGTATGAGCGATAAGCATCTAAAGTGAACAATAACAGGTAGACTAAAACATACCTGAACCTGGACCTGCAACCAAAGAGTTAGCACTACATATTGTACAACACTCTAAGGTATCATATCAAACAGTGTAAAGATACGGAGGTGGGGGAGGTGTGCATGTCATAATGATGGCAAACAATCAAGCATAGCATCCATCCTCACATCTCTCACTCAGTGCATAAAGCATACGATATTCACCACTTCGATCACCCAACAGTCCTTGCTACAATCACTTTGCCCCATGAAGTCATAAATGGCTTCACTGCACTGATAACGTAGCCACAAATCCTTTTCTATGTCCACTTTGCCCCATGGAGTCACAAGAACCCCACTGCACTGGCTCATAGCCTTACCAATCGTTACTATGTCCACTTTGCCCCATGGAGTCACAAGAACCCCACTGCACTGGCTCATAGTCTTACTACGCATCACCTTGCCCCTCGGGTCATAATGACCCTACTGCACTGATAACGTAGTCTTGCTACCATCACCTTGCCCCTCAGGTCACAATGACCCTACTGCACTAATAAGTAGCCCATCATTCATTCTTAGTGGTGAATCGAAGTTATGAACGTCGACAACTCCTTAGCACACGTCCCGCAGCAAAGTCCAACCATGAAGTGAACTCATTGGTTCCCAACTGGTTCCGGGATCCGGAGCTCTAACTTCCATTTGGACTACCTTTGCATCTCGGGTTATTGGTCATCACAATCGAATCGGATCGGATCAGTCTTCACATTCTTCATCGGATCGGATCGGCCTTAGTCACTCGGATCGGGTCGTGCCTCCTGCGTCGGATCAGGTCGTGGTCCTCCGGCTCGTGGCTCCTCTTCCTGATTCGGATCGGCGTCACCACTTCGGGTTGGATCGGGTTGCTTCATCCGGTTCAGATCATGTCTTCTGATCGGGTCGGGTCGTCTCGCCCTAGTCCCATCGACTCGTGAACTCCCCACCCTCTTCTGGTTCGGATCGGGAGTACTTGTTGGTTCGGATCGTGCCTCTACCACCGGATCGTGCCACCTAGCTAAGTCATGACCAACTCCTTCAAACGGATCGTGACGCCCATGCTGGAACGGGTCGAGTCGCGCTCCCCTCTACCGATCCGATCCGAATTCTGGGTCATTTCCTGCATGTTTCCTACGACTGTTTTTACGCCCTTCGGCGGCGTTTTCGACCAATCTATCACTTCTAAACAATCACAAAGCATACCATACAGTCATAGCAACATGTAATATCGATCCCAAACATCAAAACATAAATTATAGCATATAAAATGGATCAAACATACCCAAAATCTCATATTTCCCCTTAAGCATGTTTAGGTGAAACTAATGATATGATTAGCAAAACTTAACCAAATTAACCCAAATTCATATCAGAGATCTAAAACTTCATTCCGAATTTTATAAACATTTTTCCTGAATTTTATCATGTTTAAATTCGCTAATTAACACTAATCACCCCTAATTAGCCATAATTAGTGCAAAACTATGCAAATCACTCACCTTAGCCACAAAATAAACCAAGATCTGAAATGATTCTCTGATTTGATGCGAATTTCAATACCAAACAGCAGCTCCTTTGTTGATTTGGTGAAGGTCCTCCTTGATTAGGGGTTGCTAAGCCAAATCCTTGACCAAAAGATGATTTGGAGGTGATTTAGAGGTTAGAGGCCATTTTTAGGGATCCTTGGTGATAAGTGGAGGCTAGGAAACTGAAATGGAATGATTCTCCATCTCATTTTCAGCCCTCCCATAACCCTAATCCCGAAATGGGTTATGGGCCTACTTACTAATCACCCGATTTGGCTCGGTTAAGCAGTTTTTCACACTCCAAACCTTGTTTCAGCCATATCTCCCAAACGGTAAGTCCGTTTGGCTAATGTAACCACTCTACGGAAAGAGAAACCATCAAACAAATCAAATGGAAGTGGTTTCAGGTCAAAATTCCTTTCCAATCAAAAGTTATGGCCAAAACAGTACCAACTAGGGGCAAAATGGTCATTTAAAAATTGACAAAACTCATGAACATGGGAAATGACTCTAATGGATGTTTCCCAAAGTTACATGACCATACAACATCATACGGGAAAGAAATAATTATTCTACGATCCCCCGATACGTAGGATATGGGTCATTACACATAAGGTGATAATATATTCGAAACATTCAAGTGAAATGAATGGCCGGTTATGTGTGGCCGAGTTACAAGATGTTCTTGTTGAACTCCAGTGTATTGCTTCTAGAGTACACTGATCGGAAGGTGGTTCCATACCTTGTCATAGTTGGAAATCCATTACCCAATAAGAGCCCGCGGTTTTGATTGTATATTATATATGTAGAACGTGAGATGAATGCGTTCTACTAGATTTCTATTTACTTGATCTAGACATTATTATAATATCATACAAGTATCGTTTTAGAAAAATATTTTGGGTTATCATAAGGTAAAAACCATCCGTGTTTATGTGTGGATCGGTCTTACGATTATCCTTTTTTTCAAAAGGATTTTCAAAAGTTAAACAAATGATTTGAGTTTACTCACACCAGTCACATGACTGACCCAGAATTTATTTAGTTTTGTTTTCTCCAAACTCTTGGGTGCCCAATTTTGTATGGTCAGTCAAGTAGTCGAGATGTGACAGATATTTGAAGAGCTGGAGCAGGAAGCTTCAGGATCATATAGCTATTGTAATTTCCGCTGTGTTGTAAGTGTTATGCTCTAAAAATGGTATTGTATACAGATGCTGTTTTATTTCAAAGTTATGTTAAGAAATTTATTTATTCGTTACGCTGTGAGATTCGTGTTTACTCTGATGTTGTCATGTTCTTCTTCTTCTTCAATTCTAAGTTTCTACCTTATCTATTCTCACCCCCTAATTTTATTCATGGATTATCCGGTGTTTTCGGTTCTTGGATGTTCGACATGGTGTTGTATGCCGATATCCAAGGTCGCAAAATCCATGGGTCGTTATAGTGGCATCAGAGCTGATGGTTAAGTAATTACCTTAGCTCTGTGGCGTGACTCAATAGAGATAGGGTTAGCAATATCCAAGATTGAGTTTGAGTGTATATATATGAGCGCGTATTTGTGGTTCAATATAAAATGATTTTATATTGTGGAGATTTATTTTTAGTGTTTATGAGTTCTGGTCGATCAGTTTGATCCACTGTATTGGTAAGGGTTTATAAACACTCGAATACGATGAACCGATACTGTATGCTTTGGAAAGAGGGTAAATGAAATAATTTTATCCAAATTATGTTTTGATATAAACTAAGTATAGATATTTGAAGTATTATAGTATATTGGATGTGTTTGTTGTGATTATAATCGAATAAGATTATAAAAGGTGAAATGATCATGTAAATAGCCAATCAGAATTCATATAAGTGAAATACGTGAAATCGGATGAATTAAATCTGAATTTAAATCAGAATTGGAATTAAAACCCTGGAAGGTTATAAAAGTGTTTGTAAAAGAATCTGGGTTAAAAATATGTGAATTTTAAAATCCTTAGAGATTTTAAATTTTTACAAGCATTGAAAAGGATATTTTGAAATGGATTACAAAATGAAAGTGTTTAAAAATGGTTTTGAAAGTGATATAGTATTGAACTCACTTTGATAGCTGGAAAATGGATTCTGATGATGATCAGGACATTATCGGTATTCATTTTCGAGTTGTAAGTGACAGATTATTACCAAAGATTTTGTTTTTAAATTGTTTTGCGAAAACAAGTTATTCAGAAATTCAAAGGTTTGGAATTATTATTATGATTTTAAATTCGATTTGGAAGAGAAACCCAGGAATTTAAATTCTAGAATTTAAATTTAACTTGTGAAGTTAAATAGAATGAGATGGTAAAAGTAAATAAATAAACTAGAATTTAGCTTGAACTAATTTAAGTAAAACTGGAATTGATCAAAGAATAATCTGGAAAGGAATTTAGTTGGTAAGTTAAGAGTCGGAATCAAGAATGGAATTTTGGGTTTGAAATGAAATCTGGCTTGAATATAAGCAGATGATTTGGGTCTGCGAATGAATTGAATGGAGATCAAGTTGAAAGGGTATTGGTACATGCAGAATTGGTAATAGATGGGAAGGATATAATGATATGACTGACAAAAAGGTACAAGTTTACATTTCGTATGGTATTAGATTTTGATGAGCCGAATTGGCAAGCCGCTTGGTTGTTTTATTTTCTTTTGGGTTGGAGAAGGCCTAGAGAGGCAAGTTGTAGTCGTATCGATTGAGCCATACAAAGGAGGTGCTGGTGAAATTTTTCGGAAATTTCGGGTGTTAGAAAATTTTCAGAATTTTTGAAAATTTTCGTTAGTCGAAATGAATTAATATTTTAATTGAAATTTATTTGTTTAGCTGAAACTGAAAAAGAAGTAAACAAATAATTTTTAACCAGTTAGTAGGGTTTGTTATCTACCTTAGCAATTTCAAGGACGAAATTATTTTAAGGGTGGAAGAATGTAACGTCCTGTATTTTTAACAATATAATAATTAATTAATTTAATTATTTAAATAGTGATGTAGAGATTTAAATGGTTGTTTAATTAAATAATATTGAATATTTAATTAAAATAAATATTATAATAATATATTTGATTCCGAAGTAATCGGAATTAAGTTGAATTAACAATATTGTGTGAATTGAATTATATATAAGATATAATTCAGTTTAGAATTTGATTATAATAATGAATATATTATTTAAATGACAGTTTGAACGTATAATTATAATATAATTATAATCGAGCTCGAAATGGCGTGGTAGTTCGTAATTTGGCGATTCGAACTTCAATTGAATATATAGAATCCGCTTTAAATCGGATTTCTATGAAACAAGAAACTTTCGGGGCTAGTGAAGTATGTTTTTCTAATGGAAGAGAAAAATCGAGATTTCGTCATGTAGATTTTGAGTTATGTCCAAATCAAATTTTAGAAAAGTCGCTATGGAATTCCTTTATTATTTGTAGCGATTAATTTATATTTTAAATGGATTTTTAACATAAATTGAATATAGATTCAACCGGGATTTGAATATCGAATTATAAATCCAATTGGAGCTGTATGATATTCTATTGTGAATATATATACGATAATATAAATTTATTTATATTTAATTTAATTATTTTTAAATATATTAATATTTAAATGAGTTTATTTAAAGCTTTAAAAATAATCAATTTTGCAAACGACCTCCGTTTTCAATGAAACTAATTTTGTTGGATCCGTAGTATTAAATTAGTGTTAGATTTCAATTTTCGTGATTTTTGAAGTCAGTATGTGGCCGTACAGGATTTTAATGTGAAAACAGTCAATATTCTGACTTTAAAAATACGATGTGTGAGCAAACGGACTCGGAATTCGACGAAACAAGTTTCGTTGGGTCCATAATGTCAAAATATAGTTGTATGTCCATTTTCGTCAAGTTTGGGTATTGTATGTGATCACATGGATTTTAAAATGATAAATACAAATAGCGTAGGCTATAAATTAATAAAAAAAATTGAATATAAAAATATAAAATCTATACTATAAATACCACTCATCCTTGGCTAACCCTAGATATATTTCTGCATTGGTCAAAAGAATTTGAGGACGCCAGAAACTCTTCACAGCAAAGCAAGAATGGATTCAAAAATCCATATCAAATAGAATAAATTTCTATAAATTGAAAATTCTATGTTAATGGAATCCACACATCTTTCTCCTCATTTCCATGTAATTTTCTTCAGACTCGATGTTGTTTTCAGGTTGCCTTTGCTTTCCAGCATTCGTAATTTTTTTTAGGGTTCATGATGTAAGAAAATTGGGTTACTTATTCACGAATCGAACACTTTTTCGGGGTTCTAGAGATCGAATGGCATCTCGTTGTGTTTTTTTAGGCAATCCAAGATTTTTTCTATCGATGTTTGGTTTGTACCGTGCCTCAAGGAGTTCTGGTCGCGATACATGGGAGGGTGTTGATGTTGGATCTAGATTAACCCTAGAGGGGGGGGGTGAATAGGGTTTATTACAGTTTATCAGATAATTAAAAAAAAAAAATTGCAGCACAGATAATAGCAGAGTAAGTAAAAACAGAAAGAAAATAACACACAGAGATACCCAGCTTCGGCAAAATCCTGCCTACTGCTGCATTCCTAAGGTTTCTACTAGGTGTTATAAACAGATTCCGCATACAAGACCATGTACACTCGCAGCGCCTGCTCCTGTCCTAACCCTACGCTCAAAACCGTAGACTGACTGATATCCCCTCAATCAGATTTCCCCGAATTACAACCCTATAATTCGTAACCCAGATTTTACAGACTCTGAAACTGACAGTCAACACCCTGACTGATTCTCCCCTAGATTTTTACAGAATTCTAGAAACTGTATGAGACGGTTTACAAAACAAAAAATGAAATATAACAAGAATTAAGCAAATAAAAACCCTAAAAGAAGATAGAGGAGTTTAGTAATAAAGGGTCATCCCCTTTTAAAAAACAAAGCCCAAGCTCCTTTTCATTTCTTGGCCGGCCCTTTTCAAATTTGTTCAGCCCGTTCTCTTTTGCTCTGGAACTCAAAAATGGCGGCTAGGGTTTTTAATCCTTCCCCAAATTAGATCGGCGTGGTGATGAATTACTCCTGGAAATGATTCTTCTTGTCTTTGATGATTACGCCGTTGGTCTCTCTGTCTTGCTCGATCCAATTTGGTGCTGATCGAATTTGTAGAAAACTGTGAGTTCTATGAATTAATTCTATGCTTGTATTTGCTGTTGTGTGTGGATTCGATCTTCTATATTCTCTCAGCCAATGATGAATCTGTGTGTGTAATATATATAGGGTAATCGAAACCCTAAAAAAACTCTGATTTCGTGTATACTGGCTTGACCCGATTGATTATGTGTTGCCCCTTTTGACATTAGTTATGTCGGCGTTGATTTTCTCTGTAAATTTCCTTGATTGAATTTGATTCCCTGGCTTTGAATTTATGGTTGATAATTTGCGATTTCCACTTTTGAATTTCTCTTTTAAATCGATTGATTGGATTGATGAAATGTTGGTTGCCTTGTTTAAGATACCACGGCCTTGAATGATTTCACAAAGCTGCTCGATTTTGTTCCCTTCTGTTTTTGTATCCATTTTCATTGACAATTGAAAATTTTAATTCCTGATTAGAAAAACTTTCCAATTTATGAAAACCGATTTTATTTCTTGAAACACAATCTGCCAGGTCACAGCTTTAATCAAAAAGTTTTTCCATTTTGTGCTTTAATCAGAGACTTTAAAACCGGAAATATAATTGAAAGCAAATTACACAAAATTCCCTGATTTTTCATTTACAAACCAATGCCGAATTGATTGCTTTCAATTTCTAATTTGTTGCTTGTATTTTTGGAAAGGATTTTTGCCAAACACTGTTTGTGATTCCTTCAAAAAAAAAATCTGATTTTATTTCCAAAAAAAAAAATGCATCAACGTCGCTTTGCAATTGTGTGCTAGTACACTCTGTATACCATGATTCATGTCATCCCATAAATTGATCATTCATTTATGTTGACTATGTACCTGAAAATTTGCACACACATTGTGCCTTGCTTTACCATTTGTTTCACATGAACATTCATGTTGAGTTTAAACTGCTTTAATCTGATTTAGTTCATGAACTTTAGGCTGCATCATTCAACCTGTTTTGATCACTATGAGTTTGTTGATCCACACTTATTTACATACCTGAGCTTTATACATATGCTTGGCTATGCTTGCCTGTACCATTGACTTAAACATGAAGTGCTGTGCAACCAGTTTCACACATGCACCATATTCATGGATTCATGTAGCTGCACTGTAAATTTGCTCTGTTTACATTGAAAATCTGCTTGAGCATATCAAAGCATGTCTCGACACTTTGTTAAATATTTTGCTGTGTCATTCTTTTTGTGCACGACACAATCTGAACCATCCATATTCAGTTAGCACCCACTCTTGAACACAAAAGGACTGCATGAATTTATGGCATGTTGCATGCTCGACCAAACTGTTTTGCTGCTCACCATAAACTTGTCACCATTCATGCAATTGAGTTGACCATGCCATTATCTGGTGAGTTGCTCCATTGACTATACTGCACTACTTGTTTGCACCTATACATTGCTGTTTGGCTTGACATGTATTCATACAGATCTGAACTGAACCATTTTGTACTGTCTTTGACTTGAGAGGTTGCTCGACCATTACTGTTGTGCTGTGTACACTTTCACTTATGACTTGTATATATCATGCTGAACTGGAACTTGTTTTTGTGCTCAACCCTTTTTAAGCTGTACCACTATGTATGTCCACTGTTCTTTCATGTAGAAACCTGCTCATGTGCATGCTTCATACTTGTACACCCCTGATCTTGTATGTTCATGCTGTGTTACACCATTGTATCTTCTCCTGAGTTGATTTGCATGTAGATTTCACCATTCATGAATGTTGTTGAGTAGCTCCACTATTCTGCACACACTTATGCATGCTTGATTTGTTATGTTGCATTTGTTGATCTGCCACCTTTATTTCTCTCTTTCGAGCTGAAGTATTTGCACTGCCATTTCTCTTTTTATTTTTACCTTGTCTTTTGACCCTGAAACAAAAGAAACTAAAAAAAACAGCAGTCAAACTGTACTGTGTTGAGGCTGGTCAGAATCAGTCGGTTCTGATCAGCAAACCAGTATGGTTATGGCGTGGCTGTTCAAGTCTGAAAAATGATGAGAAACACACCGAGATCTGAGGCAAATAAATTTTCAAATTAAAAAAATATATCTGCTTAGAATTTTAGAAATCATTTCTGTACTAGATACTGTGTGTGTGTTTCTGTGATGACAGGTAAGAAGACTGGACTGACTGAACTGACAGAGAGCTGTGAAGACAAAAATTGAAGATGAAGACAATCAGTGTCAATGTGTCTGTAAGTTGGGATGTAAATTGAGTGACTGTACATATATGAGATGTATAGACAGAGTGTTATAGTGAGGAGCTGTGTAACAACAGAATTGTACCGATGTTTGTATTAAACAAATTTGTTTGAAATAAAATATCATTTTGTTGTGTTCAAACAAACTTGTCTATTGTATACAGTTTATTTACAAGTACAATATTCTGGAATGTATATGAAATGTGATGTGTTCAAATAGTGTAGTCATAAACAGTTGTACTGTTTGAATGTTTGAAATAAAACATTTATATTTAAACAAGATACTGTATAAATATCTGAATATCTGTACAGTTGTACTTTATTTGAATATAAATATTATATTCCTGTCTTTGATTATATATATGAAACAGTACAGTACAAACACATTTATAATTAAATGTTTGGTTGTTATCATCAAACAAAAATCATATAATTGTGTATACAACACTGTTATATACAACAATCTCCCCCTTTTGATGATGACAAACAAATAAGAGATTTTGAGCAAAAATAAATGTGTTTGATAATGAAAAATGAACTCCCCCTATTTATCAGCTCCCCCTATAACTGTGCATGAGTGAAAGAATTAATAAATTTTCATAATGTTTCAAAAAGTAAAAATATTTACTCAACATTCACTCATAAATCAAAATCTAATCCATTCTCCCCCTTTTGTTATCATCAAAAGGATACAGAGTTTAAAATACAGATGAAAAACGACTAAAAATATAATTTCAGCTTAAGAGGAAGAATGGTCATCATAAATCTCAATCAGTTAATTAGTCAAACAAAAATCATAATAAACTAAGAACTGGTGGCATATTTCACATTGTAGAGAATGACGGATTTACGATGAATTTTATAAAAATGGAGAGAGTTTAAAAATATGAATATTTTCAAATTACTTCCAAAAGAATTTTATAAAATTGAGCTCAAAAAACAGTGATGGATTTGGACTATAATTAATAATTCAATTTTAGTGACAACATCAATTACTCTTAAATCCCAATAGCTATCAATCAATAATTCGTAATATTTCATAAAATATTAACACATTTCACAAATAGAAAATGGATTGATAGGCTGGTTTTTAAACACCAAGGAGAATTTCATATAAAACTTTATTTTATTCAAATTATTTTCTTTTCCTTTTTCTTTTAATTTAAGAGCACACTGACCACGCATAACCAGATCTTGGATTTTTAAATGAGATCAGTTGCAGCTTAAATATAAGTAATCTCATAACCATGCATAACCAGAGCTTGGATTTTTAAATGAGGTTAGAGAAATACTTATAAAAATTATATTTTTATCATTTTCAGCTTTAAAAGGAAAAAAAAAACTCCTTGGTATATGAAACCAATATGGATGATAGAAATGATGGTAGGTACAGAGATGGATTGTGAAATAAATTTCTAAATTAATTATATTACGAAATATGCTCGATTGTACCGGGATTATTGAAAATTTTCAAATATCACTAATTCTGAATAAATAATATAGTCCCATTTCTATCACAAATTTCCACTGTTTTAAAAAAAAAATTATTAAAAAATATTAACTCTCCACATTAATATAAAATCATGATGGATGGCAGAATGATGATAGATAAAGAAAATGGTCGTGAAATAATTGCCAGTTCAAAGATATTATAATAAATATTCAACCATCATGAAAATCCAAATAAAATCTCCTCTTATTTTGAAATATATTGCAGTCATAATTCATCACAATTTCAAAATCTGATAATAATTTTGATGAACTATAAATACAGTTCAATTTGATATTGATTTCAATTTCTAAATGAATAATCAATAAATAATTTTAAAGTTGAAAATCAATTACAAAAGGAAATGTGAAAAGCTATACAGGACAAGAGGGAAAAAAAATCAGCGCTTCTGATACCAATTGTTCTCTCTTCTCGAGGATTTAAAAATTGACACTTGAGACGAACAAGGATATCAAAGAGTTTCAAACACAGAGCCTACGCAGACAAGATTTACAAATTTGGCAAGCAACAGACAAAACAAAACAGGCAGTTATTTGAAAACAGTATCAGAGCAGCACAAAAATAGTTTCAAAAACAAACTTGTCAGAATGATGGTCACATAAGATGATTCATGATCCAAGATTAAAAATACCATTTATTTTAAATCATTTGATGAATATGAAATACTCTAGATTCAATGAATCGATCACACCAAATTATTAATGTCAGATTCAACATATGTGTGTGATTCAATAAATCAATAATTTCAAATGATTTTAAACAAATAAATATTTAAATCAATTAATCATGAAATATCTATGATTTTCAAAGACCATTTTCAAAAAGAACTTTTCAAGGATTTCTCAAAACTATTTCTTACAAGCCCAAGAGAAATATCAGATCATTTACATCAAATTTGAGAGGTATTCATGATACAAGAAGTTAAAAAATAATTTATTTGAAATCACTTGAATCAATGTCAAGTTTGAGATATAATGAATCAGTCACACAAGGTTGATTATTTCAAATTTTAAGAGGTGTGTGATATTCAAAATATCAAGAATTTCAGATGATTTCAAACAAACTAATTTCAACCATAATAATCATGAATAATGATGAATTCCAAGATGTATCACTGAGATTCTAGGCCAATCCAAAAATGTTCAAGTCAATCTGAAAATTAATGAAATCATCACAACTGATAAATAGCAGAGTGCTGCAATGAGTATAATATTTTGAGCTTTTCTAAATGAATTAGAATAAACTTAGAACAGCAAAGGTGTGTGAAATTTCATTGTATATTCAGAACTTCAAAAATTTAGAATTCAAATTAACAGTGTTCAAGATATGACAAGAATACAACAACACTATTATGAATTCAGAAATAAAAATAAACTTCAAAACAATTGCAGATATTTACAAGCTTAAATTCAGAATCTGGAAATGATTATAAACAAGAGAGTTTTATTTAAATAAAATGAATTTCCAGAAAATCATGAGAACTGCAATTGGAAGTTTAAGAAGCACAGAATAAACAAAGAGATATGGTAGTGACAAATCAAATAAAAACAAACAGCAGAAAATAAAAAAGAAAGGGGTAGAAGAAGGAGAAATAAACAAAGAAAAAATATTTACAAGGATGAGGTTAGAAATCATACCTGACATATGATGAAAAAAAAAACAGAATTTCTAACTCATCAAATCTTGGCCAAGGAACTGTAAAGAATACAGAGATATAGAACATCTTGAATTCAAACTCTTTTCAGCACAGCAGCTCCACAGCCTTCTTTGGTACCTAACAGTTGATAGCATCGAGTGGTCTAACAAAGTTTGCAAAACCACTCATAGTTGTATTTGTTTGTTTTGGTACCCATATTTGTTTATATAACAAACCATTCAAATCTACCATTGTTCCCTTCGGGACCCAAATCTGTTTAAACTTAACAAAGCCCGTTTTATTTCTTGGGATCCAAGAATGTTTAAATGGTTTATTATAAAACAATTTCTCATCATAATTTTGATTCAAAAATCCTTTGAAATTTTCAGAGTTAAGATTTTCAAAGCAGTTCTTCCCAAAGTAGTTTGTGGAAATTTTCAAATCATTTGAATTTTGTTTTCCAAAAACATCATTTTTCCCGAAGCCAAGACCAGATTTATTTCCACTAGAAACTTGGTTTTGTAACAGCATATTCAACGATTTTTCCCCATTAGAAAATTTATCCAATGTTGATTCTAATCGTTGAATTTTGGATTTTAGATCGCTATTTTCTTTTAATAAATTTGAGCAATTATTTATAGCGATCTTCTGTTCAGCATTGTACTGTTTCAAAACCAAATTTTCATTTTCAAGTGATTATATTTTGGCTTTGGATTCAGATATTTCAGATTCAAAACATTTTCGTTTTTCAGATTCAAGTTTTTCAAAGTTCTTGAATTTTTGAATCTCATTTTCCAGCTCATTCAAAATCGAATCACTTTTCAACAGATTTTCTTTTTCAGCAATTTCTAATTTGGAATTTATATCTGTCTTGAAATTTTCAAATTCCTTTTGCAGAAGGTTATTTAACCTTGATAACTCAGTCTTGTTCTCATTTAAGATCAAAATTTCATCTTCAAACTTTTTAATATTTTTACTGAGATGAACAAGATTGGTTTTCAATTTCAAACAATTTTTGCAAACTGAATTTGAAGAATTTTTAACATATTCAAGTTGTGATTCCAAATCATTAATTTTGCTGGTCAACTCATAATTCTTAGATTTCAGAGATTTATTTTTCAGTTGGAGTTTATCAACAGATTTCGTTAAATCAAGACACATGTAAACCAGATCTTCATATGTGAAATTTTCTGTTTCAGCATTTGTTGATTCTCCATCATTAGATCTATTTGTTTCTCCATTCAAGCTTAGATCTGAATCTGAGTTGACACTTCGGGGGTTTGAGCAGTTTTTGTCAATTCCATACTTAGCATTGAGAGCTGTCCAGATTTCCTGCGCAGTTAAACAATCAGAAATCAGACTATATTGATTATCATCAAGATGAGAATATAGAATATGTGTAGCACGAGAATTAAAAGCTTTATCTACCATGTCAAACTCATTGATAACAGCATCCCAACATTTAATATTAACAGATTTTAAATAAAATTCCATTTCGCATTTCCAAATAAAAAAATCTGTTCCAGTGAAAATAGTTGGAGATGAACTGAACTGACTCTCTATGGACTGACAAAAAGGGTTACCCATGACTCTAGAGTAAATGAAAAACCTCGCTCTGATACCAAATGTTGGATCTAGATTAACCCTAGAGGGGGGGTGAATAGGGTTTATTACAGTTTATCAGATAATTAAAAAAAAAATTGCAGCACAGATAATAGCAGAGTAAGTAAAAACAAAAAGAAAATAACACACAGAGATACCCAGCTTCGGCAAAATCCTGCCTACTGCTGCATTCCTAAGGTTTCTACTAGGTGTTATAAACAGATTCCGCATACAAGACCATGTACACTCGCAGCGCCTGCTCCTGTCCTAACCCTACGCTCAAAACCGTAGACTGACTGATATCCCCTCAATCAGATTTCCCCGAATTACAACCCTATAATTCGTAACCCAGATTTTACAGACTCTGAAACTGACAGTCAACACCCTGACTGATTCTCCCCTAGATTTTTACAAAATTCTAGAAACTGTATGAGACGGTTTACAAAACAAAAAATGAAATATAACAAGAATTAAGCAAATAAAAACCCTAAAAGAAGATAGAGGAGTTTAGTAATAAAGGGTCATCCCCTTTTAAAAAACAAAGCCCAAGCTCCTTTTCATTTCTTGGCCGGCCCTTTTCAAATTTGTTCAGCCCGTTCTCTTTTGCTCTGGAACTCAAAAATGGCGGCTAGGGTTTTTAATCCTTCCCCAAATTAGATCGGCGTGGTGATGAATTACTCCTGGAAATGATTCTTCTTGTCTTTGATGATTACGCCGTTGGTCTCTCTGTCTTGCTCGATCCAATTTGGTGCTGATCGAATTTGTAGAAAACTGTGAGTTCTCTGAATTAATTCTATGCTTGTATTTGCTGTTGTGTGTGGATTCGATCTTCTATATTCTCTCAGCCAATGATGAATCTGTGTGTGTAATATATATAGGGTAATCGAAACCCTAAAAAAACTCTGATTTCGTGTATACTGGCTTGACCCGATTGATTATGTGTTGCCCCTTTTGACATTAGTTATGTCGGCGTTGATTTTCTCTGTAAATTTCCTTGATTGAATTTGATTCCCTGGCTTTGAATTTATGGTTGATAATTTGCGATTTCCACTTTTGAATTTCTCTTTTAAATCGATTGATTGGATTGATGAAATGTTGGTTGCCTTGTTTAAGATACCACGGCCTTGAATGATTTCACAAAGCTGCTCGATTTTGTTCCCTTCTGTTTTTGTATCCATTTTCATTGACAATTGAAAATTTTAATTCCTGATTAGAAAAACTTTCCAATTTATGAAAACCGATTTTATTTCTTGAAACACAATCTGCCAGGTCACAGCTTTAATCAAAAAGTTTTTCCATTTTGTGCTTTAATCAGAGACTTTAAAACCGGAAATATAATTGAAAGCAAATTACACAAAATTCCCTGATTTTTCATTTACAAACCAATGCCGAATTGATTGCTTTCAATTTCTAATTTGTTGCTTGTATTTTTGGAAAGGATTTTTGCCAAACACTGTTTGTGATTCCTCCAAAAAAAAATCTGATTTTATTTCCAAAAAAAAAATGCATCAACGTCGCTTTGCAATTGTGTGCTAGTACACTCTGTATACCATGATTCATGTCATCCCATAAATTGATCATTCATTTATGTTGACTATGTACCTGAAAATTTGCACACACATTGTGCCTTGCTTTACCATTTGTTTCACATGAACATTCATGTTGAGTTTAAACTGCTTTAATCTGATTTAGTTCATGAACTTTAGGCTGCATCATTCAACCTGTTTTGATCACTATGAGTTTGTTGATCCACACTTATTTACATACCTGAGCTTTATACATATGCTTGGCTATGCTTGCCTGTACCATTGACTTAAACATGAAGTGCTGTGCAACCAGTTTCACACATGCACCATATTCATGGATTCATGTAGCTGCACTGTAAATTTGCTCTGTTTACATTGAAAATCTGCTTGAGCATATCAAAGCATGTCTCGACACTTTGTTAAATATTTTGCTGTGTCATTCTTTTTGTGCACGACACAATCTGAACCATCCATATTCAGTTAGCACCCACTCTTGAACACAAAAAGACTGCATGAATTTATGGCATGTTGCATGCTCGACCAAACTGTTTTGCTGCTCACCATAAACTTGTCACCATTCATGCAATTAAGTTGACCATGCCATTATCTGGTGAGTTGCTCCATTGACTATACTGCACTACTTGTTTGCACCTATACATTGTTGTTTGGCTTGACATGTATTCATACAGATCTGAACTGAACCATTTTGTACTGTCTTTGACTTGAGAGGTTGCTCGGCCATTACTGTTGTGCTGTGTACACTTTCACTTATGACTTGTATATATCATGCTGAACTGGAACTTGTTTTTGTGCTCAACCCTTTTTAAGCTGTACCACTATGTATGTCCACTGTTCTTTCATGTAGAAACCTGCTCATGTGCATGCTTCATACTTGTACACCCCTGATCTTGTATGTTCATGCTGTGTTACACCATTGTATCTTCTCCAGAGTTGATTTGCATGTAGATTTCACCATTCATGAATGTTGTTGAGTAGCTCCACTATTCTGCAAACACTTATGCATGCTTGATTTGTTATGTTGCATTTGTTGATCTGCCACCTTTATTTCTCTCTTTTGAGCTGAAGTATTTGCACTGCCATTTCTCTTTTTATTTTTACCTTGTCTTTTGACCCTGAAACAAAAGAAACTAAAAAAAACAGCAGTCAAACTGTACTGTGTTGAGGCTGGTCAGAATCAGTCGGTTCTGATCAGCAAACCAGTATGGTTATGGCGTGGCTGTTCAAGTCTGAAAAATGATGAGAAACACACCGAGATCTGAGGCAAATAAATTTTCAAATTAAAAAAATATATCTGCTTAGAATTTTAGAAATCATTTCTGTACTAGATACTGTGTGTGTGTTTCTGTGATGACAGGTAAGAAGACTGGACTGACTGAACTGACAGAGAGCTGTGAAGACAAAAATTGAAGATGAAGACAATCAGTGTCAATGTGTCTGTAAGTTGGGATGTAAATTGAGTGACTGTACATATATGAGATGTATAGACAGAGTGTTATAGTGAGGAGCTGTGTAACAACAGAATTGTACCGATGTTTGTATTAAACAAATTTGTTTGAAATAAAATATCATTTTATTGTGTTCAAACAAACTTGTCTATTGTATACAGTTTATTTACAAGTACAATATTCTGGAATGTATATGAAATGTGATGTGTTCAAATAGTGTAGTCATAAACAGTTGTACTGTTTGAATGTTTGAAATAAAACATTTATATTTAAACAAGATACTGTATAAATATCTGAATATCTGTACAGTTGTACTTTATTTGAATATAAATATTATATTCTTGTCTTTGATTATATATATGAAACAGTACAGTACAAACACATTTATAATTAAATGTTTGGTTGTTATCATCAAACAAAAATCATATAATTGTGTATACAACACCGTTATATACAACAGTTGAGAGTAAAGAAAATGTTGTGGATGCATAGAGAAGTTGATGAGGAGTTTTATGGTGAAGAGTTTGTGTATGTTAGTGGAAGCATGGATGCTCGAAAATGGGAAATGGCGGTGGATTTTTGACTGGAAGGAATAGCGTATTTCAAAGATGGAGGAGAATATGGATTTATCGGGTATGGGATTTTGAGAAGGGAGATGGGTCAGATATGAGGTAAAGGCACAATAGTTTAAAGTAAAATAAATTTTAGTTTAATTTAATTTAAAAGTGTATGAACTTTTAAATTACATATCTTTGTCATGCGATGTCAGAATTGAACAAAACAAGATCCGTTAGGATCATATGGACGGGAGCTACACAATGGAACTGACTGGGAGTGAATTGGAGCTCGTTACAATTTATAGCGAAATAAATTGTCGGTTTGAATCAACCGATAGTTATCGTTATTTAACGATGATCGTCCAATGTGAGTAAATCTCACTAACTCTGTATAGTTTATATTTTTATAAATATAATCTGGTATTGATAAATAATGATTGATTGATGTGTGTTGATTGTTTTGTTGAATTGCCAATGTATTGGTTGAAATTATAGATAACGATATATATATATATATGTATGTATAAATCGTTAATCAAGTAATTATTCTGTTTATCAGAATATTTCATATTGAAATGAAATCGATGTCATTTATATTTTTCAACATCTGTGATGCAGGGAAATGGGTTGGAGGGATCCAACTGGATTCCTTAATTTTTATAATACTATTTGTTTTCATATATTGTGATATATAATCTGTGATTGATTATGACGACACTAGTCTGGTTAATTGGTATTTTAAATACCTTATGAAATACTGTAATGTAAAAAGAAAATTTTCAAAGTGAATATTGAAATGAAATATATATATATATATGAAATAAATTGGATATTATAAAAGGTAATATTTGGAAAACAAATATTGGGAGATATAATTATAAAAGGGAAATATTTATATGAAATAAATAGGATGTTGAAAAGGGAAATATTTATAGGAATTAAATAGAATTATAAAAGAAATTATTTGGAAAACAAATAGAATTATATAAAGAAATATTATTCACATTCTATGTGAAAGATTAAATTAAAGTAAATATTTTGCAAATAAAATATCATAAAGGAATTTGTCGTTTGAGTTAGGAATTTAAAGGGAATTACTAGAATTAGAAACTGACTGGAAATTAGTTGAGTTGAATAGCTTTCTGGGTATCGATCTGATGTTGGTTTCGGCCTTTGGGGTCAATACATAGGGGGATGTTCTCTTACTAGTTTACAGTTAGAGACTGATATATGTGAGGAGATGGAGATGAGAATAAAAATGGAAACATTTTCCAATATTAATAAGGTATATTTCTTAAATTTAGAAAATAAGAATTTATGTATATATATGGAAATAGGAAATGGGTAAATGAATAAATTAATGATAAATTAATTTAAGAGATAAATGATGATTGATGATTGATCGATACAATTTCCATCTGGAAATGATATTGTTGTTTGCACACGTGTTTTCCTTTAATTGTTAAATCACCGACTATCAAAGATTTTGATCATTTCCGTTGTCAATATGGAAAGATCGGGATCAGATTTATTATCTGAAAACCACTACGTATGGCATTAGCCTTGCGAATCAAATATGATAAAGATAATTGAAGGGGAGTTATGCAAGGGCTGTCCGGTTTACAGAATAGTGCCTTCGGGTTGTCCAGTCCTAGGACAACTTGAATGGACGAATGTCTAACAGAGTATGTCTGGCAGATCGCTTAAGTTGATCGTTTCAAACGTATTTACGTTGGTGGCTAAGGAATTCGTTTCTCTTAGCTTATACCCTTGGTATTTTTGGGGAAATAAATTTGTGATTTGATGGGTATGACGATGTGGCATTCAAAGTGAATGAAGGAGTGATCTGTTAAAAGATACGTTATGACCTCAAGCCTCATCAACAGAGAAATGATGGAAATCGGGCAGGCAGCATGGCTAAGTGGGTCGCACCCAATTAGGGTATATTGTCACCATCTAGAGGATATTCATATTTGTTACTTCTTTCGCTTATGTATCTCCCGGGAATGGTTATGTTGGTATACCAACCATAAGGTGATAATATATTCGGAACATTCAAGCGAAACGAATGGCCGGTCATGTGTGGCCGAGTTACAAGATGTTCCTGTTGAACTCCAGTGTATCGCTTCTAGAGTACACTTATCAGAAGGTGGTTCCATACCTTGTCATAGTTGGAAATCCATTACCCAATAAGAGCCCGCGGTATTGATTGTATATTATATATGTAGAACGTGAGATGAAATCGTTCTACAAGATTTCTATTTACTTGATCTACACATTATTGTAATATCAGACAAGTATCGTTTTAGAAAAATATTTTGGGTTATCATAAGGTAAAAACCATCCGTGTTTATGTGTGGATCGGTTGTACGATTATCCTTTGTTTCAAAAGGATTTTGAAATGTTAAACAAATGATTTGACTTTACTCACACCAGTCACATGACTGACCCAGAGTTTATTTTGTTTTGTTTTCCCTAAACTCTTGGGTGCCCAATTTTGTACAGGTAGTCAAGTATTCAAGATGTTACAGATACTTGAAGAGCTGGAGTAGGAGGCTTCAGGATCATATAGCTATTGTTATTTCCGCTGTGTTGTAAGTGTTATACTCTAAAAATGATATTGTATACAGATACTGTTTTATTTCAAAGTTATGTTATGAAATATATTTATTTGTTACGCTGTGAGATTCGTGTTTACTCTGATGTTGTGATGTTCTTCTTCTTCTTCAATTCTAAGTTTCTACCTTATCTATTCTCACCCTCTAATTTCTTTCATGGACTATCCGGTGTTTTCGGTTCTTGGATGTTCGACATGGTGCTGTATGCCGATATCCAAGGTCGCAAAATCCCCGGGTCGTTACATCTATGCTCGGCCGATATGATGATAATATGGATACGATAAATAAATGCAGCATGATATACTGTATACTCTACAGTAATTGGAAAAATATAATATTATTATAAAAAAGAATAGAGAGAATAATAGCTTGAAATTTCTTTATAAGAAATATTAATAGAGTCATACATTAATGTCATATAGTATATATAACAAATCATCTCGAAATAACAACCTCATGAGCAAAAATAAGAAGCATTGCCAAGCTCATGGTGCTGCTAGCAGAAAGCATAGAAATCCATATACAATATATAATATGTGATAAGTCCAGCTAGCCCATCACTTGATCAACTACTTTATCAATAAGACCTACTATCTAGTCTACTCATTCAAGGGTACCGAAGATGATAAAAAGGAAAACATAAAATTCTAGATCAAATAATAGTTTGGTGTGATTGATAAATTAATATCAAAATATTATATAGCAAAATATAGTAATAGATGTAGAAGCCTAAATCGTACCTAACATGTTCCTGCAACCAAAGTGTTAGCACATAATGAAATAATACGGTACTTAACAATATCATAAAGGTACGAAACGTGGATTATGGTAAAAAGTGTCCAAGAACCTTATCTCCACTACTGCCTAACCATGTTATCTCCCATATATTACATACAAAAAAAATACAGTAGATGCAACTACAAAAACCATTTCACCCATCAAGCTATCACAAGTACCACTCTCCATGTACTATAAATATATGATAACTTGTATTTCCACCATACTATCAGGGCTAATGGAAATATAGATTTTCATTGTACTACCTTGTCACACAGCCTAAAACTAGAACCTGCTGTGTACCCAAGATCCTAAACCTAAAGCTAGATGCTAAACTCAAAGCAAGTGGTCTTAGGTATGTAGATCCTTTAGTTGACTAGGGCTTTAAAAAATTTAGGACTATCCTATATTTGACTCAAATCAAGGATATAAGATGTCTAATCCATGTCCATACGATTATCTTATTGGACATGAATTAGGACAAGAAATTTGTAAAAAAAACTCTATCCAAAAACATTCAATGTTTTCTATTGTTCGAAAATTATTAATCCATTGGCTGGCTCATATGAACAATCTTCTGGCTTAATGCTTATCCAGTCTTTGTCCGTTGGAATCACTTATTGGATAAGACTCACTTCCACTCAGTTTGGTCCAAGCAGTTTGTCCCTTTACAGTTAACCCATGAGTATCCCCACTTATAATTCAACTGTTTCAATTATAACTGAAACCGCTCCCAGCTATCTATGACTCCTTGGCACCACCATATCCATTTATTCCCACCTGTGCTCCACATGGATATCATTCTCGTTTTGCTCTACATTATTCCAGATCCCGACATGTTCATTCATATCTTGCATGAATATCGTGCTACCATTTTGGGTCCTTGCTCCCAGTGCGAGTCACCAATGAAAGAAACATAAAATTAATCATGTTTATATATCACCATCCATCTCTGGTGTAAACGAGCCACCACTTCTTCTCTATCTACAAGACCTCAACAATAGTCCATAGAAGTTCCACAATCACCAGGCCTCTCTATATAACTCGAAGCCAAGTTATCTTCATAACTCAGGGATGTGATGCACCACTCGAGACCCACATTAGTAAAGAGCATTAACGAGTTATGTCTCTTACTAATGCAAAGAATAGGTCTGGTTAGGAGTGACCAAAGTCTGGTATTAAATAAACATTGTGAGTGTCGATTAGTACTTCATTTTTCTTTCTCTTTTGTGGATTAACACCCATAATATATACTCAATAGAATACTATGTTGGCTCTACATAATTCAAAACAAAAGCGAATGAATATAACATCACAGATCATAGAACATACGTCTCAGCATATATACAGAGATAGGGTCATACAACATATATAGTGTAAAAACCGTGGTGTACAACAACCACAATATATATGTCGAGTAAAAATAATGAGATTCTATATCTGAGTACAAGGATCCATCACAATCAACCACAAAAATGGCTTAAACGGTCAATCCTGTCAATCATCAACTAAGAAGGATAACTGAAAAGCTCACTCATACCCGAGCATTAACACACACGTGTCAGCCTAGTTAATCGTGAGTAATGATGTATAGTAATATCAGCAGAAATAAGAAGTAAATCTTCACTCCAAAAAGTTAAATGTGTCATCAAGGAGTGTGGAACAACACAAGTTTATAGGACACCAATAAGAAGTACCTTCTAGGATATGTACTAAGATATGAGCTAAGTATATAGTACCATCATCCATAGACAACAGGCTTAATATGTCAATTTCATCAAAGGGTGACATATATAAAACTCAAAGACTTTAAAGGATTCAAATGAAATCTTAACCAACAAATACCAAAAATCACCAATAGATATACGTAAGGATCCAATATCACCCAACCACCAACATGGTCAAAAGATCAAAAATATCAATACAATAAATAATGACCAATTAGAATGGTGAAAACACAATAAACACGGAAATCATATAATCATCACATGTTGGATCAAACCAACAAAGTGGCAAGCCAAAGTTATACCCCCACACGCTGAAAAACTTGATTTTTTTTAAGGCCTTACCAGTACTAATTTTAAAGTACCTTATCATATGACCAAATAGGTCATTACATACGAGAAACAACATAATCAACAAATTGACCCAAAGGTCCACTGGATTGACCCGAAGGTTTTTTACTAATAATAACATCAGAATGTGTCAACGACTTACATATGGTAACCTAAATATGGTAACTGTGTGTCCCATACCGCATGTTCTCATTACTGGTTTACTATTCGTTCCACAATCCACACCAGAAATCATCAGAAGCATCAATCAACAGAACATCACAACATTGGCTTCAATTAGATAAGCCTGGGATGAACCGATTCTACATACCGCCATGTCCCATTCATGGGCTTTATGATACCGTTTGACATCTACTGCATCTTCTCAAAGGGTGTAGAAAAATGTGGGCTCTTATAGAGAAACTACTTGGGTTTTCTAAAGCGAGTTTTTAAAAATGATTTTTCGAAAGCCAATTGAATTATTCCTTAAAACTTCTTGCATTTCAAAAATAGATTTATATTATTGTTCTGAGGTCATTTATTACTAAAACTAAAATCATAAAATGATTTTAACCTTAAAACTATTAAGAAAAACAATATTTATTTATATAGTGAAAACTAGTTTAAAATTTGTGCATGTGTGTTCAACACCAACAAAAATTTAGTATGAAACCCAACTACGAATCATCAAAAATTCTCCTGAATTCAAAATTCACATTTATTATAGAATAGCGTGATTTTCCAAGCTTATGTGGTAGCAAAACAATGTGATTTAGTATCAAGGAATTCAATCAATATCAAGCTCCAAACATGCAAAAACAAACACGAACCAACACAGCAATAGGGAAAACTCCCTGCGGAAATATCATTAGGTGGGTCGACCCATCGTGCAAGTGTGTCGACCCCTGTGTCAAACCAGGAGGTAAGTGGGTCGACCCGCTTTAAGGGATTTTTAGCGGGTTTTTAAACTGCGACAATCTCTACTTTGGTGATTTATTTACCTGGCCAAATTTTGTCGGAATGACACGAAAATATGCAGATTCATAATCCTGAGACTTTACAATAAGGAGCAACGAGAATTTATCAACAAAAACAAGCAATGAAAGAGATATAATAACTCAAAGTTGAGCTTTGGCCGTGATTTCACTACTTAGAAAAACAAAAGACGAAAGCTACAATTTTTTGATCGTATTTCATATTGATTGCATAAAAACTCACTAAAACAAGAACTATGTGAGTAAACACTCACCTTAGCTTTGGATTACAACAAAATTAGCAGCAATTTAGAGCTTTTGGAGATGCAATGGCTAGGAAGAAGCTCTCTTTTTCCCTGTAAAACCCATTACAATAACATGCAAAGCACTAAGTTCAACTTACAGTAAAAATATCAACAAATCAGAAAGAAAGATGGATTTAACTCAAGTTTTAGGGAGATTACCTACTATAGAATAAAATTAGAAACTAAAAAAAAATAGAATTTGGATTGGAGGCTTGATTTGAACTTTACAGTAAATTTCTTTTGATTTTATCTGATTTGAACTTTACAGTAAATTTCTTTTGATTTTATCTTTTGTTTTTCTTATGTGGAGAAGAAGAGCATCAAGAAAACTATATATTGAAGCTTTCCTAAAGAGGCTTCTTCTCCTAACGACTAGTTAGGGCCCAAATCATAGTAATTAGGCCCAAAATGGTTAATTAAATTGGTAAGTGAAGATTTAAGGTCATTAAACATCTATTTGGTTTATGCTAACTCAATTAAACCATGTTTTACAACTTATCCTCACACAACTATGTTAGATCACCAAGCAACATGATAAAAATTATTTACAACACTTATAAAACATTTTAAACCTCTTTTAACACAAAAATATCCATTTTACAATAAATTGTACATTTTATACTAAACATGCACATTTTATTTTAAAGTTGTATAAATTTTCATATAACATAAGAATTTAATATTTTAGTGTGTACATTTTGACACATAAATCACCAAGATTCAAAAAATATACATTTTCCTTCTTTATTATTATTTTCAGTAAAAATCTACAATTTATTTTTCCTACTTTTATGAATTCCTCAAAATTCCCTTAAGGCACATTATTTATCAATAAAAATCACAAACCATATTTATTTTGAGTAAGATCCCAAACATGTATTTTACAAAGAATTTTCATACGAAAATACATTTCAAACCTTTATTTACAATTTACAAATTACTAAACTTCCATATTAAAACAATTTGTGGATCCAAATTTTATTCCTAATATATACTATTAGAAATAACCCTTGGATCTAATCAAAGTTGGTTTATTATCAACCCAAACCTTAAATTCTTCCCAATAACCATCATTTGCACCAATTTGTCATGAATTCTAATTTACATATCCCCAGACTCAATTTAACAACTTTTAGGTGATTAAATTCCAAATTTCCCACAATAAAACCAAAATATCCAAATTTTTAATCAAATAAATAACCAAATTAATTATATATTTAACTAAACTATCACTTGATATTCATTTTAAAAGCTGTTAATAATTATGGTAGTTAATCATCAAAAACCCGGGTTATTACAGATTCCCCTTATAAAAATTGTGTCACCGCAATTTCCATAGGGATAAGTGATGTTCAACCCAATTTTATTCCATCCACAAAAGATAAATAAGAAGAAAGATTAGCTTAAGTTTCAAATTTTCTCACCCTTATTAAAGAAGGAAGAAAGACGGGATAAGAACGCTTGAAAATTTCTTCAATTTCCCATGCAAAACCCAGGATAATAAAACTTCCAAACTTTGACAAACAACTCAATCTAGTTTCTGAAGGCGTTCGACCTTCGAAATACAGAAATGCACTAGATGTTGCATGAGGATAGATTGGGTGAGATCTCAAGCTTTTCTAAAGCACTAGACTCAAATTCCAAATCAAAACCTTGATAACATTTTCGTAATAGAAAAGCATGATATACATTGACTGAGAACACGAGAAAAATTTGGATAGATTGCTAACTTCTATGAAAGCAAATAGAGCTAGGCTTTTATTTTAAAGCTTTTAACAATACTCATTGATAACAAAGTATTTTTACTAAGGACAACTTAAAATAGATTATGTGATTTTTTTTATGGTTCCCTAAATAAAATTGCAAGACAAGAAAGAATATGTTTCAATCCGATTGGGAATGAAGATCAAGATCAAAGGACGGCTACGTGATCCTTTTTACAAAGTCACCACGGATATTTACACTGAAAATGCTTAACACAAAGTTACGGCCTTTAGTTTCAATAGTGTAGTGAGAAGTATGAATTCCAGATCTTGCCTTAAAGCTTTTTGCATTACGAACCAGTGGGTAAAAAGGAGGTTTCAATGAATAAAGATTTATTCTTGAAAAAAAATCTCAATTAAACTCAAGAACTTCATTAAAATTTCTCCAATTCAAAAATCTCAATACCCTTTTCAAGTCTAAGTAACCCATTTTTATATACATTCATAAAAGGATATAAGTTATTAAAACTTTGGTTTACTTAAACTTATTCACCCTCTTTGAAAATTTCAAACCCTAAATTTTAGAATTCACATTTAAATTCAATTAAATTTCAAAGTTTTAATGAAAGATGATTTATAAGTCAAACCACTAGATAACTATAAAATTACATCTTATTACTCAGAAAAATTAAATTCCATTAACCCATTTCACCAGAGTGGTTATAAAATCAACTTTTCACCATAAAATACATATCGATTATCTCTCATCTCAAATATACTGCATACGTCCTTTTGGAACCCCTATCAACTCAAGGCGTCCCTTGTCTCGACCAGAATTCTTAAAACCACATCCAGGCATATAAACACAATTGATAACCACAGTTAAATTGTTCTAATTAAAAAAATCATTTAGTAGCTTAATTTTTGAATATTTACAATTCAAAATCTTGCTTCTCATCATTTTACTGATGATAGAAAATGAGCTTTAAAATATTCCAAATATATTTATCAATCTATTGTTTAGCCATAGCGATCAACTAGCTTCCATTATGCAATTATATTCATCCTTCATTATCTCCAAAGACAGCGTTCGAATGTCCCATATCAGCATTTAAGAGATCCATATTGATAACATTGATCAGGCGTATCAAGCAAAATTCTTAAAATACTCCATGGGGAATTTAAATCACAAGATTGAATATAGGTGTAGGGACTCGAACTTAGTCCCTAAGGAGAAACACATTGGTTACTCAAAAAAATCATCTACCGTTAGTATCGATGATAGGTGAAGCTAATATGAGAATAGAATACGCTATTAAAAGAGATTCACTTATCATAAGAGTTCGAGATACATTCACATTGTCTCAAATTTATGGAAAACAGAAATTCAAAACCACCATCACTTCTAATGATTAACTGATAACCAAATGATTGATTAAAGATACTCAAGCTAAGAACTCGAATCTAAGAATGTGATTTCAAATTGAGTATGCCTACTCTTACTCACTCATCGAAGTCCTACATTTAATTCTATATTACAGCATCAAAAGAGAAGAAATCACAAAAATCAATTAGAACATAGAATGCCTCATAGACATCTCATACATCAAAAGAGAATGAGGATGCTCGATAGCTATGATCAGCATCACCCAACCCAGGGATAACAGAGCACTAAATACAAAAGTATGGAAATTTATTCAGCGACAATGACTTTGGGTTTCAGGACGGTTAAGGCTTTCTATTCTAAGAATCACCTCAACAATTTATAGAAAACAAGTAAAAAATTGCAGATACGTAAACAAGATGAGGCATTCTAGATCATCTTTTTAGTATGGAAAAATACAACATTTCCATTCAGAGGAGAACTTGAATAACATGATCATTAAACAATATGGACCACTAGAAACTATTGCCTCATTAAGAGTGCCAGAATTTGTTCCTCTCGGCCCTCTAGGACAAGAAGAGACCTCATCACATTCTTACAACAATGACACACATGAGGCATCAGCATGCTCTAGAAAAATGATCGGGTGATCCACAATTAAAAAATTCTTATCTTCGGCTGAAGGAGGTGCTCCAAGGGACTGGGAACTTGATCCTCTCGGTTTCTTTTTCTTATTCCGATGGAAAGACTTACGGAAGAGAAACTTCTTGTTGTCAGCGTCCTTGTGAACCTTACTACTATCCTTCTCGTTCTCAACCACATCGAGAAGATGGGCAACATTAACTAACTCTTGAAATAACAACTTCAACTGAAACGTCAAAGACATCTTCAGATACTTCTTCAAACCAGAGGCAAACAAGGTTCTTCCTATAGGGTATGCCGATATGCTCTAAAGCATACTTAGAAAAAGCCTCAAACAAAGATACATACTCTGAAACGATCGACTTTCCTTGTTTGAAATCAAGGAAACGATGAGCAAGGATGCCCTTCCCGGCTTCGGGGACGAACCAAAGCTCGAAATGCTCATGGAATTGTTTCCATTCCAAGGAAGCCTCATCAACCTCATCAACTAACTACTCATACCGATAAAGCACGTCCTTGTAACATACTTCATGCAACAAGGATGATCAGAAATCTCCATGCGAGTGAATATACACTGAACATATGTATCTAAGCCTAGAACTCGAGAACGAACTCGGAGCCTAACAACGGGTTCCTCCCAACGTGGGAGAAGTCACTGCACATGGAAACGAAGAACGATTTTCATGGATGGGAAGTGCATGGTAAAGAAGGAGGATAACTTCTCCTAAGAAGCTCTAATATATGGTCAGCGGACATATAGACTCCCTTAGGACGTGAGCCAGTTGCCGACTTAGCCCTCTACTCAGGAGTCGGGTCATTGGATGGTCCAGCAAACTGAGAACGACCACTGCCACAACTAGCCATTAGCTAAAAGAGAAGATAAGATAGAATTAAAACATAAGGGTAAGATATATTCAAGCATTCAATAATAAGGAATACTAAGGAATTTTTAAAAATTTAATATTTCTCGACATATTCCTCTTCTTTACCTACCCAAAAGGTGAACACGAAGTTAAACGGATACGAGTCATGTAACACCCCACGTCCATTAATGTCACTCACAAAGGGAATGCATTAACTTCCATGGAGGTTATAAGTGAATATAGAATAGAAAAATTACAACAAGACAGATAATAAGTAGTACTTGGAAATCTAAAACTTCATTTTATTGCAGCGGAAACATGTTTATTACATCACAAAACCATTAATAAGGGTCAAGTACATTATCCATCTTCATAAAACAAAATACATAATCCCATTAAACAAATAGCCATTAAAGAAGATAACAAGCTGGACTTTACTTCAAGGGTCCAAGTTTTCCAAAGAGATGAAGCAACCCAATCAAACTCCACTAGAGCTGGGCCCAACCTGAGGACCTGGAGGGGGAAAAAGGACAGAAATGGAGGGGGTCAGACATAAAGTCTGGCGAGTATGATAATTCTAACAATACTATTATCAAAATAATTAGATTAAGGCATAAGCTGGAAGACAAGTAACTGTCTATGAACTATTAGGAAGATAAAGATAGCGTTTAAGATAATGTTAAAGATAACGGTAAAGGCACACCTAATTACTAACGAATAATTACTACACCGCACCGCACCAGTCACCCTAAAGGTTGATCCCACTTGCTTCACACAGAAACATATAAATAGCCTTACGTACCCCTAGCTGACTACATAAGTGTCGTCTACCCCTATCTCCACTAGGTGTACCCCACTACCCATTTTCGATCGGCTCCCTACTCATAGATACCTGTGCTGGCCCCACAGTGGGGTGTATCACTCCCCTAAAGTGGCAACCCGATACAACTTGAGAATGCACGGCTTATACCTACACGATGCAACAACGTCTTACCTACCAACCCGGGTCCACACACGCATATGAAACCCGTTGGACTTGCGTTGCCACCACTCCCCGTTTTGGCCTCTTACAGTCAAGCCCAGTATGCGTGTCCCATCCTCGACTTGGGTTGAGCCCACAAAGATACGTTTGGGTTACTGGTTGAAATGGGCCCACACAAGCTACCCACCTAAGCTTGTCAACAATAGTATATCCCACTTAACCCTCTTAGTCATGTTCATTTACATGTGTGGTTGGTTAAGTCTTACTAATCGTATTTCACATGCCACTTAGGGCACCCACTATATTCCTCATATCACCCAAGGCACCTACTTAACCCCCATGTCCCACTTTACATGTTTATCTGGTTAAGTATTTCTTAATTCATTTAGTCTATAACCTCATAAAGACCTCTCACATTAGACTGGCATTTATGGCAGCTGGATTTGCCGGGCGGGTCCGGGCAGTCTTACACCATAAAAGAGTCTAACCTCGTGTCTTTACAACTGTTATGCTTTAGTTTAGGCCTAGGACCTCTCACATTGGGCTGACATTTGTGACCACTGGATTTGTCGGGCGGGTCCGGGCAGGTTTACGTCACAAACAAGTCCAACCTCGTGTCCTAAGCATTGATTAACACTTATAATCTTTTACCCCAGTTTTAATAATTCCCTATTCAAATTATTAATTACTTCCAATTTTAATGATGTCCATAATTGACTCAATTATGGCCATCCATTCATGGCATGCAAAATCATATCAATTGCACCCCAACATCTTAGTATTAAATCCTTAATATTACCCCTACCCCACGGTTATACGTTCTCTTATTCAACGCATAATGTTGGCTAGACTTGAATAGTCTAACACATAGCACAAAGATAAAGTAACATATAGACAATAAAATAAATCTAATCATAATAGGGGTGAAACTTGCATAAACTACACATGTTAAGGATCAAAAGGTGTCAACTTGTTAAATGTCACAATTCACATGATATGATCATAGCCTAAATCTATACTTAAACTTGCATATGGGGTTTTTAGGCAACATAAAGATGGTGTGAACTAGCATAGGGTATCACATATATCATAGCATAATTCTAGATGTCATAATAGATGTCATGACATATGTTCATAACTTTTCTAATCAATCTAACTTGCATATGTAACTTGTCGTATAGATCAACATAACCCAAACATGATGATTTAATTAATATGAACTAACTAGCATAGATAGTAACATCATGGCTTTTTAACATGTATGATTTATCACAACTTAGCATAGAAATTTTCAACATACATAACATCATCATAATATGATTTACAACATACAAGATATCATCATCACATAATCATTGGATTTACAATATACATGATAGCAAAAAGGGTTTACAACAACATATATGATCATTCACATCATCTATTCATAATCCATTCATAACTCAAACTAATTAAGATGATAATAATCTTGCTAAGACTATCATACTCACAATTTAGAGAAGAAAAGAGAGTTTTGCTTTGCTTTAGGGTTGAGAGAATTAAGATTGAATTAGCTTTTCTTCCTTCCTAGTTGGCGGCGGCTCCATTGATTTCCATGGCGACGATATGACGGTAACTATTCTATTTTTCTTATGAATTAGGGTGAGAGACTACCTAGGTATTTATAGAGTTAGGATTTATTTTAGACCGTTAGATCAACTCAGCACTAATCCCAGCCAACCAGATTAGGTCAGAAACCCTAATGGGTCATTAGCCCATTAAAAACAGGTCAGCCAGAAACCCTAGCCGCCAAATTAGGTCGACACCCAGGTCGACTGCGCAGCCGACCTGTTCCCCGGGGTGTCGACTGCCCAGTCGACCTAGGGTGCTGGGCGGGAAATTCCCCGCCTAGCCTGTTTGACTTCGAATTTTGAATTTTAAATTTCCTGCTAGCTGTTTTAAATTTTCAGAAACTTCCGATGGCCATAACTTCTTCATACAAAGTCCAAATCACGCAAACTCGGACTCTATTTTAACCAGAATTACGAGACGAACACAATGGCGCAACCTGTTTCCCACAATTCTCACATCTGAGATTAGTTATTCTTTAATTTGTGGATATTGATATTAACAGAATTACGGGGTGTTACATTCTCCCCTCCTTAAAGGATTTCGTCCCCGAAATCTTCAATTTAAGAAGAATGCATATCCTAACATCCAATCGTCCATCTACTCGATCATCAAACACAGGCATCCATTGTCCTTATAGACTTCTAATGCTTTCATGTTTAAATGCACAGTGTGTGTATATGTCCCTATCTAATGAAAAATCAGGCGGTCCACTGATTCAGTTGACCTCTTTTAATGCAAACCATGATAGTGCCATGCGTCCATTATGTATGCAAAAATTCCCTAATGCTACATATTATTTCTACATGCGTGCACAACCATTCACCAAAATGCGGTATCCATATGATAGCACAACCATTATACATCCATTTTACTAAATACAGCCATTTATATGCAATATGCAGTATGAAGTGACTGAGCCGATCTAGTGCCTAGTAGTGTGTGTATATGCTTCCACGAGCAACCACTAGCAAACACTTGCATCCACTTTGCATTCATCTTGCATAACATTTCTCAAACACATGTTTCAACCATAGGATTATCCTAACTAAAGGTCAAAGATACTAGCGAGAGGATATTCTAAAGATAAGCTAAGTACAAGATAAGCGATAAAGGAGAAATTAAAAGACATACCCTCGAAAAGAAAAGGGTATCATAAATGCATCTTCTCTTTTGTCTCCCAAGTAGCGTTGCTCTCGTCATCTCCCCATTGTACTTTGACTAGTTTGACCTCACGATTCCTCAACTTCTTGATCTCTGACCCAAGAATGCGCATAGGAGCTCGTCGAATCGTCGCATCACGCTCTACCTCCACCTCTCTAAGCAAGCTCGGCTCTACCACTTCCGCGGTCTCATGCAAGCACTTCCTTAAATGTGACACATGGAATACATCGTGTACACCACTAAGTCTCTCAGGCAATTCCACTCTATACTCCATCTGTCCAATCTTCTCCTTAATAGGAAACGGTCCTACGAACCTTGGTGCTAATTTCCCAACGGACCCAAAGCGAACAACGTTTCGTAACAGAGATACTTTGACAAAGACCATGTCCCCAACTTCAAACTCGGGATCTGTCCTTCTCTTATCCGCATAAGATTTCTGCCTATCTTGCGCTGCTTTCATCCTCCTCCGAATCAAATCGATCTTCTCCGAAGTCTCCCTAATCATATCGGGCCCAAGTAGAATCTTATCCGTAGATTCCCACCAACATGTAGGCGAACGACAAGGTCGTCCATAAAGAGCTTCGAAAGGTGTCATGCCAATGCTGCACTGAAAGCTGTTGTTATATGTGAACTCCACTAATGGAAGATGCTCTTCCCATGTACCCCCAAAGTCTAGGATACATAGCCTTAATAGGTCCTCTAGAATACGATTCACACTCTCGGTCTGGCCGTCCGTCTGAGGATGATATGCGATGCTCAAACATAACTGAGTCTCTACCGCTTCTTGCAAGCTTCTCCAAAATTCGCTAGTGAAAATAGGATCGCGGTCGCTCACTATGCTAGAAGGAACACCGTGCAAACGAACTATCTCTCGAACGTATACAGAAGCTAACCATGGAGCAGTCCTCTTACTTTTCACGGGAATAAAATGGGCGCTCTTAGTAAGTCTATCTACTATAACCCAAATCCCCGTATTACCCTTCCTTGATCTTGGCAATCCATCCACAAAATCCACCGAGACACTTACCCACTTCCATAGTGGAACTTCCAATGGGTGAAGCAACCCACCGGGTTTCTTTTGCTCCGCTTTTACTTCTTGGCACACCAAGCATCTAGCGACATACTCGGCCACATCTTTCTTCATGCCGGCCCAAAAGTAAACTCTCTTCATGTCTTTGTACATCTTGTCCCCGCCGGGATGAATGGTCATCTTCGAACGATGTGCTTTGTCAAGAATAGTCTTCCTTAGGTCATCGTCTTTTGGTACACATAGTCTACCATCCCTATGTAACCAACCCTTATCATCTAGGGTATACCTATGGAGATGGCTTGATGACTCCCCTCCTTTGAGCTTTTCTACTAACTCAACCAACTGCGGGTCGTCTCGCTGTGCCTCGCCAATCCGTCCCAAAAGCGTAGGTCTGACCTCCAAGGATGCTAGCAAACTGGGTACAAAGTCAACGGAAGGTCTAAAATCAAACATAGAGATGAACTCTAAACTTCGCCGCTCAGCAAACAAAGGACTTAAGGTTAATCTTTTTCTACTTAAGGCATCGGCCACCACGTTACCCTTGCCAGGGGTATATACTATCTCAAAGTCATAGGACGCCAAGAACTCCATCCACCTTTGCTGCCTTAAGTTCAAGTCCTTCTGAGAGAATAAGTATTTTAAAGATTTGTGGTCAGTGAATAATTCGAATTTCTTGCCAAGAAGATAATGATGCCAAGACTTAAGCGCGAAAACAATAGAGGCTAACTCTAGGTCATGTGCAGGGTAATTCTTCTCATGCGCTCTCAACTGCCTTCCACCATAGGCTATTACCCTGCCCTCTTGCATTAGGACTGCGCCTAGTCCTGTCCCACAAGCATCAGTATAAACGGTAAATGGCTTACTCCCGTTTGGCAATACTAAGACTGGGACTGAAGTCAAAGCTCTCTTCAAACGTTGGAACGCATCATCATAATCTACGTCCCAAGTGAAAACTAGGTTCTTCTTTGTCAGGTGTGTCAATGGAGATGATATCTTTGCGAAGTCTTTTATAAACTTCCTATAGTAGCCAGCCAACCCCAAGAAACTTCTCACTTCGGTAGCATTTTTAGGAACCTTCCAATCTTGGATGGCCACAACCTTCGCGGGATCCACAGCTATCCCTTCTTTGGAAACCACGTGCCCTAAGAACCGTACTTCCTTCCTCCAGAAGTGACATTTAGATAATTTAGCCTTAAGGCTGTGCGCTCGTATGGCCTCCAACACTTCCCTAAGATGTAGGGCATGCTCTTCTTCATCCTTAGAAAAGATCAAGATGTCGTCTACAAAGACTACCATGGATTTGTTAAGTTACTCCCTAAACACCCTACTCATCAAATCAACAAAGTATGCGGGGGCGTTTGTCAAACCGAAGGGCATCACTAGCCATTCATAGAAACCATCTGGAGTCCTAAAGGCAGTCTTGTCAATGCCATCCTCAGCCACTCTCAACTGATGGAAACCAGTGGCTAAGTCCAACTGCGAAAACACTGAGGCGCCAACTAACTGATCGAAGAGATCGTCAATCCTCGGCAGTGGGTGTCTGTTCTTCTTAGTAAGCTTATTAAGTTCTCTATAGTCCACACAAAGTCTAAGGGACCCATCCGCCTTCGTGGCAAATACCACTGGAGCACCCCACTCCGATATACTTCGTCTTATGAACCCCTTCTCAAGTAACTCCTTCACTTGCTTATCGAGTTCCCTCCTTTCACGAGGAGCCATGTGGCGTACTGGCAAAGATACTGGTTTCGCATTATCCATAAGATATATTCGAAAATCTATCTCCCGCTTCGGAGGCAAGCCCTTCACCTCTTCAAACACATCCGAATACTCTCGGACCACTCTAACAGATCGTAGATTTTCCTCAGACGCGTCAAGCGATTCTAGATTACTTAGCATAACAGAATTTATGGGATTACAAAATATTTCGAGAGTGTTGCTAAGGCGAGTCACGAGCCTAACTACTCTCCTTTCACAATCAAGAATGGCTCCATTTCTAGATAACCAATCCATTCCTAAAATTAGCCCATAGCCTGTGAAGCCCAACACATAAGCATCACATCGAAACTCAACGCTACGTATAGAAATTTTCAAATCCAAACACATCATGGACAAATGAGCTGAGCCCCCAATCGGATTCGAAACAACTAAGGGATCCTCTACTAAACTGGTGTTTAAGTGCAGTGATTCAACTAATGATGTAGAGATAAACGAATGCGATGCGCCCGAATCAAATAAGGTACGGACAGGATGATCAAACAGAAAAACTAAGCTTTCAACAGAAATGGTTCTACCTCGTTCTTGCAGCGGTGGGACCGCGAGAGCCTGAACTTGTCCCATTGCCTGCCCTGGTGCTATAAGAGCCTGCACCTGTCCTCCCGAGGTAGCCCCTGCCCTCTGCCCCTTCCTTGGGCAGTCCATCACTAAATGTCCCATATCGCCACAATGAAAGCAGCCAGTTTTCTTTTTCTTTCGGCAGTCCTTGCTAAGATGGCCTTGGGTTCCACAGTTAAAACATTTCTTCTTTCCCTTGCCATTATTGTCTTTACCACTCTTCTTGTTTTGCTGTTGGGGTTTCTTCTGATCCCCTTTCTTCTCGGGTGCCTTATCAGCTTTAGCACTTTTCTCCTCGTGTATGAGCGCCATTTCTACTAGCTTCTCAAAGGTGGCCCCCATAGGGATGTGGGTCATGGCCAACCCTTGCAACGGTTCATTCAAGCCATTCACGAACCTTAGAGCCTTCTTCTCCGGCGTGTTTACTAAGTCCAAGCCAAACCTTGCTAACTGATTAAATTTATTGACATATTCTTTCACTGATGAGCTTCCTTGCTTCAATGTCAAGAACCTTTCCATATATAGATTTTCTTCCTCCCCTGAGAGAAACTTTGCCTCGAACCTACGTCTGAAATCCGCCCAAGAATCAACAGGATGCTCCCCATTTGTGACCTCCCACCAAAACGAGGCCTCTCCCTTCATAAACCAAGTTGCTAATCTAACTCTCCTCCCTTCTTCCACATCAAAGATTTCCAGCAATTCTTCCACCTCCTTAAGCCAATCTCTAGCTTCCACAAACGTTTCTGACCCTTGAAAGGGTTTTCCACCCATAGCTTTAAATTCCTTGCACGTCTTTGCAAAAGTATCTATGCGAGGAGGAGGAGGAGGAATGGGTGCAACTGGTGGTGGAGGAACAATGGTTGGACCTGCAGCGGCCCTAGCCTCTAATAACCTCCTATACCATCCTGGTATCGTTACACCGTCAGGTAGATTAAGATCTTCAGCCATGCTGATACGAAAAAGGAAAGATTCAAAATGGAGAATTCGAAGGATAAAGATATATGACTATTTGGGGATCTTGTTTTTCTAAAAAAAATTTGGTCTTAAAATTACTCATTAAAACATGTTTTTGAAAACACTTCTTCCAAAAATAACTATTTTTCTAAAGTTTTTTTTATCTGTTCTGGTAACCTTAAGCTCTAATACCACGTGTAACACCCCACGTCCATTAATGTCACTCACAAAGGGAATGCATTAACTTCCATGGAGGTTATAAGTGAATATAGAACAGAAAAATTATAACAAGACAGATAATAAGTAGTACTTGGAAATCTAAAACTTCATTTTATTGCAGCGGAAACATGTTTATTACATCACAAAACCATTAATCAGAGTCAATTACATTATCCATCTTCATAAAACAAAATACATAATCCCATTAAACAAATAGCCATAAAAGAAGATAACAAGCTGGACTTTACTTCAAGGGTCCAAGCTTTCCAAAGAGATGAAGCAACCCAATCAAACTCCACTAGAGCTGGGCCCAACCTGAGGACCTAGAGGGGGAAAAAGGATAGAAATGGAGGGGGTCAGACATAAAGTCTGGCGAGTATGATAATTCTAACAATACTATTATCAAAATAATTAGATTAACGCATAAGCTGGAAGACAAGTAACTGTCTATGAACTATTAGGAAGATAAAGATATCGTTTTAGATGACGTTAAAGATAACGGTAAAGGCACACCTAATTACTAATGAATAATTACTACACTGCACCGCACCAGTCACCCTAAAGGTTGATCCCACTTGCTTCACACAGAAACATATAAATAGCCTTACGTACCCCTAGCTCACTACATAGGTGTCGTCTGCCCCTATCTCCATCAGGTGTACCCCACTACCCACTTTCGATCGGCTCCCTACTCGTAGATACCCGTGCTGGCCCCACAGTAGGGTGTATCACTCCCCTAAAGTGGCAACCCGATACAACTTGAGAATGCACGGCTTATACCTACACGATGCAACAACGTCTTACCTACCCGCCCGGGTCCACACACGCATATGAAACCCGTTGGACTTGCGTTGCCACCGCTCCCCGTTTTGGCCTCTTACAGTCAAGCCCAGTATGCGTGTCCCGTCCTCGACTTGGGTCGAGCCCACAAAGATACGTTTGGGTTACTGGTTGAAATGGGCCCCCACAAGCTATCCACCTAAGCTTGTCAACAATAGTATATCCCACTTAACCCTCTTAGTCATGTTCATTTACATGTGTGTTTGGTTAAGTCTTACTAATCGTATTTCACATGCCACTAAAGGCACCCACTATATTCCTCAAGCCACCCAAGGCACCTAATTAACCCCCATGTCCCACTTTACATGTTTATCTGGTTAAGTATTTCTTAATTCATTCAGGCTATAACCTCATAAATACATCTCACATTAGACTGGCATTTATGGCAGCTGGATTTGCCGGGCGGGTCCGGGCAGTCTTACACCATAAAAGAGTCTAACCTCGTGTCTTTACAACTGTTATGCTTTAGTTTAGGCCTAGGACCTCTCACATTGGGCTGACATTTATGACCACTGGATTTGCCGGGCGGGTCCGGGCAGGTTTACATCACAAACGAGTCCAACCTCGTGTCCTAAGCATTGATTAACACTTATAATCTTTTACCCCAGTTTTAATAATTCCCTATTCAAATTATTAATTACTTCCAATTTTAATGATGTCCATAATTGACTCAATTATGGCCATCCATTCATGGCATGCAAAATCATATCAATTGCACCCCAACGTCTTAGTATTAAATCCTTAATATTACCCCTACCCCACGTTTATACGTTCGCTTATTCAACGCATAATATAGGCTAGACTTGAATAGTCTAACACATAGCACAAAGATAAAGTAACATATAGACAATAAAATAAAATAAATCATAATAGGGGTGAAACTTGCATAAACTACACATGTTAAGGATCAAAAGGTATCAACTTGTTAAATGTCACAATTCACATGATATGATCATAGCCCAAATCTATACTTAAACTTGCATATGGGGTTTTTAGGCAACATAATGAAGGTGTGAACTAGCATAGGGTATCACATATATCATAACATAATTCAAGATGTCATAATAGATGTCATGGCATATGTTCATAACTTTTCTAGTCAATCTAACTTGCATATGTAACTTGTCATATAGATCAACATAACCCAAACATGATGATTTAATTAATATGAACTAACTAGCATAGATAGTAACATCATGGCTTTTTAACATGTATGATTTATCACAACTTAGCATAGAAACTTTCAACATACATAACATCATCATAATATTATTTATAACATACAAGATATCATCATCACATAATCATTGGATTTACAATATACATGATAGCAAAAAGGGTTTACAACAACATATATGATCATTCACATCATCTACTCATAATCCATTCATAACTCAATCTAATTAAGATGATAATAATCTTGCTAAGACTATCATACTCAGAATTTAGAGAAGAAAAGAGAGTTTTGCTTTGCTTTAGGGTTGAGAGAATTAAGATTGAATTAGCTTTTCTTCCTTCCTAGTTGGCGGCGGCTCCATTGATTTCCATGGCGATGGTATGACGGTAACTATTCTATTTTTCTTATGAGTTAGGGTGAGAGACTACCTAGGTATTTATAGAGTTAGGATTTATTTTAGACCGTCAGATCAACTCAGCACTAATCCCAGCCAACCAGATTAGGTCAGAAACCCTAATGGGTCAATAGCCCATTAAAAACAGGTCATCCAGAAACCCTAGCCGCCAGACCAGGTCGACACCCAGGTCGACTGCGCACTCGACCTGGTCCCTGGGGTGTCGACTGCCCAGTCGACTCCCCCTGGGGTGTCGACTGCCCAGTCGACCTGGGGTGCTGGGCGGGAAATTCCCCGCCTAGCCTGTTTGACTTCGAATTTTGAATTTTAAATTTCCTGCTAGTTGTTTTAAATTTTCAGAAACTTCTGATGGCCATAACTTCTTCATACGAAGTCCAAATCACACAAACTCGGACTCTATTTCAACCAGAATTCCGAGACGAACACAATGGCGCAACCCGTTTCCCACAATTCTCACGTCTGAGATTAGTTATTCTTTAATTTGTGGATATTAATATTAACAGAATTACGGGGTGTTACAAGTCAGGCATGAACTCAAATCAAAGTAATGACATAAAGGTTTGATACCTACACTTATACTATATGTCATCGTACTGTATTACTTGTTTTATGTTCTGTATTAACTACTTTCTTTCTGAACTCCGCTCTTATACCAAGCTGTGACGCCCCATTCCCAGACCCACACTAGTAAAGAGCATTAACGAGTAATGTTGTCTACTAAAGCAAAGAATAGGGCTAGTTAGGAGCGACCAACCTTAAGTCTTGTATTAAAAAAACTGTAACAACCCGGAAAAGCAGAACCAATTTAAAATTTTTATTTTGGCAATTTTGATGAATTTTGAATATTTAAAATGATTTATTTTAAATAATAATGACGAGAAAATTTATTTTGAATAGAATTAGAACTTAAATATTTATTTGAATCGACGTTAGAATATAAATATTTATTTTAATTATAAATGAAATTGAAAATGGCGCGGTATTTTGAAAATTCGATTTCAAAATTCAAATGAACGTATAGGATACAAAATAAACCGGATTTTAGCGAAACCAAAAATATTTGAGTCTATTTGAAAATATCTTTCCAATGAATCCGAAAATTTGAAATTTCATTGCGGGAATAAAAAGTTATGCCCAGATGAAAATTCAGAATAGTCACTATGGAATTTTAGCCCTTAATAATGGAAATTTTACAAACAACCTCCATTTTCAACGAAACCACTTTTGTTGGATCCGGGATGTCAAGTTATTGCTAGATTCCAAATTTCATAATTTTTGTGGTCAATATGTGATCGTGGCACAGGAAAACATGTTATTGATAGTTTTAGTCAATTTGGATCGACCAGAAAATGGCCGTTTTTCAAACGGTCTCCAAATTCAATGAAATTAGTTTTGTTAGAACCGTATCGTCAATATGAAGCTAGAAAGTATTTTTCAGGGATTTTTAGAGTCCGTATGTGGCCCCGTAAATTGAAATGCGCGTTTAAATTCAATATATAATTTATATTTTAATTTTAACAAAAACTGATCAAAACTGTCGAATTGGCTTATGGGGCGTATCCCATTGCATTCGGAATAGGGGTAATTAGCTAGGGACGACAATCGTTGGGTCTTGTTTGGTGGTTAAATGAAAATTCAACATTTTTGAAATAAAAATAAAATATAATAATATAATTTTCCACTTAACCCAACACCTCCTTTCTCTTAGTCACTCGTTCAAAGAAAAAGAAAAAAAACCGTCGCATCTGAAAATCGACGGAACCCCCTCCCCTATCGTCGATCGCTCCGCCACCCCCTCCCCCCCCCCAAACCGCGTCGCTGTCCACCAGAACCCTCAACCATCTCGAGATCTCCCCCTCTTCCTTACTCCTATTCCTTCCGTTGAGAGCAAACCAGTGAGCCCCCTTTTCCAAATCCGTTGTTGCCAATGCCCTGGAGCCCGCCACCGCGATGATCGACGACCTCCTACCACCGGCAGCAACCACCGAACTCCCTGCGCTTTTCCCTCCTCCTCCGATTAGCTGTAAGTGTTTTTTAATGAAATCAGTTTTCCTTTTATGATATAATACAAATATGGGTTTTAAATATATTATTAATTTCATAAATGATTTCTCTTACATGTCAATGTGTTTTTATTTTATAAAAGCATTCGATAAAAAAAGATATAATAGCGTGATAAAGAGGTGATTTTTATATTATAGAATAAAAATATGATATTTATATTATGTAGATAATAAAAATATGATTTTTATGTTATAGAGGTAATAAAAATATGATTTTTACTATCTAGGAAGCGAAGTAAAAATAGGATTTTCATATGTATGAAAGGTAAATAAAAATATGATTTTTATTATGAAGTTAGCAAAGTAAAAAAGGCGATTTTTATCATTTGAATGACAATGTGAAAATGTGATTTTTATATGTTCATTAGCGATAGAAAGATTCGAATTTTATCTATACAGTAGCTGTGATTTTTATTTATGTAGCATTGTTATTAAAATATGAAAATATTTTTAGAAAGATAAAAATATAATTTTTAGCGTATGTATGTTATTTGTAGAATAATCATACAAAGAAATAATTATTGATTGGTTAAAAATATAATTTTTAACTTAGGTATACTACATAGATCGACAATCAAAGCACGACGGAGTGGAACCCAAAGGTGAAAACTTCTCACTTTTATTTTATTTTTCTAGTTAAAATATATACTAGGATGCAGACGGTGCTTAGCAGCACCCGACACCCGTCATCTACAGACCATGGACGACTTATTTGTTTGTTTGATTATGTTGTGAAAATTGATTGTGTGATGTGGAATGGAATAAAATATTTTATAGTTAAAACAAAATTTTTAATGGGTATATAAAATAAAATAAATATTTATAAACAAATCGGACGATTTGTTTATATACACACATTTGACTGATATTGATTAGGACGATAAATTTTACACATCGCCCAACTGCACAAATAAATCTGTGTTTGTTATTTGAAAACCCCATATGGGTATTGGGATGATATTTGACGTACACTAATCCCAACTGTTTAGTTGTATGTCAATCGATAGGTTGACAGACTGTTGTAAGCATTAAATATTTAATGCTTATACAGTGTAGTAAGCACTGTATTGGAATATTGGAATCCAATATTTTTAAATCGAAATATTGTAGTTAGCACTGTATCGAAATTATTGTAGTTAGCACTGTATCGAAATTATATTTAATATTAAATACAAGGCTCTGAATCGAAATATTGTAGTTAGCACTGTATCGAAATATTGGAATTGGAACATATTTGAATCAAAATTATCTTCGGAATATTTCGATATTGGATTCCGTGATAATACGGATATTGTAGAGGAATTTGGAAGATATATATATCGTTATTCCAATACGGTATTTGTTGATTCTAGGATTTGATATTGTATATAAGCCGATATATTTTCTATTCAGAGCCTTGTATTTAATATTAAATGTGATTTTAGGTTTGTTGTGAACGGTGTCTTCATTAACACTGTTCTTGAACCCAGTTGAGAAAAGATTAAATCTTTTTATTTAGATTTAAAGAAGTATACCAATTAATTGATATTTAATTGGAATGGAATTGAAATTGGTCTTTGGGTTTATCGTGAACGATATTTTAAATAAACTTGTTCTTTAACCCGATTAACAATGGAATAAGATTTTGGGTTGTCGGAAATGGTATCTTTTATAATGTTGTTCTTAGACCCAATGGAGTTAAGAAAATTAGAAACTAACTAGAGATTAGTTAAGTTGAATGGTTTACTAGGTATTGATCTGATGTTGGTTTCGGCCTTCGGGGTTAATTCTTAGGGAATTGTTTACTTGCTAATTTACGGTTAAAGGCTGATGGAATGGAATGTGATTTTGGGTTTATTTGAATAGTGTTTTAAAGGACGTTGATTTTTTAACCCAGTTAAAGACAGGAATAAGATTTTGGGTTGTCGTGAATGGTATCTTTAATAATACTATTCTTAGACCCAATGGAGTTAAGAAAATCAAATACTAACTCGAGATTAGTTAAGTTGAATGGTTTCCTGGGTATTGATGTGATTTTTGGTTTCGACCTTCAGGGTTAATACTTAGGGAATTGTTCACTTGCTAATTTATGGTTAAAGGCTGATGGAATGGAATGTGATTTTAGGTTTATCGTGAACCGTGTTTTCAAATGACATTGGTTCTTTAACCCAGTTAAAGACATGATATGATATCCAAAGTTAAACAATCTTTAGTATTGATTTTTAGGAAGATTAAAACCAAGTGGGGTTTTATTGCATCATTAATTAGATTGAAATGATATCCAAAGGAAGATTAAAGAATATCTTTGAAAAACTTAATGGGAACCTTATTCAAAGTATAAAAATATTTGAATAAAGGAAAATTCTGGATTGGAATGAGGCGTATATTGTGTTTTAATAACACTTGTTTATTATATACGCGAGTTATTCAGAAAGACCGGGTTTATCCCATTCTGAATAACTGATTCGACGATATGTTGAGGATGAAGATGGTGGTTGAAGACCGGAGGTCTTCACATCGTTTGGATGATTATCGATGTCTTGATTGGGCTGTACACCCAAGACAAGGTAATAAGTGGTGATCGTCCAGATGTACTTGGAGATCGACCGGATATGCAAGGACCTCTCCCCTGTATTGGACATACGGGGGATGAATAAGGTGCCTCCAGTTTCATTCAGACCCAGAACGAACTTGTAAATGGATGTGTGTCTGATATCGGATTTCATTCTCTACGATTGATGGACATCGGTTGCATAGCATGAATTGCTTGTGTGGTACGCTGAGATGCAAATGATCAAGGCTTCTATTGAAAAGCAGAGTCTTGTGGTTGAGGATCAAAGCACGACCTTTGTGGCATAGCTTTGTGTAGTGTTAATTTGCGAGCCTCACACCCCGGTGTGAACCAGAAACGGGAGAGGACTTCAAGGAGGACATGAGTTTCCTTCTAGCTAGGAGTGGTGTCAGTGTTTTACTATCCCTGACATTTTACTTATGTGGATGATGGATTGCGAGGTGCCTCGGTTATATCAGTCGTTCCAGGGCCGATAGTTTGGTCGGGATATGACCAGTTCTGCCCCATAGGGCGGGGAAACGTAGTGTTCAGGCATTTTAATCCACATCGAGTGGACAGGCCCTGATGATCCAAAGCCTTGATAGGGTACTTGCCTGAGACACGGGCTAGAGCGTCTCGAAGCGGTAAGGACGATCCCTTGCCTTGGTTCACATACGGAAATCCAACTTCTAATATGTGATATTTGCGGTTTTGATTGTAGAGCCTAGTATTGGCGACATGATATATGATACCCATGCCATCTAGGATTGATACATTTATATTTGAAGTTATTTTATACACTATGCACTCATAATAGTATCAAATGATTTGTTTTAACGTATCAAGCATATTTGGTTATTATACGGGATCCCCGGCTTGCGTTGCATTATGTGATAGGGCTTGGGTCTTATAATAGCTTCATTTTTCCAAAAAAGCATTGCTTTGTTTTGTTATATGCACTGGTATTCTTGGGAGGAAACCCGTTCCGTGTTATACAGCGTGGTCCCTTGATATATCTGATTTTGAAGCAAAGTTTTAAATAACTGTTTTAGTTCTCACACCAATCATATGACTAACCTAGAGTTTATTGTTTTAACCTAAACTCTGGGTGTCCCTACTTTCCACACGGGCAGCTAGTAGTTTTGGTTTTGCAGATTTATATTCACAGGATCTTGGTTTACAGCTGGAATGATATTCGGAAAGCTCTGTATCTGTATATTCTTTTCAGTTGTGTTTTGTATTATTTTCCGATGCATAGTAACTTGTAAATCTATGATATTTAGTAAATATGTAATATTTATCCATACTCTGTATATTCTTGTATTCTGATGAAATTGTTGTAATAAGAAATGAAATGTTCTTCTGTTTGTGTTCTGATTTGTCGTGTTCTCAAAGTCAATCCGGGCTTTCCTTCACGGGGAAGTCCGTGTCGTGTCAGTTTGGTACCAGAGCTTTGGTTTACAGAGCTCGAGAACAAGGCACATTAGAACCAGACGAAAGAATTCATTAGAGATTGGATTAGCGATATCCAATGAGAATTACTCATTAGAGATAGGATTAGTAGTATCCTAGAATGAGTGTGAAGAGTAGTATTTTTAAAATAAAAATGAAAACGAATTTTGTCTTGAAAATTTAAACCATTTCATACGTATTTGAATATTTATTTGTATTGAATTTGGACAATCCAATATATAAAGATTTTGCATATATGCCTTGCAAACGTGTATTTAAAGTTTTAATACACTGGATAGATATTGAATCATACTCTATTCGCCCTGGAATGAAACTATTGATGACTATATAACATCAGTAGTTTGTGTTCGAGTTTCGAAAGTGAGATTTCTATATATTTCCATTAGACTGGTGTGATAACCAAAATATAGCTAGAATACATTGTTGTGAATTGGCATCAAAAAGATGATTTTTGAATATATATATTAAAGTTATGCATTTGAAATCCTAATTCACTAATTGGTTGATGGTTGCATTGTATGATTATTTGTTGTCTAATAAAACCATTATGTGAAAGAACGGTACATATAACCAAATTATATCAAATATTGAACTTACTTGAAAGTTGTTTGAAATTGCATACATGTACATGTATATAGATTGAACATGTCATAACAGGGAAGCTAAGCAGAGGAATAAATTTGTTTGCCCGACAAATAGGTACACATTTATTGTATTTCTTGGGTTTTTGATGATTTTATAAGCCGCTTGGCTAGCCGCTTGGCTGTTTCTTTTTCTTTCTGATTGGAGAGGCCTATGTGGCGTTTTGGGTATTTTCCAGCGCTCTTGTACAAAGGAGGTTATGTCGAAAATTTAGGGTGTCAGCCAAATTTTTGAAAAATTTGAAAAGTTCTTAGAAACTGAAAAGTTGAAGAACTTAAGCCATAATGAAAATAATGAAAGTTGAGTTGGTAAGTTAAACAACTTTCAGCTCCGTTCCTTTTCGAGGACGAAAAAATTTTAAGTGGGCGAGATTGTAACAACCAGGAAAATCAGAACCAATTTAAAATTTATATTTTGGCAATTTTGACGAATTTTGAATATTTAAAATTATTTATTTTAAATAATAACAACATGAAAATTTATTTTGATTAGAATTAGAACGTATATATTTATTTGAATCGACGTTAGAATATAAATATTTATTTTAATTATAAATGGAATTGAAAATGGCGCGGTAGTTTGAAAATTCGATTTCAAAATTCAAATGAATGTATAGGATTCAAAATAAACCGGATTTTAGAGAAACCAAAAATATTTGAATCTATTTTAAAATATATTTCCAATGAATACGAAAAATTGAAATTTCATAGCAGGAATAAAAAGTTATGCCCAAATGAAAATTCAGAATAGTCGTTATGGAATTTTAGCCCTTAAAAATGGAAATTTTACAAACGACCTCCGTTTTCGACGAAACCATTTTTGTTGGATCCAAGATGTCAAGTTATCGCTAGATTCCAAAATTCATAATTTTCGGGGTCAATATGTGAGCGTGGCACAGGAAAACGTGTTTTGACAATTTCTGACAATTTGGATCGACTAGAAAATGGCCATTTTTCAAACGGTCTCCAAATTCAACGAAATTAGTTTTACTAGAACTGTATCGTCAATACGAAGCTAGAAAGTATTTTTCGGGAATTTTTAGAGTCCATATGTGGCCCCGGTAAATTGAAATGCGCGTTCAAATTCAATATATAATTTATATTTGAATTTTGCAAAAACTGATCGAAATGGTCGAATTGGCTTATGGGGCATATCCCATTGCATTCGGAATGGGGGTAATTTGCTTGGGACGACAGTCATTGGGTCTCATTTGGTGGTCGAATGAAAAGTCAACATTTTTGAAATAAAAATAAAATAAAATAAAATAATTTTCCACTTAACCCCATACCCTACTTTCTCTTTCTCACTCGTTCAAAGAAAAAAAACCACCACATCTGGAAATCGACGGAACCCCCTCCCCCATCGTCGATCGCTCCGCCACCGCCGTAGCCGTGCCGCCGTTCGCTAGAACCCTCCGCCAGCTTGAGACCTCCCCCTCTTCCTTACTCCTCTTCCTTACGTTCAGAGCAAACCAGTGAGCCCCCTTTTCCAAATCTGATGCCGCCAATGCCCTGGAGCGCGCCACCGCGATGACCGACGGCCTCCCACCACCGGCGGCAACCACCGAACTCCCTGCACTTTCCCCCCTCCTCCGATTAGTTGTAACTATTTTTTTTATGAAATCAGTTTTCCTTTTATGATATAATACAAATATGGGTTTTAAATTTTTATTAATTTCATAAATGATTTCGCTTAAATGGAAAAGTGTTTTTATTTTATAAAAGCATTGGAAAAAAGATATAATAGCATGATAAAGAGGTGATTTTTATATTATAGAGATAAAAATATGATTTTTATATTATAAAGATGATAAAAATATGATTTTTATATTATAGAGATAATAAAAATGTGATTTTTATCATAGAGATAATAAAATATGATTTTCATTATCTTGGAAGCGAAGTAAAAATAGGATTTTCATATATAGGAAAGGAAAATAAAAATACGATTTTTATTATGAAGTTTATGAAGTAAAAAGGCGATTTTTATCGTTTGAATGACAATGTAAAAATGTGATTTTTATGTATTCATTAGCGATAGAAAATTTTGATTTTTATCTATATAGTAGCGGTATAAAAATGTGATTTTTTATTTATGTAGCATTGTTATAAAAATATGAAAATATTTTTAGAAAGATAAAAATATAATTTTTAGCCTATGTATGTTATTTGTAGAATAATCATACAAAGAAATAATTATTGATTGGTTAAAAATATAATTTTTAACTTAGGTATACTACATAGTTTGACAATCAAAGCACGGCGGAGTGGAATCCAAAGGTGAGAACTTCTCACTTTTATTTTATTTTTCAAGTTAAAATATATACTTGGACGCAGATGGTGCTTAGAAGCACGCGACACCCATCGTCCACAGACCATGAACGACTTGTTTGTTTGTTTGATTATGTTATGAAAATTGATTGTGTGATGTGGAATGGAATAAAATATTTTATAGTTAAAAACATAATTTTTAACGGGTATATAAAATAAAATAAGTATTTATAAACAAATCGGACGATTTGTTTATGTACACACATTTGATTGATATTGATTGGGATGATAAATTTTACACATCACCCAACTGCACAAATAAATCTGTGTTTGTTATTTGAAAACCCCACACGGGTATTAGGATGATATTTGACGTACACTAATCCCAACTGTTTAGTTGTATGTCAATCGATAGATTGACAGACTGTTATAAGCATTAAATATTTATATTTAATACTTATACAGTGTAGAACGGACTCTGGATGATGGATGATTATTTATCACTGTTGTTGTGTACATGTGTTGTATGAAATCCATATAATCACATTATTTTGTAATTGACTATGTCTGATTCCAGTTCAGAAATAATGAATATTTTAAAATAACGATTATTTTAAAATAAGGAATATTTTAAAATAATATTCAGTAAAAGATCAAAATCTGATTTTGATGCCTGATTTGGGATGCACACGAATACATATTTAAAATATATATAGCCTTGTTGGTTTGATATACGCCATTTTGACGTGATCGATATTTTTATCGATTTTATTCATTTTAATAATGTATATCGTAAAGGAATTGATTTCAAAATCTAATGTTTTGAAAATACTATTATATATCGATGATATGGAATATCCAATTTTGATTTGAAACTGAATATGAAGTTGAAATCATTTTGAAAACGAATTTAAAATGATTTATTAAATAAGATTTAAATGGAAATCGACGAAATGTATATTATATATAACATAATGGCCTGAATAGAACGCACCGCACTACGGCAGTTCGCGAATTTCGACCATTGACTTCGAATGGATATTACGGGAGATCCGACCGTCGGATTCTCCTAAAACCGGAACCATTGGGTTCGTATTAAAAAGAGATTTCTAAAGAATATTCGAAATTAGAAATCTAACGGTTGGATTTGGAATCATGTCCAAAACAAATTTGGAAAAGGTCGTTGTAAGTGCAGTTTGATGGCCGTTTATGGAAATCGACTGTACATGCCTCGATAAAATTATTAAAAATATTAATAATTAGTGTAAAATCATATGAAATGATTTGGTAAGAATAGGGATGGAAAATCCCATATTTAAAAAGATAAAAATAGATTTTTATCAAAATGAACTTGTTATTAACTAGAATTATAATCCAATATTTTTAAATATATAAATTGGATTTGAAATGGTTTTAAAAATAACCAGAATTTCCAATATATGAATTGGAATGGATTTGAATCGAAATTATCTTCGGAATATTTTGATATTGGATTCCGTGATTATACGGATATTGTGGAGGAATTAGAAAGATATATATACCGTTATTCCAATACGGTATTTGTTGATTCCAGGAATTGATATTGAATATAAGCCGATATATTTTCTATTCAGAGCCTTGTATTTAATATTAAATGTGATTTTGGGTCTATCGTGAATGGTGTCTTCATTAACACTGTTCTTGAACACAGTTGAGAAAAGATTAAATTTTTTTATTTAGATTAAATGAAGTATACCGATTAATTGATATTTAATTGGAATGGAATTGAAATTGGTCTTTGGGTTTATCGTGAACGGTATTTTAAATAACACTTGTTCTTTAACCCGATTAACAATGGAATAAGATTTTAGGTTGTCGGGAATGGTATCTTTTATAATACTATTCTTAGACCCAATGGAATTAAGAAAATCAGAAACTAACTTGAGATTAGTTAAGTTGAATGGTTTCTTGGGTATTGATCCGATGTTGGTTTTGGCCTTCGGGGTTAATACTTAGTGATTTGTTCACTTGCTAATTTACGGTTAAAGACTGATGGAATGGAATGTGATTTTGGGTTCATCGTGAATTGTGTTTTAAAGGACATTAGTTCCTTAACCCAGTTAAAGACAGGAATAAGATTTTGGGTTGTCATGAATGGTATCTTTAATAATACTGTTCTTAGACCCAACGAAGTTAAGAAAATCAGAAACTAACAAGAGATTAGTTAAGTTGAATGGTTTCCTGGGTATTGATCCGATGTTGGTTTCGGCCTACGGGGTTAATACTTAGGGAATTGTCCACTTGCTAGTTACGGTTAAAGGCTGATGGAATGGAATGTGATTTTGGGTTTATCGTGAACCGTGTTTTTAAATGACATTGATTCTTTAACCTAGTTAAAGACAGGATATGATTTCCCAAGTTAAACAACCGTTAATATTAATTTTTAGGAAGATTAAAACTAAGTGGAGTTTTAATGCATCTTTAATTAGATTGAAATGATATCCAAAGGAAGATTAAAGAATAAATCTAAAGAATTTATCTTTGATAAAATTAATGGGAACCTTTCCCAAAGTATAAGAATATTTGAATAAATGAATATTCTGGATTGGAATGAGGCATATGTTGTGTTTTAATAGCACTTGTTTATTATATACGCGAGTCATTCAGAAAGACCGAGTTTATCCCATTCTGAATAACTGATTCGACAATATGTCGAGGATGAAGACGGTAGTTAAAGACCTGAGGTCTTCACATCGTTTGGATGATCACTGATGTCTTGATTGAGCTGTACACCCAAGACAAGGTAATAAGTGGTGATCTTCCAGACGTACTTGGAGATCGACCAGATATGCGAGGACCTCTCCCCTGTATTAGACATATAGGGGAGGAATAAGGTGCCTCCGATTTCATTCAGACCTAGAACGTACTTGTAAATGGATGTGTGTCTGACATCGGATTTCATTCTCTGTGATTGATAGACATCGGTTGCATAGCGTGAATTGCATGTGTGGCATGCTGAGATGCAAATGATCAAGGCTTCTGTTGAAAAGCAGAGTCTTGTGGTTGATGATCAAAGCACGACCTTTGTGGCATAGCTTTGTGTAGTGTTAATTCGCGAGCCTCACACCTCGGTGGGAACCAAAAACGGGAGAGGACTTCAGGGAGGACATGCGTTTCCTTCTAGTTAGGAGTGGTGTCAGCGTTTTACTAGCTTTGACATTTTACTTATGTGGATGGTGGATTGCGAGGAGCCTCGGTTATATCAGTCGTTCTTGGGCCGGTAGTTTGGTCGGGATATGACCAGTTACGCCCCATAGGGCGGGGAAGCGTAGTGTTCAGGCATTTTAATCCACATCGAGTCGACCAGCCCTAACGATCCAAAGGCTTGACAGAGTACTTGCCTGAGACACGGGTTAGAGCGTCTCGAAGCGGTAAGGACGATCCCTTGCCTTGGTTCACAGATGGAAATCCAACTTCCAATATGTGACATTTGCAGTTTTGATTGTAGAGACTAGTATTGGTGACATGATATATGGTACCCATGCCGCCTAGGATTGATACATTTATATTTGGAGTTGTTTTATACACTATGCACTTATAATAGTGTCAAATGATTTGTTTTAACGTACAAGCATATTTGGCTATTATAAGGGAAAATCTTATCCCCCGGCTTGTGTTGCATTGTGTGATAGGACCTGGGTCTTATAATAGCTTCATTTTTCCAAAAAAAGCATTGCGCTGTTTTGTTATATGCACTGGTATTCTTGGGAGGAAACCTGTTCCGTGTTATACGACGTAGTCCCTTGATATTATTGATTTTGAAGTAAAGTTTTAAATAACCGTTTTAGTTCTCACACCAGTTACATGACTGACCTAGAGTTTATTGTTTTAACCTAAACTCTGGGTGCCCCTATTTTCCACACGGGCAGCTAGTAGTTTTGGTCTTTCAGATTTATATTCACAGGATCCTGGTTTACAGCTGGAATGATATTCGGAAAGCTCTGTATCCGTATATTCTTTTCAGTTGTGTTTTGTATTATTTTCCACTGCGTAGTAACTTGTAAATCTCTGATATTTAGTAAATATGTCATATTTATTCATACTCTATATATTCTTGTATTCTGATGAAATTATTGTAATAAGCAATGAAATGTTCTTCTGTTTTTGTTCTGATATGTCGTGTTCTCATAGTCAATCTGGGCTTTCCTTCACGGGGAAGTTCGGGTTATGTCATAAACATTGAGAGTGTCGACTAGTACTTCATTTCTCTTTCTCTTTTGTGGATCAATACACTTAATCTCTATTCAATACAATACTATGGTTGCTATACATTGTTTAGAACAAAAGAAAATGAATATAACATCATAGATCACAAAAAAGACATCCCAACATATATACGGATACATGGTCATAAAACATATATGGTGTCAAAACTATGGTGTACAAAGACCACATAAATAGTTTCAAAACTCCATTACTTTGGGCACAACGAACGTTGCATCTGCTAATGGAAACTCTAAAGAAATAAGTGATTGCCATATAGAAGATTCGGCAGACATTAAAGAGGAGAATCTTTTCGATTAACCTGATATTGCAGGGAAGGATACAATAAAACCTACAAAGAATTGGATGCAGCAGAAGATATTGAGAAAAATAAAAAATTCTTTGAAAAAATAGATAACATAAGTAAGAACAACAAAAAGAAAAGCACAACAACATAAACTGCTCCTACAAAGTTTCGACTAGGAGCCAAAGCAAAATTAAATGAATATCACAGCATGGAATGTTAGAGGTTTGAACACTTCGGCCAAACAGTTCGAAGAGTTCATATTTCAGCCATCAATGGTGGTCCTGTTGGAAAACAAACTAAATGACAATATGATTGCGAAGTTACAACTTAAATTACTTAAAAATTAGGTGGGAGCTAATCATAATGATTAAAATTGTAAAGGAAGTATTTTTATAGTGTAGGACACTAATATTTGGACGGATATCAAAATTGAAAATAAAACATATCAACATATTTCTATGATTGTGAAAAATGTAGGGGAAAGTTTTGTCGTATGAAATTTATTTATGCTAGAATTTTTTTCTCAACCCAGAAATGCTATGTTATGAAATAGTTAAAGAAGCTAAACAAGTCGATGTCCCCTGGCTGGTGCTAGGGGATCTTAATAATATCATATCCATGAAAGTTTAAAAGGGAGGTTCTACTGTTCCTTTTAGACATTTGTCAGAGTTCAAAAACTGTATTACTAATGTTGGTCTTATAGATATACCTAACATATGTTTTGAATTTACTTGGAGAGCGAAATGTTTAGCCACTAAAATTTATAGATTATTTTGTAACCATTTTTTTTGGACAAATTTCCTGAATTAAATACCTTTGGTGTTGCTAATCCAATTAGTGATCAAATTCCTATATGTGTTAATTTTACAGCCGCAAATAAAAAAAAAGAATATTCATTTTAGATATGTGAATACATGGCATGAACAAGAGAGATATAAATAGTGCTTTGATTGGACCATGAAGCAAATGGAAATTATGAATTGGCAGGGTTCTAAAGTTTATATTTTCAGTAGTTTTTTTGATGCTGTAAGTCGAAATTGAAAAGGTGGAATTGTATCAATTGGAAGAATATACAAATCTTAGGATGATGGAAGAAAAAATAGTGACATACTAAAAGAAACTGATGAACATCCCATTGATTATGAACTTTTTGATAAGTTTGAAAAGTGTATAGGAGACAGAAGGAATAGTGCATTTTTGTGTATTAAACATAAAGCAAAAAATCTAAAATTTCTTGGTTAATTGAAGGATATTCGTGTACAAAGTTCTTCTGTAACAACCTAAATCTTTAGCAAGCAATAATTAACAAATGAATTAATTAATTAAGGATTAAACTAATAAAATAAGTATTAATCAAAAAATATTATTAATTAAGAAAAACAGATTTCGCCAATGCATCCGTTATGAAATTCTGGTTCAGATACACCTTTAGTTTGCGTAAATATGACGAAAAATGAATAAGTTATGATCAATCATTTTGAAATTCAATTTAGAAAAATCAATTAAATTAATTAAATAACCAAAATTAATGGGCGACCGAGCCCTAACTGGATTGAGACCTTTGTCGACCCAGGGTCGACACATGGGTCGACCCATGTATAAGGCGAGTCAACCCAGCTAGAGCCAGACATGAACCTGTGCCTGGCCAATGTCACATGTTTCTAGAAATATCCTTTTGCTTATGTATCGCCGATGTGTCTTCTATGACATAGTTTGAAAACCTATTATCTAATGGCTAAAAATTTAATATAAAATACAATGAACATGGACAATAAATCTAAAGAACCTTGGCACCTAACTCTGCTATAAATAGCCTCCAACATCTAACCAAATCTTCACTACTCCATTTCTCTATCTCTCTCAAATATTCTTAAATATAATTTTAATGAAGTATTGGGGGCTAGGTTCTACACATATTTCTAGGGGATATTCATAGATAGAGAGGATCTACCAAAACAAATTGGATTTGCTCAAAATTTTGTGAGTATTACTTTGATTATCAGATTCCTTCTAAGTCAATGTTAAAATAGATACAATAGTTATTACAGTGATTTTGGATCTTAATAAAAAGGATTAAGACAGTAAAATAGATTGGATTTGAAAGTTTGATAATCACAATGTTTATAGGTTTATCTTTTACAAGTTGTCTTTCAATTTATTTACTGTCTATTACTTATTCCTTTTCAACTGTTGTTTATCTACAAGTTATTTCTTCTTCTTTATCCCCTTCTCTGCCATTGTTTTATTTACAGTCTTATAATGCAAATTTATTCATCTATTCTTATTTCTAAGCCTAAATCTATTTCTCATTTTTTCCTTTGTTTTTGCGCTGACCCTAGGCCAACGAGAGCCTATGCCATTAATGTTTAATCTGCATAAAAATTGGAATAATCTGAAAGAATGTTAAAAAGGGAATTTTTGGATATATTGAGAATTATGGACTGTAAATTTGGGGAAATTCTAATCGAAGAATATGCAAACTTGTGAATTGGAACAAAATGTACTTAATTATACAATGAGTAAACATTAATTTGGAAACATGTTAATTTGACAATAATTTGGGAAATTTGTTAATTTGACAGTAATAAGGGAAACATGTTAATTTGGCATTAATTTGTACAGTAATTTGAAAAAATGTTAATTTGAGAGAAATTTGGAAAAAATGTTAATTTAACAATAATTGGGAAAACATGTCAGTAGAAATGAATTGTACTTAGTATGACATTAAGTAACCTGTATTTGGAAAACATGCTAATTGAAATGAATTATACTTAAATTGATATTAAATAACCTATATTGGGAAAACATGTTAATTGGAATGAATTATACTTTATTTGACATTAAGTAACCTGTATTAGGGAAAAAAATGTTAATTGGAATGAATTGCACTTAATTGCATATTACGAAAACATATCATTAGAAAACATGTGAATTGGAGTAAGATATACTTAATTATACATTAAGTAAAACATGTTACTATAACATGTAACTTGTAATTGGACAATAAATGACGCAATAATAATACAGGTTGTAGATTACTTTCGTTAATTACAATTTGAGGGTAAAAGGCTGTAGATTTCTTTCATTATTACAATCTAGAGGTAAGGGTTTATAGATTACTTTCGTTAATTACAATCCGAGGATAAAAGGTTGTAGATTACTTTTGTTAATTACAACCTAAGAAATGACAAGTTGATTCACTGGGCTTATTAATGAACTTAAAACAATTTAACTTAAACTTGTATGATTAACAAGCTAGTTAACTTAGGGACCAAGTCTCGGGCGTCTTGTGTCATATGCACTTTGTGTGGGAACATATATCAGTCAGTATCATTGGTTATCAACGAGGCCTCATACTAGGTTGGGGCTAAGGCACGCTTATACCGAGCTGGATAGTAAGAAGTGCAAATGAGAGGTCGGTACGAGCACGTTCCGGTGAAGTCATCAGCGTGCATGATCCTAAAGTGGATGATAAAACAATGTAGTGCTTATGCTTAAGGATATGTCTTTTTAATTGATTGGTTCGGGACTGATAACCCCAAATGCCACAGTTGACACAGATTATTCACATCCTTTTTAGGAAGTTGATTGATGGGTAGCATTATGAAATTCCTTCCTAATTACTTGTTTCTTTCTAAATCTATAGAAGTGCAAAATAGTCAATCAGTTTTAGTATGATCATTTTATCATAAATGTCTCTTGACTGAGAATACTCAATCCTTTATGTCAATCCATATCAGTTACTGTTCACGTTTAGATATGTGCAAAAACTTACCCTTTTTTTGGCATAGAAAATAGTTACCCTTTTATTATACTAAAACCACTATTTATCTGTTTTCATTAACTTAGTAGCCGGGCTGGTAATCATAGCAGCTCACTAGGCTTTATGTCTGGCCCATTTTCTTCCTTTCTCTTTTCTTTCCGCTAGGCTTGCAGAAAGAAAGTGTGCAGTTCAGATTTCTTTGTTGATTTGTCGTAAAGAGTCTCCGCAAAAGATGGTCTATTTGATGTTCTGTTTCCAAGGTTAGGTTATATCTTTTTGACTATTTGAGAGTAGTATTATTTTACTCTGATGTTGTTTTTGACTAAGATTTTTAGACATGACGCTTTGTAACTATTTGGTTAATTGAAACAAAGAATGTTTTATACAATAAAAAATTGAAAGTTTCATCTTTCGCTGAAAATTTATTATTTATTGTCTTGTGAAATCTTAGTCTCTATGATGTATTTATGTCTTCATGCGCACAATGCTGCATATTTTCTTAATGAAATCCTCATACGGGTGACATTAAGGAATGTGGGCTATTACATTTGGTATTAAAGCCTAAGTTTACCAAGATCACTAAAGTTTTGTTTAAAAGGAAAGTATTTTCAAAAGAGAAACGCATTTTTGGAAATCAAAAGTTACTTTTGAAAATAAAATATCCTTTATAATCAGTTACAACTTTCCTTTGACTCTTTCAAATTCTGAATCTTTATCTTTTTAGTTGAATTTATAAGGGATTTTTCTAAGATTTTCTTTATAAGTTGAAAATTTGATTAATGAACAACTTGTTTTGCTCAGTAGTTGGGAAAGGTCAATGTTAGAAAGGAAATTTCTGCTAGAAAGATATTAAAAAGGATTAATCATGGATGGAATAACCTTATTACTTTAGTGATAAAAGATAGTTTGGAAGTTAAGATAACCTAAATTGATTGGTTAAGAAAAGGGATGTATTTCCATAGATTGGTTTGAAATTAACATAGGAAACGTCATTGCAAGAATGAATGGATTAGTGAGAAATAGGGGTTTATCGTATTGCACATTATCCTCCAACTTAAAGATAATTAAAGAAATATCTTGCAATTACGAATTTCAATAAATTAGATTGTCTCAAACTATAGAAATAGATTTTTTGTACATTTTCAGTAACCAAACAATTAGGGAACTTCCGAAAAGTTAAATTTAAGGATGGAAAGTAAAAGATCAACATGAGTATATTAATGTCAAAAGGATTAAGACGAAAGGTGCTAATCAAAAATGGTCAATGGATAGGCAAGGGAGGGTAAAGGGAGGGTTAAAAGAAGGAATGTTACCTATCTTTAGTTCTTTCTAATTTTCCTATTTTTAGAAATATTTTGTCCTTGTTCCTTTGATATGTTGGTTGGGGTGGTTGCGTGGGACCATAGCCACGATAAGTCGAGTCATGTGTAGCATCTGTATTGTAGGCCTAACGAAGCAGACCTTTACATATATAGTAAATCCCCAAAGGTGCAATGATAGCACTAGTGACTATTTTGCACTTAGGCCCAGTTGTAGTTTCTGAACTCCGTAAGGATCAACTAAATTATCTATTTATCAGTGGTTAGTCGGGATTGAAACTAAAGTCTTAATGTTTGGGGCATTTCTGTGTGGCTAGTTTTGGGTCTATATAAAGAAACCATATATTTGGTTATCGTTGATTTTTTCACTAGTAATAAAAATCGATTGAGGTGCTTATATTCTAAGGTAATGAAGTAGGAAAATTTGAAGGATATATTAGTTTTCCATGATTAGGCCCATATGACATATTGATTTACAACGAGGGGGTAAATTACGATCCTAATACATGGCTAGGCTTTAATATGACATATGGACTTATAAGGAAAAAGTTATGGACCTAATATTTCTAGGGGCTATTTTGACTGCATGAAGGAGATAGTTGGGCTAAGTCATGCAATGGACTAATTTTTAGGGCTTCTTGCGACCCAAAGAATCAGTCATGTTGATATTCCTATTTTCCTTAGTGCATCTCTAGGTAGTATCAATTTAGTTCTCTTTTTGCTATATATATTCCGAATATAATAAGCTATTAAAAAATTATTTCTATGAGAGAGATTGATTTTCGGATCTGTATTTGTGACAATGCTAAACTTGTAGCACTTATGATAAAGCACATAGTTTTGCGGGTGTAAGTGAGAATTGAGTTTCATGGTTATGACTAAAATCATGTTGTCAATGGATGGGTTAGGAGTTTAAACAAGTTATCCGTATTATGAGCCATCTCAAATTTTGGAAAGAATTGTGTCACTCTTATGTTGGAGCCTTCCGCATGTAATTTGAGGAAGTAGTTGGACTTCAGTTATAATTAAATTGTTTTCGGAAAAAAGCCAAGTAAATGAATTCTTGAAATAGTTGTCGTACCTTTTTTGCTTTTTGGAAGTTTAAGAGTTCATGTAATATTAATGAGAATATTTTGTAAACCCAAGATTTTACCCGAGATTTATCTTAAGATTGGATAGGAATTCACCATTTGTTAAGAAATATTTTTGACATTTGATGCTAATTAGGATTTTGTCAATTGGACAAAAAAGGTAAATCTTTATATGACAACAAAATTGAGGTAAGTTTGGTTAATGGAAAGGCGAATATAGAACAAATAATTATGTCCTAAACAAGAGTGTAACAAGAAGGTGTTTTGTGGAACCACTTTGAGTTGAAACCCTATGTATATAAAGTTTTAAGAAACGGGAAATTTGAAAGACCAATGTGTTTGGATATGAAGTTTGTATTTTGGGAATTTCATAAAGTAACTATATATGTATTTCAAAAAAAACTTTTGCAACCGAAATTTTGCTTCATTAAGATTTTTCAGATAAGTTTTGGAAAATTATACATATACATAAAGTGGGAAGGTAAGTAACTCTTTATGGGGTTGGACAATATAAGTTGAATGAACCAAGGAACAAGATGGGTGAGGATCGGACGAAAAGTGTGACATTACTTGTAGGACTAAGGTAGGCTTTTTGATTGGTTCACTTGAGAGTTTCTCCCCGAAGTAGATAAGATGAGTGATATAAAACAACTACACCGAGCGATTCAAGTCTCTTACCGTATTCTTTTGACAAGTATTTCCTCTTTGATATTTTATCAGTAGCTTCTTCCTTTGATTAGGGACTTCCTTCTAATATACCTGTGGGAAGTGCAGATCTTCGGATTTAAACTTATAAATGATAGGATATGATTGAAACATGTGTTTGAGACATGTTACGTTTGATGGTTGCAAGTGGATGCAAGTATTTGCTAGTGGATGCATTGGATGCATACACACACAAGGCAATAGATTAGGGATCGGCTGAACTATGACACTTACATATTACATATGGATGTATGTGCACTTAAATTTGCTTTTAAAATAAATGAAAAATGATTGAATCATTACTTGGATGTTGCATTTTGGTGAATGGTTGTTTCATACATATAGTATCTTATATGTATTATTATAATTTTTTTGCATACGTATTGGATACATAGCACAAACATAAATTGCATTAAAGAGGTCAACTGAATCAGTAGACCGCATGATTTTCGCATTAGCTTAGGGACATATACACGACATCTTTGCGTATGTTCATACAAAGAATTAGAAATTCTAAGGACCATGGATGTCAATGGATGATGTTTGTGTAGGTGAGTGCTAGCATTCATAACATTCTAGCCTTGGAGATTTCGAGGGCTAAAGCCTTAAAGGAGGGGAGAATGTAACAACTGAATTTTAAACAAGAAATAATTAATTAAGTGAGGATTAAACTGATAGTATAAGTATTAATCAGAAAAACATTTAGAATTAAGCAAAATGGATTTCATTAATGCGTCCAATACGTAATTATGGTTCAGATAGACCTTTAACTTGCGTAAATATGATGAGAAGTGAATAAGTTATAATCAATTAGTTTTAAAATCAAATTAGAATAACCAGAATTAATGGTGACCCATCCCTTATTTGGGTAGACATTTGTGTCGACCCAGGGGTCAATACATGGGTCGACCCATGTATAAGGCGGGTCGACCTAGCTAGAGCCATGCACGGACATGTGCCTAGCCAATGGTGCCTGTTTCTAGAATTAGCCTTTCGCTTATGTATTGCCGATGTGTCTTTTATGACTTAGATTAAAAACCTAATATCTAATGGCCTAAAATTTAAATATAAAATGCAATGAATGTGGAAATAAATCCAAAGAACTTGTGCACCTAACTCTACCATAAATAGACTCCAACATCTAACCAAATCTTCACTACTCCATTTACCTATCTCTCTCAAATATTCTCAAATATAATTTTAGTGGAGTATTGGGGACTTGGTTCTACACATATTTTTGGGGGATATTCATAGACAGAGAGGATCTACCAAAGCCTATTGTATTTGCTCATATTTTTGTGAGTATTACTGTGATTATCAGATTCAATCTAAGTTAATGTTAAATAGGTACAATAGTTGTTACAATGATTTCAGATCTAAATAAAAAGGATTAAGACAATAAAATAGATTGGATATGAAAGTTTGACAATCACAATGTATATAACTTTATCTTTTACATGTTGTTGTTCATTTTATTTATTGTCAACTACTTGTTCCTTTTCAGTTGTTATTTATCTACAAGTAAATTCTTCTTTTTTATCCCCTTCTCTGTCATTGTTTTATTTACCGTCTTATAATGCTTATTTATTCATTTCTGTTTATTTCTAAGCCTAGATTTGTTTCTCCTTTTTTCTTTGTTTTTGCGCCGAGCCTAGGCCAACGAGAACCTAGGCCTTTAACGTTTTATTTATGTAAAATTTAGAATAATCTGAAAGAATGTTAAAAAGGAAATTTTTGGGTATATGGAGAATTATGGACTGTAAATTTGGGGCAAATTCTAATGGAAGAATATGCAAACTTGTGAATTTGAATAAACAGTAATTAATTATACAATAAGTAAACAGTAATTTGGGAAACATGTTAATATTACCGTAATTTAGGAAACATGTTAATTTGACAATAATTTGGAAAACTTGTTGATTTGACAGTAATTTGGAAAACATGTTAATTTGAAAGTAAATTTGAAAAGCATGTGAATTGACAATAACTAGGAAAACGTATTTATTTGGTAGTAATTTGGAAAACATGCTAATTGAAATTAATTGTACTTAATTTTACATTATGTAACTTGTATTTGGAAAACATGTTAATTGAAATGAATTAGAATTAATTTGAAATTAAGTAACATGTATTACGAAATCATGTTAATGGGAATGAATTGTACTTAGTTTGAAATTAAGTAACCAATATAGGGAAAACATGTTAATTGGAATGAATTGCACTTAATTATATATTAAGTAAACATGCCATTAGACAACATATGGATTGGAGTAACATATACTTAATTATACATTAAGTGAAACATGTTAATATAACGTGTAAGTTGTAATTGGACAATAAGTGACATGGTAATAAAAGAGGGTTGTAGATTACTTTCATTAATTGCAATACAGGGATATAAGGTTGTAGGTTACTTTCATTAATTACAATATAGGGGTAATGGGTTGTAGATTATTTTCGTTAATTACAATCTGGGTAAAAAAGTTTTAGATTACTTTCGTTAATTACAATCTAAGAAATAAAAAGTTGTTTCACTAGGATTATTAATGAGCTTAAAACATGTTAAGTTAAACTTTTATGATTAATAAGCGAGAAGGGTCCATTCCTTTGAGATATAAGGGGCTCGTAGAAATCCTAGTTAACTTGGGGCCAAGTTTCGGGCAGCTTATGGGATGTGCATTTTGTGTAATAACCCGTATCTGTCAGTATTCCATGGTTATCAATGGGGCCTCACACTAGACAAGGGGCAAGGCACGCATATAATGAACTAGACAGTAGAGGTCCAAATGAGAGGTGGGTATGGCCACGTTCCGATGGAGTCATCAACCTCCATGAATCCGAAATTAGAGGATAAGGCCTTATAACGCATGTGATTAAGGTTTTATCTTTTTAGTTGATGGGTTCGGGACTAATAACCCCGAATTCCATAGCTGGAACAGTTTATTTACATTTTGTTCAAGAAGTTGATCGATGGGTAGCATTTGGATGAGAATAGGCAATCCTTTATGTCAATTCATATCAGTTATTGTTCACCTTTAGATATGTGTAGACACTTACCGTTTTATGATATTGGAACCACTATTTATCTGTTTTCATTAACCTAGTAGTCGAGCTGGTAATCATAGAAGCTCACCGGGCTTTATGCTGACCCGTTTCCTTTCTTCCTTTCTCTTTTCTTTCCCTCGGGCTTACAAGGAGAAATTGTATAGTTTAGATTTCTTTGTTGATTTTTCGTAAAGAGTCCCCGTAAAAGGTGGATTGCTTCTTGTTCTCTTTCCAAGGTTAGGTTGTTTCTTCTTGACTATTTAGGGGATAATATTATTTTACTCTGATGTTGTTTTTGATTGAGATTTTGAGACATGACACTTTGTAACTATTTGTTTAATTGAAACAAAGATGGTTTTATGCAATAAAAAATGAAAGTTTCATTTTCCACTCTAAATTTTTTATTTGTTGTCATGTGAAATCTTAGTCTTTGTGGTGTTTTTTTGTCCCTATACCCACAATGCCCTGTATTTTCTTAATAAAATCCTCATATAGGTGACAGTAAAGAATGTGGGGTGTTACATCTACCATGCTAAAATGTCTTTAAGAAAACATGTGAATAACTACAGTAGTATCATTTTAGGGAATGGTAAACTGCTATAAGACACAGACAGTATTGAAAAAGAGGCTATAAATTACTTTTCTAAATTTTTTAATTTGTATAGTCTCATGCCTATAGTTTCTCTAAGATAAATTGTATGTTTAATATTAATGACAAGGGTAAGGAGCATTTAACGAGTAGCATTACCATAGACGAAGTTCTTAAAGCCACCTTTTCTATTCCAGATGATAAAAGTCCAGGCCTAAATGGTTTCACTGCTAAATTTTCCAAGATTCACTAGGAGGCCATCAAATTCAAATTAGTTGATTTGGTTCAAGAACTGTTCAGAACAGGGAAGATAACTAAAGGTATAAATCATATGTTTATCGCTCTTATTCCCAAAGTCGAGAAACTGATGGCTATAGCTGAGTATTGACATATACCGTGTTCTAATGTGATCTACAAAATTATTTCTAAGAAGATTTGCATATAATAAATCCTTATTTGATGCATTTAATATCTGAAAACCAATCTACATTCATTTAGAGTAGATATGTAACGGATAATTTCTTACTAACTCATAGGAAGATAAGGCACTTCGGTTGATTTAGCAGTAGAAAATGTTCTTTAAAATTGACTTACAAAAATCCTATGACATGATTAAAAGGGGATTTGTTTGTCATATGTTAAAGATGATGGGTTTCCCAAGAATTTTTATTAATCTCATTAAAACTTGTATCACTACACCCACATTTTCTATTATTATAAAAGGGAGTACAAAAGGTTTCAAATACAGTAATAGAGGGTTGCGACAAGGTGACCCACTATTTAAAATCTAAAGTTTTCTTCAGTAGAGATGTGAGTAATAAAGGTCTTTTGACAAATGTTGTTAAACATAAAGGAAAGGCGTTTACTAGTAAAATATTTAGGGGTTCCTCTACCAAATAATTATTTACGTTACTCGGACTATGATGAACTTTTTGATAAGATAAGAAAAAGGATGAATAGTTGGGATATGAGACTTTTATCTATGGTTGGAAGAATTGAACTATTCAGTCTCTGATCACCCCTATGGTCATGTATTGGATGTTAACGTATCAGCTCCCATCTGCTACTATAGAGAAAATTAACAATTTGTGTGCTAACTTTGTTTGGGCTAGGAAGCAAACACAAAATCACTTGTGAAACGTTGTATGGTCCTAAAGATGAAGGAGGGGTTAGTATAAGAAAATTTGAGGATATTAAAACTATAGCTGTGTTGAAACTTCTATGGCATTTTGTGAATGGTAATAACAAATGGAAAAATGGATGAAGCGAAGATATTATGTGGGGAAACATTTATGGGTTATGAATATGGATATCAACAGTTCTTGCACTTGGAAGGCTATTCTCAAACATAGAATATTGAGGATTAAATGTATAAATCACTGTATTGCTAATGGGAAAGACACAATGCTTTGGTTTGACCCATGGCTTACTAGTGAAATTCCGGTTAACTTCTTGGATGGGATTGCTTGATCATTTTTGGTGGAGATAATTTAAGAGTTAATTACCTAATCCAAGATGGAACGTTCGATACTAACAATCATACCGTGTCTGGAATGATATCAGAAAAAATTAAAGAGGTTCATATTCAACCTAGTTTTGAAATTGCTTTTTGGAGTAGAATATTAACAAATTGGGTTTTTTTTCCTTTCACTCAGATTGGGCTTTATGTAGAGAACATTTCCTAGAATATGAATGGTGTAGAGTAACTTGGTATTACATGAATATCCCTGAAATGTCAGTATGTATGTATAAATCTACTCTTAACAGATTATTTATAGAAGTCTTCCTAATTAATTGGGGATGCAAGGTGGATCCTGCGTGTGTTTGATGCATGGAAATCAAGAATAAATAGATCGTTGTTTCTTCTTATGTTTGTATTCTTCATGCAAGGATCGTTTTTATAGGACATTGGTATCTATAGTACAGTAACAACAGTTTATCATAAATAGGTAGAAAGAAACTCACAAATACATGGTAATGACAGTGAAAATAAATTCCTGAGATAGGAATTTATTGAAATCCAGATTAAATACCCAATAAAGCAATCTAAGATGAATTATATGCGAGATAACATGAAAATCATATACAATTGGGACTTTGAATTTCAGAATGATTTGATCCAGCTTTAACCTTTCGAAATTTTGAGTTTTTTTCTACAAGTTTAGTGCGTGGAACTATTCGTTTTCCTTTTTCAGATAAAGGCTTTATTCCATTTTTCTAGTTTACACGTGGCTCGTGTTAGTCGATGTGGTGTGTTGTTGTTGACCTTGTGTTTTGTTTAGTGGTTGTTTGGTGTTTCATTATTTTGGTTAGGCAAGTTTGTTCCATTTGTTGAATTCCTAGACAATGTACTTGCACTTTTGTACAGTTTTATAGATGTGTCACCAATGAAGGGCTGCACTCTTTTTTCCTATCTTGTACTTACATCGAGTACTTGTGATCCATCACAACTATCCACACAAAAAGACTAAAATGACCAAGCCTAAAAAAGCAGAAAGATCCATAGTAGGAGCAAAAGCATGTCAATCAACAGATAAGAAGGATACCTGAAAAGCTCAGTCTGACTCGAGCATTAACACACACGCGGGTCAGTCTAATTAACAGTAAGTAACGGTATATAGTAATATCAACAGAAGTGAGAAGAACTCTTCACTTCGAGGAGTTAGAATGGTGTCATTAAGGAGTATGGAACAACACAAGTTAGTAGAACAATAATAAGGAGTTCCATCTAGGATGTGTACTAAGCTATGAGCTAAGTACACAATACCATCATCCCTAAACAACAAGCTTACTATGACAATTTCGTCCAAGGGAGACATATATAAAACTCAAAGAGGTTAAAGGATTGAAATGAAATCTTAATCAACAAATATCAAAAATCACCAATAGATATGGAAATGATCCAATATCATGCAACCACCAACATGGTCATGATATCAAAATCATCATTACAATACATAATGACCAATTAGAATGGTGAAAACACAATAAACACTCAGAACAAAAAATCATCACATGTTGGATCGAACCACCGGAGTGGCAAGCCAAAGCTATACTTGCACGTGCTGAAACACTAAATTGGCTCAAGCCCTTATCAGTACTAACTATATATAGAAGGTACACTATCAGATGATATCGAGTAGGTCATTACATAACAGAAACAACATAATCAACAAACTGACCTAAAGGTCCACCAGATTGGCCCGAAGGTTTAGTACTAGTAACAAAATCGTAATGTGTCGTAGACTTACTGATAGTAACCCGAATAGTGGTATCTATGTATCCTATACCATAATTTCTCACTATTGATTTACTATTCGTTCCTCAATTCCACATCAAAAATCATCATAACATCAAAACATCAAAACATCGGCTTTAACTAGATGAGCTTGGGATTAACCGATTTTGTACACTGTCATGTCTCATACCACGGGGATTATAATACCGTTTAACCTCCATTATGTCTTCTCGAAGGGTGCAAAAAAGTAAGGGTTTTTATAGGGAAAATACTTTGGTTTTCTAAAGCAGGTTTTTAAAAATGATTTTTTAGAAAACAATTGATTTCTTCCTCCAGGGTTATTGTATTTCCAAAATAGATTCATACTATTGCTCCGAGGGTATTTATTACCAAAATTAGAATCATAAAATGGTTTAAGCCTCAAAACTATTAAGAAAAAGATATTTATTTATAAGGAGAAAACTAGTTCAAAAATTGTGCACGTTTGTTTAAAACCATCAAAAATCCAGCTTTGAAACCCACTAATGAATCATCAAAAATCTCCGAAATTCAGAATTCGTAAGGAGTATAAAATAGCTTGGTTTGCCAAGCTTATGTGGTAGCAAAACCAAGTGATTTAGCATCAGGAAATTCAATAAAATTCAAGCTTCAAACATGTAAAAAACACTGGAACCAACACATCAATAGAGAAAAACTCCCTATGCAAATATAATTAGGTGATTCGATCCACCTTGCAAGTATGGTGACTCCTGAGTCGACCTAGGAGGTGGGTTGGTAGACTAACTTCACGGGATTTTCAATAGGTTGTTAACTTGCGACCATCTCTACATTGGTGATTTATTTACCAAACCAAACTTGGTCAGAAGAACATTAAAATTTGCACATTCATAAACCAGAGACTTGAAAACAAGAAGCAACAAGAAATCTTCAAGAATAACAAGTAATGATAGAGATATGCAGCTTAAAGTTGAGCTTTGTCTGTGATTTCATTACTCAAAAACAAAAGATGAAAGCTACAAGTTTTTTTTTCATATTTCATACTGACTGCAACAAAACACACTAAAACTAGAATTATGTGAGTAAACACTCACCTTAGTTTCGGATTACAACAAAATTAGCAGCAAATTGGAGTTTGTTAGAGGTGCAATTACTAGGAAGATGCTCTTTTTCCCTGTAAAACCCAATATAATAACATTCAAAGCACCAAGTACAACTTACAACAAAAATATCAACAAATCAGAAAGAAAGATGGATTTGATTTAAGTTTTAGGGAGATTACATGGTGTAGGATAAAACTAGCAACTCAAAGTAGCAATTTGAATTTAGATTGAAGGCCTTATTTGAAATTTTAGTAAATTTCTTTAGAGTTTCTCTTTTGTTTTTCTTATGTTGAGAAGAAAAGCTTCAGGAAAACTACAAGATGAAGCTTTCCTTTGGAGATTTCTTCTCCTAATTAGTAATTAGGGCCCAAACCATAGTAATTAATCCCATAATGGTTAACTAAATTGATAATTGAAGGTTTAATGCCATTAAACACCTATGTGGCCTATGTTAACTCAATTAAACCATGTTTTACAACTTATCTTCACACAACAACTATCTTAGATTACCAAGCAACATGAAAAAATTTTATTTCCAACACTTATAAAACATTTTAAAGCTCTTTTAACACAAAAAAAATTCTTTTTACAATAAATTGTACATTTTATACTAAATATGCTTATTTAATTTTAAATTTATATAAATTTCATGTGATATAAGAAATGTATATTTTAATGTGTACATTTTGACACATAAATCACAAATATTTGAAAAATACACATTTCCCTTGTTAATTATTATTTTCAACAAAAATTTGCAATTTGTTTATCCTACTTGTACAAATTCCTCAAATTCCCTTAAGGTACATTATTTATCAATAAAAAAACCATATTTATTATGAGTAAGACCCCAAACATGTATTTTAAAAAATATTTTCGCACAACACTACATTTTAAACCTTTATTTACAATTTATAAATTACTAAACTTCCTTTTTAAGCCAACTTGTGAGCCCAAAATTCATTCCTAACATATAATATTAGAAATAAACCTTTTATCCTGTCAAATTTGATTTATTATCAACCCAAACATTAAATTCTTCCCAATAATCGCCTTTTGAACCAATTTATTGTGAATTCTTATTTATTTATCATCAAGCCTTAATTTAGTCACTTTTAGGTGATTAAATTCCATATTTCCCGCAATGAAACCATAATATCCTAATTTTTAATCAAGTCAAATAACCAAATTAATGATATATATTCATTTTAAAGTCTGTTAATAATTATGGCATGTAATCATCAAAAACCCAAGTTTTTACAGGGGTCAACTTACGACTTAGCAATATCTTAGTTTGGTTTTTCTTTCCTACTTTCAGTGATATACTTCAAAATTTGATTGAGCATGACCTATCCATCTCCAAGTTTTAAAAGCAGCCTATCATAACTTCCAATTCTTCGCCAAAATTCTTACATGAAGCCATGGACACTTCACCAAGAAAACATATTTATGTCCACCGTTTCCTAGGGCCAGTCAACACTATACCTTATCTTTCCAATCTTCTCTATTATTGGAAAGGGTACTGCAAACCTAGGAGCTAGCTTCCCATTTTTACTAGACAAACCCATGTTCTTCAATGGGAAAACATTAACAAACTACATTTGTCGAGTAGAGAACTTCGAATCCCTTCGTCTCTTATCCGCATACCCCTTCTATCTGTCCTTAAAAAAAATTATTCATTGATGAATGATCTCGATCCTCTTTGAGTTTTCCTTAATCATCTCTGGATTAAATATTAGTTTCACCTTTGATTCTTATTAACATAGATTGTTACATGGTCATTCATACAATGATTCATACAGAGCCTTTTTAAAATTGACTAATAACTATTGTAGCTTGCGAGCTCCACCAAATGTAGGTGGTCCCATGATCCTCCAAATCTTATAATTCATGCTCTCAATAGATCCTTTAATACAATTTACTCTCTTTTTCTGCCTATCTATCTACAATGATAAGTTGTACTAAGAAGCATCTCGGTCCCTGACATCTTTTATAAGTCTTTTCAAAATCCATTGGTAAAAAGAAGGCCATTTCCACTTATAATGATATTTGGTATGCTGCAGAAACATAATACCCACTTCGCATATAACTCAGCTAGTTTAGATGTCGTTCTTCTTGACTTCATGGTATGTACCTAGGTTCTTAGTTGATCAATCTACCATAACCATATATTATCATACCCTACTCGAGTACTTGGCGATTCATTTATGAAATCCATTTGGACTTGCTTAAATTTCTACTTAAGAGTGTCTAGCAGTAGGCATTTTTGCTCTACCTCCGTCAATTGATAGTTTATATACTTTGAGATGAATCCCCCGACATCCATCTTCTTAACTTTTTAGTAGTGATTTCTCTTCATATCTGTATACGTCTTATTACCACAAGGATGAATCATCAATCTGAATGATGGAACTCCCTTAACACTTCATCTCGTAATCCATTAACATAAACATCAAATAATCTCCCATCCTTATAAAGTCAGCCTCCTCAGTCGAGATTATTTTACTTCATGTCTTCAAATTCGACTACTTATGTCTTTGTTATGGTTATAGTGTTAGGATTATGTAATTTATCCTAGAGGGGATGCATAGGGTACTTAATTTTTTTGTAGATAAGTAGATAACTGATGGAAATCGTGAATACAAATGATGAAGAACACATAGAGATATTCAGTTTCAGGTATTAACGTGTTAGTGGTTGTTCCTGTTGTTGCATGAAAAGTTAGTACCAGGATTATCTACTCAATGCTTACAACCCAATAATCTCGCACTTCCTGTTAATCTGAATATACTAATCCTTTCCTAGTGACCATGCATGGACTTAATAGGCTGAGACCAGAAAAACTGAACCATAAACATGTAGCTCAATCCTAGATAAAGAATAAAGATCTATACAAAATACAAAAACAAAATGAAATCCCCTTAAATATAACAATGTAATTATTAAAAGAAAAGGACTTCAAAAAAATTCCCTTCAATATTTGGAAAATTCTAATGGTCAATGCTCTTAAATCTTTGTGTTATTACTTTTAGATATCTTGAGCTTGCTTCTTTGTTCTTTAAACTACAATTGAAAAACAATGCTGACTTGCTATAAATCAAAAGCGGACTTGGACCTCAAATTGTAGACGCATGATGCTTGGCGATGTATTTGAGTAATGGATATTTATGTATTTGATATGCCATGGACGTGAGACTGAAGATTCTTATGTTTATAACTAAATGAGGACATTGATGATATGTTGATGATGATCGAGTGTTGACGTTAGTCAATTACCACTTCCATTAACATAGTTTACTAAACTTACCATTATGATAGAATTGGATAATACTTGAAAATAGATTTGAGATTATATCATGTTATTGAAAATGATAATATCCGATGTAGAATTCATGAGAAAGTATGTGACACCTCGTATTCTAACAACACTAAAAGATGATAAATTAAAGAATAATTAATTTAATATTCAAAATTAAGAGAAACGCACTACGCCATTGCATTCATCTTAGAATTCTGGTCAAAATAGACACCTGCTTTGCGAAAACGGACATCGTATGAAGAAAATAATAAGGTTTGAAGTTTGTTTACACATAAGGAGAATATATATGAACAAAATATGTCTAGAAAATTCAAAATAGTTCAAAATGAATTTAGGGGAGCAGGAAAATTCCCGCCCAGGCGTGTCAACCCCATCAAGGGGGTGTCGACCCCTAGGTCAACCCGATAAGAGGGGTGTCGACCCATGGGTCGACCCCCCCTGCAGCAAATCTTGGCAGATTAGGATTTCGTCCCAGCTATATATATGGTTTCATTTCTCAAGTTTTCTACACCAAAAATAATGGGGGTCCAGATGTTATCTCTGCCCAGATTGAATCAAACGTTTTCTTCTTCAGCAATCAACTAGAGTTTAGAGATCTGTGATTCAACATCAGCAATTCTTTCTTCTATTTTTCAAGACCCAAACACTATGAGTTTATGTTAATTTTTGATCTAAATAATTAAAAAGTAAATATTGACATAACTATAATCTGGATCTATGCTTATGACTATGTGAATCATATCAGATCTGCTATAACATGTTTATCTAACTTATTCTAACATGAATATGAAACTAGATCTGAACCTATACCTATTTATTATGTCAGATCTGCCATTGTTTATAGATCTAATTCTCTGTTTAGATCACCTCATGCCTATTCCTATTTTGTTTGTGGCTAAATCAGATTTGTTACTAGTAAGATATTCATTGTTTTGATCACTCTTGGCTATTTATGATGTCCCCATTATGTTAGAATCAGTTCTATTGTCACTTGTTCATCAGATCTACCCCTGTATGCCTACCTTGTCATTATGGCATTATATGTTTATGCCTATTTCTGCCATTATATGTCCACCTTGTTAGTATGATCATTTCTGTCCTCTACCCTCAATCTTTTCCCTTTTTATTTTTATAGCCAGGGTACCTTCGAGCCTAGGCATGCCGCTGAAATATGCGAACGCATTAAATAGGGACCGAGGGGAAAACTTACAATTGGGGCATAACTTGTAATTGGAAATTTGGAATAACTTGAATGAAATATATGAATGCTAATTTAGGGCATAAATCAAATTGTGATTAAAGACCTTAATTTGGGGCATATGGTTTATTATGAACATAACTGGGGAAAGGGGCATGAAAACCTATAACGACATAGGAATAATTGGTTAATAATGGAAATGCCTAGAATTACAGTAATTAGAAACTGTAACCGTGCTTAGACATGAGGTTAGATTACACTTGTGGTGGAAGTCTGCCCGGAACAGACCAGCATATTCAGCGACCACAAGTGGTGGATCTAATGTAAGGGGTCTAAGTGCATAAACACGAGACATGCTAAGACACGAGGTTAAGTTCGACTTGTGGAAGAAGTCTGCCCAGAACCGACCGACATATCCAACATACAAAAGTGGTAGGCTTAATGTGGGAGGTCTAGCACATTATAACCATAAATGAATATGGTAATGAATTGGAAAACTTAACCTAGTTTAATCCATAGGGATTGTATGAACATATAACTTGAGTAGGGGTTAAGTAAACTTGTTTGAAACAGTGGGTGGGTAAAGTAAGTCTTGGGTGGGTGGGTAATATTTATATAGATATAGGACCACAAACTTAACCTATGGGATTATGCAATCTTTAACTCTGGTATGGCATAACCTGTTGGAAATCTAGTAGGGATGCAAGCATAGGGGAAGCTTGTATCATCTTGTGTGTGGGACCTGTTTCAGTCAGTAACCCATACATAGGTATCAAAACGGGTACTCTGAACTAGGTCGGAGTTGGGAAACGCTTGTTGGGCTGATTGTAAGAGATCCAAACGTGGGGGACGGTGTGGGTGGCGCATTCCGATGGGGTCATGTGCGTTCATGGGTCCGGCCGAGGAGGTTTAGACGTCGTGACACCTGTAGATATGGTTGTGCACATCCTGAAAATGAAGGGTTGCCACTTTAGGGAGTGATACACCCTACTGTGGGGCAGCACAGGGTATATACCGAGTGGGGAGTCGATCGATTAGGGTAGTAATTAGGGTACATATAGACTCTAGTATGTTGGGGAGCCCGTTAATACCCTTAGGGGTAACTCCGGTATTTTGGGCTGCTTGTTGATTGTAAGGGGTCAAAACCTCTCGCTGGAAGCACACCTAAGTCTGCCATTTTATACTTGTTGGGGATTATCTTGTTAATAAGACACTAGTATTGATGCAAAGAAATCATTAGAGAAGCGTGATATACTCTATCATGTTTATCCTGTTTAACTTGTCATACCTGCCTATTATGATGTTATCTCCCTTATCCACTTTATATGCTTGTCATGATACTTTTACTTATTTATATGCTAAAAGTAACTGGACTCGCCAGACTTTATGTCTGACCATTTTGTTTCCTCTTCTTTCTCTTCCGTTTTCCCACCTAGGTTCTTAGGGTGGGAATACTCAAGCTTGACCAGGATTCTTCTTTCATCTTCTTGGAGCTGATTAGATGTATTGCTCGAGCTCTTATCCTTTCTATTGTAGCTATGTTTTTATTTAGGGAATTATGCTTCTTTTACTACTGTACTCTAATGTTTTAAGTATAAGACAAAAAATTTAAGACGATGTACTGGCTTTGTGTATTTTCAGACTTATGATGTTTTGAACTACGAAGTTATGTTTTCTGTATTAATAAAAGTTTAAATTCAGCTGGTATTTTATATTTGTCTTATAATGTTTCTTTTCTGTGTTTACCTATAATGCTTCATGAAACTTAATGCATTTTCTTATTCAGTGACATTAACGGATGTGGGGTGTCACACTTGGTATCAGAGCTGAAGGTTACCAGATCGGATTAAGTTTTTGAAAATTATTTTCAGAAAGGTTTTAAAAGAAAGCTTTTTCAAAATAGAAAAGTCTATTTTGAAAAACATGTTCCCCAAAGCCATATGTAATATCTTTCGATCCTTTGTCTTGATCCCTTTTCTTTTCTTTTCAGCATATCTTGGGCACTTAATATTCCTAAGGGCGTTACGATACCATGCCAGTTCCATCGGTATCTAGAGGCCACGGCGCCTGCCGGTGGTCAAGCAGACGTTCCTCCCCCAACTGCACCCGTCGTTCCCTCTCCTCCTCCGCGCATAGATAATTTCTCTAAGATCTGCAAAGATTTATGTGCTATGGGAGGAAATCCATTCCGTGGAACCGAGACGCTCATTGTGGCAAGGAATTGGCTCAAAGAGACGCTGGATCTATTTGGATATTTCGAAGTGGACGATCGCAGGAAGATTTAGTTAGCCGCCTGGCTACTGAAAGATGAAGCTTTGTTCTGGTGGGAGGTGACGCAAGAAAGCCATCCAGTGGAGACTTAGGATGATTTTCGGTAAAGGTTTGAAATGAAGTTTCTTTCTCAAGCTGAGAAAGGCATGAAAATGGAAAGATTTCTGGCACTCAAGTAAGGAGGCATGACTGTCAAAGAGTTTATTAACAAGTTCAACCAACTAGCAAGATTTAGGCTGGAGCTAGTGGATACTCCGCATAAGAAAGCTTTGCGGTTTGTTAGAGGACTGAATGAACCCCTTCATGGGTTAGCTATGTCTCATATTCCGATGGGAGAAACTTTTGAAAGGCTCGTTGATATGGCCTTGATGCATGAAGAAGACAAACGCGAAAAGAAAGAAGTTAAGGTTGGGGAAACACAAAACAAGAAAGTATTGCACAAGAAGGGATAATAGCAACAACAAAAAAAGAAAGGCGGAAAGAATGAAAAGGCTTAGTATAAGAGGAAGTTCAATAATTGCAGGCACAAGGGTCATTTGATTAAGGACTGCAAAAGAAGGAAGAATGCTTGCTTCAGTTGTGGAGAGGTCGGACACTTTTCTAAGGAGTACCCGACAAAAGCAAGGACAAGGTCAAATGGAAGGAGCTTCTAGAGGGCAAGTGCATGCTCTCGCGAACAGTTCTCCAGATCGAGGTAGGAAAGTTTCCATGGATGGTTTGGTTTCTCTTTCTAATCATCCTATTAGAACTCTTTTTGATTCTGGTGCTTTGCATTCATTTATATCTGATTCTGTGGTTGAGTCTATATACCTTAGTACTAGTATGTAGTGGATCCCATTGTTGTCTCAAACCCCATTCGTGGTATGGCTCATTTGTTCTTGATTTTTTTGGGTTTGAGAATATGTGTGTTAGGCGTCAAGTTTGAGTGTGATGCATATATGCTCGGTTTTATGGGCTATGGCTTGATTCTAGGGATGGATTGGCTAGCCATATATGGTGTCATTATGGATTGTGAGAGAAGGGTCGTTAGACCTTTGACTTGCCATGGGAAGACACTCAAGATTTCTTGTGACCCTAAGGGCTCTACCATGCTTAGTTTCCTAGAGTCTCTTGATGAATTTATTGATGATCTGCGATCTGTACCAGTAGTCCGTGAGTATTCTAATGTTTTTGAGGATGTTCGGGGCTTACCTCCGAGTCGCGAGATTGATTTTCATATACATACTTGGCAGACAATGCAAAGCCAGTTGCATTACCAGTGCGCCATATCGCTCCAAGAGAAAGGAGGGAGCTTAGCAAGCAAGTAGGAGAGCTACTTGAGAAAGAGTTTATTAGGCAAAGCATATCCGAGTGGGGTTCTCTGGTGGTATTCATAACTAAGGCAGATGGTTTGCTTCTCTTATATGTGGATTATAGAGAGTTGAAAAAACTCACAAAGAAGAATAGGCACCCACTCTCGAGGATAGATAATCTGTTTGACCAGCTCGTTAGAGCATCAGTTTTCTCTCAGTTAGATTTGGCCACGGGATTTCATCAGTTGAGTGTGGCTGAGGACAATATAGACAAGACCGCTTTTAAGACTCCAGATGGTTTCTTTGAATGACTCGTTATGCCTTTTGGGTTAAGAAATGCATCCGCCTATTTTGTTGATCTGACGAGTAGGGTGTTTCAGGAGTTTCTAAATAAGTTCGTTGTGGTCTTTGTTGATGATATCGTGATCTTCTCAAAAAGCAAGGAAGAGCATGTCCAACATTTTTGAAAACTCTGTGTGCGCATCAACTTAAGGCGAAATTCTCCAAATGACATTTCTGGAGAAAAGAGGTGAAATTTCTAGGGCATGTGGTCTCTAAAGATGGGATAGCAGTAAATCCCGCAAAGGTAGTTGCAGTTCAAGATTGGCAAATTCCTAATAATGCAATGGAAGTGAGAAGCTTTCTTGGGTTGGCAGGCTATTATAGGAAGTTCATTAAGGACTTCGCAAAGATAACAGCCCCACTCACCATGCTGACAAAGAATAATTTGAAATTCTCATGGGATATAGATTGTGATGTTGCTTTCCAGCGATTGAAGAGGGCTTTGACAATAGCCCCAATCTTGACCTTGCCCGATGGAAGAAAAGTGTTTACAGTACACACTGATGCATGTGGTTCAGGGCTTGGTGCGGTTCTGATGCAAAAGGGAAAAGTAGTATGTTATGGGGGTAGATAACTAAGGGTTCATGAGAAGAACTACCCTACCCATGACTTAGAGCTAGCTGCCATAGTATTCACTCTTAAGACCTGGTGTCATTATTTTCTTGGAGAGGAGTTCGAGTTATGCACCGATCATAAATCTCTCAAGTACTTGTTCTCGCAGAAGGGTCTTAATTTAAGCCAACAAAGGTGGATGGAGTTCCTAGCATCTTATGACTTCGAGATTGTTTATACCCCTAGCAAGGGTAATGTGGTGGCAGACGCATTAAGTAGGCAGAGGATGACCTTAAGTCCTCTGGTTATGGAAAGGAAAAGCTTGAAGTTTATATTGAATTTTGACTTTAGACCCTCCATCAAATTTTTGTCTAGCTTATTTGCATCACTGGAGGTGGGACCTACTCTTAGGGATAAGATAGGAGCATCGCAGCGAAAGGAACCACAGATTTCAGACATCTTGGATAGGCTTGGTTAAGGGGAGACTTCTAGTCACCTCAATAAATATTCCATAGACGATAAAGGTTGGTTGCGACGAGATAGGAGGCTTTGTGTTCCCCAAACTAGGAATCTTTTGAAGACAGTCCTAGAGGAAGCCCATCATTCTAAGATGACTATTCATCCAAGTGGCGATAAGATGTATAGGGATATGAAGAGGGTTTTCTTTTAGGTTGGGATGAAGAAAGATGTGGTGGAGTTTTTTCTCAATGTTTGATTTGCCAGCAAGTTAAAGTAGAGAAAAAGATGCCTGGTGGTTTACTTCATCCTTTGGAGGTCCCGCAGTGGAAATGGGAGAGCGTCTCTATGGATTTCAAAGATGGTTTGCCTAGATCAAAGAAAGGCAACACCAGTATTTGGTTTGTAGTAGACAGACTTACTAAGAGTGCTCATTTCATTCCAGTTAAGAGTAAGAGCACTACACCATGGTTGGCAACAATTTACGTTCGTGAGATAATCCGTCTTCATGGAGTACCTTCCAGCATCATAAGTGATCGTGACCCAATTTTCACTAGTGAATTTTAGAGAAGCTTGCAAGAAGCGTTAGGTACACAGTTGTGTTTGAGCACCGCTTGTCATCCACAGATCGATGGACAGACAGAAAGGGTGAATAGAATTCTTGAGGATCTTTTATGACTGTGTATCCTAGACTTCGGAGGAGCTTGGTAAAAGCACCTTCCTTTAGTGTAGTTCTCCTAAAACAACAGTTATCAAGCTAGCGTTGGCATGGCACCCTTCGAGGCATTGTACGGACAAACCTGTAGATCACCGACTTGTTGGTGGGAATCTACATAAAGACTACTACTTGGACCTGATATGATTAGAGAAACGTCTGTTAAGATTGATCTTATTAGACAGCGAATGAAGACAGCTTAGGATAAACAGAAGTTCGACGTAGATAGGAGGACTAATATTGAGTTTTAGGTAGGAGACATGGTTTTCAATAAAGTGTCACCTTTGAGGAATGTGGTTCGCTTTGGATCTATAGGGAAATAGTCACCAAGATTCATAGGACAATTTCCCATAACAGAAAGGATTGGCCAAATGGCCTATAGAGTAAAGCTATTAGAGAGAATGTTCGGTATTCATGATGTTTTCCATGTTTCTCATTTGTAGAAGTACTTGCATGATACCGTAGAAGTAGTTGAGCCGAGTATATTAGAAGAAGTAGAGGTGGAACGGGAGGCAATAGTTAGGCGAGTTCCTACCCGTTTTCTTGGATCAGAAGTTAAGAAGCTACGCCACCAAGAAGTCAAGTTAATGAAGGTTCAGTGGGGAGATAACCCAGAGGATGCAACTTGGGAGACCGAAGACAAGATTCGTGCTTCGTACCCTTTTCTTTTCGAGGGCATGTTCTTAAGTTCCTTTCCAAATCTTTTATTTATGCTTGTTTCAATCATTTGAGTATGTCCTATTGATCGAATCTTCGATCTTTAGGTAGGAATCCCATGGATATAAACATGTGCTTGAGACATGTTATGTTTGATGGATATAAGTTGTAACACCCCATGTCCGTTAGTGTCACTCACAAAGGGAATGCACTAAGTTCTGTGGAGCATTTAGGGTAAAAGATGCAGATAAATTACAAGACAGACAAAAATTAAACAGCGGAAAATAAAACTTTGCTTTATTGATAAATAGTTTGTACAATGATTTCTTTACAATATCAGAGTATCATCTGTCTTACAAAATAAAGCATGAAAATACATTTATATTCCCCAAACTTAGTAAGAGCCAGCCATAGCATCTGAAAAGAGAATCCAAGCAAACTTCGACAAATCTTCAAGCTGGGAAAGAGTGACAGTCCAACTTAACCTGAGCTATACTATTCCCTCCTTTACTACCTTGGGGGGGGGGAACGGAAGAAAAGAAGACGAAAGAAAAACAGAGTCAGACATAAAGCCTGAGTAAGTTCAGTAACTTCTAGCATGTGAACATGGAAAACAAAACGACATGAATTAACTGAATATAAGATTACACCATGACGATAGGGTTAATTAGACAAGGTAATCTCAAGATATGCTAAGATAAGACTAACTGGATATGCTTTAATACTTTCGCCGCTTCGCTCTAATACTTCGTCGCTTCGCTATTTCCTTGTTATATTGATTTCTATATCTCTGCACCACCTATCTAGTGTCCCAACTAGTAACGATAACGTGATCCCAATCCCTGTATTTTCCATTGCCTTCCGGCATACATTCATTATTTATTACCTAGATCAAATCTAGGGTTTTCTATCAAGTGCTTTCTAGATTTAACTAGAGTTTACGCTATCTGCTTAACACTTCTCGGATTCAGGATTTATGCCACCTAGTTCAACTAGGAATTATGTTACCTGTCTAACGATGCCCCCAAGTCTAGGACACACTACCTTGAGTGGTATATGTTCCTATACTTCCCCACGCCTGTATCGCGAATCGTTATCGCTTGTCTAGATGCACATGTCCTGTAATGTGCGACCCGAGTCCTGTGTCAGGGCAAATCAAGGAATACAGAACTCGATCGGGAGCTTTCAGATATCTGCCGATGCAGATGCTAAGGTCTGTTTATATTCCAGTGGCTATGGTCCCACTTGACCCCTCCCTCAACTAATGAAAGGCACCCTTTGTAAAATGAGAACTATACGCCGGCTCCCGGTGCCCCACTATCCTATGGCCATCCTCACCCATAACTAGATAGCAATTATGGTCTTTTGGAGTTCTCCGCCTTTCCGCTTCACGTATCTCGACTAACTCAAGATGGATGGTAGACGACGAGTTGCTATCACAGGGCTACCGTTTTCTCGCCGAATCACGCCGGTCCATCCTAGCCTTTACGTTGCCACATATATCAAAACCAAGGCATACCCCTGGTTCTTCTACGCAGACCTTAACCTCTGTGAGCCCAGGAGGATCATCTGCAGTCTCACAGAGGGATACCAAGAGTACCCTCACGTCCCCTCGAAGCCTCGGGCTTCGTAACCCAATTCGTTGGAGCCTTCTCGGACGGACATTCGCTCCTTCCCGTGTTATACTAAGGATTACTACTTAGTTCTCTTTCCCGTCAATTTGGGTTGGTTAAGTGTCATTAGTCAATTCAAGCTAACTTAACCCTCTTCATTTGTAACACCCCGTGTATTCTATAACAGTGAAATTCACAAATTAAAGTATAATTAATTTCAAATCAAAGAATTAAGGGAAACAGGATACGCCATTGTGTTCATCTCGGAAAAATACGCGAAATAGAGTCCGAGTTTTCGAAAAACGGAGTCCGTATGAAGAAGATATGGCCTCCGGAAGTTTCAGAATTCAGGTTAAAATTCAAACAGACGAAAACAGCTCAGAAAAACAAGTTTAAAATTCAAAATCGGGTCCAATTGGCCAGGGCAGGAAAATTCCCGCGTAAGGCACCCAGGTCAACTTGACATTCGACCTGGGCTAGCCAGGTCGACTGGGCAGTCGACCTGGGTAACCCGTGTCGACTGCCAAGTCGACACGGTGTCGACTGGGCTGTCGACCTGGCCCCAGAGCCAGGTCGAACCCATCCCACCCTGGCTGGCCTGGTCTGTGTTTGGTCGATTTTCTGAGCCTTGCCTTGTCACTAGGGCTAGGTGTCAGCTCCTGGTTGGTCTCCTTCAAACGAACGGCTATTATTGAACCAAGTTTCATCGACGGTCTAAATCAACTCACAAACTCTATAAAAAGGACCTAAGACTAACCCTAATTCACACAAACTAGAATGGAGCTGAGACCGTCATGTTGCTGAGGAGAGACTAAAGATAGCCGTCGGAAATAGAGAGACAATTAGGAATAAATCAAAGGCTTAAAGCAACGTCAAATCAATCAAAGCAACGCCTACAACAAGGGACAGCATCGCCAAATTCAGAATTCAGATTTCTGAATTGAAGATTCGTCATACGCTGTAAGTAGAGTGCTATTCCGATGTGAATTAAATAATTGTGTTGATTTGTGTAATGTAAGAAATGAAATTGTGGCGATAATAATCTATATTTGTATGTTGCTTTGATGCAAAACGATTTGGGAATATTATGGTATACGATTGGATATTTGCAAGTACGCGATTTGCGTTGGAAACGAAATGGAATTGTGGCGATAATGACTTATATTTGTATGTTATTTTGATTCTAACGATTTGGCAGTGTTATGGTTTGATTCATACAAGTATATGGTTTATGTTGACAACCACATGTTGTGGAATTTTGATTGGGACTCATGCAAACATATGATTCATATTGAAAACTACATGTTTGTGGTAGTTATTTACAACACCCATTTGATAATTGCAAGCATATGATTCATGTTGAAAGTAACAACTATATGTATTCATGCAAGTATATGATTCATGTTAACAACTATATGTTGTAATAATTTATTTAAGATTCATGCAAGTATATGATTCATGTTAACAACTATATGTTGTAATAATTTATTTAAGATTCATGCAAGTATATGATACATGTTAACAACTATATGTTGTAATAATTTATTTAAGATTCATGCAAGTATATGATTCATGTTAACAACTATATGTTATGATATTTTAATTGGAATTCATGCAAGTCCATGATCTATTGTTATGACAACATGATGTAAAATTATATGGTCATCTTTAGTGTAATTTGATTCACCTAAGTATTATGATTCATATGAAGTTATGTTGGAATTGGCATCATAGTTCAAGTATAAAAATCATATTTTTGTGATAGTGACAAAAGCACGCATCTTTGTAAATTTGTATTAATTTTATGAACATGACTAAACTATGTTCGTTATTATGCCCAATTGAAAAACATGTTTTTAGGCTCATGTTGTTATCATAAGTTACATTAGAATTACATTAGAATTACATTCCTCTTGCAAGTTTGCATAGATAAAATAAAAACCATGATGTAAGTTTAGATATGTTTATGCTATAATTCTATGAATAGAATGAAAACCATGATTCATATAAGAATTAGGTTGGAATAATTCTAGTTGAACCATACTTTTGTATTAGTGACAAAAGTAAGTACCTTTTTGTTAACATGTAGTGGTTTTATGAACATGATTAGTTTATATTATGCCTAAATAAAAATATAGACTTATATTTCTAGTCAAGACCATGTGCCAATAATAATAATGATATCTAATTTAGTTAAATTCTTAATTTCAAGTTTACATGGTTAGTTGAACCTATGATTCATGTTTAAGTTTATGCCATTATCATATGACTAGAATAATTCATGTTTAAGTACTGCTTATGCCATAATCATATGAATAAAATAATTCATGTTTAAGTATTGTCTATGCATTAACCATATGAATAAAATGATTCATGTATTATTTATGCCATGATTATATGAATAGAACGATGCATGTTTAAGTACTGCTTATGCCATAATCATATGAATAAAATAATTCATGTTTAAGTATTGTCTATGCATTAACCATATGAATAGAATGATTTATGTTTAAGTATTGTTTATGCTATAATTATATGGATAAAATGATTCATGTTATGCCATGATTATATGATGTTACAATTGCAAGTTCACATGTGCCCATTTTATGTTAATTGAATCGTTCGTTGCAAGTTCATGCGTTCACACTCCCCTTTTTCATGTTACCTTATAAACACCATGTTATAAGCCTCCCCTTTTCATTTGGCTAAATTGGGTTTAAGTATTAAACCCAATACACCTTACGTTGGAGCGAACGTATAATACGGGGGTAATGACGGTTGGGCTAAAATATAGAACATATGTGTTGGCATGTTTAATGCATGCCAACAACCTTGAAAGAACAATTAAGTGGCATAAATGAAATTTAACGAATAAAGATGAATTTGAATAATGGGCCGCAAATATTTACATATAAAAAGAAAAGAGACAAAATATGTAAATGTAGAAAATATGATGTGTTTAACCCGAGGTTGGATTGAGTTGTGATGTAAACCTGCCCGGAACCGCCCGGCTGTCCAGTAGTCACAACAATACCTATCCAATGTGGGTGGTTAAACACGGAGCCCAATAAGGACCCGAGGTTAGACTGAGTTGTGGCGTAAGACTGCCCGGACCCAACCGGCAACAGGCAGCCACAACAATACCTGTCTAATGTGAGAGGTCAAAGCTTTAATAAGACAATTAAGGCTGAGTCAGGATTGATAGGATTAAGTAAATTATATTAATACTTAATCAAAATGGAACATGCTAAACTAAATAGACTGATTGGGGGGTTAGGTTTATAAAACACTTAACCAACTTAGCATGTTGGCTAGAAATAGAAAACCTAGTAGCGGAGGACCCTTTTCGCAGTAACCCTACAAGGTATCATGATACCCTGAAACTAGGCAGGGTGGGGCACGATTACTGGGCTGATTGTAAGAGGTCAAATCGACGACGGTGGTGCAGCAGTGTAGGTTCTAACGGGGTGCGGGCGTGCACACACTCCGGCGCAGAAAAATAAGGCACTGGGCACCAGTAGCATACCTGTGCATTCTAGGATTGTGTCGGGCCGCCACCATGGGACTTGATACACCCCATGGTGGGACCAGCATAGGTAACTACAACATCGGGGGCCGTAAGACACATGTAACTATGCGAGTAGGAGCCAATCATCATAAAATGGATCACTTCACCCTGATTATGGGGTGCCAGTTGGGAACTAGTTTATATGGGTTCAGAGATTACTATGGGGTACGACAGTATATTCGACTCTAGACAACTTAACTAAGTATATGGTGCTTTCCCATTTCTAGTTTATACTTATCACACCCAGTTCTTTATTCATAGACTGAATAGTCCTAGACTTACTCAGGCTTTATGTCTGACTCTACTTTTCTTTCGTCTTCTTTTCTTCCGCTTCCCCCCCCCCCCAGGTCCACAGGGAGGGAATACCGCAGCTTGACCAGCCTTCATATCCAGCTTGAAGAGAAAGAATGTATTGCTTGGATCTTTTCGTTTTGGACTATGGCTTTGGACAACAACTATGCGACTTTTGCAGTTTATTTATGTTTTCTTTATGCTTCTTTAAATAATGTAATCAAGACAGTTATGAAGATGTTATGTTTTTAAAAGTATTGTAAGACAATTATGGCATGGTTGGTGTAACACGTATTTTAATGAAATAAAAGTTTGTTGTTTTCCACTGTTCAAAAATATGTGTTCTTATATCTGTCTTGTATATCTGTGACTTATACTTATAAACCTCCACCAAAATTAGGGCATTCCCTTTGAGAGTGACCCTAACGGAGGTGGGGTGTTTCATCATTTATCCTGATAAACTGGTTAAGTGTTATCAATAATTCATGTTGATTTAACCTTACCAAGTTATATTGGTTAAGTATTTCTTATTACTTAACCCTACCCCTTCACCCTGTATTGGTTAAGTGTTCCCTTTTAACTTAACCTTGCCCGTCTGTTTTAACTAACATGTCATTAATGGTTAAGTATTATCCCTTCATGTTTTAGACTTAACCCCATTCCTTTATCACAACCTGATGGTTAAGTGTTCAAGTTTACTTAACCCCTACGATCTAACCCAGCTAACATATTAAATTGGCTAAGTGTATTAGATTTTTCTTAACCCCAACCTCTGGTCTAGTTAACATGTTAATTTGGCTAAGTGTATTAACTTTACTTAATCCCAACCTCTGGTCTAGTTAACATGTTAATTTGGCTAAGTGTATTAACCTTACTTAACCCCAACCTCTAGTTTAATTAACATGTTAATTTGGCTAAGTGTATTAACTTTACTTAACCCCTACAAATCTTGTCTTGTTACCTTGAGTCTGGTTAAGTGTTTCTATGGACTTAGCCCTCCCATTCTAGCTTAACTGTGTTAAGTGTTTTTATGAACCTAACCCCACCCATCAGTTTAGTTGTCATGTTGAACTGGTTAAGTGTCTTAGTTAACTTAACCCTACCATTCTTGTTCTAGCTTTAATTAAGTAGATTAAAGCCACGACCACTCACATTAGACAGATATTGTTGCGAATACTGGATGTGCCGGTTGATTCCGGGCAGGTTTACATCGCAACTCAGTCTAACCTCGGGTTAGGCATATTCGTGTTTTCTAAATTCAAAGGGTTTTGATTAGTTTTCAATTCAGGTTTTGAAAGTAACCATCCCGTCCGTCGGATCAGATAGGGATAGCCAGGGAGGGCAGGAAACTTGTATTTTCCAAACCCAAGCCTAGACACTATCCTCTTTGTCACCCTAGAACTTTCTGGTGTGTTATTAAAAGAGATGTCGTTAACACACCTTTAATTTGTCTAAATTCACATGTCCTCATTTAGGACAAATTCTATAAGTAAATTAATCCTAATTTACTTATTTCCCAGTTGCTCTTTTAATGTAAATTGTCAACATTTATTCTTACGGCCCATTTTCCCCTCTATATCATGTTTATGCTTTTTGGTATGTAAACCATACCAAATGAAGTGTCACTAACCATGATTTTGCTAATCCTGACAATTAATCCCAATTATGGCCAATTTCAAGTTTATGCCAATATACTTATCGAGCCAAATTAGCTAATCCAATTCTGATTTAACATTCTAATTTACGTCAAACTAGACTTATTACTCTAGTTCACAATTCATGTAAATGCTAGATTTACATGTCAATACTAGATTCAAATTACACAATCCTGTAATTCCTGTCAAATTTATCCCATTTGCATTTCTATGAACATGCCATAATACATGTTCCCAATTTATGCCAATTTCCAAGTTTGTAACTATGTTTTAGTAAATTTCATATTTTGCCCCAAATCGCATTCCCACCGTCCGTATAATCGTGATTCAATCTAGATTCGCAGAAAATAGGGAATGAACCAAAGATGCTATGCAAAAGATAGACATAATAACTGGCATAAAAAGGGTTGAATAACGACGTTGGTTCAAGAACATGGGTAGACCTAACTAAATAGGTAAATTCCCAAGGTCTAAAACCAAGAATAAACAGAATCGAGACAGGGGTTCAAGAACATGGGTAGACCTAACTTAATAGGTAAATTCCCAAGGTCTAAAACCAAAGATAACCAAGAATAAATTGAATAGAAAGTCACGCCTAGATCCAAAATAATGTTAGTTTGTTAAACAACATGGTTTTGTAACAACAATGTCATGGGCATAAATAATAATCTTATATCCATAGTCATAGGCAATAATCCTCACAGTTCAATGAATCACAGTCATAGGCGATGTTCATAGTCATAGGCGATGTTCATAGTCATAGGAAATGTTCATAGTCATAGGCAATAATCCTCACAGTTCAATGAATCACAGTCTTAGGCGATGTTCATAGTCATAGGCAACGTTCATAGTCATAGGAAATATTCATGGTCATAGGCAATGTTCTATGTCCCAAAATCAAAGGCTTATGTTCATAGTTCCAAGGCATATGGTTCCAAAGTCCATAGTTTCATCGTCACAGTCTTATTGGTCATCGAATCGCAACAGTTCTTAATTAGGTCCAAAGGTACAAGCACTGATTCAAGTAGAAAGATTAGGCATAGTCTTTTATCCCTTTAATTTCATGTCACGAATAAAAACAAAACGTTCAAATCTAAAAATAACTGACTTACAGAGATTAGATTAGAACAGAAAGATGGCATTGCTAAGATTCGTAGAAAAACAGTCGTTGAAGTCGTTTGGACCTCCTCTTGAATCCTAGCCTAACTTGAACCTCTTCTTGAAAATCTTTTAGCAGCATTTCCTCGTCTTGGTTTATTTTATATTTATTTATATATTTTAGAGGAGGAGAAGAAGCCATGTCTAGCAAGAATCTTTGCAGCATAATGGTGGAAAAGAATTTATGAATAGAGAAGAAGACCAGGGCTGTTTATATAGTGTTAGGCGGACGAACCTGGTCAGAAAACGTGACCAAATACAACAGAACGAACCAGGTGCAGAAAGCTGGAAAAAGCGGGCAGGTCGACACCCGTGTCGACTGGGCAGTCGACATGGGGGGGGTGGTGGTGTCGACTGCGCAGTCGACACCCCTGTCGACATGACCTGGGCGGGAATTTTCCCGCCCTGCCCCCTATGCGTTTGAATTCGAATTTGGCCCTAGTTTTTAAACTGTTTTGAACTTAGAATTTTCTGAAAACTTTGACGGGCCATATCTTGGTCACACGGACTCCGATTTTCGAAAACTCGGACTCTATTTCGCGTATTTTTCCGAGACGAACGCAATGACGTAGCTCGTTTCCCTTGATTTTGATTTTAACTTTTTAATTCTGCCTTGATTCGTGAATCTTAGTGTTACAGAATTACGGGTGTTACATTCTCCCCCACTTAAAAGGATTTCGTCCCCGAAATCTTCAAGTTAGGAAGAATGTGTCCTACCATCCAATCACCCACCTACTCAACCATTCAATCACAGGCATCCATTGTCCTTAAAAGTTTTCTAATGCTTTCATGTTCATATGCATAGTGTGTGTATATGTCTTTATCTAATGCAAAATCAGGCGGTCTGCTGATTCAGTTGACCTCCTTAACGCAAATCATGTCAGTGCCATGCGTCCAATCATGTATGCAAGCATCCCTAGTTATGTAAATACTACATGTGTGCATAGCCATTCATCCATATGCAACATCCATATGATAACATATCAGGCTCAACTTACAAACAAATACATTCCTATAAATGCAATATGAAAGCGTCCGAACTGATCTAGAGCCTAATACGTATGCATATGCATTCACGAGCAACCATTAGCAACCACTTGCAACCACCAACCATAACATGTTTCAAACACATGTTTACATCCATTGGCTTCTACCTAAAGATCGAAGATACGACCTAGGTGATATACTTCGGAAAGAGAGAAACAATTATGCGTAAAGCTCCTACACAAAGAAATCAAGGATGCACCCTTAAGAAAAAGGGTATGACGCTAGTATCTAGCCTTATTGAGCTTTACTCCACTGTATCTTAACTAATTTAACTTTACGATTGTGAAGTTTCTGACCTCCATTTCCAAAATAAACAGATGTCAACCAAGTGTATATACTAGGATGATCAGAGATCTCTCCTCCTAGCTTATCCATCATGCCATAACTAAAAAAAGGTCGCTACGTGCTTTCTAGAGTGCCTGCCACAACTATTCATTTCTCACGCAAACCACCCAAATCGAACTCGACATTCCTCAAGTACAAGCCCCAAAGGCCTAAACCAATATCAGACAAGCACCCAAGGAATACCTCCTCCGAATTTAGATGATCTTCGTGAGATGATATGAGCAAACTCGATAGCTATTCTCAAATCCCTACTAACCAAAAATAAACGGGTCGTACCACCCACTAATTGGGATCTTTTACTATACAAGTACTAAGGTGCAGAGAATCAACTATGGAAGCAAATATGAACAAATGCGAAGCTCTAAAAAGGAAAGAGTACGAACAGAAAAACCACAACCTTACTACCTTTCTCCTAGGTACGCTTAGTATGTACTTGCCCTTCTGAAAATCTTGTTCCTCGTTCTTGCCCTTGTCCCTAATTATATGCCCTATCATACCCTAGCAAACATACTTCCTCTTGTCTTAGGTTTTATGATTTCTTTCTCCTTCGTGAGCTAAATCTACATCCATGAATTCCTCATCCTCGGGTTGTGCTCCTTAGCCAAACTCCTCATCCCCTTCTATGTGTAGTCATGTTGACAAATGCCTCGAAAGCTGCCTCCATCGTACGGAAAATCCTACTAAGCTTGGAAGAAAACTAACCGCAGGTGAAACTACTACGGTTATAGATGGAAGTCGGGCACTACTTCGCCCATCGATGAGGTTACCTCCTAGAAAGCCAGGAGCCCCAGAGACTCAAGAAAGAAGGGGACAAGAATTCAAACAGAGGAAGAGAAGACAACGCGTATGGCTTTGGGGAATATGCCTTAAAACAAATCTTTTCTCTTGAAAATGCTTCTTTTAAAACCGTTTTGAAAATAATTTTTCAAATCTTTTATCTGATCCGGTAACCTTCAGCTCTGATACCACGTGTAACACCCCACGTCCGTTAGTGTCACTCACAAAGGGAATGCACTAAGTTCTGTGGAGCATTTAGGGTAAAAGATGCAGATAAATTACAAGACAGACAAAAATTAAACAGCAGAAAATAAAACTTTGCTTTATTGATAAATAGTTTGTATAATGATTTCTTTACAATATCAGAGTATCATCTGTCTTACAAAATAAAGAAGCATGAAAATACATTTATATTCCCCAAACTTAGCAAGAGCCAGCCATAGCATCTGAAAAGAGAATCCAAGCAAACTTCGACAAATCTTCAAGTTGGGAAAGAGTGATAGTCCAACTTAACCTTAGCTATACTATTCCCTCCTTTACTAACCGGGGGGGGGGGGGAACGGAAGAAAAGAAGACGAAAGAAAAACAGAGTCAGACATAAAGCCTGAGTAAGTTCAGTAACTTCTAGCATGTGAACATGGAAAACAAAACGACATGAATTAACTGAATACAAGATTACACCATGACAATAGGGTTAATTAGACAAGGTAATCTCAAGATATGCTAAGATAAGACTAACTGGATATGCTTTAATACTTTCGCCGCTTCGCTATTTCCTTGTTATACTGATTTCTATATCTCTGCACCACCTATCTAGTGTCCCAACTAGTAACGATAACGTGATACCAATCCCTGTATTTTCCATTGCCTTCCGACATACATTCGTTATTTATTACCTAGATCAAATCTAGGGTTTTCTATCAAGTGCTTTCTAGATTTAACTAGAGTTTACGCTATCTGCTGAACGCTTCTCGGATTCAGGATTTATGCCACCTAGTTCAACTAGGAATTATGCTACCTGTCTAACGATGCCCCCAAGTCTAGGACACACTACCTTGAGTGGTATATGTTCCTATATTTCCCCACGCCTGTATCGCGAATCGTTATCGCTTGTCTAGATGCACATGTCCTGTAATGTGCGTCCCGAGTCCTGTGCCAGGGCAAATCAAGGAATACAGAACTCGGTCGGGAGCTTTCAGATATCTGCCGATGCAGATGCTAATGTCTGTTTTTATTCCAGTGGCTATGGTCCCACTTGACCCCTCCCTCAACTAATGAAAGGCACCCTTTGTAAAATGAGAACTATACGCCGGCTCCCGGTGCCCCATAACCTATGGCCATCCTCACCCATAACTAGACTGCAATTATGGTCTTTTGGAGTTCTCCGCCTTTCCGCTTCACGTATCTCGACTGACTCAAGATGGATGGTAGTCGACGAGTTGCTATCACAGGGCTACCGTTTTCTCGCCGAATCACGCCGGTCCATCCTAGCCTTTAGGTTGCCACATATATCGCAACCAAGGCATACCCCTAGTTCTTTTACGCAGACCTTAACCTCTGTGAGCCCAGGAGGATCATCTTCAGTCTCATAGAGGGATACCAAGAGTACCCTCACGTCCCCTCGAAGCCTCGGGCTTCGTAACCCAATTCGTTGGAGCCTTCTCGGACGGACATTCGCTCCTTCCCGTGTTATACTGAGGATTACTATTTAGTTCTATTTCCCGTCAATTTGGGTTGGTTAAGTGTCATTAGTCAATTCAAGCTAACTTAACCCTCTTCATTTATCCTGATAAACTGGTTAAGTGTTATCAATAATTCATGTTGACTTAACCTTACCAAGTTATATTGGTTAAGTATTTCTTATTACTTAACCCTACCCCTTCACCCTGTATTGGTTAAGTGTTCCCTTTTAACTTAATCTTGCCCGTCTGTTTGAACTAACATGTCATTAATGGTTAAGTATTATCCCTTCATGTTTTAGACTTAACCCCATTCCTTTATCACAACCTGATGGTTAAGTGTTCAAGTTTACTTAACCCCTACGATCTAACCCAGCTAACATATTAAATTGGCTAAGTGTATTAGATTTTTCTTAACTCCAACCTCTGGTCTAGTTAACATGTTAATTTGTCTAAGTGTATTAACTTTACTTAACCCCAACCACTGGTCTAGTTAACATGTTAATTTGGCTAAGTGTATTAACCTTACTTAACCCCAACCTCTAGTCTAATTAACATGTTAATTTGGCTAAATGTATTAACTTTACTTAACCCCTACAAATCTTGTCTTGTTACCTTGAGTCTGGTTAAGTGTTTCTATGGACTTAGCCCTCCCATTCTAGCTTAACTGTGTTAAGTGTTTTTATGAACCTAACCCCACCCATCAGTTTAGTTGTCATGTTGAACTGGTTAAGTGTCTTAGTTAACTTAACCGTACCATTCTTGTTCTAGCTTTAATTAAGTAGATTAAAGCCACGAACACTCACATTAGACAGATATTGTTGCGAATACTGGATGTGCCGGTTGGTTCCGGGCAGGTTTACATCGCAACTCAGTCTAACCTCGGGTTAGGCATATTCATGTTTTCTAAATTCAAAGGGTTTTGATTAGTTTTCAATTCAGGTTTTGAAAGTAACCATCCCGTCCGTCGGATCAGTTAGGGATAGCCAGGGAGGACAGGAAACTTGTATTTTCCAAACCCAAGCCTAGACACTATCCTCTCTGTCACCCTAGAACTTTCTGGTGTGTTATTAAAAGAGATGTCGTTAACAAACCTTTAATTTGTCTAAATTAACATTTCCTCATTTAGGACAAATTCTATTAGTAAATTAATCCTAATTTACTTATTTCCCAATTACTCTTTTAATGTAAATTGTCAACATTTATTCTTACGACCCATTTTCCCCTCTATATCATGTTTATGCTTTTTGGTATGTAAACCATACCAAATGAAGTGTCACTAACCATGATTTTGCTAATCCTGACAATTACTCCCAATTATGGCCAATTTTAAGTTTATGCCAATATACTTATCGAGCCAAATTAGCTAATCCAATTCTGATTTAACATTCTAATTTACGTCAAACTAGACTTATTACTCTAGTTCACAATTCATGTAAATGCTAGATTTACATGTCAATACTAGATTCAAATTACACAATCCTGTAATTCCTGTCAAATTTATCCCATTTGCATTTCTATGAACATGCCATAATACATGTTCCCAATTTATGCCAATTTCCAAGTCTGTAATTATGTTTTAGTAAATTTCATATTTTGCCCCAAATCGCATTCCCACCGTCCGTATAATCGTGATTCAATCTGGATTATAGATAAATCTAGATTCGCAGAAAATAGGGAATGAACCAAAGATGCTATGCAAAAGATAGACATAATAACTGGCATAAAAAGGGTTGAATAACGACGCCGGTTCAAGAACATGGGTAGACCTAACTAAATAGGTAAATTCCCAAGGTCTAAAACCTAGAATAGACAGAATAGAGACAGGGGTTCAAGAACATGGATAGACCTAACTTAATAGGTAAATTCCCAAGGTCTAAAACCAAAGATAACCAAGAATAAATTGAATAGAAAGTCAGGCCTAGATCCAAAATAATGTTAGTTTGTTAAACAACATGGTTTTGTAACTACAATGTCATGGGCATAAATAATAATCTTATATCCATAGTCATAGGCAATAATCCTCACAGTTCAATGAGTCACAGTCATAGGCGATGTTCATAGTCATAGGCAACGTTCATAGTCATAGGAAATGTTCATAGTCATAGGCAATAATCCTCACAGTTCAATGAATCACAGTCTTAGGCGATGTTCATAGTCATAGGCAACGTTCATAGTCATAGGAAATATTCATGGTCATAGGCAATGTTCTATGTCCCAAAATCAAAGGCTTATGTTCATAGTTCCAAGGCATATGGTTCCAAAGTCCAAAGTTTCACCGTCACAGTCTTATTGGTCATCGAATCACAACAGTTCTTAATTAGGTCCAAAGGTACAAGCACTGATTCAAGTAGAAAGATTAGGCATAGTCTTTTATCCCTTTAATTTCATGTCACGAATAAAAACAAAACGTTCAAATCTAAAAATAACTGACTTACAGAGATTAGATTAGAACAGAAAGATGGCATTGCTAATATTCGTAGAAAAACAGTCATTGAAGTCGTTTGGACCTCCTCTTGAATCCTAGCCTGACTTGAACCTCTTCTTGAAAATCTTTTAGCAGCATTTCCTCGTCTTGGTTTATTTTATATTTATTTATATATTTTAGAGGAGGAGAAGAAGCCATGTCTAGCAAGAATCTTTGCAGCATAATGGTAGAAAAGAATTTATGAATAGAGAAGAAGACCAGGGCTGTTTATATAGTGTTAGGCGGACGAACCTGGTCAGAAAACGTGACCAAATACAGCAGAACGAACCAGGTGCAGAAAGCTGGAAAAAGCGGGCAGGTTGACACCCGTGTCGACTGGGCAGTCGACATGGGGGGGGTGGTGTCGACTGCGCAGTCGACACCCCTGTCGACATGACCTAGACGGGAATTTTCCCACCCTGCCCCCTGTGCGTTTGAATTCGAATTTGGCCCTAGTTTTTAAACTGTTTTGAACCTGGAATTTTCTGAAAACTTTGACGGGCCATATCTTGGTCATACGGACTCCGATTTTCGAAAACTCGGACTCTATTTCGCGTATTTTTCCGAGACGAATGCAATGACGCAGCTCGTTTCCCTTGATTTTAATTTTAACTTTTTAATTCTGTCTTGATTCGTGAATCTTAGTGTTACAGAATTACGGGGTGTTACATTCTCCCCCACTTAAAAGGATTTCGTCCCCGAAATCTTCAAGTTAGGAAGAATGTGTCCTACCATCCAATCACCCATCTACTCAACCATTCAATCACAGGCATCCATTGTCCTTAAAAGTTTTCTAATGCTTTCATGTTCATATGCATAGTGTGTGTATATGTCTTTATCTAATGCAAAATCAGGCGGTCTATTTATTGAGTTGACCTCCTTAATGCAAATCATGTCAGTGCCAGGCGTCCAATCATGTATGCAAGCATCCCTAGTTATGTAAATACTACATGTGTGCATAGCCATTCATCCATATGCAACATCCATATGATAACATATCAGGCTCAACTTACAAACAAATACATTCCTGTAAATGCAATATGAAAGCGTCCAAACTGATCTAGAGCCTAATACGTATGCATATGCATTCACGAGAAACCATTAGCAACCACTTGCAACCACCAACCATAACATGTTTCAAACACATGTTTACATCCATTGGCTTCTACCTAAAGATCGAAGATACGACCTAGGTGATATACTTCGGAAAGGAAGAAACAATTACGCGTAAAGCTCCTACACAAAGAAATCAAGGATGCACCCTTAAGAAAAAGGGTATGACGCTAGTATCTAGCCTTCTTGAGCTTTACTCCACTGTATCTTAACTAATTTAACTTTACGATTGTGAAGTTTCTGACCTCTATTTCCAAAATAAAAAGATGTCAACCAAGTGTATATACTGGGATGATCAGAGATCTCTCCTCCTAGCTTATCCATCATGCCATAACTAAAAAAAGGTCGCTACGTGCTTTCTAGAGTGCCTGCCACAACTATTCATTTCTCACGCAAACCACCCAAATCGAACTCGACATTCCTCAAGTACAAGCCCCAAAGGCCTAAACCAATATCAGACAAGCACCCAAGGAATACCTCCTCCGAATTTAGATGATCTTCGTGAGATGATATGAGCAAACTCGATAGCTATTCTCAAATCCCTACTAACCAAAAATAAACGGGTCGTACCACCCACTAATTGGGATCTTTTACTATACAAGTACAAAGGTGCAGAGAATCAACTATGGAAGCAAATATGAACAAATGTGAAGCTCTAAAAAGGAAAGAGTACGAACAGAAAAACCACAACCTTACTACCTTTCTCCTAGGTACGCTTAGTATGTACTTGCCCTTCTGAAAATCTTGTTCCTCGTTCTTGCCCTTGTCCCTAATTATATGCCCTATCATACCCTAGAAAACATACTTCCTCTTGTCTTAGGTTTTATGATTTCTTTCTCCTTCTTGAGCTAAATCTACATCCATGAATTCCTCATCCTCGGGTTGTGCTCCTTAGCCAAACTCCTCATCCCCTTCTGTGTGTAGTCATGTTGACAAATGCCTCGAAAGCTGCCTCCATCATACGGAAAATCCTACTAAGCTTGGAAGAAAACTAACCGCAGGTGAAACTACTACGGTTATAGATGGAAGTCGGGCACTACTTCGCCCATCGATGAGGTTACCTCCCAGAAAGCCAGGAGCCCCAGAGACTCAAGAAAGAAGGAGACAAGAATTCAAACAGAGGAAGAGAAGACAATGCGTATGGCTTTGGGGAATATGCCTTTAAAACAAATCTTTTCTCTTGAAAATGCTTCTTTTAAAACCGTTTTGAAAATAATTTTTCAAATCTTTTATCTGATCCGGTAACCTTCAGCTCTGATACCACGTGTAACACCCCACGTCCGTTAGTGTCACTCACAAAGGGAATGCACTAAGTTCTGTGGAGCATTTAGGGTAAAAAATGCAGATAAATTACAAGACAGACAAAAATAAAACAGCAGAAAATAAAACTTTGCTTTATTGATAAATAGTTTGTACAATGATTTCTTTACAATATCAGAGTATCATCTGTCTTACAAAATAAAGAAGCATGAAAATACATTTATATTCCCCAAACTTAGCAAGAGCCAGCCATAGCATCTGAAAAGATAATCCAAGCAAACTTCGACAAATCTTCAAGCTGGGAAAGAGTGACAGTCCAACTTAACCTGAGCTATATTATTCCCTCCTTTACTACCTGGGGTGGGGGACGGAAGAAAAGAAGACGAAAGAAAAACAGAGTGAGACATAAAGCCTGAGTAAGTTCGGTAACTTCTAGCATGTGAACATGGAAAACAAAACGACATGAATTAACTGAATACAAGATTACATCATGACGATAGGGTTAATTAGACAAGGTAATCTCAAGATATGCTAAGATAAGACTAACTGGATATGCTTTAATACTTTCGCCGCTTCGCTCTAATACTTCGCCGCTTCGCTATTTCCTTGTTATACTAATTTCTATATCTCTGCACTACCTATCTAGTGTCCCAACTAGTAACGATAACGTGATCCCAATCCCTGTATTTTCCATTGCCTTCCGGCATACATTCATTATTTATTACCTAGATCAAATCTAGGGTTTTCTATCAAGTGCTTTCTAGATTTAACTAGAGTTTACGCTATCTGCTGAACGCTTCTTGGATTCAGGATTTATGCCACCTAGTTCAACTAGGAATTATGCTACCTATCTAACGATGCCCCCAAGTCTAGGACACACTACCTTGAGTGGTATATGTTCCTATACTTCCCCACACCTGTATCGCGAATCGTTATCGCTTGTCTAGATGCACAAGTCCTGTAATGTGCGACCCGAGTCCTGTGTCAGGGAAAATCAAGGAATACAGAACTCGGTCGGGAGCTTTCAGATATCTGCCGATGCAGATGCTAAGGTCTGTTTTTATTCCAGTGGCTATGGTCCCACTTGACCCCTCCCTCAAGTACTGAAAGGCACCCTTTGTAAAATGAGAACTATACGCCGGCCCCCGGTGCCCCACTATCCTATGGCCATCCTCACCCATAACTAGATAGCAATTATGGTCTTTTGGAGTTCTCCGCCTTTCCGCTTCACTTATCTCGACTGACTCAAGATGGATGGTAGATGACGAGTTGCTATCACAGGGCTACCGTTTTCTCGCCGAATCACGCCGGTCCATCCTAGTCTTTAGGTTGCCACATATATCACAACCAAGGCATACCCTTGGTTCTTCTACGCAGACCTTAACCTCTGTAAGCCCAGGAGGATCATCTGCAGTCTCACAGAGGGATACCAAGTGTACCCTCATGTCCCCACGAAGCCTCGGGCTTCGTAACCCAATTCGTTGGAGCCTTCCTGGATGGACATTCGCTCCTTCCCGTGTTATACTAAGGATTACTACTTAGTACTCTTTCCCGTCAATTTGGGTTGGTTAAGTGTCATTAGTCAATTCAAGCTAACTTAACCCTCTTCATTTATCCTGATAAACTGGTTAAGTGTTATCAATAATTCATGTTGAATTAGCCTTACCAAGTTATATTGGTTAAGTATTTCTTATTACTTAACCCTACCCCTTCACCCTGTATTGGTTAAGTGTTCCCTTTTAACTTAATCTTGTCCGTCTATTTTAACTAACATGTCATTAATGGTTAAGTATTATCCCTTCATGTTTTAGACTTAACCCCATTCCTTTATCACAACCTGATGGTTAAGTGTTCAAGTTTACTTAACCCCTACGATCTAACCCAGCTAACATATTAAATTGGCTAAGTGTATTAGATTTTTCTTAACCCCAACCTCTGGTCTAGTTAACATGTTAATTTGGCTAAGTGTATTAACTTTACTTAACCCCAACCTCTGGTCTATTTAACATGTTAATTTGGCTAAGTGTATTAACCTTACTTAACCCCAACCTCTAGTCTAATTAACATGTTAATTTGGCTAAGTGTATTAACTTTACTTAACCCCTACAAATCTTGTCTTGTTACATTGAGTCTGGTTAAGTGTTTCTATGGACTTAGCCCTCCCATTCTAGCGTAACTGTGTTAAGTGTTTTTATGAACCTAACCCCACCCATCAGTTTAGTTGTCATGTTGAACTGGTTAAGTGTCTTAGTTAACTTAACCCTACCATTCTTGTTCTAGCTTTAATTAAGTAGATTAAAGCCACGACCACTCACATTAGACAAATATTGTTGCAAATACTGGATGTGCCGGTTGGTTCCGGGCAGGTTTACATCGCAACTCAGTCTAACCTCGGGTTAGGCATATTCGTGTTTTCTAAATTCAAAGGGTTTTGATTAGTTTTCAATTCAGGTTTTGAAAGTAACCATCCCGTTCGTCGGATCAGTTAGGGATAGCCAGGGAGGGCAGGAAACTTGTATTTTCCAAACCCAAGCCTAGACACTATCCTCTCTGTCACCCTAGAACTTTCTGGTGTGTTATTAAAAGAGATGTCGTTAACAAACCTTTAATTTGTCTAAATTAACATTTCCTCATTTAGGACAAATTCTATAAGTAAATTAATCCTAATTTACTTATTTCCCAATTACTCTTTTAATGTAAATTGTCAACATTTATTCTTACGACCCATTTTCCCCTCTATATCATGTTTATGCTTTTTGGTATGTAAACCATACCAAATGAAGTATCACTAACCATGATTTTGCTAATCCTGACAATTACTCCCAATTATGGCCAATTTCAAGTTTATGCCAATATACTTATCGAGCCAAATTAGCTAATCCAATTCTGATTTAACATTCTAATTTACGTCAAACTAGACTTATTACTCTAGTCCACAATTCATGTAAATGCTAGATTTACATGTCAATACTAGATTCAAATTACACAATCCTGTAATTCCTGTCAAATTTATCCCATTTGCATTTCTATGAACATGCCATAATACATGTTCCCAATTTATGCCAATTTCCAAGTTTGTAACTATGTTTTAGTAAATTTCATATTTTGCCCCAAATCGCATTCCCACCGTCCGTATAATCGTGATTCAATCTAGATTATAGATAAATCTAGATTTGCAGAAAATAGGGAATGAACCAAAGATGCTATGCAAAAGATAGACATAATAACTAGCATAAAAAGGGTTGAATAACGACGCCGGTTCAAGAACATGGGTAGACCTAACTAAATAGGTAAATTCCCAAGGTCTAAAACCAAGAATAGACAGAATAGAGACAGGGGTTCAAGAACATGGGTAGACCTAACTTAATAGGTAAATTCCCAAGCTCTAAAACCAAAGATAACCAAGAATAAACTGAATAGAAAGTCAGGCCTAGATCGAAAATAATGTCAGTTTGTTAAACAACATGGTTTTGTAACTACAATGTCATGGGCATAAATAATAATCTTATATCCATAGTCATAGGCAATAATCCTCACAGTTCAATGAATCACAGTCATAGGCGTTGTTCATAGTCATAGGCAACGTTCATAGTAATAGGAAATGTTCATAGTCATAGGCAATAATCCTCACAATTCAATGAATCATAGTCTTAGGCGATGTTCATAGTCATAGGCAACGTTCATAGTCATAGGAAATATTCATAGTCATAGGCAATGTTCTATGTCCCAAAATCAAAGGCTTATGTTCATAGTTCCAAGGCATATGGTTCCAAAGTCCATAGTTTCACCGTCACAGTCTTATTGGTCATCGAATCACAACAGTTCTTAATTAGGTCCAAAGGTACAAGCACTGATTCAAGTAGAAAGATTAGGCATAGTCTTTTATCCCTTTAATTTCATGTCACGAATAAAAACAAAACGTTCAAATCTAAAAATAACTGACTTACAGAGATTAGATTAGAACAGAAAGATGGTGTTGCTAAGATTCGTAGAAAAACAGTCGATGAAGTCATTTGGACCTCCTCTTGAATCCAAGCCTGACTTGAACCTCTTCTTGAAAATCTTTTAGCAGCATTTCCTCGTTTTGGTTTATTTTATATTTATTTATATATTTTAGAGGAGGAGGAGAAGCCATGTCTAGCAAGAATCTTTGCAGCATAATGGTAGAAAAGAATTTGTGAATAGAGAAGAAGACCAGGGCTGTTTATATAGTGTTAGGCGGACGAACCTGGTCAGAAAACGTGACCAAATACAGCAGAATGAACAAGGTGCAGAAAGCTGGAAAAAGCGGGCAGGTCGAAACCCGTGTCGACTGGGAAGTCGACATAGGGGTTTTGGTGTCGACTGCGCAGTCGACACCCCTGTCGACATGACCTGGGAAGGAATTTTCTCGCCCTGCCCCCTGTGCGTTTGAATTCGAATTTGGCCCTACTTTTTAAACTGTTTTGAACTTGGAATTTTCTAGAAACTTTGACGGGCCATATCTTGGTCATACGGACTCCGATTTTCGAAAACTTGGACTCTATTTCGCGTATTTTTCCGAGACGAACGCAATGCCGCATCCCGTTTCCCTTGATTTTGATTTTAACTTTTTAATTCTGCCTTGATTCGTGAATCTTAGTGTTACAGAATTACGGGGTGTTACATAAGTGGATGCAAATGTTTGCTAGTGGTTGCTTGTGTATGCATATACATACACATTAGGCACTAGAAAGGCTCAATCACTCTCATATTGCATATGGATGCGTGTGCATTTTTCTTCTTTTTATGGGTGAAAATGGATGTATCATCATATGGATGTTGCATTTGGACGGATGATTGTGCACACATATAGAACTTAAAAGTTATAATAGGATTATTTGCATACATGTTAGATTAATGGCACTAACATACATTACATTAAGGAGGTCGACTGAATCTGTAGACCGTTTGGTCTTAGCATTAGTATTGGGACATATACACACTCCTTTGCTTATGTTCATATAAGAATTAGAAATCTTTTAAGGATAATGGATGCCTATGATTGGTGGATGAGTAGATGGATGTGGATGTTAGGATATACGTTCTTCTTAACTTGGAGATTTCGTGGACGAAATCCTTTGAGAAGGGGAGAATGTAACACCCCATATTTTAACAACACTAAAAGAAGATAAATTACAGAATAATTAATTTAATATTTATAATTAGGTGAAACGAACTGCGCAATTGTATTTGTCTCGGAAATCTGATCAAAATAGACACCTGATTTGCGTAAAACGGACACCGTATGAAGACGTTATTAAGGTTTGAAGTGTGTATACACATAAGGAGAATATATATGAACAAAATATGTCCAGAAAAATCAAAATAGTTTAAAATAGAAGAATTTGGGGGAGCGGGAAAATTCCTGCCCAGGAGTGTCGACCCCATCAGTGGGGTGTCGACCCCTGGGTCTACCCCATAAGAGGGGTGTCGACCCATATGCCGACCCCCCCCCCCCCCCGCGCGGAAGATCTGGGAAGATTAGTGTTTCGTCTCAGCTATATATATGGCCTTATTTCTCAAGTTTTTCTACACCAAAAATAATGGAGGACTAGATGTTGTCTCTGCCTAGATTGAATTAAACCTTTTCTTCTTCAGCAATCAACTGGAGTTATCTGTGATTCAACATCAGCAATTCTTTCTTTTATTTTTCAAGATTCAAACATTGTGAGTCTATGTTAATTTTAGATCTAAATAATTTAAAAGTAAATATTGACATGACTATAATCTGGATCTATGCCTATGACTATGTGAATCATATCAGATATGCTATAACATGTTTATCTAACTTATTCTGACATGACTATGAAACTAGATCTGAACCTACACCTATTTATCATGTCAGATTTGCCGTTGTTTATAGATCTAATTCACTGTTTTGATCACCTCATGCTTGTTCCTATTATGTTTGTGGCTAAATCAGATATGTTACTAGTTGGATTTCATTGTTTAGATCTCATGATGTCGATTTATGATGTCCCTATTATGTTAGAATAAGTTCTATTGTCATATGTTTATCAAATTTGTCCTTATATGCTTATTTTGTCATTAGGCCATTATATATTTATGCCTATTTCTTCCATTATATGTCCACCTGGTTAGTATGATCATTTCTGTCCTCTTCCATCTACCTTTCCCTTTTTATTTTTATAGTCATGCTACCCTTAAGCCTAGGCATGCCACTGAAATATGCGAACACGTTAAATTGGGAACGAGGGGAAAACGTTAAAATTGGGGCATAACTTGTAATTGGAAATTTGGCATAACTTGAATGAAATATATGAATGTTAATTTAGAGCATAAATCAAATTGTGATTAAACACCTTAATTCGGGGCATATGGTTCATTATGAATATAACTAGGAAAAGGGGGAAGGAATGTAACGACCTGGATTTTTAGTCGTTGAATTCTAAATATTTAAATTTGTTTTAAATATTTTATTTGAATTATATAGAGATTTATAGGTATTTATTTAATAAAACCAATAGACTTTAAAATATATTTAATATCGTTTTAACTTAAAAATAGGAAAAAAATCGAGTTTAAAATTCAAATTGGATTATTTTGAAATTTTATGTATATATTCTGACTTGATACGTGATTTATTTGTTAATTGAAAATTGGGTTGATTTTAATTTCAAACGATATAGAATTTTAACGGAATTAATTTTATAAAATCCAAAGCAGATTATTTGACAAGGTTCTTTTGAGGCGTAGTTATAATTTAATTTTTAGAATTTTACTATAATTTTTAATTAATTAAATACGCAACTTTTCACTTGAAGTATTTTGCACCTTATATCGATACTTTAGGATATCAAAATATAAGTTAAACTACCAATACTATTATATCTTTGGGATCGTGGTACCTCGCTGGACACGACCGTACTTTTATTTTCGTCCATAACAGTTCGTTCGTAAAAGGAAAAAAATCATTAATAATCTTTGAAAATCTAAACGTACATTCGCGCAAACCTTACCTCTGTGCAAAACTTTATATTATCTCACTCTACAATCAAATTCAGTCAAGGAGGGTAGCTAGGATTTTGTACCTATTTGGACACCTGTGTTTATATACAAATAAAAACACTGTTGTTTCGTATACTATCCGAATCTCTTAAGCATGTTAGTTTCGTATATTAAATAAAAGAAAAAGGGATCTATAACATTTGAAATCATACAGGCTGGCAAAGATTGTTTGGTCAAAAGTTTCAATCTTATCCGATTTTTTATGCATAGCCTTTTGTTTTCAAAGGTTTCGTTTGGCCAATCAAAAGAAACTGTACGAAAGCCATTTAATAAAAGTGACCATAAAACTTTGCCTTTATTCAACAACGTGGATGCCAAGCTTTGAAACCATGCTTCCCACGACAAACAAAACAGCGTGATCTCCACGCTATTTACCCGTGCATGTCAAGTTGTCCATCCCTATAAAAATAAAACGAGCTGACTCGTTCTATCGGTTGACAAAACTCAACTCCTCCTCATTTCTTTCGAAACCCAGTGAAACCAAAGCCTTTCCAATCCTTCGAAAATCCTGACAAAATCAAAATCTCAGTAAAAAAATTAGTGATTTCAGATCCAATAGACACTAGTGTGACTAAGCTTCGACATCATACCAACAACAATCAGTTCTATTGGAAATCCTATGCTGCTATTTTTGAAACAACAACATTAGGGCTCGTTGTTTGGAGCTTTGGCTCCGTTCTGATCCAGGGCGAGGACGTTAGTGATGCTAGTATGGTGAGGAGAGAAGGAGTGGCAGGCTGACAGAGGGGACGACCGGAATCTGCCTCCGATGACTGTGCGTGGCGAAGTATGGTTCTAGGATGCCGGAGTTGGTCAGCGCGTTGTAGTTGGAAGGGAAGTGGCGGAAGTGAGGAGAGGAGTTAATCGGGAGTGCCGTGATTCTTGGACTGATTTATGGAGTAATAGTGAGTATTAATTTATTTTAATTTAAGTTAATTCTTGAACTAATGAATTGGGTGGATTGGTCTGTCACTGACGGTTTCAAACAGAGGACGTGGAGGTATTGATGAACAAAGTGGAGGAGTTCGGATGCATCTACCATGGTGAGTGCACACTTGTCATGTTGTATATAGGAGGACGGATGGTGCAGGTCATTTCCTTTGTGTGTTGCTTAAGAACAATTGTTTAAACTGTTGTTTTAAAACAGCAGGAGCGGTTTTATTGATTGGTGAAAGGAAGAGAAGCGGTAGTTGGCGGAAAATGTTAGGGAGAACGTACAGTATGGATTTTGAAACAAAGGTAAATGAGGTGAAGGGACAGTGGTTTTGAAGGCTATAGCGAATGGTTTGAAATGATTAAACAAGGAACAAGGAATTAGGGATTAATTAAGGGTATCGGGGATTATAAGGACGTGTGACCTGCCAATCAATCAAAAAGAGGTGAACATTGACTTCTGTGATTAATTTAATAATGACCATTAAGGAATTTGAAATGTTTTAATACAAGATTTGTAACTTTCGTATATTGTTCGTTCGTTGACAGAATTAAATAAAACAAGGACCATTAGGTTCGTAATTGCAGAATCTACGCGTAGTCCCTAGAATGGGAATAATCTAAGCTATGGGAATTTCAAGGGAAATCAATCGTCTGTTTGATTTTAATGGAAACAAAAGCAGAACCGTCAACTGCAAAACTCGGTGAGTAAACTCACCAACTCTGCTTCGTTTATATTTTTATATAAACGAAATTTTAAATTGATTTTTATATTGTGAAATGGTTGCTTGGTTGAAATGGTTGATAAAATTGGGTGATATGATTACATCGTTGATCGATGATTAGTTATGATATTTCATATTGATGTGAAATAATATTGATGTTATTAACATCTGTGGATGCAGGGAAACAGGTTGGAGGGACCCAACTGGGTTCCTCAATATTTATATTACTATTTTTCCTTGGTTGTGATGTATGATAGGATATATATATAATCAGTAATTGACTTTGTTGTGTTGAATTACCCTGACCTAGAGTTTTGGTATTTAAATACCATAAAATATTTTCAGGTATCGAAAGGGAAATTGGAGTGTTAAAAAGGAAACTTATTTTCAAAATAGAGATTTAATTTTGAATAGAGTTGAAAATAGAAAACTTGTTCAAATGAAAGAATCAAGGATTTGTTTATGAATGAGAACATATATTAGTTGAATTATTTATCATTGGATATATTGAAATATAAATTCAAATTTGAATTTATATGGAAAATTGGAAATTTGATTAAATTAGAAAGTTCTCAAAAAGGGATATAAAATTTGATTAAGATTTGGTTAAAAGGATTTTAATCCAGTTTACAACCATAGTTTGTAAAAATGGCTCGTAAGAAAAGATGAGAGTTCGAATAAGGATTTATTTAATCAACTAAAGGGAGTTGGTTAAAATAAGGCAAAAAGGGAGTTTTGAATATTTAGTTGATTAAATAATTAAGCAAAGAGAGTCAACGGAAATTTCCAATGAAAGAAGGGGGTTATAATACCGTAGTTGAATCAAATGGCAAATAAGAGTTGTCGAGGAAGTTACCTAATTAAGGAGTGGGAGTAATTTATTAAGAGAATATTATATTTATTATAAGGATTTAGAAATGAGATCGAACTATTTGGGTTTAAAATGAGAAGAGGATTAAATTGGGGTCAGAAAATGAAATATGATTTTTCCTATATAATGTAATTAAAAGTATGACGATATTCCAATGCTAGTAGGAAGGGAAGTGGTTTTAAAACTATAGATATATTTGAAATGAAAAGAGTTATGGAAATTGGTTCAATAATTTGAAACAATGTTTCAAGATTAAAAGAGAATAAAGAAGTTTGGTGAAACATAAGGATATTTCTGAACAAAGGAAATGTTATACGAGATTTTAAATGATTAAAATAAAAAGAAGTGAGACTTATGTGAGTAATTTTGAATAGGGGTTATAAATAGAAGTTGGGGTTAAGATATTATATTTAAGTATGAAAATCGAACTGATTTGATTATATATAGAAGGAATATGTTTATGATTTAAGTGAATAACGGTTGAAGCAAAATATGTTGCAAAACGAGATATCTAAAAGAAATTTTAGATTTGAAATATGAAATCAAAGTGGAATTTGAATAAGGAAGGGAAATGGATAATCGTTTAAAATGAAAATGATGAGTTTTATTCCATCATTTGGAATATAAATTGTAATAAATGTAATAAATGTTTTGAAAATTCTAGATAGCGATTTTAGTGCTACTGCTATAATAAGTGTTGGTAAATTCTAGACAGCGATTTTAACGCTGTTGTTATAAAGGATGTTTTGTAAATCTTAACAGCAATCTTAATGCTATTGCTATAATAAATGTTCTAAAATTTTAGACAGCGGTTGTAACGCTATTGTTAAAAGCAATGTTTTATAAATCAAATATTTGGAGACAGCGATTATAACGCTACCGTTATAATCAACATGTTTCTGTAAAGGAAGTGTGTTCTTATATTAGAATCCGGGAGTTAAATAAGAAGTTGTTAAAGATTTAAAAGATAAACTTTGACCATTTCAAAGTTAAAACATTGTTCAGTTAAGGTCTGAGAGGTAATTATACCCCAACTTGATTGACTTCCTTCTTAACTAAGGAATGGTAAGGTTTGATCGTGAAGGAGTTTTGGAAATATTTTCCAAACGAGAATCAGAAATGTTTTCTGATAATAGAAATAAGAATGTAGAATATATAGAAACATGAGATAAGTAAATTTATGAACTAAAGAGATAAATGTTTAAATGATGATTGATCGATATAATTTTCATTTGGAAATGATATCATTGTTTGCACGCTTGTTTTTCTTTGATAGTTAACTCACCGATTATCGAAGTTTTGACCATTTTAACGTTGTTAATATGGAGAGACCGGTTGAATTATTATCCAAAGAACCACTCTGTATTGGTATAAGCATTGCAAATCATATATGTCAAAGATAATTGAAGACGGAGTAAAGTTCAAGGGCTATTGTAGAAGTCTTAGATAACAGTGCTTAAGATGGATGTACGGAATAGTGCCTTCGGGTTGTCCAGACCCAGGACAACTTGTATGGATGAGTGTTTGACAGAGTAATTCCAAAGAGATTACGTACGTTGATTCTTTCAAACGTATGAAGTTGGTGGCATAGAAGGTGAAACTTCTTTAGCCTCACAAACTGAGTATTTTTGTGGGAATCAATTAGTGATTTCCGATGGATTTGACGAGGTGGAACTCAAAGTGAATGGTGGCCAGATGTTCTGGAAGATAATTAAAACCTCAAGCCTCACAACCTGGAAGTTGACAAAAATCGGGCAGGCAGCATGGCTATGTGGGTCGCACCCATTAGGATGTATAATCACCTATCTAGAGAAATTCCATTTGTTCTTTAATCTATCGATGCTGTCCCTTTCGGGAAACGGTTGCTAATCCCAACCGTTGGTGATATACATTCGATACACTCAAGCGAAATGAGTGGTCGGTCATGTGTGGGCCGGGTTGCAAGACGTTCTTGTTGAACCCTGTGTATTCATCTCTAGAGATACACTATCGGCAGGTGGTCCCATATATTGTCATGTTGGAAATCCAATCTCCAATAAGCGCCATGCGGTTTTTGATTTTATATTATATATGGAGCGTGTGATGCAAGCGTTCCGCTAGATTCTATTTATTTGATTTAGACATTATTATAATATCGCTGGATTTTGATAGCAAAATATTTTTGGTTATCGTAAGATAAAAACCATCCGTGTTTATGTGTGGATCGGTCTTACGATTATCATTTCTTTTGAAAGATTTTGAAAGTTAAACCAATGGTTGGAGTTTACTCACACCAGTCCCATGACTGACCCAGAGTTTATTTTGTTTGTTTTCCCTAAACTCTTGGGTGCCCAAATTTGTATGGGCAGTCAAGTAGTCGGGATTTTACAGATTCGCTCGGAGGAGTTTGAAGCAGGAGGCTTCGCCAGTTAGCTATAAACTATCATATTTTCCGCTGTGTACTATGTGGTATCTGGAAACAAGTGTTTATAACTGTTCCAGGGATCACCGTTGTGCTCTGATGATGGTATGTATGTAAAGTTACTGATTTGTATTTCAAAGCTTATGTTATCTAAATATATTTTATTCGTTCCGCTGTGAGTTTGTGATCTTCATTTTCTTCTATTCTGAAATTTCTTTCTTTCTATTTCTCATCCTCTAATTTCTTTCCAATAATGATTCGTATTTCTGTGCGATTTGGGTTGGACGTGTGGTGTTTTTAGTCGACTCAAAGGGTACGGAAGTCCGGGTCGTTTCAGTTGGTATCAGAGTTGAAGGTTAAGTGATAACCTCGGCTCTGTGGCGGGATTCAATAGAGATTGGGTTAGTAACACCCTAGATTGAATTTGAGTATATAATGAGAGCGCGTATTTGTAGATTTGATATAAAAATGGTTTTATATTGTGTTGGCTGGTTTGTTGAGTGATTTATGAATTCTGGTCGATACAGGATGTACAACTGTATCGATAGGTGGTTCTAAACCCTCGAACAGAACAATTCGACGCAGTATTATTTTAAAATGGGTAAATGAAATAATTTTGCCCAAAAATTATTTTGATATGAAAAGAATAATTTCTGAATTGTTATATATATGAATGTGTTGATTGTTATTACAATCAAATGGAATTATAAAATATTGAAATGGTTATATATAACCAAATATAACTTGTATATGGAAAATATACATAAATATGATGAACTGGAATTGAATTCAAACCAAAATTTGGAATTCTAAATCCCGGTTGTTTAGAAATATTTTCTGAAGTATTTTTAAAGTAATCTAACATTACTTTGAAGAATTTTTGAATAAGAATGATTTTAAATGGATTTTAAGAATGATTAAGCACTGAAATCACTTCAGTGGCGAGAAAATAATTCAGACGATGGGTCGCGACATCATCAGTATTCATTTTCTAGTTTCTGAGTGATGGGTTGCTACCGTAATAATTTGGGAATGAAAAATTTGTTTGAAAAAGGACAAGATGTTTTGGAAATTCAAATGTTTTGAATTGAGTTGATTTTAAATATGTGTATAAATATATATGATTTTCAAACTAGTTTGAAATAAAACCCGGGAATTTGAATTCTGAAATTAAAATTTAACTTGTATAAGTTGAATAGATTGGAATGGTAAGAACATACCAAATGAACTGAAATTTAACTTAAGTCGAGTTAAATTAAAAGTGGATTATATTAGAAATAATTCCGAATGAAGTAAATAGAGAAATGTTTGAAATAGGAATTAATAAAGTAAATTCGACATATATATGAACAAGTAGAATATATATTGGACGTTATTCGGAATTAAACCTTGATGGAATTGAACTCAAGCAGCATGAGAAGGTTGATTTTTGGAAATAGATTTCAGTTTGGATTAGTGAATGGAAGTGAACTAATCAGAGGTTAACTAGAGTGTTAAAGACTGGAAGTTGGATTGGTTTGAAACCAACTGGAAAGGGATATGTATATGCTAAGCAGATATTGAATGGAAGCAAATGCAAGAGATAGAATTATGCCCGACAAAAAGGTACATGTTTACAATATTACTTGGGTTTGATGATTTTGTGAGCCTATGGGCAAGCCGCTTGGCTTTTTGATTTTCTTTTGGATGGGAGAAGGCCTAGAAAGGCGAGTTGTGGTTGTACCGGTTGAGCCGTGCAGAGGAGATGCTGCCGAAATTTTTCAGAATTTAAAGTGTTAGAAAATTTTCAAAATTTTTGAAAATTTTCGGCACTAAGAATAAATTTATATTTGAATTGAAATTAAATTGATTCAGTTAAACTAAGGATAATGAGTAATACGAAAGATTTAACCTAGTTATAATAAGGTTGTGGTATTTTTCCTACCTTAGCAATTTCGAGGACGAAATTATTTTAAGGGGGAAGGAATGCAACGACCCGGATTTTTAGCCGTTGAATTCTGAATATTTAAATTTGTTTTAAATATTTTATTTGAATTATATAGAGATTTATAGGTATTTATTTAATAAAACCAATAGACTTTAAAATATATTTAATATCGTTTTAACTTAAAAATAGGAAAAAAATCGAGTTTAAAATTCAAATTGGATTATTTTGAAATTTTATGTATATATTATGACTTAATACGTGATTTATTTGTTAACTGGAAATTGGGTTGATTTTAATTTCAAACGATATAGAATTTTAACGGAAATAATTTTATAAAATCCAAAGCAGATTATTTTGACAAGGTTCTTTTGAGGCGTAGTTATAATTTAATTTTTAGAATTTTACTGTAATTTTTAATTAATTAAATACGCAATTTTTCACTTGAACTATTTTGCACCTTATATTGATACTTTAGGATATCAAAATATAAGTTAAACTACCAATATTATTATATCTTTGGGATCGTGGTACCTCGCTGGACACGACCATACTTTTATTTTCATCCATAACAGTTCGTTCGTAAAAGGAAAAAAAAATCATTAATAATCTTTGAAAATCTAAACGTACATTCGCGCAAATCTTACCTCTGTGCAAAACTTTATATTATCTCACTCTACAATCAAATTCAATCAACGAGGGCAGCTAGGATTTTGTACCTATTTGGACACCTGCGTTTATATATAAATAAAAACACTGTTGTTTCGTATACTATCCGAATCTCTTAAGCATGTTAGTTTCGTATATTAATTAAAAGAAAAAGGGATCTATAACATTTGAAATCATACAGGATGGCAAAGATAGTTTGGTCATATGTTTCAATCTTATCCGATTTTTTATGCATAGCCTTTTGTTTTCAAAGGTTTCGTTTGGCCAATCAAAAGAAACTGTACGAAAGCCATTTAATAAAAGTGACCATAAAACTTTGCCTTTATTCAACAACGTGGATGCCAAGCTTTGAAACCGTGCTTCCCACGACAAACAAAACAGCGTGATCTCCACGCTATTTACCCGTGCAAGTCAAGTTGTCCATCCGTATAAAAATAAAACAAGCTAACTCGTTCTATCGGTTGACAAAACTCAACTCCTCCTCATTTCTTTCGAAACCCAGTGAAACCAAAGCCTTTCCAATCCTTCGAAAATCCTGATAAAATCAAAATCTCAGTAAAAAAATTAGTGATTTCAGATCCAATAGACACGAGTGTGACTAAGCTTCGACATCATACCAACAATAATCAGTTCGATTGGAAATCCTATGCTGCTATTTTTGAAACAACATTAGGGCTCGTTGTTTGGAGCTTTGGCTCTGTTCTGATCCAGGGCGAGGCTGTTAGTGATGCTAGTATGGTGAGGAGAGAAGGAATGGCAGGCTGACAGAGGGGACGACCGGAATCCGCCTCCGATGACTGTGCGTGGCGAAGTATGGTTCTAGGATGCCGGAGTTGGTCAGCGCGTTGTAGTTGGAAGGGAAGTGGCGGAAGTGAGGAGAGGAGTTAATCGGGAGTGCCGTGATTCTTGGACTGATTTATGGAGTAATAGTGAGTATTAATTTATTTTAATTTAAGTTAATTCTTGAACTAATGAATTGGGTGGATTAGTCTGTCACTGATGGTTTCAAACAGAGGACGTGGAGGTATTGATGAACAAAGTGGAGGAGCTCGGATGCATCTACCATGGTGAGTGCATACTTGTCATGTTGTATATAGGAGGAAGGATGGTGCAGGTCATTTCCTTTGTGTGTTGCTTAAGAACAATTGTTTAAACTGTTGCTTTAAAACAGCAGGAGCGGTTTTATTGATTGGTGAAAGGAAGAGAAGCGGTAGTTGGCGGAAAATGTTAGGGAGAACGTACAGTATGGATTTTGAAACAAAGGAAAATGAGGTGAAGGGACAGTGGTTTTGAATGCTATAGCGAATGGTTTGAAATGATTAAACAAGGAACAAGGAATTAGGGATTAATTAAGGGTATCGGGGATTATAAGGACGTGTGACCTGCCAATCAATCAAAAAGAGGTGAACATTGACTTCTGTGATTAATTTAATAATTACCATTAAGGAATTTGAAATGTTTTGATACAAGATTTGTAACTTTCGTATATTGTTCGTTCGTTGACAGAATTAAATAAAACAAGGACCGTTAGGTTCGTAATTGCAGAATCTACACGTAGTCCCTAGAATGGGAATAATCAAAGCTATGGGAATTTCAAGGGAAATCAATCGTCTATTTGATTTTAATGGAAACAAAAGCAGAACCGTCAACTGCAAAACTCGGTGAGTAAACTCACCAACTCTGCTTCATTTATATTTTTATATAAACGAAATTTTAAATTGATTTTTATACTGTGAAATGGTTGCTTGGTTGAAATGGTTAATAAAATTGGTTGATATGATTACATCGTTGATCGATGATTAGTTATGATATTTCATATTGATGTGAAATAATATTGATGTTATTAACATCTGTGGATGCAGGGAAACAGGTTGGAGGGACCCAACTGGGTTCCTCAATATTTATATTACTATTTTTCCTTGGTTGTGATGTATGATAAGATATATATATAATCAATAATTGACTTTGTTGTGTTGAATTACCCTGACCTAGAGTTTTGGTATTTAAATACCATAAAATATTTTCAAGTATCGAAAGGGAAATTGGAGTGTTAAAATGGAAAATTATTTTCAAAAATAGAGATTTAATTTTGAATAGAGTTGAAAATAGAAAACTTGTTCAAATGAAAGAATCAAGGATTTGTTTATGAATGAGAACATATATTAGTGGAATTATTTATCATTGGATATATTGAAATATAAATTCAAATTTGAATTTATATGGAAAATTGGAAATTTGATTAAATTAGAAAGTTCTCAAAAAGGGATATAAAATTTGATTAAGATTTGGTTAAAAGGATTTTAATCCAGTTTACAACCATAGTTTGTAAAAATGGCTCGTAAGGAAAGATGAGAGTTCGAATAAGGATTTATTTAATCAAGTAAAGGGAGTTGGTTAAAATAAGGCAAAAAGGGAGTTTTGAATATTTACTTGATTAAATAATTAAGCAAAGAGAGTCAACGGAAATTTCCAATGAAAGAAGGGGGTTATAATACCGTAGTTGAATCAAATGGAAAATAAGAGTTGTCGAGGAAGTTACCTAATTAAGGAGTGGGAGTAATTTATTAAGAGAATATTATATTTATTATAAGGATTTAGAAATAAGATCGAACTATTTGGGTTTAAAATGAGAAGAGGATTAAATTGGGGTCAGAAAATGAAATATGATTTTTCCTATATAATGTAATTAAAAGTATGACGATATTCCAACGCTAGTAGGAAGGGAAGTGGTTTTAAAACTATAGATATATTTGAAATGATAAGAGTTATGGAAAATGGTTCGATAATTTGAAACAATGTTTCAAGATTAAAAGAGAATAAAGAAGTTTGGTGAAACATAAGGATATTTCTAAACAAAGGAAATGTTAAACAAGATTTTAAATGATTAAAATAAAAAGAAGTGAGACTTATGTGAGTAATTTTGAATAGGGGTTATAAATAGAAGTTGGGGTTAAGATATTATATGTAAGTATGAAAATCGAACTGATTTGATTATATATAGAAGGAATATGTTTACGATTTAAGTGAATAACGGTTGAAGCAAAATATGTTGCAAAACGAGATATCTAAAAAAAAAATTAGATTTGAAATATGAAATCGAAGTGGAATTTGAATAAGGAAGGGAAATGGATAATCGTTTAAAATGAAAACGATGAGTTTTGTTCCAACATTTGGAATATAAATTGTAATAAATGTTTTGAAAATTCTAGATTGCGATTTTAATGCTACTGCTATAATAAGTGTTGGTAAATTCTAGACAGCGATTTTAACGCTGCTGTTATAAAGGATGTTTTGTAAATCTTAACAGCGATCTTAACGCTATTGCTATAATAAATGTTCTAAAATTTTAGACAGCGGTTGTAACGCTGTTGTTAAAAGCAATGTTTTATAAATCAAATATTTGGAGACAGCGATTATAACGCTACCGTTATAATCAGCATGTTTCTGTAAAGGAAGTGTGCTCTTAGATTAGAATCCGAGAGTTACATAAGAAGTTGTTAAAGATTTAAAAGATAAACTTTGACCATTTCAAAGTTAAAACATTGTTCAGTTAAGGTCTGAGAGGTAATTATACCCCAACTTGATTGACTTCCTTCTTAACTAAGGAATGGTAAGGTTTGATCGTGAAGGAGTTTTGGAAATATTTTCCAAATGAGAATCAGAAATGTTTTCTGATAATAGAAATAAGAATGTAGAATATATAGAAACATGAGATAAGTAAATTTATGAACTAAAGAGATAAATGTTAAATGATGATTGATCGATATAATTTTCATTTGGAAATGATATCGTTGTTTGCACGCTTGTTTTTCTTTGATAGTTAACTCACCAACTATCGAAGTTTTGACCATTTTAACGTTGTTAATATAGAGAGACCGGTTGAATTATTATCCAAAGAACCACTCTGTATTGGCATAAGCATTGCAAATCATATATATCAAAGATAATTGAAGACGGAGTAAAGTGCAAGGGCTATTGTAGAAGTCTTAGATAACAGTGCCTAAGATGGATGTACGGAATAGTGCCTTCGAGTTGTCCAGACCCAGGACAACTTGTATGGACGAGTGTTTGACAGAGTATTTCCAAAGAGATTACGTACGTTGATTCTTTCAAACGTACGAAGTTGGTGGCATAGAAGGGGAAACTTCTTTAGCCTCACAAACTGAGTATTTTTGTGGGAATCAATCAGTGATTTCCGATGGATTTGACGAGGTGGCACTCAAAGTGAATTGTGGCCAGATGTTCTGGAAGACAATTAAAACCTCAAGCCTCACAACCCGGAAGTTGACAAAAATCGGGCAGGCAGCATGGCTATGTGGGTCGCATCCATTAGGATGTATAATCACCTATCTAGAGAAATTCCATTTGTTCTTTAATCTATCGATGCTCTCCCTTTTGGGAAACGGTTGCTGATCCCAACCGTTGGTGATATACATTCGATACACTCAAGCGAAATGAGTGGTCAGTCATGTGTGGGCCGGGTTGCAAGACGTTCTTGTTGAACCCAGTGTATTCGTCTCTAGAGATACACTATCGGTAGGTGGTCCCCTACCTTGTCATGTTGGAAATCCAATCTCCAATAAGCGCCATGCGGTTTTTGATTTTATATTATATATGGAGCGTGAGATGCAAGCGTTCCGCTAGATTCTATTTATTTGATGTAGACATTATTATAATATCGCTGGATTTTGATAGCAAAATATTAGTGGTTATCGTAAGATAAAAACCATCCGTGTTTATGTGTGGATCGGTCTTACGATTATCATTTCTTTTGAAAGATTTTGAAAGTTAAACCAATGGTTGGAGTTTACTCACACCTGTCCCATGACTGACCCAGAGTTTATTTTGTTTGTTTTTCTTAAACTCTTGGGTGCCCAAATTTGTATGGGCAGTCAAGTAGTCGGGATTTTACAGATTCGCTCGGAGGAGTTTGAAGCAGGAGGCTTCGCCAGTTAGCTATAGACTATCATATTTTCCGCTGTGTACTATGTGGTATCTGGAAATAGGTGTTTATAACTGTTCCAGGGATCACCGTTGTGCTCTGATGATGGTATGTATATAAAGTTACTGATTTGTATTTCAAAGCTTATGTTATCTAAATATATTTTATTCGTTCCGCTGTGAGTTTGTGATCTTCGTTTTCTTCTATTCTAAAATTTCTTTCTTTCTATTTCTCATCCTCTAATTTCTTTCCAATAATGATTCGTATTTCTGTGCGATTTGGGTTGGACGTGTGGTGTTATTAGTCGACTCAAAGGGTACTGAAGTCCGGGTCGTTTCAGAAAACCTATAACAACATTGAAATAATTGGTTAATAATGGAAATGCCTAAAATTATAGTAGTTAGAAATTGTAATCGTGTTTGGACACGAGGTTAATTACACTTGTGTTGGAAGTCTTCCCGGAGCCGACCGGCATATCCAGCAACCACTCGTGGTGGATCTAATGTGAGGGGTCTAAGTGCATAAACACGAGACGTGCTAAGACACGAGGTTCAGTACGACTTGTGAAAGAAGTTTACCCGGAACCGACCATCATATCCAGCATCCAAAAGTGGTAGGTTTAATGTGGGAGGTCTAGCACATTATAACCATAAATGAATATGGTAATGAATTGGAATACTTAACCTAGTTGGATCCATAGGGATTGTATGAACATATAACTTGAGTAGGGGTTAAGTAAACTTGTTTGAAATAGTGGGTGGGATAAGTAAATCTTGGGTGGGTGGGTAATATTTATATATATATAGGCCCACAAACTTAACCTGTATGCAATCTTTTACTCTGGTATGGCCTAACCTGTGGAAAACCTAGTGGGGATGCAAGCATGGGGGAAGCTTGTATCATCTTGTATGTGGGACCCGTTTCAGCCAGTAACCCATATATAGGTATCCAACGAGTACTCCGAACTAGGTCAAAGTTGGGACATGATTACTGGGCTGATTGTAAGAGATCCCAATATGGGGACGGTGTCGGCGACACATATCGACGGAGTCATGTGTGTGCATGGTTCCAGCAAAGGAGGTTTAGACGCCGTGACACCTGTAGATATGGTTGTGCACATCCTGGAAATGAAGGTTTGCCACTTTATGGAGGGATACACCCTAATGTGGGGCCAGCTAGCACAGGGTATCTATGGAGTAGGGAGCCGATCGAGTAGGGTAGTAATTATAGTACAACTAGACTCTGGTATGTTTGGGAGCCCGTTAATACCCTTAAGGGTAACTCCGGTATATTGGGCTGCTTGTTGATTGTATGGGGTGAAAACCTCTCACTGGAAGTACACCTAAGCCTACCATCTTATAATTGTCGGGGATCATCTTGTTAATAAGACACTAGTATTAGTGCATAGAAATCATTAGAAAAGCGCGATATACTCTATCATGTTTGTCCTGTTTACCTTGTCATACATGCCTATTATGATGTTATCTCTCTTATCCACTTTATATGCATGCCATGATACTTTTACTTATTTATATGTTGAAAGTAACTAGACTCGCCAGATTTTACGTCTGACTCATTTTGTTTCCTTTTCTTTCTCTTCCATCCCCCTCCCCCCAAGGTTCTAAGGGTGGGAATACTCAAGCTTGACCAGGATTTTGCTTTCATCTGCTTGGAGCTGCTTTGATGTATTGCTCGAGCTCTTATCCTTTCTATTATGGCTATGTTTTTGTTTATGGAATTATGCTTCTTTTACTATTGTACTCTGATTTTTTAAGTACAAGACGTGAATTTTAAGATGATGTACTGGGTTTATATATTTTCAGGCTTATGATGTTTCGAACCACAAAGTTATTTTTTCCAACATTAATAAATTTTCCAATTCCGCTTCTATTTTATGTCTGTCTTGTAATGTTTCTGTATCTGTTTACCTATAACGCTTCACGAAACTTAATGCATTCTCTTAATGAGTGACATTAACGGATGTGGGGTATCACTGAGTAGTAACTTGAATTGTATACGATGAACAATTAGCCTTTTCTTGATTGGATATTGTTTCGAATATGATGTTGTTTGAGAAAATTTGTTATTTGGAAGTGATATTGTGAATCATTTATTTTGATCTTTGATGAGAATTGTGCATATAGGTGAATTAAGATGTATAGGTGTGGAAATAAAATAAGGAGATATGACATGCAGAAAATTATAGGATTTGGATAATGTTTTATTTCCTTTTCTAGAACATAGCTAGAAATTTAAACGATTTAAATTGAAATTTGAAACTTGGATTTAAATAAGGATTTTTTTTCTTGTACTTGGCAATTTCTGGTAAGGCTATATGCGATGACCATTGACTTTAAAAACCAATCCGTTGTTGAGTTTTCTATTTCCATAGAATCATGTGGAAAAGCGGTACGTACCTCATACAGTTTTATCCGCTATGATTTTAATTTCCTAGGGATGAAATAAAGACGAGAGGCACATCGAAGAACTTTCTGATTTGGTGGAAACATTTTTCTTAAGATTGATTTATTATGAAATCATTCATTTTTTCCTTGCAAATTTTCGAGTTTTCATATGCATCATTCCTATGTTCTTCTAATTTATTAAGATGCAATTTATGATTTTCATCAGGTTTATTAATATTGAAATTCGAATTCTTTATTGACCACAATGCTTTGACTTTAATTTCAATAGGAAAGTGGCATGTTTTACCATAATCTAATCAAGAAGGGGACAATCCAAGTTTATTTTAAAAGTAGTACGATAAGCCCAAAAAAACATATGTTCATTTCTGTGACCAATCTTTCTAATTTTTACTAATAGTTTTTTTTTTAGAAAAAAATTTGATTGCTGAGTTGAAACTTCAATTTATCCACAAGTTTTACAATGATAACGAGTCGATAACTTGTGGGTTATTGAAATATTTCTCCATTAGAGTTTCAAAAGATTGATTATAGATTTATTATCCGGTATTAATTATTATTTTGCGAGGTGTATCAAATTACAGAAAGACGTTTTTGAAGGAAATTTAGTAATAATTCTATTATCATTTGCTTTACACAGGATGACTTCAACGTATTTAGAGACATAGTCAACTATAAGTTGGATTACAAATTTTAAAACGAGTTAGGAAATGGAACCATAAAATTGGTTACTCACTCATCAATGATTTCAGTCGTATGGATATAGGTCGAAGGCATTGTATTTTGTCTAGATATTTTACCAACCAATTATCAATGATGCACGTCTTACAAGACTGGAACATGTCTTCGAGAACAGTGGACTAACAAAAACGACAGTGATTACCTTTTCAGCGATTTTCATTCGTTCAAAGTGTCTGCTGCACGCTTGGTTATGACAAAATGAATGAACAATCCTATCTTCTATAATGCATCAATACGTGATTTGGTCGGGGAAATACTTAAGCAAGTATGGATCATCCCAACAGAATTACTTTATTCGAGACAGATTTTTTTACTTATCTTATTTAGACCAAAACAAAGGTACCTATTTATTAACCAAAAAGTTTAGGATATCGAAAAATCAATGATCGATTGAAACAGAAAGAAGTCATTCATGAAGAAAGTTCTCGTTGACATGCAAGGAAAATCATGCACTCTGGAGGTGAGAAAAATGGTCGACTATGATGTTATTGGATCCTTTCTTATCTTTGATCATAAGGTTGAATTCTTAGTGTAAAAGGATCCAACGAATCAAGCGATATTTAATAACCTTTTTGAAAAAAAGGTATTTAAGAGTGAAGTGGTTAGTGAAACTTTAATGTGTGAGCCTATCAAATATAGTATACATTTTTGGAGAGTGATAACTATGACTATAAGTTCTTTTCCAACGGCTGTGAGTTAAGTTAAGCGCTATGTAGTTAATGTCCCGTTCTTATGCTGTCATTATCCAGCTACACCGCATAGCGGATTTTTACCGCTATGGTTTTCTTAAATAGCCTTAAAAATAGTTTTACCACTTTATCCTGTCTATATTTCGCTATTTTTTAAATAGTATGTTGTTTTTGCTATATTCCATTATTCCTGTTATATCTTATATAAAAGAAATGAACTGAAAATGATATTAATACATTGAAAAAATTATGAATTAGTTTTTTAAATGGAATTTTTTAACATACATTTTCAAAAGAGGTTTTTTCTAATATTTTATAATTTAATTAAGTTAAGTAAAAGTTTACTTTTATTTACATAAATTTACACATTTTTTATTTAGAATAAAAAATGTACTAATTATAATTAAATTTAACGTTAATTTTCCTTTTCAATTTCATTTTTATATTTTTAAAAACATTAAGTATGAGTATTATATGTTATTTTAGAGTCATTTACTGTAACCTTGCTATTTTCTCGCTTTATGCTGATTGTGACTTTTTGCATCTCCCCCGCATTGAATCCTCTTCGCGCTTTGACTACACGGACGTGTCATTAAAAGTCATACTAAAGTAGTAGATAACATAAAGGATATTGCTGGTGCGTTGTCCAGAGAGAACACCAAAGTTTGAAGCATCACACATAACTTCATAGGGAATATCCCAATTAGCAGAGCAGGTAATCCAGGAAGAAACAAGTTCATTTTTGAGAGATTAAATGGGAAAACAGAATTAGAGTACAAATAGAAGGGAATGCCTTATCCTAAAATAGTGGCTAATTGTTGATCTATTTTACTGAAATCTTTCGCAAAGCATTCATAAAAACCATCTTGACTTAGGTATGGATTATCCTTAACGCATTAAGGAATTGGTAGATTTGGATAACATCGATTTTGGCATTATCAACTTCAATACCCTTATTTGAAATGACAAATTCGAGGACTACGCCCTATTTGACAATAAAACAAAAAAATTCCAATTAAAAATTGAGTGTTTTTCTTAGGTTCTGTTTAGAGGCAATTCAGTATTGTGTAAGCATTTGGAAAAATTGTCAGAAAAGATTGAAAATGTGTCCATAAGAATTTCAAAAAAGGGCTCAATCATATTAGACAAGATGCCAAACATGCAAAGTTGCAGGTGCATTACAAATCCCAAACAACAAGCATAGATAAGAAAATGTTTCCAATGGACATGTGAAAGTCATCGTCCTGATTCCAAGAGCAATTGGAATTTGGGTATAGCCGGAATAAACATAAAAACAAATAGAATTAGTGGTTGGCTAAATGTTCAAGCATTCTGAAACAACCCAAACCTTACGGGAAAGCCCGGATTGAGTTGAGAACACGACAAATCAAAACACAAACAGAACAACATTTCATTGCTTATTACTACAATTTACATCAGAGTACAAGAATATAACAGAGTATAAATAAATATTACACATTGAAAAATATCTAAGATTAAATACATTAGCAGTGGAAAATAGTACAAAACACAACTGAAAGAACCCGGATCCTGTGAGTATAGTATCTGCAAAACCAAATCTACTTGCTGCGTGTGTGCAAAACCAAAAATAGGGGCAACCAGAGTTATGTGACTGGTGTGAGAACTAAAATAGTTATTTAGTCTTTACTATAACACGGAACGGGTTTCCTCCCAAGAATACCTGTGCATAGAATAAACATCGCAATGCTCTTTGGAAAAATGAAGCTATTATAAAACTCGGGTCCCATCACACAATGCAACGCAAGCCGGAGGATAGAGTTTTACCTTATAATAGACAAACATGCTTGGTGCGTTTAAATACAAATCATTTGATACTACTATAAGTGCATAGTGTTAAAAACAACTTCAAATATAAATGTATCAATCATAAACGACATGGGTACCATATATCATGTCACCATACTAATATAACAATTAAAACCGCTCAATCTCGTATTGGAAGTTGGATTCCATCTATGAACCAAGGCAAGGGATCGTCCTTACCGCTTCGAGACAATCTAGCCAACCATGTCTCAGGAACAGCTGCAACTGCACCTTGGATCTTCAGGGTCGGTCCTCTCTTACATTTGTGGATTGGTAATTCCTGAACAATGCTTTTCCCCGCCTTATAGGGCGTAAATCTGGTCAGTATATCGACCATATCATTCATCAGCCCCATAGTGACTGATATAACCGAGGCGCCTCGCTTTCCATCATCCACATAAGTAAAAATGTCTGGGCTCCATACCATGACACCACTCCTAGCTAGAAAGAAACGCATGTCCTCCCTGCAATCCTCTCATGTTTCTGGATCACACCGGGGTGTGAGGCTCGTGAATTAACGTTATACACCAAGTTGTGCCCTTTAAGGTCGTGCTCTGATCATCAAATACAAGACCTTGCTTTTCAATAGAAGCCTTGATCATTCACATCTCAGCATGCCACAATTACAATTCACGCCATGCAACTGATGTCTATCGATATATAACCTCTGAACTCGTACATCTCAGAGAAGGGTGTTAATTAAGAGAATAAATTCACCACTACCAAACAAATATATATATTTAATAGAGATCAATCAACATAGAATGAAATCAAATGTCAAACACACATCCATGTACAAGTTCATTCTGGGTCTGAATGAAACCGGAGGAACCTTATTCCTCGTCCCATATGTCCAATACAAGAGAGAGGCCCTCGCATATCCGGTCGATCTCCAAGTACGTCTGAACGATCACCACTTATTACCTCATCTTGGGTGTATAGCCCAATCAAGGCATCAGCAATCATCCAAACGATGTGAAGACCTCTGGTCTTCAACCACTGTCTTCATCGTCGAATTATCGTCGAATCAATTATTCAGAATGGGTATAAACCTGACCTTTCAGAATAACTCGCGTATATATAAACAAGTGTTATTAAAACACAACATACGCCTCATTCAAATCCAGAATATTCTTATACTTTGGGAAAGGTTCCCATTAATTTTATCAAAGATAAATTCTTTAAATTTATTCTTTAATCTTCCTTTGGATATCAATTCAAACCAAATTAAGGTTTGTCTAAACTAGTCGGGATTAGGGCAGCTTACCGAAGTAATAATTTATTTAATTTCCCAATCCCAACATATTCATCCCATGGAGCAAAACTGGTAATACTCCATATCTAACACTATAGTGTTATTGGTAAATTTAATTACCATTTCACGTTCAAATCTAATTTAAGATTTAACTATCGCATGGAGCAAAAACTGGTGGTACTCCTTTCTCGATCATTTCCTGAAGTTGATAATTTAAATTATCACATTCCCATTTCAATCTAATTAAAGATTCATTAAAACTCCACTTTGTTTTAATCTTCCCAAAAATCTATATTAATGATTATTTAACTTTGGAAACACAAACATGCCACATCGACAATCTACATCGTACTATTGATTTCCGCCTACATATAACCTCTAAGCTCGTACGTCTTAGAGAAGGGTGTTAAGCAAGAGAATAAACTCTCCGCCACCAAATAGATATATATTTAGCAGAGATCAACCATACAGTTCAAATATAATAATCGACATGTAATCCTGTCTTTAACTGGGTTAAAGAACCAATGTCATTTAAACACAATTCACGATAAACCCAAAATCACATTCCATTAATTATGGAATCTTCATGGAAAAACAGATCAATATATAATCGATATCAATTTCTGTATCCGACTAATAATATAAATGGAATAATGACGAAGCCTTTTAAATTCCATATCTATTAACAGTCTTCCTCCACAGAATTTCATTTCTATTATTATCAAATCGGACTCCACTCAATTCCAATTTAATATATTAAACTGGAAAACTTTACTTTGGAAAATTCCCATTAAATCTTAATAAAAGATTTATATATTCCAAATCATATTATACTGTAGATCAGGTTAAAGAATGAATGTCGTTAAAACACAGTTCACAATAAACCCAATTCATATTCCATTTAAATTCCAATTAAATATTAATTAACTGGAAACTCTAATAATCTTAATTAATAGATTTATCCTTTTCACCCGGGGTTTAAGAACAGTGTTGTTTAAGACACCATTCACGACAAACCCAAAATCCAATTCTTTTGTTCAATTCCAATTAAATCTTAATTAATTGGAAAACTTCACTAAATCGTAATTAAAAGATTTATTCTTTCCTCAACTGGGTTTCAGAACAGTGTTAATGAAGACACCATTCACGATAAACCCAAAATCCAATTCTTTTATACAATTCCAATTAAATCTTAATTAACTGGAAAACTTCACTAAATCTTAATTAAAAGATTTATTATTTGCTCAACTGAGTTTAAAAACAGTGTTAATGAAGACACCATTCACAACAAACCAAAATCCAATTCAATATTTAATACAAGGCTCTAAATAGAAATTATATTGGCTTACATTCAATATCAAATTCTGAAATTAATATATATCGTATTGGGAATAACGATATATATATATATATATATCTTCTCAATTCCTCCAAAATATCCGTATAATCATGGAATCTAATATCGAAATATTCCGAAGACAATTTCGATTCAAATCCATTCCAATTCATATATTGGAAATTCTGGTTATTTTTAAAACCATTTCAAATCCAATTTATTTATTTAAAAATATTGGTTATAATTCTAGTTCATATAACTAGTTCGTTTTGATAAAAAAATTATCCTTAAATACGTGGAGTTTTTCATCCAGATTCTTTCCAAATCATTTATTATGATTTTACACAAATTTTTAATAATTTTATCAAGGCCCGTACAGTTGATTTCCATAAACGGTCATCGAACTGCACTTACAACGACCTTCTCCAAATTTGATTTGGACATAATTCCAAATCCAACCATTAGATTTTAAATATCTTATATTGGTCATCGAAGTCAATGGTCGAAATTCACGAACTGTCACGGCGCGTTCTATTCAGGCCATTTAATATATATAATATATATATTATATATTTCGTCGATTTCCATTTAAAACATCTTTTATAAATCGTTTTAAATTCGTTTTAAAAACGATTTCAACTTCATATTCAATTTCAAATCAAAATTGAATATTCCATATCATTTATATAAAAATTATATTATTTTCAAAACCATACCTTTTGAAATCACTTCCTTTTCGATATTCATTATAAAAATGAATAAAATCGATGTAAATATCGTTCGTGTCAAAATGGCGCATTTCTAGTCAACAAGGCTTCATATATTAAAATATTTTCGTGTCCATCCAAAATCGGACATCGAAATCATATTTTGATCCGTTACTGAATATTATTTTAAAATATTCATTAATTTAAAATATTTGTTCTTTCCGAATTGGAATCAGACACAGTCAATTACCATATAATTTTATTTATATGGATTTCATACACACATGTACACAACAATAATCAAACATAGTCAACCATCATCCAGAGTGCATTATACAACTACATAAGCATTAAATATAAATAATTAATGCTTACAACAGTCTGTCAACCAATCGATTGACATACAACTAAACAATTGGGATTAGTGTATGTCAAATATCATCCCAATACCCGTGTGGGGTTTCAATCAACACACACCAATTTTATTTGTGTAGTTGGGCAATGTGTAAAATATATCATCCCAATCAATATCAGTCAAATGTGTGTACACAAACTAATCATCCAAATTGTAAATGATTATTTATTTTCATACATATACTCATTAAAAATTATATTTTTAATGATAAAATATTTATTTCAACACATGAATATTTTATTTAATTCATTTATACAATAAAAATGATATTTTCATTGTTCTAACATTTTTAGAAAATTTCGGCAGCATAACAGCGCGATACTCGAACCGGAATAAGGTCGAGCCTTATCCCTCGCCTAATAATGGCTCGCGCCGTATACAAACCAAATTCTAATCAATTCAATTTATATCCCAAATCAAATTCAAACAAATAAATCACTCAATCCAAAAATCAACCAAATATCCATGGTCTCAAACAAAGGTGTCGGGTACTACTAAGCACCGTCTGCATCCTAGAATATATATTTAATTAGAAAATAAATTAGAGTGAGAAGTTCTCACATTGAGATCCACTCCGCCGTTCTTTTCTGTCACTTCAATTTGTTGTTCTGGTTCCATAATTCGCAAACGAGCTCCAATCTTCACGTGGTCTTTTTGCCTAGCTTAAGCACGCCATTTTGGACAACTTTGCCTAGGGGGCTTTCTTCCGAAATTGGTCCATTTCGCCGGAATTCGCGAAAGTACATAATTTGGACAGTAGACTCTGGACGCATTTTTGAACAACCCGCAATCCAAAGTCTGACTTTCATAAACTCAAATCGAAGAGGAGGACGTGCTCTTCAACTTTGGAAGTGTGGAGTTTTTGCCATAGAGGTTTGGTTTGGGAGATATGGGCTGAAGACCATCAGGGTGTTTATTGCAAAGCAGAAAATATTTAAAAACCGGGTTTTTATTGAAATTGGGGAACATGGCCAGAGGTGGGGGTCAGGGGCAAGCGCTGGTGGTTGTGGGCGGTGGCAGGGGCCGGCGTTGGTTGTGGTAGGACCCACGGTGGTGGTGGCCTGATTTGGGTGAATTTGCGGCTAGGGTTTCCAATGGGCGGAAAGGGGGCTGACGGTGACTAGGAGGGGGCGGTGGTGGTTGATCGGCGGCGTGGAGGAACAGGGGGTGTCGCGGTGGTGTGCGGTGGCCACCAGCGGCAGTGGGGACGCGTTTTCCTTGGGAAACGGGGATCGGTTTGGGAGTGACAGGGAGGGTTTGGGATTTTTGAGTTTTTTTTTTCTTAATAAAAATTAGGGTTTTGAAAATCTATATATAACACTCTCCATTTGACCTCCAAATCGAACCCACCGCCTATCGTCTATAGCTAATTACCCCCATTCCGGACATAATGAGATATGTCCCGTAAGACAATTCTATCGTTTCGATCAGTTTTCATTTAAATTAAAATAGAAATCAGTACATTTTTAATTTGAACATTCATTTTAATTTACCGAGGCTACATACATGCTCCAAAAATTCCAGAAAAATAAATCTAGCTATGTTTTGATGATACTGTAACACCCCACACCCGCTATGGTCACTCTCTAAGGGAATGCCATAACATCGGTGGAGTATTTTAAGTGAATATAGAACAGAAAAATTACAACAAGACAGATATAAGTAATACTTGAAAATGTAAAACATCATTTCATTGCGGCGGAAAGTAAAACATGTTTGGTTACATCACAAAAACCAAAACAAGAGTCAAGTACAAAATATCCATCCCGATAAATAAAAATACATAATCCCAATACATGAACTGATAGCCATAAAAGAAAAGGATAAGCTGAGCTTTACTCCTACGATCCAAGCTCCAAAAGAGAATAAAGCAGCCTGATCAAAGCCCACTTGTACTGGGTCCACTCTGAGAACCTGAGGGTTGGGAAAAAAGATAAAAACAACGGGGTCAGACATAAGTCTGAGCGAGTCCTATAACTTTAACAATACAATCATCAAAGTAACCAGAGAAGACATAAGCTTGATATACGGTAACGTCTGGGGATGAATGGCTACACTAAGCAGCTTAGGATAAACTAAGATAACCGTAAAGACGCATCTACCCACCCAAGGATAATGACTACACTGCACCACACCAGTCATTCCTACTTAAAGGTTGATCCCTCTCAAGGACTTAGAAAATTTACCCAGTAGTTTCGTGTACCCCTAGCTGACTACATAGGTGTCGTCTGCCCCTATCTCCACTAGGTGTACCCACTACTCCCAAGTGATCAGCTCCCTACCGTAGATACCCGTGCTGGCCCCACAGTGGGGTGTATCACTCCCCAAAGTGGCAACCCGATACAATCAACGGTGCACGGCTTATACCTACACGATGCAACAACGTCTTACCTACCAGCCCGGGTCCACACACGCATATGAAACCCGTTGGACTTGCGTTGCCACCGCTAACCCGTTTTGGCCTCTTATAGTCAAGCCCAGTACGCGTGTCCCGTCCTCGACATGGGTCGAGCCCAATAAGATACATATGGGTTACTGGTTGAAATGGGCCCCCACAAGCTACCCACCTAAGCTTGTCCCTTTTTCTAGTGCATCCCACTTAACCCTTTAATCATGTTTAATTACATGTTTCCACTTGGTTAAGTATTCTAATCGTATTTTCTATTGCCACCCAAGGCAACCCACTAGATTTCCACATGCCGCCCAAGGCACCCACTTAACCCCTCATGCCCCACTACATGCTTATCTGGTTAAGTGTTTCTTAATTGATTAAGAACGTAACCTTTGTAAAGACCTCTCACATTAGACTGTCTTTTATGGCAGCTGGATTTGCCGGTCGGTTCCGGGCAGCCTTACGCCATAACAGAGTCTAACCTCGTGTCTTTACACTTGTCACGTATTTAGTTTATGCCTAAGACCTCTCACATTGGGCCAATCATTTGTAGCCGCTGGATTTGCCGGGCGGTTCCGGGCAGTCTTATGCTACAAAAGGGTCCAACCTCGTGTCTTAGTCGATTAATTACACCTAATTAATCACCCCCATAATTTGTATTAATTATCCCTAATTAATTACACAATTTTAAGAATATGGGTAGACCTAACTCAATAGGTAAATTCCCAATTCCATAGTATGGGTAGACCTAACTTAATAGGTAAATTCCCAACTCCATAATATGGGTAGACCTAACTTAATAGGTAAATTCCCAATTATGTCCATTCATTTTATGTTATACACATTTCTATTAACATGCATATTAACCCCATCGTTTCCCACGTAATTCGTTTTCATGACATGTCATATAAATGGGAAGATTCACTATAAATGTAATGGGTTCAATCTTAGCACAACGTTGGCATTTACATGGGTTTAAAAGGTGTCAACTTGCGTCATAACATTAAACCCAACTAGCATAAATCATTAACCCAAACTTGCATGAATACACATATGTCATATAAAGGTAACTTGCATAAGTGTTCATAGGTTATACAAAGGGTGAACTTGCATATGTGACTTGCATCATAAATAGGGTAAACATGCATATGTATGCATAGCATACAAAGGTGTCATCTTGCATATGTATGCATCTTATTTAAAAAGGGTAAACTTGCATGTCATAATGTATGCATAAAACCAAACACTTAGCATGCATAAAATCAAATACTTCGCATGCATAAAACAAAACACTTAGCATGCATAAAATCCACATACTTAACATGCATAAAACCAAACACTTAGCATGCATAAAATCAAATACTTAGCATGCATAAAACCCACCACTTAACTTGCATAAACCCACATACTTAACTTGCATAAACCCATATACTTAACTTGCATAAACCCACATACTTAACTTGCATAAACCCATATACTTAACTTGCATAAACCCACATACTTAACTTGCATAAACCCATATACTTAACTTGCATAAACCCACATACTTAACTTGCATAAACCCATATACTTAACTTGCATAAACCCACATACTTAACTTGCATAAACATAGGGTTAACATTAAACATAGATTAGCAAACTAACATCATATCATATGACTTAAAACCCATTTATCCACAAGCAAGACCATAGATCTCATCATGCCTCATCTACTTAATTTAGCAATTGGTAATTAAAGTGATAGAAACTCACCAAAACCAAGATTAGCAAACTTATGAAGTACAACTAGTTGCTATATTTGAAGAAGATGATGATTAGAGGTTGATTAGCTTGCAACTTTCTTCATAAACTAGTGGAGGCTCTTCCTAAGTTTGATTTTGGAGGCATGATGTCATCAATTCTATTTTTAGTATGGATTAGGCTTGCATTAGGGTGTATTTATAGGATTAGGGTGTGTTTTAGACCATAGGATTAGCCCTAGGTTAGATTAGGTCCGTCAGATTTAGGAAGTTTCCAGAACACAGCCCAAACCAACCAGAAAAACCAGACCTGGTGCATCCAGGCCAATTGGCTCGACACCCTGTGTCGACAGGCAAGTCGACAGGGCAGTCGACTTGGCCTAGCCCAAGTCGACAGGCCTGTCGACAGCCCTTTCGACATGGCTTAGGGCGGGAAATTTCCCGCCTGCCCCCCCCCCCCCGCTAGTTCCAATTTCGAAATCTGAATTTGAATTTTAAATCTGTTTTTAATATGGAATTTCCTGAAAACTTCTTTGGGCCTTAAATGGGTCAAACGGACTCCGATTTACAAAATTTCGGATTCTATTCTGCGTATTTTTCCGAGACGAACGCAACGGCATAGCCTATTTCCCCCAATTCTTACATCTGTGATTATTTATTCTGCTTTTAGTGAATATTAGTATTAACTGAAATTCGGGGTGTTACATTCTCCCCTCCTTAAAGGATTTCGTCCCCGAAATCTCTAAGCTAAGGAGAATGCATATCCTACCATCCAAACAACCATCTACTCATCCATCAAACACGGGCATCCATTGTCCTTAAAACAATTTCTAATGATGTATGAGCATATGCAAAAAGTGTGTGTACATGTTCCCTATCTAATGTATGAACATATGCAAACCATGATAGTGCCATGCATCCATTATGTATGCGAGAGAACCCTATCGACACATACAATATCTACATGAGTGCACAATCATTCACCAAAATGCATCATCCATATGATAACACAATCATTATACATCCATAAATATAGCTACCTACACACAATTATGCAATATGCAATATGAAGTGACTGAGCCGATCTAGTGTCTAAAGTGTGTGTATATGCATCCACGAGCAACCACTAGCAAACACTTGCATCCTCCAATCATAACATGTCTCAAACACATGTTTCAACCATAGGTTTACCCTATCTAAAGGTCAAAGGTACTAACGAGAGGACATACTAAAGATAAGATAAGTACTAGACAAACGATAGAGGAGAAATTAAAAGACATACCCTCAAAAAGAAATGGGTACAATGAACGCATCTTCGCTTCCGTCTCCCAAGTAGCGTTGCCCTCATCTTCTCCCCATTGTACTTTGACTAGTCGAACCTCTCGATTCCTCAATTTCCTAGTCTCTGACCCAAGGATGCGAGTAGGAGCTCGTCGAATCGTTGCATCACGCTCTACCTCCACTTCTCTAAGCAAGCTCGGCTCTACCACCTCTGCAGTCTCATGTAGGCACTTCCTCAAATGTGACACATGGAATACATCATGTACACCACTAAGTCTGTCGGGCAACTCCACTCTATATGCCATCCGTCCAATCCTTTCCTTAATAGGAAACGGCCCTATAAACCTTGGTGCTAACTTCCCAACAGATCCAAAGCGAACCACATTTCGTAACGGAGACACTTTGACAAAGACCATGTCCCCAACTTCAAACTCAAGATCCGTCCTCCTCTTGTCCGCATAAGATTTTTGCCTATCCTGCGCTGCTTTCATCCTTCTTCGAATCAAGTCAATCTTCTCAGAAGTCTCCCTAACCATATCAGGCCCAAGCAAAATCTTATCCGTAGATTCCCACCAACATGTAGGTGATCGACAAGGCCTTCCATAAAGAGCTTCGAAAGGAGCCATACCAATACTAGACTGAAAGCTGTTATTATATGCGAACTCCACCAATGGAAGATGCTCTTCCCATGTACCTCCAAAATCTAAGATACAAAGCCTCAAAAGGTCTTCTAGGACACGATTCACCCTCTCAGTCTGGCCGTCCGTCTGAGGATGATATGCGGTGCTCAGACATAATTGAGTCCCCACTGCTTCTTGTAAACTTTTCCAGAACTCGCTAGTGAAGATAGGATCTCGATCACTCACTATGCTAGAGGGTACCCCATGCAATCGAACTATCTCTCGAAGATATACTGAAGCTAGCCATGGAGCAGTCCTCTTGCTCTTCACAGGTATGAAATGGGCGCTTTTAGTAAGTCTGTCTACCACAACCCAAATTCCCGTATTACCCTTTCTCGATCTGGGTAACCCGTCAATAAAATCCATCGAGACGCTATCCCACTTCCATTGCAGAACTTCCAATGGGTGAAGCAACCCACCTGGTTTCTTTTGCTCCGCTTTCACCTGTTGGCACACCAAGCATCGAGCGACATACTCAGCCACATCTTTCTTCATACCGGCCCAGAAGAAAACCCGCTTCATGTCTTGGTACATCTTGTCCCCACTGGGATGAATGGTCATCCTAGAACGGTGTGCATCATCAAGAATAGCCTTCCTCAAACCCTCGTCTTGCGGTACACAAAGTCTACCGTCTCTACGCAAGCACCCCCTATCGTCTAGGGTGTACCTACTCAAATGGCTGGACGACTCCCCCCTTATGCGCTTCTCTACCAACTCAACCAACTGTGGGTCGTCCCTCTGTGCTTCTCCAATCCGCCCCAAAAGAGTAGGTCTGACCTCCAAGGATGCTAGCAAACCGGGTATATAGTCAATGGAAGGTCTGAAATCAAACATCGAGATAAATTCCAAGCTTCGTTGTTCCACGAACAATGGACTCAAGGACAACCTTTTTCTGCTCAAGGCGTCCGCCACCACGTTACCCTTGCCAGGGGTATACGCTATCTCGAAATCATAGGATGCTAAGAATTCCATCCACCTTTGCTGTCTCAAATTCAAGTCCTTCTGAGAAAATAAGTACTTCAATGATTTGTGGTCAGTGAACAATTCGAATCTCTCACCAAGAAGATAATGGCGCCAAATCTTAAGTGCAAAAACAATAGCGGCCAACTCTAAATCATGGGTAGGGTAATTTTTCTCATGTGCCCTCAACTGCCTTCCACCATAGGCTATTACCCTTCCCTCTTGCATTAAGACTGCGCCCAGCCTGTCCCACAAGCATCGGTATAGACAACAAATGGCTTACTCCCATCTGGCAACACTAAAACTGGAGCAGTGGTTAAAGCTCTCTTTAACCGTCGGAATGCATCATCACAATCTACGTCCCATGCGAAAACAAGATTCTTTTTCATTAAGTGGGTTAATGGGGCTGATATCTTCGCGAAGTCTTTGATAAACTTCCTATAGTAACCCGCCAACCCCAAGAAACTTCTTACTTCGGTAGCATTTCTAGGAACCTTCCAATCTTGAATTGATACTACCTTCGCGGGATCCACAGCTATCCCTTCCTTGGAGACCACGTGCCCCAAGAACCGCACTTCCTTCCTCCAGAAGTGGCATTTAGAGAATTTAGCCTTAAGGCTATGTGCTCGAAGAGTCTCCAACACCTCCCCAAGATGTAGGGCATGCTTTTCTTCACTCTTAGAAAATACTAAGATATCATCCACAAAGACCACCACGAATTTATTAAGGAACTCCCTGAACACCCTACTCATCAAATCAACAAAGTATGCAGGGGCGTTCGTCAACCCAAATGGCATCACCAGCCACTCATAGAAACCATCCGGAGTCCTAAAGGCAGTCTTGTCTATGCTATCCTCAGCCACCCTCAACTGATGAAACCCCGTGGCTAAGTCCAACTGAGAAAATACTGAAGCGCCAACCAACTGATCGAAAAGATCATCAATCCTCGGCAATGGGTGTCTATTCTTCTTTGTGAGCTTATTGAGTTCTCTATAGTCTACACAAAGTCTGAGGGACCCATCCGCCTTCGTAGCAAAAACTACCGGAGCACCCCACTCTGATATACTTCGTCTTATGAACCCCTTCTCAAGCAACTCCCCTACTTGCTTATTGAGTTCCCTCCTCTCACGAGGAGCCATGTGGCGCACTGGTAAAGATACAGGTTTAGCATTATCCACCAGATATATTCGGAAGTCAATCTCCCGCTTCGGAGGTAAGCCCTTCACCTCCTCAAACACATCCGAGTATTCCCGGACCACTCTAACAGATTGCAAACTCTCGACCGAAGCGTCAAGCGATTCAAGATAACTTAGCATAACAGAATCCATGGGATTACAAGAGATCTCGAGAGTGTTACCCAAGCGGGTCATGAGCCTAACAACTCTCCTTTCGCAATCAAGAACGGCACCATTACTGGATAACCAGTCCATGCCCAAAATCAACCCATAACCCGTGAAGCCCAAAACAAAAGCATCACATCTAAACTCAATGCTAAGTATAGAAATCTTCAAACCCAAACATATCATGGAAAAATAAGTGGAGCCCCCAATTGGGTTTGAAACAACCAAGGGATCATCTACTAGACTGGTGTCTAAGTGCAGTGACTCAACTAATGATGATGAGATAAACGAATGCGATGCGCCAGAATCAAACAATGTACGGACAGGATGATCAAATAGAAAAACCAGACTTTCCACGGAAATAGTTCTACCTCTTTCTCGAATCGGTGGACCTGCGAGAGCCTGAACTTGCCCCCTTGCCTGAGCTGGTGCCACAAGAGCTTGCACCTGTCCTCCTGAGGTAGACCCCGTCCTTTGCCCTTTCTTAGGACAGTCTTTCACTAGATGTCCTGCTTCGCCATAGTGGAAGCAGCCAGTCTTCTTCTTCTTGCGACAATCCTTGCTTAGGTGGCCAGGTGTCCCACAATTGAAACACTTCTTCTTGCCCATGCCACCGTTGCCTTTCCCACCTTTGTTTTGCTGTTGTTGCTGAGGTCTCTTTTGATCTCCCTTCTTCTCGGGTGCCTTATTAGCATTGGGACCCTTCTCTTCTTCATGCATGAGTGCCATGTCAACTAGCTTCTCGAAGGTGGCCCCCATAGGGATATGAGTCATAGCCAACCCATGCATCGGTTCATTCAAGCCTTTCACGAACCTCAAAGCCTTCTACTCCGGTGTATTCACCATGTCTAGGCCAAACCTTGCCAATTGATTAAACTTGTTGACATATTCCTTCACTGAGAGATTTCCTTGCTTTAGAGTCAAGAATCTTTCCATATACAAGTTTTCCTCCGCCCTTGAGAGAAACTTTGCCACAAATCTTTGCCTAAAATCCGCCCAAGAGTCAACGGGGCGTTCTCCATTAGTGACCTCCCACCAGAATGAGGCCTCTCCCTTCATTAACCAAGCAGCTAACTTGACTTTCTTTCCTTCTTCCATCTCAAAGATATCTATCAACTCTTCCACCTCCTTAAGCCAATCTCTAGCCTCCACAAAAGTTTCAGATCCTTGAAAAGGTTTCCCTCCCATAGCTTTAAATTCCTTACTAGTCTTAGCAAAAGTATCCGTGCGAGGAGGAGGGGGAGGAGGAAGATCGGGGGCTACGGTTGGTGGAGGAACATTTGCTGGACCCGCAGTGGTGGCCCTGGCCTCCATCAATCTCCTATACCATACGGGTACCGTCACACCCTCCGGAAAGTTAAGATCCTCAGCCATGCTGAAACGAAAAAGGAAAGATTCAAAACGGAGAATTCGAAAATAAAGATATGGCTATTGGGGATTATGCTTTTCTTTCAAAAACTTTTCCCTTTAAAGACATGTTTTTTAAAATATCTCTTCCAAAAATGTTTTTAGAAAAATAGTTTTCCAAAAATTTTATCTGTTCCGGTAACCTTTGCTCTGATACCACGTGTAACACCCCACACCCGCTATGGTCACTCTCTAAGGGAATGCCATAACATCGGTGGAGTATTTTAAGTGAATATAGAACAGAAAAATTACAACCAGACAGATATAAGTAATACTTGAAAATGTAAAACATCATTTCATTGCGGCGGAAAGTAAAACATGTTTGGTTACATCACAAAAACCATAACAAGAGTCAAGTACAAAATATCCATCCTGATAAATAAAAATACATAATCCCAATACATGAACTGATAGCCATAAAAGAAAAGGATAAGCTGAGCTTTACTCCTACGATCCAAGCTCCAAAAGAGAATAAAGCAGCCTGATCAAAGCCCACTCGTACTGGGTCCACTCTGAGAACCCGAGGGTTGGGAAAAAAGATAAAAACAACGGGGTCAGACATAAGTCTGAGCGAGTCCTATAACTTTAACAATACAATCATCAAAGTAACCAGAGAAGACATAAGCTTGATATACGGTAACGTCTAGGGATGAATGGCTACACTAAGCAGCTTAGGATAAACTAAGATAACCGTAAAGACGCATCTACCCACCCAAGGATAATGACTACACTGCACCACACCAGTCATTCCTACTTAAAGGTTGATCCCTCTCAAGGACTTAGAAAATTTACCCAGTAGTTTCGTGTACCCCTAGCTGACTACATAGGTGCCGTCTGCCCCTATCTCCACTAGGTGTACCCACTACTCCCAAGTGATCGGCTCCCTACCGTAGATACCCGTGCTGGCCCCACAGTGGGGTGTATCACTCCCCAAAGTGGCAACCCGATACAATCAACGGTGCACGGCTTATACCTACACGATGCAACAACGTCTTACCTACCAGCCCGGGTCCACACACGCATATGAAACCCGTTGGACTTGCGTTGCCACCGCTAACCCGTTTTGGCCTCTTATAGTCAAGCCCAGTACGCGTGTCCCGTCCTCGACATGGGTCGAGCCCAATAAGATACATATGGGTTACTGGTTGAAATGGGCCCCCACAAGCTACCCACCTAAGCTTGTCCCTTTTTCTAGTGCATCCCACTTAACCCTTTAATCATGTTTAATTACATGTTTCCACTTGGTTAAGTATTCTAATCGTATTTTCTATTGCCACCCAAGGCAACCCACTAGATTTCCACATGCCGCCCAAGGCACCCACTTAACCCCTCATGCCCCACTACATGCTTATCTGGTTAAGTGTTTCTTAATTGATTAAGAACGTAACCTTTGTAAAGACCTCTCACATTAGACTGTCTTTTATGGCAGCTGGATTTGCCGGTCGGTTCCGGGCAGCCTTACGCCATAACAGAGTCTAACCTCGTGTCTTTACACTTGTCACGTATTTAGTTTATGCCTAAGACCTCTCACATTGGGCCAATCATTTGTAGCCGCTGGATTTGCCGGGCGGTTCCGGGCAGTCTTATGCTACAAAAGGGTCCAACCTCGTGTCTTAGTCGATTAATTACACCTAATTAATCACCCCCATAATTTGTATTAATTATCCTTAATTAATTACACAATTTTAAGAATATGGGTAGACCTAACTCAATAGGTAAATTCCCAATTCCATAGTATGGGTAGACCTAACTTAATAGGTAAATTCCCAACTCCATAATATGGGTAGACCTAACTTAATAGGTAAATTCCCAATTATGTCCATTCATTTTATGTTATACACATTTCTATTAACATGCATATTAACTCCATCGTTTCCCACGTAATTCGTTTTCATGACATGTCATATAAATGGGAAGATTCACTATAAATGTAATGGGTTCAATCTTAGCACAACGTTGGCATTTACATGGGTTTAAAAGGTGTCAACTTGCATCATAACATTAAACCCAACTAGCATAAATCATTAACCCAAACTTGCATGAATACACATATGTCATATAAAGGTAACTTGCATAAGTGTTCATAGGTTATACAAAGGGTGAACTTGCATATGTGACTTGCATCATAAATAGGGTAAACATGCATATGTATGCATAGCATACAAAGGTGTCATCTTGCATATGTATGCATCTTATTTAAAAAGGGTAAACTTGCATGTCATAATGTATGCATAAAACCAAACACTTAGCATGCATAAAATCAAATACTTCGCATGCATAAAACAAAACACTTAGCATGCATAAAATCCACATACTTAACATGCATAAAACCAAACACTTAGCATGCATAAAATCAAATACTTAGCATGCATAAAACCCACCACTTAACTTGCATAAACCCACATACTTAACTTGCATAAACCCATATACTTAACTTGCATAAACCCACATACTTAACTTGCATAAACCCATATACTTAACTTGCATAAACCCACATACTTAACTTGCATAAACCCATATACTTAACTTGCATAAACCCACATACTTAACTTGCATAAACCCATATACTTAACTTGCATAAACCCACATACTTAACTTGCATAAACATAGGGTTAACATTAAACATAGATTAGCAAACTAACATCATATCATATGACTTAAAACCCATTTATCCACAAGCAAGACCATAGATCTCATCATGCCTCATCTACTTAATTTAGCAATTGGTAATTAAAGTGATAGAAACTCACCAAAACCAAGATTAGCAAACTTATGAAGTAGAACTAGTTGCTATATTTGAAGAAGATGATGATTAGAGGTTGATTAGCTTGCAACTTTCTTCATAAACAAGTGGAGGCTCTTCCTAAGTTTGATTTTGGCGGCATGATGGCATCAATTCTATTTTTAGTATGGATTAGGCTTGCATTAGGGTGTATTTATAGGATTAGGGTGTGTTTTAGACCATAGGATTAGCCCTAGGTTAGATTAGGTCCATCAGATTTAGGAAGTTTCCAGAACACAGCCCAAACCAGCCAGAAAAACCAGACCTGGTGCATCCAGGCCAATTGGCTCGACACCCTGTGTCGACAGGCAAGTCGACAGGGCAGTCGACTTGGCCTAGCCCAAGTCGACAGGCCTGTCGACAGCCCTGTCGACATGGCTTAGGGCGGGAAATTTCCCGCCTGCCCCCCCCCCCCCCCCGCTGGTTCCAATTTCGAAATCTGAATTTGAATTTTAAATCTGTTTTTAATATGGAATTTCCTGAAAACTTCTTTGGGCCTTAAATGGGTCAAACGGACTCCGATTTACAAAATTTCGGACTCTATTCTGCGTATTTTTCCGAGACGAACGCAACGGCATAGCCTGTTTCCCCCAATTCTTACATCTGAGATTATTTATTCTGCTTTTAGTGAATATTAGTATTAACTGAAATTCGGGGTGTTACATTCTCCCCTCCTTAAAGGATTTCGTCCCCGAAATCTCTAAGCTAAGGAGATGCATATCCTACCATCCAAACAACCATCTACTCATCCATCAAACACGGGCATCCATTGTCCTTAAAACAATTTCTAATGATGTATGAGCATATGCAAAAAGTGTGTGTACATGTTCCCTATCTAATGTATGAACATATGCAAACCATGATAGTGCCATGCATCCATTATGTATGCGAGAGAACCCTATCGACACATACAATATCTACATGAGTGCACAATCATTCACCAAAATGCATCATCCATATGATAACACAATCATTATACATCCATAAATATAGCTACCTACACACAATTATGCAATATGCAATATGAAGTGACTGAGCCGATCTAGTGTCTAAAGTGTGTGTATATGCATCCACGAGCAACCACTAGCAAACACTTGCATCCACTTGCATCCACCAATCATAACATGTCTCAAACATATGTTTCAACCATAGGTTTACCCTATCTAAAGGTCAAAGGTACTAACGAGAGGACATACTAAAGATAAGATAAGTACTAGACAAACGATAGAGGAGAAATTAAAAGACATACCCTCAAAAAGAAATGGGTACAATGAACGCATCTTCGCTTCCGTCTCCCAAGTAGCGTTGCCCTCATCTTCTCCCCATTGTACTTTGACTAGTCGAACCTCTCGATTCCTCAATTTCCTAGTCTCTGACCCAAGGATGCGAGTAGGAGCTCGTCGAATCGTTTTTAATATGGAATTTGAATTTCGAAATCTGAATTTGAATTTTAAATCTGTTTTTAATATGGAATTTCCTGAAAACTTCTTTGGGCCTTAAATGGGTCAAACGGACTCCGATTTACAAAATTTCGGACTCTATTCTGCGTATTTTTCCGAGACGAACGCAACGGCATAGCCTGTTTCCCCTAATTCTTACATCTGAGATTATTTATTCTGCTTTTAGTGAATATTAGTATTAACTGAAATTCGGGGTGTTACAGATACGATCCTAACAAAACTAATTTCATCGAATTTGGAGACCGTTTGAAAAGCAATCATTTTCCAGTCGATTAATTCAAACTGAAATTGCCAAACACGTTTTATTTTGCCACACTCACATATTAATTCCAAAAATTATGAATTTTGGAATCTAGCGATAATTTGACATTCCGGATCCAACAAAAGTGGTTTCGTCGAAATCGGAGGTCATTCGCAAAATTGCTATTTTTAAATGTTATATATTATATAAAATTCCATAGCGACTATTCTGAATTTTCAATAGGCCATAACTTTTTATTCCCGTTATGAAATATGGATTTTTCACATTTGTTGGAAAGATATTTTCAAACAGATTCAAATATTTCTGGTTTTACTGAAATCCGTTTTATTTTGAATCATGTACATTCATTTGAAATTTAAAATCGAAATTTCAAACTACCGCGCCATTTCAGGTTCGTTATATAATTAAAATAAATATTTATATTCTAACTTCGATTTAAATAATTTTGTACGTTCTAATTCTATTCAAAATAAATTTCTAGTCATTATTATTTAGAATAATTCATTATAAATATTCAAAATTCATTAAAACTGCTAAAATAAAAAATTTAAATTAGTTATGATTTTCCGGGTTGTTATAATCTCCCCCACTTAAAATCTTTTCGTCCTAAAAGGGAACGGAGCTGAAAGTTGTTTTACCAACCAACTCAACTTTCTTTCTGACTTTCATTCTTTAACTTTTCAGTTTCTAAGAATTTTCCAATTTTTAAAAAATTTGTCTAACACCCTAAATTTTCGAAAAATTTCGCCATAATCTCCTTTGTACGGGGAGACATTTAAAACACAACTAGTCATGCAAGGCCCTCATCATCCAAAAGAAAAAGCCAAGCGGCTAGCCAATCGGCACATAAAATCATCCAAACCCAAGAAATACAGTAAACATGTACCTATTTGTCGGGCATACAATTTTATTCCACTTTATAGCCTCCTTTCTATGACATGTTCATTCTATACACACGTACATATGTGCAATTGCAATCAATTTTCAAGTCAGTTCAATATTTGATTCAATTTGGATTAACGGTTCAAAATTTTAATTAATCAAACCAATAATCAAAAAACACAATCAGTAATCAATTAGTTGATTATCGTTTCAAACACATAAATTTTATATATATACAAAAATCGTATTTTTGATGCCAATTCGTAAACAATAAATCCTATCTAGCTTTGGTTCTCACACCAGTCAATTGGAAACATACAGACATCCCACTTTCGATACTCGAACAAAAATTCTGATGATGTTGCTACAATCATCAGAATCATCTCCGGGCATCTAGAGTGTGATTCTATATCTATCCGGTATATTAAAACTTTGAATATATGTTTGAAAGGCATATATGCAAAATCTTTATATACCCGATTGTCCAAATTCAATTTAAAATAAATATTCAAATACGTAGAATAAGATTTAAATTCTCAAAACAAATTGGTTATTCATTTTTATTTTAAAAACACTACTCTTCACACTCGTTCTAGGATACTACTGATCCCATGTCTAATGAGTCATTCTTATTGGATATTACTAATCCAATCTCTGATGAATTCTTTTGTTCGGTTCTAATGTGTCTTGTTCTCGGCTTTGTAAACCAAAGCTATGATACCACAATGAAACGACCCAAACTCGCCCTTACGAGAATTCTCGAATCGAGTTGAGAACATGACAAATCAAAACACAAACAGAAGAACATTTCATTGCTTATTACAACAATTTACATTAGAGTATAAGAATATAACAAAGTATAAATAAATATTACACATTGAAAAATATCATAGATTAAATACATTAGCAGCGGAAAATAGTACAAAACACAACTGAAAGAAATACATGGATATAGAGCGTTCCGAATATGGCTCCAACTGTAAACCAGGATCATGTGAATATAATATCTACAAAACCAAAACTACTAGCTGCCCGTGTGGAAAATAGGGGTACCTAGAGTTTAGGTCAAAACAATAAACTCCAAGTCAGTTATGTGACTGGCGTGAGAACTAAAACAGTTATTTAGTCTTTATTTTAAAATAAAGTAAATCAAGGGACCACGCCGTATAACACGGAACGGGTTTCCTCCTAAGAATACCTGTGCATAGAATAAACATCGCAAGACTTTTTGGAAAAATGATGCTTTTATAAGACTCGGGTCCCATCACATAATGCAATGCAAGCCGGAGGATAGAGTTTTACCTTATAATAACCAAACATGCTTGGTACGTTTAAAAACAAATCATTTGATACTATCATAAGTGCATAGGGTTAAAAACAACTTCAAATATAAATGTATCAATCATAGATGGCATGGGTGCCATATATCATGTCACCATACTAGTTCTATAATTAAAACTGCAAATGTCGTATTGGAAGTTGGATTCCATCTATGAACCAAGACAAGGGATCATCTGTAACACCCCGGATTTTTGAATAATCAAATTAAATAAATTAAAGAATAATTAATCTTAGATGTGAGAAATAAGGGAAACGTGTTGCGCCATTGTGTTCGTCTCGGAATTCTGGTTGAGATAGAGTCCGAGTTTGCGTGAATTGGACTTCATATGAAGAAATTATGGCGATCGGAAGTTTTAGAAAATTCAAAACAGATTTCAGAAAATTCAAATTTCGAAGTCAGACAGGCTAGGTGAGAAAATTCCCGCCAGGGCCAGGTCGACCATAGGGTCGACCTGGGGGTCTACCTGCCCTAACCAGGTCGACCATAGTGTCGACCTGGGGGTTGACCTGCCCCCCCCCCCCCCGGGCAGATTTGATTGATGACCTGTTTGTGACTATGTGCTGACTCATTAGGGTTTCTGATCTGCTCTGATTGGCTGGGATTAATTCTGGGTTGATCGGACGGCTTAAACTAATCCTAAACTCTATAAAAACACCTATAGACCCAAACCCTAAAATCAAAACAAAATTGGATTCATGGCCTCCATGCCATCACCTTGCAACTCAGAATAGCCGCCGCCCATTAGAGAGGAAGAAAGCAAATCAAATTCAATCCTTTTCAACTCTAATAGCGAATATTCTTCAAAGGAGCGCTAATTCAACTCCAGAAATCAGAATTCAGAACTCAAGACTGCTTTTGAGTTGTGAGTTCGATAGTTTTAACAAAATAATTAATAAATGAATTGGATTAAGTTATAATGCGGATAATTTGGATGTGATATGAATTATTGATTGCATGTTGTAATTATGTTGTAGAATTATGTTGTAATTTCTATGATATTATGTTATGATGCTATCATCTACGATGCGAAGTTATGATGCTATCACCCATGTTATAATCCTATGATTGGCTTATGTCTAGTTGAATCATCATGTTTCTTATGCTAGTTGTTATATTAATTCATATGATAAATCATATGTAGGAAAGTTTAGATGTTGATTCAAACATGAATCATATACAAGTTGGGTAGAATTATATGTGAACTTACATGATTATGACACCTAGTTTATGTGAGAATTTAATTGAAAGTTAGGTTATGACATATGCTAAATTCTACATGATACTTTACATGTTAGATACTAGTCTACACCATTGTTGCGATGTATAAATCACCTATGTAAGTTTATGAGTTGGATATGAATCATGTTATGCAAGTTTAGGATTATTACCTATGCAAATATAGATCTATGACATATGTTATTTATGCAAGTTTGTGGCCATTATTTCATCAAGTTCACACCTATAGATTTGGATCCATGACATATGATGTTTATGCAAGTTTGTGGCCATTTTCTCATCAAGTTCACACCTTTAGATTTGGATCCATGACATATGTTATTTATGCAAGTTTTAATTTTGGCCTATGCAAGTTTTAGATGTAGAACATCATTCACATAGGCAAGTTCACCCCTATGTTAGATTTATGTTTTAATTATGTGCATAAATTGTGATGTTTTCTTTTATTTCATAAGTTAGACTATTCGAGTCTAACGTATATTTTTACGTTAAACGAACAAACGTACTATGTGGGGAAAAAGGGGATAATATTAAAAATATTTAATTGGCATAAATGCCTTAAAAGGCATAAAATTTAATTGTGGTGAAAATTGGTATGATTTTACATACCATAAATGGATGGACATAATTGAGTCAATTATGGACATCGTTAAATTTGGAATTGATTGATAATTGGAATAGGGAAAGTAATTCAAATTTGGGAAATGATTAATTAGGAGTAATTAATCGTCTAAGACACGAGGTTAGGATCTTTTGTGGTGTAAGACTGCCCGGACCCGCCCGGCAAATCCAGCTGCCACAAATGCCAGTCTAATGTGAGAGGTCTTAGGCACAAACTAAACACGTAACAGTTGTAAAGACACGAGGTTAGGCTCTTTTGTGGTGTAAGACTGCCCGAACCCGCCCCGCAAATCCATCTTCCACAAATGTCAGTCTAATGTGAGAGGTCTTTATGAGGTTACGGTCTTAATTAATTAAGAAACACTTAACCAGATAAGCACGTAGTGGGACATGAGGGGGTTAAGTGGGTGCCTTGGGTGGCATGTGGAATCTAGTGGGTGCCTTGGGTGGCATTTGGAAATACGATTAGAAATACTTAACCAAAATTGAAACATGTAATTGAAACATGAATAAGAAGTGGGTTAAGTGGGATGTACTAGAGGGGACCAAGCTTAGGTGGATAGCTTGTGTCAAGTAATGGGGGCCCGTTTCAACCAGTAGCCCATACATATCTTTGTGGGCTCGACCCAAGTCAAGGACGGGACACACATACTGGGCTTGACTGTAAGAGGCCAAACCGGGTAAGCAGCGGCAACGCAAGTCCAACGGGTTCATATGCGTGTGTGGACCCGGGCTGGTAGGTAAGATGTTGTTGCATCGTGTAGGTATAAGTTGTGCATTCTTGGTGGTATTGGGTTGCCACTTTGGGGAGTGATACATCCCACTGTGGGGCCAGCACGGGTATCTACGAGTTAGGGAGCCGATCGCTTGGAGGTAGTGGGTCCGACTAGTGGAGATAGGAGCAGGCGGCACCTATGACAGCAGCTAGGAGTACAACTACCATATTATGAATATTGTAATTAGAATGGGGAGGGTAGTGGGTACCACTAGTGGAGATAGGAGCAGGCAACACCTATGATAGCAGCTAGGGTACATGAAACTACCATTATTATTATCACTTATGTTCAGTAGGCGGGATCAACCTTAGGATGACTAGTGGTGGTGTAGTATAGCAATTACCTTAAAGTGGAGGTGCAGTATAGTAATTATCTTACAGTGGGTTAGGTGCGGTTTAACGATATCGTTGTTCATCCTTTTTCCTTGTTTACTCTGCCATACTCAATGCTTCATGGTCATTTCCTGATTTTCCAACTTATGCCTTAGCCTAGTTACTTTGTTAATTATATTGTTAAAGTTATCGCACTCGCCAGACTTTATGTCTGACCCTCCTTTGTTTCCTCCTCTTTTCTTCCTTTCCCCCTAGGTGCTCAGGTTGGAACTAGCACCAGTGGAGCTTGATTTTGGACAACTGTGCTTCTTGCTTTTAGAAGATTGCTTGGATCGCTGAAGTAAAGTTCAGCCTCTCTTTTATTTATGGCTATTTTGTATTGGGGATTATGTCTTTCAATTTATGTACATTGATTTAGTCAAGATGGATATTATGTACTTGGCTCTGGTTTTGATGATGTAATCAAACATATGTATTTTCCGCTGCAATGAAATAATTTTTTTAATTTATCAAGTATTGTTTATATCTTTCTTGTTGTTAAGTTTTTGTTCTATACTCACTTAAAACGCTCCATAGAAGTTAATGCATTCCCTTTGTGAGTGACATTAATGGACATGGGGTGTTACACGTGGTATCAGAGCTGAAGGTTACCAGAGCAGATATGAATTTTTGAAAAACTATTTTTCAAAACAATTTTTATAAAGAAGTACTTTCAAAAGTATGATTTAAGGAAAGTATTTTCAAGACAAAAGTATATTTTGGAAAGCAAAACCCCAAGAGCCATATATCTTTCCCTCGGTTCTTTTGTATTGAATCTTTCCTTTTTCATTTCAGCATGTCTGAAGCATCTGAGATACCAGAGGGTGTTCATGTACCCAGTTGGTTTCATCAATATCTTAAGGCTAGGGCCGCCGCCGCAGGTCCAGCAAATCCTCCTCCTCGTGTCGATAATTTTGCAAAGATATGTAAGAACTTTAGAGCAATGGGTGGAAAACCTTTTCACAGGACGGAGACTTTTGTTGAAGCTCGTAACTGGCTAAAGGAGGTGGAAGAATTGTTTGGAATATTTGAAGTGGATGATGGAAGAAAAGTCCAGCTAGCTGCCTGGATAATGAAGGATGAGACCTCGTTTTGGTGGGGGGTCACTAATGGGGGACGACCAGTCGATACATGGCTAGATTTTAGGCAAAGGTTTGAGGCGAAGTTTCTCTCGCGGGCTGAAGAGAATCTATACATGGAAAGGTTTTTGTCACTGAAGCAAGGGAATCTATCGGTGGAAGAGTACGTTAACAAATTCAACCAATTTGCAAGGTTTGGCTTAGACTTGGTGAATACTCCAGAAAAGATGGCTCTAAGATTTGTTAAGGGTTTAAACGAGCCGCTTCATGGGTTAGTTATGACCCACATTCCCATGGGGGCTACCTTCGAGAGGTTAGTTGACATGGCACTCATGCATGAAGAAGAGAAAGGCGCCAAGTCTAATAAGGCACCCGAGAAGAAAGGGGATCAAAAGAAGTCGCAACAGCAAAAATAGAACAAGAAAGGTGGCAAAGGCAACAATGGCAAAGGAAAGAAGAAGTGCTTTAATTGTGGGACATCAGGCCATCTAAGCAAAGATTGTAGGAAGAAAAAGAAGACTGGTTGTTTCCACTATGGCGAAGCGGTACATATGATTAAGGACTGCCCAAAGAAAGGGCAGAGGGCAGGGTCTACCTCAGGAGGACAAGTGCAGGCTCTTAGGGCACCAGGGAAAGCAAGAGGACAAGTTCAGGCTCTCGTGGTCCCACCGCTGCAAGAACGAGGTAGAACGATTTCCGTTGAAAGTTTAGTTTTTATGTTTAATCATCCTGTCCGTACTTTATTCGATTCTGTCGCATCATATTCGTTTATCTCTACATCATTAGTTGAAACACTGCACCTAGATACTAGTCTAGTTACTGATCCCTTAGTAGTCTCAAATCCTATTGGTAGTTCGGCTCACCTTTCTATGATCTGTCGGGATTTGAGAGTGTTTATTTTTGACGTTGAGTTTGAATGCAACGCCTTTGTTCTGGACTTTATGGGCTACGGCTTGATTCTAGGTATGGATTGGCTAACTAGATATGGGGCCATCCTAGATTGTGAAAGAAGGGTAGTTAGATTGTTGACTCGTTATGGAAGGACCCTTGATATTTCTTGTGACCCTAGAGGTCCAGTAATGCTTAGGTACCTAAAATCTCTTGACGCATCCGATGATGATTTACATTCTATTCCCATAGTCCGTGAATATGCCGATTTCTTCGATGAGGTGAGGGGTTTACCCCCACAATGTAAGATAGACTTTTGAATATATCTAGTAGACAATGCAAAGCCAGTTTCAATGCCAGTGCACCACATGGCTCCTAGAAAGAGAAGAGAACTCAGTAAGCAAGTGAAAGAATTGCTTGAGAAGGGGTTCATCAGACGTAGTATATCGGAGTGGGGTGCTCCAGTAGTGTTTGCCACGAAGGCGGATGGGTCCCTTAGACTTTGTGTGGACTATAGAGAACTTAATAAGCTTACTAAGAAGAATAGACACTCACTACCGAGGATTGATGATCTCTTCGATCAGTTAGTTGGCGCCTTAGTGTTTTCGCAGTTAGACTTAGGCACTGGTTTCCATCAGTTGAGAGTGGCTGACGATAGCATAGACAAGACTGCCTTTAGGACTCCAGACGATTTCTTCGAGTGGCTGGTGATGCCCTTCGGTTTGACAAATGCCCCCGCATACTTTTTTGATTTGACGAGTAGGGTGTTTAGGGAGTACCTTAATAAATTCGTGGTAGTCTTTGTAGATGACATCTTGATCTTTTCTAAAAGCGAAGAAGAGCATGCCCTACATCTTAGGGAAGTGTTGGAGACTCTTCGAGCGCATAGCCTTAAAGCTAAATTTTTTAAATGTCACTTTTGGAGAAAGGAAGTGCGAGTCTTAGGGCACGTGGTTTCCAAAGAAGGGATAGCCGTGGATCCCGCGAAGGTAGTGGCCATCCAAGATTGGAAGGTTCCTAAAAATGCTACTGAGGTGAGGAGTTTCTTAGGGTTGGCTGGCTACTATAGGAAGTTCATCAAAGACGTCGCAAAAATATCAGCTCCATTAACACGCTTGACGTAGAAGAACTTAGTTTTCATGTGGGACGCAGATTGTGATGATGCGTTCGAACGTTTAAAGAGAGATTTGACCACAGCCCCAGTCTTAGTGTTGCCAGATGGAAGTAAGCCATTTACCATTTATACCGACGTTTGTGGGACAGGACTAGGCGCAGTCTTAATGCAAGAGGGAAGGGTAATAGCCTATGATGGAAGGCAGTTGAGAGTGCATGAAAGAAATTACCCTACACATGACCTAGAGTTGACCGCTATTGTTTTCGCGCTTAAGTCTTGGCGTCATTATCTTCTTGGCGAGAAATTCGAATTGTTCACTGACCACAAATCACTAAAATACTTATTCTCTCAGAAGGACTTGAACTTAAGGCAGCAAAGGTGGATGGAGTTCTTAGCATCCTACGACTTTGAGATAGCATATACCCCCGGCAAGGGTAACGTGGTGGCAGATGCCTTAAGTATAAAAAGATTATCCTTGAGTCCGTTGTTTGTTGAGCAGCGAAGTTTAGAGTTCATCTCTACGTTTGACTTTACACCTTCCATTGACTTCGTACCTGGTTTGCTAGCATCCTTAGAGGTCAGACCTACGCTTTTGGGATGGATTGGCGAGGCACAGCGAGACGTCCCACAGTGGGTTGAGTTAGTAGAAAAGCTCAAAGGAGGGGAGTTATCGAGCCATCTCCGTAGGTATACCCTAGATGATAAGGGTTGGTTGCGTAGGGACGGTAGACTTTGTGTACCACAGGATGAGAATCTGAGGAAGACCATTCTTGATGATGCCCATCGTTCGAAGATGACCATTCATCCCAGCGGGGACAAGATGTACATGGACATAAGACGAGTTTACTTTTGGGCCGGCATGAAGAAAGATGTGGCTGAGTATGTCGCTAGATGCTTGGTGTGCCAACAAGTAAAAGCGGAGCAAAAGAAGCCCGGTGGATTGCTTCACCCATTGGAGGTCCCACAATGGAAGTGGGAAAGCGTCTCGATGGACTTTATTGACGGATTACCAAGATCGAGGAAGGGTAATACGGGGATTTGGGTCATGGTAGACAGACTTACTAAGAGCGCCCATTTCATTCCCGTGAAGAGTAAGAGGACTGCTCCATGGTTAGCCTCCGTATACATTCGAGAGATAGTTCATTTGCACGATGTTCCTTCTAGCATAGTGAGCGACCGCGATCCTTTTTTCACTAGCGAATTTTGGAAAAGTTTGTAAGAGGCGGTAGGGACTCAGTTATGTTTGAGCACTGCATATCATGCTCAGATGGACGGCCAGACCGAGAGGGTGAATCGTATTCTAGAGGACCTATTAAGATTATGTGTCTTAGATTTCGGAGGTACATGGGAGGAACATCTTCCGTTGGTAGAGTTCGCATATAATAATAGCTTTCAGTCTAGCATTGGTATGGCACCGTTCGAGGCTCTTTATGGACGGTCGTGTCGTTCGCCTACATGTTGGTGAGAATCTACGGATAAGATCTTACTTGGACCCAGTATAATTAGAGAGACTTCTGAGAAGATCGATTTGATTCGAAGGAGGATGAAGATGGTGCAAGATAGACAGAAATTTTATGCAGACAAGAGGAGGTCAAATCTTGAGTTTGATGTTGGGGACATGGTCTTTGTCAAGGTGTCCCCATTACGGAACGTTGTTCGCTTTGGGTACGTTGGGAAGTTAGCATCAAGGTTCGTAGGACCGTTTCCAATTAAGGAAAGGATTGGGCAGATGGCATATAGAGTGGAGTTGCCCGAGAGACTTAGTGGTGTACACGACGTATTCCATGTATCACATTTGAGGAAGTTCTTGCACGAGACCGCGGAGGTGGTAGAGCCGAGCTTGCTTAGAGAGGTGGAGATAGAGCGTGATGCGACGATTCGACGAGCTCCTACGCGCATTCTTGGGTTGGAGATTAATAAGTTGAGGAATCGAGAGGTCAAACTAGTCAAAGTGCAATGGGGAGATGATGAGAGCAATGCTACTTGGGAGACGGAAGCGAAGATGCGTTCATCATACCCTTTTCTTTTCGAGGATATGTCTTTTAATTTCTCCTTTATCGCTTACCTTGTACTTATCTTTAGTATGTTCTCTCGCTAGTATCTTTGACCTTTAGATAGGATAGTCCTATGGTTGAAACATGTGTTTGAGACATGTTATGTATGATGGATGCAAGTGGATGCAAGTGGTTGCTCGTGGATGCGTATACACACACTTTAGGCACTAGATCGGCTCAGTCACTTGATATCGCATATTGCATATAAATGTGTGTACATATTTAAGTTAATGGATGAATAATGGTTGTACCATCATATGGATGTTGCATTTTGGTGAATGGTTGTGCACACATGTAGAAATACTATGTATCGATAGGGTTCTTCACATACATAATGGACGCATGGCACCATCATGGTTTGCATTAAGGAGGTCAACTGAATCAGTAGACCGCCTGATTTTGCATTAAATAAGGAACATATACACACACACTTCTTGCATATGTTCATATAGCATTAGGAATTTATAAGGACAATGGATGCCTGTGTTTGATGGTTGAGTAGATGGTTGTTTGGATGTTAGGATATGCATTCTCCTTAACTTAGAGATTTCGGGGGCGAAATCCTTTAAGGAGGAGAGAATCTAACACCCCGGATTTTTGAATAATCGAATTAAGTAAATTAAAGAATAATTAATCTCAGACGTTAGAATTAAGGGAAACGGGTTGCTCTATTGTGTTCGTCTCGGAATTCTGGTTGAGACAGAGTCCGAGTTTGCGTGAATTGGACTTCGTATGAAGAAGTTATGACGATCGGAAGTTTCAGAAAATTCAAAACAGATTTCAGAAAATTCAAATTTCGGAGTCAGACAGGCTAGGCGGGAAAATTCCCACCAGGGCCAGGTCGACCTTCCCTAACCAGGTCGACCATAGTGTCGACCTGGGGGTCGACCTACCCTCCCCCCCCCCAGCAGATTTGATTGATGACCTGTTTGTGACTATGTGCTGACTCATTAGGGTTTCTGATCTACTCTGATTGGCTGGGATTAATTCTGGGTTGATCAGACGGCTTAGACTAATCCTAAACTCTATAAAATCACCTATAGACCCAAACCCTAAAATCAAAACAAAATTGGATTCATGGCCTCCATGCCGTCACCTTGCAACTCAGAATAGCCGCCGCCCATTAGAGAGGAAGAAAGCAAATCAAATTCAATCCTTTTCAACTCTAACAGCGAATCTTCTTCAAAGGAACGCTAATTCAACTCCAGAAATCAGAATTCAGAACTCAAGACTGCTTTTGAGTTGTGAGTTCGATAGTTTTAACAAAATAATTAATAAATGAATTAGATTGAGTTATAATGCAGATAATTTGGACATGATATGAATTGTTGATTGCATGTTGTAATTATGTTGTAATTTCTATGATATTATGTTATGATGCTATCATCTACAATGCGAAGTTATGATGCTATCACCCATGTTATAATCCTATGATTGGCTTATGTCTAGTTGAATCATCATGTTTCTTATGCTAGTTGTTATATTGATTCATATGATAAATCATATGTAGGAAAGTTTAGATGTTGATTCAAACATGAATCATATAAAAGTTGGGTAGAATTATATGTGAACTTACATGATTATGACACCTAGTTTATGTGAGAATTTAATTGAAAGTTAGGCTATGACATATGCTAAATTCTACATGATACTTTACATGTTAGATACTAGTCTACACCATTGTTGCGATGTATAAATCACCTATGTAAGTTTATGAGTTGGATATGAATCGTGTTATGCAAGTTTTGGATTATTACCTATGCAAATATAGATCTATGACATATGTTATTTATGCAAGTTTGTGGCCATTATTTCATCAAGTTCACACCTTTAGATTTGGATCCATGACATATGATGTTTATGCAAGTTTGTGGCCATTTTCTCATCAAGTTCACACCTTTAGATTTGGATCCATGATATATGTTATTTATGCAAGTTGTAATTTTGGCCTATGCAAGTTTTAGATGTAGAACATCATTCACATAGGCAAGTTCACCCCTATGTTAGATTTATGTTTTAATTATGTGCATAAATTGTGATGTTTTCTTTTATTTTATAAGTTAGACTATTCGAGTCTAACGTATATTTTTACGTTAAGCGAACAAACGTACTACGTGGGGAAAAAGGGGATAATATTAAAAATATTTAATTGGCATAAATGCCTTAAAAGGCATAAAATATAATTGTGGTGAAAATGGTATGATTTTACATACCATAAATGGATGGACATAATTGAGTCAATTATTGACATCGTTAAATTTGGAATTGATTGATAATTTGAATAGGGAAAGTAATTCAAATTTGGGAAATGATTAATTAGGAGTAATTAATCATCTAAGACACGCGGTTAGGCTCTTTTGTGGTGTAAGACTGTCCGGACCCGCCCGGCAAATCCAGCTGCCACAAATGCCAGTCTAATGTGAGAGGTCTTAGGCATAAAATAAACACGTAACAGTTGTAAAGACACGAGGTTAGGCTCTTTTGTGGTGTAAGACTGCCCGGACCCGCCCGGCAAATCCAGCTGCCACAAATGTCAGTCTAATGTGAGAGGTCTTTATGAGGTTACGGTCTTAATGAATTAAGAAACACTTAACCAGATAAGCATGTAGTGGGACATGAGGGGGTTAAGTGGGTGCCTTGGGTGGCATGTGGAATCTAGTGGGTGCCTTGGGTGGCATTTGGAAATACGATTAGAAATACTTAACCAAAATTGAAACATGAATAAGAATTAGTGGGTTAAGTGGGATGTACTAGAGGGGACCAAGCTTAGGTGGATAGCTTGTGTCAAGTAATGGGGGCCCGTTTCAACCAGTAATCCATACGTATGTTTGTGGGCTCGACCCAAGTCGAGGACGGGACACGCATACTGGGCTTGACTGTAAGAGGACAAACCGGGTTAGCAGTGGCAACGCAAGTCCAACGGGTTCATATGCATGTGTGGACCCGGGCTGGTAGGTAAGACGTTGTTGCATCGTGTAGGTATAAGACGTGCATTCTTGGTGGTACCGGGTTGCCACTTTGAGGAGTGATACACCCCACTGTGGGGCCAGCACGGGTATCTACGAGTTAGGGAGCCGATCGCTTGGAGGTAGTGGGTACGACTAGTGGAGATAGGAGCAGGCGGCACCTATGACAGCAGCTAGGAGTACAGCTACCATATTATGAATATTGTAATTAGAATGAGGAGGGTAGTGGGTACCACTAGTGGAGATAGGAGCAGGCAGCACCTATGATAGCAGCTAGGGGTACACGAAACTACCATTATTATTATCACTTATGTTCAGTAGGCGGGATCAACCTTAGGATGACTAGTGGTGGTGCAGTATAACAATTACCTTAAAGTGGAGGTGCAGTATAGTAATTATCTTACAGTGGGTTAGGTGCGCTTTAACGATATCGTTGTTCATCCTGTTTCCTTGTTTACTCTGCCAAATTCAATGGTTCATGGTCATTTCCTGATTTTCCAACTTATGCCTTAGCTTAGTTACTTTGGTAATTATATTGTTAAAGTTATCGCACTTGCCAGACTTTATGTCTGACCCCCCTTTATTTCCTCCTCTTTTCTTCCTTTCCCCTCCCCCTCGGTGCTCAGGTTGGAACTAGCACGAGTGGAGCTTGATTTTGGACAACTGTGCTTCTTGCTTTTAGAAGATTTCTTGGATCACTGAAGTAAAGTTCAGCCTCTCTTTTATTTATGGCTATTTTGTATTGGGGATTATGTCTTTCAATTTATGTACTTTGATTTAGTCAAGATGGATATCATGTACTTGGCTCTGGTTTTGATGATGTAATCAAACATATGTATTTTCCGCTGCAATGAAATAAAGTTTTTAATTTTTCAAGTACCGTTTATATCAGTCTTGTTGTTAAGTTTCTATTCTGTACTCACTTAAAACGCTCCATAGAAGTTAATGCATTCCCTTTGTGAGTGACATTAATGGACACGGGGTGTTATATCATCCTTACCGCTTCTAGACAATCTAGCCTACCATGTCTCAGGAACAGCCGCAACTGCACCTTGGATCTTCAAGGTTGGTCCTCTCTTACGTTTGAGGATTGGTAATTCCTGAACAATGCGCTTCCCCGCCCTATGGGGCGTAAATCTGGTCAGTATATCAACCATATTATCCATCGACCCCATAGTGACTGATATAACCAAGGCGCCTCGCTTTCCATCATCCACATAAGTAAAAATGTTTGGGCTCCATACCATGACACCACTCCTAGCTAGAAAGAAACGCATGTCCTCCCTGCAGGTTCACACCGGGGTGTGAGGCTCGTGAATTAACATTATACACAAAGTTATGCCCTTTAAGGCCGTGCTTTGATCATCAACCACAAGACCCTTCTTTTTAACAAAAGCCTTGATCATTTGCATCTCAACATGCCACATTGACGATTCACGCCATGCAAATGATGTCTTTCGATATATAACCTCTGAGCTCGTACATCTCAGAGAAGGGTGTTAAGTAAGAGAATAAATTCTTTGCCACCAAACATATATATATATTTAATATAGATCAATCAACATAAAATGAAATCCAATGTCAGACACTCATCCATTTACAAGTTCATTCTGGGTTTGAACGAAACCAGAGGCACCTTATTCCTCGTCCCATTTTTCCAGTAAAGGAGATAGGTCCTCGCATATCCGGTCGATCTCTAAGTACATCTGGACGATCACCACTTATTACCTCATCTTGGGTGTACAACCCAATCAAGACATCAGTAATCATCCAAACGATGTGAAGACTTCTGGTCTTCAACCACCGTCTTCACCGTCGACTTATCGTCGGATCAGTTATTCAGAATGGGTATAAACCCGGCCGTTCCAAATAACTCGCATATGTAATAAACAAGTGCTATAAAAACACAACATATGCCTCACTCCAATCCAGAATATTTATTCAAATATTCTTGTACTTTGGGAAAGGTTCTCGTTAATTTTATCAGAGATACATTCTTTAAATTTGTTCTTTAATCTTCCTTTGGATATCAATTCAAACAAAATTAAGGTTTATCCAAACTAGTCGAGATTAGCGCACTTTATCGAAGTAATCATTTATTTAATTTCCTAATCCCAACCTATTCATCCCATGGAGCAAAAGTGGTAATACTCCATATCTAATACCACGGTGTTATCGGTAAATTTAATTACCATTTCACGTTCAAATATAATTAAAGATTTAACTATCGCTTGGAGTAAAAACTGGTGGTACTCCTTTCTTGATCATTTCCCGAGGTTGATAATTTAAATTATCACATTCCCATTTCAATCTAATTAAAGATTCATTAAAACTCCACTTAGTTTTAGTCTTCAGAAAAATCAGTATCAGTGATTATTTAACTTTGGAAACACAAACATGCCAAAAAGACAATCTGCACCGTACTATTGATATCTGCCTATATATAACCTCTAAGCTCGTATGTTTTAGAGAAGGATGTTAAGCAAGAGAATAAATTCTTCGCCACCAAATAGATATATATTTAGCAGAGATCAACCGTACAGTTCGAAATACAATGATCGACATGTAATCCTGTCTTTAACTGGGTTAAAGAACCAATGTCATTTAAACACAGTTCATGATAAACCCAAAATCACATATCATTAATTATGGAATCTTCATGGATAAACATATCAATATATAATCAATATCAATTTCCGTATCCGACTAATAATATAAATGGAATAACGACGAATCCTTTTAAATTCCACATATATATTAACAGTCTTTCTCCACAGAAGTTCATTTCGATTATTATCAAATCGAATTCCATCCAGTTCCAATTTAATATATTAAATTGGAAAACTTTACTTCGGAAAATTCCCGTTAAATCTTAATAAAAGATTTATATATTCCAAATCACATTTTACTATAGATCGGGTTAAAGAACGAATGTCGTTAAAATACAGTTCACAATAACCCAATTCACATTCCATTTTAATTCCAATTAAATATAAATTAACTGGAAACTCTAATAATCTTAATTAAAAGATTTATCCTTTTCACCTGAGGTTTAAGAACAGTGTTGTTTAAGACACCATTAATGACAAACCCAAAATCCAATTCTTTTATTCAATACAAATTAAATCTTAATTAATTGTAAAACTTCACTAAATCCTAATTAAAAGATTTATTCTTTCCTCAACTTGGTTTAAGAACAGTGTTAATGAAGAAACCACTCACGGCAAACCCAAAATCCAATTCTTTTATTCAATTCCAATTAAATCTTAATTAATTGGAAAACTTCACTAAATCTTAATTAAAAGATTTATTCTTTCCTCAACTGGGTTTAAGAACAGTGTTAATAAAGACAACATTCACGACAAACCCAAAATCCAATTCAATACTAAATACAAGGCTCTGAATATAAATTATATCGGCTTATATTCAATATCAAATTCTGAAATCAATAAATATCGTATTAGGAATAACGATGTATATATCTTCCAAATTCCTCCACAATATCTACATAATCACGGAATCCAATATCGAAATATTCCGAAGATAAATTCGGTTCAAATCCATTTCAATTCATATATTGGAAATTCTAGTTATATTTAAAACCATTTCAAATCCAGTTTATTTATTTAAAAATATTGGATTATAATTCTAGTTCATAACTAGTTCATTTTGATAGAAATATATTTTTATCCTTACAAACGTGGATTTTTTCATCCAAATTCTTTTCAAATCATTTATTATGTTTTTACACAAATTATTAATATTTCTAATAATTTTATCAAGGCCCGTACAGTCGATTTCCATAAACGGTCATCGAACTACACTTACAACGACCTTTTCTAAATTTGATTTGGACATAATTTGAAATCCAACTGTTAGATTTCAAATCTCTTACATTCATTGGAAAGCTCTTTTCGATACGAACCCAACGATTCTAGTTTTAGGAGAATCCGATGGTCAGATCTCCCTTGATATCAGTTCGAAGTTAATGGTCAAATTTTGCGAACGGTCGCGGTGCGCCGCGGCGCGTTCTATTCAGGAAATTTAATACTAATAATATAAATTATATATATTTCATCAATTTCCATTTAAAACATATTTTATAAATCATTTAAATTCATTTTAAAAACGATTTCAACTTCATATTCAATTTCAAATCAAAATTGAATATTCTATATCATTAATATAAAAGTGATATTATTTTCAAAACATTACCTTTTGAAATCACTTCCTTTTTTATATTCATTATAAAAATGAATAAAATCGATGTAAATATCGTTCGCATCAAAATGGCGCACATCTAGTCAACACGACTTCATATATTTAAATATATTCGTGTCCATCCAAAATCGGACATCAAATGGCATCCTCTCTTCCTCAGTCTCCTCCTCTTATATCGAAATATCCTTCTAAATATCGGCCTTTCCTTCTTCCTAGTTCTTCTTTTCCTCGTTCATCTCTTTCACCTTCATCTCCTCCGTTTCATCCTGTATCCTCTGCTTCTGCTCGTCCCCATTCCTATCTCCCTGTTCATCGTCCAAATCTCATTTCCGTTCCTGCTCGTGCTCCATCCTCTTCTCTTTGTGCCCACCATTCTTCGGTCCTTCCTAAGCCTATCCCTACGTCTGTTCCTAATCCATCTCGTCCTCATCAGCCCCATCCATCCTTTTTATCCTCTTCTAATCGGTTTTCGGTTCTTTCCAAATGTCAAACAGAAAATGCAACTAAATCTTACGCTCAGGTGGCGGCATCTCCGCCTTCATCACCGCCGAAACCTCCTCCAAAAACTAGGTTCAAACTACCGTTACCAAATTTTGTATCCATATTTAACACTGTTTCTCAGCAAAAAAAGAAGAAGAGATGTTTACAGTGTGCATGCAAAGGTCACGTGGCTAGCGCATACAGGGACCCAAAAATATGTTTCAAATGTGGCTCATTTAGTCATTTGGTGTCTCGATGTTAAAAAAGGACTAATAACATTGTAAATGCTTTGGCTTCTGCACACGCACACAATGTTAACAGTAAAAATCATAATGCACGCTGGGTCCCTAAGCAACATAATTTCTCTACACAATTTTCACATCAACCATCGCTTCGTATTGCCATCCGTCACGATAGTTACCATGAAAATTCATGCATTAAGCTATTTACTAAGGCTAATTTTCAACAATCTCCCTCTCAATCTCCTCACTCTCAACCCTCAAAGCATTTCATAATGGCAGATTCTTCAAAATACATTGTGGCTAAACTCCTTGCTGGAAAGTTGACTATAGAAACTTTACATCAAGCTTTAGAAGTTAACCTTGATTATGACTGTTGGCCTATGTCAATTATCTCTAAGAATTCCTTCTTAGTTCACTGTCCTACATATGGTAAAAGTGATCACGCTTTACTTTTGAAAGTACTGACTAAACCAGGAGCTGCTATATATCTAGAAGCATGGGATGAAGATGAGAAAGAACCAGAACCTGCATTGGAAACTGAATCGTGGGTTAAGGTGGAGGGGTTCCCAGAATTCCTTAAATATAGTGACAATGTTGTGAAGGAGATTCTTAAACCTATGGGTAGGGTTCTTGCTGTTGATGATTGTGATTGGTGTCATTTTGATCAAAGAGATTTTCTGGTGAAGTTGCAATTTTATGAAGGAATAGGTTCAAGGAATGAATTTGCGGCGCGCTTTAACAACAAAGTTCATATTATTAAAGTTATGCGTACTAAACATGAATACCCGGGTACAAGTCCAGAACTTGTTTTTATTAGTAATGAAGAAGAGCAAGTAGTTTCTTGTATTCATAACTTTCAAGAATCAAACTTCGAAGACCGATTTGATGCGATGATTGAAGAAGCGGTGATGCTTCCTCCTTTACCATCCATTTATCGTGAAGTAAATTTTAAATCCAAGTCCTTTTATTGATGATAATCAAGAGATGGAGCAACCTGTACAAGATGAAGTTAATCAGGAAATGCATGTTGCCCTGAATCCTCCTCCCAATCAAATTGTTCCTCAGCCTAATGCCTTTTCCATTATCCCTATTAAATCTGTCCCTTTTGACATTGGATCAATCCCTCCTCTGCAATCCCCTCCTCAGCAACCATGGTTAGACAATCATGACTAGCCTCAGTACCTTTCTCCTATCTTTGTGCGTAGAAGTGGCAGACACAACAATCATGAAGTCACTGGTAGTTTTCTGACCCCTGTTTTTTTTTTTTTTTTTGCTTCTGCTAATAAACGCTTAAATAAGAGGATATCAAGTTGCATGGGTGTTAGTTTACGTGATTCACATTATAAAGCCATGCAAGCCTTAGAACAGAAGCGTATTAATAACCATCAATGAAAATAATCACATGGAATGTACGGGGTTTGGGGGACCATTCAAAATGTCATGCTATTAATGTAGTTTTGTCCCCACTTAATATAGATGTCCTTTTTCTTCAAGAAACTAAAATTTCCTATCCATCTAATTACCATTTCAAATTGATTGGTGGATCATCTTTGTCTAGGTGGGCATATGTCAATGCAACTGAAACTAGAGGTGGTCTTTTTACTGCTTGGAATGAATCTGTATGGGCTTTGCATCAAACCTTTTCCATTCAATCTGCCTTACATGTTGCTCTTAATCATATTGCATCTAATACTATTTACTTCTTCTCAAGCATCTATGGTTCTCAAGATGCTCACGAGAGAATGGAACTTCGGGACATTGTGAACAATTGGTTAATTCTTTTCATGGTCCATGGATTCTGGAGGGCGATTTCAATAAAATTAGAAACATTTATGAGAGAAAATCAGGTACTATTTCAGCAGACACCGATGCTTTTAACTCCTTTATCTTTAACTACTGTCTCATTGATCCTCCCATTAAAAATCTCTCTTTCGCTTGGTCAAGTAATAGATCTTTCCCTCCTTCAACCAAGTTAGATCGATTTCAATTCAATTCTGCTTGGGAAGACCTTCATCCCTTATCTTCTTTTTCTGATCTTGCTTCTATTATCTCTAACCATTGTCCTATTATCCTAGACTCAGGTTCGTTGAACAATTTCAAACACGCTTTTAGATTTGAACGTCTGTGGTTGCTTGAACCTTCTTTCAAAGACTTTATCAAAACAGTTTGGGAGCACCCTGTTCATCTCAATCTCCATCCCATAAAATCATTCTCAAACTTAGATCTTTGAGAAAATTAATTAAACCATGGGCTAAATCTGTTTGGGGATCTATTCGTACTCGCATTTCAAATATCCAAGATGTTATATTGAATCTCAATATTCTAGAAGAATTGTAACGTCCCAAGAATTTCGACAACTGGAATGAAAAATTAATCAAAAATTTGACCAGACAATCAATTTTTATATTGATATTGGAGTTATAAATTTAAAATCGAATATATTATTTGTGTGTGAATCGAATTTAACACAATATTTAATTCAGAATGGTTGACTGGGAATCAAATATTTATTGTTGAATATTCAAGTTGAATTTAGTTGGATATTTGAATTGGACTTGAAATTCGATTATAAAAGATAAATGATTGGATTTAAAAATAAACATTATTAACGTTAAACCCATTAGAAACTTTATTTATTGAAAAATATCGGTATTTGCTTAGATATGTCTGTATCTATGTATATGAATTTAACGTTTCAAATTTGGGGTCGAATAGAATTATTGGTAGACAAACGAGATAAAATCGATGAACAATTAAATAATTTAAAAATATAATAATATCATATACAAATGGAGTCAGTTTACAACCAAAACAATTTTGTTGGATTCAGTGCGCGATAATGAAGAAGTTTGTATATTTTTTGTCGCTTTTAGAGTTGGATTGATGGCTAAAACATTGAACGTTCAATTTAATGTTAAATATTTAAATCCCAGTTAAAACCTTTACCAGATTATTACGCACCGACCTACAGCCTACATCTGACTTTTCCTAACCCTATTTGACATAACATCGTTCTTATCCTTTCTATTTTACATTCATAAAATTTCGCTTGCTTCAATCCCTCAGCACCAAATCATTCTCCCCAAAACTAAAAGTTACTTCTTTCCCTTTAAATCTTAATGGCCGAAGCCTCTTCCCAAACTCTTCCAGTGAAATCAATCTTCATTTTTTTCCAAATCAAAGAAAGAATGGCCGAGGCCGATTAATGTTTACTTCCCCGAAGCCTTCGCCATCGTCACCGCCCAAGCGTTGTTCCCAAATAGAAGTCGTGCCTTGCCAATGCTTCACGCCACACCAAACAAAGTCACCACCTTTGTGCCAGGGAAACTGCAGCAATTTCAGTGTTTGAAGCACACTGGAGCCGCTACCTTTCTTTCCTCATAGCCCAGACCAATTACTGTTTTTCCGGTCACGTTGGGTGCTACTGCCACCATAAACAACAACTGCTTCTCCGTCGTTACCTAAGGTGAGCATCTCACTCACGATTAATCTCGGTTTCATGTGAATTAATTTCAACTTAAACTAAAATATAAAAAGTTGATTTTGGGATTTGTTTGTTGGCTACCTTGTGATTGTTGATTCATCTTAATCAATTCAAGGATTGTCCCCCTCACTTTGCTGTGTTTTTTTAATGATATTGTGGATGACAACGTATGGTGATATTAAGTAGTATATACCATTGAATGCACATACCATGCTTCCATGTTTGACCGGTTATCTTTTGACTCGGAACATAATTGTAAACTTTGTCATAGTCTATTAATACTGGCCTCAAAGGAGGAAGTCAATTGTCATATTTAAACATGAAGTTTGGCCTTTGTTTAACCTGAATTTATATTACCCGAGTAAACTGATATGTATGCTTATTTGATCTCGCTTGTTTTTAAAAGGATGGTGCACCTCTATATTTACTGCGGTTATGAGTTGAATGTCATATTCATGTATACTAGAAAAGGTTATTTGCTGATATGTCCCTTGCAAAAGAGTGTAGAGCCAGTATTACTCCCATTGTATACAAGAAAATCATTGCTAAAATCGTTACTACACTATATTAGCAGTCAATGATGTGCCTACCCATTTGGTTGCAAGTAATTAGCTGCTAGTGCATATGTAATGACATCAACTGTTTAGTAACCTAACCAATAATGAACGAAGTATGGCTGTCTTTTTTTGAAATTGAACTACACTATACTAGAACTACACTACATTAGCAGTACCTTCTTGCAGTTCATTACATTTGCACATTTTTATGGATTCATTCTCGCTAGGCTTACGGTTGGACACATACTACATTTTTATACATATTTATTTGCATGTTGCATTTGGCATTTTGAAATATGTCGAACCCTGTTAAATGAAGTATACATATCAATTCCTGCAATGTATAAAGTCACCGGGCCACATATTGTTTACACGCATCCGTTTGGTACAAATTACTCATATTATTATTTCTCATTTAGGATTGAACATTTCTTGCACTAACAAGGGATTGCATCAATGTTTGACATGTTTTGTTTTATTAGTCATGTGTATTTTCTTGACTGATTAAGCATTAATTATTTTAGGTAGTTTTATTTCAGGTTTGCAGTGCATTTTAAGGAAATTTTGAAATATTTGCAGTAATAAATTTTATTTAGTTATCTCTGAAACTGAAGTATTATTGGGATTACATTCTATCCCTCTTGCTTGCTATGATTACACATTTGCCTTTACAAGCCATTTCATGCCGGTTGTACTTTTGTTCCTTGAACAAATGTATATATGGTAACCTGCAAATGTGTGAACCTTTGTTAACTTGAAAAAGTGTATATATAGTGACCTGCATGTGTGTGTGACTGCACCTATGTATGTGCGACTGTGTGTGTACTCATATATATATATATATATATATATATATATATATATATATGTGTGTGTGTGTGTGTGTGTGTGTGTGTGACTGTGCATATGTGTGTGTGGCTGCATGTGTGTGCGTGTGAAAAGCAGTAAATGAAAGGAGGACTTTACTTTGTCTTATTCTCATGTTGTGTCAATAATCATTATCATATACATTAAATTGCTATGTCCACCTGTCTGTTATATCATTTAAATGGAGAGGGCAACTAGAAGTATTAATAATGCTTAATATTTGAACCTCTTAAGGGTTTGCTAAGGATAGTTATGGGTTACATCCTCTTGTTCTAATTTAACATCTGGTCAATGCCCTGGTTCTGGAGATAAGAACGTTAATGTGTGAACAAGTTTATATGATTAAGTCAATTCCCTTTCAAAAACCCAAATTAGCAATGTAAATGTTAAATAGATGATATTATCCTACTACCCAACTTGAATGGAATATTAAGAGCATATTTTAAAGATATTTATTTTATAGGAGGTCAAATCACTAATTGATCTCCTTTATTTGATCTGTAGATGAAAATTCGCACCCACTTCATGATAAATATAAAATGTACCCTTTAGCTATGTCATATGTTGCATTTTATTTGGACACTATGGATTCAATTTATGTTGATAATTGCATGTACCACTTGTTTATGCATATGCAGTACCACTATTTATGCATATGCGGTACCCCTTGTTTATGCCACTGGCAGTTCCACTTGTTTATGCGACATGCAGTGTCTCTTGTTCACATACAAATCACCCTTGTTTATGCATATGTAGTACCACTATTTTTGCATATGCGGTACTCCTTGTTTATGCCACTGGCAGTTCCACTTGTTTATGCTACATGTAGTACCTCTTGTTGACATATAAATCACCCATGTTTATGCTACATGCAGTACCACTTGTTCGCTTGCAAACCATTCATGTTGATGCTAAATACAGTTGCACCTATGCATGTGTTAACCATTTATAAGTCATGTTGCTGTACCTTCTCCATATTACTTCCATAATCTTCGGACATGTTTTACTAATATGTTTGTACTTGAGGTTTCATTTGTATTTGTCTTATGTTGCTATGTCCATGGGCCTTGTACACTTTATGATTTCTGTCCTGTTTTGTTGCATATGCGCGCATAACCTTTAAACATCATTACACTTGTTATTGATTGGTTACGGGATGCTGGGGCAGTACACACATGTGCTTGTACACATGTGTACATGCAGGCTTCCATGACCATTTACCCCTAAAATAAAAATTTGTAAGTACAGATATTATCCCTGAGACCGAACAGATACTATACCTGTGTAACTATTATATTTCAGTTTATATTGAAGTTAATTTACCTGAACATTTGATTAATCCTGACTCGAGTATTTTGTGTTTTACATGGAACGCTCGGGTCCGAGAAGTACAGATATTTAAAGATTACAGCTTAAGATTCGAAGACTGGTGAAGCTGGAGATCCGAAGACTTGCGCACTCTGAAGATTTTAAAACAGTAAATATTTTCCTATTGTGTTCAACTGTATTTTTACAATCCGCTGTACAAAAAAATCTTTGTATCAAAAAATTCTAATTTATATATATAAAAGGATATTTTGCTGTTCGATATTGTGTCATTTATTTTATTTTGTGTTTTCTGTTTTGATTCTGTTTTTAAACTATGTAAGCTAAATAACGAACCGTCAATTTAGACGTTTTAAGTTTGTTTAATTATCGATTTGAAGCAGTCAAAAAGGTTGGACGTTGCAAGTGGTATCGGAGCTTGGGTTTATTCAAAACTTAGCTTATCGAGTTTTAAAACGAATCTTGAAAAATAGAAGGTTTTGAAATATAAAATTTGAAAGTATTTTAAAATAGATTTTGAAGGTAAATTATTTTGTAAGTATTATTTTGAAACCAGTATTTTGAAACTAATACAGCGGGAAAGAATTTTGAAATTTAATTTTTGTTCAGAATCCCCATTCTTCGGAAGTCTTCGAATCCAGATTTGCCAAAGCTTTTCTTCAATAAGTCACTTTAGATGTGAATTCTGGGTCCATCATCAAATGATATCTAAGGAAAAACAAGTGTAAGAGAATCAACGAATTAAATTATGTATTTTAGCAACCAAAGACAACTAAAATAGTAATTCATATAAGAATTTGAATGAAAAAGATAAATTTTGAAATCTTTTCAAAGATGAAACGATGAATTTTATTTTGATATTCATAATGAAAATTAGTGAAAATAAATCAAGAAGGTTATAATTAGAAGTCGACTGTGTTGGGTTCTATTTAGATTATTTAGAATTTGGCAAGATAAGTTATAATTGGTTTCAAACCAATGATGTATGATCAAATATATGAATTCGATATTAAATATAAACTTGGTAGTAAATTAACAAGGAGTAACGTATAAATGAGAATATAAATGAAGCGAGATATGGATGGAGATTTTAAAGAGATTTGAACCTGTATTTAAATCAAACTGATTTGATGTGACGTGTTCAAATTTGGATAAAAAGAATAATATTTACTTTTAAAAGTAAATAATGTGTGAAAGCAAAAGTGTTGCAAATGAAATTGGGATAAAGAAAATGGACTTGACTGGTACAGTGTGATTATCCTGAAGTTCAGAATATAAATCAAAGGAAATTTTTCCGAAGTTCGGAATATATTATCGGAAAAGGGATTATTCGGAAGGAAGTTTTTCATGAGATCGATTATGCAAAGTGCAGGAAAATATTATTTAACTCATGTTTATTAATCAAAGATATAATATATCATTAATTAATTATTTATGTACTCAGATTAAGGAATAAAGTATAATTTAAAGTTAAATATTTAAAAGACGTGAATTATTGTTACAATCAGTGGTTAGTGTAAAAGAAGAAAATTCTTAATTTGAAAGTGGGAATTTCGAGATGAATGTTTTGTTGATGTTCGAAGTTATAAATTTTATGTATTTCAAAGTTAATAATGTTGTTCAGTTAATGTCCCAGAGGTAAATGTACTCCAACTTGATTGACTTCATTGTTGATTAAGAAATGGATAAGGTTCGATAGCAAGAATGGTTGTGTGAAGTAAGCAAACAAGTGCCAGCAGTTAAGTAAAAATAGAGGTGTTTTATTTAATATCTGTTTTAACTTAAATAACAAATTTACGAATGTTTCCCCCGAGAATAAAAGTACATTTTTATAGAAAATAAAAGTTCGTGAATATATGAAAATGATTTTCAATGGTAATAAGAGATTTTTCTAAAATTATTAAAATATATATATATATAATAATTGGAAATGTTTATCAAAAGACCATGAGAGGCTAACGGGTTTTGATAAATTAGAATGGTAAGAACCTAAGAATTAAAAAGCCGCCCGACGAGAACGAAGAGCGGCAGCACGAAAAGAGAAGTGGATTTGTAAACTAAATTCGAAAATTGCGTAAGTAACGATTCGATAAGAAATGGAGTTAAGGAAATTAGTAACTGACTAGAGCTTAGTGAAGTTGAATAATTCCCTAAGTGTTGATCTGATGTTGGTTTCTGCCTTCGAGGTCGATGCTTAGGGAGTTGTTCGCTTGTTAATTTACGGCTGAGGTTTGTGAATGTGAAGGAGTGATAATGCATGGAGGAGAAATTTGTGATAAGAAGAAAATTCTAGAATTTTGAGAGAATAATGATGCGAATGAAGTAATGAATTAAATAATTAGGGATTTGGAAGAAAATTTGGTTTATAACCAATAGGGGCATAAATTTGAGTTGATTAAAAAGATCAAAACTGAAATTTTAAAATTTGAATGAAATTTGAGAATATTCGAGTTTGGATATTGCATACAGAAGTTTCCGGAATGAATATGAAAAAATATATAAGAATGCAGTGAATTAGAAGTCTAGTGATTTGAAAAGTAATCGATCCGAGATAAAATTGTATACAAAGGATTTAACTAAAAATGTTTGAATATATGGTTTGGAAAGAAAATCTTATATAAATTGACATAAGTATGATTTATGAGGAGTTTGGAATAAAATATTATATTATATAGTATTATATGTTTTCAAAGAAAAATTAGGGAAGTACCATCCTTCTCCTTTGAATTTCGAGCTTAGTTGAGATGTGATGTTGGCGGTAGTAGGTTGTCCGGACATAAAACTCGAGGTGTCCGAAAGAACACGATTGTGTAGCGTAATTCGCAGGGTTGTAGAAGGCCTACGGCGGATGGATGTTTCTTGGGGGAACCAAGCGTAAACATTGTGTCTGCTGCGATCTACAATCGTGATAAGGGTGAAATCCGCAGAGCTGTGAAAGCTTACGGGTATGGATGTTTCCTGAGGGAATCAGGTGTAACCATTGTGTACCCGCGGTCCACATGGCATATCTACAAGAGAAATAGTTGTAATCACTAGAGTTACTAAAGGTAGAATGGAGCCATGCGATGTTGAGATATCTTTGTGATGTAGAATCACCTGTTAATGCAGCATTGTGTCTTCGTGTCTTGATTGGTCTTCGTGACCTGATTTGTCTTTATGACTTAGATTTGTCCTCGTGACTTGAAGTATCTTCATAATTCCATTGATTGTTTTTGTGATCCTGAGAGAGAGCAGACAATGCTCAATGACCTCGGATCTTCTTTTTATTCTTAAATATCTTCTATTCATCTGTCCATGATGAAATTCACAGGGAAGCGATTTCCTATGGATACGGATGTTTTCTAGGGGATCCAGACAAAACCATTGTGTATCTGCGATTCATGAACAATCAACATATCAATATTACATTGGTACTTTCCGTATTTGTTTTTAAAAGAATTTTTGAAATATTTTCACTGGGAGTTGAAACAAGGATATTTAGTACTTGGAGATTTTAGTCATGCGTCTGGCCACGTGTGCCTAATATCTGTGAGAATGACAATAGACTTGTCAAACTTCGAGTTATCAATATTTTAAAATAAATAATTTGAGATTAATATATATATAATTTAAAAAGTTAAGAAAGAGAATTTCGGAGAATAATACAAATAATTTCTGTATAGAAGTCAAAAAAAGATTCCATACTTTTAGAAATTTTCAAGCCGAAAAATTTGTGACTTGAAGAGGAGATTTTATTTACACTCGTCAATGAGTGTTGGAAAAAGAATAAATGGAATATAAGGAGCATGGTTTAAGATTTCGGCTGGAACCCCGAGATTCCGACCATCTCGTCTCGGTTCCGACCAGTAGCGAGCCGAGATTAGGGTTAAAACCCGTTTCGCTAGCTAACCGTAAAAAAAAAAAATACGAAGAACAAACGGTGAAGAAGAAAAATAGCAAAGAAGAAGAAAAATAGCGAAGAAGAAGAACAATCAACGAAGAAGAAGAAAATTCAGCGAATTAAACTACAAACCCTAGATTTCAGATTCGAGATGCAGTCTTCACCGGTCTCACGCAACTGCTGATGTCATCGATTTCATGTCGAATGGCTATTGAGATCCAGATTGAGATTGAAAACCGTTGCTTTCTTGTCGTCGCTTCCATTGGTGTCTTCTCGTGTAGCGTTGAGGATACGATTTTCTTGAAAAGGTTCAAAGGTAATGGGCTGATTAAAATAGATTTGGGCTGGGCCCTGAAGTAAAACTAATATTATCTATTCTGTTAGAAGACAAAACGTAAAGGGTTAAATAGCCTGGGAAAGCTTATTTCACTTAATGTGGTATAATTCTAAGTCTGAATTAAATTTACTTAATTTTGTAGAAAAATATTAGATTATATTATATTTTATATTTTAGCTAGATGGGTCAGTATTACATTTTCTTCAGCAAACCACTATAAACAACAAACATGACCGAAACCGAAACCGAAACCGCCGAAATAGTCCGAAATCAGTAAAATTTCAAATGACCGAAACCGAGTTTTCGAATCATGATAAGGAGATTGAGATGATGATCACAAAGTTTAGACCCATTACAGTACAACGTCGACTAAATATTGACAAATGAGGTGTATAAACAAACGTGGAATAATTCGAGATGCATAAATCCAATATGCAGAAATTGAAATTTGAACGGGATTGGTTTTGAAAAGAAATTATTTGATTTGAATCTCGTAGAAGATAAGATAGAATGAGAGATTGGGAGATTTCTCAAGGAAAATTGAGACAGAAATTGATTATAGTTTTAAAAAGACATAGAAATAAATAAAATTCGATGCGGAAGATGAAGAGAATCGTGTTAGATAAAAATTGAGCTCCAACTATAAAGGAAATTTGATTTTTCCAAGTTTATTGAATATGATGGATAAATAAAGAGGATAAAGGACTAAAATATCGATATTTAAATTAGTTGTGGGAGAATCTCATACGGATATGATTTTTTTTCTTTTCGAAATACATGTTGGTATAACTATAAAGATCTCTCCTTTTCGAGGACGAAAAGTTTTAAAGGGGGGAAGAATGTAGCATCCCAGAAATTTCGACAACTGAAGTGAAAAATTAATCAAATATTTGATTTCATACAATCAATTTTTGTATTGATATTGGAGTTATAAATTTAAAATCGAATATATAGTTTGTGTGTGAATTGAATTTAACACAATATTTAATTCAGAACGGTTGATTGGGAATCAAATATTTATTGTTGAATATTCAAATAGAATTTAGTTGGATATTTGAATTGGACTTGAAATTCGATTATAAAAGATAAATGATTGGATTTAAAAATAAACGTTATTGACGTTAAACCAATTAGAAACTTTATTTATTGAAAAATATCAGTATTTGCTTAGATACGTATGTACCTGTATATATGAATTTAACGTTTCAAATTTGGGGTCGAACAAAGTTATTTGTAGACAAATGAGATAAAATCGATGAACAATTAAATAATTTAAAAATAAAATAATATCATATACAGACGGAGTCAGTTTACAACCAGAATAATTTTGTTGGATTCAGTATGCGATAATGAAGAAGTCCGTGTAATTTTTGTCGTGTTTAGAGTTTGGATTGACGGCTACAACATTGAACGTTCAATTTAACGTTAAATATTTAAATCCCAATTAAAACCGTTACTAGATTATTACGCGCCGACCTACAGCCTACATCTGACTTTGCCTAACCCTATTTGACATAACATCGTTCTTATCCTTTTTATTTTACATTCGTAAAATTTCGCTTGCTTCAATCCCTCAGCACCAAATCATTCTCCCCAAAACTAAAAGTTACTTCTTTCCCTTTAAATCTTTATGGCCAAAGCCTCTTTCCAAAATCTTCCAGTGAAATCAATCTTCATTTTTTTTTTCCAAATTAAAGAAAGAATGGCCGAGGCCGATTAATGTTTTCTTCCCCGAAGCCTTCGTCACCGCCCAAGCGTTGTTCCCAAATCGAAGCCGTGCCTTGCCAACGCTTCTTGCCACACCAAACAAAGTCACCACCTTTGTGCCGGGGAAACTATAGCAATTTCAGCGTTTGAAGCTCACTGGAGCCGCTACCTTTCTTTCCTCATAGCCCAGACCAATTGCTGTTTTTCCGGTCATGTTGGGTGCTACCGCCTCCACAAACAACAACTGCTACTACGTCGTTACCTAAGGTGAGCATCTCACTCACGATTAATCTCGGTTTCATGTGAATTAATTTCAACTTAAACTAAAATATAAATAGTTGATTTTGGGTTTTGTTTGTTGGCTACCTTGTGATTGTTGATTCATCTTAATCAATTTGATGATTTTCCCCTCACTTTGCTGTGTTTTTTTTAATGATATTGTGGATGGCAACGTATGGTGATATTAAGTAGTATATACCATTGAATGCACATGCGATGCTTCCATGTTCGACCGATTATCTTTTGACTTGGAACATAATTGTAAACTTTGCCATAGTCTGTTAATATTGGCCTCAAAGGAGGAAGTCAATTGTCATATTTAAACCTGAAGTTTGGCCTTTGTTTAACCTGAATTTATGTTACCTGAGTAAACTGATATGTATGCTTATTTGATCTTGCCTGTTTTTAAAAGGATGCTGCACCTCTATATTTACTGCGGTTATGAGTTGAATGTCATATTCATGTGTAGTAGAAAAGGTTATTAGCTGACATGTCCCTTGCAAAAGAGTATAGAACTAGTATTACTCCCTTTGTATACAAGAAAATCATTGCTAAAATCGTTACTACACTTTATTAGCAGTCAGTGACGTGCCCGCCCATTTGGTTACAAGGAATTAGCTGCTAGTGCGTATGTAATGACATCAAATGTTTAATAACCTAACCAATAATGAATGAAGTATGGCTGCCTCATTTTGAAATTGAACTACACTATATTAGCACTACGCTACATTAGCAGTACCTTCTCGCAGTTCATTACATTTGCACTTTTTTTTTATTCAATCTCGCTAGGCTTACTGTTGGATACATACTACATTTTTATACATATTTATTTGCATGTTACATTTGGCATTTTGAAATATGCCGAACCCTGTTAAATGAAGTACACATATCAATTCCTGCAATGTATAAAGTCACCTGGCCACATATTGTTTACACGCATCTGTTCGGTACAAATTACTCAAATTATTATTTCTCATTTAGGATTGAACATGTCTTGCACTAACAAAGGATTGCATCAATGTTTGACATGTTTTGTTTTATTAGTCATGTGTATTTTATTGACTGATTAAGCATTAATTATGTTAGGTAGTTTTATTTCAGGTTTGCAGTGCATTTTAAGGAAATTTTGAAATATTTGCAATAATAAATTTTATTTAGTTATCCCTGAAACTGAAGTATTAGTGGGATTACATTCTATCCTTGTGGCTTGGTATGATTACAAATTTGCCTTTACAAGCCATTTCATGCCTGTTGTACTTTTGTTCCTTGAACAAATGTATATATGGTAACCTGCAAATGTGTTAACCTTTGTTAACTTGAACAAGTGTATATATGGTAACCTGCATGTGTGTGTGTGACTGTGTGTGTGTACTCATATATAAATATATATATATATATATATATATATATATATATATATATATATATGCGACTGTGCATATGTGTGTGTGGTTGCGTGTGTTTGCATGTGAAAAACAGTAAACGGAAGGAGGACTTTACTGTGTCTATATATATATATATATATATATATATATATATATATATATATATATATATATATATATATATATATGCAACTGTGCATATGTGTGTGGTTGCATGTGTGTGCTTGTGAAAAACAGTAAACGAAAGGAGGACTTTATTGTGTCTTGTTCGCATGCTGTGTCAAAAATCATTATCATATACATTAAATTGTTATGTCCACCTGTCTGTTATATCATTTAAATGGAGAGGGCAACTAGCAGTATTAATAATGCTTAATATTTGAACCTCTTAAGGGTTTGCTAAGGATAGTTATGGGTTACATTCTCTTGTTATAATTTAACATCTGGTCAATGCCCTGGTTCTGGAGATAAGAACGTTAATGTGTGAACAAGTTTATATGATTAAGTCAATTCCCTTTCAAAAACCCAAATTAGCAATGTAAATGTTAAATAGATGATATTATCCTACTTCCGAACTTGAATGGAATAGTAAGAGCATATTTTAAAGATATTTATTTTATAGGAGATCAAATTACCAATTGATCACCTTTATTTGATCTGTAGATGAAAATTCGCACCCACTTCATGATAAATATAAAATGTACCCTATAGCTATGTCATATGTTGCATTTTAATTGGACACTATGGATTCAATTTATGTTGATAATTGCATGTACCACTTGTTTATGCATATGCAGTACCACTGTTTATGCATATGCAACACCCCTTGTTTATTCCACTGGCAGTTCCACTTGTTTATGTTACATGCTGTATCACTTGTTCATATATAAATCACCCTTGTTTATGCATATGCAGTACCACTGTTTATGCATATGCAGTACCCCTTGTCTATGCCACTTGCAGTTCCACTTGTTTATGCTACATGCAGTACCTCTATTGACATATAAATTACCCATGTTTATGCTACAAGTAGTATCACTTGTTCGCTTGTAAACCATTCATGTTGATGCTAAATACAGTTATAAGTCATGCTACTTGTGTACATTGCCTTGGTGTCGTCTACTTGCACCGGGCATGTTGTTTATGCATGTTGTTGCTGCACCTTCTCCATATTACTGTTGTTTATGCATGTTGCTGCTGCACCTTCTCCATATTACTGTTGTTTATGCATGTTGCTGCTGCACCTTCTCCATATTACTGCCGTAATCTTCGGACATGTTTTACTAGTATGTTTGTACTTGCGGGTTCATTTGTATTTGTCTTATGTTGCTAAGTCCATGGGCCTTGTACACTTTAAGCTGTTTTGTTGCATATGCACGCATACCCTTTAAACATCATTACACTTGTTACTGATTGGTTACGGGATGTTGGGGCAGTGCACACGTGTGCTTGTAGACGTGTGTACATGCAGACTTGCGTGACCATTTGCCCCTAAAATAAAAATTTGTAAGTGCAGATATTATACCTGAGACCGAACAGATTCTACACCTGTGTAACTATTATATTTCAGTTTAAATTGAAGTTAATTTACCTGAACATATGATTAATCCTGACTCGAGTATTTTGTGTTTTACATGGAATGCTCGGGTCAGACCGGGGCAGTATAGATATTTAAAGATTACAGCTTAGGATTCGAAGACTGGTGAAGCTGGAGATCCGAAGACTTGCGCGCTCTGAAGATTTTTAAACAGTAAATATTTTCCTATTGTGTTCAATTGTATTTTTACATTCCGTTGTACATAAAAATCTTTGTATCAAAAAATTCTAATTTATATATATAAAAGGATAGTTTGTTGTTCAATATTGTGTCATTTATTTTATTGTGTGTTTTCTGTGTTGATTTTGTTTTTAAACTGTGTTAGCTTTATAACGAACCGTCAATTTAGACGTTTTAAGTTGGTTTAATTACCAATTTGAAGCGGTCAAAAAGGCAGGACGTTACAAGAATGCCGTCCCTTGAATGATAAAGAAAGTTCTTCTCTATTGAATTTGGAATCTGAATTAGAGAGACTGTTTAAACAGGAAGAAACTGGTTGGAAACAAAGATCCAAATCTAAATGGATTGAAGAAGGGGACAAGAATACAGCTTACTTTCATAGAATTGCAAACGGCAGACGAAGAGCTACTTGCATTTCAGAAATCTCTCATAATGGTCAGTCATTTTCAAACCAAGATGACATCCTTCATCTTTTTTCTGACTTTTATCGCTCTATTCTTGGTCATTCACCCTCTGATATTCCTCCTATTGATTGGAATTTGCTTTATCCTTTCCCTGCTTCTGTCTCCATTAACCATCCTTTTTCAGAAAATGAGATTTCAGCCACTCTAAATGAAATGGACGATGATAAAGCCCTCGGCCCAGATGGTTTTGGGCCATCATTTTTAAATCATTTTGGACTGTTGTCAAAAATGATATTATAGACATGTGTACTTAATTTTATAATAACCCTGGTCTGATCTCTCGTCTTAATTATGCCTCCATCATGCTCATTCCCAAATTCGCTGGTGCTAACTCTCTCTCCTTTTGTCCCATCAGTTTGCTCAATACCACTTTCTAAATCATTACCAAAACCCTTGCTAATCGTCTTCAATCTGTGATTTCCGATCTTATTGGGGCTGAGCAATCAGCTTTCATTCGTGGGCGTTGCATTCACGATTGTATTGCACCTACTCAAGAAGTAATTTCCTTTTGCCATCTCTCATCCACACCTTGTGTACTTCTTAAATTGGATTTTTCAAAAGATTTTGACACTGTAAATTGGGAACATATTATTCAGATGTTCGGTCATAGAGGATTTTCTCAGCATTGGTGTAACTGGATTGATTGCATGTTAAGGAGTAGTTATTCATCTATTTGCATTAATGGAAACAATGGAGGTTTAATTAAATCAAAAAGAGGGCTTCGACAGGGAGATCCATTATCACCCCTTATTTTTGTGACGACTGCAGATGTATTTAATCAAATGTTAAAGTGGGTGATTGCTAACAATTATTTCAATGGTGTTCACCTTCCTAATTCGTCTATGGCAATCACCAACCTCCAATTTGTTGATGATACCCAGATCTTAATCACATTAAGTGTCTTAAAGTCGTCTTATATGTTTTCGAGCTCATATCTGGTCTCTCTATCAATTTTTCAAAAAGTTCCATAGTTATGTTGGGTAAAGCTGATTATTTGGGATTGTCTATATCTTCCATCCTCAATTGTCCCATTCATAATTTCCCCTTAACTTATTTGGGCATTTCCCTTATACCTTCTAAGCTTCATAGATCTGATTGGATGCCTCTTTTCTTCATGGAAAGCAAATTCATTATCATTTGCAGGTCGTTTAGTGTTGGTTAAATCAGTTTGTCTGCTTTGCCAACATATTGGATGACTTATCATAAACTTCCAAAGTGGATAATTTCTAAAATAGATTCAATTAGAAGTTATTTTTTGTGGAATGGTAGCAAAGCTAAATGATTAGTTAATTGGCACATAGTGTGCTTACATACTAATCAAGGAGGTTTGGGTGTAATTAATCTTTCTAATTTCAGTTTGGCTCTTCTTTCAAAATGGTTGTGGCGTATAGTTTCGCCTGGCTCGTTCATATGGAAAGAGTGGATCTTATCACTTTATTACTCCAGTAATTCCCATTGGGTTCTACACTATCTTCCTTCAGTTAAATCATCCCCATTCTAGTCAGGTGTAATTTCGGTTATTCCTCGCGTTAAGAGTCTGTTTCATGTTAGTCTGGGTAATGGTGAACATTGTTTATTCTGGTATGATATTTGGCATGGCCAAATTCCCCTTTCACTTGCTTTTCCTAATCTTTTCCCTCTTATCTCTGATCATTGTTCTTCAGTTGCTAATGTAGTTCAGAATGATCCTTCTCAACTTTGCCCTCTTTGTCTATTTGATGGTCATACCCTTGATAATCTTCTTGATGTATCCAATTTAACTCTTCATACCCATCTTTCTCAATCTCCTGATAAATTTGTTTGGGCCTTATAACCAGAGAAGGGTTTTACTGTTGCTTCAGTGTATCATTATGTTAATTTTTCTGGTAGATCTTTTTCATTTTCAAGGATTTGGAAGATTCAACTACCTACTAAAGTGCTGTTTTTTACTTGGTGTTTAATCCATGGAAAAATTAATAGTAAAGCGAGGTTGTACAAGCTCAATCTTCTTGCTGATGCTCGCTGTGCATTTTGCTTATCTCACGAGGAATCTATTCAGCAACTACTTTCCGAATGTGACTTCACCTACCCAATTTTAGCTGCAGCCAGTTCATTCTTGCTTGGTTTCATCCCTAATGTTTCATCAGTGTTTGATTATTGGCAGAGCAGTCAGTTTAATTCTGCGCTTGATTTCTACTTACCCATATTTTGCGGGTGTATATGGAAGGAGAGGAATGCAGTCGTTTTTAAAAAACCACTGAAGCATTTTCATGGATTATGCAAACTGATTATTTACTACTTTCAATCATGGACAGGTCAATCATCCTTTTCTCGTTTCAGGCTTGCTTTACTAGTCAATAACAGTCCTGCTAAATCTGTTGGTTCTAATTATGGTGATTCCAGTCCTGATCTTCATTAAGATGGTTCTTAATCTTTCCTGTTTGGTCTGGTTGTGTTTTCAATGGGTACTTTTTTTGGTTGTTTATGTACATGATATGGTAGTAAGACTCTATGTTGTATTTGATGTACTATTTTCTACCTTCGGGTATTTTGATGCTATTAAATTTCTATTTTGCAAACTCTAAGCCACCAGTTGGGCTTGTCAACTAGTTTATTATTACATATTTAATATAATGCTTAATCAACTGTGTAGTCTCGCGCTAAACATCCGTATTACTCAAAAATAAAAATAAAAATCGGACATCAAAATCATATTTTAATCCATTACTGAATATTATTTTAAAATATACATTAATTTAAAATATTCGTTCTTTCCGAATTTGAATCAGACACAGTCAATTACCATATAATTTTATTTATATGGATTTCATACACACATGTACACAAAAATAATTAAAAATAGTCAACCATCATCCAAAGCGCATTACACAGCTGCATAAACATTAAATATAAATAATTAATTCTTACAACAGTCTGTCAACCAATCGATTGACATACAACTAAACAGTTGAGTTTAGTGTATGTCAAATATCATCCCAATACCCGTGTGGGGTTTCAATCAACACATACCGATTTTATTTGTGTAGTTGGACGATGTGTAAATTATATCCTCCTAATCAATATCAGTCAAATGTGTGTACATAAGCTAATCGTCCAATTCGTAAATGATTAATTATTTTCATTCATATACTCGTTAAAATTTATATTTTTAACGATAAAATATTTATTTCAACACATTAATATTTTATTTAATTCATCTATATAATAAAAATGATATTTTCATTGTTCTAACATTTTTTAAAAAAAATTGCAGCATAACTGCGCGATACTAGAACCGGAATAAGTCTAGCCTTATCCCTCCCCTAATAATGGCTCGCGCCATATACAAACCAAATTCTAATCAATTCAATTTACATCCCAAATCAAATTCAAACAAATAAATCACTCAATTCAAAAATCAACCAAATATCCATGGTCTCAAACAAAGGTGCCGGGTGCTACTAAGCACGGTCTGCATCCTAGAATATATATTTAACTAGAAAATAAATTAGAGTGAAAAGTTCTCACGTTGGGAACCACTCCACCGTGCTTTTCTGTCGCTTCAATTTGCTGTTCTGGTTCTAGAATTCGCAAACGACCTCCAATCTTCACGCGGTCTATTTTTCAGCTTAAGCACGCCATTTGGACAAATTTGCCTAGGTGGCTTTCTTCCGAAATTGGTCCATTTCGCCGGAATTCGCGAAATACCTAATTTGGACAGCAGACTTTGGACGTGTTTTCTAAACAACTCCGCAATCCAAAGTCTGACTTCAATTATACTCAAATCGAAGAGGAGGACGTGCTCTTTGACTTTGGCAGTGTGGAGTTTTGGCCATTGAGGCTCGGTTTGGGAGATATGGGCTGAAGAGCGTCAGGGTGTTTATTGCAAAACAAAAATATTTAAAAACCGGGTTTGTCTTGAAATTGGGGCCCACGGCCAGAGGTGGGGGTCAGGGGACGACGCTGGTGGTTGTGGGTGGTGGCAGGGGCCGGCGCTGGCGGTGGTAGGACCCACAGTGGCGGTAGCCGTCTGATTTGGGTGAATTTGCGGCTAGGGTTTCCAATGGGCGGAAAGGGGGATGACGGCGACTAAGAGGGGGCCAGTGGTGGTTGATCAGCGGCGTGGAGGAAGGGGGCATCGCGGTGGTGTGCGGTGGCCACCAGCGGCGGTGGGCGGCGCATTTTCCTTAGGAAACGGGGATCGGTTTGGGAGCAACAGGGGGGGTGGGGGTGGGATTTCTGAGTTTTTTTAATAAAAATTTGGGTTTTGAAAATTTATATATAACACTCTCCATTCGACCTCCAAATCGAACCCACTGCCTGTCGTTCCTAGCTAATGACCCCTATTACGGACACAATAGGATAGGTCCTGTAAGACAATTCTATCGTTTCGATCAGTTTTTGTTTAAATTAAAATATAAATCAGTATATTTTTAATTTGAGCATACATTTTAATTTACCAAGGCCACATACTGGCTCCAAAATTCCAGAAAAATAAATCTTGCTATATTTTGACAATACGGTCCTAATAAAACTAATTTAGTCGAATTTGTAGACCATTTGAAAAACGATCATTTTCCAGTCGATTAATTCAAACTAAAATTGCCAAACACGTTTTCTTTTGGAATCTAGCAATAATTTGACATTCCGGATCCAACAAAAGTGGTTTCATTGAAAATGGAGGTCGTTTGCAAAATCGCTATTTTTAAGGGCTATATATTATATAAAATTCCATAACGACTATTCTGAATTTTCAACAGGCAATAACTTTTTATTCCCATTATGAAATCTAGATTTTTCACATTCGTTGAAAGATATTTTCAGATAAATTCAAATATTTTTGGTTTTACTGAAATCCGGTTTATTTTGAATCCTGTACGTTCATATGAAATTTGAAATCGAAATTTCAAACTACCACGCCATTTCAGGCTCGTTATATAATTATAACTAATATTTATATTTTAACTTTGATTTAAATAAATTTATATGTTCTAATTCTATTCAAAATAAATTTCTAGTCATTATTATTTAAAATAATTCATTTTAAATATTCAAAATTCATTAAAACTGCTAAATAAAAAATTTAAATTGATTCTGATTTTCCGGGTTGTTACACATTCAGTCAATGAAAGGAAGAAGGGAGTGATATTTACGTGTTGCAGCATTTAAATTCTGATAATCAATGCAAACACATCAACCCACTGAGTACAAGTTAGATAAGCTCATTTTGTTCATTCATGACAACTATGAGTCAATATTATTTTGGCATGACATGAACAACGTTGACCTATGAGCTATTGGATATAGAATCAATTATACCATTATCAATGAGCTTAACAATTTCTTCATGCACTACATCTTTCATATTAGGGTTAATCATTTGTTGTGCATCATGAAAGGGTATGGCTTTGTCAATTAAGTGAATGTGGTGTTGGACAATTGTAGGGCTAATTCCCTTGATACCATAAATAAACTAGCTAGCTGCTTCTGTATTTTTTGAAAGTGTAGAAAAAGGGATAATTCTTGGTCAATATACAAATCAGTTGAAATTATGCAAAGAAAGTTAATTTTTCATTAGGTATTTACTTAAGGTGAGAAGGAAGCGATTTAATCTCTAAACTCGAGGGTTGCCCAATCAATGAACTCATGTGAGATTCAGACTCAACCATGAGAGATTCAAATGGGTGTGCATGTTCGATCTCATCTGGAATATCATGAAACAATCATTCATACTGGACTTCAAAACGTGATCAAGGTTTATCTTTGGTGTTTTTTTGAACATCGTTGACATTTAGTGGGTAGTCAATTGGTATATCCAGTTGATTATCTATATTGAAAATTCTTAGATCTTATTCTTATATCATGTTACTGAAAGAAATTTTCATCGAACTGTTGCGACAATTTATTAAGGCGTTTGAAGTGGCTAAGAATGGTCATTCGAAAATCAATGGAATTTGATTTGTATGATTGTTTACAATTTATATCTCAAGGGCTACGAAATCAACTGGAAATATGAATTAACCAATAATGAGTATATCCTCAATTTCTCCTATGGATTTCTTTATTGAATCATCAGAAAATTAAAGCATAATTTTCGTTGGTTTGAATTCATCTAAACCAATTGATCATACATAGAGTATGGGACTAAATTTATACTCGTTTTAAAGTCTATCAAGCAATTGTTAATTTCCTTTTCTCTTAAGATGTACAAGATTGCGAGACAACTCGGATTTTATATCCGAGGGGAATGGATTGAGATAAGAATTCACTAAGACTGGCTACTAAGGATACTTTCTTCGCCACTTGAGTTTATTTCTTTTGGGTACACGGGTCCTTTAAATTTTAGCACAAGTTGGGACTTGTTGAATTACACCCAAAAGACGAATGTTAGCATTGATTTGCTTATCGAGAATCTTTCCATTTGTTTCGAATATTTCTTATCATGAAGTCTATGGGGAAATGGAGATCACAATTTAATGAGTTGATCTACTTGAGTTGGTGGAGGGTGAGATTCAGAATTGGACTTAGTGTTTGATATGATGTTTGGATTGGATCCGTTTGTGGTTTTCTAAGTATCTAGAGAAACTAGAATTTTGCAATAACAAATAAGATAAGTAATTAGGATTAACAACTTGATTACCAATTTGCTTACTGGATCTCAAAGTGGTGACAATGTTTGTTTGATTAACATTGTTATCCTAAACAACATGAGCTTGGTTTGGGTTAGCGTTTTGACTCCTTAGGTTTGAAATGGCTAACTTAGGAAAGTGCCTCTTTCACGTTCATTTATAGAAGTGGTTAACTGAGTCGTTTGCAATTCGAGTTTCATGATAGTTTTACTCGTGTTTTGCATATATGAAGTTAACAAATTCTCCAAATTATTATTTGGTTGTATATTTTAGGTTGTAGTCTTAGCCAAAGTTTCGAAATAAAAATCAAGAGAAGTCATTCCTATGTTATTTTAAGGAAAGAAAGATTGGCACGTTTGGGTTTGAGGCAGGGTGAAAAGTTTTCCGAAAATTGATTTGACTGATAGGCGGGGTTGAACAATTATTCAGAAATCCTTGAAAAGAGAATCGAACCAAATTCTAATTTGAATAGTTTTGTTTCCACATGAAGGATGATTTCTCAAGCAGGGTTTGTACATAGGAGAGAATGAACCATTCCTAAGTTTACGCGTATATCGATTGGCGATATGGTTCAAATTATTACATTTGTAACTCAAGGTTTGAAAAGCTTGGTTCATTTGATTTATTGAACATCATTGTCAAATTTGTTTATCAAGGCGTTAATTTTTCCTTCTAATGCAAGAGATAATCATATCAAATTGGCACTGGATCGCAAATCAATTCGCTTCTCGTTAGAACGTCCCTAGTGGGTCGATTTTTCATCTAAATTTTCAAAAATTTCTAAGTGATATTGTGATTTTGTACTAGAAGTTTCGATGGCACATAAATATAAGCATCACTAGATAGCTATTTTCGAGGTCATCGTATAAATTTAGTGAAGAGTACATTTTTCGAATTGTAACGTGGACACTTGATTAAAAGTTTCTTAAATCATTAATAATATATTACAAATGGTTCACCCCTAAACTGAGGATTTGTTTTTTGGAATTTTTTCTTGTTTTTTCCTAAGGGTGAAACTTCTTTAAGAATACCAATTTGTCTCATGTTATAATCGAATTCGAAGAGAAGCTATGTAACCGTTTTTTAGCATGATCAATAAGTGTAAATGAAATTAACCTAAGTTTGATTACATTTTCGCATAATTTTGAAGTTTTATGTTTGAACAAACCAGTTCAAATTTCGATGGAAAGATGTATAGATCATCATTTCGAAATCGTTGAATTTGAAAGTGTGTTGATGTGATTTGAAAGTATTGCAAAGTGATTATCTATTGGAGTGGACAGAGTAATGCAAGAAGGGATAGCAACTCGATTGGGAATGATAATATCCATAAGAGTTCGAGGCGGACTATCTTTATCCATTTGATAAAGATAATTGTCTCGATTTAAACAATTTGTAGAAGTGTCATAAGTCCAAGCACTTATGCACACGAGAAAAGATGAAAAAAATGAAAAACAAAGAGAAGAGAGTTGAAAAAATATGTGAGGACTAATGTAACTAAATGAATGCGAGAGCTCAATTAAACAGTTTCCATTATTTTTAGCACCACACAAAATATGTATTAAGATACTTTGATTTAAGTTAATAAAACAATTTTTAGTTATGTAACAAACAAGGGTTATCATTGTGGCACGGATCAGCGTAGCAGTACAACCAAACGTTTAAATACATTCAGATAAATAATCACTATAATATCGACGAATCATTGTGAAAATTTTAAATGGTCAAAATTCTGTCGTTTTCTTAAACACGAAGGAATAATTTTAATAAAATAAGTCAAATTATCTCAATATAAATTTTCCCTAGATTCTCACGACACTAGTAAGTCCAACTTTTAATCTTTATTATCAAATCGAATTTTCACAATGAAATGAATTTTTTAGGACAAGAAAGCTTTATGAATATGTGAATTTGAGTACTCCCCATAGAAAGAAAAACGAAATGAAATGAATGTAGAACAAAAATTAAACCTTATTTAAAAATGCAACTATAAATTATTTATTATTACAAAATTTTTAATGCAAATGTAAGCAACCAACAACTCACGAAAAGCAGAAACAAGAGATAAGAACATAAAGAATAGTTACTTAAAAGCAACGATTTTTACGGATAGCAAAGCAAATCTTCCTCTGTTTTCACAACCTGAAAAGTAAGAACGTTTTTGTTTAAGGACAAAATGAAAACAAGCGAAAATAAATATATACGAAAGATGTATAAAGGGGAGTGAACTTATGCAAAAGAAAAAATAATTGATGCTCCTTTTTTCTAAATAATGAAAATTAGGATGAAAGTTTTAGCAAAATGGAGAGCTTAAAAATTAAAGTCTATCAACAAAAAATAAAAAGTAATTTTACAAACACTTTTTTTGTTTCACTCAAAACTAAAGAAGAGGAAAAATAAGAAAAAAGATAAAACTAAAAACAAAAGTACAAAACCAAAGCGAGAAACAAACAATTCTTCAAAGGAGAATTAACCAAAATTGACCTACATCAACATAAATAAAAAACTATATGAGAACCAAAAAAGTATCCAAAGCCTGACCCAATTAAGATAACTATTCACACAATGTTGAAAGTACTTCTAAACTTATTGGTGCTTCAAAAATGATTAAAGGAGGATGGCTATGAGTGCAATTTGGTAAGGCTATATCATGTTTATTCACACCGTTACATTCTGCAAACGACCGCTAAAAATGAAAATAAAATGTATGTCCAATTTTGTTTTCGACTACTGTGTATCCTTTCAACATTTTTGGAAATTCAGTAACAATGTTTTTTAAACTGAACCGAAAATTTAGAAAACTACGATTTAGGAAATTCTGGTTGCGGTTTGGAAGTTCCATATCATGTGTTTCCTTTCTCGATTTAGGGTTGCAGCGGAACTGGTTCGTTAGATGAGGAGTTCGATTTCTTTTTCTTTGGTTTGCAACTTGGTAATCAAGGCTTTGGTATTGGAGATGGATGATTCACAAATGGTTATCGTCGATTGTGTTTGAATCAAAAATGGTTCAAATACCAAAGGTACACAAATTGTACTTCACCAATATGGTTCGAAATCAAAAGGAGACACAATCACAATATAAGCAGGAAAAAGTACGTAAATGGACAAGGATTTTTATAGTGGTTCGATCTAGAGATGATCTACGTCCACTTTGGAAGCCAGTTCATTATCATGGAGAGATCTACAAAGTTCATCATTTCATACATCTCATTTTTCCCCCCGTTTTTTCTTGTACATTGATTTTCCTCTCTTTAACGGTTTGATTACCTCTAATCCGTTATGGAAGTGGTTGGCTCCTTTGAATGCGGAGGACGTGAGAGTGTATGATTCATGGTTTGAGCACTTTGAGGATCAACAAAGAGTCCATGGCGGTTGGCAATGGGAGAGAACTTGAACAGGGCTTGAGATGAAGTAAATGTTGGATCACGGTTTAGAGATGGATGGAGTGAGCTTGAATCAATATCTAATGGAGAAAGGAGGAGACTTGGTCCACTTGGTGATGGAGGAAGATGAAGTGAGCTTTGGCGGCCATTAATGGAGTTTGGAGAAAACTTAGAATGCTTAAGAATGGTGAAGAAATGATTTGGGCAGCCCTTCGGGGTGAAGGAATTGATCACTTTGATGGTTGTGAAAGGGGGTATATATAGGTGGATTTTGAACCAGGTGGCGAAGTCGTAATTAGGGCGAACTGAGCTTGGGTCGCACGCACCTGTATTTACAAAAATGCCATCGGATATCTGGCGCCAACTCATTACAAGCTGGCACAAATAGGAATAGGCGCAACTTCTTATATGAGCGGCTCTGGAATGTATGAGCGAGCGATCTCTGTAAAATGTATGAGCGAACCCTTATGTTATTGAACGAGCGATTCCTTATGTTTTTCATGAGCGTCCTATACAATGTGTTTTCCTATTTTATATCACTGTATGTACTCTAGCACTTTGAGGATCCATAATTACAAAGGATGCCATCCCTTTTGTACTTTATTTCGAAGTTGCTTGCTCATCCAAGGTTGCTAGCTCGCCCAAGGCTGCTCGCTCATCCAAGGCTGCTCGCTCATGAGGCGGAGCCGTGCTTTACCTCTAGTTTGTAGTTTGCTCGACCCATGCCCAAGCTTGCGCTGCTCGACCCAGAGTTGGAGATGGTGCTCGACCGACCCTCTCTAATGCCACTGCTCGGCCGCCTCTTCCTTGGAGTGCTCGACCGGAGGCGACGTGCATGACCGACCACATCTGGAGATGCTATTAGTCCTTGCTCGCCCCATGTTCGACTAAGAGTGACGTTGTTGCTTGGCCACACGGTATGTGAGAGTGATGGTGCTCAAGCTACTGGATTTGCGACGACCGACCAACAAAGGATGTGATGTTCAACCTTGGCACTATGCTGCTTACTCTAGGTTAATGCACTTATATTGTTTGGCAAAATGCTCGAATGAGTTTTTGGTAATTAACATTTTCCCCTCGAATCTTGTATTTTTTTCTTGTGTGAAATGTGGGCTTCGAAATGAACACAATTTGTATTAAGATTCAGTTGTAATTTTTTTGTTTGTTATGGCAAATCAAGCTTTGAACTTATATGTTCCATGCTATATGTTCTGTAATTGAAACAAGCACTTGCACGATTTTGGAGTTATACTTTGTTATTGATCGTCCATATCAATAACAGGTTAGTATAATCATTAGAGAGTGACTTGTGGCGAATTATATTTCGAATGACATACCTATACAGAGCTATTTCGTTGTGACGGACTCATGGCATTCTTTCTGGAGCATCACTCGACTTTTAAGTCGTTGTGTTGCCGTTGAGTTATGGGTCATCATGGGCCATAAAAACTTTATGTAATCAGTTTACCGAATTTCTTTGATTGTGGTTGATGCGCTAGAGGTTTGTACTTTGTTGGTTAAAGCAACTTGACCTTTCCAACATGTATGTGGTATCTAAGCCTTGTCAACACCATAGAAATTTCGGTTTAGCCGACTAGTTTGAGACTTCTATACCTACGACGACATATAGGATAGAGTATTATGCTGTCTAAGATTGATACATTTATTTTTGAAGTTGTTTTTAAAATAGACACTAATAATAATATCAAATGATTTTTACTTTTCTTGTGGCAAGCATTTTTTGCCATTATAAGGTAAGACTTTATCCTCCGGCTTGCATTGCATTGTGTGATGGGACCTGAGTCTTATAATGGTTTCATTTTTCAAAAAGCATTACATTGTTTGTTTTCTTTTAAATGCACCGCAATCATGTGGAGTAAACCCGTTTCGTGTTATACGGCGTGGTCCCTAAATATGCTTGATTTTAAATAAGTTAACTGTAAGGTTTCTTATACCTGTCCCATAACTGACTCGTAGTTTGTGTTTTTCCCTTGCAAACTCGGGTGCCCATAATTTTTACATGGACATCCAAGTGAATAGGTCTTTAAGCTTGCTTTCTTTTGGGATGTGTATTGGAGCTTCTGTAGCTGTTTATGAACTTGGAGCTAAAGATTGACCCTTTATCTTTCTTTTGATCTTTGTCATGACTCCTTATGTCATAAACTATCTTTTAAATTCCGCTATGTAATTATTCGTTATCTAAGGCAATGTTATGTACTAAGTATGATCCTGTAATGTCGTGTAACTTTGATGATATTTATTTCCGCTTTTTGTAAAATGATGTAAATTATTCCCTTATGTAATATATATGCTATGTTCAGTGATCTGCTTTTGTGTTTAATGTGTTATATTCCAACGATTATCCATTCCGCCCAGGATCGGGGGTTTGGGTTGTCACAATCTGGTGCTGAGTTTATGTTTTGATTCTGCATTTCTATTGAATCTATTGTTGTTTATATGATAACCACAACGGCTCTGATGTTTTGATGGCGTCACGAGACCAAATAAGGTGAGGCACGGTGTTGGGAGGATCGAGAGCCGATTTCTAAAGCTCTATGGATTGATGTGATTGTAGAAAATGGTGGATGATCCGCATACCTTTTGGGTAGGCCTAATTAGATAGGAAGACAATGATCGGTGTGAGAATAACTGGGGGACCTATGATGTCAGTGGAGTAGAGGAGATGAAGAAACAAAGTGTTGGAGTATTTGGTTCGGCATGGTTCTTAGCTGATCTGTATGTTGAAGAGTTGAAAAAATGTTGAAGCGCTAAAGTGTTCGTGTTTGCATAGTCGAGATGAAGGAGGAAGTTGGATAATTATGAAGTGCCCAGTCGGCAAGGCTCTTAGTCGATCTGTATGTATGACGAGCCGAAGCAGGCCGAACCTAGGGTCATCAACCCTGACATGGTCGACCCGACTTAACCAAACTGGCATTAAGCAATCATCTTCAACACTTCAACTGAACTTGATGATCATAATAACTTCGAATGCAATAATAACGAACCAGTTCTGAACAAACATCTGGATAGTTAGGATAGATCTATCGAGATTTTTAGACTTGAATACGAACTAGACCATTGCTTATGACTTTGAATAACCCAAACTGCATACTTCCAACATTTTATTTATGTTAATGCATTCACACAACTTTCACGGAGTGTTCGGATTACTCGTTTTAACCAATGGTATTCCCCAGGTAGCATAAGTTATGATGTTTGGAAGATATCACACTTGGGCCTCCAAAGCGAAAAAGGGGAAAATACTTCCAAAAGATCCCAAGATAGAGTCCAATTATGGGGCCGATTTAGATGAGAACCTCAGTTTGAAGTTCAACCATACGATGGGGAGCCTGCCACCTCATCGTCCAAAAAAGAGACTACATTAGGAGAAGAGAAAGAAGTTGAAGAAGTGGGTGCACCCGATACTTTTGCTGAGGTTGCCTTTCTAAAAGAATCTAGCTGATTCTTGGCCTAGCACCATCGAAGAACTGAAATAGAGAAGACCTTTGCAAAGCACAGGACACCGTTTGATCAAATCCATGTTTCGACTCCAAGCAACACTACACATAAACCTCTTGAGGTCTACATAACCGTTAGTCGGTAGATGTGCATGGTAGGGTGCATTCCTCCTATTTGTCCTTTCATTGTCGACTTCCTTTGCCGCATGAAATTGGCGCCTATGCAACTACATCCTACTACGTACGCATAACTCTTCTCTTTGTATATAATTTATGGAGAGCATGTGCAACGAGAGCCCGACTTCAATGATATTGTCTACTGCTATAACTTCAAGCACTGAAGAGACAATCACCATATCTTTTCTTTTAATTCACCTTGGGTAACCAAGTTAAAATAGAAGCATTCAGCAAGCTCGGAAACATAAGAACAGGCTGGTTTTATGTTCCAAAGAAAGAGGGATGTGCAAGGCGATGGATCAAATGTCATCAACACTGAACCTTGCCTTACTTCTTGGAATTTTTTGGTAGGTTTTTGACATTCATATTCATTTGCAGGTGAAGGTCTAGCCAAACCTACCAGCGACATTTTGTCCTCGTCTAACTACCTTGAGGGGTGTTCATGAGAACACTCGAAGTGTTAAAGATGTCTAACCAACGAGCTTCTTCATCAATTTCATTTGCTCCATGCAGAGAGAACTTTAGTAATGGATGGTGCTCAAGTTCATGCTGTAGCATTACCAGTGGTTGTTCCCCCAATCGAGGAGCCGATAGTCATGCCTCCAGTCGGGGAGCTGGCAGTTGTACCCCCAATTGGAAAGCAAGCAGTCGTAGCAGCTCGAAACCGAGTCCAGGTCAAGAATGACGTCAAGAAGAAGGGTGCCTCTGGGCCCATTCTTTCCCCATGGAAGAGGAGGGGAGAAGGGTAAGTCTCCCGAAAAAGTGATCGAGGAGGGGTCCAAGAGTTCTCTCCGAAAGAGCCAACTGTAGATGAGTCCCATCCAATTGCTCCGTCTCCTCCAAGTCTCCAGCTCATGGTGCCTAGTCAGATGGTGCCGAGTTTCCAATTAGGGGCTTGAGCGATTTTTTGTTATCGAATGTCAATTATACATTGGAGAATCTGGACTTTACCATGCTCTTCCCAGGCTCAAAGGAAGAAATAAATCCAGTCAAGGCTGGGAAAACAATGCTGATAGGCCCAACTCTGGGCTCTGGTCCTTTGGGGGACACTAGGACACATACGACACGAGCACTACATATCACAACACCCTTTTTCAGTTTGTGTATGTCGAGTTATAACTTGAACCATTTCCTTGAATTACAGGCTTCATGACAAAAGGCAAAAGTACAATAGATAGTTTGGAGCTAACCTCAACAAGAGTGGTCCACGCTATCAAACTCTTCACAAGAGAGGAGGGACCGTGAGGACCGAGAATACAAAGAGGGGAAGACCTAGGAAAATCAGGACCGCCAAAGGTGGAAGAGAGGAAGAAAGAGAGGAAAGGGAGCAGGCTCGAGAGGGGGAGAGGAAGCACGAAAGAGAAAAATGACACCATAAATACGATCCCTGCTCTCATGAAATTTCCTATCGGGCACATGATAAGACAGCTAGCTAGCACTCCTAAACCAAAGGCTTATTGCGATACATGCCTCCAATCGATCCTTCTCAGCTATCCAAACTTGAAACCTTCAGGGGCTGAGAACCTATCGTTCCCAGCAGGCGTAAAGATAAAGAACCCTATCTCGCCATTTCTGCAGGGCAGGAGATGACCAATGAACAAAGAAAGAAAGAGTTGGAGAAAGCCTTACCTTAACACTACTTCTCTCAGATGATATTTCTGCCCACTCTACACCCGATTATAGAATCCTTCAACGAAATATTCAGAGCAGATACCAATGACGTTCTCACCTAGTAACGGGAGATGGTGATGTATTCGAGGCGATTATCTGAAGTCATCAGGGGCTTTGAGCTGGACATTGCTAATATGAATTAGGAGTAGGATTGCGACAAATGCATTCTTGAGCATACCAAGAAAGACTTAGTTGAGTGCGAGGCCCAGTTCACGACCACCAAAAAACTACATGAGAAGAACAAAAAAGTTTATCTTAACATTACTCGAGCAAGATTCGATTTTGAGCTCAACCAATGGTAACTGAAAACAAAGTCTGTGGAGGATGAGCTGAAGCTTACTGAGCAAAAAGTTAAATCTCTTATGACAGAAAATGAGACACGGAAGAAAGAGAAGGAGTAGTTGGCCTTGGAGAATGCTCGGCTTAAGGCTCAACTGGCCGCCTCCGAAGAAGCAAAGAAGAGAGAAGAAGAGAATGCCCATGATGCTCTTGAGTCTGCTATGAACCCCCAAGCTAAATATGATAAAGAAATCTAGGAGCTCAGGACTAAAGTTTCTGAGGCAGAGAGGATGGAGGATGAATTTAGCATGTGACTTTCTACGCTCGAGTACTCAAATACCGGGATCTGGCATGGGTTAAAATTTACCCACATACCTTAGCTAACACTTGGACAAATTCTTGGAGGAGGAAAGGATGGCTTATGCAGACGATGTGGTTAAGAGAAGGAGCTCAAGGCCAGCTTCATGAAGGGTGACGAGCCAGAAGTCCTAACTGAAGGTTGGCGGCTTCTTAAGGAGGAGGAAGTCATGGGGCGACTCCGACTCCAAGGTAAGTCAATAGTTGAGTGATATTCCATTATGGCTAAGGATGATGCGATCTTTGCTCAATCTACTAGCCAACCTCCCCATGCTACGGATTTGCTCACGCCGGGGATGGTAGTTCTGCCTCCTCCAGCTCATGGCTCAGAGAGAATATAAGAGTACAACCCCGATGAATTGAGTCTTGGCCTGTAAAAACCTTTAACCGCATTTCCAGAAGCTTAGATTCCCGCTACTCTTGGAAACCACTCTATCAAGGGTATTTCGCCGTTTTCTCCTCAATTTCAAAAAGTTTTTATGGCACATCGTCTAGATCCAGGAATGACAGTTATTGCTCTTCCTGCTTTAGGTACACTACTACCCAAGACTAGTCTCGAAGCAAAAGCAACGAAGGAAACACAAGTGCCCTTGGAGATAACGCGGCCAAGAAGGAGGGGATGATCGACTCCTCCAAAAACTTCGATGGAAAAGATGCTCTTATTGAAGGCGATGAAGATGTAGTATACACCGGCGAATCTAAAAAGACATGAGCCTTAGGCATGGTGGAGTTGAAGGGCACAACATGAAGGAAAACTCATCGAGATCAAATTCAAGTCAGAGACTGGGCCTATATTTGTTTATCCTCTGTAAGTCATTTCTCCTTCAAGCACTATAGCATCATCTGGGCAAACTACTTCTTCAGTTCGGGGGAAACGCTCGAAAAAGAAGCATGACCAGCTCACATCGGGGATTAAAAGAGTCGTCTTCCAAGAAGTCCAGGAAGCATTTGCTTATGGAGGTAGAACTTTAGAAGAAGAAAAGGAAGAAGCTAAAGACATGTGACAAGCTATGGAAGGCCTATTGGACTCCATTTTTACTTTTCACTTTTCTATTCCTCCTTTTTTTCATCATGGTTGTAGGTACTATTAATGATGCCCTGCCAACACAAAGAAATGATCAACTGTTGAGTATTGATGAAAGCATAAAGACCATCATTAACCCGCAAAGACAACTTATCACCAATAACTTTGATGAAAACAATTACTTTTTTTTGGAAATATTAAGTTGAAACAACCATCAATTGGTACAAACTGAGTGAATTCATCGAAGGCACAAGACTAATTCCAGCGAGACTCATTGAAATTGATGGCAGAATGACCAGCAACAATGAATATATCAAGTACACCAGGCAAGAGGGTTTACTTAGTGCTGGGTTACTTTCTTCGATCGGATCTAATTTCATCCATCAAGTTGTAGATTACAAATAGGACATGAAATATAGTCAAGGATTATGCAAATCTTCAACTCACAGTCACTTGAAAAGATAGTTCACTACAAGAGACAAATTTAGAATTTTAGAAAAAATATTTTGACAATGAAACATTATTTAGTAAAGAAGAAATTTATCTGTGATCTTCTTAAAGCAACTAGCAACAAAGTTCTAGAAAATGAATAGGTATTACACTTAATGAATGGGTTAGATGATGATTATGAAGGAGTTACAATAGTAATTCTATCCTTACTAACTGTTCCTTCTCTAGACTATGTTCATTCCTCATTACTTGCTCATGAAGGTAGATTATAACAAAAGAAGCAAAACATAGATATGCCAATCAATTATACTGCTCAATCATAATCAAGAAATAGAAAGCCAAAACTTTCAAAGTGGAGGTCAAAATACATGTGGAAGAGGAATATGAGGTAGGTATAACAACAGACCAAGATGGAAAATTTGCTAGAAAATTGGCCACATAACAAACAAATGCAACTTTAGGTTTGACAACAACTGCACCCCCAATCAGTCATCAATAGTACCTCATCAAGACCAAGAAATTTCAATTCAAATATGGCCAGTGTCCAGACTAACTCAATTTACAAAAATGATACTGAAAAACAAATGACACCACCAGAGTTGATGATATACAAGATGAAACATGGTATCCATACTCAGGGGCTATAAATCATGTAACAAACATCTTAAAAATCTGAACATAGGCAATAAGGAGTACAAATGTAAATAAAATATTTGTATGGGTAATGGTCAGTCTGTCAAGATAACACAAACTAGAGTTTCTTCTCTAAGAGGTGAAAACAACCCTTTCTTAATAATTTACAACTGGTGCCACAAATTAAGAAAAATCTTCTAAGTGTCCCAAAGTTTGCAAGTGACAATAATGTGTAACCCTAAATATTGTTTGGTCAAGGATATTCTGACTAATGATGTGCTTTGCAGCGTGAAGAACATTATGGATTGTATAGGTTTAGCATATTTTTTTAAGAGTAGAAATCAAAACACTGGCTCAAGACATTCTGGTGAAAAAAATATATGTTGCAATTTATACGAGATAAAGTATTCAAAAGATGACGTGAAAGCAATTGATGTATAGTATTATAAGTTGGGTCATCCAACTCGAAAATTGTAAAACAATTATTGAATGCAAATTAAATAAATGTTAAGTATGTTGAATTACCTTATGTGTGTACTTTCTCTTGGATGGGTAAGAGCCATAAGCTAGATTTTAATGCCTCCATAACAAAGTATAATAGTCCACTTGAACCGGTTGCTACTAACCTCGGGTCCGATACCAGTCACTTTTGATTTTTGTTTTAAGTATTATATATCCTTTGTCGATGCCCATACCAGATTTATAAGGATATATTTTCTTAAAAATAATTCTTAAACTTGTAGGGCAGTCATGCAATTTGTAAGCCGAGCTAAAAGACTCACAAATCACAAGCTCTAACAACTGAAATTAGATGGTGGGACAAAATACAAACCTCTTAGTGAATTCTTAAAAAACAATGGAATAATTAACACTGTGACATGTTCTTATGCTTCAAAGAAAAATGGAAAAAATAAAAATAAAAACATAGGCATATTGTTATTACTTGCTCATGCTTCCTTACCCTTAAAATTTTGGCCTGGATCATTCAAAATTGCAGTTTATCTAGTTAATAAATTGACAACTAAAGTGTTGAATGGTTCAAGTCCAAATGAAAATCTGTTTAATGTAAAACTAGGCTACAATATGTTAAAAATATTTGGCTGGCTGTGATATCTTACCTAAGGCCATATAATTCACACAAGTTAGAATCCAGATCATCTCATTCTACTTTTTTGGGTTACTCAACAAACCAAGAGGGGTACAAGTGCTTAGCCAGCAATGGACAGATAGTTATCTCTAAACATGTTTTATTTAATGAACAAGTCTACCCATTTACTAGTAAATCAATTAAAACTACACATAAAGTCATTAATCCAAATTTATTTATGCCTAACAAACCTATATATCAGGAAATTAGTGAAGAAAGTCAACAGAAATCAAGTCCACAAATCATTATGCCTGAAGTCAGACTTGGTCATGAACACAATGACCATGAAGAACTAATATAATGGCAACTCAAAAAAAAGTAGATAAAATGAACAAGACGAATAAACTAGCTGTGAAATAGGAAGTACAAAAAATACTACAGACCCAACAAGTACAGACACTCGAGACAACAAAAGACCAAAACATCATATGAAGATAAGATCAAAGAGTGGTATTTTTAACCAAAAGCTTACACCGCAAACTTTGATATCGATGAACAGAAAACTTTAAATAAGTTATGAGCAGTAGTGAATGGAGAGTTGCAATGGAGGAAGAACTTAATGCCTTCAAAAGAAACAACACTTGGAATTTAGTTGAAGCGCCAACAAATAAAAACGTAATAGGATGCAAGTGGATTTATGGAATCAAGAAAAATTCTGATGGCTCAATACAAAAATATAAAGCGAGACTAATGGTAGAGGGCTACACTCAGCAACATGGATTAGATTTCATGGAAACACTTTCGCCAGCTATCAAGCTTACTACTATCAGAATACTATTACTGTTCCAAATAAATGGAAATTCAGACAATTAGACGTAATTAATGTCTTTTTAAAAGGAGATTTAGGGGAACAAGTGTATATGCAACAATCGAGTGGATTCAACATAGGCAACAAGGATCAAATTTGCAAACTCTAAAAAGAAATATACGGGTTAAAACAGACTCTAAGAGTCTAGTTAACAAACTCAAATCAGTGTTGGGTTAAGCTGAATTATTAGCCAATAAAATCTAAGAACTCTTTATTTACAAAATTTTCTAATAACGCTATTGTGTCCATATTGAATTATGTAGATGCTTTTATCATGGAAACAATGAAGGGGAAGTCAACTACATAATCAATCAGCTTGACAATCAATTTTCTATTAAAGATCTCAGGTTCTTAACTATGATCTGGGTATCAATGTTAAAAGGAAGTCCAAAACAGAGCTGCATCTATGTCAAAAGGAGTACATTATGGGCATACCAAATAGTACTGCAATGCATCAAGCTAACCCACTACCAATGCCAATGATAAGCAATTCGAAGTTATCATGAAATCAAAGTGAAGCCGTCATAAACAACAAGCGTGTAGAAGTTTAGTAGGTGCACTCCAATATGTTATATAACAAGACCATCATAGCTTTCAATGTAAATAAGGCATCTCAGTGCATGCAAAATCCTCTTAATGAACACTAGAAAGCAATGAAAAGAATTCTATGCTATTAAGTGGCACTGTGCACTATGGTCTAAATATGAAAGCTAGTAAAAATCCGGATGTTACTAAGTTTGCTGATGCAAATTGGGCAAATGATATGGATAATAGAATATTAACTAGAGGGTACCGTATTTATTTATGTGAAAATCCAAAATTATGGTGTGCTATAAAAAGCCAACTACAATCTTCAGATCTTGCAAAGAGGATGAATTGACGAGTGTAGCAAGTGTTATAGCATAAATCATCTTGATTGAATCCCTACTCAGTGAATTAAGTGTTCAAACCATGGGAAAACCATTGATACGATATGACAATATTAGCATTGTCTCGCTTAATACTAACCTTATATTTCACTCTCGAACAAAGCATATGAAATTGGATTTATACTTTGTTCGAGGGAGAGTAATGAAAGAACAGTTGGAAATCAATCACTTATTATCGTCCTATCGAAGAGCATATATCCTTAGCAACCCGCTATTTGCCTCAAACTTTGTCAGATTAAGAAGTGAACTCAAAATCGACGAGCACAGAAGCAATTATTCAAGTCGATTCAAAGAGAAAAATAATCACCATCCAAATCGGTCTGACGAGTACAAAGGCCACAATCCAAATCGATCTGAAGAGCATAGAGGCTACGATTAAAATAAATTTGAAGAGCACAGAGACCACAACTCTAGTTGATCCGGGGAGTACAAAAGGTACAATCAGATCAAATCTAAAAAGGAGAATCATTTCATCTCACTTTATAGAGAAGTAAAAGAGAAATGATGGGGATGTTGAAACCCTAGATCGATTTGAGGGGAAATATTGAAGCAACAAAAAAATGACTGACCATGTGTCTTAATCACATATATGCTTATGTTGTACATTGGCTAATATAATCCCCCATTATCAAAAGCCTTTATACAATCTGTAGTCATTTATTCTCGTTTATGACACACACACACACACATATGTATACACACACACACGCTAACCTTTGTGCATTTCCATTATAATGAAATAAAGTTACTTCCTCATTATCAAATTTTATAACAAATCTTATACATTGTCAAAAAAAATAATAATGATAGTATCCTATATTTAATTTGATCATGCTATTTTTTTAATATGATTGGTTTGACATATGGACTGCTTTTAGAACGTGAGCATTGTGAGCTAAAAAAATTCTAAAATATGTCTGGTTTTGTCGTTGTTGAGTTCATCCAAAGCCTATCAAGACAGAAAAAAGAAATTCATTTAAATAAGAACCGTATCCAAAACCCAAATTTCCGATACAGCATTCAAAGCCCAAATTGCACAGCTAAAAATACTTCGTACAATAATCGATGCATCCTCACTTCTTCAGTGCGCCACCAGAGGCAATTCTTAAAAAAAGAAAGTACGATGTGCTTTAACCACATCAGCTATGCCTGCACAAAACAATTTTTGCACATCAGAGGAAAAACGTGATTTCACTACAGTAAAAAGCTAACAAAACACTTTATACTCCAAAGCAACAACGACTCTAGAGGCATTACATGTCGATTGTAATAGTATCACATATCAGAAACAGCAGCCATTATATCTGAGGTTAGCATTATAATTTAAAATATTAACCAATAATCACCAGCATTTTGTCCCAAATTTAGTATTCAGTGGAAATATAATTTCAAAATAAGCCTTCAGTACACTAATACAAAACCATCCTAACAAAATGCTAGCTACAAGCCTATAATAGCAAGCAAACAAATACATTTAGTATAAGCTGAATATTGTTTACATCTACAATTCCAGTTCTGAATACCACAGACTTTACAAAGCTATAAAAGTAAACGGTCTTGCAAATTTGGGGTTAAAAGCAACGAAGGTAGTTCCGCGCATATGACATGCTATTCTTACTATTGTAAGAAACAGAGTTTTAATGCTTTGCACTTAGCAAATTGCAGATGAATTGCAGAAAATAATCGAAGCAACAGGAAGTAATGTTTTATTCAGATCATAAGAGTATATGCAATGTGATAAACGATGTACATATATATAGACTATTTTCAGGAAATAGAACGGAAATGTATTTGTGGGCTTAGCCTAGGCCCAGTGTAAAGCATATGTAATACATATCCTGAAGTAAAGAGAGGGCCGACATATTTCATTACTCCCCCACAAAACCTAGTGTTTCTAAAACCCTAGTTTTGCCTTGTCGAGCCGTATTCTTGTCAATTGGAGTGGTGGTCCATGTTAATTCCTTCTGTTAGATCTTCATCAGTATGAATCCTAGTACTCGACAGCTTACTGATGACATGCTTCTTCTTGTCTTTGGATTTCTCTGAAGTTCTGGAGTTAAAGTCTTGAGCTTTATCATTCTTCAGCATAACGGTGATGTTTTTTGATTCCTATTCACTTTCAAATTTGCTCTTCGCTTTATTGTCCACCAGCGCTGCAGTGATGTTTTTTGATTCCACTCTGCTTTCAGGGTTACCATCTGGATTGTCTGCTACATTTAGTTCAGATCTGAATCTTGTATAATTCTTTTCTGAAATAGCTTTGGTTAAAATATCTGCACGTTGATAGTATCCAAGTATATGGTTAACTTGAATCTCACCCTTCTGAACTAATTCTCTGACAAAATGAATATCAATTTCTATGGCTTTGTCCTGGCATGTTGAATTGGATTTTCAGTCATATACACAACACTTCTGTTATCACACCATAGGATTGGTTTGATCTTTGATTTTAGTTTGAGATCGTAAAGCATAGACTATAACCATTTAATTTCAGTTGTGGCATTAGCTATACTTCGATACTCAGCTTCAATGCTTGATCTGGAAGTTGTAGGCTGTTTTTTTAGCACCATGAAATTAGACTTTGACATAAATATATGCAATATCCACTAGTTGATCTTCTGTCATCAGGACTGAAGCCCAGTCAGCATCTGCATATCCTGCTATATGCAAATGTTGACTTGTCTTTAGTCTCAGGCCAAAATTGATTGTTCCTTTTAGATAGCGCAGAACCCTTTTAACAGCCTTCTAGTGAGTCTTTATGGGTTTCTGCATAAACTGAGATAATTTATTAACACTGTATGATATATCAGGTTGTGTTATTGTTGCATATTGCAGTGCACCAATAACACTCCGGTATTCAGTTACATTAGAAATTGCTTCTCCCCCCTACTTAGAATAATTCTGACTGCTTATCACTGGAGTAGGTTAGGGCTTTGTATTTATCATTTTTGTTTCGACAAGCAACTCAGTTATACAGAATTATTTCTGATTCAGTTCTGGATACTTCTATGCCAAGAAAATAATTTAGTTCTCCTAAATTTTTAATAGAGAGCTGTTGATCTAAATACTGAGTTAGCTTATCAATATCATCAGTATTATTGCCAATTATAATGAGGTCATCTACATATATTTGTATGTAAACAATTGAAGTGCTATTTATTTTGATAAATAATGAACTGTCTGATTTGGTAGACTGATATCCTAATTTAATTATGGTATTTTTCAATCTATCAAACCAAACTCGAGGGGCTTGTTTTAGACCATAAAAGCCTTTATTCAGCTTACATACTAAATTTTGATTGAGATTGTAGCCTTATGGTTGCCTCATATATATTTCCTCCTCAAGAGCACCATTTAAGAAAGCATTATTAACGTCTAACCATTTAGCATGCCACTTTTTACATAAGGCAATAGTGAGAATGAGTCTAATGGTTGTGGGTTTTACTACAGGAGAGAAAGTTTGATTAAAATCAAACCCGTACTTTTGAGTAAAACCCTTTGCAACTAACCTGGCCTTGTACTTGTTTATTGAAACATTTGGGTTCTTTTTAAGTTTGTATGTCCATCTGCACCCAACAATATTTTTATTGGCAGGTGGACATACAAGCTCCCATGTTTTATTTCTGATGAGTGCATTATATTCCTCATCCATGGCATTCTTCCAGATTTTGTTTTTGATAGCCTGTTCAAAGGAATCAGGTTCACAATTACTAGATGAAGCTATATATGCTTTTTGTTTAAAAATACCACTTTTTGCCCTAGTAATCATAGGATGACCAATCTGAATTGGTGACTCTGATGATGGTGAGCTGCTGTCATTATCTGAATCTGATGAGTATTCTGATCTTGTACTTCGTGAACCTGTATTTTCTTCTAACCTTTGATTTTCTGAACTTTCAGGATTGTGCATGGAGAGGCTGGGTTGCTGTGACTCATCAAATTCTTCAGAATGAGATTGTGATGTTTTATTGGACTCAACAGCCTCACTTTCTGGATTATTGTCTCATTTCTCAGAATAAATTGGAACCTCAAGTATTGAAACATTTGGATTTCTTACCTTACTAGTAGTTGAAACATTTCTACTGCAGAAAGGGAATACAGTTTCATCAAATACAACATGTCTGCTTATGTATATTTTACCAGTTTCATCCAGACACTTGTACCCTTTTGCTTAGTGGTATATCCCATAAAAGTATAGGGTTTTGATCTGAAATCTAACTTGTTAGAATTGTTGGACATTAAATACGGAAAACACAAACATCCAAAAGGTTTTAGATATTATAGTCTGGTTTAACATTATATAATTTTTCTATTGGTGTTATACCCTTCAGTACATTTGTTGGTTGTCTATTAATCAAGTATATAGATGTACTAAAGGATTTGGCCAAAATTTTAGGGGTAATTTTGCTTGTGCCAATAAGGTTAAACTAGACTCAATAATGTGTCTGTGTTTTCGTTCAACTAGCCCATTTTGTTGAGAAGTATATGGACAAGTGATTCTGTGAACAATTCCTTTCTTTGTAAAATACTGGTTTACACTCTTGAATTCACCTCCACCATCAGACTGAATAGTTTTAACTAGGGTGTTAAATTGTCTTTCAGCCATAGAAGTAAAGTTAATGACAACGTTAATAGATTCAGATTTGGCTTTTAGAAAATAATTCCAAGCATGTCTTGAGTAAGCATCTACAAAAGCAATGTAATACTTAAATCCAAAATCTGAACTTATAGGAGCTAGTCCCTATAAGTCTGTAGCAATTAACTGCAATGGTTCAGTATGAACTGTTTCAGAGTCAGTAAAGAGTAGTCTATGACTTTCACCAACTTGACAATACTCACAAATATATGGTAAAGAGACATCATTTTATTGAATATTGTTCTCAACTAATATTTTCATTACAATTTTAGCACTTGGATGTCAAAGTTTGTAATGCTAAAGATCAAAGACTTTTTTGTTGCTATCAGCTTTGTCAAGAACATTCAAATTACGGTGTTTTTTCCTTTTTATCACACTGTTATTCTTAACAGTATTGTACTTGTAAAGGCCTCCTATCATGTTACCCTGTAAAATGGGTTCTCTAGTTAGAATGTCCCTAACTAAAGAATATTTAGGGTAAAATTCAAAGAAGACATTATTGTAATGAGCAAACCGAGAAACACTTATTATTATTTTCTTGATTTTCGGAACCCTTAATATATTGTGTAGATATAATTGTCTCCTACCACTTAAGCCAGCATTACCAATGTGAGTAATAGTAATACTTTTACCATTGCCTAATAAAATAGAACTATTACCTTTGTAGTCTCTACTTCCAAGATTTAAACTGTCAAGATTGTTTGTATTGTGATGAGTAGCCCCTGAATCTGGATACCATCTATCATCTTGCACAGTTTCAAGCTTTGCCATGTCATTTTGATTACCACCTTTGCTAGTATTATATTGACTGCTATTTTCAGATTGAGATAAAGCCATGTTCACACTAGGATTACCATTATTTCTCTGATTCTGGTTAGATGTGTAATTAGTGTTGAATCTGAAGTAGCAGCTCAATGCTGTGTGACCCATTCTTTCATAAATTTGACACTTTGGTCTGTTGGTATTGGTCCATCTACCTCTGCCACGTTCTCTTCTTGCACTACCACCTCTTTGGTAAGACTGATCATTTCTGTTGTTATTAATGTTTTGGTTTTTTCCTTTGAATCGAGTAGTAAAGTTCACTGCATACTCTATTTCTTGAGGATTCTTGGCATTTATTCTTGCGTCAAGAGAAAGTAGAATAGATGTACCTCATCAATAGCAGGCATAATATTTTGAGAAGTTATAACAGCAACAACAGCTTCAAAATCATTGTTAAGTCCATTGACTAGTATAATACTTGATCACTATTAGATACTCTGTTTCCAGTAGCATTCAACAAATCACATAGCCTTTTAACCTTTTCAATATACTCTCTCATGGACAAATTTTCCATTTTAACACTTTGCAATTGGTTCTTGTAGTGAAGGACTTTTGCAAAACATTGATTATTAAATTCTTTCTCTATTGTAGTCCAAATGTCATAAGCAGAGGTACACCCAATTACTTGTCGTAACAAACTTGCACTTATAGATGATAACAACCAAGAACGGATGAATCTATCTTGTCTATGATATTGTACATATTTTTCATTTGCAATTGTTCGGTTGTTAGCATATGTTATGTATTTTGCTGGTATATCTACAGTACCAAGAATATACCCTTCAAGACCATATCCCTGAATAGCTATCTCAACTTGTAATTCCAAAGAAGATAATTATCTTCTTTAAAATGTATTGTAATTAACTGACTCTTAAGACTAATGACAGTCATTACTGTTGGATTTACAGGTCCAGGTTCACTGGAAACATTCAGACCATTGTCTGATGTCGTAGTGGATGTTCGATCACCCATAACAATAGGCAAATGGTGACAGAGTTATCAAGAAGAAATTAGAACAAATGAATGCCGCTATTAATCAAGAACTTAAGAATTTCTCAGACAGGTATGCAGCAGCCAGAGATTTCTAATGATGAATAAAAGCTAAATCAATGTGTACCTTATTCTGAAGATTTCTCTAGGCACGACATTTACTTGTTTTGATGATTTTATTGAATTCTTCGTTTATTTCCTGGCGATCTTTGTTACTGAAACAGAAGATATATCTGAATGTTTTGAAGCATCCTGGTCAATACGATTTCAGGCAAGGCACTGAACAATTGAGGTGTATCTTCTCTCAAATGATGGGGGATCCTCTCTGATGAGCCATATACAAATGATGATGCTATACTCTGATGGATATGAAGATCTAAAATGAAACTTAGTTGCATGATTTCAAATGCCATGAGGCGGTTCTGCTCCAATACCAAAATAGAGTTTTAATGTTTTGCACTTACCAAATTGCAGACGAATTGCAGGAAAGAATTAAAGCAACAGGAAGTAATGTTTTATTCAGATCATAAGAGTATATACAATGTGATAAACGATGTACATATATATAGACTGTTTTCAGGAAAATAGAATGGAAATGTATTTGTGGGCATAGCCCAGGCCCAGTGTAAAGCATATGTAATATATATCCTGAAGTAAAGAGAGGGTCGACATATTTCATTTGTAAGAATGGCCTTTTATATAAAAATTAACTTGAAATAATGTAGACTGGTTATTCCGTGACAGTGCACCATGGATTTTGCCAATGATGCCATTCTCGAGGTTAAAAGACGAGATATAAAAAAACATGGTTTAATAATTGTTGACATCAAAATTGGTTCAACACACAAAGTTATGTGAACAGAGAATCAAAATGAAGAAAACAAGTTTAAAATAAGAAAAATAAGGACAATACACAATTTATAGTGGTTCAGCTCGGGTTAGTCTGCGTTCACTTAATAAATTCAACTAGTTTCTGACCATTTTGATGATTAAATAAAATAGAGTCAAAATAAACTCAAGTACAACAAGAAACAGAAGTGTTAGAGTGCTCAAAAGTTGAAGAAGACCTTCAAATGGTGTTAGGGAGTAACTTTTATATGTGAGATTCGAATCTAGTTTGGTCAAGTAAGTAGACAAGAAAAGTGGAGTGGAGTGAGCGGGCAGAGTGGGTCACGTCACCCGCGTTCATCAATTTAGATTCGTAAAGTCCAAAGCAGTTTCACCAAGTTATTTTCTACAAAGAGTTTATATTCTACAGTTGGGTCCGACCACGATCTAACATATAACTTCACCTTAATGGAAATTCGGAGTTCAAGCTACATATTAGAGCAAACTTAAGCCAATGTTGCGTCACAATAGTCCCCTCGAACCATCAGCTATAATACCATGTTGAAATGTTTTGGCACCCCAAAGCGTCTTAATGTGCGTATACTTTGTTAAGCGTAAAGGCGCTACAAACCGTTGCACGAAGCCCTCTATGTGCCAGCGTCATGATTGGATATCCGTACATCCCCTAGAGTACACGAGTGTTCATGTCAGCATTTAATTGTGACAAAAGGAATCCCTTGTTGCCACCAAACACATATATATACCCATTTTTCTTTAAGATATCATGTGATGTGAGATAATATGAGCCAAGCCTAACATATCATAAGCCAAGACCTGCCCATCCAAAGCGACTAGTCTGGCTGATATGAAATAACCCTACTAAGCCGAACAGAAGTTTATGATTAGCCGATTCGGGCAGTGTGTCGAGCCAGGATGATGACCTGGTCGATCAAGACTTAGGGAAGTATGCCTTTTAGAACATGAGAAATTTATCTTTTATTCTCGACTACTTTGGACTTGAGTTCACTCTTAGTTGAGTCTTGTAGGATATGGTTGCAAGGAATTAGGAAAAAGTCGATCTTGTCAAAAGGCAAGCCAACATTTTTCCCCTCAAAGTACTTCGCATCGTAGACGGGATATTCTTTGAATTAATTGGACTATGGTCTCCTATCAGTGACATTCCTAAAGTAATAGCTATCTTCATTGGAATAATGTCAAGGAACAACCATGCCTTTTCGAACAACCATGACGCTCAAGTCTTTTCTGTTTTGTATAAATATCCAATTGTGCTTCCGACGGTGCCTTTGACCAGTTATGTCCGATTAATGTCTTATGAACGAGAAATCTGGATATAATAGGAAACTGCTCGAACCCCATTGAATAAAGAAGTCAAACTTGAATTTTATTTAGTTTTTCATGTCGAGTTGCCAGTTCTGCATGCGTCCAAAAGCGCACAGGTCATTGTCGCACGGTATTGTCATGCGCGCTAGTCGAGCATGCTATCGAAGTGACTCAATTTTTCGCATGTAACAGTACGCGTGTTTTTTTCACCTCCTTCTTCTTCTTTTAAAAAATTCCAAGTCGATGGACAAACTTGAAATGTCACTTGTCACTTGTCTTATCAAATGGGAGTCTCTCCTTCCCCTGTAAGTATTGAACTACGCCCCCTTCTTCCTTCTTTCTCCTCCATTTTCTCTGGTCGATCCAAATTCTCTCCCTTTCCCAAACTCGAATTCCCACGTTAATCAACAATATAGACTGTCCAATACCGCATATCCTCGCCGTTACCATCGCCTCTTCTGATCTCAACCACGTTAAATAAGATGGGTCCCATTTTATGTAATTTTCATGATGAGGGAAGCTATGGCCAAGTCATGTCTATGTTCGAGCGAGAAGGAGGTAGGTTTCAATGAGGTAGTCGAGCAGGTGAAGGATGGCGCCGGAGCTGAGACACGGTGATAATTCAGCGTGGTAGAGGAGGAATTATAGAGCGCTTTTGGGTGGAGTAATTAAATTGGAGGAGAAGGGTGAATGGGAGAAAGGAATTGAAGGATGGTGTTAAACTGGAAACGGAAGAAAAATGGCAAAGGGTGAAGAGGCGGAGGGTTGGCCAAACAGGAGTCGGATGAATCAGACTTGGCCGACCTGGGGTTGGTTGATTCGAAGTTTGCCAAACCAAGGTTGGACGATCCGGAGTTAACCGATATGGAGTTGACCAACCAAGATGCAGGTCAAACCATGTCCATGTGGTTTCTTCAACATGTTGCGAGTAATTTCTGTTGTCGGCATTTAATAAGGAAATGACGATGCGACTTCATGCACGAACTGAACGCTGTGACTTTTTGAAAGTTGGGTTTAGTTCATATTTGGATTTTTTGGACAATTAGGATTAGAGCTTACGAACATGAACTGCCCAAATAATAAAGCATCGTCTCCTACAAAACATTCGGTCTGCAACTTCTCAATGATCAAGACTCAATAAAACGATAAATAATGATGGTTAATAGGGTCATCTTTTGTAGCATATCTTCAATATTTTGTCCTGTAAATTCTATTGCACATGTTTTCACTTACACTGCACACACTGCACTAGTTCACGCATGAGGGTACATGTTAATCACTCTAATTGTTGATGTTTAATGAGTAGCATGACTGAAGAGCAAATCGCTGCTGAAGGTGGAGCCGCTAGAGGCGATCTAGCCGGAGTTTCTTCTGCTCCTGACATTCTTTCAAGTGTTGTTCTTCTTGATAATCCTCTCGATTTGTGACCTTTGGCGATGGATGAGCCTAAGTTAAAAAGAATGTGTGTTATGCATGGAATTCTGTTCGACCAAGTTCGAGTTCCTACCATTCTACAAACAACTTACAATCTTCCAAAGGGATATATGGCATGCTCCAGACATATATGCATGTAGGCTATGTCCCTCCTTTTAGTCCATTTGTCAGGAATATTCTTTATCAAATGAACTTGACGCTGATGCAGCTGCACTAGATAGCTTATGCCTATCTTAATGTCCTGCACATTTAATACTTTGAGCATCTTCATCGAGAGCCTACAATTGTTGCTATTTGGTTTTTCTATAATTCAATAATCATAAAGGCACACCATCGTTTCTTTACTTTGAGGAGACCATGAACAGTCGGGTTATCATGGATGGATAGAGCAAGATGAGTGGAGTAAAACATGACTAGTTTTACGTTCCACCCCAAAGGGCTTTTGTAACGATCCGCATTTATGGCCATCAAAAGTCGACATCAAACACGACCACTGTATTTCAATGTCAAACATTTAATCATCGAAAATGCATATTATTAGGGTAAAAAGAAAAAGAAAAGGACAAAAGAGACACAGAAAAAGCGATAGCATATAATAATAATTATGATAGACGAACTGTCACTCCAAGATACATAGTATATTAGAGTTAAAAATAAATCCCCTCAGCAGTACAATTATAGAAATCCGACCTTACAAATGCTTATCGGTAAAATAAAATATAGTGGAAAATAAAATAATGCGATAGGTAAACTTCCAACCCTAATCCACGAGCTCCACATCCAACAAAAGACAACCTGGAAACAATCTTGGTCTGACCCGAGCATTATAATGAAAAAAGACACGGATCGGTCTACAATACCAAAACGAGAAAACTCAAGTAAAAGGAAACATAAAATAATTCTACGAGACCACGTCGTTGATCATAGAACGGGTTTTTACCTTACAAGAACATATACGAATAAGCATTAACACAAAACAGAATCATTGAAAGAAAAAGGAATGGGTGTCATATATAAACTTTGCAACATAAAAGTATCAACAAAACAAACCCTGTTGAGAAGAGTGCACGAAACTTTTCGATGGAAACAAAGAAACTGATCCAAAAACAATTGGATCGAACAACGAAAACGTTAATTTTTACAAAATAATTGGGCTGCATTGATTACTTCGGACTAGGCCACTTATGATAACATCCAATCTCACAATGGATTAAACTAATTAAACATTAAGAAGGATTTACCTTTCTAATGCAAATTAAAAATAGGAAACTTGTAATTTTGGGAATCTAACGAATCCAATGAGAAATTTTCCAAATAGATAATGACTAGGATAGTGCACTCCCCTGATCGAAAGTATACCTTTAACATATATTGAGAACTCTGATAACTCTTGAAACGTTTAAGTTAGACCCTATACAAAATCTGAGAATCCGAGTATTTCACATCTATGCGCGAACACAACCAAATCCAATCTAGAGTAGATATGATAATACCCTAATTGGAGCAATCCCACATAGCTTGACTTCCAATTACTATTTTGCTTTAGCCATTTCAAACAAAGGATAATAGTGCTCAAAGAGCAATAAATCATTTTACTTTGACGATAAAACCTAGGAAAGCTGAACAAAATAGTTGTTGAATCAACTATTAGGCATATTCAAAATAATCGTATATGGAAACTAAATCACATTCTCTTTCCATTATTCATCGATCTCAAACTTATAATATATTTTGGTTAAAATTAAAGTCGGACAAGTTAAGGTAGTTTTACCCCTAAGCATCGTATTGATAATGTTTCCAAACTTCGAGACAAAGGAAATTATTTATACTTCGACCTCTAATGATAAGAGTATAAGTAAGTATTTTCCATATAAGTGATATCATTTTATGGAAATTTCTTTCCATATTCGTATCGTAAACTTTTAAACTTATTAACTCAAGCTAATGCTTGGTTTTCAAATTTTAGATATTTGGATGAAAACATTTCTAACAGTACATATTAAAATATTTGTTTTAAAGAGACTATCATAATTCTAAGTATATTTTAAAAGAAAAGTCAAAACCAATTTTAGTTTAAAACAAGGGTTTCAATAAAACTCAACACATTTCACACTTAGATTAATTTCCAAACCATTTCCATTTATAAAGGACAATGCTTATTTAAAACTATCATTTAAGATCTCAAGGGGATTATTCAACCAAAAAGGATAATAAATCAAATATAAATACGTTAATGTACTTAAAGAAAAAACTAATTATCCTATAAGTTAGTTCTTTAAACTCTTTTGTTTACTTCTAGAAAAATATTTTAATATTCTTAAAGGAAAACAAACTAACTACAGAATTTGATTATAAATTCAAAACAACATTAATTAAACCATAGGATAACTAATTGCATTCATGATCTTTTATCATAAATAAGTCCTCAAACCATGATTTAAGTTGATTCATTAAGTTTGAACTCGTTTGTAAATCAGTTAATTATCTTAAAATTCTTATTATTCAACCAATGTAATTAGTTTTATCCATTTCGTTAATTTGATTCAGTTCAAATTTAATTCAATTTTCTTTTAAAAGTATGTAAAAATTGATCATTAAAGTCAGAATCTTATTGGTTAAAATATGAGACTGGGACTGAGGCATCATTCATTAAAATGATGCCCAGCCTTAAAACATCCTGTATTTAATGATTACTAAATTTCTGAAGCCGTTTATTTAATTTGATTGTAAATTTTCTATGGATCATTAATTAAAGTAATTGATTGAATTAAAGTCTCAATAACTATAATAAATAAATAAAATCCAATCATCCTTGTTTAAAATGAATAACCAAATTCCAATTCATTTCTTGATTGCATAATTAAACTCAATTATCATTAGTTTGTATAAATAATCGAATCCCATTATTACTTACTCAATTCATAAATGAATTCATAATTTATCGTTAATCAAAATGGTAACTTTATTCAAATATCGATTCTATGAAAACACAAACCTAAATTAAATAAAATGTTTAACTTACTTCATCATCGACAATATAAACGATATAGGAACACAAATAAGTAAATTCAAACGATAAACGAACATAACAAACAAATGCAAGAAAATATATGTATCAATCCGGAATTTTGACAATAGTCAATTTAGTTATTTAATTAGGCTCCGAAAATGATTTTTTTTTCAAATGATGGAATTTTACTATGAAACTTACACCATTGCATTCATGATGGAATTCTAGTCAACTTTCATGTTTGGAACTTCGCAAAAGGAATCCATATGAAAAAGTTACGGACGAAATACGAATACGGACGGAAAATAAATCAAAAAATATATAATTAAAATATACCATTTATAGGCAGCCCTCATTGGAACAAAACGACCCAAAGCGGTCGATCGAGCGATCAACCCTTTTGGTTGAATTTGCTCAATGACGGCCAGGTTTTTTAGGGTATTTTGTCATATAACTTTTAATAATGGATGGATCTTAATCAAAATTAATCTAACAGTATAGGGCCATTCTAATTCCTGTAAATAAAGGGTTGGACCCCATCCTTTTGCACATAATTTTGAAGGCAGCAGCGAAGCTTTACCAATTCCCTCTTCTTCCAATTTTCTTCTAAATCAAACCTATATATATATATATATATATATATATATATATATATATATAAACAAACATAGAGTGAAGGAGATTAAAATCAGATTTATGCACAAAGGAGATGAAACTGCAATAGGCTTTCTTCCTTTTGGATTTCTTCCATCTTTCCTATTTTCTTACAGATCTACAAATCTGAAAGAACCCCCTTTTTGGAGTAATTATAGGTATGTAAGATGTTGGGAATTATAGGTCTAAAGGTTTGTTCAGATTCAAATTTGGTTAGCTTTCAAGTGAGTGGGAAATTTATATACATTTTTCGTAATTACTTGATTAGTTTGTTTGAAATAGATATAAAATGTATGCCAAAAAGTTTATCAGATTTGTTTATTATTTTTGCAAATCTGAAATAATAGGTTTTGGTTTGAACGTTGGAAATTTGTAGGTTTATCTGATTTATTATATTATTTCCTATAACTATATTTAGGATGTTTTGGTTATTGTATACACTATAGATCTGGAAATTAGTCCCAAAACCATTGTCAAAATTGTACTTTTACTCCAGATCCTTAGTTTTGGTGCTGATTTGAGTTTTATGTAAATTTAGATTAAAAAATTATGTTTGTTTATGTTTGATGTTGTTGGCGTTTTACTTGGTTATTGTAGAAATGCCCTTTTGTTCTTTTTAATAAGAAGGACATTGTTTCAAGTTAGCAAGAAATATGTATAAAATAGTTAAGAATGGATGTGTAAATTTGCGTATATTTATACGTAGTTTACAAAAAACATTCCAAAATCATATATTTCTTATGATTTGAAGTATGTCCATATTCTCTTTTTAATTATTTTGGGCAATTTTACAATAACTACATTTATTTGCCTTTTTATAAGATGTTGACTCGTAAACAATATTAAACATAAAAAGATTGTTTTGGTCATTATTTTAGACCAAAACATAAATGATTATTAATAATAAAATATAGTAACTATGTTAAATGCGCTTAAATAAAAAAAGTTATTCATATACGTTTGAATCTATGTAAATAACACAAATATATTATTATAATAAATGATTTTTATTTTCGTATGTTTGAATAGATTCCGTTTTTACGGAAATGTATATGGAAATATAATCCATAATAAACAAAATTAGGTATTAATTATGACCATTGTAACAATAAATGATTTTTATTTTCTATAAGTACGGTAATAAATAAAATAAGGAATGTTGTAACCATCTTTGATTGGGGAAAATAATTGAATAGGATAAGCATGTCAAATGGTCACAATTTAAATTGTGTTAGGAATAGGAATTGTAACTCCAAACAGGGAATCTAATAATATATATATATATATATATGTATATATATATATATGTGAACATATAAACAATAAATAAGGGGAATTGAAAATATAGTAATAAACGGAGTTACAATATATAGAGTAGAATAAAAATGGGACTTATATAAATAGGAAAATAAATGCCTTAGTAAATATGACCATTAGTGTCTTAAATGGGTTCTAATAGGTTAAATGGTGCCTTAGGAAGTATGATCATCAGGGCCATTGGTGGTAGATAAACAAATTAATAGTAATAAAAGAAATAGAAAAAGGCAAACTAATAACGATTGATTAGCATAGTAAAAGCTAAGTCCAATAAGTAAATCAATAAATAAATATCCTAAGATAGGAAGTTATAAATTCCTAGTTAATTTAGAATTATTATAATTTGTAATAGGAATTGGACTTAGTAGGTTAATGATGCGAGGTCAGTTACCTTATTTGATAAAAGTCTGCACTTTCCAATAGTCGGACATATAGTCAACTGATGTAAGACATCATAAACTATAGGAACCCGTGACGATAGTTAATTGCATAACTATAGTTAACTACATAACGAGGGTTATTTTCCAAAACAAGGTTTATCTCAAGAGCGAGGTTCCTGCCTCCCGACCCAAAAGAGGAAACCTTGGAAAGGAAACAATTCATAGCGTAGCCTGCTTCGAGGTAAAGGTCTTAAAGTAGTTAGATCCACCATTTAAAGGGTATTAAGTGATCGCTAGCTCACCTCTCATTAAATGGCTAATGTGTACGAACTTGGTAATTTCAACGTTAGTCTGCTACCTCGAGGTAGTAAGTGATTTGATTCTGGGTCCGCCTTGGGAATAAATATTAAATGACCGCTCCGGAGGTACCAAAGGTCTGCCTATCCTACGGGAAGTATTGAGTGACTACAGGAAATATCCAATAAGGCTAAGTGGGTCCGCCAGGGGAAGGTCATAAATGGTGAGATGTCCTCTACTTATCCTATAAGTAATAAGTGATTCACTACAAGAAAAACCGCATAGTGGTAGAATCTGCTTCTAAATTGTCACTAAATGTACATAACGGTGCGTTCGGTAAAAACCATAACGGTATCTATGTCAGATTTTGCAACGGAATTTAGCATGAGTTTTCCGACATTTTACTAATTATATAATAAGAATAAAATTTTATTTATTAATTTTATTGTAATTTATATACCGACTATTTACCGATAGATAATTAATTTATAATTTATAAAAAGCGTTGATAAACCCTTACTAATTGCCAAGGGATTAGCGACGAAAATTAAATTGAAGTAAACTTAACCTCACTTTGTTTTTTGGTAATCCGCCGTTATTCCCCTTTTGATCTGCCTATAGACACACACGCACACACACACACATCATTCAACAGTGAACACTGAAACAAATAACATATTAATAAAAATAAAGATAAATTAGCCAACAATATTAATTAGAACTTAAAAGAACATTCATAATCACATACAAAAAACCACAACATCCATAGTCTTTCATCAATTCATACACCAAGCTGAATTATGAACAACAAAACTATTCAGTTGGTGCTAACATTATCCCTAAAATTGCACTGTTGTGATTAATCTTTTGTAAAATTATAAACCATGGACTACTTCATCTTCTTCTCTCAAACTCATACTGCCAATTCTCTTCCTCCTCTTTTCGGTACTTTTGAAATACCTAACCTTATGTTCTTCTGCCAAATATTCATCTCGCCTTGTCGCTACTAACATCATCGAGAAAAAGATGGTCTTTAGTACAGAAATGGTGAATGCCAGTGCAAGTATAAAGTTACCTGCTTTCTTTCAATGGTAATGCATCCAGTAGAGACCGCATCATTGTTGAAGCCTACAAAAGGTCGCATCTTTGCTAGAACCTGTAAAAGCACAAAGATAAGTAGAGCTATCATTGTCGGAAGAAACTATCTTCATTATGTAAAAAATATAACAGGTATGAAGAAAGCCATTCAAGTATTCCTATTTACGTATATCCCTGCTTCCATGTGAAGATAGGACATCATGAAATCATTGGCCAGTGTAGGTATAAAGTTACCTTTTTCACCTTGGTAAATGAATAAGCACTTAATGAGGCTAAGAAAAAAGAAATTAAGGAAGATAAAGCAAGATTATGAACCACGAAATTAAGCAGCATAATAAAGAAGATTAATATAATTCAAGGTGTCACCTCATTGGTATAACAAATAAGCATTTAACATGTTGGAAGTGCAGTTTATCTTTACTGAGCTTATATTAGGAGCATTAAGGGTTGGCACTGGGTAAAATTTGTAGACCCTTAAGTGCTCTAAGGCAATCTTGTTTTTTCATCCATGTTTTTTTAATCACGTTTTCCCTTTTTCTTTTGCCTGAATAGTCAACTCCCAAACTATAGTTATCGATCGAAATAATTTAAATGGCTTGATATTCGAATGCCCAAATATATGATCTTCGTACCTGTTACCAAATAAATTCGAACTGAGAAAAATTCCTATTCCAAGCAGCACAACAGATACAAAAATAATGTTCCACGATATAACGTCAACTAAAACCTTCACGCATGCACATCTGCAATTGTGAAGAATAAAAACAATAAGAAAAGATCATGAATTAACATACAATGTAGAGGTCAGCTACAACTTTGCTCTTCTTGCATTTCACTAAGCAAATATTTCTAGGCTAGTATTGAAAAAATAATCTACCAATTTCCCATCTGAAATTTTTGCGTTGTAAATCTTACAATTTTATTTTCTGTTTGTGCCCATGATGAATTTGACAAACCTAATAATGGCAATTAGATAATTTAAGTGGAAAGTGTACAGATATAAAATTAATATGAAAATAAGCTAAAACATACCTAAAGAATAGCAACCATATGAGAATCAATATGCTTTTCATCCTCCTCCAAGACGAGCACAACTTCAACAAAGTCACCATCATCACTACAACCAGCTTCATTCATCCTTTTCATTCTAGTTTTTTTAACTATTTTAACAGATATATGTCAACAGGAGGTCAAATTTTGATAATAACAATACTGAAGTCAACATATCACCTGGAATACATCAATCCAATGCATCGTCCATTCAGCCTTCTTGGATGCAAAAGGTACGGTCTTGGTAGTACAGAAAAAATAATCTTTTTTCGTAGATTATTTTACATTTGTTTCCAACAACAAGTACATCCCTGAGTGGATGTTTCTGATGCCGATATGAAATCTCTAAAAGGAGTTGGCTTCGGCAATGTAAACTCCTTCGCGAATCTAATGGCCAGATTTTCTAGGTGATGCCATCCAATAGGGCCGGTCTTAGATGTTTTTGTACCTAAAGCCAATTGCAAAATCAAGGCCCACATAAAAAAACTAAAGTTATTACTAATAACCAAATTATCAAAAGAGGTTATGTTGTTTATAAATAGCAAAGGAAGGAACTAACAATAATTCAAGTTATATAGCAAAATTTATTATAATTCTTACGAACATTTTTCTAGCCTTCTGACTTGCGAGATTATAAACAATATTTTCATATTCAAGTTCACTAGCCTGCCAAACTATCCTACCATTCTTATAACATGGCGGCTTTACATTAAATTTTACCCCAATTTCACTATGGATGGGACTGATAAAATGGTAGAGCAATTTTGATACAAACTAAGTGAGAACGTTAGTTATAAAGAGCATGAATGATGAAGAACCAGTTTAAAAGAATGCTTTGAGACAATGTCTAAAACGAATAAAAATGCCGATTGATAAGCTCTCATATATGTTTTTAGCGTTTGTGTAGGTGTTTGGTATATGCAATCTATAACATTGTCTATCATTTTTTAATGATCCATTTGTACTGATGATGTGTAATAATTCTTGTAACTGTTTAAGTGCATCACCAAATTTTGTATGCTGGAGCTAAAGATAAAGAGCTGGACATAACTTTAGAATGCAATTGTGATGGATATAATTGAAAAAATACATTGAAATTTTGTTTGCCAATAAAAACCCCCATTTAATAATTGTTTGTTGCATTTGCCACAATAGCAATTAAAATCATGAATTATCCTAGATTAAATAAGCAATAACCGTCCCACAGATATTGTTGACATTGCACGACAACAAAATTATACATCAAAAAGATAATAAACTGAATTCATCCTATGCGTTGCTCTCACCTTCTAAAATTTATTAGAATTGGTGAGGTCTACTATGTGCTAAAATGTCGAAACTCAAAATTCCATTAACATTACAAAAGAGAAAATCGCAAAATGATAAAGAAATCTAAAATCTAAAATCTAAATCAAACAATTCATGTTTACTATCATGTTTTACTGAAATCAACATGGTACTCATAGTTTTGAAACATTCAAAAATTCTGAAAGCCATCTAATCATTGAGATTCCAAATCAAAATATTATGGATTCAAAAATTGTACCCATTTGGAATGTAATACCGACCAAAACAATCAACTGTTGCAGCACGTATGAAGTTTGATTCGATTTTAGTGGCCCTATATGATTGAGTCCCTACTGTTGTATGATCATCACCATCAGAAGTTGTAGCATCAGACTATCGTTGCCGTTCTAGACATTGTTTTGCGATCTATTGTTTAAGGGATTCCGCATCCGTCATTTCTTTCCCCTCATGCGACGTAGATTAAGCTGTTAGTGAGCAGTGCCCTAGATTTTGAAAAGGCCCAAAGCGCATGCTTTACCTGCTTCACCAAAAGGTTAGGGTTACCATCGGAGGAGACGTGCAAGCAAGTAACCGAGCAAGTGATTTCAGTCTTCATTTAAGGTAGCGTAGTGTCTTGGATCTTGAGAGAGACCGACCTCTTCAATAGTCCATATTCTTGTAGATTTCCCAAATGATTGAATCGTTAACTGGGAACATGATCGGATTTTTCGATTAGGATGGTTTTAGAGGCAGTGATTAAAATTTATTTTGATTCTAGGTTTCTAACGGTAGATGAGAATTGATTTTAGAACTAGAGACTTTGTTTTTGAAGGAGAAGAAACAAGTATGGTTATGTCACGTGAGCTGCCTACAGGTTTTACTCTTCCGATGTCACTAAAACAGACGAAGGGAAAAAAGATTGGAGCCAAAATTTCACTTAGAGGGAAAATTAGTATTTTGAAATCTATCATAACTAGCAAACAAAAAAGATTGTATTAATTATTAAAAATAACTATAAATTATATAAAATATTACTTTATAATTATTAAAAAATAACTATAAACTATTAAATATTGCTTGTTAATATTAAAAATATTAATTAGAAATCATTATATAATATAAAATTAATTTAAATTGTTAATCATAATTTATGAACTATTATACATAATAAATTACTTGATAATATAGTAAGAATACATTATTATTTATACATTATCATTATAAATTAATAATTAATTAACTATACCATATTACTAATCAGTAAAAATAATTATAAACCATCAATTATTAAATATGTCAATTATTAATTTTAATTATTAGTTATTAAATTGTTATTATTTATTATCTAATAGTAATTATTAATTATTTATTACTTGTATGGTAATTTTTGAATTTTTTGCATTTCGAAATTCTTTAATAATTATTCAAATTCTTAATTATGAACTTTGAACATTTTTTTCTTAGTTAATAACTATTTATTAATTAACACTTACGAATCAATTTCTTAAAAGTAAATATTTATTCTTGATAGTAATTCCTTTAGTCGTATTAAAGATCACTTATTAATCATTGATTATCAAAATAAATTTAATTAAAAATCGAATATTAATCAATTTTATTAATTATTATTACCCCTTATTTATATTTTATAGTAACTAATAATTAATGAATACTAACTATTGAATATTATTTACTTTTAATTGTAGTTATTTATTATTGATATATTATTAACATTAATTATTTAAAATTTATATTTACTTATTAATTACTAAGTAAAAACACAAATGCAAAACATTTTATAAATAATAAATATAAAATCCTTTTCAAATCTCTAGAAAAACTGCTGCAAAAATAGCTTCAAAATTATGATGACAGTAAACAGCCTCTATCTGCAACGGAATTTAGCGTTAATTTTTTTATGATGGTAAATTGCTGCAATTTCCAATGATTTAGCGATAGAAATAAGATTCGACGGTAATAATTTAAAATAAGTTGACATATAAAATACAAAATATTATCTCTTACAAAGTCCACGAAAATCCATTGCTAATTTGTGATGGAATTTTCCACTGCTAAAAATTTGCCTTTATATACAACTTTTCTTGTAGTGGATTGCTTATCATCCCTTGTATTATGTGGAACATGGTTATATGCGTGAATGACAGAAGCCTTAGATTAGCGGAAGGTAGTAGCCAGTTTCCTCTAATTTACTTAGTGTAATATAAACCATCTTATAAAGTATTAAGTGACCGAAAGGTCCCCTTGGGTATTAAGTGATCGTTAGTATCTGCCTTCCCTTACATAGGTAGTGAGGTCTTAAGTGGCTATATATAAAATAAGTACCCTCCTTACGTGATAATTAGAAGTTAGTTGCTCATCTCTTAATTAGTTATTTAATCAATGGTGGTTTAAAGGCTTCATACTTATGTGTAAACGTTCTATCTCAATATTACGATATTGTTAGGTATAGGATATTACTTCGGTTTAGCGTTTAGTCATCGTGCATAAAAATCTAAATGGGTTAGGATGTTTTGGTTTTGACCAAACGAAGTACATTTGTGTATTGTAGACAATGTTATACATTTTCTACTCATCAAGACTTATTGTTCTGCCCCCCTCAACCCCCCTCCCTCATAACTACTTTCAGGTTTATCTCGCGGAAGATAGATCTTAGCAAGTGTTCAAGTTCTGTTTCAGTTCTCACTCTCTCATTCTCGATATCGATGTGGCGATATGCCTTAATGTAGTCACCTCAATCGGTATTTGTTATCTTATTTTGTTTCCGTTGTGAGTTAGTTTTATTTTACTCTGATTATGATCATGTTCATTAATTGCAGGTACGAGATTATACTATCCGTGCTTGGATGGGTTTGAGTTTCATTTTTTTTTTGAAATTAGATCTCGGAAAAGAGTTGGGTGTTACAATATAAATATAAACGAATGGATTAATGAAAATAAATATGGATAATCAAAGGAATTATTAATCCCGTAATAACCACACAGAGATGTGTATATTTCAGAGTGTTTCGTCGCGGCGAAATTAGCTACGTACACACCGCTTTTCCTTTTTTATAATGTCCCTTGCAACAAAATTGTTATTTATTTGCACATAAAGCAGATGATATAATCTAATTCATTTAAGATGAATCTTCCGCTAAAAAGTAGGTAGCGTCAAGGGTCATCCATTCGTAGATGGGAATAGATATATCAACAACCACTGAAAAACAATAAATCACCCAATCAATAAAACAAACAATCAAATATATCACACAAATAAATATCGATTCAACAATAAATATTTATTTTATATGATATGATATAATAGTATTCCAAAAAGTGTGAGAGTTAACTCATTATCCATTTCAATTCGACGATTCACATTGTTTTATATGATTTTCAAACAGGCATTTGAAATTACATAAAAATCCAAATATTTTCAAATAACTCAAATCTAATTCTTATGCGTAGTGTTCGCGAATATGAATCCAACATAACTTGTTTCACCTCAATCTGATATTGTATGAACTAGATACTGTCATTACAAGTAGATCGAGATAAAAATAAGATTAAATAAACTTAATTATTTTATAATTAAAAGTTTAAACTACCTCATCCCCACTTCCACGTGACAACTCTTCTTCTTCTCCGTTACATTTTGAAACTAGTGAACCCACCTGTACTAAACCTGAAATGTCGAAGCTTTCAACCACCCTCTCTCCTTCGACTCTTGACTACATAAACAACCGACTTCACCAGTTACTTGGTCCCCTTGAACACCACCATCCTAGCCCCTCAAGAAAGCACTCGCATGACTCAAGCAAAAAAAGCGACGTGTACTCCATTTTTGTGAGCACCATGAATGAAGCAAAACCCAAAGCTCCATCGAGCTTCACTAAATTTTTGGGAAATATGGATTTTTGCAAGACCCCAAAAAACTAACATTGCAAGCTAATATTCCCTAAAATGATTTAAATCTCGAACTCTAGGCCTTAGTTTTTAATGTGCAAGACTATCGAATACCATAATAAAGTGCCGCACCCTCCAAAACTTCACTAGAATGAAGAACAATGCATAAATATTTCAAGGATCACTCCTTTCCAATTTTTAAAATTTTATTTCACTTGTTTTTGAATTTTGAAGTTCACTTTCTTTTTGGTTTTAGTTTTTTGAAATTCACGACCATTAAAAAAACAAAGATGAGTGAGAAAGAAAGAGAGAACGGTATATGTTATCAAATTTTTAGAGGATGGAAGTGTATTTATAAGAAAATTTAATAATATTTTATTTTCTTGCTTTATTGTTTAAAGTTTATAGCTCGCACAATCACATAAACACTACAACAAAAGACACTTTTCGCAACAGGCAATATCTGTTGCAGTAGACCAATTGCAACAGGCCCGCGCCTGTTGGTATAGCCGAAGTTGTAAAAAGCATGCAACGTTTTCTGCCTGTTGCAATAAAACGTTGCGTTATATTTTTTTGCAACTGGCCTTTGTTGTTGCAACAGACCATTTTGCAACAGTATATGCCTGTTGCAATAGATTCATAAATCTATAAAAAAAATATAGCTTATAGATATTACATATTAAATGTATTTGTTTTAGTAATATTGTATATCACAGAATGAAATAAACACATAAAAAATTTATTTTAACAAAATTTCAATAGTACAAACAATTACAATAAAAGTTTCTACAATTTTCATACACCATTCATGTATAACAATTTCTTCTCTCGCACAACACATTCTTTTCGAATAGAGTATTTTCTACTCTAACATACATATACTATAACAAGAGAATAAACTTGGGCCATTGAGGGTCTTCTTTGAGCTGCTGCTTGTGCGCAGAAGAGTGCAACTTATGCCTTAACATCTATCCTGCAGACTGGAGAGTCTAAGAAAAGACAATGGAAACAGAATATCAAATATATAAAATAATCCTAAAAACAATAAATATGTCACAAAACAACAAAATACTCATGTCCCAAAGTATCAAAATATTGTAGTCTCATAAACCATTGATACAAATCAAAATATTAGAGTATCATAAAAATAATCACCTACATGAAAAGTGCTAAAAAAGAAAATGTACTGATAAGGAGTAGATGATGAAATATATTATAGGACAAATATGAAAGCACGATAGTCCAAAAGCAGCAAAAGACCTATCAACCATTGTTCGGTACATTTGTGGTAAGGGAAAAATGGAATGGGTAAAACATATGTTTTGGTTAATGAGAACAAGGTTACTAAGAAATTAAATGCAACTTACTCGAAGTCTACTCTAAGCGATACAAAGCATTGGCATAGTGTCTGTGCACTTAAGGTCACCCACCAAAGGCCGCATATCAAAAATCAGCAATCTAACACTACAAGGATCATTAGACTAATAAAAAATATCCATAGACTAATAAGCTAATGACAAGAATGTCAGCAGATTGAATCATATAGAATTAAATAGAAAAAAACACTTATTGTATAGTGAAAGTGTAAGACTGAAAGTGGAACCAAAAAAATATCACTACAAGGATCCTTATCTCTGTTTATACTTTGGTTTGGAACAAAATAATATGATTTGTTCGTGTCTACGGATCAATAGGCATTTTTCACATACCTTACAAACAGAAGTGCTTATTTTTTTAGTTTTTACTTCTTACTTTAATTTATTAGTATGTATCTTGTTCTAGTAGATACCTACACAGTCAATTACTTATTGAATGGTTTCGCTAGTTTTATCCATTTGCAGGAGAACTAGCTAATGTTATCATAAAATCACTTCACCTGCTCTCCAGAATTGGCAGTGGATTCCCAAAACAAAGGATAAGGGTACAATAATAGTAATCAGGGCAGAAGAATAGCATCCAACTTTTAGCTAAATATCATGGGTCAAAAATAACAGACCTGGTTGTCATGTATCAGAAAACCGAAGTTGGGTAGCATGGTCATTTTTGCGAATCCATGCAAAAATGATGCATGGGTACCTTAGCAATACCTAGTCAGGTTTGGTTTTAAACAAACCCGACCCATCCAAAACACGACCATTTGACCATACGAGCCAACATAATGTCAGCATCTCATTTTTGAGTTAGTTACCCAGTTTATTTGTTAATTGCTTTATTTTTCGTTAATTTATTAACAATACTTAATTTAGTGTAAGTCACAAATTAAAATATTTCATTTATTCTGCAAACGTATACCTTGTTTAACCTTTAATCCTATTTGCATACTTCATTTAAATATCCCGTAAAGTACTTAATTATTATTTACTGTAACTACGCCCTTAAAAGTGAAAAGTTAAGAAAATAGATCTTAAGTGTTTGATATCCCAACTTTAACTCGTGCAAGACTGAAAGTGGAAGAGCACACAGGTAAACTTGCACAGTGACTTATTGTATGCACTCGCACTCCACCATCAATAATAAATGAAATATACCGCTACTGTACCGAACAGTCATATCCTTATCTCCTACTAGTACTGAGCAACACCTAGCTTTTAAAGGGAAGCTCACAAAAAACAAAGAAGCTTACCAACTAGAATATATCTAAGTTCGATCCAAAGATAGGCCTCGCCATCTATGAATAGTCTCGAATGAGGCACCAGGAGGTCAAAATAGACCTGAAACCGGTGAAATTCCTTGAAATTCACCTATAGAACAAGCTCATAGGACATTTTCACATATGAATCACTTGCCCAATGTCAATAACACATCAGAAAAAGTGATAGAAGAAAGTTGATATACTATGCGTTTTATATCGGGATGCTTGTGTGGAGTTGAGATGGAGAACCGCTCACCTGGTCGCCGCCTAGATGGGGATTTGCTGGATGCTCGTCGTCAACTGGATTTGAGAATCGTGATGATTTTCTTCTACTCCGTACCAGTAACAATAAATTGGTGGCCTTATTTATTTGAAGCCCTAAGAGATCAGGTGAGAACTGGAAGCGGGTATTTGATTTTAGGGGTTTCTAGATTTTAGGGTTTACGTTTTTGGAGATAAAGCGATGGGATTGAAGCGGGAAACGAAAAATGGAAGCGGGATTGGGAAATTTGTGGACCCGTCGAGGAAAATGGAAGCGAGATTAAGTGATGCAGTTCACTTATATTTTGGACTCTCAAATGCACATAAACTCAGTTATATTTCGGTTTGTCAAATGCATATAAACTTAGTCCCCTTTATATGAAATTGCAATTATTAATAATTTTAATTTAAAAATAATTATTAACAGTTTTAAATTAACTTTTTATTATATAACGATTTGTTATTAATTATGACTAATATTTGATAGTACAATTTAATAATTAGCTTTTAATATTTATTTAATTCTTAAGAACCATTAATCAATATCTACTTTAATAATTCATTAATCAATAATATTTAATAAGAAGAAGCGATACTAATTATTGAAACACTAATTATCAATTATAATAATTATTAAGTATAAATGACTAAAAATTAAGTACATATTATTACTTATACATTATTATTTGAAAATATCAATAAATTAGTTATGTATCAAGTATTAATAATTAATTATACAATATTATTAATTATTAAAAATAATTCTAAATTATTACTTAATAATTATAAAAAATAATTATAAACTATTAAAATGTTACTTGTTTATTATTAAAAAAATTAGTTATAAATCATAATATAATATTAATATAATTTAAAATTGTTAATCATTATTTATGAATTATCGATTGTATATTATCTAATAATTTTACTATTATTTAACTATTAATTATAATAATTTGTTTATTATTAATTATTATTATTTGATTATAAATTATGAATACTAATAGTAACTACTAAATAATATAATTTTTAATGATATAATATTAACTATATTTGCCAATTATTAATTGTATATAGTGTATATATGTATGTATGTATGTATATATATTAACTATTATGCTTATATTTCTTATATTATAACCGAATATTACTTGGGGGAAGATAATTTTTAAAAGTACGATTTTTGCAAGTGACTTTACCTGTTGTAAAAAAATTACAGTTATCGCAACCGGTGAAAAAAGTTGCTAAATATATAATTTTTGCAACAGGTTTGAAAGTGTAGTTGCAAATAGTATGTCTATTGCAACAAGAATGAAAGAGCAGTTGCTAAAAGTATGTTTTCGGAACAGGCATGAAAGCGCTGTTTCGAATAATATGCTTTTCGCAACAGGAAGGAAAAGCCTGTTGTTAAATCTTACCTATTGCAACAACCACGAAAGGTCTGTTGCTAAATATCATTTACTGCAACTGACATTTGAGGCCTGTTGCAAATAGCTAGTTGCGATAGGGAATTTTTCTTGCAGTGAAAAATTTCGATGGATAAGAAAACTGAAATATTACAATAATTTACCACTCCAGGTCCGATGAAACTGATTTCCTCGAATTCCAAGTCATTTGAAAATTGTCCATTTTCCATATTAAAATATTATTTTAAAGTATGATCTAGATATTCATTTAAATCTAAACAATTTATTAATGTCAATGGATTTACGAACTGGAATTATAACCAATATTGATTAACTAAACAATGTCAAATGAAATTATTGAATTCATTTTAGTTAATACTTAAATCATGATTTTCAATTATCTAAATAACCACTAAATAGAAATACAACATGTTAAATTCCAAAATTCAATTATTTAAATATCTAAAATTAATTAAATATTTAATGCTCAATAACTAAAATGTTGGGATATTACATTCACATCCCTTAAAAGAATTTCGTCCCCAAAATTCCTAAAGAAAAGGAATGACAACAAATCCCTAAGTTTATACTATTAAAGGGTTTACTTCAAAAACATTTCTTACCAAAATTGTGTTAAATTATTCTAATATTTGAAATTTTCATAAAATTTCTGCAGCACTTCCTTTATACGGCTCAATCTGAAAATTTTCACAACATCAAAATATGACACTATACATCTCACCTCAATGACGAGGTATCTCGAACCATGGGGAAACAATATATAAGACCCATGTATGGTATATAATCTGAAATACATACCATTTTGTCAGACATACATATCTTTACCATGAAACCAAAAGCCATAAGCAAATTAGCAAGCTTTTGCTTTCAAACCTACATGTACTTACGAAACCCCAAAAAGACTTAAGCAAATAAAAAAGTAATATAACAACAACTAACATAAGTAAAAAACAACACAAAAATAATATCGACAACTAAACATGATGCAACTAGTAATAATGGTGCAATAAACAACAAAAATTATATGCAACCAAATTATATCCATTTTTCAATCTTAACGCTACTTTCCCGGGTTTAATATTCAAAACATACTTTCAAATTCCATTGGACTAAAACAAAACCAAATCAAAATCGTTTATGAAAAGGAGAGGGCTCCTCCTACCAAAGCATGGTATAACTCTAAAAAAACAACATGGAGCATCCGGTGGTATTCTTTTAATATTTTTTCACGCTGTCTAAGCCCAGCGAAGATAGGGCTGGTCTGCGATTGTAAAGACCCGCAACTTCCCCGTAAAGGAAAGCGTCGGATAGTTCGAGAACAAGCCACAACAGAACGCATACAGAAGAACATTTCATTGTATATCACAACAATGCATCAGATTACAAGAATATACAGAGTATAAATGAATATTACACAGAAATATCAGAGATTTAAATTACATTTAAATACATAGCAGCGGAAAATAATACAATACACAACTAGAAGAAGATATACGGATACAAAGCTTTCCGGATATCGTTCCAGCTGTAAACCAAAATCCTGTGAATATAAATCTGCAAAACCAAAACTACTAGCTGCCCGTGTCGAAATAAGGGCACCCAGAGTTTAGGTTAAAACAATAAACTCCAGGTCAGTCATGTGACTGGTGTGAGAACTAAAACAGTTGTTAATCTTTGTTTTTAAAGTTAGGTAAATCAAGGGACCACGCCGTATAACACGGAACGGGTTTCCTCCCAAGAATACCAGTGCATAAAACCAACAGCGCAATGCTAAATAAAGAAAGATGAAGCTGTTATAAGACCCAGGTCCTATCACACAATGCAACGCAAGCCGGGGGATAGGGTTTTCCCTTATAACAGCCAAAGAATGCTTGATACGTTTAAAACAAATCATTTGATACTATTATAAGTGCATAGTGTATAAAACACTTCAAATCATAAGTATCAATCATAGGCGGCATGAGCGCCCCATCCCACTATGTCACCATATATAGGTTTACAAATAAAACCGCAAATGTCACGTATTTGGAAATTGGATTTCCGTCTATGAACCGAGGCAAAAGATAGTCCTCAACCGATTCGTGACTCTCTAGCCCGAGCCACAGGTCAGAGCTCGAGTGACCTTGGAGCGACAGGGCCGGTCCACCGATGTGGATTAAAATGCCTGAACACTACGTTTCCCCACCCTATGGGGTGTAAGTCTGGTCCGTCAGCCGACCAGAATGCATCGGCCGAAACCGATATAACCGAGGCGCCTCGCAACAGCAACAACCACATAAGTCAAACTCGTCAGGGCGTGTAAAACCACTGACGCCACTTCTAACTAGAAAGAAACGCAAGTCCTCCCTGAGGTCCGTCTCCCGTTTTTGGTTCATACCTGGTGTGAAACACGCGAGGTAAACGTTACACAAAGCTACGCCACAAAGGCCGTGCTTTGATCATCACCACAAGACTTTGCTTTTCAACAGAAGCCTTGATCATTTGCATCTTAGCATGCCACACAGGCAAACCATCCTATGCAACCGATATCAGTCACACAGAATGAAATCCGATGTCAGACACACAGTCCATTTACAAGTCCGTTCTGGGTCTGAACGAAACCGGAGGCACCTAGTACCTCGCATATCCATCGATCTCCAAGTACGTCTGGACGATCACTAACTGTTTCCATCTTCTTGGGTGTACAGCCCAATCAAGATCATCAGTTATCACCCAAACGACGTGAAGACCTCCGGTCTTCGACCATCGTCTTCATCTTCGACTTATCGTCGTATCAGTTATTCAGAATGGGATAAACCCGGTCTTTCCGAATAACTCGCGTATATTTTAAATAAGTGTTACACAAACACAACATACGCCTCATTCCAATTCATTAGTCACTAACCGTAAATTAATCAAGAGAATAATTCCCCAAATATTAACCCCGAAGGCCGAAACCAACATCAGATCAATATCCAGAAAACCATTCTGCTTGGCTAACCGACAGTTAGTTTCTAAATTTCACGTTCAAATCTAATTAAAGATTTAACTATCGCCTGGAGCAAAACTGGTGATACTCCATTCTCGATCTTTTCAATCTAATTAAAGATTCATTAAAACTCCACTTAGTTTTAATCTTTTGACTGGGTTAAAGAATCAGTGTCATTTAAAAACACGGTTCACGATAAACCCAAAATCACATTCATTAATCGTCGGGTTAAAGAACGAGTGTTATTTAAAAACACTGTCCACGATAAACCCAAAAATCAATATCGATTCAATTCCAATTAAATGTTATTTAATTGGTACACTTCATTAAATCTAAATAAAAAGATTTAATCATTTCTCAACTGGGTTCAAGAACAGTGTTAGTGAAGACACCATTCACGACGAACCCAAATCACATTCATTAATTATCGGGTTAAAGAACGAGTGTTATTTAAAACACTGTTCACGATAAACCCAAAAATCAATATCAATTCAATTCCAATTAAATGTTATTTAATTGGTACACTTCATTAAATCTAAATCAAAAGATTTAATCTTTTCTCAGCTGGGTTCAAGAACAGTGTTAGTGAAGACACCATTCACGACGAACCCAAATCACATTCATTAATTATCGGGTTAAAGAACGAGTGTTATTTAAAACACTGTTCACGATAAACCCAAAAATCAATATCAATTCAATTCCAATTAAATGTTATTTAATTGGTACACTTCATTAAATCTAAATAAAAAGATTTAATCTTTTCTCAGCTGGGTTCAAGAACAGTGTTAGTGAAGACACCATTCACGACAAACCCAAATCACATTCGATATTCAATACAAGGCTCTGAATAGAAAATATATCGGCTTATATTCAATATCGAATTCTACGACTAACAAATGTCGTATTGGAAATAACGATATACATATATATCTTTCAAATTTCCATAACAACACCTGTATAATCATGAATTCCAACATCGAAATATTCCGAAGACAATTTCGATTCAAATCCACTCCAGTGTAATCATTGGAATTTTGGTTACTTTTAAAACCCTTTTCGAATTCAATTTATTTATTTAAAAATAAATAGAATTATAATTCTAGTTCAAAACTAGTTCATTTCGATAAAAATCTATTTTTATCTTTTCTAATATGGAATTTTTCATCCCAATTCTTTCTAAATCATTTCTTATGATTTTACACAAATTATTACTATTTTTAATAATTTTATCAAGGCCCGTACAGTCGATTTCCATCAATGGCCATCGAACTGCACTTATAGCGACCTTTTTCGAATTTGATTTGGACATAATTCCAAATCCAACCGTTAGATTTCAAATTTCTAACATTCATTAGAAAGCTCTTTTCGATACGAACCCAACGGTTCCGGTTTTAGGAGAATCCGACGGTCGGATCTCCCGTAATGTCCGTTTGAAATAAATGGTCGAAATTCGCGAACTGCCGCGGCGCGGCGCGTTCTATTCAGGCCATTATATTATATATATAATATATATATAATATATACTTCGTCGATTTCTATTTAAAACGAATTATATAAATAGTTTTAAAATTCGTTTCAAAAGCAATCTCAACTTCCTTTTCAATTCAAATCAAAATTGAATTCTTCTTTATAAATTCGTTTCAAAATTCATTTCTATTCAATTCGAATTTCAATTCAATTTGAATTCATTTCAATTCGCTTTTAATTCAATTCGAATTCGTTTTCAATTCAATTCATTTCGAAATCGTTTTCAATTCAATTCGAATTCGTTTTCAATTCAATTCATTTCGAAATCGTTTTCAATTCAATTCGAATTCGTTTTCAATTCAATTCATTTCGAAATCGTTTTCAATTCAATTCATTTCGAAATCGTTTTCAATTCAATTCATTTCGAAATCGTTTTCAATTCAATTCGAATTCATTTTCAATTCAATTCATTTCGAAATCGTTTTCAATTCAATTCATTTCGAAATCGTTTTCAATTCAATTCGAATTCATTTTCAATTCAATTCATTTCGAAATCGTTTTCAATTCAATTCATTTCGAAATCGTTTTCAATTCAATTCGAATTCATTTTCAATTCAATTCATTTCGAAATCGTTTTCAATTCAATTCGAATTCATTTTCAATTCAATTCATTTCGAAATCGTTTTCAATTCAATTCATTTCGAAATCGTTTTCAATTCAATTCGAATTCATTTTCAATTCAATTCATTTCGAAATCGTTTTCAATTCAATTCATTTCGAAATCGTTTTCAATTCAATTCGAATTCATTTTCAATTCAATTCATTTCGAAATCGTTTTCAATTCAATTCATTTCGAAATCGTTTTCAATTCAATTCATTTCGAAATCGTTTTCAATTCAATTCATTTCGAAATCGTTTTCAATTCAATTCATTTCGAAATCGTTTTCAATTCATTTCATTTCGAAATCGTTTTCAATTCATTTCGAATTCGTTTTTAAAATCGATATAAATATCGTTCACGTCAAAATGGCGTCAATCTAATCAACACGGCTTCATATATTCCTTTATTTTCAAATATTCTATTTCAAATATTTCTTTTTCAAATATTTCTTTTTCAAAACTGGAATGAGGCCCAATCAATTACCATATAAAATTAATTATATGGATTTTCATACAACACATGTATATAATAGCATTGAAAATAATCAACCATCAACCAAAGTGCACTACACTGTATAAGCATCAAATATAGATATTCAACGCTTATAACAGCCTGTCAATCAATCGATCGACATATTTAATCAATCAGGATGAGTGAACTTCAAATTTCATCCTAACACCCGTGTGGGGTTTCAAACAATCAAACACATATTTTATTTGTGCAGTTAGGCGATGTGTAAAATTTATCGACCCAATCAACGTCATTCAAATAGGTGTACATAAACAAACCGTCTGGTTTGTAAATGAATATTTATTTATTCACATTCACGTTAAAAATTATATTTTTAACGATAACACATTTTATTTTGACATATGAATTTCTATTCTTCATTTACACAAATAAAATGATATTTTTATTTTTCTAACATATTTTAGAAAATTTCGGCGGCATAACGGCACGATACTAGAAACGGGACAAGGCCTAGCCTTATCCCCGGTCTAGTGAAGGCCCACGCCATTCACACATCAATCAAATCAATTCGTTATGCAAACCACAAACTTTGGAGTAAGGGTCTAACCTAGCCTTACTCCTTCGCCTTATAACGGCGCACGTCTAATCCTAACCAATTTATCGATTCGATTTTTCACACCACAAACCACATTCAAACCAATATCGCAATCAATCACCAAACAGTCAAACAAACAAGTCCATGGTCTGTGGACGATTGTGTCGGGTGCTACTAAGCACCGTCTGCATCCTAGTATATATATATAACTAGAAATAAAATAGAAAGGTGAGAAATTCTCACCTTTAGCTATCCAACCATCTCGACTCTTCTTTTGCAGAAGTCTTCGTCGTTTCGCCTTTTTGTCACCTTCGTTGCTGCTTTCACTACATACGTAAAAATCACATTTTTACTTCGCTATTCAATATGTAAAAATCGAATTTTTACTTTGCTATTCAATATATAAAAATCGAAGTTTTTTTCTACTATGTTATATAGATAAAAATTATATTTTTATCACGCTATTTTCTATATGAAGATTTCGCCTTTTTAAATTTAAAGATTTCGCCTTTTTAAATTTAAAGATTTCACCTTTTTTTAAATTTAAAGATTTCACCTTTTTCAAAAACAAAGATTTGATTTTTATAGTTCCTACTATGCAAAGATTATATTTTTACTATTCTTATGATGTAACAATTATATTTTTATTGCTTTAAAAATATAAGAATCATACCTTACTATTTCTACTTAACAAAAATTCCATCTTTTCTGTTTTTAAAAATATGATCTTTATTTTCAAGTTCAAATCTTTTTCTATTAAGAGATCAAACCCCTTTTTTTCTCTATCTCAAAGTTTAAAATAAAATCAGTTTTCTTTTCCTTTTCAAATCAGTTTTTATTTTCTTTTCAAAACAGTTTTTCAAAACAGTTTTTCAAAACAGTTTTTGTTTTTAAAATGCAGTTTTGCCTTTTTAAAAATGCAGTTTTTTTTTTTTTTCCTTTATCCTTTTCAAATCAGTTTTTAAACTCTTAAAATTCAGTTTTTTTTAAACTTTTAAAATCCAGTTTTTTTTAAACTTCTAAAAATCCAGTTTTTTTTTAACTTTTAAAACCAGTTTTTAAACTTCTATAAATCCAGTTTTTTTTAACTTCTAAAAATCCAGTTTTTAAACTTTTAAAAATCCAGTTTTTAAACTTTTAAAAATCCAGTTTTTAAACTTCTAAAAATCCAGTTTTTAAACTTCTAAAAATCCAGTTTTTAAACTTCTAAAAATCCAGTTTTTAAACTTTTAAAAATCCAGTTTTTTTAAACTTCTATTAATATAAAAAAAAAAGAAAACAAATAAATTGAAAAACGACTTACAGGGGGGACTCGTCGACGGCTCGGAGGGGATGCGGGGTTGACTGGGCGGAGGCGAAGATGGTGGTTGCGGTGTTCATCGGTGGCGGTCTTCGAGGGGAGCGTGGTGGTCTTCGCGGTGGGGTTTTGAGCTTCGTGAGTTGGGAGGAGGGAGAGGAGAGGGCAGAGGGTCGGGTTTGAAGCGGAGGAGGGCGGTGGTCCTCCTGGGAGGCGGCGCCTGAGGCGCGGCGGCCTCGCTGGCCGCGGCGGCGCGATTCGCCCCCCACCCCGTCGCCTTTCTCTTTTTTTTTTTTTTTTTATTTGAAATCGATTTGAGAAAAAAACAAAAGGGGGGGGCCAGCGGGTTTTTAAGGGGAAGGGGTATATTTTATATTTTTTTTTATTTTAATTTAGTTATTTAATTCAATTTAAAGTTGACTTTTCGTTTTAACTCGAAATCAAGCCCACCGACTGTCGCCCCTAGCTAATTACCCCCATTCCGAACACAATGGGATATGTAACGTAAGCTGATCTGATCGCTTTGATCAGTTTCTGTTGAATTTACATTTAAATCATTATATTGAATTTTAAACGTACATTTCTAATTACCGGGGTCACATACTAACTAGAAAAATTCCAGAAAAATATTTTCTAGCTTCGTATTGACGATGCGGTCCTAACAAAACTAGTTTCGTCGAATTCCGAGACCGTTTGAAAAATGGCCAATTTCCAGTCGATTAAAATCAACTGAAAATGGTCAAACGCATTTTCCTTTGCCACGCTCACATATTGATTCGAAAAATTATGAAATTTGGAATCTAGCAATAACTCGACATCACGGACCCAACAAAACTGGTTTCGTCGTAATCCAAGGTCGTTTGCAAAATTGCTATTTTTAAGGGCCTTATATATATAAAAATATATATAAATTCCACAGCGACTATTTCTAATTTTTAACTGGACATATCTTATCATTTCTAAGATGAAATCCCAGTTTGTTAACTTCATTACAAAGATATAGTTATACAGATTCAAATATTTCTTGTTTCGTTCAATTCTGACTTATATTGAATTCTGTATATTCATTTGAAATTAGAAATCGAATTTTCGAACTACCGCGCCATTTTCAATTCCTTTTATAATTATATATAATTATTTATATTCTAACGACGACGCGTATAAATATATACGTTCGAATTATATTCAAAACAGATTTCTCGTCGATATTATTTAAAATAATCTATTTTAAATATTCAAAATTCGCTAAAATTGCCAAAATAAAATTTTTAAACTGGCCCAGATTTTCGGGTTGTTACAATCTCCCCCACTTAAAACTTTTCGTCCCCGAAAAGGAACAAAGTCGAAAGTGGTTTGATTATTCAGCTCTACGATCGATCAGGCTTCCATTCTCCAACTCTTTAGTTTCTGAGAATTTTCAAAATTTCAAAAATTTGGCTAACACCCTAAATTTTCGAAAAATTTCGCCATAACCTCCCCTGCACCGGGAGCATCGGGGAATTTCAAATAGCTTCCCCGGTCCTTCAGATCTCAAAAAGAAAAAGAAAAAGCCAAGCGGCTAGCCAATAGGCTCACAAAATCATCATCACCCAAACAAAACAGTAAATTATGTAGTAAACATGTACCTATTTGTCGGGCAAACAAATTTTATTCTCTGGCTCTAGCCTCCTTGCTATGACCTGCTCAATATAAGTATATGTATATGCAAGCAAATGCGACCAATTTTCAATATAATCCAATATTTGATTCAATTAGGCTAAATGGTTTAAAATTAGCAAACAAATGAACAAACAACACAAACATCAATCAATTAGTGAATTTAACGTTTCAAATTCATAATTTTGATATATATACTGAAAATCTTGTTTTTGATGCCAATTCACAACAAAGTGTTCTAGCTATATAAGATTTGGTTCTCACACCAGCCTAATGGAAATATATAGATATCATACTTTCGTTACTCGAAAATAAATGCTGGTGATGGTATACTTCATCATCAGGACCATGTCCGGGCGACTAGAGTGCGACTCTATATCTATCCAATATATTAAAACTTCGAATACACGCGGATCAGACGTATACGCAAAATCTATATATACTGGATTGTCCACATCAATTTAAATAGATAATCAAATACGAATAATTGATTAAATTTTCAAAACAAAAATTTGTTTTCATTTTCAAAAATATACTCTTCACACTCGTTCTAGGATACTACTGATCGCATCTCTAATGAGTCATTCTCGTTGGATATTACTAATCCAATTTCTGATGAATTCTTTCGTACGGTTCTAATGTGTCTTGTTCTCTGCTTTGTAAACCAAAGCTCTGATACCAAATGTGAAGACCCGCAACTTCCCCGTAAAGGAAAGCGTCGGATAGTTCGAGAACAAGCCACAACAGAACGCATACAGAAGAACATTTCATTGTATATCACAACAATGCATCAGATTACAAGAATATACAGAGTATAAATGAATATTACACAGAAATATCAGAGATTTAAATTACATTTAAATACATAGCAGCGGAAAATAATACAATACACAACTAGAAGAAGATATACGGATACAAAGCTTTCCGGATATCGTTCCAGCTGTAAACCAAAATCCTGTGAATATAAATCTGCAAAACCAAAACTACTAGCTGCCCGTGTCGAAATAAGGGCACCCAGAGTTTAGGTTAAAACAATAAACTCCAGGTCAGTCATGTGACTGGTGTGAGAACTAAAACAGTTGTTAATCTTTGTTTTTAAAGTTAGGTAAATCAAGGGACCACGCCGTATAACACGGAACGGGTTTCCTCCCAAGAATACCAGTGCATAAAACCAACAGCGCAATGCTAAATAAAGAAAGATGAAGCTGTTATAAGACCCAGGTCCTATCACACAATGCAACGCAAGCCGGGGGATAGGGTTTTCCCTTATAACAGCCAAAGAATGCTTGATACGTTTAAAACAAATCATTTGATACTATTATAAGTGCATAGTGTATAAAACACTTCAAATCATAAGTATCAATCATAGGCGGCATGAGCGCCCCATCCCACTATGTCACCATATATAGGTTTACAAATAAAACCGCAAATGTCACGTATTTGGAAATTGGATTTCCGTCTATGAACCGAGGCAAAAGATAGTCCTCAACCGATTCGTGACTCTCTAGCCCGAGCCACAGGTCAGAGCTCGAGTGACCTTGGAGCGACAGGGCCGGTCCACCGATGTGGATTAAAATGCCTGAACACTACGTTTCCCCACCCTATGGGGTGTAAGTCTGGTCCGTCAGCCGACCAGAATGCATCGGCCGAAACCGATATAACCGAGGCGCCTCGCAACAGCAACAACCACATAAGTCAAACTCGTCAGGGCGTGTAAAACCACTGACGCCACTTCTAACTAGAAAGAAACGCAAGTCCTCCCTGAGGTCCGTCTCCCGTTTTTGGTTCATACCTGGTGTGAAACACGCGAGGTAAACGTTACACAAAGCTACGCCACAAAGGCCGTGCTTTGATCATCACCACAAGACTTTGCTTTTCAACAGAAGCCTTGATCATTTGCATCTTAGCATGCCACACAGGCAAACCATCCTATGCAACCGATATCAGTCACACAGAATGAAATCCGATGTCAGACACACAGTCCATTTACAAGTCCGTTCTGGGTCTGAACGAAACCGGAGGCACCTAGTACCTCGCATATCCATCGATCTCCAAGTACGTCTGGACGATCACTAACTGTTTCCATCTTCTTGGGTGTACAGCCCAATCAAGATCATCAGTTATCACCCAAACGACGTGAAGACCTCCGGTCTTCGACCATCGTCTTCATCTTCGACTTATCGTCGTATCAGTTATTCAGAATGGGATAAACCCGGTCTTTCCGAATAACTCGCGTATATTTTAAATAAGTGTTACACAAACACAACATACGCCTCATTCCAATTCATTAGTCACTAACCGTAAATTAATCAAGAGAATAATTCCCCAAATATTAACCCCGAAGGCCGAAACCAACATCAGATCAATATCCAGAAAACCATTCTGCTTGGCTAACCGACAGTTAGTTTCTAAATTTCACGTTCAAATCTAATTAAAGATTTAACTATCGCCTGGAGCAAAACTGGTGATACTCCATTCTCGATCTTTTCAATCTAATTAAAGATTCATTAAAACTCCACTTAGTTTTAATCTTTTGACTGGGTTAAAGAATCAGTGTCATTTAAAAACACGGTTCACGATAAACCCAAAATCACATTCATTAATCGTCGGGTTAAAGAACGAGTGTTATTTAAAAACACTGTCCACGATAAACCCAAAAATCAATATCGATTCAATTCCAATTAAATGTTATTTAATTGGTACACTTCATTAAATCTAAATAAAAAGATTTAATCATTTCTCAACTGGGTTCAAGAACAGTGTTAGTGAAGACACCATTCACGACGAACCCAAATCACATTCATTAATTATCGGGTTAAAGAACGAGTGTTATTTAAAACACTGTTCACGATAAACCCAAAAATCAATATCAATTCAATTCCAATTAAATGTTATTTAATTGGTACACTTCATTAAATCTAAATCAAAAGATTTAATCTTTTCTCAGCTGGGTTCAAGAACAGTGTTAGTGAAGACACCATTCACGACGAACCCAAATCACATTCATTAATTATCGGGTTAAAGAACGAGTGTTATTTAAAACACTGTTCACGATAAACCCAAAAATCAATATCAATTCAATTCCAATTAAATGTTATTTAATTGGTACACTTCATTAAATCTAAATAAAAAGATTTAATCTTTTCTCAGCTGGGTTCAAGAACAGTGTTAGTGAAGACACCATTCACGACAAACCCAAATCACATTCGATATTCAATACAAGGCTCTGAATAGAAAATATATCGGCTTATATTCAATATCGAATTCTACGACTAACAAATGTCGTATTGGAAATAACGATATACATATATATCTTTCAAATTTCCATAACAACACCTGTATAATCATGAATTCCAACATCGAAATATTCCGAAGACAATTTCGATTCAAATCCACTCCAGTGTAATCATTGGAATTTTGGTTACTTTTAAAACCCTTTTCGAATTCAATTTATTTATTTAAAAATAAATAGAATTATAATTCTAGTTCAAAACTAGTTCATTTCGATAAAAATCTATTTTTATCTTTTCTAATATGGAATTTTTCATCCCAATTCTTTCTAAATCATTTCTTATGATTTTACACAAATTATTACTATTTTTAATAATTTTATCAAGGCCCGTACAGTCGATTTCCATCAATGGCCATCGAACTGCACTTATAGCGACCTTTTTCGAATTTGATTTGGACATAATTCCAAATCCAACCGTTAGATTTCAAATTTCTAACATTCATTAGAAAGCTCTTTTCGATACGAACCCAACGGTTCCGGTTTTAGGAGAATCCGACGGTCGGATCTCCCGTAATGTCCGTTTGAAATAAATGGTCGAAATTCGCGAACTGCCGCGGCGCGGCGCGTTCTATTCAGGCCATTATATTATATATATAATATATATATAATATATACTTCGTCGATTTCTATTTAAAACGAATTATATAAATAGTTTTAAAATTCGTTTCAAAAGCAATCTCAACTTCCTTTTCAATTCAAATCAAAATTGAATTCTTCTTTATAAATTCGTTTCAAAATTCATTTCTATTCAATTCGAATTTCAATTCAATTTGAATTCATTTCAATTCGCTTTTAATTCAATTCGAATTCGTTTTCAATTCAATTCATTTCGAAATCGTTTTCAATTCAATTCGAATTCGTTTTCAATTCAATTCATTTCGAAATCGTTTTCAATTCAATTCGAATTCGTTTTCAATTCAATTCATTTCGAAATCGTTTTCAATTCAATTCATTTCGAAATCGTTTTCAATTCAATTCATTTCGAAATCGTTTTCAATTCAATTCGAATTCATTTTCAATTCAATTCATTTCGAAATCGTTTTCAATTCAATTCATTTCGAAATCGTTTTCAATTCAATTCGAATTCATTTTCAATTCAATTCATTTCGAAATCGTTTTCAATTCAATTCATTTCGAAATCGTTTTCAATTCAATTCGAATTCATTTTCAATTCAATTCATTTCGAAATCGTTTTCAATTCAATTCGAATTCATTTTCAATTCAATTCATTTCGAAATCGTTTTCAATTCAATTCATTTCGAAATCGTTTTCAATTCAATTCGAATTCATTTTCAATTCAATTCATTTCGAAATCGTTTTCAATTCAATTCATTTCGAAATCGTTTTCAATTCAATTCGAATTCATTTTCAATTCAATTCATTTCGAAATCGTTTTCAATTCAATTCATTTCGAAATCGTTTTCAATTCAATTCATTTCGAAATCGTTTTCAATTCAATTCATTTCGAAATCGTTTTCAATTCAATTCATTTCGAAATCGTTTTCAATTCATTTCATTTCGAAATCGTTTTCAATTCATTTCGAATTCGTTTTTAAAATCGATATAAATATCGTTCACGTCAAAATGGCGTCAATCTAATCAACACGGCTTCATATATTCCTTTATTTTCAAATATTCTATTTCAAATATTTCTTTTTCAAATATTTCTTTTTCAAAACTGGAATGAGGCCCAATCAATTACCATATAAAATTAATTATATGGATTTTCATACAACACATGTATATAATAGCATTGAAAATAATCAACCATCAACCAAAGTGCACTACACTGTATAAGCATCAAATATAGATATTCAACGCTTATAACAGCCTGTCAATCAATCGATCGACATATTTAATCAATCAGGATGAGTGAACTTCAAATTTCATCCTAACACCCGTGTGGGGTTTCAAACAATCAAACACATATTTTATTTGTGCAGTTAGGCGATGTGTAAAATTTATCGACCCAATCAACGTCATTCAAATAGGTGTACATAAACAAACCGTCTGGTTTGTAAATGAATATTTATTTATTCACATTCACGTTAAAAATTATATTTTTAACGATAACACATTTTATTTTGACATATGAATTTCTATTCTTCATTTACACAAATAAAATGATATTTTTATTTTTCTAACATATTTTAGAAAATTTCGGCGGCATAACGGCACGATACTAGAAACGGGACAAGGCCTAGCCTTATCCCCGGTCTAGTGAAGGCCCACGCCATTCACACATCAATCAAATCAATTCGTTATGCAAACCACAAACTTTGGAGTAAGGGTCTAACCTAGCCTTACTCCTTCGCCTTATAACGGCGCACGTCTAATCCTAACCAATTTATCGATTCGATTTTTCACACCACAAACCACATTCAAACCAATATCGCAATCAATCACCAAACAGTCAAACAAACAAGTCCATGGTCTGTGGACGATTGTGTCGGGTGCTACTAAGCACCGTCTGCATCCTAGTATATATATATAACTAGAAATAAAATAGAAAGGTGAGAAATTCTCACCTTTAGCTATCCAACCATCTCGACTCTTCTTTTGCAGAAGTCTTCGTCGTTTCGCCTTTTTGTCACCTTCGTTGCTGCTTTCACTACATACGTAAAAATCACATTTTTACTTCGCTATTCAATATGTAAAAATCGAATTTTTACTTTGCTATTCAATATATAAAAATCGAAGTTTTTTTCTACTATGTTATATAGATAAAAATTATATTTTTATCACGCTATTTTCTATATGAAGATTTCGCCTTTTTAAATTTAAAGATTTCGCCTTTTTAAATTTAAAGATTTCACCTTTTTTTAAATTTAAAGATTTCACCTTTTTCAAAAACAAAGATTTGATTTTTATAGTTCCTACTATGCAAAGATTATATTTTTACTATTCTTATGATGTAACAATTATATTTTTATTGCTTTAAAAATATAAGAATCATACCTTACTATTTCTACTTAACAAAAATTCCATCTTTTCTGTTTTTAAAAATATGATCTTTATTTTCAAGTTCAAATCTTTTTCTATTAAGAGATCAAACCCCTTTTTTTCTCTATCTCAAAGTTTAAAATAAAATCAGTTTTCTTTTCCTTTTCAAATCAGTTTTTATTTTCTTTTCAAAACAGTTTTTCAAAACAGTTTTTCAAAACAGTTTTTGTTTTTAAAATGCAGTTTTGCCTTTTTAAAAATGCAGTTTTTTTTTTTTTTCCTTTATCCTTTTCAAATCAGTTTTTAAACTCTTAAAATTCAGTTTTTTTTAAACTTTTAAAATCCAGTTTTTTTTAAACTTCTAAAAATCCAGTTTTTTTTTAACTTTTAAAACCAGTTTTTAAACTTCTATAAATCCAGTTTTTTTTAACTTCTAAAAATCCAGTTTTTAAACTTTTAAAAATCCAGTTTTTAAACTTTTAAAAATCCAGTTTTTAAACTTCTAAAAATCCAGTTTTTAAACTTCTAAAAATCCAGTTTTTAAACTTCTAAAAATCCAGTTTTTAAACTTTTAAAAATCCAGTTTTTTTAAACTTCTATTAATATAAAAAAAAAAGAAAACAAATAAATTGAAAAACGACTTACAGGGGGGACTCGTCGACGGCTCGGAGGGGATGCGGGGTTGACTGGGCGGAGGCGAAGATGGTGGTTGCGGTGTTCATCGGTGGCGGTCTTCGAGGGGAGCGTGGTGGTCTTCGCGGTGGGGTTTTGAGCTTCGTGAGTTGGGAGGAGGGAGAGGAGAGGGCAGAGGGTCGGGTTTGAAGCGGAGGAGGGCGGTGGTCCTCCTGGGAGGCGGCGCCTGAGGCGCGGCGGCCTCGCTGGCCGCGGCGGCGCGATTCGCCCCCCACCCCGTCGCCTTTCTCTTTTTTTTTTTTTTTTTATTTGAAATCGATTTGAGAAAAAAACAAAAGGGGGGGGCCAGCGGGTTTTTAAGGGGAAGGGGTATATTTTATATTTTTTTTTATTTTAATTTAGTTATTTAATTCAATTTAAAGTTGACTTTTCGTTTTAACTCGAAATCAAGCCCACCGACTGTCGCCCCTAGCTAATTACCCCCATTCCGAACACAATGGGATATGTAACGTAAGCTGATCTGATCGCTTTGATCAGTTTCTGTTGAATTTACATTTAAATCATTATATTGAATTTTAAACGTACATTTCTAATTACCGGGGTCACATACTAACTAGAAAAATTCCAGAAAAATATTTTCTAGCTTCGTATTGACGATGCGGTCCTAACAAAACTAGTTTCGTCGAATTCCGAGACCGTTTGAAAAATGGCCAATTTCCAGTCGATTAAAATCAACTGAAAATGGTCAAACGCATTTTCCTTTGCCACGCTCACATATTGATTCGAAAAATTATGAAATTTGGAATCTAGCAATAACTCGACATCACGGACCCAACAAAACTGGTTTCGTCGTAATCCAAGGTCGTTTGCAAAATTGCTATTTTTAAGGGCCTTATATATATAAAAATATATATAAATTCCACAGCGACTATTTCTAATTTTTAACTGGACATATCTTATCATTTCTAAGATGAAATCCCAGTTTGTTAACTTCATTACAAAGATATAGTTATACAGATTCAAATATTTCTTGTTTCGTTCAATTCTGACTTATATTGAATTCTGTATATTCATTTGAAATTAGAAATCGAATTTTCGAACTACCGCGCCATTTTCAATTCCTTTTATAATTATATATAATTATTTATATTCTAACGACGACGCGTATAAATATATACGTTCGAATTATATTCAAAACAGATTTCTCGTCGATATTATTTAAAATAATCTATTTTAAATATTCAAAATTCGCTAAAATTGCCAAAATAAAATTTTTAAACTGGCCCAGATTTTCGGGTTGTTACAGCGATCGCTACGGTGGTTGTTGGGTCACGGGGAGAAGGAAGTGATTATCAGGGAGACAAGGCGCACTGAATGATGGGAATTTATGGGATTTCATGGTAGAAGAGTTCGCACCTTTCCTGTAGGTTTTGGAGTTCGCAATTACATTGATGTCATCGAGTTCACTTTCCGGGTGACGGGGCTATAGCATTTTTGATGAGGAGGAAAAAATGTATAACGACTTAAACGTGATTAGTTAGTTAATAAGGTAGTTAAGGAATTAATATAAAACTAATGACCTTCTTATTGTTTTAACACTATAATGGTAATAACTTGCTCATTTAAGTTTGCTTGAAACGAGTGCCATTGGAATTATATAAAAAAATACTATGATATCGAGAAGGCTTAGAATGAATTGGAGCTCACTAGATTTTTATATGCTCGTTTGAAATCATATAAATCACCCTGAATCGTCGAGCGAAATAAATGGTGAGTTAACTCTCACGCTTTTCTGGAATTTATGATGTGATTAAATTCATATTAATTATAATTTATTATCATTAGCATAAATTGGTTATTTGGATGATTGTTGTTTGATTAATGGTAGATGTTAATTATATTTCCATTATCTAAATATTTAAGGTTATATTATCTATCTCATATGAAGTTATTGAATGATGTTATAAGATGTGATGCAACAAAGAACAAGTTGGAGGGATCCAACTAGATTCCTCAACTTTTTTTGTGTTATTTACTTTCATATTATTTATATACGAATTATTTGACCCATATTACTACAAAAGTGAGAATATTCGACACTAACATGTGTGCGTTGCATGAAAAGCGTGGTGAAAGTTATGCTTTCTTTGATCTTCTGCAACAATATTCATATGTTGTTGCATTAGATGTGAATACACTGCTACGGTTGGAATTCTTGTGTTATGACGTGCAACACCAGTTCAAAGCGTAGCTTTACATAAACACAATCTAGATCAGTGATCCAAATTATCAGTTTAAATAAATAACCATATATGTTGATTAATCCAACGGTTCAAACCGATCCCTACTTCAGTTATGTGAAATTTTGGCGCGATATTTCCCCATTCACGAAATACTTCCCCCCAAAACAAATTTCTCCCATACTCTTCCCTCTGTACTCTTCTCTCTCCACGAAATCTGTCCACAAACACCTCTGATTACTACTCTACCTCCGATTACAAACTATAAAACTCCGATTGCTCCTATTTTACAAACTTTACACCTCTGGTTTGGATCATTTAGTGCAATTACAGGTAGTTAGGGCTTCATTACTTTGGTTTTATTTAGGTGATTTCATCTCTAACTTATTTCGGTCTACATTCAAAGCCTGTATTATTTGGGTATACTGATTGCCTTAAATTAGGGTTTCACAACTCATTTTTATTTGAATGTTTATATGTTTGGGGTTTTTTTATCTAAATATTTCGTATTTTTTTATACCTAAAGTGTTGTATTTATATGTTTGCATGTGCTGAAATTGTGCATGTTCTGCATTTTTATGTTTGCCAAACCACTGATGTATTAGTAAATAAATTAACACTAACTTAATATGTTTAAATGTCAAATTGCAAAAGTGGAAACAAAATTTAGAGGATAAAAGAAAAGGAAATCCAATTTAAATGTTTAAATATCTATTTTTGTTTGTAGTTAAATAATTCCTATTTATACTCCTACATCATATGATTATGAGGATACCTCGGGCATGGGTGATCTAGTACTGTCAAACCCATCATCACCAGAAACTCCTATTGATTTCTGTATAGAGATGCTAGAAAGGTACTATGATGATTTGCGTGGGCATGAACTAAATCAAGAAGAACTCTAAAGGAAAAGGCGAGAACAAGAACGATGTGAAGAAAGGGAAATGCGACAGCAAGGTCGTGTTGCCTTATGTCGTCAACATCAAACAACCAAGTGGTTAACGAACTACCAGTTGACTCACCAATCATAATATGTGAGTGTGGGTACGCCGCTGTTGAAGATGTTATTTCGATTGGATTTAACATTAGTCGTCGTTATTTTAGATGTCGTGTTTATCCCACAGGGTGTACCATTTGTAGTGTATTGAACATCAGTTTCCAAGTTGAGCCGCCGAGTACGCAAATGAATTACAACAACAACTTACAACGCTATAAAATCGATTTATAAGTTTTCGAACTGAAATTAGTAGACTTAACGACCAACTTCAAGGGCTAAACATTAGAAAACAAAACTAAATTATTGTATCGTTCTTTGTATTAGATACAGCTATATCGTCTTTTTATCACCTGTATACTCTTTATGTCTGTACTGTTATATTTAATTTGGTTCAACCATGTAATGTTATGACTTTGTGTTCAGTGTCCTTAGTTGCTTGTTTTATGTATTCTCATGATAATTCAGTTCCAAAAGTTAGTGATAATTCATACCAAAACAATTATTGATTTGGCCACACACTGATTATGAATATTTGTAAATTATTAACTTGTTTTGTTTTTATTTCTAATTTAATCAAACCTTACAGGGTAGCCTATATTCGTGTCTTGAAACTGTTAGTGGTATCAAATTTAGTCTTACTAGGCTGTGGTTAGATTGTGGCAATGGATAGTGAATATTACATATGGATAGGACTTCCGAGATAGAGTGTAGAATATGTAAGAGGGGTAAAAGCTTTTCTAAGAAATGAATTTCCCATTTATAAAGTAGGTGATGAGATGAAGTGCCCCTGCAAAAAATGTACAGACTGTAATTGGTATTGTGAATATGTCATATACAATCATCTTATTATTAATGGCCCTTCTCCAGTACATACCGGGTGGATTTGTGAGGTTTCACAAACGAAATTAGTAGGTGTTGATGACCATATGGATTGTGAAATGAAGTTGGATTTTGAGGATAATTTAGATGTGATTCTCAAATGTACGGGTTACAAATTTGATCAAAATCTGGAGGAATTTGAAATAGAACCAAATCCAGAGATTGAGAAATTTTATTGGCATGTTAAAGAAGGAAAAACTCGTTGTATCCTGTCTGCACTTCTCAGCTAAGTTTCTTGATTAGGCTTTATCATTTAATGTGCACTTATGGAATTAATGATTCTGTGTTTGGGGAATTACTAAAGCTTATAAAAGAAGCCTTTCCTGATGCCCAGTTGCATTTGTATTCCTACATTGCAAGGAGTGTCATTAAGGGTATAGGTCTTGATTACCATAAAACGTGCCTGCCCAAACCATTGCATATTATACTGGGCAGAGAATAGAGATAAAGAGACTTGTGACATTTGTGGTTTTTCAAGGTGGGCCGTAAAAGATAAATAAGACATCGTTGATAATAATGATCCACTAAAGTCGATTCCCAAAGTGCCGACAAATGTTATGAGATACTTTGCACTAAGACCAAGGTTAAAAAGGATGATTATATGCAAAGAATTTTCCAAACTTATAAGATGGCAGCAGTGGAAAGAAATGAAGATGGAAAACTAAGACATCCGATTGATGGTATGGCATGGAAGATGATGGATGCTCGCTATCCTGATTTTTCATCAGAAAATCGTAATGTTTGATTGGGTCCAGCATCTGATGGATTTAATCCATATCAGTCAATAAATTCAAGTTATAGTACATGGCCAATTGTGTAGGTAACAATTTTTCGCCTTGGTTATGTATGAAACAAGAGAATTTGATTCTTTTAACATTAGTATCTGGTCCAGATTCTCCAAAGAAACTATTGACGTATATATGCAGCTTTTAATTTCGGAATTGAAAGCATAATGGAATGTTGGCATTGAAACTTATGATTCCTTGACTGATGGGAATTTTAATTTATGTGCAAGCATCTTATGGACCATAAATTATATTTCGGGATATGTCATGTTGTTAGGTTGGAGTAGGAAGGAGAAACTAGCGTGTCCAGTATGTCATTACGAAACTTCTACAAATTATTTGAAGCATAGCAAAAATAATATGTTGTACGCACCATAGAAAGTTTCTTGATCCGACACATAAGTGGAGGTTGGGTAAAAGGAGATTTAATAGCGAAATTGAAATGGGGAGCATTCCAAAAATATTATTAGGAACAGATATTGAAGAGTTATTGCGAGGGTTCAGAAATCGTTTTGGGGATAAGGCCAAGAAAAAGGGTAAAAGTGATGGTCCTTTAAAAAAAAGTCAATACTGTTGACTTACCATATTGGTGTCATAATCCTCTTCGACATAACCTGGATGCCATGCACACAGATAAGAACATATGCGACAAATTATTAGGTAATTTACTTAATATAGGTCGCATGTCGAAGGATCACCTAAACACTTGTTTGGATTTATAGGAATTGGGCATAAGGAAGACCCTTCATCCTGTTGAATGTGGTGATGGAAAACATGTTGAAATTAGAGCTGCAATATTTGATATGACAAATAAGAAAAAAGAATTTTTTTTGCTATGTATTGAAGAATGCCAAAGTGCCCCACGGTTGTGCGTCGAATGTTAGTCGGTACGTGCACATAAAAGAGAGAACGTTGTGGGATATAAGAGCCGTGATGCTCATTTCATAGTCCACTATCTGTTATAACAAGTGCGAACCCGTGCTTCGCAACGGGTCTATGGTCTTAAATTGTAACAAACATTGTAGTAGGAGATCAAGTATTATTTAGTAATACCAGTGTGCATGTCCTTGAAGTAAAGAAAATTTGAAGAACTTAGAAGAAACAGAATAAATTTTGAAAATGAACGGTTTATAGTTAAAATCATAATCATATACGGACAACTAATTAACAATTATAATAAATAGACATCCAATATAAATATTTTAAAATATTTAGGCTAAGGATTGGAAATCAACCAAAGTAAGCAGTTTGATTGATACCAGGCAATAAGTAGGGTGTTGGACTCACTAAAGGAAAAACTAATCCCACAATTAATTTGTTTCTATAATTGTTCGAAGCAAGCTATTTAATATGAAATCCTAGCCAATATTCTACAGCTGCTTCGAATAATTGACACCTGATGTCATCCGAAAGAATCATAAAAAATTTAATATATATTGTAAAATGGCCGCAACCCAACATAAAAAGATCATTGACAATTCCAATCACAACGATGTCTTTACATGTCTTGAATGTGGGTATACAATATAAAAATACCCCTTCAAGTAAATATAAAACTTTCAGTCCATCTAATAAGAAATGGCAACTTATAGCATTCGTGTTTTGGTACCTCAGCACAAACTATTACCATTGACAACTGGAGATTTTACACAACGAATAATAACTCAATAATAGATTGTTCTTCCTATTTTACTAATAATAATAAAAAAAACCACCTTTTCTCGGTTAGCTTTTATGTACTTCAATTCGACCCATAAAACCTTTAAAACTCATTAGACGACAAAAGAATTGGAACAAAATAGATACAAAATTAAGCGTAGTATGCTTATGCATTCATGCTTGGTCGTCACCTTGGTCCATTTCTTCATGGTTCTTGGTAATAGCTACGCTACTTCAAAATGTTTTTGCAAATTTGGGTTGAACTCATCAAATAAGAAAGCGATAAGTACATATTATTTTACATACTATCAATCAGTTGAAGATTTGACCATGCACTGCTTCCAATGGTAAAGAAGATGTCTGAAATATTGATTCCCTCTTCTTTGTGCCCTGTATAGAAAACAAAATCTACAAAGTCAAAAATGAAAAAAGTCTACGAACAGTCTCAGAAGTGTTTCAGTTGTAGTTATATTACATTAATACGTTTATTTATAAAAGTCTGGTGGCATTGATATATTCCAAATTTTATATTTTATTTTAACTAAGCTTAATATAAAATAGTTATTTTATTCGCTAGGGACCGAAAGCTCAATAGATAGAAAATTTTGGATTAATACAATGATTTTTTTATTACATTGATTAGAAAAATAGAATGTATATAAAATAGTTATTTTATTCGCTAGGGACCGAAAGCTCAATAGATAGAAAATTTTGGATTAATACAATGATTTTTTTATTACATTGATTAGAAAAATAGAATGTATGCAATGAAAACAAATAGTTTTGAGCAGTTATTATGCATTAAATGTATATAACGCAAGATATTGATATAATTGACATACTAAATACACAGATAGCTTTATATTAAAATACACATAATATAAACTATAAATTTAATGAAAGTCGGTGGAAACGTGTACTCAAATATGATTTCCCAACATGTATCGAGGATTATGTGCATAGTATAGGAAGAACTGGACGCACAGGTGCAAAAGGCACTACATGCACATTCTTCACACCGGCGAACTTCAAGCATTCGAAGAAGCTCGTTAACATTTTGGAAGGAGCCAGACAGATGGTCACTCCTGAACTGACTCTAATGGCCAGGTCATCCGACAACGGTTAAGGTTCTGGAAACCATTTCAGATCAAGAGGATGGGGCTACGGCAAATGGCTGTAGAGAATATGTCACTGTTGTTTAGCTGGAGGAAAAGCTTGGCTTTTTCATACATCAATGGGAAGGGGAAACACAATTTACGGTTATTGATTGCATCCTATAAACGGGTGCACCATCTTCAATTGGAGTTATGTGGATTGTGTTAATCACTAGTTATTATTATTGTGGCGTCTTATGGATCTGCCTTTTTTCATGGTATTGATTTTCAGGCAATATGAATTGAATTGATGTAACAAATATTTATTAAAATAAAAAAAATAAAAAATAAACAATCGAAGGAAATTATTTGAATGCAAATGCCTTCATTTCCACGGCGTTTTTCTAATACCCGAAAATTCGTTTACATTTCAAATGGAGATGTAGACAAATTTTGAATTTACTAGGTATTCATTGGAAAGTCTTGTTAGATCCTTATCATTTCATTAGAAATATACCTCCAAATATAGTTTAAGTTCCAATCAAGGTTGTTCTGTTGCTTGTCATGCAATATGGTTTGCAAGTGAACAAATTTTAACTACCCACACATTCGTTATTTGTTGATGCATTATCCTCATGTTGTTTGAAAATAAGTTTTTGTGCAATTATGTAATTTAGAAGTTGATGTTTTAAGATGATCATACAATTAATTTAAATGGCTATATTGAAAATTCTATACATTACGACCGTAATTTAATTCATGTTAGAATGACTTTGTTAACATCAAGTAAATTAAAAAAGCAATTAAAATGTATAATTTGGAAAATAATTTTATTTAATGCTGAATTATATATCAGCACATCACAAGTAGAAAGAAGATAAACAAAAGAAATTAAAAAAATGAATACAAATCTTAGATACAACACATGCAGGCTAAGCTTTTTTTGATTTGCACAATCACATTGAAACCATACAGGCCACTTATTTCAAGTTTGTAAAAATATACAACTAATAAGCTTGCATCAAACATTTCAATACAGTCAGTCAATATCACAAATTTATTAGCTAATGGAAACGCTGAAAAATAACGTAACATAATATATCATTAAGTAGCATCCACAACAAACTTGCGCACTATTTTTTTGCCATTGCACCAACTTGTTGGTTAATTCAGCATGTCTTCCGACTTTAACTATCATCAAACCCCACTGCACCCTGTTACGTTACGTATATATAAGGTTTTTCTTAGTGAGTAGCCAATATACTAACAAATTTTCATCTAGCTGATAAAAGAACATTAGCATATATGTTAAATACCTCATAGAAAAATAAAAAGGACATTGCCAACAATTACATATTAGCTCTCTGTTTCAGAAGTCAAGTACAAATTAGCTCTTTCAAGCCACTTTCTAAACCTCTTCAAGTCCAAATTCACATCTTGCTCATTCAGGTAAACCCTTTCAGTTTCTTCCCATCCTTTTGCATTCACATTTTCAGGCTTTTTCAAGACAACATCATCTTTATCATATTTTTAGGCTTCATATAGTGTCACGTACTCAATTCTCAAGCTGTTCAAGCATTCATATCCAAGGCATAACAGCCTTGTAAAAAGGTGGATTAACAGATGCAAACATAAATAATTTGTCATGACCTCAGAAGAAGGATACTATTGGATTAATTAGCCTTGCTAACACAAAAATTTGAATGACTGTCGAGCTGAAATGAAAGATTGGTTGCCAAACTCCATTAGATCAAATCCCTGGAACATACAAATTAGAAAAAAAAACAAAGGTAGGAAAAAAGCAAGCAAAACATATATTTTAGTAAAAAAAAGAAGGATTATATCTGAAAGAACATAATAATATTTTCATTCGAAAAGAATCTGGCACAAACTGCTTCATTGTAAGCAATGTATACCACAGGTTGAGTGCTTCACAGTAATTGCGATGGATTCACAAACGAAGGAAAAACTAAAAATAAAAACTATGTATGAATATAACTGTTATCCTAATCTTCTATGGCATTATTTCATCTAGAGAATACTAATGTCCCAAATAAATACCAAACATTAGAGATTCAAAGGTAATGAAAAGGATGTGCAATAATGCACACTATAACACTATTTTCTTACAGCCCCACTGAGCTTTGAATTCAAACATTTTACAAATATAACTGTGCCAAATGCTTCCATACTCAAGTGCGAGGACTTCCCGGGTCAGTCTCCCATCCTGGTACTATTCACGGCTTTTCAGGCTCTGGGGGTGGTCGATTAGCGCGTGCCGCCTTTCCCTCACATTATGTGAAGAGACCGGGGCTCGAACCTGTGCGCTCCAGATTATCAGTCTGGTAACCTTACCGTTGCGCCAGGCACCACCTTATTTTACTAATATAACTGACATGAAAAAATGTTATGTTAGTATTTAGAGGAAAAAATAATGGTAATTTTTATCATTGCTGCAGTTGTAAGATTAATTAATAATCTTGTTATGTACATATATTTGCTTTAGTTTTTAAATAAAAACACTAAATGATAAGTACGTTTTTTCTCATACAATTATTACAGAACATTTATTGGTGAAACTTCTAGTTGAAACCTAATAGAAAATAAATAAATTGTGATATGATAATGGAAATTAGTTTCCCTCAATATAGAAATAAAATTTAAAAATTATTTGCATTTAACAAATATGAGATATGTAGGAAATTAAATAGTTAATATGCACCACTGCAAGGATAACTGATCTAGAAACAATTCATTAAAATGAGTCAATAACTGAAGAATTCAATTTCCCGTAAAGATTTCCATCTTCTGGTGCACTATAGATGGTAAACATATGTGGAAACAAACATACGCTATAAAACCTGATAGTGAACCTTTGTGCATATCAAATACATCGCAATTTGATAGATATTTTGTATTGTAAGTAATCCAAACTCATTAAGAATGTATTCATAGACTTACATAATTAACAAACCAAATAGCATTTTTAGCAATAAAGATTTAACCGTGAGCAATTAAGCTAATAGATGTTAAAAATCACTTTCCAAAAAATTTAGAAACCCATGATCAATTTAGAAGAACACCAATGAAAAATAAATAAAAGAGATGCCATTATGATGGTTTTGTTTGTATGAGCTACCATATTTATTATTTGTTTCTTATCAATATAGATAATACTTGCAATTTTAAAAAAGGTTAATCTTTAATGGGAGTGATATATTCTCACTAATCACAGTTGTAAGTGGATATATTCTCATTAATTTTCTCATTAATCACAATTGTAATATGCAATTCTCATTTATAATATTCATTGTACATCAATGAGAATTTAAATCTGTATAAAGATCACATGCAATTGTTATTTTGTCATTAGGATAACAAATATAGTTTCTTTTGGGCTATTTTTTTACAGTTGTACTAATCCATTATCACTATCATTTGGTCTGTCATTTCATCAAATACTATTGACGTGTTTATGTTTTAACTGCTTACGTATTATTGTATCGTAGAGTTTCCTGAAGTTGCATTCTCATGGATACAAATAACAGTACTCTTCGTTAACCATTTTGAGTCAAACAATGGAACGAAAATGTCATTCTAAGTGAAGGTGGAATAAACGTTTGTAATTTTTGGTTTACAAATATTATTATACAATGACTTTGGTGAAATTTGAGTGAATTACTTCTAATTTGATTGTTAATCATTCAAGTTTGGTATTCTTTTATGATACCGCCAGAGAAAATTATACATAGCAAATGATTTGTGTCGCATTTATAATTCAAAGAAATATAAAGAAAACAATAACTATTTCAAATTTTTATCCATAAATTGTGTAACAACCCAAAAATCTGGGCCAATTTAAAATTTTTATTTTGGCAATTTTAGCGAAGTTTGAATATTTAAAATGAATTATTTTAAATAAATTCGATGAGAAATTTATTTTAAATAGAAGTCGAACGTATATATTATATACATCGTCGTTAGAATATAATAATTATATATAATTATAAAAGGAATTGAAAATGGCGCGGTAGTTCGATAATTCGATTTCAAACTTCAATTGAATGTACCGGGTGCAAAACAAACCAGATTTTAGTGAATCCAAAAATAATGGAATTTAACTGATAATATCTTTCCAACGAATCCGAAAAACCGAAGTTTCATAGCGGGAATCAAAAGATATGTCCAGATGAAAATTCTGAATAATCGCTATGGAATTCAGGCCCTTAAAAATGGGAATTTTGCAAACGACCTCGGATTTCGACGAAACCACTTTTTTTGGGTTCGTGATGTAAAATTATTGCTAGATTACAAATTTCATAATTTTTCGAATCAATATGTGAGCATGGCAAAGGAAAACGTGTTTGACCAGTTTCAGTTGATTTTATTCGACTGGAAAATGGCCATTTTTCCAATGGTCTCAGAATTCGACGAAACTAGTTTTGTTAGGACCGTATCGTCAATACGAAGCTAGAAATTTTTTTTCTGGGATTTATAAAGTTCCTATGTGACCCCGGTAAATTGAAATGCGCGTTCAAAATCAATATATAGAGTTATATGTCGATTTTGACGACAACTGATCGAAACGATCGAATCAGCTTGCGATACATATCCCATTGTGTTCAGAATGGGGGTGAAACGCTATGGGCGACAGGCGGTGGGCCTCGTTTCGAGATCGAAATAAAAAGTCACCTTTTTGAAATTAAATTAATTAAATAAAATTTTTTTATCTCCCTCCTTCTATACTATCTGCCTCCCCCCCGATTGAAATTCATTTCAGAACGAAGAATAAAAAAAAGAAAAGGGGGCGGAGCCCCGCCCCGTCGTCGGTCTCGACGTCGACCACCACGCCGAGGCGCCCCACCGCACCCCCTCCGCCAGCAATCGAAGGCGCGCCCCCTCCCCTTCTTCTTCTACATGATTTCAGCCCCCCACTCATCAGAAAACCGCCGCTACCCCCAAACCCGCATCCAACCACCTCCGCCCCCCTTTACTCCACCTGCGCCGACCCCTCTGCCTTCCCCCAACCCAAACCACCCCGACGAGATACTCCCCCCCAATATTCACTGTAAGTTTTTTTCATTTCATTTATTTGTTTATTTTTGTTTTTGTTTTAATTCATTTTAAATGTTTAGCTTAGGTTAATCAGTTTAAAAACTGATTTTTAGTATGTAGATTTTTAAAATCGAAAAGATTAGATTTTTAAAATAGAAAAGATTAGATTAAAATAGAAAAGATTAGATTTTTAAAATAGAAAAGATTAGATTTTTAAAATAGAAAAGATTAGATTTTTTTTAAATAGAAAAGACTAGATTTTTGAAATTTGAAAAAGCGAAATCTTTATATTTGAAAAAGGGGAAATCTTTATATTTGAAAAGGCGAAATCTTGATATTTGAAAAAGCGAAATCTTTATATTTGAAAAGGCGAAATCTTGATATTTGAAAAAGCGAAATCTTGATATTTGAAAAAGCGAAATCTTTATATTTGAAAAGGCGAAATCTTTATATATAATAGCGTTGTAAAAATAGAAATTTTATCTATATAGTAGCGAAGTAAAAATAGGATTTTTATATATTGAATAGCGGAGTAAAAATTCGATTTTTATATATTGAATAGCAAAGTAAAAATTCGATTTTTATATATTGAATAGCAAAGTAAAAAATTCGATTTTTATATATTGAATAGCGGAGTAAAAATTCGATTTTTATATATTGAATAGCAATATAAAAATGTGATTTTTATATATGTAGGGCTACGGGCGACGAAAGTGATATGAGACGAGAACAGTGAAGATTTCTCTAAATGAAGTGTCGTGGAGTTGGGATAGCTATCGGTGAGAACTTCTTACTCTTCAATTTCTTTTTCTAGTTATATATATACTAGGATGCAGACGGTGCTTAGCAGCACCCGACACCCGTCATCCACAGACCATGGATGGCTTGTTTGTTTAATTGATGTGTTGTGAAATTTGTTTGTGTTGTTGATGTGAAATCGATAATAAAATGTGGATGTGTTGAAATAAATTAATTATCGTTAAAAATATATTTTTAACGTGAATGTGAATAAATAAATATTTATAAACAAATCGGCCAATTTGTTTATATACACTGATTTGACTGATATTGATTGGGTCGATAAATTTTACACATCGCCCAACTGCACAAATAAAAATTTGTGTTTGTTGATTTGAAACCCCACACGGGTGTTGGGATGATATTTGGGGCACACTAATCCCAATTATTTAATTGTATGTCGATCGATTGGTCGACAGACTGTGTAAGCGTTGATTATTTATATTTGATGCTTATGCAGTTGTGTTGTGCACTTTGGATGATGGTTGATGGTTTATCGTTGCTATTATATACATGTGTTGTATGGAATCCATATAATTAACATTATATGGTAATTGATTTGGCCTCATTCCAATCGGGAAAATAATGAATATTAGAAAAGAAAATTCATGTGTTGAATATAAAAATAGTCATGTGTTGACGATGTTCGTGTGTTGAAAGAGATATAGATTCATGTGTTGAATGGGATAAATATTCCTTTGTTGAATAGAATAAAGAAGTTTTTGAAAAATATAAAGCTGTGTTGATTAGAGATGCTTTATTTTGACGCGAACGATATTTATATCGATTTTATTCGTTTTATAATGAATATTGAAAAGTGATTTCAAAATTTAATATTTTGAAATGAAATTCAAATTGAAATAAAATCGATAATAAATTGAAATAAAATTGAATAAAATTGAAATGAATTCGAACCGAATAGAAAATGAATTCGATTCGAATTGAATAGAAAATGAATTCGATTCGAATTGAATTGAAAATGAATTCGATTCGAATAGAATAGAAAGTGAATTTGAATTCGAATTTAATAGAAATGAATTCAAATTGAAATCAAATAGATTTGAAATTGAATATAGTGTTGAAATGGTTTTGAAAACGAATTTAAAACGATTTATAAAATACGTTTTAAAAGGAAATCGATGAAATATATATATATATATATATATATATATATATATATATATATATATATATTATATAATGGCATGAATAGAACGCGCCGTGCAGCGGCAGTTCGTGAATTTCGACCATTAACTTCGAATTGACGTTGCGGGAGATCCGACCGTCGGATTCTCCTAAAACCGGAACCGTTGGGTTCGTATCGAAAAGAGCATTCCAATGAATATTAGAAATTTGAAATCTAACGGTTCGATTTGGAATTATGTCCAAATCAAATTTGGAAAAGGTCGCTGTAAGTGCAGTTCGATGGCCGTTGATGGAAATCGACTGTACGGGCCTTGATAAAATTATTAAAAATATCTATAATTTGGGTAAAATCATAAGAAATGATTTGGGAAAAATTGGGCTGAATAATTCCACATTTGAAAGGATAAAAATAGATTTTTATCGAAATGAACTAGTTTTGAACTAGAATTAAAATCAATTTATTTTTGAAATAAATAAATTGAATTTGAAAGTGATTTTAAAAATAATCAATATTCCAAATACGTGAATTGGACTGGAGTTGAATCGAAATTATCTTCGGAATATTTCGATGTTGGATTTCGTGACTATACAGATATTGTTATGGGAATTTTAAAGATATATTTTATATCGTTATTTCCAATACGATATTTGTTGGTTTCAGAATTTGATATTGAATATAAGCCGGTATATTTTCTATTCAGAGCCTTGTATTTGATATCGAATGTGATTTGGGTTTATCGTGAATCGTGTTTTATATGACATTGGTTCTTTAACCCAGTTAAAGGCAAGATGTTGATTTTTGAAAAGATTAAAACTAAGTGGAGTTTTAATGAATCTTTAATTAGATTAAAATGTGAATTGATAATTTAAATTATCAAATCTGATAGGTGATCGAGAATGGAGTGCCACCAGTTTTTCTCCAAAGCGATAATTAAATCTTTGATTATATTTGAACGTGGAATGGTAATTAATTTTACCGATAGCACTGTGGTGTTAGATATGGAGTATTACTAGTTTTGCTCCATGGGATGAATAGGTTGGGATTGGGAAATAAAATAAATAATTACTTCGGTGTGGTTCGTTAATCCCGACTAGTTTGAAATGATATCCAAAGGAAGATTATAGAATAAATTTAGAAGAATTTATCTTGGATAAGATTAATGGGAACCTTTCCCTAAGAATGTGATTTTGTGAATAAAAGAATATTCTGAATTGGAATGAGGTGTCTGTTGTGTTTGTGTAACATTTGTTTATCATATCCGTGGGTTATTCAGAAAGGCCGGGTTTATACCCATTCTTAATAACCGATTCGACGAGATGTCGAAGATGAAGACGGTGGTCAAAGACCGGAAGTTTTCACATCGTTTGGGTGATTACTGATGATCTTGATTGGGTTGTACACCCAGGATGAGGGAAACAGTAGGTGATCGTCCAGACGTACTTGGAGATGGATGGATATGCGAGGAAAGTGCCTCCGGTTTCGTTCAGACCCAGAACGAACTTGTAAATGGATTGTGTGTCTGACATTGGATTTTATTCTGTGTTGATTGATCTCTATTAAATATACATCTGTTTGGTGGCGGAGAATTTATTCTCTTGCTTAACGCCCTTCTCTGAGACGTACGAGCTCAGAGGTTGTATATCGATGGACATCAGTCGCATGGAGTGAATTGCCAGTGTGGCATGCGTAAGTGGCAATTGATCAAGGCTTCTGTTGAAAAGCAAAGTCTTGTGGTGGATGATTAAAGCACGGCCTGTGTGGCGTAGCTTTGTGTATAGCGTGAATTCGCGAGCCTCACACTCGGTATGAGTTAAAAACGGGAGACGGACCCAAGGAGTGCACGACGTTTCTTTCTAGCTAGGGTGGTGTCAGTGACCTACCAGCCCTGACATTTATATACTTTTCACCTGTGTGGTTGTTGGATACGAGGCGCCTCGGATATAGGTCTATAAGGACCGGGAAACGTGTGTTCAGGAATTGCCAATCCTCAAAAGTAAGAGAGGACCGGCCTTGGAGGTTCCAAAGGATCATAGTGGGGTCTTGAGGCATTTGCTAGAGTGTCTCGAACGCGGAGAAGAGCTTGCCCCTTGCCTCGACTCATGACGGAAATCCAATTTCCAATACGTGATATTGCGGTTTTAATTGTAGACCTAGTATGGCGACATAGTGGTATGGGTCATTCATGCGCCTATGATTGATATTTATGATTGAAAATGTTTTGACACTATACACCTATGATAGTATCAAATGATTTGTTTAAACGTATCAAGCATTATTTGGCTATTATAAGGGAAAACCCTATCCTCCGGCTTGCGTTGCATTGTGTGATGGGACCTGGGTCTTGTAATAGCTTCATTTTTTCAAAAACCATTGCGTTTTTTTGTTATATGCACTAGTATTCTTGGGAGGAAACCCGTTCCGTGTTATACGGCGTGGTCCCTTGAATTACTCTCTTTTAAAGTAAAGTTTTAAATAACTGTTTTAGTTCTCACACCAGTCACATGACTGACCTGGAGTTTATTGTTTTAACCTAAACTCTGGGTGCCCCTATTTTCTACACGGGCAGCTAGTAGTTTTGGTTTTGCAGATTTATATCCACAGGGTCCTGATTTACAGCTGGAACGATGCTCGGAAAGCTCCGTATCCGTGCATTACTTCTAGTTGTGCTTTTGTATTATTTTCCGCTGCGATGTATTTAAATGTAATTTAAATCTCTGATATTTGTCGAATGTAATTTATTCATTTATACTCTGTATATTCTAGTATCTGATGGAATTGTTGTAATAACAATGAAATGTTCTTCCGTCTGCGTTCCGATTTGTCCTATTCTCAAAACGATCAAGGGTTTCGAACGGTCTTTGTCGGTTTAACGATCGATTCAGATCGAGCGATATTCCTTGCCGTTACATTTGGTATCAGAGCTTTGGTTTACAGAGCACGAGAACAAGACACATTAGAACCATACGAAAGAATTCATCAGATATTGGATTAGTAATATCCAATTAGAATGACTCTTCAGAGATAGGATCAGCAGTATCCTAGAACAGGTGTGAAGAGTATATTTTTCAAATAAAAAACAATTTTGTTTCGAAAATTTAAACCATTTTATACGTATTTGAATATTTATTTATTTTGAATTTGGACAATCGAATATATAAAGATTTTGCATATACGCGTCATGAACGTATATTCGAAGTTTTAATATATTAGATAGATATAGAATCACACTCTAGTCGCACGGACCTGATTCTGATGATTGACGGTCATCATCAGTAATTAGTTTCGTGTTTCGAAGGTGTGCTTTCTATATGTTTCCATCGACTGGTGTGAGAACCAAAACTTATATAGATAGATTTATTGATTGTGATTTGGCATCAAAAACATGATTTTCTGTATATGTATCAAATTATGAATTAGAAACTTTAATTCACTAATTGATTGATGTTTGTGTTGTTTGTTTATTTGTTTGACAATTTTGAACCATTTAGCCTAATAGAATCAAATATTGAATTGTATTGAAACTGGTCGCATTTGCTTGCATATACATATACTTACATTGAACAGGTCATAGCAAGGAGGCTAGAGCAGAGAATAAATTTTTTTGCCCGACAAATAGGTACATATTTACTCTAATTTACTGTTTTGTTTGGGTGATGATGATTTTAAGAGCCTATTGGCTAGCAGCTTGGCTTTTTCTTTTTCTTTTTGAGATCAGAAGGCCTATATGGCAATTTCGGGATTTTCCCGTGGCTCCCGGTGCAGGGGAGGTTATGGCGAAATTTTTCGAAAATTTAGGGTGTTATCCAAATTTTTGAAATTTTTGAAAATTCTCAAAAACTGAAAAGTTAGAGAATGGAAGCCAGATCGAGCGTAGAGTTGACTAAGCAAACCACTTTCGACTTTTTTCCTTTTCGGGGACGAAAAGTTTTAAGTTGGGGAGATTGTAACAACCCGAAAATCTGGGCCAATTTAAATTTTTTATTTTGGCAATTTTAGCGAAGTTTGAATATTTAAAATGAATTATTTTAAATAAATTCGATGAGAAATTTATTTTGAATAGAAGTCGAACGTATATATTATATACGTCGTCGTTAGAGTATAATAATTATATATAATTATAAAAGGAATTGAAAATGGCGCGGTAGTTCGATAATTCGATTTCAAACTTCAATTTAATGTACCGGGTGCAAAACAAACCAGATTTTAGTGAAACAAAAATTAATGAAATCTAATAGATAATATGATTCCAACGAATCCGAAAAATCGAAGTTTCATAGCGGGAATCAAAAGATATGTCCAGATGAAAATTCTGAATAGTCGCTATGGAATTCAGGCCCTTAAAAATGGGAATTTTGCAAACGACCTCGGATTTCGACGAAACCACTTTTGTTGGGTCCGTGATGTAAAATTATTGCTAGATTCCAAATTTCATAATTTTTTGAATCAATATGTGAGCGTGGCATAGGAAAACGTGTTTGACCAGTTTCAGTTGATTTTAATCGACTGGAAAATGGCCATTTTTCCAATGGTCTCAGAATTCGACGAAACTAGTTTTGTTAGGACCGTATCGTCAATACGAAGCTAGAAAATATTTTTCTGGGATTTATAAAGTTCGTATGTGACCCCGGTAAATTGAAATGCGCGTTCAAAATCAATATATATAGTTATATGTTGATTTTGACGAAAACTGATCGAAACGATCGAATCAGCTTGCGATACATATCCCATTGTGTTCAGAATGGGGGTGAAACGCTATGGGCGATAGGCGGTGGTCCTCGTTTCGAGATCGAAATAAAAAGTCACCTTTTTGAAATTAAATTAATTAAATAAAATTTTTTTATCTCCCTCCTTCTATACTATCGCCCCCCCCGATTGAAATTCATTTCAGAACGAAGAATTAAAAAAAAGGGGCTGAGCCCCGCCCCGTCGTCGGTCTCGTCGCCGACCACCACGCCGAGGCGCCCCACCGCACCACCTCCTCCAGCAATCGAAGGCGCGCCCCCTCCCCTTCTTCTTCTACTCGATTTCAGCCCCCCCCCTCATCAGAAAACCGCCGCTACCCCCAAACCCGCATCCAACCACCTCTGCCCCCCTTTACTCCACCTGCGCCGACCCCTCCGCCTTCCCCCAACCCAACCCACCCCGACGAGATACTCCCCCCCCAATATTCACTGTAAGTTTTTTTTATTTCATTTATTTGTTTATTTTTGTTTTTGTTTTAATTCATTTTAAATGTTTAGCTTAGGTTAATCAGTTTAAAAACTGATTTTTAGTATGTAGATTTTTAAAATAGAAAAGATTATATTTTTAAAATAGAAAAGATTAGATTTTTAAAATAGAAAAGATTATATTTTTAAAATAGAAAAGATTAGATTTTTAAAATAGAAAAGATTAGATTTTTTTTAAATAGAAAAGATTAGATTTTTGAAACTTGAAAAAGCGAAATCTTTATATTTGAAAAAGGCGAAATCTTTATATTTGAAAAGGCGCAATCTTGATATTTGAAAAAGCGAAATCTTTATATTTGAAAAGGCGAAATCTTGATATTTGAAAAAGCGAAATCTTGATATTTGAAAAAGCGAAATCTTGATATTTGAAAAAGCGAAATCTTTATATATAGTAGCGTTGTAAAAATAGGATTTTTATATATTGAATAGCGGAGTAAAAATTCGATTTTTATATATTGAATAGCAAAGTAAAAATTCGATTTTTATATATTGAATAGCGGAGTAAAAATTCGATTTTTATATATTGAATAGCAATATAAAAATGTGATTTTTATATATGTAGTGGCTACGGGCGACGAAAGTGATAAGAGACGAGAACAGTGAAGATTTCTCTAAATGAAGTGTCGTGGAGTTGGGATAGCTATCGGTGAGAACTTCTCACTCTTCAATTTCTTTTTCTAGTTATATATATATACTAGGATGCAGACGGGGCTTAGCAGCACCCGACACCCGTCATCCATAGACCATGGATGGCTTGTTTGTTTAATTGATGTGTTGTGAAATTTGTTTGTGTTGTTGATGTGAAATCGATAATAAAATGTGGATGTTTTGAAATAAATTAATTATCGTTAAAAATATATTTTTAACGTGAATGTGAATAAATAAATATTTATAAACAAATCGGCCGATTTGTTTATATACACAGATTTGACTGATATTGATTGGGTCGGTAAATTTTACACATCGCCCAACTGCACAAATAAAAATCTGTGTTTGTTGATTTGAAACCCCACATGGGTGTTGGGATGATATTTGGCGCACACTAATCCCAATTATTTAATTGTATGTCGATCGATTGGTCGACAGACTGTGTAAGCGTTGATTATTTATATTTGATGCTTATGCAGTTGTGTTGTGCACTTTGGATGATGGTTGATGGTTTATCGTTGCTATTATATACATGTGTTGTATGGAATCCATATAATTAACATTATATGGTAATTGATTTGGCCTCATTCCAATCGGGAAAATAATGAATATTAGAAAAGAAAATTCATGTGTTGAATATAAAAATAGTCATGTGTTGACGATGTTCGTGTGTTGAAAGAGATATAGATTCATGTGTTGAATGGGATAAATATTTCTTTGTTGAATAGAATAAAGAAGTTTTTGAAAAATATAAAGCCTTGTTGATTAGAGATGCATTATTTTGACGCGAACGATATTTATATCGATTTTATTCGTTTTATAATGAATATTGAAAAGTGATTTCAAAATTTAATATTTTGAAATTAAATTCAAATTGAATTAGATTAAAATTCAAATTGAAATAAAATCGATAATAAATTGAAATAAAATTGAATAAAATTGAAATGAATTCGAATTGAATAGAAAATGAATTCGATTCGAATTGAATAGAAAATTTATTCGATTCGAATTGAATAGAAAATGAATTCGATTCGAATAGAAAGTGAATTTGAATTCGAATTTAATAGAAATGAATTCAAATTGAAATCAAATCGATTTGAAATTGAATATAGTGTTGAAATGGTTTTGAAAACGAATTTAAAATGATTTATAAAATATGTTTTAAAAGGAAATCGACGATATATATATATATATATATATATATATATATATATATTACATATATAATGGCCTGAATAGAACGCGCCGCGTAGCGGCAGTTCGTGAATTTCGACCATTAACTTCGAATTGACGTTACGGGAGATCCGACCGTCGGATTCTCCTAAAACCGGAACCATTGGGTTCATATCGAAAAGAGCTTTCCAATGAATATTAGAAATTTGAAATCTAACAGTTCTATTTGGAATTATGTCCAAATCAAATTTGGAAAAGGTCGCTGTAAGTGCAGTTCGATGGCCGTTGATGGAAATCGACTGTACGGGCCTTGATAAAATTATTAAAAATATATATAATTTGGGTAAATTCATAAGAAATTATTTGGGAAAAATTGGGCTGAAGAATTCCACATTTGAAAGGATAAAAATAGATTTTTATCGAAATGAACTAGTTTTGAACTAGAATTAAAATCAATTTATTTTTGAAATAAATAAATTGAATTTGAAAGTGATTTTAAAAATAATCAATATTCCCAATATGTGAATTGGACTGGAGTTGAATCGAAATTATCTTCGGAATATTTCGATGTTGGATTTCGTGACTATACAGATATTTTTATGGGAATTTTAAAGATATATTTTATATTGTTATTTCCAATACGATATTTGTTGGTTTCAGAATTTGATATTGAATATAAGCCGGTATATTTTCTATTCAGAGCCTTGTATTTGATATCGAATGTGATTTGGGTTTATCGTGAATCGTGTTTTATATGACATTGGTTCTTAAACCCAGTTAAAGGCAAGATGTTGATTTTTGAAAAGATTAAAACTAAGTGGAGTTTTAATGAATATTTAATTAGATTAAAATGTGAATTGATAATTTAAATTATCAAATCTGATAGGTGACCGAGAATGGAGTGCCACCAGTTTTGCTCCAAAGCGATAATTAAATCTTTGATTAGATTTGAACGTGGAATGGTAATTAATTTTACCGATAGCACTGTGGTGTTAGATATGGAGTATTACCAGTTTTGCTCCATGGGATGAATAGGTTGGGATTGGGAAATAAAATAAATAATTACTTCGGTGTGGTTCGTTAATCCCGACTAGTTTGAAATGATATCCAAAGGAAGATTATAGAATAAATTTAGAAGAATTTATCTTGGATAAAATTAATGGGAACCTTTCCCTAAGAATGTGATTTTGTGAATAAAAGAATATTCTGAATTGGAATGAGGTGTCTGTTGTGTTTGTGTAACATTTGTTTATCATATCCGTGGGTTATTCAGAAAGGCCGGGTTTATACCCATTCTGAATAACCGATTCGACGAGATGTTGAAGATGAAGACAGTGGTCGAAGACCAGAAGTCTTCACATCGTTTGGGTGATTACTGATGATCTTGATCGGGCTGTACACCCAGGATGAGGGAAACAGTTGGTGATCGTCCAGACGTACTTGGAGATGGATGGATATGCGAGGAAAGTGCCTCCGGTTTCGTTCAGACCTAGAACGAACTTGTAAATGGATTGTGTGTCTGACATTGGATTTTATTCTGTGTTGATTGATCTCTATTAAATATACATTTGTTTGGCGGCGGAGAATTTATTCTCTTGCTTAACGCCCTTCTCTGAGACGTACGAGCTCAGAGGTTGTATATCGATGGACATCAGTCGCATGGAGTGAATTGCCAGTGTGGCACGCGTAAGTGGCAATTGATCAAGGCTTCTGTTGAAAAGCAAAGTCTTGTGGTGGATGATCAAAACACGGCCTGGGTGGCGTAGCTTTGTGTATAGCGTGAATTCGCGAGCCTCACACCTCGGTATGAGTTAAAAACGGGAGACGGACCCAAGGAGTGCACGACGTTTCTTTCTAGCTAGGGTGGTGTCAGTGACCTACCAGCCCTGACATTTATATACTTTTCACCTGTGTGGTTGTTGGATACGAGGCGCCTCGGATATAGGTCTGTAAGGACAGGGAAACGTGTGTTCAGGAATTGCCAATCCTCAAAAGTAAGAGAGGACCGGCCTTGGAGGTTCCAAAGGATCATAGTGGGGTCCTGAGGCATTTGCTAGAGTGTCTCGAACGCGGAGAGGAGCTTGCCCCTTGCCTCGACTCATGACGGAAATACAATTTCCAATACGTGATATTGCGGTTTTAATTGTAGAACTAGTATGGCGACATAGTGGTATGGGTCATTCATGCCGCCTATGATTGATATTTATGATTGAAAATGTTTTGACACTATACACCTATGATAGTATCAAATGATTTGTTTAAACGTATCAAGCATTATTTGGCTATTATAAGGGAAAACCCTATCCTCCGGCTTGCGTTGCATTGTGTGATGGGACCTGGGTCTTATAATAGCTTCATTTTTCCAAAAACCATTGCGTTTTTTTGTTATATGCACTAGTATTCTTGGGAGGAAACCCGTTCCGTGTTATACGGCGTGGTCCCTTGAATTACTCTCTTTTAAAGTAAAGTTTTAAATAACTGTTTTAGTTCTCACACCAGTCACATGACTGACCTGGAGTTTATTGTTTTAACCTAAACTCTGGGTGCCCCTATTTTCTACACGGGCAACTAGTAGTTTTGGTTTTGCAGATTAATATCCATAGGGTCCTGATTTACAGCTGGAACGATGCTCGGAAAGCTCTGTATCCGTGCATTACTTCTAGTTGTGCTTTTGTATTATTTTCCGCTGCGATGTATTTAAATGTAATTTAAATCTCTGATATTTGTCGAATGTAATTTATTCATTTATACTCTGTATATTCTTGTATCTGATGGAATTGTTGTAATAACAATGAAATGTTCTTCCGTCTGCATTCCGATTTGTCCTGTTCTCAAAACGATCAGGGGTTTCGAATGGTCTTTGTCGTTTTAACGATTGATTCAGATCGAGCGAAATTCCTTGCCGTTACAAATTGTGACATACGAAAACAACCATTATCAAACATTACAGACACAATCTAAAATAATTGGAAACATTACTTGTTTTTTAGACTTTTTTATATCTGATATGGCTTGCTGTATATCCCTTTTTATCAACAATCCTTTGTAAGACCTGTTTATTTTAACTCTTGATAGGTATTATGTTCTACCTAAGGAAATTATAATTAAGTAATAGCTAAGACAAAAATGAATCAAAGTTTTCCATGAACTTAAAGGAAACTTATTATATAATATATTATCCAACCAAAAGAAACAACTGATAGGAATATTTAAAATAGAAAGAAGCATAAGAAAATGATAAAATAAGAGAATAGGTAAGAATGTCCAAATTTTAATGCATTCAAATGAGAAGATACCAACTCATTTCCATTAAAAAAAACAGCAAAGTTAATTGCATATTTTTATTTGTAATCAGCAAATGAGGTAAAATTTATTAACAATATACAACTTGGGATCAAAATTAAAGATATAACATTCTAAGTACACATGACTTTCTTATACATCCATATTTAGGTGGAAAAAATTATGACAGTGCATATAAACTTCAAGTATTATAGCAAACTTGGTAAAGAATTATAAGCCACCACTAAAAGTGTTTACCTAAAAAATTGATCTAAACGCTAAATCTATGAGTCCATTATTGAATTATGACTCTGTGTGGTTATGACTGTAAGCAAAGAGTTGGCATAACGGTATTACATACCTGATTTAGCAAGATGCAAGCGAGAAACTTGTTGATTTTTGTCATCAATGATTTAGTAAAGGTTTACCAAATAATAGGTTTTTCAATCAAACCCCCGACTTTTCATAGCTTAGCATTATATCTGTAATATCTATCAATAATGTCAATGATAAAGATATATAAGTACACTTTAAATCAACCAAAAAAATTCCTATTCATAAGTCAAACCGGTATGGTAACACATAATAGATTCCAATTGCAGTTATTTAACAAAGTAATCATCATCCGTGGTTGGTTATATATAACTTGTGTGCTAGAAATATCATAGCGGATATGGTGAAGAATTATAAGCAACCACTAAAAGTGTTTACCTGGAATAAAGATCAAAAGACTGAAACTATGAATTAATTATAAAATTATGACTGCTCAGTTACGACTATAAGAACAGAGTTGACATTATGCATCACCAAATGTAACTAATAGAAGTGGAAAACTTGATGTAACATTTAAATTACATAGCAGATTTAGTAAGAGCGAACATTAAATTTTTTGATTACCATCTAGGATGATTTAATAAAGGAATATCATGTTTGTTCTTTACCACCAAATAATAGGTCTTTCAATCAAATCCCAAGCTTTCATAGATTGACATTACGTGTGCAATTTTCGCTGATATTGTCAGTAATATAAAATAAGTACACTACAAATCAACCAAATGATTCATATTCATAAGGCAAACCAGCATGGTAAAAAAATAATAGGTTCAAACGTATTTTTTCAACAAAGTAATCATCATCCATACTTGTTATATATAACTTCTCTGTTTGAGCTTCCAAAAACTGTTAGAGCTTCCAAAAACTGTTAGATCTATAATACGCAAATAACAAAACAACTAATTTTTTTTATCAAAAGCTAGACTATGATGAATTACACCTTGTAAAGTAATATTAGACCATCGCATATAATATTATAATCTATAGGGTTAATGTATAATTGGTGCCATTGACAGTAACTGGAAAGAAAAAAATCCACGCAAAGGTGATTCTTGATGGCTTTAATAACAACATTTATAAATCAACAAAGAGAAAAGGAATAAACATAGTTTTCATTACATGGACCTTCTCTGTAGAATGTATTCATTTTAGCAACTAATCAGTCAATAATCGTTGGTAGAAAATAAAATAAATGTAGCATGTGAAAATATAATAGAACGATTACCTATAGGCGATGAACTTTTGATACCTTTGGGGGAAATCAACGGGCGTTTGGGAAGTAGTCGCAGCCCTAAGCCACCATTGATAGGGTGGGGAAGAAAGATAGCACAACAGTGGAAGCGAGGTTTCGCCGGGAGCAAATCTGGTCGCAATCAACAAAGAGAAAAGGAATAAATATAGTTTTCATTACGTGGACCTTCTCTGTAGAATATATTCATTTTAGCAATTAATCAGTCAAAAATGGTTGGCAGATAAGAAAATAAATGGAGCACGTGAAAATATAATAGAGCAATCACCTACAGGCTATGAACTTTTGATACCTTTGGGGAAAATCAATGGATGTTTGGGAAGTAGTCGCAGCCCTAATCCACCATTGATAGGGTGGGGAAGAATAGATAGCACAACAGCGGAAGCGAGGTTTCGCGAGGAGCAAATGTGGTCGCCTTCGATATAGGGCTAGGTTGTAGACGGGGGATGATGAAAGAAATAACATCACCGAAAGAAAATGAGGGATGATTTGGATTTTAGCGCAGCAGGTAAGAGACGTGGATCGTTTAATTGGAAGGGCCGTGTTTTTTTTTTCCTTCGATTTTCTTTTCGTGACGGTTGAGTTTATGATTATGAGGAGCCTATGAGCGCTTGAATGCAAACTCAGTGATTATAATATAGTATAGATTTGCCGTGAAGAAAGCGTCAAAATCTGAGGTTGCATTATCAATGATCAGATTTAGTGCATTCTTTAGAGGACTATGGAGCAAGGTTATCGTAGTGGACGATATCAAGATGCTGCAAAAAGAAATTGTCGAGATACTTTGTAATTTTGAAATGATTTTTACATAGGCTTTTTTCGATATAATGGTACACTTTCCTGCTCATTTATGCAGAGAAATCAAATACGGCGGGCCTGAACAACTTAGATGCATGTATCCAATTGAGCGATATGTAGGAAAGTTGAAATCATATGTGCGAAATAGAAATAGACCGGAAGGTTCCATTGCAGAAGGTTACTTGGCAGAAGAGTGTGTCCTTCTGTTCAAGATTTTTAAGCGTTGATGGAGGAATAGAAAACATGTCGATTGATTTTGTAAGATGTCTAACAGATTTGGAATATCATATTGGAACAAAGAAGAATAAAGATGGAAAGATGTTCAATTTGAAAGACGCAGATTGGAAGGCAACACATCGCTATATTCTGTTCAATACCGCTAATAAAGAAATTGAGAGTTTGATCGAGTAATTTATTAAGTTCCTAAATCATTTTCCTTAACTATAAATTAATATTTCATTTCGTAGTTTTTTGACCTTTATTATTATTTAGGGTTCATCGAGATTTTGTGGAAGGTCTTGCAAATCCAAGAAGATAAAAGAGGGAATGAGAACATTTCGAAGAGTTTTGGAATTAGCTAAAAGAAGAGGTTCTGAAAAAGGAAAATATTTCAAGAGATTTAGAGGTGTTTGCATTAGGTCCTAATCGAGCAGCCAAAAAGTTTACCAGTTATATAGAAATGGATATAGATTCCACATAAAATTTTGAGATTCTCAATGTACAACACAAAATAGTGGTGTATTTTTTAGTGCCAAAACCACCAGCTTTGTAAGTTCGAAAGACCAAAAGCCGATAGTGTAAGGGATTGCAGAATGGATCGTTAAAGCAAAACTAACACTAGAAGGGGGTGAATAGTGTTTTTGCGAAATTAAACAAAATATAAAACTTATATGATATACTGTATGAATCAAACACAACAGAAACAATCACAGACACAAAATCAAGTACAAACACAAAGATAAACAAAAATAAAGTTCAGAAAAGGAAAGAACACACCAAATTTTATACTGGTTCAGAATTGCTCCTACGTCCAGTTTCACACAATGCTGGATTGCTTAGAGTGTTATTACTATATTAATATCCAATTACAATCCTCCTTGATTTCACGGCTACAAGGGATACCACCGATTCCACACACACTTGATCAAGTATGCCCTACTTGATTTCACAACTACAAGGGATACCATCGATTACCCGTCCTTGATTTCACGGCTACAAGGGATACCACTGATTAATTACACAACCCAAACAATTACAAATAGCCATATAACTCTTCAATAGCACTTGATTTAGAGAGTAATGATTAGAGAGTGAGAAGAGAAGAAGTTTAATGAAAATAGAATTGAATTCGAGAGAGTATAAGTGTAGAAATCATAAAAATGAGAAGATATAATGGTGCAAAGAAAAGAGATGAAGATAGAGAAGAAGAATGATAAAAATTCGGAATCAGCCCCTATTTATAACATTTGAAAGGTTGCAACATTTTTGAACCGTTACAAATAGTGAAAAGACACTTTCTTTCAATTTTGAAAAAATAACAGTTATATGTCGACATGTATTAAAATGTATGCCGACATATCATGTTTAAAAATTGAATATTAAGCATTTTTCAAGTCTTTTGATATATATATACATACATATATAATTCTGGAAATTCTTGAATTAAAACATAGTGTTATAAATGAATATTATAGAGTAGAAAATCATATGAAAACATAAATATAAACTATATAAACATATTTAGAAAATTAAAGAGTTAAAACTATATAAATATAACGTGTACAAAAGTATAAATATATAAAACTTATAAAACTTGAGTTTGAAATGAAAAGTAAAGTAAAGAAAATAAATTAGAGAAGATAAAGACTAAAAATAGAATTTGAATCAGAAATTGTAAAACAGAATTTGAATTTAAATTTGAACCTAGAGTGCTATTCAGAGTCTTACGTAATGTAGACTCTATTACTATATTTGTCTTGAACTCTTGAAATCTTGAATACTCATGAGTCTTGAATCATCTCTAAATTATGAATCTCTAATATCTTTAAACTATACAGTCTTCAGTAATAATTCCTGCATATGAATCCTGCATATATGTATATATATTCTAGACAAAAGTGTTAGTATATATTTTATAATCAATTAATATTGAAATAAAGTTGTTTTCATCAAAATTCCATTCTCTAACAATCTCCCCCTTTTTCATGATGACAACCTTAGTTTATAAAATATCATACCAGAAAATACCTGTTGATGATGATCCTTCAAATACTTCCCCTGTCTATATGAATCTTATAAACTATGCCTATATTTTATAATTTCTCCCCCTTGGCATTATCAAAAAGAAATTCTAAAACTACTCCTCCTAAATCGTATAACTATCTAAATAAAACCTGTAACATCCCGTATTTCAATAACATGTTAAAACGAGAATCAAGGCAGAATTTAATTTTAAATTCTGAATCAAGTAAAACGGGCTATGCCATTGCGTTCGTCTCGGAAAAATACGCGAAATAGAGTCCGAGTTTTCGGAAATCGGAGTCCGTATGACCCGGTTAAGGCCCAAAGAAGTTTTCGGGAAATTTGAATTTCGAAACATGCAGAAATGGGGCCAGGCGGGAAAATTCCCGCCCAGACAAGTCGACAGGCATGTCGACAGGCATGTCGACAGGGCTGTCGACTTGCCCTGTCGGCTGATTCTGATCTGGTGCACCTATTTTCTATCTTGGCTAGGTTTTTGGGCCTGGTTTGAAATCTGACGGTTCAGGTTGGTCCTAGGGTTAATCTAAGGGCCTAAAACTATCCTAATCTCTATAAAAAGACCCTAAACCTACCCCTAAACCCTCATTATTCACTCATGTAACTAAACTATGGCCAAATTTCTACTCTCATGGCCTCCATCTCCAATCCCTAGAGCCTATGCACTCAAATCAAGTTCAAATCAAAAGGTGCAAGCTTGCTACACCAAATCAAGGCCAAATCAACATTGCTATGCGAGTTCCATGACGATTCTTCAACAAAGGAGGCACCTTTCTTAGCCAAGATGATTCATGCTTCTTTCCCTAGGCCTAACCAGGTAAGTTCTAGCTACTTTTAGATTGAAACGGTAGTTTTGATAATGACATGGGATAAAATGAGGCTAAACATGATTATGCGAACCTATATGAACCTTACCATGCCTCTTGTGTTCATGATTATGATTTTAGGCCATGTGAGTGACTTAATCATGCCTCTCATGCTATGCATAACCTAGTTTAACTTGCAAGTTTGGATCTTTATGCATGAAATGCTAGCATGAACCTTTAGGAACCACTTTACGTGTGAAACATTGGCTAAGACAAGATTTTGGGGCTTATGCATGTTTATGAACCCAAACCCCTTATGGTAGCATGCAAGTTTGTGGCCAAATCCTTTATGAGATTATGCATGCTTGTGGCCAATCCCCTCTTTTAAGTTGTGCATGTTTATGGCTAAACCCTTTTTGATAATATGCATGTTTGTGGCCAAATTACCTTATGACACTATGCATGTTTATGGCCAATCCCTTTATGATGTTATGCATGTGGAAGCCAAGCCCTTTTTAGCATCATGCATGTTTTGAGACCAATATGTGACATAGTATCCTTACTATGTTGGCTCGCTTTGCTTGCGTTGGGAAAACACGATTTTGGGTAGTTAGATAAACATGAACATGTCGTGAAATCTTAACTTGATTATGACATATGTTTATACTTGAAAATATGACTTGAAAGATAACATGGAAGTTGGCATGTAAGTATGCATAAAAACATGAGCTTGGGAATTTACCTATTAAGTTAGGTCTACCCTTTGGGAATTTACCTATTAAGTTAGGTCTACCCAAATGCTTGAAAACTTGTAACATGTTTTGGAAACATGATGAACTTAGATAATATAAGTATGGCCAACTCGAGGTTGGGTTGAGTTTGCAACGTAAAACTACCCGGAACCGACCGGCCTAACTAGTAGTTGCAAACAATAGGACCCAATGTGAGAAGTTGGTCATGTCGCGCTTAAGACCCGAGGTTAGACTAGGTTGTGGTGTAAATCTACCCGGACCCGCCCGGCTTAACTAGTAACCACAACAAGATCTAATGTGAGAGGTTGAGGGTGCATTAATTAAATTAATGCCACATAATAGGGTTAAGTTAATTTGATTAATGAGGCTTAACCAAATATGATATGGACAAATGGGTTAAGTAATTTGATTAGGCTAATGATACTTAACAAAACATGATAAGCTTGGGTAGGTTAAGTAACTTGATTTGCCTAATGACACTTGACCATTTTTATACGACTAGTGGACGGGATTAAGTTAACCAACACTTCATCAATCCAACACGATAACGTGATAAGGTTAAGTAAATTTTCTTAATGACACTTAACCGTATAATACAGTTAATGGATGGGGTTAAGATTAGGCTTAACTAATCTAAACATGGTAATCGGATGGGGTTAAGTTAAACACTTAACTAATTTAACACGATGATTTGATGAGGTTAAGTGACCTATACTTAACCAATCTAACTCGTTAATTTGATGAGGTTAAGTTTACCTATACTTAACCAATCTAACGTGAAAACATGATAAGGCTAAGTCACGAATCGTTTCGAATACGCTTGACCGATTTGACTCGGTAATTTGATAGGGTCAAATTAATATATACTTAACCAATCTAAAATGATAATTAGACGAGGTTAAGTCATAGATTGCTTGATATACTTAACCAACTTGACACATGGTCTGTAGGGTTAAGTCTTGGACTTGGATACTTAGCCAGTTTCGACATGTTTTGTAGACGGGTTAAGTTGTGAACTTAAGTGACACTTAACCCATTAGATAAACCCTAATTCGGAGGATTAGGTAAATAACTATAGTTAACAAGGATAATGGAAATAAGGCTAAGTGGTAAACCTTAGTTAAGGGAAACTAAGTAATAATTCTTAGTCAAGGAAATTTGGACCACTTCTTAGATAGATGAGTAACCCGATACGGTAGGTCATCGTTTAAGTATACGTGTAGGAGCAGGCTATCTGATTTAGATAAAGGCTCCAGCGAACTGGGTAACGAAGCAGCGGCTTCGGGGAACGTGGGGATATTCTTGGTATCCCTCTGTGAGATCGCAGATGATCATCCTGGGCTCACAAGAGGTTAAGGTCTGCGTTAGAAGAACCAAGAGTATGCCTTGGTTGCTATACGAGCGACCTAAAGACTGGGATGGATAGCAGTGAGTCAACGAATACATGATAGTGCCCTAGATAGCAAGTTCGTCGATCATCTACCATCTTGAGTCAAGCGTGTACGTACGGAAAGGCAGGGAACACCCAACAGACCATAATTGCTATCTAATTATGGGTGAGGTAGGCCGTAGGATGTGGGCTGGCCGGAGTGTAGTTCTCATGCAAGATTTTCTCTTGTGTTGCCTTTCACTAGTTGAGGGAGGGGTCTCGTGGGACCATAGCCACGCGTAGAAAAGCAGACCTTAGTATCTGCATCGGCAGATAAATCTAAAGCTCTCGACCGAGTCCTGTATTTCTTGTTTTGCCCTGTGACAGGACTCGGATGGCACGATGTGATACATGTGCATACAGTTATAGAAAAACGATTCACGATGAATGCGTGGGAAAAAGGGCGCAGTTGAGGGTTAGCGTAATCCCTAGTGGCCTAGGTGGTTTAACCCAAGCCGAAATACGAAAGCGTGCAATAGGTAAGCATAATCCCTAGGGGTGCTAGGTGGCGTAAGTCCTAGTAGTTCAAACGATGATTCATATGGAAGAACCTAGCTAGAACAAGGGTGACAGTCCAAACGATTTCAAGGATAATACGACATGAGGAAGCCCGTACGAGGTACGGCAAAGGACTGAACTTATACACATGGAAAGAAACATATGATTTGAGTAACCTATATATGCGATATATTAGGTTGACATGGACCATTACACGACTTTGAGCAAGGGACATTCATGGTTAACACATGACGCGGGTAGGGATACTAGTACGAGAGGTGCAGAGCAAATATGCATGTTAGAACTAGGAAGAATATACATAATAGATACCGTGGGATGTTAGACGGGGTAGATACCTTGGGATAATGTACTCGATAGAAATCTGACGATGTGATACCTTGACTTATCATAACACGGTAGTTTTTCATGATACCTTAGTTTACCTTGCCGCAGTAGTTTAACCGGCTACCCTGGTTTAGTTTATCTATCTTGTAGTTATCCTTATGTTTACTTTCAGTTTATGCATGTCATGTTACCTTTACCTGTTTTTATACTGGAAGTAGATAGGACTTACTCAGTCTTTTTGACTGACCCGTTTTGTTTCGCCTCTTTTCTTCCGTTTCCCCCCCCCTCCAGGTTACAGGGAGGAAACAATGCTGGATAGTTCGGACTTCTTCGGCTTGAAGGTCATCATGGATGGCTTGGACTTTTCTTGGCTATGGCTACTTTACTGTTTTATTTGGGGAATAATTTATGAAAAAGTCTTTATGCTTCTTTACTATTGCAAGACAGGTTTTGATGTACTCTGATGTAAAAGGCTTTAGACCTTAATTATTAATGTTTATGAAAGTTCGATTTTACTTCCGCTATTTTATATGTTCTGTCTTGTGATTTTTCTGTGCATGTTTACCTTGATAATGCTTCACCAAACCTAGTGCATTCCCTTTGTGAGTGACCCTAGCGGAGGTGGGGTGTTACATTTGGTATCAGAGCAGAAGGTTACTAGACTGGGCAAAAGTTTTTAAAGACCTTCTAAAAACTATTTGAAAACCGTTTACAAAGAAGCATTTTTCACGAAAATTTTCTCTTAAAAGAAAAAGGCTATTCCCCAAAGGCCATTAGCATCATCCTTGTTTCCTTGATTTAATCTCTTTTCCTTTCTTTACTCCATCTGTAGTCACAGTGGTTTTGACTGCGACTAATCTTTCTAGCTACGTAAGTGTTTCCCCTACGATGGAGGTGGTTCTCGAGAGACCATTGCAGAGTTATACAAGAAAGGATAGTGAGAAAGAGGATAAAGGATATGGGCTTATGGGTGAGCAACTTGTTGTTATGGTTTAGTCCTCAAAGGAGGGAGAAAGATGAACAATGAAACCCATGACGAGAGGGTACCTCTGGCATGGTGAAACGGGACGGATAGTTAAGTATCATGGGAAAAGGACAAGATCATTGGGAGGGCAATAGTATGCTCTCATTTCTAGGGTACCTCGGAAGGAGGGTAACGATCTTGTTAAAGGTTTAGTTTTTCTTCTCTATCATCCCGTCGGGACTTTGTTTTGATCACCGCATCTTTTTAAGTCCGCTTCGATAGTTGAGTCTCTGCACCTTAGTACTAGTATAATAGAGGATCCCGTTTTTGTCTCAAGTCCTATTGGAAGATCGGTCCATTTATTCATGACTTGTTTGGATTTGAGAATGTCTATGTCAAGTATTGAGCTTGGAAATAATGCTTATGTTTATAAGCTATGGATGGATTCTAAGGATGAAGTGGTTATCCAGTAAGGGGTGCCACTCTCGGTTTTAGAAGGAGGGTAGTTAGACTCTTGGCTCGCTTTGGTAATACCCTTGAAGTATCGCGTAACCTTTTGGGTTCTGTCATGATTAGTTACTTAGAATCCCTAGATTCCTTTGTTGGAAATTAGAAACCCGATCGAGTGGTGTTTGCTAGCAGGACGGATGGTCTACTTCACTTATGTATGGGTTATGGGAATTACCCTAGTAAGTGCGCATGGTAACCTGTTTACTTTCAAGGGAAAGTTTTTCTACGTGGAATACCTTGTGGTGCGAGGTTCAGGATTCACAAGTAAATTTTGGAAAGCTCGCATGGAATCATGAGTACGCAGTCCTGTTTGCACCAAGTATTCTAGAAGGAGAATAAGTACAAGTAGAACGGGAGGCGACGAGGAAATGAGTTCCAACTCATGTTATGGAAACAGGAAATAAGAAGCTGCGAAATCGTGAAGTTAAAGGACGGTCAAGGCACGATGGAACTAAGCTCAAGAAAATGCGACTCAGAAGGATGAAGACTAGATGCGCGCATGATATCTCTTTTTAAGAGTATATCCTCGATCCCTGTTTTCTGTTGAGCTTGCTTGTAGGCTATCTTTTATGGATATCCCCTCGGTCCTATTTCTGTTACAAACCCCGTAAGGAGTTTGTTTTGTTTATCTTCTCGACCCTGTTTCAAGGAATCTTAGGTAGAACCCTATGGATGTAAACATGTATTTGAAACATGTTATGGTTGATGTGGTTGCAAATGGTTGCAAGTGGTTGCTCGTGGATGCGCGAATACACATTAGATACTAGCTCAACTCGGTTACATTTCATATTGCATATGCATGAGTATTTATACTTGCTTATGGATGAAATTGAATGTGTTATCATGCGGATGTTGCATATGAATGAATGATTGTGCACGCATATAGTATTTACATGACTAGGGCTATTTGCATGCATGTTGGATTCATGGCACTAAACATACTTTGCATTAGAAAGATTTTTCAGGCCTGACCATTAGCATTAGCTAAGGAACATGTACACACACGTTTTGCATACATTCGTAAAGCATTAGAAGTCGACTAAGGACAATGGTTGCTTGTGGATGATGGTTTGAGTAGATGGATGATGGATGGTAGGATATGTTCTTCCTAACTTAGAGATTTCGGGGACGAAATCCTAAAACGTGGGGAGAATGTAACAACCCGTATTTCAATAACATGTTAAAACAAGAATCAAGGCAGAATTTAATTTTAAATTCTGAATCAAGTAAAACGGGCTATGCCATTGCGTTCGTCTCGGAAAAATACGCGAAATAGAGTCCGAGTTTTCGGAAATCGGAGTCCGTATGACCCGGTTAAGGCCCAAAGAAGTTTTCGGGAAATTTGAATTTCGAAACATGCAGAAATGGGGCCAGGCGGGAAAATTCCCGCCCAGACAAGTCGACAGGCATGTCGACAGGCATGTCGACAGGCATGTCAACAGGGCTGTCGACTTGCCCTGTCGGCTGATTCTGATCTGGTGCACCTATTTTCTATCTTGGCTAGGTTTTTGGGCCTGGTTTGAAATCTGACGGTTCAGGTTGGTCCTAGGGTTAATCTAAGGGCCTAAAACTATCCTAATCTCTATAAAAAGACCCTAAACCTACCCCTAAACCCTCATTATTCACTCATGTAACTAAACTATGGCCAAATTTCTACTCTCATGGCCTCCATCTCCAATCCCTAGAGCCTATGCACTCAAATCAAGTTCAAATCAAAAGGTGCAAGCTTGCTACACCAAATCAAGGCCAAATCAACATTGCTATGCGAGTTCCATGACGATTCTTCAACAAAGGAGGCACCTTTCTTAGCCAAGATGATTCATGCTTCTTTCCCTAGGCCTAACCAGGTAAGTTCTAGCTACTTTTAGATTGAAACGGTAGTTTTGATAATGACATGGGATAAAATGAGGCTAAACATGATTATGCGAACCTATATGAACCTTACCATGCCTCTTGTGTTCATGATTATGATTTTAGGCCATGTGAGTGACTTAATCATGCCTCTCATGCTATGCATAACCTAGTTTAACTTGCAAGTTTGGATCTTTATGCATGAAATGATAGCATGAACCTTTAGGAACCACTTTACGTGTGAAACATTGGCTAAGACAAGATTTTGGGGCTTATGCATGTTTATGAACCCAAACCCCTTATGGTAGCATGCAAGTTTGTGGCCAAATCCTTTATGAGATTATGCATGCTTGTGGCCAATCCCCTCTTTTAAGTTGTGCATGTTTATGGCTAAACCCTTTTTGATAATATGCATGTTTGTGGCCAAATTACCTTATGACACTATGCATGTTTATGGCCAATCCCTTTATGATGTTATGCATGTGGAAGCCAAGCCCTTTTTAGCATCATGCATGTTTTGAGACCAATATGTGACATAGTATCCTTACTATGTTGGCTCGCTTTGCTTGCGTTGGGAAAACACGATTTTGGGTAGTTAGATAAACATGAACATGTCGTGAAATCTTAACTTGATTATGACATATGTTTATACTTGAAAATATGACTTGAAAGATAACATGGAAGTTGGCATGTAAGTATGCATAAAAACATGAGCTTGGGAATTTACCTATTAAGTTAGGTCTACCCTTTGGGAATTTACCTATTAAGTTAGGTCTACCCAAATGCTTGAAAACTTGTAACATGTTTTGGAAACATGATGAACTTAGATAATATAAGTATGGACAACTCGAGGTTGGGTTGAGTTTGCAACGTAAAACTACCCGGAACCGACCGACCTAACTAGTAGTTGCAAACAATAGGACCCAATGTGAGAAGTTGGTCATGTCGCGCTTAAGACCCGAGGTTAGACTAGGTTGTGGTGTAAATCTACCCGGACCCGCCCGGCTAAACTAGTAACCACAACAAGGTCTAATGCGAGAGGTTGAGGGTGCATTAATTAAATTAATGCCACATAATAGGGTTAAGTTAATTTGATTAATGAGGCTTAACCAAATATGATATGGACAAATGGGTTAAGTAATTTGATTAGGCTAATGATACTTAACAAAACATGATAAGCTTGGGTAGGTTAAGTAACTTGATTTGCCTAATGACACTTGACCATTTTTATACGACTAGTGGACGGGATTAAGTTAACCAACACTTCATCAATCCAACACGATAACGTGATAAGGTTAAGTAAATTTTCTTAATGACACTTAACCGTATAATACAGTTAATGGATGGGGTTAAGATTAGGCTTAACTAATCTAAACATGGTAATCGGATGGGGTTAAGTTAAACACTTAACTAATTTAACACGATGATTTGATGAGGTTAAGTGACCTATACTTAACCAATTTAACTCGTTAATTTGATGAGGTTAAGTTTACCTATACTTAACCAATCTAACGTGAAAACATGATAAGGCTAAGTCACGAATCGTTTCGAATACGCTTGACCGATTTGACTCGGTAATTTGATAGGGTCAAATTAATATATACTTAACCAATCTAAAATGATAATTAGACGAGGTTAAGTCATAGATTGCTTGATATACTTAACCAACTTGACACATGGTCTGTAGGGTTAAGTCTTAGACTTGGATACTTAGCCAGTTTCGACATGTTTTGTAGACGGGTTAAGTTGTGAACTTAAGTGACACTTAACCCATTAGATAAACCCTAATTCGGAGGATTAGGTAAATAACTATAGTTAACAAGGATAACGGAAATAAGGCTAAGTGGTAAACCTTAGTTAAGGGAAACTAAGTAATAATTCTTAGTCAAGGAAATTTGGACAACTTCTTAGATAAATGAGTAACCCGATACAGTAGGTCATCGTTTAAGTATACGTGTAGGAGCAGGCTATCTGATTTAGATAAAGGCTCCAGCGAACTGGGTAACGAAGCAGCGGCTTCGGGGAACGTGGGGATATTCTTGGTATCCCTCTGTGAGATCGCAGATGATCATCCTGGGCTCACAAGAGGTTAAGGTCTGCGTTAGAAGAACCAAGAGTATGCCTTGGTTGCTATACGAGCGACCTAAAGACTGGGATGGATAGCAGTGAGTCAACGAATACATGATAGTGCCCTAGATAGCAAGTTCGTCGATCATCTACCATCTTGAGTCAAGCGTCTACGTACGGAAAGGCAGGGAACACCCAACAGACCATAATTGCTATCTAATTATGGGTGAGGTAGGCCGTAGGATGTGGGCTGGCCGGAGTGTAGTTCTCATGCAAGATTTTCTCTTGTGTTGCCTTTCACTAGTTGAGGGAGGGGTCTCGTGGGACCATAGCCACGCGTAGAAAAGCAGACCTTAGTATCTGCATCGGCAGATAAATCTAAAGCTCCCGACCGAGTCCTGTATTTCTTGTTTTGCCCTGTGACAGGACTCGGATGGCACGATGTGATACATGTGCATACAGTTATAGAAAAACGATTCACGATGAATGCGTGGGAAAAAGGGCGCGGTTGAGGGTTAGCGTAATCCCTAGTGGCCTAGGTGGTTTAACCCAAGCCGAAATACGAAAGCGTGCAATAGGTAAGCATAATCCCTAGGGGTGCTAGGTGGCGTAAGTCCTAGTAGTTCAAACGATGATTCATATGGAAGAACCTAGCTAGAACAAGGGTGACAGTCCAAACGATTTCAAGGATAATACGACATGAGGAAGCCCGTACGAGGTACGACAAAGGACTGAACTTATACACATGGAAAGAAACATATGATTTGAGTAACCTATATATGTGATATATTAGGTTGACATGGACCATTATACGACTTTGAGCAAGGGACATTCATGGTTAACACATGACGCGGGTAGGGATACTAGTACGAGAGGTGCAGAGCAAATATGCATGTTAGAACTAGGAAGAATATACATAATAGATACCGTGGGATGTTAGACGGGGTAGATACCTTGGGATAATGTACTCGATAGAAATCTGACGATGTGATACCTTGACTTATCATAACACGGTAGTTTTTCATGATACCTTAGTTTACCTTGCCGCAGTAGTTTAACCGGCTACCCTGGTTTAGTTTATCTATCTTGTAGTTATCCTTATGTTTACTTTCAGTTTATGCATGTCATGTTACCTTTACCTGTTTTTATACTGGAAGTAGATAGGACTTACTCAGTCTTTTTGACTGACCTGTTTTGTTTCGCCTCTTTTCTTCCGTTTCCCCCCCTCCAGGTTACAGGGAGGAAACAATGCTGGATAGTTCGGACTTCTTCGGCTTGAAGGACATCATGGATGGCTTGGACTTTTCTTGGCTATGGCTACTTTACTGTTTTATTTGGGGAATAATTTATGAAAAAGTCTTTATGCTTCTTTACTATTGCAAGACAGGTTTTGATGTACTCTGATGTAAAAGGCTTTAGACCTTAATTATTAATGTTTATGAAAGTTCGATTTTACTTCCGCTATTTTATATGTTCTGTCTTGTGATTTTTCTGTGCATGTTTACCTTGATAATGCTTCACCAAACCTAGTGCATTCCCTTTGTGAGTGACCCTAGCGGAGGTGGGGTGTTACAAAACCTATAAGTAACTAAGTAATTCCTAAATCAAAGTAGAATACCCCCCCCCCCCCTTAATCTATAAAATCCTATAATAGAAATTTCTAACATCATGATTATCAGTACAAACCAATCCAAGTATTATAATTACATTTGTTTGATATCAAATATACAAACCAAACCAAATCAAATCACACCACACCATATGTTTAATATTTACAAATTTGAAGACATAAAATTCAAATTCCAAACAAATCAATCAAATCAAACATATCAATCAATTAAATGTTTCTTGGAACATCAAGCCGGCCATCTTCTCCAAAGATTGGATTCTTCTTGATGACTTCTCAATCTTCATCTTTTTTGGTTGGTGGATCCTTAGCGAAATTGTTATTTTCATCTCTGAAAAGAGAAGGGATTAGCCACCGAATTGCATCAAAATGCTTCTATTGCTGTTCAAACATATTTATTAGGCTTAATTCGAGATGATGCCGATTTCGTAGAAATATAGAGAGTATATTCTTGAAAGAATTCAAGGTTTCTTCAAGATTTTCACTAAGATTATGAATTGGATTTGCTATGAATTTGAAAGAAATGAATAAGAAAGAAGGAGAAATGGAATAATGATTTTTTTTGGAAGAATAGGCTTAACTAGGTCTGGAATTCGTTAGATTATGAATGGATATGAGTTAGTTGTTTTATTTTAAATTTTGAAACAATTTGAAAATGTGGCAGTTATACGTCGACATATACAAAAATTTATGTCGACATATCCTATTCAAAAAATTGGAATTATTAAAATTTTGAATCTTTTGAACTTATATTAAACTATAATTAAATCTAAAGTTTTTACAAAAACTTAAAGTTGATTTTGGCATAAACAAAACTCCATTCATTACTTAATAGAAAGCAAATACATCCAATTAATTAAGACACACTAAATACGAGATTCGAAAGCAAAACATAGGCAAATACATAAAGATAAATTAAACTAGATATACTAGTTTTCGGATGATGATGATGATGAGGGAGGTGAAATTCCAAGCTTTCTTCCAATCCTGACCATGAACTTGGTCATTTTTGAAAAGTTCTTCTTAAGCTTCTTTTGATTATTGGCAATCTTTACTTGATTTTGAACAATCGTCTCTTTGGAAATATGTCTAGTGTTGGTTGGACACTCGACACTTTCTAAAGAAGTTTCTTTTACTTCTACGACTTCCATTGGCGCTTGTTCTTGTTGCATTCGGGCTTGTTTAGCTTCGAATGTCTCATATGGTTGGAAAGTGAGAGGATTTGCATGAGATGTATGTTTGATGAGTCAAACACTTTTCTGGGCACAAATTCTTCTCCATGAAGATCAACTCCAAAATATTTGAAGATGCGGGTGAGATAAACACCATAGTAGAGAGTGTTTTCTCTTGATGACAATTGTGTGGGTTTGACCTCATTTAAGATCATATCAGCTCAATTAATGTTATAGCTACCCATAATAGCAAAGAGAACTTTTTGGACTTTGAGAGTTGGATTGTTAAAGTTTCCGAAGCGGGGAGTGATGGTATGTTGGAGGAGAAGGTTGACAATTCTTGTTTTTGGACGGAAAAAGCGTTTTTTAAAATCCATGTAAGCATCGCTTTCAAATATGTCATGATAGGTCTCTAAATCAGTTTCATCGATAATGAAATCCGGAAAATCTGAGCCTATACTTCGACAATTCAAGATATTGCCTAAGAGTTTGGCATCGAGAAAAATTTGTGTGCCTTTAACGCTACTCCAAATTTGGTCTTCATTGCCTTCGTGAAATTGGCGATTAATATTCACATAGAACATCTTGACAAGCTTAGGATAACATACTTCTTCATTATCCCGTGAATCTGTTAGACTCAAGATTCGTTTTGTTGAAAGAGAGATGTAAGATCATAAAAGGGAAAATTGCTAAAGACAGTGAAACCACTCGTGTTAACTTTAGCATTCACTACATAGTTAACATAATTCCTGATAACTTCTTTGTCATTATGAAGATAACCTTTAATGGTTTTGGTTAACTTCAATTTTTTAGTTGAACTTGAGGAAACCATTCAATTGATAGTTTTGAAGAGAATAGATATGAAGAATATTGATTTGAGTTGTGAATATAGGTAGAGATAATAGGTGTATATATAGAAATTGAATGGATATGAATTAAATAGGCACAACTTTTCAGTAGTCAATGACACCTTTTCAGACCTTGGGAGTTGGTGAAAAGTTGGAGGGAAGTTTGAAAGTTTAAACCTTTGAAACACAAAATTTAAATTTCAAATTTGTGGTCATATATATCGACACATAGACGTATGTATATCGACGTATATGCCTATTTTCAAAGGAAATTGAATTTTTGTGAAATGTAATTTAAATTATCGATTTATATTTCAAGTTTAACAATTTCCTAAAATAATTCTAACCCTAACAAACATTCAAAATTTTATTTATTACTTTATTTGTTATTTATTATTATATTATTATTTTGAATTTCAAAATTTGAACTTCAAATTTGAATTTCAAGTTTAAATTTTAACGTTTTAAGTTCAAAACAAAGCAAATAAACAAAGCAACCATTCAACCAAATAATATTATAAATTAATAAAGGCTTACCCTGAGTTTAGATCCTTTTCTTTGAAATTTGCTGAATTCTGAATTGCCGTAAAGCACATATTCGAATTTCCGGTTTCGGGCTCTTCATCATAGTGATGAATCTGAATCATCTAACGTTGCTGCATATGCTTTCTTTCTCTTTCTTGACGAATTGTCATTGTCTTTTTGTTGAGTCGATTTATCTGGATATGGACACATTTTCTTTGTATGGCCTGGTTTGTTGCAGTAATAACATCAACCATCATTACTTTTTGAACTTCATTGGTTATAATTTTTCCTTCTATGTCTCAGAAATTCTCTAAAATGACTTGTCATAAGAGTTGTTTCTTCATCACCTTCACTACTTGAGTCAGAACCATTTGCTATTTCTTTTAATGCAATAGATTTCTTCTCAGTTGGCTTGTTTTCTTTTCTCTTCTGTAATTGGAATTCATAAGACATTAGATTTCCGATTAACTCCTAAATCTTCATTTCATTGACATCATTGGCTTTTTTAATTGCCAAAGTTTTCTTATCCGATTCTGGAGTCAGTGATCTAGTTCAGAATAAGTTTTTCCAAGTGATGTTAATGAATACACTATCTCTTAAAATCTGCAATACATATCGAAGATAGACTCATTCTCGTTCATTTTGAATAAGTCAAACTGATTAACTAACATTCCTATTTTAGTTTGTTTAACTTTACTAGTTCCTTCATGAGTAACTTGTAAAGTTCTCCAAATTTCGTAATCAGTTTTACATACTGATACTCTATTAAACTCATTCCTATCTAATGAACAGAATAACATATTCATAGCTTTAAAATTGCTTTGTGCAGCGGTCTTTTGTTCATTTTTCCATTGTGCAAAAGCAGATGTGGGTTCAACAAACTCATTTTCTGTGTCTAATCGTACTGATTATAACTATATTTTCATTTTACATGCCTAGTATGAATAATTACTACCATTAAACATTGGTGGTCTAACAGTGGACTGACCCTCTAAAAAAGAACTATTATTGCTACTTGTGTTGGTTGTCACTATTTTCAATAATTAGATTATGAACTTTTAGAAAAACTTTGCTCTGATACAAATTGTTAGGGATTGCGGAATGAATAGTTAAGGAAAAACTAAAACTAGAGGAGGGGTGAATAGTGTTTTTGCGAATTTAAGCAAAATCTAAAACTTAAATGATATACTATATGAATCAATGACAAAAACAATCACAGACACAAAATCAAACACAAACACAAAGATAAACAAAAATAAAGTGCAGAAAAGGAAAGAGCACACCGGATTTTATACTGGTTCGGAATTGCTCCAACGTCCAGTCCTATGCAATGCTGGATTTCCTAGAATTTTATTATTATGTCAATATCTAATTACAATCCTCCTTAATTTCGCGACTGTTAAGGGTTACCACCGATTCCACACACACTTAATCAAGTATACCCTCCTTGATTTCATGGCCACAAGGGATACCACCGATTACCCATCCTTGATTTCACGACTAAAAGGGATATTGATTAATTACACAACCCAAACAAGTGCAAATATCCCTATAACTCTTCAATAGCACTGTATTTAGAGAGTAATGAGTAGAGAGTGAGAAGAGAAGATGTAACGACCCAGGTTTCTGACCGGTTCTCACCGGTATTTAAACCAACTTAAACCGTTCACAAAGATGGATTGTTATGGGTACTTACATATTTGCAAAAAAGTAACCAAACTTTTTATTTCATTCCACTTTATTGATTACATCAGAGATTACAAGGAATATCAGAGTTCCAAATGCTCAGTGGAAATAAACTCTTCAACGGAAACATCCAAATCATAATTCTAGCTTCAAACCTGAATCCAGCCCTGAAATCTAAACCTGCAAACCAAAATTTTTACTGCCTATGTAAAAATATGGGCACCCAGAGTTTAGGTGTGGAAAACAATAAACTCCAGGTTAGTCGTGGGACTAGTCTGAGATTCCAAAAACAGTTCTTATTTAGGATTCATTTTAAAGTTGGGAAATTCACTGGACCACGCCACTAACGCGGAACAGTTTTACTCCATGTGAATACCCATGCATCAAAATTTGCAATGACTTTCGAAAATGAAACTACCATATGGTCTCGGGACACACACAATGTAAACGCACACATGGGCGAGGTTTCTCAAAAATGCTTGATACGTGAAAATCCTCTGATATTATTATTATGCATAGTGTAAAACAACTTTGCAAATAAATGTATTAATCATATCCAGCATAATGTCCCATCCCATTATACTGACAATCCTGCTGGTAGCAGGCTATACAACTAAAATCGTACGAGGTCATAGTGGGAATTGGATTTCCAACAAATGGCCAGGCAAACGAAATTTCTTACCGAACCGATGGGTACGCCTCTTGTAACAACCCGGAAAATCTGAGCTAGTTTAAAAATTTTAATTTGGCTATTTTAGTGGATTTTAAATATTTAAAATAAATATTTTATATAATAACGATGAAAAGTGTGTTTGAATCGATGTTTGAAAATAAATATAATAATTTTAAATTATAAACAAGGCCTGAAATGGCGCGGTAGTTTCAAAATTTCAATTCAAACTTTGACTGACTGTACCGGGTGCAAAATAAAACGGATTTTAGTGAAACCAAAAATATTTAAATCTGTTAGTGAATATCTTTCTAACGAATCTTAAAAATCGAAGTTTCATAGCGGGAGTCAAAAGTTATGGCCAAATGAATTTTCAAAAAGGTCGCTATAGAGAATATATAGCCAGTGAAAATAGACATTTTGCAAACGACCTCAGAATTTGACGAAACCACTTTTGTTGGATCTGGGATTTCGAATTATTGCTAGGTTTCAAATTTCATAATTTTTGAAGTTAATATGTGAGCGTGGCGAAGGAAAATGTGTTTTGGTCAATTACAGTTAAATTGGATCGACTAGAAAATGGCCATTTTTCAAACGGTCTCAGAATTCTACGAAACTAGCTTTGTTGGGACCGTATCGTTAAAACATAGCTAGGTTTATTTTTCTGGAATTTTTAGAATCAGTATGTGGCCCCGGCAAATTGAAATGTACGTTCAAATCAAATATTGAATGTTTTATATTTTAATTTGAAGGAAAACTGACTGAAACAGTCGAATGGGCCTACGAAACATATCCCATTGTGTTCGGAATGGGGGTATTTAGCTAGGGACGTCAGTCGTTGGGTTTGGATTAGAGTTCGTAGGAGATAAGGGGTATTTTTGGAATTTTAAAATATATAAATATAAATAAAAAAAATCTGATTGGCCCTCATTCTTTTCTCTCTCCCCGACTCCTTCAGGCGCGAGAACGATAAAGAGCTCCCACCTTCTCTCTTAAATTCCGGCCAAACCACTCAATAAAAACTCGTGCTCCAGTTAAGGCTTTTGAAGAGCTCTTCATCCTCTCCAAATCCATAAAAAGATTGGCAATTATCGTTCAACCATTCTTGAGATCGAGCTCCGTGAAGTCGGTGACTTCAACTCGCCGCCGAGCACGCCTCCGACCACCGAAGTGGGCCCCGCTTCAGGCGCCAGCGCGCCTCCCCCCTCTTCGTCGCTGCGAAGGCCGATCCTCGATCCGCTTCACCGTTTGCACGAAAAATCCAAACCTAGTTTGGAACCCTGTGCTGAAAGGTACGACTTTGATTATTTTGAACTGATTTTCACATTTAAAAGCGTAGAAAATTTATAAAAATCATATCTTTTTGCTATGTGGTCGAAATCTATTGAAACAAGAGATGCCGGGACCGTGTGGACGTCTTCTACATTTTAGAAGAGACCAGATATTTTTCTGAGCCTTCTGCTATTTTTGGTGGAGTGGAACCCAAGGTGGGATTTCTAAATTATAAACGATATGGAAAACAACGATGTATAAATTATATAGTCAATGTATGAGTTATATAAGCATTGTACACCTCATGTATAAGCGTTGTATAAGTTGTATGTTCGATATATAAGTTATATATGCATTGAAAAATAATATATGTTTTGAAATAAATTGAAATGAAGTGAAATGAAATTGAATATATTTATATATGAATATATATATATACACACACACACACACACTCCCCTCGTTCACAGACCATGGACGATATATATTGGTTGTGATATTGTTTGAATTATTGGTTGATGTGAAATTTGGTGAAAATCCTGAATGATTGATTGTGGTTGAAAAGTACCTGTTTATGGTTTAGAATTACTTTGGATGAAACCACATAGGATTAGTTTGTGGAAAAGAAAAATAAACATGCTCTTCTGCGTACGAATTAGATGCATGAAATCCCCATTGTCAAAAACCGCAAGGTTTTAAGGTAGAGCGAGGAGTCGTACTAGGGACGGTGCCGGTTTTAACTACCCTGCCGTTATGCTGGCGAAATTTTCAATAATATTCATGTGTTAGAATTATTTTCATGCGTTGAAACTATATTCATGTGTTGAATAGAAATTCATGTGTTGAGTAGAAGTTCATTTGTTGAATGAAGTTCATGTGTTGAATAAATTGTTTTACAATAAAAATCACATATTTATTATATATATGGACTATATAAAATATTAATATTTTAAATAAATTGTTTTAACACCAAAAATCACATTTTTATTATATATATAAACTATAGAAAATATTCATGTGTTGAATAAAGGACTAGAACGATAAAAATCATATTTTTATCGTATGTGTGAAGTCGAAAACATTCATGTGTTGAATATATAGATTGAATAATAAAATCTACATTTTTATTGTGAATATGAAGTGCTAAAAATATTCATGTGTTGAATAAATATTTTTGATGATAAAAATATCATTTTTATCAAATGTATGAAATGAATATAGTTTTGAAATCGAAGAAAGAATTATATTTATATATATTTATATAAATATAATTAAAATAAATCGAATAATGAAGCTGTAGTTCGTATTTTGAAATCGTGATTTCAAACGATTAGTGTGGGAGATCCGACCATCGGATTTTCCCGAAATCGAAACCGTTGGGTTCGCTTTGGAAATATCTTTCCAACGACACCCACTTTGTGAAGATCCAACGGTTGGATTGTCTGGAATGTTTAATTCAAATCTGAAGAAAAACAACGCCAGAATCGATTTTATTTATATATAAAAATAAATATAATTAAATTAAATCGAATAACGACGCTGCAGTTCGTATTTTGAAATCGTAACTTCAAACGATTAGTGCGGGAGAACCGACCGTCGGATTTTCCCAAAACTAAAACCGTTGGATTCGTTTTGAAAAGATCTTTCTAATGATATAAAATTTGTGAAGATCCAACGGTTAGATTTTTAGATATGTGTAAATCTAATATGAAGAAAAACAGCGCCACGGCCGCGTTATGGTCTGAAGCGTCATTTGGAAGAATTTGCTATATTTAAATAAATAAAAATAGTGATAAATCGTGATAAAATATTATAAACGATATGGAATGGAAATAAATTGAATTTGCTCGGTTTGTGTGATATTTGATGGTTGAATGTGTTTGGCGTGAAAATTATATTAAAGAATAGAATTAGTGATATCGAATAATTTAACCATTGAAATGAATTGATTTGAAATTCTAAATAAACGTGAATTATTTGAAAAGGCCGAGTTGATTGTCATTTCAAATAATTGATCGACGATTGAAAGTCGAAGATATGAAGACGGTGCAAGACCGATGATCTTCACGTCGAATGGAGGGGTGCTACTGATGCTCCTGATAGGAGTAGCTACCTTGAAGGGGCTGAAGTAGTAGCCGTCCAGACGCACTTGTTGATTGTACGGATATGCGAGGTATTGAGTGCCTCCGGTTTCGTTCAGACCCGGAATGAATTTGTAAGTGGACTGTGTGTCTGACATTGGATTTTGTTCTGTGCTGATTGATCTCTATTAAATATATATCTGTTTGGCGGTGGAGAATTTATTCTCTTGCTTAACGCCATTCTCTGAGACGTATGAGCTCAGAGGTTATATATCGATAGAAATCAGTCGCATGGAGTGAATTGTCTGTATGGCATGCCTAAGTGGCAAATGATCAAGGCTTCTGTTGAAAAGCGAAATCTTGTGGTTGATGATCAAAGCGCGGCCTATGTGGCATAGCTTTGTGTATAACGTTGTTTTGCGAGCCTCACACCACGGTATGAGCCAGAAACGGGAGAGGACATCAGTGAGGACATGCGTTTCCTTCTAGCTTGGAGTGGTGCTTTGGGTTTTGCACGCTCGGGTATTTTACTTATGTGGATGATGGAAAGCGAGGCCTCGGTTTGCTTCGGTCTCTTCGGAGCCGATGGTGTGGTCAGATATGACCAGTTTACGCCCCATAGGGAGGGGAAACGCAGTGTTCAGGCATTTTAATCCACATCGGTGGACCGGCCATGACGATCCAAGGGTCGATGCATTCTGATCCTGAGACATGGGCTAGATTGTCTCGAATTGGTAAGGACTATCTTTTGCCTTGGTTCATGACGGAAAACAAATTTCCAAATACGATACTGTGTGGTTTTGATTGTATACCTATATGTGGCGACATAGTGGTATGGGGCATTAATGCCGTCTATGATTGATACTTATGATTTGAAATTGTTTTTGAAACATATAAACACTAGCAATAATATCGAATGATTTTTTTTTTGCTCGTATCAAGCGTATTTTGGCCATTATAAGGTAAAACTCTATCCTTTGGTTTGTGCTGCATTGTGTGATGGGAACTGAGTCTTATAATGGCTTCATTTTTATAAAAGCATTGCGATGTTTAAAAGATTTATTTGTTTTAAAGCACTGGAAATCCAATGGAGTAAACCCGTTCGACGAAAGTGGCGTGGTCCTGTGATTAGCCATATTGTAAAATGTGTTAAGTAGACTTCTCATACCAATCCCATGACTGACTCGTAGTTTGTTTCACTTGCAAACTCAGGTGCCCCTTTTTCTACACGGGCAGCCTTGTATTCAGGTTTTAGAAGGCTCTTTCTGGATAGCTGGAGCTAAATATGGATTCTATCATTAATCTCTTTTTATGCTGTTCAGCTCCTGTTGTACATATTATGTTTTCTCTTCCGCTGCAGACATTTATGTATAGCTGAACTGTATTTGTACTAAGTATGATCCTATATACCGTGTAACTCTGATGATTACGTTTATCCAGTGTATTCTATTGTACATTATCTGGTGTATTTATTTATTTTCTGTTCTGCTGCTATCAGTTTATGTGTTATATTCCAAAGATTACCCTTGCCACCGTCTCATGGGGTTTGGGGTCGTCACAAACGTGGTATCAGAGCTTTGGTTATGCTGAGTTCTGGAATATAACATATTAAAGAACTCGTCAGAAATAGAACCAGTAGTGTTCTAAGACGGATCGCTCATTACAGATAGGATCAATAATATCCTAGTATGAGTATAGCAGAATCAGAATAACTCGTTAGAGATGGGGTCAGAAATGCCCCAGAACGAGTTGAGAGTTATATGTTTATAAGTAACATATTTGTGATTATATATAGTCTGGTTTTAGAAATATGATTTTTGAATATATAAATGATATATTTTTTAAAAGTTAATCAACAAATTGATTGTTGTTTGTGTTGTGTGATTGTGGACTTGATTAATTAAATTATTAGAAGGATAGTTAATTTAATCAATAGAGGAATGAATGGTAGATTTATGCAATTAAATCACACATTGAATAGATAGAAATATATACATGTGCATTATATATGTTTGAACAGGTAAATGGATTTGCTGTTGAGTAAAGAGTTTATTTGCGTGCCCGACAAATAGGTAAACCTTAATGAGTTGGATGCGAAATTTTATTATTATATCAACTCCTGTGAATGCCATTGGATGCGGAGTGCCGGTTGTTCTGTGTGTAATAATAACGTCGCCATAGGATAGTAACAATTAATTTTGAACTACACTTCATGACATACTTCTTGAAGATAGGCATACTTCATCATATACCATATAAGCATTTGGAGCTTGTGTGACGAGGTTGAAGATTTACCATACGAGCGAGAGGCTTGTATGGCGATGACTATATTTTACAGGTTTAACTAATGACTGATATGGACCATATAAAATATAATGGTAAATTGCAAGATTAATAAAAACCCCATACGGGTCTGGAGATGACAATAAACACGTCTCTCTGGTCATTAAGGCACAAAAACCATTTATAGGGTGAGAGAATTTATTCTCTGGAGTTATGATCTGTACACACTCCCCTGTGGACACCGGAACATATCACTATAAATATGTGCATGCTTATTAGGATTTATTGGATACCTAATACGACCCAATAAATTTTCAAACCCCTCCCCGTACAAAGGAGGTTATGGCGAAATTTTTCGAAAATTTAGGGTGTTAGCCAAATTTTTGAAGAATTTGAAAATTCCTAAAAATTGAAAAGTTGGGGAATGGAAGCCAGATTGAAAGTAGAGTTGGTTAATTAAACGACTTTCAACTTTGTTCCTTTTCGGGGACGAAAAGTTTTAAGTAGGGTAGATTGTAACAACCCAGAAAATCTGAGTCAGTTTAAAATTTTTAATTTGGCTATTTTAGTGGATTTTAAATATTTAAAATAAATATTTTAAATAATAACGACGAAAATTGTGTTTGAATCGATGTTTGAAAATAAATATAATTATTTTAAATTATAAACAAGGCATGAAATGTCGTGGCAGTTTCAAAATTTCAATTCAAACTTTGACAGACTATACCGGGTGCAAAATAAAATGGATTTTAGTGAAACCAAAAATATTTAAATCTGTTAGTGAATATCTTTCTAACGAATCTGAAAAATCGAAGTTTCATAGCGGGAGTCAAAAGTTATGGCCAAATGAATTTCAGAAAGGTCGCTATAAAGAATATATAGCCTGTGAATATAGACATTTTGCAAACGACCTCAGAATTCGACAAAACCACTTTTGTTGGATCCGGGATGTCAAATTATTGCTAGGTTTCAAATTTCATAATTTTTGAAGTTAATATGTGAGCGTGGCAAAGGAAAATGTGTTTTTGTCAATTAGAGTTAAATTGGATCGACCAGAAAATGGCCGTTTTTCAAACGGTCTCAGAATTCGACGAAACTAGCTTTGTTGGGATCGTATCTTCAAAACATAGCTAGGTTTATTTTTTTGGAATTTTTAGAACCAGTATGTGGCCCCGACAAACTGAAATGTACGTTCAAATCAAATATTGAATGTTTTATATTTTAATTTGAAGGAAAACTGAATGAAACAGTCGAATGGGCCTACGAAACATATCTCATTGTGTTCGGAATGGGGGTATTTAGCTAGGGACGACAGTCATTGGGTTTGGATTGGAGTTTGTAGGAGATAAGGGGTATTTTTGGATTTTTAAAATATATAAATATAAATAAAATAATCTGATTGGCCATCATTCTTTTCTCTCTCCCCGACTCCTTCAGGCACGACGATGATAAAGAGTTCCCACCTTCTCTCTTAAATTCCGGCCAAACCATTCAATAAAAACTCGTGCTCCAGTTAAGGTTTTTGAAGAGCACTTCATCCTCTCCAAATCCATATAAAGTTTGGCAATTATCGTTCAACCATTATCGAGATCGAGCTCCGTGAAGTCGGCGACTTCAACTCGCAGCTGGGCACGCCTCCGACCACCGAAGTGGGCCCCACTTCAAGCGCCAGCGCCCCCCCCCTCTTCGTCGCTGCGAAGGCCGTTCTTCGATCTGCTTCACCGTTTGCACGAAAAATCCAAACCTAGTTTGGAACCTTGTGCTGAAAGGTACGGCTTTGATTATTTTGAACTGACTTTCACATTTAAAAGCGTAGCAAACTTATAAAAATCATATCTTTTTGCTATGTGGTCGAAATCTAGTGAAACAAGAGACGCCGGGACCGTGTGGACGTCTTCTACATTTTAGAAGAGACCGGATATTTTTCTGAGCCTTCTACTATTTTTGGTGGAATGGAACCCAAGGTGAGATTTCTAAATTATAAACGATATGGAAAACAACGATGTATAAATTATATAGTCGATGTATGAGTTATATAAGCATTGTACACCTCATGTATAAGCGTTGTATAAATTGTATGTTCGATATATAAGTTATATATGCATTGAAAAATAATATATGCGTTGAAATAAATTGAAATGAAGTGAAATGAAATTGAAATATATTTATATACGAATATATATATATATATATATATATATATATATATATATACACTCCCCTCATCCACAGACCATGGACGATATATATTGGTTGTGATATTATTCGAATTATTGGTTGATGTGAAATTTGGTGAAAATCATGAATGATTGATTGTGGTTGAAAAATACCTGTTTGTGGTTGAGAATTACTTTGGATGAAACCACATAGGATTAGTTTGTGGAAAAGAAAAATAAACATGCTCGTCTGCGTACGAATTAGATGCATGAAATCCCCATTGTCAAAAACCGTAAGGTTTTAAGGTAGAGCGAGGAGCCGTACTAGGGACGGTGCCGGTTTTAACTACCCTGCCGTTATGCTGGCAAAATTTTCAATAATATTCATGTGTTAGAATTATTTTCATGCATTGAAACTATATTCATGTGTTGAATAAAATTCAAGTGTTGAGTAAAAGTTCATGTGTTGAATGAAGTTCATGTGTTGAATAAATTGTTTTGCAATAAAAATCACATTTTTATTGTATATATAGACTATATAAAATATTAATATTTTAAATAAATTGCTTTAACACCAAAAATCACATTTTTATTATATATATAAACTATAGAAAATATTCATGTGTTGAATAAAGGACTAGAACGATAAAAATCATATTTTTATCGTATGTGTGAAGTCGAAAACATTCATGTGTTGAATATATAGATTGAATAATAAAATCTACATTTTTATTGTGAATATGAAGTGCTAAAAATATTCATGTGTTTAATAAATATTTTTGATGATAAAAATATCATTTTTATCAAATGTATGAAATGAATATAGTTTTGAAATCGAAGAAAGAATTATATTTATATATATTTATATAAATATAATTAAAATAAATCGAACAACGAAGCTGTAGTTTGTATTTTGAAATCGTGATTTCAAACGATTAGTGCAGGAGATCCGACCATCGGATTTTCCCGAAACCGAAACCGTTGGGTTCGCTTCGGAAATATCTTTCCATTGACACCCACTTTGTGAAGATCCAACAGTTAGATTGTATGGAATGTTTAATTCAAATCTGAAGAAAAACAGCGCCAGAATCGATTATATTTATATATAAATATAAATATAATTAAATTAAATCGAATAACGACGATGCAGTTCGTATTTTGAAATCGTAACTTCAAACGATTAGCGCGGGAGATCCGACCGTCATATTTTCCCAAAACTGAAACCTTTGGATTCATTTTGAAAAGATCTTTCTAATGATATAAAATTTGTGAAGATCCAACGGTTATATTTTCAGATATATGTAAATCAAATCTAAAGAAAAACAGTGTCATGGCCGCGTTATGGCCTGAAGCGTCGTTTGGATGAATTGGCTATTTTTAAATAAATAAAAATAGCGATAAATCGTGATAAAATATTATAAACGATATAGAATGGAAATAAACTGAATTTGCTCGGCTTATGTGATATTTGATGGTTGAATGTGTTTGGCGTGAAAATTATATTAAAGAACAGAATTAGTGATATCGAATAATTTGACCATTGAAATGAATTGATTTGAAATTCTAAATATACGTGAATTATTTGAAAAGACTGAGTTGATTCTCATTTCAAATAATTGATCGACGATTCAAAGTCGAAGATATGAAGACGGTGCAAGACCGATGATCTTCACGTCGAATGGAGTGGTGCTACTGATGCTCATGATAGGAGTAGCTACCTTGAAGGGACTGAAGTAGTAGCCGTCCGGATGCACTTGTTGATTGTACGGATATGCGAGGTATTGAGTGCCTCCGGTTTCGTTCAGACCCAGAACGCACTTGTAAGTGGACTGTGTGTCTGACATTGGATTTTGTTCTGTGCTGATTGATCTCTATTAAATATATATCTGTTTGGCGGCGGAGAATTTATTCTGTTGCTTAACGCCCTTCTATGAGATGTACGAGCTCAAAGGTTATATATCGATAGAAATTAGTCGCATGGAGTGAATTGCCTATGTGGCAGATGATCAAGGCTTCTGTTGAAAAGCAAAGTCTTGTGGTTGATGATCAAAGCACGGCTTGTGTGGCATAGCTTTGTGCATAACGTTGTTTCGCGAGCCTCACACCCCGGTATGAGCCAGAAACGGGAGAGGACATCAGGGAGGACATGTGTTTCCTTCTAGCTAGGAGTGGTGCTTTGGGTTTTGCACGCCCGGGTATTTTACTGATGTGGATGATGGAAAGCGAGGCCTCGGTTTCCTTCGGTCTCTTCAGAGCCGATGGTGTGGTCAGATATGACCAGTTTACGCCCCATAGGGCGGGGAAACGCAGTGTTCAGGCATTTTAATCCACATCGGTGGACCGGCCCTGACGATCCAAGGGTCGATGTGTTCTGATCCTGAGACATGGGCTAGATTGTCTCGAATCGGTAAGGACTATCTTTTGCCTTGGTTCATGACGGAAATCCAATTTCCAAATACGATACTGTGCGGTTTTGATTGTATACCTATATATGGCGACATAGTGGTATGGGGCATTAATACCGTTTATGATTGATACTTATGATTTGAAATTGTTTTTGAAACATATAAACACCAGCAATAATATCGAATGATTTGTTTTGCTTGTATCAAGCATATTTTGGCCATTATAAGGTAAAACTCTATCCTTCGGTTTATGTTGCATTGTGTGATGGGAACTGAGTCTTATAATGGCTTCATTTTTATAAAAGCATTGCGATGTTTAAAAGATTTATTTGTTTTAAAGCACTGGAAATCCAATGGAGTAAACCCGTTCCGCGAAAGTGGCGTGGTCCTGTGATTAGCCATATTGTAAAATGTGTTAAGTAGATTTCTCATACTAGTCCCATGACTGACTCGTAGTTTGTTTCACTTGCAAACTCGGGTGCCCCTTTTTCTACACGGGCAGCCTTGTATTCAGGTTTTAGCAGGCTCTTTCTGGATAGCTGGAGCTGAAGTTGGATTCTATCATTAATCTCTTTTTATGTTGTTCAACTCCTGTTGTATATATTATGTTGTCTTTTCCGCTGTAGACATTTATGTATAGCTGAACTGTGTTTGTACAAAGTATGATCCTATATACTGTGTAACTCTGATGATTATGTTTATCCAGTGTATTCTATTGTAAATTATCTGGTGTATTTATTTATTTTCTGTTGTTATCTGTTTATGTGTTTATATTCCAAAGATTACCCTTGCCACCGTCTCACGGGGTTTGGGGTCGTCACACCTCTAGAGCGACGCCCCGAGAACCAAATCGGGCTCTCTGCCAACACGAGGCCGGGTTACCCCTTAACTGGGTAACTTAGAGCATGCCTGAGTATATCACTTCCTGGTCGTTACCAACCTTTAAGACGGGTACCCACAACATCAACATCTATATAAATAGAAGTTGTCTACATAGGTTAATACCTAGGCTCCATTCCAGAGAACACCTTTTATCAAGAAGGAAATGACTAACCTTAATCTTGCTGCATCTTTCCTGTTTTAACCATTTATCGGGTTGTGAGGCTTGCCGAGGTCACGATATACACAAAGCTACGCTTAAATAAGCCATGCTTTGATCATTCATGGCTCATCGCATATCTTAAGTATGCCATATTATCCATTAACAACGCATCACTGGTTTCCAATACATAACCTCTAAGCTCATACATCTTAGATAAGGGTGTTAAGGAAGAGGATAGTTCTCCACCACCAAATAGATATATATTGATAAGACAGTATTACACAGTTAATTACAATGTCAGACACACAATCCATATATGTCAATTCTAGATCTGAACGAAACATCATCGAAAAATCTCCAAATACACTCAGATATCTTGCCACTTATAACCTCGTTTGGTTGTACAGACCAATCCAAGACATCATCATTCAATCTGAATGATTCAAAAATCCTCAGGTTTCACTTGTCGATTTCCAACTCTTTAATTGCTTTATAACGTTGTATTATTAATTGGAATGGTTTTCGGACCTATATCTGATTCCGGACTTTCCAAGCAATAAGCGTACTTTAAAATCAATAGCTATGGACTATACAAGTTTCTCAATCCAAATCTCCATCCCAAATCATTATCCATTCACTTCAAATTATATAAGGTTGGCTTCATTTTATTCCCTTCAACCCCATTATGATCTTAACCTTTTCCTTGAAATTCAGTATTCATTTACAACCTTATATTTCAAAACCAATTCCATTTATTTGTCGTTATCTCTTTCCATAAGTTTCTGAAACCACCAAATCGTAAATTTAATTTAAATATCCATTTATGATAATTCAAATGATTGATATTTCAAATATAAGTCTTAAATAGAATTCAATTGACTTATATTTGATATTGAATCATCAACTTGGGGAAATACCATCAGAATCTGGATATGAATATGTTTTAATATTTCTAACAGTATTCGTCCAATCCTGGGATTCTATATCGATTATTCAACGACTAACTCTATTCAAAACCCATTGCCTTTTTAATTCAAACTTCCCACATCTTACTTACAATTTAAATAAACTTCATACCCTACATTTTAAACTTTTTTAAAATCTTTCAACCTATTTAACAAATCCTTATTCCATAAATAATAGCTCATGGTTCATAATCTTCAAATTCCAAACATTCTAAAGAAATAGTAATATAACGTTAAAATCGTTGCTTAAAAGTGCTGTGAAATGGTTATTAAACCAAATAGATCCAGAATCGTTAAAAATTCACATTTTCTAAATCAAATCATTTTTAAATAATAAAATATGATTTATCATATTTTTCTGGATTTTTTAAATAATTTTTATAAGCCCATTTTATTCGATTTCTCCTTTTAGTCGTCGAATTGCGCATATAGCGACCTTTTCAAATTTTATTTTAATCATAACTTGAAAGCCATATGATGGAATCCGAAATTTTCTCTTTTATTCAAAAACTATTATTAATAGAAATCCGATTTTTTTCGTTTCACGTCAATCTGGTTCAAAACGTTCAAGTTATAACCATTTGAAATTTGAAATCGATACTATCAAACTGTCGTTATGTGACGCGTTCGATTCGCGCTATATAATGTTTTAAATAAAAATTGTTTCGTTCCTTTTTCCAAAATAAATTCCATTTCCATAACTTAGAATAAAACTGTATTCCAAATCTGTTTTTCCTAAAATAATATTTTTATATTCCCAACTTATTTCTGAATTTAAACTGTTCCAATTTCAAATTTTATTTTAAATTAGCCATCCCGTCCGTCGGATCAGTTAGGGATAGCCAGGGAGAGCAGGAAACTATATTTCCAAACCCAAGCCTAGACACTATCCTCTCTGTCATCCTGAAACGTTCTGATATATATTATTATTATCATTGAAAAAGATGTTATCAATATACATCATTCAATCGTTTTTAAATAAGATTTGAAATTTCATACTTTAATTTATAAATCATTATTTCATTCCTCTTTTCCAAAATAATATATTTCCCTGCATTACCAATCGTCATTATATAATAATGAAACTAATTGTTTGTATAAAACGATGTTTAAATTCATATTTCAAATCCTTTACAAATCTAAATTTCAAAACCCAATTTAATAACATATTAGCGATTGGAATTGTTTTCAAAACACATCTTATATGAATATTATTTACTCAATTTGATTTCCATATAATTTTAAATTCAACTTTAAAACTAAATTTCCAACAAAATCATTATTTATATGGAAAGGAGAATTTAAATGGATTACTTGTATAATTCCACAGCTACGGTATGTGTGTGCGACAGCCATAATCAAATGAAATATCAACCATATGAACATACGTTCATTCATCAACCATTACATAATCAAACAACCATTTAACTATGCTCAGGCGTTACGTAAAATAACGCTTTCATATCCAATGTGTTCTAACTTTCATGAACATCTATAATTCATAACACGCAATAACAAACATTCATATACAACCAACCATCTTTAACTAATCATAATCATTTAGACTAATTAAATTTAACCAATTAATCTTCCATTCCCACTAATTAAAATTAACGACTAATTATATTTAACCATAATAACTAATTCAAAATTAATTTAAATTAGAATCTCACCTTCATGCTTTTCGAATTTCACTGTTAACGTTCCTTAACGATCACGACCAAATATGCAGTAATGCCATTACCATTGTGCGCACTCTTCACGTACAAATTTTAAGGTATATATCAATATACCTTTCAGCCCACGTGACCAAAAGGGTAGCCGACAATTTTTGATCTCTTTTTTTCTAAAATAAGGGTGGACTATTTTTTTTGAAAAGAGAGGAAAGATCGACGTGGTCATCAAGGAAGGAAGAGGGAGCTGAGTCGGAGATGGGTACCGGTGGCTGATGGTGAACCGATGGCAGAGAAGGCGACGGAGGATGTAACGACCCAGCAATTTTCGGCCTTGAAAATCGACATAAATACCCTTTACCGTACTCATGCCGACCTCCCAATGCCCAAAAAAAAAACACTGGAATGTTTATGGGAAGAAATTAGAGGGGGAGATAAGAGAGAAAGAAATATTAGAACAGAAGAAGGAGAAGTACAGAGTCTCACATCGCAGTGGAACAAAATATAATACAGAAATAAATCTTTACTGAAAGCTTTAAAATACTTACAATATCAGAGTACAACACGTATCTGGACAGTTTTGAAAATCTGTCCTCATATATATAATCACACTGCGGAATATTTTTCGTCTGAACATCTTCAACTCGTCTCTGGACTTTGCAGTACCTGATAACCTGAACCTGTACACCTCGGGCTAACCCGAGCATTTACAAAACACCGGGTCAGTCTGGTGAACCAGAATGAGAAAAACTCGCACAGCAATAAGGTATCACACAATTTGATTTTAAAGTTAAAATCCCTTCGAAAGAAAGAGATAATCGTAAGACCGATCCACACATAAATACGGATGGTTTTTACCTTGCGATAACCCAAAGCAGTTTTCGAAATCAATATCTTATCTGATAATATAATAGTGTCTAAATACAAGTAAATATAAATCTAGTGGAACGCTTGCATCTCACGCTCCACATATATATATATACAAACAAAACCACGGGCGCTTATTGGAAATTGGATTTCCGACCTTGACAAGGTATGGGACCACTTACCGCTCGTGTATCTCTAGAGGCAAATACACTGGGTTCAACAAGAACGTCTTGCAACCCGGCCCTCACATGACCGACCACTCATTTCGCTTGAGTGTATCGAATGTATATCACCAACGGTTGGACTCAAACCACCATTCCCGAATGGGCAGAATCGAAAGATTAAGAACAAAAGGAATTTCTCTAGATAGGTGATTATACACCCTAATGGGAGCGACCCACATAGCCATGCTGCCTGCCCGATTTCTGTCATTTTCCGGTTGTGAGGCTTGAGGCTAGAATTTACCTCCAGAACATCTGGCCATCCTTTCCTTTGAATGCCACATCGTCAGATCCTCTGGATATCACTAATTGACGCCCACAAAAATACCCTAGTTGGGAGCTAACCAACTATGATACGTTTGAAGAAATCAACGTACGTGGCCCATTGGAAATACTCTGTCAGACATTCGTCCATACAAGTCATCCAGGAACAGGATGAACCGAAGGTACTCTCCTACTGCATCCAATACAGGAATCACCCCATGGATCAGTAGCGATCGTCCTTGCACTCCACAGATTCAATCACGCAGAACCCCAGTATATCTCCGGGTCGAATCAGAGATTGTAAGTGGTTCTTCTGCTTTATGAAAACTATGGTCTTCACATGCTCCATCTCGATCGTTGCCTGATCTTCCTTTATATATTTCGTATTTGTTGGTTGGAATGGTTTTCGAATATATATTCGATCACGGTCTTCCCATACCAACAATCGTAAAGGTCGGACTTGATAGTCGGTTATTTAACTATCAAGTAAACATCCATGAAAATCACAAAAATAGATTTACTGGTCTGGTACTCAGCATCACTTGGTTTAATCGCCCAATTCCCTTTTAATTTTGTTACTATGGAAAACATCATCTCATCATATTTCCGTTACTTGGAAATCATATTCACGCACCCTCACCCTTACCAACTAGTATCATCCTTAGATAGTCCCGAAGTCATTCAAGTTGGGGTATTTTAATTACCTCTCAGACCTTGATCAACAACATTCTTATCTTCAGATAAATACGAGTTGTAATTCAAAAACCCGATATTATTATTTCAATTTCTATTTCCAACTTCGTTTACTAAACTTTAATCAAACCCTTTTTCCCAATTACTCTTTTCTTTCGGGAAACCCTTTTTTTTTCAAATCCATTGATTTAACTTAATACCTTTCTTTAGTATTTCCAATTTAAAACAACGCTTTAATTCCTATTCCATTTATAAACCTTGTTGATAAGATTAATATAACCCTTTCCACCTCCCTTAACTCAAACGTTAAATAAAACTTCTCATTTACGCCTTATATTCGTTTAAACCTCTTTGTTACTTCATTTTAAAATTCAAGCTCGAATACTAAAAGTCATCCCTAGCCTCTTTCCAATACTCGACCATTTTCTTCCAAACTTAAAGGTCTTTCATTTAATTGGTGATTACCCTACCAACAACATTTATCATTCAAATCAATTAACTCCTTTATTAATAACAAATTTCCCTTTTTAAAATCTTAATAGGATTAATCAATTATTGATTAAGTTATCTCACTAATCTTAAAGTCTACCTAAGTTTAAATGGTCGACCCAGTCAACATGAACATGATTACTCTTCTGACCCATCCTTTTTAATTCCTCTTTTGAATTAATTAAAATATAATTAATTTAAATAATTTATTTAATTGATCACGGTTAATCGAATACCTAACTTCCAGGTTATTTCCTGCTTATTTCTTATCAACGTAAGAAATCTGTTTTATAAAAACCATTCATAATTTCTGTATAACTTTAAATAAATAAATAATTTAATATTTATTTCCCTTTTTAAATACCCTTTCCATATAATAACTTTCAAGATCTATTTCCATTATAAATATATTTATAATTCAAATATTATCGATTCACTGTCGATAAAACATATTTTATAAATCGATTGATTTATAAGCCAGGTGATGCCAAATATCCAACCACACTACCCATTTGTTAACATCAGAACAAACGTTGAAATAAGGTTCAACAATTAATAAAAATCAACCATTCCTTTTTATCTGACTAATAAATTCTATAACGATCAATAATCAATCAACAACCAATTCAATCCATTCAAACAATTTCAAACACGTTTATAAACGTGACCAATCAGGGAAATTTACTCTATTCGGGTCAAATCATAACGATTGGTGTTTTAATGAAATTAAACGACCGTTTAATTTCAAAAATTAAATCAACAATAAATATATATCACTAGCAAACAGTCAATCACTAGGAATCAGAACACGCAAAATAAAAACCCAATTTATATAAAATATAAATGGGAAGAGCTGAGTGAGTTTAACTCACCTGGATTTGAATCTGTTGATCATCAGTCTGTTTTAATCAAATTAAACTATCGTTTATTTCAAATAAAAATTCCCTTTACTTCAGATCCGGCCCAGACCTGCTCCATCTCGAAGTGCTCGTCTCCACGGTCCCAACGCAACTGACCCCGCCTGAATCCGAGATCGTATGAGTGAGAAAACGTATTACGAACTTTATAAACAATTTAAAATTTTTTAAAAAAATATGGATTTCCTTTTTTAAAAATAAATGGGCTTTTACCTCATCAGCTGGCCCAAACAAATCCAACCCGACCCGCCTCCTTTTAAAACCCTCTCCACCTTTCTTCCGATCATTCACTCAGCCGCCACAAAAATTTGATCAAAAACCCGAAACCCTAATTCCAAATTCCTTTAGCCAAAACCAAAAATCATGGCGTCGCACCCCCTTCGAGTTCCTCTGACGATTCGCCACCCCACTGTCGAGCAACCCCAAGCCTTCTAGAACCACAACAAGCGAACCAACTCGAGGCCTGGTCTTCACTGCGAACGGCGAAAGCTAAGTTTTTTCTCGATTTTTAACTGCTAAAATACTTTGTTTTTGATTATCTTCTCTGGTATAATTTATGTTGGTTTGTTTCGAATGTATGGAAATCTGTTGAATGAATGTGTGTATTTATAGTTCAGGTTTTAATTTTAGATAAGCACCCTGTCCATCAATTTGCCAAATTGTTACTTCAATTGAATTCAAATCTGTACTTAGATTTTTGTTTAGATTTTTGGTATAAGAATTTCAGCACATTTCGATTGGTTCGAAATGGATCCTGACTGTTTAGATCAGATGAAAAGAAAATACATATACAATTTTCTTGTTCGATTTGGCTGTACCTTGGATAAATAGATCCCTATTGGTTTTGCTGTTGTTCTTTATACTTGATGTATGGATAAAAATTTTGTATTAGCTTGTTCATATATGTCCTGTCATTCAGATCATAGATTTTTTTGAAACTGAACATATATTTTTAGGTACAGTTTTTCCCCAGATATTGCATGTGAATTTACTGTGTATGCTAGCCGTTCCAGACATTTCTTAGCTGTTGATGTATACAGTCCTAGCCATTCATATCTGCTTCCTTTAGCTGATTTATTTTGTACAAATTTGCTGCATTAATTTTGTGTTGTCTTGTTTTTACTGTTCATGATCTATGGTTGTCAATTTCCTTTTTTGATTTGATAAATTTATTTCTTCAGCTATGTATTGTCTTAGCTGCTCCTATCCTATACCTTAGATGTTCATTTCCCATGTATATGATCAGAAATATACACATAGATTTGTGCTCATGATCCTGCTTTTCGATCTGATATGTGAGTATATCTTATACCCACAGCTATGCTACGCACTGTCTAATTACCATAGCTGTCTTAGCCATTTGTCTACATGTGAATTATTTATTTGATATAGATTTTATGATCTCATTTTTCCTTTTTTTTTCTTTTTTTCATTGTTGTTCATAGGTTGTTATAAATTACCCTTTTAATGGGTTCTCTTTTTATTGATTTTTTTGCAGATCAAAATGACAGCTTCACTGGAATTGAAAAGGCCTGAGACAATCCAGAAGTGGATTTACCAATATTAATTTGTCTGTTCAAATTTACAGATTCAAAATTTGGTTGTAGCTTATGTTGTTTAAATGTAACTGAAAATTTATATGTACTTACATACACACATGCTAATTTGCTGAGATAAATGTTGGTTCTTGCATGTGTAACTGAACAAGAAATAAGCTCTCAAGATTTTATTATTATATATATTTTTTCTTTGAAATCTGTAAGTCGAGATGGTTTGCTTGAATTTATGAAATGAACTTTTCCTGAGTGTTGCGAACTGTATATGTTGGTTGTGTTATATTGTAATTGGTACATAATGTAATGTTCATGTTAGTAATAAAATTTTCTCTTCCTCCTGTCTACTCCAGTTTCATGTTGAATTCGATGGCCAGCTTTTTGGTTTACATTTATTTCTCTTTTTGTTTCTCCTGTCCAACCAACAAGTGACTAAATTTTGGTTTGTCGACGGGTCGTAATATCACTTAAACTTCAGCTCATTTGTTTCACAATTGTTTCCAAATAAATTAAACGCAGTTTAATTCCTATAAACGGCTAGTTTAATTCTCTTGTCCATTTCAGCAATCAGGCTCATTGAAACCAAAATCTATGTTTTCGCTTTGCCGAACCAAGCGAGAACATATATATATATGTATTCTAAAAATAAATAAATTTGATTAAATATTCATTATATTCAAATTATAATATATAAACAAAATTAAATATTCGAATTTAAATAGTCGAAAAATCCGGGACGTTACATTCTTCCCCCCTTAAAATAATTTCGTCCTCGAAATTGTAAGGTAAGAAGAATATATCGAACCAAATTATTTTAAAATTATTAAAAATAAATTCAAGCTCTAAAAATTTCTAAAATTTTGCCAGTACTTCTCCTGCATGGCTCGATTGGTACGACTATGACTGCCATTCTGGCCTCAATTTCTTCGAAAAGAAAATTCAAATTCCAAATGGAAATCTACTCAGGGTATAAATAAATTTCTTAATCCAAAATTTAAGGTTTATCTTTTTGTCGAGCATCCCAACTCAAATCCCAACTTCCAAAGCGTATTAAGCAACTAGTTATCGCCTGTATTCCCCATCTGTATAAGCAGATTATCTCCCCAACCTCAAGGATTATGCATTTATTCCACTTATAATGCAAACAATAATCAGGGTTAGACAATTCTGTTCCCACTTCACCACCAATCTTATTTCCAATCTACTACACCGGGATTTATCTCCTGCTTCCCAATCATACAGTTTCTTATTAACCTCGACTGGCTAAATTCAAATAAATATTCAGTATCTCGTTTGCTAACGCCTTGGTTTAACATTCATGTTAATCGATTAATATCCATCCTTATGATTTATCCATTTTATTCTCAATTCCAATTTATTTAAGTCCATCTCATTCAAAGTCATCCCTAAATTGAATTTACTTAACCAGATCCAATTTCGCTTTCATATCCGATTCAATTGACCGATTCAATTTTATTTCAAAATTCAAATTTGATTTCAAATCAAATCAATCAGAACAAACAAACAAACATCCAACATTACTATAGCATAGAAAGTAGATTTCTTTTCCTATATAAAAATATACATTGGGTAAAATTATTTCATTTACCCTTTTTATAAATTAATATCGTATCCATTCACTGGTTCAACGCTTCTCAACACTTGAACCAGTCAAATAACACAATACAAAACATTTTTATAAAATCTACAAATACGCTCTCATATATATATACACTCAAACTCAATCTAGGGTGTTGCTAACCCCATCTCTATTGAGTTATGCCACAGAGCCAAGGTTACAACTCAACCAATAGCTCTGATACCACTGTAACGACCCAGCGGATTTTCGGTAGGCTTTTCAACCATCCCTCCAACCCCCAAGGTATAGGGCTAACCTCCCCCCGTGGCTTACAATGGTACCCCACCAACTCATTTTACGGCCAGCCTTTCGACTTCTTTACCGTATCTTATAACTGTCTGGTGATGTTGATGTACTCTAATGATGTAAGTTTATTTAAATTCGACATAAATACCCTTTACCGTACTCATGCCGACCTCCCAATGCCCAAAAAAAACACTGGAACGTTTAGGGGAAGAAATTAGAGGGGGAGATAAGAGAAAAAGAATATTAGAATAGAAGAAGGAGAAGTACAGAGTCTCACATCGCAGCGGAACAAAATATAATACAGAAATAAATCTTTACTGAAAGCTTTAAAATACTTACAATATCAGAGTACAACACGTATCTGGACAGTTTTGAGAATCTGTCCTCATATATATAATCACACTGCGGAATATTTTTCGTCTTAACATCTTCAACTCGTCTCTGGACTTTGCAGTACCTGATAACCTGAACCTGTACACCTCGGGCTAACCCGAGCATTTACAAAACACCGGGTCAGTCTGGTGAACCAGAGTGAGAAAAACTCGCACAGCAATAAGTTATCACACAATTTGATTTTAAAGTTAAAATCCCTTCGAAAGAAAGAGATAATCGTAAGACCGATCCACACATAAACACGGATGGTTTTTACCTTACGATAACCCAAAGCAGTTTTCGAAATTAATATCTTATCTGATATTATAATAGTGTCTAAATACAAGTAAATATAAATCTAGTGGAACACTTGCATCTCATGCTCCACGTATATATATACAAACAAAACCGCGGGCGCTTATTGGAAATTGGATTTCCGACCTTGACAAGGTATGGGACCACCTGCCGTTCGTGTATCTCTAGAGGCGAATACACTAGGTTCAACAAGAACGTCTTGCAACCCGACCCTCACATGACCGACCACTCATTTCGCTTGAGTGTATCGAATGTATATCACCAACGGTTGGACTCAAACCACTGTTCCCGAATGGGCAGAATCGAAAGATTAAGAACAAAAGGAATTTCTCTAGATAGGTGATTATACACCCAAATGGGAGCGACCCACATAGCCATGCTGCCTGCCCGATTTCTGTCATTTCCCGGTTGTGAGGCTTGAGGCTAGAATTTACCTCCAGAACATCTGGCCATCCTTTCCTTTGAATGCCACATCGTCAGATCCTCTGGATATCACTAATTGACGCCCACAAAAATACCCTAGTTGGGAGCTAACCAACTATGATACGTTTGAAGAAATCAACGTACGTGGCCCATTGGAAATACTCCGTCAGACATTCGTCCATACAAGTCATCCAGGAACAGGATGAACCGAAGGTACTCTCCTACTGCATCCAATACAGGAATCACCCCATGGATCAGTAGCGATCGTCCTAGCACTCCACAGATTCAACCACGACAGAACCCCAGTATATCTCCGGGTCGAATCAGAGATTGTAAGTGGTTCTTCCGCTTTATGAAAACTATGGTCTTCACATGCTCCATCTCGATCGTTGCCTGATCTTCCTTTATATATTTCGTATTTGTTGGTTGGAATGGTTTTCGAATATATATTCGATACCGGTCTTCCCATACCAACAATCGTAAAGGTCGGACTTGATAGTCGGTTATTTAACTATCAGGTAAACATCCATGAAAATCACAAAAATAGATTTACTGGTCTGGTACTCAGCATCACTTGGTTAAATCGCCCAATTCCCATTTAATTTCGTTACTATGGAAAACATCATCTCATCATATTTCCGTTACTTGGAAATCATACTCACGCACCCTCACCCTTACCAACTAGTATCATCCTTAGATAGTCCCGAAGTCATTCAAGTTGGGGTATTTTAATTACCTCTCAGACCTTGATCAACAACATTCTTATCTTCAGATAAATACGAGTTGTAATTCGAAAACCCGATATTATTATTTCAATTTCTATTTCCAACTTCGTTTACTAAACTTTAATCAAACCCTTTTTCCCAATTACCCTTTTCTTTCGGGAAACCCTTTTTTTCCAAATCCATTGATTTAACTTAATACCTTTCTTAAGTATTTCCAATTTAAAACAACGCTTTAATTCCTATTCCATTTATAAACCTTGTTGATAAGATTAATATAACCCTTTCCACCTCCCTTAACTCAAACGTTAAATAAAACTTCTCATTTACGCCTTATATTCGTTTAAACCTCTTTGTTACTTCATTTTAAAACTCAAGCTCGAATACTAAAAGTCATCCCTAGCCTCTTTCCAATACTCGACCATTTTCTTCCAAACTTAAAGGTCTTTCATTTAATTGGTGATTACTATACCAACAACATTTATCATTCAAATCAATTAACTCCTTTATTAATAACAAATTTCCCTTTTTAAAATCTTAATAGGATTAACCAATTATTGATTAAGTTATCTCACTAATCTTAAAGTCTACCCAAGTTTAAATGGTCGACCCAGTCAACATGAACATGATTACTCTTCTGACCCATCCTTTTTAATTCCTCTTTTGAATTAATTAAAATATAATTAATTTAAATAACTTTATTTAATCGCTCACGGTTAATCGAATACCTAACTTCCAGGTTATTTCCTGCTTATTTCTTATCAACGTAAGCAATCTGTTTTATAGAGACCATTCATATTTTCTATATAACTTTAAATAAATAAATAATTTAATATTTATTTCCCTTTTTAAATACCCTTTCCATATAATAACTTTCAAGATCTATTTCCGTTATAAATATATTTATAATTCAAATATTATCGATTCACTGTCGATAAAACATATTTTATAAATCGATTGATTTATAAGCCAGGTGATGCCAAATATCCAACCAAACTACCCATTTGTTAACATCAGAACAAACGTTGAAATAAGGTTCAACAATTAATAATAATCAACCATTCCTTTTTAACTGACTAATAAATTCTATAACGATCAATAATCAATCAACAACCAATTCAATCCATTCAAACAATTTCAACACGTTTATAAATGTAACCAATCAGGGAAATTTACTCTATTCGGGTCAAATCATAACGATTGGTGTTTTAATGAAATTAAACGACCGTTTAATTTCAGAAATTAAATCAACAATAAATATATATCACTAGCAAACAGTCAATCACTGGCAATCAGAACACGCAAAATAAAAACCCAATTTATATAAAATATAAATGGGAAGAGCTGAGTGAGTTTAACTCACCTGGATTTGAATCTGTTGATCATCAGTCTGTTTTAATCAAATTAAACTGTCGTTTAATTCAAATAAAAATTCCCTTTACTTCAGATCCGGCCCAGACCTGCTCCATCTCGAAGTGCTCGTCTCCACGGTCCCAACGCAACTGACCGCGCCTGAATCCAAGATCGTATGAGTGAGAAAACGTATTACGAACTTTATAAACAATTTAAACTTTTTAAAAAAAAATATGGATTTCCTGTTTTAAAAATAAATGGGCTTTTACCTCATCAGCCGGCCCAAACAAATCCTACCCGACCCGCCTCCTTTTAAAACCCTCTCCACCTTTCTTCCGATCATTCACTCAGCCGCCACAAAAATTTGATAAAAAACTCGAAACCCTAATTTCCAATTCCTTTAGCCAAAACCAAAAATCATGGCGTCGCACCCCCTTCGAGTTCCTCCGACGATTCGCCACCCCACTATCGAGCAACCCCAAGCCTTCTAGAACCAGAACAAGCGAACCAACTCGAGGCCTGGTCCTCACTGCGAACGGCGAAAGCTAAGTTTTTTCTCGATTTTTAACTGCTAAAATACTTTGTTTTTTATTATCTTCTCTGGTATAATTTATGTTGGTTTGTTTCGAATGGATGGAAATCTGTTGAATGAATGTGTGTATTTATAGTTGGGGTTTTGATTTTAGATAAGCACCCTGTCCATCAGTTTGCCGAATTGTTACTTCAGTTGAATTCAAATCTGTACTTAGATTTTTGTTTAGATTTTTGGTATAAGAATTTCAGCACATTTCTATTGGTTCGAAATGGATCCTGAATGTGTAGATCAGATGAAAAGAAAATACATATACAATTTTCTGGTTCGATTTGGCCGTACCTTGGATAATTAGATCCCTATTGGTTTTGCTGTTGTTCTTTATACTTGATGTATGGATAAAAATTTTGTATTAGCTTGTTCATCTATGTCCTGTCATTCAGATCATAGATTTTTTTGAAACTGAACATATATTTTTAGGTACAGTTTTCCCCAGATATTGCATGTGAATTTACTGTGTATGCTAGCTGTTCCAGACATTTATTAGCTGTTGATGTATACAGTCCTAGCCATTCATATCTGCTTCCTTTAGCTGATTTATTTTGTACAAATTTGCTGCATTAATTTTGTGTTGTCTTGTTTTTACTGTTCATGATCTATGGTTGTCAATTTCCTTTTTTGATTTGATAAATTTATTTCTTCAGCTATGTATTGTCTTAGCTGCTCCTATCCTATACCTTAGATGTTTGTTTCCCATGTATATGATCAGAAATATACACATAGATTTGTGCTCATGATCTTGCTTTTCGATCTGATATGTGAGTATATCTTATACCCACAGCTATGCTACGCACTGTCTAATTACCATAGCTGTCTTAGCCATTTGTCTACATGTGAATTATCTATTGGATATAGATTTTATGATCTCATTTTTCCTTTTTTTTCTTTTTTTCATTGCTGTTCATAGGTTGTTATAAATTACCCTTTTAATGGGTTCTCTTTTTATTGATTTTTTTGCAAATCAAAATGACAGCTTCACTGGAATTGAAAAGGCCTAAGACAATCCAGAAGTGGATTTACCAATATTAATTTGTCTGTTCAAATTTACAGATTCGAAATTTGGTTGTAGCTTATGTTGTTTAAATGTAACTGAAAATTTATATGTACTTACATACACACAAGCTAATTTGCTGAGACAAATGTTGGTTCTTGCATGTGTAACTGAACAAGAAATAAGCTCTCAAGATTTTATTATTATATATATTTTTTCTTTGAAATCTGTAAGTCGAGACGGTTTGCTTGAATTTATGAAATGAACTTTTCCTGAATGTTGCGAACTGTAAATGTTGGTTGTGTTATATTATAATTGGTATATAATGTAATGTTAATGTTAGTAATAAAATTTTCTCTTCCTCCTGTCTACTCCAGTTTCATGTTGAATTCGATGGCCAGCTTTTTGGTTTACATTTATTTCTCTTTTTGTTTCTCTTGTCCAACCAACAAGTGACTAAATTTTGGTTTGTCGACGGGTCGTAATATCACTTAAACTTCAGGTCATTTGTTTCACAATTGTTTCCAAATAAATTAAATGCAGTTTAATTCCTATAAATGGCTAGTTTAATTCTCTTGTCCATTTCAGCAATCAGGCTCATTGAAACCAAAATCTATGTTTTCGCTTTGCCGAACCAAGCTAGAACATATATATATATATATGTATGTATGTATTCTAAAAATAAATAAATTTGATTAAATATTCATTATATTCAAATTATAATATATAAACAAAATTAAATATTCAAATTCAAATTATAACTGTAACGAACAGCGATTTTCGGCCCTGAAAATCGACATAAATACCTTTACTGTAACTCATGCCGACCTTCCAAGACACCGAAAACACTGAAACGTTGTTAGAAAGAAATTAGAGGGTGAGATAGGAAAGAAAGAAATATTAGAATAGAAGAAGAAGAAGAAACAACACAACACAGAGTCTCATATCGCAACGGAACAAAATATAATACAGAAATAAATCTTTACTGAGAGCTTTAGAAATACTTTAATAACCTGTTCCCATATACAACACACAGCGGAATAATAGCCATATGGTATCATACGTTTGAAAATCTCCAGCTCGTCTCTGGACTTCACGGCATTCGATAACCTGAACCTGTACACCCCGGGCTAACCCGAGCATTTACAAAACACCGGGTCAGTCTGGTGAACCAGAGTGAGATAAACTCGCACAGTATTAAGGGTATCACACAACTTGATTTTAAAGTAAAAATCTTTCAAAGAAAAAGATAATCGTAAGACCAAATCCACACATAAACACGGACGGTTTTTACCTTACGATAACCCAAAACATTTTCAAAACCAATATCTTGTCTGATATTATAATAATGTCTAAATACAAGTAAATAGAATCTAGTAGAACGCTTGCATCTCACGCTCTACATATATAGTATACAAACAAAACCACGGGCGCTTATTGGAGATTGGATCCCGACTATGACAAGGTATGGGACCACCTGTCGATCGTGTATCTCTAGAGACGAATACACTGGGTTCAACAAGAATGTCTTGCAACCCGGCCCTCACATGACCGACCACTCATTTCGCTTGAGTGTATCAAATGTATATCACCAACGGTTGGGAGCTACCCACCGTCTTTTTGAAATGGGACAGCATCGATAGATTAAAGAAGCAAAAGGAATTTCTCTAGATAGGTGATTATACACCCTAATGGGAGCGACCCACATAGCCATGCTGCCTGCCCGATTTCTGTCATTTCCTGGTTGCGAGGCTTGAGGTCAGAAACTCATCTGGTCATCATACAGTTTGGATGCCACATCATCAAATCCGCCATATCATACCGATTTGACGTCCACAAACATACTCTAGCTATCTGGCTAAAGAATAACCATTTCTCCGCCATCAACTATGGTACGTTTGGAGAAATCAACACATGTAAATCCTTTTGGAAATACTCTGTCAGACATCCGTCAATACAAGTCATCCAGGAACAGGATGAACTGAAGGTACTCTCCTACTGCATCTCATATAGGAATCACCCCATTAATCAGTAGCGAGAAGTCCTTGCAACCTGTAGATTCCAACCACGACAGGACCACAGTTTATCTCTGGGAGCTCACCAGGGATTTTTAGCAGTCCTTCCGCTTATGATAATCCACAGTCTTCAATGCTCCATCATGATCATCTTCTAATCTTCTTCACGTATTTGTTGGTCGGAATGGTTTTCGAATAAGAATTTGATCCCGGTCTTTCCATACCAACAATCGTATTGGTCAACTTCGATAGTCGGTGTTTTAACTATCGAATAACAAATGTGTGAAACCAATGAGTTTACTGATTCAGCACTTGACACGACTCGACCTCTTTAAAATATATCTACCAAAATTCCCTCTGATTTGATTGATTAAATCTAACTTGACAAATTTGACTTACTTAACTCAACTGGAACAACTTGATTTGATTACTCTTATCGACTAACTAATACTCGACTTAACTCCATTCGCTCGACTCTATATCGCAGCGATCACAATGGTTATGCCTGATTCCCTTAGGAAACATCCGACCGTCGTAGGCTATCTGCAGCTCAGCGAATTACGCTAGCAGTCGTACGCGGTGGCAACTCTTCTAAATAACTTTATTTGACTAACTCTAACTATATTTGATCAATTCTAATTGAATACCAAATATTCGATATTATCAAAATTCTTATTTCATTTTGAAACTAATATTGCCAGGTTATTTATTTCCTTAAAATCCTGGCGTTAGAGTTTGACACTACTCGTTTAAGAAAAAACTAATCTCAACACTCTCACTCGCCCAAACTAATACCATTCCTCGATAATAGTGAAGCCAACCGAGTTGGGGTATTTTAGTTACCTCTCAAACCTTGGTCGACAACCTTCTTGCCTCAGAATAATATTAGTTCGCCAATTAACCATGGATATTCATATTTAATTCCAATCATAGCTCTAGACATATACTTTATCTTTTTAAAATAGACTTGATATTTCTCAACTCATCGATTACCTAATTCCTTATCAACATCACTCTTATTTAACTTCCTATATATTCAAATACTTTGTCCCCTAACTGGGTTATTATCACAGATCTTATTACTTAACCCTTGTACCAAAGTTTATTACAGTCCCTTTTTCCCATCTAAACTTCCAATTACTTATTTGATTCCACACTTAAGTGCTTCACATGCTTGTTTTAAGCTTTGGATTTACACCCTATGTTTACTTATAACTCCTTTTGTTTCTTTACTTAATCCAACCATTAAGTAAAACTTTTATTTAAACCATGGGTACGCTTAAATCCCTTTATAAGTTCATTTAGTCTAAATATAACACTAGTTCATAAATTCTTCCTAAGGTTTAACTAAATCCCATTTCAAAAATTAGTTACTTCTCTAAAGTGTCTCATTTAAGAAATAATCTCATAAATAAATCAAATAATTTATTTCAACATTTACTACTGTAAATCAGTTAAACTGCTTTATTTCCTAAAATAATAAATAAATGTATTTACAATTTAGCAATTCAGTTGTTAAGTTACTCCATTAAGTTCATCAACTAATTTAAAAGTCGATCTTAGTTGACTGCACTCAATTAACTCAAACACAATTATTCCTTTAACCAATTTCGGTAAATTCCTCTTTAAATTAATTCAAAATTAATTTAAATAACTCCTTTAATTTTCCTTAGAAACAATTAATCGAACTCTCAATTGTTAAATTATCTCCATCTCATCTGCTTATATATTCTATGAACACAAGTATTTAATAACACTTATATCCTTGAATAATAGTAATACCCTTTTCTTTTAGAATTCCTCTATTCAAAATAATATATTTAAAACCCTAATTAACTTTGTAATCCTCATAGAGGTCGACCCACTTGCTGATAAAATCCATGGTTGTCCAACAGTCCAAGTGATACTAAATTACTCAACTAAATTTTCCACTGGTTAAAACAAAACAATTATTGAATCTCAATTCAATTGTTATCAATCAAGTCACTTATCCGATCAAAACTATTTCCCTTATCTGATAATAACAACCATCAATCAGCAAACAGATGACACAACCAATTCAAACCATTTCAACCACGTTTATTTTATAAACGTAAACAAATCAAGGGAAAATACCTTTATTCGATTAAATCGTTAAAATAAAGATTATATAATTTTACTGTATTTAAACAACCATTTAAAATTCATGGTTTAAATCAATCATATGACTAGCAGGCAGTAAGTAACTAGCAACCAGAGTGTTTAGAAATAAAGACCCAATGTATATAAAATATAAACGGGTAGAACTGAGTGAGGTTAACTCACATTGAATGGTTTGGGTCATCCAGCGCTGGTTTTAAATTAAATTAAACAGCGTTTAATTTAATTAAAAAAAAATTTGTCCTTCCAGTCCTGACCGATCATGCTCCATCTCGATCGTCTTGTCTCTAGGGTTCTAACGGAACCGACCGCATTTAAATCTGTTAAAGTATGCGAGAGATATCGCTTAAACCAATTGGTAAAGTAATTTAATTATTTAAGTTTGGATTTTAAAAAGAATTTGGGATCTTACCTTTTCGTATTGGGCCCATATATACCCAGCCCCATTTCATCAAAACCCTACCGTATCCCTTCAAACCCTTACAAGAAAAATACGCCGCCTCCACCAAAAAGATCATCGTCTCCAGAAAATTCTCCCATGGCCGAGAAGCTAGTTCCCCATCGTCCCCCTTCTTTCTTCAGCACCATCGTAGATTGCTGCCTCGCAAACCCCCTCCTCCACGCAACCGCCTCTCCGATCTCCCCCTTTTTCTCTTCTGGTCTATCGGAGATTGAAATCAGTCGCCTCGCGTCACCTTCTTCTTCTATCTTCACTCCAACGACCTGGCAAGCCCCCTAATTAAACCCTCCAACAACTTGCCGTGCCACCACCACCTCGCAGATCCAGTTCGAGATTTCCATCTGAACCCTAAGTCTTTCCGTCGAACGAAAACATCAGAGACCTCATTGAAACGCGTGGATCCACCCATGCAGCTAAGTTTTCTACTCAATTTTCACTTACGGTATAACTTTTGCTTTGATTTCCTTGTAGTGCGACCGTGGTTAAGGTTTACTGTATTTGTTCAAATTGCTTTCTGAGATTCATGAAATACTTATGGGTGACACCTCTATTTATAGTGTTAGTCTTAGTTTGGATATGATCAACGTCTATCGTTGTTTACCCTAGGTAGGCTCAGCTATGTTGTAGGCCATTGGGTTTTCTTGGATTGTGTACTGATGGTAGAATTTGTGATGGATATTGATCACTGCGACTGGCTTTTGGGTAGAGATTTGATAAATTCAAGTTAGATTTTTAGTACAGTTTTATTCCCCGTGATTGACTTGCATAAATTTGGTGGGATATGGTTTGTGCCTTGTCTATTACATCCCAAAGATCTGAAACCTGTCTTATTTTATGTGCAGATTTTCTTTAAAAACATAGCAGTCATTGTACGCATTTGCACATGGAATTTCTGTGCACATACATGATGTAAAAAATATACATAAATTTGATTGTTTAGTTGTTGTTTAGTGTACTGTTTCTATTGGATATATAAATGTATTCATATATTTTATCCATGTTAGCTGTTCACTGAGCTTATGGGGTTGGTGTACATCTCTGTTCTTTAGTTGTACATTCCCTATTTACTTAGCTGCTTATACCCTAACTCATTAGCTGTCCCATCACTGTTTTCATGGAGAAAGATATGTGTTACTGTTTTTCTTGTTAGATCATATCTATAGACTTGGTTGTTAATTGATTGTGAATATATATTTGTTTCCCTTTCCAGTTGTTCATTGTCAGTATTGGTGTTTACATACCTGTTTCCAGTTTGGCTATGCATTGTCTCGTCCCCTCTAGCTGAACATGTCTACTCTATAGCTGTTCTAAATCTTCTAATAGTATCTTTGCTGTTTATTTCCAGCTGTAAAGATCTGATAAAAATGTACATACATTTGTATTGTTTTATTTGTTTTTGCTGTTCAATTAGCTGTAAAGATTTAACTGTATACTACCCATTTTCCTTAGTTGGTTCCTACCCTATATATGTTAGCTGTTACTTCCTTTCATCTGATCGAGATCCTGATGTGTGTATATATATTTTTGCCTATTTAGAATATTTGTCTGTTTAATATATATATATACACATATATATTCTTTATTTTATTTATTACTAATAGGTTCGTAGATTTCTTGTAGCTCCTGACGAGGGCCTGAGATCTTGTTTTACTGTTCTGGAAAGAATCAAGACATGCACAGGGGTTAAATTTATGATGAATGGCGTTGTTTCTCTGTTTTTTTTCTTTTTCTTTTCTCTTCTCTTTCTTTTCAGAACAAACATGTACATGCAAGTGTGATATGTACTTAAGGAATGGTAATCTAATAAATGTTATTTCGGCAATATGTGTTGTACTTAATAGATGCTTTCAATATACACTACAAGTGTTTTGATTTTGGCACTATGCTTGGCATTTATGTGATTTGTTATTTTCAGTTTTTTTTCATGAATGGATCATGGATCTTATATTGTACAAGTACGAAAATTACTCATTTTGTCGAACTAGTGCAAAGCTGTTGGGTACATATTAAAATATGGTTGGTACTTACGTCGTACATGAGTTTTTAGGTCATTATATTAAATCTATATACAATATAAATAAAACTTTAAATAGATAAGTTAAAGATAATAAATGTCATCACATTAATTAAACCATCTCTTTGATTTTCAACAAATATCGAATTTAAAGCTCGACTTTTTAAGTTCTGGGTTTACATATATATACAAACCTTTAATAACTATAAATAAATTATACGTCCATATATTATTGAATAAAAAAAATTATATATAGTAAATTCATTTAAAATTATATATCGATATTCAAATAATATAATATATTAAATATCTGAGTACAGGAAATGCGGGTCATTACATTCCTTCCCCCTTAAAATAATTTCGTCCTCGAAATTGCTAAGTAAGGGAAATACTCTCATCCCAATTATTTCCAAAATAATTATTTCGGGATTATTTTCAAAATTCTAAAATACAAAATTTTCGAAGGATCCGCCAGCATCTTCCTTGCGTTGCCCGACCAAACCAACTGCAAACGCCATTCTGGGCCTAACTTCGATTCAAGGAAACAAGAACCCAAACGAGTACCCTTTCAGGGTTATAAATCACCAATCCGTCTTCCCAACAACCAATTGACAATGCACCATCTATCTAACCAAATCAATCAACATTTATTTTCAAATTCCAAATTTCAATTCCAATATCCGACCTTTAACCACATTAAGTTTCCAAATCATATTTGATTAACTATTTATTCTCTAATTCATATGTCCCCCTTTCAAATTCAATTTTGATTTCTATTTTAAAGTTATACATTTTTTTCCCTCTTAAATTCATATATGGAAAATTAGAGTTATATTGATCCTTTCAAATTCAAAGTCAAATAAGCAACTCAAAATCAATCAAAACTCATTCCTTTTTCTATACTAATTATACTATGGCCAAAGTTAATTTATCTGACCATTTTTATAAAACATTATTGTGTCAGTGGTTAGTTCAAAATTGAACTGACCAAATGACACAATATATTAAACATTTTTATATAGAATTTACAAATACACTCTCATATATATATATATATATATATATATATATATATATACACTCAAATTCAATCTAGGGTGTTACTAACCCCATCTCTATTGAGTTACGCCACAGAGCCAAGGTTACTACTCAACCAATAGCTCTGATACCACTGTAACGAACAGCGATTTTCGGCCCTGAAAATCGACATAAATACCTTTACTGTAACTCATGCCGACCTTCCAAGACACCGAAAACACTGAAACGTTGTTAGAAAGAAATTAGAGGGTGAGATAAGAAAGAAAGAAATATTAGAATAGAAGAAGAAGAAGAAACAACACAACACAGAGTCTCACATCACAGCGGAACAAAATATAATACAGAAATAAATCTTTACTGAGAGCTTTAGAAATACTTACAATATCAGAGTACATCACACAATGGGACAGTTATAATAACCTGTTCCCATATACAACACACAGCGGAATAGTAGCTATATGGTATCATACGTTTGAACATCTCCAGCTCGTCTCTGGACTTCACGGCATTCGATAACCTGAACCTGTACACCCCGGGCTAACCCGAGCATTTACAAAACACCGGGTCAGTCTGGTGAACAAGAGTGAGATAAACTCGCACAGTATTAAGGGTATCACACAACTTGATTTTAAAGTAAAAATCTTTCAAAGAAAAGGATAATCGTAAGACCAAATCCACACATAAACACGGACGGTTTTTACGTTACGATAACCCAAAACATTTTCAAAACTAATATCTTGTCTGATATTATATTAATGTCTAAATACAAGTAAATAGAATCTAGTAGAACGCTTGCATCTCACGCTCTACATATATAGTATACATACAAAACCGCGGGCGCTTATTGGAGACTGGATTCCGACAATGACAAGGTATGGGACCACCTATCGATCGTGTATCTCTAGAGACGAATACACTGGGTTCAACAAGAACGTCTTGCAACCTGGCCCTCACATGACCGACCACTCATTTCGCTTGAGTGTATCGAATGTATATCACCAACGGTTGGGAGCTACCCACCGTCTTCCCAAAATGGGACATCATCGATAGATTAAAGAAGCAAAAGGAATTTCTCTAGATAGGTGATTATACACCCTAATGGGAGCGACCCACATAGCCATGCTGCCTGCCCGATTTCTGTCATTTCCTGGTTGCAAGGCTTGAGGTCAGAAACACATATGGTCATCATACACTTTGGATGCAACATCATCAGATCTGCCAGATCATACCGATTTGACGTCCACAAACATACACTAGCTATCTGGCTAAAGAATAACCATTTCTCCGCCATCAACTATGGTACGTTTGGAGAAATCAACGGATGTAAATCCTTTTGGAAATACTCTGTCAAACATCCGTCAATACAAGTCATCCAGGAACAGGATGAACCGAAGGTACTCTCCTACTGCATCTCATATAGGAATCACCCCATTAATCAGTAGCGAGAAGTCCTTGCAACCTGTAGATTCCAACCACGACAGGACCACAGTTTATCTCTGGGAGCTCATTAGGGATTTTTAGCAGTCCTTCCGCTTATGATAATCCACAGTCTTCAATGCTCCATCACGATCATCTTCTAATCTTCTCCACGTATTTGTTGGTCGGAATGGTTTCCGAATAAGAATTCGATCCCGGCCTTTCCATACCAACAATCGTATTGGTCAACTTCGATAGTCGTTGTTTTAACTATCGAATAACAAATGTGTGAAACCAATGAGTTTACTGATTCAGCACTTGGCACGACTCGACCTCTTTAAAATATATCTACCAAAATTCCCTCTGATGTATTTTGACTGACTTACTTTGATTGAGTAAATCTAACTTGACAAATTTGACTTACTTAACTCAACTGGAACAACTTGATTTGATTACTCTTATTGACTAACTAATACTCGACTTAGCTCCATTCGCTCGACTCTAGATCGCAGCGATCACAATGGTTATGCCTGATTCCCTCAGGAAACATCCGACCGCCGTAGGCTATCTGCAGCTCAGCGAATTACGCTAGCAGTCGTACGTGGTGGCAACTCTTCTGAATAACTTTATTTGACTAACTCTAACTATATTTAATCAATTCTAATTGAATATCAAATATTCGATATTATCAAAATTCTTATTTCATTTTGAAACTAATATTGCCAGGTTATTTATTTCCCTAAAATCCTTGCGTTAGAGTTTGACACTACTCGTTTAAGACAAAACTAATCTCAACACTTTAACTCGCCCAAACTAATACCATTCCTCGATAATAGTGAAGCCAACCGAGTTGGGGTATTTTAGTTACCTCTCAAACCTTGGTCGACAACCTTCTTGCCTCAGAATAATATTAGTTCGCCACTTAACCATGGATATTCATATTTAATTCCAATCATAGCTCTAAACATCTACTTTATCTTTTTAAAATAGACTTGATATTTCTCAACTCATCGATTACCTAATTCCTTATCAACAACACTCTTATTTAACTTCCTATATATTCAAATACTTTGTCCCCTAACTGGGTTATTATCACAGATCTTATTACTTAACCCTTGTATCAAAGTTTATTACAGTCCCTTTTCCCATCTAAACTTCCAATTACTTATTTGATTCCACACTTAAGTGCTTCACATGCTTGTTATAAGCTTTGGATTTACACCCTAGGTTTACTTATAACTCCTTTTGTTTCATTACTTAATCCAACCATTAAGTAAAACTTTTATTTAAACCATGGGTACGCTTAAATCCCTTTATAAGTTCATTTAGTCTAAATATAACACTAATTCATAAATTCTTCCCAAGGTTTAACTAAATCCCATTTCAAAAATTAGTTACTTCTCTAAAGTGTCTCATTTATGAAATAATCTCATAAATAAATCAAATAATTTATTTCAACATTTACTACTGTAAATCAGTTAAACTGCTTTATTTCCTAAAATAATAAATAAATGTATTTACAATTTAGCAATTCAGTTGTTAAGTTACTCCATTAAGTTCATCAACTAATTTAAAAGTCGATCTTAGTTGACTGCACTCAATTAACTCAAACACAATTATTCCTTTAACCAATTTCGGTAAATTCCTCTTTAAATTAATTCAAAATTAATTTAAATAACTCCTTTAATTTTTCTCAGAAACAATTAATCGAACTCTCAATTGTTAAATTATCTCCATCTCATCTGCTTATATATTCTATGAACACAAGTATTTAATAACACTTATATCCTTGAATAATAGTAATACCCTTTTCTTTTAGAATTCCTCTATTCAAAATAATATATTTAAAACCCTAATTAACTTTGTAATCCTCGTAGAGGTCGACCCACTTGCTGATAAAATCCATGATTGTCCAACAGACCAAGTGATACTAAATTACTCAACTAAATTTTCCACTGGTTAAAACAAAACAATTATTGAATCTCAATTCAACTGTTATCAATCAAGTAACTTATCCGATCAAAACTATTTCCCTTATCTGATAATAATAACCATCAATCAGCAAACAGATTGCACAACCAATTCAAACCATTTCAACCACGTTTATTTTATAAACGTAAACAAATCAAGGAAAATACCTTTATTCGATTAAATCGTTAAAATAACGATTATATAATTTTACTGTATTTAAACAACCATTTAAAATTCATGGTTTAAATCAATCATATGACTAGCAGGCAGTAAGTAACTAGCAACCAGAGCGTTTAGAAATAAAGACCCAATGTATATAAAATAAAAACGGGTAGAACTGAGTGAGGTTAACTCACATTGACTGGTTTGGGTCATCCAGCGCTGGTTTTAAATTAAATTAAACAGCGTTTAATTTGATTAAAATTTTTTTTCTGTCCTTCCAGTCCTGACAGATCATGCTCCACCTTGATCCTCTTGTCTCTAGGGTTCTAACGGAACCGACCGCATTTAAATCTGTTAAAGTATGCGAGAGATATCGCTTAAACCAATTGGTAAAGTAATTTAATTATTTAAGTTTGGATTTTAAAAAGAATTTGGGCTCTTACCTTTTCGTATTGGGCCCATATATACCTAGCCCCATTTCATCAAAACCCAACCGTATCCCTTCAAACCCTCACAAGAAAAATGCGCCGCCTCCACCGAAAAGATCATCGTCTCCAGAATATTCTCCCATGGCCGAGAAGCTAGTTCCCCATCGCCCTCCTTCTTTCTTTAGCACCATCGTAGATTGCTGCCTCGCAAACCCCTCCTCCACGCAACCGCCTCTCCGATCTCCCCCTTTTTCTCTTCTAGTCTATCGGAGATCGAAATCAGTCGCCTCGCGTCAGCTTCTTCTTCGATCTTCACTCCAACGACCTGGCAAGCCCCCTAATTAAACCCTCCAACAACTTGCCGTGCAACCACCACCTCGCAGATCCAGTTCGAGATTTCCATCTGAACCCTAAGTCTTTCCGTCGAACGAAAACATCAGAGACCTCATTGAAACGCGTGGATCCACCCATGCAGCTAAGTTTTCTACTCAATTTTCACTTACAGTATTACTTTTGCTTTGATTTCCTTGTAGTGCTACCGTGGTTAGGGTTTACTGTATTTGTTCGAATTGCTTTCTGAGATTCATGAAATACTTATGGGTGACACCTCTATTTATAGTGTTAGTCTTAGTTTGGATATGATCAACGTCTATCGTTGTTTACCCTAGGTAGGCTCAGCTATGTTATAGGCCATTGGGTTTTCTTGGATTGTGTACTGATGGTAGAATTTGTGATGGATATTGATCACTGCGACTGGCTTTTGGGTAGAGATTTGATAAATTCAAGTTAGATTTTTAGTACAGTTTTATTCCCCGTGATTGACTTGCATAAATTAGGTGGGATATGGTTCGTGCCTTGTCTATTACATCCCAAAGATCTGAAACCTGTCTTATGAATTTTATGTGCGGATTTTCTTTAAAAACATAGCAGTCATTGTACGCATTTGCACATGGAATTTCTGTGAACATACATGATGTGAAAAATATACATAAATTTGATTGTTTAGTTGCTGTTTAGTGTACTGTTTCTATTGGATATATAAATGTATTCATATATTTTATCCATGTTAGCTGTTCACTGAGCTTATAGGGTTGATGTACGTCTCTGTTCTTTAGTTGTACATTCCCTATTTACTTAGCTGCTTATACCCTAACTCATTAGCTGTCCCATCACTGTTTTCATGGAGAAAATATGTGTTACTGTTTTTCTTGTAAGATCATATCTATAGACTTGGTTGTTAATTGATTGTGAATATATATTTGTTTCCCTTTTCAGTTGTTCATTGTCAGTATTGGTGTTTACATACCTGTTTCCAGTTTGGCTATGCATTGTCTCGTCCCCTCTAGCTGAACATATCTAATCTATAGCTGTTCTAAATCTTCTAATAGTATCTTTGCTGTTATTTCCAGCTGTAAAGATCTGATAAAAATGTACATACATTTGTATTGTTTTATTTGTTTTTGCTGTTCAATTAGCTGTAAAGATTTAACTGTATACTACCCATTTTCCTTAGTTGGTTCCTACCCTATATATGTTAGTTGTTACTTCCTTTCATCTGATCGAGATCCTGATGTGTGTATATATATTTTTGCCTATTTAGAATATTTGTCTGTTTAATATATATATATATACATATATATTCTTTATTTTATTTATTACTAATAGGTTCGTAGTTTTCTTGTAGCTCCTGACGAGGGCCTGAGATCTTGTTTTACTGTTCTGGAAAGAATCAAGACATGCGCAGGGGTTAAATTTATGATGGATGGCGTTGTTTCTCTGTTTTTTTTACAGAACAAATTGACACAAATACATCCCGTGTCCAACTCGAATACCGAAAATCCAGACCGTTTAAGAAAGAAGTTAGAGGGTGAGATAAGAAAGAAAGAAATATTAGAATAGAAGAAAACGAAGAACAACTAACCACAACATCAGTCTCTCATCGCAGCGGAAAAAAAATATAATACAGAAATAACTCTTTATTGACAACTTTAAAAAACAATACTTACAATTTATCAGAGTACAACGGACATTCAATTCATCTGGACAGTTATAATAGTCTATCCCCACTTAAAACAAACAGCGGAATACTATATATCATACGTCTGACCTCCTCCAGCTTGTCTCCTGGAATCTGTGTCATCTTGATCTGAACCTGTACAACTCGGTCGGACCCAACTGGGTCTGACCCGAGCATTACAAACGCCACAGGTCAGTCTGGTGAACCAGCGTGAGAAAAACTCACTAAATTATTGGTAGCATCCAACTTGATTTTAAAGTTAAAATCATTTCAAAAGAAAAGGATAATCGTAAGACCAATCCACACATAAACACGGATGGTTTTTACCTTACGATAACCCAAACCATTTTTGAAACCAATATCTTTTCTGATATTATAATAGTGTCTAAATACAAATAAATATCAATCTAGTAGAACGCTTGCATCTCACGCTCTACATATATAATATACAATTAAAACCGCGGGCGCTTATTGGAGATTGGATTTCCAACTATGACAAGGTATGGGACCACCTTCCGCCGATGTATCTCTAGAGGCCAATACACCTGGGTTCAACAAGAACGTCTTGCAACTCTGCCCTCACATGACCGACAACTCATTTCTCTTGAGCGTATCGAATGTATATCACCGATGGTTGTGTACGGCAACCATCCCCGAATGGGCAGAATCGATAGATTAAGAAACAAAAGGAATTTCTCTAGATAGGTGATGCTACAACCTAATGGGAGCGACCCACGTAGCCATGCTGCCTGCCCGATTTTTGTCATTTCCCGGTTGTGAGGCTTGAGGTTATAATCGTATTTCTAGATCATCTGGCCACCATTACTTTGAATGCCACATCGTCAAATCCGTCAGATATCACTTAATTGACGTCCACAAAAATATTCTAGTTATCAGGCTAGAGAAAACCCTTTCTCCGCCATCAACTATGGTATGTTTGAAGAAATCAATGTACGTGGTCCTTTGGAAGTACTATGTCAGACATTCGTCCATACAAGTTGTCCTGGGACTGGACAAACCGAAGGCACTCTCCTACTGCATCCTAGGAATCACCCTATGAGTCAGTAGCGAGTAGTCCTTGCCATCCGTCGATTTCGATCACGACAGGATCACCATCAAAATATCTCCGGGCGCGACTCCAGAGAATTCGACCAGTAGTCCTTTCACTTATGAAGATCTACGGCCTTCACTGCACCATCTTCGATTCGTATATTCAACGCTTACGTATTAGTTAGTTCGGAATGGTTTTCAAATAAATTCGATCCCGGTCTTTCCGTACTAACCTCGTATAGGCCAGATTTGATAGTCGGTTATTTAACTATCAAATAAAACAACCATCCATCCATAAAAGAAAAATTGAATTCACTGATTCAATATTCATAATCACTTTATCCTCTTTAGGTTAACCATTCGTTAATTTTAAACTTCTCCATTTTCCCAAAAATTGAAATACTCATTTCTCTTCTTATATTTGTATATATAAGCATATTCAAAAACCCCTTTCATTTTAATATCCCTTTTAGTACGTATTTCTCAACTCGGTCATTATTCTCTAACCGTACTAGTAAGAAAATAATTTCCTTAATTTCCATCCTTATCTTCTAACAAATAGAAATTCCAAATATCCATTATCCCTTTAAAAGAGATATTTATCTCAACTTTATCATTATTCCAAATGATTTACTTGGAAATATGATTTACAAAACCATCATTGAATATTGCATAAATATTCTTTATAACACCTTTGTAGGTTTATTATAACTTATCTCAGTTTATTTCCAATGGTTTTATTCCATAAAAATATTCATATATGAATAACATTTGCCAATTCTTTACAATTTCATATTATCTAAAATAGTATATAAAGTCCTTTAGTATAATCTATATTAAGTTATCCAAATTAGTTTGACTAAATTTCGAATTTAAAACCAACCCTTCCTTCATTTGCGAAATATTGCCTTTACCCTTTTTTTATTTCAATCGTGAAATATATTTCTTACTGCAATTCATATTTAATCAATTATATTTCATACTTACAAATTTCAAGTTTCGGTTATAACTTCTAGTTATGAAGTTATCTTATATTTTCCTTTGCACTTGAAAAATTCAAATCTATTTCAAATACAAGTTTCAAATCGGATTTCTATTTTTTCTCCAAATTCTCACTCAAAATATATTTCTTCAAAATCCTTCCATAACAATAACTTTACCTCTTTTATCAATGTCCCTTATAAAATCGACTTTTCAAAATATTTGTTTTAACAAATATTTACTTTTAAATTTTGTTTAATTTGGATTCCGAATAACCATCTCTATTTTGAAAAAAAATATTTCCTTTCAGAATTCTTATTTCAATTCCTATTTTTAAATTCATATATCGTTATTTAGGATATTTAAAATTATCCCAAAATCAACAATTAGTGTTATCAACACATCCAGGCATACTATAACTATCATAGGTTATAAACATATCATATATGAGCATGTATATGGAAATCAAATAAATAAATGTTGAGGGATCCAGTTGGAACCCTCCAACCTGTTTTTCATGCATCCACAGATGTTAATCAACAATAATAATACCCATCCTGCTTCGAGGCAGGATATCGCGGTATAGAAGGTCATCCACTATATATATTGTGGGCGCATAGGGAAATCATCCGCTAATGGTACTGCGGGCATCCGCTAATGATGTCGTGGGTATATCCAATCACCAATATTATTTTTATATATTATTATTATAATATATTATCACTTTATAGCAATCAATTTAGCAACCAAGCAATAAAACAAACATTTGAACTATTAAAAACAGTTCAAATAATTAACTGAGTGAGTTTAATTCACCTCGATTTTTCTTTGTCGAATATTCTGTTTAATTCCAAACCGATCAGCACCGCCTCTACTTGAATCGTCATAAACTAATTAATTTGACACCTACAATAATATATTTTATTTGTCGATTAACTTGTTTTAATTTAAACCAACGATTAAAATAACTAAATAAACTATTCTACGTGTATTTAAATTTTGGTAAACGTATACCTTATTTCGTGAACACTACGAAGTCGACTCAATAGTCATTGATCCTCCTTCATTGAAAAATAGCCCAAGCTTCTCTAATATGGCATTTCGTCGAACACTTAGCTGACCACCCTCCATTTTCTTTTCAAAACACCTAACCCATTATTTGTTGCTACTGCATCAACCCGGTTGATCCTACTTTTACTGCAATCTCCATTCCTTGCTTCGAAACATCAACCCAAAATAATACAGACCATCTCACTCTTGTTTTACTGTCGTACTTCCCCCTTTCACTCTATTGCCACTGTCTGGGCATGCTTCTCCATTCCCATTACAAACTCACCACTGCACTTCCCATATTTCACTGCAAAACTCCATTTCACACCACTACATACATCAACAGTGAGTCCCTCTTTATCAAAGAACCGAACTACCCTTTTTTCCAATTTTGTTCATCACTTCAACAGTAATGAAATGCCTCATTCACATCGCATTCCAGTCCCTCATGTTCAACGCACACTCCCCTCTCATCGTTATTAAACCCATCCTCCTTAATCATCATCAGTGACCAAATAAGCTTCCCAATACATCCCTTAATAAACGAACTCCTTCCAGAAGTAACACGGACTAAATCGCATACCTTGATTCACTCCAAAAATTCGAACTCCATCAGAACCCTGTTCACGCGAGCAAATCCCGAGTCTTTGCGGTTGGTTCGAGCTTCAGATCTGTATTGCGAGTACCTCAAAAAAACAGTTTCGAGCTTCAAGTTTAAATCGTGATTCATTCTTGCTCGTGATTCACAAGCGCTTCAATTTGTATAGGTCACAATTTCGATTTTGAAATTTCCAGTTTGAATACCTTTTTTTTTAAAGTGAACTGATTTCGCGATTAAACAGAAGAAGGAAAAAAAATGCAGGAATCGAACTGATCTGATTTGTGAATGGGGAGTGAATGAAGATGCGGGTTATTATATAGGTGGAGAAGCGGAGGATAGTAACAATGTCAAATTCAACAAGTTATAGGTAGGCATAGATCTGCAGTGTCTTGGCGCAAATCAAACTGAATTGAAAGAAGGGAGAAGACACTGTAGTATTTCAGAATAGCCTGCGCTGAAGCTTTTTGGGGAGAAAGAATAGATCTCGACGTGAACAGACAAGAAGGAAATAAATTCGGATTGGAAATGAAAAGAGAAGACGGGAATTTTGCAGTGTACTAAAGCTTTGTGAAGAAGGAAGAAATCTTGATGAAAAGAGAAGACGCTGTAAACATTTCAGAGTAGCATGTGCTCGAATTTTAGGTCGTCCCCTATAATGTATTTTTATTCTAATTTTCCAGTTTAATTAATTAATTAATTTAACCAATGCTATTCACTTTAAAATAACACCATGCAGTTTTGGACACTTATTTGAACGCAGTGAAAAGCGTTTCCAGGGTTCTACCACCCATCTAAACACACTGGAATAGGTTTCACGGTCTAATTCGACCATATACCGAAGATATTTACTTTAAACAGGCGATTAAAACTGAATTCAATTGAGTATAAACTGATTCAAATATATTATCATTATGATCAGATAAATGTACACAACTCAATTATATAAAATTTTCCAACATACACTAACTCGGAATTTCAAACTCTATATTCTATTTTCATGTTAAACCAATATTATATTTATTTAAAATCGATTTATTATATAATATATATATTTATACGTTTTCAAACCCGTTTAATTTATATAAAATTTCACTTATATTACGATTTCCATATTTAAAACTAATTTAAATATTCGACACTTAAGTGACACAAACACGGGACGTTACATTCCTTCCCCCTTAAAAGAATTTCGTCCCCGAAATTACTAAGTATGAAATGTAGCTATACCTTATTCACTTGCCATAATCCACTCATGCAACTTGACACTGATCTCAACATCCTTAGTCTCCAACAACCAACTCATCAGTTCACTCAAAAATCCTTAACTTCAATTTCCAATTGAACACTAACTTTTTGTTAACAAAAATTTTCGAAACTGTTGAAAATTTTTCTAACTCCCTAAATTTTTGAAAAATTTCGCCAGCACCTCCTTTGTACGGGGTTACCGGAAAAATTCAAACCTTGCCACATAGGCCCTCTCCAGTCAAAAAGAAAATCAAAAAGCCAAGTGGCTTGCCGATTCGGCGCATAAAACCTCATATTGAATTAAACGTGTACCTTTTTGTCAAGCATTCAATATCTATTCTTCACACTTGCTTTATCCAATAAACCTATCCAATCACATACATATCCATTCCTATTCGATCATCATGAATTTAACTTTTTACTTCCACTTTGCCAATTTATCCATTATTGCATTATCTTGCTTAAACGATAACCATGTTCAAATATATATACGTTTGCTTATAACGAGTTAAGTTCCCTTTATAATTCAAGTTCCAGGTCTTATTTCCAATTCACAAGTTCATTTACACTTGAGTTCCAAATTTAATTAGACTTAATTTGCGAGCCCCTATAAATTTTGAGTACAAATCTCAATTTAAATCAAACTTACTTTGATTTACGCTTCATTCACTTTCATTTCTACTCAAGTTTATACAAATTCAAGTTTACATTCCCTATTAACATATTCAGTTCCATTTCAAGACTTGATTTCATAGCCAAAGCTTATTTGAATAATATTTAAGTCATATTCAATTATTACTATTCGAATTTGGATTTGTTGCAATTCAAATTTTTATTTCAATCGACACATTTAAACGATATGCATCGAGCTCTAGTTAGATTACCAACATCCACTTTATTTGTTATTTCAACTTGAATTCATGAACTTTTATTCCATATTGATTTATTACCTCCTTTTAGTTCAATATGTTTTTAATTGTAATCCAAATCTGTTTAACTTTTCAGCTAAGTTTTAATCCATACAATTTATTTATATTGGAATTTGTTTTCAGCTTCCAATTTAAACCAAGTTTTTATTTTTATTTCAAGAATCATTCCTTTCATCTTTGGCGATGCTTAACCATTTCAATTCTATATTCCCATTTTAATTGCATTCAAATCAATCAAGCACTCAAATATCAACAATAATTTAAGAAAACTATATCTTTTATATACAAAAAATAAATTTGGGTAAAATTATTTCATTTATCCCTTTTCAAAATAATACTGCATCAATTTTCAGTTCAATGCTTTTCAACAGTTGAACCGATCAACCAACACAATACAAAACATTTGTATATGAAATTTACAAATACGCTCTCATATATATACACTCAACTCAATCTAGGGTGTTACTAACCCTATCTCTACTGAGTTACACCACAGAGCCAAGGTTATTCCTAAACCATTGCTCTGATACCAATTGTAATGAACCGGGATTTTCGGTAGGCTTTTCAACCATCCCTCCAACCCCAAGGCAGAGGGCTAACCTCCCCCCGTGGCTTACAATGGTACCCCACCAACTCATTTTACGGCCAGCCTTTCGACTTCACAAACAACCCACATTTTCGGGACATGTAGGGGTAAGAGTCTCCCGTCCGCCACCTAATGCGAAGCGAGAACCCCCTATCATGCGACCAAGCACACAACATAGAGTCTCACATCGCAGCGGAACAAAATATAATATAGAAATAAATCTTTATTTAAAGCTTTAAATAAAACTTACATCATCAGAGTACATCATCATCACTGGATAGTTCTAATAATCTGCCCTTTATACAACACAGCAGAATAATATCATATGTCTGAGCTCTTCCAGCCCGCCTCTTCACAGCTTTCGAACCTGAACCTGTACACTCCGGGCTAACCCGAGCATTTACAAAACACCGGGTCAGTCTTGTGAACCAGAGTGAGAAAAACTCGCACAGTATTTAGGGTAAATCATCCAAATCCTGATTTTAAAGTTCGAATTCTTTACAAAAGAAAATGATAATCGTAAGACCGAATCCACACATAAACACGAACGGTTTTTACCTTACGATAACCCAAAACAGTTTTTGAAAAAAACAATAGCTTCTCTGATATTATAATAATGTCTAAATACAAGTAAATAACAATCTAGTGGAACGCTTGCATCTCACGCTCCACATATATAATATACAATCAAAACCGCAGGCGCTTATTGGAGATTGGATTCCAACTTTGACAAGGTATGGGACCACCTGCCGATCGTGTATCTCAAGAGACGAATACACTGGGTTCAACAAGAACGTCTTGCAACCCGGCCCACACATGACCGACCACTCATTTCGCTTGAGTGTGTCGAATGTATATCACCAACGGTTGGGATCAGCAACTGCCTCCCGAAAAGGGACAGCATCGAACATAGATTAAAGAAGCAAATGGAATTTCTCTAGATAGGTGATCATACACCCTAATGGGAGTGACCCACATAGCCATGCTGCCTGCCCGATTTTTGTCATCTTCCGGTTGATGAGGCTTGAGGTCATAATTTTCTTTGAACCTTTGATCATCATTCACTTTGAATGCCACATCGTCAGATCCACCAGATATCACTAATTGACGTCCACAAAAATACCCTAGTGGTTAAGCTAAGAGAACCGTCATCCTCTGCCACCAACTATAGTACGTTTGAAGAAATCAACGTAAGCAATTCCTTTGGAAATACTCTGTCAGACACTCGTCCATACAAGTCACCCAGGAACAGGATGAACCGAAGGCACCCTCCTACTTCATCCTAGGAATCACCCTACGGATCAGTAGCGAGAAGTCCTTGCAATCCGTTGATTTCAAATCACGACAGAATCATTGTTGAAATATCTCTAGCCGCTAAACCAGAGAAATTCAATCAGTGGTTCCTCCGTTCTTGAAGATCAACGGTCTTCAATTTCTCTAACTTCACAAATCTCCTTTCACGTATTTGCTGGTCGGAATGGTTTTCGAATATAAATTCGATCCCGGTCTTTCCGAACCAACGATCGTATAGGTCAGGTTTTGATAGTCGGTGACGTAACTATCAAATAAATAAACAGGTGTGCAAACAACGATATTATTTCCAAATGGAAATTCTATCGACCAATCATCATTCAATGTTTTATTTCTTTCTAGATTAAATTATCCTCGACTTAGTCATTTCCCATTTATACATAAATCCTTATTTCCTACATTTAGAAAATACTTGATTAACATTGGGCATTTCTATAATTTACTTCTTTTGCTTATTTCTGTATATATTAAAACATTCCTGATCTTTATTTGGAAAAACGTTTCCCAACTTCTTCATCTGCTTAAAACCGATGTTTAAATAAAACATCACTCAGTCAATTCGACCCCTTTCACCCATTGGCTCAATTTACTTGACCCATCTTCACCACCGAACCTTACTCATCCTTAGTTAAAAACGAAGCCAATCAAGTTGGGGTATAATTACCTCTCAGGCCTTAATTGGAAAACATTTCCAACCTTGAAATAAACAAGGTTCATCTTCGAAATCTTTAACAACTTCCTTTCGAATAACCATACTCAATTTATCATTCTTTCGGATAAAACTGTATTCGATAATCTTTCTTGCGAAGAAACTATATTCAATTAACTATCTCTTCGAATAACTAGTATTTCATTTAACTCACCTCTAAGATAAACTATGTTTGATAACTCTACTTCGAATAAATGTTCTTTGATTAATCTCTTTTTTTTCTAACTCTATTCAGTTCACTACTACTCGATTTAGCTCAAACCTGATTAACTCCATTTGAATAACTCAAAATTTGATTTAATTCCAATTGATTTTTCTTTAATCGATTAGCCATAACTGGTTAACTCTACCTGACTAACTTCACCTGATTTACTCTAACTGGTTACTCTAACTGATTAACTCTAGCTGGTTAACTCTAACTGGTTACTCTAACTGATTAACTCTAACTGATTAACTTCACTCGACTAACTCGACTTATTTAACTAAATTTGGCCAACTCGACCAAATTAACTCAACTTTGACTAACTCGATTTAATTAACCTTTATTGATAACTATTATTTGATTTAACACCATTCGCTCGACTCTAGATCGCAGCGATCACAATGGTTACGCCTGATCCCTCAGGAAACATCCGGCCGCCGTAGGCTATCTGCAGCCCTACGAATTCCGCTAGCAGTCTTACGAAATGGTACTTATCTTGAATAACTATGTTTGACTAACTCTGTCTCAATTGACTATATTCGATCAATTTAAATTTAATAACAAATATTCAATTAAATCCTAACTCGATTAACTGGATAATAAAAATCCTTATTTTCTTTAAAATTTCCCTATTCAAAATAATATACTTAAACTTATTTTAATTATAATATAGACTTGTATACTTCATAAGGGTCGACCCACTTGATGATAAAAATCCATGATTCCCTGACACGCAAAGTGATACCAAATTATTCAACCAATACTGGTTAAACCAAATCAAACGTTGAATTTCAATTCAACTTTTCATCAATCAAATCAATTTCCCAATCCAACTATTCCCTTTATCTAATAATAAAGGACGACACTCAATCAACAATCAGATCACGCAAACAATTCAAATAATTTTCAAACACGTTTATTTTATAAACATGGTAAATCAAGGAAAATTTCCTTTATTGGATTTAATCTTTAAAAATAATGATTCAGTAATTCACTGAATTTAAACGACGGTTTAAAGCCCATTATTCAAATCAACAAGATATAACTAGCAGACGGTCCATTTCTAGCAACCCGAGTAGATAAACAAAAACTCAATTTATATCAAATATAAACGGGAAGAAACTAAGTGAGGTTAACTCGCCTCTGATTCCCACTGTCGCCAGCTTTGTCCTGGTTTTGTTCCGCTTGTAGTCATGATCGTATTACGAGTTGTTTGCTCCATTTCTGTTCATATACGAACGAGTTATAAATATTTGAATATTATCGCCTTTGTTAAATTGATTTAACCTTAGTTAAAAATAAATTAATCCTATTTAATTAAACTCGTTATACAGACCCTAATTAATTTCCTTAAATCCTTATTTTCAAATTAAAATAATTACATAAATTAAAACGCTTAATTACATAAATTAAAACGATAAACACTAATCACATTTGTTAATAACTACATTATATTAACAAATAACTAAATACGTTTTAAACTGATTACATAAGTAACCTGATTAACTAGACCAACTAAGTACTAGTATGAAATGATTTTAAATTTTTATTAGTTAGATTAACTCGTTTTAAAATCTCTAACCAAATCAATAAAACACTAATAAAGTCTTCCTTTTATACCTAACTAAACAAATATAAGGTAATTGGGCCTTACCATCCAGCCCATCATATTTTAAAACCCGCATTCACTTCCTATAACCATCGAAATCCCTCCTGTAGCCTCACAAACCCTCATCCCATTTTCTAATCCTCCGCCGCCACTCCAAATATGGAGAAAACAAAACCCTCCGCCCTTTTCCACTCTTCCCGGCGCCATCTACCATCATCGGACCCCACATCTCCGGCTTCACCAGAGGCGCTGCCGTCCAAGCATCCTTCCAGACCCCTCGACCTGTAACTGCAGGCTCCCCCAACCCTAAACTCTGCGATCCCTCATCCCGAAGCTAAGTAAAATTAATTTTCTGTTTTCTTTTTTTTCTTTTCGGTTTTGGTTGTGTTTTAAATTGTAGTGTGTGACCTCTATTTATACTTGCGGTTTACTGTGATTTCGAATCATAGGTTTCCTTAGTCTTAGTTGTCCCTAGATCCTAGTTGATTTCGGTTCTGCCATGATCTTCGTGATGGAAATGTTTGTGTGATGTTTGATAGTGGAAGTGTGATGTCTAAACGTTGGATTCCTTGTACTTGTTTTGCTTAGATCCATGGACTGTTTATACATCGATTTGGTTTAGCTATGAAACCCTTGAGTTGTTCATTCACTGCGTCCCTTGTCTGTAAAGATTTGATGGTGAATATATTCAAATATTTGATTTCCTTCTACTGTCTGTTCACATTAAAATTTAAATTCGAGTTGTTTGTTCTTCTTGTGGATTTGAAATGATGTACCTATGCATACATTAGTCAAGATTTGGTACATACGATCCTCTAATTTCAGCTGTAGATTAGCTGTTTAGATTTTTGTAAAGATTTGATTTCATACATCTTTCACTGTTCCTGTTACTGTTGATATGGGGAATTTGCGTTCTGCAAATTTTCAGACAATTGAAAGAACAAGGCATATTTGAATTCGAAATGAGCTATAATTTTTTCTGTTTTTCCTTGAGTTGTTTATTCAATTTCAGATATGTGGATCTATATTCAGTAGCTATCAAATTGTTTGATTCCATTTCAGGTTTCAGATTTGAATTGTGCCATGTGCTTGTAGCAGAACATCTTTTATATATGAGATTTCCTGACTATAAGGATAAACATATATTATCTGTTTCGATTGCCTAAAGATTTGGTGGTATTTTTTTTCTGTTTCACTTTAAATGCAGTGCAGGATTTCTTGGTTATATAAACACATGGTTTGATTTAGTTATGCGTGTAGTGTTTTTTTTTCATTTGAAATCTTTCATATATACCTATATATATATTATTAGCTATTTATAGTTGTTTTCTTTCCTTCGCAGGTTGATCTTTGCTGATGACAGTGGTGCTTTGATGGCAGTGAAGATCTGTTTGGATTCAAAGTGCCATACACGTCTGTTCGAATTTGATTTGCATATTTCTTCTTTTTTTTCCTTTTCTTTTCTTTTTATCCAAATAAATTTGTGTATTCACCTGAAGAATGTATAAGCATTGGCCGCAAGAATTATGTATATTAGCTGTTCGAATTAAATAAACTAACGTAAAAATTTCTTTTCTCATTCTTATAGCATACCTTTTTTTTACTGTTGTTTTTCCCACTTGGTTTACTCATTTCTCTCCTTTGTTTCCTATTTATACCAGTCGATAATGTCCATACGGTTTTATTGAAATCGCACTATTGTTTCAGCGTTAGTTTGGTAGCTCAACAGGTTTCCATATTATTTATGGCAACTATTATTATTACCTTTAACTTGAAAGGTAATTTTTGGTACTAGTTTAAGTAACTATTTGACATTATAAAGCACCTTACTACTGTAGTTGCTAGTAAATCATTCTAGACATAGTAGTGAAGCCTTTTTTTTCCAAACCTTTATTCTCTTTTCTGTTTCCATTTTACTGTTGGTTCATTGTTTTAAAAGAGGAATTGAGCTGTACTGTTTTGGGAATTGAGTCGTTCATGTGTTTGTTCCCGGGACCAAATATATGTTTATGGCATGAGTTAAATATTTGATATGTTCGTTTGGTTATTTATAAATCTTATAAAACGTCGAGACCATCTAATTTAAAATCTAAAATAGTTAAACATTCTGATATTATCGAATATATCCAAAACGAAAGATCATGTAGTTCTCAACAAGACTAAGACGGATTCTAAACTCAATAATAAAATTTTTTGAGTAAACGATATCAAATATTTATACAAACCCTAATTTAATTAATTAAATAAACGTTATCGTTTTATAACGATTTTTCCCAATATCTCGAAAATAAAATATTATTATATTATTAATAAAATTTAAATATTTAATTTAAAATGGTCAAATCCCATTATTCAAACTTAGATCAATATTTTAAATAAATAAAATATTTCAAATAAATGGTCAGAAAATACGGGACATTACATTCTTCCCCCCTTAAAATAATTTCGTCCTCGAAATTGCTAAGGTAAGAAAAATGTTGTAAATCCCAGTAACCTTTAATATATTTAAATAACGCTTCAAATTTTTTTCCTGGGTTTCAATTTATTTAACTCTACATTAAACCATGAATTATACTCAGTCAATCTAACAAGCAAACAACCATTAATCAACAACCAAGGCACAACCACTTAACCAAATCAACCTAATCCACATTCTATATTTCTATTTAATTGAATTCAACATATTTGAATCCCAACTGATTTATATTCGATTGATTTCTATTTAATTATTATTCATTAAATTTTGAAATTCCAATCAATTTTATTTAATTACAACATTATTCCTTAATGTAATTCAATGTCATTATTAATGATTTAATTCGATTTCACTTAACCCAGTTAAGTTTTAATTCAAAATTTTAACCAAATTTTGAATTCCATTCAAATCACACAATATTCCAATGATTTCATAAAATTATTTCTTTCCTATACAAAAATATATTTTGGGTAAAATTATTTCATTTACCCCCTTTTCAAAACAATATTGTATCGATTACCAATTCAACGCTTTACAACACTTGAACTGATCAAACAAAACAATACAAAACATTTATATATAAAATTTACAAATACGCCCTCATATATATACACTTAAACTCAATCTAGGGTGTTACTAACCCCATCTCTATCGAGTTACGCCACAGAGCCAAGGTTATTACTAAACCAATAGCTTTGATACCAACTGTAGCGACCCGGGTATTTCCGACACTCGAATCCAGACACTACACATCCCGTGTCCAAAACTCAAGTACCAAAAACCCCGAAAGCTAATAGAAAGAAGTTAGAGGTTGAGAAAAGAAAGAAAGAAATATAAAAATAGAAGAAGAGGAAGAACACAACACAGAGTCTCACATCGCAGCGGAACAAAATATAATATAGAAATAAATCTTTATTTAAAGCTTTAAATAAAACTTACATCATCAGAGTACATCATCATCACTGGACAGTTCTAATAATCTGCCCTTTATACAACACAGCAGAATAGTATCATATGTCTGAACTCTTCCATCCCGTCTCTTCACAGCTTTCGAACCTGAACTTGTACACTTCGGGCTAACATGAGCATTTACAAAACACCGGGTCAGTCTGGTGAACCAGAGTGAGATAAACTCGCACAGTATTTAGGGTAAATCATCCAAATCCTGATTTTAAAGTTCGAAATCTTTACAAAAGAAAATGATAATCGTAAGACCGAATCCACATATAAACACGGACGGTTTTTACCTTACGATAACCCAAAACAGTTTTTGAAAAAAATAATAGCTTCTCTGATATTATAATATGTCTAAATACAAGTAAATAACAATCTAGTGGAACACTTGCATCTCACGCTCCACATATATAATATACAATCAAAACCGCAGGCGCTTATTGGAGATTGGATTCCAACTTTGACAAGGTATGGGACCACCTGCCAATCGTTTATCTCTAGAGACGAATACACTGGGTTCAACAAGAACGTCTTGCAACCCGGCCCACACATGACCGACCACTCATTTCGCTGGAGTGTGTCGAATGTATATCACCGACGGTTGGGATCAGCAACCGCCTCCCGAAAAGGGACAACATCAAACATAGATTAAAGAAGCAAATGGAATTTCTCTAGATAGGTGATCATACACCCTAATGGGAGCGACCCACATAGCCATGTTGCCTGCCCGATTTTTGTCATCTTCCGGTTGATGAGGCTTGAGGTCATAATTTTCTTTGAACCTTTGATCATCATTCACTTTGAATGCCACATCGTCAGATCCATCAGATATCACTAATTGACGTCCACAAAAATACCCTAGTGGTTAAGCTAAGAGAACCGTCATCCTCTGCCACCAACTATAGTACGCTTGAAGAAATCAATGTACGTAATTCCTTTGGAAATACTCTGTCAGACACTCGTCCATACAAGTCACCCAGGAACAGGATGAACCGAAGGCACCCTCCTACTTCATCCTAGGAATCACCCTACGGATCAGTAGCGAGAAGTCCTTGTAATCCGTTGATTTCAAATCACGACAGAATCATTGTTTAAATATCTCCAACCGCTAAACCAGAGAAATTCAATCAGTGGTTCCTCCGCTCTTGAAGATCAACGGTCTTCAATTTCTCTATCTTCACAAATCTTCTTTCACATATTTGCTGGTCGGAATGGTTTTCGAATATAAATTCGATCCCGGCCTTTCCGAACCAACGATCGTATAGGTCAGATTTTGATAGTCGGTGACTTAACTATCAAATAAATAAACAGGTGTGCAAACAACGATATTATTTCCAAATGGAAATTCTATCGACCAATCATCATTCAATGTTTTATTTCTTTCTAGATTAAATTATCCTCGACTTAGTCATTTCCCATTTATACATAAATCCTTATTTCCTACATTTAGAAAATACTTGATTAACATTGGGCATTTCTATAATTTACTTCTTTTGCTTATTTCTGTATATATTAAAACATTCCTGATCTTTATTTGGAAAAACGTTTCCCAACTTCTTCATCTGCTTAAAACCGATGTTTAAATAAAACATCACTCAGTCAATTTGACCCCTTTCACCCATTGGCTCAATTTACTTGACCAATCTTCACCACCGAACCTTACTCATCCTTAGTTAAAAACGAAGCCAATCAAGTTGGGGTATAATTACCTCTCAGACCTTAATTGGACAACATTTCCAACCTCGAAATAAACAAGGTTCATCTTCGAAATCTTTAACAACTTTCTTTCGAATAACCATACTCAATTTATCATTCTTTCGGATAAAACTGTATTCGATAATCTTTCTTGCGAAGAAACTATATTCAATTAACTATCTCTTCGAATAACTGGTATTTCATTTAACTCACCTCTAAGATAAACTATGTTTGATAACTCTACTTCGAATAAGTGTTCTTTGATTAATCTCTTTTTTTTCTAACTCTATTCAGTTCACTACTACTCGATTTAGCTCAACCCTGATTAACTCCATTTGAATAACTCAAAATTTGATTTAATTCCAATTGATTTTTCTTTAATCGATTAGCCATAACTGGTTAACTCTACCTGACTAACTTCACCTGATTTACTCTAACTGGTTACTCTAACTGATTAACTCTAACTGGTTAACTCTAACTGGTTACTCTAACTGATTAACTCTAACTGATTAACTTCACTCGACTAACTCGACTTATTTAACTAAATTTGGCCAACTCGACCAAATTAACTCAACTTTGACTAACTCGATTTAATTAACCTTTATTGATAACTACTATTTGATTTAACACCATTCGCTCGACTCTAGATCGCAGCGATCACAATGGTTACGCCTGATCCCTTAGGAAACATCCGGCCGCCGTAGGCTATCTGCAGCCCTACGAATTCCGCTAGCAGTCTTACGAAATGGTACTTATCTTGAATAACTATGTTTGACTAACTCTGTCTCAATTGACTATATTCGATCAATTTAAATTTAATAACAAATATTCAGTTAAATCCTAACTCGATTAACTGGATAATAAAAATCCTTATTTTCTTTAAAATTTCCCTATTCAAAATAATATACTTAAACTTATTTTAATTATAATATAGACTTATATACTTCATAAGGGTCGACCCACTTGATGATAAAAATCCATGATTCTCTGACACGCAAAGTGATACCAAATTATTCAACCAATACTGGTTAAACCAAATCAAACGTTGAATTTCAATTCAACTGTTCATCAATCAAATCAATTTACCAATCCAATTATTCCCTTTATCTGATAATAAAGGACGACACTCAATCAACAATCAGATCACGCAAACAATTCTAATAATTTTCAAACACGTTTATTTTATAAATGTGGTAAATCAAGGAATTTTTCCTTTATTGGATTTAATCGTTAAAAATAACGATTCTATATTTCAGTGAATTTAAACGACAGCTTAAATCCCATTATTCAAATCAACAAGATATAACTAGCAGACATTCCATTTCTAGCAACCAGAGTAGATAAACAAAAACCCAATTTATATCAAATATAAACGGGAAGAAACCGAGTGAGGTTAACTCACCTCTGATTCCCACTGTCGCCAGCTTTGTGCTGGTTTTGTTCCGCTTGTAGTCATGATCGTATTACGAGTTGTTTGCTCCATTTCTGTTCATATATGAACGAGTTATAAATATTTGAATATTAACGCCTTTGTTAAATTAATTTAACCTTAGTTAAAAATAAATTAATCCTATTTAATTAAACTCGTTATACAGACCCTAATTAATTTCCTTAAATCCTTATTTTCAAATTAAATTAATTACATAAATTAAAACGCTTAATTACATAAATTAAAACGATAAACACTAATCACATTTGTTAATAACTACGTTATATTAACAAATAACTAAATACGTTTTAAACTGATTACATAAGTAACCTGATTAATTAAACCAACTAAGTACTAGTATGAAATGATTTTAAATTTTTAATAGTTAGATTAACTCGTTTTAAAATCTCTAACCAAATCAATAAAACACTAATAAAGTCTTCCTTTTATACCTAACTAAACAAATATAAGGTAATTAGGCCTTACCGTCCAGCCCATCATATTTTAAAACCCGCATCCACTTCCTATAACCATCGAAATCCCTCCTGTAGCCTCACAAACCCTCATCCCATTTTCTAATCCTCCGCCGCCACTCCAAATATGGAGAAAACAAAACCCTCCGCCCTTTTCCACTCTTCCCGGCGCCATCTACCATCATCGGACCCCACATCTCCGGCTTCACCAGAGGCGCTGCCGTCCAAGCATCCTACCATACCCCTCGACCTGTAACTGTAGGCTCCCCCAACCCTAAACTCTGCGATCCCTCATCCCGAAGCTAAGTAAAATTAATTTTCTATTTTGTTTTTTTTCTTTTCGGTTTCGGATGTGTTTTAAATTGTAGTGTGTGACCTCTATTTATACTTGCGGTTTACTATGATTTCGAATCATAGGTTTCCTTAGTCTTAGTTGTCCCTAGATCCTAGTTGATTTCGGTTCTGCCATGATCTTCGTGATGGAAATGTTTGTGTGATGTTTGATAGTGGAAGTGTGATGTCTAAACGTTGGATTCCCTGTACTTGTTTTGCATAGATCCATGGACTGTTTATACATCGATTTGGTTTAGCTATGACACCCTTGAGTTGTTCATTCATTGCGTCCCTTGTCTGTAAAGATTTGATGGTGAATATATTCAAATATTTGATTTCCTTCTACTGTCTGTTCACATTAAAATTTATATTCAGTAGTTTGTTCTTCTTGTGGATTTGAAATGATGTACCTATGCATACATTAGTCAAGATTTGGTACATACGATCCTCTAATTTCAGTTGTAGATTAGCTGTTTAGATTTTTGTAAAGATTTGATTTCATACATCTTTCACTGTTCCTGTTACTGTTGATATGGGGAATTTGCGTTCTGCAAATTTTCAGACAATTGAAAGAACAAGGCATATTTGAATTCGAAATGAGCTATAATTTTTTCTGTTTTTCCTTGAGTTGTTTATTCAATTTCAGATATGTGGATCTATATTCAGTAGCTATCAAATTGTTTGATTCCATTTCAGGTTTCAGATTTGAATTGTGCCATGTGCTTGTAGCAGAACATCTTTTATATATGAGATTTCCTAACTATAAGGATAAACATATATTATCTGTTTCGATTGCCTAAAGATTTGGTGGTATTTTTTTCTGTTTCACTTTAAATGCAGTGCAGGATTTCTTGGTTATATAAACACATGGTTTGATTTAGTTATGCGTGTAGTGTTTTTTTTTTCATTTGAAATCTTTCATATATACCTATATATATATTATTAGCTATTTATAGTTGTTTTCTTTCCTTCGCAGGTTGATCTTTGCTGATGACAGTGGTGCTTTGATGGCAGTGAAGATCTGTTTGGATTCAAAGTGCCATACACGTTTGTTCGAATTTGATTTGCATATTTCTTCTTTTTTTCCTTTTCTTTTCTTTTTATCCAAATAAATTTGTGTATTCACCTGAAGAATGTATAAGCATTGGCCGCAAGAATTATGTATATTAGCTGTTCGAATTAAATAAACTAACGTAAAAATTTCTTTTCTCATTCTTATAGCATACCTTTTTTTTACTGTTGTTTTTCCCACTTGGTTTACTCATTTCTCTCCTTTGTTTCCTATTTATACCTGTCGATAATGTCCATACGGTTTTATTGAAATCGCACTATGGTTTCAGCGTTAGTTTGGTAGCTCAACAGGTTTCCATATTATTTATGGCAACTATTATTATTACCTTTAACTGGAAAGGTAATTTTTGGTACTAGTTTAAGTAACTATTTGACATTATAAAGCACCTTACTACTGTAGTTGCTAGTAAATCATTCTAGACATAGTAGTGAAGCCTTTTTTTCCAAACCTTTATACTCTGTTCTATTTCCATTTTACTGTTGGTTCATTGTTTTAAAAGAGGAATTGAGTTGTACTGTTTTGGGAATTGAGTCGTTTATGTGTTTATTCCCGGGACCAAATATATGTTTATGGCATGAGTTAAATATTTGATATGTTCGTTTTGTTATTTATAAATCTTATAAAACGTCGAGACCATCTAATTTAAAATCTAAAATAGTTAAATAATCTGATATTATCAAATATATCCAAAACGAAAGATCATGTAGTTCTCAACAAGACTAAGACGGATTCTAAACTCAATAATAAATGTTTTTGAGTTAACGATATCAAATATTTATACAAACCCTAATTTAATTAATTAAATAAACGTTATCGTTTTATAACGATTTTTCCTAATATCCCGAAAATAAAATATTATTATATTATTAATACAATTTAAATATTTAATTTAAAATGGTCAAATCCCATTATTCAAACTTAGATCAATATTTTAAATAAATAAATAACGACCCAGCAATTTTCGGTAGGCTTTTCAACCATCCCTCCAACCCCAAGGTAGAGGGATAATGTTCCCTCGTGGCTTACAATGGTACCCCACCAACTCATTTTACGGCCAGCCTTTCGACTTCACAACCAACCCAAATTTTCGGGACATGTAGGGGTAAGAGTCTCCCTTACGCCACCTAACGCGAAGCGAGAACCACCTATCATGCGACCAAGCACACAGCAAGCAACGAGTTGGGGTATTTTAATTACCTCTCAGACCTTGATCAACAACATTCTTATCTTCAGATAAATACGAGTTGTAATTCGAAAACCCGATATTATTATTTCAATTTCTATTTCCAACTTCGTTTACTTAACTTTAATCAAACCCTTTTTCCCAATTACCCTTTTCTTTCGGGAAACCTTTTTTTTTCAAATCCATTGATTTAACCTAATACCTTTCTTAAGTATTTCCAATCTAAAACAACGCTTTAATTCCTATTCCATTTATAAACCTTGTTGATAAGATTAATATAACCCTTTCCACCTCCCTTAACTCAAACGTTAAATAAAACTTCTCATTTACGCCTTATATTCGTTTAAACCTCTTTGTTACTTCATTTTAAAACTCAAGCTCGAATACTAAAAGTCATCCCTAGCCTCTTTCCAACACTCGACCATTTTCTTCCAAACTTAAAGGTCTTTCATTTAATTGGTGATTACCCTACCAACAACATTTATCATTCAAATCAATTAACTCCTTTATTAATAACAAATTTCCCTTTTCAAAATCTTAATAGGATTAACCAATTATTGATTAAGTTATCTCACTAATCTTAAAGTCTACCCAAGTTTAAATGGTCGACCCAGTCAACATGAACATGATTACTCGTCTGACCCATCCTTTTTAATTCCTCTTTTGAATTAATTAAAATATAATTAATTTAAATAACTTTATTTAATCGCTCACGGTTAATCGAATACCTAACTTCCAGGTTATTTCCTGCTTATTTCTAATCAACGTAAGAAATCTGTTTTATAAAAACCATTCATAATTTCTATATAACTTTAAGTAAATAGATAATTTAACATTTATTTCCCTTTTTAAATACCCTTTCCATATAATAACTTTCAAGATCTATTTCTGTTATAAATATATTTATAATTCAAATATTATCGATTCACTGTTGATAAAACATATTTTATAAATCGATTGATTTATAAGTCAGGTGATGCGAAATATCCAACCACACTACCCATTTGTTAACATCAGAACAAACGTTGAAATAAGGTTCAACAATTAATAATATTAAACCATTCCTTTTTATCTGACTAATAAATTCTATAACGATCAATAATCAATCAACTACCAATTCAATCCATTCAAACAATTTCAAACACGTTTATAAACGTGACAAATCAGGGAAATTTACTCTATTCGGTTCAAATCATAACGATTGGTGTTTTGATGAAATTAAACGACCGTTTAATTTCAGAAATTAAATCAACAATAAATATATGTCACTAGCAAACAGTCAATCACTGGCAATCAGAACACGCAAAATAAAAACCCAATTTATATAAAATATAAATGGGAAGAGCTGAGTGAGTTTAACTCACCTGGATTTGAATCTGTTGATCATCAGTCTGTTTTAATCAAATTAAACTGTCGTTTAATTCAAATAAAAATTCCCTTTACTTCAGATCCGGCCCAGACCTGCTCCATCTCGAAGTGCTCGTCTCCACGGTCCCAACGCAACTGACCGCGCCTGAATACGAGATCGTATGAGTGAGAAAACGTATTACGAACTTTATAAACAATTTAAACTTTTTAAAAAAAATATGGATTTCCTCTTTTAAAAATAAATGGGCTTTTACCTCATCAGCCGGCCCAAATAAATCCAACCCGACCCGCCTCCTTTTAAAACCCTCTCCACCTTTCTTCCGATCATTCACTCAGCCGCCACAAAAATTTGATCAAAAACCCGAAACCCTAATTCCTAATTCCTTTAGCCAAAACCAAAAATCATGGTGTCGCACTCCCTTCGAGTTCCTCCGACGATTCGCCACCCCACTATCGAGCAACCACAAGCTTTCCAGAACCACAACAAGCGAACCAACTCGAGGCCTGGTCTTCACTGCGAACGGCGAAAGCTAAGTTTTTTCTCGATTTTTAACTGCTAAAATACTTTGTTTTTTATTATCTTCTCTGGTATAATTTATGTTGGTTTGTTTCGAATGGATGGAAATCTGTTGAATGAATGTGTGTATTTAAATTTGCCGAATTGTTACTTCAATTGAATTCAAATCTGTACTTAGATTTTTGTTTAGATTTTTGGTATAAGAATTTCAGCACATTTCGATTGGTTCGAAATGGATCCTGACTATGTAGATCAGATGAAAAGAAAATAAATATACAATTTTCTTGTTCGATTTGGCCGTACCTTGGATAAATAGATCCCTATTGGTTTTGCTGTTGTTCTTTATACTTGATGTATGGATAAAAATTTTGTATTAGCTTGTTCATCTATGTCCTGTCATTCAGATCATAGATTTTTTTGAAACTGAACATATATTTTTAGGTACAGTTTTTCCCCAGATATTGCATGTGAATTTACTGTGTATGCTAGCTGTTCCAGACATTTCTTAGTTGTTGATGTATACAGTCCTAGCCATTCATATCTGCTTCCTTTAGCTGATTTATTTTGTACAAATTTGCTGCATTAATTTTGTGTTGTCTTGTTTTTACTATTCATGATCTATGGTTGTCAATTTCCTTTTTTGATTTGATAAATTTATTTCTTCAGCTATGTATTGTCTTAGCTGCTCCTATCCTATACCTTAGATGTTCATTTCCCATGTATATGATCAGAAATATACACATAGATTTGTGCTCATGATCTTGCTTTTTGATCTGATATGTGAGTATATCTTATACCCACAACTATGCTACGCACTATCTAATTACCGTAGCTGTCTTAGCCATTTGTCTACATGTGAATTATTTATTTGATATAGATTTTATGATCTCATTTTTCCTTTTTTTTTTCATTGCTGTTCATAGGTTGTTATAAATTACCCTTTTAATGGGTTCTCTTTTTATTGATTTTTTTGCAGATCAAAATGACAGCTTCACTGGAATTGAAAAGGCATGAGACAATCCAGAAGTGGATTTACCAATATTAATTTGTCTATTCAAATTTACAGATTCAAAATTTGGTTGTAGCTTATGTTGTTTAAATGTAACTGAAAATTTATATGTACTTACATACACATATGCTAATTTGCTGAGATAAATGTTGGTTCTTGCATGTGTAACTGAACAAGAAATAAGCTCTCAAGATTTTATTATTATATATATTTTTTCTTTGAAATCTGTAAGTCGAGACGGTTTGCTTGAATTTATGAAATGAACTTTTCCTGAATGTTGCGAACTGTAAGTGTTGGTTGTGTTATATTGTAATTGGTACATAATGTAATGTTCATGTTAGTAATAAAATTTTCTCTTCCTCCTGTCTACTCCAGTTTCATATTGAATTCGATGGCCAGCTTTTTGGTTTACATTTATTTCTCTTTTTGTTTCTCTTGTCCAACCAACAAGTGACTAAATTTTGGTTTGTCGACGGGTCGTAATATCACTTAAACTTCAGCTCATTTGTTTCACAATTGTTTCCAAATAAATTAAACGCAGTTTAATTCCTATAAACAGCTAGTTTAATTCTCTTGCCCATTTCAGCAATCAGGCTCATTGAAACCAAAATCTATGTTTTTGCTTTGCCGAACCAAGTGAGAACATAAATATATATATATATATATATGTATGTATTCTAAAAATAAATAAATTTGATTAAATATTCATTATATTCAAATTATAATATATAAAAAAAATTAAATATTCGAATTTAAATAGTCGAAAAATCCGGGACGTAACAGAGGAGCTGGTGTGAGTTGGCCGAACTGCTCTTGAGAAGAGAAGTGGGTTCACGGAGTTATTTGCAGTGGGAAGCGAAAGTTGCGGTCTGAGTTAGGAGTAGGTGGCGACGAATTGTCTTATAGGTGGTGGTGGACAAACAGAGCGGCCAAGGTGTCTGAAAGTGGTGGTGGAGGGCAGTCGGGCTATGGTGTTTGAGTTGCAGAAGGGTGGGGAGTTTAGCTGTCGTGGGGCTAAACAGGGAGGCCAGAACGTGAAGGAAGGTAAGTCTTTACTGGAGAAGGTTAAGTGCGGTTTGTAGTGGAGTGGGCTGATGTGAGTGGTGGTGGGCGGTTGTGGGTGACTGGAAAGGACACAGTGAAGCCGAAAAGAGGAAAGGCTGCGATGATGCTTGGTAAAGGGTGGATGCGGAGGTCGATGGTTTTGCGTGGATGGGAGAAAAAATGCATGAGTGATGGGAAGTGAGAAATACACGGTGGAGCTGAAATCAGAATGGAGCGTGAGAAAGGAAATGGTGCGTGAGTACCTTGTTTTAAACGTGAACGTGAGGGTAATTTTGTACATCTAACTAGGAACACTTGTCCATATTAAATCATCTACCTCATGCATTAATCCACCTAAGGGACACACAAAGCTTAATAAACTTCATTACGTGCATGGTTGCCAAAAATTAACTATTAATTAATTTATAATGATCCCATTTATAGTGACAACTTAGCAACAAAAGTATATGTAAACATTTTTTCTAACTTAGGACACTATATTTCATATATAAATATATCTATGCAACCTACTCAAAATAAATTGTATAAAATTATATAAGCACTATATGTTATTAAATTTTTAACTAATATTCTTACGTAACAAATATTCATATAGTCTAAAATAAAAATAAAAATATTTTTTGAAATATATCAATATATATTATTATTACTTACAACATTAAAAGTATCCCTGAAATAAGTTTTTATAAAATAAAATTATTTATTCAAACTAATAAAAAGAATTACTAAATCAACGTTTATATTTAAACCTGATTTAAATTCAAAATATATTCATAAAAATCCAAAGTTAAATTTCAAACTTAATTAAAAAAAATAGGATATTACAGAAGAAGTTTAATTAAAATAGAACTGAATTCAACAGAGTATAAATGTAGAAATCATAAAAATGAGAAGATATAATGGTGTAAAGAAAGGAGATGAAGATGGAGAAGAAGAATGATAAGGAAATTCAAAATCAACCCCTATTTATAACATTTGAAAGGTTGCAACGTTTCTGAACCATCACAAATAGTGAAAAGACACTTGCTTTCAATTTTGAAAAAAATGACAGTTCTATGTCGAAATGTTTGAAAATGTATGTCTTCATATCATGTTTAAAAATTGAATTTTGAGCATTTTTCAAGTGTTTTGATATATATGTATATATAATTCTATAAATTCTTGAATTAAAACATAGTGTTATAAATGAATATTATAAAGTAGAAAATCAAATGAAAATGCAAAAATATAAACTATATAAACATACTTATAACATTATAAAGTTAAAACTATATAATTATAAAGTACATAAAAGTATAAATATATAAAACTTATAAAACTTAAGTCTGAAATTATAAGTAAAGTAAATAAAATAAACTAGAGAAGATAGAGATTAAAAATAGAATTTGAAATCAGAAATTGAAAAACAGAATTTAAATTTGAATTTGAACCTGGGGCGGTATTCAGAATCTTACATAATCTAGACTTTATTGCTATATTTGTCTTGAAATCTAGAACTCTTAAAATCTTGAATACTCATGAGTCTTGAATCATCCCTGAATTCTGAATCTCTAACATCTTTAAACTATATAGTCTACATTAATAATTCCTGCATCTGAATCCTACATATGTGTGTATATATATATTCTAGACAAAAGTGTTAGTATATATTTTATAATCAATTAATATTGAAATAAAGTTGTTGTCATCAAAACTCCATTCCTTAACAAATTGTTAGTGATGTCAATTACTACGGATCAATCGAAGAAATTTTTGAGCTTGATTATTGGGGAGCTTTCACAGTGGTCCTTTTTAAGTGTTGTTGGTACCAAGTGGAAAAAGATTCATATGGTCTTTCTCGAGTAAATTTTAGTAAGTGCCATAAAACTGATCCTTATGCCTTGTCTTCGTAAGTGCAGCAAGTATTGTATGTGGAAGATGCAGTTGAAAATAACAGTCATTACGTTATTAAAAAATTTCCAAGAGATTGGTGTGATACTGAAAATCAAAATGCAACCGAAGAAGACATGAGCAATCCACATTCACATGATATTGGCATAGGTGGTGAACTAGAAGTTGGTCATGAGGGCTGGATTAGGGATGATGTCCCTATAATACAACTAGAAACAAAGTTCCTGATCCTGTTGCGTCTCGTTAGGACAAAAAAAATCCTCTTTGTTGTTGCTTTATTTTGGTCTAATCCATTGTCTAATTTATGATGTACTTGGCACTTTTTGTTTTAGCTGTAAATTATTATCTTTGACGAATGTATTTGGCAATCTTTTCTCATTAAGCAATCTACACTGTTCACATGTTTTATGATTTAATGTCTTTCTTTACTGTCATCTAAATTTGTTATAGTCCAAAACGTTAATTATTGTTTTTTGTCCTCTTTAGCATGCATGTACCTTATTCTAATGTGTTAATTTTTTATAGGATGGATGGACCTATAAATGTCCGGCTGCACCATGACGGAGAGTTTCGATGGACATGTTACGTAGGTAGAAAATCCTTCTTAGTAACAAAATATGATGTAGACCACTTTTCTTACAGTGTGCTTATGGACTTTGTTAAAGATTGCCTCCAGTACACAGAAATAGGAGGAGTCTATATCATCAATGAAGGGTGGCGGGCAGCTGATATTGAATGACAAGGATGTAAACGAATTTGTACGGGCTAGCAATAAGGAAGAAGTAGAATTTTACATTGACAACACCATTGACAAAGACAGTGAGCAGTTGATTCAACTGCAACCACATGTAATCTATGGTCAAGGAAAAACATAATTCAAGGTATATATGTATATGTAATATAGATCCATTCTTGTGTGTGTGTGTGTATATATATATATATATCTATGTGTGGGTAAAGAACTATGAATTCCATCGTTATTATTTTTATTGTTACAGGTTCTGCTAAGAAACCGGTTGCAAAGCGCAAGTATATTACCGCACTTAGACTTTAGTAGCAATGAAAAATGATGAAAAACAATCCAACTCAAGTGGGTCAGAAGAAACTATCGTCGGAGACTGATATGAATAATGGTGAAGAAGATGTTACTGTGATGGACAAAGGAACCGGGAGGAAATTAAATGTAGAAAATGAAACAGATATTGATGATGATACCCGAGAGAATGAAGCTGATGTTTAGGTATTTTCAGTTATCATTTCAGTTTTATTAATCAGGTTGAGATCTAGTATTTCAAACTACTTTTTATTAAAATTCTGCACGTAAAAGTAAGAAATGCTTTTTAATGTTTTCTACTACTGTGTCTATTTCCTATTCTGACCACGAAGGTTTTAGCTAATTCAAGTAACTATTGGTTCTTTGTTCCTGCATTCCATCGAAAATGCAAGAACTCTTTATAAGTCGACTCTATTTGGTTACCTAGCTTAAATTTATCATCGATGGTGAATAATAATGCTTATATGCTTGCAGTTCTCACAACCATCAGTTTTGACGAAGTATGAACAAGTGCGAATCGCGCGAATGCGAGAAAATGTTGCAGTTAGTAGATCACTTGGGGAGCCTTCATTGGTTAGTAGTATGAAAGAGGCTGCAGCACGAAATAGGAAAGAAAAAGGTAAAGATATTGATGGATGTGATGAATACATCCCAAAAAGGATGGTGAAGATGTCAGTGATGATTCATCGGATTTGGAGGTATAAAAAAGTTATTAGTTTACTACTTATTGTCTTTTCCTTTATGAACGTAAAAAATCTTGAATTTCGACTTAATTGTAGAGCATTAAAGTTGTTAAGTTAAAGTAACCATTACTTGGACCAAGAACTCATTCATGAGACAATGCAGCCACTGAAACTGAGAAGGAATCGATGACCAGCAAACCCCCTCCAAACAAAGCAGGCTCTTACAAGGAAGTGATGACACACACTCCCACTCCAAAGAAAGTCAGTAACTAGGAGAAAACTGTAAAACAATTAAGAAATTGATGAAACCTGTACTATCTCATCCAGGAGTTTTAAAACCTCCAACGTCTCATCCACCAGTTTTAAAACCTACATGCAGCAAAATGTTAAAACAATCAACAAATTGTGAAGCTGCTGGTTCAATCGCTGCTTATTTAGCGATGCGGAAACGTCAAAAGCGGAATGTTTCTTTATCTGTGCACTGCACTGTACTATGGAGTGTGTCTATTATAAGTTTTGCATGCATTTTATGTTTCTATAATGCATACATTAATTTTACTCATTTTTTCAATCTGGTATATAAAGTATTAGGTCCAAAAAAACCTAGAGGGAAGTCAAAAATGACCAAGGTGCATGCTAGAACCCCCAATAATAAAGTAGTCATTGAGTTGAATGAGGTTGGTCAGCCAGTTTCCGATAATATTAAGGCATTAAGCAATTTTCTTGGGACAATAGAAAATGATATTGTGTCTCTTACTTACATCAATTGACATGTTCCTGATAAATTAAAGGGGCAAATGTTGGAATATGCTCTGGTAAAATCTATCATCCTAAACCATAGTTCAACTGGCTTCCTAAATGTTTGGTTTTAACTGATTAGTTTGTTTCCTGAATTTTGTGTTTGATATATTGTAAGCTAGGTATGTCATTCTGGAAGAAGGACACAAGTGAGTATTGAACACGCTTAATGACTCTTGGAGGCAGTACAAGTCTCGTATGAAAGCAAGGTATTATAAAAAATATTCAATTCATAAGGAAAGGCTTGCGAATAGGCCTAGTTCAATTCCGTTGGAGGATTTTAAAATGCACTTGGAATACTGGAGGGATGAAGCAGTTCAGGTACGGCTTAAATGTGACCACAAAAGAAAACTAATTTGTATAACGCTAATTTAGTAATCATTCAACAAATGGAAAAAATAAATAAAATAAATTAATGATATTCACATTTTCTTGTTTAGTGCTAATTTAATAATCATGCAACAGATGGAAAAAATAAATAGAATAAATTAATGATATTCACATTTGTGTAATGTTTAGTAGTTCACATTATCTTGTTTAATGCTAATCTTTACCTTAGTAGTTCGCTAATATTTTCTTTAGTAGTTCACATTATCTTGTTTAGTGTTAATCCTTTTTTTCTTGGATTTCTAAGCCCTAGCTGAGACTAATTATGCGCATCGTAATTCATTAAGTGAGACACATACCATGGATCCCAAAACTCATGTAGTAGCCAAAGAACAGATAAATGTGTTTTTTGTACTTAAGTTAATTTTTTTTTGTGATTGAGTTGAATTGGACACATGATAATTTTAATTTGTTATGTCATTGAATTATATTTAATATCATAATGTTCATAGGCAGCAGCTAGATTTGTAAATTCTTAAGATTGAATGTTAAAAGTTCTATTTAATTTTTGATAATCCTAATAATTGACAGAGAAAGGACCCGGAAAATGCCAGCCCATTTGCTGTCGTGGTCTATTTGGAAACATATAAACGAAAACCAAAGAGAAATTACAAGAAAAACATGGATGAACTAAAGGCCAAATATGTAAGTACATTAAATACCGAAATAGCGATTTAATAGTTAGTTTGAAAGATGACCACATTGAAGCTGAAACTTCCATATTTTAATTTATATATTTTAAAGATAACCGGTTCTGTTAATAAATTTTTTCGAGTAGCTTATATAAAGTGTTTGACCCAAGATCAATTATGATTCAGTACTTGTGTCAGTGTAATTGGCACATTATTATGTTGGAGCTGCTTATTAAATCGAACAAATTCATAGTCTGAAAGATAACCAAATCTATTAATAAATTCATTCCTGCCGGCTGCCTATTTATATGCTTGCCTGATTTTCATTTTGTAGGCGAAGATTCAAGCAATAGTGGATGCAGGAAATATTGCTAAGGCAGATGCATTTGTATCCGGTAGGAAGAACCACACACGGAACTGGCTTATGGGAAGGCAAGGTAAAATGGCTGAAAAGCCTCTAACAATTCCTAATTCTTCAGAAAGTTATGTGCAAGTGCTGACCAAAAAAATAACGCAAGAGCTTGAGGCTGATTTGGAAGCAAAAGTGAACATAAAAGTGAAAGAGAACGTGTCATAGGTGTTGAAAAAGCTAGGTGAAGCTATTCTAGATCTTAATTTAGATGTTGGAGACTTTTGTATCACCACAAGTGATGAAGATGACATTGGTACTTATGCAACCCCGACAACTGAATGAAATATTTGGATGGTATGCATTAGCACTTGTGGTATATTCGAATTGTACTTTTAAATTATGGAACTTGTGGTATGTGTTCGTGATTACACTTGTAGTATGTTTTGGTGACGGCACTTGGGGTATGTGTTGGTGATGACAGTAATTGTGGTTTGGTATGTTAAATTGGTTAGTCTGATAGTGGTGATGAAAGTTTATGGTGGATTTAGTGTATGGATATTTTAGTGTAAATGTTTGAATGTGGTGCAATGTTTTGGATTGTATATATGTACTGCAGAATTTGTAATTTCAGGGTTGTATTTTCCTTCTTGCAATGTAGCATTTTCCTTCTTTACTATTGCAATTGAATTTTATTCTGGTGTTGCATTACAGGACAGTGGTATTGCATTACATAGTGTTGTGGTGTTGCATTAAGTACAATATTATTAATTCCACTATGGTATGGCACGTGGAGCCTACAGCTGACGTGGTGCCACATGGAAAGATGACGTGACATGCGACACATAGGCAGCTGACGTGGCATGTGACACTTTGGCAGCTGACGTGGAAAGTTTGTATGGTCCCCACTACCGTGATCTGGGAGCCAATCTCTAGCTTCTACTAAAAAAGCAACGTTGTATATTGTTGTATTACTTGCAAGTATTGTTACAATAGGGTTATAATGCAACAATTTCTTTCTATGGCAGTAGATGGGCAAAAGTGTTGCCTTAGAGGGTTAAGGCAACAGCCGCAGATACCACGCCCCTTTAATGTTGCCTATTTGAAAAAATGGCTTACGACAATGCTTTTTCGATCTACGGTCATATAAAACTAGTGTCCAATATGCCCACTTCCGTAGTTATGCCAATTGACATTGAAATTGTATGGATTATAATTATTGAATTGAAATTCAACGTTGATATGATAATAATCAATAGACAATATTGGTTAAGTGGCTGGCAGTAGATGGCCTAAAATTCATCTTTTTAAGATGTCGATTTGCTGTTAGGCGGATTGACGTAGTTTAAGTTATAAAATTTAATTTATAACTGAAGCAAGATTTTAAAGTAAATTTTATATAAATAGAAGATTTATAAATAAATGGATATTTTATAATTAGATTTTGTAAAGTAATTAATATTTAATATAGTAAAATATTATGTTATTATAATTTTTATTTGTGAGTAAGTAATTATCAATAATTAATATAGCAAAATCTTATGTAATTTAATTTATAACTGGAATTGATTATTAAATTAATTTGTTTTCAATTTATCCAATAAAATTAGTTTGACAAATAGTTATGTAACTTGATACTATTTTTAAAATTTAATTATATTTTAATTAATTGTGTTTAAAGGTAATTAATGAGTTGTTTTTTATTAATACAAATAAATTCTTATTTTAAGGAATTAACTGTTTCTAGTAAATGAAGAAGTTAACTACTAATGTTTTAAATAATGTTGAAATAAACACTTTTACTTCAGTTAATTTTTATTTCAGTTAATAATAATTAAAGTGATTACATTTTTTAAATGAAATTTATTTAAGAAAGTAATTGAGTTTGTAATGAAATCTAGTTGAATTTTGAAAGAAGTTTATGAAGTGAATTTATAATAAAATCCGAGTTTTATAAACAAGGTTTATAAAAATTATTTTAAGCTAATACGATAGTTTAAAATAAATGTTGTACTTAATATTTGAATTAAGTAAAAAGAATCGAGATCAAAAGGAGGCTTTCCAGAATGCAAGAGAATTTGTTCAAAGGGTTTTATATTCAACCCAAGTTTAATAAACAAGGTTTATAAAAGGGGTGGGAAGCTAAAGCGTTGATTTTAAACCAAGTTTAGTTAATAATGAAATTAAGTAAAATGATTTCTATTGAAAAGATATTTTCAAAGTTGAAAAAGGAAGGTTGATTAATGAATTGATGTAAATGGATTTTTGTAAAGATTCGGTAAACAAATTTTAAAATGCAACCCAAGTTGTAAGTAATGTTATGAAAGAGATATAAACTAAGGGTTTGTGTTTAAGAGATTTACTCAATCAACGAGTTAAGTAAAATAGTTGTATTTGAAAGGAAAGCTTTTAATTCAAGAAATGATCTATAAAACCATATTTTAAATGAAAAAATTAAATGAGATTTGTTTTGATATTAGAATTAATTTTAGTTTTTAAGTTACAAACTCATATTTATCTTAAGATAGGAACGTTGTCGATCAAGGTCTGAGAGGTAAATAAAATACCCCAACTTGAACGATTTCAGAATTATCTGAGGATGATATTGCTTTGTAATGGTAAAAATGCTAGAAAAAAATTATTATTTCAATAAGAAAAAGAATGCAACTTTATTTACAAGATTTTAGACATTTAAATGAACTATTGTGTTTGACTATAAACAATGTATCATTGACATTGTTTGACCTAAGCATGAAGTTTAGTTATACTTATATCATTCAGTTAAGTATATAACACTATTTTCCAAGTAACGAAAATAGTCTGGTTTTGGTAATACACTAATCCCAAGAATATAAGTAAATGGTTATGATTTCAGGGAAATGAAAATAAGAGGTTAAACTGGTTTGGAAACGAAAATAGATATGGAAATTGAATTTTTATTTCTGTAAAGTGATATTTTAAAACATTAATATGTAAAGTTTGAAGTTAAATAAATCCATTTGGGTTACATAACAAACAATGATTGAATAACATTATTAACCCATATAAAATTTGGCGATATAATTTATACCAACTGGCTGTGTGTGTGTGTGCATGTGTGTGTATATATATATATATATCGGAATATTTTTGAGAGTAAAGGAAATAGAAAGGGGTTTTATGAGTAAACAGCAATATTTCCAAAGTAAGGAGAATAAAAAGGGATTTTGCAAATATATGGCGAAATTTGAGGTAAAGGAAATTAAGAGGTGTTTTGATGAATAAGAATATTCTAAAAGATATAAGGGTTAAATATTGTTTTCAAAGTAACAAAAACAAAAGAGATTTGTTGAGATAAGAATATGAATTCGATTTTTAAGAATCAATAAAAGAGATTTAATGAATGGTTTTAAATTAAATAGGGCCTGAGCTGTTGAAGTATTGATCCAAACTGTTTTGATTTGATAGTTAAACATTTGATTAACAATAAATATTGTTTTTGGACTTTTTATGTGTTTGTTCGAAGAGACCGAGATGGGAACTAGACCCAAAACCACTACGTACCAAATTTTCATTCAAGAACTAACATTGTAGGGATCTTATGAAATGATTTGAAGACGAAGATCTTTGGAGCGAGAGGGTTGCTCATTGATGTCTCTAGTTAATAACCAGGGTCAAATTTGGAGCAATAAACCTTGACCTTCCGAGGTTTCTTCGGTTTTGTTCGGTCCCAGAACGAACTTGTATGGACGAATGTCTTACAAGTATTTTCTAAGATCATGTACGTTGATTTTTACAAATAAACCAAGTATGGTGGCGGAGAAGGCAACTTCTTTTAGCTAAACACCCATATTATATTTGTGCAAATCAACAAGTGATTGGATGGATCTTACAGTGCGGCATTCAAAATATGAATGTGTTGTTTCGAAAAGGTAATCATGACCTCAGCCCTCATCAACCAGGAAACGACTGAAATTGGGCAATCAACACATATGAGTCATACCCATTATGGTATATCTTCACCTGATTTAGAGAAACCGGTTGTCCTTATTTGTATGCTTTAGAATGTAGGGTTGTTGATCCCAACCGTTGGTGATGATATATTCGGTACACTTAAGTTGAATGAGTGGTCGGTCATGTGTGGCCAAGTTGCAAGATGTTCTTGTTGAACCCCAATGTTCCATCTCTAGAGGACACTGATCGGAAGATGGTTCCGTATCTAGTCATGTTGGAAATCCAAACTCTAATACGAGCTGTACGTTTTTAGTTGTAAACCAGCTATGTTGGAAAGTGAGATGCAAGCTTTCCAGCTATATTCCTATTTTATTTGTGGATTGAAAGACATTATTATAATATCACTGTATTTTGATATAAAACCCGATTTGGTTATCGTAAGTTAAAAACACATATCATGTTCATGTATGGTCGTGCCTTACGAGAGTTCCGGTCTTTTAATAGATTTTTAAAAGTTAAGAAAGTTGTTTGTAATGTGAGTTTATCACTGAAAGTATTCCAGACTGATCTGAGCTGTTTTTGCTTTGCTTCAAAATATGCTCGGGACATACCGAGTATATTTTCTAGGTTAGGTTTTACTTTGAGCTTCAGAAGAGGAGCTGAAGTCCAGACGTATTCCCATATTCTGGTATTGACTTACTTCTGTTGTGTGTGTTTTATTTATTTGGTTTTGTACTCTGATTGTGTAATCATATATATACAATTTTCTCTTTGTGTAAAGATATTGAGATATTATATTTTAATCATTTCGTTGTGAGGTTCTCGCAATTGTAACCAAAAAATGGCCACAACACCAAAGGTATCTTCACAATACTTCACCAAAAGGTTAGAAATAAGAAAATGGGGCCACAATCACAAAATAGAAATGAAAATGTAAAGAACACAAAGTTTTAAAGTGGTTCGGCTTTAAGAGTAGCCTACATCCACTATAGAGTCGCTTCTCATTATCATATTTGAGTTTACTAAGAAACAATTCTCTCCCATTACATCCATTCTCTCTCTCTCACACCAGTATTTCACTTCAATCTATTCAAATTAGCCAAGGAATCCATTGGAATTCTCTAAATGTTGTGAGTGGTGATGAAGATCTACAACTTCTCGGGCACTCGAGTGATTTTGAATGATTCCATGGCGGATTTGGTGTTAGATCTTCGTTTGGATATGATTAGTGAAGGTACAATCACTAAGGATGGTGGATAAAATAGTTGGACAACCCTTCGAGGTCTTGGAAATCGATCCCCATTAATGTGGAGTTCATCCCCTCTTTATAGGTGTGAGGCGAAGCTAAAATATAGTTTGCAGGATTTGGGTCGGTCACAAAGTTATTTATGAAAATGCCACTGCCAGTTGTTAAGTTCCTGACCGAACAGAATGGTATCAACCGGCCCAAACAGTACCGACCGACCTGAATCCTTCGTTTGATCGGACCAACTAATCATAGTACTGATTGACCCGAATGAGACCGACCCATGTTGAAAAGGAGCTGACCGACCAGATAAGATGACAAAACCAACCGACCAGACACCTAAGACTGATCTACCAGGAGCTGGAGATTGACCACCATGTTGCTTCTTTACTGACTGACAAGTTTAACCTTGGAAATGAGACCGACCAGACACTTGAGATCGTGCGACTCGTATCCTTCGCTGCCCAGACAAAGCTTTTTTTTTGTGCCGACCGACCCATAGAATTAACCTGACCAACCAATGTTAAATGTGACCATGACCGACCCAGTTACCTTGAGTTAGACCGACACACGGCCTTCTCCTTTGTATTCAATCCACCAATGTATAAAAGATTTTTAGTGGATAACATTTTCATATTGGGGTTCATAATTTTTATTTGTAAAATTGTGAGCCCCGAAATAAACATTTTCAGCACATCACTTCTTATTATACATTGATGGACCATCCACGTTGCATCGTAAAATTCAACTACGGGTTGGGGCTTTATTTCCGTGGATCGTGTCGGCTTGCTTGTGAAGGGTTAGGTCGGCCCAACGCACATGGCCATTATATACTCCTCTTTAGCACGTGTCCTTCCATATTCTTATTTTACCTTTCTCCGATCAGGAAACTTTAATGGCGGTGGCCTTGCTTTCTTGAGAGGAATCTTAACTCTATCCTTAAAATTGTTAACTTCTTCTACTAATTCTATCCCAAATCCATTTCACATCCGTATCTACGTTCGAATCCAACCATTTTCCTCGTGCACAACCAGCTCAAATCGGTTTTGAATCGAATCTCCCAAATTAGAGACACTTCAGTGCCCTTAAACTCAAGCTGATCTCTGTCGCCCAAATTTGATTGTCAGCTATAACAACAGGTATTAATCCTTTTTGAATTCGGTGATTCTTGAGTTAGAGTTTGAATTGGGTTAATATTGAGGCTGAAATGGATACTTGAGTGTATGGAGTTTTTGGGATTATGATTTTTTTGTCTTGACTCTTAACGGGTTTTTGTATGTATAAGATGGATTTGAAATGCACTGGCTCACTTAAATACTGATTTTAGTTTCACGCCTATAACATGTTTGTAGAAATGCTTGTGACATGAAATTGCATAGAATATTCATGTTTTTGTACTCAATTTTGCTGTTGTAATGTCGGTTGTTCTTTGTTTGCTGAAAACACAATGATCAATCTTGAATTGGATGATATTTCCATCACGTAGATTTGCTTTTGTTGTGTTCGACACTTATTGTGCTGATCACATTTGCCAAGTTTAAAATCACAAAATAGGAGGTACCAGTTGCCACCGTCCCGCTTGGTTTCGGTCAAGGCCAACCCATTATGGGTTGGTTGAGAGCCGACCCATTGTGGGTCAGTTGAAACCAACCCGTTATGGGTTGGCTGAGCCGACCCATTGTGGGTCAGTTCAGACTAACCCATTATGGTTGGTAGAGGCCGACCCATTGTTGGTCAGTTCAGACCGACCCATTATGGGATGGAAAGAGGCCGACCCATTGTGGGTCAGTTCAGACCGACCTATTATGGGTTAACAGAGGCCGACCCATTATAGGTCAGCTGAGGGTCAGCTGAGATCAATCCATTATGGATCGGCTGAGGCCGACCGATTATGGGTTAGTTAAAACTATCCCCCTATGCTTTGTGTTTTGACTGTAATTTCCGTATTAGTTCCTATCCTGTAATACAAATATTCAAACACTTGTTTTGGGCCAATATACTATGTCGTCGATTGCTCATGTTGACAACACGTTAGGTAATTGTGTACAGAATTTATACACCACACTGTATAGCTTATACTTGAATGATGTGTTTGCGTTAGAGTGCTTCATTGACCATTTTAACTTAGTCACACATCTCCTACACAAACTTGAGCATTCAAATAAAAGTTTATAGTCAGGCTTGGAATTGACTAACCACTTCATAACAACTTATAAATTCCAAATCTTACTTTTACTTAGCTGTCCGTAACACTTCTGGTTTTAGGAAACACGCACCTGTAGTTTGTTTCCAAGCACAGTTATTTGTGTAGAAATGGCAACTAGTCAGAAATTACGCCAACAACTTGAGAAAGCATCTAAATCCACTCAAGCTAGCACTTCTACCAAAGTTTTTGATGTTGCTGCAACTGTTCCCCCTGGGTCAGATATTAATCCAGAATCCCCGTGCTTACGCCTCTTAACGAAGTACCTTATGAGAGAAAATCGATCCAACTTTCTAAGTGTTCATATAAGGGTTTATGTGCTCAGTTTAGGATTCTAGAAACTGAAGCAAAATTCTCAGAAAAGAATGAATTTGCAGATTCCCCGCCTCTTGAGTATGTTGCAGTTAGTCGACACATGTTAGATATGGGAGCCATCCCTCCTTTCAATCCATTCCTGGAAATTGTCCTTAAGTGCTTAGCTATTGCCCCCATGTAATTATACCCGAATGGCTATGCTATTTTAACCGGTCTTTACGTGCTTTTCATGAGAACTAAGCAACGCGCGCCTTCCTTTCAAGAAGTCTACTCTTTATATATTTTTAAAAAGAGGCAAGATAAGCCATCAGTTATTTTTTTCGAAGGAAAGTATCCCAAAACTATTACCGACTTGTTGTAGAGCGTTAAGGGATTTGCAGACCATTACTGCTTTATGTAGTGTCTCGACAGCTTTTATGGTAGGTGGATGGAAGGAGGTGAGAATCTGTTACTCGATACTCATTTATTTCTTCTTGCACTTAAGCTTTGAGTATTAAATCCCTTCTTTGTTTTATAGAACTTCCATCTTCCGACCCAGAAGATATCGTTGGTCAGGAGTTGTATGATTCTTTGAGAGTCGTTGACGAAGGGGAGAGAAGTAGAAAGTTCTTAATCATAGATGAATTTCTCTGTCAATACCAACTTCTCCATCCTTCGCTGACTCTTGTACTAGGTCCCACCTTTAAGAAGGAAATTCGTGGAAAATCCCCGCCTAAGAAAACTTCTATAAAGAAATGTTCTTACATTGCATGTAACAGCCCGCATTTTACATATCGGAAGACCGTAAAATATTTTTATTGTATTCCCTGAGAATTGGATCATTCTCATATTTTAATATGTTGTTTATGGGGATGGGAGAGATGTCCATAATGTTTCTCAATTTTGTTTGTGACCATTTTGAACCTATCGGTCTTGTACAGGGCATAACTTTTGACTTATGTTGAATCAGATAGTGGGACCTATGTCATTGGAAAGAAATGATGATTGCCTTTCCATAGAGTGGTTACATTAAAGATTTGGCTTAGCGGTTTGGGAGGAATCGTTGTTTTAAGGTTTTGCAGTAGACTGCTCAGATTTTTAAGCCATAGTGGGCTGATTTGAAGAGGTCCATAGAGGGCTGGTGGAGGGCTATAAATAGGAGGTGGGAGGTATGGGAAATAGTTTACTTTCCCTATTCTCTCATTTGGAAGAGTCAGGTATCCTCCATTCCCCTATTTCTCCATCTTTCCACCATTAAAGCTTAGGAAATCGAAGATCTACACCATTTGAGGCTAGATCTACATCGTTTCAAAGGAGAGTTCTTCGAGTCAAGGAGTTATGATCCAATTCCTTGCTGTCTAGAATCTTAATTCATTGTTTTTGCTTTGATTTGGAGAATTGGTGAGTGATATGTATCTCTTACATGGATTCAATCAAGTATATGAATGTTTGGTCATGTTTTTCATCATATTCCAGAATTTTCTCATAGATCTGCACCTTGGTAAGTTCATTTTCATATAAATCACCCTATGATCTAATTTAGCAAATTTAAACCGGCAATTCCTATGCTATTTCATATGTTTATGCAAGTTAGATCCATAATTATGTGCATATGTTCATTTATCATGATTTAGGGAATTTTATATAATTTGTGATGAAAATCATCGTTTTCATGTTGTTAGTGAGTACATATCAGGTTTGTGGTTGAATTGGATGAACAGATTTCATTGTGATATGAGACGACCCGATTTCCCGTTCTCACGGAAACAAGGTTATCTTTGGAATATAACATAGAAACAGATAATAGCAGAACAGAATTAAATAAATACACCAGATAATGAACAACAAAATATACTGGATAAAAGTAATCATCAGAGTTACACAGTATATAGGATCTTACTTAGTACAAATACAGTTCAGCTATACATAAATGTCTACAGCGGAAATAAACAAAATATGTACAATAGGAGCTGAACAGCATAAAAAGAAATAAATGATAGAATCCATCTTCAGCTCCAGCTATCCAGAAAGAACCAGCTAAACCTGAATACAAGGCTGCCCGTGTAGAAAAAGGGGCACCCGAGTTTGAGAGTGAAACAAACTACGAGTCAGTCATGGGACTGGTATGAGAAATCCACTCAACACATATGTATAATTGGCTAATCACAGGACCACGCCACTTTCGTGGAACGGGTTTACTCCATTGGATTGCCAGTGCTTTAAAACAAATCTTTCTTTTAAACATCGCTATGCTTTTTATAAAAATGAAGCCGTTATAAGACTCAGTTCCCATCACACAATGCAACGCAAACCGGAGGATAGAGTTTTTACCTTATAACGGCTAAAATATGCTTGATACGAATAAAGCAAAGGCATTTGATATTATTGCTAGTGTCTATATGTTTTGAAAACAATTCCAAATCATAACTATCAATCATAGACGACATGAGCGTCCCATGCCACTATGTCGCCAAATGTATTTATACAATCGAAACCGCATCGTCACGTATTTGGAAATTGGATTTCCGTCATGAACCAAGGCAAAAGATAGTCCTTACCGAATTCAGGACTCTCTAGCCCGAGCCACAGGATCAGAACGCATCAACCCTTTAGATCGTCAGGGCCGGTCCACCGATGTGGATTATTATGCCTGAACACTACGTCTCCCCGCCCTTTGGGGCGTAAACGAGCCAACGAATGACTCCATCGGACCCGGATCGTCCGATCAAACCGAGGCGCCTCGCAACAGCAACAACCACATAGGTGAAAAGTATATAAATGTCAGGGCTGGTAGGTCACTGACACCACCCTAGCTAGAAAGAAACGCAGGCCCTCCCTGATGTCCTCTCCCGTTTTAGGTTCATACCGGGGTGTGAGGCTCGCGAATTCACGTTATACACAAAGCTACGCCACACAGGCGGTGCTTTGATCATCACCACAAGACTTTGCTTTTCAACAGAAGCCCTGATCACTGCATCTTAGCATGCCACACAGGCAATTCACACCGTGCAACTGATGGCTATCAATCACACAGAACAAATTCCCATGTCGGACACACAGTCCATTTACAAGTCCGTTCTGGGTCTGAACGAAACCGGAGGCACTAAATACCTCGCAAACCCATCGACCAACACGTACGTCCGGACGATCACCACTTATTATCCATATTTCGGGATGCCTCCCAATCAGGACCTCGGTTACCATCCAAACGAGGTGAAGATCTCCGGTCTTCGACCATCGTCTTCATCTTCGAATTTCAATCGTCGGTCGATTATTCGAAATGAGAATTAACTCGGCCTTTCCAAATAATTCACGTATATTTAGAATTTCAAATCGATTTATTTCAACGGTTAAATTATTCGACAACACCAATATTGTTCTTTAATGTAATTTTCACACCAAACACATTCAACCATCAAATACAACATAAATCGAGCAAATTCAGTTTATTTCCATTCCATATCGCTTATGATATTTTATAATGATTTATCGCTATTTTTATTTATTTTAAAATAGCCCATTCATTCAAAACGACGCTTCGGGCCATAAGGCGGCCGTGGCGCTGTTTTTCTTCAGATTTGATTTACACATATTTGAAAATCTAACCGTTGGATCTTCACAAAATTTACATCATTAGAAAGGTCTTTTCAAAACGAACCCAACGGTTCCAGTTTCGGGAAAATCCGACGGTCGGATCTTCCGGTACAATCGTTTGAAATTTCGATTTCAAAATACGAACTGCAGCGTCGTTATTCGATTAAATATAATTATATTTATATATATAAATAAATATAATCGTTTCTGGCGCTGTTTTTCTTCAGATTTGAATTAAACATTCCAGACAATCCAACCGTTGGATTTCTACAAAGTTGGTGCCGTTGGGAAGATATTTCCAAGGCGTACCCGACGGTTGAGGTTTCGGGAAAATCCAATGGTCGGATTTCCCGCACTAGTCGTTTGAAATCACGGTTTCAAAATACGAACTGCACGGCCCCGTTTCGTTTTAATTTTATTTATATTTATATATTTATATAAATATAGTTCATTCAATGTTTTCTATATCGTTTTCACTTCAAATATTTTTCTAACACCTTAAATTTTGGAAAAATTTCGCCATAACCTCCCCTGTACCGGGAGCATCGGGAAATCGCAAATAGCGTTCCCGGTCCTTCTAATCTCAAAAAGAAAAAGAAGAAGCCAAGCGGCTAGCCAACAGGCTCAAAATCATCACCCAAACAAATCAGTAAATGTGTACCTATTTGTCGGGCACAAAATTTTATTCCTCTTCTCTAGCCCCTTTGCTATAACCTGTTCAATGAATATTGCATGTACATATATATACAGTTCTTATCATTTATCAATTTCTATTCGACTTCATATTTGATTTCTATTTGGTTTAAAAACTCCATTCATTCTAATGTTACATAAATAGGTGCAAATCATTTCATTAGCTAATTAATGAATATTTCAACTCATATATGTTTATTTTGAACAAGTGGCTATTTTTAACACTTCACGTTTCAACGATTTATGCATACAATAAAAATGTGATTTTTATTGTAAAACGATTCATTTCAAAACACTATTTTTCTATATAGTTCATATAGGTGACAAAATAGGATTTTTATCATAAAACAATTTCTTTCTAAAATGAGATTATTTTACACAGTTCATATAGTCGATAAAAGGCGATTTTTATTATCAAACAATTTATTTCAAAATATGAATACCATTCAACACATGAATTTCTAAACAACGAATGAATATCAATTCAACACATGAATGTTTTCTATTGTTTCTATATATAGATAAAAATGTGATTTTTATTATCGAACAATTTATTTCAAAATATGAATACCATTCAACACATGAATTTCTAAACAACGAATGAATATCAATTCAACACATGAATGTTTTCAATAGTTTCTATATATAGATAAAAATGTGATTTTTATTATCGAACAATTTATTTCAAAATATGAATACCATTCAACACATGAATTTCTAAACAACGAATGAATATCAATTCAACACATGAATGTTTTCAATAGTTTCTATATATAGATAAAAATGTGATTTTTATTATCAAACGATTTATTTCAAAATATGAATACCATTCAACACATGAACTTCTAAACAACGAATGAATATCAATTCAACACATGAATGTTTTCTATACAATGAATAAATATAGTTTAAGCATATGAAAATAATTCAAACACACAAATATTATTCAAAATTCCGGCAGCATAACGGCAGGGTAGTTACACCGGGACCGTCCCTAGTACGGCTCCTCGCTCTACCTTAAAACCTCGCGGTTTTTGACAATGGGGATCATGCATCTAGTTCGCACGCAGGCGGCATGTATATATTTATTTCATTTCCACAAACTAATCCTATGTGGTTTCAACCAAATATTTCACAACCACCAATGGGTATTTTTCAACCACAATCAACCAATATCAATCACAAACAATCCCAAACAATCATTCGCTATCAACCAATTATCACAACAATTTCAATCAATAAATATCGTCCATGGTTTGTGGACGAGGGGCGTATATATATATATATATATATATATATATATATATAGATATATATTTATAGATAGCAATTTACTTTCATTTCACATATATATAATATTTTTAAATCAGAAATCTCACCAATAGCTATCCAACTTCACGACTCTTCCTTATAGAAATCTTCGCCTTTTGTCGCTTTCGCCCGTATTCTCTACACATGTAAAAATCGAATTTTTACGATGCTATTCAATATATAAATATATGATTTTTACTTTGGCTTTCAATATATAAAAATATGATTTTTCCTTCGGCTTTCAATATATAAAAATATGATTTTTACTTCGACTTTCGATATATAAAAATATGATTTTTCCTTCGACTTTCGATATATAAAAATATGATTTTTCCTTTTAAATTCCTAATCTCCTTCTAGTTTATAAATCATTTTAAAATCAGTTTTTATATTCCTTTATAAATCAGTTTTTAAAATCTCAGAAAAATCAGTTTTTATATTTCTAAAACAAAACCAGTTTTTAATACTTATAAAAAAAAATCAGTTTTATTCTTTTTAAAATCCAGTTTTATTCTTTTTTTAAAACAAACAATTCAGTTTTAAAATACTTTATAAAAATTCAGTTTTTATCTTTATAAAAATTCAGTTTTTATCTTGCTTTTAAAAGTTCAGTTTTTATAAATCTAAAAAAAATCAGTTTTTATAAATTTAAAAATTTCAGTTTATATACCTAATAAAATAAAATAAAAAACACAGTTTTTAAATTATTAAAATAAAATAGCAAAATACTTACAGAGGGGGGGGGGGGGGTTTCACCGATCGTCGGAGGTGGCAGCAGCTCCGTTCAGGCGACGGTGGGCCCACAGTGGTCGGTTCAGTGGGTTTTGGACTTGAATCGGATGAGAGGAGAGAGGAGAAGCAAAGGGGGAGAGGGCTAAGGTGATGGCCGGCGTCGGGGAGTGTGCAGCAGCTCGGTGGAGGCAGCCAAGGCCCTGGCGGCGGCGCTGGTGATCTAGGGCTCGCGGTTTCTCGTTTGAAGAAGGGGAGGGGGTCTTGGGGAGGCCGACGATGGCCGGGGGGGGAATCGAGGTGGCGCGGCGCCGATGGGGCTGGCGGTCGTGGCCTGGCGTCGCGAGATCAAGCGCCCTCGTTTTTTTTTTTATTCGGGTTAGATCTGAAGGAGTATAGGAGAGAGAGGAGGGAAGGTGAGGATTATATAAAGTTTAATTATTTAATTTTATTCACCTAGAGTTGACTTTTCATTCCAACACTGAATCGAACCCACCGACTGTCGTCCCTAGCTAATTAGCCCCATTCCGAACACAATGGGATATGCATCGTAGGCCAATTCGATTGTTACAATCAGTTTCCTTTTGAATTTACATTTAAATCACTATATTGAATTTTAAACGTACATTTCAAATTACCGGGGCCACATACTAACTAGAAAAATTCCCGAAAAATATTTTCTACCTTCGTATTGACGATACGGTCCTAACAAAACTAGTTTCGTCGAATTCTGAGACCGTTTGTAAAATGGCCAATTTCCAGTCGATTAAATTCAACAGAAACTGGTCAAACACGTTTTCTTTTGCCACGCTCACATATTGATTCGAAAAATTATGAAATTTGAAACCTAGCAATAACTTGACACTGCGGACCCAACAAAAGTGGTTTCGTCGAAATCCGAGGTCATCTGCAAAATGTCCATTTTTAAGGGCCTGAATTCCATAGCGACTATTCAGAATTTTCAACTGGACATACCTTTTGATTCCCGCTATCAAATTTTGATTGGTCAGATTCATTGGAAAGATATCATCAATTAGATTCCATTATTTTTGGTTTCACTAAAATCCGGATTGTTTTGCACCCGGTATATTCAATTGAAGTTTGAAATCGAATTATCGAACTACCGCGCCATTTTCAATTCTATATATAATTATAATTAATTATATTGGTTTTCAAATGTTGATTTCAACTCAGTTTTCATCGCCATTATTTAAAATATTTATTTTAAATATTTAAAATCCATTATTTTAGCCAACTTAAAAAATTTAAATTGGTTCAGATTTTCTGGGTCGTTACAATAGTCGATTGGCGAAGTTTTAGTTGTAATTGGGCTTGAATTAGAGCTATACATGCCAAGGGTCAAGCGGATAGTACAAGTGAAGTACAGGTGTAGTACAACAAGGGGGTCGGTCGCACGTGGTAGGGTCGGTCGAGCTGAAGTGCGCGGGGTCATGTAGTGGGTATCGTTGAAAGGCCTAGGTATATATCGTTGAAAGGCATATAGGGTTTTGCTAAAGCCGGGGTTACCATTAGCCCTTTGACGAATGGCAGTATGATATGGCCAATCATACGATTAATGATGGTTTCGAAGCAAGATTGGCATTGATAGTCAGAGTCTGTCATAGATGATTGATTTTGTTGTTTTTACCGTTTCACGTAGATTGTCCAACATCGAAGGAGATGTTTCTTGGGTGCTTGTCTGATATTGGTTTAGAACTTGGGGCTTGTGCTTAAGGGATGTTGAATTCAATTAGGATGGTTTACGTGAGATCTATAATTTGGATGCTATGAGTGTTATTATTGATTGCTTTTGTTTTCAACGATTGAGTGGTCGTTCTAATTACTATGGATGAATTGTAGTTCCTTTGGTTGTATGGATTGTAAAGGATATCACTAGCGATGTGGGGAAGATGGGGGTTGAGTTCTTCTCTGATGTTGTGGGTAAATTAGTTCATTTTTGCCCATTTTTATATACTTTATTGATGCAGTTAGTTAGCTTCTTTATCACTTACTAAGATTGTTGTCTGACTCAAGGTTTTATGTTTCCCTCTTATTACCTTGGGCCGTTCATCCGATTTTGGGTGGGCAGACTAGGTGGCAAGTGACAGGTGATAGCTTAGTAAAGACGATGTAGCATGTCGGAGGCAAGCAAGAGGCTGGCGTACTATCTCTCTTACTATATAGTATTTGGATTCCCATTGTTTGTTATTCTACCCCGATTGTTATAGTGAGGAAAATTCGTATAGTCATAGGTTGCATTTCTGGTATATGGATATACTTTCTAGTTGTTTTTTTTAAAGCTTGAAATTTCTATTAAAATATGCTTCACTAATATTAACCATTGTATATGTTCACTTATATTTTGTCCTTGCACTGTGAGATTTTCGATAGGTTCTGCTTGTGTTTACCTACTCTGATGATCATCCATAACTGCCTGACACACCTTTCAGTGCATTTTTCCTCCTTTTTAGTGCAGGGGTTGTAGGCGGTTTTCACATTCGGTATTAAAGCTCTGGTTAACGATTTTTAGCCAAAGTTCAAAACCGTAACTACTTAAGAGAGACATATTTGTAGATTTCAGTTGGTTATATACTATATAGTAGTGTATAGTATAATAGGGATCAAATTTTATTCCTATTGTTATCTCATATATGGTCCAATCATTCTATGTTTAGATTTAAAATGAGTTCGTCAAACTGCGGGAAACACTACTAGGGACGGGCCTGCTACTGGAAGGGCAGGCGATGGCAACCAGTCGAAAGCTTTCGCTGTTATGCCATAATGCCTAGTTATGTTTGGGGCCATGATGGCCACTGTCCAGCTAAGAATGCCCATTCAAGAAGCGGCAATTAGGCGTGGTGTTCCTATACATGTACCTAGGGGTGATTCCGCTAAGAGATGGAGGGGTTATTCTCCTAAAGATGAAGAAGATGAGTTAAGAAGAGATATATCTTTAGAGCGACTTCGACGTCGGGCTAAGGAGAGAGAAGAAATGGTCAATGCTTCTTGGGATGAGGCTAGTAGAAACCAACATGAACCTCAAGAAGAAACTTTCACCGGTCCCAGTGCGACAAAGAAGCTGAATAAGAACAAAAAGAAGAACCAGAAGGGTAAGCTAACTTTCTTTAACTGTTGGCAGAAGGGCCATTTTTCCAAGGATTATAAGAATTCCAGAGCTGAGAAGAAGTGCTTTAAGTGTGAAAAGCCTGGGCATAAGAAGAAGAATTGCCTTGATTTTCTGAAGAATAAGCAACCAAGGGAAGCATGTGTTCTTGAAGCTATTCCGATTTCCTATTGCCTTCCTGATGAGAATTAGAAGAAGCTATTGTTAGTTTGGATATATGCTTTCTGCCAGTGGAGTCGTTGAGTTCTATTTGGTATTAGAACATCACCTTCTTTTACCTACAATAAGATGTATGCTGAATAGTTTCGGAAATGGAAGTTATAATAGGCTTTTGATTGTAAATGATCCAGTACGAGGTTCATATACTCATTATAGGACTTGTTGTGGTCCAGTTTATATAGTTATGGTTGCTCTTCTATGAATGATCGTTTTTTTGTGAATTTCGCTGGGTTTAACATTGTTTTGGGATATGGATTGGCTCAAGGGGTACGCGGCAAAAGTGGATTGCAAGAAGCTATAGATGACGGTCAGGAATGTGGAAGGGCGAATTGTTGCGATTCGGTGTAGGTCGAAGTTGGTGTCTTTGCAAGTTATTTATATTCGCCTGCGATTCCACGAGAAGACTTGTCATCAGAGCTAATCGTAAGTGAGTTAAATAATGTCCTTGTAGAAGTCAAAGGCTTGCAGACGCATCGTGAGATTTAATTCAGAATCAATTTGGTCGAGGGTGCTAGACCTATCGTTATGCCTCTCAGGAAGATGGCATCTTAGGAACAACAAGAGTTAAAGGTGCAAGTTCGTGACCTTTTAGGAAAAAGGATTCATTCGGAGAAGTATATCCGAATGAGGTGTACCAGTTATGTTTGCAACCAAGTCTGATGGTTTGTTAATTGTGTGTGGAGTATCGTGAGCGGAATAAGGTGACTAAGAAGAACAAGTATTCATTGTCGAGGATTGATGACTTGTTGACCTGCTTCATGAAGCTAAAGTGTTTTCACGGATGGATTGGGTAACTGGATTTCACCAGTTGAGGGTGGCAAAGGATAAAGTTGTGGCCTACGCAAATCAATAGCTGAATCCACATGAGAAGAATTACACAACTCATGACTTGGAGTTAGCAGTAATTTTGTTTGCTTTTAAGATGTGTAGACATTACTTGTTGGGAGTTTGATTCGAGTTGTTCATGGATCACAAGCCGTTAAAGTGTCCTTTATCCCAAAATGATTTGAATCTTCGATAGAAACGGTGGTTATATTTTCTGGCATCATATGATTTTGGTATAGCCTAAATCCGGGCAAGGGTAACGCAATTGCAGATGCGTTGAGTCGAAGACATGCAAGTTTGGGAGCGATGTATTCAGAATGGAAAAGCCTCGAGTATTTGGCAAGATTCGATTTCAGGCCACAATATGAGATGGAGCCTGAAATGTTGGCAAACTTATAGATGAGACCTACTCTTATCGAAAGGATTGCCGAGAGCCAAAAGCGAGATTAGAAGCTTGTCGATTTTATCCAGAAGCAGGAACAAGAGAATAAAGAGTTCGAAGTCGATCGAGAAAGTTGATTATGAAAGCAAGGGTGACTAGTTGTTCCTGATATCGACGGATTCAGAGAGGAGGTTTTGAGGGAATGTCATCACTTGAATTTGATGATTCATCCCAGTGGTAATAAGATGTATCAGGGCATGAAGTGAATCTACTACTTAGAGGGGATGAAGTGATATATTGGAAAGTTCATTTCCAAGTGTATGAACTGTCAGTTGGTGAAAGCTGAACTAAAGAATCTGAGTGGATTGCTTTAGCCATTGGAAGTTCCTACGTGGAAGAGCATATATCGATGGATTTTATCAATTGACTACCTAGAACTAGGGCAGGAAATGAAGGGATTTGGGTCATCGTAGATCGTTTGACCAAAAGTGAAAGGTTCATTCCTATCAGATCGACTAGGACAGCATCAAAGTTGGTTGAACTTTATGTAAAATGGATGGTTCGATTCCATGATATCCCTTAGATTATAGTAAGTGATCGAGATCTGTGGTTCACAAGTGGATTTTGGAAAAGGTACTAAAAAGCATTGGGATGGCACCATACGAGTCGTTGTATGGAAGACCGTGCAACTCTCCGGCTTGTTGGTTAGAAAACCGAAGACAAACCGATACTTAGGCCTGAGATGATTAGAGAGACAATGGATTAGATCGAGATCGTTCGGCAATGAATGAAGGCAGCCCAAGATCATCAAAGGAGTTATGCTGATAAGCGTCGAAAAGATTTGGAATTCGACGTTGGTGACATGGTTTTTATAAAGGTTTCGTCGCAAAGGCATGTTGTTCGATTCATAAGAAAAGGAAAGCTAGCTCCTAGGTTCGTTGGATCGTTTCCGATAGTCGAGTGAATTGGAAAGCTCGCATATAGATAGGAGTTACTCAAGAAGATGTCGTGTGTTAATGCACATGATCCGGATGTGGTAGTATCTCCGGAACAATACAAAAACCTTAAAGTAGAGGCCGCTGTTACGAGACCACTTCGTGTTGTAGTAAATGATATGAAACAACTTAGGAGGAAGACGGTTAAGTTAGTCAAGGTACAATGGAGTGAGGATGGCGACGATGGTACGTGGGAGACAGAGGAAAGTATAAAGGCGACCCATCAAAAACTCTTCGCCCGTATGATCCATTGATATCACACCATCGTTACATCATTGTTACTTATTGTTATTATTATTACTTATTGATACTATTGTTATCTTTGTTATTATTAGAATTCTGCATGCTAGGATAGGGATATGGATGCATGGTTTGATGGCTGCTAGTCTGGATGGTAGAATTGGCCGCTTATGGATGATAGGCATGCGGAATCGTTTTGGCTGTTGGAATTTCGGGGGAGAAATTGTTAAGGGGGGAGAATGTAACAACCCGCATTTTACATATCGGAAGATCGTAAAATATTTTATTCTCTGAGGATTGGATCATTCTCGTATTTTAGTATGTTTTTTATGGGGATGGGAGACATGTTTATAATTTTTACCAATTTTATCTGTGACCATTTTGCCCCTATCGGTCTTGTACAGGGCATAACTTTTGACTCATGTCGAATCAGGTGGTGAGACCAGTGCCATTGGAAAGGAAATGATGATTGTCTTTCCATAGAATTGTTACATTAAAGATTTCGCTTAGCGGTTTGGGAGGAATCATTGTTTTAAGGTTTTACAGCTGGCTGTTCAGATTTTTAAGCCATAATGGGCTGATTTGAAGAGGTCCATTAGAGGGCTGGTGGAGGGCAATAAATAGGAAGTGGGAAGTATGGGAAATAGTTTACTTTCCCCATTCTCTCATTCAGAAGAGCCAAGGGATCCTCCATTCTCCCATTTCTCCATCTTTCCACAATTAAGGCTTAGGAAATCGAAGATCTACACCATTTGAGGCTATATCTACATCGTTTCAAGGGCGAGTTCTTCGAATCTAGGAGTTTGGATCCAATTCCTTGCTGTTCAGAATATTAATTCATTGTTTTTGCTTTGATTTGGAGAATTGGTGAGTGATATGCATCTCTCACATGGGTTCAATCAATTATATGAATGTTTGGTTATGTTTTTCATCAAATTCAAGCATTTTCTCATAGATGACACCTTGGTAAGTTCATTTTCATATGAATCACCCTATGATCTAACTTAGCAAGTTTAAACTAGTAATTTCCATGCTATTTCATATGTTTATGCAAGTTAGATCCATAATTATGTGCATATGTTCATTTATCATGATTTAGGGAATTTTATATAATTTGTGATGAAAATCGTCGTTTTCATGTTGTTAGTGATTATGTATCATGTTTGTAGTTGAATTGGATGAATAAATTTCGTTGAGATAATCGATTGGCGAAGTTTTGGTCGAAATTGGGGTTGAATTGGGGCTGTAAAGGCCAGGGGTCGAGCGGGTAGTACAAGTGAAGTACAGGTGTAGTACAACAAGGGTGTCGATCGCACATGGTAGGGTCGGTCGAGCTGAAGTGCACGGGGTCATGCAACGGGGTATCGTTGAAAGGTTTAGGTACGTATTGTTGAAAGGCATAGGGTTTTGCTAGAGCCAGGGTTACATCAGCCCTTAATAGATGGCAGTACAATATGGCCAGTCATACGATTAATGATGGTTTCGAAGCAGGATTGGCAATGATTGCCAAAGTCTATCATGGATGATTGGAATCGTTGTTTTTACTGTCTCACGTAGATTGTCTAACATTGAAGGAGATGTTTCTTGGGTGCTTGTCTGATATTGGTTTAGGTATTTCGGGATTGTGCTTAAGGGATGTTGAATTTGATTAGGAAGATTTACGTAAGATTTATAATTTGGATGCTATGAGTGTTATTGTTGATTGCTTTTGTTTGCCATGATTGAGTGGTCGTTTTGATTACCATGGATGAATTTCAGTTCCTTTGGTTGTATTGATTCTAAAGGCTATCACTATCCGATGTGGAGAAGATGGGGGTTGAGTTCTTCTCTGATGTTGTGGGTAAATTAGTTCGTTTATTTACACATTCTCATATAATTTATTGATGAAGTTAGTTAGTTGTTTTATCACTCACTAAGACTGTTGTCTGACTAAAGGTTTTATATTTCCCTCTTATTACCTTGGGCTATTCATCCAATTTTGGGTGGGCAGACTAGGTGATAGGTGATAGCTTAGTAAAGACGATGTAGCGGTTCAGAGGTGAGCAAGAGGCTGGCGTACTATCTCTCTTACTACATAGTATTTGGATCATGTTGTTTGTTATTCTACTCTGAGTGCTGTAGTGAGGCAAATTTGTACAGACATAGGTTGCAGTTCTGGTATATGGATATACTTTCTACTTGTTTTCTTAAAGCTTGAATTCCTGTTAAAATATGCTTCACTAATATTACCTATTGTATACGATCTATTGTATTTTATCCTTACACTGTGAGATTTATGACAAGTTTCGCTTGTGTTTACCTACTCTGATGATCATCCATAACTGCCTGGCACACCTTTCAGTGCACTTTTCCTATTTTTTGTGTAGGGGTTGTGGGCGGTCGTCACATTGTGGGAAGTAGTAAGACGCCTCCCAAGTATAAGCTAGTTTTATTGGAGAAGAGGAGTCTCAACAACACGAGGGTAAGAGCGGACATGTTGAAAAGGATGGTACAACCCTGTATTCCACGAAGGAAACTGGACGGGCTGAGGAGGATAAAACTACTTCAGCCCCATTTTGGATCGATAAAGGGAACCAAACAATCCGGAGATGCTGAGGCAACTCCTAAGGATAATACAAATGCTGATAAGGTTATGAGATCCCTATTATGCAAGATATCCAAGGGGAGACATCTGTAGACACTTATTAGGGTTCAAGTTATCTTAACTCAGCCCAAAATCTTATCCTGGGTGAAATTTCCATCCAACCTCCCAAACCTCAAACCACAGAAATAGGGATTAATATAGCTGAAGCCCTCATCACTTTGCCAGGAAACATGCTTGCGAATCTGGGGATTTCCTTAGAAGCTACTATAAAAATTGTTTCGTTATTAGATACACATTAGCAAATGTTTTACTTATGCTATGAACCTATAATTCATTGCATCAGTTTTTGAACTTGCCCAGTACTTATTAGTGTGAGTACTGAACTTTTGCTTTTCCTCTTTCCCAGGTCCAGAAATTAGGCCCTCGTTTATGAAGGATTTCAATGAAGAATTAAGCCAGCATAATCCAAAACATCTTATGAAAACTACTTGTCCTTCACAATACTCCCAGCGATTCCATCATTCTCAATGCCCACAGCCTTCTCATCAATATCGGCCAACTCCTGAACTTCCTGAAACTGACGAGCAAAGGCTGTGGAGGCAGGATCATGAGTCTAGGCTAGAAGCATAGAAGTGGAAGGAAGATGAGAAATAGAAAAGGAAAGGAGGGCAGAAAAGAGATAAAGGTGGTCGAGGTAAAGACGACACTCGAAAGCATCATAGGTTAGACAAACTTTTATGCCAGACATTTAGATTATTTCCGATCAACCGTCCTTGGCTTCTCCATCCATCACTCCAACTCCCGTTAACCTTAAAATTATTATTCATAGGCCTCGTTATGCTCCTAGATCATGCAACCTTGAGCTTGCTGAGTGATTCAAGGCTTGGTGTCTAACGGGAATGTACTTTGACTTGGACATATACCCATCCGACAAACAGATCATTCTTGGTGAGATGGACACCATGAAAAGGCGCATGCTCGCACAATTTGATGTTGCTAAGAGTCAGTTAGAGACACAAATAGATATGATCAGAAATCATGCTAATAAACAACTGGGTGCTTGGCATACATTTTCGCATGATCTCCAAAGGCTTAACGTGGAGAACATCAATCGAATCCTCACTTTAGAGAATGACAAGGTCGAGCTTATCAAGGCGCTTGAATCCCAAGACAAAACCATTGCTACCTTTACATGAAGGGATACAGAGTTAGCGGGCTTAGAGGATGAAAATAAGAGGCTCAAAGAAGAGCTTGCTGCCGCGCAACAAAAGGAGAACACACTAGTAGTGCAAATCCAAGAGGCTCAATCTGCTCGACAACTTGTTGAGTCTTAATTAGTTATGGAAAAGAATTCTTCCACTGCTCATCAGCAAGAAAGTACTATTCTTCGAGAAAATATCACTTCTCAAAGTGCAACTCTATCCACAGCACAGACCGGTAATAAAACTCTTGAGGAAGATAACCTTAAAGGTAAGGCTGCAATTGAAAAAGCTCAGACGGACGTCAATGCTTCCTTGTTCAATTTTTATGCCTATAGCGTTATGAGTTGAGGAAGATTATATTATTTGGAAGATAAGTTCGCAATTACTTTGGCTCTTGTCTGGGAGCGAATACTTGAGATTGATGATGGCGACCATATTGAAGATGATCTTATTGAAGATCTTTTAGATGAAAGATCCGACGAAGCCTTAGCTGAGGGGAAGATTCAGTTGGATAAAATGCGAAGATTGCTAAATGACAGGGCCGTACCTTCTGGAGGGAAAGCTCGGGACACAACCAATATTGATGCCCCCGCTGATCCTGCTAATGTCGGAGCCTCAAGTTCGCAAATTCTGATTAATCCTCATACCGCTCTCAAAGAAAAAGACACAGTTACCGAGGAGCACAATGTTGAGAGAGGTATTACCGAGGAGCACAATGGAGATGTTAAGGAAGATGATAATTATGCAGACAGGTTTTAGGTCGAGAAGCATAGAAATATTCAAGCAAGCCTCGATGCCGTAGGTAAAACTGAAATTGTCCAAGTTATGATATGCTTAGACTTCTTGTGTCCTTCACTTGGGACAACTTCATTCTACACTTATTGTTCATTATTTTTAGGTTTAATCTAACCACAAGCTTCCCCTGCTGTAGGCAAGACAACGACAAATGAGGCTATTATCACTAACTCAACTTCGATGTCAGTTCCTCCTGCTCCAGTCACTACTCCTCCTCCGGGTGATGCATCTTTGCTCGGTGCTAAGATTCTAGGATCACAAGAGACCTAAATCGATGTGCTTGCCAACTTATATGATGACGATGACTATATCCCAAGTGACAAAGATTCTAACTATACCGACGAGACCCCGGAAAAAGATGCTGAGGATCCAAAGAAGAAGAAAACAAAGCCTACATTGTCTTTGAAGCATAGAGGAGGAAAACGCGTTGCTGGGAAGAAAGAGATTATCACTATATCGTCTCAAGAAAGTCCTAACAGCCCAGTTATCAAAGATGGAAGCAAACCATCTAGTACTCCTCCTCCTTCTTCTTGGTTTGCATTCCACACCTATTTCTTTACACATTTACAATAAAAGTCTTATCAAAGAAGAAAGGGATTATCACTTTATTGTACTTTCTTGTTTTGCATTCCAAACCTGTTTTTTACAAGTTTACAATAAAAGTCTTTCTTGTTTTATCAAAGGATAAAGGGATTATCACTTAACTGTACTTTCTTGTTTTGCGTTCCACACCTGTTTCTTTACACATTTACAATACAAGTCTTATGTATCATAAGTCCTTTGTTGTTGCAATGTCTGGTGCTATATGATCTTGTGGTACGTTTTGTAAATAATGGTTTTTCCAGTTGTAGCTGTATTGCCTTCATACCACAGATCATTACTAGCCGGGCCTATTCGATCAGCTTTATTGAACTCTTTTGGTTTTGGCTGAGGCGACACTCGAGATTTCTTTTCTGTGAGTAGCCACCTTTCGTGTTTACTACTGTGTTGAAGTCTCCGAGCTTGCCTTAGCACATTTCAAGAAATTCAACTTTGTTGATCGACGTAGTCCTTACAACCACAAAGCCTTCTTGTTTGGTGTAAAGTTGTGAATGTTTTAGTGAGCATTATTGATTTGTCTTAATGCGGTGGTTATGCCCCCATACCAAGGTTCGTCAAAAACTTTTATATATAGGCTGGGTGTGATCAACTATTTTTAGAATCTCTTGGTGATGGCTAAAACACTGGATATTCCTACCGTAATGGCTAAGTCTATTGCTTTTGCCATCACATTTGGGGTTTCCTAGTTTGCTCACAACCCAAGGATTTTCAGCTTAATTGATCAAACTCATGCCTCAAAAGGTTGACCTACTCGGGAATCTCCGGATCTATGCTTATTTTCAACTCCCCGAATTTAATGAAAGAGGATTTTTGGTTTTTGGTGCACCTACTTGAGAGGTCTTATATTTTTAGGCACAATGCTTATCTTCTTCTGACTAGTTAATTCAGACATAGGAGATACTCACTAGGCTGATGTATTCTAGCATCGGTGATTTCATTGAGTGCCTTCTAAGAGGTCTTTGAAATCCATTATTCGTTGTGCCTGAATAATTCAGACACTTGTCGAATTTGTCGGATTCCCCTAAAGAGGTCTTTTGAGTCCGTTGATCATCGGATCTGAGATGATCAGATCCTAGTCTAATCGGATGCCCCCGCAAGGGTCTTTTTCCTTCACAGAGGTCTTTGAAACCCATGTTTGTTGCAATTGGAGTAGGTAATTCCTGACACTGACGATGGATTAGGGTGCCCAAGAACAGGTCTTTTAGGTCTTATTAATCGTTGAGTCTGTGATCAACAGACACTAACGAATTAATCAGGTGCCTTCGAAAAGGTCTTTGTAACCCTATGATTGTCAAGTCTGTGATCAGCAGACCCTAGCATATTGATCGGGCAGCTCGAAGAGGTCTTTAATTAGCTTCATTATGAGGGGCTTCTAGTACTATTACCAAATCCCTGTCGTAATAAGCTATTCTAGTATGGGGCTAGGGTCGTTAGCTTCCCTTTTCAGGAGTTGCCCCTATGGTGAAACTTGCAATTTTCCTGACGTTAAATTTGATGTTGCACCATTTAACTGTCTGAATCTCGGTGGTTTTCATTTTTTCAGGAAAGTGCGTGCTTTACACCCTCGTATTTGCTGCAAATGGTGTTTGCGGCACACACTACTTAAGCTGTCCCTACCGGGATTTGCTATGGAAGTCACCAGATATTGTTCAGGTTGTTAGTAGGCAATCGTTCGATGGCTTGCAATCAAAAATCGTTTTTAGCAACTTTGAATGATTAAACAAATATTTGCACGTAAAATGATTTAGGCAAGCAATTTCACTTCTTCATTCATATGTACACAAAGTTTAACAACGATGCATATAAAGTATTTACAACTTTTATAGAAACATGAATCAAAATTTAAGTGTAGTAGTGACGCAGATGAATGTTGTTCCACACCCTTGGGATTATTGTTCCATCCGTTGTTTTCAATTTAAAAGTACCATCCAAGAGTTTCTAACTTATAACAAAGGGCCCTTCCCAGTTAGGTCCGAAAACTCCAGTCCCGATCATTATCTTTTTCAATACCAGATCTCCCACTCCAAAAGTTCTCTATCTGACTTTCAAATTGAAGCGCCTAGAAACCCTCCTCTAGTGGGCAACAACTCTCAGTTCTGCTTCAGTTCTTCTCTTCTCGAGTAAGTCAAGTGCTTCAAGATGTAGCTTCTCATTCTCTGCCTTGTTGAAGTGAAATATGCGGTGAGTATGTACTTCTAGCTCTACCTGAACCATAGCTTCAGATCCAAAGGAAAGCTAGAATGGAGTATGCCTTGTCGCAGTTTTGTGAGTTATGTGATATTCCCATATTGAAGAGGAAGCTCGTCTACCTAACTACCTTTGCCTTTTTCAAGACACTTCTTGATAGTTGATTTTATGATCTTGTTCACTGCTTCGACTTGCTCGTTGGGTTGTGGATGGGCAACTGCTGAGAAACTCTTTTGAATCTTATACTTGATATATAAATTTTTGAATTCGTCACTTTCGAAGTGTGTTCCATTGTTTGTGATTATCTTCTGTGGCTCACTGAATCTTCGTATAGTATTCTTCAAGACAAAATTGATCACTTTTTTTGAAGTGATGGTGACCAGTGGCTCTGCTTTAGCCTACTTAGTGAAGTAATCAACAACTACAATGACATATTTGAAATTAGACTTTGCTGTATGAAGTATTCCAATTAAGTCAATGCCCCAAACTGCAAATGGCCATGGACTGACCATCTGAGTCAATTCTGTAGACGGTGCTCTAGGAATCTTTACGAACCTCTGACATCGATCACACTTCTTAGTGTAGGTTGCTGAGTCTAAGTTTATATCAGGCTAGAAATAGTCGTATCGCAAAATTTTCTTGGCCAATGTTCACCCCCTGTATGACCTCCACACTCTCCCTCATGAAGTTCTGCTAAGATGACCCTAGATTCCTATTTTGTCATGCATCAAAACAGAGGCATAGAGAAGCCCTTCCTGTATAGACGACCATACTGGATAAGATATAAAGATGCTTTCCGGAGCAATTTCTTTTGTTTCTTCGAATCATCTGGGAGCTCTCCCGTGAGGAGATAGTTTTCGATTAGATTCATCCATGAATCTGGCTCTATGGCGATTTCCATGATCCAATCTATGTCAATATCATCAGTGTTGGGATTTGAAAGGATTTGGATAAGAACTAGCCCCAACATCTGAGCATCTCCTATACTAGCAAGTTTGGCAAGTGAATATACTTTCATTTTTCTTCTCTAGGAATATGAGATATCACGTAGTACTCCAGGTCATCGAGAAGTTCCTTAGCCTTGGACAGATAAGTTGCAAGATTTCCTCCTATGGGTTGGAACTCCCCTCGAACCTGAGATACCACTAGTTGTGAATCATTGAACATTTGTAAAACTTTCAAGCTCAGCTTCTTTGCGATTTTCAGCCAGCGATTAGTGCCTCATACTCTACCTCATTGTTAGTTGCAGGGAATTCCAACCTTATATCACAACATATTGATCGGCCTTCAGGAGTTTCAAGAACTATCCCTGCCCCAGCACAATAATCATCCTTAGCTCCAACGACAAACAAATTCTATCAGGTAATTGCTTCAATATGTTCTTCCTTCTTCTCCCCTCTATTTATGAATTCTACGATGAAATTAGCTAAAGCTTGCCCATTGATTGCTCTTCGAGGATGGTGAGTGATATCGTATTGACTAAGTTCAATATTCCACTTTAACAATCTTCCCGAAGTTTCTGGGCGGAATAAGACTTGCTTTAGAGGTTGATCCGTGAGGACCCTAATAGTGTGGGCTTGGAAGTATGATCGGTGTATTTTTGAGGCAATGAGTAAACTGTATGCAAGCTTCTCTAATTTAGGATAATTCAGTTCTGACCTGGTAAGTCGCTTACTAATGTAATACACAGGCCATAGAACCTTATCGTCCGCTCGAACTAAGGGTAGGAACAAGCTTTCTCCATCTTTGGGCTTTGATAACATAGGTGGTGATTCCATGTGTTTAATTATCTCCTCGAATGATGCTTGGCATTCGGGAGTCCATTGGAAATCTTTCCTCCCCTTCTTTAATGCATCAAACAGTGGAATACACCTGTCTGTCGCCTTTGATATGAATCGACTCAAAGCAGCTACCTTGCCGTTTAGCCTTTGGAGTTCTTTCTTTAATTTAGGAGCGCACATCTCTCGCAAAGCTGAGATATGAGTGGCATTGGACTCGATGCCCTGGGCATTGACTATAAATCCGAGAAATTTCCCAGACGCGACTCCAAACAAGCATTAAAGTGGGTTTAATTTCATCCCATATTTACTGACAACGCGGAACATTTTAGCGAGATTCTCCAAATGATCTTATGCCTTCTTGGACTTAATCAGCATGTCATTAACATATACTTCCATGGTTCTCCCAATTTGGGCTTTAAACATCGCATTCACAAGACGTTGGTAAGTCACTCTAGCATTCTTCAATCCACACGGCATGACTTTGTAATAGTATAGGCCCAGGTCTATTATAAAGCTCGTTTTTTCCTGGTCTTGCTTATGCATCATTATTTGGTTGTATCCCGAATAAGCGTCCATGAAGGATAGAAGCTCATGCCCTACGGTTGCATCGACCAACTAATCGATACACACTCGCCATTTTTCGTTGGATTTTTTTGACAAGTATCGGATTAGAGACCCAATTTGGATATGCGGATTCTCGTATGAAGCCATTCTCAAGTAACATATCCACTTCCTCTTTGAGTGCTCTAGATCTTTCGGGTCCTAGAGTTCGTCTTTTTTGTTTTACAGGAGTCATATTTGGATCAACATTCAACTTTTGCACTATTACATTAGGAGAAATTCCACACATATCAGAATGATTCCAAGCTAAAACATCCAAATTTGCTCTTAAAAACATAGTCAAATATTTTTGTAGCTTGAGGCCTAGTTGAGAGCCTATCTTCAGTACCTTATCTGGATAATCGTCGTGAACTGGAAGTAAATTGTGGCTTCAGCTGGTGATGCGCGGTCCTCCCCTGTACTAGTCTTTCGTGGATCCATCTCTTTTTGGGCCTCACTATGTTCACTAGTACATGGGGCCCTACCCTAATTGTTATAAGGTGGTGTCACGAATGCAGAAGGAAGCCTCCACATTCTTTCCCATTTCCTTCATCTTGGCTTCAACAAACTCTGCCATATAACATTCTCTAGCCATCTTTTGATCACCCTTAATCACACTAACTCCCCTTTCAGTCGAAAATTTCATGGTTAGAAAACCATGGAGCTAATGCAATTCTAAAGGCAGTCAGGGCTGACCTTCTGAGGAATGCGTTATAAGCTGAATGTTCGTCCACCACGACAAAAGTTTTCATTGTTGCAACTTTCTTCTCTCCTTCACCAAGCTAAACAAGGAGATCTATCACGCCCACTGGTTGAGTACGTTTCCTGGTGAATCCATGTATTTTATTCGGGTAGGCTCGCATATCTGACATAAGAATGTTCATTTTACAAAATGCATCAATGAAAAGCACATTGACGAATGCTCCGCTATCGACCAACACCCTTTTTACTATAGTGGGACCAATGCCGATGGTGACAACCATGGGATCAACAGTTGGCGTCAGCAACCCATCAGAGTCCCTATCCTTGAACACCACATCTTCGCCTGAAGTCTTCGAGATCTTTGCTGGAAATGTGTTGCTTAGGACCATGTAGTCTTCTTCTTCTGAAGGGTTTTTCAACTCATTAACATACTTCTCCATATCCCTCAGCTTCCTCCAGCCGGATGAGGACCTCCTAAGATTATATTAATGATTAGTCGAGGGTTAACAGGTGATGGGGCTCTTTCTCTTGATCCAGATTGGTCCTTAAGGGTGTTTTGCCCCTGAACAGCCAGAGCATTTTGTGGATTTCTTACAAACTATCGTAGTCTGTTTTTCCAGATCAATTCCTTAACCAAGTCTTTTAAGTGCTTACACTCGTTCGTGTTATGACCCGGTTGGTCGTGGAAGCGACTGAACCTTCCCGAACTTATATTAGAATCATTGACCTTTACCAACCTCGGCAGAGGATAATCTTCAGCATCTTTAGTAGCAAGAAACACATTTTCCAAAGTATCCGTAAGCAAAGTCAATTTTGAGTTCTTGAAAAAGAAGAGCTTCTTATTACTCCGATTATCGTTAGCTTCATTGCTCCTTTTCTGGCCTCCGAAGTTCTTTTGATTATCTGGAACATTGTTCTCCTTCTTTGATGGAGCCTCGCTTCCCTCAGCTAAGTCCATGGCATAGGATGAGTCATCTTCCACATCGATATATTCCTCGGCCTTTACGTAGAATATTTCCAAGGTCTTTGGTTTTTTCATTTTCATCCACTTCCCAAATTTTGATTTCTTGATTATAACGCCTTTTAACGCCATTAGAACTAACCGGGGTTTCGGATTCGCCACTCCCGCCATTGCAGTGTTGAATCGATTCAGGTAAGCTTTTATTGATTCTCCTGGCCTTTGCTCCATTTCATTCAATGACATCACATCCTTGATTTTTGTAGATTGCAGCCTGAACAGTTTCCTATATTTCTTAGCCAAAGAGGAGAAGTCATCTACAGACCTTGGTGGGAGCTTAGTAAACCATAGCAAGGTTACCCCTTCTAGGTACACGGGGAAATACAAACATTTGAGTTCATTTGTGGCCCTTGACCCATCCATATGCTAGTCATATTTGTACAGAAACAAGTTAGGATCACCAGTTCAATTATAAGCTTGGATCATATGTGGATTTAATTTTCGTGGGAACTTATTGAATTTGATCCTTTCTATGAGTGGAGTTTTGGATGAAGAGAACCCCTACTCTTTCTCATCATCTTTTCTTTCAGTACTTTCTTTCATGATTTATTGGACCCTATGCAGTCAAAGCCCCACAAAATCTCTGCTATAGCCCATAGCGCTCTCCAACCGCTACGCTATTTCAATTTAGCGCCGATGAACAGTTGTTCCGCTTTAAGCCCTACTATTTTCTGCTGCTCCCGCTAAATCAACGCTATTTAGCATCCGTTTTAGAAATATTAAAGTACAAAGGATGATTTGACCAGATCTCCTTTAAAATAAATCAAAAAAGTTAATGTAAAGAGCTAATTTTAAGTCATAAGTGCCTTATATAAGATAGAAATCTGTAGCAATCCTCGAATTTATGTGCATAACCATGATATTCTTTGATTTTGTTATATAATATTAATCGTTATTCATTTCTTATAAAAAAATGATGTGAGAAGGATAATTAATTAATTTTAATTATATATTTTTACATTTAATTAACATTTTTGCACCTTCGCTGTATCCCCTCTATTTCCCCGATTAATCCCCACTACAGCTTTTTACACCTCTACCGCTATAGAATCGCTAAGCGCTATAACTGCACAGGTTGGACTGTATCCTCGAGATGTTCCTTCTCATTGTGTTGATCCGTGGGGCGGACACCGTCACCTTTACCGGATGTTTGCTTACGCAAACGATCTTGGCTATGGATCTGGGGCCCGGTGCATCCCTTTTGGGGAAGTGGCCCTTTAGCGGAGCTTGTTGCTTTATGAGAAGTTGCCTTCTCAATATGGTTCCGAGCAGGCGGTTTTGAATATTCATGATTGACTCCGTCCAAATCATCAATCTCATGAACAGATCGATTTCGATTTGGAGTAGAGGTAGAATAATTAGCAGCTTCGGTACGGTTGACGTTGGTAGCAACTTTTGTTGTAGCGGCTTGAAGAGCGAACATAGTCTCTAAATTCTTCATCATAGCATTTGTCGAGATTTTCATTTTACTTGTCAAACCAACGAAAGCTTTATCAAATTCTTCCCTTGTTACACCAGTTCCGCCCTAGAGGATTCACCAACTTCAAAGTGGTTGGTAAGTGGCGTAGCTTCGTTAGCAACATTGTCGGTTTCTTCGACGGTTTTACTTGGAGTTTTCTTCGGTCTTCCTATAATTTCGGACAAGGTTTTGAACTTTGAAGAGAGTTTGTTAATTAGCCTGGACTTATGTTTAAAGGATCTGTAGTAGGAATGGGGTTCAAATGCTATATCCACAAAACACTTAGCGAATGAAAGTGCGAATGTGGCCTCAAGGTGGGCACCAAATGTTGTAACCAAAAAATTGCCACAACACCGAAGGTATCTTCACAATACTTCACCAAAAGGTTAGAAATAAGAAAACGGGGCCACAATCACAAAATAGAAAGGAAAAGGTAGAGAACACAAAGTTTTAGGGTGGTTCGGCTTTAAGAGTAGCCTACATCCACTATAGAGTCGCTTCTTATTATCATACTTGAGTTTACAAAGCATAAATTCTCTCTCATTACATCCATTCTCTCTCACACAAGTATTTCTCTTTGATCTATTCAAATTAGCCAAGGAATTCGTTGGAATTCTCTAAATGTGGGGAGTGGTGATGTAGATTTACAACTTCTCAGAACTCGAGTGTTTTGAATGATTCCATGGTGGATTTGGTGTAGATCATCATTTGGAAATGATTAGTGAAGGTAGAATCACTTAGAATGGTGGAGAAAATAGTTGGGCATCCGTTCGGGGTCTTGGAAATCGATCCTCATTAATGTGGAGTTCATCCCCTATTTATAGGTGTGAGGCGAAGTTGAAATATAGTGTGTAGGATTTGGGTCGTCCTCAAAGTTATTTATGAAAATGCCACAACCAGCTGTTCCCAGTTGTTGCCAGTTGTTAAGTTCCTGACCGACCAGAATGGTATCGATCGACCCAAACAGTACTGACAGACCCGAATCCTTCATTTGATCAGACCAACTCATTACAGTACTGACCAACCTGAATGAGACCGACCTATGTTGAAAAGGAGCTGACCGACCAGATAAGATGACAAAACTAACCGACCAGACACCTGAGACCGACCGACCGACAAGGGGATGGAGATTGACAACCATGTTGCTTCTTTACAGATTGAGCAGTTTAACTTTGGAAACAAGACCGACCAGACACTTGAGATCGACCGACCCGTATCCTTTGCTGACCAGACCAAGCTATATTGTTTTGTGCCGATTGACCCATAGAATTAACATGATCAACCCATGTTAAATGTGACCACGACCGACCCATTTACCTTGTGTTAGACCAACTCATGGCCTTCTCCTTTGTATTCGATCCACCAATGTATACAAGATTTTTAGTGGATAACACTCGCCTACACATTTATTTCTTCCTTTTCCTCACTCCTTTATTCTTTCTTACTAAAGATTCAAATTTTCTTTTAATTTGAGTTGTAATTAGCTGGCTTAAAGGGTACGGATTTGTGGACCTTTATGCACACACACATATATATACACGCATGCATTTGTATATTCATAATTATTTATAACTAAATATATATTTTCTTGTTGTTAGTGGAAATTCAAAAAAAGTATGTTTAGAATTACTTTATATTAATTATTAAATGTTTTTATTGAACATAAATATGCAATATTTTTGGAATATTTTATACAACTACTATTGTTATTATGTCAATATGCACACATATGATTGTATTTTACGTACGTATGTGTGTGTATGAGGCATGCTCCAAGGCACTCCTATTTGGTAGCACCCCTTTTGCATCCTATCCTAAATCACTCGTTTATAATTTAATAAGTTACTAGGGGAAGATTGTATTGGTGGGAAGAAAGAGAAAAGGAAATGTGCGTGGAAATCAAAGGGATATAGGAGTGCTACACTGTTTGGGGTGATCTTGATCTTATCTTTCTCTCTCTCTCTCTCTCTCTATATATATATATATGTATGTATGTATATATATGTATATATATATATATGTTTATATGTATATATATATATGTATATATATATATATATGTATATATATATATATATGATAGTGCAAAGAAAGAGAAAGAATGAATATTAAAATCAGAATGAGTGCTTGGAACTCAGGGGGAGATTCATGTGCAATATAAGAGGTGTCGGGGAACCTTACTCATATATATATATATATATATATATATATATATATATATATATACATATATATATACACACACACATGTGTGTGTGCCTTGTAAGTGTAAACTTTTGGTTCGACCGTAAATTTCATGAACTACTGTTGCATATCTTTATCTTTATAAATCACTTAAAAATAGGATTTAGCAATTAAATCAATTTACAAATTCAAGCTGCATTTCTTTAAATAGTAGTAGAGTTTAATATTCTCCAAAATAAGATCCAATGAATAAATATTCTTTACAAAATCATTTTTTTATTAATTAAAATCATACATAAAATTTAGCAATACTAATAAAAGTTATATATTACAACTTAGAAACAAAAATTTAAAATAATTAACACTTGATTTCACATAAAAATATAACTGAATATTTGTGTAAAACACTTTTTTGAATGTGTTAAACTTATACTAGTTTTCAAAAGGTAATTCATGCGCAAAACATGTATATATCATGATCATACGTAAAGCGCACTACACCATACAAGCTGTTTTGCAACGCCCAAGCGCGGACAATTCGCAACGGCTTTGGATCGTTGCGAAATTGCAACGGCTATGGTCCGTTGCAAAATTTATTGCTATGGCCAAAATCCGTTGCGAAATGATTTTGCAACGGCTTAAAGCCATTGCAAATTAGCATTTCTGGTGTAGTGACACATGCTGCAACGTTTGTATACACACACAAACATATATATATATACACACACAACGACGGACCGTACATCATGGGGGGTGCAGGGCAACCTTGTCCGCACCACAACCTCATATAGGTTAACCCAGTCTTTATTTTGCACCCCAACGATAGCCATATATTTGTAATTAAATAAGTTAGTGAGGGAGGGAAGGAATAGTGAGAATAGAGAAACGAGATTGTGTAGAGGAAATCAGGTGGCTATGGCGGTGCTTCACTAGTTGGAGTGCTCATGATTTCCACCACGCATTCTTGTTTCACTCTCTTCCCACTAATTCTCTCTCCACCTACTAACTTATTTAATTATAAATGTGTGGCTATCGTTGGGGTGCAAAAGGGATGTCATATAACAATCCTTACATATATACACACATATATATACACACACTACACCTCTTATGTTGCATGTGAAATTCCCCTTGAAATCCACCCACACAATCCGATTTTAATATTCATTACTTCTCCCTTTTCACTATACTATATTATTTACTGGAAAGAGAGAGAGAAAGAATGAATATTAAAATCGGAATGTGTGGCTGGAATTCAGTGGGAATTACATATGCAATATAAGAAGTGTAGCGGAACATTTCCCATATATATATATATATATATATATATATATATATATATATATATATGTTGGACCATCAATATCATCAAAATAGCCCCTTTATTTTCCACTACATACCCAGTTTCTCCCTCCTTCCATGAACTCTCTCTCCGTTACCTTATTTTATTATAAACAAAAGGTAGAAAGAGGAAGACAAAAGAGGTGCTCCATTTTTGAGATGTCATAGAGTGTTCCTATATATATATATATATATATATATATATATATATATATATATGTGTGTGTGTGTGTGTGTGTGTGTGTGTGTATATACACACACACATATATATTGACCAACTTTTTGGCAAAAGCTGTCTAGGCTTGATGGATCAAAGCCCAATACCGAAAAGCTCGCTATACAGTATTGACCGATCACAACAGACGGCCCTCTATTCCAAAGTGTCCGAACTAGGCTCGGCTTGATTCAGATTCCTTCCAGCAGCGGCACCTCTCTACCTCGCATAATCGCTCTCCAACTAACCAAGTCGACCGCTTCTTAAAATTAGGATCGATCGGATTTACTCGAAAATATCTAGACGAGTCGTTCAAAGAAGTCCAATTCTCAAGGCAATTAAAGTGGTCAAACACTTTCAGTGAAAACACTGCTTTTGATACACCATAGTTCAAGTGCCGCGCAAGCTATAATTCTCGAGAGAACTATTACTCAGCAATAGACCGGGTCCCACTGCCGCAACTATTTAGCCGGATCAAGCTCCACGTGTCCAAGCTATGCAAAAGAGGTAAGCCACGTGGCATGCAGCTTATCCCACTCATCCAACTATAAATACCCCAATGCCAAAATTAGAAAGGCATGTTGAATTCTCCTCTTCGAACTCACGCTCGGTATATTGGAAAGTTTCCAACCGTGCACCTCAAACATTACGAAGATCTTGTGACCCCTCTACTTCTCTTCCACCGAGAAAATATCAGTTGTACTTGTAATCCTCAAAAATCAGTAAATATAAAGTGGGCGTAGGCACTGATTTTGTTGAACCACTATAAAAATCTTGTGTGTATTCCCTGTGTTTACTTACTTTACCATACTCTATGATTGTTATTCGTGTGTTCTACGCACGATTGGGGGTTCACTGTCACTATTGACCAACTTTTAGCATCAACACTTTGGCGCACCAGGTAGGGGCACACGCACCAGACATACCCTACGATCTTCGACCGCCTTCATCTGTTTCTATACCGAACGATGGCAAACAAGTGGATAAAGGATGCTTCATCTTCCAATCCTTTGTCTGCCGATGCAGCAGGAACAACAACAGCTGGGGCAAGCCATGAGGCTTTCTCCTACAAAGACACGGCCCAATACCTCACCAGGGATGACATGGATAAAATCCTGTCCGAGTTCAGAAATCAGATGGCATCTCAGGGTGAACTTCTCAAATGTCAGCAGGAAGCGATGAACGACCTCTGCGCTCGGATGGACAAGGGATCGAACGTTCCAGTACCATTTCCTACACCGAGCGGGACTGGGGCTACAAATGATCTTCGGTCTGCGGAAATCCAAGCCCCATATCAGACCACATCTTTGCTTCCTTTTGGCTCAACTTCACTTCCCAATCAGCCAGTACTAGGATCATCACTGCCAGTACTACACGGAGCACTGATAGCCGCATATTCAGGTCGGTCATGGCCAAATTCCAGATCAGTCAACCACCTTATCTCCACTCTAGGGCTTGACTCAACCCCCTGGACATATAGCTCCAAATCCAATGCAATCAGTGGGTCAACCGGAACTAGGAACTTTGCCACATCCAGTTCGACCCAGCACCTAACCACAAACCCATCTTACGCCGCCTCTCTTTGAACGAAGAGCTCGTGACAACAACCCTTCTTGTCATCAAGACCACTCTACCATACACGTTCCCAGCATGATAGGAGGAAACGCTACTGTAAACCATTCTAACATCGCTCCGAGTGGGGGCAACGCATAGCCCCAGGTGGGTATCACCCGCCTAAGCCCAATATTCCTAATAGGGATAGGTATGGTTGAGTCAAATAATAATCAGGCGACTTTAGCTGCGACTGAACCGAGACTGGGATATACCCTCACTCTCACCTTCACTCAACTCTCGAAGGTCGAACCAAACCACTCGTTCCCCTTTCAAGCATGCTTATGGTGGATTCTAACCCTGGGGTTCTCACCAATGTCCCCAGTGCAGAATTGGATTCGTGGCAACGACTCCTCGGGGATGGAAGCCAGCTTGCAAGCATCATCAGAAGATTCACCTGAAGCATGACTTCTTAGTAGGATGTAGATGACATCCACCGCAGTCTTTTTCACCAGGGAAATCAGAAACACCCGAAATTCTCCAAACGTCAAGTGTAACAGCCTGTCATTTTGATCGCTCTAAGCCGGTGATGTAGCCAACTCGAAGTGTTCAAAATGGCGGATTATTATCGGCTTATAGAGTTTAAATAGAATTAACACAGAATCACAACGTACAATAATTTGCAGCGGCATAAAATTTTATAAAATATCAGAGTTTTACAAATTATTTCTATATAGCAGAAAAATATAAATTTACGCATAAACCTCTTTAGACAAATCCATAGTTTTCGTCGAGCTTTGCACGCGAATGCTCCTCTCGTGTCACTCCTCCTCAATAGCTGAAATCTTTGCACAAACTAGGTAAACACCATTTAAACTCAAATAATAAAAATGTCACAAATAGGATCCACAGCAAAAAAAAATCAGCAATAAAACTAGGCCATTACAAAACGCAATACTATAAGCAGCAATCCGAAATTAACATTTTTTTAAAGTAAATACCACGTTAAAAAATAGATCGACGTCAAAATCCCAAATATAAACATTTAATTTCAACAATTAAATCTTAATTCAATTTAATTTTTTTGAACGCCAAAACTTTCTGAGCTATTACAACCCCTTTCAGAAATCCGGGTTGTTACAGACTCCCCCCTTAAAGAAATTGCGTCCTCGCAATTTACTTGGGTTGATATACATCATTTCAAAACTACAACGCCGCATCTTAATTACTTCCTTGATTTATTTAGATTGTTCAGTAGGAAATTTCCAACTTTGAATGTCCACTTTTGCATAAATTTCAATTCTTAACCCAAGTAAAATACATATTTTAGGATACGCACTTCCCGTTTTTAATATAAAGGTATCGTATATAAATAAATATGATTCCATTAATAAGAACTTTAGAAAATATAATAAAACTAGATAGGATATCATATATAAGCCAATATGATATTTATAATAAATATAACAATTTGAGTCAAAGCCAATAAATCCTTATAACATTTATCATATATAAGAACAATATGAAAAATTAAATTAAAGATGAGTCAATTAAATCTATATGGCATTTATCATCTGTAAAATAATACGATAAAATGAATCAACAAAGAGCACCGTGTATAAACCAACATGTTACTTATAACAAATACCATTTGTAAATCAATATGATACTCATAATAAAGCAAGTCAGAGTATCATAACTCAATAAAATCCTCGTTGCAATTATCACATAAAACAATAAGATACTCATAACACTCTTCATAGATAAGATAATATAATCAATAAAGGGAGCACCTCACTCCAAAATGTCTAAATCTCACAATATGATGGATTAAAAATCAAAATACACTATCATCCCGATCGAGTTAAAATCATCAAACCCAATTTATAAAAGAAATCATAAGCAATGTACACCTGTCATAATAATAAAGTCCATCCCAAGCTATAATGTTGCTCGTCCAGAGCAATACCCATGTTATCAAATGGAAATCATTAAAATCATCATATAACTCGAATGAGTCAAATATCACGGAAGGAGCATCACACTCCAACATAGAAAATCAAAAAATGTCTATGTAAAATTAAACTCCGATAATCTTTAATGTATGATTGTATAGATCAAATCACAAACATCATCACAATATGGATCCATTAGAAATAAATATGTATGTGCAACCACATGATAATATAGCTCCCCCCGAGCTTAGCTCGGTACTTATACGTATTCAAGTTAGGCGCCTATCACTGCGACTCCCCTGACCGAGTGTATCTTGACCCCCCACCGGTTAAGTGAATATGTATACGTGACTCTCCCCGAGTCTCGACTTCCACTGCAACCCCCCCGATCGAGTGTATCTTGACCCCCCCTAGCCCAGTGTATCTTGACCCCTCCCCCTCCCCCACGGTCAAGTAAATACGTATACGTGACTCCCACCGAGTCTTGGCTTCCCCCCGAAGCAAAGTACTGGCACAATAAACACAATATGGGTCACTGACTCACAGTCAATAACCTAAGTAGTGATAAAAGCGCGTCTCATACCACACGTTCTCACTACTGGTTCACTAGTTGCTTATCAATTTCACAATGGAAAACATCAAAAACACCAAATCATCATGAATAAGACGTCAGCTTCAATCTAACTATACCGGAATTAACCGACTTTGTATACTTCTGTGTCCCATAGCACGGAGTGTATGATGTTGTTTAAAATCCAATATGTAATCCTGAAGGGTGCAGAAAAATGCGGTTTATAATTTCGATAAAACAAGTTATAAAACGATTACCCCAAAATTGATTGCTTTGTTTATGAGACAATATATTTACGAAATAATTTTATATATAAAAGCAAATTTTGAAATCGTGTGCAAGCAATGGTTAATTCATAAAATATTCCTATACTATTGCTTGGTGACGATGAGTTAATAAAACATAAATCATAAAACATCTCCTTCCCAAGCTATATCTAAAATCGTTTTTAAGTACATATTGGAAAATTATAGGAAACGCTCTGGATGAAATTGCCAATCAAAATAAGTGAACAAACACTTTAGATTGATTCATGAAAATCACGAAAAGAAGAATAAAGAGATTTACACAAATATTGCTTCAAATATGTGAACAACTCAACACGCAAATGTGATTTAGACAATAGCAAAAAGTGATTTTTGGCAAAACACTAATTTCAACAAGTGGAACAGCCAACACGCAAGTTGAACAGTCCCATCACACGTGCATAACAACAATTGTAACAAGTAATCAAGTTAGTGCAAAAACTTGTTAGTCTATGACAGGCAGAAGCCTTGAGAGCAATAACAAGTGATAGCAAAATCGTAAAACCCATGTGGCTACAATTTATACACGAAGTGCAACTAAATTGATTTACAAATTAATTCTCCTCAAGCCATGCAATTCGAATGGCTACATCCCAACATGGTTAAGACCATGGACACGAGTGCTACAACACAATTGGTTCAACATAAAACACAAGAGCAAGGCGTAAGGCAAATAGTCACAAAAGTATGTGGCCGACTGGAACCATCAAACTCAGACCAAGTAACAACAGTGTAAAAGTGACTAGTGCAAACGAGTGGGACACAGATAAGAATACCCACAAGCTTCAGGCCTATAACTTAAAACAAAACACAATTTATCACTGTCTCAATCTCGATGTATATATAACACGAATGAAAGATGACTGGAAGCAAGTGACAAAGAGTTGAGATGAGCTATAAAGTAATCATCTATATGCGTACACTGTCCGAAATTGGTGTTGCATGCAAAGAACGTAAGGATACACCAACACTGATGTACGAACAGCAGGAACTAGATTACACAGCAAGTCGAATAGGCTACAATTTTAGAGGAGGGAAAGGTAGTTGTATACCTGAGATAGGAACGGGACAAGGGAACCCAAGACAGTGTAGAGCAGCAAGTACAACTCAAACTGACCTTCGAGGAGAAGTGCAAATAAACACAGTGTCCTAGATAGTACGGCAAAGCACACTGATTGCAAAGCTAAGAGCAGGAGAACCCTTACTCAATTTTTACATGTACATAGTTGGACCTTGCAAAGGCATAGAACACATCGAATGCGTACATGGCGGTGGGAGGATAAACAAAGAGAAACCCTTTGATTCAAGTAATACGGTAGGGAAACCACGCGCAAGCTGCTGTGAACACAAGTAGCGCGTGTTTGAAACTAGCACAGGCCACTAACAACGACAACTTTTATCGAATAGATGGCATTCGGTTATCATACAAAAACAAAGAAAAGTATTTTTTCAAAACCCCATACTTATTACTCACCTTAAAAAATTTCAAATCTTGTTAAAATATATTTTTTCTCAAAATGCGCTCTCTCGAGAGATTCTAGTATCAATTCCACTCATTTTAGGGTATTTCCCCCCAATTTCTAATGAGTTTTTAAACCCAATAAGTCAAGTTTTATATAAATCATAGCTCTGATACCAAATGTAACAGCCCGCCATTTTAACCGCTCCAAGTCGGTGATTTAACCAACTCGAAACGTTCAAAACAACGGATTGTTATCGTCTTACAAGGTTTAAATAGAATTAACACATAATCACAACGTACAATAATTTGCTGCGGCATATAACTTTATAAAATATCAGAGTTATAGAAATCATTTCTATACAGTGGAAAAATATAAACTTACACATAAACCTCTTTAAACAAATCCATAGTTTTCATCGAGCTTTGCGCGCGCATGCTCCTTCTTGTGTCTCTTCAAGAAGAGCTGAAATCTTTGCACAAACTAGGTAAACACGTTTAAATTCAAATAATAAAAATGTCACAAATAGGATCCATAGCAAGAAAACGTTCAGTAATAAAACTAGGCCATTACAAGACGCAATACTATAAGTAGCAATCCGAAATTAACATTTTTTTTCCTGGGATGTTACAAAACACACAAAACCAATTATGATTAACAAGACCAGGCAAGTCGGCAACAAACCAATTATAATTCGAGTATAGAGCAAATCAAAGGTTAATAGCCCAACCAATAAACATGGAACATGGCAGTAGCAAATGAATCTCAAATGTATCGCTGAACTATCAAATGAGGTCCGACCAATGTATAAATTAGAAAAGAAGGAAACCCACAAAACAATTTATGCATGATTATTTATATATGCATATGCATATTTATTCCCAGCCTCTGTTGCATACAAGAAATGACTGGTAGGAATTGTCTCTACTACCTCATATGGACAGCAAGAAGCTAGAGATAGGAACTTATAAAATAAGGATGTGCATACATGAAACATGTCAAAGTCTCTTTTTACCAAATTTATGTCTATTATGAAAATGTAACGTATTGATTGAGCAAATTCCTAAATGGTAACTGGAGAAACAAACAATAAGATACATTATTTATGTCTACTATGGAATTTATGACAAATTCGAACAAATTACTGTGCTAATAACAAACCTAGCCAAATAGTCTATGATTGACAACAAATCTTTTGGGTTAATGGGTCATTGACGCTTTTACTTGCGCAATTATGTGTTATGCCAAAGATAAACAGATGCTGATTTTTAAGTGGAAATTTCTATTTCATCTAAAACAATTTGGGTAAACGGCAATAAGAATACATGACCCCTTTTGAATTCTTGAACTGTGTCCTGTGTACTATTAGCTTGTTGGCACTGTATACTCGAACAATGCTCTTTTCAGTTTGTAAGTAGGTTTATTAAAGTACTTGAATTATAATGGTACATGAACAAGCAATAACAATGACACTAATTTCGAAACATCCACACCCGAATGACCAACAAATGTTGTAACAACTGAAGAGACAATCGGATAAGCGGCAAGATGGAAATAAGCCAAGCAGCGAGCATCGGTCGTTATACATATATACACATACACGGTATGCATATACATGCATGTAACAGTCAGCATAAAAACTCAATAATCAACCAGATCAGTAAACACAAATGTGCCAAAGTGAACATAAGGTGAATGCGGTGACCAGTTTATTTTAGACTTAGAAGTAAACTTATCCCTCCTATCAGACACATGCATCCATACTTTCATATACTTTTGGTGTAGTGTTTGTTAGCGTAATTAATATTCTACTAAAGGGCAATATAGTCTTTTGTTTGATGTTTTGCCTATATATAAAGGCCCCTTGTGTAATTTTAGGGTTAAGGCTTTGACTTCAATCAGCCTCCACTTTCAATGTATTTTGTTTTTTATTAATCTTATCATGGTATCAGAGCGAACTCTTCTCTGTTGGGATTTGTTTTCTAATCTCTGAAGAACAAATCTGCAGATCTCTTGTTCACTACCCTCTCTAATCTCTCTCAGCAATTCACTGTTACCTTGCACCGCCGTTCTTTTGCACCGAAGTCCAAACCCATCTGATTGAAAACCCAACGTCCTCCTTTGCTGCCCTAATCCGCAAATACCCAACGTTCTCACGAACTTCAGCCTCCACGAATTTCAGCCTCCACGATTACCCAGCCCAGCCAACGTCCTCTGACCCAACGTCCTCCTTTCAGACCCGAAATCCGAGATTTCTCCCCCACCGAATCCGTCGCAGCCCTACACCTGCCCAGAATCCGCCAAACCCAGCCACCGAAGAACCCTGCACCACCGAAGAACCCTGCACCAGCCCAATCCGTAGCGACCCCAGATCCGCACCACAACACTTGCCCAGAATCCGCCAAACCCAAAGCTGTCCTCAAACCCGAAGCCGCCCTCAGAACTGAAGCCAGAATACCATCGTTCCCAAAACCCTCGTTCTGACCGAGAATCCCTCGCTCTGACCAAAGTTCTTTTGGTGTATTTTGTTGCCAGATCCGAAGTCTAAGTCCGCTTAATAATGTTTTGGGAGACTTGAAGTCTACAGGAGTTCTGACTTAAGAATTGCTGAAATAAATATTAATTTGAAAAGTCTTTTGGTGTATTTTGTTCCCAATCTTAGTCCGCTGTTCCCTGAATCCGTCGCACAACTCCTTCTTGCACCAGACCCAAAGTTCGAATTGGAAAGTTGGTTGTTTGTTCTCTGAATTTTGTTATTAAAAATGGCAGTTAGTAGAGATACTTCGCTTCAAGCAGATGGTAAAAATTATGCGTATTGGAATTCTGTCTATTCTGCGTTAGATCCATCAATGATTGAACAATTTCAGAAGTTCCTTGCATTTCAGCCACATGCCATATCAGCTTCGTCTCAAATAGGTTTGTCATCTAGTTCATCAGGTATATCTTCTTCTACCTGGATTTTAGATTCTGGTGCTTCGAATCATATGTCTCCTAATTTCTCCGATTTCACTTCTTTGGCTCCTAAAGTTTCTGTACCTGTCATGAGTGCTAGTGGTACATCTATGCCCGTTCAAGGTGTTGGTTCAGTCATTACACCTTCTTTGTCATTATCTAATGTCTATCACATTCCTAGACTTGCATTAAATCTTGCTTCTGTTGGGAAAATTTGTGACAATGGCTACTTGGTTTCTTTTTCTTCTTCTGAATGTTATGTTCAGGATCCCAAGTCTCAGAAAGTGATTGGGACCGGCCATAGAGAAGGAGGACTTTATGTATTGGATCAGCTCAAAGATCCTAAGATTTCAAAGATTGCAGCTTCTGTTCCAGGTGTGGATGTTTCGTCTTTTCGTTTGAGTCAGTCATCTTCTATGTTTTATTTGTGGCATTCTCGTCTGGGCCATGTATCTAAGTCTCGATTTCAATTCTTAGCGTCTACAGGAGTTTTGAGAGAATTGAAAACTCATGACATTTCTGATTGTAGTGGTTGTAAACTTGCAAAATTCTCTGCTTTACCTTTTCCCCAAAGTAATACAGTTTCTACTGCACCTTTTGATCTTATTCACTCTGATGTCTGGGGACCCTCTCCTGTTTCTACAAAGGGAGGCTCTCGTTATTATGTCTCTTTTATTGATGACTACACTCGTTATTGTTGGATTTATCTTATGAAACGTCGTTCAGAATTTTTTGGCATCTATAATGAGTTTCGATCTCTTATTAAAACTCAGCATGGAGCTGTTATTAAATGTTTCAGATGTGACTTAGGGGGAGAATATACTTCTCATGCTTTTAAGGAACTTCTTGCTTTAGATGGCACAATTTATCAGACTTCTTGCACTGATACTCCTGAACAAAATGGGGTTGCTGAAAGGAAACATAGACATATTCTTGAGACTGCTCGATCTCTTTTATTGTCTGCTAGTGTTCCAAGTGAATTTTGGGGAGAGGCAACTCTTACTTCTGTTTCTTTGATTAATAGAATTCCCACTTCTCATAATTCTGGATTGTCCCCCTATGAAAAGTTGTATGGTTGTCCACCAGATTATTCTTCTCTTCGTGTTTTTGGTTCCACATGCTTTGTTCTTCTTCCTCATGTCCAACGGAGTAAGCTAACTTCACGGTCTGCTATATGTGTTTTTCTTGGTTATGGTGCAGGACAAAAAGGATATCGTTGTTTTGATCCAGTCAGTCACAAGCTATATGTTTCCCGTCATGTTGTTTTTCTTGAACATATTCCTTATTTTACTATTCCTGATCGTACTCACAATATATCTATGTCTGATATTGTTCATATTGATCCTTTCACGGCTGATGATGATAATGAGCTACTTCCTGCTGAAAATCCAGACACTTCCATTGACTCAACAACCACCCAATCTCCTTCTGAGACAGTAGATACTAGTGAACGTCGATATCCTATCCGAAACCGTCAGTCTACTCGGCGACCTGATTTTGAATATTCTTGTCTTTCCAGTTCATTTTCTTCATTTCTTGCTTCTATACATTGTCTCTCTGAGCCTTCATCTTTCAAAGATGCGGTTCGTGATCCTCTTTGGCAACGTGCTATGGCGGAGGAGCTGACTGCTCTTCATCAGACTCATACTTGGGATTTAGTACCTCTTCCTGCAGGAAAACGTGCTATTGGTTCTCGTTGGATCTATAAGATTAAAACTAAAGCTGATGGATCTATTGAAAGGTATAAAGCTCGCTTGGTTGCTAAAGGTTATTCTCAAGAATATGGTATGGATTATGAGGAAACTTTTGCCCCTGTTGCAAAAATGACTACAGTTCGAACTCTTATTGCGGTTGCTTCTGTTTGCCACTGGAATATTACTCAAATGGATGTTAAAAATGCTTTTTTGAATGGAGATCTTCATGAAGAAGTCTATATGGTTCCTCCTCCCGGTATTGATCATCAACCTGGTGAAGTCTGCAAACTTAGGAAAGCTCTTTATGGTCTCAAACAGGCTCCCCGTGCTTGGTTTGAGAAATTTTCTACTGTAATTACTTCTCTTGGTTTTTGCCCGAGTAACCATGATTCTGCTTTGTTTGTCAAGTGTACCTCAGCTGGTCGAATTTTTCTTTCTCTTTATGTTGATGATATGATTATTACAGGCGATGATGTTGTTGGAATTAATTTGTTGAAGTCCGAGTTGACTCGATGTTTTGCTATGAAAGACTTAGGTCCCCTTTGTTACTTCTTGGGTATTGAAGTTGCTTCTTCTCCAAAAGGTTATCTTCTTTCTCAATCTAAGTATATTTCTGACATTTTTGAGCGCGCTCGTCTCTCAGATAATAAGACTGTTGATACTCCAATTGAGCTCAATGCTCGATACTCTATTACTGATGGATCTCCATTGCCAGATCCTAGTCTTTATAGAACGATTGTTGGAAGTTTGGTTTATCTCACTATCACTCGCCCTGACATTGCATATGCTGTTCACATAGTCAGTCAGTTTGTTAATTCTCCTACTACAGTTCATTGGGCTGCTGTTATTCGCATTTTGAGATATCTTCGTGGCACTCAGTTTCAGACTCTTTTGCTTTCTTCTACTTCATCTTTAGAGTTATGTGCTTACTCTGACGCAGATTGGGCTGGTGATCCTACTGATCGCAAATCCACTACTGGCTTTTGTATTTTTCTAGGGGATTCTCTAATCTCTTGGAAAAGTAAGAAGCAGGATGTTATATCTCGGTCTTCAACAGAGGCAGAATATCGTGCTATGGCTTCTACTACTTGTGAAATTGTTTGGCTACGATGGTTGCTTGCTGATATGGGTGTTTTCTTGTGACAACCAACTCCTTTGTACTGTGATAATAAAAGTGCTATTCAGATTGCTCATAACTCCGTCTTTCACGAAAGGACCAAGCATATTGAGATTGACTGCCATATTACTCGCCACCATCTTCAGAATGGCACATTGACATTGCCATTTGTCTCTTCCTCCTTGCAACTTGCAGATTTGTTCACAAAATCTTTGTCATCTTCACACTTCCGGTTTTTGACTGACAAACTCTCGATGCTCATTGCTATCGCATCATGAGTTTGAGGGGGGATGTTAGCGTAATTAATATTCTACTAAAGGGCAATATAGTCTTTTGTTTGATGTTTTGCCTATATATAAAGGCCCCTTGTGTAATTTTAGGGTTAACTCTTTGGTGATGGAGAAAAAAACTATATTCTTGGATAAGGTGCATGCTTGGAACATTAATAAAGCCTGTTATGAAAATCTGCAATCATAACGCTCTCTATTTGAAACTCAAGAAAGTCACAAGAGATCATTACATTATCCCTAATGTTAATATTCAACAGCTACATAGTCCCTTTTGATATTTCGAAAATACCCTTCTCATCACTGGTTTGCAACTTTACCCCCATCTCCTTTTCAGTTGCTCGTTAATGGCTTTTCGATGTCAACTTAACACCAACACCTCTGCCAAAGCAACTTGAAATAAAATTGATGTTGCTGTCAAAACTTAAGTTAATTCAGATCTAATTCTTCTGTGATGACCTTACAAGATTTTACTTTGGTGTATTGTTAAATTCAATTCCTACATTCCTAGCTCAAGCATCGAAAGGTTACCAAAATGTGGGTTAATTTGTGTTATGAGTACGTAAGAATAGATATGATCATTGACTTACATCATGATCTACAAACTACACCAATGACAGCATTTGCACACTGATGACCATGTTTACACATCTATTATGATTCAGTGGCTCTAAAGGCAACCATAGTATCACTCGTTGGTTTTTAATACGAAATCTTAAACAATATGGAGGTGGAAAATTTGAAAATGAAAGCAAAAGAGTACCTTTGACAATGCCAAGAAATACGGTAGTTGGAGTCTTGCATTCGGACTCTGAGTCAGGAGCAGAATCAGAAATGGCTTCGGGGTTTGCGGCTTCGAGGCTACTGGGCTCCGTGAAGAGGGTTCCATGGCTTAAAGTTGTGGAGGCAGCTAGGCGGTGTCGAAGTCAAGACAGGCGGAGGTGCAAATGTCAACCTTTTAGCTGCAGGTTTTGGCTCACGAGCAACGGTGGCATGGGGAAACAAGGAGGAGATTGGATGCCGCGGTGTCCACAGTCAATAACCGAAACAGGCGAGACGTGCTCCGGTTATAGGTGGAGGCCATGGTTTGAGGAGAGGAGGTTTCTGAAATTGGGGATAACGTATTTGGCTGAGGAGATATCAAAGTGAAGCGTAAGGTTTCACGATGGAAAAAAACATAAATGAGGGGAGGGACAAATGAAGGGAATCAAATCGCGTGTCCCCAACATTTTGCAATTAAACTGTCTTTCTCTCCCTGTCTTAATTTCAAAAATGTAAAATTCAGAGCTTCTGATTGGTTGAGAATAGGAAGATAGAAAAATTTGAGTACAGGAGATTTGCTCTCCAAATGCAGAAGTAAATGAACGCGTGGAAGAGTATTAGGCGGATGATAAACATATGAAGATAATTTGGAACAATGAACAAGTGGCAAATCTCAATAAAAAATTGTTTTTTTAATGTACATATACCATATATTATATTATCCATATATAACACAATACTAGTATATTTTATAATTTTTCGAATTCAACTAAATTAAATAAATTTGTTTATAGTTCTCAAGTTAATTAAATTTCAAGTTCAAAGAAAATAAATAAATTAGTTTATAACTTATCAAATAAATTTATCTAATAATAAACTAAATAAGTGTTAACGTTTAATTTCAAATTCACATAAGATAAGTAAACTAAGTTTCTTAATTAGATTACAAGATCCACTTTTCAAAGTTGAACTCTACAAATAATTTCAAATTTCTTAATGACATAAGTATCGCTTATCTTTCAAGCTTTGACAAATGTTCATCCTGCTTTCAACATTGACCCATGTTCGAAGCACGAGTTCCAAACTAGTACTTGTTAATAATGTGAGCTTTGGTAAAATGTTTACACTGAGGTTACAAAAGCATTTTCATTCATTCATTTTTTTTAAAGTAAAAAGCACGTTCAAAAATGGATCGATGTCCAAATCCCAAATATAAACATTTAATTTCAACGATTAAATCTTAATTTAATTTAATTTTTTTGAACGTCAAAACTTTCTGAGCTATTACAACCCCTTTCAAAAATCCGGGTTGTTACATCAAGCTTCCAGTCATGGAGCCCTACAATGGCCGGAACGACCTGAACATTCATCTCATGTAGTACATGTGCCACATGGAAGTACTCTCAGCATCAACCAACGTTATGGCCAAGTGCTTCCCTCTCTTCCTCACCGACATAGCTAGTATGTGGTTCCGACAGCTAACAATTGATTCGATCAACAACTGGAATACGTTGGTCATCCGATTTACCAAGCAATTCCGAATTCACGTCTCCCTACCAAAGAGCATCATGTTCCTCACCACCATCAACAATAACCTATAGACCTTTGATCCTTGCTAGAAAGAATCAATGCGGCTGTAGCATCAGTCGATCGATCCGAGCCGTCGAAAGTGCTTATGGCCGACATTGTAGGTGTTCAGAACCAGTCGGAATTCAGGACATTGGCGACTTCTATGCCGAAGCAGACTGATTCCTTTGACAAGAGGATGCCAGCATAGAGATGTAAAGCTTCGAAGTGCTTTCCACCAAGAACGGAGGTTCATCGAACACCAATATCTAGAACAAGGGCAAAGAGAAAGTCTCAGAAAAGAATGACCGCAACGTGCGACTTCGAAGAGAGAACAAGTATGATCAATATAACAAGTTCAACTCCTCTCTACTTGACATCTACCTCAACATACGAGGAACTCTACCCTTCCTAAAACCTCCTCAAAGTGATCCGACTCGAAAGGAACTCGACTACGGAAAGCACTACATATATCACAACATGGCATCCCATAGCACCAGTGAATGCAGGTACTTGCGGGATCTCATTGAGTATAAGTTTAGGCATGGAGAACTGTCCAGTATGTCAAGAAACCTACACAGGCCATGCCGCCACAATCTTCTGCCCAAGCTCCTCAGGTTTGTCCTCGAACTCCTAGAAACGGAAAGGACCGTGAGCCCAGCAATCGCGGCATCATCATTAATTAATAAGATTTAGATTTTTTTCTTTCATTTCTTAAAGATATAAGAAATGTACTTTTAGCATTTTCTTTCAATAATGTGGATATGTTGAAGTGCACACGTAAGGAATTAGCTCCTACGTGTGCTTTGGATTCTACTATCACACCCTTAGAGTTTATTTTCATTTTCTTGTAATAGCTCTTTAGCAGCAACAAACTTTCTTTTCCGATCATAGATGATGTTTGAAACGATTCAACAAACTTTAATCAGCCCATGTCCTTCCATTTTCTTATTTTACCTTTCTCTGATTAGCAAACTTTAATGGCGGTGGCTTTGCTTTCTGATAGGAAACTTAACTCCATCCTGAAAACTGTAGGCTTCTTCTACTAATTCTATCCCAAATCCAATTCGCATCCGTATCTACATTTGAATCCAACCATTTTTTTCGTGCACAACCAGCTCAAATCGGATTTGAATTAAATCTCCCTAATTAGAGGCACTTCAGCGTCGTTGAACTCGAGCTGATCTCTGCCGCCTAAATTTGATTATCTGCTATAACCAAAAGTATTAATCCTTTTTGAATTCGGTGATTCTTGATCTAGGGTTTGAATTAGGTTAATATTGAGGCTGAAATGGATACTTGAGTGTATGGAGTTTTCGGGATTGTGATTTTTTGTATTGAAATGACTCTAAACGGGTTTGTGGTTGTATATGATGGATTTGAAATGCGTCGGCTCTCTTAAATCCTAATTTTAGTTTCACGCCTAAAAGATGTTTGTAGAAATGCTTGAGATATGAAATTGCGTAGAATATTCATGTTTTTGTACTCAATTTTTTTGTTCTAATGTCGGTTGTTTTTTGATGGCTGCAAACACGATGATTAATCTTGAGTTGGTTAATATTGCCATCACGTAGATTTTCTTTTGTTGTGTTGGACGCTTATTATGCTAATCGCATTTGCCAAGTTTAAAATCAACAAATAGGATGTACAGTTGCCACTGACCTGCTTGGGTTCGGTCAAGGCCGACCCAATATGGGTTGGTTGAGAGCCGACCCATTGTGGGTCAGTTGAGACCGACCCATTACGGGTTGGCTGAGGCTGACCCATTATGGGTCAGTTCAAACTGACCCATTATGGGTTGGCAGTGGCCAACCCATTTTTGGTCATTTCAGACCGACCCATTATGGGAGGGAAGAGGCCGACCCACTGTGGGTCAGTTCAGACCGACCAATTATGGGTTGACAGAGGCTGGCCAATTATGGGTCAGCTGAGACCGACCCATTAAGGATCAGTTGAGGCTGACCCATTATGGGTTGGTTAAAACTGGTCTCCCTATGCTTTGTGTTTTGACTGTGCTTTCCGTATTGGTTCCTATCCTGCAATACAAAGATTCAAACACTTGTTTTGGACAAATATACTATGCCGTCGATTGCCCATGTTGACAAAAAGTTAGATAATTGTATAGAGAATTTGTACACCACACTGTATAGCTTATACTTGAATGATATGTTTGCGTTAGAGTGCTTCATCGACCATTTTAACTTAGTCACACATCTCCTACACAAACTTGAGCATTCAAATATAAGTTTATAGTAAGGCTTGAAATTGATTAATCACTTCATAACAACTTATAAATTCCAAACCTTACTTTTACTTAGTTGCACATAACACTTTTGATTTTAGGAAACGTGCACCTGTAGTTTGTTTTCAAGCACAGTTATTTGTGTAGAAATGGCAACTAGACAGAAATTATGCCAACAACTTGAGGAAGCATCTAAATCCACTCAAGTTGGCACTTCATGCCAAGTTTCTGATGTTGCTGCAACTATTGCTCCTGGGTCAGATATTAATCCAGAATCCCTGTGCCTAAGCCTCTTACCGGAGTACCTTGTGAGAGAAAATCGACCCAACTTTCTAAGCATTCATATAAGGGCTTATGTGCTCAGTTTTGGATTATAGAAACTGAAGCCATATTCCCAGAAAAGAATGAATTTGCGGATTCCCCACCTCCTGGGTATGTCGCAGTTAGTCGACACATGTTAGCGATGGGAGCCATCCCTCCTTTCAATCCATTCCTCGAAATGGTCCTTAAGTGCTTAGCTATTACCCCCATGCAATTACACCCGAATGGCTATGCTATTTTAACCTATCTTTACGTGCTTTTCTTGAGAACTAAGCAATGCGCGCTTACCTTTAAAGAAGTCTACTCGTTGTATATTTTTAAAAAGAGGCAAGATAAGCCATCAGTTATTTTTGTTGAAGGAAAGTAACCAACTTGTTGGAGAGCGTTAAGGAATTTGCAGACCATTACTGCTTCATCCAGTGTCTCGACTGTAACAACCTGTATTTTTCGATAACATGTTAAAACGAGGATCAAGGCAGAATTCAATTTTAAATTCTGAATCAAGTGAAACAGGCTATGCCATTGCGTTCGTCTCGGAAAAATACGCGAAATAGAGTCCGAGTTTTCTAGAATCGGAGTCCGTATGACCAAGTTATGATCCGTCAAAGTTTTCAGGGTTTTCAAGTTTGAAAATCACCTAGGAAGTTCAAGTTTTGGGGTAGGCGGGAATTTTCCCGCCAAAGCCAATGTCGACAGGGGAGTCGACAGGGCTGTCGACACCCCTGGACCCCAAGTCGACAGGGCTGTCGACTTGGGTGTCGACTGGGTCCAAAAACACAACTCCGTGTTTTGTGGCCTGGTGCACCTGGATGCAGTCTTGGTCTGGTCTAATGGGCCTGTGACGATTTCTGTGGCCTAGATTAATCCTAGATCTAATCCTAGGGACTAAAACTATCCTAATCCCTATAAAAAGACCCTAAACCTAACCTAAATCCCTAAAAATCAAACCTAGCAACTAAGTGCTGCCAAAATCTTCATTGATCATGGCCTCCATCTCAAATCCCTAGAGCCTATGCATCCAAATCGAGTTCAAATCAAAAGGTGCAAGCTTGCTACACCAAATAGAGGCCAAATCAACGTTGCTATGCGAGTTTCGTGACGGATCTTCATCAAAGGAGCCACCTTTCTTCGCCAAAACGATTCATGCTCCTAGTCCTCTTGCCATGCTATGTAAGTTCTAGCTACTTTTAGATGGAAACGGTAGTTTTGATAATGACATGGGATAAAATGAGGCTAAACATGATTATGCGAACCTATACCTTGCCTCTTGTGTTCATGTTTATGATTTTAGGCCATGTGAGTGACTTAATCATGCCTCTCATGCTATGCATAACCTAGTTTAACTTGCAAGTTTGGATCTTTATGCATGAAATGCTAGCATGAACCTTTAGGAACCACTTTACTTGTGAAACATTGGCTAAGGCAAGATTTTGGGGCTTATGCATGTTTATGAACCCAAACCCCTTATGTTATCATGCAAGTTTGTGGCCAAATCCTTTATGAGATTATGCATGCTTGTGGCCAATCCCCTCTTTTAAGTTGTGCATGTTTATGGCCAAACCCTCTTTGATAATATGCATGTTTGTGGCCAAATTCCCTTGTGACATTTTGTGTGTTTGTGGCCAAAACCCCTTTTTATGACACTATGCATGATCGAGGCCAATTTGTAGTCATAGTATTCCTACTATGTTGACTCGTCTATACTTACGTTGGGAACACGTTTTGGGGTTAGGTTAGACGAGCATGAATATACATGAAAAACTTAACTTGAAGTTTCACAAAAATATGATGTGAAACATGATTTGGGTTAAATGGGTATAACATGACAACATGTGACATTAAATATAACATGGAAGTTGACATGTAAGTATGCATAAAAACATAAGCTTGGGAATTTACCTATTAAGTTAGGTCTACCCATTGGGAATTTACCTATTAAGTTAGGTCTACCCAATTGCTTGAAAACTTGACTATGAACATGACACTAGACTAAACATGAAAGTGGCCAACTCGAGGTTGGGTTGAGTTTGCAACGTAAAACTACCCGGAACCGACCGGCCTAACTAGTAGTTGCAAACAATAGGACTCAATGTGAGAAGTTGGTCATGTTGTGCTTGAACCCGAGGTTAGACCAAGTTGTGGTGTAAATCTACCCGGACCCGCCCGGCTTAACTAGTAACCACAACAAAGTCTAATGTGAGAGGTTGGGGTGCATTAAATAATTAATGCCACATAATGAGGTTAAGTTAATTTGAGTAATGAGGCTTAACCAAATATGACATGGACAAAATGGGTTAAGTAATTTGATAGGGCTAATGATACTTAACAGAACATGATAAGCTTGGGTAGGGTAAGTAACTTGATTTGCCTAATGACACTTGACCATTTTTATACGAATGATGGACGGGATTAAGTTAACCAACACTTAATCAATCCAACACGACACCGTGATAAGGTTAAGTAAATTTTCTTAATGACACTTAACCGTATAATACAGTTAATGGATGGGGTTAAGAGTAGACTTAACTAATCTAAACATGGTAATCGGATGGGGTTAAGTTAGCCTAGACTTAATTAATCCAACTTGGTAATTTAATGGGGTTAAGTTAAACACTTAACTAATTTAACACGATGATTCGATGAGGTTAAGTGACCTATACTTAACCAATCTAACTCGTTAATTTGATGAGGTTAAGTTAACCTATACTTAACCAATCTAACGTGAAAACATGATAAGGCTAAGTCACGAATCGTTTGAATGCGCTTGACCGATATGACTCGGTAATTTGACAAGGTCAAGTTAATTTATATAATTAACCAATCTAAAATGATAATTAGACGAGGTTAAGTTATGGATTGCTTAATATACTTAGCCAACTTGACACATGGTTTGTAGGGTTAAGTCTTGGACTTGGATACTTAGCCAATTTTGGCATGGTTTGTAGACGTGCTAAGTTATGAACTTAAGTGACACTTAACCCATTAGATAAACCCTAATCCGGAGGATTAACCATAGTTAACAAGGATTATGGAAATAAGGCTAAGTGGTAAACCTTAGTTAAGGGAAACTAAGTAATAATTCTTAGTCAAGGAAATTTGGACCATTTCTTAGATGGAGTAGTAACCCGATACGTTAGGTCAACGTTTAAGTATGCGTGTAGGAGCAGGCTATCTGATTTAGATAAAGGCTCCAACGAACGGGGTAACGAAGCAGCGGCTTCGGGGAACGTGAGGATATTCTTGGGATCCCTCTGTGAGCTGCCAGGTCATCATACTAGGCTCACGAGAGGTTGAGGTCTGCGGTAGAAGAACCAAGAATATGCCTTGGTTGCTATGCGAGCGACCTAAAGACTGGGGTGGATAGCAGTGAGCCGACGAATACATAAGGTGCCCGAGATAGCAAGTTCGTCGATCATCTACCATCTTGAGTCAAGCGTGTACGTGCGGAAAGGTAGGGAACACCCAACAGACCATAATTGCTATCTAATTATGGGTGAGGTAGGCCGTAGGATGTGGGCTGGCCGGAGTGTAGTTCTCATACAAGATTTTCTCTTGTGTTGCCTTTCACTAGTTGAGGGAGGGGTCTCGTGGGACCATAGCCACGTGTAGAAAAGCAGACCTTAGTATCTGCATCGGCAGATAAATCTAAAGCTCCCGACCGAGTCCTGTATTTCTTGTTTTGCCCTGTGACAGGACTCGGATGGCACGATGTGATACATGTGCATACAGTTATAGAAAAACGATTCACGATGAATGCGTGGGGAAAAAAGGGCGCGGTTGAGGGTTAGCGTAATCCCTAGTGGCCTAGGTGGTTTAACCCAAACCGAAATACGAAAGTGTGCAATAGGTAAGCGTAATCCCTAGTGGTGCTAGGTGGCGTAAGTCCTAGTAGTTCAAACGATGATTCATATGGAAGAGCCTAGCTAGAACAAGGGTGACAGTCCAAACGATTTCAAGGATAATACGACATGAGGAAGCCCGTACGAGGTACGGCAAAGGACTGAACTTATATACATGGAAAGAAACATATGATTTGAGTAACCTATATATGCGATATTAGGTTGACATGGACCATTACACGACTTTGAGCACGGGACATTCATGGTTAACACATGACGCGGGTAGGGATACTAGTACGAGAGGTGCAGAGCAAATATACATGTTAGAACTAGGAAGAATATACATAATAGATACCGTGGGATGTTAGACAGGGCAGATACCTTAGGGTAATGTACTCGATAGAAATATGACGATGTGATACCTTGGCTTATCATAACACCGTAGTTTATCATGATACCTTAGTTTGCCTTGCCACAGTAGTTCAACCGGCTACCCAGGTTTAGTTTATCTATCTTGTAGTTATCCTTATGTTTACTTTCAGTTTATGCATGTCATGTTACCTTTACCTGTTTTTATACTGGAAGTAGATAGGACTTACTCAGTCTTTTTGACTGACCCGTTTTGTTTCGCCTCTTTTCTTCCGTTTCCCCCCCCAGGTTACAGGGAGGAAACAATGCTGTTTAGTTCGGACTTCTTCTGCTTGAAGGTCATCATGGATGGCTTGGACTTCTCTTGGCTATGGCTACTTTACTGTTTTTACTTGGGGAATAATTTATTAAAAAGTCTTTATGCTTCTTTACTATTGCAAGACAGGTTTTGATGTACTCTGATGTAAAAGGGCTTTAGACCTTATTTATTCATGTTATGAAAGTTTGATTTTACTTCCGCTATTTATATATGTTCTGTCTTGTGATATTTCTGTGCATGTTTACCAATAATGCCCCTCTAAAGCTAGTGCATTCCTTTGCGAGTGACCCTAGCAGAGGCGGGGTGTTACATTTGGTATCAGAGCAGAAGGTTACTAGACTGGGCAAAAGTTTTAAAGACCTTCTGAAAATTATTTGAAAAACCGTTTACAAAGAAGCATTTTTCAAGAAAACTTTCTTTTAAAAAGAAAAAGGCTATTCCCCAAAGGCCATTAGCATTATCCTTGTCTCCTTGATTGAATCTCTTTTCCTTTCTTTCCTCCATCTGTAGTCACAGTGGTTTTAACTGCGACTAGTCTTTTCTATCTTCGAAAGTGCTTTCCATGCGATGGAGGCTGTTCTCGGGAGACCAGTGGCCGCGTTATAAGAAAGGATAGTGAGAAAGAGGATAAAGGATACGAGTTTAAGGATGAGCAACTTGTTGGTATGACTCAACTCAGAATGAGAGAGAAAGATGAACAATGAAACCCATGACGAGAGAGTACCTTTGGCATGGTGGAACGGGACGGATAGTTAAGTATCATGGGACAAGGACAAGATCATCGGGAGGGCAGTAGTATGCTCTCATTTCTAGGGTGCCTCGGAAGGAGGGTAACGATCTTGTTAAAGGTTTAGTTTTTCTTCTCTATCATCCCGTTAGGACTTTGGTTTGATCATCGTATCATTTAAGTCTGCTTCGATAGTTGAGTCTCTGCACCTTAAGTACTAACGTAATAGAGAATCCCATTTTTGTCTCAAGTCCGGTGGAGAATCGGTCCATTTGTTCATGACTTATTGGATTTGAGAATGACATGTCTCAACTACGGATGGATTCTAGGGGTAAAGCGGTTATCCAATAAGGATACCATTCTCGGTTTTAGAAAGAGGGTAGTTGGACTCTTGACTTGCCTTGGTGATACCCTCGAATTCTCTTGGGTTCTGTCATGGCTAGTTACCTAGAATCCCGTGATGCAGTTGTTGGAAATCCGTTTGAATAGAATTCACCGCTAAGGCGGATGCTTCGTTTCGACTATACATGAGTTATGGGAATCACCCTAGTAAGAACTCTTGGCAACTTGGATTGGCATCGGAAAACGAGATCCAGAATTCACTAGTGAATTTTGGAGAGCTTGCATGAGTACGCAGATATGTTTGAGCCAAGCATACTAGGGAAAGAATAAGTGAAACGAGAGGCGACGAAGAAATGAGTTCCAGCTCATGTTATGGAAACAGGAAATAAGAAGCTACGAAATCGCGAAGTTAAAGGACGGTCAAGGCACAATGGAATTGAGCTCAAGGAAATATGACTTTGATGGTCAAAGACGAGATACGCGCATGATATCTCTTTTTGGGAGTATATCCTTGATCCCTGTTTTCTGTAGAGCTTACTTGTAGGCTATCTTTTGTGGACATCCTCTCGGTCCTATTTTCTGTTACAAACCCCATAAGAAGTTTGTCTTGTTTATCTTCTCGACCCTGTTTCAGGGAATCCTAGGTAGAACCCTATGGATGTAAACATGTATTTGAAACATGTTATGATTGATATGGTTGCAAGTGGTTGCTCGTGGATGCGCGAATACACATTAGATATTAGCTCGACTCGGTCACATTTCATATTGCATATGCACGAGTATTTATACTTGTTTATGGATGAAATTGAATGTGTTACCATGTGGACGTTGCATATGGATGAATGTTTGCGCACGCATATAGTATCTATGTGACTAGGGCTATTTGCATATATGTTGGATTCATGGCACTATACATATTTTGCATTAGAAAGATTATTCAGGCCTGATCATTAGCATTAGCTAAGGAACATGTACACACATGTTTTGCATATATTCATACAGCATTAGAAATCATTTAAGGACAATGGTTGCTTGTGGATGATGTTTTGAGTAGATGGATGATGGATGGTAGGATATGTTCTTCCTAACTTGGGGATTTCGGGGACGAAATCCTAAAAGGTGGGGAGAATGTAACAACCCGTATTTTTCGATAACATGTTAAAACGAGGATCAAGGCAGAATTCAATTTTAAATTCTGAATCAAGTGAAACAGGCTATGCCATTGCGTTCGTCTCGGAAAAATACGCGAAATAGAGTCCGAGTTTTCGAGAATCGGAGTCCGTATGACCAAGTTATGATCCGTCAAAGTTTTCAGTGTTTTCAAGTTTGAAAATCACCTAGGAAGTTCAAGTTTTGGGGTAGGCGGGAATTTTCCCGCCAAAGCCAATGTCGACAGGGGAGTCGACAGGGCTGTCGACACCCCTGGACCCCAAGTCGACAGGGCTGTCGACTTGGGTGTCGACTGGGTCCAAAAACACAACTCCGTGTTTTGTGGCCTGGTGCACCTGGATGCAGTCTTGGTCTGGTCTAATGGGCCTGTGACGATTTCTGTGGCCTAGATTAATCCTAGATCTAATCCTAGGGACTAAAACTATCCTAATCCCTATAAAAAGACCCTAAACCTAACCTAAATCCCTAAAAATCAAACCTAGCAACTAAGTGCTGCCAAAATCTTCATTGATCATGGCCTCCATCTCAAATCCCTAGAGCCTATGCATCCAAATCGAGTTCAAATCAAAAGGTGCAAGCTTGCTACACCAAATAGAGGCCAAATCAACGTTGCTATGCGAGTTTCGTGACGGATCTTCATCAAAGGAGCCACCTTTCTTCGCCAAAACGATTCATGCTCCTAGTCCTCTTGCCATGCTATGTAAGTTCTAGCTACTTTTAGATGGAAACGGTAGTTTTGATAATGACATGGGATAAAATGAGGCTAAACATGATTATGCGAACCTATACCTTGCCTCTTGTGTTCATGTTTATGATTTTAGGCCATGTGAGTGACTTAATCATGCCTCTCATGCTATGCATAACCTAGTTTAACTTGCAAGTTTGGATCTTTATGCATGAAATGCTAGCATGAACCTTTAGGAACCACTTTACTTGTGAAACATTGGCTAAGGCAAGATTTTGGGGCTTATGCATGTTTATGAACCCAAACCCCTTATGTTATCATGCAAGTTTGTGGCCAAATCCTTTATGAGATTATGCATGCTTGTGGCCAATCCCCTCTTTTAAGTTGTGCATGTTTATGGCCAAACCCTCTTTGATAATATGCATGTTTGTGGCCAAATTCCCTTGTGACATTTTGTGTGTTTGTGGCCAAAACCCCTTTTTATGACACTATGCATGATCGAGGCCAATTTGTAGTCATAGTATTCCTACTATGTTGACTCGTCTATACTTACGTTGGGAACACGTTTTGGGGTTAGGTTAGACGAGCATGAATATACATGAAAAACTTAACTTGAAGTTTCACAAAAATATGATGTGAAACATGATTTGGGTTAAATGGGTATAACATGACAACATGTGACATTAAATATAACATGGAAGTTGACATGTAAGTATGCATAAAAACATAAGCTTGGGAATTTACCTATTAAGTTAGGTCTACCCATTGGGAATTTACCTATTAAGTTAGGTCTACCCAATTGCTTGAAAACTTGACTATGAACATGACACTAGACTAAACATGAAAGTGGCCAACTCGAGGTTGGGTTGAGTTTGCAACGTAAAACTACCCGGAACCGACCGGCCTAACTAGTAGTTGCAAACAATAGGACTCAATGTGAGAAGTTGGTCATGTTGTGCTTGAACCCGAGGTTAGACCAAGTTGTGGTGTAAATCTACCCGGACCCGCCCGGCTTAACTAGTAACCACAACAAAGTCTAATGTGAGAGGTTGGGGTGCATTAAATAATTAATGCCACATAATGAGGTTAAGTTAATTTGAGTAATGAGGCTTAACCAAATATGACATGGACAAAATGGGTTAAGTAATTTGATAGGGCTAATGATACTTAACAGAACATGATAAGCTTGGGTAGGGTAAGTAACTTGATTTGCCTAATGACACTTGACCATTTTTATACGAATGATGGACGGGATTAAGTTAACCAACACTTAATCAATCCAACACGACACCGTGATAAGGTTAAGTAAATTTTCTTAATGACACTTAACCGTATAATACAGTTAATGGATGGGGTTAAGAGTAGACTTAACTAATCTAAACATGGTAATCGGATGGGGTTAAGTTAGCCTAGACTTAATTAATCCAACTTGGTAATTTAATGGGGTTAAGTTAAACACTTAACTAATTTAACATGATGATTCGATGAGGTTAAGTGACCTATACTTAACCAATCTAACTCGTTAATTTGATGAGGTTAAGTTAACCTATACTTAACCAATCTAACGTGAAAACATGATAAGGCTAAGTCACGAATCGTTTGAATGCGCTTGACCGATATGACTCGGTAATTTGACAAGGTCAAGTTAATTTATATAATTAACCAATCTAAAATGATAATTAGACGAGGTTAAGTTATGGATTGCTTAATATACTTAGCCAACTTGACACATGGTTTGTAGGGTTAAGTCTTGGACTTGGATACTTAGCCAATTTTGGCATGGTTTTTAGACGGGCTAAGTTATGAACTTAAGTGACACTTAACCCATTAGATAAACCCTAATCCGGAGGATTAGGTAAATAACCATAGTTAACAAGGATTATGGAAATAAGGCTAAGTGGTAAACCTTAGTTAAGGGAAACTAAGTAATAATTCTTAGTCAAGGAAATTTGGACCATTTCTTAGATGGAGTAGTAACCCGATACGTTAGGTCAACGTTAAAGTATGTGTGTAGGAGCAGGCTATCTGATTTAGATAAAGGCTCCAACGAACGGGGTAACGAAGCAGCGGCTTCGGGGAACGTGAGGATATTCTTGGGATCCCTCTGTGAGCTGCCAGGTCATCATACTAGGCTCACGAGAGGTTGAGGTCTGCGGTAGAAGAACCAAGAATATGCCTTGGTTGCTATGCGAGCGACCTAAAGACTGGGGTGGATAGCAGTGAGCCGACGAATACATAAGGTGCCCGAGATAGCAAGTTCGTCGATCATCTACCATCTTGAGTCAAGCGTGTACGTGCGGAAAGGCAGGGAACACCCAACAGACCATAATTGCTATCTAATTATGGGTGAGGTAGGCCGTAGGATGTGGGCTGGCCGGAGTGTAGTTCTCATACAAGATTTTCTCTTGTGTTGCCTTTCACTAGTTGAGGGAGGGGTCTCGTGGGACCATAGCTACGTGTAGAAAAGCAGACCTTAGTATCTGCATCGGCAGATAAATCTAAAGCTCCCGACCGAGTCCTGTATTTCTTGTTTTGCCCTGTGACAGGACTCGGATGGCACGATGTGATACATGTGCATACAGTTATAGAAAAACGATTCACGATGAATGCGTGGGGAAAAAAGGGCGCGGTTGAGGGTTAGCGTAATCCCTAGTGGCCTAGGTGGTTTAACCCAAACCGAAATACGAAAGTGTGCAATAGGTAAGCGTAATCCCTAGTGGTGCTAGGTGGCGTAAGTCCTAGTAGTTCAAACGATGATTCATATGGAAGAGCCTAGCTAGAACAAGGGTGACAGTCCAAACGATTTCAAGGATAATACGACATGAGGAAGCCCGTACGAGGTACGGCAAAGGACTGAACTTATATACATGGAAAGAAACATATGATTTGAGTAACCTATATATGCGATATTAGGTTGACATGGACCATTACACGACTTTGAGCACGGGACATTCATGGTTAACACATGACGCGGGTAGGGATACTAGTACGAGAGGTGCAGAGCAAATATACATGTTAGAACTTGGAAGAATATACATAATAGATACCGTGGGATGTTAGACAGGGCAGATACCTTAGGGTAATGTACTCGATAGAAATCTGACGATGTGATACCTTGGCTTATCATAACACCGTAGTTTATCATGATACCTTAGTTTGCCTTGCCACAGTAGTTCAACCGGCTACCCTGGTTTAGTTTATCTATCTTGTAGTTATCCTTATGTTTACTTTCAGTTTATGCATGTCATGTTACCTTTACCTGTTTTTATACTGGAAGTAGATAGGACTTACTCAGTCTTTTTGACTGACCCGTTTTGTTTCGCCTCTTTTTTTCCGTTTCCCCCCCAGGTTACAGGGAGGAAACAATGCTGTTTAGTTCGGACTTCTTCTGCTTGAAGGTCATCATGGATGCCTTGGACTTCTCTTGGCTATGGCTACTTTACTGTTTTTACTTGGGGAATAATTTATTAAAAAGTCTTTATGCTTCTTTACTATTGCAAGACAGGTTTTGATGTACTCTGATGTAAAAGGGCTTTAGACCTTATTTATTCATGTTATGAAAGTTTGATTTTACTTCCGCTATTTATATATGTTCTGTCTTGTGATATTTCTGTGCATGTTTACCAATAATGCCCCTCTAAAGCTAGTGCATTCCTTTGCGAGTGACCCTAGCAGAGGCGGGGTGTTACATCGACTGCTTTATGGAAAGTGGAAGGAAGGAGGTGAGATTCTGTTACTCGATACTCATTTATTTCTTCTTACACTTAAGCCTTGAGTATTAAATCCCTTCTCTGTTTTACAGAACTTCCATCTTCCGACCCAGAAGAAATCGTTGGTTAGGAGTTGTATGATTCTTTGAGAGTCGTTGACGAAGGGGAGAGAAGTAGAAAGTTCCTGATCACAGAGGAATTTCTCCGCCAATACCAACTTCTCCATCCTTCGAGGACTCTTGTACTAGATCCCACCTTAAAGAAGGAAATTGCTGGCAAATCCCCGGCTAAGAAAACCTCTCTAAAGAAGTGTTCTTACATTGCATGTAACGGCCAGTATTTTACGTACCGGAAGATCATAAAATATTTTTATTTTAATCCCTGAGGGTTGGATCATTCTCATTTTTTAATATGTTGTTTATGGGGATAAGAGAGATATCCATAATTTATACCAATTTTGTTTGTGACTATTTTTCCCCTATCGGTCTTGTACAGGTAATAATTTGAATTAGGTCGAATCAGATGGTGAGACCTATGCCATTGGAAAGGAAATGATGATTGCCTTTTCATAGATTAATTACATTAAAGATTTGGCTAAGTTGTTTGGGAGGAATCGTTGTTTTAAGGTTTTGTAGTTGGTTGTTCAGGTTTTTAAGCCATAATGGTCTAATTTTGTAACAACCCGAATCCGACAGACCGGTTTTTTTTCTTCAAAATTCCAATCTATCGAAACTCGGATTGGTTTGCTCTGGCATCCTGCAGAATGGACAGAGACATAAAATATGTCAGAGATCAAAAAATATCTCACAGCAGAATGGATAAAATATAATATAATCAAAGTATAGCCTTACCGTATTAATAATATTGTCTAACCAGTATCCAAAGCTATAATGTCTTATGTCTCTGCCACAAATCTAACCTGCGAGTATGTTGTGAGGAGGGGGTCAGAACACAAATTCTGGTGACTGGATTTAAATTATACACTTTGGATAATCCTACATATACCATTCAATCATATTTTCTTATTTATTAGGTTACTTGGGTTAACAGCACTCAAGGCATACATACACGTCGTACCCATTTACTTCCCAGTGGATTATCTTAATACAGTATATACGTAGCTAACCCTCAAAACTGAGGTACACCCCATAGTACTCCACTCGCACGGTCTCCACCGTAATGCCACAGAAGTGAACGCAGTCCCTTATCCTATGCCGGAGCGACGTACGAATCTCTACATAACAATGTTATGTTCTGCATATATCTGTCATTACTATGCTACGTAAGCGTACGGACTGTCATCGTCAATCGAATCAAAATTCATACCGGAGTAATGCCCTCAAGTTTATGATACACCACCCAGAGCCAGCAAGCAAGTATCTAGACTATCCCACATACGTATATTCAATTGTAGCTCGATGCCTTAACCGCACGTCCTCTAATGTGCACCGAGTTCCGTGGCAGAGCGATACAGAAACATGGAACTCGGTCAGGAGCTTTTCCATATTTATACAGGCCCGTATTTAAGAGCCTCTATATACAGATATTCGTAGGGTCTGCTTTCACTGTGGCTATGGCCCCATCTCGGCACCTCCCTCAACTAGTAAAGGCTACAAGAGCTAAACGACTGCTCCTAAAAAATAATCTAAACATCCATTTAGCGTCTTCCCTCAACCACCGTACCCCGATAGTGAAAGGTGAATGGTCTATTGGTTTAAGATCTAGTCTTTCCGCATCCTACTGGCTGTTGATGACGGGTATCCGACGATATACTATCCTTGTTGTTTGTGACCCTTCACCTCCCCATTGAGGCGACTGCCGAATCACCCTGGTGTCACCGCGTCACAGCATTATGGCTGCAATGCTACTTTTGCAATCAAGGCCCACCCACCTAGTAGTTACGAGCAGACCCAACCTCTGCGAGCACAGCCTAAACATCTGCCACCGCACAGAGGACTACAAGGAGAACCTTATGCATCTCAGGAAGCCATATGTTTCCCCTTCCAGTCCTTTGGAGCAGACAGAATAATCAGATGAATGTACGCTCCCAACGTGCCTTATAACACCACGATGATCTACCCATTTGGTTTATTCACCCTCAAATGTGCGGACTGGTCCAAGCGCCTCACTTTAATATGTAGTTAGACCCTATGTCTAAACATTTTTTACGTGCTTGAATTACCTTATCAGGTTTCCATTTAACTTGGTTACTCCCATTCATATTGAATTCTTAATCAAGTTACCAAGTTCCTCTTGCTTATTAATTTCAGTTATATAACTTAACCCATTTAAGCTTATTAATAAGCCCACAACATATTATTCTCTAGATTATGGCCTAAGGTATGTAATCCATAATCTCTTTAATATTCTTGTTCGCATTGTTACAATAACATGTTCTACTTAATATGTAATTAAGTATATCTCAATTCACATGTTTTCTTATTTAACATGTTAGTCATTAGTTATGATTAAATATAACTTATTTCGTAAGTTTTCCTCATTCTTTCTTATTCAATTATAATACCATTTTACACCGTTACTATAACTTATCATTGTTTAATTATTAACTTAGTTATTTTAACTAAGGTCCATTAATAAGTTTCTCTACCGATTTATTATAACCTACATTATAATTTCCTCGTCCCTAGGACAAGTCCAAACATGTTATTCTTATCAGCGGGTTTCAGACTTTCAAGTTTACAGATTACTTAATTTATAATTAAGTACAACTTCTTTTATTTCATATATTTTCCCCCTTTTCTCAACTGGTTTCTGATTTTCCCTTTTTACTGATTACTTAATTTACCATTAAGTGTCCTTTATCTCATTTCACCAGTTATCCCATTTCCATACTAGTTTATTATAACATAAGTTATGATCTTCACTTGTCCCTAGGACAAGTCTACCTATTATACAACATTTTCATTAATGTTATTTATTTATAATAGGTTATTATCATTCCACATTTAAAACATTTACTATTATAATCCATTATTCTTCATTCACTGTAATATATGTTCCTTATTTTATTAAGGAAAACACTTCATGCACCTTATCAGTTTAATTTATAGAAGGAATCGGTGATTTATTTTATTAACATATTCCCATCTAAATTCGTGGTGGTAAGTAATTTCTTTCCTCTTTCTTACTTTATTCACCGTGGCTTACTTGCAAGCACGTTCTCAGAAATAGGTCGTTAAGGGAAATACATCAATTTTCCTTCGCATCACGCTAACTCAGTCCATTACATCCCTTACTTTCTTATTTTCTGAGTTAGATATTTGATTACCATCACTGCCATTTATTCATATCTTGTTATATATATATTTATATATATTTATATATATGCACTAGACCTCTCACATTAACCCTACACTTGTGGACGCTGGATTTGCCAGGTGGATCCGGGCAGACTTCTACCGTAAGTTGACTTAACCTCGAGTCTTAGTCCCATTGCATTTTTTAATTATGCACTTAGACCCCTCACATTATATTTACCACTTGTGAATGCTGGATATGCCAGGTGGTTCCGGGAAGACTTCTATCAAAAGTGCAATCTAACCTTGTGTCTAAGAGCGTTACAGTGTCAAATTATTGTGAATCTAGGCATGTTCATTCTTTAACTGTTATTCCTATTTCATGTAAATTTTTAGGCATATTGTCCTTTTCATATGTTTATTGTAATCCAATTTAAATATCATCAAATTATGCTTTTATTTTGTTGCATGTCCTTTTTAACATGTGTTTAATTCTATTTTGACATGTAAATATTTAATCGGGTAATTGTCCAAATCCAACAAGTTAAACATGTCATTTACTCAATAATATACCACAAGTGGATCATATGATTATAACAACAGTAGTCATTTCCCATTTTCTAACAAGTTTGTTTTCAACTTGTAATCATTTCAACACTTTAACTGATTCAACATATGAATTATTCATATTAACATCTCAACTCGTTATAACAGTAATTCTTAATTATTCTGGAAAATTCAATTATAAAAAATGGGAATGGTAAACGATAACATATTACTATATAAAATGCTATAGCTTAAACCCACTCACCTTGCACGCTTTCCCAATTCTGGATCTGATCCAGTTTTGGTATCCATGGTTTTTCCTTTAATTGGATTCAAAACCTAACGACCATGGATTGGTTATTTTTGTTAAAAGAGAAATGAAAGAAAGAGGAGGGAATTCGAATAGATTGGATATTGATAATTACCTTATTATGATAAGAATCTGAACACCCATTTACAAACATACGTTCCTTTCCTTCATATCTGGATCCAGAATTTTTCCTAAACTAATAATCTTAATTTTCTGAATAGATTTGAGGAGGGAGAGGAATGGCAGAGCTTGTGCGTTGTCTTAGAAATATGAGACTTTGGGCAGGCTCTATAGGCTTATTTATAGGTGTTCAGCAACGTTTTTGGTCTCCACATTCACAAAACCGAATTCTACCCAGATCTGTATGGGGGTTGACCCCCCTTTAGGTGTCAACCCCGAAGTCGACCCCAAAGAGCCTTGGTCAGCCCCTGGGTCGACCCAGCGGGACTCGAGTCGACCCCTACGGGTCTCGGGTCGACCCCAAAATGGGGCGGTTCGGCTATAGGGTCTTCCGTTCGCTGGCTTTGATTATTATTATTTTTTGAATTTTTAATATTTTAATTTGTTTGTATATATATAACTCTCTTGCGCGTATACAAACTTTTATGCTTAATAACTTCTTCTTACAGTGTATGTTTTATGCAAAACAGGTGTCTATTTTGACCAGAATTCCGAGACGAACGCAATGGCGTAGTCTGTTTCACTTAATACTAAATATTTAATTAAGTTATTCTTAATTTATTATCTTGAGTTATAAATGCGGGGTGCTACATTCTCCCACCCTTAGGAAATTTTGTCCCCGAAATTTGATAATGGTAGAATTCAAATAACCCCTTGCTTAATATACATCCATCATGTGTGCATCCAATTTTTTGCAAAAATCGTGCACTTGTGCAAAGTGAAATACAACATAATAATGCATGTATGCCTAAGCGGTACCTCCTACATGTATGCAAATTTTTCAAAAATCCTTTTAAAAAAAATGATGCTCACATCCTAAATATACAAGCAGTTCTACATGAATGCAATAATTTGGAAATCAAAATACATTTTTGTTCGAATTTTTCCACACTCTTACTGAGTAAGAGCGTAGTTCATCCAATTGTTGCATCCATAAACCTAACAACCAACTTTATTTTTTGAATTTCAGAAAATCTAATTATCTAAATTCAATTTCTTATGTTACAACAAAAAAGTGGAAAACGAAAAATTTCACATCTTCCTTTTTTCTTTTATGTACCTTTTTCCAACCGTACTTAGATTTTATGAAACTATTTATAAAGATTCCCTATTTTCCTATCCAAGCACAGCCCACATAATAAAATTTTCGTTTGTTACTGATTTTCTTTTTCATCTTATCTTGGAAATTTTTACTCTTATTCATCTTTTGTCACAATTTATCAAGTTTGTTGCTTTACTGAATTTGTTGTTTCCTTTTTAATTGTACCATTTCTCTCTTTCTTAGCTTATTTAATCATCTGATCTAAGTTTAAATTTAAATAAGCCTTCTAGTCCTTCAACTAAAAAAGGAGAACAAACACCCTACACAGCTACTACTAAGGGCCAAGAATCTCAGGATTATGTCCCCCTCAAATAGAAAAGTCCACACTATGGGATCCACGACATGTTTAGGTAATACCCTAACTACCCAACAAGAATAAAATAATGGAACGGTCCCAAAAGAAATGTAGTACAGGGTTTTACCCCTAACATGGAAATTAGGAACATGATCTAAACACTTACTTGCCCTTTACTATCTAGCAGTCGCTACTAATTGTAGCTGTGTACCAACATTTTTTTTAAGCAACACCCTAGGCTTTTCAATGCTTATGCATTCTACGAGAACTTACTATTATTTCCAAGATAATTCTCGTTATCTGCTTCATAGCCTCAAAACTTTTCCCGTCTTCCCTGTGTACTAATCCTCACCTACTCCATACTTTTAAAACATGGTTTGGCCTTTTTCATTTAAACTTTCTTCCAAAAATTTCAAAATTTCAAAACTTTATTTTTCTCATTAAAACTTGCTTTTGCCAAACCATAAAAAAACACGTCATCTTAAAAAAAATATAAATCATCAATTATTATTTTCAAATCACTAAAACTGGAGTAGATAAGAACAACTATTTTCTCAATCGTTTATGACTTGTTCTTACCTATAAGGTCAGTTCAGTCTCTTACTACAAGGTGCAAACATTCACTCCATTCTTAATTTCTACACTTATTTTGTCCACCCTACAAAATTTTCTTTTAAACAATTTATCAAAAATGAATGTCAAAAGAATAGAGACTTCAAAACTTTCTTTATTAAAAATTCTTATATGAAATATAACAAGAAAACTAAGGAGCTATACGTGCTCTGTAATATGCACCTATTACTGAGAGAATTTTATTTTAGACAAAGTTTTCACAAGAAATCACTATTTACAAAATATACCCCATTTTACTTTAAAACCCAATATATACTTCCTTACATATTTTAGAACTACAACCTTTAAGATTAAAACTTGAAAACACCATAAACCAATTTCCCAAAACTCTTTTTATAATTTCATGTCCTTAAAAGTTAACAATGGGGTTAGATACAAAGTGGGTTTCCAATTTTCTAGGCTTTCCTAGACACCCCCCAATGTCAATTCTCAACTAGATATATTAGTAATCCATTTTCCTCTTTTCAACCCTTTCCAATTTATAAGGTTTTTAACCCACTAACCCGAAATACTAATCATATGGGATTCCCTTTCCTTCCATACAAAGTACATTGTACACTTTCCACCCAAATTTTTTAAGGGTCTCCGATTTCCATATTCATTCCTTTAGTGTACAAAATAAACATCCCATTTCTTATCAAATTATACTCTTTCTATTTAGTTGGTTTCTCTATGGATCTAGGTATATATATATATACACATATATAATATATGTACATTTTTAAAAATACAAATACGTTCACTCACTATCTATACAGGAATCCTAAATCTAAGCTGGGATACCAAATGTAACAACCTGAATTCTAACATATCTATTTTTTTCTTCAAAATTCCAACCTATCGAAACTCGGATTGGTTTGCTCTAGTATCCTGCAGAAAAGACAGAGACATAAAATATGTCAGAGACCAGAAAATATCTCATAGCGGAATGGATAAAATATAATATAATCAAGGTATAGCCTTACTGTATTAATAATACTTTCTAACCAGTATCTAAAGCTATAATGTCTCATGTCTCTGCCACAAATCTAACCTGCGAGTATGTTATGAGGAGGGGGTCAGAACACAAGTTCTGCTGATTTGATTTAAATTATACACTTTGGATAATTCTACATATACCTTTCAATCATATTTTCTTATTTATTAGGTTACTTGGGTTAACAGCACTCAAGGCTTACAAACACGTCATACCCATTTACTTCCCGGTGGAATAATCTAATACAATATATATGTAGCTACCCCTCAATACTGAGGTACACCCCATGGTACCCTACTCGCACGGTCTCCACCGTAATGCCACAGAAGAGAACACAGTCCCTCATCCTACGCCGGAGTGACGTACAGTCTCTACATAACAATGTTACGTTCCGCATATATCTGTCATTACTGCTCTACGTAAGCGTAGGGACTGCCATTGTCAATCGAATAAAAATTCATACCAGCGTAATGCCCTCAAGTCTATTATACACCACCCAGAGCCGACATGCATGTATCTAGACTGTCCCACATATGTAGCTCGATGCCTTAACCGCACGTCCCCTAATATGCACCGAGTTCCATGGCAGGGCGATACAAGAAGCACGGAATTCGGTCGGGAGATTTTCCATATCTGTACAAACCCATCTTTAAGAGCCTCTATATACAGATATTCCTAGGGTCTGTTTCATGGTGGCTATGGCCCCACCTCGTCCCCTCCCTCAACTAGTAATGTAACAACCTGAAACTTCGGGCAGTAAATATTTAAATATCAAGGTTATTGAAATATTTAAAACTTGGATATTATGGTTTTATAACCTTGATTAAATCCCTTTATAAATAATAATTAATGAGGAGAAAACATGTTGTTGAATTTCTGTTTATGAAGATAAGTATTTAGAAGAAATAACGATAATGTGACCGAAAACAGTTCTGTAGATAAACGACGTTTTACTTGGATATCATTCGCATGTAATAACAATATAAGAACACATATATGTATGTACATAGCATATAAATAAAAATACAAATGGTATATGTGTACATATTCCAGAATACGAAAAATGGCTTAAAATAATAGGGACATGTGTCATCAGAAGAATGGCACACATGTCTTGCAAGCAAATAAGATAAAGACACATAAGCACAATAGGTGTCCATGTGTAGAAACATCTAAAGACAACTAAGGAGGCATGTGTCATCATCCTAAAGCTTGCATGAAGTTAAGAAGGACAGGTGTCTTAGGAAAGAAGAAAGATGGGAGTTTAGCGGCTTCTCTTAGAAGCCAAATCTTAGTGGCTTCTCTTAGAAGCCTAAGTGTTAGTGACTTCTCTTGGAAGTCTAGTCATATCTTAGTGGCTTCTCTCAGAAGCCTATGTATTAGTAGCTTCCATTAGAAGCCTATTCTTAGAGGCTTCTCAAAGAAGCTTCGCTTCACTTATATATATGAAGATCATTTGTAAAGGGAGGGAGCTGACTTCTTATGTACTAAGAAAATCCTCCTGCTTATTTTGGTCATATCAACCAATGTTGTGTATGACGTAGTTGTATACACAATTATATGATTTTTGTTTGATGATAACAACCAAATGTATATTAATATATATAAATGTGTTTGTTACTGTATTGTTCTATATATATAACATCACAGACAGGAATATAATATTTATATTTAAATAAAATACGACTGTACAGAAATTCAAATATTCATAGTTTTTTATTTGAATAGAATATTTTATTTCAATATCAAACAGTACAAATTTTATAATCCACTATTTGTACATCTCTATATCACATTTCATGTCATATCAGATTTCATATACAAAACTCCTCGCTACATCACTCATCACTCAGATATATATATATACACACTCATATTCGCACTCATATACATTTTTGTATATTCTTATACAGACACTTTCACTGTTATACACATTGACACTGCTTAAATCTTCTGTCTTCATAGCATTCTTCAGTCAGTCCTGTCTTCATACCCGCCATATGCAGAAACACACACAGAGTATATGGAAAAGAAATAATATTCAAAATTCATGCAAATATAAATTTTATTTTTTGAATTTTATTTGCCTCAGTTTTCTGGTGTGCTTCTCATCATTTTTCATGACTTGATCTGATTCATCTGTGTATAGGCAGCTAGTTTGTATATAAAAAGGGACAGAAAAAATCTTTCAGATGGTTGCATATACACACACTTATAGATAAACACATGTGCACTGCCATGCCAATCAGTATGCATCTGAGGAGTAGCCACAAGAACCATCTCAACTCAGTGCATACGAATATGGTCGAGAGTGTGCTCACTCAACAGCAAAATTCAAAATGGTCGAGCATAAGAGAATACAAGTACACAGCATGCCATGGTTTCAGCATGATCACAACATACGGCAGTAGGTGAGCAATATCAAGACAAACAAACACAAATGTCCAAAATCTACATGAGTGTCACAATGATACATGGCCAGAATATACATGGGTCTGCATGGATATTGGTGCAGCACTCGAAGAAAGGGATTAGTGATAACAGCAAAGTGCAACAAGTCAGAAAAGCAGTCAGCACAAATAATATACATGATTGTATATAAGCTTGCATGGTACAACATAGTGGAAAGCATCAACAATGAAACAATGCAACAATACATAATTGTGTTGATCAAACACAGCTCAAGACAGTGTGACAAAGCAGCCCAGATAAGTGCAAAATCAAGTTTTTTTTGGCATGAACAACCTGAGGTAATCAAGTGTACAAATGCATGGAGAAGCTATAGCTTGTACATGGCAGTTACAAAGGGACAACCCATGCAAAAGACAAGTAGCATATATATGACAGTACGGAAGTTTCAAATGTGCATAGTGGAACACAAGACAACAACATCAAAGTGAATGGCACAAACAGTTTAGTGCAACAATCTATGGCAGCCTCACAAATGAAGCTACAGCATACACATGTGCATCAGTAATAAACATGTCTCAGTACACAAACATATGGAAGCTATAGTGGTCAAGCACGATGGTGAGAAAAGGGTGGTTTATGGCAGTCCAAATACAAGTGTTCATTCAACAATACATGGAAGGTAATACAACATGTTTCAAGCAAGAGTTCAGTTCATGTTTACAAATGGAATGCAGTGATAACATGATGAAATGGCAAACAATCGTATACACACATGGTGCACAAAATTATGCAGTGTGCATGCATACAAGTGACATGTTCATGACAGGATCATCATGTGTTGACAGTTATGATGAAACAAGTTCAAAATGTGCACAATTTCAAATATGTGTACAAGCATGCTTATCAGGTTTACAATCAGATGTTAATCATCTTTCTGTTTTTAAAAACTATTTCCAATTTTATAGCAATCAGTTTTGACATTGGTTAAAAGATGCAGGTGATAATCCTTCATCATTTTTGGCACAAAATAATCTGATTTCTTTCCAGAATTGCATAAGTCAGTGTAAGGAATTTACTTTCTATAAATCAAGCATCATGTTTCAAAAAGGGCCAAAATTTAATATGTTTCCAGATTTATAAATAAACATACATGGTGTATGCTCAGAAAATCACAAAGAGAAAATCAAGGAAACAGTTTAAATGAAAATAATTTCAGCATCTCATATATGGCAAGGTGTTTCAATATTTCCAGAAATCATTCTTCAGTATTTGGCAATTTGATTTCGAATAATTTCAAAAAATCCAGGGTTTTATTTTGACCAAGATTTTTGTTCTCGGAAATTTATCAATAAATGATATTCTCGCAAGAAGCAACAAAATCATTGCCAAGGAATTCATTTCATTCAAACTGCAAATCAAAAAGAGGAAACTCGCAAATCAGGGACAAATCATTCAACAAAATCGGGTCAAGTCATTTATCAAGAAATCAGAGATTAGGGTTTCTCAATTACTCTATAAGGTTCACACCATATCATCATCGACAAAAGTAGCATCGAAACCAAAAACAATAAAAAAGAAAGCAGTAAGAACTCGAAGCACTGGTGAATCAAATCATCAACTGATTGAACAAGATTCAGAGGATTTCATAAAACCCTAGTTTACAATTCGGCCGCCATATTTTCCATTGCAAGAGGAAAGTGGTCGGGCTAGATAAAATAAAAGAGGGTGCCACCCTTATCATAAATGGCCGATCAACTTATGGCTTAAAGGGGAGATTTAAATCTCTTTTAAATCCTAGGGTGTTAAATTTGTTTTTTTTATTTTTGTATTGTTTTTCAATTCTGTCTTCTTTGTAAATAAACAAACAGTTTCTAGTGTCTATAAAATACTAGGGTGATCCAGTCAGGGTTTTGACTGGCAGTTGCTAGAGTCTGTAAAATCTAGGATTTACTGGTTACGAGGTTGTAATCAAGGGGAATCTGATCTAGGGGTTTAGATCAGTCTACGGTTTTGAGTGTAAGGTTAGAATAGGAGCAGGGTTTGCAAGTGTACATGGTCTTGTATGCGGGATCTGTTCTATCACCTAGTAGGAACCTTAGGAATGCAACAATAGGCAGGATTTTGCTGAAGCTGGGTATTTCTGTGTGTTATTTCCTTTCTGCTTTTATTTCTTCTGTATTCTATGATCTGTTTTTTATTTAATTTCTTTTGAGATTTTTAACTCAACAAAAAACTGTGATAAACCTTATTCACCCCCTCTAGGGTTAATCTAGATTCAACAAGTGGTATCAGTGCTGGTTTAAGGTAACAGCATGATAGAGGGTTCTCTCTATATGATCATGTGGCGAAGTATTGACTCTTGCCCCTACATGCCCGTGGGTGGTTTTCCGTGTCGAGAGGTAGGACGTGAAACCGGTGTCTAAGTTATCTTTGGTGGCCACCGGGGTGCTTAAAATTCCTCGTAAATAGAGACACCATGTGGTATCAGAGCCTCGTAATTTCATTAACCCTAGAATCATGGATCCTAATTGTTAGTCTTCTGAGAGTCAGTCAAGTGGTATTCCAATCATTTTCGATGGAACAGATTTTTCTATTTGGAAATCAAGATTCGAATTATGTTTAAAATCTGTTAATTTTGAATATTGGAATATTGTTGAAAATATGGGAGATATGTTAGATAAGAAAAATAAAGTTGTTAATACTCGTGCAATGCATATTCTTCATTCTTACCTCAGTAATAATCAGCTTAAACTTATCTCTCATTGTTTGACTGCGCGGGATATTTGGAAAACTCTCAACACGTTGTATGGAAAATCTGACGACTACTTAAAACCCCAGAGTGGCAACTCAGATTCAGATCTATGCCTAAAGGTCATGTACATGAAATTTCAGATGGATCAGATGATGGAGAATCAACGGATGCTGAAACGGAAAAATTCACATACGAAGATTTAGTTTATATGTGTGTTGATTTGACCAAATCCGTTGATAAACTCCAACTGGAATTAAAACTTTGAAATCTGAAAACTCTGAGTTGCGATGCAAAAATAAAGTTTTGGAATTGAAATTTGAAAATAGGGAAATTTCTAATTCTATGTGCGAAAATAGTTTAAATTTGGAAAATATTCTTGCTTATCTTAATGAAAAGTTTGAAAAGCTTGAAAACCAAATTTTGATTTTGAAAAATAGTAAGGATGAGCTAACTCATGGAAACATTTTTTTGCAAAAGGAAGTAGATAATTTCAAGACATATGAAAATTCCAAATTTGAATCTTTTGAAAAAGAAAGTTTAATGAAACTGAAGAGATTTTGAGAGAGCTTGAAAGTGAAATTGAAAAATTCAAAGAATGTGAAAAGCGTGAATTTGAAAAATAATAACAGTTTGATCTTGAGATTTTTGAGTCCAAAGCTAAAGTTAAAACTCTTGAAAATGAAAATTTTGTTTTGAAACAACATGAATCTGAAAGAAAGATTGCTAATAATCGTTGTTCAGATTTAATCAAGGAAAATGGCGATCTTAAAACTAAAATTCAACGACTTGAATCAACTCTGAATAAATTTTCTAATGGAGAAAAATCGTTGAATATGTTGTTGAAAAATAATTCCTCTTTTGGAAATAAACATGGACTTGGTTTTGGGAAAATCAATGTTTTGGAAAAACGAAATTCAAATGATCATAAAAATCCTTCTAATTACTTTGGAAATGTTTGTTTTGAAAATTTGAACTCAAACAATTTCGAAGGATTTTAAAAACAAAAGCGAGATGTGAGTTTGTTCGATAACAATTCATTTAATTCATTTTGGACCCTAAAAGGAAATAAAGTAAATTCGTCTAAATTCAAACAAGTTTGGGTTCCGAAGGGTACAAAAGTTGATTCAGATGGATTGCTTTACAAACAGGTATGGGTACCAAAAGGTATAAATACAACTGTGAGTGGTTTTACTAATTTTGTTAGACCACTCAATCCCTTAAATTGTTAGGTACTGGAGGTGGCTGAGGAACTACTTTGCGAAAGAGAATTTAAAATCAAACTACTTCATTTCATTGAATCGTTTAGAGTTCCTTAGTCGAATTTGATGGGTTGGAGATCCACAATGTCTTCTGTGAATCAGGTATGCTTTCTAATCTCATCTATGTAAATATATTTTTTGTGCATTTCTTCTTCTGCCCCTTCTTTTTTTTTTTGGTCTGTTTTGACTTATCACTGCTATACCTTCATTTCTTATTCTGTGCTTCTTAAACTTCCAATTGCAGTATTCTTGATTTTCTGGAAATTTGATTTATGTGAATAAAACTACTCTCTTATTTTAATCATTCCAGATCTTGAATTCAAATCTGTAATTTTTTGCAATTGTTTTGAAGTTTTTTTTTGAATTCTTAACAGTGCTGAAGCATTAATATCATATCATGAACACTGTTATTTTGAATTCTAAATTTTTGAAGATTTGAATAATTAATGAAATTTCACACATTTGTGCTATTTTGAGTTTCTACCAATTCATTTTGGAAACACTTAAAATATTATACTCATTATAGTACACTACTTCTTATCATTCGTCATAATTTCGTTGATTTTCGGATTGGCTTGAATCACAGTGATACATCTTGAATTTCACTTTTATTAATGATTATTATGGTTGAAATTTGTTTGTTTGAAATCATCTGAAATTCTAGATATTTTGAATGTCACACACCACTTAAATTTGAAATTATCAATCTTGTGTGAATAATTCATTGTATCTCAAATCCTGACATTGATTCAAGTGATTTCAAATAAATTATTTTCTAAATTTTCTGGATCATGAATACCTTTCAAACTAGATATAAATGATCAGAAATTTCTCTTATACTTGTCAGAAATATCTTGAAAATTTCTTTTGAAAAATGGTCTTTGAAAATCACTGTTATTTCATGATTATTTGATTCAAATATATGTTTGTTTGAAATCATTTGAAATTATTGATTAAATGAATCACACACATATCTTGAATCTGAAATTAACATTCTGGTGTGACTGATTCACCGAATCTTGATAGTTTCATATTCCTCAAATGATTTCAAATAAACGGTATTTTAATCATTGGATCATGAATCATCTTAGGTGACCATCATCTTGATAAATATGATTTGAAAATATTTTCTGTGTTGCTCTGATACTGTTTTGAAAAATGCTTGTTTTGAAATCATCTGCTGCTCCGATTAAAAGAAATTGATTTGTAAATATTTTTGATGACTGCTTGATTTGGTATCAAAGGTTTACCATGTCCTGATAGATGGATGTAAAATTTCTTGTTTTGCTAACTGTGTTTGCTTAGGCTATGTAACTATGATTCTGTTGCTTGAGATGTCTTTGTTCGTCTCCAGTGTCATTTTTAAATCCTCATTAATAGAGACACCAAGTGGTATCAGAAGTGCCTTATATTTGTCTCACTCGTCTATACTTAGATTCTAATCTTTACCTTGAATAGATCCACACACTCTTTTTGCCTTGTACAAATTTATCCCTCTTGGCGTGTATAGTTTTTCATATCCCACTCGTAATTGATTTTCAATTTTAAAATTATTTATTGATTATTCATTTAGAAATCGAAATCAATATCCAAATTGAATTGTATTTGTAATTCATCAAAATTATTATCAGATTTTGAAATTGTGATGAATCGTGACTGCAGTATATATCACAACAAGAGGAGATTTTATTTAGATTTTCATGATGGTTAAACATATATTATAATATCTTTTGAACTGGCAATTATTTCACGACCATCTCCTTTATCTATCATCATTCTGCCATCCATGCTAATTTTATATTAATGTGGGGAGTTAATTTGTTTTAAAATCTTTTTTAAACAGTGGAAATATTTGTGATAGAAATGGGACTATGTTATTTTTCCAGAATTAGTGACAATTGAAATTTTTCTATGATCTCGGTACAGTTGACAATATTTCATAATATAATTAACTTAGAAATTTATTTCACAGTCCATTTCTGTACCTACCGCATTTCTATCATTCATACTGGTTTTATATACTAACGAGTTTTTTTTCTATTTTGAAGCTGAAAATAATAAATATAACTAATTCATAAGTGTGTCTCTAACCTCATTTAAAAATCCAAGCTCTGTTCATGCATGGATATGAGACAACTTATAATTTAAGCTACAACTGACTTCGTTTAAAAATCCAAGATCTGGTTATGCGTGGTCAGTGTGCTCTTAATAAAAATAAAAGAAAAGGAAATAATATGCTAAATTGAAATTAAACTAAAATTCCCCTCAGTGTATAAAAACCAGCCTATCAATCCATCTTTCTAATCTGTGAAATGTGTTAAAATCTGATGAAGTATTATGATTCGTTGATTGATACCTATTGGGATTTGATATTATACGATTTTGTCACTTAAGTTGAAATTATAATAATAGTCCAAATCCATCACTGTTTTTGTGCTTTATTTTTATAAAAAAATCTTTTGAAAATAATTGGAAATGATTTGTTTTTAAAACTCTCTCCATTATGTATGAAATTCATCGTAAATCCTTCATTCTCTAAAATGTGAAATATGCCACCTGTTCTCAGAATATTATGATTTTTGTTTGATTGATTGAAATTTATGATGGCTGGTCTTCCTCTTATGCTGATACTATATTTATTAGTCACTTTTCTTCCGTGTTTCAATTTCTGAATTCTTTTGATGATAACAAAAGGGGGAGAATGGATTAAGATTTTAATTTATGAGTGAATATTTTATAAATATTTTTTAATTTTGAAAATTCATTATTATTCAATTTTGAAAATTCATTATTATTCAGAACATTTCACACATGCACAGTTATAGGGGAAGTTGTCTGTTGTGGGGGGGCCAATAAATAGAGGGAGTTCAATATTCACTGTCAAACACATTTATTGTGCTCAAATTTTTTTATTTGTTTGTCATCATCAAAAGGGGGAGATTGTTGTGTATGACGTAGTTGTATACACAATTATATGATTTTTGTTTGATGATAACAACCAAATATATATTAGTATATATAAATGTGTTTGTTACTGTACTGTTCTAGATATAACATCACGGACAGGAATATAATATTTATATTTAAATAAAATACTACTGTACAGAAATTCAAATACTCACAGTATTTTATTTGAATAGAATATTTTATTTCAATATCAAACTATACAAATTTTATACTCCACTATTTGTACATCTCTATATTACATTTCATGTCATATCATATGTCATATACAAAACTCCTCGCTACATCACTCATTACTCAGCTATATATAAACAGATTCATATTCACACTCATATACATTTTCGTATATTCCTATACAGACACTTTCACTGCTATACACATTGACACTGCTTAAATCCTCTGTCTTCTGTCTTCGTAGCATTCTTCAGTCAGTCCTGTCTTCATACCTGTCATATGCAGAAACACACACAGAGTATATGGAACAAAAATAATATTCAAAATTCGTGCAAATATAAATTATTTTTTAAATTTTATTTGCCTCAGTTTCTGGTGTGTTTCTCATCATTTTTCATGACTTGATCTGATTCATCTGTGTCTAGGCAGCTAGTTTGTATATGAACAGGGACAGATAAAATCTTCCTGATGGTTGCATATACACACGTGTATAGATATACACGTGTGCACAGCCACGCTAATCAGTATGCATCTGAGGAGTAGCCACAAGGACCATCTCAACTCAGCGCATACGAATATGGTTGAGAGTGTGCTCAGTCAATAGCAAAATTCAAAATGGTCGAGCACAAGAGAATACAAGTACGCAGCATGCCATGGTTTCAGCATGATCACAACATATGGCAGTAGGTGAGCAATATCAAGACAAACTAACACAAATGTGCAAAATCTACATGAGTGTCACAATGATACATGGCCAGAATATACATGCGTCTGCATGGACATTGGTGCAACACTCAAAGAATGGGATTAGTGATAACAGCAAAGTGCAACAAGTCAGAAAAGAAGTCAGCACAAACAATATACATGATTTTATATAAGCTTGCATGGTACAACATAGTGGAAAGCATCAACAATGAAACAATGCGACAATACATAATTGTGTTGATCAAACACAGCTCAAGATAGTGTGACAAAGCAGCCCAGATCAACACAAAATCAAGTTTTTTTTTGGGCATGAACAACATGAGGTAATCAAGTGGTACAAATGCATGGAGAAGCTATAGCTTGTACATGGCAGTTACAAAGGGAAAACCTATGCAAAAGACAAGTAGCATATATATATATATATATATATGACAGTATGGCAGTTTCGTATGTGCATAGTGGAACACAAGACAACAGCATCAAAGTGAATGGCACAAACAGTTCAGTGCAACAATCTATGGCAGCCTCACAAATGAAGCTACAGCATACACATGTGCATCAGTAAGAAACATGTCTCAGTACATAATCATATGGAAGCTACAGTGGTCAAGCGCGATGGTGAGACAAGGGTGCTTCATGGCAGCCCAAATACAAGTGTTCATTCAGCAATACATGGAAGGTAACACAACATGTTTCAAGCAAGAGTTCAGTTCATGTTTACAAATGGAATGCAGTGATAGCATGATGAAATGGCAAACAATCATATATACACATGGTGCACAAAATTATGCAGTGTGCATGCATACAAGTGACATGTTCATGACAGGATCATCATGCGTTGACAGTTATGATGAAACAAGTTCAAAATGTGCACAATTTCAAATATGTGTACAAGCATGCTTATCAGGTTTACAATCAGATGTTAATCAGCTTTCTGTTTTTAAAAACTATTTCCAATTTTACAGCAATCAGTTTTGACATTGGTTAAAAGAAGCAGGTGATAATCCTTCATCATTTTTGGCACAAAAAAATCTGATTTCTTTCCAGAATTGCATAAGACAGTGTAAGGAAATTTACTTTCAGTAAATCAAGCATCACGTTTCATGAAGGGCCAAAATTTAATATGTTTCCAGATTTATAAATAAACATACATGGTGTATGCTCATAAAATCACAAAGAGAAAATCAAGGCAACAGTTTAAATGAAAATAATTTCGGCATCTCATATATGGCAAGATGTTTCAATATTTCCAGAAATCATTCTTTAATATTTGACAATTTGTTTTCGAATAATTTCAGAAAATCCAGGATTTTATTTTGAGCAAGATTTTTGTTCTCGGAAATTTATCAATCAATGATATTCTCGCAAGAAGCAAGAAAATCAATGCCAAGAAATTCATTTCATACAAACCGCAAATCAAAAAGAGGAAACTCGCAGATCAGGGACAAATCATTCAACGAAATCGGGCCAAGTCATTTATCAAGAAATCAGAGATTAGGGTTTCTAAATTACCCTATAAGTTTCACACCATATCATCATCGACAAAAGTAGCTTCGAAACCACAAAAAATAAAAAAGAAGTCAGTAGACAAAATTCAAGAGAACTCACAATTTTTCCTCATGAGTTTCGATCGCTAATTCCCCAAATCAGAGAAAGCCAAATCTGCCTTGAAGCAAGCAGTAAGAACTCGAAGCCCTGGTGAATCAAATCATCAACTGATTGAACAAGATTCAGAGGATTTCAAAAAACCCTAGTTTACAATTCGGCCGCCATATTTTTCATTGCAAGAGGAAAGTGATCGGGCTAGATAAAATAAAAGAGGGTGCCACCCTTATCACAAATGGTCGATCAAATTATGGCTTAAAGGGGAGATTTAAATCTCTTTTAAATCCTTGGGTTTTAAATTTGTTTTTTTATTTTTGTATTGTTTTTTAATTCTGTCTTCTTTGTAAACAAACAAACAGTTTCTAGTGTCTGTAAAATACTAGGGTGATCCAGTCAGGTTGTTGACTGGTAGTTGTTAGAGTCTGTAAAATCTAGGATTTACTGGTTACGAGGTCGTAATCAGGGGGAATCTGATCTAGGGGTTTAGATCAGTCTACGGTTTTGAGCGTAGGGTTAGAATAGGAGCAGGGTTTGCAAATGTACATGGTCTTGTATGCGGGATATGTTCTATCACCTAGTAGAAACCTTAGGAATGCAACAGTAGGCAGGATTTTGCTGAAGCTAGGTATCTCTGTGTGTTATTTCCTTTCTGCTTTTATTTCTGCTGTATTCTGTGATCTGTTTTTTATTTAATATCTTGTGAGATTTTTAACTCTGCGAAAAACTGTGATAAACCCTATTCACCCCCTCTAGGGTTAATCTAGATTCAACACCCAAACCGTATATTCAAATTGAGTGATTTTTTTTGTTGGAAAGCTATTTCAAAATGGATCATTTAGACCAGTTTGTGAGATTCATAAAAGAGAAATTCTAAAAGTCGCATGAAAGCAAGACATTTTTCTGGTGCATATTTTTATTTTCAGAAGTACATACTCTCAGTTTTACAGCCATAACTTTTGATTTACTTGGCCAAATTGCCTAAATTTTTTACAATAGAAAGATATTTTAATGATGAACAACTTTTTGTTAATCACATTTGCCATATCCGAGAGTAGTTTATGGGAAAATTAGTTATAAGTGAGTGGATTTAGCATTTCTGTTTTTCAGGTCGGACATGATTAGTTCACTTTCAGAGGCCATAACTTTTGATTTTCTTAGCCAAATTACCTCAAATTTTGTTAGTAGATTGATATTTTAATGACGAACGACTTTCATGTATATCATTTCTTCTAATTCGAAGAGTAGCCTTGATGAAATCTTATTGGAAGTGAAGTGTTTGCTGGTTTTGCTATTTAAACACAGAAATTGTTGTTCTACGTTCAAAATTTATATTTAAATTCCAAACACTCCAAATCCTCTCAAATTTGGATTTGAGCCTCCTCATAATGTGATAAACTATCAAAATTGTGGATGTTAAATAAAAGTGAAAGAGGGTTGAAATATGTCAAACCCGAGAGCAACGTAGTTTGACGTGAACGTTGCGAGTTGCGACGATTCGAGAAAGAGACTTGCTTGCTTTGGAGTGATGGTAAGAACTATGTTACGATCAATGAAAGATTTTTCATGAAGTTTGCAAGGAGTATTGTGAGTATACCAATAATTTAAATGATTACTAATTTTTTATGCTTGTGTTTTGATTTAATGTTGCACATGACTCCATCATTTTATATTGCTTGCGATCTTTGCTTTGACAAGCAATCAACATATACGACTGATGATTGAGGACATTTACGGTTAGTAATATCTTATTAGATAAATATAAAGATGGATTGAAATTGTTATATAAAGGAATTTTTTCATAAAGAAGATGATTAGTATTTATAATGAAAGATGCTTATTGTTTGAAAGAAAGTTCTACAAGAGATATATAAATGTCTTTCAAAATAAATATTTACAAAGTGTTTTACCCCAACATGATATAAAGAGTATTTTGGAAATAATTATTGATTTAAAATGTCTTGTAATGAAAAACTACGTTGGCTTGATCTTTTATCCAATTGCTTACCCAATTAGATATATACGTAGGCAGTCACAAGGGGTAGTGATGCAGCTGCTTTATTAAATAAAATACTTTTGTTTATTACTTGTTCTTACAACATGTGTTAGTGTATCTTTCATGTGTTATTATTTATGCCATGCTGACGTAATTATCAAGTATGCAGGAGTGAACATCGATGTCCATCTCACTAAAATCGCATAATAGTTGATTTAAGGAAATTATGTTTTATTTGTATTTGAAGAAAACTCTGTGGACTAAATGAGTACTTTGGTAAGTGGCATTTATTTAAATTCTATCCAGTGCATTTAGTGATGTTTTTCATATTTATAAAATAAAATGGCAACTGCCATTGTTTGTTTTGGACGGAAGGATTTTTGGAGAAGAAAAATTCTAGTCCAAAATTTCGGGGAATTACAAAGTGGTATCAGAGCTTAGGTTAGGTGCCTAAATAAAAATTTCATCTAAGATTAGCAAGTCATCTTAGAAATTTTAAAATGAAGTTACCATAATTTGATAAATAAAACCAGATAGTTTAAGGCACCATTCTTCTGACCATGGTCATGTGTAGTATTTATTTTATGTGTTTAACTTTTGTTTAGCGTTTATATTAATAATAATAATAATAATAATAATAATAATAATAATAATAATAATAATAATAATAATGCATTGATTCATTATCAAGCACCACATAGTGATGGTTAACGAAGTTGGAAGTGCATATGATTATGTTATAAAGTAACAAAGGAAAGAATGCAGCGGATTGTAAAGAAAGGAATGTAGCAGCTTGAAATGGATGCAGCGGAGTGACTTTGAAGGATGTGGAATAACAACTTATTGAGGAAGGAATTTAATGAGGTTGGGAAAATAAAATTGGGAAAGGTCAAGAGGAGTAAAATTAAGCATTACATTCATACAAAACCAAGGTGAGAATTTTTTATATCATAAGATATTAGAATTATTTAGCGTATATGATGTTAGCTTAGCTGCTAAAAGACCTTTCAGCAATTCAGACATAATTTTTGATTCCTTGATTGGGTTGGTCGAAGTTAATCTTATTGGGAAGATTGATTAACTTTCTAGAATACTTACGTCATACACATTTTAAATTTTGAAAGTTTGTCATCTCAAAACATTTTTGTAAACTGACTATGTGTTTGACAAAAAAGGGGTTTATACTTAAGATGATTTTCATAGTTGAGAAAGTGGATTTTCAAAAAGAAAATTATCCATGTGAGAGTAATGGTTACGAAGTATAAAAATGTTTTGAGATTATAGTTTTTTTATACTTAATAAAGATTTTTTTTTGGATTATTTCACCAATGATGGATACCTTCGAATGGATACTTTCGAATGATGTTGACGATGTGCGTTATAAGACAATAGATCTTGGGTAGTGCACTATTACTCTATGTTAGTATTGATCTGAATAGAGTACGTCCTATTTGATGACGGGATGCCGATATAAGACAATAGATCTTGGATAGTGCAACTATTACTCTATGTTAGTATCAAACCCAGTAGAGTACATCCTATTTGATGACAAGATGTCGACCGCAACAGGATAAAATATCCTAAACTGAGTGTGTAGATTGGATCTATTTTGATGAATACGATCCTAGTTTTGACAAAAGATTAAAAAAAACTTATTTTAATTGATTAAAAATATTTGTTAGAGTCTATTCTGAAAATATTACTCTTCGGTACATTTTGATGCATACTACAACAAGGAGAGTACAACAGTTGAGTTGACTTTGATGAATATAATCATTGAAGATATTATTTGAAATGTCTATATTGAAAATATTATTGTTTGGTATATTTCAATGGGTACAGCAATATGGAGAATACATCCTTACTTGATGATGATGAGTCAGATGAGTTGGAGTACGATGAATCTTTGGTACATTTCGATGGTTGCCAAACAAGAAGAGTATGTCTTTACTGAATAACTTGGCATTCTCTGGAGGCTATAGAATCTATTCCAAATTTAGTGTATGTTCACAGGAAGGAGACTGGGTATCAATGTGGACTGCAAAGAACATGATCCTGAATTTGGGCCTAAAGAGAAGCTATGGCATGCCTGGTCCAGTAGCAGCTTGCAGGATTGATAAAATATTGATCACAAATTGAAAAGTTCGAATCATATATATCTTAAAATTTCAATTTTGAAAGCTTACTTTCAAGAAAATTCCTTGGATACTTATTTGTGGAATATTTGGTTTCTTTAGACTAATATTGCATAGAATTTCGGGGACGAAATTCCTTTTAAGGGGGAAAGAATGTAACAACCTCAAACTTCGAGCAGTAAATATTTAAATACCGAGGTTATTTAAATGTTTAAAACTTGGATATAATGGTTTTATAACCTTGATTAAATCCCTTTATAAATAATAATTAATGAGGAGAAAATATATTGTTGAATTTCTGTTTATGAAGATAAGTATTTCGAAGAAATATCGATAATGTGCCCAAAAACAATTTTGTCGGTAAATGAAGTTCTACTTGGATATCATTTGCATGTAGTAACAATTTAAGAATACATATATGTATGTACATAGCATATAAATAAAAGTACAAAAGATATATGTGTACATATTCTAAAATATGAAAAATGGTTTAAAATAATAGGGAGATGTGTAATCAAAAGAATGGCACATATGTCTTGCAAGTAAATAAGATAAAGACACATAAACCAATTAGGTATCCATGTGTAGAAACATCTAAAGACACCTAAGGAGGCATGTGTCTTCATCCTAAATCTTGCGTGAAGATAAAAAGGACAGGTGTCTTAGGAAAGAAGAAAGATGGGAGTTTAGCAGCTTCTCTTAGAAGCCAAATCTGCGTGGCTTCTCTTAGAAGCTTATGTGTTAGTGACTCCTCTTGGAAGTCTAGTCATACCTTAGTGGCTTCTCTTAGAAGCCTATGTATTAGTAGCTTCTATTAGAAGCTTGTTCTTAGTGGCTTCTCAAAGAAGCTTCGCTTCGCTATATATATGAAGATCATTTGTAAAGGGATGGAGCTAACTTCTTATGTACTTAGAAAATCCTCTTGCTTATTTTGGTCATATCTCCCAAACCGTATATTCAAATTGAGTGATTTTTTTTTGTTGGAAAGCTATTTCAAAATGGATCATTTAGATCAGTTTGTGAGATTTGTAAAGGAGAAATTCCGAAAGTCGCATGAAAGCGAGGTATTTTTCTGGTGCATGTTTTTATTTTCAGAAGTACATACTCTCAGTTTTAGAGCCATAAATTTTGATTTCTTGGGCAAATAACTTTTGATTTACTTGGCCAAATTGCTTTAAAAAATTACAATAGAAAGATGTTTTAATGATGAACAACTTTTCTTTTAATCACTTTTTTCAAATCCGAGAGTAATTTATGGGAAAATTAGTTACAAGTAAGTGGATTTAGTATTTCTGCTTTTCAGGCCACAAATGATTAGTTCACTTTCAAAGGCCATAACTTTTGATTTTCTTAGCCAAATTACCTCAAATTTGGTCAGTAGAAAGATATTTTAATAACGAATAATTTTCATGTATATCATTTCTTCAAATTCGAAGAGTAGCCTTAATGAAATCTTATTGGAAGTGAAGTGTTTGCTGGTTTTGCTGTTTAAACACAGAAATTGTTATTTTACTTTCAAAATTCATACTTAAATACCAGATACTCCAAATCCTCTCAAATTTTGACTTGAGCCTCCTCATAATGTGGTAAACCAGCTATCAAAATTGTGGATGTTAAATAAAAGTGAAAGAGGGTTGAAATATGTCAAACCCGAGAGCAACGTAGTTTGATGTGAATGTTGCGAGTTGCGACGATTCGAGAAAGAGACTTGCTTGCTTTGGAGTGATGGTAACAAATATGTTACGATTTATGAAAGATTCTTTATGAAGTTAGCAAGGAATATTGTGAGCATACCCATCATTTAAATGATTACTAATTTCTTATGCTTGTGTTTTGATTTAATGTTGCACATGACTCCATCATTCTATATTGCTTGCGATCTTTGCTTTGACAAGCAATCAACATATACGACTGATGATTGAGGACATTTATGATTAGTAAGAGCTTATTAGATAAATATAAAGGTGGATTGAAATTGTTTTATGAAGGAATTTATGATAAAGAAGATGATTAGTATTTATAATGAAAGATGCTTATAGTTTGAAAGAATTTCAAGAGATATATAAATGTCTTTCAAAATAAATTTTTACAAAGTGTTTTACCCCAACATGATATAAAGAGTATTTTGGAAATAATTATTGATTTAAATTTTTTTGTAAAGAAGAACTATGTTGGCTTGATCCTTTGTCTAATTGTTTACCCAATTAGATATAGGTACGTAGACAGTCACAAGGGGTAGTGATGCAACTGCTTTATTAAATAAAATATTTTTTATTTATTACTTGTTATTACATCTTGTGTTAGTGCATCTTTCATGTGTTATCATATATGCCATACTGACATAATTATCAAGTATGAAGGAGTGAATATCGATGTCCATCTCGCCAGAGTCGCATAACAGTTGATTTATGGTAATTATGTTTTATTTGTATTTGAAGAACACTGTATGGATTAAATGAATACTTTGGTAAGTGGCATTTATTTAAATTCTATCCAGTGCATTTAGTGATGTTTTTCATATTTATAAAATAAAATGGCAACTGTTATTGTTTGTTTTGGACAAAAGGATTTTTGAAAAAAAAATACTGGTCCAAAATTCCAGGGCATTACAAAGTGGTATAAGAGCTTAGGTTAGGTGCCTAAATAAAAATTTCATTTAAGATTAGCAATTCTTCTTAGAAATTTTAAAATGAATTTACCATAATTTGAAAAATAAAACCGGATAGGTTAAGGCACCATTCCTCTGACCATGGTTATGTGTAGTATTTATTTTATGTGTTCAACTTTTGTTTAATGTTTATACTAATAATAATGCGTTGATTCATTATCAAGCACCACATAGTGAGGTTTAACGAAGTTGTAAGTGCATATGATTATGTTACAAATTAATGAAGGAAGAAATGCAGCAGATTGTAAAGAAAGGAGTGTAGCAGCTTGAAATGGATGCAGCGGAGTGGCTTCGAAGGATGTGGAATAACAACTTATCGAGGAAGGAATTTAATGAGCTTGGGAAAATAAAATTGAGGATGGCCAAGAGGATTAAAATTAAGCATTACATTCATACAAAACCAAGGTGAGAATTTTTTATATCATAAGATATTAGAATTATTTAGCGTATATGATGTTAGCTTAGCTGCTAAAAAATCTTTCAACAATTCAGACATAACTTTTGATTCCTTAATTGGGTTGGTCGAAGTTAATCTTATTGGGAAGATAGATTAACTATCTAGATTACTTACATCATTCACATTTTAAATTTTGTAAGTTTGTCATCTCAAAACATTTTTGTAAACTGACTATGTGTTTGACAAAAAAAGGGGTATATACTTAAGATGATTTTCGTAGTTGAGAAAGTGGATTTCCCAAAAATAAATGGTTATCCATGTGACACTAATGAATACGAAGTATAAAAATTCTTTGAGATTATCCTTTTTTATACTTAATAAAGATTTTTTTGGATTATTTCATCAATGATGGATAATTTCGAATGGACACTTTCGAATGATGTTGACGATGTGCGGTATAAGACAATAGATCTTGGGTAGTGCACTATTACTCTATGTTGGTATCGAGCCGAGTAGAGTACATCCTATTTGATTACGGGATGCCGACATAAGACAATAGATCTTGGATAGTGCAGCTATTACTCTTTGTTGGTATCGAGCCGAGTAGAGTACATCCTATTTGATGACAGGATGTCGACCGCAATAGGATAAAATATCCTAAATTGAGTGCGTAGATTGGATCCACTTTGGTGAATATGATCCGAGTTTTGACAAAAGAATTTTTTATAAAAAACTTTTTTTACTTAAATAAAAATATTGATTAGGGTCTATTTTGAAAATATTACTCTCCGGTACATTTTGATGGATACTGCAACAAGGAGAGTACAACAGATGAGTTGACTTTGATGAATATAATCATTGAAGATATTATTTGAAATGTCTATATTGAAAATACTACTCTTTGGTATATTTTGATGGGTACCGCTATATGGAGAATACATCCTTACTTGATGATGATGAGTCGGATGAGCTAGAGTACGACGAATCTTTGGTACATTTCGATGGTTACCAAACAAGAAGAGTATGTCTTTACCGAATAATTTGGCATTGGCCGGAAGCTCTAGAATCTATTCCAAATTGAGTATATGTTCACAGGAAGGAGACTGGGTATCGATGTGAATTGCAAAGAACATGATCTTGAATTTGGGCATAAAGAGAAGTTATGGCGTGCCTGGTCTAGTAACAGCTTGCAGGATTGATAAAATGTTGATCACAAATTGAAAAGTTAGAATCATATATATCTTAAAATTTCAATTTTGAAAGTATACTTTCAAGAAAATTCCTTGGATACTTATTTGCGGAATATTTGGTTTCTTTTGACTAAGTATTGCATAGAATTCGGGGACGAAATTCCTTTTAAGGGGGTAAGAATGCAACAACCTCAAACTTTGGGAAGTAAATATTTAAATACTGAGGTTATTTAAATATTTAAAATTTGGATATAATGGTTTTATAACCTTGATTCAATCCCTTTATAAATAATAATTAACAAGGAGAAAACATATTGTTGAATTTCTGTTTATGAAGATAAGTATTTCGAAGAAATATTGATAATGTGACTGGAAACAGTTTTATCAGTAAACGACGTTTTACTTGGATATCATTTGCATGTAGTAACATTATAAGAACACATATATGTATGTACATATATAGCATATAAATAAAAATGAAAATGGTATATGCGTACATAATCTAGAGCATGAAAAATGGCTTAAAATAATAGGGACACATCTCACCAAAAGAATGACACACATGTCTTGTAAGTAAATAAGATAAAGACACATAAACCCATTAGGTGTCCATGTGTAGAAACATATAAAGACACCTAAGGAGGCATGTGTCTTCATCCTAAAGCTTGCATGAAGATAAGAAGGACAGGTGTCTTAGGAAAGAAGAAAGATGGGAGTTTAGCAGCTTCTCTTAGAAGCCAAATCTTAGTGGCTTCTCTTAGAAGCCTAAGTTTTAGTGACTTCTCTTGGAAGTCTAGACATACCTTAGTGGTTTCTCTTAGAAGCCTATGTATTAGTAGCTTCTTTTAGAAGCCTATTCTTAGTGGCTTCTCAAAGAAGCTTCGCTTTACCTATATATACGAAGATCATTTGTAAAGGGAGGGAGCTAACTTCTTATGTACTAAGAAAATCCTCTTGCTTATTTTGGTCATATCTCCCAAACTGTATATTCAAATTGAGTTTTTTTTTGTTGGAAAGCTATTTCAAAATGGAAAAACTTTCATTTGGATCAGTTTCTGAGATTCATAAAGGAGAAATTCCGAAAGTCGCATGAAAGAGAGGTATTTTTTTGGTGCATATTTTTATTTTCAGAAGTACATACTTCCAGTTTTAGAGCCATAATTTTTGATTTACTTGGCCAAATTGCCTAAATTTTTACAGTACAAAGATATTTTACTGATGAACAACTTTTCTTTTAATCATTTTTGCTAAATCCGCGAATAATTTATGGGAAAATTAGTTACAAGCGATGGGATTTAGTATTCCTGTTTTTCAGTCTAGAAATGATTAGTTCACTTTCAGAGGCCATAGCTTTTGATCTTCTTAGCAAAATTACCTCAAATTTTGTCAGTAGAAAGATATTTTAATGATGAACGACTTTTATGCATATCATTTCTTCTAATTCTAAGAGTAGCCTTGATGAAATCTTATTGGAAATGAAGTGTTTGCTGGTTTTGCTATTTAAACACGGAAATTGTTGTTTTACTTTCAAAATTCATATTTAAATACCAAACACTCCAAATCCTCTAAAATTTGGACTTAAGCCTCCACATAATGTGATAAACCAACTATCAAAATTGTCGATGTTAAATAAAAGTGAAAGAGGGTTGAAATATGTCAAACCCGAGAGCAACGCAGTTTGACGTGAACATTGCGAGTTGCGATGATTAGACAAAGAGGCTTGCTTTGGAGTGATGGTAAGAACTAATTTACGATCTATGAATGATTTTTCATGAAGCTGGCAAGGAGTACTGTGAGTATACCCATCATTTAAATGATTACAAATTTCTTATGCTTGTGTTTTGATTTAATGTTGCGTATGACACCATCATTCTATATTGCTTGCGATCTTTGCTTTGACAAGCAATCAACATATACGACTGATGATTGAGGACATTTATGATTAGTGAAAGCTTATTAGATAAATGTAAAGGTGGTTTAAAATTGTTTCATGAAGGAGTTTTTGCATAAAGAAGATGATTAGTATTTATAATGAAAGATGCTTATAGTTTGAAAGAAAGTTCTAAAAGAGATATATAAATGTCTTTCAAAATAAATATTTACAAAGCGTTTTACCCAACATGATATAAAGAGTATTTTAGAAATAATTATTGATTTTAAATGTTATGTAAAGAAGAACTAAGTTTGCTTGATCCTTTGTTCAATTGCTTACCCAATTAGATATAGGTACATAGGCAGTCACAAGGGGTAGTGATGTAGTTGTTTTATTAAATAAAATATATTTTGTTTGTTACTTGTTATTACATCTTGTGTTGGTGCATCTTTAATGTGTTACCATTTATGCCATATTGACGTAATTATCAAGTATGCAATAGTGAATTTCGATGTCCATCTCACCAGAGTTGCATAATAGTCAATTTATGGTAATTATGTTTTGTTTGTATTTGAAGAACACTATGTGGACTAAGTGAATATTTTGATAAGTGGCATTTACTTAAATTCTATCCAGTGCATTTAGTGTTGTTTTTTCATATTTATAAAATAAAATGGCAACTGTCATTGTTTGTTTTGAACGGAAGGATTTTTGGAAGAAAAAAAATTACTGGTCCAAAATTTGGGGAGTTACAAGTAAAGATTACAAGTGCTAAACAACTGCCCCTAAAAAATCAATCTAAACATCCATTTGGCGTCTTCCCTTAATTATTGTACCCCGATAGTGAAAGGTGGATGGTCTACTTGTTTTAGCTCTAGTCTTTCCGCGTCCCACTGGCTGCCGATGACACGTATCCGACAATCTACTATCCTTTTTGGTCGTGGCCCTTCACCTCCCCGTTGAGGTGACGGCCGAATCACCCTGATGTCACTACATCACAACGTTCTGACTGCAATGCTACTTTGCAGTCAAGGCCCATCCACCTAGTAGTTACGCGCAGATCCAAGCTCTGCGAGCACCGCCTAAATATCTGCCACCGCACAAAGGACTATTAGGAGCACCTTATGTATCTCAGGAAGCTGCGTGGTTCCCCTTCCAGTCCTTCGGAGCCGACAGAATAATCAGATGAATGTGCGCTCCCCTCGTGCCTTATAACACCATGAAAATCTACCTCGTTGGGTTATTCACCTTCAAACGTGCGGACTGGTCCAAGCACCTCACTTTAATATGTTGTTAGACCCTATGTCTGAACATTCTTTTAAGCGCTTGCCTTACCTCATCAGGTTTCCATTTAACTTGGTTATTCCCATTCACATTGAATTCTTAATCAAGTTACCAAGTTCCTCTTGCTTATTAATTTCAGTTATATAACTTAATCCATTTAAGCTTATTAATAAGCCCACAACATGTTATTCACTAGATTGTGGCCCAAAGTCTGTAATCCACAATCTCTTTTATATTCTTGTTTGCATCGTTATAATATCATGTTCTACTTAATATGTAATTAAGTATATCTCAATTCACATGTTTTCTTGTTTAACATGTCAGTCATTATTTATGATTAAATATAACTTATTTCATAAGTTTTCCTCATTCTTTCTTATTTAATCATAATTCCATGTCACACCATTACTACAACTTATCGTTGTTTACTTATTAACTTAGTTCTCTTAACTAAGGTCCATTAATAAGTTTCTCTACCTATTTATTATAACTTATGTTATAATTTCCTCTTATCCCTAGGACAAGTTCAAACATGTTACTCTTATCAGCGGTTTTCAGACTTCCAAGTTTACAGATTACTTAATTTATAATCATGTACAACTTCTTATATTTCATATATTTTCCCCGTTTCTCAAGTGATTTCCGGTTTTCCCCATTTACTGATAATTTAAATTACCATTAAATGTCCCTTATCTCATTTCACCAGTTATCCCATTTCCATACTAGTTTATTATAACCAAAGTTATGATCTTCATTTGTCCCTTGGACATGTCTGCCTATTATTACAACATTTTCATTAATGTTATTTATTTATAATAGGAGATTATCATTCCCCATTTAAACCATTTACTGTTGTAATCCATTATTCTTCATTCACTATAATATTTGTTCCTTATTTTATTAAGGAAAACACTTCATGCACCTAATCAGTTTGATTTATAGAAGGAATCGGTGATTTATTTTCATAACATATTCCCATCTAAATTCGTAGTGGCAAGTAATTTCTTTCCTCTTTCTTACTTTATTCACTGTGGCTTACTTGCAATCGTGTTCTCAAAAATAGGTCATTTAGGGGAATACATCACTTTCCTTTCGCATCACACTAACTCAGCCCATTACATCCCTTCCTTTCTTATTTTTTGAGTTAGACTGTAACGACCCGCATTCTGCGCATCATAGGATCGTAGAATATTTATTTCTTCCACATACGAAGTCGTATGGTCATGTAACTTTGGGAGACGACTATTGGGGTCATTTCCCATGTTCATGATTTTTCTCGATTTTTAAATGACCATTTTACCCCTAGTTGGCACTGTTTTGGCCATAACTTTTGACTGGAAATGAATTTTGACCTGAAACCACTTCCATTGGCTTTGAATGATAGTTTCTCTTTCCGTAGAGTGGTCACATTAGCCAACCGGACTCACCGTTTGGGAGATATGGCTGAAACAAGTTTCAGATGGTGAAAGACAGCTTAATTGGGCTTAACCGGGTGGTTAGCAGTTAGGCCCAAGGGGAATTTCGGGTTTAGAGGTATAGGAGGACTGATTAGGGTTAGGTTATCACTTTCATTTCAGTTTTGAGCCGCCACAAACCTCCTTGAGACCTTAGTAATGGCCTCCTACATCTAAAACACCCCAAATCACTCTCTAATTGAAGATTAGGCTTAGCAACACCAAATTAAGGAGAAAAAGCACCAAAGCAAGGTTAGAGCTGCTGTTAGACATCAGTATTCACCCCAAACCAGAGGAGTTTCAGTTCTGAGAATTTCATTTGTGGCCAAGGTGAGTGATAGCATCATTTTGACACTAATTACGGTTAATTAAGGGTAATTAGCGAAGATTAGCGAATTTATACGTAAATAAATTCTGGAAAAATTCTTAAAATTCTAAGATAATGTTTTAAGGCTCTGTTAGAAATTTGGGTTAATTTCGATGTGTTTTGCTAATCGTATGCTTAAACATGCTTAAGAGGGATTATGGGAAAATATGAAGTTTTAGTCACTTTTGATCCATTTTGATTCATTTGAATTGTTGTTTGCTGTTTGTGGTTGCTATTACATGTTGCTATGACTCTATGGTATGTTTCATGATTGATTAGAATAGTTAAATTGGTTGAAAACATCGTCGAATGGCGTAGAAAGCTCGCTGGAAAGTTGCAGAAATGTGCAGGTCCCGAACCGGTTCGGATCGGAGAAAAGGGGTCGGATCGGACTAGGGAACTGACCAAGGGAATCCGAACTGGATGAGGACTTGCCACTGGAAGAAGTTTGGCAGGAAGGAAGGCCATTGCTTAGAGTTGGAGTTGGACAGAAGATCGGATCGGAGCGATGGAGCAGACCGGATCGGAGGAAGAGAACAGGACGGATCGGAGCAGGCAAACAAGTCAAACAGGAAGAATCAGATCGGATGAACTACCTCCAAACCGAACTCAAGCAGAGGCACCCGAACCGAACCGATATCTGAAGGGGGGGGGGAATCACTGAACCGACCCGACCCGGAGGGAGACACCGACCCGACCCGAAGTGGACTACCGACCCGAACCAAGCTAGACGAGGACCACCAATCCGAACCGATCAGGAAGGTTACTCCGAACCGAACCAAACTAGATGAGGAGCACCGAATCGAACCGTCCGTGGGCTATTACTACTACGCGATGACTCTTCTGAAGACCCACTCCAATTCGACCAAACCCGAGATGCAAAGGAAGTCCAAATGAGAAGTTAGAGCTCAAGATTTAGATGGGAATCAACGAGCTCGCTTCATGGTTGGGCTTTGCTGCGGGACGCGTGCTAAGGAGTTATCGACACCTATAGCTTTGGACCACTATGGTAGGAGGTACGAAGGCGGATTCAGGGCCATTATGGCATTGGTAGAACCAAGGGCTATGACCAATGAAGTGGGTCATTGAAATGTTTGGTCATGACTCCAAGTGTTTGGCTTGGTCACAGCAGGGTTTCTACAAGTCGGGATTCGTCGTTGCCTCAGTTTGTCTAGTGTTCCAAAGTGGTAGATGTCGTACGCTTTACGCACTGAGTGAGAGATGCGAGGATGGTTGCTATGGATGATTTGTTTGCTATCATTTTGACATGCACACCCCACCCCCGTATTCTTACACTATTTATTATGGCACCTTGGAGTATTGTACGGTATGTGGTACTAACTCTTTGGTTGCAGGTCCAGGTTCAGGTATGGTTTAGTATACCTGTTATTATTCTGTTTAGATGCTTATCGCTCATACCAGGCTTTATGTCTGACCCAGAGTTTTATGTCTCCTCTTATTACTCTGGGTGCTCACACGAGCAGACTAGAGACAGGTTAGCTGGTGATGCACGGGTAGATGATCCGGAGACGAGCAGGAGGCTTCCACGTGATATATATATATTTAGTATTCTCCCTGTGTTGTTGAAGATCACGGCTTGGGCATTGTTGGTGTATCTTCTATTTCAGCTTTCTTTTGTTTAGAGACAGTAAATTTGGAAAAATTGTAATAAGCTGTATTTGGATTTCCGCTGCTTTGAGATTGATGTTGGTTTTAGTTATCAGCTTATGCACTGTCTCACCTGTTTTATGTCAAGTACATTATTATTATATTTTATTCCATGCGCTGTGAGGCATTCTACAGGTTCTTTGATTAGTTCATTCCCTTCTTTTCTTTCTTATGACGACCGTCTTGTGCTAGTCGGGCATGTGTACAGCGCACTTTTGGAGGAAATACAGGCTGGTGCGGGGCGGGCCGTCACACTTGGTATCAGAGCTCTAGGTTGCGTAGTTAACCTAGGGAAGTTATCAGGGAGAGATATTATACGTATACGAGAGAGCGTATTTGTGATTACTTTGGTTTTTAAAAAGCTATATATATATATACTATTAGTAGTATAAGGGTGAAGTCGTACTGCACTAACACCACTATGGAGTCGTTAATCATTTCCTTTTTTCAGATTGACGATGAGCCGATATGTTAGAGGTACCGGTAGAGGGGCCAATAATGGGAATGCTGCTGACATGAGGACGATGTTTACTGACCTCATGAGAGAGATGCTTAGAGATGTTCGGAGGGCAGCTCCCAATGATGGAAATGGTGATGGTCCAATAGTGCAGGCGCCAAGAGTCGACTTCGCCAAGCTGAATAAGGATTATACTAGCCTTGGTGGGAAACCGTTCCATGGAACGGAGTCGGCTACGGATGTTCAAGATTGGTTGGATAGTTGCGAACGTATCTTCGAGGATTTGGGTATCGAGGATGCGATGAAGAGAAAGCTAGCGTCCCGTCAGCTGCAAGGGCGGGCAATGAATTGGTGGAATGCTATAAAGGCAGCTACTCCCGAAGACCAGATTACTTGGGAGCAGTTTAAGGCTCGCTTTAGTGAGAAATTCATCCCAGCTGCTCAGAAGTCAATGTTGTTTAAGAAATTCTTGGAGCTCAAGCAGAATGGCAGGGCTGTCTCGGAGTATATTGCTGAATTTGACACTTTGTCAAAATATGGGTTATCTCTTATAGATACTGCCGAGAAAAAGAATGAGAAATTCATAACTGGATTGGATCAGTACTTGGGGGAAAAACTCATTAACCACATCGATGAGACGTTTGAATCGATTGTGGGGAAAGCGTTAAGGTCAGAAAGTCTCTACCCTAAGCCAAAGACTGAGGTTGCATCCGCAGATGAGCCAAAGCCACAAGTTAGTGGTGGAGGCAAAGGTGGTTCCCAGAATAAGAGGAAGCAGAATCAGGCTAAGGATGGCCAGAAGAAAAAGAATAAGCAAGATGTGGAGTGCTTCCGCTGTGGTAAGAAGGGCCATTATGCTAGTAATTGTCGGGCCAAGCCAGCGGATAGGAAGTGCTTCAACTGTGGCCAAATGGGACATCACAAGGACAAGTGTCCACAGCCCCCTAAAGAAAAGCAAATGGTGAAAGCATATGCCCTTAATGCTATTCCTTCTTCGTCGAATGCCCCAACTGCGGCGGAGAAGGGAAAGAATGTCGTCATTCAAGGTATGCTTTCTGTTTATGATGTTCCTGTTAGAGTTTTGTTTGATACCGGAGCTTCCAGTTCTTTCATATCTAGTGACCTGGTAGATAGGTTGGGATTGGAGCCCGAGATTGTCGATAGACCTTTAGTAGTGACGAACCCGATTGGTGGTTCGACTAGCCTTAGCATGATTTGTCGTAATGTGGTTCTATCGAGTCATGGATGCATGTTTGTTTGTGATTGCTTTGTTTTGGGCTTTACTGGGTTTGGCATTATTTTGGGGGTAGATTGGCTCCAAAGATACGGGGTGGTGGTAGACTGTGAGGGCTTGTTGGTGACAGCTAGAGCGGATGATGGGCGGAGGATAGTGTTTGGTGGTCTACCCAGTAAGGGGGTATTGGCTAGTTTTCTAAACTCCCTCGACATTCCGCATAGTGAGTTGTCAGGTTTGCCCGTGGTAGGCCAGTATCCGGATGTTTTCGAAGAAGTGACCGGACTTCCACCACACCGAGAGATTGAGTTTCGTATTGATTTGGTAAAAGATGCCAGACCTATAGTGATGCCACTTCGTCGTATGGCACCAAGGGAGCAGCGAGAGCTCGAGGTGCAAGTCAGCGATCTTTTGAAGAAGGGATTTATCAGAAGGAGTGTTTCTGAATGGGGAGCACCAGTTGTGTTTGCTACCAAGGCGGATGGTTCCCTTCGTTTGTGTGTAGACTACCGCGAGTTGAATAAAGTGACGAGGAAGAATAAGTATCCTCTACCGCGGATAGATGATTTGTTTGATCAGTTGAGTGGCGCGAGAATATTTTCTCAGTTGGATCTCGCGACAGGTTTTCATCAGCTTAGAGTGGGAGCTGAGAGTATAGTTAAAACGGCATTTCGAACGCCGTCTGGATTTTATGAATGGTTGGTTATGCCATTTGGGCTGACCAATGCCCCAGCATATTTTGTGGATCTTATGAATTGGGTATTCAGGGATCAGATGAATAAGTTTGTTCTTGTGTTCGTTGATGATATTTTGGTCTATTCGAGGACAGAGGAAGAACACAAGGAACATTTAAGAGTAGCAATGGAGGTGTTGAGAAAACACCAATTGAAAGCAAAGTTTTCTAAGTGTCACTTCTGGAAGAGGGAAGTGAGGTTCTTGGGCCATGTTGTATCAGAGAATGGTATTGCCGTGGACCCGGCGAAGGTGGCTACGGTACAGGATTGGCCTACGCCCAAGAATGCAACAGATGTAAGGAGTTTCTTGGGGTTAGCGGGATATTATCGTAAGTTTATCCAAGGTTTCTCCAAGTTAGCTGCACCATTGACCCAGTTGACCAAGAAGAATCAAGCTTTTGTCTGGGATTAAAGGTGCGAGAATGCATTTAAAAGTCTAAAGGACAAGTTGACAAGCGCACCAGTGTTAGTCATTCCTAAGGGGGATGAAGAGATGACGGTATACACGGATGCATGTGGTACCGGACTGGGTGCTGTATTGATGCAAGGCGGTAGGGTTGTAGCTTATGCAAGTCGGCAATTGAAACCGCACGAGAGAAGATACCCTACCCATGATTTAGAATTGGCAGCAATCATGTTCGCGTTAAAGATGTGGAGACACTATCTCTTGGGAGAAAGATTTGAGCTGTTTACAGATCATAAGTCGTTGAAGTATCTATTCTCCCAGAAGGATTTAAATCTCCGTCAGCAGAGATGGTTAGAGTTCTTAGCTTCCTATGATTTTGACATCGCATACACACCGGGAAAGGGCAATGCGGTGGCTGATGCGTTGAGTAGAAGACATGCCAGCTTAGGGGCTATGTTCCTTGAATGGAAGCAACTGGAGTTTATCGCAAGTTTTGATTTCAGACCAAAGTGCGAATTGGATCCAGAAATGTTAGCAAGTTTGGCGATCAGACCCACTTTGATTGAGCGGATCGGCTCTAGTCAGAGGAACGATCCTAACCTATTGGAAATCATCTCCAAGTTAGAGATGGGAATCGATGAGGAGATGAACAAGTATGGGCTTGATCGAAATAGATGGCTTAGAAAGAATGGAAAGCTTGTTGTACCCAATGTCAATGGATTGAGGGATGAAGTGCTTAGAGAATGTCATCACTCAAGGTTGACTATACACCCCGGTGGTAATAAGATGTATCGAGATATGAAGCAGACCTACTACTGGGAAGGGATGAAAAGAGATGTTGGGAAATTTATATCCAAGTGCATGAATTGCCAGCTAGTTAAAGCCGAGCAAAAGAAGCCTAGTGGGTTGTTACAGCCCTTAGAAATTCCCGAATGGAAATGGGAGCTAGTCTCGATGGATTTCATCGATGGATTACCAAGGACTAGATCGGGATATGACAGCATTTGGGTAATCGTAGATCGACTGACTAAAAGTGCAAGGTTTATACCAGTCAAATCGACCAGAACGGCAACTAAGTTAGCAGAATTGTATATGAAGTGGATAGTGAGATTTCATGGAGTACCTAAAAGCATTGTGAGCGACCGAGACCCGTTGTTCACTAGTGGGTTTTGGAGGAGCTTGCAAGAGGCGCTAGGGTCAGAGTTACATCTCAGTACCGCATATCATCCTCAGACCGACGGTCAGACGGAGAGGGTGAACCGTATTTTGGAAGATCTCTTGAGAGCATGTATATTGGATTTTGGAGGATCATGGGATGACCATTTGCATCTAGTAGAGTTTGCATATAATAATAGCTACCAATCCAGTATCGGTATGGCTCCGTTTGAAGCTTTGTACGGAAGGCCGTGTAACTCACCATCATGTTGGATAGAGACTGGCGAGAAGTTTATGCTTGGACCAGATGTGGTGAGGGAAACTTCAGATAAGATCAAGATCATTCAGCAACGAATGAAGGCAGCCCAAGATAGGCAGAAGAGTTATGCTGATAAGAGGCGAAGAGACTTAAAGTTCTCAGTTGGTGACTTGGTATTTGTCAAGATTTCCCCGTTGAAGAGTGTAATACGATTTGGCAGGAGAGGCAAGTTGGCACCAAGGTTTGTTGGCCCATTCCCTGTTCTTGAACTAGTCGGGAATTTGGCATATAGGATTGACTTACCAGAGAAGATGGCGGGAGTTCATAACGTATTTCATGTTTCCCAACTAAGGAAGTTCGTTCACGACTCAGATATGACTATTCCACCTGATCAGTTAGAGGACTTCGAAGTAGAACCCGAGGCGGTTGGGAACCGCAAGCCGGCCCGTATTGTCGAGTACGACATAAAACAACTTCGAAGGAAGGCGGTGAAGCTAGTCAAGGTACAGTGGAGCGAGGACGAGAGTGATTGTACATGGGAAACAGAGGAGGACATAAGGAAGAAGTATCCAGAACTCTTTGTCTGGTAAGATTTTGACTTCGATTTAGTTTTCCGCATGCTAGGATAGGCTTGTTTGCTTGTTTTGCATGTTTGATGTTATATGTGGTTGTTAGGCATGCGGGATCCTTTGTATGTTTTGGGTTAAGTAATTTCGGGGACGAAATTTCTTAAGGGGGGGAGAGTGTAACGACCCGCATTCTACGCATCATAGGATCGTAGAATATTTATTTCTTCCACATACGAAGTCGTATGGTCATGTAACTTTGGGAGACGACTATTGGGGTCATTTCCCATGTTCATGATTTTTCTCGATTTTTAAATGACCATTTTACCCCTAGTTGGCACTGTTTTGGCCATAACTTTTGACTGGAAATGAATTTTGACCTGAAACCACTTCCATTGGCTTTGAATGATAGTTTCTCTTTCCGTAGAGTGGTCACATTAGCCAACCGGACTCACCGTTTGGGAGATATGGCTGAAACAAGTTTCAGATGGTGAAAGACAGCTTAATTGGGCTTAACCGGGTGGTTAGCAGTTAGGCCCAAGGGGAATTTCGGGTTTAGAGGTATAGGAGGACTGATTAGGGTTAGGTTATCACTTTCATTTCAGTTTTGAGCCGCCACAAACCTCCTTGAGACCTTAGTAATGGCCTCCTACATCTAAAACACCCCAAATCACTCTCTAATTGAAGATTAGGCTTAGCAACACCAAATTAAGGAGAAAAAGCACCAAAGCAAGGTTAGAGCTGCTGTTAGACATCAGTATTCACCCCAAACCAGAGGAGTTTCAGTTCTGAGAATTTCATTTGTGGCCAAGGTGAGTGATAGCATCATTTTGACACTAATTACGGTTAATTAAGGGTAATTAGTGAAGATTAGCGAATTTATACGTAAATAAATTCTGGAAAAATTCTTAAAATTCTAAGATAATGTTTTAAGGCTCTGTTAGAAATTTGGGTTAATTTCGATGTGTTTTGCTAATCGTATGCTTAAACATGCTTAAGAGGGATTATGGGAAAATATGAAGTTTTAGTCACTTTTGATCCATTTTGATTCATTTGAATTGTTGTTTGCTGTTTATGGTTGCTATTACATGTTGCTATGACTCTATGGTATGTTTCATGATTGATTAGAATAGTTAAATTGGTTGAAAACGTCGTCGAATGGCGTAGAAAGCTCGCTGGAAAGTTGCAGAAATGTGCAGGCCCCGAACCGGTTCGGATCGGAGAAAAGGGGTCGGATCGGACTAGGGAACTGACCAAGGGAATCCGAACTGGATGAGGACTTGCCACTGGAAGAAGTTTGGCAGGAAGGAAGGCCATTGCTTAGAGTTGGAGTTGGACAGAAGATCGGATCGGAGCGATGGAGCAGACCGGATCGGAGGAAGAGAACAGGACGGATCGGAGCAGGCAAACAAGTCAAACAGGAAGAATCAGATCGGATGAACTACCTCCGAACCGAACTCAAGCAGAGGCACCCGAACCGAACCGATATCTGAAGGGGGGGGAATCACTGAACCGACCCGGAGGGAGACACCGACCCGACCCGAAGTGGACTACCGACCCGAACCAAGCTAGACGAGGACCACCAATCCGAACCGATCAGGAAGGTTACTCCGAACCGAACCAAACTAGATGAGGAGCACCGAACCGAACCGTCCGTGGGCTATTACTACTACGCGATGACTCTTCTGAAGACCCACTCCAATTCGACCAAACCCGAGATGCAAAGGAAGTCCAAATGAGAAGTTAGAGCTCAAGATTTAGATGGGAATCAACGAGCTCGCTTCATGGTTGGGCTTTGCTGCGGGACGCGTGCTAAGGAGTTATCGACACCTATAGCTTTGGACCACTATGGTAGGAGGTACGAAGGCGGATTCAGGGCCATTATGGCATTGGTAGAACCAAGGGCTATGACCAATGAAGTGGGTCATTGAAATGTTTGGTCATGACTCCAAGTGTTTGGCTTGGTCACAGCAGGGTTTCTACAAGTCGGGATTCGTCGTTGCCTCAGTTTGTCTAGTGTTCCAAAGTGGTAGATGTCGTACGCTTTACGCACTGAGTGAGAGATGCGAGGATGGTTGCTATGGATGATTTGTTTGCTATCATTTTGACATGCACACCCCACCCCCGTATTCTTACACTATTTATTATGGCACCTTGGAGTATTGTACGGTATGTGGTACTAACTCTTTGGTTGCAGGTCCAGGTTCAGGTATGGTTTAGTATACCTGTTATTATTCTGTTTAGATGCTTATCGCTCATACCAGGCTTTATGTCTGACCCAGAGTTTTATGTCTCCTCTTATTACTCTGGGTGCTCACACGAGCAGACTAGAGACAGGTTAGCTGGTGATGCACGGGTAGATGATCCGGAGACGAGCAGGAGGCTTCCACGTGATATATATATATTTAGTATTCTCCCTGTGTTGTTGAAGATCACGGCTTGGGCATTGTTGGTGTATCTTCTATTTCAGCTTTCTTTTGTTTAGAGACAGTAAATTTGGAAAAATTGTAATAAGCTGTATTTGGATTTCCGCTGCTTTGAGATTGATGTTGGTTTTAGTTATCAGCTTATGCACTGTCTCACCTGTTTTATGTCAAGTACATTATTATTATATTTTATTCCATGCGCTGTGAGGCATTCTATAGGTTCTTTGATTAGTTCATTCCCTTCTTTTCTTTCTTATGACGACCGTCTTGTGCTAGTCGGGCATGTGTACAATGCACTTTTGGAGGAAATACAGGCTGGTGCGGGGCGGGCCGTCACATAGACATTTAATTACCATCATTGCCATTTATTCATATCTTGTTATACATACATACATACATACATACATACATATATATATATATATATGCACTAGAACTCTGACATTAAGCCTACACTTATGGACGCTGGATTTGCTAGGCGGGTCTGGGCAGACTTCTACCACAAGTTGACTTAACTTCGTGTCTTAGTACCATTACATGTTTTAATTAGTGGAAATTAGGCAGCGGTCCCTATTAGATTTTGAAACATAAATGGCATCCCTTCCCAACTTTCATTTCAAAGCAGGTCTCTAGAATTGGCTGTTACGTGTTTTGTTAAAAAAACGCGCTGACATATAAAAAAAATCTAAAATCTGCAGGTATTCCCAGAAGACCACATAAAAAAACTAGCATACATGTATGCAATTATGCACAATAGTTGCACACATGTATGCAAGTATTCCTAAAGCATTTTACACTGGAAATATGTATGAATTCTTGCATACATGTATGCAAATATTCTAAATACATGCATACATGTATGCAAATAATTCATGAAGATTTCACGTTGAAAAATCTGCGTGAATACTTGCATGCATGTATGCAAATATTCTGTTTGCTTGCATACATGTATGCAAGTAAATATGAACTGATATTCATGCCTACGGATTGTTGCATACATATGTGCATTTATTCTGAATACTTGCATGCATGTATGCAAGTAAATAATAACTGATTTGCATGCCTACGAATTATATCGTACTTGTATGAAACAATTTTGTATTACTTGCATGCTTGTATGCAAAAAACCCAACAATAGTTGCACAGATAAATGCCAGAATTTCAAATATATGCATCCTTTGATGCAATTAACTGCAGTTTCATTGTTTTTCGTTCTTTTTTGAGGTACTTTTTTTGATTGTTTTTTAGGATGAATTTTTTTACATTTACGTGTTTTAGTTAAATACGAATTTATGTAATTTTTTTAATGAATTTTCAAAAAATAGGGACCTAACTTATAATAAGTTTTGGACCGGATGTGAGCCTAATTTTGAAACTTAATAGGGATCTGTGCCAAATGCACCCTTTTAATTATGCACTTAGACCCCTCACATTAGATTTACCACTTATGAATGCTGGATATGTCGGGCGGTTCCGGGCAGACTTCTATCACAAGTGCAATCTAACCTCGTGTCTTAGAGCGTTACAGTGTCAAATTACTGTGAATCTAGGCACGTTCGTTCTTTAACAATTATTCCTATTTCATGTAAATTTTTAGGCATATTGTCCTTTTCATATTATTTACTGTAATCCAATTTACATGTTATCAAATTATGCTTATATTTTGTCGCATGTCCTTTTTAACATGTGTTTAATTCTATTTTGACATGTAAATGTTTAATCGGGTAATTGTTCAAATCCAACAAGTTAAACATGTCATTTACTCAATAATATACCACAAGTGAATCATGTGATTATAACAATAGTAGTCATTACCCATTTTCTAAGAAGTTTGTTTTCAACATATAATCATTTCAACACTTTAACTGATTCAACATATGAATTATTCATATTAACATCTCAACTTGTTATAATAGTTATTCTTAATTATTCTGGCAAATTCAATTATACAAAATAGGGAATGGTAAATGATAACATATTATTATTTAAAATGATATAGCTTAGACCCACTCACCTTGAACGCTTTCCCAATTCTGGATCTGATCCAGTTTTAGCATCCATGGTTTTTCTCATAATCGGATTCAAAACCTAACGACCATGGATTGATTATTTTCATTAAAAGAGAAAGGACGGAAAGAGGAAGGAATTTAAATAGATTGGATCTAGATAATTACCTTACTATGATAAGAGATCTGGACAACCATTTACAAACATACGTTCCTTTCCTTCAGATCTGGATCCAGAATTTTTCCTAACCTAATAATCTTAATTTTCTGAATAGATTTGAGGAGGGAGAGGAATGGCAGAGCTTCTGTGCTGTCTCATAAATATCAGACTTAGGTTAGGATTTATAGGCTTATTTATAGGTGTTCAACAATGTATTTGGTCAAGAAATGAATCCACATTCACAAAACCGAATTCTACCCAGATCTGTATGGGGCTCGACTCCGGGATCGACCCATGGGTCAACCCCAAAGGGCCTGGGTCGACCTCGCGGTTCGACTATAGGGGCTTTTGCTCGCTGGCTATGAATTTTATTGATTTTTTAATATTTTTATTTGTTTGTATATATATATAACTCTCTTACGCATATACAAACTTCTATGCTTAATAACTTATTCATACGGTGTCCGTTTTACGCAAATCAGGTGTCTATTTTGACCAGAATTCCGATATGAACGCAATGGCACAGTCTGTTTCACTTAATCCTAAATATTTAATTAATTTATTCTTATGTTAGAATCTTGAGTTAAAAATGCGGGGTGTTAAAGATTTGAAGAGGCTCATTAAATGGCTGGTGGAGGGCTATAAATTGGAGGTGAGAGATATGGGAAATAGTTTACTTTCCCCATTCTCTCATTTGGAAGAGCCAATTTATCCTCCATTCTTCCATTTCTCCATATCTCCATCTTTCCACAATTAAAGCTTAGAAAATCGAAGATCTACACCATTTGAGGCTAGGTCTACATCGTTTCAAGGGAGAGTTCTTTGAATCAAGGAGTTTGGATCCAATTCCTTGTTGTTCGAAATCTTAATTCATTGTGTTTGCTTTGATTTGGAGAATTGGTGAGTGATATACCTCTCATATGTATTCATTAAAGTATATGAATGTTTGGTCATGTTTTTCATCATATTCCGGCATTTTCTCATAGATCTACACCTTGGTAAGTTCATTTTCATATGAATCACCCAAAGATCTAATTAGCAAGTTTAAACCGGTAATTCCTATGCTATTTCATATGTTTATGCAAGTTAGATCCATAATTATGTTCATTTATCATGATTTAGGGAATTTTATATAATTTGTGATGAAAATCGTCATTTTCATGTTGTTAGTGATTACATATCATATTTGTCATTGAATTGGAGGAATTGATTTCGTTGAGATAGTCGATTGGCGAAGTTTTGGTCGAAATTGGGGCTATACAGGCCAGAAGTCGAGCGGATAGTACAAGTCAAGTACAGGTGTAGTACAACAAGGGGGTCGATTGCGCGCGGTAAGGTAGGTCGAGCTGAAGTCCGCAGGGTCATGCAGTGTCGTATCATTGAAAGGCTTAGGTACGTATTGTTGAAAGGAGTATGGGGTTTGCTAGAGCCTAGGTTACCATTAGCCCTTGACAAATAACAGTATGATATGGCCAGCCATATGATTAATGATGGTTTCGAAGCAGGATTGGCAGTGATAGCCAGAGTCTGTCATGGATGATTGGTTTCGTTGTTTGTACCGTCTCACGTAGATTGTCCAATATCGAAGGAGATGTTTCTTTGGTGCTTGTCTGATATTGGATTAAGCCTTTGGGGCTTGTGCTTAAGGGATGTTGAATTCGATTAGGGATGGTTTACATGAGATCTATAATTTGGATGTTATGAGTGTTATTGCTAATTGCTTTTGTTTGCCATGATTGAGTGGTCGTTCTGATTACCATGGATGAACTGTAGTTCCTTTGGTTGTATGTACTGTAAAGGCTATCACTGTCCGATGTGGTGAAGATGGGGGTTGAGTTCTTCTCTGATGTTGTGGGTAAATTAGTTCGTTTATTTACCCATTCTCATATACTTTATTGATGAAGTCAGTTAGCTGTTTTATCAATCATTAAGACTGTTGTCTGACTCATGGTTTTATGTTTCCCTTTTACTTCCTCGGGTTGTTCATCAAATTTTGGGTGGGCAGAATAGGTGATAGGTGATAGCGTAGTAAAGACGATGTAGCAGTTCGGAGGCGAGCAGGAGGCTGGCGTACTATCTCTCTTACTATATAGTATTTGGACTCCCGCTATTTGTTATTTTACTCTGGGTGTTGTAGTGAGGCAAATTTGTATATACATGGGTTGCAGTTCTGGTATATGGATATACTTTCTTGTTGTTTTTTGAAAGCTTTAAATTTCTGTTAAAATATGCTTCACTAATATTACTTGTTGTATATGTTCTATTATATTTTATCCTTGTGCTTTAATATTTACGACAGGTTCCGCTTGTATTTACCTACTCTGATGATCGTACATAATTGCCTGGCACACCTTTCAGTGCACTTTTCCTATTGTTTTGTGCAGGGGTTGTGGGAGGTCGTCACATTGCGGGCAGTAGTAAGATGCCTCTCAAGTATAAGCTAGTTTTATTAGAGAAGAGGGGTTTCAACAAAACGAAGGTGGGAGCAGGCATGTTGAAAAGGATGGTACAACCCTGGATTCCATGAAGGAAACTGGATGGGCTGAGGAGGATAAAACTACTTCAGCCCCATTTCGGACCTAACAAAGAGAATCCGGAGATGCTGAGGCAATTCCTAATGATAATAGTAATGCTGATAAGGTTGATGAGATCCCTATTATGCATGATATCCAAGGGGAGACTTCTGCAGACACTTATTAGAGTTTAAGTGATCTTAGCTCAGCTAGAGATCTTATCCAGGGTGAAATTGCCATCCAACCTCCCAAACCTCAAACCACAGAAATAGGGATTAATATAACTGATCCCACATCACTTTGCCAGGAAAAATTCTTGCGAATCTAGGGATTTCCTTAGAACCTATTATAAAAATTGGTTCGTTCCTCGATACACATTAGCAAATGTTTTACTTATGCTATGAACCTATAATTCATTGCATCAGTTTTTGAACTTGCCCAGTACTTTTTAGTGTGATACCGAACTTTTGCTTTTCCTCTTTCCCAGGTCCAGAAATGAGGACCTCGTTTATGAAGGATTTCAATGAAAAATCAAACCAGCATAATCCAAAATATCTTCTAAAAACTACTCGGCCTTCACAACAGTCTCAGCGACTCCATCATTCTCAATGCCCACTACCTTCTCATCAATATCGGCCAACTCCTGAACTTCCTGAAACTAACGAATAAAGCCTGTGGAGGCAGGATCATGAGGCTAGGCAAGACGCACAAAGAGGAAGGAAGAGTAGAAATAGAAAAAGAAAGGAGGGTAGTGGAGGTGATTGAGGAAAAGACGACACTCGAAAGCGTCATAAGTCAGACAAACTTTCAATGCCAGACATGTAGATTACTTCTGATCAACCGTCCTTGGCTTCTCCATCCATCACCCCAACTCCCGTTGACCTTCAAATGATTATACATATGCCTCGTTTTGCTCCCAGATTATGCAACCTTGAGCTTGCTAAACGATTCAAAGCTTGGTGTCTAATGGGGATGTACTTTGACTTGGCCATATACCCATCCGACAAACGAATCATTCTTGGTGAGATGGACACCATGAAAAGGCGCATGCTCACACAATTTGATGTTGCTCAGAGTCAGTTAGAGACACAAATAGATATGATCGGAAATCATGCTGAGAAACAACTGGGTGCTTGGCATATATTTTCTCATGATCTCCAAAGGCTTAACGGGGAGAACATCGATCGAATTCTTACTTTAAAGAATGACAAGGTTGAACTTATTAAGGCCCTTGAATTCCGAGACAAAACCATTGCTACCTTTACATGAAGGGATACAGAGTTAGTGGGGTTAGAGGATGAAAATAAGAGGCTTAAAGAAGAGGTGCTACCGTGAAACAAAAGGAGAACGCACTAGTAGCGCAAATCCAAGAGGCTCAATCTGCTCGACAATTTGTTGAGTCTCAATTAGCTATAGAAAAGAATGCTTACACAGCTCATCAGCAAGAAAATATTGTTCTTTGGGAAACATCACTTCTCAAAGTGCGACTCTTTCCATGGCATAGGCTGGTAATAAAATTCTTGAGGAAGATAAACTTAAAGCTGAGGCTCCATTTGAAAAACTCATATAGACGTTGATGCTTCCTTGTTCAATTTTTATGCCTTTAGCGTTATGAGTCCGGGAAGCTTATATTATTTGGAATATAAGTTCGCAATTACTTTGGCTCTTGTCTGGGAGCAAATACTTGAGATTGATGATGGCGACCATACTGAAGACGACCTTATTGAAGATCTTTTAGATGAAAGATCCCGCGAAGCCTTAGCTGAGGGGAAGATTCGGTTGGAGAAAATGCGAAGATTGCTAAATGACAGGGCCGGACCTTCTGGAGGGAAAGCTTACGACACAACCAATATTGATGCCCCGGCAGATCCTACTAATGTCGAAGTCTCAAGTTCGCAAACTCCAATTAATCCTCCTGCTGCTTTCAAAGAAAAAGACACAATTACTGAGGAGCATAACGTTGAGAGAGATATTACTGAGGAGCACAATAGAAATGATGAGGAAGATGATAATGATGCAGACATGTTTTAGGTCGAGGAGCACAGAAATATTCAAGCAAGCCTCAAGGCCGAAGGTAAAACTGAAATTGTCCAAGCTATGCTATACTTAGACTTCTTATGCCCTTCACCTGGGATAACTGCATTCTACACTTATTATTCATCTGTTTTAGGTTTAATCTCACCTCAATCTTCCCCTGCTATAGGCAAGACAACGGCAACAAAGGCTATTATCACTAACTCAACTTTGATGTTGGTTCCTCTTGCTTCAGTCACTACTCCTACTCTGGGTGATGCATCTTTGCTTTATGACAAGACCCCAAGATCACAAGAGACCCAAATCGATGCGCTTGCCAACTTAGATGATGATGATGACTATATCCCGAGTGACGAAGATTCAGGATATACCGATGAGACCCGAGAAAAGATGCTGAGGATCTGAGGAAGTAGAAAACAAAGCCTGCATCATCATTGAACGTAGAGGAGGAAAGCGTGCTGCTGGGAAGAAAGGGATTATCACTATACCTTCTCAAGAAAGTCCTAACAACCCGATAATCAAAGATGGAAGCCAACCAACTAGTACTCCTCCTCCTTCTTCTACCAAGCTATCTCAAAGGTCAGGTGACTCCAAGAGCGGGAAGAAGAAGAAGTAGTGCTTATAACCAGCTTTCCTTACTTTCTGTTAATGCATTTAGATCGATTGTATATGTGAGTGTTGGTCCTTGCTCACCACATTATGCTTATTACTTACGCACATTTATGTCTGAAACTTTTGTACTTGAATTTGTGTCTGAATTGTGTTGTTGCTGATGCGATGAAACTGTGTTTTATGTTCTTCTTGTTGTACTTAAGATCTTTACTTTAACTTTATCGTACTTTCTTGTTTTGCATTCCATACCTATTTCTTTACACATTTACAGAACAAGTCTTTTGTAACATAAGTCTTTTGTTTTTGCAATGTCTGGTGCTGTAATGATCTTATGGTACATTTTGTAAATAATGGTTTTTCCAGTTGTAGCTGTATTACGTTCATACCACAGATCATTGCAAGGCTGGCCTACTCGATCAGCTTTATTGAACTCTTTTGGTTTTTATTGAGGCGATACTCGATACTTCTTTTCTGTGAGTAACCACCTTTCGTGCTGACTACAGTGTTGAAGTCTCCGAGCTTGCCTTAGCACATTTCAAGAAATTTAACTTTGTTTATTGACGTTGTAACACCCCATATTTTTCTATGAATATTAATAGATGAATTAAAAGAACACTTAATTTTAAAATTGAGAATTAAGTAAAACAGACTATACCACCGCATTCATCTCAAAATTCTGGTCAAGATGGACCCAAAGTTTGCATTAAACGGATAATGTATGAGAAAGTTATGGACCTTGGAAGTTTGTATACATATAAAGGAAATATATGTATATATATAAATTAATAAAATAAAAATCAACCTAAAATTCAAGAAAAAAAATTCAAAACAGCGGAAGCGGTAAGGAAAAACGCCAAACTGACCTATTTTATGGGTCGACCCGAGCCCCCGCTGGGTCGAGCCCAGGGTCAACTCAGGGTGTTTGGAATCGACCCCGTCGGCCTAGAATGGTCTGTGACGAAATTTTGTGTTTTAGGGTTTATGTGTCTCACTGTGGTTGGCTGGGTGACATGTCTCTTTGGTTTAGATGGCTCTGATGACACCTATGCTAATCTAAAGGCCATGGTTTGCCTAACATACCTATAAATACATATCCAAACCTAAAACCTAATTTTATTATTCACTCTCATGGCCCTCCATGCCGCAAAACTCTCATCTAAACCTAGCCGCCACTAAAACCTAAATCAAATCAAAAAATTCTTCATCAACCTAGAGGATTAATCAATATCAAGTTAGAGTTCTTCAATAACAACAAGCGATTCAATTATGTTTTCTAATCCAAATGTTGTAAGTTCGGTTATTTTTAGTTTGAACACCTAAATCTAGTCTTGACATGTAATAAGATGAAATTGAGACTATGCATGATTCTAAGTTGTTCTTTTGCTTTTATTCTTATTCTCATGATGCTATTATCATCAGTTTATCTTGTTGTGCCTCAGTTTTTCATGTTCACGATGTTGTTCTTATCAAGTCTTAGCCTTCATGCCTGCGATGATATTTTCATGCCTATTTTCTCCCTATTCTTATTTTATGCAACTTCTATCTCCCCATATTTATTTTCTTTTATTGAGCCTGGGTTAACTTCGAACCTAGACTGAAATCGCGAAATACGAACGTTTGGAATATGGGGAATATTGGGTATTGCCTATTTGGGTGAATTTATAGGCATAACATGTTTGGTGGAATTATTGGGCATAATTTGTGATGGATATAGGGTATTATTATTATAATTGCAATATTTGGGCATTTGTAAATTGGCATGTAAATCAATATATGGGCATATGTAAATTGGCATGTAAATCAATAATTGGGCATATGTACATGTAAATCGATAATTGGAATGTAAAAATTGGAATTTGGACATAATTAGCAAGAATATAATTTAATTTAATCTAATGGCCGCCTAAGACACGAGGTTAAATTTGAGTTGTGGTGTAAGGCTGCTCGGAACCGCTCGGCACATCCAGCAACCGCAACGACAAAAATCTAATGTGAGAGGTCAAAGGCGAAGATTAGATGGGTAACAATGCCTAACACAAGGTTAGAATGAGTTTGTGGTGTAAGACTGTCTGGAACCGCCCGGCACATCCAGTAACTGCAAACAACAAGTCTAATGTGAGAGGTTAGCACATTGAATGCTTGAACCCGAGGTTGGAATGGGTTTGCGGTGTAACACTGCTCGGAACCGCCCGACATAATCCAGCTACCGCAAATAAGTCCAATGTGAGAGGTTGGTGCATTAATAAATAATTAATGCTAAACAAACATGTTAAGTATGGTAGGGTTAAGTCAACATGCAACACTTAACCAATATGACATGACAAGTGGGTGGGTCAAGCAACTCGACTTGATTAATGAAACTTAACCAATATAACATGATGAATGGGTGGGTTAAGTAAACTTGAATTGATTGATTGATGACACATAACCAATATGGGGGGTATACGAATAGACCCGAGGAAAACCCTAGTAGTGGGACCCTTTTCAGCAGTAACCCGCATTAGGTATCAACGGGACCCTGAGCTAGGCAGGGTGGGGCACGATTACTTGGCTGATTATAAGCGGTCAAAATAGCGACATGTGGTACGATAATGCAGGTTCCGACGGATTACGGGCGTGCACGTAATTCCGGCATGGGAAAATTTAGACACTGAGTACTAAGTAGGTATAAAGTTATGCACTCTAGAACTGTATCGGGTTGCCACCCTAGGAAATGATACACACTATGGTGGGACCAACACAGGTATCTACAAGTAGGGGCCGGGTTGTTACAAACATATGCGGAACGTTATGAGTAGGAGCCGATCAATTTAGATAGGTATGGTGGGGACAGGTAAACTGTCAATATGAGGTGGGACCCTCATCATGAGATATGTACCTATAAAACTACCATGTGGGAAAGGGGAATCACTTATCTTGTTTTGTAACAAATGACATTAGTTGAACACTAGTTAGGTGGTGCAAAGAAATTAGGAATCAGTACGATACCTTATCATGTTCTAGTCTTATCTTATGCTTATCTCGTTATCTTGCGATGCTTATTATCATGGTTATGTCTTGTATCCAGTTTATTCGTTTCATGATACCTTTACTTGTTTACATGCCAAAAATAACTGGACTTACCAGGCTTTATGTCTGACTCTATTTTTGTTTTTCCTTCTTTCTTTCGTTCCCCCCAAGGTCCACAGGTAGGGAATACCACCGCTTAGTTCAGATTCTTTTCAAGCTCGAAGATTGTAATGTATTGCTTTGGACTCTTTGCTTTGCTGCTATGGCTGGGTACTACTTAATTAGGGAATTATGTTATGTTATTTTGTATTATGCTTCTTTTGAGAAACAAGACAGATATTTGATGTAATGGGTTTTGATGTTTGAAATAACCCTTATGAAAGTTTATCCTATTATGCTACTATGGATTAAAAGTTCTAATTGTTTTCCGCTATTTAAATTTGTCTGTTTTGTAATTTTATCTATTCTATACTCTTATGACCCCACTAAAGTTAATGCATTCCCTTTGTGAGTGACCTTAATGGAGGTGGGGTGTTACACGTGGTATCAGAGCTGAAGGTTACCAAAACGGATAAAAGATTTTGAAAACTATTTTCAAATGCATATTTTAAAGAAAATATTTTCAAAACCATGATTTAAAAAGCATTTTCAAGGAAAAGTATTGTTATTTTAAAATGGCATATTTCCCAAAGCCATATGCATTATCCTTCTTTTCATTCTTTTGAATCCTTTACTTTTTCTTTTCAGCATGTCTGGGGAACCCGAGATACCTGAGGGTGTTCCGATACCCGCTTGGTTCAGACGATACCTAAAGGCTAGGGCCACAGCCGCGGGCCCAGCCAACGTTCCTCCTCCTCCCCCAGCTGCTGTCGCTCCTCGCGTAGATGCTTTTGCTAAGATTTGTAAGGACTTCCATGCTATGGGTGGAAAGATCTTTAAAGGGACCGAGATGTTTGTTGAAGCACGGAACTGGCTCAAGGAAACAGAAGAGTTGTTTGCTATCTTTGAAGTGGATAATAGGAGGAAGATACAATTGGCCGCCTGGCTAATGAAGGAAGAAGCCTCTTACTGGTGGAAAGTTACTAGTGCTGAGCAACCAGTTGAGACTTGGGTGGACTTTAGGCGGAGGTTTGAGATGAAGTTCCCCTCGCCAGCTGAACAAAGCTTACAGATGAAGAAGTTTCTAGCACTCAAACAAGGGAGTATGTTAGTCAAGGAATACGTCAATGAATTCAATTTTCTTGCAAGATTTGGGTTGGAGTTGGTAGATACACCTCACAAGAAAGCTTTACGTTTTGCTAGAGGCTTGAATGAACCATTGCATGGTCTAGCTATGTCCCATATTCCAATGGGCGCAACTTTTGAGAGATTGGCTGATATGGCACTTTATATGAAGAAGACAAAGGTGGGAAGAAAAAAGTGAAGAAGGATAAGCCTCAAAACAAGAAGGTAGACAATAATAAGGGTGGAAAGAAAAACAAGCCACGCGACAAGAGGAAGTGTAACTATTGTGGTATCATTGGCTACATCACTAAAGACTGTAGAAAGAAGAAGTGGAAGATGGGTGGTTATTTCCATTATGGTGAGACATGACATGTGGTTAAGGATTGGCCAAAGAAGCAAGGGCAAAGGGCAGGACCTTCTGGAGGGCAAGTTCATGCTCTGATGGTACCCACTCAAGAGAGAGGTAGAAATATTTCCGTTGAAAGCTTAGTTTTTCTTGCTGATCATCCTGTACGCACTCTTTTTTATTCTAGCGCATTGCATTCTTTTATATCCACATCTTTAGTAGAGTCTCTGCACCTTAGTACATGTATGGTAGAGGATTCCATTGTTGTCTCAGTCCGATTGGGGCTTCGTCTCATTTATCTATGACTTGCTTGGATTTGGGAATATCTATACTTAGTGTTGAGTTTCGATGTAATACATATGTTCTTGGTTTCATGGGCTATGGGTTGATTCTAGGGATGGATTGGTTATCCAGAAATGGTTCCATTCTCGATTGTGAAAGGAGGGTAGTTAGACTTTTGACTCGTCTCAGTAATACCCTCGAAATCTCTTGTAACCCCAAGGGTTCTGTCATGCTTAGTTACCTAGAATCTCTTGATGCATCTGTTGATAATTTGCAATCTGTTCTAGTAGTCCGTGAGTATCCCGATGTCTTTGATGAGGTGAAGGGTTTACCCCTAAAACGTGAAATAGATTTCCGCATATACTTGGTTGATAATGCCAAACCAGTTGCTTTACCCGTACGACACATGGATCCAAGGGAAAGGAAGGAGCTCAGTAAACAAGTTAAAGAGTTGCATGAGAAGGGGTTTATTAGGCAAAGTATTTCTGAATGGGGTGATCCAGTAATATTCGCTACTAAGGCGGATGGTTCACTTCGTTTATGTGTGGATTATAGAGAGTTAAACAAGTTGACTAAGAAAAATAGGCACCCACTTCCACGAATAGATGATTTGTTTGACCAGCTTGTAGGTGCGTCTGTTTTCTCACAACTAGATTTGGCTATGGGTTTTCATCAACTAAGAGTGGCTGAGGACATATAGACAAAACTGCTTTTAGGACCCCTGACGGTTTCTTTGAATGGCTCGTCATGCCTTTCGGTTTGACGAATGCACCCGCCTGTTTTGTTGACTTGATGAGTAGGGTGTTTAGGGAGTTCCTTAATAAGTTTGTGGTAGTCTTCGTGGATGACATCTTGATTTTCTCAAAGAATGAGGAAGAACATACTTTGCATTTGAGGGCAGTCATGGATACCCTTCGAGCACATCAGCTTAAAGCGAAGTTCTCCAAATGTCACTTTTGGAGAGAATAAGTAAGGTTTCTAGAACATGTGGTGTCCAAAGACGGGATAGCTGTAGACCCCGCAAAAGTAGTTGCGGTGCAAGATTGGAAGATCCCAAAGAATGCAACAGAGGTGCGAAGCTTTCTTGGATTAGTGGGCTATTATAGGAAGTTCATTAAGGACTTTGCGAAGATATCAGCCCCACTTACTAGACTAACGAAGAAGAATCTAGCCTTTGCTTGGGACATTGATTGTGACATTGCTTTCCAACGATTGAAAAGGGCTCTTACAACAACCCTAGTGTTGACATTGCCAGACGAGGGTAAAATGTTTACAGTATACAGGGATGCATGCGGTACGGGACTAGGCGCTGTCTTAATGCAAGAAGGGAAGGTAGTAGCTTATGGTTGAAGACAGTTGAAATTACATGAGAAAAACAACCCAACCCACGATCTAGAGTTAGCTGCCATCATTTTTGCACTTAAGTCTTGGCGCCACTATCTCCTAGGTGAGAAGTTTGAATTGTATACTGACCATAAATCGTTGAAGTACCTTTTCTCGCAGAAAGATCTTAACTTGAGGCAATAAAGGTGGATGGAGTTCTTAGCATCCTATGATTTTGAGATCGCATATACCCAAGGAAACGGTAATGTTGTAGCTGACGCCTTGAGTAGGAAGAAGTTGACTTTGAGTCCTATGTTTGTGGAGAGGCAAAGCTTAGAGTACATAGCGGCCTTTGACTTTAGACCATCTATCGATTATGTGACCGGTTTGTTAGCATCCTTAGAGGTGAGACCTACGCTTTTGGGACGGATTGGAGAGGCCCAACGAGATAACCCACAGTTGCTTGAGCTAGTAGAAAAGCTCATAGGAGTGGAGTCTTCGAGCCATCTTGGTAGGTATACCCTAGATGACAAGGGTTGGTTACATAGGGATGGGAGACTTTGGGTACCACAAGACGAGAACTTGTGGAAGACAGTTCTTGAGGAAGCCCATCATTCTAAGATGACCATACATCCCGGTGGTGACAAGATGTACAAAGACATGAAGCGAGTTTTCTTTTGGGCCGGAATGAAGAAGGACGTGGCTGAGTTCGTTTCTAAATGCTTGGTATGTCAGCAAGTCAAAGTTGAGCAGAAAAAGCACGGTGGACTGCTTCATCCTCTAGAGGTTTCGCAATGGAAATGGGAGAGTATCTCGATGGACTTTTTAGATGATTTGCCTAGGTCTAGAAGAGGCAATACCAGTATTTTGGTGATTGTGGACAGACTTACGAAGAGTGCTCACTTCATTCCTGTCAAGAGAAAGAGGACTGCATCATTGTTAGCACCTATTTATGTTAGGGAGATAGTTCGTTTGCATGGGGTACCTTCTATCATAGTAAGCGATCGTGATCCTATCTTTACTAGTGACTTTTGGAAAAGTTTGCAAGAAGCCATAGGGACTCAATTATGCTTGAGCACGGCATATCATCCTCAGACGGACGACCAAACCGAGAGGGTGAATCAGATTCTAGAAGACCTTTTGAGGCTTCGTATATTGGACTTTGGCGGGACATGGGAGGACCACCTTCCACTAGTAGGGTTTGCGTATAACAATAGCTATCAGTCTAGCATTGGCATGACACCTTTTGAAGCTTTGTATGGACATCTATGTAGATCACCAACTTGTTGGTGGGAATCCACAGATAATCTAGTACTTGGGCCAGATATGATTAGAGAAACTTCGGAGAAAGTGGATCTAATTCGAAGACATATGAAGACCGCGCAAGATAGGCAAAAGTCGTATGCTGATAGGAGAAGGACCAACCTTAAGTTCTGTGTTGGAGACATGGTCTTTGTCAAAGTATCACCGTTAAGGAATGTTGTTCGCTTTGGGTCGGTAGGGAAGCTAGCACCGAGATTCGTAGGACAGTTTCCTATTACAGAGAGAGTTGGACAGATGGCCTACAGAGTAGAGTTGCCCGAGAAGCTTAGTAGTGTACATAATGTGTTTCACGTATCACATTTGAGGAAGTGCTTACATGACACCGCAGAAGTGGTGGAGCTGAGCATACTTGAGGAAGTTGAAGTGGAGCAAGATGCCACGATTAGACGAGCCCCTACGTGCATCCTTGGTTCGGAGGTCAAGAGGCTACACAACAAAGAAGTCAAGCTAGTCAAAGTACAATGGGGAAGTGATGAGGGAGACGCTACTTGGGAGATGGAAGCTAAGATGCGTACATTGTATTCTTTTCTCTTTGAGGCTATGTTCTTAATTTCCCTTTTTTCTACTGCTTTGTTTATACTTGTCTATCGTTTAGGACATCCTCTTGATTATATCATCGACCTTTAGCTAGGAATATCCTATGATTGTAAACTTGTGTTTGAGACATGTTATGTTTGGTGGATGCATGTGGATGCAAGTGGTTGCTAGTGGTTGCTCGTGGATGCATTTACACACACCTTAGGCACTAGATCGGCTCAAGTCACTTTCACATTGCATATGCATATATATGTTTGGTTATGGATGAGACTGAAATTGGACGTGTTATCATATGAATGTTGCATATGGATGAATGATTGTGAACTCATGTAGAGGTTATGAAGTACGTTAGGAATAATTGCATACATAATTGGACACATGGCACTAACATAATTCGCATTAAGGAGGTGAACGGAATCTGTAGACCGCCTGATTTTGCATTAGATAAGGAACATATACCCGCACACTTTTGCATATGTTCATATAGCATTATAAATCTTTTTTTTAAGGATAATGGATGCTTGTGAATGATGGTTGAGTAGATGGATATTGGATGGTAGGATGCATTCTTCTTAACTTAGAGATTTTGGGGACGAAAACATTTAAGGAGGGGAAAATGTAACACCCCATATTTTTCTATGAATATTAGTAGACGAATTAAAAGAATACTTAATTTTAAAAGTGAGAATTAAGAAAAACAGACTACACCACTGCGTTCTTCTCGAAATTTTGGTCAAGATGGACCCAAAGTTTGCATTAAATGGTTAATGTATGAGAAAGTTATGGACCTTGGAAGTTTGTATACATATAAGTGAAATATATGTGTGTACATAAATTAATAAAATAAAAATCACCCTAAAATTCAAGAAAATAATAATTCAAAATAGCGGAAGCAGGAAGGCAAAACGCCAAACCGACCTATTTTATTGGTCGACCCAAGTCCCGCGGGGTCGACCCCAGGGTCAACTCAGGGTGTTTGGAATCGACCCCGTCGGCCTAGTGGTCTATGACGAAATTTTTTGTTTTAGGGCTTATGTGTCGCACTGTGGATGGCTGGATGACATGTCTCTTTGGTTTTGATGGCTCTGATGACTCCTATGCTAATCTAAAGGCCATGGTTTGCCTAACACACCTGTAAATACCTATCCAAACCTAAACCCTAATTCTATTATTCACTCTCATGGCGCCTCTATGCCGCTAAAGTCTCATCTAAATCTAGCCGCCACTAAAACATAAATCAAATCAAAAAGTTCTTCATCAACCTAGAGGATTAATCAATATCAAGTTAGAGTTATTCAACAACAACAAGCGATTCAATTATCTTTTCTTATCCAAACGCTGTAAGTTCAGTTATTTTTAGATTGAATACCTAAATCTAGTCTTGGCATGTAATAAGATGAAATTGAGACTATGCCTGATTCTAAGTTGTTCTTTTTCTTCTAATCTTATTCTCATGATGCTATTATCACTAGTTTATCTTATTGTGCATCATTTTTTGGTGTTCATGATGATATTCTTATCAAGTCTTAGCCTTCATGTCTGTGACCATATTTTCATGATATTTTCTCTCTGATCTTATTTTATGAAACTTCTATCTACCCCTATTTATTTTCTTTTATTGAACCTGGGTTAACTTCGAACCTAGGCTGAAATCGCGAAATACGAACGTTTGGAATACGGGGAATATTGGGTATTACCTATTTGGGTGAATTTATGGGCATAACATGTTTGATGGAATTATTGGGCATAATTTGTGATGGATATGGGGTATTATTATTATTATTGCAATATTTGGGCATATGTAAATTGGCATGTAAATCAATATTTGGGCATATGTAAATTGGCATGTAAATCGATATTTGGGCATATGTAAATTGGCATGCAAATCAATAATCGGGCATATGTAAATTGGCATGTAAATCAATAATTGGGCATATGATAATTGGCATGTAAAAATTGGAATATGGACATAATTGGCAAGTATATAATTTAATTAAATCTAATGGTCGCCTAAGACACGAGGTTAGATTTGAGTTGTGGTGTAAGGCTCTCCGGAGCCGCCCGGCACATCTAGCAACCGCAACGACAACAATCTAATGTGAGAGGTCAAAGGCGAAGATTAGATGGGTAATAATGCCTAACACGAGGTTAGAATGAGTTTGTGGTGTAAGACTACCAGGAACCGCCCGACACATCCAGCAACTGCAAATAACAAGTCTAATGTGAGAGGTTAGCGCATTGAATGCTTGAACCCGAGGTTGGAATGGGTTTGCGGTGTAAGACTGCCCGGAACCGCCCGACACAATCCAGCCACCCCAAATAAGTCCAATGTGAGAGGTTGATGCATTAATAAATAATTAATGCTAAACAAACATGTTAAGTATGGTAGGGTTAAGTCAACATGCAACACTTAACCAATATGACATGACAAGTGGGTGGGTCAAGTAACTCGACTGGTTTAGTGACACTTAACCAATATAACATGATGAATGGGTGGGTTGTAAACTTGAATTGATTGATTGATGACACTTAACCAATATAGGCGGTATACGAATATACCCTAGGAAAACCCTAGTAGCGGGACCCTTTTCAGCATTAACCCACATTAGGTATCAATGGGACCCTGAGCTAGGAAGGGTGGGGCATGATTATTGGGCTGATTATAAGTGGTCAAAATAGCGGCAGGTGGTACGGTAGTGCAGGTTTCGACGGATTACGGGCATGCACGTAATTCCGGCATGGGAAAATTTAGACACTGAGTACCAAGTAGGTATAAAGATGTGCACTCTAAAACTGTATCGGGTTGCCACTCTAGAAAATGATACACCCTATGGTGGGACCAACATAGGTATCTACAAGTAGGGGCCGGGGTGATACAAACACATGTGGAACATTATGAGTAGGAGCTGATCAATTAAGATAAGTACGGTGGGGATAGGTAAACTGTCAATATGAGGTGGGACCCTCATCATGAGATATGTACCTATAAAACAATCATTTGGGAAATGGGGATCACTTATCTTGTTTTGTAACAAATGACATTAGTTGAATACTCCTTAGGTGGTGCAGAGAAATTAGGAATCAGTACGATACCTTATCATGTTCTAGTCTTATCTTATGCTTATCTCGTTATCTTGCGATTCTTATTATCATGGTTATGTCTTGTATCCAGTTTATTCATGTCATGATACCTTTACCTGTTTACATGCTGAAAGTCACTGGACTTACTAGGCTTTATGTGACTCTGTTTTTGTTTCGCCTTCTTTCTTTCGTTTCCCCCCTCCCCCCCAGGTCCACAGGGAGGGAATACCACCGCTTAGTTCAGATTCTTTTCAAGCTTGGAGATTGTGATGTATTGCTTTGGACTCTTTGTTTTACTGCTATGGCTTGCTACTGCTTAATTAGGGAATTATGTTATGTTATTTTGTATTATGCTTCTTTTGAGAAACAAGACAGATATGTGATGTAATGGGTTTTGATGTTTTGGTGTTGATGTTTGAAACAACCCTTATGAATGTTTATCCTATTATGCTACTATGGAATAAAAGTTCTAATTGTTTTTCGCTGCTAAAATTTGTCTGTTTTGTAATTTTATCTGTTCTATACTATTATGACCCCCACTAAAGTTAATGCATTTCCTTTGTGAGTGACCTTAATGGAGGTGGGGTGTTACAGACGTACTCCTTATAACCACAAAGCCTTCTTGTTCGGTGTAAAGTTGTGACGGGCTTATGGTATGTTTTAGTGAGCATTATTGATTTATCTTAATGCGGTGGTTATGCCCCCATACCAAGGTTCGTCACAAACTTTTATAGGCTAGGTGTGATCGACTATATTTAGAATCTCTTGGTGATGGCTAAAACACCGGAAATACTTGCCGTAATGGCTAAGTCTATTGCTTTTGCCATCACATTTGGGATTTCCTAGTTTGCTCACAACCCGAGGATTCTCAGCTTAATTGATCAAACTCGAGCCTTTTAATGAAAGGCGATTTTTGGTTTTTGGTGCCCTTACTTGAGAGGTCTTACATTTTTGGGCCCAATGCTTATCTTCTTCTGATTAGTTAATTCAGACATAGGAGATACTCACTAGCCTGATGTATTCTAGCGTTGGTGATTTCATTGGGTGCCTCATGAGAGGTCTTTGAAATCCGTTATTCATTGTGCCTCGACAATTCAGACACTTGTTTAATTTGTCGGATTCCTCTGAAGAGGTCTTTTAAGTCTGTTGATCATCGGATCTGAGATAATCAGATCCTAGTCTAATTGGATGCCCACGCAAGGGTCTTTTGCCTTCATAGAGTTCTTTGAAACCCAATGTTTGTTGCAATTTGAGCAGGTAATCCCTGACACTGAAAATCGATTGGGGTGCCACCGAAGAGATCTTTTGGGGCTTGTTAATCGTTGAGTCTACAAACAACATACACTAACGAATTAATCAGGTGCCTCTGTAAAGGTCTTTGTAACCCGCCGATTATCGAGTCTGTGATCTGCAGACCCTAACATATTGATCGGGCGCCCCTAAGAGGTCTTTAATTAGCTTCATTATGAGGAGATTGGTTATTGAGCAGTTCCACGGGACGAACGCCAGTACCATTACCAGATGCCCGTCGTAATAAGCTAGTTTAGTATGGGGCTTGGGTCGTTAGCTTCCCTTTTCAGGAGCTTCCGCTTTGGTGAAACTTGCAATTTTCTTGAATTTAAATTTGATGTTGCACCATTTAACTGTCTGAATCTCGGTGGTTCTCATTTTTTCGGGCAAGGGCATGCTTTGTACCCTTGTATTTGCTGCAAATGGTGTTTGTGGCACACACTGCTTAAACTGTCCCAATCGGGATTTGTTGTGGAAGTCACCAGATATTGTTCAGGTTGTTAGTAGGGAATTGTTCGATGGCCTGCGATCAAAAATCATTTTTAGCAATTTTGAATGATTTAAACAAATATTTGCATATAAAAGATTTAGGCAAGCAACTTCACTTCTTCATTTATATGTACTTAAAGTTTAACTATGATGTATAGAAAGTATTTACAACTTTTGTAGAAACATGAATCAAAATTTAAATGTAGTAGCGACGCAGATGAATGTTGTTCCACGCCCTTGGGATTATTATTCCATTTGTTGTCTTCAATTTGAAAGTACCATCCAAGAGTTTCTGACTTATAACAAAGGGCCCTTCCCAGTTAGGTCCGAAAAATCCATTCCTGGTCATTATCTTTTTCAATACCAGATCTCCCACTCAAAAGGTTCTCTGTTTGACTTTCGAATTGAAGTGCCTAGTAACCCTCCTCTAGTGGGCAGCAACTCTCAGTTCTGCTTCATTTCTTCTCTCCTCGAGTACATCAAATGCTTCGAGCTATAGCTTCTCATTCTCTGCCTGGTTGAAGTGAATTATGCGGTGAGTAGGTATATCTAGCTCTACCGGAATCATACCTTCAGATCCAAAGGAAAGTGAGAACAAAGTATGCCTTGTCGTAGTTTTATGAGTTGTGCGATACACCCATAGTGCAAGGGAAAGCTCGTATACCTAACAATCTTTGGCTTTTTCAAGACACTTCTTGATAGTTGTTTTTATGATCTTGTTCACTGCTTTGACTTGCCCATTGGCTTGTGGATGGGCAACTGCTGAGAAACTCTTTTGAATCTTGTACTTGATACAGAAGTTTTTGAACTCGTCACTTCTTAACCGTGTTCCATTGACTGTGATTATCTTATATAGTATACTGAATCTTCATAAGATATTCTTCAAGATAAAATTGATCACCTTTTTTGAAGTGATGGTGGCCAGTGGCTCTGCTTCAGCCCACTTAGTGAAGTAATCAACAACTATAGTGGCATATTTGAAATTAGACTTTGTTGTATGAAGTATTCCAATTAAGTCAATGCCCCAGACTGCAAATGGCCATAGACTGACCGTCTGAGTCAATTCTGTGGAAGGAGCTCTAGGAATCTTTGCGAACCTCTGACATCAGTCACACTTCTTAGTGTAAGTTGCGGAGTATAAGTTTATATCAGGCCAGAAATAGCCGTATCGCAAAATTTTCTTGGCCAATGTTTGTCCCCTTGTATGACCTCCACACTCTCCCTCATGAAGTTCCGCTAAGATGGTCCCAGATTCCTGTTTTGTCACGCATCGAAGCAGAGGCATAGAGAAGCCCTGCCCTTATAGACGACCATCCTGGATGAGATATAAAAATACTTTCCAGAGCAATTTCTTCAGTTTCTTTGAATCATCTGGGAGCTCTCCCATGAGGAGATAGTTTTGGATCAGAATCATCCATGAGTCTGGAACTATGGCAGTTTCCATGATCCAATCTATCTCATTATCATCAGTGTTGGGATTTGAAAGGACTTCGATAAGAACGAGCCTCAACATCTGAGCATCTCCTGTACTAGCAAGTTTGGAAAGTGAATATACTTTCATGTTTTCTTCTCTAGGAATATGAGATATCACGTAGTATTCCACGTCATCGAGAAGTTCCTTAGCCGTGGACAGATAAGCTGGAAGATTTCCTCCTATGGAGTGGAACTCCCATCGAACCTGAGATACCACTAGTTGCGATTCGCTGAAGATTAGTAAAGTTTTCAAGCTCAACTTCTTTGCGATTTTCAGCCCAGCGATTAGTGCCTCATACTTTGCCTCATTGTTACTTGCAGAGTTTCTAGAACTATCCCTTCCCCAGCACAATAATAATTCTTAGCTCCATCGACAAACAACTTCCATCTGGTAATTGCTTCAATAGGTTCTTCATTCTCCTCCCCTCTGTCTATGAATTTTGCAATGAAAACAGCTAAAGCTTGCCAATTTATTGCTCTTCGAGAATGGTAAGTGATACGTATTGACTAAGTTCAATAGTCCACTTTTACAATCTTCCCGAAGTTTCTGGGCGGAATATGACTTGCTTTAGAGGTTGATCCATAAGGACCCTAATAGTGTGGGCTTGGAAGTATGGTTGGTGTTTCTCTGAGGCAATGAGTAAACTGTATGCAAGCTTCTCCAATTTAGAATAATTCAGTTCTGCCCTGGTAAGTTGCTTACTAATGTAATACACATGCCATTGAACCTTATCTTCCTCTCGAAATAGAGCTGCACTTAAGGCATGAGACGAAACCGCCAAATATAGGAACAAGCTTTCTCCATCTTTGGACTTTATTAAAATAGGTGGTGATTCCATATGTTTAATTATCTCCTCGAAAGATGTTTGGCATTCGCGAGTCCGTTGGAAATCTTTCTTCCCCTTCTTTAATGCATCAAACGGTGGAATACACCTGTCTGTCACCTTTGAAATGAATCGACTTAAAGCATCTACCTTGCCGTTTAGGCTTCGAAGTTCTTTCTTTTATTTAGGAGCGCACATCTCTCGCAAAGCTGAGATCTGAGTGGGATTATCCACGACTCCCCGGGCATTGACCATAAATCCAAGAAATTTCCAAAACGCGACTCCGAACGAGCATTTGAGCAGGTTCAATTTCATCCCAAATATTCTGAGAACATGGAACATTTCAGCAAGATTCTCTAAATGATCTTATGCCTTCTTGGACTTAACCAGCGTGTCGTCAACATATACTTCCATTGTTCTCCCAATTTGTGCTTTAAACATCGCATTCACAAGCCGCAGGTAAGTCGCTCCTACATTCTTCAATCCAAACGGCATGACTTTGTAACAGTATAAGCCCAGATCTGTTATAAAGCTCATGTTTTCATGGTCTGTCTTGTGCATCATTATTTGTTTGTATCCCGTATAAGCATCCATGAAGGATAGAAGTTCATGCCCGATGGTTGCATCGTCCAGCTGATCAATTCTGTGGAATGGAAAACTGTCCTTCGGGTGTGCTTTATTGAGATCAGAATAGTTGATACACACTCGCCATTTACCGTTCAATTTTTTGACAAGTACCGGATTAGAGACCCAACTTGGATATGTGGATTCTCGTATGAAGTCATTCTCGAGTAACCTATCCACTTCCTCTTTGAGTGCTCAAGATCTTTCGGGTCCTAGTGTTCGTCTTTTTTGTTTTACATGAGTCATATTTGGACCAATATTCAATTTGTGTACTATTTCATTAGGAGAAATTCCACACATATCAGAATGATTCCAAGCAAAAACATCCAAATTTGCTCTTAAAAATGTAGTCAAATCTTTTTGTAGCTTGAGGCCCAGTTGAGAGCCTATCTTCAGTACCTTATCTGGATCATCATCGTGAATTGGGATTAAAATTGGGGCTTCAGCTGGTGCTACGTGGTCCTCCCCTGTACTGGTAGTTCTTGGATCCATCTCTTCTTGGGCCTTATTATGTTCACCAGTACAGGAGGTCCCCGCCCTAATTGCTATAAAGTGGTGTTGCGAATGCGGAGGGAAGCCCCCACATTCGTTCTCAGTTCCTTCTTCTTGACTTTAACCAATTCTGCCATATAACATTCTCTAGCCGTCTTCTTATCACCCTTAATCACACAAACTCCCCTTTCAATCGGAAATTTCATGGTTAGACACCATGGAGCTAATGCAATCTTAAAGGTAGTCAGAGATGACCTTCCAAGGAATGCGTTATAAGCTGAATGTTCGTCCACCATGACAAAAGTTTACATTGTTGCAACATTCTTGTCTCCTTCACCAAGCTCAATAAGGAGATTTATCACGCCCATTGGTTGAGTAGGTTGCCCGGTGAATCCATGTATTTTATTCGGGCAGGCTCGCATAACTGACATAGGAATGTTTATTTTACAAAATGCATTGATGAAAAGCACATTGACGGATGCTCCGCTATCGACCAACACCCTTTTTACTGTAGCGGGACCAATGTCGATGGTGTCAACCATGGGATCAACTGTTGGCGTCGGCAACCCATCAGAGTCCCTACCCTTGAACACCACATCTTCGCCTGAAGTCTTCGAGATCTTTGCTGGAAATGTGTTGCTTATGACCATGCAGTCTTCCTCTTCTGAAGGTTTTTTCAACTCATTCAACCGAATGAGGACCTGCTAAGATTTATTAATGATTGGTCAACAGTTAACTGGTTCTGGGGCTCTTTCCCCTGATCCAGATTGGTCCTTAGGAGTGTTTTGCCCCTAAACAGCCGGAGGATTTTGGGGATTTCTTACAAACTGTTGTAGTCTATTTTTCCGAATTAATTCCTCAACCAAGTATTTTAAGTGCCTACACTTGTTCGTGTTATGACCTGGCTAATTGTGGAAGTGACAGAACCTTCCCGAACTTATAATAGAATCATTGACCTTTACCGACCTCAACTGTGAATAATCCTCGGTATCTTTAGTAGTAAGAAACACATTTTCCAAAGTATCCGTAAGCGCAGTCAATTCTGAGTTCTTGAAAAAGCGGAACTTCTTATTACTCTGATTATCCTTAGCATCATTGCTTATTTTCTGACCTCCGAAGTTCTTTTGATTATCTAGAACATTGTTCTCCTTCTTTGACAGAGCCTCATTTCCCTCAGCTATGTCCATGGCATAAGACGGGTCATCTTCCACATCAATATATTCCTTGGCCTTTGCGTAGAATCTTTCCAAGGTCTTTGGCCTTTTCATTTTCAGCCACTTCCCGAATTTTGATTTCTTGATTATAGCGCCTTTCAACACCATTAGAACTAATAGGGGTTCTAGATCCACCCTTCCGCCGTTGCAGCGTTGAATCAATCCAGGAAAGTTTTGATTGATTCTCCTGGCCTTTGCTCCATGTCATTCAATGACATCACATCCTTGACTTTTGTAGATTGCATCCTAAATTGTTCCCTAAATTTCTTAGCCAAAGAGGAGAAGTCATCTACAGACCTTCTTGGGAGCTTAGTAAACCATAGCGAGGCTACTCCTTCGAGGTACACTGGGAAATACAAACATTTGAGTTCATCTTTGGCCCTGGCCCCATCCATGTGCTGGTAGTATTTATACAGAAAGAAGTTAGGATCTCCAGTTCCATTATTAGCTTATCGTAGGTGGATTGAATTTTCATGGGAACTTAGTGAATTTGAGCCTTTCTGTGAGTGGAGTTTTGGATGAAGCGAACCCCCACTCTTTCTCGTCATTTTTTCTATCAGCACTTTCTTTCATGATTTGTCGGACCATATCCGCAAGACTCTCCTTCTCATTGCGTTGATCCGTGGGGTGGACGTCGTCACTTTCACCAGATGTTTGCTTGCGCAAACGGTCTCGGCTATGGATCTAGAGCCCGGTGTATCCCTATTGGGGAAGTGCCCTTTGGTGGAGCTTGTCACTTTATGAGAAGTTGCCTTCTCAATATGGTTCCGAGCAGGTGGTTTTCAATCTTCATGATTGACTCCGTCAGAATCACCAATCTCATGAACGGATCGATTTCGATTTGGAATAGAGTCAGAAGAATTAACATCTTCGGTACGGGTGGCATTGGTAGTAACTTTTCTGTGGCGGCTTGAAGAGCGAACATAGTCTCTAAATTATTCATCATAGCATTTGTTGAGATTTCCATTTAACTCGTCAAACCAGCGACAATTTTATCAAATTCTTCCCTTGTTACACCAGCTCCGGCCCTAGAGGATTCACCAACTTCAAAGTGGTTGGTAAGTGGTGTAACTTCGTTGGCAACATTGTCAGTTACTTCGACGGTTTTAGTTGGAGATTTCTTCGGTCTTCCCATAACTTTGGACAAGGTTCTGAAGTTTGAAGAGAGTTTGTTAATTGGCCTGGACTTTAGATTTAAAGGATCTATAGTAGGAACGGGCTTCAAACGCTATATCCACAAAACACTTAGAGAATGAAAGTGCGAATGTGGCCCCATGATGGGCGCCAAATGTTGTAACCAAAAAATGGCCATAACACCAAAGGTATGTTCACAATACTTCACCAAAAGGTTAGAAATGAGAAAACGGGGCCACAATCACAAAATAGAAAGGAAAAAGAAGAGAACACAAAGTTTTAGAGTGGTTTGACTTTAAGAGTAGCCTGCATCCACTATAGAGTCGCTTCTTATTATCATATTTGAGTTTACAAACTCATTACATCCATTCTCTCTCACACAAGTATTTCTCTTTCATCTATTCGAATTAGCCAAGGAATTCGTTGGAATTTTCTAAATGTGGCGAGTGGTGACATAGATCTACAACTTCTCAGACACTCGAGTGATTTTGAATGATTACATGGTGGATTTGGTGTTAGATCTTCGTTTGGAGATGATTAATGAAGGTAGAGTCACTTAGAATGGTAGAGAAAATAGTTGGGCAGCCCTTTGGGGTATTGGAAATCGATCCTCGTTAATGTGGAGTTTATCCCCTAATTATAGGTATGAGGCGAAGATGAAATATAGTGTGCAGGATTTGGGTCGGTCTCAAAGTTATTTACGAATATGCCACTGCCAGTTGTTCCTAGTTGTTAAGTTCCTGACCGACCAGAATAGTATCTATCGACCCAAACAATACCTACCGACCCGAATCCTTCGTTTCATCAGACCATCTCATTATAGTACTGACCAACCCAATGAGACCGACCCATGTTGAAAAGGAGCTGACCGACCAGATAAGATGACAAAACCAACCGACCAGACACCTGAGACTGATAAGGAGCTAGAGATTGACCACCATGTTGCTTATTTACTGACTGACCAGTTTAACCTTGGAAACGAGACCGACTAGACACTTGAGATCGACCGACCCGTATCCTTTGTCGACCAGACCAAGCAATATTGTTTTGTGCTGACTGACCCATAGAATTAACCTGACTGACCCATGTTAAATGTGACTATGACCGACCCATTTACCTTGTGTTAGGCTAACTAATGGCCTTCTCCTTTGTATTCGATCCACCAATGTATACAAGATTTTTAGTGGATAACACTCGCCTACCATGATTCTGTAGTGCTTTTGTTCTTCTTATTCTACCATCCTAACATTTATTTCTTCCTTTTCCTCACTCCTTAATACTTTCTTACTGAATATTCATATTTTCTTGTAATTTGAGTTGTAATTAGTTGGCTTAAAGGGTACGGATTTGCAGACCGTTATGCACACACACACACATATATATATATACGCACATGCATTTGTATATTCATAATTATTTATAACTAAATATATTTTTTCTTGTTGTTAGTGGAAATTCAAAAAAAATTATGTTTAGAATTACTTTCTACTAATTATTAAATATTATTATTGAACATAAATATGCAATATTTTTGGAATATTTTATACAACTACTATAGTTATTATTTCCATACGCACACATATGATTGTATTTTACGTACGCATGTGTGTGTATGAGGCACGCTATGAGGCACTCCTATTTGGTAGCACCCCTTTTGCATCCCATCCTAAAGCACTCATTTATAATTTAAGAAGTTACTGGGGGAAGAGTGTATTGGTGGGAAGAAAGAGAAAAGGAAATGTATGTGGAAATCAAAGGGCAATAGGAGTGCTACACTGTTTGGGGTGCTTTTGATCTTATCTCTCTCTTTCTCTCTCTCTCTCTCTCTCTCTCTATATATATATATATATGTATATATGTATGGGTAATGTTCCACGACACCTCTTATATTGCACATGAATCTCCCCCTGAATTCCAACCACTCATTCTAATTTTAATATAAGAGGTGTCGCGGAACATTACCCATATATATATATATATATATATATATGCCTTGGAAGTGTAAACTTTTGGTTCAACCGTAAATTTCATGAAAAACTATTGCATATCTTTATCTTTATAAATCGCTTAAAAATAGGATTTAGTAATTAAATATATTTACAAATTCAAGCTGCATTTCTTTAAATAGTAGTAGAGTTTAATTTAGCTCCAAAATAAGATCCAACAAATTAATATTCTTTACAACATCATTTTTTTATTAACTAAAATCATACATAAAAATTAGCAATACTAATAATAGTTATATATTACAACTTAAAAACAAAAATTCAAAATAATTAACACCTGATTTCAAACAAAAATATAACTGAATATTTGTGTAAAACACTTTTTTGAATGTGTTAAATTTATATAGATTTTTAAAAGGTAATACATGTGCAAAGCATGTATATATCCTAATCATGCGTAATGCGCATGCCGCAATGTTTGTATACACACACACACACACACACACACACATATATATATATATATATGGGTTATGATCCGTAGCCCTCCTTATCTTGCAACATACCCTAGTCCCATGATTTCGACTACACGCCTATATTAAATAATATGCCCATGTGGCAGGAAAGAGAAACATATTATTTAAATATAAACATGCCAAATGAGATGGGATATGTAAAAACGAACGATCAACCGAAGACAACCGCAGACCATCCATCATGGGGGGTGCAGGGCAAGCTAGTCTGCACCACAACCTTATATAGGTTAACCCAATCTTTATTTTGCACCCCAATGATAGCCATATATTTATAATTAAATAAGTTAGTGAGGGAGGGGAGGAATAGTGAGAATATAGAAACGAGATTGTGTGGCGGAAATCAAGGGGCTAAAGTGATGCTTCACTAGTTGGAGTGCTCATGATTTCCACCACAAATTTTTGTTTCTCTCTCTTCCCACTAATTCTCACTACACCTACTAACTTATTTAATTATAAAAGTGTGGTTATCGTTGGGGTATAAAAGGGGTGTCATATAATAGTCCTTATACATATATATGGAGCAGTGTTCCACTACACCTCTTATATTGCATGTGAAATTCCACCTGAAATCCACCCACACATTTCGATTTTAATATTCATTATTTCTCTCTTTTCAATATTGTTAGACCCAAAAGTGGTTCTAACACCCAAATTGATTAAAAGCAAAATGAAATGAGATAAAAATAAAAATGAACACACAGGATTTATAGTGGTTCGGCGAAGAAATGCCTACGTCCACTTATCTTTTACTATAATAAATGATTCAGTTGCAAATACAATGTAAGCTTTACTCAATTCCACTCACAACTCACTTATATTCACTCAATAGACTAAAACAAGTAATGAAAGAAGATTTGGATTCTCCGGGAATAATGGAGTTCGGGTTGTGGGGGTGGTTGAATTCTCAAAGTGCCTAAAAAAAAGATCCTTTTCTTTGTCTCCAGACGGGGTATTTATAGGTGTGAATTTGCTCAAAACCCGATCCGGATCGGAGCCACGTGTCGTCCATCCCATTAGCCTCGGGTTCGGATGGATTACTGTGCTGACAACGCATCAAAATAGTGAACGTTATGGGCAGGAACTGGTCATAGCCGATCCGGATATTCAGGCGCTTATGCAGGGGGGCAGTATGGAAAATGGGTTCGGGTCGGAGGTGTATGTATCAGGGGTTCGGATCGGGATATCCGATCCGACCCGAATTGACTTGGTGACAACTCTCTCTTCTCTTTATTCTGCTCTTCCTCCAAACCATCTCTGTAGCAGCTGGGTGGCCTTCCGATCCATCTTGAAGAAGACTGTCCTCCGATCCGAACGCGCGCTCTCTGTTTTCAACAGCAATAGATCGCCGCTCCGAACAGGAGACTTTATCCGATCCGAACCGATACGTTGCCTTAACCCGACCCGGATGATTGCATCTGTTCGATCGAAGCTGTAGCGTCTCCTCCGACCTGAGTAGTGATGGTCTCTCCGATCCGAACCGAAGTCTTCTAATTTGAAATGCTCTCCAATGCTTGATATCTTGACTTTGTGTTGCCTAGTTCACAAAGTAGGCTAACACTTTGCCCCCTCAAAGGATGCTTCTATTGGAAATGGAGCATGCTTTGATTGCCATTGCTCAACGCCTTCATCCTTCCTTTTGAATATGCATGCCAAGCTGTCGCACTTCATCCCGTTCGGTTCGGATTCCGACCCGAACGGATTTCTGCTTTGGGTTCCGACCCGAACGGATCTCTTTCTTCCTTAACTCTGCAAGGGATTAGTGGGCCAAGCTGCGTCATTGGGCTTTTCGAGCCGGTCCGATCGGGAATACAAATAGTCAGCTTGCTTTTTATATAAATTCACCTCATTTCCCTTCTTTTCTTTCATTCACTATTCTCGCTCGTCCGAACCGACTCCACATCGAAGCCTTAGCTTTTCCAAGAAACTTTAAAATTCTTGCTTCAACCTTTGAATCAAATACGTAGGTAGTCTCGTAATCTTGAATCTCGCTGCCATAATCGCTTTTAATTTGCATCCGCGGTTAGTATGAACGATTCTAGCAAAGTAATTGACTTGTTCCATCGCCACAGCTCCCTTCATCCTCCGCCTTCGTCGTTAATGGCATCGACGCCATTTCGAGACGTTAGAGGAGGGTATTGAAACTCGTTATTGAATACTTGAGTGTTTAATCTCTCGATTTTAATTAAGGCTTGGGAATTTGAGTTGGGTTCGCTATTTAAGAGGAGGAAGAAGAAGGAAATTGAAGGAGATCGGTTCGGGTAGGGGAACGGTCGGAGAAAAAAGGGAAAGAGAGAAATTCATAGATCCGGATCGGGTCGGAGCAATAGGGCCAAGAAATGAGTCTTAACCTGTTTGACCGGGTCGGGTCGGATCTACGAATACAATGAAGGTCAAGATTTATGCACTCGGATCGGACCCGGTTGAAAAACAAAAAAGAGAATAGGGGTCTGGTTATCCAGGTTAATCCGACCCGCTCTGGATGTCAATCTCCGAACCGATCCGGATATATCTCTCTGAGCATGGGCCTTTGCTTATCCGATCCGAACCTGGTGTCTGCACCCGAATCGAACACTACTCAATCTAAAACATAAACTTTCGTCCATCTATTCAAAAGATATTACTTCCAACCTCATGAACAGTTAGGATAGTGCCTTGCGGACATAAATGAACACTAAGAACTACTCTGACTATCACTTTCTCTTCAAAGCTTCGTCTTACATTGTTGCACTTTTACTTTGCATTTCTCACATTCGCTGCACACATTTTAGTTCACACACATACACAGGGGGGTACGGGCTAATTTACTCTAATCCGTGCTATTGCTTCTTCAATAGTTCCATGACAATGAGGCCCAGACGTTCTTCCAGACTAGCTGAGAGGAAAGAAGCCCCGGAAACTTCTAACAAAATCACTCTTGAGGATATATCTTCTTCTTCGGATCTAGAATGGGACAGCGAGGGTCCAGATTACGGGGTTGGACATCGGGAAAGCGACGAGGTGTCTTCAGAGAATGAAGTTTCTCTGGGTTTTGAGGAAGAAGGAGGGATTGGTGACGATCGAGCCCCTGATGAATTTGAATCAGCCATTATATTGGAATCACCTTCGGACTCCGTTGAATCAATAATCGACAACGATCGACTTGTCCGAATTTGCTTAAAATACGGGATAATGAAAAGGGACACTCTAGTGCCTTCACGCTCTGACCGTCCCCACAACCCTCCAGAAGGATATATGGCGGTCACTCGATTAATGTGCATGGTCGGCGCCATTCCTCCATTCTCTCCTTTCATCGTTGATTTCTTAAGACAAATGCGGATTGCCCCTATGCAGTTGCATCCCAATTCATATGCCTATTTGCACACCTTGTACATAGCATATCGTGAAATCTTAGGCATAGAGCTCACGTTCGATGACGTTCACTTCTTCTATAATTTCAAGCATCGGACTCGGGAGACTCCATCTTTCTGCTACTTTGAATCAGTTCCAAAAAGGAAGATAATCTCTGCACCATTTAGCAGTAAAGCTGGAGACTCCAGACTAGAATGGTTCTACGTGAAGCGACAGCCTGGATGCGCCAGTAGATGGACAAAATCAAGTAAAGCACTGATTTTCTAAATCCGGGCTCTATACACTTGAATCATCACCTTGACCTGTTTTCCTTTTTGTTTGCAGTCGACAACCCCAAACAGATATCAGATCAGGTGTTCTTTGATCGGATGCACCGACTTCTTAATGGCGATCAGAAATTCTTGACTATCGACGAAGTCCTTAAAGACGAATACCTTCACTTTCATGGGCTGTTATCTGTTTTTCGTAGCATCGGTCATGGGACGGTCCCTTACGCATACATTCCTCCAGCGGAGGTGGTTCCAGAGACAGGAGAAGGCTCGGGAATTCCTACAGTGCCTCTTCAAGCTTCACCTTCTCCATCTTCTACACAAGATGACGAATTGGCCAACCTAGCCAAAAGGCATCGAGAAGGATATGCTGCCCCCGAGGAGGCTACTTCTCTGGAAAAGTCAACATCCCCAGCAGAGTCGCCACTTAATGCTTCCGAGGGGAATATTCCTAGTACTGATGAGCAAATATTTCAGGGTTTGGGGGATCTCCCCTTACCCGAGACTATATACACTTCAGAGGATTTCAGGAAGGATCCTTTAGTCTTCACCTCTTCTGAAGAGACCACTCCCGCTAAGGCCAAAGAGCCTACTCGTACTAGTCTAGCTTCAGACTCGGGTCGGTTGGGGGGAAACACACCACTTAGGATACACTTTACACAACAGCATTAGCATTCATTGCACTTCTTTCTCCGTGAATCCATTAATTCTAAATTTCGTTTATTTTATCGTGCAGGTACGATGTCTCGATCCTACTACGATATCAGAAAGCTTCGTCGCAGCATGTCTAATCCTCCTCAGGATGTTGAGTATGATCGTCGTGATGATCGGGGCAGGGATGAGAGAAGACCTTATGACCCCTATCGTTCTCGACCCTCACGCTCCCGCTCTCCAATTTGCCCTGAACAAGAGAAATACAAAGGGTATCAAAGCCGTAGGGAAGAGGACAGACCACAATCCAAAGACTCCACCTCTTCCCATGAAAAACGCAGTAGAGAGAAAAGTCCTCCAAAAGAAACCGTGTCTCGAAGTAAGAAAAAGGTCCCTGCTACTAAACGATCTAGGACGGACAAAGAAACTACCGAATCCTCCTCAGGAAGGGACACCGAATTGGCAATCCTCGCTCCTCCCCCACCAGATGCGGGAACTGCAATAAAGCGGGCATATTTGAAAGAGCAATTTCCCGAACACTACTTCGACACTCTGACTTTTTTACCTGCCCTTGAACCTATTTCTTCTAAGTGGGCGGATGAGGCCAAGGCAAAGATTGATGCGGTGGAAAAACAATATACTGAGATGTTCAAATATTCACACAATCTTTCTAGAATCATCCGCACTCTAATCACAAATACTGATTCAATGCAAAAGACCGCGGAGGAGGGTGCTAAGGCCTTAAAAGCTCTAGGAAAAGATTTAGAAGACACTCAAGCTCAGCTAGCTGTCGCTCAAAGGGACGCTTCTAACTTCAAACAACAATTCGAGGACATGCAAAAGCGTTATCATGACTTGCTTGAATCTCACACTCAGGAGCGCTCTGAATTAAAAAAGCAAGCTGACGAGGCCAAGTCAGAAGCTGCTAAGACACGCCTTGCTTATGCTGAGCTTGAACGGAAAAACGCCGAGTTAGCAAAGAGAAGCGCTGAACTAGAAAAGAAGAACGCTGACTTGGCTTCAAAGCTGTTGGAGGCAGAAAACAGAGCTGCCCTGGCCGAGGGCAATGTGGAGTGTGCTATCAAATCTGCGGAGGAAGCCCGCAAGCAATTATCTGAGGCGGAGGTTGAGATTCAAAGTTTCGGCGAACTAATGATTGAATTCTTCGCACATATTATTCGTCGCCGAAACATTTCTTGGATCGAAGATTATCCATCCACTCTGGTTCAAGTATGGAATCAGATCATCGAGTGGGAAAAAGAGGAACTTAAGGTCGATTCCATTGAAGAAGATAAGCTAATGGAGAAGTACTTGAGGGATGATGAACCGGAGCGCCTAGCTGAAGGGCGCCGCCTTATTGCTGAGGCCATGGAAGAAGGGAGACTGAAGTCTAAACAGAAGAATGCTCCCGAAGTTGGTTCCTCTTTTTCTGCCCCTGCAACTTCTGAAGTAGAGGGGTATGATCCTGAAAATCCGGGAATTCCCCGAACAATTTTGCTATCCCCTATTCCTGAATCAGCATCAGAGGTAGCGGTCACCCCCGCCGAGAAGTCTTCGGAAGGTATCCCTACCTTTTCTCCTCAATTTGTCAAGGCTATTTCTACCTTTCGCCATGTGATTGAGCAATCGATGAAAAACCCATTGTTTTCGCCTGAGTTGATAATTGTTGCTTCTCATTCTATAGGTGTTGAGCCATCCGAAAAGACAGATGTGATTCAGGGAGTCACCGCCGGGGCAAAGTCCGCAGAAAAGGCCAAAAGAGGGGAGGATAAGGCTGCCTCTATAGACTTGGGAGAAGGAAGTGAGCCAACTAAGGTCGCCACTCCCCATGATGAAGAAATGATAGTAGCTTTGAAGGATGATGGCGGAAACGGGGGGCATGAAGAGGAACCAGAAGTTGCAATAGTCGGGGAGTCAAAAAATGCTGATGATGTTACCTTGGCTGCAATGAAAGCCGATCAAGACAAACGCTTGCAATTAAAAGCTGAAGAGCTAGACCCCCGAAGTCCTCAAACCCCTCGCAGTCGTGGATGCGGGATCAAGGTTAGTTGTTAAGCTCTCAACTAGATCTATTACAGAGGAACTCGCTAAAAAATCTTCTCTTGATTCCAGCGCCCCGCCCTCCGGGAAGAAGTCAACTGGCTCCAACACCGCATCTTCAGGAAAAAAGAAGTCAAAGCGAATCTTGACGGAGGCTGAGAAAGAAGCAAAGGACGCGGAGAAAGCCGCCAAGAAATCCAAGGCTCATTCAAAATCTAAGTAGTGGATTGCCTTGTATCTTTTTAGCATTTAGTGAACCAATAATTGCTGCTACAAAAGTAGCTCCTGCACTTTCTTCTTTTTAGCTATTTTCCTGTACAAATTCATTCATTTGTAAATAAAAATAACTCATTTTTTGCAATGTTCGTTTGTTAGTAATTCTGCACTTATGTAAAAATGCATGTAGGGCTGGCAATTAGAACCGGGAACCGAAAACCCGAACCGACCCGACCCGAAAAAATCCGAACCCGAACCGAACCCGATGGGTCTCGGGTCGGGTCTAGGTGATGAAAAATATCATCAAGACCCGATCAAACCCGACCCGCATAGACCCGATGTAACACCCCACGCCCGCTATGGTCACTCACTATGGGAATGCCATAGCATCGGTGGAGTATTTTAGTGAATATAGAACAGAAAAATTACAACAAGACATATATAAATGGTACTTGAAATTTTTAAAACATCATCTCATAACAGCGGAAGTTAAAACATGTCTGGTTACATCACAAAACCATACAAGAGTCAAGTATAAAATATCCATCTTGATAAAAATAAGTACATAATCCCACTAAGTAAACAATAGCCATAAAAGGAAAGATGAACTGAGCTTTACTTCAACGGTCCAGGCTCCAAAGGATAGATACAGCAATCTGATCAAAGCCCACTAGCACTAAGCCCACTCTGATAACCTGGGTTTGGGGGAAAAAGATAAAAACAACGGGGTCAGACATAAGTCTGAGTGAGTCCTATAACCCTAACAATACAATCGTTAAAGTAATTAGGGTATGATATAAACAAGGTATGGTACCTCTGGGGATAATGACTACACTACGTAGCCAACTAAACACGGGATGTACTAAGATAACCGGAAAGACGCATTTATCCACCCAAGGATAATTACTAAATCACACCGCCCCAGACCTATCCACCCAAGGATAATTCCTACACTGCACCACACCAGTTCTACCTACCAAGATTAATTCCTACTTAAAGGTTGATCCCACTAAATGTACTTAGTAATTTTTAACCCAGTAGTTTCTTGTACCCCTAGCTAACTACCTAGGTGTACCCACTACTCCCAAGCGATCGGCTCCCTAACGTAGATACCCGTGCTGGTCCCACAATGGGATGTATCATTCCCCAAAGTGGCCACCTGATAATACCAACGGTGCACGGCTTTATATCTACTCGATGCAACAACGACTTACTAACCAGCCCGGGTCCACACACGCATATGAAACCCGTTGGTCCTACGTTGCCACCGCTAACCCGTTTTGGCCTCTTATAGTCAAGCCCAATATGCGTGTCCCGTCACTCGACTTGAGTCGAGCCTACTAAGATACGTTTGGGATATTGGTTGAGATGGGCCCCCACAAGCTACCACCTAAGCTTGTTATTCTATCTAGTGTATCCCACTTAACCCTTTTTAATAATCATGTCTACCTTCATGTTATAAATCCTGGTTAAGTCTTTTAATCATATTTTAATTACCACTTAAGGCACCCACTAGATTTCCACATGCCACCCAAGTCATTTACTTAATTCCCACATGCCACCCAAGGCACTTACTTAACCCTTTAATCATGTTTAATTACATGTTCCACTTTGGTTAAGTATTCTAATCGTATTTTCTATTGCCACCCAAGGCAACCCACTAGTTCCCTCATGCCACCCCGGGCACCCCACTAGTTACCACAAGCCACCCAAGGCACCCACTTAACCCTCATGCCCCACTACATGCTTATATGGTTAAGTGTTTCTTAATTAATTATGACCGTGATCCTCATAAAGACCTCTCACATTAGACTATCTTTTATGACCGCTGGTTAAGCCGGTTGGGTCCAGGCAGCCTTATGTCATAACCGAGTCTAACCTCGTGTCTTTACATTAATCACGTATTTAATTTGTGCCTAAGACCTCTCACATTGGGCTAACATTTGTAGCAACTGGTTAAGCCGGTTGGGTCCGGGCAGTTTTACGCTACAACTGAGTCCAACCTCGTGTCTTAGTCGATTAATTATACCTAATTAACCACCCTCATAATTTATATTAATTATCCCTAATTAATATCAAGTTTTTCATAACATGGGTAGACCTAACTCAATAGGTAAATTCCTATGGGGTAGACCTAACTCAATAGGTAAATTCCCACTTATGTTAATTTATTTATTTTATGGTATGCTTAATCATACCCAATCGTACTTTTAAATTAACATATTTATTAACCCCATCGTTCCCCACGCAAATCGTTCTCATTTCACGACATAATAAAAGGGAAGATCCATCACAAACATCATGGGTTTAACCAAATCTTAGCATATAACTTTGTCATGGGTTAAGAGGATGTCAACTTGCGTATATGAGCATACATTAACCCAACTACATTTAACCCAAACTTGCATATTATCACACATGACTTGCATAACATATTGCATATGAACTTGCATATTATCATACACATATCTTGCATAACATGTTGAACTTTCATATATTCACATAACTTGCATAACATGTTAAATTTGCATATAAGCATTCACATAACTTGCATAAGCATTCACATTCTTGCATAAGCATTCACATACTTGCATATTAACTCATAAACTTGCATAATGTATCATCATGAACTTGCATTTTAACAAACATGTATCTTGCATAGCATATCTTGCATATTATCATACATGTAACTTGCATATGAACAAGCATGTAACTTGCATAGCATATCTTGCATATTAACATACATGTAACTTGCATAGCATATCTTCATGAACTTGCATAACATATCTTCATGAACTTGCATAACATGCATATGATCACATAGCCCACAACTTGCATATTTAGCATCATGTAAACATAACATATATCATACTAAACTTGCATAAACTTACATACTCAACATGCATAAACCCACTTGTTAAACATGCATAAACCAACTTATTAATCATGCATAAATCCACTTATCAAATATGCATAAACCAACTTATTAATCATGCATAAATCCACTTATCAAATATGCATAAACCAACTTATTAATCATGCATAAATCCACTTATCAAATATGCATAAACCAACTTATTAATCATGCATAAATCCACTTATCAAATATGCATAAACCAACTTATTAATCATGCATAAATCCACTTATCAAATATGCATAAAATCACATACTTAACTTGCATAATAGATCAATGTTCAACTTAGTGTTTTGCATCATAATCATCATGAAACATAGCACCAAACTTGCATATGGATGTCATGACTACATAACATTAAACTTGCATGACATATGGTATATAACTTGCAAAACACATAACATACACTACACAAAGCTTGCATAAACACATTGATCCTCAAACATATCCATACATCATCATATCCTATCTTAATCAATTTAACAATTGATTATTAAGGAGATAGAATCTCACCAAAACAAAATTAGCAAACTAATGAAGAAGATTAAGAGGCTAGAAGTTGATTTGGAATGTTATCCCTTCTCTAATTTTGATGGAGGCTCCTTAAAGTTTCATTTTGCCATAGTTTAGTTACTAGATTTAATTATGAATGAATTAGGGTAGGGTTAGGGTCTTATTTATAGGATTAGGTAGTGTTTTTAGGCCCTTAGATTAACCCTAGATTAGATTAGGACCCTTAGATTTCAGAACTCTCTAGAACCAGCCCTCCAAGCCAGCCTAAAACCCAACCTGGTGCAACCTGGTGCACCCAGGTTCACTGGACGCCACCCCCCTGTCGACAGGCAAGTCGACAGGCAAGTCGACCCCCCCTGTCGACAGGCCTGTCGACAGCCCTGTCGACAGGCCTGTCGACAGCCCTGTCGACATGGGTAGGGCGGGAATTTTCCCGCCTGACCCCGCTTGTTCCATTTTTAAAATCTGAATTTAATTTATTAAATCTGTTTTTAGCTTAGAATTTTCTGCAAACTTCATCGGGCCATAACTGGGCCATACGGACTCCGATTTTCGAAAACTCGGACTCTATTTTGCGTATTTTTCCGAGACAAACGCAATGACGCAGCCCGTTTCCCCCAATTCTCACATCTGAGATTATTTATTCTGTAATTAGTGAATTTTAGCATTAACCGAAATTCGGGGTGTTACACCCGACCCGCATAGACCCGACCAAAAAACATTGAAATATATGTATTTTTAGTGTTATTATTTAATCGGACCCGACCCGAACCGACCCGAGCTTCAACCCGACCCGACCCGAACCGAAGCTCGGGTCGGGTCGGGTCCAGATTTTGGAAATGTATACTTTAGACCCGACAAAACCCGACCCGCCTAGAACCGAGACCCGTTGGGTCGGGTCCGGGTCCATCGGGTCGGGTCTTATTGCCACCTCTAAATGCATGTCTATAGTTATGAAACGAAGTTGTGGAGAGGGGAAGTATGCGTATACATACGTGTCCCCAGTCAATTCCCACAAACTATTTAATGCTTAGTCGAGCAATCTGAATGCTTCCGGTTCTCTGACGGGATAGCACTTCCTGTGCCGTCGGTACCTGTCGCTTTTTCTGGCATTTCTTTTATACTCCCTCTCTTTCTTTTGAGAGTTAGAGTTCGAGCTCAGTCATCCATTTATTCCCCGGTCTTTCAACGGAGAAAGATTTCTTTCTCAGCGCTCAGTCGGAGACGCCATTATACTCTCTTTCTCTCTGGAAAGTTAGAGTTAGGAGAAGAATTTCTTTTTCAGCGCTCAGTCGGAGACGCTTTTATACTCTCTCTCTCTCTGGAAAGTTAGAGTTAGGAGAATAATTTCTTTTTCAGCGCTCAGTCGGAGACGCTTTTATACTCTCTCTCTCTCTCTCCGGAGAGTTAGAGTTAAGAAAAGAATTTCTTTTTCAGCGCTCAGTCGGAGACGCTTTTATACTCTCTCTCTCTCCGGAGAGTTAGAGTTAAGAATGTCGTTTTCTCATTCTTTTATGTCTTATCGCACAAACAGTCGTTGTGCTTCTTTTTATGTCTAAACTGTCTTCAACCTTTTTAAGCTGTGAGTTATCCTGTATCTTATAATCACAACAGAATAACTGATAAATGTATATACGTAATGCATAAAAGTAAATAACACACAATATTTTTATAGTGGTTCAGCTAAGTCGCAACCTACATCCACTTTATAGTCCTTTATTCATATCGTCAGATTTTCCCAAGGCAAGTCGTGCCTTATTACAGGGTTCATAGGAAAAATAACAAAGAGTACAGCATTTCTAATCCAAATATCGCATTAAGTGTTGGGCATTCCATGCTCGAGGGACTTCTTCGCCATCTACGGTCGTTAACTTGAAGGTTCCTTTTTCAAGTTTCCGTTGGATGACAAAGGGTCCTTCCCATTTTGGGCCGAGGTGAGGAAGGGATGGAAAAACTCTCTTTAGCACCAAATCTCCTGGTTCAAAAGTCCTGAGGCGAACTTTTTTGTCATAATAGCGTGCCATCTGACGTCGATGTCTTGCCGCACGCAAATCCGCTTCATCCCTTTTTTCTTCGATTTCATCAAGAGACTCAAGTAAGAGCGCCCGATTCGTCATCGGGTCATAATATGTCACCCTATGGGAAGGAACTTCCAGTTCAACTGGAATTACTGCTTCTGAGCCAAAGGAGAGAGAGAAAGGGGTATGACCGGTGGCTGTCTTAAATGTTGTTCGATATGCCCACAAAGCTAGGGGCAATTCGTCAACCCATCTTTCCTTTGCACGCTCTAACCGTTTCTTGAGGATGGATTTTATTACTTTGTTTATTGCCTCTACTTTCCCATTTGACTGCGGATAGGCAACTGCAGTATATCGCTTGTCTATCTTATACTTCTGACAGAAATTTCTAAATTCAGTACTATCAAACTGGGTTCCATTGTCAGTTATAATCGTCCTTGGGATCCCGAACCGGCATATAATATTTCTGACCACAAAACTTATCACCTTTCTTGCTGTGATCTTGGTCAAGGGCTCAGCTTCCACCCACTTCATAAAATAGTCCACGGCCACTATTGCATACTTAGCTCCTCCTTTAGCAATTGGTAGAACTCCAACGATATCAATTCCCCACGTGGCAAATGGCCAAGGACTCACCATTGATTTAAGTTGGGTCGACGGTGCCCTGGGGATTTTGGCGAATCTTTGGCACTTATCGCAGCATCGTGAATAATCAGCTGCATCTTTATTGATCGTAGGCCAGAAGTATCCGTACCGCAATATCTTCTTCGCTAAAGTTTGACCTCCTGTATGATCTCCACACTCACCTTCGTGTACCTCTCTTAGTACACGCTTGATGTCGTCGTGTGCTATACATCGCAACAGGGGCATAGAAAATCCTTGCCTATAAAGAGTATCATCTTGCATGACATATCTGGTGGCTTTGCGAACTATAGCTCTTTTCTCACTCTTCTTTGATGGGAGTGTCCCATTCTTAAGGAAATTCTTAATTGGAGTCATCCACGACTCCTTCTCTGGTTCCGCTTCAAAGGCGAATTCAATTTCCATTGACTCAAAACTTGGCGATTCCAACGTTTCAATTGGAATTATTTCAGTCTCTTCTGGATTGTCGGAACTAGCCAGCTTTGCCAGCCTATCCGCTTTCTGGTTTTCAACTCTGGGAATGTGCGTTATGTTGTACCGCTCTAAGCTATTCAATATCTCTCTCACTTTCCCGAGGTAGGCGATAAGTCGAGGTCCTCGAGCCACAAATTCCTCTCGCACTTGGCAGACAACAATTTTAGAGTCACAAAATATGTCTAACATTTTTATTCCGAGGTCTTTAGCAAGCTTCAGCCCGGCAATCAGGGCTTCATACTCAGAGTCATTGTTAGTCGCCGAAAATTCTAATCGCAGGGCGTAATATAACGACCGTCCTTCGGGAGTGGCTAAGACGATTCCAGCTCCGGACCTTCGGTCGTTCTTGGCTCCATCTGTATATAGTTTCCACGGATTTATCTTTAGCTCATCCTCGGACTTAACCACTCTGTCAAAGACTACTTCCTCCTCAGGAATGGTGAACTCCGCAATAAAGTCTGCTAGAGCTTGCCCCCTGATTGACTTTCGTGGTTGAAAATTCAAATCAAACTGACTTAGTTCTATGTTCCATTTGATCAACCTTCCCGATGCTTCAGGTCTCTGCAACACCTGCCTTAAGGGCTGGTCGGTGTATATGGTTATTGGATGGGCTTGGAAATAGTGACGAAGTTTTCGGGATGCGATCAGGAGGCTGTAAGCGAGCTTCTCAATTTTTGGGTAGTTGCGTTCTGCCGCCGCTAATTTCTTGCTTACATAATACACTGGCCTTTGTACTTTATTTTCTTCTCGAACAAGGGCTGTACTGACGGCGTGAGCCGAGACTGCCAAGTAAACAAACAATTCTTCGTGATCTACGGGCTTTGATAAAATCGGCGGTTTCTCTAGCAGTTCCAATAAATTTCGAAAGGCCTCAACACAGTCCGGAGTCCACTCGAAGTTCTTCTTTCCTCTTTTAATCAAATCAAAAAACGGAACACATTTGTCTGTGGCTTTGGAGATGAATCTACTCAGTGCCGCTACTTTCCCTGCAAGACTTTGGATGTCTTTAATTCTCCTCGGCTCTTCGATATTTCTAATCGCTGCTATCTGGCTAGGGTTGATTTCAATTCCTCGGGAACTCACAATGAAGCCAAGGAACTTTCCCGATGCCACTCCAAATGAGCATTTCAGAGGATTCAATTTCATCCGGTACTTTCGCAGGATACCAAACATTTCCGCTAAGTCTTGCGTATGGCTGGAGGACTGTTTCGATTTGACAAGCATGTCATCCACATAAACTTCCATAGTTTTTCCTATTTGATTATAAAACATTCTGTTCACCAAGCGCTGATAAGTAGCTCCAGCGTTTTTCAATCCGAATGGCATTACAACATAACAATATAATCCCAAATTCGTAATGAAGCTCGTATGTTCTTGGTCTGGTACGTGCATAGGAATTTGATTGTACCCAGAATATGCGTCCATGAAAGAGAGAAGTTCATGACCTGCTGTCGAGTCTACAAGCTGGTCAATCCTGGGAAGTGGGAAACTATCTTTTGGGCAAGCCTTGTTTAAATCTGAAAAGTCAATGCAAGTCCGCCACTTTCCATTTGGCTTCTTTACCAAGACGGGATTCGATATCCAGTCGGGATACGTCGAATCTCGAATAAATCCATTCTGCTTCAACTTCTCTACTTCCTCTTTGAGATCAGCCGACCTCTCTGGGCCCAACATGCGTCTCTTTTGCTTCACAGGTGGATGTTTCGGATTTACATTCAATTTGTGACTTATAACGGATGGCGATATCCCACACATGTCAGCATGGGTCCAGGCAAACACGTCTAGGTTTGCCTTCAAGAAATCCGTTAGTTCTTTAGCTCGACGTGGATCCAATTGAGAACCAATTTTCAAAACTTTTGTCGGATCAGCTTCATCAATGGGAATTTCCACTGTCGCTTCATTAGGAGTTGCATTCCTAGCCTCTGGTTCCTCGTCTTTTCTGGGATCCAGGTCTTCAGGTGTTCCTTTGGGCAACTCCTTTGGGGTCAATCTCTCTAATTGCTATGCCGAGCCCCCCTTTGAGGGAGACGAGGCATCTTTACTTTCAACCTTAAGTCCTTTCATCAACATCTTTAACTCGGCCACATAGCAGGCCCATCCAGAAACTTGATCCCCTCTCATTACTCCAGTTCCGGCTTCGGTTGGGAACTTAAGTAACAAACACCAAGGGGCGATACAAACTCTGAATTCAGCAAGGGCAGGCCTCCCCAAAAATGCATTATAAGGCGAATCTACGTCCAATACTACGAACTGAAGCATCCGCACTCTTCTACGTTCTCCTTGCCCCAGGGTCACGGGCAACTCTATGTATCCCATGGGAGCTGTCGACGCCCCGTTGAAGCCTCTAATCCATCCTTCACATGGCTTCAAATCTTCAGATTCAAGCTTCATTTGATCGAATGACTTTTTGAATAAAATATTGACAGAACTTCCGTTGTCTACTAATACCTTATGGACCAAGGCCGGCCCAATGGTGGTAGTAATAACCAACGGATCATCGGTGGGTGATTGGATCCCAGTATTGTCTCAGCTGCGGAATACCACGTCGTCAAACATGGTCTTCTGTTGTTTTATGGGGGTGATATCTTCCAAATCATCACCCTCGTTCACATCTAGGTGCTTGGCAGCATTTACATATTGATCCATTGACCTGAAACTTCGGATTGCCGGGTGAGGTCCGCCTACTATGGAGTTGATAACAATTCCTTTACCTTTCTGCTGCGCTGTAGGCTTGGGAGCAGGTAGAATCTGTTTTGGAGCCTGCTCTCCTTGCCCCCTGTCCCTCGGGGCAACCTTGTACTCATCCAACTTCCCTTCACGCAGCAGCTTCTCAATCACATCCCTCAAATGCCGACATTCATTGGTTGAATGCCTATGAGTTCCATGAAACAAACAAAATTTCCCTGTCGCCATTTCTTTCTCGGTCGAATCACGAGGTGGCGGTCTTTTGTACTGTAACACATTGTACGTATCCAGGTAAATATTTTCCAGGGTGTCGTTCAATGGTGTATAATTCTCGTAGTTCTGGAATCGGGGTCTTTTGTTAGGATCACTTCCCTTATTTCTGTTTCTTCTGTTACCGTTTGGATTACGGTTATTGTTGTTGTTACCCCCGCTTCCAACATTGCTGTTTCCACCCTTGTTTCCTACATTTACTTCAACCTTGCCAGAACTTTCCCTAGACTGCTTCACGGCGATATTACTCTGCACATTCTCCTTTGAAGCCGTCTCAGACTTTCTCTTTCGGTTTGCCCTGGCCTCCTCTCGTCTTAGATAAATATCGGCTTTTTCGTAGAATATCTCCCTTGTGGAAGGTGTTTTCCCAGAAAGGTAATCTCCAAACTCAGATACAGGGTCGACTCCTTCCTTCAATGCCATCAGGATAGTGGGCTCATGCGGGTCACTGACCTCAGTCACAGCTTGGTTAAAACGGTCAAGATATGCCCTCAAAGACTCTCCTGGTGCCTGCTTGATTCTCAATAATTCAATAACACTTTTGGACTTTCGGGCATGGAGCCGGAAATGGTTCATGAAACGCTCGCTTAGTTCCTTGTAATTCGAAATTGAACGAGGAGGAAGTCGGGTAAACCAGAACAATGCCACATCTTCTAAGTAGACTGGGAATGCTTTGCACTTCACTTCATCAGGGGCAGCAGCAGCATTCATGATCCACGAATACCGCATCAAATGTTGTCCCGGATCAGTCCTTCCGTTGTACTTGTCCATCTGTGGCAAGTTAAAGCGTCGGGGAAATTGGAAGTCGAGGATATCGTCGGTGAAGGGAGTATGGCTTCGCTCAATGCCATAATCTTCATTTGTATAATTCCGGCTCTCGCACATGATCTGGCGAACCATTGCCTGTACATCAGCATTAGTTAGGGGCCGCTCAGGTTCCCTGGCCCTAGTATCCGAGTTCCTTCTGGGCTCTTGTTCAGGAGATGCTCTTCTTCTTCAAGCTGCCTCTGCTCGATTCCGTTCCCTGCGCTCCCGGTCGATCTCGGGAGGAGGGGACTGGAGTCTTTGCCCCCGAGTGGGGTCATTGTTTCCTAATGCTCGTGCAATATCCTCACGAGATCCCAAAGATCCAAATGTCAGCTGCTCCACGTTCTGAGGTCGTTCGAGTGGCCTTCGTTCACGAGGCCGCTCTTCCTCGGAAGATGAAGATTGATCCACTGGTGTGTGACGAACCGGTGATGGAGTTCTCCGTCGACGGAGTTCACTAATCTCCCGACTCATGAGCCTCATATTTTCCTGCATCATGAGATTAGTGCGCTCGTGAACTTTCATAGCCTCCCTTGTGCTCTCAAGCATGTCAAGCAAGCGCGAGAAATCTCCTTGAGTGATGGGCGCAGATGGATTGACCTGATCACCAACCCTGGTGGCTGGAATCGGAGCATTCGTAGGGACTCGAGTAGAGGTTCCAGCTTCACCAAGCATCGGGTCGGATCGGAGGTAGGAGGTCGGGTCGGTTCGGAGCTGGGGAGCCTGGTCGGATCGGTACGTGGCAAGCAACTCGGGTCGGTTCAGATTGGGGGAATGCACTGCTTCAGAATCTCCTACCCGGATCGGATCGGAGCTCTCCCCCTGCTGGCGGCTCGGATTTCCTGCATTGGTTCTTCCTGCTGCTGAACTCTGCCCCCGAGACCTTGTTACAACAGCATTTTGCTGATCTTCGCCAGCTCCATTTCCTCGAACATACTGAACTTCCTTGCCTTTTCCCTTTGGCCATGAGTCTTTGACAATCACTTCAACAAATATAAAAGAGCGAAAAAACTTAAGGATTAACTTCTTTGAACTCAACGGTCCAAAAAGTAGAAAGAAATCCCGGAAAATGAAGAATTCAGATGAGGTTTCTCAGTGAAAGCACCAAAATGTTAGACCCAAAAGTGGTTCTAACACCCAAATTGATTAAAAGCAAAATGAAATGAGATAAAAATAAAAATGAACACACAGGATTTATAGTGGTTCGGCGAAGAAGTGCCTAGGTCCACTTATCTTTTACTATAATCAATGATTCAGTTGCAAATACAATGTAAGCTTTACTCAATTCCACTCACAACTCACTTATATTCACTCAATAGACTAAAACAAGTAATGAAAGAAGATTTGGATTCTCCGGGAGTAATGGAGTTCGGGTTGTGGGGGTGGTTGAATTCTCAAAGTGCCTAAAAAAAAGATCCTTTTCTTTGTCTCCAGACGGGGTATTTATAGGTGTGAATTTGCTCAAAACCCGATCCGGATCGGAGCCACGTGTCATCCATCCCATTAGCCTCGGGTTCGGATGGATTACTGTGCTGACAACGCATCAAAATAGTGAACGTTATGGACAGGAACTGGTCATAGCCGATCCGGATATTCAGGCGCTTATGCAGGGGGACAGTATGGAAAATGGGTTCGGGTCGGAGGTGTATGTATCAGGGGTTCGGATCGGGATATCCGATCCGACCCGAATTGACTTGGTGACAACTCTCTCTTCTCTTTATTCTGCTCTTCCTCCGAACCATCTCTGTAGCAGCTGGGTGGCCTTCCGATCCATCTTGAAGAAGACTGTCCTTCGATCCGAACGCGCGCTCTCTGTTTTCAACAGCAATAGCTCGCCGCTCCAAACATGAGACTTTATTCGATCCGAACCGATACGTTGCCTTAACCCGACCCGGATGATTGCATCTCTTCGATCGAAGCTGTAGCGTCTCCTCTGACCTGAGTAGTGATGGTCTCTCCGATCCGAACCGAAGTCTTCTAATTTGAAATGCTCTCCAATGCTTGATATCTTGACTTTGTGTTGCCTAGTTCACAAAGTAGGCTAACAAATATCATCAAAATATCCCCTTTATTTTCCACTACATACCCAGTTTCTCCCACTTTCTATGAACTCTATCTCCACTACCTTATTTAATTATAACAAAAGGTAAAAAGAGGAAGACTAAAGAGGTGCTCCATTTTTGAGATGCCATAGAGTGTGCCTTTATATATATAAATATGTATGTATGTATATGTATACATATATGTGTGTGTATATATATATGATTTTATATATTGACCAAATTTTTGGCAAAAGTTGTCTAGGCTCGATGGATCAGAGCCCAATACTGAAAAGCTCGCCATACAGTATTAACCAATCACAACAGAAGGCCCTCTATTCCAAAGTATCCAAACAAGGCTCGGCTCGATTCATATTCCTTCCAGCAGCGGCACATCTCTACCCCGCATAATCGCTCTCCCGACTAACCGAGTCGACCTCTCCTTAAAATTCAGATCGATCTGGTTTACTAGAAAGTATCTAGACGAATCGTTCAAAGAAGCCCGATTCTCAAGGCAATTAAAGTGGTCAAACACTTTCGGTCAAAACACTGCTTTTGATACACCATAGTTCAAGTGCCACACAAGCCATAATTCTTGAGAGAACTATTACTCAGCAGTAGACCGGGTCCTACTGTTGCAACTATTCAGCCGGATCAAGCTCCACATGTCCAATCTACGCAAAAGAGGTAAGGCACGTGGCACGCAGCTCATCCCACTCCTCCAACTATAAACACCCCATTGCCAAAATTAGAAAGGCATATTGAATTCTCCACTTTCAACTCACGCTCGTTATACTGGAAAGTTTCCAACCGTGCACCTCAAACATTATGAAGATCTTGTAACCCCTCTACTTCTCTTCCACTGAGAAAATATCAGTTGTACTTGTAATCCTTTAAAATAAATAAATATAAAGTGGGCGTAGGCACCGATTTTGCTGAACCACTATAAAAATCCTATGTGTATTCCCTGTTTTTACTTACTTTACCATATTCTATGATTGTTATTTATGTGTTCTACGCATGATTGGGGGTTGACCGTTACTAGTAACCAACTTTTAACGTCAAGACCACTCTACCATATTAG